>CM017465.2:7567945-10272838 GCA_007827005.2 Populus simonii
TTACCTGTTTCTGGGCTTGCAGGATGTCCAGTGGGCCGTGGGGAATAGTCGTGGTACGCGCAAGCTGGCCCGGACACCCCACGTAAATAAAAAAAAAAAAAATCGTGCACTTGCCTCGACTTTGAAACAAATGATTATATATTTTATGTGCAAACTTTTTCAATTATTCTTATTTAAATACTTGTAATTTTATTTTTTAATTTGAATGTATAAATTCTTAATATATATTTTTTTCTAATTCAAGTTCTTATGTATCAGTTTTGTTGTTGCTAAAATGTTTGTTAAATCAACACTTGATATGCTACAATGTCTCACCAAATATGCTTAAACTTTCAATTTATTTGTATTTATTGTATATATATTTTTTTATATATTTGGACTGCAAGTGGATTGAATGTTATACTTGTTAACATAAGGTTACGTATTAGGGGAAAAAAATATATCCTACATCAGTCTCTCTAGGTTAGAGAGAACTCATCCTTGAGTTCAAATTGCTATTGTTTCAATCGATTGGATATCCACTCAAAAGTTATCAACCTCTTACATGTTCATTGTTTCTATTAAGAGTGTGTTTGGTATTGCGGTAGCTGTTGTGGTTGTAGTTTGAAAAAAGTTGTTTTATAAAAAGTACTTTAGTTGAGGTTGGTTTGAAAAAATAGGTGTTTGGTTAAAACTGTGGTTGAAATTGAGATTGAAGAAAAAGTAGTTTAATGTGTTTGGTTAAGAATGCTTTTGAAATTGAGGTTATAAAATAATTTTAAAATATATATATATATATATATTGATGGTTTTAAATTTAAATATTGTAAAATTAACTACTCCTATTACATCATGAAATAAATAATACTTGATATAAAATATTTTTTATTATTCCATTAAACTATTTATAATTCCATTACATACAAAATTCAGCCGATAAGAACTACAGTTTTCATAATTTTGTGAGCGTATAATAAAATCAGATAAAATATTATCAGGTATAAAATTGATATTATAGTGCGAGTGAATTTAATTTACTTTATACTAGTTTTTCGGGAAAAAAATATTGTTCACATCACAATGCGAGTGAATTTAATTCACTCTAAACTAGTTTTTTTATAAAAAAAAAACTGTTAAAAAAATTAACACACTGAAAAAAAAACACGTGAATAGTGTAATTCACTGAACAGTGTGTGTTTCACAGGTTAAAACTCGTAAAAAGGTAGTATTTTATTGCTTCTAAAAAATCATGGTCCTGCCACAAATAAATGGCGGGACCCATGTGTTTTGATTGCTTAACCATTTGTAACCAAACGGCCATTTCATGTGTTTTTGAAGAAATGTGAACGCTAACGCGTAACCAAACAGGCTCTAAAAACACCATACCTGTTAGTAACATGTTTATGCAGAGACTCCAAGTCATGTGTGTAACACTAAAAACAATATGTTTTCCTTGTTGGTCGGCCTAAGTTTTTTTAATTCTTCACTAGACACACCATATCAAAATCTCATAACCTAGCATTGAATTTAAAATCCAATGTAATGTTATTGTCATTCACAACAATTAGGATGTTCTCTTTTGGTAACACACCTTTATTAACAACATCAAAACCACCTTGAAATTTTTCAAGCATCAACTTTAGACACTTGATTGTTAGCAATGAACAATAAGTTAGTCCATTGATTTCTTTGTAGTTGAAAATATCTACTACTTCAATATCTTCAAACTTAGCTCCAAAGAACTCTTTTGAAGTATTAAAGAACTATTTACGTTCATGAGAAAATCATTATAGATCATAACTTATAAAATTTTTAGGATTTCTACAACCCTCAAGTTCACTGACATATTAAGTTTATTCCTTGTCAAATTTTGGTAGTTGATTTCAATCTACAAAAAACTAGAATCATAAAAAAAAAAAAATAGTTTCAATATAACATTTGTCTCAATCAATAAGCCATTTCCTTTGCTCATATCTTTGAAAATAAGTTTTCAAAGCTGACTATAAATCTATGATCATTATCTTTATGATCCTTTTATTTTCTCTTATTTATCTTTACTAATTAACAAGATAATTATTTAACTTACCTCTGTAATATTATCATCGCTAACTGATAAGTCAATTTTGTGATCTATCTTTTTATGTTTTTTATTACCAGTTATTGAATGTCTTTTTTTCGAGAGAAAACCTCCATATTTTCTCTTGCACAAGCATATCCTGTTTTTTTTTTTGCCATGACTATTCAATAGCACATAATAACTAATAACTAGGAACCATTAGGCTCTAATATCAATTGATGCAAATGAAACAACATGAAAAAGATGATAAACATTAAAAAACAAAATAAAATTGAAAATGGTCACACACAAAAAAACCTTAATTTGAATTTTTATTACTCAATATTATAGATCTTATAAGCTTATTCAAACCTCGATGGCTATGAAATTTTAATCATATAGGAAACACAGTCTCTAGAATCTCCTAGCAAAGTTTTGTCTCGATCTAGCAGTTTGATAAAAAAATTATGTATGTTAGCTAAGGTTGAATGTTAGAAAAAAAATCCATTTCATTAATAGCCTGTAAGTGGTTGTTAATGGAGTTAAATCTAATAAATTTTGAGGTGTTAATACCTAGTTGATCCACATATAATTCCTTTAACCATATTTTTTAAACGAATTAAAGTCAATCCAAATTGATCTTGTATGAGATTTGCCACACAAAAAATATGGTTATTTTTTAAATGATTTATGTCATCAAATGTACACATTCCAAATTTCATTCTAATCAAATAATGAAGGTTTCAACTATCTAAGTCACTTAGAATAGAATAGATACGCAAAATAGATGGTTTGCATTTTAGATCTAATAATCAATGAGTGAAGAAGCCAGTTGTTCTTAGCGATCCTAAAATAAGGAAAAAAGTATAGTCGGTTGAAGTGAAGTTTTAATGTTTAAAAAAGGAGTTGTTGAAAATTAAATTCAACTTTTCCATTATTTTCATATATGTAATATTATATATATATATAAAAAAGGTTCGACTCCAAGTTGTTTAAGAATAATGGTGTTGAGTTTCTCAACCCTTTGACTTAGGATTAATTAGTTTTATTTCTTAATAGGGGCAAAGGAAGGGATATAACTTAATGGTATAATATCTCCTTAACATGACGGAAGTCATCAATTCGAGCCTGAAGTCAATTATAAAATAAAATAAAGGCATATAAAAAAAGATCTTTCTAGTATGATTAGAAGCAAAGAGCAAGCATAAGATCATTTAGTAATATTCCATATCCCTCTACACTTTTTCTAACCTGACTCAAATGGATCAGATTAAAAATCAAATTCAACAATCCTTAACACACTTATTTGTTTTATCTATTGTTACTTTAGAAACAACGATTAACTTCTTAGCAATTAAATGTAACTCTATAAAACTTCTTATAGTCTAGAAGAGTTATATTTCTTTATCCTTATGGGAAAAAAGAAAATGAAATATTAAAAAATATCAATCAAACCAATCACAAGAATACCAATTATAGTGTCGATCAGCAAAAAAAAAATCATTCCCTACTGATCTTCCTTTTAGCCAATCCCTTTTCTGACCTTAATACAAAACTAAAATGGGTGAGCAAAGAATCCTAAATACTATACAATTTCTCTTTCTAAAAAAACAAACATTAATTAGGATAAGAAAACTTGTCACATGAGGAAATTGATGTCTCTTCAAGATATGACTCAATTCATATTAGAGTATAGGCTAAGAACTGCAACGGTAGTCCATAAATTAGTGGGGTGGATAGATAATTGGTGACCCAACCCCTCTCCATTTCAAAAGTATGGTGCAAATTGTTTTTTTGTTATCTGATAGCTAGACTAAATCAAGTTAATAATTGGCAAGGTCTCATTTAGTGCAAATAAAAAACATAAAAATAAATTTGTATAATTTTGGAGTGATTTTTTTCGCTTCCAAAATAAAAGGTGTATAAGAGACATGTCTCCATAAACAATATTTTTTATTTTTTATCCTTACAATATCCTTGTAAAAAAAATTTAATTACAAAATTATTCAACTAAGACATGTAAGGATAAAAATAATTATTGTCATATTTTTAAAATCCAACCCAGAGGTCGACTTGGGTTAAGGTCAGAGTCACAAGTTGAGAGGGTCAATCTAGGTCACCCAATTTGTTTTTTAAAGGATCAAAACAATATTTTTTTTTACTAAAAAAGTTTTTTAAAATCCAACAGATCTTTAACCTAGATTTTGATCGGGTTAACTTGCATGTTTTATTAGATTAGGCTAGGTCAATCCTTTATTTTTTTTTTTCTTAAACCTAGACCAGTTTAGAACCCGGGTTGCTTGAGTCCAATTTGACCTGCAAAGTTAGTTCAGGTTTTATAATTAGAGTTATTATACTACCAATAAATTTAATACTCAATATAAACTAAACTAAATAAAAAAATAATATCTAATTATTATTTTTAAATATGTAAGTTTGATAGTAACATATATTAAGTGTAATATAAACTTTTTTATATTTTATTATGCCTTATCCACCATCAACCAAATATGATACAAAGATAATTATTATATCTTGTACACCATAACTAAACATAATGTTTTCTCTTGTCCTTTCCTGTCTTTTTTGTCCCCATTGTCTCCATCTTTTTTTGTCTAAGGATAGTAAAACAATGTTATCTTAGTGACACTTTTTCTTATTTTTATCATCATGAAAGAAAAGGCCCTAACCTATAGATAAGGGATTTTTCAGGAAGTAGACACATCTTAGATTAATATCTAGTAGGTAATGAAAACATTTTCCTAAGTTAAGAAGCATAAAAAAAGATGTTTTTTTAAGGTTTTTATCCTCGTACAAGATTCAAACTACTTGTCCTCCCTAAAAAAGTAGATGAAATCAACCAATGGCAAAACAACATACCCATGTAAACATAGTTGCTCGTCTAAGGTTTCAAGAGAAGAAGAGAGGTGATCTTGAGTGCTCATGTGACAATTTAGGGTAAGGTAATGCTAATTGATATTCTATGGTTAATAAACCTTTTTCAAAGCCTAATATAATTTTAAGGGTTGATTAAAAATGAGAATGAGTCGATATATCTTTTTATATTCATTCAACTTCCTCTGTTATCAGATAACCAAATATATTTTCACCTCTAATAATAATTTTAAAGAAAAACTACATTTATCATCCTGTAGTTTGGTCTAATTTGCAATTACCCGCTATAGTTTAAAAAATTACATTTTATATTATGAACTGTATATGTGTGTTAATACTTAACATCCTCGTAAAAAAATGTCAACAAAAAATATCTAATTATTTATAAGATTGTCATTATTTTTCATTTAATGACTAAATAACTCTTATGTTAAATATTACAACTTTGCTATTAAATTAAAAAACTCTAGCTACATCCTCCCCCTTTTATCTTATATTTTCTCATGAATTGAGTAGAGATTTAAAATTTTCATACCTAGAAAAACCCATACCCTAGAAATTTACAATCAATTCGAAAACCTAGCTACAATCCTCATCATTTTTATCCTCCTAATATCAGGCCACCCAAAACCAACAAATCCCCTCTATTGAAACATTAATTCAATGATTTACTTTGAAGGTTATCTAGCTCTCATGACTTGAGTTGCGGATTTGACGGGTTAACCAAGTTGACTCGAGTTGTTTTTCTTTTTTAATTGATATTTTTTCAATTTCATCCTTTAGATTAATTATGAATTAGACTTCATGATTTATTTTGGTTGCTTTCTATGAGATTATCCGGTATTATGACCCGAGTCACGTGTTCTACGGGTTAACCCGTGTAGACTAAGGTCACTTTATTGTGTATTGTTTTTAGATTGATTTTTAAAAAAAATTTTATCTTCAACAATGAGTTTATTTAGAATTGGGTTTCATAATTTGTTTTGATTTACTTTCTATGGGGTTATCACAATCTCATAACCTTAGTTTTAGGTTTGGTAGGTTAACCTAGGCTAACACAAGTCATTTTTTGTGTACTTTCTATGAGGTTATTTTGATCTCATACCCGGGTTACGAGTTCGGCATGTTAACTCATGTCAAAAAAATTTGTTATTTTTTAATTTATTTTTTTCAATTTCATCTTTTAACATTTGGTTGATTTGGAATTAGGCTTCATAAATGCTTTTCATTTTGCTTTCTATAAAGTTATTCTGGTCTCATTACTTGAGTTATGAGTTTGACGAGTTAACCCGAGTTGAATCGGGTCATTTTTTATCCTTTTTTTTTTTCTAAAACATTAGGATTGCTTATCCCAAGTCGTAAGTTAACTGGGGTTTTGTTTTGTTCTTTTTTAGTTTATTTTTTTTCAATTTTATCCTTCAACATTTATTTTATTTGAAATTAGGCTTCATTTCTCTTTTGCTTTTTATGAGGTTATCATAGTCTCATTATCTGAATAACGAATTTGGTTGGTTAACCCAAGTTGACTTGAGTTTTTTTTATTGTTTTTTTTTATATATTTTTCCAATGTCATCCTTTAATATTGGATTGATTGAGAATTGAGTTTCATAATCTGTTTCAATTTGTTTTTTATGGAGTTATTCCAGTCACATGACTAGAGTTGCGGCTTTAACTTGTTAACCCGAGTTATTTGTTTATTGATCTATTTTTTTAATTGATTTTTTTTCATTTTCAACCTTCGACATTGGTTTAATTGAGAATTGAGTTTCATATTTGGTTTTCATTTGCTTTCTATAGGGTTATCTTAGTCTTATGATCCAGATCGCGAATTTGACATGTTAATCTAGGTCGATCTAATATGTTTTCATCTCAATATTTTTTTTTAAAAAAAAACATGTCATCTTGAACTTTTTTTAATCAAACTACATTTAACAATTATTTGGTTTGTCTTTAGACCCGTCAAGTTGATTAGGTTATATCATGTCAACACCTACACGATTTAATTTTTTTTCTACTAGAAAACAAGTTTGTAACACCTAGATTTTTTTTACGCTAAAAAAATTTATTTAACCCACAGCATAGCATGTGCAATGATCCTGGAAACATTAAAAAGAATCATGGTGTAGCTAAAAACAGATGGCTAGGTTAAGCATCATGAACATTTCAAATGCATCAATATTTTTTATAGGCTTAGCCAATGTGCAGAAATGGTAAGTTTCTTAAGCATGCGTTTGGCCTTCCTTGAAATTTAAACCTTCAATCAACTGCTCCTTTAGGTTTCGAACCATCTACTTGAGTTGTGGATCAAAGTATCATCTCATCTCAAATAAGATATGCAACACTCTCTCTTCTCACCTTGTGACATTAAAGAACCCTACATTAAAATAATTGATTCTTGATCTAGAATTTGCTTGTTGTAAATACAAATTAAGATAGTGAAGTTAAGATTACTGTTTTTTGATTTTTTAGGGAGAAAAAAGGGAAAGTAAGGGACTGTTTAATTTATTGTAAATATAAATTGATATCTAAATATTCTCTAAAAGTAAAAAAATCTCATATCAAAACCAAATTAGTGTTTTGATTTATGGTGTTTGTGTTATATTATATTTGATTTATGAGTTATTTATGTAGGGGTAAGGAACAAATTCAAGACTGAATGAATTATTGCAACATTTATGGGATTTTTTTGTTTGTTGCTTAAAAATACTAATTTGATTTTGATTTGGGTTCACAATCTTTGTTCATCAAGTGAAGAGAAAAAAATTGTATATGAAAAGAGATAAATCGTGTTTAAAGAAAGAAATTCTATATTTTTTATTAATTATATGTGCGTGTTGGTTATTTTATCATATTTAATTATTATTTTTTTGTAAATCTAGGAAGTAAATTGTAATTTTTTAAACTACAACGACTAATTACCAATATAATCCAATTATAGGATGCTAAAATAATTTTCTTAATTTAAATTCAAATCCATAATGGAGTTCATTAGAAAACAAAAATCATTGTCATTTAATTGTTTTTGCTATTGCTTATTATCAAGACCAACTTTATGTACAATAAGGAAAATTTATAACAATTAAATCCACCAAAACTTTGTATTATAATCAAAACTAAGACAATCATTCAAGTTGGATTGATCTAATTTATTTTTTTGTTAATCTAAACCTTATATTCTCTTTTCTTTCTTGTTTTCTTTTCTTTATTATTTTTTCAAATATAACTCATGAAAGGATGCTAACTTGACACTGAATGAGAACATTAACAAGTAAAAGTTCTATTAAAAGCATTCAATTGATGAGCTTTAAAATTTTATACATTCATATAGCAAGAATAAATAAATAAATAAAAGTATAGACATTCGAATAGTAAAAATAAAAATATTGACATTCAAAAAACTTGTCCACACTTATTGGATATTCTAACATGTTATATGTCAATTTAATGATTTCATTAGTATAAAACAGACATCATGAAAAAATAAATTACATACACTTGAATTGGAAAGTTGCACTATATATATATATATATATATATATATATATAATATATATAACATTATAGTTTTTTTTTTTTAGATTAACGTGTCCCAAGTTCTTACCACTAGGCCACCACCTAAATGGTTAATAACATGATAGTTTTACTTGATCTATTAGTTAGATGATATCATTTGATCTGGTTAAATTGAGTTTTTACTAAATTTGATCGAGGTCAACATGAGTATTGATGAAACTTGACCTAATTTTATTGGGTTGAATGGAAAAATAGGTAAGGAGTTTATTTTTAAATCTCTTCTTCGTGTAATTTATTTTTGTCAATTTACATGTTAGGATCTATTTTATGATTTCTAAGTTTTATTTAAAATTTTTATATTATGATAATGTAATTTATGGATAGGGATTTATTAATTTTAGTGCTTTGTTATTTTAGGATATGCTTTTATATGGTATAATTAATTTTTTCTTTATTAATATAACAGAAGTGATGGTCTTAGTATGTGTTTGGTATTATAGTAGTTTTTACGGTTGTTGTTACAATGTAAAAAAATTAGGTTTAGAAAAAACACTTTTAATTGTGGTTTTTTTTTAAAAAAATAGGTTTTTAAAAATATATATTTGTTTAAAAAGGCTACGAGATGGATTTTTGTATGCAAAATAAATGGAAAGCAAGTCTCCATGAATAAAAAAATGAGTTATTTTACCTTATATAAAACTAATGTTTGAAACATAATTATAAGTTAGACTTGATGCAAAAAGTAGAAGTTATTTGACTGAATAAAAAGATTTTTCTTTGTGGTTATGTAAAAAATAAAAGTTACCGCAATACTAAATAATCTTTTAGATTTTAAAATGAAAGCATACTAAAAACCCGCCTCACCACAACCGATTATCCTTACCTGTAAACACTAAAAAAAGTAGAGTAAATTATAAAGTAACTCCTTAATTTATCAAAATTAATTAGTTAATCTTTATGGAATAAAAAGTTATCATATAATGCCTTTACCAACATCCACATCCTTAATTTACTAATTTTTGTTCCAAAATCCATATTTTCTAATTAAAATTTACCACCTTCCTTGCTTTACTTTTCTTGTTACATTGTTAAATTTTTTTTTTTAAAATAACATGAAATTGATGAAATAATCAAGTTATAAACATATATAATAATACTTGGACTAACTATATGGTTTTGAAAACCGCAAGGACTCATAACATTAACCAAGTTATGATTAATTAATTTCACAATGGACATGCATCTTTGTTGGAACGAACTATTTTAGATGGGGCCAAGCATGCTCACCCTGATATCTTTCGCTACAACTAACCGATAAAGCACAAAAAAGTTAAATTGAAGAATAAAATAACAAGAAGAAGTTAAGAGAGTGAGTATCAAATTAAGACGATGGAGCACAAGCTATCTTTCATGGCAAAAACTTTTACTCCTTCACCAATTAAAGAACTCTCTCATTTAGCTCAAAGAAGAAACATTGTCAACCTTGCAGAAGGATTCCCTAATGATGATGTATGTAAAAAAAAACAATTTGTTTGGGTCACGACCTAAACAAAGTAAAATAAAAGCCACTCTGTTTGTGGTCTAAATAGATTAAAATAAAAGACCACTCTGTTTAGACTATGACCCAAACAAAGTGAAATGAAAAACACTTCTCCATTTTCACCTATGCACATCACCCTACTTTCAAACTCATGCACATTAAATCATTTCTCCTCACTTTACGAATACATGCATGCAATAAAAGGAAACGGGGAAAGAAATGTTAACAAAGCTCACTTGTCATGGAAAAAAAAGATATGATAAAAGGGGAAAGAAAATATGGAAGAAAGAATCGGTCACTAAAGACATATTGAAGATTCATTTTTGACACCACCACCACACCATTAAAAAGATCTCGACGATACAATTCTGAAAAATACATTGGAAGATCACCAAAAATGGTTAAAATAGGCCATATATACTGCTTAAATGGCCCAAATAACCATTCACCATTTTGTGCTCGTTTGGGCTTTAGCCCAAATGACCCCTCACCTTTTATGGTAGTTTAAGCCAACATCCAAACACCCACTCACCCTTTCCGGCATTCGCCCTCTCTCTCTTTCTCATCCTTACTTCCATCTTTTTCTTTCACATATTTTATCTTCTCTTTTCTTTCACCATTAAGCACATACCTATATTTTTCATCTCTAAGGATTGAGAACACGATATCACAATGCCCATTGTATATATAATCTTTTTAAACTAACATATTCTTCGATATATTTTATACAAGTACATAATTTTATAAAGGGTTGACATCGATAATGCAAACATGTACCACATTCAATGTAAATCAGACACCTTATTTCTCTTCCAATATTTATTTCTATCTAACATGATGCATGTTTGCACTATTTAACACTGGTTAGAAAAGATGGCACCAACCCATCTTTTTCTCTTTCCTTATCATTTCCACCTTTTTCTCTCACACAATCTCTCTCCTCTTTTCTCTGACCATTATGCATACATCTATAATTCTTTAGTCTTCGAGGAGTCAAAACGTAGTGCCATACTATCTATTGCATTTAATATTTTAAATTAACATATTCTATGATATTTTATCTGTAAATACATATTTTTATGCTAGGTTGACACCGTATTTTTTAGCCAATGATGGACATTCATAATTGTCTAACATTCCTCGAGCTCTTACTACCCCTCTGACCATCACACAGACTGGGACGCTTGCTACTATTAGAGGGAAAGAATTTGTGCAATATTCTTCTCCTATGAAAAATAGTTCAAACACAAGAAACCTTAACAAGTTCTGTCTTTTTCATCATAAGCATTGTGTGACACTAAAGAATGTCACACCCTGAAAAATGAGATTAAAAGATTGATCGTCAGAGATTATCTTCACTAGTTCATGAAAAAAAAAGAACCTAAGAATAAAAGTAAGGAAGTCTGGACACTTGATGTTCTACCTAAAATCAAATACTCCTCGAATTAGCTCCAAGAATTGTATCTCTATTTTTTTAGTTTTTCAATAAAAATACTATTTTTTTTCATATTTCCAATGTCTCTAATAAGAAATCTCCATTAAAATCTTTAAATATGTTTCTCTGAAAGTCTCTACGATGAGATTTTCATATCTCTAAACATGTCACTATGAAAATCTTCATGGCAAGATCTCTGTATTTCTAAACGTGTCTCCATTAAAATCTCTAGGGCGAGATCTCTATGTCACCAAACGTGTCTCGATTGAATCTCGATACCTGTCTCCAATATCTCTAAAAGGATCAGGGATCCTATTCTAGGTCTCCACGACCATTTGCCTCTAAAAGGATCAAGGATCCTTCTACACATCTTCTTAACCACTTGTCTCCAAAAAAAATCAAGGATCTTTCTCCACTCTATATGACTACTAAAAAAAATAAAATTCCTCATGTTCTGAACACTTACACATACAATATTACTTACTTTTAAACTCATTTCTTATTACTATATTACTTCTTTTAACAAAGTAAGACAATTAAATTATTTTCTCTCTTGCATAAACATTGACAAAAAATTACAAGAAGTCTGTTACAATACAAAACAAAAGGTAACATCACATGTACAAAATGAGTAAGTTTTCTTCTCTCATTTCTACTAGTTAAAGTCTTTCAAACATGTCTATTTAAAAGACTTAGGAGGCAAATGATGTTACATGTTAAAAAAATCAATATGTTTAAGCCATGACCTAAAAAAATTGAAATAAAAGGCCTAAATGGAGTGAAATGAAAAACACATCTCCACTTTCACCCAATGCATTCCACCCCACTTTCACACCTATGCACATTAACTCACTCCATGCACTTCTCCTCACTTTATGCATACATGCATGCAAGAGATGGAAATGAGGCTAGAAATGTTAACACAAACTAACTTAGTATGGGAAACGGAGAGAGGAGAGAGAAAAAAGGAAAGAAAGAATAAATTATCGAGGACAAATCGAAACTCTATTTTTAACACCACTAGTATCGTTGAAAAGATCTCATCGATATAATTCCAAAAACAATTTGGAAGACCACAAGAAGTGCCAAGAGTAGGCTCCATGTCTCGCTTAAAAATAGTGATACACTCACTAGAATGGCTCGTACACTCATACATACATTTATGATCATTTGGGATTTAGCCCAAATAACCACCCACCTTTTGTGTGACTATTTTGGCCAAAGCCCAAAAGCCACCCACCTTTTGTGGTTGTTTGATCCAACACCCAAATGACCTCTCACCTCTTTTTGAGAGTATAAGCCTATGCCCAAACAACTACTCACGCTTTCCAATGCTCTCCCTCTCTTTATCACTTTCACTTTTTTCCCTCAAACATTTTCTCTCCTCTTTTCTCTCACTATTACAAACACCTAATTTTTTTTTCTTCTTGAGGATTCAAAACACGGCGCTGCACTGCTCATCGTACATAATATTTTAAAAATGACTTATTCTTTGATATATTCTTTGCAGGTACATATTTTTGTACATGATTGACACTATCTTTTATAGTTAATGATGAATGTGCAAATACACACTACATTCAATACAAATTGGGCACCTTATACTTCAAATATGTTACTAACATTCATAGAATATTTTGTCAATAACGTGACACTGTTTTTAATAATGGATACCAATTTTTTCATCAATTAATTCTTATACAACTCTCAAAATAAATTGATGTAAACAAGATTTATAAATATTTTGTATCACTAAACCAATAAAATAACTTCTCGATTATCACATTTTCTACTTAAGCATTAAAGAGATAAAAAGTCAAAATCTATGTGTGAATCATCATGCCATCCGGCATAGATTAGATCCGTTTATTGAATCCAACAGCTTGGTTATGTTGGGCAGCCGGGGAGCAGGCTAGTCAAATATTTGAGGTGAGGTAGCAATAGCATAGCACCTGCCTGGTCTTCAACTGAGAAACACTGGCTCCGAGGCTACTTGAAGGAAAAGGAATATAAAGGAGAAGGAGAACGAACCCCTTCTTCTTCACAATCCCTTTTCACTTTCCAATGAAGAAGAAGAAGAAACGACAGCACCACCTTCAACCTCAACATCCAACGCACCACCACCAGCTCAACCCCTCCTTTCTCTCGAAGTTTTTCGTGGCCTTGCCATCGCCGTAATCAAGATCAATTTCTTCACAAGTTTTTTTTTCCCCTTACAGCCCATGATTTTAGTTGATGATGCTGGAGGAGCTTTTCCTTGCATCAATCACTCTCCGTGGTTTGGCGTGACGCTTTCTGATTTTGTGATGCCCTTTTTCCTCTTTGTTGTTGGTGTTTCTATCAGTTTAGTTTTTAAGGTAACAAATTTCTCTTCATTATCAGGTTAAACAGGTGCTTCTTTCTTTCCTTTCACGTAGCTCTTCTGCACAATTGAATTTAATAACATTTTCTTGAGCTAAATTTTTTTTTCAGAGTCATAATTAAACGACAATAAGTTCAAGTCTCTTTAACTCAAGGCAGTTGAGGAGATACGAAGTCCTAATAGGGCTCAAGCAAAATTTAGACCGAAGGTTCAAAACTCATTTAACAAGCTTTTCTGTCTGCGTCAGACTGCCATCTTTCTCCATTTTGAAGTCTAGGAAGAAACTGGACTAGAGGAACATTTTCTGTGGTGATTTTTTGTACTATAATCATGATGTTGGATTCAAGAATAACATGATGTTATAAGAATTTTACTTCTTCCGTTTTGGCATCTGGAAGGACTTTGTACTTTGAAGCTTGCTCCCATCACCAGGTCCAGTCATTTTAGCTCGAAGTCAAAAGGAAATACAAGTGACTCCCATTGTGTCAAAGTACATCCCTATTGGATCAAAACTCAAGGGCAGAAAAAAAAAGGGTTTAGCTTATTGCTCAACCATAAACTGAATGCTGGATTAGATGTTTTATACATATTGATGGCAAAGTAAATTTAATTAGAAAGATCGTTAATTTAATGATTTTGATGATAAAGTTGATAGTACATCACTTTTAATTTTCCGAGAGTGCTTTTGCAGGATGGTCGCTTTCTGGCTGTATGGCCTTTATGATCCAGACTGGGAATTTGAAGTTCCAAGCACACATCTGTTTGGTTACAAATCTGTTACTAAAACTGTGAGTTGAATTGTACGATTTCTACCAGTTCATCTACCATGTAGAGATCGCATTATCCATATGTAAAAGTTTGGTTATATCAGCAAAGATGCTGATGTGACTATTTTCTCTTTTCTCAACCTGCCATGTCACATGATCTCTGGGATTGGACTTTCTTTGGTTCAGCTTTGTTAGTGGGCCATTCTTCACCGGAAGCATGTTTTCTGTTGATTTATCAACCATTTTCTGCTCAAACAAGGTCCTTTTTCTCCATTGCTGTTTGCTTTCTTTTCTTTGTTTTTTTTTTACTTGTCATATAAAATTCTCTTGCCAAGAGAATCCAGACTACAAGAAAATAGTTTTGAATCTGTTTTTGTGGAATACATAATGGACGTCTTGTTTGATTTCTGGACATCAGTGCGACTGTCTTTGATCTCTTTCTTTTCATTCAGTTTTTGCCCCCAACTGAAACCATGCCCAATGAAACTATCTGAACAGTGTCACAACTTTTTAATATATTGAACTGCAATCAAGTAACAAAGGTATCCAGAAAACTGTCAAACAAGACCTGACAGCTAAGCTGGTGCATTCGGTTGACTGCCCTTTCTTTATCGTTAAACAACCATATGACTGTTTAGCATTTGCCTGAACTCCATTTTCAAAAGACAGCAAAATAAAACTTGATTTTCTCTCATCAGAATATACTTATGGTTTATCAGCTATTACCATTTTTTTTTCCAATGGAATTCTTGCTATTGTCAAGCTTTAATTCTATTATTCTCCCTCTGTTTTATGGAACTGACTTAAACCACTGTATCTTGTTTTAGGTGAATTGTGGAGTGAAGGGAAGTCTTGAACCTCCTTGTAATGCAGTTGGCCTGATTGATCGATTTTTTCTTGGTTAGCATCCTCTATATCAGCACCCTGTGTATAGAAGAACAATGGTGATGTTCTGAGGTACTCTCTAACACATAACAATTACATTGTTTTCATAGCAATGTAGTGTTAATTCTCCTGACTATAGACCTCTAGTACCAGATTCACCTGGTTGGTTCCTTGCTCCATTTGACTCCAAGGGCATCATGAGGTCAGATAACCTGCAATGCTTTCTCTTGCTCCATATTCTTATGAATCACCAGATTATTTTCTCCATTATAATAACATACATTAAAGCCAAGTGCCTATTTCAGATGCTTTCACTGTACTAATGTATAGTGATACAGCTCTTAGCATGTCAGCACATAATCAGCTCCTCTTTTTTTTTTTCCCAGTTTTGAAAAACTTTACATGAGTTCCTTGTTTTTTGCCAATTATCATTTAGGTTTCCCAAATTTAATAATTTATCAATGAGGTCCCTTAAGTATCGCATATATTTCAATGGAGTCCGGTCATCAACTTTGGTTAATATTTTATATCATTTTATGCACTAAAACAAGACTGGATTGATGAGAATTTGACATTTTTAGATGAAAGACCTAATTGAAAAATGTGTTGACAATCAAAAAATGAAACTGATAAATAGATAGATTTAGATGAATTTAAGAATTAGTTATTATGTAAGGAAAGAAAATTAAATGCTCTGATGTTTATCAACCACATGGAGGACAAATAGATTATACTAATATATTAAAATATAGAAATATCCATAGCAACTTGAGGGTGTCATTCTAATTGATTGCAAAAATTGAAGTAAAATTATCTGCTGAAATAGTGTTTCATTTACATAATCTTTTGACACCAAAAAAAAGAAGAAGCTTTTGTGTCAATGACAAACTTTAGTGTTGATTTCTTTTCTTAACAATCTTTTCAGTTTCTTGATGGCTTCTATAACATGTTTTCTTGGATTGCAGTTTGGTCATATACTTGTTCATTTTAAGGTATGACACATCTTGTTCTATAATCTATAGTACTTCTATGGGTACCTTTTGTTCTTTTACTATGTGCATGGTGCACCAATTTGTGTCAACATTATGGTTTGATGGACTCGGATAACAATATTTATCTTTCTTGTTTGCTGCAGGGCCACATGCAGAGGCTGTATTTGTGGTCGGCGTGTTCTTTCACTGTACATTACTGGATATGTGTTATAACTTCTTGGTAAGATTTCCTATTTTAAATGTTCATTTAACATCAATGATTTCTACCAGGATCCTCTCTTTTTCCGTTAAGTAACATTTGGGAATATTTCAGGTGTTCCTTTTTATAAACCATTATATATGTTGAGCTATGTGTGCAATACAGCGGAAGCATCAGGCTTGGCTTTAATGATTATCTTTTACATAGTAAGTTTATCATCCGCTTACTACCTAATAAACAAATAGATAAATAATGAATAAAAAATTCTAGCGGTGCACTTGGTAGTTCTCTGGTTATTCAGAAAACTTATGATATTAAATTTATATACGATGCGCTTGCTTTCTTGTGTTCAATGAGGAGATCTTATTGACTCATATCACTTAGCCTGAGCTATTCATACAATTTAATTGGGTTAAAATCAGGGAAATTATGATAATATAGAGACAGGCGGTTTCTTCTTGACATGTTTATGGACTGAAAGCTTCAGCTTAGTTTTAGTGGGGTTTTGTCTGTTCTGATCTATACTTGCTTTCAATACATTGACATGGCTTACTTGTTATCGATTTACCACCAACATGGCAAAATAAGTAGGTCTACAGAGCTTGATTTATCTTGTTATAATGTCTGAGCATCTTCTTTACCTAAAATTTCATTGAACTTGGTAAATTATGTTCCCGTGTAGAGCTTTGGAATTATCATGGCTTTTGAGGTTGGGGAAGAAATAGTCTTACGAGGATGTAGCAAATCTCCCTGCCATCTATAGGGGATTGGCTGGATCTTAACTTGGATTATTGTCGGGATGGTTTAAACAAGAGTTTTTATCTGTTTATATCCATACTCTTGTTAGATACACTGACATGGCTTGCTTCCCATCACATGAAGATGTTGTAACTATACAACTCTCAGTCCCATTGTTTTGTCATCCCCTTTTCTTTTCTTTCCCACTTTTGACACTGCTGGGGCGATGTGTATTGTGTGCAGTGGAGAGATTTTAAAAAGATTGAGAGACTAAAGGAGATTGGCATGAAAGAATCATTTCAATTCAACCATATTTTATGCAGGCTGATGTCTAACATTTTAGAAAACCCTCAATGGTACTTCAGTGGATGGGAATGAATGCACTCATCATTTATGCATTGGCTGCATGTGACCTTTTCACAGCAGCCATTCAAGGTTTCTATTGGGGTTCACCAGAAAACAACTTGGTATGACTGTTTCCTACTTGGCTGCTAGTCCTGTTCTGAGTTGTTCCTTCTCCACCCAATTTCTCCCCCAAATAAATATTTGTTAGTGTAATGGCTGGCGTTCTGCTTTTTGGTGCAAGTTTCTGCACTATGTGAACACATGCAGAGGCGTATGCTGGCATGCACACACTGATAGAGGATCCACCTACATGTTTAAAACTATTATTATTACACAATCTTTCAACCGTTGATTTTCTGCAGTCTAGTGGCTGATACAATGTCATACCTCATATACAATTACCGCTTACAACTAAATATTACATGCAGGTTACTGTTAAAACATACTACTATATTGTGGTTACTGTTGCTTCTCACTATTTCATTCTTCCCCTTCAGATCTATAGTTTGCTGAACCTATAGTCAATGTTCTGAATGTTTTGGTGCTTACAAATAAATATGACATGCAAGTTGATGGCACATAATCGCTGTTGCAAGCCATGTTCCATTCAAAGAAATGGAGCACCTTGGTTGTTGTACCAGTTATGATTTTATTTTGAAGGGCATGTATGCGAGACTGCATAGTATTGTAGAAACTGCTTATTCCCTGTGAAAGACTAAATTATACGTTGTTATTCCTGCAACAGTGTCTTTTAAACGATGATCAAGAGTCAGGATCAATTTAGTCTTGAGATTATTTGCGTCATCTTTCCACTTTAATTCCTAGCTGCAACATAAAGACGTAAAATTAAAGAAAAAGGAAAAAAGAAGATCATCACTCAAAGGTGTTCCGGATAGGGAAAAAGGCATTGGATTGTTTCAACCTTACTCATTCCTTAGAGCTGGAAAAAAAGATAAGGTAAAATACGAAGGCAAGCCCTGTTCGGTGGCTTTCCTGTATTCACAAGGGGCGGCAGAGAATCAACACTAGCCCAAAAGTGTTAGCTTTGACTAGTGATTAATCATAGCAAATGCCAAGCGTGTATTGATATTTATCTAACCTCCACCTGCAGGAGGATTTCGAGTTCCTAGTCATGAAAAATATTATTGCGAGGTGCCTTCTTGTCTTCGCCAAAAAGGCAAGCGAGAGGCAGCCACAATAATGCCATAATGGTTGATTGTGCAGATCACAGACTAACGGTTTTGTTTCTTCCTTTTCAAGATAAGTATCACTTCTTCTTTGCTAAAAGAGTTCTGCCATGGAGTTATCTTTCGGCCATAAAAAACTTTGCCAGCTTCAGATTCCACCAGGCAAGATCACAAAAAGTTTTATGCTCACTTCTAACCCTTTCTTTTCTAACTCGTATATAATCACTCGCCTTGTATTCCACACACCTTGTAGAGCCTACAGCCTCGCGCAACTCCTTCCCACTATTCGGGGAAGCAATTAGACGAGAGAGAGAGAGAGAGAGAGAGAGAGAGAGAGAGATGGCAACTGAAAAGGCAGATGTTGAGGTTTCTAACACCAACAACGACGGCATCCAGAATACCTCAACGCAAACCTCAGTTAACAGCGAGACACCGACATCAGCTGTCCCGCGCTTTGGAAAAGCGCTTGCACACAGAGCCCTCTATGGTTCAAGCAGCCGCCATGGTGGAAGTCGAAAGGCCAGATCCAGTGATGTGAAAACATTACCGAGTAGGCTAAGCAAGGTCTCACTAGCTGATGACACAGAAAATAGGGAATGAGTGCTTTACTGTACTGATCCTGTGCTAAATTTCTCTGTGTAATGGGATATTGTAGAATTCGTAACATTCCAAACCAATGTACAACTCTGATGCTTAATAGATATCAGTAGATAAATATTAGTTTCTATTATTCTCTAATAGCCAGCCGCATAGTCTAACATCAGTCAAGGAGCCGAGATCACCAAATCCCTTGCAAGGAAAAACTATCTGTGGCCACACTTGCCCTTCTCTTCCCCTCCATGAAAGCAATACTGAAAACCAGAATCCACCAGTACCCTGTATCAGCAGTATCCATAAATGCATACAACACCGAAAGACAATATCGGTTCCCTCTCTGCGTTCAAACAGGTTTTCAGCACCAATGGTTGACAAGGCAAATGCATGGCAATCGACATCATCATCCATTTGAATTCCATGATTCGGCTATTGCAAAACATCAGTGTGGTCATATTATCACCACTTCTCACAGGAGTGGACAAGTGTCAAGCATCCGTGAAGTGCCTCAAGAAACCATTGTGCATGAAGTTTGAAAATGACAAGTAGAGAGAGCATAACACAAAAGAATCCCATCTTTGAATACATGCTGTATTTACTTGATAACCTGGTTTGTGTTTAGAATCACCCAAGGTAGATCATCCACCAGCCAAATCCATAAAAGAATAAACTACTGAACCAATATCGATCATAAGCAGCTCAGATCAGCAACGCACAATTCAGATCACAAAAAAAATATGGGAAACCTGACAAGACCTTATACTGCTGGATTTGCGGTTATTCAAGCCTTGACATAAGCCCTGTCACCATACTCTGACCTGTAGGGTAGTTTAACTAGCACATAAAGAAAACACAAATTCTTCAATAACATTCCCATCCAATGAGGGAGAACCATAACACCAGGTTTTCCAGATTATAAAACCAATCAATTGCAAGGAATATATCACACGCTGACCATTCCAGCCTCTTTATTGGATACATGCAACTAGTTTCTTTTTCCCCTCAATTCCAGCTACTTTCAAAGAAAGATCCATGCATGACAAGAACTAGCCTAAGAAAGAACTAAATCACTGTTGATTTGACCAGCCCAGTTTCTGATGTGATTTATCAAGCTCATTCCAGAGTAGGATGAATACTATTTTACTAGCTCAAATAAACGGAACTACGCTTGGCAACCATAAAAAAGCATCAGCAACAACTACTAGAAATCGATTTTTTTTTTTTTAAAAAAAAAAAAACACCATCACTCTAATTGAAACATTTAGTTTGCTCCAAATATGGAGTCCAACTTTTTTTTCCTCCACAAATGACATCATATGCAACACCAGGTTGGCATCTAATGCAAAAGAGGTGGGTAATTCTGTGCTCAACTCTATCAGAGATTAGGAATATGATTATTCAGCTTGCATGATATGACAATAATAAGCTTCTCGATTTTTCTAATATTTGATAGAATGCTTACTAGATCTCTATACAGAAGAAGCGGAACAAAATTTGCAGGAAAAATTATAAACTGCTGGTGTTAATCTGACAGCATAGGGCTGCCTACTACTATTACTTCACGCATCTATCAATCTCCAGAAACTTACCTACAGAAATCCTAGTCCATCTCCATTCAAATCACCACCTTCCATCATTGGACAATCAGTTGCATCATGTCCATACTGTCCACAGCAAGGCACAGAGCAACGCCTACGTTTCCTGAAGATATTAATGCCGTCTCTTAGTCTTCTCTCTTTCATCTTTCCCAAAGTTAAAGGTTCATGAGAATTTCCATCAGCAAAACCATGGACAAATCCATCAGAATCTTCAACCTCTGGAAGTATCAACGAGTCAGATGGACTATTATAGCCAATATCATTACAACCATGTCCTGGCCTAGGAAATTCCTTGATACGAGATAACACCTCAGCAACTTGATCACAAGCAACATCAAGACGTTCTTCTGTCTCTATTGATTCTGTAAGAAGTGTCGAAACCATGGACTGTAATAACTGAACCTTTTCTGCATGTTCTTCTGAAGTAAAAGTCTGGAAGGGCTTGGTCAAAGAAGTACTGACATCACGCCAACGAACAGGTAGATATCGATCCGGAATGTGAAAGCAGTTGTTAGTTGATAGAACACGGAGAACATGTCTACAAAGAATTCCTGAAAACTCAAACAAATGGCAGCTACAGCTAATGAATTCATCATGAGGAATCCAAATAACTTTGCACCCTCCATCCATATCAGTATGGATTCTCACGATGAAATAACTCTCATCCACCATTAGTGATGCATATTGTGGAGCCAACACAAGCTCTTCTTGTAGTTTATTAAAGGCATAAGGTGTTAGAACAGTTGCAGCATGAGATTCAATTGGAGATCCCATTTTAAGGGAGATTTTATGAACCTTTCTTTGCATCTTTTGTCTTGGTTCTGGTTCCTTGAATTCAACAGCAGCGGCTACCTGAAAAGAGAAGGTTAAAATAACAAAATCTGACAACATTAAGCATGAGTATAAGAGAAAAGGTTGTACATCTCCTACCTGCTCCACAAAGTTATCAAGAGACTGAGCATTCAAAACCCGCTGGATATAAGCATTTATGGACTCTGACTGAAATGTACTGGTCATTCCAGCAAAAAAGTAGCACCTCAAGTATGGCAGTGCCCAAAACGTGCGCAATGCAAATAAACTGATGATGTGCTTATTTCCATGCATTCCATATGCATCAACCATGTTTCTCCATCCAATTTCAAAATCCTCCACTGACTGCAAACCATAGAGCCGGTGGAATTCAGCCTTCCATTTATCATATTGTGATCCAAGAGGAACAGATAACCAATCAGAGAACTTTGCAATGATATGCCATATGCAAAAGGCATGCTTGGTCCCTGGCATTTCAACAGAAATGGCTTCTTTAAGCCACATATTTTGATCAGTTAATATAGTTTCTGGGGCCTTTCCATCCATGAACTCCAAGAACGTCTGTCATAAAAATTTGAAGGAGGAAACAGCTAAGAAATGGTTATGAGACATATTCAAATGCTTCAAGAAAAAATGCATAACCGAATTTCAATAGTTGGGACTGAAGCTTTCTTGAGTTGTATAGTGAAACTGTTGGTCTTTAAGATGGCATACAAAAGTTGGATGCATGAGGCAATGGTATTGTGTTCAAGAGGATGGATCAAAGAAAATAAATGCAAGAAAATCCTAATTGAACTCTGTTGTGGAAAAAAAATTAAATGTACTTGCTATCAATTATTCTAAAGATGATATCCAGACTTGGGAGAAAAAGAAAAGAGACAGTGGTTTTTAGATTGAAAAAAAAAAAGCATAAGAAAACAATCCTGAAGAAGTGAGAGAAAGGGCAATAAAAAACTGTCTTTGCGGCTCATGTAGCAGGGATTTACAATGTACTAGATGCATATTACATTGGAAACCAATGGCAATTAACTCATTTATGAAACGAAATAAATTGCATTTTTTGAATGAGATCATAAAGGATTAAAGGAAAATGTGTTTGCAGGTGTTACTTGTTTGGCAAGATTTATTACTAAATTCATGTACCTGTAGCTTTCACACAACCCTTCATCACTATGTAGCTTACTTGACCTCAGGCTGAATGCATGAGAGCTATGGTCGAACAAAAAGGGGATTGGATTGGTTTGAATGATTATAATGATGTCCCATGCATGAAAGTTACAACAACAATGCAAAAGATCCCACACCTAAAGCAATGCTACACAGCTCCTTACCTTCAATGCCCAGGAAAAAGACTCTGTATTTTCATCCCGCAGAAGCACACAACCAAAGAAACAATTAGTTCCATGATTGTCCACCCCAATCCAAATCCCTAGAATCATGTCATAGGTATCCAAACGGTGTGTTGTGTCAAAAATTATGGAATCTCCAAAGGCCTCATATGATTGAATAGATGAAGCATATGACCAAGCAATTTGCTCCAAGCGTTTATTTGCATCAATGTGGAAGTTGTACTTGAAGTTGGGATCATTGTCCTTCTTGTATTTACACATTTCAAGAAGGTCAATAGCATCATTATCTCGATTAACATTCCTAAAAGATTGTAACAGGTTTCTGACATCTATTTCTGTGAATGGTAAACAGCCAAGTTTAACACCCTTCTCTAGTTCCATTAACCTCAACATTTGTCGAACTGACATGCCAGCTTTTGCATACATGCAAATCCGACTTTTTTCATCTGCAGACATGGTGCAATAAGCAGGAAGTAACTGTACTTCATTTGATTTCAAAAGTTCATGGTTGTGGATGTTGCTAAAACCAGTTATACGCCATTCAGGAACATCAAAATCAGCTCTTTTAACTATTCGCATGTATGCTTGGCATCCACATCGAGATGATTTTCGATTTCTTTGCAGCTTTCCATCATCCGAAGCTTTTATCTGAGGATAACCACCACGATGGCATGTGAAATCCCTTCTTGTGATTCCCCTACCTACACCATCTTTTCCTCGAGTGCGGTGGCGTCTGATTGAAAAGCCACATTGCTTTGCAAAACTGCAATAAAATTCATATGCAGCATCTTGGGAAACAAATCTCTGGCCAATAAAAGGGACAAGGTTAACAGAAGTTTGCCGTGACAAAATTGTGTCCTCTGGCACTTCCTCCACAGTTCCAATATCGTCTGGGCATGAATCCATGCCACTTTCAGAAGTTTCTTTCACTACATCTGTTAATCCAGACATTATTTCCATAGTAGATAAATGATATTGTAGATACAAGAGACCTGCACAGAATTTTTACAACTTTAAGAATTAAAACATTTTCTTTTCATACATTTAATAGAAATGAATTTTTATACGTTTTTTTTTTAGTGTTTGCAATATTTTTCTCTTATTTCCTCATTTTAGAAAGATGAAAATAACTTTTTTTAATACTTTTGACGCTGAAAAATGTTCCTCCCTAACAAGAGCTATTCTCATCGGTTGTTTTACATTGAGAAAATGTGCATTTCCTAACCATTAAACCCAACATATTTTTCGACTATTCTATACGAAATAATACTAATACTCATGATGTTATAAACCAATATCAGGATTTTTTCGAGGCAGGAATCTCCAACATTAGCTGAGGGCTACATCGAGAATACAAATGCATGTTCTCCTAGATTTGTCGAAGAATTTAATGAGCGACCAACAGCATATATGAAATGCAACCACTTCCATCTCATGCATTAAGTTAATGCAAATGCATCATTACAAGTTGATTGGCAAGCTCAAACAACATAATTTTTTTTTATGCTTCTGCTTAAGCAAATTTCATAGTGCAGCAAACTTAAAAACACATTCTCATTTTCATTGCCATCAACACGGAAATGTCATTTCTAAACAATTTTTCACCAAATTCTACAGTGCAGACCTCCAATACTCATTAAAAAAACCCTAAAATTCTACCAATCTTTTACACACTTCCACTTTAACCACAGGTTTCGATTCCCATGCATGATCCAATCCAAATTTGAACAAAATCATCAAAGTTAAACAATACAATCACAGTGATCACACGCAAAACTAATAAAATGCATGAAATTGAAATCTCGAGAAAACAAAAACAGAAGATTTCATACCTATCAAATTGAATTGAATTAAAGATTTGAGTTCTGGAGAGACGATGTGCCTGCTTTTGAACAGGCGGGTAGCTTGAACTGGAGAGAGTTAATGCGCACACCTGGAAGACGATAGGTTAAATTGAATCCACAAGCTATCGTGCGCAGTGAGAGGCACCGGTTGCCGAGTCACTTTGTTGATTTTCAGCCATTGGATTCCTTTAATGGTTTTTGGGAATTTGGTCTGATCAATCCGTTGTGACCGACAGATATTTTCAGTTCCTGAATCAACGGCCAAAGTGAGGAGTGGGCCGCGAAAACAAAGCAGCGTATGTTAGCCAGTCATTCTTTTGTGTAGCGCTAACTTGCGCGGAAGTTATGTTTACCGTTAGCAAGTAAAGGAAGTTAAGACTTAAGACAGATAAGATGCGCCAGAAGGTGAGAGCTGGAAATGGGCTGGGCCTTCTGAGAGATAATTGGACCATGCATAAAAAGGCTTTCACATGCAAAATTATGTTCGGTTGACGGCTTGTTAGGTGTGGAGAGCATAGTTATCAAACCCGGTTCGGAGGTTAACCCGGTCAAGGAGCAGGGTCTTGGATTTTATGGGTCAACTCCGGTCAATCCAGGTTAACCCGGATCAACCTGAATTTTTTTTTAAAAAATTATTTAAAGTTAATGCGTCAATATTACACCTGCCAAAGCTGAGCACATCAAGCAATACAAGTGTCCAAGTTGCAGTGGCATGAGAGCTGGGGTTTAAAGTTAGATGCTGGAAGTCAAAGATGACATCAATTAGACTATTTTTTTCTATAGTCTCCTCTTAAATGACTCCCTTACTGTATAGAAAGATTTCAATCAGAACACTACACCACAAACCAAAAACAAACCACAGAAACAACAGCTCACACCTACCTGCAACAGCTTGCACGCCCTCTGCCACCACTGCTATCGACATGACCATCTTGAGAGCCAACCCTTTTGTTCCCACCGACTATCAGACGACAATTCCTCGAATAATCATGGATTTTCTCTCCCAGAACCGGCCACAGCTTCCCTTTTCCAGGCCAAAGCAGCTGCCACATATGCCTGGCCACAGCTTCCCTCATCCCTCTCTTAGTCATCCCCCTGGCTTTTTGGCCAAAACTAGAGAGCCCCTCCTTCTTCTTCATCAGCCGCCTCCATCTCTTGGCCAAACCAGAGTCGCCGCCCACTGACACAGGAGACCAGTCTCACAGACGCCATCTTCAGCTTCCCTCATCTTTGCTAAACCGAGACTCGGCTCTCTCTCCTTCGACCAGCCTCCATGTCATAACCCAATTTTTGACCCTTTTATTTTAATTTTATGATAAAAAAGAAAAAAATGATGAATATATATATATATATATATATATATATATATATATATATAATGATGAAAAAAATAAAAATGAAATAAATGAAGAATGAATTAGAATTTGGGTTAAGGGCAACATGATTGGAAGTTTTGAGGTTTATTAAACTTTGGAATTAATCTAATTAATCCAATCAAGAGTTTAATTGGAGAATTGATAAGTTTTGAGACTTAATTAAGCTTGAAATTAATTTAATTAATCCAATCAAGGGTTTAATTGGAGAATTGATAAGTTTTGAGACTTAATTAAAGAAATATCAAAGTTTGGGGTTTTAATTGGGGTCCAAATTGCAAAACTTAAAATCCAAGGACTAGCTTGAAAATGGAGCCAAAATACAGGGGTTCAATTACAATTTAACCAGGGGCTTAGTTGCAAAACTTTCAAACATTCAAGGGCCAAAATGCAAATGGCAATTTCACATCTCAAAACGACGCCGTTTCAAGGGACACTGTTCATCTTCTTCAAACAAGAAACGGACACTGCACGATCCTCATTCCCTCATTACTCCTGCAAACGGTCGGTCACCTCATTATTTGGAGGTGACCGCATGGCATTCTCTGGCTCTATAAAAGCTAGAGAAAGGCCATGCACGCAGGAGAGAAAAAAAGGGCATAACCGAGAGGAGGGAGAAGAAAGGGGCAGAACCGAATGGGGGTGAAGAAAAAGCCATGAACGGCAGGGGGAAGAAAAACTGGGGGGCAAAACTAGGGGAATTGGACTTACAAGGAGGAAGAAAAAGCCACGAAGGGTAGGGGAGACTGAAAAACTGGGGAAACAGAGAGAGGGAGACTGGGAATGAAAAAAAACTAAGGGGAGGGAAAAGCAGAGGAACGGCACAGAGACGAGGAGCAGCCCCACCATCATCTTTGTCCCTTCATCTCAGAACTGAAGGTGACAGAATCTAAAACCAGGAGCAAAGGAGACGCAAACTCAGCCCATCGGACGAAAGCGCAGAGACGAGAACCGACGTTGACCATCGTCTTCACAATCTTCAACAACCAGCCTCCAGAACCAGAGGCAGCAGAACAAAGAATCACAAAAGAAAGGTGACGACACCGAGAACGTGGTATAACCAGAGACAGAGGACGGAAGACGAAGAAGAAGAAGCAGAGGACAGAGAGAGAAGTGATATAGAGAGGGACAGAAGGAGAAGAAACCAGAAAAAAAAAAAGAAGGCAGAGAGAAAGAAGACCAGAGAAAGGAACAAAACAAACGCAGGAGGAGAAAGTAACATTAACCGGCCAACCCTCCATTACTGTCATCACATCTTCAAGTGCAACGCTAGGTAAGTTGCTCTTTCCCTCCGTTCATTTTAATTACATGCTCCTGTAGAGAAACTAAAAATCAATGGCCAGCCGGGTCAAGCCTATGACCTGGCTAGGCCTGCTGGGTCCAGCCCAGCCACATGGGCTGAGCTGGGCCCAGCCCAAAAAAATAAAAAAACAGAAAAGTAAAAAAGGTAGAAAAAATAAAAAATGTGTATGCATGAATAAAAATAATGTAAATTTATTGGTTTATTCACTGACGCCAGAGTAAAGAATAAAAATACCGGTTTAAATTTATATTATTTTTATTCGGTGTATTTTATTTTATTTAGCTAGAAAAATAAAAAAAAATATGTGCATGCGTAAAAATCAATTTATTTTTATTTATTTATTCACTGGCGCTAGAGTAGGGAATAAAAAATATTAATCTAATTTTTCGTAGCTACGAATTTTTACCAACGCCAGAGTTGGAATTATTCGAGCTCAAATATTCACTGGCGCCAGAGTCAGGAATATTATAAACAAATCATCATACCATAAGCGAATAAATGTTTAGCAATTTAAGACAAAACCAGCAATGCAGTCTGCCTCAGGTAGAACGTTTACGGGGTGATAATATCTTTCTTTTTACGTAACCAATCCCGAGCCATAGAATCTCTGTTGACTAGTTAGGGTTCCTAGTGATCATAATACTATGTGGCGACTCCTCAAACAAGACCTTTTCCCCTTAAAGAACCAGATGCCAGAAATCTGTTCTTTTTCCATAATCCAGAATTATTTTGTGGGCCACCGCGATGTCGGGTGCGACACTCCAGCTGCCCTCTCCCTTCTTCTTCTTCGTTGCTAATAGCAGCTCATTGTAGAGAAGATGAAGAAATAAGAAGGGAGTCCGAAGGACAGAAACCAGACTTAAAAGGAAAAAAAGCACCGGGTCTCGTCCGGGTTCGCTCAGGTCATGGGTCGACCCGCCGGATCGACCGGGTTTTACCAATCTGTTGCACTGACCGATCTTTTAACAAACCCGAACTGGTCCAGCTACCGGGTTGACCGGGTCCCGGGTCGACCCGTCGGGCCGGTCTGGGTTTAATAACTATGGTGGAAAGGGGATTCTGAATTGACCACACGAATTATAATTATAAAAACAACTCATAGGCATCTGTACATTGTACCGCACCGAGACTTATGATGAATTGCAGTACAATATAATAATATTTTTTATATGCTATTGTTTTATAAAATTGAGAAGCATTTAATTTTTTTTATGTTTTTAATTTTTTTAAAATTAATCAAGTTTATTTAACTTATTCGAATGAATAGCCGAGGTTCCAAAATTTTCTTGGTCTTTTAAAATCTATATCATTACCTTGGTATTATTTTTTTCAAAAAATTTTAAAAATATTTTTGAAACGCAAAAATAAACATATTTTAATAAAAAAATTCAATCCAACCTGAAATGACAACACTTATCTTCACCCAACTTTTGTATAATATAAAAAAAGTCACATCAATTTATTTTTTCTTTACTGTATAATAAAAAATTTAAAGAGAAAAAAAATAAAATTAGAAATATCTCAAAAGGAAAAAACTTAAAAGGAAAGAAATTACTTACCGGTATATTGGGTGCTACTCTGTTATGTACTATTCATGGTGCTACTGTAAAAAAATACATTATTTGAAGATAGTTATAGTGCAAATACATTCCGTGCTTTTAACCCAACACAAACATTTTTATATTAAAAAAAATTGTTATTAACCCGTTAAGGAGCGCGAGCTAATATGCTAGCTATTATATTATTACGTAAAGGTTATTTTTAAAATATTTTTCTTTAAAAATATATTGAGATAATATTTATTTTTTAAAATTGATTTTTTAATATCATCACATCAAAATAAAACAAAAATATCAAAAAAATATTAATTTGAAGTAAAGGAAATAAAATAAAAATTCAAATTTTTTTCAAAGCATTTTTGAAGCTCCAAAACAAACATGTTTTAATAAGGAAATTCAACCCAACTTGAAAAGACAAAAAAATATCATCACTAAACTTTTGTACAATATAAAAAAATTCACATCAATTTATTTCCTCTTTACAGTATGAAAAAAAAAGAGAAAAAAAAATTTAAAGAGAAAAAAATTAAATTAGAAATATCTTAAAAGAAAAAAAACAAAGGGAAAGAAATTAGTTGCCGGTGTATTGGAAGCTGCTCTGTTATGTACTATTCATGGTGCTGTTATAGAAAATACTTTATTTGAAAATAGTGATGGTGCAAATACATTTCATGTTTTTAACCCAACTCAAACATTTTTACATTAAAAAAAACCCGCTAAGGAGCGCGAGCCAATATGCTAGATATTATATTATTACATAAATGTTATTTTTAAATATTTTTCTTTAAAAGTATGTTGAGATAATATTTATTTATTTTTTAAAATTGATTTTTTATATCATCACATGAAAATAAAACAAAAACATCAAAAAAATATTAATTTGAAGTAAAGAAAAAAATAAAAGATTTTTAATTTTTTTTAAAAGTATTTTTGAAACATAAACACAAACATGTTATAATAAGAAAATTCAACCCAACTTGGAAAGATAAAAAATTATTATCACCTAACTTTTGCACACAAAAAAAAGTCACATCAATTTATTTCATCTTTATAGTACGAAAAAAAATTCAATAAGACAGAAGAAAAGAAATTTAAAGAGAAAAAAAATAAAATTTCAAAATATTTTAAAAGGAAAAAAATTTAAAGGGAAAGAAATTAGTTGTCGGTGTATTAGGCGCTGCTCTGTTATGCATTATTAATGGTGCTATTGTAGAAAATATTTTATATGAAGATGGTGATGGTGCAAATACATTCCATGCTTTTAACCCAACTCAAGCATTTTTACATTAGAAAAAAGAAAAATGTTATTGACTCGCTGAGGAGCGCGGACCAATATGCTAGCTATTATATTCTTACGTAAATGTTATTTGTTAAAATTGATTTTTTATATCATCACTTCAAAATAAAAAAAAAACATAAAAAATATTAATTTGAAGTAAAGAAAAAATTTTAAAAAAATTCAATTTTTTTTAAAAGTATTTTTGAAATTCAAAAATAAACATGCTTTAATAAGAAAAATCAACGCAATCTAATGATAAAAAATTATTATCACCCAACTTTTGTACAATATAAAAAAAAGTCACTTCAATTTATTTCCTCTTTACAATATAAAAAAATTAATAAGAGAAGAAAAAAAATTTAAAGACGAAAAAAAAATTGAAAATATCTTTAAAGGAAAAAAAAATTAAAAAGAAAGAGATTAGTTGTTGGTGTATTGGGCGCTGCTATGTTATGCACTATTTGTAACAGTCTCAAATTGTAAACTCAAAATATATGATATATATTCGTAGAGTTTTCTTTGTATTTTTTAGATACCAAGTTATCGACTCAATCATTTCTCAACCTGTAACATCAATCACAATATTCGTCTCATTATTTGGACTTTAAAAACTCAAGCATATTTCAATATCTCAATTCTATTTTCTATAAAACACTATAATAAAACTAATAAATTCTTAACATGCATCGTCTCTTCTTCTTCTTTTTTTTTTTAAGTATTTGTGCTCAAATATATACACAACTAACCATAATTCAACTTAATAATAATAATAACATTATAAATTACATCATACACAAGATAATAAGTTAAACATTATATTTTTAGATATGGAAGTATATTACAACAAAATATTAGTTCTTCCAATTACATTAATCACATAACAAAATTATTTATCCAAGCATCTACTTTCCAGATCGAGGGTGCAATGCACATAAAAACATTATCGCATGAAACATGATTAAAACAATTGCACATTTCAATAAGTAATTGATTAAGGATTAATTATTCATATACATTAAAGTGACTTTCATATCATAGAATAAATTGTCTTATTTTCTTTTTGAAGTTTCTAATTTCATAAATTCTCTTCTAGACATAAAGATAAATCTACTAAAATAAAAATATCAAGAGTGTCTCCCACAAACCAGCATATTTAACTTCAAAGTTTTACAATTAATCTATTTTACATCGAGTGATTATCTCATTAATTTGTAAATTAATTTTCTTAACATGGCCACTCAACCAGGCATAAATTCCAGTAATCAGGAAATGATCTTAAAGGGTTGCCCATTCAACAGGGCATTATTTCCAGTAACCAGCACTAGAATTTACAATCTATAAAAATTCATTCTACAATAATAAAAAAATATAAACTAATTAATTACTCCAAGGTGTCGAACACCTACCTGGTGTCTGTGCGCGTGAAGATGTCCCTTGTTGTTGATTAGGTCCTACGGCCTCCTTTGTACCAACAAAAATTACTTTGTCATTGTTCATTCATTCGAACCGGTAAAAATTCTAATACTCATTACATATTCTTTGATTAAATCCAACACCCTTAATTAAGTTTAATTGACTTTTAATTCAAGGAGGACAAAACCCTCCTTTTTGAAACATTTACTTATTTTTTTCACAAAAATCCCTATACAATTTAACCTATCAACATCAATTGTCTTTAATTTGGTAAAAGTCCTCAATAATATTATTTAAACTCCATTCTCTAATTTTTCTTCTCTATTTAGCCAAAAACAACCTAGGGAAGGAAGTGAAGATATTTCTTTTCTCTTTGAAAAATTCTAACTCCATTCATATAATAACACTTATAAACCTTCATCTTCCCATATTTTTCAAACAATTGTATTAAACCTCAAATCCCCTAAATTATTCCTCTTTTGGCCAAATATTCAATTAAAATGAGGAAAAATAATTTTTGTTTCTTTTACTTAAAATTAAACACTTACCCAATCATAATTCATGCTTTCTAACATGGTTCAAACATAATTTGCATCATTCCTATAAATTATAACATAAATCCACAATTTCACATAGTCATAATTTTGCATAATCCTTCATCAAACATAAAATTAAAGGAATTAATCATTTGGAGCATTTAATTTACCTCACTTTGATAAGGATTTAAGGAAACAATGCAAGAAAAATCAAGTTTTCTTCTTCTCCCTCTTCAAACCCTAGCTTGAAATTCTTCCTTCAATGTACTCACCACCTTAAAATCAACCCCCTCTTGATGTTTAATTAAGTTAATCACTCTAATTACTCACCTTAATTAGTGAAATCAATGAGAATTTAACTAGAAAAATCACACAATTCTTCCCCCCCTCTTTGTTTAAAACTCACGGCTAAAAGAGAAAAAATGGAGCATTTATAATCTAACTTTTACTTATTTACACATTAGCCCTCATTTCTTCTCATTTCTATTTTTGTCACTCAACTCTTCTTTTTACATAATTCTCACCTTAACATCTTATATTTTATTCTATTGTATCCAATTACAATACTGAAATCCTTTTATTTAATCTATTCGGTACTTTATTTATTTTACTTAGATTATAATTTAGTGGGTTTTCACATTCTCCTCCCTTAAAAAGAAATTTTGTCCTCAAAATTGAACCTCGTACCTGAATCTAGAAATAATTCGGGGTGTTTCTGTCTCATTTGAGATTCCTTTCCCAAGTCACCTCCTCGATTTGGGAATTCCTCCACAATATCTTGATAATTGGAATCTTTTTATTTCTCAATTCCTTCACACTATAATCTAAGACTTTCACTGGTTTTATTTCCAATGTTAAATTCTTATCAATTTCCAGAGGAATTTGAGGCAAGACCCGAGATGGATCCACTTCAGCCTTTCTTAACAGAGAGACAAGAAACACATCATGGATTTTGGCGAGATGTGGAGGTAGAGCCAATCTGTAAGCCACGGGCCCAATCCTTTTGGTGACCTCAAAAGGCCCAACGTACTTCGACGCTAATTCCTATTGTAGCCTGGTAGCTGTTGTTGTAAGTGAATTCTACTAACAGTAGATGATCTTCCCAATTTCCTCCAAACTCCAATATACAGGCTCTTAGTAAATCCTCTAATATTTGAATAGTCCTCTTAGATTGACCATCAGTCTAAGGATGAAAAGCTGTGCTTAAATTCAACTTCGTTCCAAGAGCCTGTTGAACACTTGGCCATAATCGAGAGGTAAACCTTGGATCTCGATCTAAAACTATTGACACTGGCACACCGTGTAACCTTACAACTTCATCCACATATAATTTTGCCAATTTCTCCACTGAGTCTGTCATTTTCATTGCCAAAAAGAGTGCAGATTTAGTTAATCGGTCCACAATGATCTAAATAGCATCGCTTCCTCTTTTTTCTCTCGGTAATCCAGATACAAAATCCATCATGATATTTTCCCACTTCCACTCAAGTATCAATAATGGTTGTAAAAACCCAGCTGGTTTTTGGTGTTCCACCTTTACTTATTGGCAAATCCCATACTTTGCCACATATTCAGCCACTTCTTTCTTCATATTTGGCTACCAATAAAATTCTTTTAAATCCCGGTAAATTTTAGTACTTCCAGGGTATGTTGCAAATCTAGACTCGTAGGCCTCCTGTAAACTTCCCTTTTCAGCGGTTGATCATCTAGCAAGTACATTCGTCTTCCAAGGACCACCATTCCATCTTTCTGAATTTGAAATGACGTCTAGATTCCTAACCTCACCTTTTCTCTTATCTTACAAACTTCTAAATCTTCTTGCTGAGCTTCTAGTACCCTATCCCGGAGTGTTGACCTTACTCTTAATTAGGCCACTAATGACTCATCCGATCCCGTCTCTACTTGAGCATCAATCTTTCTTAATTCTAGCAATTCTTTTTCATCCCAATCCTCTCACTGAGCATCGACTGTCTTGACCTTGCAACTAAGAGCATCTGCGACTACATTTGCTCTCCCCGGATGATAATCGATTACACAATCATAATCTTTTATCAATTCCACCCAGCGTCTTTGCCGCATATTCAATTCCTTCTGCGTCATTAGATACCTCAAACTCTTATGATCCCTGAACATCTGAACCTGAGACTCATATAAATAGTGCCTTCATACTCTTAAGGCAAACACCACAGCGACTAATTCTAAATCATGCATCGGGTAATTGATCTCGTGAGCCTTTAACTGTCTTGAGGCATAAGCAATTACTTTACCGTGTTGCATCAATACACACCCTAGTCCCTTCTTCGATGCATCACTATAGATCATTAATCCTTCAATTCCTGATGGGAGTGTTAACACCGGTTCAGTAATGAGTCTTTTTTTCAGTTCTTGGAAGCTTTCTTCGCATTCCTGAGTCCAATCCCACTTTGTCTCTTTTCGAGTCAACTGAGTCATGTGAATAGCTATGGTAGAAAATCCCTCAATAAATCTTCGATAGTACCCTGCTAATCCAACGAAACTACGAATTTCAGTGATATTGGTAGGTCTTTTCCATTTCAATACTGCTTCAACTTTTCTAGGATCCACCGATATTCCTTCAGCTGATATAATATGTCCTAGAAAAATCACTTCCTTTAGCCAGAATTCACACTTGCTAAGTTTGGCATATAGTCGATGCTCCCTTAAGGTCATCAATACTTGCCTCAAATGTTGTTCATGCTTCAAATATGACTTTGAATAAACTAAGATGTCGTCTATGAATACCACCACAAACTTGTCTAAGTATGGTCGGAAGACCCTGTTCATCAAATCCATGAACACAGTTGGTGCATTTGTTAGCCCAAACGACATTACTAAGAACTCGTAATGTCCATACCGAGTTTTGAATGCGGTTTTTGACACATCTAGTTCCTTAATCCTCAACTGATAGTATCCCGACCTCAGATCTATTTTTGAAAACACTTTTGCCGCCTTTAGCTGATCAAACAAATCATCTATCCGCGAGAGCGGATATTTGTTCTTTATTGTTACTCTGTTCAACTGCCTATAATCTATACAAAGCCGAAGGGTCTTGTCCTTTTTCTTCACAAATAACATAAGAGCTCCCCAGGGTGAATTACTTGGACGAATAAACCTTTTATTTAGTAACTCCTGTAGTTGGATCTTCAATTCGGCCAACTCGGCTGGCGCCATCATATACGATAATTGGGCTATAGGAGACATACCAGGCAATACATCAATAGTGACCTCCATTTCTCTCTCTAGGGGTACTCCCGGCAGATCATCCGGAAATACATCAGGAAATTCTCTTACTATTGGAACATTTGACATTGAATATCTCCCATTTTGGTCTCTAAGACATAGATAAGGTAAGCCTCACACCCCTTTTTTATCATTTTCCTAGCGGCCATAGCTGAGATAATACAGTTTGGGATGACATTTCTTCCCCCCCTAAACACTATCTTCTTACCATCGGGCCCTTAAAGAGTTACTATTTTTGTGAAACAGTCCATTTGAGCTTTATTCATACTTAGCCAGTCCATTCCCAAGATGACATCAAAATCATGTAATTCTAGTGGTAATAAATCTTCTTTTAATTCATAACCACCTATATTAATCTAGACCCCCTTATACATATGATCAACATTCATAGTTTCACTTAATGGAGTGCTTATAATAAACCCATTTTCTATTCTACAAGGATTTTTCCCTAATCCCCCCCACAAGTTTATTTGCAACAAATGAGTGTGTGGCACCTGAATCAAACAATACATGAACTGACAGAGAATTTAACTGCAATGTACCAGCCACTACGTCAGAAGTGGCCCTGGTCTCCTCTTGGGTCATGTAGTATACTCTACCTTGGGTTCGACCCCTCCGTATTCTGTCACCCTGGGTATGAGTTTAGCTCCTACTGCCGCTGGCCCCTGACAAAACCTGTCTGGCTGGTCTATTCACGGTAGCGGACTGCTGCTGACTCTGAGTTTATTGCTAATTTTAGGTGATTTCAATCCTACGGGGGCAATCTCTTCGGAAGTGCCCTTGACCCTCGCAATAATAACAGCCTCGGCCTAAGTGCGAGCAGTCCCTCCACATGTGCTCCTCTTAGCATATATAACACCGCCCTGGTGTTGCAGAACAGTCCCCTGGATGCCTTTGCCCACAGTGAACACACAAGGGATAAGTGATCGTTCTTTGCTCTGACACTCCTCTAGAAAAATTACCCCTAAGATTTGGTTGTCCTCTTGTCGACCCCACCTCAGTAGTCTGAACTGATACAACTGATGTACCTCCCACCTTTTTAAACTGGTTGTACTGTCCTTTTCCCTTTTTTGAGAAATGGGGTCTATTATGGGTGTACTCTGTATCCTTTCGTTTACCTAAACCATGCTGGCCTTGTTGGCCCTCTTTCATACAAGCTTCCAAGGCCTCTACTGCTTCAACAAGATCTCTAGTGGTCTCGAACTTAAATGCAATCAACCTTTGTCTCAAATCTTGCTGCAATCCATCCCTCAACCTTTCCACCCTATGTTGCTCACCAGGGACATAATACAAGACAAACATGGAGAGGTCATGAAACCTCCTCTCATAATCAAGTACTGACATATCTCCTTGTCTTAGGGCCAGAAACTCCTATTCCTTAATTTTCCGATGATAGGAGGAGTAAAACTGATGTTCAAACTGCATTTTAAACTCAGCCCAAATCCATGATCCTGTGGGTCTCCTCGATCTCAATGTATCCCACCAGGACCGTGCCCTATCAGAAAGCAAATGAGCGGCACAGTTCACTCGCAAGCCCTCTGTTACCTGCATCTAATCCAGAGTATCCTCAATTGTTCCTTAATTTTCCGATGATAGGAGGAGTAAAACTGATGTTCAAACTGCGTTTTAAACTCAGCCCAAATCCATGATCCTGTGGGTCTCCTCGATCTCAATGTATCCCACCAGGACCGTGCCCTATCAGAAAGCAAATGAGCGGCACAGTTCACTCGCAAGCCCTCTGTTACCTGCATCTAATCCAGAGTATCCTCAATTGTGTGAAGCCATCTTCTTGCTATCTTGGCATCTGGTTCACCTAAAAAGGGCTCGCACCTAAGTTCTCTCATGCTTTTTACAATCCGCACTAATGTGACCACATTATCAGCTTTTGTAGTAGCCGCTGGAGCTGCTTGTACTGCCGGAGCTATTGGGATTGTCAGGGCCGAGGCACCAGGCATTGCCTCAATCACTGCTCTCACTATCTGAGCTATGAACAAAGGGTCGACATGTAGTGTAGGAACCACTGCAGGTGCTGGAGTTGTAGCTGGAGCCAAGCTGGAGGCACGACTTCCTGTCTCTGCTGGTCTGAACCCTCGAGTTGTAACCCCTCAGTCTGTCTCAAGTCGGTGTCACGAATGAGTCCAATCGACTCTCCCAGTTTTGACTGCTGAGGCTCTAGGGGCATATGAGAGTCAGTATCCTCCAATGGATCCTCTCCATGTCTCTCCTCAAACCCTTCTCCAATCATTGTACCCTTTCTTGTGCGAACCATCTTGGTACAAGTAAAAAATTTATTAAACCCTCTTTTTTTGTTTGTTTTTTTTTTCCATTCCTGAACCCAAGCCAGGGCTCTGATACCAATTGTAATAGTCTCAAATTGTAAACTCAAAATATATGATATATATTCGTAGTTACCAATATATATATATATATATATTTTCCTAAAATTTCAGCAGAGTTTCCTTTGTATTCTTTAGATACCAAGTGTTATCGACTCAATCATTTCTTAACCTGTAACATCAATCACAATATTCGTCCCATCATTTGGACTTCAAAAACTCAAGCATATTTCAATATTTCAATTCTATTTTTTATAGAACACTATAATAAAACTAATAAGTTCTTAACATGCATCGTCTCTTTATTTGAAGATGGTGATGGTACATATACATTTCATGCTTTTAACCCAACTCAATCATTTTTATATTAGAAAAAAAATTTGTTATTGATCCGCTAAAAAGAGCCGGCCAATATGTTAGCTATTATATTATTACGTAAAGGTTATTTTTAAAATATTTTTCTTTAAAAATATATTGAGATAATATTTTTTTATTTTCTAAAATATATTTTATATATCATCACATCAAAATAAAACAAAAACATCAAAAAACAATTAATGGAAGTAAAGAAAAACAAAATCAAAATTTTTAAACACATTTTTGAAACTAAAAATAACATGTTTTAATAAGAAAATTCAACCCAACCTGAAAATGACAAAAACTTATCATTGCCCAACTTTTGTACAATATAAAAAAAGTCACATCAATTTATTTTCTCTTAACAATATGAGAAAAAATCAATAAGAGAAAAGAAAAAAAAATTAAGGAGGAAAAAAATAAAATTGAAAATATTTTAAATGGAAAAAAATTAGAGGGAAAGAAATTAGTTATCGGTGTATTGGACACTGCTCTATTATGCGCTATTCATGGTGTTATTGTAGAAAATACTTTATTTGAAGATGGTGCAAACATGCCGTATTTTTAACCCAACTCAAGTAATTTTACATTAGAAAAAAAATTACTGAGGAGTGCGGACCAATATGCTAGCTATTATATTATTATGTAAATATTATTTTTTAAAATATTTTACTTTAAAAATATATTGAGATAGTATTTTTTTTATATTTTTTAAAATTAATTTTTTATATCATCACATCAAAATAAAACAAAAACATCAAAAATATTAATTTGAAATAAAGAAAAAAATAAAAATAATTTAATTTTGTTTAAAAGTATTTTTGAAACACAAAAACAAACATGCTTTAATAAGATAATTACACCCAACCGCAAATGACAAAAACTTATCATCATCCAACTTTTGTACAATATAAAAAAAGTCATATCAATTTGTTTCTTCTTTACAGTTTGAAAAAAAAAATCAATAAGAGAAAATAAAAAAATTTAAAGAAGAAAAAAAATAAAATTGGAAATATCTTAAAAGGAAAAAAAATTAAAGGGAAAAAAATTAGTTGTTGGTGTATTGAGCACTGCTTTGTTATGCGTTATTCATTATGCTACTGTAAAAAATACTTTATTTAAAGATGGTGATGATGCAAATACATTCCATGCTTTTAACATAACTCAAGCATTTATACATTAGAAAAAACAATTGTTATTGACCCACTGAAGAGCGTGGGCTAATATGCTACATATTATATTTTTACGTAAAGGTTATTTTTAAAATATTTTTCTTTAAAAATATATTGAGATAATATATATTTTTTATTTTTAAAATTGATTTTTTATATCATCACATCAAAATAAAACAAAAACATCAAAAATATTAATTTGAAGTAAAGAAAAAAAATTTCAAATTTTTTTAAAAGTATTTTTGAAATGCAAAAACAAACATGCTTTAATAAGGAAATTCAACTCAACCTGAAATGACAAAAAAATTATCATCACCCAACTTTTGTATAATATAAAAAAAGTCACATCAATTTATTTCCTCTTTACCGTATGAAAAAAAATTAATTAAAAGAAAAGAAAAAAAAAATCTAAAGAGGCAAAAAATAAAATTGAAAATATCTAGTGGCCTAGCTGAATCTAATAGCGTTGAATCTGGTTGCCCAGCCAAACCCAAGATCGGTAGGTGTGGCTGAAAACCGGATCAAATAACGTTTGGTTTGGCTGTCTAACCAGACCCAAGATCAATGGGTCTCGCTGCGAGCCACACCCAACAATACTTTTTGACTAATTAATAGAAAAGACAACGCCCGAAAGGTGCTACAGTATCATCCATAGTGCAAACACTCTATGTCTATAGTGTAGTCTACAGTGTAATGAGTTTATATTCACGATACTATTTTTTTAAATATTATTTTAAAAATATATTAAGATAACATTTTTTTTATTTTTTAACATTGATTTTTTATATCATCACATCAAAATAATACACAAACATAAAAAAAATATTAATATGAATTCAAGAAAAAAATAAAAAAATTTCAATTTTTTAAAGCATTTTTGAACAAACATGCTTTAATAAGAAAATCCAACCCAACTTCAAATGAAAAAAATATTATCATCACCCAACTTTTGTATAATATAAAAAAAATCTCATCAATTTATTTCCTCTTTACAGTATGAAAAAAATAAGAGAAAAGAAAAATAAAATCTAAAGAGACAAAAAAATAAAATTGAAAATATCTAGTGGCCCAGCCAGACCCAATAGCGTTAGGTCTGGGTGCCCAACCACAACCAAGATCGGTGGGTCTGACTTAAAGCCAGACCCAATACAACTTTTTGACTAATAAACATAAAAGATAATGTTCTCTTGTGTGCTACATTGTCATCCACAGTACAAACATTTTATATTTATAGTGTGATTTACAATACAATGAGTTTATATTCATAATCCCTGTACATTGTTTTTCTCACATTTTTTAAAGCATAGTATAATATGTATATGTACTTTATGAAATGTTTTAAATATGATCTCTGAACTGATAGTTAATAAAATTTATGATTAATGCGTGTCTTTGTTAAAAATATAAGAAAATAAAGAGCTAAAAGTTATGATTTTTGAAAGAAATAGATGGTTGATATTTTTAATAGAAAAATTACCCTTATTATCTTATAATTTGATTATTTTTTTATTTTATTTTTTAAAAATTACAATTTACATTCTAAAATTTATAAGCATATAATACTTTATATTCTCGCTATAATTTACTAAAAAATAATAAAAAAATATCTGATTACTTAAAGGATTTCTTCCATTACATTTCATTTAATAACTAAAAAGCCACTTCTTAAGTGTAAAAATAACAAAAACACCATAAAACTTAGAATTACTGAAATTACAAAATCACCATAATTATGAGATTGCCATATTTTGGTCTCGGGCTTTTGTCAAATGTGTGGTGCGCTTTATATCGGTATCTCCCTCCACGTCCTTCTCCCTCCTGCATTAGAACAAATAACAGAGAATTTACTAAGTCTGTTTGAGATAATAATTATTGTTGATATTTAAAAATATATTAAAATAATATTTTTTTTATTTTTTAAATTTATTTTAATATTAACATATTAAAATAATCTAAAAACATTAAAAAATATTAATTTAAAATAAAAAAAATTTAAATTTTTTCAAAATTACTTTTAAAACATAAAAATAATTTTTTAAAATACAAAAACAAACAGAAAGTATGAAAACCAGTACACCAGCCATCCAGTAGAACATGAAACACAAAAATTTGGTTAAAAAAAGCCCAGGTAAACAACACTCACTTTATTTTTAAAGATAATTCTTCCATCAAGGTTACGTTTACAAATGAATCCATATATTTGCAGGGAAAATTAAAAAAATGGGACCTTGCATCAAAACCATGAACTGCAATCTCCATCAAGTGGATCTCCTTGTCATGAAGACTGGTGAAAAAAACAGCTCGAAATTGAAGGAAACAGTGAAATTAGCTGCATATTCAACTATATAATTAAATGCTCTTTATTTGATGGATTTGGTAACCACCTCCTCACAAAAGCCTTTGCACTGATCGTCCGTTGATTTGTTTGTACAAGACCATCACATCAATAGAAACCTAGAGAGTAGAATTTAATATTCACTTTAGTAGCGTCAGCCCATAACAGCCATTGCCACCACAACCTGTCTCCGTCAAAACCCACAACCTCTATTCTCTCCACCGCACAACAACCTCTCTCTCCCTCCCTCCCAAATAGACACATTTGAATGCAAAATAAAAATAGTTGGATTGGAGATACCTGAAAGAGATTTGAAGCAACGACTGTAAATTTGGTTGAAAAGTTGTTGTTTTGGTGGTGTAAGAATGGAGTTGGATAGCCATAATTTCCCTTTTGTTTCAAAGCCACACACCACCATTTCCATCACTGTATCCAGAAGATGGAGAATTTGTTTTTTTTTTTTTTTTTTGGTTTTTGAAACAATAGAAGAAGCAATCATCACCCAATCTAATAGTCAACTAACCACATTATATTTAAGAATCCAATTGGCATAAAAAGGACGCAGTATATAGGTTCCCAGTCAGAACAATTCCAACGTTTGATGAGAAGTGGTTGGTGGCTGAATGTTAACGAAGTTAGAACGACATCCTCAAATTCAACATAAGAATGTTAGCTCCTTGGAATAATAAAAGAATAATAGTTCTTGTTTTCATCGATATGACTTTATTTTCATAAATTATCATATCTTAAAACTTTTTGTTGGGTTTCGAGATACATTCTTCTGTATCTTTGTAAATACACCTGGGTTAAGTTAGCATGATCCTACAAAATCCACCATTGAGTGTGGTCTTTAGATTCATTTTAAATGTAATCAACGAAGACAAGATAATGCCTAATTCCTCATTCACCATTCTATTTATCCAATACTCGGTATTTTAAATACATAATGTCAATGCCAATTTGGTTTCCGAAGGTACGGATGCAACAAAATTGTTTGCCTTTTATTCTTTTTCACCACCAAGAACTAGGAACAAGACAAGTAGACAACCTTATCACGGCTTTATTTGTGGGTTCTGCAAGAAGCGGTTAGGAGACCGGAATTATTGGTGGTGGGGGCTATGATAACCTGTGCAATTCACATCAAATGGTGATCGGTGTCTTTACAGATGATGATCATGCATGCCTTTGAACTGAGCCCATACGCTAAGCTCACGAAATCAAGTCGTGTCTTGTTATGGTCGCACCCGCGCGTGAACCCTTACGATGTTATCAATTATCATCCGCTTTACAGACAAGCATTTTAGCCATCATTGAAAAGACAGGGGGAAGAGGGCCCTGGAATATTGAACTTCCTGTGCTCACGTATGGACACAAATCACTTGAACTACGGAATTTGGTTCAAGACACATGCCCCTGTATAATCACAAATTGATAGCCAGTATAGGCATTGCCAATGAATGGTAGCCTCCCTCTTAAGTGAAAATATGATCATCTTCTTCTTTTTTTGATTAGCATGATCACTAATAATCTGATAGAATCTGGAATGAAGCCTTAAGATATCATCTCAAGTCGCAAAGCAAGGATTTTTTGGTGAGATATGATAGAAACGAATTAATAGAACGTGTAAAGCTGACCATACCATAAAAAAGATCGATTCACAGCCATTCGTAAGGGTCTTAGTGCTGCCCCATTAAATGCATAGCAGAGGCTCCTTCTGACAAGAACTAGCTATATACATGTAGGGTCTTACAAGGATTCTGCAATCTTGCATGGTATAATCTTGTAACACTTTCTTGTCCCCACAAAAATTAAGGTGTGCTGTCACTGGTGTATCATCTTTTCCAACCAATGTTCAATAACCGATGAACTGAACTGCCGATGGGAAGTGGTCTTTAACTCTCGATCAGCACTTCTATCTATTTAGTGATATCACCTTCACAGTCAAGTAGAGAGTGAAAGCCTAACCTACAGTTAAAACAAGAGGACGGAAACCATTGTCACATTGACTCGAATTGTTTGTAATTCATGAAGCATGAGCAACAGATCCCTTACAGTACCAAAAATAAAAAATGAAGTAGTGCCCACTTGGGGGTAAGTTGAGACTTTAAAAAAGATTAAATTTCCCTTTACCTTATAAAAGTATACGAGTTTCTATCAATTTATTTTGGAATTTTATTTTTCAATTACACACGTAGGATTAATATATTTCAAATTCAATCATTAACTTTTGTTTTAATTTTATATTTGATTTTGTAGTTCGTTAAGTTCAATTAAATATATGATTTAAGTTCTCAAATGATCACATATATTAAGATTTCAAGTGACAATATTGTAATTTTTCATCAATAAAAACTTGATACACAAATGTGGAAATATTGTATTTTGCATTTACCAGCATTTTGAATAAATTTTTGATCTTATTAAAGGCTAAACTACATCTAAAAAAACTATAAAATTGACAACACCTTTTGCTTCTAAATGGTTAATAATAGAGACGAATCATCTTTCCATTTCTAAGATATAATCCGTTTAATTTAAAACTAGAAGCTGTTTTCTATAGTGAGTTTAATTTAATTCGTTTCTAAGATTTTTGGAAGTAGAAAAATGTATTTGTTGTAAAAGCTTTTTTCTCAGCATCCACAGAGAATCTTTTAATTACAGTGTGATTATATATATAAAAGATCATGAGAAAATGTGTTTTTGATGCATTTCAACCATTCACCCCCCTATTGTTTTCTTTTATTGACACCTTTTCTAAAAACAAGAGAAAAATTAAAAAATTAAAAATTAAATTAAAAAAGAAGCGGCGACTAAAACACAAAACAAGAAAAGAGGGACTAAAGTGATTTGATTACTTGCTCAACAAGTAATTGAGAGAAAATGAGAAGGGGAGAAACCTTAGCCACCATTGAAAGAGAACAAAAAAAAAAAAAAAAACCCGAAGAGGGAGAGATGGTTTGTGCATAAAAACTAGAAAGAGTGAGAGAGAAAGGGAGAAGAACATTATTCATCTTCTCTCACCTTTCTTTAAAAAGAAGAGGAGGAAGAAGAAGAGCCAAATAAACCCTAGCCGTCATATCCTCCCTCCACACCAGCACCATCTGCAGCCACCATAGTTGAAGCCCCCAACAAAACAGTAGCGTCGTCGACAACCAAACAACCTCTCTTCATCAAAAATTATCTCATTGATTTCTCTTCCAACCTCTATTTTTGACAAGACAACCACCATTCTCTTTGTCTCTAAACCTCCTACAAAACCCCTCCATCAATTGAAGTCTTTTGCATCATTAGAAACCAAGGAGAGAGAAAAACTACCACTGGAACTGAAGAAATATGGAAATATATGCAGCAATTCCATACAGGATTCAAGTGCAGAAATCTTGCATAGATCTTCTGCACACATTACTCTATTGAGAGATCCCCTGCTATAATTCTTCATTCCATTTATGTCATGATCTCCATAATTTCTGCATCAAATCATGTATATATATAGTAAGAAGTAATGACCTGTAATGTATGAAATGCTTATTTAAAGGCACGAACAATATACATGAATATAAGTTCAGTTTTCCTACATGGTATCAGAGCCCTCTATCACTATGGCATCTTCTTCTTTAGTTCAAACAACGTTTTCTGCTTCTTCTCTTGAGACTACAATCCCAAAATCACATTTGCCTGATATCTCTATCAAACTGGCTTTAAACAATTATCTTCTGTGGAAAGCACAGGTTCTCCCTGTTTTACGTGGCTATGGACTCCTTGGATATGTGAAGGATGAAGTCCCTTGCCTAGAATCAACTATCATTGGTGAGAATGGTGAGTTGCAAACAAACCCTACTGCAGCAGTTTGGCTACACACGGATCAATTGATCCTTGGATGGATCAACAATTCACTATCTGATGGACCTCTTTCCCAAGTCATCAATAGTGAATCTTCGCATGATGCATGGCAAGTGTTAGAGACCCTTTATGGCACTCACACTCGAGATCGCATCCAACAAATCAAAGGCGAACTACAGTCTCTGACAAAAGGTACTTCTTCACTGGAAGATTATTTACAAAAAGCAAAAGCTTTAGCTCTATCTCTTTGTGGTGCAGGTAAACCAATGGATGATGATGAATTCATCGTTTGTATTCTTCGGGGATTAGGATCTGAATTTGATCCTATAGTAGCAGCATTAAATGCTAGAGACACTTTTCCATCTCTTGAAGGAATTATTGGCAAACTTCGTGACTTTGAAATTCGAATTCAAGGAGCAAGAACAACTGCTCCCTCTATGGCGTTTTATAAAAATCGTGGCCGCACAAACTCAAAGCCATGGATAAACACCAGCACTCGTGGTTGCAATCATCGCAACTTTACTGCGAGAAATCCCCCTAACAACACTCAACTTCGAGCTAAAGAGACTCGTTTTCCTCGCCAAAATGGAAGCTTCAATGGAACCCGTCAGAAACAAATTTAACATAACAGTAATCGTGGGCGTGGTAGCATCACTTGTTTTCGATGTGGAGGACCTAATCACAAAGCAGATGGATGTTTCGCATTTGATGAAGAAGCTGATCAGTACAAGGCCTTTGCTGCAATCAAAATTGGTGAAACTGCAGAAGATCCATGGTATTCTGACACTGGAGCAAACAAGCATATAACGTCTGACACAAATGAAGTCCAAGGTATTATTTCTTATCCTAGAAATGACTCTGTTATGGTTGGAAATGGCCAGGGCTTGCCTATTACTGGTACTGGAAACGTTACTATTCCCACTACCAATCTCAAGCTAAAAGATGTCCTTGTGGTTCCTGAAATTAAGAAGAAATTATTATCTGTATCTCAGTTTACAAGAGATAATAACTGTTATTTTCTGTTTTATCCATGGGGTTTTATTCTTAAGGACATGAAGACGAAGCAGGTAATTCTTAAAGGTTTCATGAAGGATGGGTTATATTCGATCAATCTGCAGCAATTCTCTATAATTCCAGTCAGTTTTTTAGCAAATAAAGTGTCCAGCAGCCTATGTCATGCACGCCTGGGACACCTTCAAGCCAGAATTCTTACAAAGTTATGTTTACCATCTATGGACAAACAAAATGCTTTTTGTGAAAGCTGTGTTTTGGGAAGATCAACAAAGTTACCGTTTGAATCTAGAAAATCATATGCTACTACTTTTCTACATACACTGCATTCCGATGTTTGGGGTCCTGCTTTTGTGCCTTCTTTTGATGGAAACCGATTCTATTTAATTCTTGTTGATGAGTATTCTCGGTATATATGGTTATTTCCTATGCATCGAAAATCTGATGTAGCAATAATATTTCCTTCCTTTCTCAAGCAAATGGAAACACAATTTGATGCACATGTTAAAATATTTCAAAACGATGGAGGCGGTGAGTTTGTTAATCAAAGTCTGCAGAATCTTTTCAAAACTAATGGCATCATTCATAGAATTTCATGTCCAGGAACACCAGAACAAAATGGATTAGCCGAACGACGTCATCGACATATCGTAGAAACAGGACTAACTCTGCTATCACATGCTTCTGTTCCAATACAATTCTGGACTGCAGCGTTTCGCACTGCAGTGTTCCTAATTAATCGCTTACCGACTTCAGTCTTGGGTTATAAAGTCACCACATGAAGTGGTTTTTGGCTCTGCTCCTACTTATGACTCCTTCCGAGTGTTTAGATGTTCCTGTTATCCCTTGCTGGCACCATTTGGTCGTTCAAAGTTGGATTTTAAATCCACACGATGTGTCTTTCTTGGTTACTCTACCAATCACAAAGGCTATATCTGCTTTGAGCCATAGACACATCGCTTCTACATATCACGCCATGTGAAATTTAATGAACTCCACTTTCCTTACAAGTGCATGCAGCCACCTGATACACATGCCTCTCAGTTGTTTCAAATTAAGGCACTTCCTCGACTACTCAAAACTGTGGCAGAAAAATCAATTGCCACAGCTACACAAGTCAGTTCTCATGATCCAGCAACAATTGTTCCACATACTGAAACTGCTCAAGAAGCTTCAGCATCTCAATTTGCAGCTTCTGCTTCATTATCTTCATCCACTGCAGTAGAAAATCCTATCCCACCAGTGATTTCTCGTGCATCTGATCCACCTTCACAGCGACAACATCATATGATTACACGCACTCAGATAGGAAAGCTAAAACCCAAGGTCTTTATTTCTTCCCGACATCCTATCCCTGCCTGTTTTATTGCTGATCTTGTTGCCCAACCACAAGAGCCATCCTCAGTTCAACAAGCTCTCCAACATCCACATTGGATTCAAGCAATGCAAGCTGAAATGGATGCCCTTCACAACAACAAACCTGGACCTTGGTACCTAGACAAGCCAACATGAATATTATCAGCAGCAAATGGGTGTTTAAAATCAAAACACGATCTGATGGTTCCATTGAAAGATATAAAGCTCGGTTGGTGGCTCGTGGATTTTCACAGCAACCAAGACTTGATTATGATGAAACATTCAGTCCTGTTATCAAACCAAGCACCATTCGGCTTATCCTCACCATTGGCTTGTCTCACGGATGGTCTGTCAAATAACTAGATGTCAGTAATGCCTTCCTTCATGGAGATCTACAGGAGCAAGTGTATCTGGCTCAACCTCCAAGTTTTGAAGATTCCTCTCATCCAGATTATGTTTGTCACCTTCATAAAGCTTTATATGGGTTGAAGCAGGCTCCTCGTGCATGGTACCTCAAATTCAGTAACTACATTTAGCAAATGGGATTTACACGATGCCCCTATGATCAATCCTTATTTTATCTCCACCAAGGCTCAGACATCCTCCTTTTGCTCATTTATGTTGATGACATTCTTTTAACAGGCAGCTCCTCTTCACAGATTATCAAGCTTATTACCCATCTCTCTGTTGTCTTCCATATGAAAGACCTTGGTGACATTCATTATTTTTTAGGACTTCAAATTGCCTGTGACGAGTTTATAATCACAATCACTCAAACAAGGTATCTGCTATCTCTTCTTCAGAAGTTTGGTCTTGATGGTGCCAAACCAGTAAGCACTCCACTGGCAGCAGGTTCTTCCATGTCTGCCACTGATGGTGTTCCCTTAGCTGATCCTTCTCACTATCGTTGTTTGGTTGGTTCTCTACAATACCTCACCCTGACCAGGCCAGACATTTCGTTTGTTGTACATCATGTCTGCAGATTCATGCAGACACCTCATGATACTCATCTTATTGCTGTGAAAAGAATTTTTTGGTATCTGAAGAGGACACTCAATGTTGGACTGCATTACATTCGTAATCCTATTCATGAACTTCATGGTTTTGTGACGCTGATTGGGCTGGCTGTAGGGATGACCGATGTTCCACTACGGGGTTCGCTATCTTTTTAGGCACAAATTTGATATCCTGGGGTGCTAAGAAGCAGGCCACAATGTCTAGGTCAACAGCTGAGGCAGAGTACCGCTCCTTAGCTTCCACTACAGCTGAGCTCATGTGGTTCGTCCATTTACTCAACACTATTGGCCACTGTGTTCCTTCTCCTCAGCTCTATTGTGATAATATTAGTGCCATCTATATGGCTAAAAATCCAGTTTTTCATCATCGTACAAAACACATTGAAATAGATATTCACTTTGTCCGCGAACGAGTTGCAAGTGGTGCTCTTTTCTTGGCTCATATTCCAGGATCCGATCAAATTGCGGATATTTTTACAAAATCACTTTGCGCTGCAACGTTCGCATTGAATCGCGCCAAGCTCTGCCTCGATACAGCCCCGCCTTGAGCTTGAGGGGGGATGAAGAAATATGGAAATATATGCAGCGATTCCATACAGGATTCAAGTGCAGAAATCCTGCATAGATCTTCTGCACACATTACTCTATTGAGAGATCCCCTGCTATAATTCTTCATTCCATTTATGTCATGATCTCCATAATTTCTGCATCAAATCATGTATATATATAGTAAGAAGTAATGACCTGTAATGTATGAAATGCTTATTTAAAGGCACGAACAATATACATAAATATAAGTTCAGTTTTCCTACAGGAACTTCTCTCCTTGATTTATCTCTTTTTTGACCTCTAAACAAAACACCACCACCACTATTTTTTTCTTCTTGATGAGTACTACACAATCATATAAGCCATGTAACTAATGACCTTTGTATGAACAGATATGGAAAAAAAATAGTAGAGAGAGAAACACAAAGATCAAAACTTTAGCTACTTTAATTTCCCTCCACAAGTGAAATGATGCACCAACTATGACAGCCCTTTCCAGTATGTGGCTTGCATGCACCACCATTGTTGCCACTATTTCAACCTCTTTTGTTCCACCTCAGCCACTTCAGAATCTGTGTATACTATTGAGAATTCCTTGAGTTGTTTTTGGATTTAATTTAAAGAAAATATTTAACCCTTTATTGATTTTATTTGATAATTTTTTAGAAATGAGAAAAAGTTAAGAGGTCGACATTTACCTGGCAGTTAACCTCTAAAGAGAGGTCATTAGTTAAAATGTGAGAGAGTGGGGAGTATTTTTCCTTTCCAACATGATTTTAAAAAAAAAGTTATGGCAAATTAGCATCAGAGAAAAAATAAATAGAAAATAACATAATTTCACAAAAATCAAGTGTGATATTTTAAAATACCATATTTAGAAAGTATGGCATTTTAATTTTAGAAAAGAAAAAAGAAAAAAAAAGAAAAAAAAAGAGACCTGAAGTCATATTAAAGCTCTGGTAATGACACCTCCAATATTATAAAAAAATATCTTGATTAGACGAATCCAACAATACCAATAAAAGTTACTAATGGTGATAAAAGATAGTGAGTTGCTCACTTTCCTTTGTATAGCAAATGCAACAACTTTGGTCATCATTGGTAACCTTCTTTAATGTTATTAGATTCATTTTATCAAGATTTTTTCAATAGTATTAAGGATGTCATCATCAAAGTTTCGATGTGTTTCTGAGAACTCTTTTTTTTCTTTTATTTTCTCTACTCTTTAATCTCTCCTCTCTCCTAAAACTAAGATACTGCACTTTCCAAGTATGATATTTTAAAATACCACATTTGAGTGAGATTTGTATCAAACTATGTTATTTTTCAAAAAACAATTTCACATGTGTCGTCTTCCCATTTTTATTAAATATGTTAATTTAAAAAACAATTGGGAAAGAAGTGAAACAAAATCTTTTAAAAAAGAAAAAATTGAAGTTTATGCCATTAATACTTGGAATCCAACTTTCATCTTTCCTTAATTTTACACATATCCAATGAATGAATGAATCCGGCCATAATATATTATTTGTTATTTTATTTTTAATGTTAATGTTAATTTAACATAAATTAAATCTCATCACTGCATATAATTTTCACGTACATATCAAACATTATAATATTTTACGCTTCAATATCTTTCTCACATCCTTAATACTCAGATTTTAATTTTTAATCACAATTTAAATATAACCTCTTAACATGTCAAAAATAGATTATACTAATGTAAAATATATTGTAATGTTAGTAACTTGATATAAGTTTATATATAATATTTAAAATTACTAATTGATCTTTAAAAGTATCTTAATTGAGATTATGTTGATTAATTTTGTATTTGTAGATATACAAACTTAAATATACTATGTAAACTTACACAATTGGCATTATAATACAAAAACACAATTGTATATACTCTTTGTGAAGTCATGAAAACTTTAGGATTGAATTAGGCTTTTCATAGTTGTGTTTTTAGCTAAAGTGTGTGGGCTTGAATATAGACTCCATCTCTAAGCTTAGTTGTTCCTACAAAACAAGTTTCCTATCAGAATAATAGACCCTCCAATACTCTAGTCAATAAATATAGAAGGAAAAAAATATTATACATGGAAAGGAAAATAAAATGAAGATCCTAGGGAGTGTGTGATAGTTGAATGAATTGGTGTGTGTAGTTCTTGAATGAACTTGAATTATCTGAATGTTTACTTGGTGACTTAAGGTATTTATATATCTTGGCCTATGCCAGTTCAGTTCATGGAGAGTGGTATAATGATGAAGAATACCTGAAAAGTTAATTCATTAGATGTTATATTTGTTGTGCCATTTTTGGAGAAGGTTGGTGTTCATCATTGGTTATAGTGACTCGTTTTGTCTTTGATAAAGATGCTAATGCTTCTACTCTGCCCAAATAATTTGGTGTATGATATAAGTACTAGTGGGTGGTTTGGAGATACGCTATTTAAAATAAATGTGCTTATGGATGGTATGTGATACTACTCTAACTTCTCATAACTTTTTAAAAAAAATACATTGAGGTGTGTGCCCAAGACAAAGATGTTGGATTACCTATGAGAATCAGTGTGGGTGAGACTATTTAAGCCTAGCTCAAATAGCTAGGATTTTTTAAAAAAAATAATTATGCATCATCATTTTCTCTCCCAAGTATTTTAAATAATAATGTTTTAAAACTTAATCAACAAAAGTAGGAGGAAAAAAACATTTACTATTTTATACATGTCATTTTACCTTCTTGTGGTTTTTGTTAACGTGCCTTCTCGTGGAATTTGTTAATGTGTCTTTAAGAGATATGAGAGTTCGATGAGTTTGCATATTGCTCTTGTGATAGATAACATTATTATTTAGAAAGTGGAGAATGCTTCACAATCATGAAAGTAGTGATGTTTTCATCTTTTTCATATGGTTTTGTTGTAAATCTCAAATGGGGTCAATGGTAATTAGGTGTGTGCATATATATATCCGCCCGTGTCTTTCAAATGGCGCGTGTAGCGCCCAAACAGTATCGAAAGCCACCTTTTGAGGTAATGTTCAATGCGCCTCACCACCCTTATTACGATTGTGAGGCGAGTGTGCCAAGATGGCACGCGAGAGGAGCTCTAGTTAGGGGTTTTCCCTCCCTCCCTCATTCTCCTCTCTCCTATTAGAAAACTATGCTAGCCATTGCAAAAAAAAAATAAGTTTATTTGTTTGTTTGTTAAGTCAAATTAGGTCATCTTTTTTTTTATTGCAATTTATTTGGCCTCAAATCATTTATTGGGTTAATTATTTTTTCAATTTCATCCCTTCACAATTTATTTTTATATCAAATTTGATCATTATTCTTTTAATTACAATGTAGTTGGTCTTGAATCATTTATCAAGTTTTTTTCTTTCAAATTCATCCCTTTACACTTAATTTTTATATTAGATTTGGTACTCGTTCTTTAATTGTGATGTATTTGGTCTTGAGTCCTTTATTGAATTAGTTTGTTTTTAATTTCATTCCTTGAAATTTTATTTTAATATCAAATATGATCCTCGCTCTTTTAATTGTTATTTGTAGTTGTTGTTATCCTTTTCTTGATTAAAATTGTTTTTCAATTTCATTCCTTATGATTTAGTCTTGTTTTAGTATTGTTTCAAATTTGATTCTCTTTCTTTTTAAATCTATATTTTTAAAATCACTTGTTTTTTCAAGTTTATCCCTAATTATTTTGGCTGGTTAGGAATTTTACATTGTTATTTTTCAGGTTTGACTTTTATGTTGTGACCAGACCTCATGATCTATATCACAAGTTCTGAAGGTTGGGCCAGGTTAGCTTCAATCATTTTTTTAAAAATCTCATTTATCATCATTGAGTTCATTGGAAATTGATATTCTTTGTTTATTTTATTTGTTTTGGATTCATTTGTTAATTTGATTTTTTTTTATTTTGCCCTTCAATTCAAATTTTTTGTTTGTCCTCTCAATTTGTTTTTTAAATTAGGTCCTTATTTTCTTAATTGTTATTTCTTTACCCTTTAATTTTTTTTATTTCATCATTCAACATTTCATTTATTAGGATTTGGTCTCCTAGGTTTTTCCCATTGTTTATAGGCCCCACTCAGAAGTCAATATGGAACAATTATCGGGTCACATGTCGAGTGAGTTAACTCGAGTTAACTTAAGTAAACCAAATCCTTTTGTTTTATTAAAAAAAATCAAAATGATACCATTTCAAAAATAAAAAGAAAGGAAAATAGTCAACAAGTTTTGACTGGATTTTTCCCAGGTTAACCAAAACATGGATCAACCCGGGTTTTTGATCGTCTTACACTTAATCAATTCTCTTCCAATTTATTTTGAAACTCGGCCCGAGCTAAGCTAAGGGTCATGGGTCAACCTGTTAGGTTGAGACAAGTTTTAAAATAATCATTTTCCAGATGTGATGCTTCTAGTTTAGTAAGTACCTAGGGTCATGGGTATGAAAAGTTTACACGGGTTAATGTCGTTTTCTTTCCCGATTACATCCTTTGAAGTTGTTCATTTTAAAAAAAGAGCTTTGTTACTTTCTTCGGTTTTTTTTTCAATCAGGTTATCGCTATCTCATGATTTAGATGAGAGATTTATTTGGGTGACCCAAATTTTTTTTTATGTTGCTTTTTTTTTATCCTTTTTTATTTTGTTCTTTAAAATTCGATTCTTTTTAAAATTAAACCTTTTTTTTTTCTATTTTGCCTTCTATTAGATAATCATGTGCGCATAATCCTACTCAGAGGTTTTGACAACCTCACTTGGTTTTGCTGGTGCTTAGTTTTTTAGTATTTGTTTTTTACTGATTTTTTTCTTGATTTCATCCTTATGCATTTTGATTCCTAAGGATTGATGATCATTATTTTTTTTAGTTTTCTTTCTATGATGTAAGGTCATGGATTTTTTTCATTCTTTAAAATACAATAACAACACTTAAACACCATTTTTTTACGTTACAGAAAACATTGATCTAACCCGTGACAAAACACAGGCAATCTATATAGTTTCTTACTAAAAGTGAACCCTACCTTGGTAATAAGGAAAGTAATATGAATCTCCACTCACCATCACCATCAATTTTAAAATTAAATATATTATCGTGTTTTTTGATTTTTTTTAGATGTATATATTTTTAGATTAAAATTTAATTAACAATGGTGTAATAAAATGCTCTGGACCTTTTAAATAAAAAAGATAGCAAACCTAAAATCATATAATAGTCATATTACAACGCATCATTATCATTAAAAGAAACCATTAAAAATAACATCTAATTAAACATCCTCAAGGAGAAAAAACTTTGATATTAATTTTCCTTATAATTGCACCGTTAAAAATCACTAAAACAATAATTACTCTAACAATTCACCGTTAGTCTTAATTAATTCATGCATGTATTGAAGAAAAATATATGGATATGATCCCTTCATCTAGTTTTTGAACAATTTAACATTAATTATTGATATGGGTCTAATATGTGTTAGATATGTGTCCTCCTATGGTATATTATAAAAATTAATGGTAAAAAATAACTACCTCAGAACCTGGAAAATTAGTATTGGTTTCGGCTAATACTCTTACCATCATTCTGGTTCGGCTTACAATTTTTTACCTTGCATACGAGCTGCTTGTCTTCTTTGTAAGATCTCAACCTTTTCTTGTTCTAAGTTTAGTTTATCTACATGTTTTTCTTGTGTTTTAAATTAAAAAATATTATTTGTTATGCTTTTTAGCTTGAATTATAGTTTTGCCCACTTAGATGCATGAAAGCTAACGATGTGTGTCGAAGTGAGATGATGTGAGTTTGAGTTTTTTAGAGGTATAACTTATTTAAACACTACGCACATCTCACTAAAAGCTATAAAATACAAGCTTTTTGAAATTTTTTATTTTATTTTTGTAGATCCCACCATGAAAACCTAAATTCACCTCACCTGATTATCAATACTGGTAATTGCAAGAATATAGTGTCAGCAAAAGTCCTCGAGAAGTTGCAGATTAAAATAGAAAAACACTCTACACCTTACAAACTGAAATGATTAAATGAAAACAACAAATTTGTTTTCTATAGGTAAGAAAATTTTTGATAATTTTTGGTGTGAAGTGATGGTTATGGATGCATATTATATATTATTGGGCAAATCATGACAATACAAAATTAATGTCATGCATGATGGAAGACATAATATATATACCTTCAGTATAAAAAGAAAATTTATAGTACTGAAGATTAGAAGGGAGGAGGAAATTGTTGAAGAAAAGGGTAAAAAAAAGTTAATTTTATTCAGATTCACGAATGAAGAGAGAGAGAAAAAAAGAATAGAGAAAAGAAGAATGAGGTGGAGAGTCTAAATAAGGAGAGTATGGGTTTGATGTTGAACAAATCATTGACGATCAATAGTGGTTCTGTCAAGATCAAAGGTGTTTCGAGAATTAATTTTTTGCCTACTTTATCTCTAGTCGATTGCATGTTAGAGGCCTAAAACTAGTCAATGACAACGACATCAAAATTACTAAAACTCAAGGACAAGTTCTTTCCAATCCGAGAAGAATATTGTAGTAAAGTTTGTGAAGATTGTGGGTTCTAAGAAGTTATATAAGGATCTACCTTAAACGAACTATATGAATTGTCTAACAGATGCTTTCATAGACTAGTCAAATAGTACTAAGCCCAAGAGAAGACATGGTTGCACTAGACCAAGAGTAGTGGCTAAAAGAGGTCATATCAAAATTTTTGATTGATGGGTTGGGCTCAAATTTTTTACACGAGGTTTCCGAGGCCTAGTTTCATAGAAGAACCACTACATTGTTAATCTGACGTCCGGGTCTTTTGAAATAAGGCTCAAAAGATCTTATTTGAGCTAATATTGTTATTTTTTTTCTTGATTTTCTCATATTTCTTGTATTATTTTGGATTATATGTTATTTTCCTTTATGTTTTAGGATTCTTATTTTTTTTCTAGTTTAGGTCGATTTTTCTAGCCTATAAAAGGTATTGTAAACCTTTTTAGGAGATAAACTTGGTCCGATTAATATTTTATAAATAAAATAAAGATTTAGAGTTCTTTGTTTTTAACCCTAATTTGGTGTAATTTATGTCTTTCTATACTTGCAGATATCTTGTTGTATTTCTAGTACTTGCATCATATACTAGGATAACATAACTAGAAAAAAAAAAAACATATATATTTTTAGAGTTTATTTTTGTTGAATAATTATTTTAATCTACAACTTTAAATTATTAGATAAAGTTTAATATATAATTCTATACCAACATCCAACATAATCCAAGTAAATCACTTGAAACTTGCACATGTATATAATTATTATATTCTTAATTTTATTAATTTAATTAGAAAAATAAAAATAATGAAATAAAAAAAAATTAGTTGTTTATAATTTTAATACCATATTAAAATCTATCTCGATCCTAAAATTTAAAATACTTAATTAAATTTGATATTACTTTTTAGAGGCCGTTTATTTGCGTGGTTGCTTCTGCGTTTGAAGCAACCACAGCAAACATAATGTTTGGTAATGGCAAAAACGCTAAAAATGACTGGTGGGACCTATGCTAATTCACGTTTTGAACGCAACATTAGCGAAGCAGCTCCAGGCTGCTTTTTTACATTTTGGATTCGCGTGCACAGTGCAATTCACTTGCACTGTCGCTAACAGTGCAAGTGAATTGCACTGTTCGGGTGATTATTTTTTTAATTTTTTTTTAATTTTTTTTTTTTAGTGTGTATAGTTTTTGTATATTTTTTTTTAAAAAAAACTAGTTTTACATTCTCATGTAAAAAATATTTTTTTTCCTAAAAAACTAGTATAGAGCGATTTAAATTCACTCGCACTGTAATATCAAATTAATTTTATTCCTGATAATATTTTATCTAATTTTATTGCACGCTCAAAAAATTATAGAAACTGTAGTTCTTGTCGAATGAATTTTGTACGTATTGGAATTGTAGATGGTTTAATGACATAATAAAAAATATTTTATATAAAGTATTATTTATTTCATGAAGTAATAATAATAGTTAAATCTACAATATTTAAATTAAAAATCATCAATTTTAATATATATTTTTTAAAATTATTTTATAACTTTAATTTCAAAAGCATTCTTAACCAAACACATTAAATTACTTTTTATTCAACCTCAATTTCAACCACAGTTTTAACCAAACATCTATTTTTTCAAACCAACCTCAATTAAAAGTACTTTTTATAAAACAATTTTTTTCAAACCACAACCACAACAGCTACAGCAATACCAAACACACTCTTAATGTGCTTGAAATGTAATTAAAACGGTACCTCTTTAAACTAGCATCGGAATCCTTAAAAAAAGAAATCTAACGATCAACTTTCTGTCACACAGTGAAAACCATCGGAGCCACCAATCAATGTATAAGATCACCTTCGCTTATTGTCGGCTGAAACTCCATATTATTCATTACAATTTTCTCTAAAATATCCTGACTATGTTAGTGTAATTAATATTCTTATAATTTCGAGAATTAGAATCACTATTTCCCTATAAATAGGGTGCGTATATACTTTCATTAATGCACATGAAATTCCAGTACTCTAGACACATGGCAGAGTGTTCAACCCCATTCCAACAATCCGACCAGAAGACCACCTCAAAACTGAAGCTTTTTGGTTTTCCGTTGACTGAGCAAGATGATGAAATCCTATCAAAAACTGAAAATAGTTTAGAAAACAGGAAATTCGAGTGCCATTTTTGCCACCGAGCTTTCGCCAACTCACAAGCACTGGGAGGCCATCAAAATGCTCACAAAAGAGAGCGACAAAGAGCAAGACGTAACCACTACCTTCGTGACCGACGCTTCATGGCAGCTGCACCAGTTGTTTGCTCACATGCTGTCAAATTACCAACCTCCAGATTAATTATTAGCAACAATATTACGGCTGCTGCTGCTAAATTTAGGCCCCAATTAGCTAGTGATTACCCATCGCCGCCCTTGTTGTTTCTACCATCTTCTCCTGACCATCACTTTCCTTCTCGAATTTACATCGCACAACCATTACATGCTGCTGCTTCAGCGCCATCTTTTATTCAAGCACTTCCTGGTAAATTATGTTCCAAAGATAACGATGTAGGGGTTGATCTCTGTCTCAAACTTACTCCCTCTGGTTAGATCAGATCGATTGAGTGTTTAATTGTATGTGGAATATTGAAATTTCGTCTTTCCATGGAAAGATTTTTTTATGTTTGTGAGTTTGATCTTTGGTGCAAAAGCTCAATGCCGCTATACGTGCATGTTCCATTTTGCTCCATTTTAATTAGTTGCTGCTAATCATTCATGCCAAGAGTCATTTTTGCCTAGCTGCCACCGTAACAGATCAACAATGAAGCTAGTTGATTTATGTCTGCTGCTAAGCCTATGAGCAAGCAAAAAATGCTTCAGTAGGAGAAAAGCGTCCTTTTCCTTTTCCTTTTCCTTTGCTTTTTTGATGAATTAAAGGATTTATTTCAACACTTAATTTCAGTACGATTTATTTTATTTTTTTTATGAACGTGATCTGATTCTAATGCCATAGAAGCTTAATTTCAACACTTAAATATTATTCAAATCCGCGAGGTTTATTTTTTCTCTTTTCTTTCAAATAGGCACGAGCTCAATTGGTGATTTGTTGATTAGCTTGGATTAGTTGAACATTTTGTTTTAAGTTTTTTTTTTTAAATAAAAGGATAGAATGACCTGAGTTGATTTTTTAATCCATAACATAAGCCCGACTCACAAAAACTCGACTTCTTATTTTCTATTATATATTTTTTTAGTATTGGTTATTGTCATAACGTTTTTTTACCTTTATTTTCCCAACTTTTCTTCAAAAAGAAATTAAAAATATATATTTTTGATGCAACTTGGTTATTTTTTTCAAAAATCACCATCATTTCATGATTTCAGTGCTTAATTTTATATATTCTATTTAATGTTGAGCTTTCATAAATTTTAAGAGCCAACGAGCAAAAAATAAATGAGAGAAAAAAGAAACAAGAATCAGGGACCGAAAAAGAGATACCAAACAAATAAAAAGGAAATAGAGCTCCTACTAACAAAGAAAATAAATTAAAAGGGGCGACAGTGGGTTAGAAAAATTCCAACATTTAACCCATGTATTTTTCTTGTAAAGGAAAACAGGATAAGAAGAGGGGGGGGAACAAATTCAAGGAAAAAAAAAGAACAAAGGAAAAAAAAGAAAAAAGATTGGATAAAGAAAGAAAATGAAAAATCAAATCATTTTTCTCTCCCTTCATTGCTATCAACCTCTCACTATACTAGTAGCCCACCTCTCTGATTAGCTGTCCACCAATACTAAAAACCAACATGCACAGCCTCATCTTCATGCAACCATCGCCATCAACAAATCCCCCGTGAACCTCCGTTACATTCACACACCACCACCATAATTGAACCTTCACATCATCATCGTCCATCCTCATCTTTTATACCATCAAATTAACACCATCATTAACCATCGTGGTCATCTCTATATATCATCATCCTCACCAGCAACCTTCCCCTCATCAACCACCATAAAATCTTTATTTTCTCCTTTTCTAGTCAGCAAAACCACTGACAACGTACCATGCTAGTACCTTTAGCAGTTGCGTCCTCCACCGATCAGCCACATCAGCCACCTTTCACATCCAAACAAACACCACCAAGAAAGCATTTATAACCATGCCAACACCAAACCTAACTCCACTTCTCACTTAGTCAACACTAAACCAAGCAACAAACAACAACTCACATCACACGTTAGACACAGTTACTCGAAACCCTCACCACTATGTTTACCACCACAAATCCAAAACCCATATAGTTAACAGCAACACAACACCAATAATCCAGCTAAAACTCCAGCAACAAACAAAAACATTAACAACCCCAACAATATAGAAAGAAAAAAGAGAATCCAAAGCTAAAGTTAGCTTGATCTCCTTCGTTGGTTGGCAGTGAACAACATTGCATGTATCAATGCGTAAAACATGTCAGGATGTTGTCAATCCAATGCATGACATGCCGTGAGCCCACTTCTTGGTAATAGTTCCAACACATGATCCCACTCTTTGCCATAATTGTATCCATGTTAAATAATAATATATATGATATCTTAAAATTTTATTTAATAGTTTAAATTATTAAGTTGAACTGATTTTTTGACATAATATCAGAGCATTAATGACCAACCGGTCACGAGTTTGAATCACATCATTCTTATTTATTTGATAAAAATTAAGCACAATGTAATATGAATCTGTGCAAATTCCAAGCTCAAAGGGCTTTCACTTAAGGGGAGGTGTTAGAGAATAATATAAATCATATCTTGGGACCTCACCTAAAAGCTATTGAGTTGAATTGGTTCTTTAACACACATGAGTGTTTTTTTATCACTAATATGGATTATACCCTATTTTGAGTACTATTTTAATATATTTATACATATTGTAATATTTAAAGTGATGAGACCCATGTCATTGCATGGAAACCTCAAGGGTATGAAGCCGTTAATGATTTATTTTTAGAGAAGAAATTAGGTTCAAAACAATACCATGCGATAGGTTTGGGAGGATGAGAATAAAATGACATATATCAGATGTAACTATTTGGTCTCGGTATAATGAATATATTTTTCCATGTTTTCATGATTGTGTTTGCAATGCTGTATATAATTGAATTGTTATTTGATGATGTTGTTATATTAATATGTGTTTTAATTTATGTTTGCTTGCTTTTGGCAATAAATCTCATGAGTGCATCTCATATCTTTTTTTGCAATAAATCCCGGTAAACAAATGGAATGAGTATTTGCATAAACACTTGGTAGTCATGACTATTTATTCCATACAATATGTTATTCTCTCCAAATTCACCAATCTAAATATGTTTGAAACATATCCATTAAAAAAATACAAACTCTTAAGTTATTGGTAGACAAGTAATTGTGCATTCTTATCTATGATAAAACTACCTTTGGACTTTGCGATATATGACCCATCATAAACCGACTCCATATTGACAAAACAAAAGTAAATCCATTCTAGCCTTCATGTTTTTCTTAGTTTTCACTTTCATGTCCATCACCATGTTAAAAATGTTTTCAAATATGTTCTTTTTTATATGTTTGACATTCAGATTATGACGGAGGAGATTAGTCTTTCATCAAAGAAACTCCCAAAAAATACTTTGTTTAACCCAGTTATAGGTCACACAAAAACAAGAAACTTCTGCTTACCAAATTGAAAACCAAACACAATGTCTTTATACAACCAGATCATGTCATATAATTCTTCACCAGACGGTACTAGCAGTGCAACATCCCTTTCAACTCTACCTATAAAGAAGTCATTGATGTTCTTTTTGTACTTGTGATCAGTTGGCAAGAACCTTTAGTGGCAATCAAAAAAGATGTTTTATCACTATTTGTTTAGGTGAAGGCCTTATTATTTTTCATACAGTATGGACATGCTAATTTTTCATACGTGCTCTAACCAGAAACCATTTCATATACAGGAAAATCATTGATAGTCCACATCAAAGCTACCTTCATCTGAAAATTTTGTTTCCTCAAGACATCAAATGTTAAAGTCTCGAATGATTACAACTGTCTTCACTCATCAATCAATGGTTGATGACAAACATCTATATTTGTACTTGGACTATTAGGACCAGGTATGATCGTAGATAAAAACATGAACTTTAGCCTTATGCACATTTCCAGTGGCAAGTTGTATATCGTGAGTATTACCGGCTGACAAGAATATGGTGCAAAAAATGACCCAAATGGATTGAATTTATCTGTACATAACCCAACACATATGTTTCGTGGTTCCATTAAAAACTAAGGATGCACCATATTAAACTGTTTTCAGGTTTCACCATCGAAAGGGCGCACCATGACTCCATCTACAGTATCATATTAATGATGTCATGTCATGTACTTAGTAGTATTTGGAGACATGAATAACCTCTACAGTCCAGAAGTGATCGTGAAATATCTAAGTCTTCTATGTGCGACAAGAGTCATTTCCCTGCCAGTTCTGGGTTTATACTGAGCATGCCCACATGCTCTGTAATCAATTAAATCTGTATATTGTAGGCACTACAACATGCACAAGTTTGGACACATGTTAATTTTCTGGTATCCTAGGTCAAGGGGTTTTATCATGGATTTAGCAGCATAAAAGTTTTCTTTAACCTATTCCCTTCAGATAAAACTCTTCACGCCCATTCAAAGATTCTATCATAACAAGTCTCGCTCAACCCATGATCTGACTTGATGGTGAACACCTATGCACCGGTCAATAATTTACTGTAATTTGTGAACCTATCCCATAATGATTCGTCAAAATCTTTCAAAAGATCAAAAAATCTGGTTGTGTTTGCATTTGGTTTTTCATCTATGATTGAATATTCACCTGCATAACCGCAATTCATTTTCATTGCATCCATAACCATACTCCTATAATGATTATAATGTCAACAAAATAAATTATCGGTACCCAACTAATTAGTTATCGTTGGTTTAACTAAAACTTATTCAATCTATTTTAATAGTACCCTTAAATCATTATCAATTTTCTATAAAAATTTAAATTTCTCTAAATTTATTGAAATTTTCAACTTAATAATAAAATTGATAAAATGTGAAACATACCCATTAAATAAGACATTATTTGTTTCATTATAAAACACCTAAGTTACAAAATCAAACTTAATTTCATCAAATGCCAAACAAATATAATTTTTCAAAATCTCAAACAAACCCTAACATGTACAAATCATACATTCATACAATAAATTTATATGGAAAAAGGCTATAAAACAAGTAAATACACAAACAAACTACATCTACTAGATCAAAATACCAAAAACTTAACATTTTAAAATGGATTCCAACAAAAAAAAAAAAGGTAATTTTGCTTGCTTGATGTGGAGAATCTTCAAAAAAAAATTGAGTCAGAATAGGGATGCTGATAGACTGAGTGTTCGGGTAGCTAAATTTGTAATGATAGGAGCTTGAATTTTGATAAAAATATAGGGGTGTTGTGTGTTGTTTTCAATAGTAGCAGCAGAGGAAGAAGAAAAAAAAAAGAAAAAGAAGAAGAAATGGGGGAAAGGAAGAGGGGGGGTTGTCTGTCAGGTTATAACTTAAATATTAGTGAGAGATTCACTGATAGGTATTGTCATAACTCATTTTTGGTTTATTCCCGATTTACATTTTTTCTCTCTTCAAAAAAATATAACAGTGAAAAGAGGATGCCAGAACGCTCAGAAGATGGTCAAAAATTGGTTGAGGAGGTTCAAAAATACAAATATTGAAATTTGATAGTATATCATTGATCGATAAGAGCCCTGTTGAGATAGAAAATTCAATTTGAGAAAGAAAAGTCCAAAATCATATGTTTATGGACTCAATTAAATTTTATTGAAGGTTTATTTGAATTTATAGAGGGTTTGATTGCAGGAAAATTGATTTTGAAGTCAATTTAGGCTTTAATTGGAAGAAATTAAAATTCTGGGGTCAAATTATAATTTTTTAAAGTTAATTTGGTCAAATCAGGGGCTTAATTGCATAAATATTGAAGTTTGATGACCAATTAGGGACTTAATTGAAGAAATCTGAAACCAAGGACCAAACTGGAAAAGGCGCATAAATAGAAGGGTTGTAATTAAACCAAATCAGGGGCCAAATTGAAGACATTAGAAGTTTATTGCTCAATTGAGGGTTACATTGCACTAATTCGAGACCAAGGATCAATTTGGAAAAGACAGCCAACTTCAAGGCCGACGATTGAATTTGGCAGGGATGCAATTGAATTGATTTTTAAAATCAAAATTGCAATTGAGGACTCAATTAAACAAATCACAAATTAAGGACTGATTTGTACTTTGACATAAGTTTGGCGTCATTTTCATTTAAATGAAACAGCGCATTTTGCCCAAAACGGCGTCGTTTCATACACTATTAAAAAAAATAGAGAGAAAGCTCAAAACGGTGTCGTTTTGAACGACACTGTAGCCTTTCTTCTTCCCCTGGACGCGCAGAAAACAGGAGAAGAAGAAAGTTTGGTTCCCCTATTTTCACCGCCTTTTCTTCCTCCTTTTAGTTCAAAAAGATGCCGACAAAAGACCTTATTTTGCTCAATTGACCCGTGGCCTCCCTCATGTTGGAGAAACGGAGAAGACGTGCCTCCTTGGGCAATCGTGGGGCGGCAGCATAGTGGCCGCTCCAGCCATGTCTCTCCCCTATTTTCTAATAAATACAGGGGAGAGCAGAAATGAGAGGAGAAACAAAGAGAGAAGAGAGAAAAGAAGGTCTGGAGACCGAAAGAAAAAAAGGAAAACTGATAGAAAAAAGAGAAAAAAGAAACGGAATAACAAAGAAAAACAGAGGAGAAAGAAGGAGAAAAAGAAGGACCACCGCTGACCACCTCCAATCCAGCAGCGCCACCATTGCGCCTCCTCTCCATAACCACCAGCAGCAGCAGCAACTCGTTGAGCAGAAGAAGAAAAGAAAAGAAACAGAGGCTCTCGCCTCTGCACAACGAAGAAGAGGAAGCCAGCACCTCACTCCACCGTGCCCCCAGCCACCACTAGCAGCACTGTTGCCACCACCACAGTCGCCAGAAGCATCGTGAGCCACCACAGGTAAGCCTTCTTCCCTTTCCCTTTCTTCTTCTTCTTCTTCTTCTTCTTCTTCGGGTCTCGCCATTGTTCACGTTGCATGTGAACAATGGAGAGACCCACTGTTTACCTAGGCTGGCAGACCCGGCCCAACCCAAAACGTTTGGGCCCGGTCCGGCCCATTTTAAAAACATTTTTCTCAAAAATACTTTTTGAAAAATTGTAATTTTTCTGTGTTTTTTTCTACTTTTTTTTTTGCTTAATATCGGTCTGTATTTTATGTCGTAAAAATACAAATTCGGTATTAAAATACTCGGTTTTTGTCAAAACTTCCAAAAATACAAAAAAAAATTGAAAAAAAGAAAACATGTTTTTGTGCATACGACCATGTGTCTCAAAGCTAAAAAAATCACGTTGTGTTTTTTCATACACCAAAAAATAATGTTTTAGCATGCATTTTGACTTTAATAACCAGTTTATTAAAGTCAATAGAACATTGGCCAAAATTTTAAAAACAACAAAAATTTTATTTTGTTTGTCTTTTAGTATCCGGGTATATTTTCTCTGTAATTCAGTCTATAATAATGACACGTTATTTTTATTATTATTATTCCTTCATTTCCAACTGTATTTTTCATAGTAGTCACTGACAAAAAAAAAAATTATCTGTGTATATCTAGAGAAACAATGAGGATATATTCTGTCAGTAAAACTCATTGTGCTTTACTAATGAGTTTTTTTTCATCAGTATTTCTATTTGTATTTGATAATTTTTTAATTGTGATTAGACTTTTTGCTTGAAAAAAACCATCTCCGAGTCCACATAGGGTTTCATAAAATGGAAGCAAAAATGGTTTTTTTTATATTATTAATAGTTTTCTCTTCTAAATCAGAAGCACTTAAAATTCTGATAGGAAAATCACAATTCTTCTTGATCTTCTTTCTTTCTATTTATTTTTACCTAGAGTGAATTTTGTAAACCAATTCGATCTGATCGGAAAATCACATTTCTTCTTGATCTTCTTTCTATCTATTTATTTTACCTAGAGTGAATTTTGTAAACCAGGAGTCCAACCATCAAAGTATTCGCTGATTTTTATGGTTTTAGAGCCTTAATATATACACCAAGAACGCCCTCGCTCAGGGTGCGAAAAAACTGACATTTTTCTCTAGTTCTCGCCAGAGTAATCTGGGCCAATTAAGGAGCCTAGGTGCCTAATCCATATTTCCAAGATTCCAGAGTAATCACATTTCTTCTTGATCTTCTTTCTATTTAGTTATTTTACCTAGAAGGTTTACCGAATGATATTGTTTTTCAAGATTGTTGAAGTAACATGGTTTAAGAAAACTCTGGAGCTGCCGTACGCATTTTTAAGCTTTTAGCTCTATGATCTGACATCGCGGGCATAAACCTTCTTATGAGTAAAATTTTCAGTATCAAACTCTGATGTTTCACGCCAAAAAAAGAATAAAACGAATATTGAACAAGACGTGTGTGTGTAAGACAAGAAATCATGTTCTTGAGCAATTTGAATCTCTAGAACAAAACTATGTTTATTCATTAAAGAAAAGTCTGGATCCTTGCCTAAGCTTCAAACAAAATTTCAACAGTTATATATCCCCTCTTCTTCCAATTCATAATTAACTTATACCCAAATTACAGGAAAACGGAAAAATTAATAAAATGTAAAAAAAAAAGGAGGACACATGACATATATTGTTTGTCTTCATTGAACAAAAATCTAAAATACAAAAACACTAAAGTAAAAATCATAAAAACCAGATAATGGTTTTCAAATATTAAACAACCCAGTTGTTTCGCCCTTTACCTGAGAATCTGAGATGAAACGAGCATACATGGAAGCAAACAAATTGTAGTTTCAGTTTAATGACCTCAGTAACTCTTGTGTTGAAGCTTCATTTGGTCATAAAATTTAGCAATGAACTGCTCAGCCTTCATGTCTATCGTTTCGTCCCCATATTTATCATCATAATAACTATCCTCATCCCCATCCTCATCTTCATCACTCATATCAATTAGAAGATCTAGAAGATTTTGCGCCGATGCGTATTGGCTAGTTTGGCCCGACGAGGATGACGCTATGCTTTTTGGGGCCGGTGAATAAGATGGGGTAAACACCTCTAAATATTGCTCAACAACATCCACGGAAGCCGCCGGAGGTGTAACTTTTGATTCTTCATCAACCGCCGTGGATGTTACAGGTGCCGGTGTGGCCTCGATGCGTTGTTGGTTGCTGTGAACGTGCAAAGGACGCATGAAAGACAAGTACTTCTTCCACTTTGAAGCAACATCTGTCTGGACAGATTTTGATTTGCCAGATCTTAGAGACAGCATGTACATGGCCACCCTAAGGATGTGCATTGCACTGCGTCGCTTTTTCTTGGTCTTTGGGACACCATCTTGATGGTTGTTGACAGCACTGACAATATCAATGACGGCGTCTGATTTATGTTCCATTAATTAATTAGAGGAAGCGAAATGTAACTGCCAATCTCTAGGGCTCTTCCCTGCAAAGAGCAGGGGGAGAAATGGTGACTCTTAAGAAAGAAAGCAAATATGGAACGCATGCATTTATATGTGCTCTTATGACCCTGAGGTGGTCATTTATTTATAATTAAATATAGCCACTAATTTAGGGAGGTAGCCATTTAACCAAGAATTTAGGGAGGTTAAGCGCGGAATACTCCCTATTGTTTGTTTGAATTCTACAATTATATAATATGCATGCACAAAAATTAGTGTGGTGGGTTGTATACAACTCACAGATACCCGGCCCTCATGATGCATTAATCAGTATAGTTTGCCTGTTACAAAAACTCCATCTTGAAACTTAGCTGCGGAGAATAAATTAAATTTCCCTAATTTCTACGCCCATCTCTTTTAATAATTACCAATGACGTGCATGTTGGAGTTTGTGGTCTGCAAGTACGCACTTGCTTCTTCTTCTTCTTCTTCTTCTTCTTCTTTGAGAGAGAGATGGGGTTTTGTTTTGTAGATTTAAAGATTAGAATTTAAAGTGATTGAATTAATTTTGAGTAATCTTCAGAAAAACTGACCTCGTATAGTTACTACATGGATACTATCTTTCATAATCTAACTGTAGCTTAGTGTAGTAGAATACGATTGCTGTAATTAATTCCTTAGACTCCTCACTATACAAGGGCAAAAAGAACGATGGTACTTGTTGATCTTAACCAATTATTTTTTTCTTTAATTATGAATTTAGGTTCATTCCTTTTTGAGGAAATGAGCCCACAATCTTCCCATGCATTAAGGGAGGAATGTTCCTATTAGTGAAGCTAGTGCGCTATTCATGCTGATCTTACTCAATATGAGCAATCATTTAACATTGTATTTGACCAAATGGAATACAGTGGAGAAATAGAATATTACTAAGGTTCAATTTGTTTGCTGGAAAGTAGTTTCTTTTTAGAAAATGAATTCTAGAAAAGTAAATTATTTTTCGATGTTTAGTAGTGCAATGAAAAATAAGTTGGAAAACACATTCTAGTATTTGGTTATGTCATGGAAAATGAGCTGAAAAATAAATTATTAATATTTTATTTTTTTTCAAGTTTATTAAAATAATGAGAAACAAATCTTACAAATTAAAAAGTTGAAATGAGAATGAAATTGAAAAAAATATATAATTTCATAAATTATCTCAGATAAAATAAATGATAATCAAAATAATAGAGATTAAATCTAAAAAATAAAAAAAATTGAAAGATGAATAAATTAAAATAATAATAATTAACATTTCATAAATTATTTCAAATAAAATAAGTAACAATCAAAAGAATGAGGACCAAATTTGATAGATAAAAAATTTCAATTAAAAAATGATAAGCAAATAACAATTATAAAAATGAGGACCAAACTTAATATAAAAATTAAATTCTAAGGGATGAAATTGAAAAAAAAATATTCAAAACAAAATATATATAGCAATCAAAAGTTTGATGATCAAATTTGATATAATTCAGCAAATAATATGACATTTTTAAATTTTTCACAACTTTCAGAAATTGTTTTCCATCCAAAATAAAAGGAAAACACTTTCCTGGAAAACAAGTCAAATTTTCCTTTGACCGGAAAGTGTTTTCCGTTGACCGGAAATTGTTTTCCATTGACCAACTTTCCTAATGGCAAACAAACACATGAAAGTTTGGAAAGTGGTTTCCCGGAAACCACTTTCCGAGATACAAACACCACCTAAGTAATTTATTTGTGATACATTTTGGTTTGGATTACATTTTTCTTGAATATAAAAGAAATGTTCAGATATTGTTAATGTTTTTATTTTCTAGCAAACAAAATTTAACTTGTTTGATAATTGACTCGATATAACTCAGTTGAATATGTGATTTTAAAAGCAAATCCATTAAAAATATAGTTTGACTAAAAAAATTTTAAGATAACATCTTTTTTTAATATTAAGATAACAATATATTACATTGACTTGGGTTAACTTGAGTTTTCATGTCAAATCCAAGACTCGAGTTAATTATGAGACTATGATAACTCAATAAAAAAAATCAAAATAAATTATGAAGTCTAATTCTCAATCAAACAAATATTGAAGAATAAAATTGGAAAAAAAATAAAAAAAGACCCGAATTAACCAGAACACGCAACCCGGGTCATAAGACCGAGATAACCTCATGAAAAGAAAATCGATAATAAAACAATCAATTAAAAAAGAACATAAAAAAGACTCGAGTCAATCCACCAAACCCGTGACCTGGGTCATCAGACTAAGATAATCTCATAGAAAGAAAAAAAAAATAACTTGAGTTAACTCGGGTTAACCTACCAAACCCATGACTTTGGTCATGAGACTAAGACCCTTAGAGAGAAAATCAAAACAAATTATAAAGTTGAATTCTCAATCGTTCTTGTCGAACCAAATATTAAATGATGAAATTTATAAAAATCTTAATTAAAAAATAACACAAAAAATAAGTCAAGTGAACTCGGGTTAACCCGTTAAGCATTATTCATAGTTCATGAGGCCGAGATAATTTAATAAAAAGCAAACCAAAGCAAATTATGAAACGTAATTCTCAATCAAACACAATATTAATTATTAAATTATGAAATTGGGAAAAAAAGTCAATGAAAAAAAACGAAGTCAATTGGGTTAACCAGCCAAACCTGCAACCCAATAAAAAGAAAAAGCAATGTTGAAGGACCTATGACCTGGGTTATGAGACCGAGATAACCTTTTAGAAAGAAAAAAAACAACCCAATTTAACTGTGGTTAAAATGCCAAAACCGACAACCTTGATCATGAGACTAAGATATCCCCATAGAAATTAAGCAAATCAAAACATATTATGAAGCTTAATTTTCAATCATCATAGTGTTGAATAATAAAATTGAAAAAAAAATTAATTAAAATAAGGCACAAAAAACCACTCAAGTCTACTTAAGTTAACCTTTTAATCACTATTTTCAAGTCATGAGATCGAAATAACATAATAGAAAATAAACAAAACAAATCATGAAGTCTAATTTATAATCAATCCAATATTAAATAATAAAATTGAAAAGGAAAAAGTGAATTAGAAAGAAGAAAAAAACATGAGTCAACAGGGTTAATTAATTTGCAAAACCAGTGATTCATGTCATAAGAGTATGATAAATCAATAAAAAAATATTAAAGAATAAATTTTTTAAAAAAATAACATTGATTTAAAAAGAAAAAAAAAACAAAATACTATTCCAATAAATAAATACAATAAAACCTCCTTCTATTTTAGTTTGCAGTGAATGACACAGAGCAGAGGTTCTAACCACTAACCAACTTGCCAAATGGAATCCTAGATATCAAAAAAGAAAGAAAAAAGAAGAAACTTTTCCAATCGCAGTGCTCGCGGTCGATGGACTCCTGTTTGCTAATATTGAATTTGGAAATCAAAAATTAAGGAACGTTTATTTCTTTTATTTCAAATCCTCTTGCATTATTACCGTCCAGTTCCAGCATAGAAACTGTAGTTAGCTGAAATTTGTAAGGAAAAAACACATCACTGCCTGTTCGATCAGTAGCCTCTCTTTTCTTTTTTTAAATCTCTCAGACACATCTCAGTAACTCAGTCAATTAGACCTGAGCAGAGGAAGATGCGCGACTTCTTCTTCTGTCATGGCGCAAGGCGACGTGCAAGCATTACTTTAGGCAAACAAGTCGTCAGGATTCTATTTCTAGAAAACAAACCTAAAAAACCAATCCATCGGCTCACATTCATTTGCCACCGCGAGCTTCTCGCCGTGGTTGAACTGGTCTTCTCCATCCTTGATACCCAACAAGCATTTGCTTTTGCTTTGCATGCACTAAAATTATCTATAAACGTTTTTCTTGAAAATTAGTGACCCTGAAACATGGGTTCATAAATCGGTGCAACTTTTATTACGTTATTGGGTGTGTATATATATGGTCATAGAAGGAGAAACTATACAACTCATCTCTGACATAGCTAGGTTTTTTTAGATATTATTCTCCGGTTGTTCCAGTCCATTTATTGTTATTGTTCCTGTAAATATAATATTTAAATAATCCCAACATGTTATGCAAGGCAAATATTATATAATTATGTGTTTTCCCATGATTTTTTCCATCCCTCTATCTTAATATATATTGATTTGCAGTTTCTGCTTTTGAAAAAATATATTTTACTTGAAGACATACATAACTGGAAAGAAGCCATGGTTTCCATGAAGCAATGATTCATGCTTACTTAATTTGGAATATTGGATATCATCATGCACGTAAATGATTTGGAATATTCAGTTTAAATTAAGACTAACCAGTTAGTACGAAGGACCAAATACCATAAAACAAAGATAAAAAAATATTTGTGTGCGTTTGATCGACATAAATGCCTCTCAAAAGAGAACGCATTTCATCACTTTTTGGAAAATGGGTTAAATAACCTCATTTTGTGTGCGTACAAATTTAACTTCCTTTTGTTTTTTTAATTACATTGTTACTTTTATAATATACTTATTTTTTTACTTTGTCTCTCTTCTCTTCATTTATAAATTATATTCTATATCTTAGATCAATTTAGATTTTTCAAATTAAACAAAAAGACTAAACTACCTTTATATATAATATATTAAAAACACTATAAACAACAAATTAGTTAAATAAAAAAAAATTATCTTCTAACATTATTGCTCTCTCTCCTCTCTCCAAATACAAAATCAACCAAATAAAACCTCGATTTTGATGGATTATTTACGCAAAAAGGTTTGTATCTCTAGGTTGATGTTATGTTTTGTTTTTCAGCGAGATTGAGAAGGAGATAACTGGATTTCAATTATGGACTAAGTTGTTTCATTTGTGATAGCCATGATAGATGTTCTTGCTAGTTATCTTGGTGTGTATTATTGGTAGCCGATATTGGTGGTCGAAGGGTGGAGTAGTTATCGATAATAAGTGTAGAGAGGGAAGTTAGCGGTGGTGCCTATTGTGAAGTGAGAGAGGGTGCCTAGCCTTTTTTGATTGGGTGGCTACAATTGGTTTATGTTGTTGATAGTGTAGTAGTCTATGGCGGTTTTAGGTTGAAAAGATGGTTAATTAATGGTAGATGTTTGGTGGCTCGGTTTTAAGGAAGAAGACTTGAATTTTTTTTTTCTCTTTTTTTTTTTTACTGCACTTTTTCTTCAAATTTTACTCTCATTTTTTCTGCACGCTTTCTCTCTATCAACGGTGACTAGAGTTTATTTGACTCACCCTCCTTTTCTCTCTGGAATTTTTTTCATATGGCTAGGGTTTCTTTTTGTAGGCACCTTGGATAGGTTTTTTATTGTCCTTTTGTTCTCTAATTTTTTTTCTTCCCATAATAGTGGCTAGGGTTTGTTTTTACATCTCTTCCCTTCTCTCAAAAATATATCATCCCTTCTCTCAATACAATGCTTCTGGTATTGGTTTGAATCCCGATGACACATACTCAAACTTTTAGTGTTGGTTTAAAATCCAATGATTCAAGATAATAGTTCTGAATGGGTATAGAGAAATTTTGTGAGAGCTCTTTAGGACCCAAACATAAAAGTCTTGTGATGACAGGGTTCAATGCAAACTCGCTAGAGCCTTGCTGAGAATAAGAGCAGAGAAAAACTTTACTTGATAAATGGGATAAATTTCCTAGCAATGTAGTTAAATTTTTTTTTTTAGGATTTGACTAAAGATGTCATTCTCAAGAAAATATTATTTTGAGATAATTTTAAAAAAATCATATAGCTCAATAGTTTTGAAAGTTAAGATTGACAAATGATTTCATTATCTTAATTTCTAGTTGTTTAGTTTTTTTGCTTGGAGTTATACTAGATCTTTAGAGCACGCTAAGTTGTGGCTAGATCTTTTTTTGTTTTAAGCAAAAAAAATGATAAATGCTTGGAGCTATACTACTAACATGTTTTCTAGTGAAAAAACCAAAAACATGCAAAGGTTAACTTAATGTGACTCGATTGACTTGATAAATCCAAAGAAAATTTGGACACCAAAAAAAAAATAACAAAAATAAATGTTTGTAAAATCAAGTACCAATAAAATGATGGGATATTTATTTGGGACCACAATAACTCCATATAATGCAAAAGAAAACAAAACATGAAGACCAATTAAAAATAAATCAAAAGTTGAAGGATGAAATTGAAAAAAAAAATCAATTTTTAAAAAAAAAACCAACATTAAGGTATGAAATAAAAAAAAACAAAAAAACACCTAAAAAAAGCCCAAACATACAGGCCTTAATAATAATAATAATTATAATAATAATAATAATTATAAAAGCCTGGACATGCGAATCTGCATGTCTAGGCTCGCACCTAAGCCTTCATTATTTTTTTAGAGGCGAATGACATGTTTTTTAGAAAACATTGCAGGGTACGCCTCACTTTTTGTGCCCCGATTGCAGTAATAGAAGGTCACTGAAAAGCCAGGGCATGGGTGTTTTGCACCTACAAATCTATTTTTTTGACCCAAAAACACTTTAAAAAAACTTTCTAGAAACCTAAATAAAGTCATTTATAACTTCAAACCAAAAAATAGTTCAAAAATAAAATATCAACCTGAAACCCAAAAACTTCTTGATAACAAATCTACCCTCTCAAGCAATTTAAAAATGAAAAAAAATCTCAATAGAACTCCTCTCATCAAATGGAACTTGTCAACACCAGGATCGATTATTTTTTTGGACAAGATTTGTGTCAACTAAGACTCTCTCTCTTTAACCATAAGTTTACAAATCTCACTCTCTCTCCTTTCTCAAATTAAAGACTGAAAAATAAAAAATAAAAAAATTTTAAACCAAAATGGAGTTTTAAAAAAACCAAAGGGACAAAAAAATAAGAAATTTGAAAGTAAGAGGACCAAAGTGAACATTTTATGCCAATATTAAAATTACCAACCATTTTTTTTTTCCACTTTGGTCATCTATCTTTTAATTTGGCCTTTTCTTTATAAAAAAAAACCCAAAGCATTTTGCTACCAATTTGGCAACAAAAGGATCAAATCAAAAGGAATAAAAAAGGTATGAAGACCAAAAGGTTTTTAAGAAAAGAAAATAAAACACTTTGGATTCTTATAGAAAACATATGTGATTTTTAGATTTTTTTTATATATATAATCATTAAAATCAAGATTATTATCAAATTCTTTGGCATTATCTACCAAGTTGAATTCCTTTCATTGCCCAATGAAGTTGTAGATGTAAGATCACAATGAAGTGTACGACTGAATTTTTTATTTTTTTTTTAAATGGATTTGATGTTATGTTTCAATAGTGTAGGAAGTTTTGGGTTTGGTGAGTGTTTTTATATAAACAATAAATATAAAAAAGACAAAAATATATTTAGTTAAAAAGATAATAATAAAATTTAAATTTAAATTTAAATTTATCTCTTAATTAGTTTTAGAGCGAGTTATAGTACTTATAAACAAGAAATAAAATAAGAAATATAAAAAAAAAACCATATCTACACTATCTTTGCATCTTAGATCTCAAATCTCAAAATAGTAACATATCACTACTAAAACGTAAAATTTTACCTAAGGATAATTTTGGCATTTTAAAAAAATCAAATTATTTGTTATTTCATTAAAGTCAAAGAAGAATTGAAGCGTCGTTATTACTTACGTGCAGTAGCAATAATGACTCCCAAAAACCATTTGTAAAAATATTTCAAAGCCGAATGAAATGGATGCCAAAAAAAATTGTGAACATTGATTGTTGAGTTTTTGTTTCAATAAAAAAATTCAAAATAATCAAGTGTTATATTTTATTTTTAGTTAAAAAAAACAGTAGATTACACCAACAGATTTTTAATTATCATGCTATATGGAAAATTAAGATTATATAATTGATTAAGGTCTTGTTTGTTTTTGCAATTGTAAAATGTTTTTATAAAAATTTGAATTTTTTTCAAATTAAGTTTTTTTTAGTATTTTAAATCATTTTGATATGTTAATGTAAAAAATAATTTTTAAAAATATATTATTTTGATGCATTTTCAAGAGAAAAAACACTTTGAAAAGCAATCGTTACCATATGTTAAAAAACTGATTTCTAAAATGATTTGAGTTGCCAGTCATTACATTTACCAACAATTATTTTGAAGTTCGTGCATTTATAGTTAATGAGTTAAATTTTTTGTTATGATTTTTAAATAAAAATTAACTTAAATAAAATGGATTTGATAATATGTCAAACCCAAAGAACTTGGACTTGGCAATCAACCAAGTCCAAGTATAAAAAACTTTGACTTAGCAGTCAGTCAAATAATAATGATTGGAGGATACTTATTAAAGACTATTTGCAAACAAGAAAGCTTACCCTAAAACATAAATGAATTCATTTGCCTGACATGACAAACATCAGCATATTGCATAATTGACAATGTCTTATACAAAAGATCTACCTTAGACTCTTTACTGAAATGATTGTCCCCACATGGGAGCCCTATGTTTTACAAGAAATAAATGAAGGCATATGTGGTTTATGTATAGGCTTTAGGGCTCTTCCAGCTCAAGCAATACAGGTAAGATTTTATTGACCAACCATACTATAGGATGTCATAAGCCTATTAAAAAGTGTGATAAATGTTAGAGATTTGTTCATTCCCTTGACAACCATCTATAGAAATGACAGCTATAACTTTCCCTTGGCCATTTTTGCAATGAGGAATGGACATTCTAGGTCCATTCCCTAAGGCTATAGGCAAGAGATAGTTTGTCTTAGTGATCGTGATCTACTTTACCAAGTGGGTTGTACTAGAAGCTCTAACAGAGATAACCATCAATAAAGTACTTTTTTTTCTTTTGGAAGAATATAACATGTGTTTTAGGCTCCCAAAATTTTGATCTTTGATAATGGAGCGCAGCTTGACAATCATAAAATGAGAGAACATTGCAGAGGCTTCATATAGATAATTGTTTCTCTTTAATATCACACTCTCAGACAGATGATCAAACTAAGTTGACTAATAAAGTTTTGTTTATTAAACTTAAAAAATGATAAAGGAAGCCAAATCAGAGCAGGTAGAATTATTGAATGAAATTTTATGGGCCTACAGAACGACTCAAAAAACATCAATTGGTGAAACATCATTTCTTCTCACATATAGGACAGAAGTCATGATCCTAGCTGAAATTGGATGTTCAAGCCACATAGTAGTTCACTATACCTTAGAAGGCAATGAACAAGGTCTTAGGACTAACCTCGATTTCCTAAAAAAATTATGTTTGACAGCTGCAGTTAAGAATGAAGTTTATAGGCTTAGAACTATATAACATCACAACACCGAGGTCATGAATAGAAGATTCTAGTTTGGAGACCTAATACTCATAAAACTAGAAGCTATAGACAATAGAGATAGTAAGGGTAAACTACTTAATATCACAATGTCGGGGTCAAGAATAGAAGATTCAAGTTTGGAGACCATGTACTCAGAAAACTAAAGGTTACAGGCAATAGAGAAAGTAGGGGTAAACTAGCTCCAAAAATGGGATGGTCCCTTCAAAGTTATAAGAGTTATCAAAGTCAATACTTACCATGTACAAGATATGGAAGGAAAGATCTCCCCCACGACTGGCATTCAGACAATCTAAAAATATATCATAGTGAATAGAAATGTATATTTTCATTTCTTTATCACTGTGTATACCCTTCAAAGTCCTAAAGGACGGTATGTGTTCTCCCTATGGGCAATCTTCAGGGGATTGATATGAGGCCTTCCTCATGGCAGTAGCCCATACAAAGTCCTAGAGGATGGTATGTGTTCTCCCCCAAGGGCAATGTTCAAGGGATTATTCAATGGTCTCTTTAAGGATAAAAATCTCAACTACCTCCCTAGAGATAATACTCTCAACTATTACAAACACCCCCATTATCTAACGTCATGGGTCTCAACAACATGTAGATTACTACCTAACATAGAGAATTCATCTCCACCATAGCCAAACTTAGATTTTTAGGTGCTGGTTATTTCGATATAGCCCTTATGCAAGTGATGTATAAATACAATAATGATAAATACAATAATGATATAAGTAATGTATCATATGCAAGTGATTTATCATAAATTTTAAAATCAAAAATATAAAGCATAAGCCTTACAGCAAATTCAAGGCTTGAAAAGCCCTAGTATTCAATACATTGCAATAAAAAAACAAAAAACACTAAAGGAACCTACATCTCCAGGCCAGGTTCTTGAGCCAGATAACTCCACTCCTAGTTGAGGCAGCTCTAACTGGGAAAATAGCAGCGAAGTCCAGGACTTGGCCATCTGGGAAACTCCCATTCAAATCAGCTTATATCCCTCTGGATAGCTTAAAAAAATACAAGTTTGACATGGCTAAAAAATGTTTGCCCCCTATTGTCTTTGTTAAGACATAGGTTACCTATATTCAGACCAAAAAGCTTGGAGGAATTCTTCAAGTCTTCCATTCTGGCACGAGAGTCAAACCTTCTCTCTAGCTGACTTCAGCCCTTTTCTTAGGGTTTCTCCTGCCCCTTTAAGCTCATCTACCTCCTTCTCCGAGTTATTCATCCCTATCTCTAGAAGGTCAATATGGTTTAGCTTTATCCCCCTATACAGCCTGAAATACACAATTCTAAGAGAGTCCATTTCAATATCTTAAGCATCATTTTCTTCTCCAAGTTTATGTACTTCAAACCTACTAACATGATACTACTCAATGACCTCTTTCATAGCCCTTCTCTCTTCAGCTCACCTACTGTTGGAGTGGGCATACATCATAAAAGTCTAAACAACAAAAAAAAAATATAAGTTATCTTTCAAAATAGCATAAAAAATAAATTAAATTAATTTGTTATCTTACCTGAAAAGCCATATGCCCAGTAGTGGCCAGATAGTGTTGGAAGATAGGGTCAATCAGTCCTTCTACATTAGAAGAAAAGGTGAGGAGTTTTTACGATGTCTCTATCATGTCCAACCCACCAAGTCCCAGTATGGACCTCCCCTAGAGTATAGTCTCTATTATCCCCCTTTTTTCCTCACTTAGAGTGGGGAAACGGAAGGGGGCATGGTCCAACTTGAGATTAGAGAAGATTTCCTCCACCCTAGAGGGCTAGTCATAAATGTTGTTACTCATTATATATCCAGCATATGATTTCTATATGAAGGTATGGGCTCGATCGATTGTCAATGTACATAAAATGTTTGTATAGGAAGTCCCTTTCTAGGATTTAATTAACACACAAGCAAGAGACACCACGAATGATGTAACACAATTGTTGAATACAATGTCATTGGCAAGCCCGGTCATGGTTGTTTTTGCATAAAGTCTCAAACATACGTGTAGCAACAATACTTGAGATAGGTAGCTAGCTAGCTAGTCTCATAATCGTTGGACCATAATGTAATGATCAACGCTATGTATACTCGTTAAATAGAGTAGCCATAACAACTTAAGGTGAAGTTTGAATTTCTAAGCACACCAACTAAAATGTCACCAGTATTGTAATTACTCGATCTTATTTAAATTATTAAAATGCGCAGTTGGCATAATTTTAAAACATCTAATAGAAAAACGTTGCTCACTATCATTGAACATGCATTACAACTATATTGAAAAAATAATTTGAAGGGATGTTTCTTCAATTTTCCTCGATAAATTAATGACATTTTTTATTGTTATGAATACGATCTGGTGTAATATTGATTGATAAATATTAACAAATACTTAGCTAATTATTAGATTTGGTATGAAAAGAAAATTGGGAATGAAAATATTAAATGGAAAAAATTAAAGGAATAAAAGATGTAAAAAGGGTGAAGTGTTAAGGTTTTCGTAGAGACAAAAAATATGAGAATTAGTAGATCTCATTAACTTAAATTAATTAAACATAGTTATGAAAAAACTAAATAATACTATAAAAGTGCCCTTAAATTCAAGAAAAAAAAATGAATCATCTTTTCTTGCACTTTTCAAGTTTTTTTTCCTTTTTAAATTTAAGGTTTCCCTACTGTATGTTTTCAATTCTAAATGTAAGGTGAAAACAAAAGAAAAGGTCGTGGGTTTCAATTTAAAGAGGAAAAAATAGAGAAATGCATAAAAGGCAAAACCATTTTCTATTGGAAGTTTCTTTAACCCTTTCTTATTATGGCATTGAAACTTTCATAATCTAATCTTCAAATACTCATATCAATGTTTACGCTTTTGGTTTTAATGATAATCGTGCTTCTAAGATATCTCACTAGTTGAATTTGAATTTCGATATATCCTATCAATGTACTTAAAGAGATTTTTATAAAATATAATGTTTACAAACAATTTATATTAATTTTTTATACAAACTAATTTTGCAAGGTGAAATGTAATTCTCAAGTATACAAATGAGTTAAAAAAGAAAAGAATGATTATCAAATGCTTCTTCTTCCTTTCTTTTCTTTTCTTTTCTTTTTTTTTTGTAGTTTTTTATAATCCAAGCCTCATATGATAATGTACAATAAATTGGCTAATCATGATAGTTTTAATGGGTGTATATATATATATAACGGACATCCAGTACTTGTCCGCGAATTCAAAATCAAATGATGGGATTCCTTTGCAACCGAATCCAAAAGTTCCAAATTAGCTGTTACGGAATGGTTACAAAAACATCAAACAGCTCCCATCATTAATCATCATCCTCAATCAAAATTTCTAGCCAGGAAGGCTCAAACGGTAGCTCTCATTACCTCCGCTAGAACTGAGGAAGAATACCTCCAAATAGTACAAGACATTATACAAAGTCAAGACCCGAAAACAGTCTTGTCCCAATCCAGCTCATCTGACTCGACATCTCCTGCCATTTCCTTTGGAGACGATAATGAAGATGACTGCTTTGGCATTCTGCCACCTATCAAGAAACATTAAAAAAAAAAGTATTTCAGGCTCATCTGTTTGGAGCCCATATCTTTTCGACTCAACTGTTTTGAGTCCCTTTATTTTAGGCTTTTTTCTACAAATATTACCTGATGCTACAAACAGACAAATCAAGTGTGTGTGTGTGTGTGTGTGTGTAGACACACAGACACAAAGATGAGAAATTGAACTTAAGATGGTGTGGAGAAAAGCTAAAAGTTTGAATTCATTTGAACATGCCTAGTTTGCTTTTGGCATGACAACTATAATATGGGAACCACATATTGAGAAAAAAGGTGTCGTCGTCACTCTCATTTTACATGTTACTCTTTTCTTCTTTCTTTTTCTAGGTGAAGGTTAGTATTTGTAGGGCCCATCACCCATGACTTATGAAACAATGGTCCAACCAGCCTGTTCTCTCCAACCATCCACCTAGGTGATTGTTGTGAGTCCTAGTGATTTGTGAATACAAGCTTCTTGATGATAACAGTTCAGCTAGCTAAAATGTAACCATTATCTATGAAGTGCAGATTTCAAACACAACTTCGCTTGTGGCCTGTCCTTTCATTTCGATCCAAAAACAAAACAATAAATTGTTGTTTGTTACCTGTTACTCCTATAACTATTAGCTCAAGATATCATTGTCAGACCATATCAAACATAAACTTAAAATATGAAACTCTAGAAAGCTGTTTGATGAATTCTTTGAAATTTCAGGATTGGATCAGGCTTTCAATACTTATTTCTTAGGTTGAAGTGTAAGCTAAAATGTAGACTTTATCTTTGGCCTTGGTTGTCGCTACAAAAACAAATCTCATGTCAGAACAAAAAAACCTATGATGTTTAAGCTAGTAAATATAGAAGGAGAAAATAATATACAGGGAGTACGTGTTTGTTAAATGAATTGGTGTGAAACCCTTGGATGAGCTAGCTCAATGGCTTGAACTTACTTGGTTTGGCTTTAAATTTTAACTAGTGACCAGAGGTATTTATAGACCTTGATCACGTCAACTTACTTCGTGGAGTATGGAAGGTGGTGTTGTAGATACCACATGGTGCATGAAGTTATGAGTTTCTTATGGTGAGTGAAATAATGATGGAAAGTGACCATATGGTTAGTGGATAAAAATTACCATTAGTGGAGAGATTAGTGTTTGTCATTGATTTGTGGTTCTTGTTCTACCATTGGTAGAAAGGTCGGTGTTTTACTCTACATAGAGAATTTGTGTGAATAGAAATGTCTAAGTGTGCACCTGTGGGTGCGTGATGCTGCTTGACTTCTTAGAAACTCAAAAATACATTGAAATGTGTGTTTGAGAAAAAGAAGAAAAAGGTAGGAGACCAGTCTGGTTAGGATGATTGTGTCCAAGAACGAATATAATTTTATCCAAACATGGATAAACTTTTTTTTTTTAGTTTTGTGCACTATTATTTGCCTCTCAAGTCTTTTAAATGATCATGTTTGAAAAACTTAACCAACATAAGTAGGAGGAAAAAAACACTTATTATTTTATGCATGTCATATGACTTTCTCATGGTTTTTATTAATATGAATACTCGTGAGTTTTGTTAATGTTCCTACAAGAGGAGGAGAGTTCAATGAATGTGCTTAATTCTCTTGAAGTTGAGAACATTAATATTTAAAAAATGAAGAATTCTTTGTGATCATGGAATTTGTGTTAAAGTATTGTGTAAGGAGACAATGCATATAGATATTTTTGTTTGAAATATGGAGATTTTAATGGAGATAAAGAGATCTTATATTAGATATTTTATTGGAGACATTAACAATTTATCTAAAGACATAGAGAACTAAAGATCTTGTAGTAAAGATTTTATTGAAGACATAAATACTTTTTTAGAGATATAGACAATCCATTTGGAGACATGGAGATTTCATTGAAGATATGGAGAAGCACTGCTACTTTTATTGAAAAGTTTAAAAGATTTTCTCATGCAAGTAGAGATATAGTTTTTGGAAATTATCATATATCAAATAATGCATCGTAAAGATCTTTTCTTTTGTTTGGGTTGCGCTTCCTTCCTTACAAATTACAGATTAACACTTCTATCTTTTTCTTAAGACATGACATTCCTCAGTATCATGACCATGGTCGTAGTGAAAATGACAAAACTTGTTAGAGTTCCTTGTATTTGTGTCATTCTTTATAGAAAATGGGTATCATATGAATTTTATTTTCCTTAATGATAGCCAATACCTCAGCATGTGTGCTGATTTGAGATGTGGTCATAAGCTTAGAGAGTTTTAGGTAATAACGAATGGATCATTTGGTACTTTTATTGGATGCCCTAGTAGGTGATTGATAGAATTGGAGAGATTCTACTCTTCGTGGCTGAAAACGAGGGCGTTCTTATTTGGTCACGCTAGTTTTCTCTACTCGAATATGGTTTTTCATGGTCTATTTCATGTTGATGAGAGTTATGTTAGGGAGAATATACAGTTGTTCCCATAAAAGGTAGTTATAAACTCCACTGATCAAGGCTTTAGTGGTAATGGTTCGAGTAGGTTCTCCACGTTAAGAATCTCCTTGTTAAACCTCTGGAGATATACTATGTTACTTTCATTTCTTATTGTATGATGGTGAATAACTCATTAATGCTCTTTTTAGTTGAAATGTTACTAGTGTTGAAGCAGGAGATGATCTTAACAAAGAGGTTATGAAAGCTAAGGATGGAGTCATGCTCAAAGCTATAATACCATACTCAAGCATATCCACAAATGTTATCGGGAGGATTTTGCACATAGTATTACTCTTTTATGTTATAAGCTATATGATGTTTCTTATATTTTATATATGCATTATTGGATCCGTATTATTGGATCATAGTTGTCTTAGTTAAGCTTCATAAAGACATAATTTTTTAATAAATGAGTGTAACACTCCATGAAAAAATAAGAATGTCTCACTTGGTAAAGGTGGTGTTTATTTTTATAAGCTCATGTTATTATTGATCTCGTCTTGCATTTGGATCTTTTTTTATAAGAGGCACATGAGCGAGATATAGAGGAAGATTGATGGCAGTAACCACTCATGTAGCTAGAACTTGTTAAGGAATGCTTTTAATATAGGGAGTTGCTTCTTCAAAGAGTTAAAGAACGAGTTTTTCATGCCTACTTTTCATATCATTGTCATGTTTCCTTAAGAAACTCGAGTTGTCTTTGTGTATTTAGAGGTGCGTGCAATGGAGCTATGTGTTGTATATCTCATTGAGAAAGTGAAAGAGTGTCAAAACCCGATTTTTTACCCTCTTTTTCAAAAAACAAATTGGAAAAAAATCTAAAAAATATATTTTTTTGACGTATTTGTGTTATTTTTAGTATTTTCAGCGTCTCTTCAAAAGAATTCAAAATTCAAAATTTTACTGAACATGTTTGGTTTTAACATATTTATTTCAAAATCATTGATTATTTTTTTTTATTGAGTCAACAAAATACAAAAAAAAAATCAAATATAAAAAGTATTTGGACAAGGGGACCAATATCTAAAGGAAAAAGATAAGGGACCAAAGTTTTTTTTAGTTGTTTGGGGACCAAGCAATTGGGAGGAATATGACAAATTTATTTTGCCTATAAATAAGTGTTTGTACCGCACATAAAAGAGAGAGATAATTGGGGGGAATTAGTTAAAGCAAAAATCACACACAAAAAAATACTCTTTCCCATACTATCCAGCACAAACATAAGAAAAAAAAAAAAAATATCAACCACAGAGCCTCATAACATAGCTCAATTGAGAGCCTCATAACCATGATTTCTTGCATAACCTAAAAAAAAAAAAAAAAAACCTTGTCCTTCCATTGATTTTGGCCAAAACACAACCTTTTTGCTGACTCTCTGAGCTTTCCTCACTGTCATCACCTTGAACCTTTCCATAACCAAGCTCTGCCACACCTCACGTCAACCATAAACAACACATATAAGAACCCACACTAACCACCATAACACCTATAGCCTCTTTTTCTCCCATCAATGGACACCTCACACCACTACTGACCATCACGTCATCATTTTCTCCATGGCAACCTCACAGTAGTTTCATCTTTTTTATTTTCTGTCACCACTACCCCCACCAATTTCATATCTTTGTGACCCCATCCCTTCTTCTCTTCCAAATAGTTTCCTCTAGCTATGGCCATCATAGCAGCAGCGTCTACCTACAGCAACAACCCTTAAACAACTCTCAAAACCAAGCCAACCTCCCTTACTAAATCACTCTAGCCAACCACCTGTAAGCCAATGTCCATCTCCCTTCTCCACTGTTACCCATTGACACTAGCCGCAAAAAAATCACCCAAGTTAATCAGGCACCACTCAAAAGAACAAAAAAAAATCTTCAGCATTTCTCTCCAATCGTCTGCCACCACACACTGATTACCTCATTTCCCTCACACCACAACCTAACTCAATCATTATGAGTAGCTTCCTCTCTCAAACCCTCAACACTAGCGGCGGTGGTGAGTTCTCCCTTACGGTAACGACTATCTCTCTCTTCCCATCGGCCAAAACAACCTCCACAACAACCCAGCCACGCTCTATCAAGAAGCTTCAGCTTGTGATCAGGGATCTCCCAATCAGCAAAACAACCTAGCGACCAAACTCATCACATCTTCATCCATCAGTGACAACAATATCTATCATTAAAGGAGATACAAAATAGAGAGAGAAAAGTAAGAACTAAAGTTTGAAGTGTTCATATCTCTCTCCTTAGAACTCTATTTTCCTCACCACCGGTAAGGAAAGGAAGAGGTGAAGGAGTCATTTTAGATCCACCAATTTTTGTTCTTCAATCGGTGACAGCATGTGGATCCACACGCGGCCACTATTCCAGCGGTCCTCCGGCTTGATTCCAGTAGCTTCTAAATGCATTAAGCATCTTAGAATGTCAATTCATAACCTTAAAATATTTTTTGGACAAATTAATAAATTGTTGTTGTGAAATTTAGGACAAATGCTTATTGTTGTGTATAATTTTTGGACTGTTTAAACACTATTTGATTTGGATTGATATGTGTTTTTTCTAATTTTTGTTGAATTGTGAGTTTATTTTAAGGTTGTGATTGCTAATTGAATATTAAATATTGGTTCATGATTTAGGGTTGAGTTTATGTTGATTTGAACATTATTTCTTAATTCATGGTTTGTGTTTGGATTGATGTTGATTTATTTGAATTGGCATGAAATTTGAATATAATTTCATGAAATTAATAAGATTTATTTTGATTTTTTGCATTGTTCAGTTTAGTTTTGAGTTGATGAACGATAATTCGTCTTGAGTTGAAATCATGGTTAAAATAGATTTGATAAAAGCATGTTATTTGTGTTTGCCGAACATGACCTTAGTTTAATTTAAAAAAAAAATTCAAGTTTTTGGAAGATCATCTTGCAGTTAATTTCGAGTTCCCCACATTTTTCCTTACCCCATCATATATAATATTTGAAATTGTAACCTACACGTGAGGTATTTTTTTAATATTAAATAAATTAGTTTCCTTCCACAAAAACAACAAAAAAATCTCTCTCACAAATACAACTTCATTTTAAATTGCATATGTTCAAATCTCTCAAAAAAAAAATCATATTAGCATAAATAATAAAAATAAACAATATATACAAGGCATGATTTAGCATCTTTAAATACAAAAATTCAAGAAAAATACTTTTTTGATATATTTGCATGTTTTTTTTATTTAATAACCAGTTTATGAAATCCATGAGAACTTGGCCTATATTTTAAAAATAACAAAAAATATTATCTTGTTTGTTTGAATATCAAGGATTACAAACTTATACATAAGAGGTATTTTCAATATATAAAAGAAAATTGCAAAAAAAAATATTTTTGACATTAGAATGGTTAGGTTTTAACTTGATAAGATATGATCTCCTTACCAAGAAGAACTTTTCTTAAATCTTACATAGACTAACGGTTAGAAAATACAACAATACATTAGTTTATATCAAACAAACAAATAATGCAGCTTAATTTAGATAAGGTGTACTAGGAGTGATACGTCCTTTCTATAAACAATTAGTCTCTTTATCCAGACTCTAAGATCAGTTAGGGTTCCTAGTTATCAAAATACTAAGTGACGACTCCATCCTTTTTTTATTGATAAGAAATAAGAATATTTCATTGTTTTTTCCATCCATCACCACACCGATCCCGCTCCTAGAGAATGATCGTTGAGACGCCACACACGTGCGGTAAAAAGTGTGAAATTATTTTTGTATAGCTACAATAGCATCATTAAGAACTTTCATCGGAAGAGTGATTTGTTGGATATTTAGAGGAGCTGAAGTGTCTATAGTATAGAGGTCAGTCGCTCTCCTATAACCTATAGTTTCTAAGTCATCAATCATGGAAAGAAATTTTTGAAAAAAGAAGTGTAAAAAGGGAATGGACTAGGTTTTATTCAATTTTTCACAAATAGTGTCACCAGTAAAATTATGAAAATTTTAGAATTGGATTGGGCTTTTCATGGTTATATTGAGCTAAGGTACGGGTATGTTTTTAGGCATAGACTTTGTCTTTGGTCTTGGTTGTTCTTATAAAAAGTAAAAACAAGTCTCCTATCATAATTGATCAGAATCCTTCACTGTTTAAATTACTAAATATAGAAAAAAAAAATATAGAGCGAAAAACTTTGGGAGTGTATGTTTGTTAAATGAATTGGTGTGAATGACTTAGATGAGCTTGAATGGCTTAAACTTGCTTGGCTTGAACGTTAGCTTGTTGCCAAATTCTCAACCACTTATGTTTGAGCTTTCGGACACTGAAAGCAATATTTTCGAAAATTGTTGAATGTGACCGTTTAAAAATGCATGTCGTCTTGCCCGTGGACCTCGCTTATTAGTAATTAGCCAGCAGTATTGAGTTCAAATAGTCAAATAATACTGACCCAGAAGAGGTTACTGATCTGCTGTGTCCTGACAAATCACACCTACACAAGTAACTGGATTGCACTGTTTGGTATATTTGACCACACAATGAATGAAATGGGCTGTCCAGCATTAATTCTGTGATTAGAAACCCTTAAGCTTAAATTTGCTCGAATCAGACCTAATTAACCCGCGCCCCAACATAGCAAGAGCAGCATGAAGCCGAGTGGTATCCAAGTCAGTTCCTTAATTTCATTGACCCGATCAAGTTGTTTATAACTTGGAACTTTGGAATTAATTCCTGTTGATTATTACAAGATTTTTTTCATATAAAAATGTAGTGTCTTTGTTGTTATGTGCTTCAGAAAATACTTAGCATTTTCAACCTCATCATTTGCGGGTTCGGTAGTGATTAATCAATATTTACACGCTAGAAAACGATATCAAATGATTAGCACAGCTAGAAAAACACGGTTTAGCCGCAGTACTCAGCTGCAGGTCCCATGAAGAAAAAGAAATTGATTAGTTAGCTAATAAATACAAATCAACATCTCCCTCTCTCTCTCGCTTGTGAAGGATTTTTAAAACCAAAATTAAGCAAAGCGTTTACTTGTACGAAGTCGTTAACCTTTTCTTACTACAGAAGCAAGACAAAAACATGCCAACCAGAAAATGTGCTGATTTCACGTTACATGGGACCCTTTAACACTCAACCATCGCCCGCTTCTTTTTACCCTTTCATAGTGAAGTCTAACCACTGCTACGAAGTTACTTGGAAATATACTAATTAACTTAATTTTACCAGAAAATAAAACATTAGCTGTAACATTCATTACAATATTGACAGCACTTCACATATTATTTAGAATTTCAAGAATTCTCTAGAAAAACTGTCAAAATAATTTATCATAAATGTATTTACTACTAAAAACAAATCATGACGCAAGAGAAAAACACCATGTTTGTTGAGGAAAAAAAGAAAGAAAATTCGTCTAAAGAAAGTTAAAGATTTCTTACCAGCAATGTTTCAAATTCCAAATTCCCAAAAACGTATAAAAATATAGCGGCCGATGATGGTTGTTGAGTGTTAGGACAATGGCATGGGTTAGATTTGGAATTAACTAAAACTCCAGCTTGAATCCCCCGCGGACAACCTATTTCCCACATGTCTTCACTGCCCACAGCTCACATTTCAACGCCAGCCGCGTTCGGCTTTCCAAGGAAAATGATAAACAACTCTCTCTCTCTCTCTCTCTCTCTCTCTCTCTCTCTCTCTCTCTCTCTCTCTCAGCACACCGCGTCTAAAAAAACCCACGCATATAAATGAGCCATCGTCGCCATTTTCATTCAGCAAAAGAAAATATCAAATAGAAACAGTAGTTTTTTGTATTAGAAAGTTTTCACTACCAACAGAACCTTCAATCTCGACCTCAGTCTCTTTTCACGCACAATATATAGCTACTTTTTGCTACTGAACTAGATCTGAAAATGCTGAAGAAAAATGGCAATGATGTTGCTCATAGAGCATGGAACATCCTGCGCCTAGCATTGTTGTGGGCAAGAAAAGGTGGTGTGTTCAAGAGGCGTTTGATAATGGATCATCTACGAGTTGTGCGTAAGTTTCTTAAAAGCCTGGGACAACATACTCCTCGCAGGCGCCAGCTACATTATGGAGAGCACGAACTCTCCTTCGACAAGACCCCCATTTTCCACGTCAAGATGCATCGCCCAGCCTCCATGCGATTCAACATCCCTTGCATAACCCCACAGGTTGACTTTGACTACGATTTTGTTGATGAAGTTTGCGAAGATGATATTCAGCAAGATGGATCAGTTTATGAGTGCTACGATGGAATGAGGAGGAGTTTCTTATTAAAAGGTGGAGATGAAGAAGAATACGAAACTTGTGAAGAGAAAATTCCAGCAGAGGAAGAAGGGATTGATATGAGAGCGGAGGAGTTCATAGCTAAGTTCCGCCAGCAAATGAGGCTTCAAAGACAGATCTCGTATCTACAGTACCATGAAACACCCAAAAAAGGAACAAGTGGATGATCTCAGACATCCACTGTCTTCTGAATAATTCTCTACAACGTTTTTGGTTGCCTTTGTTGTTAGCGGATTTAGCAGTTTCAGGACTTTTTTCTTTTTTGTGAAAGAGGCGTTGCTGCATTGTGTAAATACCGGAAACTTCCATTGATTTTTGAATAATTATGCTTGTATCATCGTGCTTACATTTTATTTTTGAATAGAGATATTTCAACAAGAAAAAAAGATGAAGATCGATGTTCCATTGACTCCGAAATTCGAAAAGATATATGCTGAACAGGAGAAAATATATACATCGTGAGATATGGAGATCAAGTACAGACAGTGCGCAGGGACAGACAACCACTTTTTTAACTTACTGGAATCGGCCTTACGCGCGAGACCATAAGATTTCCTGTCATGGTAGTCTGTCACTTGAGTTCATCAAGCAGGAAAAAAAAAGCTAAAAATATAGATGTAGAAGTAAAACAATTTCAACCAAAATTTGTTGTGTAAATTTTGTTGACCAGAAAAAGATTAACACAGATATTTAAAATATTTTATTATATAAATAAGACGTTATAAATAAAAATTAATTAATAATATAATGTCATGTGATATTAGAAAAAAATTTAGATCGAAACCTAAACACTCCTTAAGAAACAATTACTAGTTAATTTCTGTGAAAGTCTTCACCCTTGGGCTTTATTAGTCCTTTTAAGAAGGGAGTAATTAAGTTGTTATGTTCTTTGTAAAGTCAATAAAGCTGAGAGACTAAATTCACTCGATCTGTTTAGCTAAAATTAATTTTAAATTTCTTTATTTTTAAAAATATTTTGATATGTTAATATAAAAAATAAATTATTTTTGTGGAAAATAAAAACTAAAAAAAGAAGTAGGAAACTGATATTGAAAAATAAAAAACATTCTATATTACTAAAAACTCCCTATGATTCTCTCTTATTCCTTTTTTTTGTGGTTGATTATATTTGTTAAATATAAACTATTAAGTAATCGTGGATTTTTTTAAACAAAATATGAGAAGATTTTGACATATGACAATCATAATAAAGAAAATTATAAAATTACAAGGCTACCCTTGTGCTTGACATAACAAAACAATTATGCATTAGCTGGAAATTTCGAATAAATTGCCCTTGTGGTTTTACATAAATGGCACCTTAGGGTTGCGCGATTGAATCGGAAAGCTCCAAAGCCTCCAACTTTTGAATTTGAAACAGCAAAGAGCCGTTGGAGTTGAGAAACACACGTAGAGAGAATGGTGGATGGCAGGATAAAAAATGTCTCTGCAGCATTTTCGTGGGCAGATGAGGTAGAGAGAGAAGAGGAAGAACAAGCTCGATTTCAGGAGCACCAGAAGCAGAAGCCAGACCCTTTTGGCTCTGCCAGGCCCAGAGAAGTTGTTCTCCTGGAAAAGGGAATTGATTGGAGAAAACTCGACATCCATCTTCAACAACCTTCTCACAAAAGGTACTAATGTCTTCCTGTTTACTGGTACTCGAAAGTAAAGACTTGAAAGATTGGAGGAAAATAAACTCTTAACCTTTTCTTGTTTTCTCTTCTCTTATATGGAGATTAGTACCGATCCGATTAGTTTTGACATCTGTAAGATTTGCATATGGGGATTTTAATGGCTAAAATATTTGAGTTCTGTTTCATGCCCGTAGCTTGATAACCATTCAGTGTAATCATAATTATTGTACAGGCAGCTGGATCCTCCTTATGGGAAGCAATGCAAGGAAAACATCCCTGCCTTTGCTGCTCCAGGCATCGACAGGATACCTTCAGTTGCCCCAAGCAAGAGCCTAAAAACTGAACTGGAAGATGCAAATTCGGAGCTGAAAAGAAGCGAAATTTTGCGGGTTCCTTTGGCTACAGAGAGCCAGATTCCTGCAACTTTCGTACCTCCTCTAAGATATCCACCTAAAAATGTCATTCCTAGTTTGTCCGAGTCTGGCTTTCATTATTATCTACATGAATTAGACAAAGGGCAGCAAGGTTTTCAAAGCAAGATGCCCCTAAAGCCTGGGAAAGAGAATACATTTCATCAGCAAGTGCCACAGAGGGATCGCTGCTTTCAGAACTTGAATCAGGGGAGCCACACTCACCCTCACTATCATCGACAAATATTGCAAGCTGAGCAAAGGAGCCAGATGGAGGATAAAATAAGTTTCAGACTCTGGCAATCGGATGGTAGTGGCAAGAACTTGAGGAAACCAGCAGCTAGTAGATTACAGCAAGATTCAGATTCCGCTACTGAGAACCCTGGCAGAAACCTTCAAGGAAATGATGCAGGTAGGCAGAGGGTTAGGCAGAATTTGACAAAATCCTCTTGTCCTGGAGGTACAAGCATCAAAAAGAAGAATGGCGTGGAAAGATCCGTTGCTAATAGATCAAGCGGAAAAAAATTCAATGTAATGGTGCAGATAAGAAAAAGGCGGGGGAGCTAAGTGAGGAACACATGAAACTAGCTGTGTGAAAGGGTATGAAAAAAGCAGGGGAAATCTCGATTATTCAGTGTTTTTTTTCAACAATAAATCAATCGTCCCAATAAAAAAAGCACTTCAATTGTATTATTAGCAGAGCATTACAAACCACCATTGATTTGGGCTCGATTACTCACCTAAATTTTAAGATTTTGAAAAGGTGACCTGGAAATTCTCTCTTTTTTATAGAATACCCAGCAACTTTTCAGAAAATAAAATAGCACAAATGATAAAGGCATTGTCAAGTGAGGATCGGTCATCAGCCATGGATTACATTGAGTCTACAAATGTAAGATTTTTTGTCCCACCATCTGTCTTGGCACTAAGATTTTTGGCAGCTCATGTGACAGGAATAAAGAAAAGCCGTTAATCTCTATATCTCTCATCTCCGCATGCACGTACATGTTTAAACATGTGGTAGTATTTTAGTGATAGCTCACTCCTTCACCATGTACAACCTCACCAATGCGATATGCCTTATGTTGTCCCTCCTCAAGAATTCTGCGAGATGCTTCCTCGGTCATGACCAGAACCATCCCAATGCCCATGTTAAAAGTCCGACTCATCTCAGCATCTTCTATTCTTCCAGCCTGAAATAAGAAAACAATAGAAAAGGAAATAAATACCACCGCGTCTGTATTTTTATTTACAACAAACATAACCTCCAAGATCTACCAGTTAATCAAATTAAATACTCACAAGTTATTGGGTCAATCTAACATCATAATCCAGCATTTATATGTAAAACACAATTTACCTCTTGGATCCATTTGAAAAGGGTTGGGACTTCCCATGAATCCTTGTATATAAAAGCTCCAAGGCCTTTCGGGAAAACTCTTGGTATGTTATCTGTAAAACCGCCTCCAGTGATGTGAGCTATGCCCTTTACACCGCCCTTGCTAATCAAATCAAGCACCTTTTTGAAGAGGAACAGTTTTTCTTTTAGCATAAAAATGTAGTCAATTCAACGATGTTAATCATAACAACGTGAAAGGGAAACAAAACTTGAATGAAACCTGCTTGACATAGATAGAAGTTGGAGCCATAAGAGCTTCACCCAAAGTAACACTTCCACCAGGAAGTTGGTCATTCAAAGACAAGCCACTCTGAGCTAGAACCCTACAAAAATAGACAAGCATTCATCAATTAATAAGAATATTCAATGCAAGGAACTAAAAAGATCATACCGCTGTAAACAGGCATCAATGATGTTTCAATGCATGGAGAAACAAATAAGAATTCCTCAAACCAACACCAACCTTCTTACAAGAGAGAAACCATTGGAATGGACTCCACTCGATGGCAAACCAATGAGAACATCCCCGGCCGCAATGTTTTTCCCATCAATCACTGATTCCTTTTTTACAATGCCAACAGCAAACCCGCTAAGGTCATACTCACCTTCTGCATAGAAACCTGGCATCTCTGCAGTCTGGAAGGAATTTAACAAAACCATTAATGTCGAAGGAGAGTTGTAAGTTTTGGTGAAATTACGATCACATGTAGAGGGAGGAATACGAGTCCACCAAGACTTTTAGTGTCAGCAAATTTGACCTCATAGCATGCATTAGAGTATGTTTGGCAGTGTGGTAACGGTTGCTTTTCAAATAAGTTTTCGAGCCGAAATGCATGCCAATGATGTTTTTTCATTTTTTAAAAATCATTTTTGACATCAGCACATCAAAACGATCCAAAACATACAAACCATATTAAATTTTAGCAAAAAAAAAATTAAAAATTTTTTAGGAACGCAATCCGCGTTCCCAAACAGTTTCGTAGGTCTATTCCTCAGATAGTACGACCATATTAGGACAAATAAAGCAAATGAATAGAGAATTTCCATAATTATCTACTTATATAAGTTACCATGCCATATCCCTCTTACATGATGCAACACACATACATCTAGCCTCTGACCATCCCTAGCCTAACAGACAATCTCTTCCAAACAGCATCTTTTTTTGTCAAAAAAAATTATCCCTTCAACTGTAGATGATTTCTTTGTTGCTGACTACTGTTCATGAAAACATAATTGGGCACTTGCTATTTCAGATGAATATTTCAAGAACTCTCTAGAGTACGACCATTTCACACGAGGCAGAAACTTGTGATGGGTCAACACAGGCCAAATGTACTTAATAGGATAGTTCAATGCAAACCCATCTTTCATATACAAAGATTCAGCAACACCATATTGGTAATTGTCAATATTGTGTAAAATGACTGCAATAACCTTGTTACTGCAAAAATAAAAGCTACGGTGACTACAACGCCAATCTTCAGATGCAGCATTGCACGATGCACTGAAAGGTAGACATCCACCGGTAAAATATAAAGAAAGAATACCTCTCCCCCTAAAAGAGTGCAGTCCGATTGTTGACAACCATCAACTATGCCTTTAATGACCTAAATCAAAAGAACAGGAAAATCTTATTCAGCTGAAGTTTTTTGTTTTTTTTTTGCACAGATACCATATTAACTCAGTAAACCATGCAATTATCAATACCTTTTCAGCAAGGTCAACATCAAGGCGGCTTGTAGCATAGTAATCAAGAAAAAAACAAGGGCTTTGCACCGGAAGTAACAATATCGTTTACACTCATAGCAACCTGCAGCAGGAGAAGTGAATTAGGAAGCAAATCAACAGCAGCAAAATGCATATAACAAGATTTATCCAGACTTTACCAGATCAATTCCAATGGTTTCATGGATTCCAGTTTCAAATGCAAGCTTTAGCTTAGTCCCTACACCATCCGTACCTGCAACTAGGTACGAATCCCCTGTGTGCAAAAACTTTAATCAGCACAATAACAAAACACACACAAGGACAAAAACAAAGGTCTTAGCATCACTCTATCCCCCCAGTTCCCAGTGCGTAGGCCTAGCCTATAAGGAGAAAAAAAAATTTGAACTATAGCAGTCAGCATGAAAACAATCTGTAGCCTCATAGATTTTTCACAATCAATTAAGTTCACAACCAAGAGCAGAGAAAGCCATAAGCGAAGGGGAAAATCTAAAAGAAAGCATACCAAGAGGGAAAAGACCACCAAAACCACCAATCCCAGGAGCCATCTTTGCAATTCGCCGAACAAGCTCAGACCCAGCATCTATATCCACCCCAGCATCCTTGTATGTAAGTCCTCCACCAGCCCCATCACCGCTTTTGCTGCTATTTTCCTTGGACATCGAACTATTGCTTGTGGCTCTCACTGAAAGAAGCGGAAATCTATCGGAAAAGCGATTAAATGTGCATCTTCCTATGGGTTGTTGAGTGGCCAAGGGTTTATTAGAAGAGGGTCTGATTGAAGCTGCAATCGCACGCGATAGCTCAGTGTTTGATGCTATGCTAGTAGTAGCCATGGGAATGATGGGGGGAGAACCTAAACTGGGGAGGTTGAGGCTCACCTGTATTGGTGGAGCTATGGGAAGTGGAGGAGGCGCGGGAATTGGGAAAGCAGGGGTTAAGTTAGGGCTTTTCAGATGTTGGGTCGTTTTTATTTTATTTTTTTATTTTTTCATTGGAGGTAACTGGTAAGGGCATTATAAGTCCTTTTAACTTTTTTTTCCTTCATAATTTTGTATCTAACTATGTATGTAATTTTAGCAAAAATAAATAAATAAATATCTAAGCTTTTAAAATTTATTTTACAAAAAATTAATTATAAATCAAAAAGCCTATTAGAACTATTTGTATCAATAAATATAAAAAATAAAATGTTAACGTGTTTATTCAACTCATTGAGTTGTAGGTTTAATAATTTTTTTCTAACACGAAAAAATTAATATATAGATTTTATTAACACGGTTTTTTACATAAGTAAAAAATATAATCATAAATCACAAAGTCGACGTTTACATATAATAAAATATAATAAAGATTATATGTATTAATAAAAATATGTAAGATTTTAAGTTAATTTTTAACATAGCTAGAAAAAGAAATAATATTACAATTGCTACAGTAACACACTATTTTCATATTTTGTGCAGAATAAATTTTCAAAAACAAAAGATGTAAAGAAAAAAATATTAAAAACAAATTACAAAAGAATAAAAAATAAACAGAAAGAATGGCATAGATAGGCCAAGTGCAAAGAATAAAAAAATATTTTTTTTCAAAAAAATATAAAGAAAAAAAATAAAAATACTAAAAATACCTTAAAATCATGAATTTGGCATGCATGTTATATTTTTTTAAAAAAAAAAGATACCAGGTATATAGACTACTTAAATGTGTTTTCTTACATGAAAAATTAAAAGTAACATTTTAAAAGTCTATGCAATGATCAAACTAAATAAATTGATAACCATTTATGTAAATAATAAAAAAGTCGTTAACAATAGCCTGATTATGTTTACTAATTTTTTTTATTTAAATAAATAAAAGATAAAGACACCCTAAAAAACTTATGGCTTAAACGATAAATACAAAAAAAAATGACTAAATAAACCCATATCATAAAAAGCCAAACACATCAAAAAAAAATATTAGGAACGACATCTGCTAATATGATGGAAACATATAAAAAGAAGCCTCAAGTGAACCCCACAGCTAACCCGGGTGAACAAATCAAACACATGACTTAGGACATGAAATTTGGACGACCCCATAAATAACAAAGCGAAAAAATATTAGCAAAAAAGATATTTGAAAAAATACTTTAAAAAAAAAAACCAAATTCGATCCGGGCTAATCTTTTAGATCTATGATTTTGGTCATGAGACCAAGGTGATCTCATTAAAGGCAAATCTAAAAAAACGAAAAAATAAAATTCTTAACCAACTGAAATTAAATGTTAAGGGAAAATTTAAAATAAATTAAATATTTAGGGATGGAATTGAAAAAAAAAATCAATTAAAAAAATAATAAAAAATAACAATTAAAAAAATTGGCACCAAACTTGACATAAAAATTCCATGAAAAGAAATGTTCAAGGATGAAATTGAAGAAAAACATGTAAATCAAGAGAAAGATTGAAAACAAAAAAAATAGAGGACCAAATTTAATAAGAAAAACTAACAATATCAAACAACTAGGGACGAAATAGAAAATAAAATTCAATTAGAAAAAATCAATATAATTATATAAAAAAATTGCAATTAAGAGAAGAAGAATTGAATCAAAAGAAACAAAAATTAAAGGGCTGGTATAATTTTTTTTCACGACCAGTATGTAATCTGAGGAAGAAACATAAAGAAAAAAAGAAAAAAAAAACAAAGAAAAGTCAATTAGCACTAACCAAAACTCACTATTATAGACACATCATCTAAAAAGGAAAGGAAAGTCGAGATGTATCAAATGATATGGTTGAAGCTTGATTTCAACAACCATTATCAGTTGTACGCATCAACAGTTTTTTTTATGTGTACAAACGGAAAATGCCCCTATGATTAAACAACAAAAAAAAACCAATGAAATTACAACCAGACCCTTGAAGCCAAGGCTAAAAAACTTGAATGGCAAGGGTAATGGAGTAATTTAAGTGTTCATAAAATTATATTAAAAAAAATGCTCATAAGACTAAATAACATAAAAAAAACCATTAGGAAATTACAATCAAACATCTGAAACCAAGACTAACAAACTTGCATGGTAAAGGTACCTATATAATTCAACTATTCATGATAAAATTAAAATTACCATACGGCCCATGAACCAAATGTTCTATTGCTTACTTTTTAAGGGCAATACAATAATTTCATTTCTATTATAAAAGTAAAAAGATGGTGCTGCCCCAAACAAATCAAGAACGATAAATTGACAATGTGTAGAGATTATCTTACCCCTCAAGTAAAAATTTAAAAATTAAAGGATAAAAAGTAAAAAAATAATTTCACTATAGCCCTAAACACATTTTGAAGTTGCTGGACTACAATAAAAAATATATATGATATAGAATTTCACTTAATTAAAAATCAATCCTCCAAGTTTCTAAAAGTAAAATGTAATTTTTATAAAAATAGATTAAATATATATTACCAGTAATGCTTTTGGAATGGAATGTTGTTTATTATATTTTTGAAAAAAATATATATTTAAAAATTAACCAACCTTGATAATTTGTACATAATAATTGCATGGTTAATAACCTTAAATATTTAAAATTAAATAATATTTATTTTATTCTAAATAAATTAGCTCTTAACTTATAAAAATTTTAATTAAATCATTCAGTCATATTTTGATTTTTGTTTCTTATTTTTTATGATACATGTTTATTTTTCACATATATTAAGCAATTTATTTAGTTTTAACACAAAAAAAATTATTTTTTAATGGTAATTTTAATTCAAATAACATAGTAATAAATCATCAACAATTAAAGTGATTTGCACAACATAGCAATTCATTACCAAACAATTTGATATGTTTAATTTTGTAAACATGATCTAAACTTTAATTTTTTATTTGATATAGTCTTAAATGGATATCTTGTGTGATAAATTTGATGCAAAAGATCCCTTTTCCCGCTCTCTCCGCATTTTATCTTTAACCCTAATACTAAATAAAGAATCAAAATATAAAAAAAAAATACAGGGGAGAAAATAGTGAAAATGGATCAAACCGTTAAAAAAAAGTTAAAAAAGAGAGAAGAATATTGAAATTAGAGGTTACTTCTAATATTTTTAATATAGACTTTATATGTCGTGTATGTAATTTTTATTTTGTTCAATAATTTTAGTTCTGATACTAGATTTGGTGCTCATGCACCCGTTGTGGGCTGGAAAAAAAAATTTACATAAAAAATAATAGTAGGATAAAAAAATTACATAAAAAATAGTGGTAGTATAAAAGAATTCAAGACCTGAGTTATTGATTTAATTATTAATTTAAATGACATGAACAAAAAAAAATAACAATAATAAATAAATTAAAAAAAATTAAAAAATTAAATTTAAGCTCATTCAGATTATCAAACAATTAAATGTTGAAGAATAAAAATGTAAAAACAAAAACCAAAAAGGCCTTATTAAATTAGATGAACTCACAAACTCCGCAATTATAAGCATAAAACTGAGACAATGTCATGAAAAAAAAAAACAAGTAAAAGAGTTTGAAGGATTAAATTGAAATAAATCAATTTTTAAAAAGGTTAAAAAAAGTCAATTCATGTTAATCTTTGAAGCTAGTGATTATAGTCATGAACCTGAGACTAACCCCATAGAAGACAGAATGTAAAACAATAACAAAGAAAAATTAAAAATAAGGATAAAAAAAATAAGAAAACATCAACTTAAAAAAAAAAAAAAGCAAACTTAGACGAACCTTATAAACCTACTCTAATCTCTAAAGCTCGTACCCTATGAAATCTTGGATACGAGTTCAATCAAGAAGTACAATTCTCAACCAATTTAATTTTAAAAAATAAAATTGTGAAAAAACCCTGCAAAAGTAAAAAAAATAGCAACAAAAAATGGGCATACGAAGATGAAATTGTAAAGAAAGAAAATTAAAAATGTTCCCAAACAAAATAAATAACAATTAAAAGAATGAGAATCAAATTTAAAAGATTAAAAAATTCCAAGAGAAAAAAATTAGAAAACATTTGTAAATTGATAGATTATTTATAGATAAAAAAAAACAGTAGGGGATGAAATTAAAAGACATTTATGATTTTATAGATTATTCAAAATAAGAATAAATATAAAAAATAGATGATTTGAAATAATAATAATAAAAAAAATATATATATCTCTAATTAAAACCCTTTACTAATGTTCTCCATTTTTTTCCCACTTTAATAACTAGAATATTTGTTTTTTTAACACATTTCATCATAATCATAAAACAAGTTTTAGCTAGAAAGAGTAATATAATGATTATTTTGACGTATTAAAAAATTTAAGAACAATACATTGCTTATGTGTTGTCTTGAAATTTTTTTAAATAATTATTAAACCTAACTTAGAAGGTCAACTTAAAAACCCCTAACCTAACTACTTGCTTGACCTAGATTTAAAATCAAGGTGGGAGTTGCTCTAATACGACCCATCAACCAAGCTGGCCTAGATACGACCTCATTGATGAGGTCAAAATATAGTTTGATTTAAAAGAAAAATTTCAAGACAATAACTTAATTTTTTTTAATATTGAGACGATAATATTTTGAATCAACCCGAGTTTATTTGTCAAACACATAATTAAATTTTTGAATTTTATTGAGTTTAATAACTTTGTGTTCTGAAAACTATTTTTATCAAATTATATGATAATAAAATAAGTATGAGCAAAAAAAGTCACCGGATAAAATTTAAGAAAACAAATGTTATATAAAAAGAATGCTTGCTAAGGTTTTAAAAAGATTGCTACAAAATTAAGTCAAAATTCAATGATATTTAATAAAAACATATCTTTAATATATTTTTTATTAATTAATTTTGATGAAATATAATTAAAAAAAAAGAAAAATAATAATGATAGAGACCCCAACAAAGAAAGCTAGGCCTACGCGTTGCCCGCTCTTTAAAAAATATAGAATACTCTAAAACGCGTGAGTTTTTCACTGTAGGAGTAGGTTTTTTTTTTTTTTTCGCTTTTGTTTCTTCTGTTTTTTACATATAATGTATCACTGTGCACACAATGCACAGTGAAACACTTGACTTTTTCTTTTTCTTTTTTTCGTTTTTGTTTTCCCTTCTTTTTTTGGTTTCGCCTATGGGTTTTTTTTTTGCTTTTTTCTTTGTGTTTTTTTTCTTTTAATGAATTTTTTTTGTTTAATTTAGTTTGTTAATGTGATTTTTTTTTTATTTTGTTATCATATTTTTATTACACGGATTTCGGGTTTGACGAGTTAACCTGATTTTTTTTTGTTTTTTTCCTTTTTAATTAATTTTTTTCGTTTGACCCATCGATTTTTTTTTCTATTTAGTTATCAAACTTTCATGACGCGAATCCTGGATTTGACGGGTTAACCTGATTTGACGGGTTAACTCAGTTGATTCAGTTTTTTTTCTTTTTCCTCATTGGTAATATGCTTATGTCTTTTGTTTTTTTTAATTAATTTTTTTCGTTTAGTGTAGGTTGTTAATGTTCACTTTTTTTTCTATTTCTTTTAATGAATTTTTTTTTGTTTAATTTAGTTTGTTAATGTGAAAAAAAAAATTTATTTTGTTCATGACACGGATCTCGGGTTTGACAGGTTAACTTGGTTTAACGAATTAACCTGATTTTTTTTTCTTTTTAATCAATTTTTTTCGTTTAGTTTAGCTTGTTAATTTTTTTTCGTTTGACCCATCAATTTTTTTTCTATTTAGTTATCAGACTTTCATGACGTGGATCCCAGGTTTGACGGGTTAACTCAGTTGATTCAGATTTTTTTTCATTTTCCTCATCAGTCACAGGCTCATGTCTTTTGTTTGTTTTTGTTTTTTTAATTAATTATTTTTTGTTTAGTTTAGGTTGTTAATGCTCACTTTTTTTTCTATTTAGTTATCAGACTTTCATGATACGGATCCCGGGTTTGACAGGTAACTTGGTTTGACGGGTTAGCCCAGTTAATTCTGGGTTAACCCGTCAATTTTTTTTTCTATTTAGTTATCAAACTTTCACGACACGAATCCAAGGTTTGACGGGTTAACCCAGTTAATTCATATTTTTTTCTTTTTTTTCATTAGTTTTTTTCTTTCTATTGGTTTTTTTTAATCATCATACTTTTATGATATGACCTTGCAGCCAGATCCATATCCAAGGCTATTGGGTCTGGTATTAGAGCCAGACCTACTGGGTCATGCAAGTTTAATATTATTATTATTATTATAAATATTACTTTTGGGTCAGTTGTTATAGCCACACCCAAAATTCTTGGATATAACTTTGCAGAAAGACCTAACACTTTTAGATCTTAGTTTTTTTTATATACAAAAAAAAATTAACTCGCAGCATCGTGTGGGTTATGTGACTAGTCAAATCAAATAATGTGTTGTTTACTAGTATAATTTCAACTCACTTGAGTGGCTATAAAGTCAACCTTTATTTATTTATTTATTTGCTTAAAAAAACCTATTTTAAAGTCCCTTTTTTACTTGAAAACAATTAAGAAACATACCCGAAAAACTTAATAAATATATATCTAAGTCTCAAACCAACCTTTAATCAATAAAAAAAAAAACACTCCGAATCATAAAAATATCTTGAGCCCCGATCTATATATTTGTTTTTGCTAAGATGAAAAGATAAAAATATTTTAATAAAATTTCTCTTATCAAATACAAATTATTAATAATAAACTTAATTTTTGTGTGGTTATTACACCGTAGCTAACTAGTTATTTTTTGATGACACAATCTCTCTTATTTTTTAATTGAGGGATTGAAACATGATAAAAAAAAATAAAGTTTTAAATAACAAAATAAAATTCCAAAACTAAAAGGGAAAAAAATAGGTACTAAAATTTTAAAATCCATGCTTCATGTGCTAAAAGGATCTTGTTTTTTTTGTTTAAAGGTTTAATATTGTCCCCAAATTTTCAATTATTTTTTAATAAAAAATTACATTTTCTTTTGCTAATAGAATATTAACTTAATATTAAAATAATTTTAAAGACCGTGAAAATAATATAGCAATCTATTTGAAAAAAATCATCGATTTTAAATCTTAATAAAAATGTAACGTGTAAAGATAAAAACGAATTTAGCGATGAAAATAAAAAAATACTTGAATAATAAAAAATAAAAAAATAAAAAAAATGCATATTATTTTCTCTTCTGCTTTGAAATTCTGATAAGTTTATTTTAAAAAAAAATATTGAAAAGCTAAGATAAACAAATATCTAGTGTAGGTTTAATAATATGATATATGTGTTTTTAAAAAATATTTTTTAATTAAAAATATATCAAATAAAATTTTTAATTTTTAATTTAATTATACTAAAACCATAAAAAAAATTAATTTATTACAGCTAGTTTGAAAGCAAGGGTTTTTTTTTTAATTGTAATTTGAAAAGCAAATTTAACTAATAATATGTGGTTACCATAAAAAAAAAAAATACGGACCCGAATTTTTGAGGTTCCATTGGCAGACGCTGTCGTTTGGCTCCAGGGTTTCAAGACTTCGTCCCCAAGCGATTCTTACCTCCATTTCTCCATAGCCGCCACAGCACTACTTGCAAAAAGCGAAGCGAATAATTAAATAAGGGATGATACCCTCCTGCTTAAACCTACAGCTAACTCCACTCTTTCCCTCCCCATTTCTCTCCGTCAATCGACTCTCTCTGCTACCCTCTTCTACTTTCCCTGCCTTTGCTGGTTAGCCTTCTCTCTCCCTTTCGATTCCCTTTTTATTTTACTTCGTTTTATTTTTTCTTTAATTTTTTATTTATTGTGAAACAAAGACAGCGAAATCTAGAAGACTTGCTTTTGCAGCAACAAAGGCGCCATCAATTTCAACCATGGCAGCTGTAAGTCTATTTTGTAATTTCTTTAACCTAGAGCGGTGAATATTTCTTACAGTGTCTAATATTTTTAGAAGAAAATGCTCAGGAACAAGAGAATGCTGGAAATTTAAAGCGGAAATTAGCAAAATTATTTCAGTTATCACTTGAAGCAACAGTCCCAGGTGAGCCTGATATCGAGCCGCTGGTTGCTGCTTGCACTGCCAAATTTGGGGACTACCAATGGTACTACAAACACTTCACTAGAATTATTCTTTTGCTGTAATTAGTTATAATATTTTAATTCCAAAATGATATGGTATTTACTGCAGTAATAATGCGATGGGCCTCTGGTCGAAAATCAAAGGCCGCCCAGGAATTGAATTCAGGGGACCCCCAGCAGTTGGACAGGTATGCTTTGGATTTTTTTTTCCTTAAGTAAAATATTTCTGTTACTTTTTTTGAAAAAATAAACACGGACAGCTTTTCTGTTCTTGTATAATGATTTTCTTTTTTATTGTTTTTGACAGGCTATCATGAAAAATCTTCCTCAGTCTGAAATGATAGAATCATGCTCCGTGGCCGGTCCTGGATTTGTGAATGTTGTGTTGTCTAAAAATTGGATGGCTCAGGTGTTTGGAAATTGTCCAATTTTTTTTTGTTTTCATTGCTTTACATTTTGTGATCAATTTCAATTTAATTTTTTTTCTTTTTATTTTAATTTTTAGAATGTACATCTGCATTGTTGATATTGTATCAATGGTTCTGATATTACCGGCATAGATTACTTAGGTTAGTTTGTTGTGGCTGCAGAACATTCAAAAGATGCTAGTTGACGGTATTGAGACTTGGGCACCAAAACTTTCCATTAAGAGAGCCGTGGTTGACTTTTCCTCACCCAATATTGCTAAAGAAATGCATGTTGGCCATCTGAGGTCTACTATTATTGGTGACACTCTAGCAAGCATGCTTGAATTTTCAAACGTTGAAGTTCTTCGGCGAAACCATGTTGGTGATTGGGGGACACAGGTTAATTCTGATATCTGATACTTTGTAATCAATGTAATTTTATTTCCCATGCATTATAAAAGCATCAGTGGTTCATCTATTTTCTATAACTGCGTGCACTTCATTAACTTATAGACTCTCTATATCATTTATCTTTGATATATCTCATAGTAAATAACATGGATGACCTGTATGTTTTCTGGTATTGTTCTTGTAAGAACATTTTTTGAATAGATGTTGATGCTTTGAAGATTCTTATTATCTCCTTGGTTTCCATAGGACTCGACAATTTCTAATGTATACTGCTTTTGGCCCCTCTCCCAACAACATCTAGCTAACAAATTTGTTATGTGCTTTGCAGTTTGGTATGTTGATTGAATTCCTCTTTGAAAAATTTCCAAACTTTGAAGATGTTAATGAAACAGCCATTGGTGATTTACAGGTGATTCAAAACACTATAGATCTATCAATTATGAAAATTAGAGAGTTGAAGTGGGGTTTCCCTACCTTGCCTCTAGATACCAATGATTTATAGAACAATAAATCCCATGCTAGGAGTTGATGTGATAGTAACCTGACTGATGTCATGTTTAGGCTTTCTATAAGGAATCAAAACAGAGGTTCGATGTTGATGCAGAATTTAAGGATAGGGCACAAAAGGCAGTGGTTCGCCTTCAGGTAAATTGATCACAATTGGCTTGAGGGATTCATAAGTTTGACATCTTGTGTTTTATCTTTGGAATCTGAAACTTCCTGATGTTTAAGCATTGAATTACATCCATTTGTACACAGAGTGGAGAACAAATGTACCGAAAAGCATGGACACAGATCTGTGACATTAGCAGGAGGGAGTTTGATCAGGTCTATCAACGACTTGGAGTTCACCTAGAGGAAAAGGTATATTTTAGCTTTTTGTGTAATGCTTCTGAGGGAAAGAAAGTCCATTAAGAGAACGATAACCAACATGAAACATTTTTAACTGCATGAACATTTAGCACAGGGTGATTTGGGATTATCTAGTTGCTGTTCATCCTACTTATTTAATCTCTATCAAGATTTGATGTAACATATACCATTTGCACACTCTTCCTTGTTTGCAGGGAGAAAGCTTTTACAATCCATATATTCCTGGAGTTATTGAAACACTAACCAATCAAGGATTAGTTGAAGAAAGCAAAGGTGCTCGTGTGATATTTATTGAAGGGATTAACATACCCCTTATTGTGGTGAAGAGTGATGGTGGTTACAATTATGCTTCTACTGATATGACTGCTCTATGGTTAGTATTTCCTACTTTGCTTATGAACTTCATACATCTTTTTAGATAACCAATTCAATTTATTAATCATTGGAAATGTTGCATGTATATAGGTATCGCCTTAATGAAGAGAAAGCTGAGTGGATTATTTATGTTACTGATGTTGGCCAACAGCAACACTTTGATATGGTGTTCAAAGTATGTATCATTTGCATATCTTTTCTGGTGTATCATGTTTGATTTTGCTCTTAATTTCTTTGCGTTACTTTTTATTTACCTTATGCAAGTTCTTTTTTCCCTTTTCATCAGTTACCTCTAAATGTCAATTTTCATAACTGGTTATTCATTTCAAATTTTCCATGTGATGCTTCTTTAAATATTCGGGGTAGTGCTATTTTTAATTTGTGATTGGATGTAGGAGGTCTAACATTCTTTTGGCTACCTAATGCAGGCTGCCAAACGTGCAGGTTGGCTCCCAGCTGATGATAGGCAGTACCCTAAAGTTAGCCATGTTGGTTTTGGTCTTGTTCTTGGAGAAGATGGGAAACGATTTAGAACTCGCTCTACTGAAGTGGTTCGGTTAGCTGATTTACTTGATGAAGCCAAGACTCGCAGCAAAGCAGCACTTATCGAGCGTGGTATGATAACTTGAATGATCTTTGATGAACATGTGTCAAATTTATATGCTGCCTTGTAACACAGGTCTCTTTATCTTCCTTATATCTGTACATGGAGTGGTTCACCTCTTTTCATGATGAATTGCTTCCACTTGGCCTTTTTCTTAACTTTGAGAGTTTGAAGATGTGCTCTATATCCTTGACAGGTAAGGCTGCAGAATGGACTGAAGAGGAGCTTGAGCAAACTGCCGAAGCAGTTGGTTATGGTGCTGTGAAGTAAGCTGTATATTCTACCTTGGCTTGACTTTTCTTTAGAAGTCTATTTTGTCATCAGAATCATCATCACTGGTTGATTTGTTGGTGTCTGTTTTCTTACATGTGATGTGATTGAGAAACTTGGAGAAATAAGGGTTGGGGGCTATTGAAGAGAGAGTTCAGGAGTTGTGGTTGAGACTTGGTTGAGAATAATTAGTTTTGATGGGAAAAAGATAAATGTATGAATGAGAACATGCTGAAGGAGCTCTGGCTGGAGGAAAGGCGCATTTAAAGTTCAGATAATTATGATGATATGGGGTTTTGAATGTGAATCAATGGGACGAATTGAGAGTTATAATAGTTCGAAGGAAACTATGTTTCACTTTGATTATATGAGGGTTTTGGCATGTAACACCTATAAGCTATCATCACTGACAAAATGATATCATAATTATTAGGCCTGATTAGCTTGTGACTTGACTTTCAAATGATTAGAGCTTAGTTTTATTAGGTGTATCATGAGTTTCCGACCCAAGAAAAAATTAAGTTGCCAAATCTGAAAATTAGGTGAAACTGGCCAGCTCTATGTTTTTATGAGGCTGCATCATCCATAATCTCATGAAGAATAGTTATTATCAGTACCTGCTCGGATGGTTTTAGTCTCTGGAACTGAACTGGATTGCTATTTGTTCCATTTCCATTTACACCATTATTTTGTGGTTTGATTATATTTCAGAACTAGAATATCAATGCCTCTTTTGACATCGTTAAATCTTTAACATTTCATGGCAGGTATGCTGACCTGAAGAACAACAGATTGACCAATTACACATTTGATTTTGATCAAATGCTCAACGATAAGGTGAATATGCCATTTCTTGCTTGCTTGTTACTTTGTGAGTTGGTTATTATAGGGATGACTGCCTGTTGTTATCGAGGAATGAGGACCACTCCTGTCTCTCTCATTGTCATTGTATATTATTTATGATCACCCCTACCAGTACCTGTTTCTTACCTTTGAAAATTTATGCAGGGCAATACTGCTGTTTATTTGTTGTATGCACATGCTCGGATCTGTTCAATTATCAGGAAATCTGGTAAAGACACGGGGGAGCTGAAGAAGGTAAGTATTCAGTTTAGTTGAAAACTGTCTCACTGTTCCTGTTACTGTTGCATTTCAATATTCATAAGACATGTAAACATCTTTTTTTTCTTTCTGTGACGTGACAGTCCATGATTAATGCCCACTTGGAGTCTGTCACAAGACTTATTTTAGAAGCTACTTGTAATCATTTTTTATCTTGGGTGTTTCGGCGCTACTAGTGCAATATTGAATCTTCCGATTGAGAATATATTTCAATGGTTGTGCTGCTTGCTAGTTTTCTGCTTAATCTGTTCACCCAAATTTCTTGTAAAACCAACAATTAGGTGGCCTTGTGTTTCTTATTTTGTTGCTTTCTTGAAAGTTTTTCATCACATGGGATGATGCAACTAGATAATTCTTGCCATGAGAGAAGTGGTGGTTAACAATCTCAACTTGTGAAGTTTGATGTTCTGTTTTGGTTCTCATATCTGTTCTGATTATGCAGACTGGGAAGATAGTGTTGGATCATGCTGATGAACGTGCGCTGGGGCTTCATTTGCTACAATTTGCTGAGGTGAGACAAGTTTTTATAGAACCAATCTGTCCTTTACCCTTTTTAACTTGCTTGCTTGCATTATATTGATTATCTTGCAAGTTTTGAGTGTATCAATTCATTTATAATGTCCTTTGCAGGTTGTTGAGGAGGCCTGTACTAACCTACTGCCAAATGTGCTGTGTGAATACCTCTATAATTTATCTGAAAACTACACAAGATTTTATTCCAATTGCCAGGTATGATTGAACAATGATTGGTCTTTATACCAATGTTAGAACTATGATTGTCAACGCTTCTGACATGCACTTGCTTGCTGTTCAATTGGATGGATGACATGGGATGAGTTAGCCATCTCAATGCTTGTACTAGTATACCATATCCTATGTTTTGTCTTCATTTCTCACATAAAAACACTAGCAATATTGCATACTAAGCTAAAGGTTCTAATACATGATACTAATGGAAAATACAATCTCTGGAGATTTAAAAAATCTTTGTTGGAAAATTGTGCAGGTTGTTGGTTCAGCAGAAGAAACTAGTAGGCTCTTGTTATGTGAAGCAACGGCTGTGGTGATGAGGAAATGTTTTTTCCTTCTTGGTATTAAACCTGTTTACAAGATATAACATCACATGCCCATGATGAAGAGTTCTAATACACTTATAGCACGTTCAGGATTGTATTAGACCCTATTGGCAGATTTTGTTGGACGAATTCAATGTGCAATTGATGAAGCATTAGGTTTTCGATTTATTCTAGCGAGCTGATTTTTCCTAACCTAAAAATAGGATGTCCTGCAATGAAACTTGGGTTAACTTTAATAACATGCGATCCATTATATGAAATCAAAAACCTTGTAAAAAAGAAAGTGAAAAAAAACTACAAAGCATCTAATTAAAAAAATATAATTTTTAAAAAATATCATCTTGAAGAAAAAAGCTCAAGTGTTAACTATCTTAAAATATTAAAATTTCAAATGTAGCTAGTAAAAAGTAAAATAAAAAAATCATAAAAAAACATAGAATGAAAATGACAGAAAAGTTTAATAAAAAATTTGAGTTAATCTGTGAGTTGAATTTAATAACCTATTCTTAATATAACCTAACATTAATAACTTGTTTTCGATATATTAATAACAACTTGTTTTCGATATATTAATCTAGTAGAAAGAATAGTATAAAAGTGACAACTTTTTATGAAAGAGCTCAAGAGGTAATAATTTAATATTAAATAATAAAACTAAAAATGAATTAATGTAAAAAAAAGAACTCAAGGGGAAAAAATACTAGGTCAATCTGAGTTAGCTTGACTAAATCACCACTTGCAACACAACATTGAAATAAAAAAAATTAGATTTTTAAAAGGACATAGAAAAAAAACCCAAATAACTCAGGCTAACTTGACTAATAAGCACTCAGGATAACCTAATATAAAAAAAATAAAAAGAATCGTAAATTTTTTCAAGGGTTAATAACTTAATACTAAATGATAAAATTAAAAAAAAAAACAAAATCAATTTCATAAAAAGAAACATCAAGGAAAAAAAATCTAAGTCAATCCAGATTAACTCGACTAATCTGTTAGATGTGGATTACCTAGCAGGAAGGCAATCATAAAAAATAATTTTTTTTTTTTAAAGAGATGTCTTTATTTTTTTCTTTTAATTTTTTACCCTTTTTGAAGTTTTGTTTTGTTATCTTTCTAGTGTGACTTGTTATTTTTACTTCCTTTGCATTTTGTTTTCTAATATATATATATATATTAATTTCATCCTTCAATATTAAGTTTATTGGGGATTGAGCTACATAATATTTTAGTTTATTTTTTATGAGGTTATCTTAAACTCATGATCTAAACCGCGAGTTTGACGAGTTAACTCAGTTGACTCGAGTTTTTTTTTTTCCTGATTGACTTCCCCCCTCCTTTTAATTTCATCTTTCAATATTAAGTTAATAGGGAATTAGACTACATGATTTATTTCAGTCTATTTTCTATGAGGTTATCCCCTTCTCATGACTCGGGTCACGAGTTTGACAAGTTAACCCTGATTGACCCGGGTTGTTTTTTGTGTCTTTTTTTAATTGTGTTTTTTTTTTTAAAATTTTATTTTTCAACATTGAGTTTATTGAAAATTGAACTTCATAATTTTTTCAATTTGATTTCTATTGGGTTATCCTAGTTTATGACCGGATCATGATTTTGATAGGTTAACCAATGTTAACGCGGATCATTTTTTTGGGTCTTTTTTAATATTTTTCAGTTTTATCCTTTAACATTAGATTTATTAGAAATCAAATTTTATAATTTATTTTGATTTACTTTCTATAAGGTTACCATAATTTCATAGCTTAGTATGCAAATTGAAAGGTTAACCCGACTTAATCCAATATATTATTGCCTCAATGTTTATTAAAATATCTCATTTTAAATATTTATTTTGAATCAAATTATATTATTACCGGTTACCAAGACAACTAAGTTATATTGGATAAATTTCCTTATTATTTATTTTTTTTTATTAAAAAAACATTAATAAAACCAAAATATTTTTTTACATTAAAAAAACTTAATATTACTCGCAGTATGATGCATGCCAATTATCTAGTCACGTCTAGACCTGATTTGATCTCCATAGATATATCCTACACGCTGATGCCATAAAATTCTCACATGTTGGGTTGCTCAGTGCCCAGCCTAACCTAACCTCGTATCTTGTTTGTTTGTTTGGTTTTTTTTTTTTGATAAAAATGCTGTTTTTTTTTTTAAATTTAATATATTAATTTTAAAAATAAATAAAAAAATTTTAAATATATTTTTAAAAATTTTTAAAATTATTTTGATACACTAATATTAAAAATAAATAAAAATTTATTTTAATTCATTTTAAAAAATAACTTATGTGGAATACACTTTTACGATGAGAGGTTATTCGTGGTCTTTCTTTTATCGAGTCTTGACCAAACCTTTTCACTTTTCACTTTCCTCGTTTTCTCTTATCTTTCGACATTAACTCCCAACGGTAACATAAACAAATGAAACATTTCCATCTTAAACGAGGTTAGAGATTTGAGTTAAAAGACAATATATATAATATAGCAGAAATTAATGGGTTCGGATTCGAACGCAGTCCCATCAGCATCGACATCGACATCGACATCGACACCAACACCATCGACACCAAATGGGAAGCGAAGTAGAGATCCTGAAGATGAGGTCTACCTTGACAATCTCCATTCTCACAAGCGTTACCTCAGTGAAGTTTGTTCCTTTCTTTTCTGTAATTCTCATATTTAGCAGTATGGGTTTTCTTTTCTTTAATTCTTTTGCTGACAACCGGCCACCCTTTCCCTTCCCTTTAGGCTCTTGAATTGGCTTTTATTTTAATCTTTCTCGTTGTACTTTTTTAATTTTCTTCATCGTTTCTTTGGGGTTTAATTTTGGGCTGAAAAATTGTGAACTTTTTTGGTTGCAGATAATGGCATCTAGTTTGAATGGATTAACGGTCGGAGACCCACTCCAGGACAATCTTATGGAATCTCCTGCCAGGTCTGACACCATGTTTTTTGCCAGGTGATTTTTTTTTTACTACTCGTAATACTAAAATGATAAAGTTTTCAAGTACTAATACTTTGGTTTTGGAACTTCTGTGCCGTTTCCTTAAATATTAGTCGATGGATTGCATAACCACTGTACTAAAATTACAACTTGATAAGTTCATATTTCCAGAAACAGGAAGTTGTCATTTGATAGCCTCATAATCTGAAGCTCTTTTATAGATATCCTATACAAATCTGTGGATTATGGCAATAATCATTGATGGACTCAGGCTGCTGTTTTTATCCTCAAATCATTATACTGAGAGATGTTTGTTGACCGTGGTTTATAACAGTTTTGTGACTTAGAGTAGAGAGATTCCTTTTAAGTAAATACTGGTAGGAAATTTTCGGTAATGAAATTTGCAGTTTGCCTAGGGATTTGGCTGCATATTATCTACTATTTGCTTATGCAAAATCAAATCCCGGGGATCAGGTGCTGCAGTATGCTCTATGCAATCTCTGTGATGGCAAGTTGGACTCGAGGTTGATGTCTCTCATGTACTTTAATAGATTTGAGTCACCAAATTCTGTTCTTTTGGTTCAATAGCTCCAAGTGGAAAGTATTGTTTCATTGACTTGGGAACAAAGAAGTCTTTAAGGGGGTGGTCAAAAGCCAAATTGTCATAGAAATTGCTGTTTGAAGTTTTCGTAATCTGAAAAAAATGTGATTGATAGATCAAACCATTGGCTAGATAAAATAATTGATTTCATATTTAAATTGTTGGGGCCTGCTGTCACTACTGGTAAGCAGGGCTTGATTCATGTTCTTTTTTGGTAGATAATTTATTCGAAAGATTCGCTTCTACCTTGAATTGTGCCATGGGCTGATAAGACTCTTCATTTTTTGATCTGGCTGATTGAGAGGAAAACCATCTATTTTATTTTTATTCTGTTTTTAATACTTGTTCACTTTGTTTCCTCACATTTATCATTTCAGGGATGAAATGTCCTTGCAATATTCACCAATGTCAGAAGACTTTGATGACTCTAGATTTTGCGAGACCCCTATAAATGCTTGCTCGCCTCAATCTGAAAGTCTACCCAGCAGTCCAGTTTCTCCATATAGGTACCAAAGACCACTTTGTGGATTCTCTTCTGCTCCTTATAGCAGCTCTTTCTCTTCACATGGATGCAGTGTCAGTTCACAGCATCGTCAACGAGGCTCAGATTCTGAGGGTCGGTTTCCGTCATCACCTAGTGATATATGCCACTCAGCTGACCTGAGGAGGGCTGCACTCCTGCGTTCTGTGCAGATGAGAACACAACCTACTGGTTCATCATCCTTTGAATTGCCATTTGGTTCAGGACAGGAGCCTGGATCAAACATGGAAGCTGAAGAGCGGCCATGCTCATATATGAAATCCTTGGTTGAAGAGAGGGAGTATCCACTCGAGGAGTGTTCTTCAATGAGCATCTCAGAACCTGAATTTAATGAAGAGAAGGCCTGTCGGGTTTTAAATATGAATATAAAAGGGAATGACTCTGGAGGTTAAATACTTTCGGATTTGTATTTGCAGACCCAACCACCAACTCCGACCATATCTTGTGCACCTATACTGAAGTGGTTTAGAGTTACTTATCACTGACTAGCTTGCCATGACAGATTTTGGTTAATAACCATATCATGGATCGCATTTGAGGCTCATATGAGGTCCAATGCTGAATAGCACTTCCGGTTTTACTGCTGGCTGTTTCACTATCCTCCACCCTCTCTCCTCCAATGGGGGCCTCAGATTTGACTTATAAATTGCTGTGTAATATCTGGTGTATACATATTTGCTAGTGGCAAAATCTGGCCAAAGCTTAACTCATGAAGCTATTGACAAAATCTGGCCATAGCTTAGGTCAGTGCTGCTGTAACTTATGATGTTTACATTTTGTATTTGCGACACTCACCCTTTGCTCCGCGTTCCCTTCTTTTTGTCTTGGTTGTATTACAGTTTCGAGATTTTGATGAATTGCAATGCCAACCCTTTGCTCCGCGTTCCCTTCTTTTTGTCTTGGTTGTATAACAGTTTCGAGATTTTGATGAATTGCAATGCCATTGGCCATACAGGCTAGAACTGAAGCTTAAACTGGTACGTTGTCCATTTGTTTGTCCACGTTTCAAAATCTAAGTTATATAGGAATTTATAACTTAAACTTAGATATATAAATATCTAAGTTATATAGTGAATGAGATGGTGGTTAATCAATATGTTCAAGTATATGGATTTTATCTCTTTAATTTTAGGAATTTTAGGCTTATGATAGAAGCTTGAGTATATACAAATACAGTTCTAATCAGGGATATTTAAAAATCTTTTAATGATAAAATCAGTATATATGAAAAAAACAATAAATGACTTAAATGAGTTTAAAATTTAGAAATAAAAATATTTATTCTTGAATTCTAAATGAGTTAATATTTTGAAATCTACAAGAGTTTATCTTACGAAATAAAAAGTTCTGAACCGTTTACTTAAATAGTTTAGGGGGTATTTATACCCTTTGAAACTTGTTGTTTTTAGAGAAGGGAAGGACTAGAAAGTCTTTTGCTTTCGATGGCATTAATGAGAGACAAATATCCCTTACATATTAATAAAACAGTAAGTATGGTAAGTCTCTTAAGATACCTTATATACATATATGAATATAAAATAATCATTATATCAATACGAATGATTATTCTAAATGGAGAAACATGATGGTTTATCATATATTCAATACTTCTATTTTATAGGATCATTTAGAATTGGATACATAGCCTTAGAATTTAGTAATGGTAGAATCCAAATATTTTAGATTCAAATACTTTATCAAGACCCATATTGACTTAGGCTTGACTGAGTGTCAAATACAAGTTTTTTAATCGCATGTTTATGAGACCTAGACTAGCTTGAACTTGGCTAACTTCCATGCTCAAATTCTTTGGCAGGCCAAACGTTAAGATTTCTTTTCTATTTATAGAAATCTTAATCATCCTGCATATACCTTTTGTATTGTTAAGTGATCATGCACTTAACACCCTACACAACATACATGTAGAGGCCGAATTTCTCCTTACTCTTTAACGCAATGTTAATACAGTCAATCTTGTCATTTATGCCATGTCAAGATCATACCCTAATGGTATGTTTGGTACAATAATATGATGTGATATAATCAAACGTGTGATGAAATGGGATCGTATGTTTTTTTTTGGTTGCAAAACTTTCACTAATGTAATGGAGGCTTCGATGAGTCTCTGTGATTAAACAAATTATTTTATTTTTATTTACACCTGTTCCTTACTAAACGCTGAGCGTGAACAGTCTTTGGTGATGGTATCTGCCCGACCTCTTTCCATTGAATCAAGATCTCAGATCCACCAAAGCCCGCAACTCCAAACATCGCAGCGCAACTTGGGTTGAGCTCTCTACAGAGAAGGGATGATTTTAGGTGTAAACATCAATACGATCATCGCCAGTTAACAATGGCGAGGGCTTCCAAATTATTCCAGAACAGTCACAATTCATATAATAGCCAACAAGGAATATCCATACAGGCTAAACTTGCAGAGCATAACTAAACTTCTCAAGATTCTTGATCATACGTTCAATCGATCACAACAGATCAATTGGCAGATATTCATTTGTCTAATGCGAGATTCATTTGAAAATTAGAAGTTTCTCCACTGAAAATAAAAGGTACGAAAGTAAAAATTAAGGCATATAAATATACTTCACGAGCCAGTTAAGGTTTCTCAAAATCATTTCGTTATAATGAACCTGCTCAGTCGAAATCCAAGGGATACAGATTTTAACTGCGAGAAGAAGACTTGCCCAGATTACTTCAAAGTGAAGGTTGGGGTTGGGTAGCTGGATGATGTTTACCCCCAAAATATAGACGAGTGAAACAAAAGATCAGGAGATCAAGCAAAAGTTGATAGAATGTTCTTCTTCAGGGTGAATTCATCTGCCTTTGCCGGGCTTATTGACTGCACCGTCAACAAAAGAAAAGATATGATCAATTAACAGTCATCACAATTTTCACGTAATTACTCAAAACTCATTTTCTACTCATGCAAAAGTTCTTATCATGATCTGTCATCCAAACCTCCCAATTGGAGTTCTCTAAAATATCATGAAAGCCCTACGGTATGATTATGTATGATCTTATTATGAATATTGTTCATAATATAGCTGTTCGACTCCCTTTACAAACATGGCATGCTTCAACTAAGAGAGACAATCTAAAAATGTCAAAATATAGCTGTTTGACTCCTTTTACAAACATGGCATGCTTCAACTAAGAGAGACAATCTATCAATCTTACCTTTTCAAGCATACGCTGCAGCCGCTCAATCTCATTCTTGGCATAATCAGCACCTTTCACCATACAAGCCTTGGCAGCCTTCAAATAAATCTTTCCATGCCTATAAACATGGAATAACATGTGTAAGTTTTCCATTCACTAGAGATTTAACAAGAATAAAGGAAGTCAATTGCAAAAGACATGACAGCTTTGAGTGATCTTGTAAGGATATCAATACAAGCCAAAATGAATTTTAAACACTAGCTGTGACCATGCCATGAAGTACCTTGCTGTGGAACCCTTGAGTTTCTCAACTTCCTCTTCAATTCGGGAAAAGACTGCTTTCTTCTCATCATCACCAGCAGCTATGAACTCTTTTACCAAGGCATCCAAACTTTCAACTATACCAGCCTATCAAGTACATAAACATAACACAATTAAAAGATTCGGTCAACAACAACAAAAGGATTAAACTTCCGTATTTTGTGATAACTAACCTTGGAGGTCAGTTGTCCTTTACCATCGCGACTGGTTCCAGCCTTTTCATTGATGAAAGCAACAAAGTCATCCAAATCTCTCCCACCCTCGTACTCTTCCCCAGCTTTGTTTCCTTTTGGAAAGAACTTCAATGTAGGGAATCCACTTACTCCATACCTGAATGTAGCGTAGATCATTAGCATTGTCCGCTCCTAATGTGGAGAACCCTTTTCACAAAAAAATAATTAGCTAACCGGAAAAGTTTACCCTTACTTTTCAGCCAGATCCCTATATTTGTCAGCATCTAGATTGGCAACCACGACATCTTCCTCAGATTTAAATGCTGTGGCTACCTTTTCATAAGTCTGAAGGAACAAACCAGCAAATTCCAGATCGTCAAATTGTGCAGGAAAGACCCAGATAGAACCATGAACAACAATGGGCGCATGAACATGCACGCACTCACCCACTCATGTGATTTACAAACTTGCCTAGTATTTGGGCAAGTTAACATTATGCCCACTTTTAAGTTGGATGTAATACATCCTTTAACTTAAAACCCTTCAAGGCTATATGTGTCAAACCATTAAAAGCTAAAAAATTAGACCTAAACTCTCTCCCAGATGTATAGTGTTCGATCATCTCTCTCTTTCTCCACCACATCCTTCTTATCTCACATTATGGCTTTTCACATATAACCTTACAGAAAATTAAAAGAACTCTTTCAATAGGCAAAAGAATCACATAAATAGACACAAGCAACAAAGAGCAAAGAGGCAAGAGAGAGAGAAGATAAGTGAAGAGGAGAGAGTTGGCTTTTATTTATTTGTTTATTTAGTGAATTGTACCCTTAAAAAAGTTTAAAAAATGACTTCAGGGATGATTTGTATCTGGGAACAATGCTAGCCTGCCCAGATAATAAGCAGGTTAGCAAATCACATATTCCTACAAACGTGCATGCGCGCGCACACACACAAAATATAAAGGGAATGGAAGGAAGAAGGAGCTGTACATACAGGAGCTAGGTTTTTGCAATGGCCACACCTGTAAGAAGTAGAAATTGTAAATCACCAACATATAACACCTTCAAGACTGAGATAAAGGGAGATTTAACAAAAACTCAAGATCACTATGGTTACTAACAGTGGTCAGCATACAAAAGGATGGGAGCTTACCAGGGTGCGTAAAACTCAACCAAAACATCTTTGTTTTCATCCAAGACAATATCATTAAAATTATCAGCAGTTAGCACCACTACACTGGATGCAACTGCCGCTATCTTCACATTTGACCCTGTAAATAACATAGCCTATGAGAAACCTCTAGTGTTTTTTTTCCAGTTCACATGATGCTGATGGCGAGATTACAGAAGTATTGCTTTTGTAAAACAATTCCTTGAAGATGCAATAAGTCAAAGACTATAGCAGATAGACCAGTTTTATCAGATACGCTTAGGGGAGAAGGGGGGATTAATTTAAAAAAAGAAGAAAAAGCAGTACCTCCTTCATTATTGACAAACTCAGCTAGTGCTTCTGCGGTTCGTGGTCCTTCATACCTATTGTATATAAACCACAAATTCGCATTTCATGTAAAGCATTAAATTTGGACATTCTATCGGTGAAGTTTAATAAAATTCTCACTTTTTAGGTTCAAGCGATCCTTTAGGAAACCATTGAAGAGTTGGGTATCCAGAGACCCCATATTTGCTGCATACACCTTTATGCTCATCACAGTCCACCTGCACCACATCATCAACAATTCACACAGTGACGAAGTAAGGTGAGGTGTCAATAAATCTCTGACAAAAACAGCAGCTCCTATTTTCCTTCCAGCAAGGATCAAAATAGTTATTTGCGTTGACAAATATGAAGAAAAAAACAATGAATAATAATAAGGCTGACCTTTCCGATCAAAACAGCCTTTGCCTTCTTAAAGCTGCTTCCAAGCTTCTCATATTCAGGAGCTAGCTTTTTACAGTGCCCACACCTATTACATTCAAAATTACAATTTCGTCCTTCTCACCATATTCTTGAATGATCCCGCTAAAATTCATTAATCATTTCTTTAACTAATGGCTAATCACATGATCAAGAATATACAAGTTTCGTAATAATATGAAAAAAAACTATAGATTAATTAAAATAGCAAAATCACAAACAGATCTATGGATCAACCGATCACGATCATTTCAGCATCTAAAGAACTAATCTCAGCCTAATAAAAACTAGGATGATTTGAGAGATCAACTAAGAATCACTGACCAAGGAGCGTAGAACTCAACGAGAGCGCCTCTGTCTTGACCGACTTCCTTCTCGAAGTTATCTTCTGTTAACACAACAACATCGTCCGCTAAGGCTGAAACGGCTAACAAAGCCATGGTGCCAAAGGTGTACCAGATCTGATTATACCTCTCCATTTTCTTCCTCGTTTCTATTTTTCTCTGCTTTTTGTTTCTTGCTCTTAGCTAAAAGGGAATTAAAAGAGGTATTTATATGCCAATTCCTGCAGTAGGATTTTTTAAATGAGAGTTGATAGAGGAAAGGGAACCCCATTTATTTACCATGTGCTTTATCTGAGGTGGAATAATTTGATTTGTTGAAATGACGAACCGTAATGTCTTCTTTGAGTCGTCCATGGTTGAATTTCTTGTTTTCTTAGGGTGACCTTTTTTTATTACATGGCAGGGTATGAGAGGTCGAAATGTTCAAATCCACGTATAATATTTTTTTCTTTCCTTTTTACGAAAAATGATGCCGCATTGATTCTGTTTTGAGATCATTGGCTCTCCAACGGAAGAATGCCATCAAAATAACTTGGATTATTAGGAAAAATAAAAATAAAAAAACAAATGACTCAGGTAAATTTATTTTAACTTGTAAAATTTATAATTTGAATTATAAAATTAGAATAATTTTATAGAAAATAAATTATAAAATTTAATTTTTAATTAATTTAATATTAAAAGATAAAATTAAAAAAAAAATAACTCAAGTTAGTTCTGGTTAACACGCCAAGTTCATGACCTGAGTCATGAGATTGAAATAACCTCATAGAAAGTAAATTAAATAATAAACCGGAGTCAACCCAGATTAGCTTGTTAAACCTTTAGTTTAGGTCATGAGATTAAAATAATTCTATAGAAAAAAAATAAAATAATGATAAGAAATCTCTATTTACGTGGGTGATTGGGTGCATGGCTGGGATACAACTGGGTACAAGGTTTACGTGAGTTACTATTGTTTTGTGTTTTATTGAATTAGTCAATTAATAACGTAATGTGGGAATAGGAGTTGCTGAAAGCATTCCTAGTCTTCAGCTCCACTACTGGAGTCCCGGTTATTTCGAATTATTGTTGTATTGAGGTGGCTTATTTAGGTTCACGTTTTTTGTATTGAAGAAAACATTGAATAACAAAAATACTCTTCAAAACCTCTGTTCTTCTTCTTTCCTTACCTTCCCCAAATTCTTTTTTTATCAGTGGTATCAGAGCCATTCCGGTTCATGGATACATGCAGTAAAACTCATGCGGAGTTTCGCGTTGAAGTCAATGAAGCCCTTGCTCAACACGACACCAATTTTGATGAATTGAATCACAATTTTAGTCGAGTCAGTGACGCCCTACAGGGAGTCATGGCTGAGTTGTAGGCAGTGAGAATCGCCCAATCCAATCGCACACTTGACAGGGAAGTCAACCCGTTTGCAGCTGGAGATAATTCCCACGACAGGCCTTCCGCTTCCAACACTTCTAATTTCGACAAGAATCACACCAACCTCAAGTTGAATTTTCCAACCTATGCTGGCGAGGGTGAGGACCCTACAGGATGGATTTTCAAAGCGGAGCAGTACTTTGAATTTCAAAATATTGATGCTCCACAGCGGGTTCAATTGGTATCATTTCATTTATCAAATGTAGCACTTCAATGGTATCGATGGTATACAAAAAACAGGGGTCAGTTACGCTGGACTGAGTTTGTCAAAGCTCTCCTCCATCGTTTTGGTCCAACAGATTATGAAGACCCGTCAGAAGCATTGTCGCAACTCAAGCAAACCACGACTGTCAATGCGTACCAAGAGGCATTCGAGAAATTATCCTATAAGGTGGATGATCTCCCGGAAACTTTTTTGGTGGGTTGTTTTATTGCAGGGCTGAAGGATGAAATTTGTTTGGATGTACGTGTTAAGCAACCAAAAACTCTTTCTGAATCCATTAGTGTGGCTCATCTAATAGAAGAACGCAACCAATTCCAAAGGAAAACAAACAATCACTTTAGGCCGACAACACCTCCATTCCATACAAGACAACAGTAGAATTCCACAGTGGGACTTCTTGGTTCTTCCCTTTCTCAGCGAACATCTCAAACAACAAATACCTTTAGTGGACCTGTCCGACGACTCACAGGACATGAGGCAAGGGAAAGGCGTGAAAAAGGATTGTGCTTCTACTGTGATGAAAAGTATGTCCCAGGGCACCGTTGTTCCAGACCATAATTATTTACGATGGTAGATGTGCAACCAAATGAGGAAGAAAATGATGTGGACATGGATATTGAGTCAGCAGAGGAAGCAATACCAGAAATATCATTTCACGCCTTGGCTGGTACAGCCCACCCACAAACATTTCGCATTATTGGAAAGGTAGGAAACAAAGAATTAATTGTGCTCATTGATGGGGGAAGTACCCATAATTTTATTGATCAGTCCGTGGTTACCAAGTTGGGACTGCAAGTGGTTCGTGGCAAGACATTCAAGGTGACAGTCGGCAATAAAGAAGTTATTGAATGTACCGGGAGATGTTTGGGGCTCTCTTTATCACTTCAAGGAATCACCATACGAGCTGATTTTTTTGTTCTTTCAGTGGCTGCCTGTCAAGTAGTTTTAGGAGTACAATGGTTGGAAACTTTGGGTCCAATCGAGACTGACTACAAGAAGCTCAGTATGTCTTTCACACAAGCAGGCAGAATTCATATATTGAAAGGGATGACCAGTTCAAAGCTCGCTCCCCTGAGTGAAAAAGAATTGCTGCACTTATCAGGTGTGGGGTTTTTTGTTCATATGATTTCAGATGTGCCACCCATTCAAGACACTAAATTGCCACCAGATGTAACACCCCATACTTTCATTACCTTTATAAATATTTTCCTACAATTTGAGTCTCCCCTATATCGGGAGGTCCCAAGTTATCGACATATACCCTGTTTACACTTCTAATAATTCACATCTCATAACTCAATCACGACCCAATCGTCCTGGGTCTCAATCCCACAAACATCATCATCATCATCATAACCATAATATTTATAACATACATTGAACAACAAATATCATTATAAAGGAATAAATGAGATAAACACGCAAACATGAAACATGATTATATGAATTTCAGAGTTAAGTTCATCTAATCAAGTTTAAAACATCCATTATATAAATTAAGTTATATGAATCTTTTAATATTTCAAAATACAAGGATATACTCCCTAAAACTACATAACAAAAAGTGAACAAAAGCTAGGATCTACTCCTGTCGTGTACGCGATGGTCCTGAAACAAAAATACATATTATTGGAATATGAATATCACAATAAGTATAGTAACACAAATATCCAACAATTTAAAAGGCAAACATGTAATCATATTCTATTTAGTTCTCCATTTTTGTTTTCCATTGGAACTTTCTCACTCAACTACTAAAACCGTTTCACCTTCCATTTTCAACTTCCATTCAAGATTCCATAAGATCAACCACAACTATATCTGCCTAACTCATTGTTAATACCAATTTCACCGGTATCATCATCACCTCGTAGGCGTCGATGCTTAGCGATCCCCTTACCCGGGATCCTAGCATACACTAAATGATTACTAGTCCATACCCCATAGGCATCGATGCATGGTGATCCCCTTACCCGGGATCCTAGCATACACTAAATGATTACTAGTCCATGCCTCATAGGCATCGATGTATGGTGATCCCCTACACGGGATCCTAGCATACACTAAATGTATGCTAGTCCATGCCTCATAGGCATCGATGTATGGTGATCCCCTTACCCGGGATCCTAGCATACACTAAATGTATGCTAGTCCATGCCCCATAGGCATCGATGCATGGTGATCCCCTTACCCGGGATCCTAACATACACTAAATGCATGCTAGTCCATGCCAATTTCATTCATTAATATTGTCATTCTTTGTCCGACCATAGTTATCATTACAAATTTTCATTTCGAACATGGCTTGTTTCTTTTCAAAGCTAAGATATAATATCACATATTTCCCGAAGGGAAAGGAGCCAAATTTTTCACCCTTTAAAGCGTCTAAATAGTCGCTTTAGTGACTTTTCGAATCTGCCAGTAGAGGTTGTATTCCGGTCTCTCCTCAGATTTTTGACTATATCTGGAGTTCTAGGACTCCGTTTCAAGCGAGGTTGGTCTCGTCGGAAAGCTAGGACACGGGGCTACAAGTTCCATGAAGGAAGAGAACCCAGTTCTGCCCTCAAGACACTCAAAATTATTCGTTAACAAAATAGACCTACTGCCTTATAGGGTCTGTCATGACCCAGTCTCGGTTGGTGACCCATAGTTAGAGTTTTATAGCTCCAAATTGAGCAAGATCAGTTTTCTTAGTTAGTCAACATCCAAAACTACAATTATTATGAAGGAACCTAATCCTAATTCCCTCATCCTCCTACTCGAATTCTCTCTACAAGTCAGGAGACGAATCTGACCAAATTCATCAACCTTTCCATTTACACACAACATCCACAATTCAACCTTTTCTCTTTATCTCGACCTCTACTCATATCACAGACCATATAAGAGTGTCAAAAATATCTTTTTTTTTTAAGAGCCAATTTATCCTAACTAATTGATCTATACAGTTGTACGCAAGGTACTCTTATTCATTCCAATAATATCATCACAAGTTTGATACATATCAATGTACGCAAGGCACTCGTATCCATTCCAATTATATCATAACTAGTTGATACACATCAATGTATGCAAAGGTACTCATATTCATTCCAATGTTTATTGAAGCAATAAAACAATAAATTCTGAAATTTATCAATGAGTTTACACAAATTAAAAGACAAGGTGCGATGCACCTACCTCTTTCCCCAACCGATCGAGTCCCTTTAACTACTGACGACCCTGCTCCATACATCTTTTCTGTTTGAGAATCAAGAGATACAATTAATACCCTCTTCTAATTTTATCACAATGTGTGTTCTCATACTATTGCAATCTCATTCATGTGAATTCATCACCATGTTTTAATTTCATTTTCTGATTATTTCATTTTCACTCGAGAACACTATTTACCATTTAATTCGTAAGTAAAGTTATAGAATTCAGTTTTAAGTGTGGTTTGGCTCATTGGAAAGATAAGACACGGTCCTACAACTCTACTGAAGGATCAGAAGACCAATTCTGCCCTTAACACCCCCGAAATTATATGTTATAGTACTCAACAAAATCTATCAAATACAAGACAATTTCGACCCTTCTTTCATTTTTTGTCCATATCGGAGTTCTATAACTCCAAATTATACAGGGTTGGATTTGTTGAAAAGATAACATTCATACCTACAACTTTTGTGAAGAACTCAATCTGGAATTTAATCATTTTGGTTCCCTAACCACAACCGAAAGGTAGGTGATAAAACTGTTAAGTCCCAATACATATATTGAGACAACCAATATCTCCCTTTTCCTACTATCAATAATATAGCCAAACATGCCTAAGGAAAGACATTAATGATTTTCTTCAATTTAAATCATAATTAGCATGCTTTTGATGGTTACACACAAATCAAGCCACCGCACTTTCCATTCATTTCATTTTTGCTAACCTAACTTAAAAACAACGTTTCAGTAAGGTTCCCATTTCTCCCAACTCAATAAGATTGAATACAATCCAAACGGTGAAGTTAGCTACCGTTATGTCATGCAACACATACCAAAAAATCATAGAATTTTAACGGATAGATCTTTCTAGATCTAAACAAAACCAAACAGACCTGAAAATTAACAATATACTGTTCTACGATGAATACCTCCTTGTAGAAGTCTCGACTCCCGATCTCCACCGTTCACAATGAAGAGCTCACCAATATGACCAACATATTCAAATTTTAGCAGGATCCAACGGTGGACAAAGGCGAAAACTGCCAGTGACCGTGACTGACCTGCAGGCAGGTTTTCCTTGAAATGTTGCGAGGGCTATATCTCTCACACCAAACTAGAACATTCAGACCCCAACGGTCAGATGTTAGAGGGTGGTGAGAACCATAATATATCCAAAAATCAGACCAATCCAACGGTGCAATACAGAGATATGGCCGTTTTAGTATCTGCTCTCAAGATACACTCTCTCATTGTCTCCCCTTCTTTTTCTTTCATCTGGCCATCCTCTCTTTTTTCTGCATAATTTTGCTATTTATATTGCAAATCTATCCATATTTACTAAAACATCCTTATATCAAGTTCGGGTATCTATTTGTTCAACCAAATGTCTTTTCTCGGTCCGCTTTTAAAATACTATGCAAAAAAATCTCTCTCTAAAATTTCTTTTCTAATAATTCAATACCATTCCAGTTTATTTTATTTTAACTAGCTCAACTCATTCTCGGTTCTGAATTATCAATAATTTTATTAATATCATAAAATTTGATCGGGGGTTTTACAATTTATTACCATTTCTATTTTATTTCTCATTATTCAATTCATCATGGTGAAGTCTTTTGTTGGGGTTTTACAGAGTTTCCACCGAGTCATATGTATATCTAAATTATAAATTTCCAGGGTTTCACGCTAGGGGTCATTTTATCATTTGTATATAAACCCCTAACTTTCTTTTATTTGAACATTGACCCCCTTTTGGTCTTATAGTCTAGAAAAAATTATAACCGGGGGTTTATACCAGATCTCAGTCAAATTCTGTCAGAATTTGTACATGTATTTGATGAACCTACCAAATTGCCTCCTACACGCAGCCACGACCATCGCATTCCGCTATCACTAAACCAACCTCCAGTTAGCACAAGACTTTACAGGTACCCCCCATTACCAAAAAAATGAGATCAAACAATTGGTAAAAGAATTCCTTCAATCAGGAATTATTCGCCCTAGCCGGAGTCCTTTTTCATCACCAGTATTGTTAATAAAGAAATCAGATGGGTCTTGATGCTTCTGGGTCGACTACCGGGCACTTAATGAGATTACAGTTAAGGATAAATTTCCCATACCAGTCATTGATGAGCTGCTTGATGAGTTACATGGCGTAAAAGTTTTTTCAAAACTAGACTTGCTCTCCGGTTACCACCAGATCAGGGTCCATCTTGATGATATTTCGAAAACTGCGTTTCACACTCATGACGGTCACTATGAGTTTGTGGTGATGCCATTCGGATTGACAAACGCTCCAGCATCTTTTCAGAGTCTCATGAATGATATTTTTCGGCCACATTTACGATAGTTTATTTGTAGTTTTTTTTTAATGATATTTTAGTGTATAACAGGTCTTGGGAGGATCATCTGTTGCACCTAAAACAAGTGCTGGGAATTCTTTCTGACAATCAACTGTATGTCAAACTCTCCAAGTGTCAATTTGGGGTGCTATCAGTGGGGTATTTGGGCCACCTCATTTCTTCTGAGGGTGTGGCAGTAGACCCAGCAAAGATACAATCTGTTTAAAATTGGCTGGTGTCAACGTCCCCTAAAGGTGTCCGCTGTTTCCTTGGATTGGCCGGTTATTATCACAAGTTTGTGCGGGGATTTGGTATAATCGCTGCGCCTTTAACAAAACTTCTCACCAAAGATGGGTTCTGCTGGTCTGAAGATTCTTTGTTGGCTTTTAACAAATTAAAGCAAGCTCTCATTTCACCTCTTGTATTACGGCTGCCTAATTTTTCACAGCAGTTCGTCGTAGAATGTGATGCTTGTGGAGATGGTTTAGGTGCCATCTTGTCTCAAAACAACTAACCAATTGCTTATTACAGTGAAGCCTTGAAGGGTAAATCTACATTACTGTCCACTTACGACAAGGAGATGCTGGCTGTGGTGAAAGCAGTGCAAAAATGACGACCCTACCTTTTGAGCCGATCATTTGTGATCAAAACTGACCATCGAAGTCTTAAATATTTATTAGAGCAAAGACTCACAAAGCCTTTTCAAGCTCGGTGGCTGCCAAAAATAATGGGTTTTGATTACACTATTCAGTACCGTAAGGGAAAAGAGAACCAAGGAGCTGATGCTCTCTCTCATGTGACAGCGGTCCAATTTCATGCCTTGTCATTGCCAATTGCAGATTGGTGGAAAACTCTACAGCAAGAGGTTCTCCAACAGCCTTATTATACTTCTTTGCTTACTAATCAGTCCTTAAACTGTGTTCAACGAGATGGTATTTGGATGCAAAGTGGACGGGTCCTCTTGAGTCCCACTTCATCGTTATTGCCTGCTGTCTTGGCCGATGGCCACTCTTCTACTTCAGGTGGCCATTTTGGATACCTGAAGACTCTCACACGTATCTCAACAAGTTTTGTTTGGCCTAGCATCCGCACCTCTGTCAAAATTTTTATTCGGGATTGTGAAGTGTGTCAACGTTGCAAGCATGAGACCCTTCGGCCTGTAGGATTGCTTCAACCCCTTCCCATTCCACAACGAATTTGGACAGATATATCCATGGATTTTATCGCTGTCACAAGGTTACAATGTGATTATGGTTGTGGTGGATCGACTCTCAAAGTATGCACATTTTGTGCCACTGAAACATCCCTACACAGCTGTATCAGTAGCCAAATATTTTCTCAATAATATGGTGAAATTACATGGGATGCCTTTTTCAATTGTTAGCGATCGTGACAAAATCTTCATTAGCACTTTTTGGAAGTCTCTGTTCAAATTGCATGGCATAACACTGTGTTACAGTTCCAGTTATCATCCTCAATTCGACGGCCAAACTGAGGTGGTAAATCGAACTCTTAAACAATATTTACGTTGCTTCTCTTATGACCAACCAAAAAGCTGGATGGAATGGCTTGCTTGGGCAGAATATGGGTCCAATACAGCAGTTCATTCAGTGACTAAAGTGTCTCCATTTGAAGCAGTTTATGGGGTTCCTCCTCCGTCTATAACTTCTTACATTCCAGGCACAACAAAAATTCAAGCTGTGGACAAATTGTTGCACACAAGAGAAGTCATACTTCGTGATCTCTGGTGAAATCTGTTGGAGGCACAGGTTCGCATGAAGTCTCGTGCAGACTTGCATTGCCGCGAGATCACCTACGAAGTCGGTGATTATGTGTTTCTTAAATTGCAGCCCTACCGCCAAAAATCTGTAGCTTTCAGAAGTTCTTTGAAACTGTCACCAAGGTTTTTCGGGCCATTCAAAGTTCTAGCTCGCATTGGGGCAGTTGCTTACAAATTAGACCTGCCAACAGGGGCACGAATACATAATGTTTTTCACGTCAGTTTGCTAAAAAAGAAATGGGGACCTGTCGTTGATAATACTATGATAACTCTTCCTCCTGTCTCAGCGGATGAAGTCCTGTTACCAGAACCTGAATTAATTTTGGACCGTAGGGTTATCCAAAAGGGCAAATACCGTCCAAAAACAGAAGTCTTGGCACAGTGGAAAGGGGCTCTGCCTGAAGATGCTTCATGGGAAAACTTGTGGCGTTTCACCAAAACTTATCCTCCTTTCAACCTTGCGGGCAAGGCACTTCTTAGGGGGATGGATTGATAAGAAATCTCTATTTACGTGGGTGATTGGGTGCATGGCTGGGATACAGCTGGGTACAAGGCTTACGTGGGTTACTATTGTTTTGTGTTTTATTGAATTAGTCAATTAATAACGTAATGTGGGAATAGGAGTTGCTGAAAGCATTCCTAGTCTTCAGCTCCACTACTGGAGTCCCGGTTATTTTGAATTATTGTTGTATTGAGGTGGCCTATTTAGGTTCACGTTTTCTGTATTGAAGAAAACATTGAATAACAAAAATACTCTTCAAAACCTTTGTTCTTCTTCTTTCCTTACCTTCCCCAAATTCTTTTCTTATCAAATAACTTATGAAGCTCAATTTCTAATAAACTCATGGTTCTTGGGTTATGAGATCGTAATAGCTTCACACCAAAATAAATCATCAAATTTAATTTCTAATCAACCAATGTTAAAGAATGGCATTAAAAATATATCAATTAAAAAAAAAAATTGAGTAAACCAGGATAATTTATTAAACCCAAGACAAGTGTTATAAAACTAAGATAACCTTATAAAAAACAAATTGTAATAAATTATTAAACTCAATCTCCAACTAATCAAATATTAAAAAATAAAATTTTAGATTTAATAAAAAAATTAAAAATAAAAAAATTATTATAATGAATAACAGAGGTTACTTAAAGAAAAAACACCTTATCTTCTAAAAAAGGCTAATCTTAAGGGTCTCGCGATCACTTCATGTTCAATTTTTGGAAACAGATAGCAAACTTATTTCCTTTTGCATTTTTTTCCTTAAAAAGATAAAAATAAACGAACTATTATCATAACTTGATTTTGTTTTCAAGAACAAAATAAAATAAATATTGCAAATAGCACACGTTCGTGAGGTATTTGATCCGATCATTGAAAAAACCTTTTTTATTTTGCAATTACTGAATTGCAGCAAGCCCATTCCCCTAGAAGTTAAAAAAAGGTGCAAAGGTTCTAAACATTTTACTGAATCATATGTTAGCGCATGCTGGAACGTAAAAAAAAACACCCCTAACTTCAACAGGTCGATAGAATCTTATGCCCTGAATATATATATATGGATGGAAAAATTGTTTCTCAACATCTCTGTTAGCAAAGGTCAATCTGCAGCTACAGAAAGAGCTAAAAAAAACTCAGGCACACATATTGCCCTCAGAAAATGGAGCTACCATAAGCTTTTGATATAGCAGCCAAAACAAGAATTCTCTAGTTTGTGAACCTCCATCTAATAATGATTTTTTAACCTTCTCTCTCCTTTTCAATTTAGAGGATGAATATACCAGAATGTAAAAGCTCTAGTTAGTGTTTATTGCCGGTGCTCGGATGACTTTGAAGGTGCAGTAGCGCATGATACAGATACTCAAGGTCTTCTGCAAGCACTTGTGTCAGTGAAATTTGACTCTTCAACTCGTGTATTTTACCGCTAACCTCCAACCCCAAGTGCAGTTCAGCATTGTTGTCGTTATTTGTGACCACAGCAGTGGGCATTACAGTTTGCAAACAAGCTGACCATTTGCAGGCATCCACAATTGTTTGGTTCAACCTAACAGCACAATGAAGAAATACGCTATTTTGAGCTGTTTGATTAATAAAGATAACATAACAACATCAAGATAAAGTAAATTCATAACATATACAGGACACAGGAAAGTTGGCCTCAATTTAAAAACCTAATCAGATAATATATAGTGAACAAATAGTTTCTTTCCCATTGTTAATTTGAAATCGTATTTTCCATTTCAACTTCAACTTCTTATAACACACCAGAAAAGAAAGTTTATGAGTACAGGAGCGAAAGGACTATTTCGTTATGCACTATTACATAAAATAGTATTGCTCTAAAAAGCAAAGTTGTACTTCAACAAAATTAAATCATACATTTAATTGAAACAGTCACTATATAGTCCATTTAAACAGTAGTTTCATACACAACTATTTTGGAGAAAAAAAAACACCATTGTATAGTAGATTAGCTAAGGGCCGAGGCACAAGTTTCAAGAAATATGGGGGCAAATATGTCTAAAAAAGGGGGCAAATTTTAACTTCTAAACAAATAAGGGTTGTTATGAATTTTTAGGAAAAACTATGGGGAGAAATTGCCCCCCTTCTCTTGTCAAGTCCATTATACAATAATAGTTTGGTAGATGCAGCAACTGCAAAAGGTATCAGCATCATCTAAATTTTTCTCTTTAACATAGGGATATCAGGGAAACAAAAAAAGGGAACAGAGGCAGAAAAGGGAAAAACTTCAGAAAATATTGAAGGACCATGAACGAAAGGGGAAATGCTTATAATAACTTCAACTTCAGCCAGATGAAAGTAAGGAATTGGTGCCCCCTCTGGGAGAAGATACCACGTCCAGTTTAAATAACAAACAGAACAGAAAACATGGCTTTATCTTCATGAAAGTGAGTGTTTCTTACCTTTTTTGTATCTTCTCTGTGTCTGATTTGTCCCTCATGCTAAATGAGGCATCCACGATATCTTTATCCCTCACCATCCCCTCCAAAGGACCACATGATATGCACAACGAGCGAATCACAGAATCATCAGTTTCTGAGCTAACGTTACTAATTCTTAATGAAACAATATGTAGGACATGTAGAGGAAGAATTGGAAGGTTGAAGTTCTCCAATGTAATCCTACCAACTGACACTGCTCTATTCCTTGATTCCACACTCTTCAAAACAAAAAATAAAAAGTACAATAAATCAATCTTGGTAAACACTCGTGTAATAAGGAGAAGAGAACCGAGCGAGAAACAAAACAGGATAGGCTTTGGAATCATATTACATTCATTAACTACCTCAAATTCAATATCACAACAGTCGAGTCCATTTGGAACAGCCCTCATGGAAGCATTTGAGATCTTCCCAAAAGTTGACACTGCCTCTTTCAACCGGCGAAGATGGATAAGAGAAGGTACATTTTCAATAGTAACTGATGTAGAACTTTTGAAGTTGGATGCATTTTTCTTAGCAAGGTTAGAACAAGAGGCATCAGTGTTGTTCTCAGGTTTGAGATGCGGAGTTGAAGCGCAGTTATTCTGTTTCGAGAATGTGTTCGCCAACTTCCTGATGCTTTCTGATGGCAAAGATGAAGCTTTTTTGGTACTGACACTATTCTGCTTCTTAAGCGAGGAATTAAGCTCAAGTCAAGTCACACTTGAAACTATTCAATTCAGTACAAACCGAGAGAGAAAGAGAGTCAGTTCTGATGGAAACATACCTTGGAAGCGCAGTTATTCTGTTTTGAGGCTGTGCCCGTCAACTTCTCGATGCTTTCTGGTGGCAAAGATGAAGGTTTTTTGGTACGGATACTTCTCTGCTTCTTGAGCGAGGAATTAAGCTCAAGTCAAGTCACACTCGAAATTATTCAATCCAGTACAAATAGAGAGAGAGAAAGAGAGAGTCAGTTCTGCAGAAACATACCTTGAAAGTTTCAGGTTTCTCTGTCATCAACATGGGAAATGTACCAACACTTTGTTCCACAGGTAGGCCCAACTCTGAGAAATCATCTTCCTCACCAGCACAGCTGTGTGTAGACCTAGTCAGACTTTCAATCCTCTCTAACTGAAAACTGGCGAATGGTCGAGCAGCAAAACATCTACCATCCACAGACCACTATAAATTCTCTAAATAATGAACAATTTTATTAACAGGTATGCAGAAATCCATGCCCAATCTGCTGCACATTTGAGCTCCTAATAAATTTCAAAGTATAAGCAGGCCCCAAGTTATCACTAAGGTAGCATGAATTTTCAGTTATCCAAAATCTATAGACTCGCGATACAGTGGCTGCTACTGTCCCAATTCAGATACAGAGGAAATTTTGCCTTTAAGCTGAATCTACATTAAATGCCCTAATCGATACAAAGATTGGTTCAGAACACTGAAGCTGAATCAACCACGACGAAGATACACAAATTCGTTCAGAATTCTGATAATTAAACAATTGAGAAAGCTAAAACCCTGAAGGAATGAGCGGGTTCAGTAACACTATAACCAAACAAGTAGAAAATGTGTTTCGAGAAATTACCTGTCAAGCAAAGTGGAGCTTTTTGTTAGAGGATTTAAGCCGTACCCACCTGCTAAATAAATTCAATTCAAATCAAGTTAAGTAATTGTTCTCCCTATTTCAAACACAGGGTTAGGCTTTTGTAAGGAATAGTTATTACCAGTGAATAAAGGGAGTAGAGCAGCTCGGAATCTACTCTTCATCATTTTTCAGACTGGTGAGGGAACCAGGAGGGATCGCGGCATTTGCTTTTGAACCGGCCCCGTGTGGTTACTTAATGATTTTTTTTTTAGTTTTTTAGTTTAACGTGGGTGTCCGGGCCAGCTTACGCGCAACTCGACTAATCCCACGGGCCCTGAAGTTAACGACCATGTAAGCCTCCAGTGGCCATCATATGAGCAACCACGGGGCTCGAACCTGAAACCACAGAGGGAGCAAATCTCTTGATCCCAAGCTCTTATTATTGAACCACCATCTAGATGGTTGTTACTTAATAATTTTTGTTTGATGAGAACAGGTTATAAAAAATTTAAAGGTTAATGAAGTTTGAAAATAAAATTTTAATTCTATAAATTATTTTAAATAAAATAAATAATAATAAAAATTTGAGTAACTTATTTAATAAATAAAAAAATTAAAAAAAATTAATTTTATAAATTATTTTATATAAAATAAATAATAATAAAAAAATTATTGATGTAAATTCTGGGGGAAGATCAGCCTATTATTTCTAAAGTAACTTTTATCCACTGATTGATATCAATGAACCTTTCACTTGACACTGTTGGATCACTAAGGTTGATTATTGTTCCTCTCGACATGTGAGTCTTGTAGTCAAGCTTCTTACTGGAAATGATTATTTTTAGTTTAGTTGATTTTTATCTATAAAAAACAATTAAATTAGAAAAAAACTTGAAACCGAATCAAAACCAGTCCAAACCGACCAATTTCAATCCAGTTTGGGTTCTTTTTTTGAGGTCCAAAACTGAAAAAACCTATGGTTTTTTTAGCTTTGTAATGGGCTTCGTAATGGGCTTTTAATGGATTTTTGATGGACTTATAATAGATGTTAATAATATCTATTTTTCTTTGAAGATTCCAAAGTATATTTAATTTTTTTGCCACTAAATATTCATTTGTATTAAGTTGTTATTGTCAATTTTGTGTTCAATATATTTTTTACCTTCCTAATTTTTTTCTTGTGCTTCAAAAAAGTTTAAATAACACAGAGTCATATACCAATAAGTTAAAATCCAAATTAATTCAAATTACAAACCATTGTCTTCAAAGGGCTTAAAGAAAAAACAACAAATAACATTATCATAGAACACTCCAAGCTAAAAAATAAATCTTCATTTGCACATTGTCTCAATAAAAAAGCACATCAAGAACATTGCACTTTGATACCTGAAATTCAAAATATAGAATTATAACATTATAAATTAAATTAGAAGATATAAAATAAAAAAATAGTATTTTTACCATATATTTTCAATAAATGCATCAATTTGTGAACTAATTATCATCCATTGCTAGATGCAACTTTTTACCGAATTCTATAAAATAAAAAATTAAACATGTTGGAATAAAAATACATTAATTAATAAATCATAAAATAAAATGTGTAAGTTTATAAAAAAAATTACTAGCAATGTCATGATGCAACAACCAACAACATGATGCAACGACCATCAACAAATAATTAGCTTCGATTTAAGAAGCAATCTTCTCTATTAACAGCAAGACATATAGCAGGAAAGCATATCAACAACTTGGATCCTGTAAACCTACAACATTAGGATGCTACATTGCTGTGAATGCATGAACATGATATTCCTGTTCAGGGAGGGAATCTTTCCAAGTAAAAAAAGAAGACATGGCTAGCAGAAAATAAAATCCCTTGCATCTGTCAACTCCGCAACATTCATGAAAAAATGAACAAATGAAGTGAATGAAATGAACAATCTGCTATCCATAACCACCATGATCAACTTTTACTTGCATTCAGTGAAGAAAGAAAAAATGGGGTGAGTGAAACCAACCTAACATTCAAATGATTCTTATAATCAAATAAAAAGAACAGAAAAGGTCGAATGATTCTTCACCTCATAAGAAACAATCTCTCAATTATTTCAGAATAACCATTTATTTAACAGAGAAAAAAATCCCTAAATTTCATCAAGTGTTCATTGACTTGAAAAAAAAATCACCAGCAAACTTGGACATAACAGACTTGTTTATATCAGAATTGTTTCTTAAACACATAAGATGCATTCGAACATGTTTATTTCTAGGACATACACATACTTACGTAAAGCATTTCTTATTAACAGTAAAATATGTGAGGCTAACCAATAACCAATAGCATTTGTCCTGCCAGCATTAACCATCTCAAATAACAGACTTAAAAAAATCAATTATTAAATCAAACCAAAAAAAATAATGCAAAACAACAAAAGCATTTGTCCTTAAAAAAAAAACCGAAACAAGAATCGGTAAAATAAGGATATACTATTTACGATTGATCGTCTTCTGAGACAAGGACAACGATTCCAATCCACATTGTGTTCTTTTGTCCACCTTCATTTTTACATTATTTAAAATAATTAACACATCAAAATAGAAACAATATAAAATGAACAAGCAACAATTAATTAAATATGTAATTATATGAAAAGATTACCTGCTCTGCTGGCTGCAGTTACTTGTTTGCGAGCGATGTAATCGGCTTTGATAGAAGCAATAGATTGAAGAAGCTTTGGAAGCGGTAATAGTTTCGCCACCTCACGCACGACGGTTTCTTTCGAGATGCGAAGAATAGTCGTCTGAGAATAGCCTAAGCTCGTTGACTGGTGAAGATCTTAGAATTGGGTGTGGCACTATGGATTGAGGACTGAGGAGGAGAAGAAAGACAGTAAGACATTGTCTGTGTCTCTAAACTTTTAGAGGGAGGGGGCGGGGGCGGCTGTGTGAATGAAAGTAGGGGTGATCGGAGAGGGCGACTGTGTGAAACTGTGAACGAAAGGGTTAATGGGAGGGGAGGGGGCGTCTGTATGAAAGTGAAAGAAATGAAATTAGTCTGCTAGGGTTAATCGTTAATGCCTAATGGGAGGGAGGGGGCGGCCCGTGGCTTGGTTTAATTTATTTTTTTCATTTCTAAACTGAACCGGATATTTTTCTAAATATTCTAACCGGTTTAATCGGGTTTTTTCACGGTTCGGTTTTTTCGTTTAATTTTTTTTTGGTTTTCTTGGTTAAATCGGTTTTTCAGTTTTTTTGCTCACCCTTGCTTCCTTCTGCCTTTGCACTCGAGGGCCAATCTCTGATCAGCCCAAGGAAAACTTTGCACACCTCTAGAATAAGGGAATGCAATGTTGAAAAGAAAGGAATTGAATTAGTAATATATTGAATTTCAATTAGATATTAAATACTCTGCCAAACTCTTTCTTCAATTCAATTAGATATTAATGTAAATGAACCATAACTATGTAATTCTATTCCTAATAAATTAAGCAACAATTGTAGAATTTAAACCTTTCAAATTTTTATTTGTTGAGTATGAAAATAATCCACGAATATGGTCTAAGTAATAAATGTTCAAGTTTCTCTTAGTCCCAATTCCACCAATTTTTGCTTGGATGATCAAATATAATCTAGTTCATAAATCTTTGTGTATCATGTATGAATATAATTGAGGTTTGCAGTGATGGAGGAACTAGATCGTAAAAAAGAGAGATTTTAGTTGTAAGATATCTAAAGAAACCATTGCTAGAATTGAGATCTTATTCAAAGAGAAAGATATCAAATATCTAGAGTTTCTTTTTGTATATTATACGGATGATCCGATTGGAAAGAACTATGATTGAGAATTGTTTGATTGTCTTTTTTCGAGGAAGGGGCGAGACATAATCAACTTGAATTCGAGACAACTATTTGAAATCTTAGTGAACGACTTAATTCCTTTACAGGATTGTCTCTTACTAATTGAGAAAAGGTTGATTGTTTTTGAGTTTCTAACTAGTTATTAAAAAAACTAAGGATTCTAAAATAGACACTGGTTTATTCAGAGATCGAGTACTGAATTAGTTATGTTTAAGGAAAGATAGACACCACCCTAACTGTATTCTTTTATATAAAATGCTATCGTTGTCCGTGTTTTTTTTAAATTATTCAATGTTATAAAATTTTGAGTTTATTTATAATTTATTTATTTAAAACTTGACATCAATCCATAAGAATAGAAGACTCATCGAAAATTGATGTTAATCCCAAAAATTAAAGATTTTACTAATTTGAATTTTCAATAAAATCTTTATGTTAATCCCTACGAATAAGAGATTTTGTTAATTTTTAAAATCTAAGAAAATTTAATTCGTATCAATAGGAAATTTTGTTGGAAAAAGATTCTTTTCTTAAATTGTTACATTAATCTCTAGGAGATTTTGTCAAAAACAAAAATTCTAGCAATTTTTTTTATGTCAGCCCATTGTGTTTTTTTAATATAAGTCAAGTCCTAATAAGTTTCATAAATTTGCTATAAAACCTCACGTAAGCATGTAAAATATTTTTATTTTATTTTTTTGTGAAAATACTAAGACAAATAAAAAAAAGGCTAATTTTTTAGAACAACCATTCGGACAAGCACCAACTTCACACTCAAAATTTAGGTTCTTAAAGATGATCTCTCTTGTAGTTGTTTCCTTCATCACTTGGTTTTCTATATTTTATAGCTAGTACGTAGCTGTAATATTGATAAGGATTAGTTCTTCATGCGGATGTCCAATCCGACCATTTGAGCAGCGATGTCTCCCCCCCCCCCTGTTGCTTGCGCTTTGATACCTTCGTTTGGTAAAATAGGTAGCTATGGGAAGGGAAGTGGAAGTGGAACATAGAGCATGCAGTTAAGACATTGCAATTTACTACAGTACAATGTTCATGAAAATCGTTTGGTAAGTATTATTTGATCATTCATAATAATGTGCTATGGGATGTAAGAACGATGTAGTTTTTGCTATTCTTACAGTCGTTCATGGGCATCATAGAGTTAATTAAACTATATATTTAAATATCATGAAATTCTATAGAATTTTCTTTTTCAGCTATGAACGTCCCTCTCATGCCAAGTTCTATCCTTTTCTTTTTCATTTGCATTTTTATATTGTCTGCAGTGCTACTCTGCATTTATGTTGTTGTATGTCTAAATTGACCATGAGATTTAACAATTAAACAAAAATAAAATAGTGAAAACACTGATGAAATCACCTATGGACATGTTTATTATATCAGCAATTTCACACTTATTTATTAGTAAAGATACAAAAAATCTGGGTATTTTTGATGGAATTAATTACTAAAATTTTTTTGACTTGCCAATAAAAAATAGGTGATTAAATTTGATTTTTTAACGTGAATTATCTATTGATGCTTTATCAAAAAAATCTCACGACGACAAATTTCTATTGAAAATTCCTTGGAGTTTTTAAAATCTCTAGGAATGAACGGAGGCAAAATAAAAATAGAAATAAATTATAGGAGGTTTGATATAATTCTTTTTTTTTTTTAGTTTAACGTGGGTGTCCGGGCCAGCTTGCGCGCACCTCGACTAATCCCACGGGCCTTGAAGTTAACGACCATGTAAGCCTCCAGTGGCCATCATATGAGCAACCATAAAGCTCGAACCTGAGACCACAGAATGAGCAAATCTCTTGATCCCAAGCTCTTATTACTGAGCCATCATCTAGATGGTTGGTATGATATAATTCTTCACGCAGCAATGGCATGCATGCTTGGTGCAAGGAAATCTTTTTTTATAAATTCGAGATTCTTGTCACAGATTGATATTGCACATCATGATTTTGGAATTAATGCTGTAACAAATGGTGGGAGCATAGTCACCCAGTCGATGACCCCAAATGGCTCCTTATCCTCTTGTCGATTCTACTTGTTTGTTTTTATATTTAAAAAATATTTTAAAAAATATTTAAATATTTTTTATTTGTTTTAAATTAATAGTTTTTGATGTATTCTGAATAATTTTGATGCGCTGATATAAAATATAATTTTAAAAAATAAAAAATATTATTTTGATGCATTTCCAAGTAAAAAACACTTTGAAAAGAAACCGAAATCACACTTCCAAACACGAACATGCAAATTATGATTTTTCTTGTTTGGTATTGCATTTTAAATGGGGGTTGGGTAAATTTTAAAACTTTTTTGTTTAAAATTATATTTTTATATTTTTGGATTGTTTTGATGTACTAATATAAAAAATAATTTTTAAAAAATAAAAAATATATTATTTTGATACATTTTCAAGTAAAAAAACTTTAGAAAACAACAACTACACCATCTAACACCTTATATATTAATAAAACAGTTACAGGGGTGATTTTCTTAAGGTCATGTTCATCCATCAAATTATTTGTCCAAAAAATACACATATTTATCTCCTACGCTCCCTTGGTGAATTTGTGAAGGGTAGCAAGCACTATATATATATCTAGCAAAGTCTTGCCGAACGCAGCTATATCCATGTTAACTTATTAGGTGAATTTGGCAAATCCACCACTCTAAATTAATTAAGATATAGTCAAAGTTTCCAATGCATGTCGTACATCATTAACTTACTTTAAAAATGTATAATTAAACAATAGCATTATATATAGTTATAGAAAAAACAAAGAACTTATATATATATATCCAGCCATTTTCATCAAGGATTTTCTCTTCTCAAATTACGTATATATGTAGACAAATCCCCGAACATTTATTCAAATTAATTATCTAATCTCTCAAATCTAAAAATATAAAACTTTCATATAAAAGGAAAATCATACCTACAGTAATCAGATCTAATAATATATTTCAGTGATATTTGATTATAAGAAATTAATAAACAAAAAGACAAGAGAAATATCATCGATCCTTACAAAAGAATTCAAGAAAATTAAGAAAGGGGATTGATAGGGTGGCGAACTTAATTGTGTTATGTGGGTACTTTCGTTACAATCGCTCTCAAAAGTCAAAATTAAGCTCTCAGCTTAATTTATTGCTGGAGGCTGACCAAAAAAATTAGGAAAAGACAATATGTATTAATGACTAAGTATTTGCCTAACTACTTTAATTTGCTCGCATTAAATTTGAGTCGAAGATCACTTCAATGTCAGCCTTGCAAGGTTTATGATTCCAATATCGACTTCAAGAAGTTGATTTAATATATATATATATAGACACACACACACTTGATTTTTGAGGAAAAAAACTTAATAGCTTTTATATGGGGGGAAAATCACTTCAATATCTCTTGGGAGACAAGGTTTATTTAATTTTGCAGCCAATTTTCCATAGCTATACTGTATGTGGTCCATTCTGATTTCTCTTTTATTGGAGGATTATTTTCTTTTTCCTTCTTTTTTTTATTATTATTAAGTATTCATGCTATGAAAAGATATGGGGCGCGGTGTTAACCTTGAGAAATGTAAGTCAATTGATTATGTTTTAGATTTATTTCTTAGAGATTATCGGTTCGAGTTCTGTAAATTTTAGAATTATTAGAGGTTTACATGGTTATTAATTTTAAAATTTATAAACTGATCTGGACACGAATGTTTTTATATATATATATATAGTGTTACTATCATATAGATAAATTACAGATCGACCCATGCGAGGGCTTAGATGATAAAACTGATAGAAGAATTGAAAGAAGAAGAAGGCTAGCTAATAATACAATCAAATGCATAAAAGTCTTGTAGGATTTAAGTCAGAATATTTAATATATTTTTCCAAATTAAATTAAATAAAATTGAATTTATTTAATTGAAGCCGATATGTTTATTAATCTAAGTAAATTATACCGGTTCTTATTTTTAATTAGTTCCGGCCGAAAATATATATATATATCTTAAAACAAATGTTTTTTTTTCTCTAGTTAACAACTAATCAACCAAGAGCTCGGTTTCCTAAGAGCTAGCTGCTGCTCTCGCATCCTGATATTTTGCAAACAGAAATAGGAAATCAAACCAACCGAGAATTAATGCTGTCTGCTAGCTAGCTATATAGTATAATCAATCTTTTCGGTAGACTAACAGGAAATCAAGAGAGAAGCCACGCAGCCATGGCATTTTGCTTCTCATAGTCCAGTGCCTCTTCCTCCCCACTCCACCTGATCGCTCTCCCACAACCAAGATAGCACGTTGTCTTCTTGAATCAAATGATCTCCTCCTCCTTCGACATGTCCTCCCATCACATCATCCCAGATCCAATCATCAAAACCTGATCTACTTATTGAAGAACACGAGTGCCACTCACCACTCTCTCCTTTTGAGCTCAAATAACCAATGGAGTCATACAGTGTTTTGTTTGGACTTAAAACCCCATTTTCTCTCTCTTCACTGGGAACCACGGGACAATCTTGTCGCTCCTCATTTAATGTCGAACCCCCATTTGGATCCAGCAACTCCTTGTCCGTAACCTCATCAAAACACAGTGTTTTGTCAATGCCTTGATAGAATGGCCCTGAGCTATCATTATCTATCTCGCCAACACTAGGGCACAACATTGAATTCCCACTTGTAATTTCGTCACTTTGGCTTACGACCAGGGTTGCTTTCTCCCCACTTGAACCCACCGTTCCTCTTCCAGTTTCTGGATAGGGACTTGGCATAACGAGGTCCATTTGTTCCTTATCATCTTCACATGGATCCCAAATTACCGTATCATTGATTGCACTTGACAAGGTTTCTTTTTCTATTGCTGGTGTCTGCAGCAATTGCATGACTTCAATATTTGAATTATGGCAATTACTAGTATTGTTTTCCATGAGAGGTTTCTTTGTCGACGCCCTGGTGACATCTTTTGGAGTGTGGCTATTTTTGTTTTTCTTTACTGCAAATCTACCTGCTCGACCTCCTTTTCCTTTGGTTAACACGCTATCCTCGGCTGTTTCCGTGATCAATATTGGTAGACTTTCACTTGCAGACCTTCTAAAACTGTGGATCCTTCTGCTCAGATGAGAATTCCAGTAGTTCTTTATCTCATTGTCCGTTCTTCCTGGTAAGTAACTGGCTATCAAAGACCATCTGAAGCCATCGAAATAATTAGCGATGAACATTAAATGCCATATTCCCATACAAATAAAATAAAATAAAATAAAATATAATGCATGGCAAAAGTGGTGACCCACCATGCTCCTTTATGGTGGGAAAGAAAACAACGTCATCAAAATAACAAAACTGTGTGATCAGGAATCATCCAAAAATTTAGCTGGGGATCTTTCATTTATAAAATTTTCTCTAAACAAATCCAATGTGTGACTAGAGAGCAGGAGAAACGTCCCCAGTTCCGTTGGCATGGTTTCCTCGTATATATACCCTTAAGAAGTAAGTCGTCTCCATAACTCTATCGGCATGTTATCTCATCTCTATCCCTTTTATTTATATATATATTTTAATTACATAACATGTTTAAATTAATGTCAAGATCAATATTTCTACAGAACAACTGATATAACCATGGATTGCAAATCAATAGCATATCTTAAGAAGAAATGATGAAAATATAAGTATATATATAAAAGATTTAGAGCATGACATCAGTTATTAACCTGCAATGAACATGACATAGATAGCTTATGAAAGTATAAAAAAGAAACGATAACGCTAGCTAGCATCAGTAACGGGCTGCATAATGGTCGATATCATCGAGATGCTTGCAAAATGTCATATCGATTTAAGAACATATTAAACACACAGCAGGTGGGTCAAACTCCGTCGTTAACAGCCTGTTCTTTAAAACCATGTTAAACACATCTATGACCAGTAGAGGGTAGCTAAATAGCATCGGCCAACAGGGGCAGGACAAGTTCGATCAGAAGAGATTAACATTTAATTAATTAAACTCACCAAACCACTCCCGAACGAAGCTAGCTAGGGATAGTCACTGACTAAGTAATTAATTAACCCATATATATACATATATATAACACTAAGTGAAGCTTCTGCTAGCTGTCATCTCTTAATTATTAATTAAATCACAGCGTCTTGCAATTAACCTTGACTCGGTTCCCAACTCCGTAGAGATCTCAATCTAGCTAGCTACCTGAGTCTGTTTCACTCACCGTTTGTTTCCCTTTCATCTTGAACATACACTTTGTAATTATGCAATTCTTTAGCTACTTTTTTTCCTTTTTTTTTTTTTATTACCAATGGATATACATTACTGGGAATTCTTAAATGATTTGGAGTAATCTCATTTTTTTTTTTGTTTAATATATAGTTACTACAGCACATGAATTATGAAAAAAGTCATAAAAATCTCAAATACTCGAGTAAATAAAAAAGACGTTGTGGAAAACATATGTTTCTTAGATATATTCTTTCTTTTTCGTAGCAAAGGCTGTGATGATTCCAGTCACCTAATTAGGCATTTACAACATTGTTTTTTTCTAGTTCACTACGCCAAGGCAGGCACGGCCATTTTTCTCGGTGGCCTGCGTATCATAGCAAAAAATATTAGAGGTTTTATTTAAGTTCACTTTGCCTTTGAAATGAATATCGCACGGGTAGCATATGACTATTTCTCCAAAGAAGCTTTTTTTTCTTTTTTTCTTTTTTTCTTTTTCTTGACAGCAATTTTAGAGTTAAAAAAATGTTGTTGTTTAGTGGCCATCATTCCAGTTCTTTCCCAACTAATTTACTCACTGAACATTTATGAAGGGAGATTCCAAAGCTGTCAGGAGAGGAAGTGAAAGAAAAATAGAAAGGTAAAGCAAAGAAAAGAAAGCAGGAAGGAGGAAGGAGGACCAAGAAGTTGAAATAACTAATGAAGGAAAATGCTGCCCTAATAATGCACTTACCTGTTGCCCAAAGAAGCATGCAATTGCACGATGATCTCTTCCTCCTCAGTCGATATGTTTCCTCTCTTCAGATCAGCTCTCAAATAGTTAATCCATCTCAGTCTGCAACTCTTCCCACACCTCAGTAACCCTTCAAAATGACAAAATAAAATGAAAACAAATCCCATGAAAAAAGTCAACAACATGCTCTATGTAACATTGCATTCAATTTCAAAAGAAACAAGCTCGCAACCCATAACGATCGAGCGACGTTCTTTTGAACAAGCAAGTATACCTGCATTCTTGGGCATTGACCTCCAAGACCCTTCTCCATTAGCTTGAATATACTTGGCCAATTTCTCATCCTCTTCTGCAGTCCACCTCCCTTTCTTCAAGCCCACTTTTTCACAACAAGGTGCCCTTCCCATTCTGTCTCTAGTGAGAAAAGGCCGTTGCTACAGATTATAGTGTGTAACTTTTGGTGTAGACGAAAAAAAGTGTAACTTTGTATTATATATAGCCAGGAGAGCCAAGTAGGATAGGTTCCTTTTATAGTCAAGTGAAATGTTAAATTTGTGGCGGCAGACTTTACAAGGAGAGGGACAGCGAAGGTGGGGGGCTAGTGCTGTACATAGATCTGTGGTGGTTAGTTGGGCCACGAGAGCAATAAAATAACAACACATTCGTGGCATATCTCCACCGTCGAGAACCTGGTGCATCTTCACGTTGATGCCCCTTGCACAAGTGTAGAACCCATGATAGCTATAACCTATGGTTTACCTACTTGTAGTTAAAATTATGATAGAATTTATTTTCAAAATTTTTAAACTTTTTAAAATTTATTTTTAACATTAATATATTTAAATAATTAATTTAAAGTAAAAAAATCAATTTTAAAAAAATACGGTTAGAATAAAAAAATATATAAAAAAGAGAGTTAAATTATTAAAAAAGATAAAAAGATAAAAGCTAATATATTCAAATTAAAAATAATTAATTATTCTAATATATTCAAGTTAAATTATTTTTTAATTTTTAGAATAGCTAATATATTCAAATTAAAAATAATTAATTATTTTAATATATTCAAGTTAAATTATTTTTTAATTTTTTAGAATTTATTTTTGACATAAATATATCAAAATTATTTTAAAAAATTATTTTTTCTTAAAATATGGTTGGATTACAAATTAAAAATACTAAAAATTATAAAAATAAAATAAAAGGACGTGAAGTAATTTATCAAAATTAAAGGAATTGAAGAAATGCTTTGAATCATTCTTTAGGATTTTTTCTTTCAAACGAAATATATATACATTAAATCTTTTATCTTCATAAAGTGTTAAAGTCTAACAATTTTTTTTTTATTTTGCTCCCTTTCTTTTTTTTATATAATTTTTTTAGTGTTTTGAATTATTAAATTCCTTGGACCATGTACTTAATGATTCCAATTCCTTTTTGTATCTTAATCTTATTCTATACATGTTAGGAGATTTATTTTGGGTGTTTTACTGAAGAGAACATGAAAAGGAGATTTTTTTTTATTAATGTGGGTGTCCGGGTCAGCTTGCGCATACCTCAACTAATCCCACGAGTTCTAAAGTTAACGATCATGTAAGCCTCTAGTGGCCCTAAGGTTTGTGTGACTCGAACTGGTGACTTTTATGGAACAAACTCAGGGCCTGACCAATTGAGCTACACCCCTCAGGATTTTAGAAAAATTACATTGAGCTAGCACTGACAACCCCATGTCCATTATATGTCTATATATGCTTTCTTTCTGCAATACCGTTTTGTTAGGAAGTACGTGGACATATGAGTCAATGATGAATCCCACTTGATGTTAGGAAATCTTCAAATTGCCCAGATATATACTCTCCCTCATTCTTAGTTTGAATTTGTTTGATTTTGCAAGAAAGTAAGTTTTCAGCAAGTAGTTTAAAACGAATAAAGCAAGAGAAAACTTCAAATGAATCTAAAGTAATCGTCAATGAAAGAAACATAATAACGACTCCCATCATTAAACACAATTAGTGATATCCATACGTTTTGTTAGGAAGTACGTGGACATACGAGTCAATGATGAATCCCACTTGATGTTAGGAAATCTTTAAATTGCCCAGATATACTCTCCCTCATTCTTAGTTTGAATTTGTTTGATTTTGCAAGAAAGTAAGTTTTCAGCAAGTAGTTTAAAACGAATGAAGCAAGAGAAAACTTCAAATGAATCTAGAGTAATCATCAATGAAAGAAACATAATAACGACTCCCATCATTAGACACAACTGGTGATATCCATACGTTTGAATGAATAAGATCAAGAGAAAATTCATAGACTCTGTCTGAGAGAACAAAAGGTGACTGAGTACTCTTGCCTAGCTAGCCTGTAAGACGAGCAAACAAAATCACAAGGAGTAGTGCCGATGATGGGAAGATTAAAGGAATTGGTTACATTTTTGGTGACTTGTAGAAACAGATGGCCAAGACGAGCATGTCACACATCAATAAAAGTTTTAATTCCTACAAAGGAAACAAGGGATCGAGTTTTATTTGCAGAATTAGAAGACACACAAATGAGATATAGTCCTTCTTCACTTGGTCATTCTAGTAGCATGCCTTCTGTTTTGTGATCCTTTGTTGAATAAAATGAGAGAAGTAGGAAAATAGATAACAAGATGATATATTATTTTGTAGAACTGAGTTGCTTTATATAGGCAAATCAGTTAAATAAAAATAGGAACTAACAGTTACATTTATTATTCTAGCCATAAAATCCTAAACAAACTTCTAAGAATAGGAAAACAATATTGAAACTAAACAATGTGCAGAAGAACCGGTAAACAGAGCTGACTTGGTCAATTATTTTGCATGACTGTTGTTGTAGTTTTAACATCCCTTCTTAACATCAACGTCTTTTCTATTAACCATCCCGAGCTGATGACAAAAACTTTCAAACTTATTACACTCAAGCTTTTTGTAAACAAATCTGCAACTTGATCTTTTGTGTTAACATGTTTCAACTCAATTTTTTCTTGTAGAACCTTCTATGATAAAATGATAATGCACTTCTATATGCTTAATTCTTGCATGAAAGACTGGATTTTCAGCCAAATGTATTGTTGATTAGTTATCACAATACAATGTAACTGCTACCTTTATTGGCTGACATAGATCCCTAATTGAAGTCTTGTATCGTTCTTCTTTGAGAATAGCTTGGCAATATATCCCAAGCTTTTTTGGGAGTTTTGGCATCCCTTATATGCTCCAGTATATCATCGTCAATTGTTGTCTTCAAAGTGAACAATGATTTACCCACTTTTATCTTCCACTTCCTCAACGTACCATGTGTGTCTTCTGTTTCTAGTTGTAAAGTTTCACTTTCGTTGACAACCTTCCACAAATCTTGACCTTGCATGTAGGATCATACATGTAGACCAAGTGTTGTAGTTAGTATGGTTGAGTTTTTTAATTCTGCCAATAACTTACAGATCACCCATTTTACAAACAGAAGAAAGAAAATACACAAGAATATAACACCCACGATTGTGAGGCTCTGATATCAAACTGTTGAATAAAATGAGAGAAGTAGGAAAATAGAGAACAAGATGATATATTATTTTGCAGAACTGAGTTGCTTTATATAGGCAAGTCAGTTATATAAAAATAGAAACTAATAGTTACATTCATTATTCTAGCCACAAAATCCTAAACAGAATTCTAAGAATAGGAAAGCAATATTGAAACTAAACAATATGCAGAAGAATCGGTAAACGAAGTTGACTTGATCAGTTATTTTGCATGACTGGTGTTGTAATTTTAACATCCTTCACATAATAAGGTGCTGGGGAAGCCATATCACTACTGTCATTGGTGATATGCCTATTTACCCCACTATCAGCCAGCCAGGTATTAACTTCTAGCAGGGAGTTTGAGGGAGCTACCATGGCAACAAGTTGAGTGGGAGGATGCTAATCTTGGTAGTTAAAGTCAAACCTGTGGAAGAAAACTTAGGCAATATAGTTAATTTTTCTTTGACGAATTTAACAAGCATAAAGATTAAGAACTTCACCGTTTGAATTTTGATTTTTTATGAATGGTTGAAAATTCCCTTGCAATTGAGATTAACGAGCCATCATAGCAAAGTTGCCTATCAAATAGTTCAAGGTTGATGAGTTAAATTTAATGAAAATATTAAATAATTTTTCATGATTTTATATATTTTTTGTTATGTTTAAAGAGATTTTCACAAAATGAAGTCGTTATGCCATGAAATTTCTAAGTTGGATCCATAAGCTCCCATTCAGGAAACCAGGATGAAAAGAATTGTTATCCATGGTTTGAGATCTAAATACAGGGGTTTCAATACTACAGTACAGGGATGGCAAGATCAACCATCACTTGTTGAGTTTGAAAATTTGCTTGCTAATTAAGAAGCTTTAGCTAAGCAAATGGGAGGAGTCTCACTAAAGAGTGAAGAGGAAGCACTCTACGCTAACAAAGGCAGTGGAAATTTCAAGCAGTATGGAAATGGTGGATTTAAAAAGCACAATGACGAGATTAAAAATCATCAAGGTGCAAAAAGTAGTCGTGCAATGAGAGGTTGGAAAAATCAGGGTAACAATAAGAAATTTGAAGGAAAATGTTACAATTGCAAAAAGAAAGGTCATATGGCAAAATTTTGTATATTGCGAACAAAGTTCATGGAGAGTAATGCTGTTACTTCTAAAATTGAAGACAAATGGGATGTTGAGGCATTATTTGTTATAGAAGAAGATGATGATGAGCTAGCCTTTACAACAACAATATTTGATCAAATTAACTATGAGAAAGATTGGATAGTTGACTCCGGTAGCTCCAATCATATGATTAGAGATAAAGAGAAGCTGCAAAATTTGACAAAATAAAAGGAAAAACGTTTGGTGGTAACAGCTAACAATTCAAAATTACCAATAACTCACGTTAGTAATACAATGGTCTCTAACCATTACAGTGATAATGAGGTATCACTTCAGAAAGTCTATCATGTTCCATGTATGAAGAAAAACCTTTTTTTTTTATCACAATTAACATCTTCAGGGCATTTTGTTTTGTTCGGTCCACAAGATGTGAGAGTATATCACAATCTTGAGATTGTAAAAGAACCACTGATAAAAGGGCAGAGACTAAAGTTAGTCTATGTAATGTCTGCAGAAACTACATACATAGAAAAGACAAAAAAGAACGAGACAACAGACTTATGGCATATGCGTTTGAGTCATATTAGTTATTCTAAGCTAGCTGTAATAATAAAGAAGTTGATGTTGAAGGGACTTCCTCAACTTGAAGTAAGAACAGACATGGTGTGTGCAGGATGCCAGTATGGGAAAGCTCACCAATTGTCGTATGGAGAGTCCAAGTTTAAAGCTAATAAACCACTAAAATTAGTCAACTCCGATGTTTTTGGACCTGTAAAGCAAGCTTTTATCAATGGGATGAGATATATGGTGATTTTTATTAATGATTTTTCAAGGTATATGTGGGTTTATATTCAAAAAGAGAAATCTAAAACCTTCTCAAAATTCCAAGAGCTTAAAAGTGCAGCAAAAACAAAGATTGGTGAGAAAATTCATTCTTTACACACGGACAACGGGGGAGAGTACACATCAGACGAGTTCTTTAATTTTCTATTGGAATATCGAATACATCATCAATTCATATATGCCAACACTCCACAGCAGAATGGCGTCACGAAAAGAAAAAACAGACACCTCACAGAACTCTGTCGCAGTATACTTTATGCAAAGAATGTTCTAGGACGTTTTTAGGCAGAAACAATGAAAATTGCCTTTTATGTGATCAACAGGCTTCCTCAACAACGGTTATGTTTCCTTTCACCTTTTAAAAAATATGGAATATGAAACCTGCAGTTAGTTATTTTCGTGTTTTTGGATGTGTATGCTATGTGTTTGTTCCTGATCATTTACGTAACAAAATTGATAAGAAAGCTGTGAGATGTATTTTGATGGGATATGACAGTCAAAGAAAAGGGTGGAAATGTTGTGATCCTTTAATTGGGAAGTGCTACACGTCACGAAATGTGGTGTTTAATGAAGCATCCTCATGGTGATCCTCAGAAAAGGAGACATTACCAGATCCAGATTATTTGCAGTCTGTCCAACTTTAACTAGATTTAGGTGAAGGAGAAGTTTCAAATGATGGCAAGCACAATGTCCTTGGTGAACAGGTGTGTATGAACAACCAAGTGAAGAAGAAGAGCCTAACAGAACAGAGGAACTAAGACAATCAACAAGAATTAAAAGGCCAAATCCTAAATATGTCAATACTGCTATAACAGAAGAAGAAGAAGACGCAACAGAACCTGAGACATTTAAAGAAGCACAACTCAGTTTAGAGTGGAATAAAGCCATGGAAGAAGAATTTGCTGCCTTAGAACGAAATCAGATCTGGAAACTTGCGCCAAAACCAAGAGATGTGAAGCCTATTTCTTGCAAATGGGTTTACAAACTAAAACGTCGCACGGATGGATTAATTGAAAGATACAAAGCACATTTGGTAACTCGAGGTTTCTCTCAACAATATGGATTGAACTATGATGAAATGTTTAGTCTAGTTGCAAAGATTATAACTGTCAGAGTCTTACTTGTACTTGCAGCTAACAAAGGTTGGAATCTGTGACAAATGAATGTGAAGAATGCGTTCTTACATGGAGAGTTGGATCGAGAAATCTACATGAATCAACCGATGGGATTTTAGAGTCAAGATCATCCTGAATATGTCTATAAATTACGAAAGACGCTTTATGGATTAAAACAAACACCAAGAGCCTGGTGTGGTAAAATTGCTAAATTTCTAACTTATAGTGTCTATTCAGTGACATCTACAAATTGTAGCGTGTTTGTCAAATCAATTTAACACAAAGCTAGCTATTGTGCTAGTATATGTTGATGACTTAATCATAACAGGAGATTGTAAAGAAGAAATTCTCCTAATAAAGCAAAATTTGTCAGTTCGTTTTCAAATGAAAGAGCTCGGGCAACTTAAGCATTTTCTTGGTCTAGAGATTGATTATACTCATGAAGGGCTGGTTCTTCATTAGAAAAGATACTCCAGAGATTTATTGAAGAAGTTTGGAATGATTAATTACAAACCAATCTTGACACTAATGGAAGCAAATGCAAAAGTTTGTGCTCTCGAAGGGAAGGATTTAAAAGATGCAATAATGTATCGACAATTGGTAGGCAATTTGATTTACTTAACTTTAAGTAGACCAGATATTTCTCATGCAATTGGTGTGATGAGTCGATATATGCAAAATCCAAATAAACTTCATTTAGAAGCAGTTCGACAAATTTTAAGATATGTGAAGGGCACACTCGATGATGACATTCTTTATAAGAAGGATGGAGACCACAAACTAGTTGGTTTTTATGATGCTGATTATGCAAGTGATCATGATACTCGACGCTCAACTACCGGGTATGTCTTTATGCTTGGAAGGGGAGCAATCTCTTGGTATAACAAAAGACAACCAACTGTGTCCTTATCAACGACTGAAGCAGAATACCAAGCTACAACAATAGCAGCACAAAAGAGCACTTGGCTCATATGATTATTGAATATAAAAGCACGTTAATTGATGAAATTATATATAAAAAAATTATACATAAATTAAGGTTTTTATGATTGGGGTGAAAAATTTGACTGATAACCGTTTGAGTCATTTGAAAAAAATAAGTTTTTTTAAAAATAAAAATATTTTAATGCTCAAGTCAATATATATATATATATATATATATATATATATATATATATATATTAGAAAGAGAAAAAATAAAATGAAAATTAGAGTGTATATCTAGCCTAAAATTTGTATGGTATAGAACCGAATCGAGGACATCTTGAAATTATTTTTTTAAAAAAGTTTTAGTAATAAAAAGGTCTATTTAAATCAATATTTTTAATAATTTATTTTATATGTTTATTCATTAGAAAACTTTAATTCATTTAATCATTTCTCGTTAATAATCCTCCTTAAAGAAAGAATGGCGTTAACTCTCAAATATTAAAATAAAAAGAAAAGGCAAAAAAGAATTGGGCTCACCGGATGCATGCAATTACGAATATAAACTGGCAGTTCGCCGCCGCCATGAATCGCTGATCGTTGAAAATCAGATTTGCAAAGATGGCCTCAAATGGAAGGGCCGGGATGCTCTTAGGCCTTACCCATATCTCTCAATCCTTTTCTCATTTCATTCATTACAGATAAAGGTTGAAGGCTAAAAGGCCCAATTCTTAATGGACCTGTGCCCATTTCCATGACTCCTTTCTTGTTAAAAGTAGCGACGTCGTTTACAACTATACCTTCAGTCAGCTCTCTCCAGGTGGGTGCCGTGTGTAGCTGGCTAGGCAGCACCATGACCAAAGAAACAAAACGAGGCAGAGACTCACGTGTCAGTACCTCATTGGTTTTAGCAACCTAGAGCCTCCTCTCATTGGTTAGTTTGAAGTGAGAACACGTCGCCAAAGCGTCATGTTTTTTAGCGTTTTGGTTTAACTTCCACCACGCCATGCAGTCTCTCCCTGGAACACAAACATTATAGCATAGCAAGAGATCTTGTATTCTTTGTGACGATTCGAGAGGGAGAGGGCTTGTGTTCAGAGACGACAAGTCATTCAACATTGCTCAGCTTTGGCAGAAATCAATCATCAGCAAACCCTAGTGGCTTTTAGTTAAGTTTTGGAGAGATCCACCAATTCTCTCTCCTCCTCCTGCCATCTTGTAATCTTCTCTTCTGAACAATGGCCAACAAGCTCTTATTCTTATTATGCGTGGTGGCTCTATCACACTACGCTCTCGTAGCCATTGCAGGGTGCGCATCTCTTAATCTCTCGCTCTTTTACGCTTACGGCTTATTATTAGAGCGTTGGATTTGCTGATTAATAATAGTGGGTGCAGGAAGAGCTATTACGAGGTGTTGCAAGTGCCGAAAGGCGCGTCGGACGAACAGATCAAAAGAGCGTATAGAAAGCTAGCTTTGAAGTATCATCCTGATAAGAATCAGGGAAATGAAGAGGCTAATTTGCGATTTGCTGAGATTAGCAATGGTATATTTCTTCTTCTTCTTCTTAATTTACTTACTATTTTTTTTATGTTTATCGATAATCTGATTGATGTGTTGGGTGGGTAAATTAATTGTTCAGCGTATGAGGTGTTATCGGATAGTGAGAAGAGGAATATATACGACAGGCATGGTGAAGAGGGACTTAAGCAACATATGGCTAGTGGAGGCAGAGGTGGAGGAGGAGGAATGAATTTTCAAGACATTTTTAGCCAGTATGTTCAATTCTTCTTTTCCAATATCTGCTTGCTCACTTCTTCAATGTTTGTTTTAAAATGGCATGATGCTCATGCATTTCGCTCAACTTTAATCAACAAAGGGTTACAAGATCTTGCAAACATTTTGTTGCATTCTAGTTTTGTTATGAGGTTAGGATCTTTGCTATATTTAGATTTAATGTTCCTTTTGTTGTACTCTGATCTTCAATGTTCCTTTCGCTGTACTCTGTCTTGCCCGCAGCCATTCATTTTTCTTAACCTGGTTGTGCCTGCATAAACTGCTGTTTAGTTGTGCTGGTCAGCTATCGCTGTCTGAAAACTAAGGTTACCATCGTACTCATGCACAAGTGGAGAGTGTTAGTGCTGAATGTTTTTCTTTGAAATTAGTGGGTCTGTTATGCGTACATAAAAATTCCATTTCACTTGAGTTTTAGTAGATAACGACATTTCTGCTAATTTAGTAATATGGTTTTGTGTTGTGCATTTGTTTGTGCATAACCATCAATATTTTTCCTTTTAAATCCTAATGTCAAAATCTCATATTTCTGACCAAATGGTTCTTCTAGATTTTTTGGGGGAGGTCAGATGGAAGAGGAAGAGAAAATCGTGAAGGGTGATGATGTAATTGTAGAATTGGATGCAACACTGGAAGACCTGTACATGGGTGGGTCACTGAAGGTGAGGAACACTTAAATCTGTAATTGAACATTCTTGTTGTAGAAATTGAATTCCATTGGTTAACACAAACACATTTTTTGGAGGTCCTGTAAACCCTACGTGATGCAATAGTTAAACATTTGCTTTTAGCCTTTCAAATGGGAACTTGCATGTTGTTTGGTGGGATAAGGCTTAGTTGAGTCAAGTCGTTAACTATTGAGTTTCAAGCTCAAGCAGCAGTCTTTGAGATACATTTCGTACTCTACTCATTTTCAGAAAATTGCCAATATGCTATGTAATAGAATGCAGTCAAAGTAATCATTGCAGTATGTGTTACCAAACTTAGGATTTCATGATATGTTTGGTAAATGTAATGAAATGTAGTGGTAAAAGAAAGCATGAAAGTCTTTCTTACATTACATTTCATGCTGCCAAACCTAGCCTTTTTAGCGTGCGAGAATTGTTTGCATTAGCATCGATTGATGCATCTGGACCATGCATGCAATACCCCTATCTCTCATGCTCATGCAAGTAGACTATTTTGCATGCATGGTCCAATTGTGACAGTCGCCACTGATGCTAGCACTTCTCTTAATGAATATGCAATATGGGAATGTTTTTGTGCAAACATAGTGAGTATGAGCAAACATAACTTTGAGTTGTGGCAATTATATGATTATGTTAGTGTCTTGTGTTCTTCTTGGAAGCTAGCACGGAAAACACGAGCTAAGGGGACAAATTTGTGTGTGTGTGTGTGCATTTACTTGCTGCTGTAATCAACAAAAGTTAGGGTCATATCTGTTTTTATTTTCTATTTTGCCGGAAAGAAGTAGAAATTGATTGCAGTAAGATTTTTGATTGGTTTGTTTTTGAGCTTGACTTCTGTTTTTTTACCCATCAGGTTTGGAGGGAAAAAAATGTTATAAAGCCAGCCCCTGGCAAAAGACGCTGTAACTGCAGAAATGAAGTTTACCACAAGCAAATTGGTCCAGGAATGTTTCAACAGATGACAGAGCAGGTATACTATGACTCAACAATCCTGTTGTACAAGTTCCGATGGATCTTGTTCGAAATTATTTATAAGTAATATAGTACTTGGAGTATATTGACCCCTTGTTGGTTTGAATGTTTAGTTTCACCCAACTCCAGTACTGTAAGATTTCTCTCTATCCGTCACATTTCCTATTATTTTTCTTTCAGGTCTGTGAGCAATGCCAAAATGTCAAGCATGAAAGGGAGGGATATTTTCTTACAGTTGATATTGAGAAAGGGATGCAAGATGGACAAGTAAGCTCCCTGCACCATTATACTTAAGATACTTAAATATTGCTTTCAGATAGAAATTTTTGTTTCCTTTGCTGTATCATTATGAAAGCTGTCATCAACTTTTTCTTTTTAAATGCTTACTGCCTATCTTTTATGAAAGTTATGTATATACAGTGATAGTAAATTAATGTCTAGCTACGAGTAGCATGCATGACCTTAATCGGTCCTTTGTTTTGGCTTTCCATATTCTGTTTCCATTGCATTTTAAAGAAGGCTTCTTGTTTGTGTGCCTCACATGGGCAATTTCTTTAGATTCCTTAATTGACTTGCCTATTTGGGGATGATGATAATCAATTAGAACCCTCAACTGTTATTCGGAACATTATCAAGCATGGAATTGTGGGTACAATACGCCATTGTCATACTTGCCATCTGAATATGCATTTAACATGTGTGCAATCTGCAGATTTATTGGTCATATGTTATGCAATTTCAAAATCCATGGAAATTTATTCTCTCACAATTTGGGTGGCAAACTATAACTCTCATTGTTAGATCTGCAATTATGTTTCTTGTCATAATTCTTCCTAATTATTAATCTCATGTCAGATAATTGGATATGATTTTTGCCAAGAATATTTACAGCAGGGATGGTATTCATCATTAGTTATTGGTTGTACGGGAATCCTTATTTATGCCATTGCCATGTCTTTTAAGCATAATGTTACTGTGCATGTTACAGGAGGTGGTTTTTTATGAAGACGGCGAGCCTGTAATTGATGGAGAGCCTGGAGATTTGAAGGTTAGTTTAAACACAGTTGTGATATGGTTTCATTACCGCTGCTGCTGCTACTGTTGTTTTTGTTCTTGAAACAAAAAATAATTTTATCATGCTTCTGGCAGTTCCGAATTCGGACAGCACCCCATGACGTCTTCAGAAGAGAAGGCAATGACTTGCATACTACTGTCACCATAACACTGGTAAATTTTGTGATGATTGACGTATCCTTCACACACACCCCCTTCTTTTCCTTTAAATGCTCTATGAGATGAGTTCTGCTTCCACCGCTGAGTTGAATTTATGAACCTTTTTTTTTCATCAGGTTCAAGCGCTCGTTGGTTTCAAGAAGACCGTTAAACATCTTGATGAACATTTGGTGGACATTAGCTCGAAGGTAAGTTTCACATGTTCGTTATAGTTCTGTGTTTGTTAATAGATACTTGACTTCGTAGGTCAGAGGGTTAAGAAACAGCAATGACATGTAAATTGTGTTCAGGGAATCACTAAACCCAAGGAAGTAAGAAGGTTCAAGGGGGAGGGAATGCCACTGCATTTTAGCACAAAGAACGGTGATCTTTACATCACGTTTGAGGTTCTTTTCCCCGCGTCACTATCTGAAGACCAGAAGACAAAGATCAAGGAAGTTCTTGGCTAGGCTGTAGAAATTAATTTCTTTCGCGTCCTGAACTGTTCAAAATTGTAAAATGGCATTATATAGAAAATCAGAAAGCGGCATGGTTTTTGTTTCTTACACTTTGTTGAGGAGTAGCATGCATACTATTTGTTTCTTACACTTTGGGTCCTATTTTTGCCCATCTAAGCTAAAATCTCCCTTGTTTCTTAATGGATTGTTAGTGAAAAGTGCAATAGAAGGTCAAATTAAATTAAAGATGAATTGCTTTGTTATAAAATTTTAAAATACATGCAAAATATTTTTGTACTTTTTTGTATTTTTTTTGTATGGATTACTGAGACAAAAATTTATAAAATGCTCGACACATGCAAGGAAATAATTTTTTTTTTTTTTTTACAATGCTCAAAATGCCACAATGGATTTTTTTAAAAGTACTTGGCCACAAAAAAAGATTAATGGAACACTAATGTTTCTCGATGTTCTTTTTTTATCGAAGGATGGCTATGGTTCTTTTTTATCAAAGGATGACTAAGCTATATGTTATGCAGCATACACACACACAAAACAAAATTAGAATGATTCATGTCCCCTCCCAACACAAAGATACATCATATAATCCCTGGCAGTTGAAGAAGAGTGCTCCCTTTTGTCTTGCCAAAGTTAAAGGCAGCATTCCTAGCAGAAAGAGCAAGAGAGAGTTGATGGGCATGCCTTGCACTGATATTCATCACTAAGTACAGGGTACAGCCAGGATTCCATATATACAAATTAACCAGACACATATGTACTGATACTTTTTCAACTTTAATGCGAATGATTTGGGTAAAGCCTGTTATGTTATTTGCATAAATAGAGACGGGTCTAAAAGAATATTAGATAAAAAGCTTAATTTAAAAGAGTTCTGGAAAGATTCAGGATTTTAAATTATGTATTTTTAATAGCATTAATTCTATAAATTCAATCAGAATCAAAGCCCATAAAATACATTGAAAAAGAAGTAGTTGAGTACCATTTCTTATGCATCAAGAGTTGGTAGTTTGATGTGTGCACAAGTATGTACAAGACCTGACTTGACATTTACAGTATAAATATTAGAAATGTTCTAAATTAGTCCAAAAACAGACTATTGAAAATCTGCTAAAAATGTTATTAGATACCTATAAAGAAATAAGAATTATAAGTTGATTTAGAGACATACTGATCACTTTAAGGTGGTTGGTTGTTCAAGCTCGAATTTTGCTAGTTGTGTAGACATAAGAAAGTCTATTTTATGATTTATTTTTCTTTTTGCTGAAGAAATTGTGTCTTGGAGAAGTATTAAGCAAACTATTATTGTTTCATCTACTATAGAATCATAATTTATAGCAAGCTATGAAGCAATGACATATGCGATTTGTTTAAAATTTTTTATTTATAGTCTTAAAGTTATCAATTTTATATCAAGACTATTAATACTATATTATGATGATTCAGCTGTAGTTTTCTTCTCTATGAATAATAATAGTGAAAGTCAAAACAAGCATATCAACACAAAGTATTTCATTGTGTGAGAAAAAGTGAACGAACATTAAGTGTTCATTAAGCACATTGGCACTAAGCTAATGATTGCAGATCCCATGACTAAAGCATTGTCGATAACAATATAAAAATCATCTGGATAGTATGGGTCTAGCTAATTCATTTGGTGTTTGATTTTATTTTTTTAGTTGATTATCTAGACGTTTTTCTTTATGTTATTATTAAAGACTAAAATGATGTTTTGTGCACGCAAAGTATTAGTTTCTATATTGATATATAAAATTGGGCCTAAATGACTTATTGAAAGTTCATTCATAAAATTTATTTCATCATCAAGAATGTAGTATATTGTAATACATGTAAGGAAGTACTTGATTATAAATTATGATCATTATAATTTATATGTTATTCTTAATTTAAATGCAAATGTTTCCACTTAGTATATCTTGAACTCTATAAAGAAATTATAACTTTTGAAGGATGTAAAATGTGCTAAGTGGTAGAATATTAGAGAAATATCTTTAAAATGACCCATATACCGTGTAGATTTTAAATTAAAGCTTAAAGTTCATTGGACTCTAGTACTGGGCGAAGCACATCCATGATAAATAGTGCCCTGGTTCGAGCTCTCATGTGTACCCAGCACTTGAGGGTTTAATTGCTGTGGTCAATTCGTGTGACTTGTTCCGCCCCCGTCCCGGGTTCGACCCTCTCTGTGTACGCCTGTCACCCCCGCGGTGCCTTACCTGCTCCTGGGCTTGCAGGATGTCCAGCGGGCTGTGGGGAATAGTCATGGTGCGCGTAAGCTGGCCCGGACACCCCACGTAAATCAAAAAAAAAAAAAAGATGCAAAAGTTAGATTATATATAAAAGGTTACTAGTCCAGTAAAAAAAAAAGAAAAGAGTAAATAAAAGTCATGTCTTTCATCCACGCAAAGCAACCCTGCAGTTTAGCATAGACTAGTTACATAACTCGTGTGATATTTTGGGTTTTTTTTTACATAAAAATATATATAAAAAAATTAAGATTTAAAAGTGTTAGTTTTTTCTATAAAGTTATACCCAAAAATATTGGGTTTGGCTGCAATACCTGACCTAAAAGTAATATTTATAATATTAATAATAACATTAAACTTGCATGACCCTAGTTTAAGTGAGTCTAGCTACAACACCGGACCCAAGAATATTGGATGTGGGTCTGGCTATAAGGTCGTGTTATAAAAATATGATAATTAAATAGATTAATTAAAAAGAAAAAACAAAGAAAAAAACCAACATGAAAAAAAAACTAATGAACAAAAAGAAAAAAATCAGGTTAACCCTTCAAATCAGGTTAACCCGTAAAACCTGAGATTCACGTCATGAAAGTTTGATAACTAAATAGAAAAAAAATTGACGGGTTTACCCAGAATTAACTGGGTTAACCCATCAAACCAAGTTAACTCATCAAGCCCAAGATACGTGTCATGAAAGTCTGATAATTAAATAAAAAGAAATTTAACATTAACAAACTAAACTAAACGAAAAAAATTAATTAAAAAGAAAAAAAATTCGGGTTAACTCGTCAAATCAGGTTAACCCATCAAACCCGAGATCCGTATCATGAAAATCTGATAACTAAATAAAAAAAATTTAACATTAACAAACTAAATCAAACAAAAAAAATTCATTAAAAAAAATTAAAAAAAAACAGTTTTATAATATAATATAATATAATAATTATAATAATATAATATATTAATAAGTGAAATGCATGGAAAACTACGGTAGTTTCCCTGCGTCTTTTAGAATATTAGTTAATTAGAATTTTTTTTATTCTTAATAGCTAAAAAATTTATGAACAATTTCTACAATGCTATTAATTTTCAACTGTGTTTATATATTCTGCGTGTTAAAATTATTTTACAGTGGTCACAGTACCTGTCTACTTCAGTCACTCGCAACAGTAGGCCACAAAGGAGGCTGGTGCAATTACGAGCCCACACTGTTGTTGCCATGGCTTGTGGTTTTGACATAAATACATTTGATTCTAGTGAGAAACATGTGCTGAATTTACTTTTATTTGGGTGGTGGCAATTGTTATATGCCACTACTTTTAGGTGCTGTGGAGTCGGAGCACATGTATAATGAAGCAGTTTGATCGAGTATGGCATTAGTATTTGGAGCTAGGATCGGATTTTGAAGTCTTGATCTCGGGTTGTGTGACCGGTTCACCACCAGAAAAGAAGGTTTTTTTCTTTTAGGTGCCGATGAGTCGGAGCACATGCATGATGAAGCAGCTCGATCGAGTATGGCATTAGTATTTGGAGCTAGGATCGGATTTTGGAGTCTTGATCTCGGGTTATGTGACCGATTCACCATGAAAAGCGGGTTTTTTTCTTTTAATATATATGACCGTAATTTTGGTTATTTTATGAAATTTAAATCTTTTTGAGAAACCAACCTCAGTCCAAACCATCCATTTTACAGTGAGTGAGTGGTGAGAGTACGTACAGACAGCAACACTTACATTTGGGTCATCGCCAAAACCAGACATCATGCGCTGCACTGTTGCATCCATGTATCCATCCATCAAAAAGAGAGAGAAAAAAGATAGCTTGAAAAACATCGAAAGTCGATTCAGTCACTTACACTGTTGTCTTGCTGAAAGATTCCTCGCTTATGCTTACAGTAAGCTTCCAGAGGCTGTGAAGAATGGACCCTCCTCCCCTCCTTTTGGTTTCGATGCACTAGATCTGGTGTGAGTTGCTTATCTATCTGCCTGCGATATATATATATATATATATATATATATATATATATATATATATATATATATATATATATATGAACATGTCCATTCCACCAAAAAAACAAAGGTGCAGGAAATGTTACTATTCATGTCGGAGTGGGGTTGGGATGGCGGAGTTCGAGACCGGCGTCCTGAGATTAGGCCAATAGTAAGCTTTGTCCCAGCAAGACTGTGATCATGCACAGGCGTCGGCCCTGGGCTTTTTTAATCCTCTTGTTTTTGCATTTTAGTAAATGTTATTATAATAATGATAATGGAATTTTTTATAACTATTCGAAGGCACCATAATAGCTATAAAAAACTTTTATTTATTATGTTATTATAATAAATGTTATTACTCATCAATTTAATTAATTAATCATCTCGTGATTTCAATAATTTCAGTATTAGGGTACAATTACAACTTAAAAATTGTATTATTATCTTTAAGAAATAAAGTAAACGCATTTATTTTCAATAATTTCAGTGTTATGGTACAATTACAACTTAAAAAGTATATTATTATTTTTAAAAATAAAATAAACACGTTTATTTTATAATAAGTAAATGATTATGAATTGTAGTTAAGTAAATCTAATGTACAGTAAAAAATTATACAACCCTCCCTCTCTAATTTTGCTAATTGCTCTGTAACTATAAGAATTATGAATATAGAATGGTTTTTGGATTTTGAAACGTCGGAATATGAATTAATATGGGATCAATCCTCTGTGTCAGAAAGAAGGAAAACAGCAGGGAATATTAATCCTCAATCCCACTTAATTTTCGTTTTCTCAGAGCGGCGATTTTCTTACAGTCTGCGTGAAATGGAACCGAGAAATAATTAACTTCGCGTTTAGGACGTGGTTTCTGAGTTGTCCATGGGAAAAGCAAAGCTATTGCCCTTCATATGCTCTCACCAGTCACCACCACCTTGCATAAATTTTAGCACAGAGAAAAGGAATATTTACGAGGAGCTTCTCTATTCCCACTGCTAACACAAGAAGTCAAGAACAGGAGGTGAAGGTCATGGCGATCTTGGATATATAGGGTGTAGAATTAGATCATTGCACCCTAGAACGTTGGAATATTAATTCCCTTTCTTTGAACGATTCACCCTTGTCGGCAGTGCACTGTTTTCCCCTCTGATTGAGCTACCATCCCAACTCACGCTTGTAACTGTTTCATTTAACTGAGCGCTATCGATTCACACAGTAGCTACAGCCTTCCCGAATTTCTGCATTTAAGAAGATTGATATCACCACCAATCTAATCTAGTTATAAATCCGCGATGCCGTTTATTGCTGGATGTCTTGCGATATTAATTTTGGAGTATGCATACATAAATCAACCATATGATATTTTATATTGTAACTCGATGCTTGCTGTGTTTTGTAAGCTAGCAAGATGAGCTCACAGATAAGGAAGAATCCTAGGCTCGTGGGGATTCATATAATGGACTGTTCTTCTGTCCAAAAGTAACCAAGGAAAGCCATCATCAGAGCTAGCAGTGAGGCACACCTAAAGGTAGAGGAACTGCTTTCCAGCTCTCTAAGCTCAAATGGACTCACCATGTCCACAACACCTTACGACTCTCAACAACCACTATTAGGGTCTTTGCCTTGTCCCATGGGGGACGCACACCATAATGAATATTATGAGCTCCAATGAGTCAGAGGTAGCACCACATATCATTTTCATGGCACGCAATTAATTTTTTATTACAACATTCAAACTCATATGTTTATGTATGAATTGTTGCTGTTCCTGATTTTCTTATTAATAACTATTTTCATCAACTTGTTTTTTTAATAGATATCAATTTTGTTTTCTTAATTTTTTATTACAACACTCAAACTCGTATGTTTATATATGAATTGTTATTATGTATTTTTCATCAACTTGTTTTCTTAATAGATACCAACTTTTCTCATCAATCACTTATAAGGACCAACTTTATCATCAATGGTATAACGAGACACAACAACTAATAAACATACGAGGAAAAGTAATTACGTTTTATGAGGTCATAGCTCCACTCTCCATGAGGTAAACTCATGTGACCAAAGTATATTATTAGATAAATAGACAAGTCAACTCCATTTATAATTTTCATTCATAAGAAGAACCATAAGAGATCACAAAACACAAGTTCATACAAGAATAAATATATATTCTCCCACGTCTTCACTTTCATATACATTTTTTTTTTTTATATTTACTAACTTAAACATTAAAGGTTATTTTATTCTAATAAAGATCTTTTTTTCAGGAGAGCATTGAATGACCTAACATAATCGCCCCATTGGCACATCAATCATGCCAAATACATTTACCCTTGTTTTCCCATCAAACAATTGTAAAAAGACCTAGATTCAATGTCTTCATCATATACACACACACAAGCTGTGTTTAAAAAACCTACAAATAATAATATATGTTTTTGTTACTCAAAATATAAAACACACAAGTTTTTCCAAGTAAAACCAAGTGAAACATGGAGGAAAAAAATGATGATGATAAGAGAAATTTCAAAAACATGAAAAAGATATATCCAAAAAAGTAGTTATAAGTAAGAGGTTTTTTTGGAAAATTAGCATATTTAAAAAAAAAAAAAAAGGGAAACTAGCACAAATAGAAAAGGATTCTGGAAAATAACATAATTTGGTAAAAATCACAATTACTGAGTGCAATATTTTAATTTTAGGAGAGAGGAAAGAGAAAGAAAAGGAAAAAAAAAAAACCTTTGAAGCACACCAAAGCTCCAATAATGTTATCCCTGGTACTATTAGAATAATCTCGTCAAGACAAATTTACAGATACAAAGAAAGGTCATCAATAGTGGTTTCATATGCTCCGCTAAAAAACAAATAAGTCATTTGTTATCTTTAGACAATTTTTAAAAAAAAACTAGTGCTAGTGTACCAAAAAAATTTTCAAACTATGCTAGTAAGAAAAAACACCCTACTTAAGACAATTTGAAGATTATGTTTTCCAATACCCTAGATGAAAAAAATCATATATGAACATTGATCTAATTTTCCTTTTTTTTATGGAGATATTTTTCTACATTTGAAAACAAACCTATTATTTTTCTGGAAGAAAAATATTTTTTTTGTTGTCTCTAACCATAAAAATTTCTCTTCTTAAATACATGACAATCTTTTAAACCACTATGTGTTTGACAATATTTCTCATATCATAAATATTCTAAAACTCAAAATTATTTTTCCATGATAAATAGGTAATTTTCATTCTATTATCATCAATAAAACTAGAGATTTTTTTTTAAGGATACCAAAAAAGGTCACCAATGATAGTTAGAGTGGCCTATTGTTGTATATGTCGTATAATCAATTGGTTGGTTATATTTGATATTATTTTTATTCTTATAAATGTATATTTATTATTAATAAAGGCTTTATTTATTTTTAATATCTATTTTTGTTTAATTAATGAATATAATATTTGATTATTGAATTTAAATTAAGGATAAAGTCTTTGCGACAAAAATACTTTGCAAAAACAATTATAGAGTGGTTATAATTATGAGACTCCTAATGCATCAAAATATTGTTCCTAAATGTTCATAGTCAATGTTTTATTAAGACCAGACATTAATTAGAGTCATTGAGACAAATATATATATATATATATATATATATATATATATATATATATATATATATATATATATATAAGTGGTGTTGAAAAAAAATATGATATAATTTGATAGAGCAGCCACATTTCATGTTATAATTTTTAAATCAAAATTCTTGATGAAGGGATATAATTACACCGAGAAACTTTTCACTAAAAGGTTAAGTCAAATCATATATAACCTTTCAAATATTTGAAGGATGATGACATGTTACTAGACACTGTACTTGATTTTCAAATATAAATCAATCAATTTGTTGAATTAATAATAAGTTATATTGTTTAATTTATTCAATCCAATTTTATTTAGAATTGCAATTTATATTTGAGTCAACTTATCTAATGGGTCACATATATAAGAAGCATAAGTTAGAAATTAAACTGTGATAATTTATCAAGTGTAACTTGATTGTAAACAAGTTTTAGAAATTGGAGAGTATGATATAATTAATACAAGGAATTGCAATTTTAGACCTAGAAAAATCAAGTAAAGACTTGATTGAATAAGTTTATAAAATTATCCTGAAATAATATATGTGATATTATTCAGGGGATAAATTAATATTTTTTTCATTTATAAAGTTATCAAGTTTCTTTATAAATAGAATGATATACTTTATATTTTATATGTTGAGAGAAACTACATTACAGATAGAGAAATATCTTAAAACATAAAAGAAAGAGCTAATACTCAAGGGCATGTCGATCTCTCTCTCCTAAAAGGATTTTAGAAGATTTTTCATTGGTAGTTCGTGTGGATCACTATTAGAGGTTGAACACTTGAAAACTTGTAATTTGTAATAACCTAATCTTGAAGAAGTCAGTCAGACCTTAGAAAGAAAATATGATTTTCAGATAATATTTATTTAAACCCTAAACAATCATAAATTATCTAACAAGATTTTTGAAACTCCAGAAAAAAAATTAAATTATCATTTTCATTGTATTTATTTATTTTGAGAAACCCAACACCGTCACCTTTGGACAAGATCATTGTTTGAAGAGTTTTAGTTTATCAAAAATATTTTCAAACTATACTATAAAGGAAAAACACCCTAAGACAATTGGAAGATTATATTTTCTAATACCCTAAATAGAAAAGAAAAATGCATATATAAGGTTGACCTAATTTTCATGTTTTGATGGAGATATTTTTCTACATCCGAAAACATGTTATTTATTTTAGAAAAAAAAAATCCATCTCTCATTATAGAAATTTCTCCTATATAATACATGATAATCCTTTAGATCATTGTATGTTTGATAATATTTCTCATATCATAAATATTCTAAAAATCAAAATTATTTTGCCATGATAAATAGGTAAGTTTCATTCTAAAATGAGGATCATTAATAAAACTAGAGATTTTTTTTCTAATGGGAGAAATAGTTAGAATGTATTTATGTGGTATATGGTGTGTGTATGTGTGTATGTATGTATATATGTTGGATATTAATTGATGATCTATACGAAACCAAATATAAATCCAATAAAGCCACTTAATTGTGTGGATATTAATTGATGATCAATACAATTAATAAATAAAATTTAAAGTTAAAATACTTAATATATAATGGTAATTGTTCAATCAAAAGAAAAATAGAAGAAGAAAAAGGAAGGTTTGGTTTGATTTAATTTATAATGCGCACCCTTTCGGTGCTTTCAAAATCAAAATAATGTGCAATTATTCATACTATCCAAAATGAAAAGCTTAGAAAAAGACAAAGTTATGAGGTTGATTTAATAGTTAAAGAATGTATGCTATATTCTTTTTTAATTTATCGAGTTCAAACTTTGTAATTAATATTAAAAAAAACTATTATGTTTTTCAATACATTTTAAATAAATGTAAGAATATATTTCTAAAATTGTTATGAGAAATCATTTAATTTTGATTTACTCGTAGACCGGTTAAAAATATCTCATAGGTTGATCATCAAAAAAATTTATAACAACTTTAAGGAAATCGATGTCCAAAAAATCCAAGTAGTTTGGGGACAAGGTTTATATTTTAGATAATCGGTTAATTTTTTAGTTCTGACAATTTATTTCATTTTTCCTAGCCAAAGTGATCGGTGATTGGTGCCTAATATCTATAAAAGGTTTTTTTTTTGTGAATTTTGAAACTCTCTTATACTTAAATAAATATTGTTTTTAGAGAAAATACAATGATATTTTAGAGAGATACTCTGAAAATAAATATGTCTGGAGAAGAGAGATTGAGAACTTGTTTTTTGAAGGATTTATAATGTGTTTATAGCTCATGAAGTCTCATTTTTTTATGGAAAGAATGGGCTAAAGTATAATTTTACCCTTATAATTTTAATAAGAAAAAATATCATTGATATATACATTAATAAGGGATAAATATTCCTTACATAAATATTATTATTGAAAAAAATATGACAGATTTTTAAAGAATTTTTACACATTTAACAGTATATTTGATTATAAATGGAATTGAATTCAATTGATAACCTTTCACCATTCATATTTTTATAATAAAATACTAAATCATATAATTGAATTAAATTATACTATTTAAAATATCTATGAAATCAAATTAAATTAGAGTAGTATATTCTTAATTTAAATACCTACGTAATAGAATTGACTTGTTTATTTTCTACTCTTTTAAAGTCGACTGATGCCTCTAAAGGTAATTTCACATCTTTAACTTTTTGAATAAGCATCATGGTTCCATTCTACTTCATTAAGATTCTTATTGGACTCATGGAGACAACTTGTATAAGCTAAAGAAGTATTTCTTTTTCTTCAAGTTATTCATAAAATATCCTTGAATAAATCACCACAAGCCGATCCGATAACCTCAAGAGTTTTTCTTGTCAGACTATTCTCCATCAAACAACAATCCATGCATGACAAGGTAGAGATAGAATTGGGTCTTGTTAATGGTGATAAGAAGAAACTAATCCACTTCCACTCATCTACCTCTGTAATAAACATATGATGTGCTTCAAAAGAAAGAAAACTAGTTCCTGTTTTTGAACGTGAATCATCTTCCTCCTACGCTTGAAGCCTTCAACCATGGTTTCCTGACAGTAGATTATCAACTGCAGAACTCATGACTGTAACAAGAGCTGACAAGCAAATTACTTGACAGCTTTTGTGGTTTCTTTTCTTTGATTTAATCTATGTCATTGAAATCTTGGATGGGATAAAAAGATTTTTTCTGGGCTCGTAAAAAGAGAGACTTTGTTAAAAAAACCTTCATGGCAGAGAAGGACAGGTCTTGGCTATGGAAAGAAGGTGGACACATAAGCATGAGAATATAATTTAACTGGTTAAGTAATGTTTTTGTTATGTGATATTCACTTGTTTGAGTATCTAGTTATTAATTTTAATGATTTGAAAAATTAGTTAAGGTATATATAAGTTGATCTGAAGATCAATAGATACCAACAAATAATTTTGAAGAGTATAGTTTAATTGGTTAAGTTTAAAATTTGTTTTTAATTGAATGCTATAAAATTATAGTCACTAGAGATTTATTTAGTTATTAATTTTAGAGTTTTTATCTAGTCATTAACTTTAGAGTTTCGAGAAATTAGTTGAGATGAATATAAATTAATTCCGAAATCCCGTTTACCAAAAAAACAAAAAAACAAGGTGGACAGATTATAGATACGTTCGGTAACCATCAATACGTATAAGAGACGTGTAAACTGTAGAGCAAGGACACCTATCTACACATGGAAGAAACAGGCCAGAAATGAGGAAAGCCTTACGGACACGTCGCCTGTGGATGACAGGGTTTTATTATTATCTGCCTCCACAGGTGACGTGGTATTTCAAGATAAATCTTCTCTGTCTCGTGGGTCCCATCTTCGCACGTGTTCTCTTAGTGGACCGGACTTCCTTATGCTGCAACACGCTGTCGATGCAGAGAATCGCATCCCATGTGAAGGAGAAGCAAAATATATAAAGAAAGAAAGGAAAAAAAAATAATAATGTTGTTCAATACAGTAACGACGCCGTCGACAGACGACGACTATTTTAGTGTATATATATATATATATATATATATAAAAGGGAGAGAAAAAATGGGAAATAAAAGGTAGCTAATCTCTTGCGTGACAAATGGCAAACGTTTAATGGATCGGACGTCCTCAGGTTGCAACACGCTTTTGACGTAGAGAATCATTTCATTCAATGCGAAGAAGAAGCCAACAAAGCAAAATAATCATAATATTAATGTAGCTCACCTCAGCAACGACGTCGTCGATAGACGATGGCTATTTTAGTAAATATACATTAAAAAAAAAAAAAAAACAAGAAGCAGCGAGAAAAGAACGGGGAAATAAATGGTAGCTGAGCTAACCAAACCTTAGCTTTCTTTAAATTTACACCCCTCTCGAAGATTTTGTTAGAGCAAGAAAAGAAGAAAATAAGAAGACGGAGGAGAGAAATTCAAAGATTGTGGTTTGTCCATAAACCTCGGCGTCTTTGCTTGGTAGAAATTCATTGGTAGGCAGACGCAACAGAACAGGAGAAGCAAACACAAAAATACTCTGTTAGTTTATAATAATAATAATAATAATAATAAAATGGATAGTATATGCTTAAAAACAGCTGGGATTCATGGGATAGCTTCAACCATATCAACCGTGAGTGGATCCCAGGTGGAGGCGCGTTCAATTACGAACGCATCTCAGCTGAGTGCGGTTGCGAGGGATAAATCGACGGCGCCTCAGAAAACGGCGTCGCCAACGTTCTCTTTTAGTCTTAGACGCCCTTGGCAATCTCTGTGGTCTGGAGGAGGTAAGAGTACCAGGTACAATGGGATGGCTTCAGACGATGCCGTGTTGGTGGAGAATGGGGTGGAGGGCGAGAGCGAAGCAATGGGATCGAGTGAAGGGGAAAATGGGAACTGGGTTTTGAAGATTTTGCAAGTGAAATCACTTTGGGAAGATGAGAGAAAAGGAAGCTTTGATGGTGTTAATGAAGAGGTAAGGAAAGAAGGTGATGCTGCTTTGGTGAATGATGAAGAAGAGGAGTGTGATGTGTGTAGAGTTGGAGACGATGATGATGAAGAAGAAGAAGGAGAGAAAGAGATTGAATTTGATAGAGATTCGTTTTCGAGATTGTTAAGGAGGGCCTCGTTAGCTGAAGCCAAAATGTATGAGAAAATGTCTTATTTGGGGAACTTGGCTTATTGCATTCCTGATATCAAGGTACCAAATCTATCCATTTCTTTCTTTCTTTTCATTTGCTTTCAAGTTTATTGCTTTGATCGCTGTTTTCTCGCGCTAGAGATGATAGTTCTGCGTAAATAGTTCTTTCTTATGAGGTCTTGGATATGATTGGTGGATTTATTGGATCTTGGATCGACCTGTACATGGTGGATTTTATAGTTTTGGTGATTGGATTTTCTTTATTAAAAGAAGATGATCTTAGTTACTCTGCTTTGTTGTAGATGACTTTCAATCGTATGGCTTGTGCTTTTTAGATATTCAAATTTTCTATTTTCCTCCCTGTTTGGGGAATTTTTTTTTTTTTAAATTCTCATTTCAAGTGTTTGTTTGTCGAATTTGAATTCGTTGGGAGCAATTTTGAGTATAGACCATTACTGTGCTTGCACGCGAATTTCCTGAGTTTGTTGTGATCCCTTTTGTTAAACAATGTTCGTAGGACGCCACAGCTGACATCTGTGAGATTTGGGATGCTTTAGTTTATTAAGGTTGTTGTTTTGGCTGTTGCATGTTGTGCCTGTGAAGCCAAAAGCGTAACTGGGCAAAAAAGTGCTCAATTTGATACTTATTTTCTCTGAATTTACTGTCTCCGCTGTTCATTATCTTATTTTCTGTTCCTTGCTGATCGAGAAATTTACTGCTTTAACATTGCAATTTAAATGTCTTCAAGTTGATGAATTGAACTTTTCTTCCTTCTTTTGGTAAATTCAGCCAGAAAGTCTCTTGAAACGCCGTGGTCTCTTCTTTGTGACTTCATCAATAGAGAGAAGGGAAATGGCCATGAGAACTGAGAAAAATCATGTGCCACCTGAAGATGAAGAAGCAGAAAGCACGATTGCAAAGGATGAGCTGGAAGGCAATGAACAGGAGAATGCTGGGAATCGCATAAGTGCCTCATCTGCATATCAGATAGCTGCCTCTGCTGCTTCTTATTTGCACTCACATACAAAGAGCATACTTCCTCTAAAATCCTCAAAAGCTGATACTAGTGAGGATTCTTATCAAGGAGGCAATAAAACCATTGGGCCCATTAACACAATGAACCCAGATGTGGCATCTTTTATGGCAACCACTGACTCAATGACAGCTGTGGTTGCTGCGAAGGAGGAAGTGAAGCAGGCTGTTGCAGATGATTTGAGTTCGACACGTTCATCACCATGTGAATGGTTTATATGTGATGATGATCGGGGTACAAGATTCTTTGCGATTCAGGTACCTCATATTGATTTATTCTGTATAGTGTAAATTGTGGTCTGAGTGTGAGGTAACTGGAGAATGGTCAGTGATCTCTGTTTATAGATTGCATCTCTGTTGAATATTTTAGACTGTGATCCAAAGATCATATTCCAGCTTGCAAAAAATAATTCCCATCGGACCAGTCATGACAATGCTCAAAGAAACTTCTAATTTGATTGTTATTAACTTATTGTTGGTATCGTCTTTGTGACTATAATCCTCAGGCAGGTTATAATTTTCTGATGTGCAGGGATCCGAGACACTAGCATCTTGGCAAGCAAATTTACTGTTTGAGCCAGTCCTGTTTGAGGTAATAATTTTTTTAATGTTCAAATCATCATTCACTCTGTTCAAAAAATTTACTTTCTTTGCTGGTATAGAATGTTGGGAAAAAGTTTTAGCAATTCAAGCATTATCTTGAGAAAGACTGCTTAATGTTTAAAAGACTTATATTCTGCAGACGTTTAGTGCAGTAGAACAGCGTATTAATTCTGTACATAATCCCACAAATTGATAAATGCGATTTGCCTTTGTGGTTTAGGGATTGGATGTGCTTGTGCATCGAGGTATTTACGAGGCTGCAAAAGGAATGTATGAACAGATGTTACCTGAAGTTCGTGCCCATCTAAAATCTCATGGCAGGGGCGCTACCTTTCGTTTCACAGGGCATTCTCTTGGAGGAAGCTTGTCGCTACTCCTAAATCTCATGCTGAAGATAAGAGGTGAAGTGCCAGCCTCTTCCTTGCTTCCTGTTATAACATTTGGTGCACCCTCCATCATGTGTGGAGGTGACCGTCTTCTTCGGAAGCTTGGCTTGCCACGTAGCCATGTTCAAGCAATTATGATGCATAGAGACATTGTGCCTCGAGCCTTCTCTTGCAATTATCCTAATCATGTAGCAGAACTTTTGAAGGCTGTTAATGCAAACTTCCGGAATCATCCTTGTCTCAATAACCAGGTAAAGTTTCTCTTAAGTATCTACTTAATTGTATTTTTTTATCTTGATTATTTTACTAACTTGTTTGTGTACTTTTTATCACAGAAACTACTATACGCTCCAATGGGGGAGCTTCTGATTCTGCAGCCGGATGAGAAATTCTCACCTCACCATCATCTTCTTCCATCAGGTAGTGGTCTATATTTTTTGAACAGTCCACCGTCTGACACCAGTGATGCAGAGAAGCAGCTCCGCTCTGCACAGATTGTGTTCTTAAACTCTCCGCATCCTCTTGAGATCCTAAGAGACCGCTCTGCATATGGTTCTGAAGGAACCATCCAAAGGGATCATGACATGAATTCTTACTTTAAATCTGTCAGGAATGTGATTCGCCAAGAGCTAAACCGCATCAGAAAAGCCAGGAGACAGCATCGCCGCAAATTCTGGCTTTCCATCGTGGCACCGCATGGCAATGATGCCAGTATCCTTGTAGGTAGGCCTGTGGGATTTATGAACATGGGCCAAAACCAATTCAACTTCTCAGGGATCTTGCAGACTGGGAGAGAGTCCTTGAAACGGTTCAGTAGGCTCGTTGCATCACAACACATGCATTTGCTTGTGGTTCTCATGTGTCCTGCTCGAGTGTTGCTCTTCGGGGCATACAGTACAATCAATTACCATTGAATAGCCTTGTTGTCTTAGGCACATTCTGTCTCGTTGGTGGAATATTGTACAGGCTGCAGGCACATGGCAGGTAAGACCATTAGATTATTCTTTATTCATTGCTTCCACCCAAAAAAAAAATTAAATGATTCAAGTTTTCTTGGCCCTTTATCGAAATATTTATGTAGAGTCGAACTACAATTGAATATTGATCAATACAATAGAATTACAGTTTGAGTTCAGTCATGAACTCACAAATTGTCTTCTCTGGTGAAAGTAATCTCATTTTATCCTTGATGCTCAGCTTCGAGTCATCTTCTTTTCTGACTAAACTGATTATTGTTGTAGCTTGCGGTATTTGTCTTCTTAGGCTGTCTATATGCGAAAAGACCTCAACGTAACAAAGATATGAAAGTGAGATATGGCGTAGGTAGGCGTTACAAACACGATATTCCAGTTACTCAGTTCATCGATGTCTTGTGGACGTTGATTATTTAGCTATCAAAATATCTTCGTCAGCACCTAAAACTATCTGAAGATCACAATCAGCCCATCAATAATTTAGCCATGCCTTTATATAGTACGCAAACCCCAACAGATAGATATCATTAGGAAAACCTGTCCACTTTCGGGCGAATCCTTCAGCTTGTGAAGCTCCTTGAACATTGATTTAGCTTAGCTCAAAACGCAGGGGGAAGTTTCAATTTCATGGACAGCAAGTGGGAATCTGTGTCCAGAGCCATTAGATGACCCACGTTAAGAACATGGAAACTTACAAGTAGGACCATGCACAAATAGACAAGCCACGAGGCTAAAGTCCTGGTCTTGCTTAAGGGGCTGCACTAAAAGGCACGATTGGAGACAAAATAAGCGTCCCCAAGCCGTAAATGTCTGTGTTCGTAACACATATCCATCCAACAAGGCATCGTCAGCCAGCTAGATTATGGATGAACAGTCGGTGAACTTTTGAGCCTCCAACTTGCGTCTTGTACAAAATGCGTGTCGTCCCGGCGTATAGTTGTTGAGTACCGTCGTTTTCATTGAACGTGTCATCTTCCTCAACGTGATTTGAATGATTTTGTTCTGCCAAATAGCCTCAACTAAGTTCATTGGCCGCTCTATAGATAGAAGAACAAAAAATTTAAAGCACAAAATAGAATACCTGTGATGTGTCTTTTAAAAAAATAAAATTTAATTATAAATAAAATAAAATTTTTTTATCTAATATTGAGATTAAAAAAAATATTTGATCTACATAAGTTAACATAGGTTGCTTTGTGAAATTCAAGAGAATAATCTTGAAAAAAATAAATTGAAAAGCTTAATTTTGAATTAATTCAAAGTTAAAGGGTGAAGTCGGTAAAAAATAACATTTATTTTAGAAAAACTAAGTAAACACGAGTCAACAAAACAAACTTGCAATGCAAGTCATGCACATCATCGGATTCAATAAATTTTTTATCTCACAAATTATTTTTCATATAATTATATGACAATAAATCGCTTGATAATCTTTTGTATCAAATATTTATTTTAAAAGTAAAAAAACCACGATAAAAACGTGGTGCTGAGATAGTAAAAATACATAATTTATAACAAATGATGCAATATATTTTTTTAAAAAAATTGAGAGGTAATAAAAGCATTAAACTAAAAGGAAAAGAAAAATATTAATAGTTCATATTCTATGTATTAACCCATTAAACCTACGAATCAGCTTATGAACTTAATTAGTTTCAATAATGCTTTTATTATTTTTTAACTCAAATATAAAAGATCAAGAATCTTTTTTATAAGAAAAAACTAAACACGTGGGCCTTACATTTATAAAAAACAGCCTTGGCTCGTGGGCTTTCTAGCCCAACCTGTGTGCCTGGGCCTATCTTTATTTTTTTAACTTTTTATTCTGCCCCATTTTTAAAAAAAAAAAAAAAGAGTTGAAGATATGTCGTCTATTTTTGTAGAATCTAGTGACCTTTGGTTGCTGAAAAAACAAGGCTTTAATTTAAAAAAAAACTTATTTTCAACCTATTTTTTACCCAAAACACTTAGAAAGCACCATGATAAACCTATACATAGCCTAAAAACCAGAAAATAGCTCAAAAAACTAAAATTAACCCAAACCCAAAAATATTATCACGGTTAGACCTCTCTCCTCGGTAAGACCAATTTCAAACGTTTTGGCAGCATGAATCATCATAAACGATAACTTTTTTTTTCTAAGTTGGAATCCGACATCCTTTATCTCTTCTTTGAAAAAAAAAAAAAAGAGTTGAAAAATAAGATAAATATATTTTTGTACCAATATTGAATTTTAGATAAACTAAAAGGACAGATCAACTATAAACCTAAAAAGATGGGGGAGCAGATAATTTTTTTGTATAAAATTCAAAGTCATCACCTATTTTAATTGTTATTTTCATTTTGATCCTTTGACTTCCAATCCATACCTTCTTTTCAAAAAAATATGCAATTAGACACTAGTTTGGGCTAAAAAACTAAATTGTGTTAAAAAAAATTTAAAAATTAAATTAATTTTTTTAAAAAAAAATAGACTATTACAGTCCATTTATGAGATAATGAACTTGGGAGCTACAATATTTTCCCATATGAATTACTTTCTGTTAATTTATTTGCCCTTTATTATGCTTGAATCGAGGGGACATCGGGATGGAGAATTCAATCGAAAAGTCGAAGGTGGACCTCCAGGGAAAGATGCCAGAACTTTTGAGTGTGACATTACAGGTGGTTAGGCCTATGATTAATTGGGCCGAGCATACAGATGAAAAGCATTGACATGGAAAAGATGCACAAACCATCATTGCGATATTTCGGTGTTTATGGGGCATAGGTAGGATAAAAGGCCGGAAATATCACAGAGTGACGAGCTCTAGTTTTTGTGTGGAACCCACGCATGGCACTCTTTGACCCAAAGACCCACAATTCATGGGTTGCACTCCCATCACAAGTCCTTGTAGAAACAGATAGATAAACTAATCTGGTGACTAAATTTCTTCCCATCCCTTTATAACAAACATTTTAGTACTATGAGATTTGTTTACAGAGCATCCCTAATTCAGATAACTTGGAATAATGAACATGGAACTCATCTGTTTCTAGAGGGTCTACTTACCTTATTCTAAAGTTAAAAAACAGGAAAGATCAGTACCTACTGGACAAACCCAAATAATCTGTGTCCACACTGAAACTAGTTATTGGGCTTCTGACAGGCAATTAAGTTCAGAAATAATCAAGACCCATAAGAGGATGGATAAAGATACGTCACCAGGGCCTTTCCAACGGATTAAGGTTTGCTGCAACCTTGGCCTCCTTGTAACATTATCTCAGAGTTCATGCTCTAATTTCTTTAACACTAAGCTTAATTTGTCCCAAATCCGTAATGTAATTCGCCATTAAACAAAACAAAATTCAGTTCAATAATACAAGTATAATGTATTTTTAAACAATTGATCAGCCTGGATTTGCTCAAGCATATCAATCGATCCAGGACCTAATCAAGGTCGTGGCATAAGAATCCCACCACCACCACCGCACGAAAAAAGGACATGTTTATATTATGAGGTTACTGGCTATGGGGCATACAGTAGGGAGAAATAGGCAAGAGGTCATCAAAAAGATTCAATCTACAACATAAGCTCGAAGTTCATCAAAACACATTCAATAACTTTGGAGAATAGGTGTGCAGAATTTATTGCTAAGCATGTTCTCACAACAAACTTCTTAGTCTTGACACATTCAAAGTACATAAGTTGGCACGGGAACAATCAGAGAATACTAATGGTAAAGTAGACAAGTCCATGGCCAACTAATTTTCAAGAATATCACAAATTACAGATTAATCTTACCTGCCAAGTACCACGAGTGCATGGCAAGACTGCCAAATGACATGATATTAGCAAGGGATGATAACCCATGAATCATTCCAAATTTCTTGTTCATGGCAGCAAGCTTTGGATTGGCCTTCGCCACTTCCCTGTTCTTTGACCATCCAACTTCAGTCCCAATGTTCTCTTCACGCTCCACCTTGTGCCTTTGCTTCATCATCTAAACCACCAAACAAAGAAAAGAATTCACAAAATCAATCCTGAACGCATCGATAAACTCAGACATAAAAGTCAATGGCAGCCTCGGAGTTCAAACAGTATTTTTCAGGGGATTGAATATTATTAACTCAAGTTTTTGTGTCTGGTAGTTTGGTCATGTTTCTTGAGGGAAAAAATAACAAAAAAGAAGTACTTGAGAATCAAGGAAGAATAAAAAAGATTAAACAATTAAATCATGATGGAAAAAAAGGAACAAAAAAGAGATAGTTGAGAATCAAGGGAAGAATAAAAAAGATTAAACAATAAAATCATGATGGATTTTCGTGACCTTACCAACGAAAATCTCCAGTCAATCAAAACAAATTCAAGCATTTGACCAAGTTGATTTAACCAATTCAACCATTTGAACAATGAACAAGAGGCAGCAAACCTTTTCTATTTCTATTTCTATGTTTTAAAAATAAAAATAAAAAAGAGTGCAAAACAACAATGAAAATTGAAAATGAAAACAATCATCAAGTTTCGTAAGACAACGAAATAAAGATATATTGGCATGTTTGGTGTTGCTTTTGAACCGTTGTTTCGATATTTTTTTTATTTTTTTGGTGATTTTAGATCGTTTTAATACACTTTTAATACACTAATGTTATTTTAATTTGATATGAAAAATAATATGATAACAAGCTCTACCTCACTTTGAATTCCACGTAGTCACATGGCAGGAAAATTCTACTTCCAATAATGAACGAGGAAAGGGGTAATTTTAATACACTTCGAGAGTTGAAGTGCACATAACTAATATGAACAAAATGTAATTTATACCTCAATTGTCATTGGAGTAAAGACAAACAGATTGGTGAGATTGAAAGCAAAAGATGAAAGCAAGAACCCAAGCTGGTACTTCTCTGCAGTGGATGCTGATTTCCATGGATGCAGATAACCAAACGCTGCCACAGAGATTGCACAGCAAACGCCCACCAATAAAAAATACGCAGGAAACATCTTGCTTTGCAAATTACCAAACTGATGCCTCGGCAAGTTCCTAGATAATTTCCACACGATTTAGTCATCGCTAAGCAATCATTCCCAGTGAATTGTTTTCATTATCATTATGAATTTCCGTAAAAAAATCATTATATATTAGGCATAATTAAAGTAAAAAAAGAAGGGAAGATGAAATAATTAGCAAGGGTTAAAACTGATACTTGAACATGATGATGCCGCCAATGAAAGTGACCCAGAGAGCGGAGCCAAAAGCGGTGGAGAAGCAGAGGAGGTGAGCCAACTTCAAGTAAGCGGAGAGATGTGTGACCGATTTTGATCCGAACGTTTCTGGAGAAAAGAGCACGCCTATAGCAAAGAATGCTATCGCTGCTAGGAATCGACTTAGCCAACCCATCTTTCTCTCTCTCAGAAGAATACTTTGCCGCAGGAGATTGAAGAAAGGGAGGAAAGAAGGATTTTTTATTTTAATTTCTGAGCTGCGGGTACAAATACAAGAAATTGGTGGTTGTTTGAGACTTTAATGGTGGCCGGATTTAGTTGGTTTGACTAAAATGCCACTTGTAATTCTTGACAAAGAGTAATTTCGATTTACTCCTCTTTTCCTGAAAACAAATATAGATATATAAATACACTAACCATAAATGAATAGAAAACATAAGATAAATATTTTGCGCTAGGCCAGATTATTTTTTATTTAACATAAAAAATTAAAAAAAATATAAAATTTAATTAATTGATTTAATTAGATTCAATAAACTTGGTTAATCTAATAATATGGTTGGAAAAAAAAGCATCAATAACATATAAAGCATAAAAAATTGACAATAATTTAATTAAAAAAAAGCATGCTAATAACATGAAAATATATCTTTTTAATATTCTTAAAAGGTCCCTATGATATTCTTTGTTAACAAAACATAAATTAAATGAGAACGGGATGATCATACATAAAGCAAAATAAAAAAATATATATGAATCTCAAATCTTAAAAAAAAATAATGTTGACTGATGAAATTGAATTTTTTTTTAAAAAAACCTAAGTTTATCTAAGCCATCAAGTCATATCCATGATCTAGTTGTGAGACCAAAATAACTTCATGAAAAACAAATCAAATAAATTCATGAAGCTTCATTATCAAATGAATTAAGTGTTGAAGGTGCAAAATAAAAAAAAATTAAAAAGCAACGTAAAAAAAACCTGAGTCAACCTTAGTAAACTCACTAAATTCATAACCTAGAACATGAGGTCGGGATAAATCCATACAAAGAAAAGTGAAAAAATAACGATTGCAAATCCCCAACCAACACAATATTGAAAGCTGAAATTGAAAAAAAAATCAAATTTAAAAAAGAACTTAAAAAAACTAAATCCAACGCGATCTAATATCTTAAACTCGTGACATAAGTCATGAGATCGAATTGAACCATAAAAGTCAAAATAAAAAAATCATGAAGTCAAACTCCCAATCAAAAAAATAATGAGGGGTAAAATTAAAAAACAAATCAACAAAGAAGGATCCAAAACAAAAAAAAAAGAATTGAAAAGAATGAAGACCAAAATTGATATAAAAAAATGTTGAGGGATAAAATTAAAAAAATACAAATAACATTCAAAAGAATAAGGCGCAAATTTGATATAAAAATCAAATGTCAATGGATGAAATTAAAAAATAAATTGATACAATCAAAAGAATAAGGATCAAAATTAAAACTTAAACAAAAAAGAAACGTAAAAAAAAGACACAAGTCAACCTTAGTAAGCTCGCTGAATCCATGACTCGGGACATGAGATCGAGATAAATTTTTTTAAAAAAGTCAAAAAATAATGAATACAAATCCCCAACCATCACAGTGTTAAAAGATAAAAATAAAGAAAAAAATAAATTTTAAAAAAAAAGAGAAAGAAAGACCAAAACAATTTAATCTAATATCTTAAACCCATGACACGAGTTATGAGGTTGGATTGAACCATAAGAGGCAAACCCAAAAAAATCTTGAAGCCAAATTTCCAATCAACCAATTAATGAAGAGTAAAACTAAAAAAAAACTAAAAATGATAAAAAAACAAGAAAAAATAGAATTGAAAATAATAAGGGTTAAAATTTTTATAACAAGAAAAAGAAATTAAATTTAGATGGATGAAATTGAAAAAAAAATCAAGAAAAGTATAAGAAAAAAATAAAAAAATGAGGACCAAACTTGATTTAAAAATCAAATACTAAGAGATGAAATCGAGAAATAAATAGATCAAATTTGACATAATAAAAAGAATGAAGAACATATTTGATAAAATTAAGAAATGACCACACTTTTTTTAATTTTTGCAAGGACATAATGTTTTTCAAGGCTAAAGAGAGAGAAAAGAGAGGGAGAAGTAAAAACATTGCCGAAGCTCCACCGTGTAAGGGACGGCGACATGGGCCCCACTATTGTGAAGAGGGCAGCTAGACATATTGCACGTCGCCTTAGAATGTGAAATTTGACCACTTGAAAGGAGCGAAAGTCTTCCACTTGTTGGCGCGTACCCATCAACTTTTTATTTAAAATAATATTATATTTTAATTAAAAGAATTAAATGCCCCTAAGTCAAATTGCTAATCACAAAAATACCTACATGAAATGATAAAAATACCATTTGAACTTAACTCAAAAAATAATAATTTTAAGGGAAATTTGGGTATCTCATCGTGCAAGAAATTTTGAAATTCTTGAAAAGCCTCACCTTTAAGTTCAATTAATTTAGCTCTTAAGAGTGGTTTAATAATTTTATTGTGCAACTAACAAGTAGAAAGACTTGGATACCCCTATGATCTTTGAATTGACAATTTAATCATGTGAATAAGACCGTTTAATTCTTCAAACCAAATTATAAGTTTGTGGTTGTTAAGTACAAAATAGTAATTTTACTTATGAATAGCCAAAGCTACCTTAAGGTGAATGAGGGCTTCGGACAAAATTATAAATGAGGTATTTTAAAATATTAAAGAAATACATATATATATATATATATTTTAATTTTTTTTATATATGTCAGACAGATGGGATCTTGAGCAATTCTTATTCTATATTTGGAATTTTTTTGTTAAGTTAGGCAATTTTCATTTCATAAAATATAATTAACAAATATATTTTACAGGTTTTTTTAACTAAATAGGGGCCTTGAGTCATTATTTAAGTGGTCTTTAACTTAAATCTGCTATGTAAATAGCTATAAACTCTAGTATTAACTAATTAATTCTTGTTATCTCTTCTAGAACATATAATTTTTTAATGCATACATAATGCTATACAATTGTTTCAAATAATTTTTAATACTATAATTAAAAAATAAAAAGTATTTCTCCAGCACAAGTTACTTTCCATCAAACAAGTTATCTCATACTCTACTAGTTGCAATAAAAAATTAATTATTCTTTTATTACGACCCTCAATTTTTGGCGACGTGTTGAACGGATGATTTTTGGTCCACCTACCAGCACATTGTCGCATTTGATCCAGTGTTTTGACTAAAATGCCACTGGTAAAATACTAACCAGGAATTTACGCGAGAGATGGAAATAAATTGGTTGCCGGCGGAGGACAAGGAGACACCATTGTGAGAGAAATTGCATTGACATTGTTCTTTGTATTTTTGTTCCCAGCATTTTCCTTCTCAGTTAATTAATTTAATTTAATTTGTTGTCGTGAAATATTTTACTAATATATCCCCAATTCACTTGAAATTTCCTCTAAGATTTTGTGGGTTTGAACAATTAAGTAAAACCTTAAAAAATCATTTTATTTTTATAATAATATTTCAACTAGCGTGGTCGTTACTCGAAACTTTAAACTTATTTGATATTATTGTAATAATTGTTTTAAAGTATTTTTTATATAAAAATACATTAAAATAATTTATTTTTAATATAAACACATCAAAATAATAAAAAAAACATAAAAAAATTAATTTAAAGTAAAAAAAATTAATTATTTTTTTAAAAGTACAGAAAAACAAAGAAACGGGAAGAAAACTCGTTCCCAAACTAAAAGAAGTGTTGATCATAACCCATGCTAGAATCTTTGAATTTTATTAGATTTAGTAATATCTTTTTACTAATGTTTCAGAAGATCTTGTTCAATCCAATACGTTACAATATCATGTTCTAAACATTTGATCATATCGGTTTCAAGCGTTTCCGCTATTGGATCATTTGTTACAGATTTTTGTTTACAATATTTAACATTATAAAATAATTTCAAAATGTTTCAGTGTTTTATTTTGAAAAAAGACACTTCAAGCTCAAGGCCAGTTTCTTGTGAATTTCTCAAAACATGCCCGTCGAAATACCTCGTGTGAGCGTCTATGGCTATGCAATTTTGCATGCTTGCGGGGAGCAGAGGAGAGCAAATTGACTCTTGGCTTGTTTAGTAGGGATAATTAAAAAAAAAAAAAAACTTTTAAGGTTTCATCTTGTTTTTATTTTTTTATTGCTCATTAAAAATATATATTTTATACGTATGCTGACATTTAATTTATTTTCAATAAAAAGTCAATATTATCTACAAGATTGTAATTACTTAATTTTAACATTACAAACTTGCTAATTGGGATGAAAAAGTATTTTATCCATTTTAAATTTTTTATCAAACACTTCATTTGCATAATCTAGACCCCACATTTATAATACTAGACTCAAATAATTTAGATCTTCTTCCTCTTCTCCGAGCAAAGAAGCGCAAAGTCATAATTAAGATCAACAATTTTATTGTATCGGTATGATCAACTAATAAGTAGAAAGAGTTGTATTAATTTGGCAAACTGATCCGGATGCCTTAATTTTTAGTTTATAAACAAATAACATTTTTAGTATATCAGCTAATGAACCAAGTTTTTATCATTATATTTTTATCAAAAAACACTGGATCAAGAAGGATTTATAAGTATAATTTTTCAGGAAAAGAATCACGCTCAAGTAAAGGTGCGTTAAGCTTGATAGTGTGCCACGCCCTTAATGTTATTTGGCAGTGTGCCACACCATTAGGTCTCTGAGCTTGATAGTGTGCCAATTCTTCTTCTTTTCCAACAGAAAGCGACCTCTATAATGATTGAAGTGGGCGTTGTCTCCTTGAGATCTCTTATTAAAGAGGAGCGAGACCCCCTTAGTGCCTCTTGAGCAATCTTATTAGTAGGAAAGTCAATTGCAGAGATGTCTTCATGGACATCCTCAGCTTGGACTGAGATTATAAAAGTTTCTTTAATATTCATTTATATAAAAGACCTAACCCTTTGTCTTCGCTCCAATAATTGATTTTCTTCATAAGTATATAATGTTCTACACTTTTTTCTTATTCTAGCTTGTTGAATTCCTCAACCACTTCATTTTGATTTCCAAATCTTACACAAATTACCTCCTTCATACCAAATCTCAGCTTTGTATTCTATATACAAGGCATCAATCTCTACCAACTGAAAAACATATATGAAATGCATTTTAAAATTTTTTCTACATTTCCCAATCTAACCATGAGGATTATCTCTAAAACAATTAGGTAATTTTACCCTTGGCATGGCTATATTATACCTTGTTTTGATTCTTTCTTAAATTCCCAAAACATATCCCTTATTGTTATTCTAGTGAAAGGAGTTGTTCCCTTCCACAGTGGCGCATTCTCTCATTCCATGCTCACCATCCAAATTAGCTTTGAAGGAATTCAAAGTTGATACCACTATGTCCAATTATGATTGCAATTGTTCAACCTTATTGCACAATTTATCTTCTTACACCTTCATTTTTGCTTTGATATCCTGTATCTAATTGTTGGTGTGTTTACTGTGCTTTTCTAAAGCTTTTAGTATGTTATTATTTTCCATAAAGAGTTAGAAGTGTTTGTATGGATCTTTTAGTGCTCTGATACCACATTGTTAATGAAGGTCTTGACAATGGAGTTTGATAGAAGGAAAAAAGATTGAGAGATAGAGAAATAGAAAGAAGAGGAAGAAGAAGCTCTGAAAATTTTACAGAAAAAAAAATATTCTTATTAATTTGGCAGCAACTAACTTCCTAACTGTCTCTACCTAACTATTAAAAGAATCAACTAATTATTACACACATGTCAAATGCTTGGAGACTATTGCTGCTACCATTGTTCCTGCTGAGTTGCTACACTGCTGCTACCATTATTATTGATCTTGTTGAGCTACTATTATTGCTTTCTTCTTACTTGCATAACAAAAAACCCTTTAAGTTTCTTTTCTTTTAAGATCATTTTTTTCTCTTTTCTTTTTTCTTGCAACTTAGATCTTTTTTCTTGTTACCTCTTCAATTCATAGTAGCCCTATTTATAAACCTTACGTGACACCCTTCTTAGCCCATTAACATCAAATACATCATCACCTTTTTATTCTTCACCTCTTGAATTTTCATATCAATAACATGAAAATGGAAAAACTTCTAAGTCATGTAGGAGACATCACTCAACCCACTATGAAAAAGGGATTCCACACGAGATATTGTCACTGATCAAATCGATTATATAATTTCTAGTGTTAGATCGTGAATTTTAAGATAGACATATTGAGATTATAAAGAGAGTATATTGAGTGTGGGTGTGATCTATATTATATACAAGGTTGATTTCATCTTTTAATTCTTTTTGAAATTTTTGTTTGATCCAGGATATAAAGTGTAATTTCTCAAAGTATAGTGAGAAAGTGAAAACATGATTAAACCTTATGAGGTTTTTTGTAATTATCCATATTTAGTCTCGTTGTATTGTTTTGTGTTTGTAAATTAAAAATAACACTAACTAAAATTATATTTGTAATTGCTTGCTATGATTTTTTAAAAGATTGTAATTCTAGTTAAGGAGATACAGATTCCATGATAAATTATTTTGTTTGTAGAAAAATCAATGAGTAGATTTTTGCTTGTTTGATAATGCAATGCATGGTGTTTTTAAAAAGTACTTTTCAGAATTTTTATTTTATTTTTAACAACAATACATCAAAACCATGGAAAAATATTAAAAAATACATCAATTTTAAGATTTTTTTGGTGAAAAGTAATTTAAAAAACATAAATTACCATAATGTCAGCATGCATGTATGTTTGCTAACAATGTATGTAGTTCATATAATTCTCTTTACGTGTCTTGGGCTTGTGCATTTACCTTACGAAGAAAATGACAAATTCAGCATACTTGTTAATTTCCTCTTATTCTTGTTTAAAAGACATGAATACTTTGTTAATTAAAAGCAAAATAAATCTCAATTAAATACAATTTTAAAATTAAAAGTAGAAAAAAATTGTTCTTTAAAAACACATTAATATTAAACATGTAGAAAAGAACTATTCTTTAAAAATACTGTAATATTAAACATGTACTTAGAGTTGAAAATATTCCAGCAAATAACAACAACAACAATAATAAAAACTATAAAAACATAAGAGATTATTGAAATTACTGATATGGCAAGTAATGAATGTTATGTTTGGATGGTTTATTGGCTTAGCTAGTGACCAATTGAAACATTTCAATTTTATACACACACACACACTCTTCCCTTCCACCTATATTGTTCCATTATGAGAAGAAGGGAAAACAAGGGCGGGGATTTTATCATTTTCCTAGATTTCTTCTTGTTTGTAAAAAAAATGAATCTTATAGATCATGATTTCTAAGAAAATGGAACAATTTTAGATATTTGGTTGTATAATAAAAAAAATCTAAAAATCATATTTTCATAGAAAATAGAACATTTCTTAGTCATAAACCTTTTCAAAACAGCATAATTTTAAAACAACAATAAATATTTTTAGTTGAATTAACCAAGTTGATTGGATCATATCAAGACAACTCTTATACGGTTTAGTTTTAAACCTGTGTTAGGTAAAGAGTCGAGTCGAGAGATTTTGAGATTGGTTTGTCGAACTAAATTTAATAAAAATATCAAATAGTTTTTTACAATCATAACATTTTTTATTACATTCAATTTTTTTTATCCAACTCACAAAGTGCACAAGTCTATAAACTAATATTTTTAATTTTAAATCCATGTTAGGTAGGAGTTGAGTCGAAAGATTTCAAAATTGAATTATCAAACTTAATTTATAATAATGTCAAATAATTATTTACAGTTAAAACATTTTTATTTCATTCAATTTTTTTTTGTCTAGCTCACAAAATGAACAAGCCTATAAACTAGTATTTTCTCTATTATAGGAATCACAACATTCTCAACAATACATTATATGCACTATAAAATCAAATTAATATGATTTTTCTATGTTATATGTTAATAAATAACAATACATCATTTCCTTAAAATATCATGCTATATATACACACTAGTTAGGTGTCCGCGTTGCGTCGCAAGCTCATCGTTTATTTTCATAAAAAATATCATAAAAGTTTATAATAAAAACAATATTTTTTTTTAATATTAATAATAATTGTTTTTCAAATTTATTAATTATTTCATTAATAATATTAATTATAATAAAAATTATAATATTTATAACACAAATGATAATATTTTTAATATTAATACTATTAATTATAATAAAAATAATAATATTTATAACACAAATAATACTATTTTCATAGTAATACTTTTAATGATAATAAAAATAATAATATTTAAAAAATAAATAATTATATTTAGAAACCTATGACCCAACAATCATGGGTCGTGATGAAGGACCTAATAGAATTGGGTCCTTTCGCAAGACCCATTGAGCTTGGGTCTTGAGACAGGACCCATTCAACTTGGGTCATGCACAGATGCTAAGCGATTTGGGTCCTGACACAAGGCGCATTACCATTGGGTCCTGCGCCGGACCCAAGGGGGTTAGGAGTTGGGTCAGGTGGGGATCAAAGGGGGTTGGGGGCTGGGTCCATGTTCGAACCTCAATGGGTTGGGTCTGAGTCCGGACCCAAGAGGGTTGGGGTTTGGATCTGTAGCCGGATCCAAGGGAGTTGGGGAGTGAGTCGTGTCCGGACCCAAGAGAGTTAGGGCTAGGGCCATGTTCGAACCTAAGGGGTTTGGGGGTTAGGTCCGTGTCCGGACTCAAGGTGTTTGGGGGTTTGGGTCCGTGTCTGGACCCAAGGGGGTTGGGTCCATGTCTGCACCCAAGAGGGTGAGGTCCTTGGTCGAAACCAAGAGGGTTGGGGTTTGGATCCGTGACCGCACCCAAGGTGGTTGGGGGTTGGGTCGGTGTATGGACCCCAAACCCAAGATGGTTGGGGGTTTAGGTCCGTGTCCGGAACCAAACGAGTTAGGGTTAGGGTTAGGGTCCATCACCGTCCGGACCCAAGGGGGTGAGGTCCTTGGCCGAACCCAAACAGGTTCAGGGTGGGGCCGTGTCCAAACCCAAGGGTGTCGGGGTTTGAGTCCTTCTGTGTCCGGACCTAAGAGAGTTGGGGTCGAGTCCAGACCCAAGGAGGTTGGGTCTGTGTTCGGACCGAAGCGGTTTGGGTCGATGTCCGGACCTAAGCGAGTTGGGTTTCGAGTTCGGCCGTGTCCAAACCCAAGGGGGTTAGGGGTTGGGGTTTGGATCTGTCTGTGTCCTGACCCAAAAGGGTTGGGGACAATGGCTGGACCCAATGAGGTTGGGTCGGTGTCTGGGCCCAAGAGGGTGGGGTTTTTGGATGGATCCAAGAAGGTTAAGGTTTGGGTCCGAGTCCGCATCTAGGGGGGTTGGGAGTGGGTCTGTGTCCGGACCTAAGAGGTGTGAGTCCGTGGTCGGACCCAAGCAGGCTGGGTTTGTGGCCAGACCTAAGAGAGTTAGGGGTTTGGGTCAATGTCCAAACCCAAAAGGGTTGGGTCCGTGTCCTCACCCCGGACCTAAGGGGTTGGGGGATGGGTGTGGTTCATGTCCGGACCCAAGCGAGTTGGGGTTTGGGTCCTTCCGGGTTCGGACCCAAGAGGGTTGGGTTCGTCTGTGTCTGGACCCAAGTGGGGTTGGGGGTTGAGTCCGCGTCTTGATCCAAGAGGGTTGGGTCTGTGTCTTGGCCCAAAGGGGTTGGGTCCGTGGCTGGACCCTAAGGGGTTGGGGGACTGGTTGGGTTCATGTTCGAACCCAAACAGGTTTAGGTCCTTCCGAGTGTGGACTTAAGCGGTTTGGGTCTATGCTCGGACCCGAGGGTTTAGGTCCGCGTCTGAACCCAATGAGGTAGGGTCTATGTTCGGACCAAGCAGGTGGGGTCCTTGGCCGAACCCAATAGGGTTGGGTTTGTGGTTGCACCCAAGGTGGATGGGTCTAAGTCTGGGTCCTGACACAAGATCCATTAGCCTTAAGTCCTAACACCGAACCCAAGAGCAATGAGTCATGTTATAAGACCTAATAGTACTGGGTTCGGACGCAGGACCCAAGAGAACTGGGTCCTGACGTTCGACCCATGAGCCTTGGGTCGCGCCAGGGTTTCCAGCCATGCGTGCAGGTCAGACCCAGCACATAGGCAGGGCAAACCCATCACCAGGTGTCCCCACGTGGTGCGCGGGTCTGGCTTAGCGCCAATGGCAAGCCAGCCCCAGCGCCACGTGTGCACGAGTCTGACCCAACGCATAGGCAAGGCAGCCCAGCGCCAGGTGTCCCCACATAGGGCGCGAGTCAGCCTCAGCCCTAGTGCCAGGTGCTCGCATCCCAGAACCTGCAACCCTACTAAAACTTGAGTTGATCATTTTCTCACCAACCATCTTTTCAATGCCAAATGCATCTCAGCAAAAAAGACAACATCATCCCTCCCTTGTTGCCCTTGCAACTCTTTGTGCAAATGGTTGGTTTGCCATTACATTTCTCCAATCCATAGTGCTTTATGTCTAGGTAAACAGTAACAGGAGCATTGAGCTATTTTAGTATATTGTATAATACCAGTAATCTATTATTTTCTAATAATATTATATATTTTAAAGTATTTTTATTAATACATTAATATCCGTATATATTAAAATGAAATAACGTTTCACTACGATTCTCGTGTACTTCATTGAAAGTGATTTTTTCTCCCCCATTATTAAACGAAAAAACACTATTCTTCATCCTTCTTTGATGGAAAGTGTTTTTCCCTAGCTATTGCAGTCAAATCCGAGAAAATCTGGAAAATGTTTTCCACCAACAACAAACAAGGCGTTAATTGACACCCAGAATTTTGTTTATTTTTAATTAACACCTTTAATTTTCTCAAATTGTCAATTAACTCCTTCTGCGATTTTTCAACTCTCCAATAAAGATTAAAGAAATTACGAAACTTGACACTATTTTTTCAAACACCACTGTCCGTCTGTCTGTCACGAGTCTCGACTCCCTCCCAAAAAACAAAGCATCTTAGGGTTTTTCTCCAATGGCATCGCACAACCATCTCGACGTCGATGTAAGTTCTCCTTCAATCCTACCTCTCACATAATTTCAACGTGTAAGACATGAATGCTTACGTACGTGTGTTAGGGTTTCTTTGACAATTTGATTCCGCACCGAATTCCAGGATGATGATTTTGGCGGTGATTTTCCCGGGAGCCACAATAGCAGACGTTCTGGTTTTTACTTGGTTAACTCCTTCTTTATTATCATCACCATTACATTCACGAAACAGCAATTCTTAATAATATGTTTAATCAATTAGGCAACAAGAGAAGCTTTGGAGATCTCGAGGATGACGAAGATGATATTTTTAGCTCCAAAAAGGTACCCTCTCTTTTTCACACACGCACATATACTGGTATCAGCTACGAATTATGAAGTAGAACTTTTCTTTTTTTCCGTAGGTCGTAGGAGTTGCTGAAGTCTGTAAGACTTAAAGGAATGAAAATCTTGTTTGTTGTCATTGCAGGGTAATTCCAAGGTAGAAGAAACTGCAATGATTTTGTCGCTTCGTGAGAGGTAAAGGAAGACGTACATAGAGCAACTTTTGTAAAAAGAGAAGACTAATGATGTTTATTGCTCGGTTATATTATTTTACAGTCTCATGTTCTCTTTCTGTTTTCTTATGCAGTCTTGAGACTTGTAAAAGTTCACTCGCAACATGCCAGGCATGTATCGTCCATCCCATTGTTTCTTATATGAATTATTGATTAGTAGAACTGTTCTTATAGTTTACTGCTTCGCGTATGAACTATACTTTTGAGGAGGAGACATTTTCGTTGTTGACGAAAGTTTAATTGGATGGCTGTCCATGAGGAAACATGAACAAGAAGAGTAGGAAGATTGTGAAGGAATAGAGTAAGACAGAGGAATGGAAAACTTGGTTTCTAAGTTGATAGCATAATTTTCATAAAACAGATTGTCCTTTCATTAATATCTTAGACCCTTGTTGTTCTTAATTAAATAAGGAAAATATAACTGAAATTCTTATGGATAAAGCTTATAATTGATCTCTAACAATGCAAATAATGTAAATTGGATATCTGGTGGGAGCACAGGCATAGAATTTCAGGGTAGAAGTCTTTTTTCACCTGCTTTGGATAAAGTATTTTTATAGCTTTGTTATGATCACAGCTCTTCCTCTGAAATTTTTATTGATGGGTTCCCTTTATATTTGAGATGTTTTGAATAAATAAGAATATTTGTTTGTATATTTATTATAGGTTGAGGCTACTTGAACTGATTATGTTAAGTTTTACAGTGGCACTAAATCTGCATGTGACTTCTTAAATATGATAGCATTCTGTACACAGTGTGGATGTTTTTCCATCAGATCCACTAATTGAGTTGTAATAATGCTGGTTTCAGACAGAGCTTGAAGCTGCAAAATCTGAAATTCAGAAGTGGCGTTCTGCATTTGAAAATGAGTCCTCCATACCTGCTGGGGCATCTCTTGGTTAGCCTGTTATTAGAGTTTTTTACGTTGTGTTGTAATTTGACATGTGATGCTAGAACTAGTTCTGTTTGTGAACATCCTAAAAGCTGTCCATTTTCTCAAAAATTACTTTCTATTATTTGTTGTAGAACCTAGACTAGTGATCAACTATCTTCAGACCCTGAAATCTTCTGAGGAGTTATTGAGAGAGCAGGTTAAGTGATTATATTAGACTGTTGGTTTCTTTAGCTTCTTTGGTGATTACCATACATGCAGGATTTCATCCATGTTTTCTTGTTATTATCAGTTAGAAAAGGCTAAGAAGAAGGAAGCTGCCTTTATTGTAACTTTTGCAAAACGGGAGCAGGAGATAGCAGAGCTAAAGGTGAGTCCCTCTTACACACAGTTTGCAGTTGAGGATGGAGAGGGTCTTTCACTTCTCTTCATTTTTTTCCTGTATACATTGAATGCTGGATCACATAATCGCTGCAACTGCTTAGGGAGCAATATCTGTTAGACATATAGGAGGACTGATGTTACTAGGAAGGCATATCCTCAAATTGGCTTAGATGAAAAGAGCACAAGATTGTGTGTTTTCTGGAAACCAAAATTCCTGGTCACATGTAATTTGAAATGGTTTCCCATGGTTTACCTGAACATGTACATAAATGTACAAATGAGGAAATTTTGGGAGGAGAATGAAATAACCACATAATGTGGTTTTTGTAGTTGACTGTAGTGCTATCATTTGTGTATCCTGAATCTTACTTGGGGGAAGTTCAGTGCACCCTGATTGACTATATTGATTGGTGTCATATAATTGTCTAACGGCAAATTCGCTTTAAATTTGCAGTCTGCAGTCCGGGATCTGAAAGCTCAACTCAAGCCACCATCAATGCAGGTATCAACAAGTGCTTAAATTATGTCTTGAGGTACATGTACCATCTTGGCATGCCTTGTTTATGAGGTTATAAAAATAGATATCAATTTAGCATGAAGAAAATTCTCTACGTCAGGGTGGGTTTTAGACAAGGATCTTATGTTTGCTGCTGTTCTTCCCTTCAATCTGCTTTTTTTTTTCCCCATACTTATATGCTGAATTCATTAAAGGCTATAAAGTTCTCATTGTTTCTAACAACATTCTGTCCTATACATTAAATGCCCGTCTTTTCAAGTTCCAGATGAATTATCGCTACTGTTTCCCTTGAGTTTCAAAGTGAAGCTGCATATTTGTGCTCTTATCTGATTTTAGGAAATTTCTATGACTTAGAATTTACATGGCCTGGTTGTAGAGTGTGTGATTGTTTCGCATTCTCTCTGACTATTCTTTATTGTTTCTTTCCCTTTTTTTCTCCTTTTCTTTTTGGCGATCAACCTGGTAGGCAAGGAGGTTACTGCTGGATCCAGCAATTCATGAGGAATTTACACGTTTGAAGGTTTGTGCTTAAACATTTTAGTGAAAGTAAAATTTAGCTCAAGTTGATGCATTACATGCACATACTGTTACCTTATAATCTAATTGGATTATCTTATTTTGAGACACATCGATTAGCAGAGGTATCAACTCAATTGTCCTTGTTAAAAATAGGATAAATCACATACCATGAGTTCATAAAGGTAAAATATTACATTAAATACTGGATAACTTCTCAGGTAAGGTCCTGTTAATTTTAATTTGGTCTGGGTGATCTGGGCTTCTGCATATTGAGAATTCCTTGCATTGAAGACTTCAGACTTGATACCATAAGTTGTTTTTGCAACTTCGTGCGTGATTATAAATGTTTGTTTGATGTTCTTAGATGATGGGTTTATGGTGGTTTCTTAAATGCTCTAACAGAATTTGGTTGAGGAGAAGGACAAGAAGGTGAAGGAATTGCAGGATAATATTGCTGCTATGAATTTTACTCCACAAAGCAAGATGGGGAAGATGCTGATGGCAAAGTGTAGGACACTGCAAGAGGAAAATGAGGAGATTGGGAATCAAGCTGCAGAAGGAAAGGTACTGCTCTTGTTTTTCTATATTTTGCTTGTTTTTTTGCCCCCTCTGCTTGTGTACATTTCGTTCTTGCTCCCAGTTTGGTGTTTGGTTCTTTTTGGAAGGGAAGTGCTTTTCATGCTTGATGGTTATGATTTTCCTACTGCTAGAAAATTATAAATTGTACCTTTCTTTTCTCTATGTTTGGTTTGTGGAAATGGAAGGGGTTTGTTCTTTTGGGGAGATTGGGGGGGATGATGTAAAAGCTTTAGCAATATCTATCTGAATGTTTGAATTTTGTTTTTGATCATGATGAAATGGATGTGAAACCCATTGGCTGCTGAATATGACTAATAAATTGATTGTGTTCTTCACGAGAGACTCAAGAAATAAAAAATGTTGACATGATATTTGGATGTACTTGGAAAAGATTTTTGATGCCCTCTGTATGATATCAGTCAGAAAGGACAGCTCCTATGTTTCTGGAACTTGTTTATTTGTCATCTTCTAGATTTTGCTAAAGCTTTGTTCCAAAAATGGTTGTTGGTTGCAGATACATGAATTAGCAATGAAACTTGCTTTGCAGAAATCGCAGAATGCAGAACTTAGAAGTCAATTTGAAGGTTTGTTATATTTTAATGCAACTGCCCCCTTTCTTTTAAATGCAGGTTTTGGTTTTTATGTCTTTCGTTATATACACTTGTAGGTTGTCATTGCTGCTTATACCATGTCTTGCTCACAGTTCATGTTTTTTGGGCTAATTGCACTTGGATGATGAACGATTGGCTTTTTTATGGGACACTGATTTATGCTCCTTTTCTTTTGTTAGCTGGTTAAGTAACATATGTGCCATCTAACAGTAGTTTCTGTTGAGTCAAGGGTTCTCTGTCTCCTTGAATAAATTTTACCAGCTATTCTGTTTCCAATGCCCTGCTGATGCCTTTTTCATATCATCCATGAATAATTGATAGATCTCCTATTTGTCAACTTAATCATCACTTTTCTGTTTTTTCTCATTGATTTTACCATGTGTGCTGGTAGAAATTGTGGTCGGTACTTCCATGATTACTGGGATTCCAAAACTTAGTTGATGGTTTTCTACTACAAATTTTCACTATGTCAAAACTGATCTTTAGTTAAATTAAAATTATATTCAAAGTCTTGGGAGATTTTTTAGCTACAACCCTTAATCCATTAAAAAATTGGCACTTTTGATTTTACTTTTTTTTTTGTTTTTCTATTGAGCTGGATAAAAGCGGAGAAGTTGTAGCCATATCATAATAACTAAAAAAGGATATAAAAAATAATGGTATAGAATCTTTTGAGGCGAAGAAGCATTATGAGCAAACCAGGCTCCTGATTTTTTCGCAGAATTTCTTTCTTTATTTTTTTAGATGTGATGATATGGGTTCATCCATTACTTAGCAGCAAAAGAATCTGTTCCAATTCTGGCCATTCTTTTAATGGATAACGATTGTCTCCTAAAAAAATGTTCAAGACTTATGATATCATATTGTAATTTAATTGAAGGCCATTGTTTACTTTGTCAAAGTGATAAACTAAATTTTGAAATCCTTATAATCATGGAAGTAAGAACTTCCAACTATTCTTTCTAAGGTGTGAAGGCGCATCTTAGAAATCTCCTTTTGCCATTTAATAGAACTTTTGATAAATCCTCTGCCATTTCGGCTGTTTATCAAATGTCCTTTGTGGACTTTTTTGAGAACCTTATCCTAGTAGAAGCGGGCATTTGAATGTTGGCTAGTTACCTTTGGAACAGAGGGTTTTGTTTCTCCCAAGCAAATTGGTAGTTTTATTAGGAGAGCAAGGATTTCTTAAGACTTCATTCTTTTTTTAATCCTTGCACTGATAGCATGAAAAACTAAAGCTTTCTGTATAAATGTCCATTCCCTAGACTATTTATTTCACCCAGTTTATTAATCAAATAAAAGCTCCCATCTTGCTTCAGTAGTGCGGTTGCCCTTTTTTGTGCTTGAACAGTGATTTGCCATTTTATACTGTAGCTATTACTATGGTTTTTGTTTTGCTCGAATTCATTTCTATGATAGTCACAAAAAATGCATCTAGATGTATGGTTTCTTTACCAGTTTATTGAAATTAATCACTTAACTGCATGGTAGCTTTGTCATGCTTTTTGGTTGATGACAGGAAACTACCTAGACTGTAAAGATTACACTTTACCCGTTGAACTATAATATTGTTTGCCTTTTACATGGAAATGACAAATGGTTATACCTTGTATGTAAATCATTGGCTCTTACCATTTTGATTTTCTTGCACTGCTCATACAGGACTGTACGAACACATGGAGGGCCTGACAAATGATGTAGAGAAGTCAAATGAAACGGTTGTTATCTCAAACCTTTTCTTTTATTACTTGAAGTTACAGGCAGACACTGTAATTTAAGGTCTTAATAATTTAATCACCAAAACATGTTCACAATTGATTTCTTCAAGAATCTACTTTTTAGCAAAATCCTCATGTATATATTATTTATTATTCCGATGATGTTTGCAATAAAATATATTGAATTGAATTTAAACTGTTTCAGACAATGCTTGTATAAAGTAAATATAAACAATCTAATTTCTCTACTCTTTAATGATGATACCCATTATTGATATTAAATTAGGAATGCCTAGATTTTCTTTAAACCGTGGATGTACCACAACAAAGAACTTGATAATTTTGATTCTCAATTGTTTCATCTGCGGTCTTGTTGGCAAATCATGTTGGGAGAAACAGTTATTGTGGACGAGATATATCTCATGTCTCTGGTGTTATTTTTGACAATAGTTGTCCCATATTAGACACCGACTCCAGTTTTAGTTCTCAGTGGCTCATACGTATTCTGGGTTGGTTGAAATATTTTTTAATCACAGCTCTGTATCAGTTTATGTTCTGCCATCATGCAAAATGAACCACTATGAATTATATCATGTGAATGAAATATAGAATAAATGCATGAATCTGTAAATTAGCATCCAGTTTGTGTTCCTTTGTGGATTATGTTTAAACAGAAGGATACATTCTTGTCTTCCATTGCAGGTACTTCTGTTGCAAGAAAAGCTAGAGGAGAAGGATCAGGAGCTTAAAAAGCTGAAGCTTCAACTACAGCAGAAGACATTTGTGGAGGAAAAAACTGATCCATGTCCAAATAAAACAGTCAGCGCTGATGAGTTTAAGAAGGAAGCTGAGGTCAACTAGACTGGACAATTTGTAGAATATATCATTTTCATCCTCCATGGTTGCGCGCTGTACATTATAATATATTTGTTAACTATTCTTTTCAAATATTTCATTATTATGTTGGGAGGGTTTTGTGGCCAGCGTAGGGCACCCAAATTTGCCCATGCGTTTTTTTTTCTCATTTGATGTGAAAGTATTGTCAGGACCGCTGGGTGAGCTCTGGTGTGGCTAGATGACAGATGAGAATTTAGCTCATGATTCGTGGGACTAATGCGTGGATTGGAAAGTGGAAACTAGGTTTTGCAAAGCAGGTCCAAGCTGTTTGGGTTGTTAAATCGTAGACCAACGTCACAGCGAATAACTTTCTACTTTCTGGAATGTCATTCGTCATTGGCTATGGTTTGCCTTAACTTAGGAATATCTAGGTTGCCTATTTTTTTTTTTAAAAAAAAACACCCTCATATGAACAAAAAAAGTCTAAACACATGGGTTCAAGGATAACCCAACCCCAGTGATTGATAATACTATGGTTTGTTTTTTTTTTTTAAAAAAAAAAGAAAATTAGATGATTTTTAAATAAATATTGAGCACGTGAGTTAATTTTTTATGTTATGAAATTATATTAATCCTATAAAAAATAATAAAATAATCAAATGTTAGTCTGAAACATACTATGAATACCAATTAAAAATAATTTAAATGCTAAAATACCAATTCAAAATAAATCAAAATTTAAAAGATAAATTGAAAAAAAAATCTAAAAATAATTATCAAAAACCCTAACAATGAGTTTTTTTTAAAAAAATAAAAAATTATATATATATAATTGTTAATTTGGTTTTACACATATATATTATGTTGTTTATTTTGTTATTACTATTTTTTTAGAAAAACTAAAAATACATTTTAATTAGAAATGAAAATATCTAATGAAAAAAAATTCTTTTAGACCTCTTCGTCCTTCAACATTCTCAATTTTTTTTTTATATGCCATTTTTTTTTATCTTGATGAAAATGTCCCTTGAATTATCACAAGAAAAATTAAATTTTAAGAAAATAGAAAATAAGAAATTTAACAAACTTGAAAAACCTATAAAAAAAATTAAAAAAAATTCAAAGTATATAAAAAGGGAATAAACGTGAAGAAAAACAATTAGCCAAATGTTAAAACTTAAAATTGAAACTGCGCATGGACTCCAAAACTGCCACTTGACCACCCGACTACTAATATTTATTGATCATTTACGCTCAAACTTTTATTTTAATCAAAACCTTTGCTTTTTTTTAAAAAAAAAGACAAAACATCACCTAGAATCTGACCACCATTATGTTGACCGAAAAATCAAGAAAGAAAATTTATGAACTCAAACCCATTTTTACTTGAAAAAACATGTGAAGACTTGAATAAACCTATTTGTGACCTAAAAGCACTCAAAATCAATGTCAGAAAAAAATTTTAACTTGATTTTTAAAAACATTTTGAAACAAAATTTATTCCCAAATAATATTTCATTGAAACTCTCTTTCGTATTAAAATGAACTATTTGATATCAAGATTGATCTTTTTTCATGGTTGAAATAAATTTTAATCAATAAATTTCTTTTTGTAACACCTTTTTTAAAGAGTCTCTCTCATCTGGGATAAGAAAATAAAAAACTTTTGGACCAAATGAACTTTTCTTCCAAATTCAGATTGGACATTACTCTTTTTTTTTTTTTGTCCTCATTCTTTGAGTTTTTCTCATCCTTAAAAAATTGACAAATTAATCATTAATTAGGGCATAATATAAGAATGCTATTGAAAAAAAAAAATTGAGGATAAAAAAACAAGGTGCTTCAGTGATTGTCCTAAAAGTTTCAATATAGTTTATAATGTTTTGAAATGTTAAAGCAGCATATTAAGGATGATTTCAAGCTTTGCATTATTCTCGCCCGTTATAAATTATCATTATATTATAATTATAAACTAACTAAGACTTTTTCCAGGTGTTTCCTTGTTTGTGTAAATAGTGAAGTATTTGGTTTTGTTTTTCATTTTTAAACTTTTTTTCTTGTTTTTTCACAGCCTAATTAAATGAAATTAAATTTAAAATTATAGTAAACATACCAAATTAAAAACAGAGGATTGACAAGAAGAATACGAAAAAAAGGCATGATCAATCCTAAATTTGTGACAATTTATATTTTAATACAGCTTATTTTGTTTATTTTTCGATTCATGAGTTTGATAAAGGCAAGAGAAACTCATTGAAAAATAACAAAATAAAAAAGAGTTGATGGTTGTCATAATTTTAACAATCAAATTGGCTAAGTCTAGTGTCAAAAGATTTCATTCAACAAAAAGAGTTTAATGATAGTGGTTTTTTACCTTCATCTTACCTGAAAAGTTAGATCGAGCTCGAGAGAGAATCCCTTTTTTCTAATTTGATTGTGTTTTTTAACCAATTTATAGGTGTTTTGAGCTGAAAAATTTGTTTATTGAGATTTCTACAGTGTTTTGTGTCAAAATAGGTTAAAAATGAGATTTTGAACCCTAAAACACCTTAACTTGATTTTCCAGTTATTTCCAAGTGATCAGAATGTGAGTTAGGAGACATGTAGTATGCATTAATTTTCCTAAAAAAAACGAACTACATGTTGTCCGATCCTTATTTCATAAAAATATAAGATTGGGCACATGGGCCTTAGTTTACAGGCCCACGCACCTAGACTTGTCTAGTTAGCCAAACATGCGACTCTAACCTATTAAGCCTAGCTTCTCTTCTCTCTCTTTTTTTCTATTGTTTTTGACAAAAAATTAATAAATACCCTCCTTTTGTATATACTTTTTAGTTTATATTAAATTTTTTTATTTCAATTTAAAATAATACCATCTTTATCTAATTTTTCAAATTGTTTTGTTCCCTTTTTTTAATAAGAGTTTTTTTTACTGATTTTATATTTTTATAATATCTCAAAGAGATTATTATTATTTATATATTTTTTCATTTATATTTGATATAAATAAATTGTATTGATATGGTGTATTAAAAAAAAACATCATTTGTTCTTGATGAGAAAAGATAACCTTCTAAGTAGAGGTGTTAAAAAAAAACAACTCATTTGTAATATTTGTATTATTTAACCCGACTCAACTCGTCAAAGTCAGATAATGTGGATTTTACAGATGATAGTGAATAAAAAAACCTAACAAATAGATATCACAGGTCAGGATTTTTGAAACCCGCGCAATCAGACCTAACCCGTATAACCTAATGTAAGTAACTCGAGTTCTTGGTATAAATAATATTTTTTCTTCTCTCTCTTTATTTTTTTCCTTCTCTCGCCTTCACACTCACAATCACCTCTCACTCTGTTAATCTCTTTCCCTTTTCTCTATTCTCTATTTTCACAAAAATTATAGTTGTTTTTTTTTTTTCTTAAGTTTGATTTGATGAAGTAACAATATATTTTACAATTCCAATCTTTTCTATTTAGTAACCAAGAGACCATGAAAAAAAAAACAAATGAAAACTTCAAGAATTCATATTGAACTTTTATTTTTTTAGTCAAATCACAAACCCAAAAGAACTTTATAGTCTCTTCCTCATAGTTTGTCTTTGTATCATGTTGCACCCTATTTGTTTGATAAAAATATTCGACTGTGATTTTTATTATTTTTATTTTACATGGAAATTATAATAGTTTTTATTTCATCCCGAACATATACATTTTAAAGGTCTTATCTAGTTCCAACAGTTGCAATTTGATATTTTTTTAGGATTATTGAAGAATAAGAAAATTAATATGCCCAACCAGCGAATATCTATAATATCCACAAAAAATTAGCCCAACCCAATATATTCAACCCTCTCGGGTCTAAAATAAAATAGGTGGAGTTTATATTTTATCAAATATCATAAGTTAGATTGTATACAATCATGGGTCAAAACCCAGTCCATTAAATACCCCTACTTTTATTAAGATAAAAAAAAAAGACATAAACTTGAAAGAAAAATGGGTGTTAAATAATTGCATATTCATCTTAATAGCATTAACAACTCCTTCACAAAATTGTATTTCTCAATAAAAAAGCATTCATAATATTGATATAATTTCTTACTATATTAAAAATCAAGTTGAGATTATACCCACATCGCAGCACATGTTTTAAAACTAGAAAATAACTTATGGGGTGGCTACTTTTTTTATGAAAAATTGACTGCTTGGCCGGGGGTAGGAGGAAGTACACGGTTTGTAAGAAGTTTTTCGTTATGAGGACTAAATTGTATGTTATCACCTTAGAACAAGGGTTAAAAACTTCCAAAGAAGGACCTATTTGTAAATAAAATTAAGATATGAAGATTAAAATGATCTACTGAAACCAAACAAAAAAAAAAAGCAATGAATCACTCTGCTCCATTATATCATCATTTCTCTATCATTTCATTTCAAACAATGTCAGTTTGCTTGCTACTAAGATCAATTTCTTGGAAGAGTACACGATGATCTAAGAGATCCATTCATCAAATCCGCAGACCCCTCCATTAAATTGAACGTTGGGAGGATCAATCCTAGTCGTGGGGCCATGCACTCAAGTGACCTGCTACAGGCAGCATATATATATATATATATATATATATATATATATATATATATATATATATATATAGAACAAAATTTACAGTGCGGGGACAGGATTTAGTTTGATGCAAGGTGTTCAATTCTGTTTTGTTTTGCTTGAAATATCCGAAATATTTTATATTAATTTAAAAAATAGAATAAAATAAAATAATTTTTATCTTATTTTAAATCTCAGTCCGTTCCAGATTTTTCAGCTAAATTTCAGCCGGAATATTCTGGTTTCATTCCACATATTCCGTTTCAGTTTTGTAAAGTCTTTGAATCAAATTGAACCTGATTCAATTTAATTAATTAAACCATCCGAGTATAATTTTTTTTTCATTACTATTTTCAATAAAAATAATATTATTAATAATAATATTGAAAATTATTATTACTATTTTCATTAACAATTATATTAATTTTTTAAAATTAGATTTATCACTAATATATATGGTTTATATTCATATTGTTTTTTTTTCATGTTTATACTTTGTAGGAATTTGAGCAAAACAAGGGATGCTTTAGATCCTATTAGCCTCGATAACATTGATCTAACTTTATATTTAAAATATTTGTGTTAAAACATTTTACTTTCATAATATTTTGATATTTTTTTTAAGTTGAATTATTTTAAGTTAAAGATCTATTTAATCTCGACTATTTAGAAATATTTTAAATTTTAAAATTATATTTGTTTGGCATTGTATTTGTATTGCATAATTTATAATTAAATTTATCTTGAATTTGAATTATGCTTGTTGAATTATATATATATACAGTACAACCTCGAAACGACACGCCGAAACACTCCTAAACTAAAACATTTCATTTCAATTGAAAAAATAAAATATCTACCGAAACGGAATTGACAACCTTGGTTTATTGTGAACTGCTATAATCAAATTATCTTTATACATTTTGATTTTTTTTTAAAAAAAAGTCATGGTGTTAATGGCATATTAGTCCATTTCAATGGCTAATAGGTCATCATGAATTTTTTTTAAATATTTTTTTTAAAATTATATTTTTAATATGTTCACCCTTAATTTGTTTTTATTTTATTTTATTTAATTAATTTAACATGTGTTTTAATTTTTTATATTGATTTTAATAAATAAATTCAATAAACATAGCTAGATAAACATCTCATTTTACAGTATAAAATATCTTAATATACATCTATCTTCCAGTTTTTTCAATTTCTCTTTTAATTATTGTTATTTATTTTTAAATTTTTTTATATTAATAATTATCAATTTATTTAATTACATGCTTCTTAGGTTTTTTAATTTATTCTTTGATTTTTTTTTTATAAAAAAAATCCATATCAAAATAGCTTGCATTCCTAAGTTTTTTTTTTTAAAATAAAATTTACGAATCACATGAAACACAAGTCAAATAGCAAATAGCTAGTGTGTAAATATATACAAAGACTGGCAGCCTCGTGGACTGTAAAATTAAAGCATCGACACGTACGAGGAAACTATACTCCACCCAGTGTTTAAAAAAAAAAACCTATATCCGCAAGCAAAAACTCGAAGTTAGAGTCCTAGATATTAAGGGAGCTTCATTCTTCCCTGGGGCCACCCCAATCCAGCGCTGCCCATGTTTCCAACTGCTTTTATAGGTTCAACCAAGCCCTTTGTGGTGTTGCCTAAAGCCTCTCCCTGCACAATTTATAAACAGCAAATGGTAGCTCAAGGAAACCATATAATGGCTCTAAGTTTAACCTTGGCCATCAGATATATGAGGCCAATTTCGTCTGTACAATTCATGATCAAATGAGATGATTTACTGAATTGGAAACTTCTCTATGAAAAGGATATTTACTACTTTTGAAAGGTCGATACAGTCTCATAAATGACTACCGACAATTTAAGTTTCAAGGAGTATTTTTTTTTTTTTGCTTAGTGAATTAAATTCTTTGTTTCAAAGATAGCCTAAAAAAATTGTGGCTAAGTTATCCAATGTTTGTGGGAGATGACATACCTCCTTCCAGCCCATGTTTTCCAGAATTTTCCTGGCATAACTACCAGCTCCAAATGACATGCTCAAGGCTTCAGCAGCAGCTTCCTCTGTAGAAGTAGAAACTGGAGATGAAGAGCCACTCACATCACCAAATAAAGAACTCTTTTGTCCAGGGCCCACACCAAAACCACCATGCAAGTTTCTTCTCTCAGCAGCTCTATCCCTGTATGCGTGGCTTGCTTGCTGAGAATGCAACAGAAGGCATATCACAAGTTAAAGAAGCAAGAAGCATGATAAAGCCACCAAATTGATTATATACAGAAAAAAAATGGTTGTACATGATTTAGACAAGCTTTAAAGGAATATATTTACTGAAATGTGTCAACTTCCTCTTTTTTTTTTTTTTTTTGATAGGGCAGTGTCATTTTCTCACAAACTGATGCACCATCCAGCATGAAAAGCAAGAAAATTATACATTGGCAAGATTTCAACCGTTCTAGGTACAGGTTAACAGACCAAATGACCAAAATCTACCATATGAAGGCTGACAGGGTCGACCAAATGTTGAAGTTTTGGCACTAAAGCACAATACTTCCAGTAACATATTATAGACCAAAATTGCCAAATTCCAGCTGATTCATGGCAGACAAAATTTGGTGATATGTAGTTTAAAAATAATAAAATATTAGACCTGGCAAGGTCTCTATAACCATCTATGCCAGTAGGTTACAAGTATAACTAAGATTCTAGCATTCTAAGTCAACTAACAACGAGAAATATGGCCAATGTGAAAGGAAATTTGATCAATGACCTATGCCCAGGATATGGCCTAAACAGGGCAATCAAAAAATACAATATCCTAACAATCATCTGGAAGCACTAGCATATGAAAGGCCTTTATTTGAAAAAACAAAAATGCATGGAACAACTAACATGTTAATCTATCAGCAGTCAGGTGTTATGGTTATCTGTAAGCATCTAGTTGCTGTTAGCAGGTCTACAGGTGTCATGGTATTACCCAGAATCATCTTTTGCTAAATGGCAATAGCTATTAGATGCAATCAAGTCTCTCAAGGACTGCTCTGGGTATTATTGCAGATATTCTTCGTAAATTGGGAATACACAAGACTATACTGGGATTAATCTCTACTTCTTGTAATCGAAAAGGGCCTTCAAAATATTTCCATGTTTTTCACTATTATATTTATTTATTTATTTTAAGGTGATTCTCCTTAAATTGAACTGGCTTTATCCACCAGTTATTCTATGTTGCGTTATTTTTTAAAATTGGTTTCAAGTTATTTGATATTGATTTCAAGTTTCTCTGTTGCAGAAGTTACCATTTTGGATGCAGAGAGTTGATTGGATAACACAGTCGTGCACTTGCTATCAGCATCTTCATCAGCTGATCTTGATTCACCTTTTCCACTTGATTTTGTTAGGGGGCTATCTTGCATGGTATTAGATAATTCAGGGAAATCCCAGCCTTTTGTTGGGTTGGAAGAATCATAAGTTGACATGGAAGCCAAATATCTTGTGCTAGGACTATGCAACTTATAAACTTGTCCTGAAGAGAAATTTAAACAGCTTCATAAATTTGCAACCTTTCATAGTAAATGCACCACATCATACAGTGTTTCAATTTCTAGATACTAACATTACTTTCAACTTCCCCTGCAACCAAAATTAGAAAGTGAACTAACATCAAAGTGGCACAGAAAACACAAAAACTGTCATGCTATCTACTAAATGAGGCAAAATCCGAACCTGTTCTAACTCGTACCAGGTCAAGGTGTACTTCACATATTGGAGCAGTTCTAAAGCGACTACAGCTAGAAGGCATAGAAGGATGAGACTTCGCAGATCGCTTCACCAGCTGCCCAGCCAACCTAGCCTCCTGACCTTTTCCAACCTTTCGAGAACCCTTGACCATTTCCCAGTCCCATAAATCGACGGCATGAAAATCTGGCACTGGCTCTTCCCTGGAATGGACTACTTGACCGTACTGAGCTCGCCAGTTTTCTTCATCCCTTGAGGCATCTGTATAAGGGAAAAAAGGGCCATAAGATCAAAGTGGAAAACAGGGTCTGCTTCAACCAAAGTCTGTAATTGCTGAACCACCATAAGAAAATTGAACTCTGAGGATCAAAGTGGAAAACAGGGTTTGCACTTTCATGTATTGCTTTTGAGGGGGGAAACATGCGGTTCATGATGGTATCCTAATAGTACTTGTTAAATGTATCTATTAACCATTTCTGTAAACTGACCTGGAAGCAGTTTTGAATCCAAGCATAAAAAAGCAATTAAACAGAAACCAAAAGGAGAAAGATAAAAAAAAACAGAACACGAACAACTTTTATGTCTAAGCAGTCAATGGCAGGCAATGATTCAGCTATGACACTTTTACCTGGGTCAGCTAAGCCATGGTGGCCTTCTGTGATTGGATCACCTTCTTCTGGCTTGCAATTATCATTATTGACTGCAAATCACCCATGTAGGACCATTTAAATTATTGCCAAAGCACAGCAAACTGACGCGCAAAATCTTCCACGCTTTTTTTTTTCAAAATACTTTGTGACAGTCAGATGAAGAAGCTGTCTCACCATCCATTTTCAAAGCTATCACAGGATCATCAGAGGCATCAATCGCTCGGTTAGAACCAGACAAATAAATGTTGATTAGTGTTTCTTCCAACCTGGATCATGTAAGTAACATTGTTAGAAGGTGCATAATAACATGAAAATCAGGTGCATAGCATGAGGTCTTGTATTCCAGAACATACCACTCCGATGGTGCAGGCGGATTTTCAGGTTCTTGAATGCTGCTGCACTCAGTGTATCCTGTAGATAAGAGACCCGGTGAATTGAGAAAAATGAAAAATAATAACTCACTGCACACTGCACTGAAGAAACAGGAATGACAAATAAGTTAAATGGGAAGAAGGTTGAACCAGACTTATCAACCACATCATCGAAGTTTTGCAGAGAGATGTTCAATGTCTCATCAGATAAAACATAAAAATTATTTATACACATATAATGAGGAAAACATGACACGGGCCAAGCAAAGAAAGTTTAGCTCCTATTTACAAATTAACACACACTCTCTCCCATTAATCATCTATCCATCAAACAAAGTCAGCTGCAAGCCAATACATCTATGCAGGATGCAACAAGCATTTTATAATCCTGTCATCTAGCAATACTGGGTAAAAGCTAAGTAGCAATCTTGTCAATAACTCATTTCTTCAGTAAAAACAGCACCATCCCGAGAGGCTCACCTAGATTGCTTTCATCGACAACAACTCCACGATGTTGGAAAGATTCAGAATCATTTGCTGGTGGAAATGAATAGAGATTTTCATAAACATTGCCTTCAACATGCGTAAACGACTCATCTTGAAGGGTATTATCAACAAAAGTTTCCCTTTCACATTCATTATTAACCTGAAAGCAAAATGTCATAGCCAAAACACGAGAAATAATAATCGAGAAAACAGAATCCTTGGCATTGAAAACAACCAACTGAACCAAGAAAAATTGCTACCTTGTCACTACATTCTAAAAGCACATAACTTCCATTCTCGAACTTGTAATAAAGCCCATCTCTACTGCTGTAGAACCAGCCAGCACTTGGGTCATGGTAAAATCCACTACTGCATCAATTTAAGACAAAAGGAAACAAAAGGTTATCATATTTATACCGAAGAAAACGTTGTCAGCAACAAAAAACCCAGAACCAAAAGTGGAAGAATTCCCAGATAAAATTATGCATTAATTAGATTACGTGAGAGATCAATAATTGAAAAAGCAACCTGGCATGGAAATAGAGTTGAGTGGTTTGATCCCAATCAAAAGCGAAATCGTCTCTTTGTGTCTCTTGAGAATCTGGTTCCGTGTCTCCCGCCATTTCTTCGTCGGGAGTTGAGTTGGGCACCGCACCTTCCGCTATTTCTTCGTCGGAGTGTCTCTACCTATCTTCGATTGAAGCCCATCGTAATATAAATTACCATCTGTACAACAAGTTGTCCATTCCGAATCTCAGCCCAGCCACGGTCGTGTTTGGTTTTTACAGTGGAAGATACTTTTAAATTAAAAAATGCATATAATGTTTTTTTATATATTTCTACGAGAAGACATGTCCGTGCGCGGCCGCGGGTTTATAAAATAAATATACTTGATAGTGTTATAATTGTGAATCAACATTAGATAAGTAATAGAAACTAAAAATATGATGGAGCAAATATTTCATGACGGAAAAAAAAGTTGTGTTGGTGATCAAAAACTTAGAGACTGAACAAAATAATTTGTAACAATCTACAATGTTTTGTGAGGAAAGATATAGTGATTTCGCCACATGATTTAGCTTTTCTGTTAATAAAAAACAAAAAAAATATAAAGCTAAATTCTCTACTAATTTAATATTAAAAAAAAAACCAACAAAGATAATTTTGGAAGGAAAAAAAATCCATGAGAAAAAACATTGTAGCAATTGACAATGTTTTGTGAGAAAAATTACAGTGCTTTCCCTAATAAAATAAAATAAAAAACCATTTAGAGAAATACTGTAGCAATCCACAGTGTTTTGTGAGAAAAATTACAACGCTTTTCCCATATGATTTAGCTTTATTGTAATTATAATTCTTAACCAACTTAATATTCAAAAAAAAATTCAACAAAGATAATTTTGGAAAAAATCATAAAAAAATCATATGGAAAAACACTACAACAATTCACAGTGTTTTAAAGAAAAAAATTATAAAGCTAAATTCTTAATCAGCTCAATATTAAAAAAAAAATCGACAGAGACAATTTTAGAAAAAAAAAATAACAAAAAAAACACCAAAAAAAGGGAGAAAAAATCATGCTGAAAACACTGTAGCAATTCACAGTGTTTTGTGATTAAAGCTGCAGTGCTTCCCCACATGATTTAGCCTTATTTGTAATGACTTGTAATTGTAATTCTCAAACAACTCAATATTAAAAAAATAAAATTAGCAAAGATAATTTGGAAAAAATTATAAGCAAAAAAAACTATTTGGAGAGACACTATAGCAATCCACAATGTTTTGTGAGGAAAGCTACAGTGCTTTCCCCACATTATTAAGTTTTATTACAAAGTTAAATTCTAACCAACTCAATATTAAAAAAAAAATCAACGAAGATAATTTTAGAAAAAAATATTACAAAAAAAAACGCAAAAGAAATTGGAAAAAAACCTTGTGAGGAAAAACTTGTATTTACTTGTAATTGCAATTCTTAACCAGCTTAATATTTAAAAAATAAAATTGACAAAGATAATTTTAGGGAAAAACATAACAAAAAAGAAAAAAACCATGTGAGAAAAAACACCGTAGCAATCCACAGTAATTTGCGAGAAAAGTTACAGTGATTTTCTCACATATTGTAAATGTAATTTTTAACCAGCTCAATATTAAAAAAATAAAATAAAAAAAGATAATTTCGGAGAAAATCATAAAAAAAACTACGTGGAGAAACACTATAGCAATCAACAATGTTTTAAAGAAAAAAAATTACAAAACTAAATTCTCAATCAGTTCAATATTAAAAAGAAATAAAATCGACAAATAATTTTGAAAAATAAAAAAATAAAATAGAAAAACTATGTGGGAAAACACCGCAACAATCCACAGTATTTTAAAGAAAAAAAATTACAAAACGAAATTTTTAACCAGCTCAATATTTAAAAAGTAAAATCAACAAAAATAATTTAAAAAAAGAAGAAAAATAAATGCAAAAAAAAAAACAGAGGAAAGTTGAAAAAAAATAATTTTGGCAAAAAAACAAAAAAAAAATGAAAAAAAAAGAAGAGGAATGCACTGTGGATTACTGTTGTAATTCACAGTGCATTTGGGTGTGGGAAAATCACTGTTTCCCCACACCCTTTAGTTATATGTATAATATTTCTATATTTCAAAATAAATCCAAAAAATATTAATTTAATATTTTTTTCAGATAAAAATATTTTTTAAAGCATTTAAAAAAACATGTTGCGATAAATAACAAGTGGGTTTTTTTTTCTATTTATAATTTGTTTTCAAACTCAAGTCTTGAGTATAGTTATCAAACCCGGCCTGATAGTTGACCCGGCCAAGAGGCTGGGTTTCATGGGTCTTTTTTAAAGCATTTTTTAAAAAAACATGTTGCGATAAATAACAAGTGGGTCTTTTTTTGTCTATTTATAATTTGTTTTCAAACTCAAGTCTTGAGTATAGTTACCAAACCCGGCCTGACAGCTGACCCGGCCAAGAGGCTGGGTTTCATGGGTCAACTCGGGTCAACCCGAAAAATTAAAAAAAATATTTAAAGTTTTAATATTTTGTATGAAAAAATTAAGAAAAAATCCATGTGAATATAGGTTATACAAGTTGTAAATAATGAAGTTTAAGAGATTATTTAAAAATGTTTTTTGTCCCACATTGAAAAGATATTATGTTATCCTTTTAAGTTGAAGTATTTAAACAAAAAAAGTTTTTTATCCCACATTGAAAAAATATAACTTTTTCCTTGTGAACATAGAATATATATACTAATGGACTTCAAATCCCACATTTAAAAAATAACTTCTTTCTTATGAAGAGCTTCGAATCCCATATTGAAAAGATATTATGTTATTCTTTTAAGTTGAAGTATTTAAACCAAAATTTTTTTTATCCCACATTAAAAAAACATAACTTTTTTCTTGTCAACATAAAATATATATGCGAAAAGGCTTTAACTCTCACATTGAAAAATAATTTTTTTCTTAGAAACATAGAGTATATATATACTAAAGGGTTTTAAATCTCACATCGCAAAAACATAACTTTTTTCTTGTAAACATAGAGTATATATACGAAAGAACTTCAAATCCCACATTGAAAAAATAACTTTCTTTTTAGGAACATAGAGTATATATATTAAAGGGTTTCAAATCCCACATTAAAAAGATATTATGTTATCCTTTTAAGTTTAAGTATTTAAACAAAAAAGTTTTTTATCCCACATTGAAGAAACATAATTTTTTTCTTGTGAACATGGAGAATATATACGAAAGGGTTTTAAATCCCACATTGAAAAAATAACTTTTTTTCTTGGGAACGTAGAGTATATTTACTAAAGGGTTTCAAATTTCACATTGAAAAAACATAACTTTTTTCTTGTTAACATAAAGTATATATACGAAAGGGTTTCAAATTTCACATTGAAAAAACAGTTTTTTTCTTGGAAACATAGAGTATATATACTAAAAGGTTTCAAATCCCACATTGAAAAACTAAAATATTTTTCTAATATTTATATAGTGAACTTTAAAAAGTGTTACTAACTAACTAAAAAAATATGAAAAAACAGGGATATAGGAGAAAAATCACATTTGAAAAAAAAAAACAAAAACAATGGGTCTCGTCCGGGTTCGCCCGGGTCATGGGTCGACTAGTTGGGTTGACCGGGTTTTGCCGGGTTGTTGCACTGGCCGGTCTTTTAACGAACCCGGATCGGTCCAGCCACCCGGTCGACCCGCCGGGCTGGTCCTGGTTTAATAACTGTGGTCTCGAGTTGAAATTTGTCTTTTACAAAAATATTTCTTTTGAGAATTGGAAAGATTGTTACTAGAAGAGTGCTTTTAAAAAAAATGTTGGATTGTTTTTTTTTAAATTATAATTTAGTATAATGTTTGCTATGTGTCCAACAAGACTAATAGTGAACACCTTTTTTTTTGTCAAAACAGAAAAAAAATAGGTATCAGGAAAGTATTTCATACTAATAAAAAAATATAAAACAACATATCTTATTTTAATAAAAAAATATTTTATTTTCAACAACAAAAAATCCTAATCAAGAAGCTTTATTCGGCTTGGGTTTCAAATTGAATCGAACCTGATCTAATATGACCCATTTAAAATTTGATTTGATATAAAATAAAATAAAATTTTATACTCAAATAACTTATTTTTTTATTTTAGAGTTTTTTTTCTATCCAATTATACGACAGCAAAAGTTGACATGCATAAAAAAGCCATTAAAAAATTGAAGAAAAAAAAAGCTATTGCGAGTGGCTAAAAAAGGTGATAGCTAATATTATAAAAATAATGCTATATTTTTTCTTGAAAATAAACAAAAAAAAAAAATCAAATGGTATTTAATTAAACAACACCAAAAAAATGTAGCAATTGAATAGCTTTATTTTTCTAAAAGAAAAAAAAATCATGAACGGTTATCCAAAATAAGCGCTCACTAATATAATAAAAAAGGGATATGATCTCATAAAGATTTGAATAATGTTTTCACAAAAATATTTTTTTAAAAAATCATCGATTGATCCCAAGAAGGTTCAAATGAATCCAAATCAACAAAAAAGTTATCTTTGAGTCATGATACCAATGAAATTTTTAATCCTACGTCAAGAAATGTTGGAAAATCCTGTAGCCAGGTAAGTCATTTCTAAACCTTGATGTAGGTTACCTCTTTAAATGACCAAATTTCAATATTTTTACACCGGATAGATCACCTATAAGAATAAGACCATCTTAAGTAGGTCATTCATAAAAATGAGACTACTTGGGTAGGTCACCAATTACAACGAGATCATCTTGGGTAGGTCACCCATTATAATGAGACCATCATATGATTTTCAAGAGTGCAAATCCCTTCGTTGAACTTAATGGTGTCAGATCCCTCTTCTAATTTAAGGGTGTCAAGTCTCTTTTCTCCTAACTACGTGATTTTTTAAAGGTGTTAGATTCCTTTCATTTCAAAACGAAATATTTGAGGAATAAGATATCTCTTTTAGAATTTAAGAGTGTCAGATTTCTTTCATTTCAAAATGAAATCTTTGAGGGTGTTTGATCCTTTTTTTAGAATTTAAAGGTGTCAGGTCTTTTTCCTTCCAACTACATGATTTTTTTGGGTGTCGTATCCTTTCTTTGAACTTAAAGGTGTAAGATCCCTTATATTTCAAAATGAAATCTTTAACAGTGTTAGATCCCTCTTATAGAATTTAAGGGTGTCAGATCCCTTTCCTTCCAACTATATGATTGCTTTTCTGGAATTTAAGAGTGTCAGATCCCCTTTCCTTCCAATTATGTGATTGTCGAGGATGTTAAATCCATCTATTGAACTTTAAGGTGTTAGATTCTTTTTGTTTCGAACATCATTTTTCTCCCTTACAATCTTACTACACAAAGCTTTTTACAGGACTTTGTAACGTAAGCATTTTAAATAATGAGTACCTATCATGACCCAAAACCTGACCCCTCCCATTTTAATATATATTTTGAAAATTAGAAAGATCCAAAAAATGCCTTTTCAATAATTTTAATTAATTATTTTTATTTTTATTTAATTTTAATGTGTCAAAAAATTCTTTAAAATTATTTAAAAAATGCAAAAATACAAAAAATTAAAAATAAAAATATAACTGGGGTTGAGATTGGACTGATTGTTGTTATCTATTTTTGACCCTATATAAAAATCAAGAAAATAAAAAATAAAAAATAAAATTCAAAATACAAGAGGATATACATGAAGAAAGCTTAGAAAATTATCCGAGTTGGTGGTAAAGGACCAAAATGATAAGGGGATCAAAAGTGCAAGAAACAAATTGAGGGATCCCAGAAAATTCAAATTGCTTGGTCCCCAAGCAATTGAGGGGAAGGAGACAAAAAAATTACCCATAAATAGGTGGTTATACACACACAAAAGGATAAGAGTTTTAGGGAGCCAAAAACAAAAACAAAAAACCAAAAATAATTTCCCTTACTCTTCTCTCCAGCACACATACTCCCCCCAAAAGATCTATACAACACAAAAAAAACCTTATACCCATTATTCCAAAAGGAATCGTTAGCCACACAACAAAAAAGAAACACCCATCTTCAACCTCCCATCTCTTGGCCAACCTTCTCTAGCTGCATGCTATCATCTTCTTCAACCGAGATCGACCTGCCACCTTGAATGATAGCCCTCCTGCACACAAACTAGAGCTCATAGTGACCATTTCCTTTCACCCAATGATGATTCCTCTCTCTCAAGCCCTCCTCTATAGTCCATTTTCCAATTGATAGTCCTGTCTTTCTTTCTCTATCTCTCTTGACCTCAACATCACCAGTGGAGGTGAGTTTCCCTAAGCCAACTGAACCAGCAAAGACCCATCAACGCTTGTTTCATCCCTATGGTTACCAACTACTAACTTTATGACCAATTAAAACCAACGACCGACGACACCCTCATCTCATCTAACACCTCACAAATCCATCGAAACTAAACCCGCTAGCAGTAAAAGAAGAATAAACAAAAACCAACCCAACCATGGAAGAGGGAAGCAAACCTAAAGAAAAGGAAAACCAATTGTTGTTGGTGTCATTTTTTTTTCTAGGTAACAAAGATACTTACTGCCAGTGTAAGAAGAAAAAGAAGAATAAAATTTTTCAAATCCACCAGTTTTCCTTTCTCACCAGTGACGGCGCGTGATTCCACACATCGGTAGTGATGATGGCGCGTGAAACCCACATGCCGCTAATGTTTCCCTATTTCTAGCACTAGTTTTGAGTTACAATAATCTCTCTAATCGATTTCCAATGCTCAGAAGGTCGATTTATAACCTTAAATTATTTTTTTGACAAATTGCTAAGCTTGTGAAATTTTGGGACCAAATTTTATTATTTTGTATAATATTAGGACTCTTGGACACTTAATTTGGTTTGATGCGTGTTGTGATTTGAGATAATTTGTGTTGGGTTGTTTGTTTTCTTTTAGGTTGAGATTGTTATTTAAACATTAAATGTTGATGCATGAATTTATGTTTGGATTTAGGTTGAGTCATTTGAATTATCATGAAATTCATATATAAGCTTGTGAGATCAATAAGATTTGTATGAATGTTAGGCATTGTTTGGTTTTGAGTTGATTGATAATTTGTCCTAAATTGATATCGTTGTTGAAAAAGCCTTGATAAAAACATTTTTATTTGTGTTTTGCCAAACATGGTCTTTGTCCTGTTCTTAATAAATTTTTAATTGTTGGAAGATCATTTTGTAATTAATTTTGAATTCCCCACCTTTTCTACCCTCATATATTTAATATTTGGAATTGCGACTTACATGTAATACGCTTATTCGGTATTAAATGAATCGGTTCCCTTCCATAAAAACAACAAAAAAATAATCTTTCTTTTAAAAATACAATTTTTATTTTAAATTGCATATGGCTAAAAACCCTAAAAATTATTTAAGGATTATTTCAAAATCTAAAATATTTGGCATCTTTTTTTTTAAGAAAAATATTTCATGGATTTTACAAAAAGTTTGTAAAATTCAAAAGGATTTTGGCCAATATTTCAATAACCCTAAAAATTTTAATTACTGAAAACTAATAGTCAATATTCTGGTATATATATTGGACCTACAAGTAGGCTGGTATTTAAATATCAGGAGTTGAATAGAAAAATCTCAAAAATATTTTGGATACTCACCAATTTTAATTAGAAGTATTTTTCATCATAATATACGAGTTGTGAAAAACGCTTTCGCCTTTCAAGATGGACGAACCCTATGAGGGAACCTGCATTGATTTTTCTCACAAGAATTTATTTGGGTATACGAGCCCATAATAAATTCAAGATACCAGATCTATTCATAAGCGTAAACCTTTATTTTAAGTCATAGACGGACCATCGATTAGGAATCCATCAATACATTTAAGCCACTTTTAGACCATACAATACAGCTTACCTTAGGTAAGATGCGCTAGGGATGATAATACCTTCCATAACCACAATCAATCTCTTACCTTAGAATTTCATATAAGACCAGTCCATTTGGGTCACCTAGTGACCTTGAACTAAACAACTAGGTGGTGAGTCCTCGATTCTGATGTCCCGCCACGCAGCAAGCATACGTGTGACACTAATAATTGAGTATCATGAGCAAAAACAAAGTTTGGGAATTTTTGGGCCACAATTGAAGGTTAAATTGAAGAGGAAATTGAGAAATAAAGTTTAATTTGATTTAATTTGACTAATATTAAAAACAATTCAAAGTTCAAGGATGATTTTGAAATAAAGAGCCGATTTAGAAATCAATAGAGAGCTTAATTAAAGAAGAAGATCAAAATTGAGAGTTAAATTGATAAAAAAAAATGCATAATTTTAGGAACCAATGGTGAATTTGCAACAAATAGTTAAATATGAAGAAATATATTGATTCAATTAGGATTTGGGACACAATCAAGAACAAAAATGAGATTCAAGAATTTTAGGAAAACCAAAGACTAAATTGAAATTGGAATGATCAATTAATTCAATTTAGGGTTTAAATTGAAAGAAATTTCAAATTTAAACATCTTAATTGAATGAAATTGAAAAATTCAAAACCTTATGACTGTAACGAAAAGGAAAAATTTTTTTCAAGGACCAATTATCTATTTATATAACTTTATTTTGGTCCTATTTGTTTCAATCCAGTCCAAATTGTCCCAATTAAGTTCAATTGAATTATATTAATTTAATTTCGCCTATTTAATTCATGATTTCGGTCCAATTGTTTTCAATTAACTTAATTTAGTCTAACAACTAAATTTGTCTAATATTTCATTTTGATTTCAAGAATTGAGCAAATCATGTTATATTCTCATTGGTCTCAATCACTTCTGATTCTAGATTTTAGAGACCTAAAATACAGCAAACTAAACCTAAATTTCTCCAATCAAACCCTAAAATCTTGTCTTGAAAAAAACAAACCTTATCTTTCCATTTTCAAAAGACAAACCAGAACTAACCAAAAAAGGAGGAGCTAGATAGAAATTCCCAGGCACAAACTCTTATCTCCCCAACACAAAAAAAATTATTAACCTCATCCCACAACAAAACCTAATTTGCCTAGACTAACATACAATGGACCAACCTTTCAATCATCAAGACAGAACTAACATCAGATTCTTCACTCCTAAGAAAAACACATAATGTCTAAAACACTTTCCACCAAACTACCCCAAAACACCTTCCTCCAAACTACCTTCAATCTCCATCAAAACCACCATAAAACCTCTTTCACCAAATCAATTTTCCCTACTAAAAACCAAGCACAACATTGAGGCAGAACCAACAGAGGCACGTGGAGAGAACTATCACAACCAAGAACCAGAGCCTCTCATCAACCCATCACCCAAAAATAAATCAAATGAGATCTTCTACACTAACCTCCTTCTCACCATAACCAACAACTCAACCACCGACCATAGTTAACTTTTATCCCAAACCAACAACCTCTCCCTCTCTCGTCAACTTTGCCAGAGATAGCCACATCACTATCAAAATTAAACAGCCCACCAACATATCTACCTCCCTCCCCCAATCGACCCAAACTAGACATAATTAACCCATCCTTTATTAACTCGAAGCTTTTGATCGAAATGTCATCCTATTATCATCATAAGAACTACATCACCTTTCAACTATATGTTAGTCAACAATCACCAATCTCTTCCCTATAGCCATCACAATAGATAAACAATAGGAAGGGAAAAACAGTCGTGGTAGAGAGAGAAATAAAAAGGACAAAAGATTTTTTTGTTGGATTTTGTGTTTCAAGTTGTTGGTGATTTCACTGTCGGTATCGAAGTGACGAGCAGAGACTCATAAACATACACACCAATAATGGTGGTGGTGCATGGCTAAAACACACCGCCACTTTTCTTACACCTCAATATCAATTCCAACAGTCTTCTTGTTTGATTTTAGCACTTCCAATATATTCCCAATGTTTTTTAATGTCCATTTTAAGGTTTTTTTTTATTGATTTTTAATGTGTTATGATTATAGTTGAATTGTGATAACTGTGTAAATGTGTGTGTGTGAGTGAATTTAATAAAGGAGATTAGTGTGTGTGTGTGTTGTACTTTTTTTAGCATGTGTTAGATAAATGATTAAACAAAAAAGATAAAAAAAATTATACATTTGTTTTGATTTGCATCATGGCTACGCTTTAAAAAAAAAGGCATAAAAAATATTTCTCTTTTGCATAACTTAGTATTTTTTTTAATATCATGTTTAGTAAAAAAAAAACCATTTTGAATGAATTAGCATTGTAAGAAATTATATTATATTTGCATTTATTTTTGGGCTTGATAACAAGTTTATTAAAACTATTAAAAGCATGTCCCAAATAAATTGTTATATTGGGCCTAGATATATATAAAAAATAAATAATGATAAGAATTCTCAACATACAAGATATTCTAAACAAAAAGCCAAAGTCTATTTTTGCCACTCCTGTAGATCCAAAGCCATTTCTTATCATCCATATTGATCCAACGCCCATCCTTTTCACAACCTTGATGAAATCTCTTTTTTGAAGGATAAACATCATTTTTATACGTCTACTTTTTTAAAAAAGGATAGATTTCCATATTTTAAATCAAATATGGGTTATGCTAATTTTTAACGATTTTGATGAAATTTGTTTTAAGACTTAAAATCAACATCTTTGATAAGTCTTTTATTTTTAGATACTGATGTCATTTTCTGATATATCTATAGACCGACGTTAAAATTTTCACAAAATTAGAAATGAAAAATGACAAAAAAACTAAAAACAATTAGGATAATTGATGGCAATTGAAAAAGACAAATTTAAGAGAAAACATATAATAAAAGTAACATTATCTAAAAAAAGATGTTTTAAGCATAACTAACCCTTTACCCGAGTTTCTAGAACCAATGGTTATCTTTAGGATCCCTGGTTTTCTCTAATTACTAGGTGATGACTTCATGTTTTCACGATACATTTAGTCCCCGTTGTGATATCCATTGAGGTATGACAAATGGGATAGACTATATAATGGGTAACGAGGGTGATCAAAGCTAACACTTACCATCTTTAAGACCTTAAGGTGGAAAGCCTCCACATGCATGGCATTCAGATCATCTAAATATGTATCATTAGTGGATTGGACATTTTCGGTACTTATATATACCTATGAATAAAAAATGTTAAAATTTTCTCTATAAATGGTCACCATTAAAATTGTTTTTATTTGTTGCTATCTAAGAATAATCTTCTTGAAATGATCTTCATACAATATTTACCATGTCATTTCCTGTACTCGATTCTCTAACCATGGGCAAAAGAACTCATGTACCTAGGTATAATGTGATATTTATCCAAGTACGGAGACAACTTAGCCAACATAAAAGTTGTTCTCCATCCAGGCAAAGGCAACATCCAACCTAAGTCCAATGATGTCTTCAAACAGTCATAAAAAGTCATCTTGGCCAAACAAAATGACAAACACATACTTGGAATTTTTTTAAGAAATTGTAAATATCATATAAACACAAAACCCCCAAACATAACTTTATTCGGGTATTGTAAATATCATGTTCCCTTTCGAATTTACATGCTAAACACTTAAAAATTTCTAGGTATGGATTTTTTTCATCCTTTAACATACATGTTTTTTAAGTGTGGGGACTTTGAGTCCCTCAATAGATGGCATATAGGCTTTGGATCCCGAATAGAAAGATATAAAATACAAACATTACAAGATTTAGAAAAAAAATCATTCAATAAAATAAAATCCAAAAATAAGTTTAAATAAATTCATAAAATAAAACATATATTGGGAAAATATTCATCACACATGTAAAAAAAAAAAAACTTACTGTTTCAAGGCTAAAGTTTAACAAAGAAGAAGAAGAAGATATGTATACTCTTTATTGTAGGAAGCCTCTTCAGTTGGCTTCCTCGCCACCTTTAAAGTTAGGGAATATGAAGGAGTTCTTTTTTTTCCCCCCTTTCGCGTTTCTTAGTTATAAGCCTTGTAATTCTCAAAGAGAACCATAGTAGCCCATCCATTTGAGTGTAACTAACTTGTATAAATATTATAATGAAAATATAAACTTTGTACAAATCGGGAACTTATACCTATATTTGAACATATAGAATGGCATAATTATCTTCACCCCCCTGCTCGAGCCTTGTCAAGTTATCTACTACTCCTCTCTGCCTAGAAAGGAATCATAGCCATATATCCCCTTCATAACCAAACATTAATATCTATTACATGTTATATTATGGCTATGCTAGGGTAAATATTTTCTAACTGGTTATTGGATTGTCTAATAACCCTAGAGAGAACCTTAGTTTATATAGGAGGTTCCCTAGCCTCAAATTCAACACTTTCTATGGCCTTACCACATTGGGTAGTCCTAACCTAGACCCATAAACTTCCCAAAAAAAGTATGTGATACATAAGTTTTTTAAAAAGTTACAAAAAAAATAGCTAACCTAAAAATGAGTTTATTCACTATAATTAAAATCCCCTAAATACTGGTTTTAGAACTTGAAATTACACCTAAAATCCATACCAGGTTAAAAGGGAATGAGACTAGTTTTCATGGTGATTTTCGGAGTGGTTTTGTACGATTTGGTATATGTTTTTGTAACTTCTTAATAATGGTCTCTTTTACCTAAAATCATTTAGTCTAAAACAGTGTGAGAGAGCAAAATTATAGCAATTTTGATTTTCCAAAAGGTGACAAAGTAAAAGCAATAACATACCTTATATACACCTTTATACAATAAATAATTGTTTATTATCTTTAGTCATAATAGTGGTGGTGGAGGAAGAGGTTGTGGTGAGATGATAACGATGGTGACAGGGCAATCATGATAGTGTTGAAAGAGAAGGTGGTGGTGGAGGATGATATAATGATTGAAATAGTTTGGATGATATTATAAGTGGATTGTTGTTCATAAAATATTTTATGGAATTTTATGAGTTGAGAATATTTTATAACAAATAAATTAAATTTAAAGATTGACCATAAAATATTTTTTATCTATCAATTTTGTATAAAATATTTTATAAAAAATAAACATGAAATTTTTTTTTAAAATATCTTCCAAAACAAACACAAAAAAATCCAAAAAATAGTTTCCTATAAATTATCCTACTCAAAACAAACAAACGGGCCTTGAAATGTAAATACTACTTCCTATGTAAATATAAAAGCGCTTTAGCAATGGATCACAAACCATTTGTTAATCTTAATGTTTTATTTATTTAATCCAATATCCACATTTTATAGCAAACGTCTCAGCTTATATTTGATGAAATATATATTTTTTTAGAATGAAGTTCATAATGTTTATTTAAAGTGAAATTCATAAAAATATTATACTATAAACAAGGACATTTCAAATAACAATTAAAAAAAATTATCTTTCCTCTCAATTATTTATTTTAAATTTATGCTTCAAATGGAAATAAAAATAAAAATAAATTCTTTGCCGAAATGCTTTACTTGTACACCTAGTTGGAAAAATGGATGTGGTAATAGTAATAAAAAAAATTGGAGTATCAAATTAAAAAAAATTAATTAGTTAGTTAAATAATTTATATTTTTTGCATCAAGCTTCATATATAATTATGTTTTAAATTTTAATTTTGTAAAAGCTAGAATAATATTTTTATTAATGTAGTATATAAAAAATCAACTCACAGTAATTTTAATTAAATATCTATTTTTTAAAGCTCTTTTTTTTATTTGGCAGGAAGGAGATGACTTTAATTAAAATTAAGCCAAAAATAAAAAATAAAATAAAACGATCAGAGTAGAGACGAACGACGGCGAACTCAGCTTCTACGAGGTTCCGATCTCGGTCAGGGCGTCGAAACCACTCGCGCACACGTGTCCTATCACGTGGAGGCACCCACAATTTTTCTTTCTCCCGCCAGCCGCCAGGGCAAAAAATGAAACCCACAATTCCCTCCCTCAATAATATTTCTCTCCTTCTTCCTCCACCAGCCTTGCCTACAATTCATACAGTAGAGAAGCCTCTCTCCATCTCCATTTTATCCTCTTCTCCTTTTCTTTTGACTCGAGAGTCACTTCTCAGTCTTATAACATACTCTTCCCGTCTCTCTTCTTATATAAAAAATTCTTCAATTTGTTTTTTAAAATTTCGATTCAATGCTGGAAACAGATTCTCATTCCAAAACGTTTCTCGGCGTCCGTTTCGTTCTCTTTGGTTTCGATCCCCTCAGCGAAACCGAGGTTTTTCCACTCCCTCCCTGCCTTAAATCATTGTTATTGATTGAAAGGAAGAAGATGTAATAGACTGATTTTTATTTTTTGAACTGTGGTGCAGGTTAAATCAAAGCTTGTCAATGGCGGCGGCGTTGATGCTGTTCAGTATAGTGAGAACTGCACTCACGTCATTGTCGATAAGATTGTTTACGTGAGTAATTAATTGTTATTCACACTTTAATGATCAATTAAAAAAATTGTAATTTAGCCATCTATTTATTTTTAAATATCTATTTTTAGGATGATGCTGTATGTGTTGGTGCAAGAAATGATGGAAAGACGGTTGTGAGAGGATTATGGGTTGATCATAGTTTTGATATTGGGATGCCTGTTGATGCCACTTCTGTGAGTTTTATTTTTTATTTTTTATTTTTTTAATTTCTATATTTTTATTTTTAATGCTGTTACTTTTTTCATTTGTTCTTTCACATATAAAATTGCTCGATGTTTATGATTTAGTTTTTGTACAATAGATAATGTATCGACCGCTTAGAGATTTGAATGGAATTCCGCGCGCCAAGAATTTAACAATGTGCTTGACTGGGTACCAACGCCAAGATCGAGATGACATTATGGTAAATGTTGCTCGTTTTGTTAGCTTTCATGAGCATCTGGGAATGAAATCTTTATGGGTTTTCTATTTTCTTTCACAGACCATGGTTGGCTTGATGGGGGCACATTTTTCGAAGCCATTGGTGGCTAACAGAGTTACTCATCTCGTCTGCTACAAATTTGAAGGTGTGGTTTTGATTTTCACATACTGAACACCATTCTTAATGGATGCATATATGCGGTTCCTCTTTTCCTTGTATTAATATGATTTTGTTTGATACCAAAAGCATACTAAGCTTGCTGTAGTCGCTGCATAATACATAGCGTGTTTTAGCTGGTGTTAGTTGGGTAATATGTTTCAAAGGCACTATAGTTTTGGAATGAGGCTTAGTTGACTGGAATATGCAGTCATCCATGGATTGCTCATCTATGCATGTTATCATCTTCCTATAGCATATGGAAGATATTTACTCTAGAAAGGTACATTAGATGGAAAAAACATTGAACCAAACAAGAAGAGATATTTTTGCTTATGAATATTTGGTTAAACCTATCTTTATAGGGTTTTTCTCTTTAATACATTATGGATATTGTGCTCCTTTGATGATTTTGAAATCCTACTCATACATTCGGGTTATCATTGATTATTGTTCTGCTTTAAGTTCATATACTTCTTGTTTTTTTTTTTATGGTGAGACTTAATCTACAGAAGAAGTTTTTTGCAAAGAGAGTTACTTTCATTTTTCTTGAACAGTTGACAGTAGCCTTCTTCTTCTTCTTCTAATGCTTTTATTTGCACGAACATCATAATTGCACTGTTACTTGCTGCTATTTTATCATTTGATCCTATGGAACTTTTCTTACTTCACTCTGGTACAATGCGAGTGCTCATCTTCACTAGATGTTAATTAGAGATTTTCACTTTGTCTAGGTGAGAAGTATGAGCTTGCCAATAAAATGAAGAAGATAAAGCTTGTTAATCATCGATGGTTGGAAGATTGGTGAGTCATCTTCTTCTTTTTTTTCCTGATTGGTAGACCACTGAGTTGGTACCTTTTGCTCTGTTACACATTGAAATACATGAGCATTCTCACATTTTGAACGTATCCTTCTGCTGCAGCTTAAGAAATTGGGAGCTTCTTCCAGAAGATAATTATAGCAAGAGGTGAGGCATTTTAACTTCTGGGTTTAGTAGCATTCAACATGATAAATTTGACACCACTTCTTGACAACAACCTGTGCATAACGAGAGAAGAAACTTAGTATTATTTTAGCCCACCTTATGAGTTTGAACTCCAGTAAGGAATGACATAAATCATAAATTGAGATTGTTTTAGGTGTTTTTGTTTCTTTCATTTGGATATTTCTTCACTTCAGAATAACGAGTAGAAAGAGAGGGCACGATTCTTTGTTTCCTTTAACGGACCACTCGAGCTTTGTGTGCATCCTCCATCCCAAGATGAGTTTGGAGTGGGTTATCACATACAAGTACATGTCCCTTGTTTACTATATTGTTACTGAATGGATGGTCATTCTTCGGCTGAGATCTGTGACTCATTATATGTTTGCACAAAATAAGCATCTCAATGAGTTGCATTGGTAAACAAGTATATGTTATCTTTTCTTATCTAAATAAAAGACAAACACACACACACACACACACACACATATTAGGCAGCTGAGGTTTTCTAACCTTTGATTGTTCGCTTAACTATTTTTTCATATACAGACACTTGGATCTAGTGAAGATGCTAAAATATGTGCTTAACTTTGACTATTTTTTCATACACGGACACTTGAATCTAGTGAAGTTGCTAAAATATGTGCTTAACTTTGCTCTATTTGAACAGTGGCTATGAGTTGGAGATGCTGGAAGCTGAAGCAAAAGACTCTGAGGATGAAGCTGAGGGTACCAGTGTGAAGCAACCAAGTTGTGAAAATGTGAATAAGAGTCCTCAGAATTTAAAAGCTGGAACATCCAAGTCTTGTGAAATGCCCAAAACTGGGGAAGTGCTGAAAGTATCACATAATTTGAGTGAGCCTGAAGGTCTATCAAGGGTGCCTGGCCATTTGGACGCTTGTGGCTTCAAGGGTGCCTCTTCCAATGATCCACCTGATCCAAAAGAGAGGACTCCTATTTCTACAAGGACAAGCAATGACTTGGAATTTATTTCTAGAATTGTTGAAAGGCCTTCTCATTCTAATGCTAAGTATAATGCTACAATAAGTTACACAAGGAGAACTCCACGAAGGTCCCCATCATCAATTTCCCCTGGAAACTCAGGCAACATTAGAGGCTCTCCTAAAGTTCTCTTAGGTGAATCCATCAACAAGTCTTCTGCCAAAGTTCTGAATCCATCAGTTACAAACGCAGATCAAGGTTCTGAACCAACACATTTGGTGGATGGTCCATCTAGGATTAATAACCATTCTCCTCTTGGCAATACTGGTCACTCTGTGCATGATATGAGTAGTATGAATGCTGTGCTAAACTCACATGCCAATTCTTCAACAGCCAAGTCATCAAAATTTAGTAGAAACATGTTCCCAGAAGATAACGCTTTCCTTGCAAATATGGTCTCGGAAACTGGTGAAAATGAGAATGCAAATAAGAAGACACCACAACCATCCTCCAGGGACTTGAGAGAGAGCAACTTGGTCCTCAGGTCTGACAGTGGAGGTTTTGTTGTTGAAAGAAATGAACAGATGGTTGCAGAAGCAGGGGAGCCACAAAATCAGCAGCAAGATGGAGGTGGTCCATTTTCACTTAAAAAGGAATTAGAGATAGATAAATCTGACATGCTTTCTGATTTGCATGTGCTTCGGGCAGGAAAAGATGACTTCATTACAAAGCCAGTTAGGAAGAAGATGATTGCCAAAAAGACTTTAGGTTCTAGATCAAAATTGAAAAGCAATGAGAGCCAGAAAGGTTCCATATACTTAAATGCAACTGCTGCTCAAAATGATCCTACAGTTACTATGGCTGAGGTGAAAGAGAGAGAAGAGGATGGGAATTTCTCTGATGCCACTGAGCTTGAGACATCCCTGGCAACTGTCAATGTTTCAGTAACAGAGAAGATGGAGACAGAAAGTGCTACAAAGCTGGGGAATAATATTGAGGATAAGATTGGTTTCATGGATGATGAGACTGAGGCTCCAGAGGAGAAAAATGAATGTGAAAACTTTCTCCAAGAAGAGCAGGCTGACATGATTGATTTGCCACATAAAGCAGATAATAAGATAGAAATGAAATTAGAAGCAGATAATTCTGCAGCTTACATGCGCAATGGTCCGGTAGAAGGGAAAAATCCAGTTGAAATACAAAAGAGGGATGAATCAATCTTGACAGAAGATTTTGTAAAAGGAAAAGGAAGGAAGCAGCCTTCAGGTAAGACCAATACCAAGACTGTTACTTCGATTGTTAGAAAAGAAGAATCCAAGAAAGTTCTGAATATGGAAGAGAATCTTAACGGCAAGAACATTGAGGAGAATGCTGCAGAAAAGGAAAGCACTGAGCCACATCGTGCAGGTCAAGGTAAAAGCAGAATTATATCTAGGAAAAAGTCCAAGAACTCTGTGGAAGCCGAGAAGGAGAATAAGCCTGCTGTTGATGGAGATCAATGTGCAAGTCTGGATGACAAGCATGTTGGTGAAACAGCTGCTAAATCCAATAAAGCACCGGTGAAGTTTAATCAAAAGGTTAGTAAAAGTAATCTTGGTTCTACAACAGGAAGAGAGGTTACAAAGCAAGTGAAAGCCGAACCCCTATGGTTTATATTGAGTGGGCATAGACTGCAAAGGAAGGAGTACCAGAAAGTTATTAAGAGTTTGAAAGGAAAACTCTGCAGAGATTCTCATCAATGGTCATACCAGGCAACACACTACATAGCTTCAGGCCCAATTCGCAGGACAGAAAAGTTTTTTGCTGCTGCAGCATCTGGAAGGTACAGTACATTGTGCATTAACCTCTGAAGTTTGAATACAGATATTTAAAAACCCTCTTTTAAAATTCTTGTCTGTGACAGCTCAATGTGGTCCATTATTCAGTTTACTGTTGTAAACTATGTATTCCTCTTTTCTCTGCTGAGAAATTTTTTATTTTGTTCCTTTTTTGTGGTCAAGATTGGAAAATTGTTGGAATGAGTTACAGTATAGACCATCTATAATTGTACAAGTCACCTGCTCAAACTGATAGATATCTGTTTATTGCAGGTGGATTCTTAAGACGGATTATTTAACTGCTTGTAGTCAGGCAGGGAGGTTCTTGGCAGAGGAATCTTATGAATGGCACAAGAATGGCCTTAGCGAAGATGGAACAATTAACTTAGAGGCTCCAAGGAAGTGGCGGCTGTTGAGGGAGAGAACAGGTCATGGAGCCTTCTATGGGATGCGTATTATCATTTATGGAGAATGCATGACACCACCTTTGGTATGTTTTCTTCTCAGATATGTTTACCTGCGACTTTTTCCTTGGTCGAGTTATAACGTGTTGCATAAGCTTTCTCAGGGTTTCAGTTTTCCTGAAAATGGTGGTGTATAGATTTTAGCTGATCAATTATCTTATGTGCATGATCTGATACACTGTCCGCATCTTACTGTTCAACAAACAGGATACTCTGAAACGTGTAGTGAAGGCAGGGGACGGTACCATCTTAGCAACTTCTCCTCCTTACACCCGTTTTCTTACATCTGGAGTTGACTTTGCTATCATCAGTCCTGGCATAACACGAGCAGATGTGTGGGTCCAAGAGTTCTTAAAACATAAGATACCCTGCATCGTTGCTGATTACTTGGTGGAGTATGTCTGCAAGCCTGGGAGTTCTCTTGAGAGACATGTACTGTACAATACCAATGATCTGGCAGAGAAGTCATTTTCCAACCTTTTGAGCAAGGCAAAAGTGATTCCTGAGGACTTGACAATGTCAAAGGATTGTGATAGTGGTGGTGATGATGTAGCCTGTGAAGTTTGTTCTTCTTGCGATAGAGGGGAAGATATGCTGATATGCGGTGATGAATGTGGCTCTGTTGGCTGTGGGGCTGGGATACATATAGACTGCTGCGATCCTCCTCTTGAAAGCATTCCAGAAGAGGATTGGTTTTGTCCAAAGTGTAGCGGAAGCAGGAGCACCAGCCCTAAGAAGAAAAGGATTAAAAAGGCACTTCATTAAAGGCTAATTGGTTTCTTATTTCTCTTGAAACCCTTTTAGCTTTCAACCAAAGATGTCCGTATTTAACACATTTTGCTGCGACCAAACATGTAGAATTTACTATACTTGATCTCATGTGTATGCCATAGATTTGTATAATAACCTTCCTAGTTAGCCACTGTGATTATAGGATGCATTCAGCTTGTGTTCAGGACATAATGTATTTATTTTCAGAAATTGATTCTTTGCATTTCGTAAGACATCTTCAATTTTATGTTTGTGAACTTATCTAATCCTGTCTCTGATGTTTAGACATTATTCTTGATGCAAACAAATTTCATGAGCAATCCTGATGGTGGTTAGGATATATATAGAGGACTGATCCTGTGATTGGTATTGGAGAAGGGGCAGAAATAGTGCAAACTGCACAGAAATATGCTTCATTTGCAATGAATGGACGCATTACTATGGTCTTGTATTTCCTCTTTCAAGGTATGCATTCTGATTTCTCAGTTTTTCCTAGTCTTGTTAAAGAACTGCTAGATAAACGTCTTCATATTTGTGCATGAGAGTTGTGCCTTTTTCCCCCCTCTCGATTATCATTTCCTAGTCTTGTTAATCCGGACTTCTCCCGCTAGGTGATGAGTTATCAAGGGTTACCTTGATAAAAAAATATGATAAAAAAAAAAAAAAACTGAATAGTTAACATTTTGTACGTAGCATCCATGATGTTGGGAACAGCCCTCTCTATTTATAACCTAAATCCATCCTAAAATTTGAAAATGAAACTTCAAAGCTTGATGTCCCAGATTTAGCTATCAACTTATTCCCAAGAGGTGACTTTGGTTATGCGCCCCCCAAAGCTCTGGAATTCTTCTTCCTTTTCTTTTTTCAAGGAATCTGATGCCATGCAGGTTGTTCTCGTATGCACAAAATCGGGGACATGGCCCTTTGAAAATAGTAAGAAAAATAAAGTACCAAACAAAAGTTTTCTACTTAGCTTCAAGCACACTCTTCTATCTATCTATGATCTGCAATAAAGGTGTTTTTATTGGTTTCATTAGGTGTTAAGCTGTGGGTCTTTGAGACAACAACCTCAAATCATGATTAGACTAGAGTTTTCTTACCACTAATCAAGCTCTTAATGTCACAAAAGTCATACTAAAAAAAGAAAGAGTCACTACAACAATGTAATCAATCAAAATATTTATCGTTTTCCCATCTATTTGCCTACAAGCCATAAAAATTAGTGCATGGATTACTTCAACATCAAACAATCTACGCCATGTCCCGTTGCTCCATGTAATTAAAAAGGTTTGATGAGATATTTTACCCTCTTAATTATTGGGTTGTATCAAAGTAAGATCTAGACTGTCGACTAATTGATTTGTTGTATATTTAAACTATTACTTGATGAATAAATTAAGATATGCTGTCAAATTTAACCGGTAGTTAAGCTTTGATCATTAATCTAAATGTTATAAACGAAGCATCATTTAATTTCTTAAGAGATTAAAAAATTAAAAAAATTAAAAAAATATATGAAACCATGCATCATTTAATATTGTCATTTCAATGAATGATTTATGTGGAGAGAGACAACATCAATTCCAAAATTTTCTTCTTCAAATTGTGTTTTTTTATATAGGATTTTAAACTAACAACTGAAGTTTGACAATTAATCTCAACTATCAAATTTCATAATATAACTTAATTTACTTAATAAATAATAATTTAAAAATACAATAGACCAAATTAATAATTCAAAACTTATTTCTTCATAACCTAAGATATGTCATTTAACCTAATAAAAAAGTTATTTATGGGCTCATGTTCATAAAATGTGGAAGCGTTACTTTTTTTATCAAACCCGTTGTTGTTTATTGAACTTGAGGGTTCGAATACCACAATTATACCTAGTTAGTGCTGGTTTGGATAACCTGAAATGTGTGTGTTAAGTTTTAGGACTTATTTCTCTAAGTTTTTATTTGAGTTTTCTCTCAATCATAAAATAAGAGTATTTAGTTACACAATAAAACTTGTGGTTTAAAAAGTGAACCCCGTTAATAATTGAAATATAAACTCAGTCATCTTGAAGTATCTTGAAGATGTTTTCTTTTAGGTCTGATCTCAATTGTCCTTTTCACTTTGCCAACATAAAAGAGAGATTTTGACCATTGTAATTCATCGGATCAAAATACCATCTAATATGTTTGCTTTGTTCAAAGTTAATCCTGCCTCTTTCTTCAAAACTCCAATGATAATATGAAGAAAAACGTATCTTTTCGAGTTGAAATTAATTTATAGATTTTGATAAGTGCAATAATTCAGGATATTTTGACCATTATAATTCATCGGACTAAAATACCCTCTACTCTGTTTACTTTGCTAAAAGTTAATCCTGCCTCTTTCTTCAAAACTCAAGTGATCATCTGAAGACAAACATATCCTTTCGAGCTGAAATTAATTTATAGATTTTGGTAAGTGCAATAGATCAGGATATTTGGAACATGAGTTTTGTTTATTTATGATGTTTTATTCTTGTTTTGATAACTAAAATCATCATCTTCTTCTCCTATCTCTTCAAACTCAATGAAAAGATATGTTACATATTTTGGTTTTTCTAACATTTCTAGTTTTGAGGTTTTGTGTTTTATCTTGAAATTGCAGAGTGTGTTTGTGACAGGAAAAAAAGTATCTCCAATTCATTCTTTGTAGTAAAGGAAGAACAACAACCTGAAAATCCAATTCCTCAAGTGGCAAATATGTTGATTAACTGATATTCTATTTTTTATTTTTTAAAAAATCCTTAACTCATAGTAAAAATTTATGGATTGTTTTCTTGGATCCAAATAAGGCATCATAAACCTTCAGTGTTGAACTATTTTTTTTGGATCTGAGTGACCCTGGTAGAATAGTTTTTTAAACTCGAACTATTGGTTGACCCGGACTAAAGCCTGGGTTAAGAGTTTTGACTAGGTTACCAGATCATCCCATGTTGACCCTAATTTTTTTTTTATAAAGCAAAACAATGTTATTTTTGTTAAAAAAATAAATAGTCAACGGTTTACAACAGGGTTAACCTAGCTTTTTTACCAAGTCACCTAAGTTTTTGCCTTCCCCTGTTTTCTTTTAGGGCTGAGCCGAGTTTTATAACTATGCCACGTAGTAAGACTTATTGATTGATACTGGTGCCTAGAATATCAATTCGTTAAAAGTATATTAGTTCCTATCAATTATTTAGAGGTCCAAGGATTTGATTAGTTCAATTTTAACTTGAGAAAAAGTATCTTGACATTCTAAATTGCTTTTGGTGTATGCAATTTTTTATAGGAAAGAATCACTAACTAACTTCAATTTCCATCTTATAAGCCATTTGCATTGATTTTATTTCTTTTTTATCGTAGCTAGCTAACTAGTATGCAATACTTAGACTCCAATTATCAACTCCAACACATTTATATTAATAAGAATAGATGTTGTGTTATGGTATACACTAAGTTGGTCATTCCCACAATATATATTATTGTCGGTATACACTCTAATTATTAACTCCAACACTTTTTTATATGTTTTCCTTACATCTTAACATATGCAAATTTGGAAAAAAGAGTTATATCATTGGATGTTCGGTGATAATTTTGGTTAAGTGAAAACCAAATTTTGTTTAAATGTCATAGTTGAATATAATACTAATGTAAAAAAATGTTGCATACTTTTTGTGACACATGTATCATAACCAATTGATAATGGTATGAGACCAAACACATATTTTAATAAAAATGGAAGAAAAATATATGATGAATACATTCAAAGAAAAGACTGGTCATTCTTTCATCAAGTTATAATTTAAGAACAAATGGGATGGTATAAAAAAATTAGAGGATTTGGAAAAAAATTAGTTGCTGAAAGGTGTTGGATGGAATAGTAAAATTGGAATTATTGATGCATGTAATGAGTGGTGAAAATTAAAAATTTAGGTTAGTTTTAGGAATTTTATATTCTTAACTGAAGTTGTTACTTTTAGTAGCTAAGAAATTGATTATATGTTATCTATTATATTGATTTTCTCTTCCGCGGGAAATTATATGAGCAAAAAAGTTTAGGCGTGTTGGTATTAAACCATTTATTTGTAGTAAATTTGATAGAATATTCAACAATATTGTGGCTACTGGACAATTTGTTTGGATTCCATCTACAAGAGTTTTATTTGATGATGGTGGTGGAGATCATGATGTAGGGAATGTTACAGGTAATGATGATGTGAATTTAGAGGAAGAAAATGGTAATTCAAAGAAGGATGCCACAACTAATTTTGTTGATGATGTAGTAACATGGTAAATAAAGTGAATGTGGCAAACAATAGCACCCATAATAGTGAGAAAAAAACAAAGCATATTCCACAAAGAAAGGTGGGAGAAACAGAAAAAAAAAAGTTTTGGAGTCTGAGCTTAGTTAGTTTATTATTTTGGTTTACTATTAGATAGTGTCTCCACCAAGAGTGAATTATGCATTTCTACCAATAAGGATAAGAAAGAGTGTAGTATTACAGATGTGATGGTTGAGCTTTATTCTATTGATAACATTGTCAAATGTGGTGACTTTTATTGCTATACTTTAGATTTTTTACTTTCAAGAAGCAAGAGATATATGTTGTTAACAATAAGAGACGTTACTATAAAGCTTGAATGACTACAAAATATATGTTAGTAAAGTTTAAGGTCTTAATAACAAGAGTTGTGCCTTACATCCATCACTCTTATTGATTTTGTTCTTTTGCTTGATATATATACCATAATAGAATTGGAAATTATTCATGTGTCTACGTTATTATAATGTAAAGGTCCTTTGGCTATGTATAATGTACTAAAATTGTTATTTTTAGAATACTTGTGTAATATTTGGTATTTGAATTTTTTAGATTGATATTTATATCAAGATTATAATGAATTATAAAAATGTTATAATGTATTTCCATTAAAAAATCTCAGTTTTTTTCTTTGTTATCTGGAATGCTAAAGTCCTCAAGTCAAGTTCTTTGGCCAATCCATATATTGACTTTTTTATTTTTATTCTTCTCCTTGATGATTCTATAGGATATGAATATCTTTTTCAAAGCTCTTTATGGCACATGTAATATTCTTATGTAGCAACTTCTCTAGGTATGTTAATCAATCATGATAGGTTACTAGCAATGAATGTATTGAGCAAGATTGACTATTTGGTCAATAACTCTCATAAACATGTTTACCATTTCTAGTATAAAACAAGAAACATGAAAATGATTGAAAGCTATTTCTATTCATCTTTTTCAGTGTCAAACAAAGAAACTAGGTAATGCTACGCTTAACAAAAAACTTGAGTATATACAATTATAAAATCTCATAAAAAAATGTACTGACCATACTAATAAACAAGGTTTTCCTTGCACCATTTGGGACCAAGCATGTCGAAGCCCTCCCCTCGAGGTATAACAAGAGATAATCCTCTCGCTGCCATTTTTTTTTATTTCCATCCCTTCCTGGATACACATTTTTCGAGTTATCATGGACGATTAAATGAGTTGTTGTTGGTTCGAGCAATAACTACCCAACCTTTCTCCCTCTACATTTAAAAAAATATGCATAAAATTACATTTATACACGACTAACTAAAGATTATTGACATAAAAGTATTTAAAGATCAAATGAAAAAGTTGAGTGCTTGATAAACACATGAATAGAAGTCCATAAAAAATCATGAAATACTAATAATAGCTCTGGAATGATTAGAGGCATATTTGCTCCACAACTCATTAGCCAATCCATCTTAGAATTTATTGTTTAGTAAGGAACATTGGACAACTTTCTATATGTTTGATAATTGAAATATTTCACTTTAAGAACTACTCGATTTTGGATTTTATGGGATTTCAACATTATTTTCTAAATCCTCATTAGGCTTCATAAGTGGAAGTTTTAGATGTCATTACACAACTAATTTGAAACATTGTTTTCTTATGTTATTCTAAAAAAAGATCTACTTACTCCTGTAGTAGTGCCATGACAAAGCTATCAAATCACTACAATGTTACCTTATAAGAATATGGATGAGGACATTTGCAGTCTTGCATTGGACAAACAAGTTTCACTCAATAGTAGAGTGTAAAGCATAGAACAATGAGAATCTTTGTCTTGGATATTTTTTTTGTCGGTAACTACCAAACTGTCAATACCCTGAGCATATAAGTCCTATTCATTTATTTTGGAGCAAGATAATAAAAAAAGTTTGCCAACCATCTTTCAAGTCTCTAAAATGATGCAAATTTTAGCCATAGAAATGAGAAAATAGCCAGCTTCCAACTAATATCCAATTAAATTTGGTAACTAACAATTAGTTTCCAAGTTATAACCTTGAATAATATTACTAGTGTCCCTTTTTAAACATCTCATACTACAAATGTAAGCCCGGTGTCAAGTTTTGCAGAAGCAGTTCCATTCTCATCAATCCAACCTTTGAATACATACCTAAACCCACCCTCCTCGAGAAGACGCTCATGCCTAAAATTTATGGTTACTAATTTAAGGTCATTAAATGTTAAATTTTGGAGCTAAGAAGCAAGTTTCAATTCCTTACTGAATGTTGGAAGTGAGGATACACTCTTTGCATTGCTTGTCGTTTTTGTAGAATACATTGGTGAAACAATAGGTTGGTCTTTGTTCTTATCTTTTATAAATTTACTTGGCACTGAAATTCAAAGTAATGGACAATTACTTGCTATTGTTCATTTCTATTAAAAGTATTTATATATAACAACTCATTAACAATGTTTATCAAAAGAACTAATTGGAAACAATTAAAATTACTGAATTTTAATAAAGTTCATTGAAGAACTAATTATTGTCATGTTATTTTATGTATGGATAATATAGTAACTGATCATGATAGACATGTTTATCAATGAATATGATGTTTTAATTTTTAAACTTTCCTATTTAATATTATATGGATTGAAATTATTTATTCTCTACTTAACATCCCTTAGTTTGTTTTTGGTTCATATAATATTAATTTCTTAAGCAAACTAAAAAAACTTTATCTTTTCCTTTTCATTTGTGATTGTAGATATGGAAGTCAAATGGTTTAATGCTTTATTCAAAGAAAATTTTGAGGAAGATTATGATAATGTAATGAATTGTGTAGTTGTTTATATTAATTATAGTGGTGATGGAGGTAATGGTGGCGATGACGATGTTGGTGATGGTGGGGATATAGATGGTTATGACGACGACGACAATGATGGTAATGAGGATGTTAATTCATTTTAGAAGCAAGATTTTGGTTATCATAAACTAGCAATATATACAGGTGGAGCTCTAATAATATATTATGTTAATTATATGCTTAAAGAACATTGTATGGTTTTGTACAACATGGGTATGAGATGGTTAAATGAAATTTTACAAGGACATTAGAAACGATATTTCAACATGTTTAGGATGGATGCAACAACATTACAAAGCCTATGTTATGATTTAGAAACAAAGTACGGGTTATAAGCTTCAAGAAGAATGAGTATTATTGAAAATGTGTCAATGTTTCTTTATATACTAGCATTAGATGCTTCAAATAGAAAAGTTCAAGAAAGATTTTGATATTTAGGCGAGACTATTAACAAATATTTTAAAAAAGTGCTTAAATTTGTTTGTATGCTCGTAACAGATGTTGTAAAACCAGAAGACTCTGAATTTCAAAACACTCCACTAGGAATCGATATAGATCCAAAATATATGCCTCATTTCAATGTAACACTAATATATTATTGCATTATTAATGCTATAAATCTGTTTATATTTGGATAAATTTTTTCAATCATTGACAACTTGATGCTTCTTCTATTTGATGTAGAATTGCATAAGAGTAATTGATGGCACACGTGTGTGCAATAATTTCTCAAGAAAATCAAATCCTATTTATTGGTAGAAAATGTGTACCGACTCAAAACATAATGAATGCATATAGCTTTGACATGCAATTATTTTTTGTTTGGATAGGATGAGAAGATAATGCATATGACACATATTTTTTCTGCAGGTAATTGACAATTCTAATATAAAATTTTCAAAACCACCTTAGGGTAATTACATGAGAAAAAATTCATGTTATTGTAATTATTTTTCTATATAATCTTCCTTTTATGAAAAAAGTTACAAATTCATCACTTTTTATTGTAGGAAAATATTATTTGGTAAATGTTGGATATCCAAATGAGTATAGATTTTTAGGTTCATATAAAGGTGAAAGATATCTGCTAGATTTGCAGCGACATGAACAACCTAAAAGTCGGAAAGAGATTTTCAATCGTGCACACTTTTTAATACACAGTGTGATATAACGTACTTTTAGATTGTGGAAAAAAAAGATGGAAAATTTTGCAAAGCATGCTCGCACATGCTTACAAAACACAAGTTAAAACTGTAGTGGTATCAATAGCACTATATAATTATATTATAAGAAAGTTTAGGAAGATCATGCATTTGCAGAATATGATCGCCATCCAAACTTTGTTCTTGATAATATTTTAACCGATGTTGTGCCACGTTCAGAAAACCCTGGATATCATAGGCCATCTTGAATAGACCATGTTCGTGGTAGGACTTCAGCTAGTTTAATGGAATAATATAATTAGGACCCCAATGTTGCTTAGTGTTGCTTTGCTACATTTCTTATTTATTAATAATAACTTGCTTTTTATTTAATTTGAAGCTATAAATTATACAGTGTTCTTTTTAGTCATTTCAGTTTCAATAACTTCAACAACAATTTTAATTAAACACCTTTTAATTATTTTTTATTTAACATGACTCTCAATAATAGTTTCAATCAAACACACATACAACTATATTAGCAGCAACTATAAGTGTTTTTTATTAAAAAAAAATTTCAAATCACAACTATAAAAGCTATATTAATACCAACTAGTCGCTTACAAGAAAAAAAATTATTTACAAGAATTTCTAAAAAGAGAGTTTTTGAGATTTCAAGTCACCAAAAGAATGTTAAAGATTAGCAAACATTTCAACCACCCTAAAAGTTAAGCTAAAAGATGAAAAGGTGTGAAATGGACGAGAAATTGGTGCTAACAACTCATCAACGAACACATCTATTTGTAAAATTCCCCAAAACCTGGTTTTGACAAAGAGCTAGAAACAAGCCTTGAGTACCCACTCCTCCTTATCAGAAGGAAAAAGGAAGAAAAGGGAGATCATTGCACATGATAGCATCACATGGGGCTCCTGACATCATCATATCTGGCCACGACTTCTCCTCTTTCCATTGTTCCCAGCCTTCAAACACCGAGTCCTCTGTTCCTCCTAGTTCCATTCTTACCCTCCAAATGCACCCAGCACGCGAGGGTGTTGTAGTCATTATACATGATACTATGAATTTAATTTGTTTTACTTTGTGGGGATTAAGCCTTAAATAATATCTCATGCTTTTAGAGATGCTCCATGATATCTGATCTGATGACTTTATTTATAAAAATGGCAGCCTCGTGAGAATTCGTGCAGAGCCCCCTTTCTTTCGCCATAAGAAAATAAATATAATGTTCTAAAAGAGTTGAAATTTAATATTGCAAGAAGCGTCCAAGAATTACAATGGCATGAAACTGGCTCTCATTCATACCAGAGTGCGTTTCCAGCATTTGAAAATTGCTGGAAATATCGACACAAAAAAAATACTTGAAAAAACTAGGCAGAGGAGCTCCATTAATAACAACAATAATATAAGAAATAATAACACGTCCGTTGAAAGAACACAGCAAGAACAAGTGTCATAAAATTCTACAGGAGATATCATACTGCAGATTGAGAACAAGTTTTCTGGTGGAAGATCAGCATGCTGTCCTGAAGCACAAGGATAAAATTCTCTTATGAGGTTAAAAAGCTTGAGCATCCAAAACTATAGCACGTACTCTTACTGGTAGGGTAAGGCAAGTATCAAAATCATCACTCGTATTAACATCGAGTGAATCCAAGTTCAGACCAGCTGAGATCTCATCAAGGCTTAATTAATGGGAGAGAGAAAAGATAGGCAGACGTTCAAATCATAATTAATCTCAAGCTCTCTGTTGATCAGAAGTTAATTATCAACATAATGATCATTTTGCATGAGGGTGGGGACTGGATACAACTAAAGTTGTTGAGTAGCGTGGAAGGACAAAAGGACAAAGCGAAATTTATGAGGATAAAAAAGTTCTCAAATCACTTGTAAGGAAAGACAGAGAGAGCATTTTTAACAAGTAAAGATGGCATATTATTTGAGTACACTGCTAGGCTTGGGAGCTCCTTTTTGTTGCCTTAAAGTGAACAGAGGGAAGTATCACCTAAACAATGCATGCACCCACTTCCTCCATTGACAAGAGAGACATCAAGCTTTGGTCTCTTTTACCCTGTCATCATTTACATGGAAAACTATATGCAGCTGCGCTATCTTTCTGCTATCATTGATTCCTATATTTTGTTATTATTAATTTAAATTCAGACTAGATTATAAAGATTATTAACACACAAGATTATATCTTTTTATTTCAATCATAGTTTCAATCGGTGTAGATAAACATGAACTTAATCTTAAACATGAAATGAAAAGGATTCTATTTTGAATTGCTTAACAATATTGTTCAAGATGGGCTCTCTGCGGTAATTGTCAAATTACAAGAATAATTACTCGGCAGTTCAAGCAATGATCATGCTTGAATAATTGTTTTTCTTTGGCAAAAATTAATGACCACACGGAAAGGCAATCTTAATTATTTCCCACAGTAAAAGCAACTCATAGTAATAGTAGGTGTTTAATTGGCAAAGACAGTTTTGAGAAAAGCTTTAGCCCCACTGTATTTCTATGGAGGTGAGTGGTTGTAGAACTGTTTGGAATTACGGTAAAATTATTTTTTAAAATATTTTTTATTTGAAAATATATTAAATAATTTTTTTATATTTTAAAATTTATTTTTAATATATACACATTAAAAAATTCAAAAACACTAAAAAATATTTAATTTAAAGAAAAAATTTCAAAAGCATAATTATATTTGAATGCCAAACATGGGTATGACAACTTTTTTCATGGAATAGTAACCAGGTTTCTTTTTATTATTATTATTATTTGGTTTACATAGGAGATATATATTTTAAAATAGTGTTTGGTTATTGATCTGAAATGAAAAATACATATACTGGAGACAGATAATAAAACTAAGATAAAATTATGTTTGGTAGTAATATACAAGATAAAATAATTGTTTTTATATCTTGTTTGATTATGGTGAATAAATCATAATAAAATATAAAAAAAGGTCTATTTTCCCCGGTTGATTTAGGTCAATGTAAAGATAAAATTTATTATTATTATAATTTTAAAACTCACTTGGGGATCAACCGGGACAAGACCGAGATTACAGATCGGAAGGGTCAACACAGGTTGACCCGAGTCAAAGTATGTATAAAAATAATTATTTTTATAGTTTTAAAATCTGACTTGAGAGTTAATCCAATACAAGGTTTAGGTCATGGATCGAAAGGGTCAACTCGGGTTGATTTCATAACACGTGACCCGAGCCATACCTTAAGTTGATTCTCGAATCAGGTTTTATTCGATAATTTTAGAATTAAAAGTTTTTTATAATAATATTTTTAAAATAAAAAAATATCATCTCTAAGATATGTCTTTCTATATCTTATTTTTTAAAAAAATATAGGAATTAACTCTAAATTTATCCCAAAAACAAATTTATTCTCATATCAATTTCTTTTTATATATATTTTTTCCATTCTCTCTATCTTCTCTGTATTATCTTTTCTGTACTAGAAAAGTAATGAAATGCTATCTAAATGTTCCAACAGATACAACGAGGTCTGAGGAGGTTTACGAGGTCTAAGGAGGTTGGGAAACCTTATTGATACCCAACAACCCTCTTAGTGTGTGTTTGTATTTAAGGTGGAGGTTGAGGTTGGGTATGGGACCCACTAGAAAAGCCACAAAAAGCAAGAAAAATTAGCTTTTGTGGTTGAGTTTTGTGCATAAATAAATTGTACCCTACCACAACCTCAACCACAAAAGCTAACCCAAACACACCCTAAAAAGTCGAAGCCTCCCCACAGTCACAAGACAGCAGAATGCGAATCGCCATTATTGCTCCCTATCTTGCCTCAACCAGTCATTATTTTGTACACTTTAGGTGTATATACACGGATGTGTGGAGTGCAGATGTGTAGAAAAAAAGGCTCGAAGCTCGAATGATGCAAGCCTTGAATTGACATGACACCTCCTTTTCAAAACCACCTTGTTTTTTCTTGTATTGAGTGCTTGATTAAGACCCCTTCTTCTGTTGCCTTAGCCCGGCGTGAAAAAAACCTGACAACCTCTTTTCCGCTGGGAGATAGATACTTGACAGGGTCCCTTCTGCAGTTTCCACCATTGGAACACGGCCATGTCTTAATTACAAGATGCACTCAAAGCCATAACACCCACACAGCGTGGCTTCAAACCCAATAGGATTATAGCATTCACTGTTTAGTTACAGAGATTTTTCCCACCAAGCCAAGTGGATAGAGATAAACCTTAGGTGGCATTAGCAAATTAATGAGATCTAGTGGAATGTCAGATGTGTCAGCTTATAGATAGACTGATAAAAATTAAATGCAACGGATGAGACACCAGAGAGAACCCGAAGCCAGCTTGCTTCTCAGCAATCCCCTGGCTACACATGTGGATACCAAGTTACAAGCACCTATCTTTTCCAAAACCCAAATTAGTTAAAACGAAGAGTGAGAATAGGATGCGAAGGTACTAATAAAATTCCAAATTTAAACTAAGCAATAAAGCATAGACCCATAAATAGGAAATTCGGTACTGGAAATTCTGTACAAGTAGAGTAGATGGCGAGATTAAGAAAGAAATGGAAAAGGTAACAAAATTTCCCGGCAGCCTAAATTTATGTATGTGTTTGTACAAAATGAACCAGAGATTCCACTGCCGGTGACATCTCAAGAAACTTGTTTATCATTTAGCAGCTTAATGCTTCGAATTTCACTGCAAGTGGACGGTTAAACCCAGCTTGTGATAGCAAATTCCCAACCGCAGCAAGGTCGCGGCAAAACACCCCTTGAAAGACAGATGCAGAGTTGCTCCCTGAAGATGCAGATGCCACTTTATTTTCATTGGAATTGATCCTGTTGGGACCAGAAATCTCCACTGCAGATGGGTTCGATTCCATTTTGGCATTTTGAGTTGTCTGTTGGGTTTGAATGGCTGCTGCTGCTTTCTTTCTTTGCTTCTCTGCAGCCTCTTCATCCATGATTGTTGACATGACGTTAGAATAACCCTTTTGAAGCAATCTATAGAGCAACAAAGCAGACATTTTTGCTCGGTCTTTTACCGATTCAAGATCCATATCATTTGCAAAGTCACACCTCTCAACGAAATTTATAGACTTATCAGGCTTGTGCCTCAAACTCAATAACAGATGAGCTCTCTCTAATTCGGATCTCGAACACCCACGCCTTAATCCAATCAAAGCATAATAATCAACATTTCTAGTCTCCCCAGAAGCAACTCTCTTCTTCAGTTCTTGAATCTTGGTAGTCAATGCACAAAGTTTCCCAGGAATCTCTCTGTACCTAACCTTGTGCCGCTTCCAAGCAGGACCTGGTAGCTTCCTATCCCTCAAGATTGAATTATACAGTAGTTTCAAGTGCTCCAGATCATGTAAACAATCGGGCAAGCACCGGATTGTTTCCAGAAGAGAAGCTCTTGTATCAAGCGCCTGAATGCAGGCGGGTTCTAAAGCTAAAGTCTTGTTGCAATCAGCAATGGACTCTGCAATTCTTCCTGATGCTTTGTATGCATAAGCTCTATGCATATAGCATTCAGCAAGGAATCCCTGTGGGGCCCCTCGTCGGCCCTCCAAGATCTTAGTGAAGTGGCGGATGGCCTCGGAATAGAGGCCAGCATCCAGGGCCGCCAGCGCGGCTGTTCGGCGGCGAAGCAGTAGCTTAATGTGGGCAAGGAGTTGCGTAACGCTTTCAGATTCGGTTAAATTTCTCGGTGGGGTAGGTGGGGCTGTCGATGTGGATATATCGCTGGAGATTGGGAAGTTTGAGAGAGAGAAGCTGTCCTCTGACCAGGAAATGCTTTGACGGCGGAATGCAGCAGTTGTCAGGCGTTTTCCGGTCTGGAGAAGCACCATGGCATCCTCCATTAGACCTAGATGGCAGCAAGCTTGGCCTAAAACCAGGTACCTGTAAGAGTATACGTTAATGATCGAGTTAGTTGAATAGAATCATTCAGTTTCGAGTGTTTAACCAGTAAATTTGGAGTCTTTGGCACCAAGATCCCAAGTTACAACTCAACTATGTTTTTTTAAAAAAAATTAGTCAATTTCAAAAGAAAATAATTAATTAGAAGCTAAAACAGTAGAATAAAATAAAATACTGATTTGGGCAAACGCACAGATAGCCATCATGGGATTTTCTACTTTAACCTCGAAAGATGACCAAATCATGTTAAAGCAGGGCAAAGCCCGTGTGCTATTAGCCTTTATGAGAAGCAATAGCATTTTCACTGGAGAGAATTACTACGTAGTTCCCAAAAAAAAAAAAGAGCTTTGATAGTTGAAAGTTTGAAAAATTCAATTATCGCTACCACCTTCATGTCCTAAAAGAAAAGGAAAAGGTAAGAACACATGGCTGGCTGGCTGGCTGGCTGGCTGTGTTTTACTCAAACCAATGCAAAAACATATGCACTGATCTAGACAATAAATATGGTTATTAAAAGTTGAACCGCATACCACAGCTTTAAAAGAGAAACAGAAACCGAGGAACTTACCTCCATTGCCCTTCTTTATCGCAATTTTTACAGAGTCCGGCCATCACTTTCTTCTTCAAGTCGGAGACAGAGAAACACTTGAAACTTGGATCAGAGTTATCTGAAGGCAGCAGCTTAACTCGCTCTCTTGAAAGCTGCTGAGAAGAACTATCAGAAGAAGAAATAGATCCCGAATCGTCGTTAGCCATTTTAAGGCTAGGAATGTAGTCTTGAAGCATATCAGCCACCTCCTTGAATCGCCTAAGATAGAGCAAAGATCTTGCTTTGAGTTCAAGAGCTACTTCTAGGCGAGGAGAGAGTGCAAGTGCCGCGTCTAGAAGCTTAAGAGCCGACGCAATCTCGCTCTGTTCTTCGCTTGCAATCAGGTTTCTTGCATCTTTAATGTACTTGTCCACAATCTGTATTATCACACGAAAGTTCATGCACTAGCTCATTACCTCTCACAGGAATACATATATACGAAAAAGAAAAGCTCAAACCCATTCGAGAAAGAGATGAAATAAACCATAAGAAATGAAATATAAAGGCAAAACAGAGATCCTCTTCATCAAAGGAAGAAAGTTGTATTTTACCTTCCGGTTGCTTAGCCACCAGTGCTTCTTTTCATTCATAGTTAGACAAGGAGGAGTAGAAGCAGCCATGGTTGTTTTTTTTTTCTTGTTGAGGAAGAAGAATCAACCATTAACCACTCCCTCTCTCCCTCTCTCTTTTCTAAGTCAGGCTCTCTCTATCTCTATCTCTATCTCTATCTCCCCCAAAGCACATACATTTTTTCGGTTGTGAGATAAAAAGGAGAAGAAATATATATAGCAAGGGAATGAAATGGAGAGAGGGAAAACGGGAACAAAGTGGAGAGAGAGGGAGGGTTGATCTTTGGATATAGAATCTTGTTTATGTTTCAAGTGTGTTGTAAATATGGGAGAGAAACTAAAGCAGAGAGAGAGAGAAAGAGAGAGAGAGAGAGAGAGAGAGAGAGACCTGGCCTGGCCTTCAAAGAAAAGCAATAAATAAATAACTAAATAAATAAATTGCCAGCTTTGACCTCAGAGAAAGCTTTGATCCTTCAACTTCATAGCTGGCACCACTTCCTTTTATTCTCTCTCTCGTCACTATGGCTACGTGGCCTATAGCACTCTATACAATACCCTATAATTATTTTTATTGTTTTTGTTTTTTTAGGAAAACAGTTTTATTACAAGCTTTAAATCTAAAATTTTGTCAACCGTCAACGAGTTTTTTTAGAAAAATAATGCTTTTTAAGGTTTTATTATTATTATTATTATAATGCTTTTTAAGTCTTTTTTTATTTGAAGAAAATTTCTTTAGTATTATTAGTGTATTGTAATGGTTTTTTTTTTTGACAAATAAAGATTTAAATGAAAAAATTAAATATTTTATAAATCTATTTTTGTTCTTTAAGAGTTTTGACATGTAATAAATTTATTTATCCTATACTTAAATCTGAGTTAGTTGATATCAAAACTCAATGATCCATGAAGAGAGGTCAATGATTTTTAGTAATTATTTTATTTTGCTATCTGCTATAAAACAACCATGATTGGAATATAGTCCAATTATTCATAGTGGTTTTATTTTACTTTGTTATGTGATGTAGAACAACTATGACGAGAAGAAGTTGCAAAATATGACATACTTATATATGAGAGGATAATGAAGATCCTTCTAGGAACTAGCATGTTATTTTCGTCTGCATAAGTTGTGTCATTTGTAATTTTGATGGTGGTACCTGTGATGAGACATCCACAAAAGTATTGTGTTAGAGATTTATAATGAGATGTTTTGCATAAAAGTATTATGGATTCACGATAGGATGACTCCCGTTTAAAAGAATGTTCTTGATGGAGAACAATTTTTAACTGAAGATTGAATTCGAGGACATGTTTCTTTCAACTTAAGGAGACTAATGTGTGAGTTTTTTTTTTTAAAGATAGATTTTTATTATTTTTTATTATGATATTTTTCTATTTAAAGGGAATTTTTTATAATTTTTTTTAATTCAATATTATTAAGGTTTTTTTATATAAAATTGTATAATAACTTTTTAGCAAGTGAATTTGAGAAAATGCCTATACATATAATATAATTTTTTTTTGGTTTCTGACGGTTTTGATATATAATAAATCCATTGATGATTCGCTCTTCTCTATGTTATGGATACATCGGTTAGGGTTCATGATTGTTACCGGGCATAGACGGTCACCCATCACGGGTCCTCGGGTTCAACTACCGGGGACGAAAATGAAAAGATAAGACGCCATCAAATTGCCCGAAAAGAAAGTGAAGATCGTGTAAGAAACTCCCCAGTTATTTCTCTTTGGTCACTTTCAGTTTACCCATTTGCCCTCCTGCTTCAAAGTGAGCTCAGGTGAATAATGAAGCACTTTTTTTCCTCTTTTCTTTTTTTTCAAAGAATTTATTTTTAGCTCCCAAAATGGAACAGATAGCTGTAGGTCTTAGCAGTGTCTTCAGGGAGGGGTGACCATAATTGCAACCTAATCAACGTATTCTTTTATTTTTTTTTTAATTACAGAAAAACGGGACTCGAACAGGAGATCTCCCGATGAGAGAGAGTCTCTACCGCTAATTCATTCGACCAAGATGAAGCTTCTTGGTTCTTCCGATTTTCATTTAACCTGTGCTCTATGATAACACACCACTTTGGTTCTGGTTTCCTTCTTGTTTTGGTAATGGAACACCAAGCAGAGGGGGGGCTAGAAGGATGACAGGGGTGTGGTGGTAATTATTTAAAAAGAGGGAGGAGGAATTAGTAATAATGTTGCAGGGGCATATTTTATAGGGGGGAAGAAAGTGACCCTTCCCTCACAAGGCACAGGAATCATGCTTTTCTTTATGGGGTTTGCTTTGCTTTTTATCTCACTCAAATTGATTAATGTATGCACATGAATATGGATAGTAGCCAGATGGGTTTGTCTTAAAGGCTCCCCCTTTTTCCTTGGACCCCACCTCAAAAGGGCCAACAATCCCCCTTTCTAGAGGACAGTCCCTGCAATCCCGTGCCACGTCAGCTCCATTACATGGCCTGCATCCACGTGGCATGCCTCGATGGCAGGTCCCACGCAACATGTGGACACCCTCGCTGTCCATATCAGCTAGGTGCTGGACGCTGTCTTGTACTCTTCTTGCTTTCGAGGCCTATATTATTGAAACTCAATCCAGTGGACAGCATAACATTATGGAATCAATGATGCAAAGTGTTTCGGATAATTTTTTTTTCAAATGTGCTCTTGTCAATCCTTTTTCAAGCAAAGTTTCAATTGCTTTACAAACTACTCGATTCCACGTATCAGAGATTAAGCATTTCAGATACAGAGAAAATCATAACAAAATAAAAAATACAAGAATATAGTGTTTATATTTTTTTTTAATTAAGTTTATTCCGAGGAAAAAACTCCCTATAATCAAATTAATCAATATCATTAAAAAACACACCTACCAACAGGTACAAAATACCATCCTTTATAGAACCACTCTTTGAAAAAAAAAAAAAAAAGATGACGCCAAGAGGGAAAAAAACATAACGCAAGTAGGGTTAATGAGGCATTATCGACAGAAAATATAAAGGGCGTTTCTTTTTCACTTTTGAGCTTGCTTTGGATGTAAAGTTATTTCACCATGTGAATTGTTACAGTGTAATAATAATCTTATTGTTTTAAAAAATTAGTTATTAAATGATTATTTGACATATTAAAAAACAAATAAAAAATTCATTACTTATAATTGCTATCCATTAGCTCTCCAAATAATTGAGAGAGATACTTTTTAGTTGGGTTACGAGGGTATTCTTAAAGAAGTATAAAATAATAAGGAATAAATTCTTCAATCACATCTGATTGTTAAAAAATTATTCCACTATAAAAAAAATAAATTCTTTCTATTGTGTTATGCATTATAAAATTTTAAAATGATTTATTAAACCATAAATTTCTTTTACGTATTGATTGCAAATTTGCTAAAAACATTTTGTAGAAAGATATTTAAAATATTGCTTCAAAATAGATTTTTACTCGATGACAAGCTATATTAAGTGTTTTTATTTTTATTTTGATATAGAATATATAAAGGAGATACAAATTTCATTCTTGATTTCCTAACCAGAGAATTCCTCTAACATAGGTCTTGATGTCTCCCAAACCTAAATCCAGAGATAAAGGCAAAGCCCCATAAACAAAGTTTGAATCTCCAAAATCCCGAAAATCACAAAACACTACAAAATCCTTGCCTCAATAATTTCTTTACAAAACCAATTATATCCTAATATGAAGCAGTAGTTGAAAATGAGGAACCAGAACGCTCTTTAAAAGAACAAAAATGAGTAGAATCTCTATCCAATTCACCGGAATTACTTCTGGTCATACAAACTATTAGCCAAAAGTCATTACAAAAAGAAAAGTCTTCTTGGACAGGTAAACTTCTTAAACCAATTTTCAAAATAGAAGCTGGTTATTCCCTACAAAAACCCATGCTTCATTTTTAATCCAATTTCCTCCATTTGAACTATCTCAAAAGCTTCCAAAGAAAAATCTAATCAAATTAAAAAACCAAAATTTCAAAATATTTTAACTATTGAAAATTGATTTTTCCATTCTGACCCTACTGCTACAAAAGTCTTTCCTTCAAATTGGTACTTCAAGCCTTGAGATTATCCAAACCTTAATCTTACTATATGAAAATACTTGAACTAACAGGTTTCGCTAAATTCAAACATTTTAAACTACAACAAAATCATTCTCAAAACGCATACTCTACATGTATCATTCAAAACATTTTTCATCCTTCTAATTGGAAACAACCCCTTCACCAAATAATTTAATTTTCAATTAGTTATCATGTCAAACTTGGTAATTTCATTGCCTATGCTTATTCTTATTAGGGTTATCAACAAGTGTGGTTCAACACCTTTTCCCTTTCAAATTTCAAAGTAGCCCACTCATGGCTATTTTACTTTAATAATTCCATCAAGACTTCAAATTACCTAACTGGTTTCTTCAATGGTGGGATTACTTTGGTTGTATTTTTAAAGTAATAAACCTCACCATTTAGTTGAAAACAATTACATTTACTTCAAACAAAAATTTAATCCCTCAAAACTAAGAAAAAATTCTCACCAATTCTCTTTTTTTGTTCCAAATTCTTTGTCCCTTGGGTTTGTTCCTGGTATTTTGACTATAATACTAAGCATGGGTATCCTATCCTCATCTAGATACAAAGTAAAATAGTAGGACTTCTTTACATTAGAACCAAAAGTTTCAAACCTGTTGTCATTGAATGGTTACAGCAACACCAAAATGCTAAGATTATAGACTTAAATTGTCAATCCAATTTCCTAGCACGTCGATCTCATGTTTATGCTTTTCTTGCCTCAACACAATATGAAGAAGAGTATTTTCAAATCATGAAACAACTCTTATAAAAGCATCAAAGACAATGATTCCTCTCCTTCCTCATCATCCTCATGTTCTATAATTGGCTTAGCAGATAACAATAAAAATAATTGTTATGGTATCCTCCCTTCTATAGCAACTCATGTACAAAAATCTTTAAAACCATTCTCTATATAAAAAAAAAAGTATTTTAAGAAGCAAAAAAAATATTTTGGCCCATTTTATTTCTTAGTCTAGATCCTCCAAACCATCAGGCTCATCTTCTCCCGTTGACACAAGTGGTTAAAACAGCTAGTTGTCAATCTAACTTTTCAAAAAGTTGATCCCCTACTTGCATAAATGATAAATAATTTTTTGTGATAATTGACAAACAACTTTTCAACTTTTCAGAAAGCAAATCATTTACTTTACAAAAATTTAAAAATAATAACCTTGTTTTGCTCTATATAAGAAGACTCCTCCCAGTCTTTGAAGATAGAACTACATAGAATTTTTCTGTCATATACTTATTTTCTGTAAGACTCCTCTCAGCAAAACATCAATACTTATTTCTTGTCATATACTCAAATTTTCCTGTAATCTTTTGTATTATTATTTATCCCGGAAAAAGATCCATGCCTCTGAGATCCAAAACCCCCCCCCCCCCCCCCCCCCCCCCCCAATGAAAACAATGCAAGAAGGGTATCTACAGTTGTGAAAATCTATACTTACTCAGGAATGTATTACACCCATGTTTTAGTGCTATTATGGTATTATAATTTAAAATTAAGTACTATTTATGGGTAATCAAATAATTCGACATGCTTTTATACATAGTTTTGAACTATTTTTGTTCTTCTTTTAAAATAGTTTCATCCAATTTTATATGTAGATTGTTTCACTCAAACTAACATTTTTGCGCTGGCCAGCAAATTTCACCCTACCCGCCACCAATTTCACCCTCCTCTTCTAATTTGTAATTAACATTTCTCTTGATACCGTGGAAAATTTCATCCTCCCCGCGACAAAGCGCGGGCGACAAAGTAATCGATCTAATCTAACCAGCAGCCAGGAATGAGATGCTATTCTCCTCTCGTAGCATTCAGGTCCTACCTACGTTACTTGGGTTGTTGCTGCTGTTCCCACAGGTCTGGGACCACTGGACCTCACGTAATGTTGGGGTCTACAAGGGTTGTTTTCTTCCATTAACGCAGGAGCAGCTCTTATACAGCTAAGGACTCCAGGTTGTAGAACTTGGGGCCCCTTATTCTGACGAAGACGAGCCATAATATTCTAGGTAAAGATAATCAATAGATAAAAACAGAAGAAAATTACGCACATCGCTCAACTTGCAGGGTCCAGTTAACTTTTTTATTTGAGAAACCTTTGTGAACAAAACGTTGAATGATCATTAATTCTCACTTATTCACTTGCATGTCTTAGGTTTGCGTGTCTTCCTTAATTAACCTTTCTTAATGAATGCTCTCCTCTTCACGAATATGCATATATATATCATCGACATCCAACATGACCTGTTCCATTTTAATTAGTGCTCATCTTCTTCCAGTTGATTTCTTCTTCGATCTTCATTATTGTTTTTTATCCTATAGCTAGCTAGGGCAGGTCTCTTCTGAAGAACGGAGCCTCCACTTGTTCTTATTTTGAATGAAAATGGGCCTAGAATAACTAAAATTGACGGGACTGGTTTGTCCACCTACAAATTTCTATTTGAAGGACACATGCAGTGTCTCCAACATTATTAAAAATGGAATTGACCATATATATTTACATTATATAAGGACGTACATAGGGCATTAAACCTCCTTATATGATCCCTTATAGCATGAGAAAACAGGTTTATTCGACCACGATAAGTATGGTAGGTGCTGTTTTCTTCAATACATTCATTCGAAGCCACCACACCCACAAACACATACGTGGTCGTAACTGGCAAGTGACAGTTATTTATTTGCATATAATATTAATATTTTAATGACAGATGGAAGAAACAGTACTTATCAACAACAAAGAAATCAATTGTTTTATTTTTATATTCACTTTTAATTCGTCTTAATTATACCTGGGAGGTTTGATAATTTGAAAGCAATTTCGCGGTGCATGCCCCTTGATCACTTGGTTTATGTACATGCTTTTATTTTCCTGTCCTCACCTCTAGCCAAGGAGAATTCTACAAAATCTTCAAGCATTGATTGGAGATGCCCATCATGCATGATTATGTTTTGGTTTGGACCACACGTATTAAGCTAATCATAAATATCAGAACCAGATTTTAGCAGAGTTTATGAGATTAATTAGTCAATAAATCTACAGATTAGTTGTTGATATCAAGGTTTTAAATTTTGTTTCGTACCTAGTCTTCATAATTAACACCCGACCTAATTTCTTGTCCTGTTTTCTTATTTATAAACCTTGGATGAATAATCCGGCAGAGTCTTGATTTCAAATTAATAAGGCTCACAGCTGTGACAATCATGGAATAATCGGCAGAGCTCTGTCATCCTGTTAGCAGGTACGTAGCATTATATATGCACCAGAATATATAGCTTATGCTTGCAACAAGGTCCTTATTAAAAGGGTAGGGGAATCAGCATCGTCATGGGATTCTCTCTTGTGCCAATCTTAGTCGATATAAACTAATTATAATGATCTATTAGTTGATCGATCGGGGGAGACGCTCCCATTCTCTAGACATGTTTACATACAAGGAAGCAAGAAAGGAGACGGGAATTCCCAAAGATTCTTGATTAAAAAAACACTGAGATAAGCTTGTTAAATATATATATTCACATACACAGAAGCCTCCCTTTTAATCTTGACGGCATGATAATGGCTTATTATAAATTTGGGTTTTTAACCAATCATGCTTTCTGAACTAATGATTCAACCAATGTGCGACACTCTTTCCAAAAGTTTGTAAATATGCTCATCCCTGCACAGCACAGATAAAAGCCCAGACGGATGCACGTGTATATGGATGAAATTTCACGTGGGAGATGGTGACCCATGTGAAGAAGCTTTGTGATCATGCCCACGCCGGGGTCATCGGTTTAGTGGTGAGCTTGTAAGCCTTAAAATGGCCGGCAAAGCCAGCTTAATTGGGGTGGTCGTGCTTCATCTTTGCTCAAAAGTTGCTAATAACGCACGATATTGTAGATTTACAGGAGCATGGATTGGCTTATTTCCTCTTGTGTGCTGATGAAAGATGACGATTTGCTCATATAAACAAGTAGGGTCATGCATCCAATAGTTGGGGTTCATAATCGTTCAATGAATCTTCAAGTTTCTCTCATCCCCATCCATTTAATGGATTCGGATTTTTTCTCTTACTTTTAAACTTTGAACATGAATTATTTGTATATTAAACACATATGCGTTGCCTATGATTCTCACCATACTTTGTTTATAATGATATATATAGGCCGATGTAATTCATCGTATAAAGAATCAATCTTGCCCACAAATTAATACCAAGGGACTTTTTAGCCATAGCTACCATTCAAGCACTAATAAACAAATAAAAAGCTTCAAATTATGTTCTGGCCTAATGTGATTGTCATCTTGAGCATCTATAGTAAATGCAGTCATATTCTCTGCCATTTATTTTTCTAATAATTTAACTCCTGAAGAATATTCAACCGTTTTGTGGAAAACGAAATGCGTTCCAATCTTTATCCATCTAGGATTTTCTTTTTGAATAATTTTTATAGCCAGGCTGAATCATTAATTGTGATTTTATTTCTTTATTTATTTTTCCATGTGATGTTTGTTAATTTCTCAATGTCTTGGATTTGTACGAGCCGTTGATGTTTTTTTTTTCTTGCTAGATTCATTCAACTGAACGTTTTATCTATCTCCAATCTTCATAAAAAAAAATGTTATTTTCTTTTCCTCTATGGGTGCGTGGTCAAAACTCCGTTTGTTCAAAATTTAATTTAATTTTTTACTTAAAAGTAATACTATTTTTATATTTTTACATCGTTTTAATATGCTAATGCTAATTAATTATCTAAAAGTAGCTAGTATGATTTTTTCACAAGGTTTCATTAATCATCACCATATTAATAGGAGTAAATTTGGTTTTTTACAATTCTAATGCACGGTAAAATGATTTTTTTATCTTTGAAATCAAAATTCTTAAAATTAATGTCAAGGAGTGTTTTTCATCTTTTCTTTAACTTACATACATGGATATTGCTGTCTTTTCATTCATGTTTTTTATTGTAGTTATTAGATTGATAGAGAGCAATTTTGTAATTTTATAAATATAAATATTATTAAAAAAGTTGTTCCGCTTGTCAATATGTGAGCAATGTATGCAAAGTTGTCTGGTGATCAAACACCGCTTTTCATAGTAGAATTTAAATTGTCTCGGTGTTCCCACCGTAATGAGATGGTGCATGTGGCCAAAGGCAATCCAAATTGGCATCATCGATCTTTTTTTTTTTCTCCCTTCTTCTTAATTTATGTGTCAACCCTTTTAAAATTATGAATTAGCCCTTCAATTTGTTATTCCTTCAATTTGTTATTCCTTCAAATTTGATCCTTGTTCTTTTAATTACTATATGTTTTATTATGAACAATTTAAAAAATCAAAATGTTTTTTTCAATTTCATCTCCTTTCAATTTTTTCATCTTTAAAATTTGATCCACATTCTTTTAATTGCTAGTTGTTTTATTTGAGATAGTTTTTAAAATTGATTTTTGTTTACAATTTAATCATCCTAAAGTTTTTTTTTCTTACCAAATTTGATCCTTATTCTTTTAATTGCTAATTTTTTTACTCTTGCAATTTTTTTAAATTGATTTTTTTCTATTTCATCATTCAATATTAAATTGGTTGGAAATTGAACTTCTTGGTTGAGCCCGAGTCTAGGATCTCACAAAGTTGCGAGTTTTAAAGATTGACTCAGGTTTAAGAGGTTTGTTCGGGTTCACTCCCCCCTTTTTTAAGGTCATATTATTTTTTTTCACTTCGTAGACTTCAATATTTTATTCAATTGAAGATTAAGTTATGCTATTTTTATTTATTTGCTTTCTATATAATTTTTTTTATTGATCTTGAAAATGACTCTGGTTATCTTTGTTCATCTTATTGGCCGCTCTTTGTTGAATTTACTTTAGAAAATTTTTTAAATTAAATTTTTTTGTGATTTAATCATTCATCATTATATTGATTGAGAATTAATTTTCTTTCTCACTTCCATCCTTCAAGGTTAAAGTTTTTTTGATATTAGGTTTCATGATTTTCTTCAATTTCCATTCTATTTGTTTATGATGGTCGCATCACTTAGACAACGAGCTAGTTTGGCTGGTTAGCATGAGGTGACTCGAGTTTTTTTAAATTTAATATTTTTGTGTTCAATCTCTTGGATTTTCCAATTACATCTTTAGTTATCACTAATGATTTATTTATTTATTTATTGATATATATAATTAATTAATTATTTAATTAAATACATGCATAAACTTTTTAATTTAAATTTATATTTTTTATATAAAATAACACGTTGAAAAACTTGTATATTTTTTTTTTTTGCAAAAAAAAAAAATCAGCCCATGACGGTCAAAAATAGCTTAGAGGACCACTATTTTACATCACAAAACATTCATTTCTTTGTCATGAATCTATTAGAATAATATTCTAGCATTTGCGCGCGGTTTTCATATGCTGAAACCTTTATGAAACCAAAAAATTCCTGAACGGTACAGTTTAATTATCATAACGGCATGCTTAGTTTGAAGAATCACAAGTTAAAGTGTATTAATAAAATATCTATTAATTAAAAGGAAAGAATAAAAGTGGTGAAATCACCTTGAGATTCATTCTTTCCACTTTGCTTTTTAAAATATTTTTTATTTTAAAATATATAAAAATATTTTTTTTATTTTTAATATCAACATATTAAAAACATTAAAAAAACATGCCGAAAACACTTTTAAAAACATGTAAAACATTAAATATACATATTATGCTGATTCGGATATTTAATTGAACTTAATTTCAAAGTGCTTCCAATTGATGATGCATGCATCCAAGTGTTAAACTGTCTGTCTCTCCAGACGGCTCTGGTCTGGGCTAAATTTACTCATTTACTAAGAAAAGGCATCTACAATGAATCACCCCCTTTTATATATTCAAGTATATAAAAATAAATAAATAAATAAATAAATATTGTTCCCTCTTCCTACCCTTCGCAGAATCAGGACAGGTTATACTGTGGAAGAATATGTGCGCCTACTTATAAATTAAATATTATAAATTAAATCTCGTCAAGTAATAATAATAATAGTACTCAACTTACTTATATGTATATATTAGTAATAATCTTAGCTACATCTAAGTACCATTTTAGAGAATTGATGCTCTTTTTACACTTTCAAATTCACTTTTGGATAATGCCACCAGCTAGAAAACAAGAATCTTAATCATTTAAAAGATCAAAACCCATTATATAATTCCAGGGAACAATACCTCTTGAATGGTCACAAATCATCACCTTCCATCATATCTGATATATTTACTAGCAAGGGATAGAAATTCAAATCATCAAGCGTGTAATCCAGTTGTAAGAACTTGTAACTAAGAGATTTGTTCGTGGTCTTATATTCAAACTCTATAATTGCTAATATTGATAGCCACTAAAGGCTTACTTAGTCGTTAACTTCAGGACTCGTGGGAATTAATTGAGATGCGCATAATCTGACCCGAACACCCCACATGAATAAAAAGTGATAAAAATTGAAGTGGAAATGATTTTTTTTTAAAAAAATCAATTTAAAAGGAGTTGAAAGCATATCATCACATAATCACCCTACAGGAGTTGAAAACTTCAACGAAGTTAAAGAGCTTTCACCAGCCTGCTTGCGATGCGCAAAGTCAAGCCTCCTTGGTTTTGTCCGGAGCCAACTCTGAAATCTGAGCTGTTGTCGAAACTTCTGCTCCGGGGCGGCATGGGCAATCGATGGTAGCATATTCAACGTCTTTGGTCAATATTGATGTCAGGATCATAAAATGTCAACTTAATGTTGTCGTTTGGCATGCCAGCTTATATTTTTTTTTCTGGCGCAGGAAATTAAGATGAAATTACTTGTTACATTTGCTTAGAGTTGACTTTTGCTCGAAAAAGGAAAGAAAAAAAAAAACCCATTATACCATTTCATCAAATGCAATTAATACCAGTGCTCACTAATAAAGTGAAACAGAAGAAAAGGAAGAACAGGCTCTTGCAATTATAGAAACTCGAAAGAATGTGAAAAACTCAGGGGCTCCCTGGGCGCTGTAGGAGTTTTAAGAATCTTCTCGAGCCATCCCCACTTAGGCAGCCTTTGTTAAAGCTTTCTCCTTGCACAATTGTATTCAGATTAAAGTGAAAAAACAAATTAAAGGAAAAGAAAATTCTTTCCAGATAGTTCACTCCACCCTGTTCATTCTCTTTACTTGGCAACAAAAACTCTACCTAGGCCTATCAGCGGCGTAGCACTTGACTTGAAATGGAGAAACTTAGAGCAAACTTCCAATGAAAGCAAAAGATCACATGCAGATTGATATTTCTATGCTTCACGGTTCTCTATTTGCAGATAATGCTAGGCATTTTTTTCTATATATGGAGTATCAAAGCCTAATCATTTTCCCCCCATACAATTACAAGAGATGATATCATGATACGCCAGAATGATTCGTGCCACGAGTGGGAGATGAGTCAAAACGAACATGTGGATATATAGTACTTGCAAAGGGTGTACTAGGGTATGGTCACTGAGGAGGATGCTAGGCTTTAGAAATTGTATCCTCTTCCTCACCTCTCGTTGAGTTCTTAAAAAGTCTTTCTTTATGTTTAAAGTGTTTTTTTTAAAAAAAATATTAAAATAATATATTTTTTTATTTTTAAAATTTATTTTTAACCTAGCATGTTAAAACTATTCAAAAAAACATTAAAAAAATTATTTAAAACAAAAAAATAATTTTTCTCAAGAACATAATAATACCACAAAACAAACGGTTTCTTGCAGAAAGGCCAGCAATCATCAGATTTCGTCCCGTATATACATGTCAAAGTCAGTGCCATACTGCTTCATGATTTTTTTTTCCTTCCCGGTTTTTGCACATGCTATAGGCTCACTCATTAGATTGTGGGAGCTGGGTCATTGTGTGAACAAGACAGAGGCCGAACAATGCACATGGGACATGAATGTAATGCCAAAGTAAGAGCATTGCTAGGATATGTCAGCTTGAGGTATAGTTTGTAATTGCGTATTAAACGGTGTTAAATGAGATTTCATTTTTTTGAATGGTTTGATGTATTAATATTAAAAATAATTTAAAAAAATAAAAATATTATTTCATATATTTCCAAATAAATATTACTTTAAAAAAACTCACGAGCCTCTCTAACTCATGTTCGGTCACTTTTACCCATTTTGGAAATGTTAATTAATAATTGCAAATGCTGAAATTTTCCCGCGTGCACCCAAAATCAAAACTTGGTTGAGCTATTGATGTACAGCTCATGTGAGATGAGACTAATGCACAGCTCATGTTCTTCAACAAGCAGAAATTATTGTCGTAGATTGCTTTTCAGTACAGTTTTTACGCGTGATTAATTTGTTTTTTATACATGAGCCATGTCTTCTCAATTGTAATTCTAGTTACAGAAACAGCATGTGATGCTGGCAAGTGATTTCCCCCTACAAGTCTACCTTGAATTAGCGACTGATAACTGGGTCCAAGAACCTGCAAGATTCTTAATTGCCAGGCACGGAATGGTGATTTTCTGGGGACCATGACAGCCAAAGCAGCTCAACAGTTATTGACTAGAATGGGGCTTTACGAAAATGAAATCGTGTGGCTCTTCCTAACACTAACACATATATCTAACTATATTAGCTGTAGCCTGTATGGTCATATGAAAATGGTCTGTCCCCTGGCTCGAACGTTTTCCAGGTCCTCCCTATGGACTAGCTCTTGCCACAGATAATCCTGTGCGTGTCAGGTCAAAAGTAGCTTGCCTATTCCAAAAGGATCATAAAACACTATCTGGTTGCTGGTCTTTTGCGAAGGGGAAAGGAGAAAATCAAAGAAATTACTACATCATGTTGCCGGGAAGAAAAAAATGTCATTCACCAGACTATATTGAAGAAATGACCGTGAGGCCCAAGGAGCCACCCGATCCATAGATATAAGTTTTCAGTTATAAGACGCCATGGGCTCGCAAGATCAAAAGAAGGGCTTCGAAGAGCTATAAAATCGAATCAAATCCTAGCTGCTTCTTGCCCCCGGAAGGTTTATAAATGAGTTGAAAAGAACCATTCTTTTTTACCTAAAATTTAGGACTAGAATAAACTATACTTGTGGCCCGCGGCGGTTGTTTTTCTACCTGAAAAAATGTTTTTTAAAAAAATTTAAGAATCGAGTTATAAAAAAATATAATAACAAAAATAATAACAAAAAATGTAAACAAACTTGAATTAAGCCTATTCAGAGTAAAAAAAAAATTAATATTGAATAACAAAACTACAAGAAAAACAACAAAAAAATCCTAGTTAAACTGAGTTAATTCACAAGCTCCGTGACCGTAGAAATAAGATTTATATAACCTCATAAAAAGACCACTTGAAAGGAAAGGGAAAGGAAGCACAAAAACCAATTTTTAATATATTAAATGTTGAATAATGAAATTAAAATAAATAAACTTAAAAAATGACAAAAAAAAAATAAAATCAACTCATGTTAACATTTGAAACAGTAACTTTGATCATAAACTCAGGACTAACCTCATAAAATATAAATTGTAAAAGATAATTAGGCAAAACTCTAAAAAAAAGATGAGAAATACAAAAAAAAAGCATTTAAAAAAAAAAAAAAAAAAAAAAACCAAGAAAACTTGAACAAACCTCCTAAACTTGGTTTAATCTATGAAACTCGCAACCAATGAAATCTTGGACCGAGAGTTTAATCAAAAAGCTTAATTTCCAACCAATTTAATTTTGAATGATGAAATTATGAAAAAAAATATCAATTTTAAAAACTTGCAAAAGCAAAAAAAAAAAAAAAGATAGCAATAAAAAGAATAGGGACTAAATTTCATAGGAAAACACTCATGGAGGATGAAATTGTAAGAAAAAACAATATAAAAAAATGACTTCAAATAAAACAAATAGCAATAAAAAAATAGAGACTAGATCTGAAAGATTAAAAGTTGTTAGGGATGAAATTAAAAAACAATTGTAATTTTATGACGCAAGTGAGTTTTAGATTTTTTTTTAAAATGTTACTCAGGTTATAGATCCGGTCGAGAAAACAAAAGCTAATACATGGACAAACTAGAAGAAAAAAGAGAAACCATCAGAAAATAACGGTTAAAAACCCAAATAAAAGGTAGAAAAAGAAAAGAATAAAATCTAATCACTAATGATATAAATGCTAATGATACAACTGAAAAAACATAAGCTTTTTTATTTATAAAAAAACAAGATAACTTGGACAAACCATCTAATATCGGGCAAAGGTCTCAAACTTACAACCGATAAAATCCTAGACCCGGGTAAAATCAAGAAGCTTAATTCTCAACCAATTTAATATTGATTAGCCAAAGTAAATCCAATAAAGAACACTAATTAAAAGGACTTGAGAAACCTGAAGCATTTTCAAAATCATTGAGAAATCCTAGAGAAAGAAATATAATTCTAATCTTATAAATTGTTTTAAAAACTTATTTTCAATATTGAAGGATGGAATCAAGAAAAAAAAATTAATTTAAAGAATTAGCAAAAAAACCCAATAAAAAATGAAAAAAAAAAAGACATGGGAAAAATAGATCATTTTCAAGACCAACAAGAAATTCCACATAAAGCAAGCTAAAAAGAAATGCAACATAGTCTCCAATTAAATAAATATTGAAGGATAAAACAAGAAAAAAAACTACCTTTGATGAAGAAAAAAAATCAAGCAAACCCGAGCAAACATCTTAACCTTGGTCAAATCTTTAAAACTCTCAACCGTGAAACTCTAAATCCTGGTCCAACCGAGAAGTTTTTTATGAATCACTTTAAAAATATTAATTTAAAAAACTTGACAAGCAAAACATTAACATTAAAAAAAATAAAGATTAAATTTGATAGGAAAAAAAAATTCAAAGGAGAGTTTATAAAACAAAATATATTTAAAAAATGATTTGAAACAAACAAATACTAATAAAAAAATGAGGACCAGATTTGACAGATAAAAAAAATAAAGGTTGATGAAATTAATAAAAAAAACATACCAATTTTATAAATTATTCAAGATAAAAAATTATAAAAATAGGCTAAATCTGAAGAACCAAAAAATTAAAGGTTATTTTGGAAATTTTAAGGGTCTGAAGCAAAAATCTAGATGAGAAGAGAAATAAAGTTGTTTTTAGCAATCTAATAAGTTTTTTTAAAAAAAATCATGAAGGGTTGTACAAAAAATTGTTTATTAATGTAATAAAAAAGGCTATGACCTCATCAAATATTAATTTAAAGAAATAGCAAAAAACCCAATAAAAAATGATAAAAAAGACACGGAAACCAGGTTTTTTTCGGGACCAACAAGAAATTCCACAAAAAACAAGCTAAAAAGAAATGGAACATAGTCTCTAATTAAATAAATCTTGAAGGATGAAATGGGAAAAACAAAACTACCTTAGATAAAGAAAAAAACCAAGCAAACCCGAGCAAACATCCAAACCCTGATCAAATCTTTAAAACTTTCAACCCGTGAAACCCTTGATCTTGGTCCAATCTAGAAGTTTTTTACGAATCACTTTAAAAATATCAATTTAAAAAACTTGACAAAGCAAAAAACAAAATTAACAATCAAATGAATGAGAATTAAATTTGATAGGAAAAAAATATTCAAAGAAAGGTTTGTACAACAAAATATATTTAAAAAATGATTTGAAACAAAACAAATAGTAATAAAAAAATAAGAACCAGATTTGAAAGATGAAAAAAATGAAGATTAATGAAATTTTAAAAAACATACCAATTTTATAAATTATAAAAATGGACTAAATCTGAAGAACCAAAAAATTAAAGGTTATTTTGGAAATTTTAAGGATCTGGAGCAAAAATCTAGATAAGAAGAGAAATAAAGTTTTTTTTTAGCAATCCAATAAAGTTTTTAAGAAATCATGAAGGGTTGTACAAAAAGCATTTATTAATGTAATAAAAAAGGCTATGATCTCATCAAATAAAATTGAAAATTCAATGGTACCTGATATATATTTTATTTATTGAATGAACCTAAGATTACAATTAAAATACTGGGAAAAAACATGCTAGACATGTGAGCTTGTGCATCTGAGTCATTAAAAAGAAGTCAACTTTCTTTATATATATATATAAAGAGGCTGGGTTATTTTTTCTTTTTAAAAAAATATAGTTGACACACTATTTATTATTCTAGATTTTAGTGACCAAATAGTTGTTGAAAAATCATGGCAAGGATTTTTTTTTATCTAAAAAATTAATTTTTAACCTGTGTTGCTCGAAAAACACCTAAAAGCATAGTAGATATCCTAATAAACCCACCTATAGCCTTTAACAACCCAAAATTGGTCAAAAAACACAAATCCAACTTGAATTTCAAAAACTTTCCAAACAAATCTGAATACAAATAATTATAGAAAAAATTAAAAGGGGTAGCGGTTTCTCTATGCAAAAATCATTGTGCACATGTTAACAAATCATTATGGATTTCTTTAATTTTTTTTTTTACTTTAGTTATCAAACTTTCTTTCTTTCCTATTTTAGCCTTTTGTTTCCAAATTGATGGGCAATTAGGTCTAATTTATTAAGGATGGGCAATATTAAAAGATAGAGGATCAAAGTGAGAAAAGCGGAGAGAACTAGGTGGCACTTTCAAATTTGATGCGAAAAGTGAACTTTTGTCCTTATACATTCCAATCAATACATTTACAGCCCCTTTAGTTTTTAGAAATTTACTTTTGATCCAAAACTTTATTTTCTTTATATTTTTGTTTCTTTGTTTAAGAGAGAAAAGAGAGAGTTGTCAGATTCCAGTTTTTAAAAAATTGTTATTGGCGCCAATTCCGACCATGAAAATGGTCAATCTTAGCATGAACAAGTTTCATTCAATCAAAGAAGTTCTACCCGAGTGTTTTTTGGGCTTAACCTTACTTGAGAGAGACTCTATTTGTCTATGTGGTTGCGTCCATGTTTAGCTGCGTTCACAATTACAATGTATTTGGTTAACAACGGGCCACACTTTTTGATGCATGGGTCCCACATAAATATGCGTTCCAAACACAGGAATGTCTAAAGCAAGTCTGCCTTGCTTTTTACCGTGACTGCTGATTAGAAAACGTGGAAAGTAGAGAATAAGAATAAAGAAAGAGAAGCTTTTGAATGCAGAGATTCCAAATTAGTTGATGTCGTTGTTTTCTTACGATATTTTTATATTAAATAAGTATGAAAATGACAACATCTTATTACTATTTTAGAAAAAATTATGATAGCCTTGGAAAAGAGATATATTTCTCGTATAAAATTTATTTATTTTGTGTATTATTTATAAAAAAATATTTTTTAATTTTTAATTAATTTCCAAGAAAATACATAGAGAATAAATAAATAATTTTAAAAATAAAAGGTATTAATAATTAATTAGTTTTATTATATATAAAAAAATAATCGATTTTGGATTATATGTGTGGACCTAACACTTTGATTTATGTTTTGAAATTAGGTGGTGATTATGAATAGGTGTTTGCAATATTTAGAATTGTGTGTTTTTTTAATAAATTATTTTTTATAATTTTTTATCTTTTTAAAGAAACAATAAAAAACTACCAAATGTGTTGGCGCGCGTCAACCACCACATTATATTTATGAATTTGTTACAAGTCATGAAAACTATAATTCTTGTCGAATGAAATTTATACATGATGGAATTGCAAATAGTTTAATGGAATAATAAAAAATACTTTATATAAAGTATTATTTATTTCATGATGTAATAGGAGTAATTAATTCTATAATATTTAAATTTAAAACCATCAATATTAATATATATATTTTTAATTATTTTATAACCTCAATTTCAAAAGTATTCTTAACCAAACACATTAAATTAGTTTTTCTTCAACCTCAATTTCAACCACATTTTTAACCAAACACCTATTTTTTCAAACCAACCTCAACTAAAAGTACTTTTTATAAAGCAATTTTTTTTAAAACATAACCATAACAGCTACCACAATACCAAACACACTCTTAATTTGCTTGATTTAACATCAAACAACCTTGTCAACTAAAAACCACAAACAAGCTTATAAAGAAAAATAAGAACAACAAACCAGGCATTGACATGTTTTTCTTTGAGTTTTTTCTATTTTCGCTAGATATTCTTTATGAGACAATGGGGTTATAATCCTTGAAAAAAGGTGAACTTTGATTGTCTTATAATTATTTGTACAACAACACTACATGGTTTGATTTTCCAGGTTAAATTTTAATGAAAGCAAAACTAAATTGGACAATTAAAGCATAACTATATAGCAAATTTACTATGACAAACCTAGTTAACTTGGTTTGGACAACCTCATTTTAGGGTTTTTTAAATAAAAATTCAGATTAGTCTAAGTTACCTTAGTTTACTCATAATCCAGATCATGAAATGAATTTTAATATCAAGTTAGGTTTCAAATCTATCCTATGAACTCAATTCAAGAATAAAAATTCGCATAATTGTGAATATGGAGTTTTTAATAAGTTTCGACATCTGAATTAGAGGTAATTAGAGAAATGATAGCAGTTAGAGTGCTGTAAGAAGTAGATGAAACCAAGTTTATCATCTCTTTTACTATTTTCAATAATAAAGAGGCAGAAAATAAAGGAAAAGAAAGAGATGTTATGTTTCACAGCTTAAATTCTTCGTTTCGTTCTGAAAACCCCACTATAATTGTCCTTTAATATGGACTATCATCAACGAATAACAAGAATTTATCAAAAATTTAATTTATACTCTGAGTGACGAGTTCTTTTTATCTCGACTCCGTGACTGTATGTCAATGAGATGATTTTGGTGGAGAAGATTATGCTCCTACTGCTTGATTACTAGAAACGGGACATTTCAATAGCCGTCCGTCATGCCACGAGAGATTTTAAGACTTGATCACACCTAGAATTGAGGCTTGAAGTGACACCGAGTGCTTCACGTCACCAATATGAAGACTATGTGCTCCCATTGGAATTCTTCGAATTCCAGATCTGTCCACAACACTCAAGAATTTGCAAACATGAACGTTAATTCCCACTCTTTGCTGAGTCCCTGCTGCAACATGCACTTTTTCGAAGGCCACTAATTGTTTGAGAGGAGCCCAATGCCCTGCTGGTGGTTTAGAGTAGACGAGCAATGTGTGAGTTCCATCCATGGAGCCAGTGTTTTTCACATCTACTTGCACTCCAAACGACAGCCTATTACATCTAGCATGTGTAACTCTGATTGCCTTTCCTGAAATGGTTGCATTTCTGGAGGCCTGGCGGTGTCCATCAAGGGGTACAGAAACCATTGTTGGTGCACTTGCTATGGTATGAACAAAATTTGTGTAGCTTATTCCGTGACCAAATGGGTACACCACTTTACCTTTATAGAATCTATAGGTTCTTCCAGGATAGCCATTTGATTTGCTTGGTCGCATGGCCATGTTTGTCATAGGCAAATTTGTGACGTAATCTTGTGGGTACCATGTCATAGGTAGCTTGCCTCCTGCAAGACAAAAAAAAGCTGTTATTCTCTGTTGCATTCCTGATGAAGTGAGCCTAGTAAGACACCCGAACAAGCACTACTAAAGCCAAACCTGGGTTAGTAGTTCCAAACAAGACATCAGAAATGGCTGCTCCTCCAGCTTGGCCAGGATAACCAGCCCATACGATGCCTCCAATTTTTGGATCGTTCTCAGCGAAAGACACATCAATAGGTCCCCCAGACATCAGGACCAATATGGTTGGGCCCCTCGATGCTGCGGCAACCTTGGATATAAGCTCTTGTTGGCGTCCAGGTAGAAGAAGCTCAGTCCTATCTCTGGATTCTGCCTCAATAGACTGGTCAAGCCCCATTACTAGAACCGTTGCATCCGCTTGACGTGCTGCGTCCATTGCTGCGTCAAATTGCTGGTCACTAACACAAGCAACATCTGCACAACCTTGCTGGTATATTGTCTTGGCGTATCTCCCTATCCCTTGTAGGGGTGTTGTGTATCCACAGGCCACACCTAGTAATCGACCATGAGTAAAATTGTTAATGAACAATATATGTAGATAGTTCAAGTAGCCAAGCTCTATAACACTCACCGGCATAATTGCCGATCATCGTAACAGTGACATTTGAATTAGGCCCAATGATGGCAACGGATTGATGATGGCGGGTAGATAAAGGCAATGGAGGACCATGATTCTTGAGAAGTACAATGCCTTGTCTTGCCGCTTCAAGGGCAAGCTCTTGGTGAGCTGGCGTGCACACATCTTTTGGGCCTAGGTTCCCATATGGCTTTGATGATGGTTCGCCATCAAACATCCCTAGCCTCATCTGGACTGTCAGTGTGTTAAGTAATGCATTATTTATTTCTGCCTCATTTAGCAAGCCCTTTTTCACTGCATCCTCGGTGTGTTGAACGAGGAATGGTCCGCAGTCCAAATCTAAACCTGCAACATATTTAAATTAATTTGTTAGCGTGATCTTCATCAGAACATCGGTAGTTTTGCCATCTAATATTTTCATCCAACCCCATTTAACAGAGGTTAATTAGTAGGTCCAACATATATATTTTCTTCGACAGAAGGTAATGTAGTCTCTCTCTCTCTCTCTCTCTATATATGTGTGTGTGTGTGTTCATATTGGATTCAAGTAGTAGAATAAAGGCTACTGGCCTGCTTTAATAGCATCAGCAGCTGCTTCTTCTGGGGTTGTAGTATAGTGTTGCTGACTATAATAAACCCCAACTGAGTCGCAGTCTGAAACAATGTACCTGTGGTGATAATCGCAAACAGCATCGAAAGGGTTAATTATATATTACATGATCATGTTTATATATATATAATCATCAACATATATATATAAAACCAGGATGGCGTTTGGATTTGATCATACCCATCAAGTTTCCACTGACCACGTACAGTTTTCTTTAGCAGCTTTGGGTCAGCACAAGTGGGGATCCCATTCACTTGATTGTAAGAGCACATAACACTTGCCACCTTGCCTTCTTTCACACACATCCTGAATGGTACATCAAATGTATCCTCCATGTCCTGCTTGCTTACCTGTTATTAACCCCCACACGTGAGATGAAGAAAGGCAGCACACAGCACTTGAGCAGCCATGAGGATTACTAGTAATTTGGTGGATTTTTCATCCATGTTATGTCTGGCTTAGGTAGGAGAAAGTTGTGCACAGACCAAAGCAATGATCAGGATGACACCATAATGATACGTATGGGCATAAGCAAAGACAGACTGAAAAGTGGGATTAACTTCTCTTGCTGCTGCCTTGATCGACTTCTTCGATTTTGTCATAAGCGATAATATTTAATTATTCTTTTGTGAAAAATAAAAATAAAAAGTTAAACTCCATTTTCCGCTCTTCAAGGTATATATTATTCAACCTCGAGATTATATTATCTACATCATGTTATATATAATTAAGCGTTAAGGTACATATTGAGAGCTTTATATAGAATCTCAAACTGAATAAATTATATGGACCCCCCTCATATTCCATAATATCCAAAAGTAAACCACCACACAAGGCGGAGCCTCACCTCTATGTTATTGCTAGAGTTGCCAAAAACCCAATACCTAAAGTCAACAAAATGGACGATCAATCGTATAGCTCCCATGATGCAGAGCAGCAGCACATGTATAGATTAAACATTTGTTAAATTAAAATGTACCTGGGCGTTGAAGTGGAACCGATCAACCCCATTCCAGTTATCGAGGTCATAGGCCGTGAAGTGCTTGCAACAAGCAGCCACCTTCAGCCGGTCACCGTCATTCCCCTGTAAACCTCTAACATAACTTGCAGCATATTTACCAACTACTACTGGGTCCTCACCGGGAGTCTCCTGTCCACGACCCCACCTTGGGTCTCTAAATATGTTCACGTTTGGGCTCCAATATGTGAGCCCGGCCACCCCTCCATTGAACATTGCTCTTGCTTCATCTGACACAACCTGCACAGTACACAGGCTTGGTTTTATTTTAGATAATTTTATTTTATTTAGTTTTAATTCTAGCACCACTACCGTCTGTGTTGAGAGAGAGAGAAAAAAAAAGAAAAGAAAAAAGAAGCAACTTGCCCGACATTATATTAAGGTAAAATTAAATTCTTATCTCTTTTTCTATACCCTTTTGATTGGCCCTGCAATTAAAGCAAAATTAAGGTCCCATTTGGCGTAAAAAAAACATGGATATATTCGCTTTTTAGCAGCCCCATTCACACTTGGCAAAGAAATGACTCTGCAAATTATGATAAGTTAGATTAATAATTTTTAATTAATTAAAGTAACTAAGAACATTTGCGTTACCACTTTCTTTTGTAAAGACAGTAATATTTGGTATCTTTGTTTTATCTCTTTAATGTGTCGTAGCAAGCAAGCATGTCATAAAAAAAGAGGTCGTCACATCATCGAATTTATATATATATATATCTCTTTAATTTTATTCTTAAGATCTCTTAACCTGTGGTGCTGTGTACTGGATTTTGTAACTAGCAGTAATTTTAAACTATTTATTGCATTCATTTAATAACTGACTTTAATTTTTGTTAACTCTATATATTAATTGAAATGCATAAAAAATTAATTAATGCCTGAATTTTAAATAATTAGTACACAAACAGCACCAGCTGCAACCACTATGTTTTCAATGCGCACACAGTTGATCATGATATGAATGTGTGGTTTAAAATTGAATTTTAAATTATTTTAATATATTTTGAAATAAAAAATACTTTAAAATATATCCGATATTACTCTCAATCTGATAGCAGAACTTATACCTGAGATTCGTCTTCTTAATTTCCTCTCCTGAGGAGTGTTACTGTATCAATGGTTACTTTTTTTTCTTGGTATCAATTATCACATATTAATGTTATGGTTATTGACAATGGCACTCCTTCATAGAGTAATTAAAAGCTTTGAAGAGTGATATTGGCTCATGTAGGAGGCGTCCCTACATTATTTGTATGAGCCACCATGCAAATTGGGTTCACAGAACTGTCACATTTCATGCATGGTTCACAGAGCTGGGTGAGGTTTGCATGCTAAAGGGCTGCCTTCCATACCGACTGTTCTATCCAGCTCACATGTACAAAGTTAAGGACGCCATTACAAAAAGAAAACAAAAGGTTCTCCAACTGATAGAATTCTTGTTAATTGTTATGACTTGAACTAATCCATTAACTCTTACAGAGTAGTCTAATTATTATTTAATAAAAATCAAGGTTTGAAATCTCACCCGACCAATGGCCTCCCACAAAGTTGCATTGAAAGAAGCAGCGGTGGTGATCACTTGAGGGAAGCTAGTGGCCCCAGGGAAGGCCCCACCAAACTGGGTCCCTGGACCCACATTGGAAACTCCATGAAGAGCCTCGGACCACCACTCATACCCTTTAATCCCGAGCCGTGGAACTGCCGCAGCATCGTTCACTAGCAACCCAACCTTCTCTTGCAATGTCATCCTTCCAATAAGGTCACTGACTCTGCTTTGTATTGGCAACTTCACTTGGCAAAATGGAAAGTTCCTGCTCGTCCCATCTTCTGGGTCACAAGCAAAGGGGTCCAGAGCTTCGCTGGTTTGCAGAGAAACACCCAAGAAAAGAACCAAGAGGATAAAAACGAGGGATGCGGGCATGGTGGTGTAGTCCAGTATAATAAGAAATGGAAATGCTTTTCAATGGGGATGGAGAGCAAGGGAGCCGAGTGTGTAGAGTACATATAGGTGAGGACCGTGAGGTGAATTACCAAGTTCGTGAGAGAAATGGGAGTGATGACGTGGGAGAACAACTTTGATGATTAGAGGACCATATTGCTCTTTTAACTTATGCCCTTTTCTTTTCTTGTGGTGGGATTACTATAAGGTGGTTGCTAATACAAATTTACCTGCCATTTTGAAGATAAGAGTGGAGTTCTTCGTGTAAGATTTCACGTGGCATGTTTGTATTGGTGGTTTGGAATCCAAGAAATGGTAGGTCCAAGATACGAGGCATTACAAGGATGATCAGGTGGGGTTAGATCATCCAATTGACCCTTAAGCCAGTGATAATATTTCTACAGATTTGCGTATCTGAGAACTTTTGTTATCTTGGTTGGCAAGCAATACCTACGGAGAGAAAATTATGGGCGTGTTTGGTATAATGGGTTTCGAGTGTTCCCACAGGGATTCTCGAAGCGTTCACTAGTTGGAAATGGAAGAAATCGATGTGTTTTTTTGTAACGATTCTGATTTTAATTGTTAGAACTATATAAACAAAAACATTAAAACGAATCAATTTGATATTTTCAACCAAGAGTCTTGCAAATACATTGCAAAAGGACACTAGTAGAAATCAGTGGTCTTGACATCTAGAGCAAGGCAATTAATGGTCAGAGGGCTGCCATGGTGGTCGAGCGAAGAAATATTGTCAGCCAGTTGCAACCTGCTAGTAGCTCTAGCTTCGCTTGAAAGAGAGGTCAGATTGGCTCAGGATCAGATCAGATTAACGCATACTGGACGGTGATATTCACATTATTGCATTACAGGATTGAATAAAAAAGCACTGCACTATCTCTCTCTCTGTCTCCTTTGGATAAGAAATAAATTTAAAGTATTCCCTTTTAAATTAACTAATTAGCTAAGAACAAAAGCAACGTCTTGATCCAACAAGCCAAAAACTAATTAACTATGAAACTTAACTAACATTCTGCTCGGCTCACTAAGGAAAGGAAAATCCAATCGTAATACTGATATAAAAGCTTGGAAATCACAGAAGATCTAAGCACAGATTTCTGTAGTCGATATTTTGAAATCATCGACCAAAACGATATATTGAGCAATATATACCATGACACTGCGTGCTGCTTTGTTTTTATTTAATCCTAATTAGCAATCTGATTTCTGATAAGTTTTGTCCCTTGATTGCAAACGATAAGGTATCTGGAAAAGGACTTGGAAAGATCTTGTCTTTAATATCGAATCATGGTTATTTGGAGTTCGCATGAGTATTGAGGATATTGTCTTTATACATGAGTGGTTTTATGAATGAGTCAGTACCCACTTGTTCGAGGTTTGTTTCTGTCATTCATTAAAATGCTTGTTTTCATTCCCGGGAAGGTTGAATTCCACCATTGGTGTAAGCTGCATAGCAGAACTTTGTCTCCTTTCATCTATTTCTCCCCTTTTTGTCTTTGTTAATTAGTTTTTGGTAGCGTAAATTATTATTTTGTTAAAATGCTTGTATTTTCCCTAGTTGGATCTATCTGTACTTGCTAAAGTACCAACTTTGATCATGCATATATATATATATATATATAGGCTGTGGAAATTTAGAGGAGCATTAAAGTTTTGTGGCAGCCATCTTTTGTTTGTGATTTTTTCTTTTAAGAGAATTAGTGTGGAATTTTGAAAGAGTTTTGTTGAATGCAATTGGCTGTGGAAATTAGATGCGTTTTCTCATAAATCAACTCTTATCAAAGAATTAATTTATGATTTTTAAAACCAAAAAACTAACTTACAAAATCATAAAAAGGGAAGTAATTAAGTTATAATTATTAAATTTGTTTGTTAAATATCTGGTTGAATAGCAGAAATACTCCGATTTTTATTTTTAATACATTTAACTATGTGGTTAGGATGCCAATTGTATCCATGTTTTATATATATGATAACTAATCAAATTGTCCTAAATATTTCTTCTATCAATGTAAACTAGTACTAACATTACAAATCTACGCGTCTGGCAAGGAAAAAAAAAAAAGAATTGGGTAAAAAAACTGAAAATCGATTAAATTGAGAAAACTGAAAGAAAAAAAAAACTGAAAAAATCAAAATGTGAAAAAACCGATTAAAATTTTGAAAAAACCAACTGGTTTGGTTCGGTTTTGGTTTTATAAGCCTGAAACTGAAAAAACCAAAACGAACCAAACTGAAAAAAACACTGGAAATAAAGCTGAGTCAAACTAAAAAAAACCGAGCCAAACAGGTTTGAACCAGTTTTGTCCAAAAAACCGAACCGAAACCGGTTGGTTTGAACCGGTTTTGGTTTTTTTTAAAAAAAATTTGTTTGGTTACTTTTTTTTATAATAAAAACCAAACCGAACCGAAAATGATCACCTCTGAAAAAAAAAAAAGTATTACATTCAAAATAATTAATACTGATGAGAAAGTTTTTGAGATTTGAATATATGGTGGAGTTAATTCTTCGATCCAATCTCGTCATCGGTTTCCTTCATATTCAGAAACTCTAAGCTCATAGAAGACATGCATGCAATGATGTGCTGGGTTTTTAGGTTAGCCAAGCGAGGAAGGCTGGCTGGTTTTATTATTATCGATCATTTTTTAAGCTTATCTAAATCCATGCATGCTGTCAATATGACAATATCTGATTATGTTGGTTTAAGTGCCACGTTAGCAATATCCATCTTAAAAATTATAAAAAGGAAGAAATTGAAGAAAAACATTTAATTATCATCCATTATATATAATAAGACCACAAAAATACAAGAAAATCTTCATATTAAAACGTGGAAGAAACGTGGAAGAACTGATCAGTGGTGATGGCGATTGCCCGGCGTTCGATTCATCAAGCCAGCCTCATCTTCTATCCATTTAAAAAATAAGACAGGTCCAACCATTTAGGTGGTGACCCAGTGGTAAGAGCTTGGGACCAAGGGGTTTGCTCCCTCTGTGGTCTCAGGTTCGAGTCCTGTGGTTGCTCATATGATGACCACTGGAGGCTTACATGGTCGTTAACTTCAAGACCCGTGGAATTAGTCGAGGTGCGCGCAAGCTGGCCCGGACACCCACGTTAATAAAATAATAATAATAATAATAATAATAAGGGAGGTCTTGTTCCCACTTCAATTTTTATTATCCTCACTCTATTACTTATTGTAGAGATTAAAATAGTTTTATTTAATGTATTTTTCTCTATTTTATTGAAATTTAAAATAACTTTCTTTATAATATGCCTTAATTAAAAATACCCTTCTTTAATAGTGGATTATGCCTTAATATTTATGAATTTATTTTCTGAAAATACAAGTCAATTTAGTTGTTTTTACAAACTTAACGTTGAGTTGGTAGATATTGGAAATTTTAAGATAAAGTTACTCAATGAATCATGAGATTGAATCTTTTGAGTATTTAATAATAATGATAATCATAAGAGTAGTAATGTTAATAATAATAGTGATAATAATAAAAATAATAGAAATAATAATGATAGCAATAAATAATAATATTACTAATTATAATAATAAAAATATTGATAGTAGTAATAGTTGTGATGCTAAACTATAGATTTGATGGATTAAATTAATCATAACGTTCAGGTTATTTATTTTTTTGTTTAATGCATTTTTTACCCCTCATTTTTTTTAAATAAAGATTTTACCCTTTGTTATGAATGATATGATTATTTTTTTATTAAATTTAAAACTAAAAAAATTATAATTTCAACATTTTTATCAATGATTTGCTATTGCTCCAACATGCAACATAGCGCAAACCAATTCTATTACCGTTTGATTAAATAAAAAATTTACTATAAGATACAAAATTATTAGAAGCAACTGGGTACATGACTAGTACTATTGTGAGATCAAATATTTTAATTTGTATTTATCTTTTTATTTTTCAAGTTTAGTTTTTGGTTATCATTAACTATTTCTTTTATGTTTTATTAGTATGAATAATCGTTTCATCAAATAAAAAATTTATTCAAAGAAATAAAATTATTAAACATAATTGGATATGTAGATATTGACCTATGTTACGAGATTAAATATCTTAATTTATATCTATTTCTTAATTTTTTTTTGTTTAGTCTTTACCTATCATTAACAACTTTGTTTTTAATATTTATTAACATTAATAATTTTCTATCTATTTAATTATATTTATATATATGTCTTTTTTTTGTTGAATTTTTTTTATGGCCAAATTAAAAGGCATTGGAAAAGCCCACACATTCATTTTCTTTGCCGAAAAATAAAATTAACTAACCTGTAATAAAACGTACGTGGGTCAAATAATTAGTTTGGTCTAAAAACTGTGTTTTTCATTAATATTTATTTATGTAGTTGGAATTTTCAAAAAATATTTCTTTGGTTTTTCTATTAAATAGTCCCATACAGGTAAATCCTCAATTGGAAGTCTTTTTAATTAGTCCTTAATTTTTTTGACACGGACATGTTAATCCTTATGTTAAAAATATGTTTCAAAAAAAGTCCCTACACTTCAAAAGATTATTTTTGTCTGATTTTAATAGGTATTTAATGGTCATGAGAAGGCATCAAGAGTACCTATATTCGGAAGCCATCCTCATTAAAATGATGTGTGTGTGTGTGTGTGTGTGTGTGTGTGTGTTTTTATATATATATATATATTGCTATCTCATACATGCTTAAACACCATCAAATACGTGTAAGGTGTATTTTCTTGATTGTATAGGCGGATTCTTGCTTTATACTCCATCTATTGCCATCAAATCAAGTCTCAAATGATTGCTTCCTCTTCTAATACCACTTCTTTGGATGTGGTCGGTGGTGTGTTCGCGGTGGGAGGTGTTTCTAGTCATGTCCTCAATACGCAAGTTCAAGATAATATATATATATATATATATATATATATATATATATATATATATATATATATATATATATATATATATATATAACTGTTAGATGTGCATTTTTGTGAGCGTAAATTATTTTATGAAATAAATAACTAATTCATAACTAATCTAATGATAAAGTACAAAATCCAGAAAACAAAAATTAATTTTAAGAATTTTTCAAAATAAATTTAACAAATAACGATAAATAAAAAGAATCAAGATAACTCAGGATATTTTTAAAATTTATAAAAAAATCTATAGAAATAAAACAAATAAAAAATAAAATGTTCAATCTCCAATTGAATAAATGATGAAGATGGCATAAAAAACTTGAGCATTAAAAAAATAAACCGGACGAATCTTCTAAGACTAGATTGATCTCTAAAACCTCGCAACCTGTCAAATCCTAGACTTGGACTCAATAAAAAAGTTCAATTCCCAACATATTTAATATTGAAAGATGAAATCAAGAAAAACAAATTGCCAAAGTGAAAAAAATAGCAATATGAATGGAGATCAAATTTGATAGAAAAAAACTTAAGGATGATGAAATTGTATAAAAAAATCAATTTAAAAAGCTATCTCAAAAAAAATAAATAACAATAATAAAAAGAATGAGGACCAAATTTGAAAAGTGAAAAAAATTGAAGGGGGATGATATAAAAAAGATTTGAATTTTATAAATTATTATAAATAAAACAAATAAAAATAAAAGGAACAAAGACCAAATTTGAAGAAACAACAAATTAAAGGGTTGATTTGAATTTTTAAAGGGGCAAGTGTGGAAATTAAGGAAAAAGAAAAGAAAGGGAAAAAAAGAGAGGTCATCGATGCTAAATTAGAGAGATGTTAGCAACATGCGTCGTGTCATTATAAAAGGGACGCTGAGAGGATTCAAAAGTCGTCATATATATAAAGCGGCGTTTTGGCATGTGTCGCTCAAATGACATGAGGGCCGCCCACTTTCTAGCACGTGCACATCATGCACCTGTAGTTCTTTAATTATAATTAATAATTGGTCAAATACAAAAAAGCCCTTGAGTTAACTTCATATTATTTAAAAAAAAAACCATGTTGAAAAGACAAAAAAACCTCTAGAAGATAGCTAGTAGATTTTTTCTTTAAAGGTAATTAAATGATTTTACAAATTGAAAAGACTAAAAAACCCTTTGATATCATTTTTTTTGAGATTGCTAAGTAATTTTACTATGCAAAAAAAAGCTAAAAAGCTTTTCTTCCCCCCACAAAATTTAGTAACGACAATTGAATCAGGGTGAAAAGACCGTCTTGTTTCTAATGCATAGTTGAAAGATTTTATAATTAAAGAAAAAAATCATCATTATATTATTATAATAAAAAATATTTTGTGAGTAGGTGCCTAATATTTCCAGAGAAGATAGGTTTTTTTTTTTTTTTTTCCCTGTCAATCTCATTCCTTGTTCCAACTTCTAAATCCAGTAAACTACATTAAAAATTAATCTTTCATGAACTCATTCTACTTTTTCTTTTTAAATTTCATAATAACATGCAAAGAGGACAAGAGAAATCTACCAAAAATAACATTAAACTTCATATAGCATGCAGTTCATCAATTTGTAAAGTTGTTTGTTTTTGTAAAATTCTACAGTATTACATGAGCTATTTTAGTTGAGGATTTAATTAACAAGATTCACTAGCAATTATAATTATAATGCTAACTAAGATGGGGTGCATTTTCCACCCATGAAGCACTACGCAGCAGGTGGACCTTTGCCAGAGACATCTTTATCCAAAACTCTCAAGTTTCATCATCGCTCTGTATAACAATCCTGCAAACCTGCAAGAGCAATTAAGGATAACTTCAGTGGTAACCTACCCTTTCCCCCATGGAACCCACCTTCATCCAAATTCTTGTGTGCCCGCTAATTGTTTGATGTGATCCAGTGTGGCACTTACGATCTCTGTCATTTCTCCAAGTTACGAAAACCTTCATATTTCTCCCAAAAGAAAAAGGAAAAAAATACCTCAGATATATTTGTTCCAGTATCTAGCAGGTGAGAATTAGGACAATACCAGACTTGGGGGCCGCCCATCGCTGCCAGCCGGATCAAAAGCCAATTATTTTATAAAACAAATATGAATGTTATTATTTTTTTCCCTTGCAATTAAATATTTGAGATGAGAACTAAAAACTCAATCAGTATGTTATATCAAATTAATTGATTACTATAAATGTTAATAAAAAAAAAGAGTAGGTGTAGCTTGTTCAATCAAGTCAGTCAAAAATGAACTGGTCGCCTCGTTCAAATAACAATCTGATTAAAAACAATTTCATGCCACTGTTATTTTAACCTTTATCTAACCCTAACTTATATGTGAAAGAACAGATTGTCAAATGATTAAATCAAAAAATATATAGAAAGTGAAATGAAAAGATGACAGCATATTGTATTGACCTGAGTTAACACATGAAAGTTACGAATCGGGTAATGGACACGACCACATTGAGTTAACCTGGTTGGACATATTTCTTTTTTTTTCCTTCCCTTATTCTCTACTTGACTAGGTCTTAATTGCTTGGGGGGGGGGGGGGGGGGGGGGGTCCTTTGAACATTATTTGTTCTCGAATCGAAAGGGGTCTTAATTGAATCAAAGTTGAATTAAACCTAGAACTAAATTGAAGTGTTATAAAAAAATTAGAGATATAATTTTAAAAAATATAACATATTGTGTCAACCCCGATCAACCTAAATTGACACATGAAATTCACAAACCGGTTCATGAATATGATCCTAATTAGGCAACATGTCCTTTTATTTTCTTATCCCTTACTCTCTTCCCAACTATACCTTAATGAGGCCTTAATTAGCCACAAATTGGATGAAATTCATGATTAAATTGAAGAGTTATTAAAAAAGATTGGGGACCAAATAAAAAAAGGCTTAAATCCATGACTAAATTGAATTGACATAAAAAAATTAGGGGGACAATAAAAAATAAAAAAAATTTGGCGCTTGCATTTCACATGCCAATGTGTGAAGTCATCGAGATTTGGGCAACACGTGTGGTCTCCTCTGTGAACCGATGGTGGTCGTTTTTTGTGCTGCCAAAATCTTCTCGTCGAGTTCTTTCTCCCAAAATGGTGTGTGTCAGCGTCCTACTCCCAACATGGCTCCAATGACCTTTCCCCCCCTTTATTTCCCCCATTGTCTTGTGATTTGTGCTGCAACAACAACAACAAAAACTTTAGTTATCCATAGTGTTTTTTGTGTGTGTGTGTGCGCGCGCGCTCAGTGCTTTCTATTGTAGTTATCCATATTCTTTACTAGGATAGACACATGGGACTAAGATAATAAAAGTAGGCATTTTTTAAGCTAAATTATAATAAAGGGTGAAATTATAATTTTATTTTATATTAACTTAAATAAAAAATAGATATAAAAAAAGCCTTAAATTGAGGGGGTAATGCATTAAATAATATAAAAGAAAAAACAAATAGTCTGGATGTTGTGGCTAAACTCATCAAATCTGTGATTCGAGTCATGAACTAAACTGAGTCAAATAGTTTTTTTTCTTAAATGTACTTTGTACCTAAATATATAATAACAAAAATATTTTAAAAAAAGCCTTAAAGAAGGGTCCACTTGCGCGGGCTACTAGCCCAGCATACTTAGGCTTCTAATAAAAAGATTGCCCAGGCGTGTGGGCTTTCAAGTTGAGACCTACGTGCTTGGGTCTGTCATATTTGTTTTTAATCTTTTTAAAAGGTGAATGACTATTTTTTTAATCAAAAAAGAAAATAACTAAACGATTTATCACTTGCTGAGATAGATGACATTTCGTTTGTCTGCCCTAGTTATGGATACCATTATGATGGTAAAAAAATCAGGGTAAAGAATGTTTTGCCCTAAATACCCATTTTCCTAACCCATTTTAACCCAAAAAAAACCACTTTATAAACACCTTCAGAACATTTAGAAACCAATCTATCAACCTAAGAAAGCCAAAAAGGTTTAAAACACGAAATCAAACTAGGTTAAATTTTTTTCCTTAAATTAAATTTACTTTTTGGACAATATTGAGGTTTTAAACAACCATTATTAAACTTCTTTCATCAAATGGAACTCGTGGATACTAAAATCAATTATTTTGGTGTTCGGAATTAATGAAGTGACTTTTTCTTTTTACACTGAAATCTAGCAATGCTCTCTCTCTCCTCCCATAAACCATGGACTGAATATTAAAATTTAAGTTTTATACCAAAATTGAATTTGAAAAAAATTTAAGGGACTAGAAAAGGTATAATTTTTGGAAATCAAATGACCAAATTGAACTTTTCGCACCATCTTCAAACCATCATCTATTTTTTACGCCTCTTCCACCTTGGTTCTTTTTCTTTCATTTTGACCCTTGGTCAACTAATATAAAGTAGTTGGCAATGAAAAAAAACTTTGGGGACCAAATTGAGAAAAAAAAAAAAAAAGCAGCTCCAGAGTGCACTGTAAGTATATGCATGGTGTTTTATTCTGTTGAGCACCAGCCTCATGTTTTTTTATTTAATGAGTTGAATCCTTATTGTATAATTCAAGTAATGCGCCCACAGCTAGAGAAGGAGGGAGACAACGGTAGTTAGGATGATGATGAGGCACAAAGGTCAATAACAAAGCTTATTATAGAAGCAAAGCTGTGTACCAGATGATGTTCCAAACGGAATCATGATCAAAAGAATTGATGATCGGATAAACACTCGAGAGAAGTTTAGAAATAGAGAAAAGGGCCTTCGAAGTTTAAATGTCTATCGAATTTCAATTATGTTTTCATTGACCTAAAGTTTCCACAGACCAAAGTAACAATACTGTCGTTTTATCTTCTCCACTTGGTCCTTGCTCGGAATTTAGTTAAATAAAGTAAGAGAATTAGATATTAATTATTTTCAGTTATCATAATTTGTTATTTTGGTTATTTTAATTTATTTTTATACTGAAAAAGGGGCTAAAAGCTCTAAGAGAAAGAATTGCATGGGATAGGGTAATGAAAACATATCTCACACATTATTATTATTATTACTATTATTATTATTATAAATTATTATTATTATACATATAATATAACTAAAAGGTGTGGAGAAATCACTATTTCTCCGCACCCAAATATATTATGGATTACAAAATTAATCCACGGTGCATTTCTTTTTTGTTTTTTTTTTAATTATTTTTTTAATTACTTTTTTTTTCAACTTTTCTCTGTTTTATTTTTTTTCATTTATTATTTTTTTTTAAATTATCTTTGTTGATTTTACATTTTAAATATTGAGCTCGTTAAAAATTTCACTTTGTAAACTTTTTCCTTTAAAATACTGTGGATTTCTGCGGTATTTTCCCACATAATTTTTCTTTTTTATTTTTTTATTTTTCAAAATTATATTTGTCGATTTTATTTTTTAATATTGAGCTGATTGAGAATTTAGTTTCGTAATTTTTTTTAAAACATTGTTGATTACTACAGTGTTTCTCCGCATGGTTTTTTTTTGTTTTTGTTTTTTGATGATTTTCTCCGAAATTATCTTTTTTGGTTTTATTTTTTAATATTGAGCTGGTTAAAAATAACAGTTACAATATGTGTAAAAAATACTGTAACTTTCCTCGCAAATTACTGTAAATTGCCATAGTGTTTTTTCCCACATGGTTTTTTTTTTCAGTTTCTTTTGTGTTTTCTTTTTTTTGTAATATTTTTTTCAAAAATTATCTTTGTTGATTTTATTTTTTTAATATTAAGCTGGTTAGAATTTAACTTTGTAATAAAGCTTAATCATGTGGGGAAAGCATTGTAGCTTTCCTCACAAAACACTGTGGATTGCTAGAGTGTCTCTTAACATGGTTTTTTTTCTTATGATTTTTTTAAAATTATCTTTATCAATTTTATTTTTTTTAATATTAAGCTGGTTGAGAATTACAATTACAAGTCATTCCAAATAAGTCTAAATCATATGGGGAAGCAGTGTAGCTTTCATCATAAAACATTGTGAATTGCTACAGTGTTTCTAACATGGTTTTTTTCTTTTTTTCTTATTTTTTTGTTATTTTTTTCTAAAATTGTCTTTGTCGATTTTATTTTTTTAATATTAAGATTATTGAGAATTTAGCTTTGTAATTTTTTCTTGAAAACACTGTAATTGTTGCAGTATTTTCCCATTCCCATATGATTTTTTTCCAAAATTATCTTTATCAATTGTTTTTTTAATATTAAGTTGGTTAAGAATTATAATTACAATAAAGCTAAATCATATGGGGAAAGTGTTGTAGCTTTTCTCACAAAACACTGTGAATTGCTACAGTATTTGTTTAAATGATTTTTTTTAATGATTTTTTCTAAAGTTGTATTTCTCGATTTTATTGGAGAAAGCACTGTAGTTTTCCTCACAAAACATTGTCAGTTGCTACAATGTTTTTCCTCATAGGTTTTTTTCCTTCCAAAATTATCTTTGTTGGTTTTTTTAATATTAATTAAGCTGGTAGAGAATTTAGCTTTGTAATTTTTTTTGCTTTTTATTAATAGAAAAGTTAAACATGTGGCGAATGCACTGTATCTTTCCTCACAAAATACTGTGGATTGCTACAAATCATTTTGTTCAGTCCCTAAGTTTTTGATCACCAACACAACTTTTTTTTTCTGTCATGAAATATTGGCTCCATCATACCTTTAGTTTTTATTACTTATCTAGCGTTGGTTCACAATTATAACACTATCAAGTACATTTGTTTTATAAACCTGCGGCAGCATGCGAGCATGCCATCTCGTTATTACCAAACGGCGTGGTTTTCCCCCCCGCAAAGGATGCACTGCGGACACACACTGATTACACTGTGGACTTGCACAGGGTGTTTTTTATTTTCATCCTTTTTTTTCCTTTTAATTTCACAATTTAAAGACAAAATTTAAGACCAATTTAAGTTAAATTGTTAAGGAATAATAGAATTCAGAGACAAGTGACTAGAGTGAAAATGCATGTGAAATGGGTGAAGGTTTCAAATATTTGCGCAAAAAAGTTTATTTGTGTCCTACTTTTCCAATGATACATTTTCCCAATGACAATGGGGAGAGGAAGTTCTTGTTTACATCGATTTTGACCATGAAAAAGGTTAATCTTGATGTTCATGGGTTCAATTAGATGAGGAGAATTTAGCTTGAGTATTATTTCACCTTGAAAATGCTTGAAAAAAAATAGATCTAGCATCGAAAAAGTTTAAGGTTTCAACTTAATTTTTTATTTTTAGACATGTATTTTAGTTGTTTTAAGACATTAAGGGGTTTACGGGGGTTTTTAGGTTGTTTTGGAAGTGTTTTTAGGTCAAAAGTTGTTGAAAATGAATTTTTAAGGTTGAAAATATCAACTCTGATTTTTCAGCTACCTTGAGTCATCAAAAACTAAAAATACAAATAACATGTCGTTTATATAAAAGAAATTGGTTGTCTTCCACCCAGCCAAGCAAAAAAAAAATAAAATTAAATGGGCCTACCTTTTCTTTGGACCTAGGAACTGGTACCCCGAGGCTCTTTTTATTTAATTTTTTTAACTTCATTTAAAAAAAATCAAAGAATTTATTTTAAAAAATCCATATATCAATAATTTTTTTAAGATTATGGAAGGATAGATATTCTTTTTGTTTAAATTTTTCTTAAAAAAAGGTTGTTTTTTTCTAGGAAGTTACCCGATTTCATGATCCATGTTGAAAATTTGACGCGTTAACCAAGGCTGGCTAAAGCTTTTAAATTTTTATTTTTTTCAATCTTATTTTGACAATTGGCTAGTTAGAAACTAGTCATTGTCTTCTTTTTTTTCATTTTTTTTCTATGAATGGATCTCATTTTCATAACTCTAGTCGCAAGTTTGACTTTTTTCTAGTTTAACTAGAGTTATTTATTTTGGGTTTTTTTTTCAAATTAAATATTTTTTTATTTTTATCCTTCAATATTTTATTGATTAAAATTAGGTTTTCTAATTTGTTTTAATTTGCATTTTATGAAATTATCATATTTTATAACTCAAGTCGTGAGTTGGTCTGGGTCAATCTAATATGTCAGTGTCTTAATTGTTTTTTTTTAAAAAATGTCATTTGGTAAATCACAATTTTAAAATTTTAAAAGTTTGTCATCCAACATGCATCAAATTTTTGGCTTCCTAGTATCTTTATATTTTTTTACAATTAGAAAAAAAAATGATTCAACTTGCAGCGATGCACGAGTCAAATAACTAGTAAATAAACAAAAAAAAAAGTTGTTTGATTTTTTTTTACTATTTATTTGCTACATTATGGATTGTTACTATGCAACTTGCACTGGGTTGAATCCCTTTTTTTCTTTGAACAATTATGTGGTTAATCTCAATATTTTAAAAGTGTGTCATCCAACATGTATCAAATTTTAGACTTTTTAGCATCTTTATATTTTTTTATAATTAGAAAAAAAATGATTTAACTTTCAGCGATGCCCAATTAAATAACTAGTAAATAAACAAAAAGAGAAAGTTGTTTGATTTTTTTTACTATTTCTTTGATACATTATGGATTGCTACAGTGCAACTTGCACTGGGTTGAATCCTTTTTTCTTCTTTGAACAATTATGTGGTTTTAATCATTATTATTATTATTATTATTATTTTAATTTCATCATTCTAAGTTATGTTCATATGGTTTACAGCATGATAATTTGTTTTGATGTCAAAAAAATGTCCTAAAATTAAATTGATACCTTGTTTTGCATAACAATATTTAATTTTATTGATTAAAAAGAATTAAAACAATTGTGACTAAATTTAACACAAAAACAAGAAAAACAATTTTTTTTTCCTTTTGGTTGTTCATGGGGCATGAAAAACTACAATTTGTTCCCTAATTTTGTTTTTCATTTTGGGTCCCTAATTTTTTAAGATTTCATGTTTCAGTCCTAAACTTTATTAATTTTGCATTTTAATTCCTAGAATGTGAGATGAAAGAGGGTCATTGAAAAATGGGAGAAGAGAGGAAACGTGGTCAGTAAGCCACTTTCCAGCAAAAACAAAAGTCTAATCTTAGTGTCAATGAATTCATCTTAGAGAAAGGTGTTTATTTGGACATGTCGTAGAAAGAATTTGGGGACCCAAAAGTATTTTTGTTTTAATTTCTATTGGATTTTGGTTTTTAGAGTTATTATAGTCTTATTTAGGGGTTTCAAATAGGTTTATTGAGATTCCTAAGATGTTTTTTTTTTTAAGGGATTGAGATTAAAATAGGTTGAAAATTATGTGTTTACGGTCCCAAAACATGGACCTCGACTTTTGGACTATTGAAGGCAACTAGAAAGTCAACCAAAAAAACATGATGTCTACTATATAAAAAAAATTGAGGTTGTTTACCCATTGAAAAAAAAATGGTGTAGATATTTTAAAACATGATGCCTAGATTTTTTTTTTGTAGATATCTTTTTTTAAAAAAAAATTGATGAAAAAATCTTTTTGAATCAATCTATTAAAATAATATCTAAGTGATTGTCTAATTATGCTATTTGTTTTTTTTTAAATAAAATTAGGTATTTTAAATGTGATATTATTGATTTTTTTATGAATAATTATGTATTAGACTAATACATCAATTTTTTATAATACTTTTCTCATTAATATTGAATTAAAATAAAATATATATTTTTTATATAATTTTATCAAATTTATTTTTCTTATATTTTTTTCATATTGGTGCGTAATAATTATAGATTCATGGTTTTTAATTATTAACTGAGAGTTTTTTAATGATCATAATAACTTTTTACTTAAAAAACACTATTTTTCATAAAAAAAATATTTTTTGATGAAAATAAAAATGCATGAATAAAGAAATTATGTTTTTTTATTTGTTAAAAAAATAGTTATTAAACCCGGGGGTCGAACCGGCCAAGGGGCGTGGTCCCGGGTTTCATAAGTCAACTCGGGTCAACCCGGATCAACCCAGGAAAATTAAAAAAAATTAAAGTTTTAATTTTCATATGAAAAAATCCATGTAAATATAGATTATACATATTATGAAGTTTAAAAGAATATTTTAAAAAGTTTTTTATCCCACATTAAAAAGATATTATATTAAGCTTTTAAGTTAAAGTATTTAAATTAAAAAAGTTTTTTATCCTACATTGAAAAAACATAATTTTTTCCTTGAAAACATAAAGTATATATACTAATGGATTTCAAATCCCACTTTTTCATGGGAACATAGAGTATATATATGAAAGGACTTCAAATCCTACATTAAAAAGATATTATGTTATCCTTTTAAGTTGAAGTATTTAAACCAAAGGGTTTTTTATCCCACATTGAAAAACACATGGTTTTTTTTCATGGAAACATAGAGTATATATATGAAAGGGCTTCAAATCCTATATTGAAAAGATACTATGTTATCATTTTAAGTTGAAGTATTTAAACCAAAAGATTTTTTTATCCCACATTGAAAAAACATGACTTTTTTTCTTGGGAACATAGAGTATATATACTAAAGGGTTTCAAATCTCACATTTGAAAAAAAAAACCGGGTCTCTTTCGAGTTCGCCCAGGTCGCCCGGGTTTGGCCGGGCTGTTGCCACAGCCGGTCTTTTATTAAACCCGGACCGATCCAGCCATCGGGTCAACCAGATTCCAGGTCGACCCGCCGGGCCGAGCCGGGTTTAATAACAGTGGTTAAAAGTATATGTTTTTTACTTTTAAATTTAAATCATTATAGTTTTTTTAATATATTTTTTCCCGATTGCCGTTAATTTTTGTTCAATGAATTATATTATTAATACAAAAATCATTTTGTTGTCAAAATAAAAAAATAAACACACGAATCAGAAAAAAACTGACAAGAAATTTTCTTCTCTATTATTTTGTTTGTTGTCTTTTTAATAAATATCTATTTTTATTATTATATAATTAAATAAAAAATAAATTTCAAAGAATTCTCATCCATATCACGTGAGCATCATCACTAATGTCATCTAAAAGAAGAATAAAAAAAACCTAAAGGGAATAAATTAAAACAAACTTTATTAAAGTGCAAATGGCCAAGCTATAGGCTACTTTTCGCGTGGTTTTCAAACATAATAAGAGCTCTTCGGATTTGATATTCCTCCTGTCTGGCATATATATATGTGATCAACTTTTGACTTCAGATAGCTGCATTTCCTTTCAGTTTAAGACAAGAGGTAAACTCATTGTCTGGTCCTCAAGTTTTAGAAATTAGTCACTCAATCCTTGTACTCCATACTTCATTTTCCGGTCACTACAATCTGTAGCATTTTCAACTCTTTCTATTCGGTAATGCGGCTCAACCTGTTTTTTAATCTGTTTTTTACCTGAAAAAAACATCAAATTTTATATGTTTTTTTAATGGTTTTGATGGGTTGCATCAAAAATAAAAAAAATTATTGTGGTTTATTTTAAATTAAAAAAGCACCATGCACAGCGTTACCAAATACTTAATCGCGTGCATGCTGATCCTCGGCACATCATGCCACTAGCTGCCAAATATTGACATAAAAGTACATGAAGGATCACAAATTGAAAGTGTGAGGGTTGTTATGTCCATAGTTAAAGTAGAGGGCTGATTTAACAGATTTATGAACTTGAGGGACCAGACAAAATTTACCCTTAAGACAAGTTTAGAAGATGCCTAATGTAGGGTGCCTCACTATAAGTGTTTCTCTTTCAGACAATGCGCTTTTGCACTCCTTCGCCCCTTTACAATATGCTGCTGCCAAGATTGTCTCGATCTATGACCTTGTTCCCGGAGTAGAAGAAGTAAAGGGATGTTCTGATTCTATACATGTTTGCACTTCGAATGTCTTCGTATGGTTGTGTTTGTGTTTGTAAATTGTAATTCTCATCCATATATGTTGTCCTTCGCTATTGCTATATTTGATGGAGAGGTTGCGGTTGCGTTTATTGTTAGTTATGTCTGTTTGGAAGTGTGGTTTTGATTGTTTTTAAAGATGTTTTTCATGTCGAAATATATAAAAAGATGTTTTTTATTTTTTTTAAATATTTTTGAAATCAGCACATCAAAACGATCTAAAACATACAAAAAAATTATTTTTTATAAAAAAAAAATTGAATTTCTTCTAAACACGAGATGGTCAGTATAGTATTTCCAAATGCTCTCATAATCTTTAACAAACACAAATAGCAAAAGCATGTTTTTATATTTTTGTTTGGTAGTTTCATGGAAAAAAGTTATCGTAATTGCTCCTTCAAACACATTTTCAAAAGCTTTTTAAAATAAAAGAATGAAAAAAAAATTTATTTTTTTTCCAAAGTGGTCAGCTGCCTTGGCAGTGCAAATAATTTTACAATTAATGCATGAAGGATCTGAAACCTAATTTTAAAAGTAAATTTACAAAAAGCCACACTCTGTATTTGTTGCTCCATTATATGTACAAAGTGACATAATTTGTTGCTGCATTAAACATTCCTTTTTTTTTTTCTCAAAATAAAAAGAAAGAAAATCCATGTTGGCTGAATGGACTGTCCTTGTTGGCGGCGAAGGCACCCAAACAAGCCCATGCCACCTTGGAGCGCTCACCTATCAAAATCCATTCAAAATTATTTTTCTAATGTTTTATAACATTGACTGAATGACGATCTAAATGTAATTTTTTAAAAAAATGCAGATAATAATGAAAAGAAAAATGAGAAGTTTTTCACCCATAAAAATATCCTATTAGTTACTTCATATGATTTATTTGAAGAAAGAAATCAATAAAAAAAAAACAATTCATGATATATATAAAAAAATTATAAAAATATCTACATCTAAGATTTGTTTTTTTCTCATAATATCTATATCTTTCATTAAATTAGATAAAAAAAAATAACTAATAAAATATCATTAATTATTTATAGTAAATGTTTGGGTCATGATTTAGTAAATACGTTGCAAATGGATAAGAGATGAAATTTGAGAAAACCTCAAAATGTACCTCTAAATTATTTTAGTAATTTAAATTTTTTATTAATTATTTTTTCCATTAATTTTACTCTTAAATTATTTTGAGTTTTTAATAAGAACTCATATTAGAGTCACATAACAAGAATTTTTAAATTTATTATGTTAAGATTTCAAAAAAATTTGACATAATTTACTAATTGAGTATTTTAAAAAATTTAAAGATAAAATTAATATAAAAAATTATGTAATAATAAAATTTTGGATACTTATATAATCAATGGGATTTTTGAGATTTGCATATAAAATTTTCAGAATCTAGCCCGGTATGAAATGGGCTAAAAATGAACTTCTAAAAGTTCGAAGCCTATGGCCGGAAAAGGCTGCGCACTGGCCTGCGTGAGGAAGTTGGCGCCTTGCCAGTTCAGATGCACCTGATTGGCCATTACAAAATAAACCTTTCTTCCTAAAGAACCATTAACATTATTATTACTTAACATTAACAAAGCACCACTTCACAATTTCGATGAATTTTTTTCAATATTTAATTTAATTTTCTAATATTTTAACTTTTAAAAATTGAATTTCATAATTTATTTTAATTTACCTATATAGATTATCTCATTCTTATTATACAGTTATAGATTTAATGAGTTAACTGAGTTGATTCAAGTTTTTTTTATTGATTTTTTTTAATTTTATCATTTAATATTTTATGATTGGAAAATAGGCTTCATGATTTATTTTGATTTATTTTTTATGAGATTATTTCGGTTTCATGACTCGAGTCACATGTTTGATGAATTAACCAAAGTTGACTCGTGTTGTTTTTTACATATATAAATGAAATTTTTTTTCATATCTTTCAGCATTGAGTTGATCAGAAATTGCACATAATAACTTGTTTTGATTTGCTTTTTATGAGATTGTCACAAACTTCATGACTCGGGTCTCGGGTTTTGTGGATTAAACTAATTAAGTTGACTTGAGTTGTTGTTTTGGTTTTCTTTATATTAGGTTATCTTGGTTTTATGACCCGGATTATAAATTTGACATGTTAACTCGGGTTGACTTGAGCTATTTTTTATATCCTTTTTTTATTTTATTTTTTTTAAAATTTTATTATTCATTGTTAGGTTGATGAGAATTGAGACACAGGTTAACTGAGTTTGACTCTATTTTTTAAATTATTATTTTTTTAATTTTATCATTCAACATTGAGCTAATTAAAAATTATGCTGCATGATTTATTTCAATTTACTTTTTTTTTTGGGTTGTCATGGTCTTATAACCATAGTTGCAGACTTGATAAGTTAACTCGAGTTGACTCAGTTCAATCAAATATATTGTCTTCTTAATATTTTAAAAAAAAGATATCATCCAAAACTTTTTTAGTCAAATTATGTTTTAACTAATCGTTCAAATTATCTTTGTATCACTAAATTGACCAGATCATATCGGTTTAACCTCCATACATTTTATTTTTTTCCTACTAGAAAAGCCATTAGCAATGCTTGGATGTTTTTTTTATATTAAAAAAAAAAAACTGACCTAATTTGCAGTGTAACATGAACCAATAATCTACTTAAGGACCTAATTGTTGTTGGAAATGGAAACTAGACATTGTTTTGTTGGAGTTTATAGATTAAGGTAGTGTTTGATATTGTAGTAAATTTTATTTTTTAAAGTGCTTTTCACTTGGAAATATATTAAAATAATATATTTTTATTTTTTAAAAGATATTTTTTAACATCAGCACATCAAAATAATCCAAAAATACCAAAAACTAATAATTTAAAGAAACAAATTCGAAAACTTTGAAAGCACAGCTATCGCACAAACAAACTGTTCCTAAGAGCATACCAACTTGTCAAAGGAATTCCAAAACTCTTTTTTAAGAATAAAATCATATAATGACTTCTGATTTTGGTTCGGCAAATAAAATTTCACATGAGTTGATCCTAGAAAAACCATTACAAGTATTTAAATTAAGTTCATCCAGTCTTTAGTACTTCCTAAATTGGTGGCTTGCAAAGCGAACTAATTTTTTCTAACATAAAAAAGGATGCTCCAACAACTTTAGGCTTTTTAAAAAAATAAAAAAAATTTAAGACTTTGATCATTTATTCCACTAGATTCAATAAACTTGATTAATTTAACAATATAATTTTAAAAACTAAACCTAAAAAATGACAATAATTAATTGCTAAACTCCTTATTTAACTAACTAGAATTCCAATAACTAGAAAATTCCTTTTCTAATTCACTCAAAAAAAAATGATTATTTTCAATTTCAAAAACTTGATTTTCAATATAAAAATATATGGAATATTCATTTTTTTTTATTACCCATATCTAAAACTAAAAAGGTGTCATACATGTTTAAATTCTGAATATCTCTAACGCTTACTAAATAATCAACATTACTAATGTCACTATGACTCCAAGTATAAGTATTTTTCTTTGTGTCATTTAGAATCAGGTCTTCACTCACACAGGTATTTTCAAGAACATGATTATCCATTGATTTATTTAGCTTACACTTGTATTCTAACTCCACATTGAATAACATTGAATTGAATCGATATCTTTTTGTAGAGCTTTCTTGTTGCTATTTACATCAAAATAAATAGATGTATAGTCAATTAATGAAAAATTATTTGAATATCTCAATTTTCTCTGTAATAAACATATATATAGAATAAGCATATAATCCAATCACTAGTATTATTAAGTAATAAAGAGATAATATTGAAAATTAAAAAATAAAATAAATGACTTTATCATGTTGTGTCAAATTTGCATCGAGAAAAGAAATCTTTCTTTTCTCCAAGGAATATTAGGATAAATCTTTTTTTTGTAAAATCTCATCTATTAATAACTTTATATTCCAACAAAGAATAAAAAGGAAAATATATAAAAATAGTAGAAGAAGTTGTGGTACTTAACTCAACCCATGACCCAAAACTACGGGATAAAAAAGAATACACATTCTTAGGATAAATTAGTGATCTAAGACATGAATAGAAATGTTTGAGTTCCTTAATCTCATATTTTAAACTACGGGATATAAAAGAATACATATTCTTAGGATTAATTAGGGATCTAAGACATGAATAGAAAGGTTTGAGTTCTTTAATCTCATATTTTATATTTAATATCTTGTATATCTTGCGAAGTATGTCTCTATCAAAACTATATACAACAAGATATTTATATTTGGCTTAATCTTTTTAGTAAAATATTGGGATGAGTTTAATTTAATTGCAATTCAATTATGAGAATAGACATTAATTAATGAATTTCATTTTACTTAATATTAAAAAATTAAATAATAATTGATCTATAATTTAATTTTTAATTAAATCATTTAATCTTTTATTAAATATACAATGCAATTCCCAAAACTATTTCATGTTTTTCATGACAAGAGATGTTAAAGAAAAAAAATATTTATAATGGAAAAGTGTCTGTTGTCTAATGGATAGGACAAAGGTCTTCTAAACCTTTTATACAAATTTTTCATATACATTGTTATCATTTCTCTCTTTTTCTTCTTCTTCTTATTATTATTATAAAGATTAAGAAAAAGTATAATAAATATTAAGAGTAATGAATTTCTTTATACATGTTCCTAAAGTAGAAAACGTTCAATTTGTTCCTGAATGACTTCTTTCAAAATGTTCCCTGCTTAAAAATAAACACTTGGTAATATTATGGAAAGTTACCTCCTAATATTCTTAAAAGGGTTTAATAATCTTATTTAATAATAAAGCAAAAAAATTTAATAAGAATGAGATAACCCCATAGAAAATAAAATAAAAAATATTTAAAGTTCAATTTTTAGCAAATCAAATGTTGAAGGAAAATATAAAAAAATAAAATAAAAAAGGAAAACAAATTCCAACCTAAGTCAACTCGAGTTAGCTAGCCAAATCCACGACCTGATTGTGAAAGTAGGACAATCCTATTGAAAGAAAATTAAATAAAACTATGAATGTCAATTTTTAAACCAATTTAATGTTGAAGGGCGAAAATAAATAAATAAAATTAATTTTTGAAAAAAAAACCCAAGTCAATTCACGAGGTTTTTTAAAGCCACCCGTGAGATACACACGAAATACGTGCAGGACCTGGGATTCGACTTTCCTTCTGAGGATGGAGAGAAGGCGTTTGGAGATGGCACCGGGCTCCTGCCTAGCTTCCTGAACCCAATCTGAGCTTCCAATGCGAGGTTTGGGAAAACGTTAGGCGCCTTACCATAGAGTTCATGGTTCTTTATTATATCCATCGAACCTTCATACATATCACAGAAGGTGATTTTGGCATCAGGAAGTTCTAGACCATACTAGTCAACTCATGTTAATCCACTAAGTTCACAACCCGGGACATGAAATCAAGATAACCCCATAGATATAAAATTAAAAAAAGATTAATTAAAAAAACCTAAAACAAATTGAAGTCAACTCGAGCTAATCTTCTAAACTCATAATTTAAATCATGAGGCTAGAACTACCTCATAAAAGACAAATCCAAAAAACACATGAAGTCAAATTCTCATTCAACTAAATGTTTAAGTATGAAATTAAAAAAAAATCAAAATAAAAAAAAATAAAAAAAGACCAAACTCGACATGAAAATAAAGAAAATCATCCAAAGCATCAAATGGTTTACTCCAAATTACATCTTACTTCCATTGTTTTGTAAGTTACAAAAAAGAATAATCAGTCAATATTAAATTTTAAACCAAACCATGACCAAACTAATCTCATGTAAATTATATACACTAACCCAAAAAAAATCAAAAAACACAATCCTATAATTTCTTAAAAAAAAGCTCTCTAGAATTTGTACATATCTCAGCTAGATTGAACCTCAAAGTCTACAATAATCAGTGAATAACTCTATCTTCTCTATGTACAATCCAAGCTCTAATCCATCAAGTCTAGCCATTTTTTGCACTAGTGGTTCTGATACTCTTACTAGGTTTTTCTTTTACTCGGTTTTCTCTAAAAAGAAACAGGAGGCTCAGCAGTGTAATCCAATCTTGGAAATATAGTCTCGACACAATAACGTGGCATAAGTCAAACCATGACTCCATTGTCCCGATGCTTATTTCCCTTAAATCAGTCAGTCACTCCCTCGTGTGATTCTTCCAATTGATCAATTTCTTTCTCCACTATAAAATTCCTTGCTTCATCAAATTTGGTCCCAATATATTAAAATCCACTACATTTTCAAGTTTGGATTACACTACTGACTGCTGAGCCTCCTAAGCAGACCATTCTTGCCAGGGATATGCACGGAGAGACTTGGAAATTTAAGCATATTTACAGAGGGATGCCTCGTCGCCATTTGTTGACTACTGGATGGAGTAATTTTGTGAATAAAAAAAACTTGCAGCTGGGGACTCAATTGTGTTTTTAAGAGAAGAGAATGAGGACCTTTGTGTTGGAATCAGATGCACTAAGAGTGAGGTTGATGACATAGTTATAGACACGACCAAAAGATTGATGTCTTCTTTCAAGTGTAGGAGTGTCGAAGTAATAAATAACCCAACAAGATTGGGGTCAAACCACATGGAGATGAACTATATAGAATTATAAATAAAAGAAAAGATTTGAAGAGATCTTTGAAATGTGATAATGATGTAAGGATTTAAGCAAAGATAAAACAATTATCAAGATTAGATGATTCACTAATGGTATTTCAAATAAGTATAGTATAAACTCCTTTTATTACTTGACTAGAAACCACACACAAAGAAGGTTCCACTTGGATTATAAATTGTTAACATGATCATATTAATTATCTTATTCAAGTAACACCAAACTTTTAAATATTGTTAGGAATTCATGATACTATCTTATGTTAACAATAAATCAAGTTCCTTTCATAGCACAGGTGTAAGTTATACCATACGGTTGGCTATGAAAGTGTCAAGCATTTGTTGTACCAAGTGTTATACAACACAAATCTAGATTAACCATTTAACAAGTAAGGTATTAAGAATTAATAAGATAAAAATGATAAGACTGTTAAATAATATTTATGTAGTCTTATTTATTAAGAGTAGAATAATACTTTCAGTTTAACCTATATATACTTTATTTGTATTTAGGTTAAGACTAAGCAATCATAATACACAGATAATTCAGAATTCTAGCCTCCTTTTTGTGTTTTATCTTAATTATTTTAATAAAGACATGTTAATAGCAAGTTGTTAAGGATATAATCATTGAAGTCCATATTGAGTTTATATTATACTTATCCTAACACCATTAGTGAAACCTTTTCACCTTGACATAATAAACTTAGCTAAACATAATGAAGAAGAAAAACATAAATAAACAAGAGGAGAACATGATCATATAAGTATAGTAAAGGAAATGAAAGGTATAAACAAGAGACTAATGAAACTATAACATGAAATAAAACTAGAAAATTAAAACTACAAAGAAAGAAAGCAAGTAAGGAAATGATCTTAATCTAAAAACTAAGATGCCTAAATACATGGCAAATGCCTTATTTTATAGGCCAAAATTTGGAACTATTGATTTGATGACTAATTGTTGAGTAGGTTGCCACATCTTGACTTGATGACAATTCTTATCTTCTTGTTTGAACAAAACATCATTGCTAACATCAGAATTTAAACAGATGGTCTACATGAAAGTTCTGGGAAATTGTCTCAGTTTTCCAAAACAACAAGAATCGATGCTTTTGAACTTTTAGAATTCAAGATATGGGCTGAACGCTAAACAGTATTTGAGCTGCATGACATATTCTAACTTCTCCGTTGTTGCTACCATTTGAACTCGAAAATGACACTTTTAAATCTTGAACTCTCATGAAAGTTTTAGGCCTATATCTTAGCTTTCCATTCATATAAACCAGACCTAAATCCAAGTTCTACAGCTCCATTTATGATCCAATAACTGAATGGTGTTCCAGTTTGGACTGAACCAACATCTCTTTTCTAAGCTTAACCATCTCTTTGTCTTCTCAATTTCAGTAATTAAATTCATCAATCAATCCTTTGATTTATGTGATAGGCCTGCATTTAAGATGAATATTTATCATAAATTAAGGGTATCTTATATTATGAGACATGTTATTATAAAACATGCTCTAGTTAAGGAGTTATTGATACGTCAAATGCAAAATGATGATATAAAACCTTGATAAAAATGCACTTTTAAGTGCTAATAAGTTATCAGATCTGGTCTGCTCTAAAAGGTTGATTCAGGATCTTAACTGGGTTTTAAAAAGAAGAAAATCAGGGTTGTAGATGATCTAACGAGACTCGGATGACCTATTAGGTCTATTTGAAACTTACATGACCTGGAGTAACCCAACAAAAACCTGTGTTTTTATATATATATATATATATATATATATATATATATATATATATGAAAAACTCAATTTTCAAATACTTATTTGTCTAGCGGTGGAATATATTCTCTAAGGTGATTGTTCCCAAAAACAAAGTAAATAATTTACAAATACTAAGGCTAACATATTTATGTATAGCAGAAATAATTTTTTTATAGGCGGTGCCTCCCGGAACAAACCCATTTTTTTGCCTAACAAACTAGAAAATTAACATTTAGAAGCCTCATATATTTGTTTTTTGGGTGTGGGTGCTCCCCAAAAATTAATGTACAAAAACCTTGAATTTTTTTAACGCCAATTAAAATTTTATGAACATTAATGTCCATGATATTTTTTGTAATTTACAAAAACATAGAGACAAAATGTAATTTGGAGTAAAACATAATATGCTCTAGGTATTTTTTTCTTAAAATAAAATTAAACCAAATGCCGAGGGACAAAATTAAAAAATAAAATTAATTAAAAAGAGGATTTAAAACCAAACAAACAACAATAAAAAAAATATTGACGGAATTTGATATAAAAAAATGGTAGGACATCTTTTAACTTTGACAAACTAGTTCAAACTCCAAGGAGAAAGGAGAGAAAAAATAAAAGTTCTTTGGAGCCTCACTGTTTCTCCATCATGAACACGCACCTACCCATGAAAAGATCTTGTAGTGACTATTCTAACACAACCACAGACAACGGTTTGGAACCACCAGAAGAGGCCACACGCATCACCAGAGCATGATGACCTCTTCCCACATGCTAACCCGTGTGTTACATGCCAAATAGAAGATGCTTTCCTTGCCCATCTTTTTTAGTCCCTGGAATTCTTTTTTCAATTTTGATCCCTCAAACCTTAATTATTTTAGATCAATAAAATTGTTTTTTTTTCCCTGTAAAACCTAGCATCAAACAACGTCAGAATCTTTTCTCGACATTGTGGGGTCTCCTTATTTAGACTAAAATAAACTATCAAGTCCAATCTAAAAAATACTTCAAGTAAAAGGATCAAGTTGAAAATAAATCAAGGAATCAAAAAAGAAAAAAGGGCTGAATCTCTTCCCTGACCGTGCATTTCACTATTTGATGTTTGCAAGAAAAAGGCTCCAAACTTTCTAGTATTCAAATTTAGTCCCCATAACTTTATTTGTTTTAATTCAATTTAATTTTACCAAATCAAGCATCATCTGGGAGTCAAAAAAATTTTTTTTATGACCGCAAGCATCTAATATCAAGCCAACCAAAATAAATAATAAAATACAATCCTAAATCAATCTAATATAAAGGGATTAATTGAGAAAAAACAATGAAAAAAAAGGACAAAAAAAAAAAAGAGAAAAGAGAAGCACTTTTTGAATCATGTTTTCTGACCGGCTATATCGAAACAGCAATCTCTTTTAAGTTTTTGTTAATTTTTTTTATTGATGTTTGCTATTTGCTCACGAATTACTTGACGTTTATATATAAAAAAGGACTACATATCCCTTGTTTTCGTACAAAAAAAGAGACACATCTCTCAAGTCTATAGACTGTACACCTTCACTTCACATGATGGGGCAATAGTTACATTCCCGTGTATTCAATTCTTCTTCTTCTCTTTTCCACCAAAAAAAAAAAAAATGTTGCTTTCAATTCTATTGCATGCATGCCCGTGCCATATTTTAGATACCCGTGAGGTCATGACTTGTAGGTGGAATGGACCGTCCAGTTTTTACTCCTCCATTACGTTACCTCATGCATATATTAAAAGAAATTAGTTAATGTAGTTATAGTTGAACCGTTCTTCTGACTTCCTCAAACTATTTGGTTCAAAAACTTTAACAGGCTACTTCTTGTGACCCCACAGACAAGTCGAAGTCCAATAGAATCCACCAGGATCGGATCGAGCCTAACATACCTGTAACAGGTCAAACACTTTGGATTAAACATACCTCGAGCACCCACTTGATCTAATTTTTTGTTTACTACCAATTCCACCATTGCATCCGTCACAAGATGGAGCGGTTTAACAAACACCTCTCACTTTCCCCACACACAGCTCAATAAGAACCCCCAAAAACTAACCTCCCTATCTAGCTACTTCCACTTGCATGAAGTTTTTCTTCTCTACTTGAAATGGGAAACTACATCACATACCCCAATTCATCAAACTCTGCTGCTGGGACTGGGAGAGTGATTCTATGGGATGGCAGGGTTTTTGAGTTTGACACGCCCCTTACAGCGGCTGAGCTGATGCTGGAGTATCCACAGCAAGTCGTGGTCGAGTTTCACTCGGATTTTACTGAAAAAAGGCCAGCACCATTGCCTGCTGACAAGAGGCTAGACTTGAAGAAGGTGTACCTAATGCTGCCCATTAAGCGAGGGAAACCAGCATCATTGTCATCAGGGGAAGCGAGGCGTGTTCTTTTGAGTGCAAACTCGGTTTTAAGGTCACGGTCCCTTCTATCATCGTCAAGGTTTTTCCCTTTATTTGCTAGGATATGCCCTTCTGGAACTGGAGAGGAGCAAATATTTGTTATGCAAAAGAAGGAATGTCACGTGGAGGAGAAGCCAGCCATGGAGAATTATGATTCCGAGTTAACAGAGATTTCTGAGAGTAGGCCCGAGTATTTGAGTAGGCAGCTTTCTGGTAAAGGGACTTGGAAGCCCAGCTTGGATACTATCAAGGAGAAAAAGGTTGAGAAAAAAACCCCTCACTGGTTGTTCTGAAGGGTTAATTAATTGAGTTAATTTAGGTTCTATATATCACTAGTTTGTGATTTGTGCTGTTTGCGCTTTGATGTCAATGGTTGCAATGCAAGGAAGGAGTGATAAGATATAGCATGTATGTGTCTATTAATTATGGTAAAGACCGAGAAACAAAGTGCATTTGTACCATCTTGATCTTGTTAATGAAGAAGTTATGAATTTCTGTTTAACTAAACATTAGCTTTACTAAATCTCTTTCTTTCTTTTCCCCGTATGATAATCGCTCTGTGAGCCTACTATGCATTGATCCAATGAACATGTTAAAGCTGCTACACAAGGGAATTTGGCCGAAAATAAGACAAGTTTAATTTTGAGTGCCAAGAGAAAGCCTGCGAGGCCAATTACAGGGGGAGGGTATTGAACAGATTATGCTTTTGCCGTTTATTAAACTGGTTAATCATGTTATTTTCACCCACCAGCCGTTCAGGCCAGAGAAGTCTATCATCGGTGTTTGTTTTGTAGTTGTATCGTAAACGTAAACCTATTAATTGGGAACGTGACAAACTGGTCAGGCAAAACAGATATACAATACGTCCAACATGTCACAGTGATGGCCGGTGACGAGTCAACAACCAAATATCTCTGTTTGTAATATGGTGGACTGAGTTGGGGGAAAAGACAATAGTTAAAGAGTAAAATAGAAGAAAGATTGTGACAAAAAGAAAAAAGAAGACGAAGAAGAATTCAAACTTTAAAGCAACTAAAGTCCCAGCAGAAAGCTACATCATTCCAATAAATTTCTCCAGCTTTCTGCTGGATTCTTTGAAGTAGCCATTGTGATTTGTGACCCAAATGTTTTTTTAGCCCATAGGTAAGAGCTTTAAAATTAAGATCTATGTCGATTCTGATGTCTGTGCGATTATTTTACTCAGCAGTTGCGAAGAAAATCAGAACTTCTGTGAGCTGGAAACTACGGCAATTGGATCCCAACTTCTGACCGGATCAAGCATTTAGAAAAATGAATTATTACATTTCCAGTTTTGCTTGGTTTACTATTTCCATTACAAGTCTAGAGGAGTGACAAACAACCCTGTATAAAACAAGCATATTGTTATTGACAACTTCAAGCATATCGTTATTGACAACTTCATGACTCAAGGGCGGAGCTTAAGGTTGACGCTTGACAGAAGAGCTTAATATAAATTCTTTGCATTGTTTTTCTTATTGGTTATGTTTTAAAGTTTTCTTAAATCTTAATTACATGTTAGTATATATTTTGAATTGTGATTTTTAAAATAATATGTTTGATAACTATTGATACACATAATAGAAAAAAAAATTTGTTTTTGTCGCTACTCGCTACTTGACATTGCGATGACTTTTGAAAAACACAACAAAAGATATATATTTGACATATTGTTTTTTGATAGGAAAGATCTTGTTTAAGACGTTGTCACCTCATATTATAGTCACTAGAAAACCCTAATTGATCAACATAGATTCTCTGATACGAGATTGATTATGCCAAAGGAAAAAATACTATCAATCATAAAGCATCCAACCCGAAATAGGTTGCATTGTTGGTTTTGTCTTAAATTGTTGAAGGCTTGTTGTACTATACTATCGATGATCTGCCTATAATACTCTTGACTCTAGTGTCGGTAAATAATTCAGCTAAGAATACTTCCAACTCTGGCGTTATTAAGTACTACATGCAAAGGTCTAATATTCGTAACTTTGGCATCGGTGAATATTTAGCTGAAAAATATTTATATTCATGGTGTTAATATTTATAACTCTATTGTTAATGAATAATTATCCTAAATGTATTTTTAATTTTGGCACTTATGAATATTAATATTCCTGATTCTAGCGTTAATGTATATTTCAGGTGATATTTCTAATGAGTATGAGTTCAAGTTGGTATTCTTGATTCTGACACTAATGAATATTTTCAAATTTATTTGAGGTTCAAAAACTGTGTTATTTTTATATTTGAGGTAACAACTCATTATCGGTTCATTTACCTTAAATAGTTTTTGGATTGGATTTTAAAATGGCATTTGATCCAACAAGAATGACAAAAATAGACTTTTGGCCTTTTATTCAAAAATATTATCAATTTTTATTTTCCTAAAAAGATGGGTTTTTGATTTTTAGGCATGTAGGTCTAATGAGACATTTAATTTGAGAAAAGTTTTTAATGGACTTAATAAACTTGTTATTAAACCCAAAAATACATGCAACAAATATTTTGAAAATATGCCAACATAAATATTTTTTTTCTATTTTGAAATGTTAAACATGGTTTTTGATTAAATGACAAATCATGAAAAGAAAATATTTTTAATCATTTTTTCTTAATGCTTGGCCATGATGCAAGTTAAAATGTCCATTTTGATAGATTTGGGAACTCTCAAACGCTTAATTAAATATATTTTTTATAGAGAGAGATTGTAATGATATTTTAAAGAGATAAACTCTGAAAATATATAAATTAAAAATATTGAGAATGAAGAGATTGTGAACCTTAAACTTGGTGGATTCATAGGGTATTTATAGCCCATGAGTCTTGTCATTTGGTGGAGAAAAGGGGTCGAAGAGTCATTTTACCATTATAAATTAATGTGATATTTTAAGATGTATTCCACTCAAAATAATAGATATTACATTCGTATAAAATAACAAGAGACCCGCATGGGGCCTTGAAAAAAATTCTCAAATGAGAGTTGGGTCCACGCAACGCTTGAACCCATTCATTTTGGGTTGTTGGGGGGTTTTGAGCCCATTAAATTTAGGTTCATCAATAGGCCCCCAAGTTTTTGTAGTGTTGATATGCAAAGACTTTTAAAAATACTTGGTTACCGTAACGATTTCATGGACTTTTCTTCGTATGAGAAAAAGAGTGGAAACTCCGAGTAATACACCGCAGAGCCTGCATATATAAGTGTGCACCATGTTTGAAGAAATTTCTAAGTATGTAAAGGGAAACTATGAAGAACCCGTACTAAGAAAATTTTTCTAATAAGTAGAGAAACCCATGAAAGAGGAGCTTGTACTTAGAAAAAAATTTAAATGGTTGAAAAAACCTTAGAAATGTGAGTCTTCTTAGAAAATCTTCTAAAAGGCTGAGAGGAACCCATTGAAGGTGGAGTCAGGAATTAAATAAGTTTTCAGTAACTAGGAAGAACTCAATAAGAGGGGGGAGCTTGTATTTAAAATTTTTTTAAGTGGTTAGTGGAATCAAAAGAAGGTGAAGGGAACCATAGAAGAACTCAATAAGGGTGATGCTATTGTAATATAGAGACCAAGTCTATTCATTGGAGACTGATTTTATGGCACTAGGGTGACCAAGTCCATTCCTTAAAGAGTGATGCTATTGTACTAGTAGTTAGAGCTCATCCAGTAGGTAGAGCTCACCTAGTAGATGAAACAGAGGTTAGTGCTCTTACACCAGTGAGACCAAATCCATCCAAAATAAATTAATGATATTGCTCTAAGAAGACCAAGTTCATTTCATAGAGAATGGTTCTATTGCACTAGTAGATAGAACTCACCTAGTAGGTAGAACAGAGGGTTGTGCTCTAACATTAGAGAGACTAATTTCATCCCTTAAAGAGTTGTGCTATTACACTAGTAGATGGAACTCGTCTAGTAGATAAAGCTTTCCAAGTATGTGGACATCACCTTTTATGTATCATTAGAGCCTCCAAGTCCTAGTGACATCTTATGATGTGTACAAGCCATCATAAAAATTATAGGCATAGCCATGAGGCATAGTCGTAAAGCATAGTCGTGAAAGTAGTCGTAAGCATAGCTATAAATGTAGTCGTGGGTGGCGTCGCGGGTGTTATCATAGGTGTAGTCTCTAGTGTAACCTTTGGCATGTTGTTGGTGTAACCGTAGACATAATCCTTGGCATGGTTACCACTATGTTGGGGCTTTGTCAGCCATGAAATAAGCTTTTAACAAACAAAAATGAATTGGTTTTTTATTTAGGTTCTCATAAACAACATCAATGATGATGTCCAAAAAAATCCAAGTACCTTAGGAGCAAGATTTATGTGTTGGATAATCGGGTAATCTCTTGGTTTTAGCAATTTGATTCATTCTCCTTAACTATGATGGTTATTACTTGCAAAATGTCCATTTCAATAGATTTAAGAACTCATATATGCTTAAGTAAATATTTTTTTAAATAGAGAAATTAAAATGATATTTTAGAAACATAAACTCTGAGAATATTTATACTAAAACTATTGAGAATGAAGAGATTATGAATTATAAACTTGGTAGATTCATGAGGTATTTATAACCCATAAATCTTTTCTTTTTTTTATGAAGAAAAATGGTTGAAGAGTCATTTCACCATTCTTATAAATTAAAATGGTGCTTTGAGTTATATTTTATTAAAAATAACATATATTAGATTAGTATAAAATACCAAGAGATTCGTGTAAGGTCATGAAAAAATTATAAAGAAAGTGTTGAACCTATGGAGCGCTTGAATTCAATTTTTAGAGCTGTTTAAAGGTTTTGAGTCAGTTAAATTTAAGTTCATTATATAAATGTTAATAAAAATTAGAGATTTTAATAGAAATCATTATGTTTATTTGGGAAAGTAAATAGATTTATATATTTCTTAGAACTGAAATTATAAAGCTAACTTATATATCATTAAGAAAAAAAAATATTTTCTGTCTTTTGTTTTGTAAAACTAAACTAGTTATAGTTTCCATGATGCAGGAATAAGGTTGGACCGATTTTGATCAGATTATTAGCAAGAATCAATATTATAGAATTTTTACCATATTAATATTTGGTACTATTTTTTTGTTGTTTTATTTACTATGTTAAATTTTGCAGAACAAAAGTTTTTGAAATTTTCATCTATTTAATAATTTTCATAGCTTATTTAAATTTTGTAAAATGTTCCAAGTTTCTACATTTGTAGTTTTTTTGAAAAAGAATTTTTTATGGTTTTTTATTTTTTATTTTTTATTTTTGGATTTTTCAAATTTTGTTATGCATTTGAAAATATTTTTTTCATTTTTTAGATTTTGAAAACTAATTTTTATTTTGGTGGTCTAAGAGGGTTTTTTTTCTTCCAAAAATTAATAAATGGGTATAGGATAGAAAATATGGTTATGTAAAAATATACGACTGTGAAAAATTCTAAGAAATGCATATGAAAACATACTTAGTATATAATTATGTTGATATTTATTACTCGTTGTAACATCCAAGGCTTCATATTTTCTTTTGAGTTTTGTTAATAAGGTTATAAATTTTTTATTAATAAATGTATGAAATATAATAAAAAAACATTTTTTTAATAAAAAACTAACAGAACTTGTATATTTCAGTGGTTAAAATAAAATATTTACCCATTTTTTATGTAGCTCTGCGTTTACGCAAATACACAAAACCCCTAATCCCTACAACCTCCGAGGAATCTCTGCCTCTGCCTGCAATTTCTTGCTGATCCAATGGCAAAGTCAAAGAACCACACTGCTCATAACCAGTCTTATAAAGCTCATAAAAACGGGATCAAGAAACCCAGAAAGCAGAGGCACACGTCCACTAAAGGGGTCTGTAACTTTTGCTCTGATTTCTTCTTTTTGTCATTTTATTTCTCATGTCACTTACAATTTTGATGCATATATGTCAATATTCGCTCTTTTATTTTTGTGCACAAATAGATGGATCCTAACTTTTTGAGGAACCAGAGGTACGCGAGGAAGCATAACAAGAAGAATGGTGAATCTTCAACCGAAGAGTAGATATTGAACCTCATCTTGGCTGTTTCTAGTAATTTTTTTCATAATACTATATTTTTCCTTTTGTTTTCACTCACAAGACAGCAACATTCGTTTGGTTTTAGTCTGATTTATATCTCAAGAATTAGAAAGATGATTTTTTGGACGTTATTATGAAAATAGAAACTATTTTTGGAGGTTTAAATGCATGAATGTGGCTTGCACTCTTGAAATAGATGTGATGGATGCTTAGCTATAATTTTCAGTGATATCTTGTCTTAGTGGGATACCTTTTCTGTGGCGTAATTTTGGGAGTTAACTGATTTGGTCATCTGGGAGTGATTCTTGTTTTTATGCATGGCTCTCCTGTTGATGTATTCAGCTGAATTCATTGAAGTTTTCAGATGCAAGGGAACATTTTATATGATTGGCATTGGCTTGTGTTGTGTAATGTTGGTATTAAGCCTGTTTTCTCGGATATATGTTAGCGAAGGTGAAGCTGTAAATTGTTTGTGGATCTTTATTGCTTCCACTATTGCTTTGGACAGGTTTCAGGACAGTTTCATTTATGCATTGATTAGTTAAAATAATTGAGACTATGCCATTTTTAACTCAGTGCGATGAATATCTGACCATTAACAGCCTTCAACAATTATATAACCACAATAGAAAGTCATTGTTTATCAATCAATAAGCTGCTATTACTTTAATCATCACAATGTTGTGGGTCTGTGTACCCTCGTTGCTCAGTCAAGAGGTGAAAGTTTGCTAAGCTCTTTTACTCCAGTTAGTGGGTGGTCGTTTTAGCTTATTTATTTGATTTGGTAACTGAAAAGGCTGGAGACAGAGAGATTCTGTAGGTTTTTACTTGTCAATTAAGCATTTTCTTTTCATTTAAGAAGAGTTCTGTGTCAAATACGTCCAATATTTCTTGGGAAGGCTTTCTTTCGGAAAGTGCCAAAAGGTTAGAAGGATTACTCAAGCAAACTGTTTTATTGGAAATATACTAAGTTTTGACTTATTAGTTTGAAAAGGAAAGCTGTGGCAGGGTCTACTTTATTCTGAATGCATCTGTTGTGGACGGATGTTGATCAAAATATTTCTTGTTATCAATTGAAATTGAGAATCATCATCATCATCATCATCATCATCATAAATGGTTGATTTTAACTTCTGTGAGTTGTTAAAATTTGGAAAGTTAAAAGGAAGTTGTGGGATGGTCAGCTTTATTCTGAAGGTTTAAGGAACCAATTGTCATGGATGAATGGTAATCATGAATTTTCTTGTTATCAACGAGGTTGAGATTATTTTGAGACTTTTCTTGATCATTGTGGTTAGTGGTTGATTTCTGCTTCCGTGGATTGTTGTAATTCAGAACCAAACATATGCAAGTTGATTGTGCATATCAGATTTTTTACCTATTGGTAACCATCATGTCTTGCCGCCCCTGAGGGATTATGGGGATAAGTGTTATCTTATCGTGACCACTAATCTAGGGCCTGGTTTTGCATCCTCCTTTTTGAACTGATAGAACGGATGATAGCAAGTCTTTCAACACCCATTATAGACCCCTTGACATGGGGATTACCTTTTTATGTGAGCTCATGTCCGAAAATTTCAGACTATTTATAAGGTGGTTGGTTAGAATCTTACAGTTTTTTGGTCGGCAAACCAAGCAGTCAAATGGAAATTCTTGGTCACCTCCCGCCTGGTGGGGTGGATAAGGCTAGGATCATGTTTAGCTTCCCTTCTGGAGTTTCTCAAATATGTTGGAAGCGCGCAAAATAACTGGCGAAGGCCAAAAAGTTCATTGTGGAACCACTTGCGCATGAAGCTTGAAGAGCTCGAGGACAAAGGTGTCCATATCAGCAGTAATCACCTTTCTGGTCAAGTTATTGTGTTTCTGGTGAGGTGCTATAGATTGGTCTTTTAACGCTCTCCAGCTAAATTAAGGAGCATTCAGGGATGTGTTTTGTCAGTTGAGCTTCCCTTCTTGGCATCTGCCACCATGGATTTCGGATAGAATCAATTTCTTTCATTTCAGTATAGAAATTTTCTGGTGCTTTTTCTGTGGGGCTATTTTTTTCGTGGTAAATGATTTCTGCTGGCGATTTTATAGTATATCTTCACATGAAGCACGTATTAAGGCTTATTATAAAACAGGTCAGAATGTGTTTTAAGGTTTCTGGAATATCTACCGGCAGTAACACCCAACTGGCCCCAATTCAGGGAACTTAGAGTAAGTGCTGCTAATTAATGGAATAGCTTCTGAATTGTGATAAGGCGCAGCAAACAAAACTTTTTTTTTTATTATTATTAACACATTTTAAGTACATAAAATGATGCAAGCAAACCCTAAGTTGATCCTAATGTAGATTTATCGTTTCTGTGAGCCATCTTCCCCTTCTTTGGTGGTAATATACACAATATTCTAGCTTTGTTGGAAGAAAGTTAGAATCCGTCATCATGCTTCAGGGAAGAGTTGGATGGGAGAGTAGTCTTGTCATGAGGGTGCTTGACGATCACGACTGGACACTTGACACGCTTGGCACAATGTTCACTCACACTTCCGAGGATAGCCCTGTAACAATGAATAAGAGGATAAGGCCTTGCTGTCCATAGAAGAATAATCTATTCGATTTAGCTGAAAGAGTTCAATAATCCAGTGAATCTTTACCTCTTCAAGAAACCGTAGCCATGGCTTCCCATGACCAAAGTGTCAGGTCTAAGTTTCTCAACTGTATCACAGATCACATCCTGTGCCTCTCCACTCCCAATTACTTTTTCCACGTTTACCTGCACAGAGCTTCCATCATTAAGCAGACATGAAGGGAAGGAAGCAAACAGACAGACATACAAAAGGAAAAGGCTTGGTTTACATTTCTGTTGAAGTTCCTGAAGACGGCTTCTGCTCGTTTCATCACCGAGTTCACCAAGTCGGTCCCATATTTTTCCATGGCAACAATCACATCAGCCGAAAATATGTGCTCTACAATCAAAGAGTTTCCTTCAGGGATTACTATAGATTCTAGCTAAACAAGAAAATAAGAGATATAAAAGAGCAAGAAAGTAATGGATACCTGCGATGTCAAAGGAAGAGTAGATAATTGGACGGGGTTTAACATAGAGGAGGACTAGCGTGGTGGTGGAATTGTGAGAAATAAGGTTGCTTAGACACCATGAAAGTGCATGCATGCTCTCCTCACTCTCGTCCACCGCCACCACTACCTTGTGCTTGTCGTCGACACTCACTCCTTCCATTGTAAGTAACCTTGACAGTCTGGTTTCCTTACTCCTAGCTGATTTATAAAGCCTATAAACACAGATCTGGGAAAAATACTGGCCTCAAGATGTTATAACAAAACAAGCCTAATCCGTAGTATTATTTATAGGCAGTATACGCAGTCCTGGGTTTGATTTGCTGGTTTTGAGTTCAGTGGGTTTTGTGATTAGATTAATCGGATGAGGCCATTGAAATGAAAAGGACTACCTGCTAATAAAAGTATAGGCATTATAGAGCCACCTTGACTTCGAGGCCAGTCCAGCACGATACTCGACAAAACACTTTCATCTTTGCACAGTCAAAACAAGGTCCTAGGAAATTTACTTTTTCAAGCTTAAGAAAATGATATTTCCTCTTTCAGTTGAGTGATTTCTTTCTTGTTTTGCATTTAAACTCGGTTAAGATGTCTGGATATTCCTTTGACAGGACCAAAGCCATTGACTTAATATGGACAAACATTACATTGTTGTTGTCGATTGAGTTATTATTTTATCGTATTTTTATAAAAAATAAAAAAAAAAATTTCAATTAAATTTTTTTATATTATTTTGATGTGCTGATATTAAAAATAAAATTTTAAAAATTTTAAAAATAATATTTATTTAAAAGGATATGTTTTAATGATTTAAGAAACTAAACGAAGTATTGGGTTGACTGGTCTTAAACCAGGTGTAAAATGTAATAATAATTAATATGAAAGTGATAAAATATACTTTTATTTTGTTAAATATTTAGACGATAAATCGAGGATAATAGCTATTAGTGTAGCCAGGTAGAGCCTCAGCACACCAAAAGCATCGCGATCACAAGCTTATCCACAGATCATGGAGATATCTGTGGCCATTAAAACTTCCTATGGAGTTCGGTGTGTTCAGTGAGCTCATCAAGATGATAATACAGGAGGGAGGTTGCTTCAATTTCAATCAAACTCGTTTTCTAGCAAATTCCCCCACGAAAGATTCCTTTGCTCTCTGAATGGGGAGGTCAGTCCAAATCTGTTGCGATTGCGTGAGCAAGCTGGAGGCCACCTGGCATCGTGTGGATATCGTATTTTTTTTAATTGAAAACAAACGGATACTGTTTATCTTTAATAAAATAAATTTTTTAAAAAATTAAAGTGATAAATTAAAAAAATGTTAACTCTAATTAAATACTAAAAATATGAAGTTGATTTTGTTAGTAAAAACAAAAAATAAAAGTAAAAGAATGTTTTACACTTGATATCCTTTTCATTTTATTATTACATCTTAGAGGTTAATTATTGTTGTCAATAACAAATAATTTTTGTTTTTATAAAAATAACATGAAAAGACAACTCATTTATATAAAATATAAGATTATAGAATTACAGGCAAATGATAATAATCTCTTCAAATTATAATGAAATTAAGAAAAAAAAATTAAAAGATTAATAACAATTTAAAAGGATTAAACTATACTATTTTTTTTAAAATAAAATAGAGGATATTGATTAATATTTAAATAGAAAAAATTAATGAAAAGAAAAAAATAAGTCATGCGCTCTTGTGCTGCACATCTTGGCTTGGAAGCCTAAGCCTGACAAATTTTTTTAAAACAAATATTGTTCATTCTATTTTTTTTTTTAATAATAGAGAATCAATTTTCTGTTGTGGAAGATGAATTATCGCCGGCCGGATGGTTTTTCAGTCACCTCTGATGAGCAAATAATCAGGGTTCGAGTTTTAGAATATAAAAAAACTCATTTGTAATTTATCCCCCCCCCCCCCCCCCCCCCCCCCCCCCCCTAAAAATCAGTTTTTTTTTGCGGCCAAAATGTGATCATTTGATTACTTTCTCTCTTTCCAATATTTTCCAATAACTTTCTCTCATCTCTCAACATTCAAGGATGAAAACGTAAAAAAATAAAGTTTAAAAATAAAACATGAATAGCTAAAACAACAAGGGCCAAATATATAGATAAACTAGAACTTTTGGTTTCAAACAAACTTTTTCTGCACCAAATCTAGATGTGATTTCTTTTTCTATTTTTCATAAAAACAAATTTAAACTATACTTGAAATATTTTAACAAAAATTCTAATTAATTTTTTTATAATTTTATAAATTTTTATAAAAAAGAAAGTCAAATTATCCTTAAAATATCTTAAACAGAAATCTTAATTATTATTTTTAATTATTTTTTTTTACTATTTATAGGCTCTTAGGTCTGGTAGTCATGCCAAACCTACCTGTCTTAGGTCTGGTAGCCATGTCTAATAATATTTTTTTATTTTTTATAAAAAAAAAAACATTTAAAACTATCCTTAAAGTATCCTAAACATAAATCCTAATTAATTTTTTTATAAATATTTTTATTTCTTATAAAAAAATATTTAAACTATCATAAAAGTATCCTAAACAAAAATCATAATTAATTTTTTTTATAATTTGCTTTTATTTTTTATAAAAAAAAATATATTTAAACTATCATTTGAGTATCCTAAACAGAAATCTAAGTTTAGAAATTATTATAAACAACAAAAATCTAATATAACATTTTAGATCTAAAAAATCAAATCATATCTTCCTTTTGAAATAGTTCATTTTTTTATGTTAATGAATTTGTTATTTCTGCATTAGAAATTCTATCTTCTCTTTTTTGTTTTTCTCTTTTTTTTTTGAATTTGTATTTTTTTTTATTTTTTTTACTCAAACTCATTGAAAAAAAAAGTTTATTTAATGGGTGCTCATTTGTGATTTTTCACCAACAACAACATTATTTTATATTGTTTTTAACAATACTATACTATATGTGTTTAGTTTCATTATACTATTTATGTAGTTTTTTTCTTTTTTTAAAAAAGAACTTTTTATCATGTTTGTCTGAACCTTTTATATAGATTTATGTTACAAATGAGGTTTTTTAAAAGATAAGACCAAGTATTTTGGATCTGGCATGGCTGCAACACCAACATATTAAGGGTCAGACATGGCTACCAGACCCACACAACTTGGGTTTGGAGCTTGGGTCTGGCATGGTTGTTAGACCCATGCACTTGGGTCTGACCAGTCCTAGGCATTTACTTAAAAAATATATAGTTAAAAAAAAAGATAGAATTTTTATTGAAGGACAACTATAAAAAAATGAATTGTTTTAGATCTAAAATGTTAACTTATATTTTTGTGATGACTTGTTGTTTATAAATTATTTATACTTCATTTATAAATAATTTTTTGACCGATTTTATTTAGGCCTGTCAAACATGTCTGACCCAAGTTTACTTGAACAACAACAACAACAATAACAATAACAATAATAATTATACTAATATTAACAACAATAACAACAACAATACTAATAATAGAAGATAAAATTTTTATTGGAGGAATAACAAATTCATAAATATAAAAAAATAAATTATTTTAATGGGAAGATATAATTTGAATTTTTAGATCTAAAACGTTAAATTAAATTTTTATGATGATTTGTTGTTTATAAATTATTTATACTTCGTTTATAAATAATTTTTAGACTCATGTTACTTGAGTCCGGCGAACATGTTTGACCCAAGTTTACTTGAATAATAATAATAAGAAGAAGAAGAAGAAGAAGAAGAATCATACTAATAATAGAAGATAGAATTTCTATTGAAGGAATAACAAATTCATAAATATAAAAAATGAATTATTTCAATGGGAAGATATAATTTGAATTTTTAGATATAAAATGTTAAATTAGATTTTTATGATGACTTATAAATTATTTATACTTCGTTTATAAATAATTTGCTGACTCACGTTACTTAGGTCTGACAAACATGCCTAACTCAAGTTTACTTGAATAATCATAATAATAACAATAGTAGTAGTAGTAGTAGTAATATCAGTAGTAGTAGAAGATATAATTTCTATTGAATGAATAACAAATTCATAAATATAAAAAATGTATTATTTCAATGGGAAGATATAATTTGAATTTTTAGATCTAAAACATTAAATTAGATTTTTGTGATGATTTGTTATTTATAAATTATTTATACTTCATTTATAAATAATTTTTAGACTCGTGTTACTCGGGTCTAGCAAACATACCTGATCCAAGTTTACTTGAATAATTATAATAATATCAATAATAGTAGTAGTAATAAGAACAACAACAACAACAACAACAACAGTAGTAGTTGTAGTAGTAGTAGTGACAATACAACAACAATAACAACAACAACAATCATATTAATAATAGAAGATATAATTTCTATTGAAGGAATAATAAATTCATAAACATAAAAAAAAAAAATTATTTCAATTGGAGGATATGATTTGAATTTTTAGATCTAAAACGTTAAATTAGATTTTTGTGATGATTAGTTGTTTATAAATTATTTATATGTTTATAAATAATTTTTAAATCCATGTTACTCAGGTCTGGCAAATATGTTTGACCCAAGTTTACTTGAATAACAACAACAACAAAAACAAAATTAACAACAACAATAACAACCATGTCACACCCAAGGTGCTTGGGTCTGACAACCATGTCTGATCCAAATTTACTTGGGTTTAACAACAAGTCAGATTCACAGTAGTTGGAATTGGCAGACCCAGGCGTCTGGGTCTGACAGCCTTACCAGACCCCAACAAATTGGGTATAGTGGCCATGCAGACCCGCACACTTCGGCCTGACATCGCATATGGTTGCTAGACTCAAAGCTCTTAGGTCTGGTAACTCATGCTATATCCAAACAAATAACAAATAAAAAGAGGACAATCGTGCATTTTAGTTGTTAGGAAAGAGAAAAGAAAGAAAAAACTCAAACAATTGATCACCAGTGGCAATCCTACCATGATATGTCTACAAACGCAGCTCTATATGGAAGAGGGCACAACTGCGCATCTAATGATATGACGGATGTATATATTTGGCCACCGAGAAGTGTCTCATGCACCTTCTTATTGGCGCGGGCACTGCCCACTTATTGGGCTTGTGAAACACGCTCCAACAACTTTTTGACTAAAAAATACAAAATACAATGTGAACATATTAAGACGCCCCTCATGGTCCTCTTAATTATACAAAATACCCACAAAGGCAAAGCTTTTTTTTGGTCTTATCTAAGGCTAAAAACATTATTTGTTTGTACTTGGAAATTGGGAAACTTGATTGCCCTTGTTGAAGAAAGCCAAAGAAACGTTTATCCGCTCGCGAAAAGATGAGAAATTAAAAGTGAAACTACTATTACAATCCACAGTGAAATATCTCTTTAGTTACAGTGATTTCCCCACATTATTTAATTTTTGTTATATATATATATTGAATATTTGTAAGAAATTAAAAAATAAAATAACTAAATAAAAAAAATAAATAATAACCAAGAGAGTCAAGGCCAACCACGCCAAGGCTTGAAAGAACAATCCATGCGCACTGGTCTTACAAGGCCAAGTTCATGGTCTTGACCTTAAAAGAATAACAAATGATATATCGTTTGTCTAGATAGGCAACATATTTTCCAATGCAACAAGTTTTTTGCCACCTTTGATAAATAATAAATGGGATCCGAACTTAAAAATTATATTTCAACTAGTTTTATCTAAAAATATAAAAAACATATCATATGAATATTTATAATTTTATTTCCAACTACTTAACATATATAATCAGCATAAAAATTCAAATTCAAACCAAAATGTATTTTTTGGATTCAATCTACTTTTTTTTTTCTTACATAAAACCTCTAAATTAAACTTTTTTCTTCAAAATAAACTTATTAACACCAACATCATACTTTTTTTTTGTGACAAGTTGAAAGCTTTCTCTCTTCTCAATACCTCTTTCATTTTTATGTATTAGAAACTAAAATATGATATAAATAAAATTTATACTCAAAATTTAAACTTCAAATACAAGTGGGATGATATTAAAAAAAAGCTAGCCTCATTAAACCGTATATGTTATGGTGTGATGCATAGTGGAACACTATTATTTTTTGTTTTTTTAATAATTTAATTTTTATTTAATTTTAATAAGGGTAGTTTTGAAATTTGAAGTCCAATCCCTTCTATAAAGTCGAGTGAGTCCGAGAAGACAGGGAAAAAAACAAGAAGTTTCGAAAAACAGAGAAGAAACCAGAGAGAATTTTTATTTATTTTTTTAAGAAAAAAATTAGAAAGGAAAGAAGGAAGTTAGGAAATAAAGGGAAAATCACACAAAAATGGGAGATGCTGTATTGTTTGTTGATGATTTGCAAACTAGCTGTGCAACGCTGTGTTTTTTGTTTTTTTAATAATTTAATTTTAGTAAGGGTAGTTTTGGGATTTGAAGTCCAATTCCTTCTTTAAAGTCGAGGGAGTCCAGGAAGACGGAGAGGGAAATAAAAAACAAGAAGTTCCGAAAAACAGAGAGGAAACCAGAGAGAATATTTTTTTTTAAAATGAAAAACTAGAAAGGAAGAAGGAAAGAAGAAAGGAAATAAAGGGAAAATTACACAAAAATGAGAGATGTTGTACTGTTTGTGGATGATTTGCGAACTAGTTGTGCAATACCACACTGTAGAATTTGCCATGAAGCAGAATTTGAAAGCTGTAAAAGCTTGGAAGCTCCTTGTGCTTGCTCTGGAACTGTCAAGGTAAGCTAATAAAATCAAGAAACGTCACGTTCTTCTACCTTTTCTTGTGAGTACCTTTAGTTTTGATTTTCATCTTCTTTTCATGACTCTTTTGTTTTCGTCTCTGTTTCAGTTTGCACATAGAGAGTGCATACAGAGATGGTGTAACGAGAAGGGAAACACAAATTGTGAAATATGTCTCCAGGTTTTTTGAAACTTGAACGATTTATATATTAAGGCATGTTTAGAGCTGCGCCTGCATGTTAAAAATGAACTAAAAAATAAAAAACATTTTAAAAAACAATTTCTAACAGCCTCTCAGGAATTCCTCTGCTCTCTTATTTGTTTTGGTTTCATGGTTTGTCTTATTGTTTCATTTTTCCTGTCAGCTGTGTTGCAGATACTTTTGATTATATGAATCAAGTATTTGTTCTATGTTTAACTTATCTGTTTTTCAAACTTTGAAAACATCAGTTTCGGTTTTCTTCGAATTTTCGAGCCTGCAATCTTGTCTTTATCCATTTTCTTAATGTATGTCATTATGCCGGCCTATTCCTATCGGTATCCACTGTAGGTTCTCTAATTATAGCCCATGAACACTGTAGGTTCTCTATGATTTTTTTGGATGAAATTCGTAATTTGGTCTTAAATGGGTTTAGTCTTCTCGATTTCAAAGATATATTAGATAATTAATTATATTTGAATTTTGAATTTTTTTATTTTTTTCCAGAATTATGAACCAGGATACACAGCACCTTCAAAAACGTGTGAGCTGATTGAGGCAATGACGATTAGGTACCTTCATATTTCCATTCAATAATTTTCATAAATTGTAGATAAAAAAAAAGAAAAGGCCTGGCAGTATTATCCTCCAACTGCATGTGCGCGTTTTAGAATTCTTGCGTTCCCTTTATTTGCAAGCTTCCTCCTGATATAAAACACACCAAGCAAATTGGTCACAGCTGTTTGCTACTTGGTCCTTGAACTACGACTACTTTTTGTCCTTTTCAAGTCTTTAGTCTTTCTGTTGTTTTTGGAGCTGTCATGCATATGTCAACTAGTAATGTAGTACAATCATGAGTGATTGTGGCAGAGATAGTTTGGAAATTCCAAGAAGAGAACATGATCCGGAAAAACCAAGAAATAGAAGCCACATCTGAAAGAACAACAGCTGACTCTCGGTCTTCTTGCTTCCGGTATTTGGCTATAACAGTAGGTTCTTGTTCATTATACGATGCTTGAAAGTACATTTATTAATGCTTAGTTTAAGAAGATTATGATAAAAGAAAAAAGAGGAAATGTTAGTTTAGCTATGGCCTGGTGTAATGGGGAACTTCGGTTCACCGGAATCTTTTGTACCATTTAAAAATTCGGTGGGATCGCTTAGCTAAGTTACTGATTCATTCAAGCTGCCCTAGAATCAGTCAAATTGAAGGTGGAGAACATTTGTTTAGAAGTAATATTGTGGGCCAAAACCCCCACGGCCATGCAATAAAAGCTCGAGTTTATTGATGGACTGTTCCTTCATGATTTTTTCTGCAGATTACAGCCCTTATGCTTTCGAGACATCTTTTCGCTGCAATCACCGGCGGAACAGAGGACTACCCATTTACACTTGCGACTGTGAGCATCTGATTCCCTAATGGTGGCTGTTCACACTTCACAGTTCAACCTACCTGTATCCTTTCCAAATTGATTCTCTCCCTGGTGAATTTTGCAGATGCTTGTCTTAAGAGCTTGTGGAATTCTATTCCCAATGTATGTTGTTTTTCGGACACTTACAGCAATTCATAAGAGCATTCGGTATCAGTATCAGGTGAGAACCCTTTATAACAACGGACAAAGTTCTGTATAAAATCTGAACGGCAAAGATTATAAACCTTCTATTTGAAATTTGAAGCGAACAAATTTATTCCTGTAAACATAAATGACCATAGAAGATACGACACCAAGAGCTCTTCAGTTAATAATCTCTGTGCGAGCTAACAAGAACATTTTAATTCGTTTTTGCTCATCAGGATTCTGACGATGACGATGATGACGATGATGAAGAAGATTACAACTCAAACTCCGAGGGTGATGAGCAACAGCATTTAGTATAGGCATGCTCCTAATAGATTTTATGATTTTATTTTTTTTGTTGCATGTGAGCATTCCATCAGTGCTCGTCATGTCATTATTCTTCCCCATTTTGAGGGTAAAAGTGAAGAATTGAGATTTTAGAAATCTGTCGCATTCAAGGTGAGGGTGAAATTTCACATTAATAAAACCCCACCCAGCAATACCACCCAATAACTAAAAGCTGAAACATGCCGGTCGGTGGAATTGAACCACCAAACTGATTCGTCATCATCGTTCACTTTCAAAACAAGTCACATCACTCGCATTACGTACAAATTCTTCCATGAAATGGGCATAGCCAACAACCACTTCCTTTTGTTGCCTGAACCCACCCCTTTGACATTACAACCATCTCTGATCGGAGCACTATCCCTTATCCTTTTAATATTCCATCACCAATGTTATATTTCAATTACATTTATAATTGTAATATAATATCGGTATTATAATTTTAATTATAAAACAAGGTAAAGAAGTTAGATAATTGATTGTTTTAATTGTTGCAACTCCTCATCCAATTTACTTTTTTTCGTCCATCTACTTTTCTTTTTAGGTAATCCTTCCGCATTTATTTCATTCGAGATTCACATTAATAGTTTGTTCCACTGCGCATGATATGGGGTTTTTCACATAGACAAAAAATTTGTATGCTCAATTTTATGAAAGATTGTTCAGATTTTTTTTGTTTTTCAAAAGATTAAAACAAAAAGGGACTACAATTCAAAATTATGAAATAATGTAGTCATTTTTGTCCCTGAAAGGTAGGAAAAAAACAAGTGAAAAATCTAAAGATAGGAGAGAAAAAAAGAAAGAAAAGATAGAGAAGAAGAATTGGTCACCGGAACCACACTAAAGATTCATAAACTCCCCGCATCACCATGGGAGAAAGCCTCTACTGAGATGATTCCAGAGACACTAAGGAGGCCATCTTCGAAGTGTAGAGGAAGTCCTAAACACCTTTCCAATAAGACAGTTCCTCTCATACGCAAACATGTGTCTCTTGATGAGTCTTTACCCTTAGATCGAAACGTTATGATTCACTCCACTGTTGCTTGCTGGTGGAGGTTGGGATGAGCAATAAGCACCATATAATGTTTTTCCTTTTCATTCAATTTAATCCCTAATTCTATAATAATTGTTTAATTGAGTTTTGAGTTTCATCTCGTCAAGCTCAAGCCCTCTTCTTTCCATTTAGTGTTTGATTCTCTAATAACTCTTTTATCTAATCCTGAATTTTATTCCACCTAAGACCAATAAAGGTCTAACCCGAGAGAGAATAAATTTAAGAAAGGGGAAAGAAAGAGATATTTGGCAAACAAGGTTAGCGTATTATGGTCGTGTCTATGATCTAAGTCGTGAATTTAACTGTTAAATCAGGTTAATCGATGGGTTATTCAATATGTCATCATCTCAATATTAAACGGAGATGTCATCTTAATTTTTCTTTAACGCTAGCGCATATTTTTACTGATTGTTTGGGTTGCCTTTAGACTCACCAAATTGAATGAGTCATGTCATGTCAACTTTTACATAGTAACGCATGTATTACACATGCCATATATTTATTTTCCCCCCCTAACCCATTCTATAATAACTCTTCAATTAAGTCTCAAATTTCATCTCATCCAAACCAAGCCCTCTTCTTTTAATTTAGTCCTGATTCTTTAATAACTCTTTAATTTAGTCATGAGTTTTATCCTACCCAAACCCAATGAAAGCCGAATCGAGGAGAGGAGGGAAGGAAAAGGAAAGAGATAGCTTGCCAATTGGGAAAGTGCATTGCACTCATGTCCATAACCCAAGTCACGAATTTAACAATTAATCCAGGTATTTATGGTCACGGGAAAACCCTAATTGGTTTACAAGGGAGAAAGGTCTAAACTTATGTTATATATAAATGAGATGTCACCTAGTATTTATGGTCACAGGAAAACCCTAATTGGTCTTTTAGAGTTCTAAGGTAAGGGATTGATCATGCTAAAAAAAAAATTATCACCTTAAAACATCTTACCTGAAATAAGCTGGATTATTACTTGTCTTGCATTCTTAATGGGTTGTTGTGCATGTTATATTGGTGGTCTATTTACAGTGGTATAAATGAGTCTACTATAATGAGTTAAAGTCTGGGTACAAAGTGGATATTTAGGTTTAAACTTATTCATTCTAAACTTCAAGTCATTTTTTCCAATCCTAATTGCTATTAGGATGATGATTGGTAAGGGTTTATTTACTTTAATAACGACTATTGAACTGACATATCTAAAACCAATTACTCTTAATAAAGAACTGTAATTATTGGTGGTCTTTTTAGGTAATGTAAGTACATAACCAGGATGGGCTTATGTGGGGCCCAATTGAACTAGCCCTAAACCTAGATGGGTTGTCACTAAACATGTGTTTATGTAAATATGGTTTATGGACAATGAACAATAAAGGTTCATTTATCTTATGGTACTAGATTCATTCATTTGTTTTTGTTGAATAAAGCTTTATACCATACTCCTAAATATCCAAATAGTGACATTTATAGAAACATTTATTTGAAAACAAGATATAGTGGTATTAAATGTCCTTTTATGAACCAAGTTTGGACAACAACCTTTATAGGTTTATTTTTGTGAGGTTGTGTTCTTGATATAAATAATCATGTTGGTAATTCATTTTTAAAATGTCTCTCCTAATAAATATTTGTGCATACCAGTTGGTGGAGACTCGTGTATGCATAAACATTGTAAGTGGATAATTAATTTAAGTTTTCTTATTTATAATCATGTGTTCTTTGGAATGAGACTCACTAAGAAATTCAATATCTCTAATTAACACCTAAGTGTAATAACAATGAGCATTCATTTTACACTTGAAAGCTATTAGTAGACATTGAAATAATTGAATTGACTAACATGTCGCCTTTAATTTACCCAAAAATACAATGACCAGTTAAGGTTCATTTGTACCAAGAAATTCTTAATAGACATTTGATTTAAAGGCTTGTATGTTTCAAGAGAAGACTTTTTATGTAACATCTTCAAATTATAATATCATGAAATCTCAAACATTTCTTTACAAATGTCAAGTATTGAATAATGTCTAAGATTATGGAATTTTTTTTTGGTTGAAAATCTCGCCAGAGTTTCCTCTATTTTTGTTGGTACCAAGTTATCGACAACACTTCTATTATGTATCATTACTACTTTATCTTGATCCAATCATCCTGGATCACATATCATTCATCAATCAATCTCTCTATACTTATACTTATCAATATAGTCAAGTCTCATAATATTAATTAACAAGTCAACATAAAAGAATTACTAAAACAAATTGAAAAATAAACAATTTCATCACTAAAGAGTAATAAATGCTAACTAACTACATATATGCATTTAGACTAAATGAATACAATATTAAGATTAAGAGTCATATTGTCTTAAAACACACACACACACACACACATCCATTACATTCTACACATCTTCTATTTGATTTTTACAACATAAAGGTTTTCAAAGAAAATAAAGACATAAATATTACTTTCCAAAATGATAATTCATAAATAGAAAAATCCTACATCTAACGATCTGCATCACCTCACAATGTACTTGTTTCAACAATAACCATATTAATTAATTTACTCTAATATCTTATTCATATATTAATTATTTTACTCTTAACCTTTGAAATTTAATACTTCTAACTTCAATCAATTAACACATAATCTTTTCAAAACTTAAATGTGGGGCATGTGATATCAGGAAAAGGAATATCTATGGATCCAAAAAAGATAAAAGTAATAATGCAACAATAGCTTCTCCGATGACTTGATTAACTCGAAAGGAAGTTCAATTTGAATGGTCAAATGAGTGTGAAGCTAGTTTCCAAGGGTTAAAAACAATGTTAACATCAACTCCAATGTTAGCCTTGCTAAAGGGACAAGAAGGAATTGTGGTGTATAGTGATGCTTCCATTAAAGGTTTAAGATGTTTACTTATGCAACATGGAAGGGTAATTGCTTATGCATCTAAACAGTTGAAACCTCACGAAGTAAATTATAATGTACATGATTTGGAGTTGGTAGCGGTTGTATTTGCATTGAGGATATGAAGACATTATCTGCATAGAGCACAAGTGCAGATTTTTACAGACCACAAAAGTTTAAAATACTTAATGTCACAAAAGGAATTGAACATGCTACAAAGGAGGTGGATAGAACTAACCAAATATTATAATTGTGTCATTGATTATCATTCGGGGGGAACAAATGTTGTAGTAGATGCCCTAAGTCAGAAGAATAAAGCTTTTGTTGGTGGATTACTTGTGAATGGAGATAGAGAACTCTTAAAATTGGTAAATTCAAGGTGCATTTGAGTATGAATTCGGGGGGATGCTTATTGGCAAAGTTAGTAATACAGTCTGACGTGAGAGAAAGGATTCAAAAGGCTAGCTTGTTGATCCTAATAACAGGCAACATCCAGATAAGAGCAATCTCTCCATCTATACTCCTATCTGTAAATATAACATCTACCAAGTATAGTTGAGCAATCTCTCGGATGTCTATGCTCACACCTCATATATAGAGGGTATGTAACTGCTCTAGTCCTTTCAGTAGATCCACCCGACAAACCAGTTATATATCCTGGTTTGTTTTCTTATATATGTATGAATTTAAATTTCGAGGATGAAATTATTTTTTTGAAGGGGAGAACGTAAACTCTCTGGGTGAAAAATAATAAATTGACTAGTTTTATGTAAAATAAAATTCGTAACTCTCGATCGAGTTATCAGAAAATTCTAAAATTTATGTGAAGCCTTCTAATATGATGCCTTAGCTTGGGTTAAAATTTCAGAATTTTTGGAAAACATTCAAAAATTTGACGAAAAATCACAATTTGACCAGTTTTACGTTATTGGACGTAATTTTCAATCTGACCATCAGATTGAGATGAAAGTTTACAAGGGACCTTAAAATATATTGAATAAAATTTGGCTAAAATTTTAGGATAAATAGAGCTTGGTAATGTTAACAAAAATAATAAGGACCGTCAATAGAAGAAAAAAGGACTCATTAAGGGCAAAATAATTATTTGCCATTAAAAATAAAATAAATCAGCTCTCTCTTCCTTTTATATGTTACTGATTGGGTAGAAGCATAATGGAAAAAGAAAGAAAAGAAAAGGTGAGAGAGAAAGAGAGAAAAGAAAGAAAAAATAAGAAAAGTGAGAGAATAACCTTATAAACTTACAAAGTCCAACTTATAAAACACTAATCTAAGGAATAATCAAGTGAAGGAAGGAGGAATTGAGAGAGGGAATTTGGCTAACCTTGGGAGAGAAGAGAAATTGAAAGAAAGTCAATTGGTAAGCATGAGAAGTTTGGATTTAATGTTTGATTTAAATGTTTTAAAGCTTATTTGATTAAGTTAGGAAGTAATTTCATGGAATTTTACTTTAATTTCCCTTAAATCCTTGATTCTTGAACTTAGGGTTCTTATGAGAATTTAAGGAAATTAGGAGGGAAAGAAAAAATGATGAAGTTGAAGTGGAACAACATAAAAACAAGTTGCAACAATCAAGGATATGCAAAATACCTCAAAGCTCAAAACCTTAAAAGATAAAGATCCCAACCTTTCCAGTACTGTTCCTAAAAGGTAAACACTAACACAACTAATCTGAACCCAAGTCATAAAACCCTATTTTGCTCACAAATGGTAAACATTAATATAAACCAAACATTCATATCAAAGACAGTTGCACAAACTAATCTGAAATTCGGTCATAAAATCATTTTTTGCTTAGAAAGGGTAGGCATGAATGCAAATCAATCATTTATATTAAAAAAGAACCAACACAAGCATCTTAAGATTGATTTTAAACATGCATAAAAAAAAAAATCATTGTGAGATATCATAGAAAGAGACACATAAAATAACCACATTATACATCACTATCACAATCGGAGGTGGATCTAGAGCAAGACCTGAGTCACGGGTTGGTAGAATCAATCCAGATTTATTCGGATCAATATAAGAATAAAAATAGTTTTAAATCCAACTTGGAGGTCAACCTAAAACAAGATTTGGGTCACGGGTTGGGATGGTCAACTCGGCTTGATCTAAGTCAACGTATAGATAAAAATAGTTATTACTATAGTTTAAAACCTAACTCAGGAGTCGATCCAGGACGAAGCTTAGGCCGAGAGAGTCAACCCGAGTTGACCCAAATTTTTTTTTAAAAAAGTCAAAGCAATCTTGTTTTGACAAAAAAAAAATCAATGAATTTTTTACTCGTATTTTATCTCAGATCAACCGAGTCGCAGGTTGACCTAGGTTTTTGACCAAGTGAGGTCAGATTAATTCTTCCTTTATTTTTTTTTTAAGCTCAAATCGGTTTAGACATCGGATCAACCAAGTCCCTTCTAGTGTCTACCAAACACAAAATAAGTTAAATTACTCAGTTCAATCCAGTTCAAAGCACACCAAATACAAAACAATAAAATTCTTTATCTAATCCCATTTAGTCCAATCCAATCGACCAGCATACCAAACTATTAACTATGTGTTTATCTAGCTATGTATCTTTACAAAGCTAATTAGCTACTTTTTATTAGAACCCGTGAATAAAAGTAACTGGGTTGTATATGCTTCTACTCTCTTTTTTAATTTCTCTTTCTTTTACCATTAAAGAGTAGTCTGGTCTGTATGTTCGTAACAAAAATGAGAATCTACCAATGTTATTTTATTTTAAAATATTAAACTATATGGTAACTGACGTTTATTTTTTACAAATAAATTTGAAGTAAAAATTTCGTAATGACGGAAGGGTAAACCAAAGGAAATTCTAATAATTTTGTGTAATCTTGGCTTTGGTGCATCGTACAAATGGCTGGAATTTGAATCATCAAATCAAGCAGATTCCAGGCTTGTGATAAAATGGCATGTCTCCTCCATGTGTGATTGGAGGCTTTCCCTACGGCAATATCAAAAACCATAACTTTTGCATTTCTATATGGGAAGCGTGCTCTTAAGTTAGGGACTTGATTGCAACACTTTCATAATACAGAGGAATGTGGTTCTTAGTTTCAAAGTCTGGTACTTCGTCTAATTCTTGCATTGATTCCAGAGCTTTCTCCACCATAAGGACCAGTGGGTTTCTTGATCTGGCTCACATGCCCTTGTCGACGCTTCTGTGCTTTATCATGCTTTGTCTGGACAGAGAGAGAGAGAGGTAGGGAAGTGAATCAACAATTCAACTACAATATCCTATATGAAAAATATAAAGATGTGAAGTAATCCATCATGCATCAAAATCAACTAAAACAACAAAAACACCCGCTGTTTTTTCCTTGGATTTTTTGTTAACTTGTTTCGCAGTCGTGTTAGACCTTTGTTATCACCACATTTAATAGTTTTATTGATGAAAATTTATATTGATATTCAATGAAAATTTATATTGGTATTTACACTAACATTTGGTCTATATGATTATTTTATCGGCAGAATCACAGACAGAAAAATTTGTTGAAAAAACATTCGTCGGTTATTTCTGGTAAGTCCGTCATTAATAAATTTACCGATGACTTTACAAACGAACCATACGCGCCAAAAAAAATTACACGTTTCAATCCATCGGTATTTCTCTAAGTGCTATTTAGCATATCATCATTAGGAGAATCGTATGCAATTATGTCGGTGAGTTGCAGTGACATTTAAAATAATAAATATTACTGACAAATTCACCAATGGAATTATTCCGATGATAACTCTGTCAGCAATTCTGTTTGTAGAAATATCTTATCACTGTACGATATACCTTTTTGAATTCTACTGTAATATTTCCGTGGTGTGTTTATCTACTTTCAAAGTAGTTTAAGTGTATAAATAGATTGGATAACAGTTCTTCATGCAAATTGCATTTAGTAGTAATACTTGCTGATTTTATGCTATTTTTCCCTTGCAACTACCAATGCATTTACGTGTTAACTTGGTTAAAAGAGTAAAGCATATAAGTTGCGTTTTCGGATGGGCCAAAGCACGATTAATCAAAAGAAAATTCACAGAGATGGAGTTAATTACAGGGTTCAACAAGGTGATCGTTCTGATGTTGATGTTGATGCTGATGCTCTCGAGGAAAACGACAGCGTACTCGGAAGAGTACGATAAGAAGTGCTATGATAAATGTTTTAGAAGCTGTGTTGATCAAGGTAATATACCGTGGCAGTGTTCGTCTCACTGCATGGACGTGTGCAGCAACAATTTAGATGTTATTCGCTACTGCAATGTTGGTTGTTCGCTTCAAAATTGCAACAAAATCATGGACGGTAACACCAACCCCTTCTCTTGCCTCTACATTTGACTTGAAAGCCTACATATAAGACTCGTTTTGGCATGGTAGGCTCCACTAGTCGTCAATGTTGGTTTTGTGTTAACAAGTAGACTAATTTGCTACAAATGGATTGCTCATTTTTGTGCCTTAATTCCCATTTATCTCCCTCGATCTAATAAAATAAATCAACATGGATATATGCTAGCTTTATAGTGTATATGCACAAATAGTTATGAAATGTATTCATAGGTGTGTAAATTTTATTACCTTTTTAAAGTGTTTTTGATGCACAGATGAGGTGAAAAGGCATATTTGCTTGAAGGAGTGCTCGAACACTCACTGCAACCCCAAACACTTCAAGAAGTCTCCGTAGCAGCATCTGCTCTTTCATATTTGGAGCAATATATCTACGAGTAATGTCATAATAAATAATCAAATGATTGAGGGATGAATCATCCTTAATTATCGAGTAAACCAATGGCTGTAACATTAAGGTTGTTGTGCATAATCATATTGTTAATGATTATACAACTTTAAATTTATATATTTCAACTTTTCTAATAAAGGTTTTTCCACAACCACTTCATGATGAGATGGAATCCAATCATTCAACCTTTTTAATATTGATAATAAACTTTTATGTATTAAACAATTTTAAAAAATAAAAATAAATAAAAATAAGAAAGGAAGAGGTTAGGGTTTCATCACTATAATCTAAAGGAATAGATTTAATCTAAATACAAAATAATTATATACAGGATAAACTAAAAAAAAAACATAAAAATATTATTCTATTTTTAATAAATAAAACAAAACAACTTTTTTATAATACTATATAAATAAGAAAAAGAACGGACGTGGTTTGAATCATGCGAAAATTCACCTCCATTGACTTTGAAATTGGCAAAGCGGGTGGGAAATGGATGAATAATTATAAAATCGTATGATCTACTGAATTTAACATTATTTTTTAACAATATTCTTTTATTATTTATTTAATTTTAATTAAGTGCTCAACAATATTCAAATAATACACACACGTTAACCATAAAACAATATAACATACAAATGTAGCTTCAAATGTTGGATCAAATAATGTAAATTTTTTTTCCTAATTAATGCATGCATCTCATCTAATAATTTTGAGGCTTCCAAGAAAGATTAGTACAAGAACCGAAGAATAACCACATACATTACACACTGACTTTTCTTCAGAATCTTTCCTATGTGTTAGAAACAGTATGATCAGATGTGATAAAATACATAAAGAGATCTTCCCCTTACACAGGTACTCAGGTAGGGATAGAAGTACAGGGTGGTAAAGATACTCCTTCAATTTTTTGAATGCCTCGTTATGTTCTTGATATTAACCCACTTCAGTACTCTATTTTCTCAACGCTTTGACGATCGGGAAATATTTATCAATCAATCTACCCATTAACCTATTTAAAGTTGCAACTTTATAAATCAACCCCTGCACTTATATGACCATTCAGGGAGGATTCATCTCTATAATAGCACAATTTTTCTCTGGGTTTGCTTTGGTCTCTCTACAAGTTATCAGAAAAACCAGATTTTTTCCTTGCTTTGCACTAAATGCACACTTCTTCAAATTAACCTTTATGCCATACTTGTTCAAAGTAGCGAAAACATTAATTCTCAGGGTTTCTAGGATGGTCTATGGAAGATACAATCTTTATATATATATATATATATGGTATCTCGGGTCATGTGTGCACCGAACTAGATCCCTACACCCCAACAAGACTTATAAAACAGGATTTACACCCTACGGTCCGTGACCATCAATATTAGTGAGCAAAAGAAGTCGAACTAAAAACTAAATAAGAAGCATAACTCTTGACCTCATCTATTTTACCAACTCACCCACCCATTTATGATTTAGAAGATACAATCTTTAAAATGTAAGCTTAAATTTTATATCTCAATAAATTCTCAAAGACCTGGGCTACTAACCTTTGATGTGTTGTTCCTTTGTTTTTTAGACCGAACAACATTCATTACTTTGTAACAATACATTCCACAATCAATCATAAAGGAATTTTTTCCTCACCTTCTTCTTCCATTCTTCTTTGATTATAATCCAAAAATATATTTGAAACCATGTTGTGGAATCCACCATATGGTCCATCCTTAGGAGTGGATAACAATCTTTAATTTGAACATGTTTAGGTAGGTAAAGTTCATACACATTCATCATCTCTCTTCTTCTTCTTTTTAACTAAAAGCATATTTGTTAATCAATCTGCATATTGAACTTCCCTAATAAAGCCCGCTTCCAGTAATCTAGCCACTGTTAAATTGAATAATTATAATCATGACATGAACTTTGGACTACACAATAAAGGGTGTTCAATCCTCTTTTATTATATTACATGTGAAATCGGAGTCGTTAGGATTTGGATCTTGATTCAAGAAAGGAAGCTACATACAGGTACACAACTATTACGTTAAATTACTATATATTGCAGAAAAACTCTTTATTTTAATTTAAAAAAAGGAGGGGGGGGCGGCAAGTTTACTTGAGAATGGAATTGATAATAGGAATTCATGTTTGCTTGCGCATCTTATTGAACTTGGTTTCATAATTTATTTATGGTACAAATGTGCAGGCAAGCATGGTTTCGCAACTACAAGCAGTGGTTTAGCAAGAGTCATGCTATCTTTTACGACGGAAAGGTCAATGATGGACTCATTCGATGGCAAACTCCAACTAAAACCATGAAGAAGCCTAGAAAATAGCATGTTCGTCATCGAACTCCCAAGTGTGAAGTGTCACAGCCATGCACCCAAGCTTTCCTGTGCTAAAATGAAATGAATCTCAATCCAGTTCTTCAACAAACATTTTGAGTATCTCAGGGCTGTTTAGCACCTCTGCAAATGCCCATTCGCAAGCATTTGATGGATTGTCCCCTGTTGCTAAGATTATATCCTGAGAATATTATAATGTATAGTTCAAAATCATTACTAAAATGTAAATCTAGTAATATGTAATTATTTAAAATTAATAGAAAAGTTGTGTCTGTAATTGTAAAATAATTATCTCAAAAAATAAAAATTAATTAAATGCAAGCTCTTAGATGAAAACTTAAAAGTGATTTTATAGCTTTAATTCAGAAAGTAGAAAATATTTAGATAAACAGTTAAATAACTCAAACCCGCCTTAAGCACGACATCTCTTGAATTACTTTCCTAGCAGTAGGTCCCAACAACAAACACGATTTTTCTTATCTAATGTTCTTCATCATATCTAATATTGGACATGTTATATTATATACAACAAAACACATCTTTACCTTATTTAATATTCTTCATATGCCTCATATTCAAAAGTCATTGCTTTTTGTTGACAAATTTTGCCGTGATAATAATGTCTATTTTAAATTTTAAGCGTTTGTGTTTTATGTTAAGGATCTCAATACCAAGCCAGTGCTTCTTTCCGGTCAAAGTAAAGATGGTCTCTAAGTTTTGTCCGCGTCTTCTGTCATGTCAATTCCTCAAGCTCACTGATCTCCTTGCGTATCTACTTATGTTGATATCTGGCATCGTCAATTGGGTCATTCTACTTCTCGTGTTTTCATTTTTTTTAGTATCAAATAATAAACTTACTTGTAACTCTGGACGTTCAACCTCTCAATGTTAAGCATGTTCGCTATGAAAGTCGTCATGTCTGTCGTTGGAACCTATAGGTCACAAAACTTCTACTCCACTTGATTTAATTTTTGGTGATGTTTGGGCCCTGCTTCTATATTTTCTTATAATGGTTTTTATTATTTTGTTATTTTTGTTGATGCGCATACAAAATATATATGGTATTATCTTTTTGTTGCGAAATCTGATGTATTTTCAGTTTTTCATCATTTTCAAGCTTTTGTTGAGGTTCAATTTTTGGGAAAAAATAAATCTATTCAGACTGGTTGGGGTGGTGAATACCGCAAGTTAAATACTTTATTTCAGACTATCGGTATTCATCATCGTTTAATTTGTCCTTATACTCATGAACAAAATAGAATTGTTGAACGTCTTCATTGGCATATTGTCGAAACTGGTCTTAATCTTTTTGGACAGTGTAAAGCATTATTACAGTTTTGGAATTATATGTTTGAATCCTCAGTGTATCTTATGATTTGTATGCCTACTCTTTTCCTCCACAATAAGTCACCGTTTGAGTGTTTTTTCGTCATACTCCTAATTATGATTTTCTACGTACATTTGGGTGTCTTTTCTTTTCATTTCTATGTCTATATCATGCTTATAAGTTAGATTTTTGTTCCTTTCCATGTGTGATTTTAGACTATAGATCCTCTCATCTTGGTTATTATTGTCTTGACATCACATCTCAAAGTATTTATATCTCTTATCATGTCTATTTTTATGAATAAGTGTTTCCTATTGACAAATCTAGATAGATGACAAAGCCCCACAACACCTCTCCACGTCATATTGCTACTGCCCACTTGCCTAATTTGCTTAATTCTCCACTTTTCACTCACATGAGCCTACAACCTCTCTACCACTAATATTATCTACCATTCTTACCACTTTAAGACAACCCATCAGTCTTGTTTTTATGTCATTGTATGCTTGTTTATCTAATGATCATTTTCCAGGTACAGGTTCTTCTTCTTTAGAGTTGCAATTTTTCAGGTTTGACTCTACTGGTTCTGCTGTTAGTTCACCCGGGTTTGCTATTGTCAAACCAGCGTCTCAATCTGAATCTTCTATTGGGTTAAGTTTAGTTGTTGACCTCTCCTCCTATCCTCTGCAATAGCATACAGTTTCAAACTTACCTGCCTCGTGTTCTGTGGTTCGTCAACATCATATGGTTCTTTGTCTATGGCTGCCAAAGACAGCAAATTTGATGCCTTCTTTTGATTTGTCTGCCAACTCTATTTCTCGAGTACTCTCTCCTCCTGCCTATGAACTAATTACATTTTCTAATGTTGACATGTATAAGGCTTGGCACAATGCTATGAAAGATGAAATTCAGGCACTACGTTCCAACAACACTTGATCTTTGGTTCCTTTTCATCATTCAATGAATGTCATTGGTAGTCATTAGGTGTACAAGATAAAGCATCTTGCAGATGGCAGTATTGAGCGCTATAAGGCTCAGCTGGTTGCTAAAGGTTTTACTAAACAAGAAGGTATTGATTATTCTAAAACTCTTAGTCTTGTCATTAAGCAAACCACTCTTCGGTTGGTTTTTACAATTGCGATTTCACGTGGTTAAAAGATTAATCAGATTGATATACATAATGCCTTTTCAATGGGACACTTGACAAAGAGATCTACATGCAGCATTTTCCAGGTTTTATTGATTCTATTCTTTCCTCTCATGTGTGTTGGTTGCATAAGTCTTTACATGGTTTAAAACAAACTTCTCGGGCATGGTACACTTACTTGAGTGATTATCTTTTCTCTATTAGATTTCATGCTTCTAAGGCTGACACATCATTATTCATCTTGTCTAAAGGTGATGATATATTTTATCTTATTGTTTATGTTGATAATATTTTGCTTACTAGAATCTTGCTTCACCGATTGATACAATTGTTAAGCTTAAAGTTTAAGCTTTGGGGTTTAGGAGTTGTTCATTATTTTTTGGGAAATGAGGTTCATCCTACTAGTATAGGTATTATGCTACGACAAAATAAGTATGTTCTTGACATACTCTATAGAGAAGGTATGTCTTCTTGTAAACCTGTTGATATTCCTATTTCTACCTCAAAGATTGTTGTGATGTATGATTGCTTGTTTTCTGATCCTACATGGTTTTGTTAAATTATTGGTGCTCTTTAATATCTCACTTTTACAAGACCAGACATTTGTTTTGTAGTTAACAAGGTATGTTAATTTATGCATACTCCTACATATGTATATTGGGCTATCGTTAAATGTATTGTATGTTATTTTAAAAGTATGGTTTCCTTTGACTTACATATCTCTCATAGCTCCTCATTTTATGAATCGAGTTTAATAACAATGTTTGTTTCATATTCTAAATTTTTCTATATTTGTTTGCCATTAAAAAAATTAATATTTAGTCAAAGAAAAATTTGATTTGGCTTCTAGAAAAATAATTTTCTTTTATTTAAGACAGAAAATACTTTCCAGAAATTGCGAAAAAAAAAAATTATTATTTATTGATTATATCAAATTTAGTCCTTAAGCTTTTGATTGCTGAATATTTTATTTTAAATTTTTTTTTCAATTTCATCCTGTAAAATATGATTTTATTTTATTTTTATATCAACTTTGATCCTTATTATTTTTATTGCTATATTTGTTTTTGAATTGTTTTTTCAATTTTATCAACTTTGGTCCTCATTTTTTTTATTGTTATTTGTTTTTATCTTATTTTTTATCTTAATTGAATTTTTTTATCTATCAGATATGGTCTCCATTCTTTTGATTGTTATTTATTTTATTTGAAATAATTTATGAAACTGAGTTTTGTTTTTAATTTCATCATCTTTAAACTTTTTATTTGTCAAATTTGATCTATATACTTTTAATTGCTATTTATTTTATTTAAAATAATTTATGAGATTTGATTTTTTTTAATTTCATCATTCTTTAATTTTTTTTATATGTCATATTTGGTCCCTGTTCTTTAATATATTTTAAAAAAAATATTAATAAATTATTTTACAGGTTATTTTTCATGATATAGTGAAACACTAAAAAGTATTTTTCAATTTATTTTTTATACATTATCAAAATATAAAAAAATAATTTCTTTTTTAGAAATTCACTTTTCATTGAAAATCAATTTAAAAAAAGCAAATATTTCTCAACAAACAAACAGCTATTTAGTTTTTAGTCTCTGTAGTTGTGTAATGAGGAATTGTTTCGATTAACCAGTGATACGCTTTCATAAAGCAAAAGAAGAGAGTGCTTGGTCAATGAAAACGAGAGCAAAAGTGATTATTAAAAAAGGGATTATTTCAAAAAAAAATTTACAAAACTTAGTAATATTTACATGATGTGGGTGTGTTATTAGGTTCTAAATTAAAAAGGGATTATTTCAAAAAACAAATTATAAAACTTAGTAATAATTAAATGATGTGGGTGTGTTATTAGGTTCTAAATTAAAAAGGGATTATTTCAAAAAAAAATTATAAAACTTAGTAATAATTAAATGATGTGGGTGTGTTATTAGGTTCTAAATTAAAAAGGGATTATTTCAAAAAAAAATTTATAAAACTTAGTAATATTTAAATGATAGTAGTGACAGTAGTCAAATTATAAAATTTCTTGATATGAAAGAGAATAAGACAAGAAAACACAAAAAATATTAGAAATCATTGTTTTATTTGTTATAAAATATAAAAATATTTTTAAGAATCTGATTAGAAAAGTAAAGAATAAAGAATTTAACAACGATTAATTGTAATTTTTATGTCATATGGACGTTTAAGATGATAAATGATTAAATGCAAAATAATCTTGGAATATAATATTGTGGAGATTATGGATTTTAAGTTATTTACTTGTATCATGTCATATTTCAAACTACTCAAATTTTAATTAATTCATAGCAAATTAATATTTGTTTTTAATTATTTGTGTACAATAGAATTTAGAAAGTAATATTAAAATGGTGAGTTAGTTAAAGCTTCTTCTCATTAACTATATTAATGTTAAGAACAATGAAACTTTGCTCATTGTTTATACTAATGGCATGAACAATGAAACTAATTTTATTATAGTTTGGGATTATTTACTATTTCTAATAATATTTAATTTTTTATTAACAAAACTGTGTAATTGTGTATCATGAATTTATTTCACTAATGAATATCTAATTTTGAATAATTGAAATTAATTTTTTTATGTATAAATACGTATATTGATTATATGTAAATCTTACACTTTTATATTTTATCTGTATAGTTTTTAAAATTTAATTGATTTTTATTTTTACAAGTTTTTTTTGGTGCTTTTTAGGTTATAAATTGGTTTATCAAAGTTCTTAAAATGTTTTTACAAGTAAAAATAAGTTGCACATAGATTTTTAGAGTACAAAAACTTAAATACCTTATTTGTGATGGTTCATGCGTGTTGGGTACCCAGGCTTGCATGCCTGATCTATTTTTGTTCTTTTTGTTTTTTTTTATTGAATGCCAATCTAATTTATTTTAAATTAGTTTATTAAAAATATATTAAAATCTTCAATTTAATAAAAAGTATTTTTAAATATTATTTTATTAAATATTATTTAAATTTTAATTTGCTTTTTAATAAGATTATAGCAGTCTTTTAAAAATATTAGGCTAGCTTTTTTTATGTGCAACCAACCATGGTTTTTTTAAAAGAAACTATTGGATTGTTTTCATGCGAGCATTTTTTTATCATATATTAAATAAAAAATAAAAAAAATAAAATTATTAAACTCAATCAAGTGAATGACTCTGATCATGAATTTCACATATTAATTAAAATTAATCTAAATTGATTTAAGATGTAATCACCTCAACATTTTAAAATAAAACATCTTAATTTATTTTTAAAATCAAACTGAGCTTTTAAAGATTATCTTTAAGACTACCTACTCAACCAAGTTACTTCGAATTAAATATCTTAACCTGGATGTATTTTTAATTTCACAATTTAATATTTTATCAGCATCAAAAATTTATTTTATATTTACTAGTACTCGATGTATTTTATTTGGAAAACTATTTGCTCCGCCGCAGCAGCATAACATAACCGGTCAGTTAACTAGCTTGAACAAATCGAGTTGGTAACAGGCCTGTCTCGCCTTATAAAATCTCATTTGCACCACCATTTAAACCCCAAAGCTGCACGAAATTCCTGAAACCCGAACACAACCTTTCACGACGATGATAAATTGACGGCCACATTATGAAAAATAATCATGCCATTGCTAGTCCCCTTCTGTGAGCTCATAAATGAGCCGATTAATTATTTTGATTTATCATAATTTGACAAAAATATTGACTTCTTGAATTGAAGCATGAAAACTATTTATGCCCTGCCAAAAAAAATATGAAAATAATAGCACGGTGTTTTATACAGTGTGTCAAGGTTACATGATTCCCTATGCTCACCATATCACATCCTTCCGAATTGTGGACGGCAACAACGCAGCCCAAAAAGCAACACTCGGTAATCAGATCATGACCATCAAAGGTGCACCTTCAAAGAGTAAAAACATGGAAGTTTGCATGGTCATTATCAGGAATCAAGAAAGATCTACCATCCTTTTCATACCATCTTACCACCACAATACGCTGGAGGATGCCGGAGAAGCTTCTGTGACTTCATTATTCCTTCAGAAATACACTTGGCAGTTCCTGATGACTCAAACATTCTAACCACCAACTTGAACTTCCTCTGATTATGGAGAAATTGGAGTCTGTTCCTTCTCTTTTGCCAACTTTGCTTGAATTAATTTATCCAAGATAGGAGGCTCCAGAGGAATTGGATCAAGACAGCGTTCTGAAGCACCAACAATCACCTGTTCCATCAGAAAATCAACGCATATTATTTATTGCTAAGAAGTTTCAAAGCTAACCACAAATATCATAAGCTCCGAAAACTCAGAGAATAATGAGTAAAGGGAAGGAATCCAACCCCCGTCCTCTCTTTCCAAGATAACACATTTTCATATAGAAGGCAGAGGAAAACAACCAACAATAAGAACTCCAGCAGACAATTTCCAGGACTGAAATTCAAAATCGAGTCAATTATTCCTTGATTTACCTCATCAAGCAAAAAGTCAACAGCAGCTTCATCTTCAACAATTTCCTTTAGAGAAGCCCTTAGAAACTGAACATCCAATTGAATTTGCTGAAATCCACTCCGGTTGAAAGTCTGGAGTCTAACATATTCTTGCAAACTTTTAAGACAGAGTTTTACAACAGTAGTTAAAACAGATTCCTACAAATTGCAAGCAGAATCAGTCCATGTTACTTCATAGTCCGTACCAGTAATTCCTGCCCAATAAAGTAAAAAAATGACAAGGATGGTCTTATACCTGAGTATATTCGGTTTTTGTAAAAATCTCAACTTTTTGCTTGAACAATTTTGCTAGGTGTTTTTCAAGAAGTTGACTCTTGGCCCGATGGGTGTTTGACCGACTCATTTTGTCATCCCGTAATGAATTGCTGCGGGAGGAAGCAGAGCTTCCATTGCTTTCAGAGCGACGATGCTTGCGAAGTACTCCATGAGGTAGGATCTGCTTTGCCTCTGTTCCAATTGCTTCCAACTAGCAAGGACAAAATAAAAGTAAGTAGTCTTCTTCCCTTTTTCCCAATAAATAGGTGAGTGTCCACACAACGAATCTACAAGTTGTCACGACTGTAATTTGTAGGAATGTCAAATTAAATAAATTTGGCATATCCTAATACAACCCCCAAACATCACCCAAGATAATAACCCAGAAAAATCAATGAAGCAACAAACCTCTTGAAGGAATAAACCAACAAACATATGAACTTCTCTTGGCTCCTTGTGCTATGAAAAATTAAGAAATATTAGGCACATATCAAACTAATCCACACTAAAATATACTTTTACTTTCATGTATCATACTGACCTTGACCCAATTTGGAGCTGTAAACCTCTTCCTCAGGAGAACCGTTATTTTTGAGTTCTCATATTTATATACTGAATAAAGTAACAAAATGACAATATGTTATTTGGAACAGAAAGTAAAACTGATGTTGGGTTAATGAAAAATATTACTCAAATTAATTAATTTTGCATTGTATTTTGATGACTCAATCTGTGATAGCAAATGATGTATAATAGCAAATTTGTCAATGAGTGTCTATGACACCCACGCCCAGGGGTGAATGGCCTATTTTTTTTGTTGGGGGGTTGTTTGGAAAGGGGAAAAGGAGGAAGATGACGAATTTTTTCAAGAGGGATGGGCTTTTTATTTTTGGGAGATCACGGTCCCACTTGGATCCCACTTTTCCAACGCATAATCAGGCAAATTTCAAAACCGGAAAAATCCAGTGCCTGATGCTGTGATGGGACCAGTTGTGAGTGAGGGGAAAGTTTTCAGTTATCCTCCAACAGACAGGTGTTTTGAGAGTGGGTAGTGTTGTGGATTATAGCTAAGAAGTAAATAAATTTATAGGAATTTTAAAGCAATGAAGTAGTGATAGTGCCACGAACATCCAAAAATTCACTACCACCATGAGATTTTTGAACAGTCACATAAAATAGGCACTTTGTACATTCCTTGAAGAATTAAAAGTTCTGAAGAGAGACTTTAATTCGTACATGCTGTAGAAGAATTTCACCAGCTGAATGGAAGGTTCGACAAATTTCACCAGGAACAAATGCTGGCCCATTTTCATGAGCCCCACCACCACCACCAGAGAAATAAGCAGCTATTTCCTGGCAATTAAGACACATAACTTTAAGGTAAGCCACGGAGAATATAAAATGCCAAATTATGATATTTTACCTCTTAAATGAAAATGAAATACAACTGTTGAGTGGCTCCTTGCCTCAGTAATTCTAGAGATAGCAGTTTGTTCAATAAAAATAGACAGTTGAGCCAGCACCAGGACAAGACCAGGAACCACTTTCTCAACCTGCATACCCTTTGTGGAATTTTCATCTTGAATGGCAGATTTATTTTTCCCTGAAAGCAAGAGGAACTGATCATGAAGTGCCCTGAAGAAATCTTGAAATCCTTCTTGAACCCAATCAACAATCAAGTCACTCAGTTGAAGCCCTCCTAAGTTTTCCTTGAGAAGTTGGCGGAAGTCCTGGAATGAATGAGTCAAGGGATGCAAAAAAGCTAGGTGAGGATGTGTTCAAATACTTAAGACAGATAATGTGGTTGTCAGTGACAGGGATGTCTAAGTACAAGGATCGAGGAAGCACACACAAATCATTAGAGAAAAAAATAGAATGCAATGTAAGACTGCAGTATCACCTCCATTCTGTTAAAAACATACCAAACAGCAAACAAAGAGAAACTCACAGAGAATGGAATCCAGTTAAATTTTCAAGAAACCTATTAGAAATTTCAGCAGGATTTGTAGATTTACATAGCTTCAGTACAGAGGAAAAGTAAGACTCCAAACATTCCTGGGTGTATTGTCTATATGGAATTTTATTTATTACCAGTAAGACATTCAAGCTCCCTTGAAGCACTGAGCTTTTGCCTGCCTCCAGGAAAACCACCAGAGGATGCTCATCCACTTCCTCCTTTGGTTTGATATGGATATTGGTTAGGGCATCTGCCAATTCAGATGGAATTTAAATAGGATTGACAAGGCTATCTAAAAATCAATAACAATGATGAATTTTCCTGAGCTTTTTGGTCAACAATTTTATGTTCACTGTCAAGCCATTGGATGATACAAAGTTGCAAACTTGTGAGATTACACCACTCCAAGATTTCATAACCCTCAATCCATTCTCAAAAAATGGACAATTGCACCACAGAAGTAAAACTGTGTTGAAGCTGTAACAATACCTGAGATATCATGCAGAAGGTGAGAAAATGTGCTTTTTATATATTGTCTGACAGCGATCCGGGAAGCCTGTGATGATGTAGGATTTGATTAGTTATGAAATTCCACTTCCAAACAAACATATTTTCTTTTTCTAATTTCAGTTCGGAAATTTGATTTGTATGTCTTAATTTTGCCCTTTATTCAAGCAGTTTTTTCTTCACAAAATTGCGAGAGGAGGAAAATGAAGGTAGGGATCATTATTAAATCTAAGAGCCACTGACATAAAAGGACAACCTTCGAAGAATAATCGGGGAGAAGAGCCTCATGCAACACCTTATCTATCAGGAGCACATCTTTCCATATAATTCCTGTATTTGGTAAAGCATTTCAAGAAATCAGATGCGAAGCTTCCAAATAAGAAAGATTAAGCAAGTGAGAGCTTGTTTGGCAGTGTGGTTGTGGTTGTGGTTGCTTTTCAAATAACTTTTCGTGCCGAAATGCATGCCAATGATGTTTTTTCATTTTTTAAAAATCATTTTTGACATCAGCACATCAAAACGATCCAAAACATACAAAACATATTAAATTTTTAGCAAACAAAATTGAATTTTTGAGAACACGGTTTGCACCGCGTTCCCAAACGGTGTCTATAATCAAAAGTCGAGGGAATTCAGATAAGGACAGTTGGGAACAAGGAATGTTGAATTGATTAGATGGGTGATAGAAACATGAAAGGAATGAAGCATTTTTTCACCAACTATAATAGTTTTATGATGACATGTATGATAATTACCTAAAATTTACAAAATAAGGGGAATTTTCCAGTCTCGTAGCATAAAGATAGGCTTTTAAAAGACGAAAGGAAGAAGACAACTTGCTTTTGCAGGTATAGGATATGTAAAAAACTTTAGTTTGTTATGCAAAACCCACAAAATAAAAGGGACGCAAACAAAAATATAACATGGTTGGGCAAAACCTTCTCCACAAAACTTCACTATCAAAATTGGAGATTTCACCCACTAATTAAACACTACACAAATACATCACTACCCAAAACCTTAAATCTTCACTCCACAACTACCAGGCCTCGCAAATTTCTGTTGTGTAAAACTATACGTGAAGGAAATGCTTTCACAAAACCCACCACAGTGCGCACCAAATAATTCTACTATTAATATTTGTGGTTGCCATAACACACCATCAATATTGGAAGCACACATAAAGTATCCATGACACATTCTTTTTATACTAGCAATCAAGTTGCGAGACATGCTTCAAGTTCAACTCCAATAAAAAAAAGTCCATTTTTCTAAACAAAATATGTCCACACATTCCTTCTTGTCTAGAAAACCACACCATGCAATTACCAACTAGCTACTTGACTTGCACTTCACCGCGAGTGGATAAAAAAAAAATTTCAATACAAAAAAATGAATATGATAGCATTTCCTGCATGTTTTTTGACATAAAAAAATCTCAATCATAAATTGAAAAGTTTATGTAGCATTTAATTAAATAAATCTATAATTATTTGTGCAACCGAAACAAATTACAAAGCCCGACTCCTAACTAACCGAAATTAACTACGCAAATCCGTAACCCGTGTCATAGACTCAATTAGGTTCAATAATTTTTTTTATATAATTTTTTATTTAAAATAGATGCTCATAAAATTGATAACCAACTAAATATCAAGAAGTTTGTTTGAGATCACGAGAAACCTACAAATATCAAACCGAGATAGATTACGTTACTCAATTAAAAATCAACAAAATATTAAAGTATTAAATTGAAAAACATTAAGCAAAAAAAACACCAATAAAGATTCAATTGGGAATAATCAAATTGGGGAAAAAAACCAATTAAAAAAACAAAAAGAAATAAAAAAAAGGTCCAGACATGCAGGCTTGGAGCAGCCCACACGCCTGGGCCAGTTTAATTTTTTTTCTCTTTTTATGGGGCAAATGACTTATCCTTTAACCCTGAATTTTTTGGAAAAAAAATTGCAGGCAATGCCCAAATTACAGCGACCAAAGATCACCGAAAAGTTAGGATAGGGATTTTTACACCCGAAAAATCCATTTTCAACCATTTTTTTTTACCCAAAAAGCCTAAAAAACACCTTATACCCCTTGAAAAAACTACTCATGGCCCCAAACAACCTAAAGATCAACCCAAAATCAAAAAAAGACTCTAAGTTCAAATCTACCATCTCAAGTAACGTTAAGGGCAAAGAACACCTAACATAAACTTTCCTCGTCGAATGGAGCTCATTGACATAAAATTCGTCATTTTTCATGGCAAAAATCAGTGTCAACCAAGACTTTTTCTCTACCACTGGAATCCAGCCATTTTTTCTCTCCTCTCAAACTAGAGATCAAAAATAATAAAAAAAATGAAGTTTTGAACCAAAATTGAATTTTCAATATGTGTAGGGACCAAAGTTTATAATTTAAAAAGTTTGGGGACAAAAGTGAGCTTTTCACCCCAAGTTTGAAACAGTCACCCCTTTTCTCCGCCTCCAATTGCTTATACCTTGCAAATTTCTTCATATGAAAAATCTTCTTTACCACTATCCATCAAAGCAAAACTAACTCTCTTCTAAAAAATATTATATTTTGTACACTTCATTAAGCACTTCATTGCATGCTCCACCTTGAATTGCACTTCCTATCAACTTGTATAAATTATTATGCAAAAGTTTTCCTTTCATCACTATCAAAGCACCACGACTAACTTTCACAACTCCACCTTCAGTTGAGCACTTATAACCATGTGAATCAAGTCTCCCAAATGATACTAAATTCTTTTCAGGTTTTGACACGTGCCTAACATCACCAACAGTCTTCATTGTACCGTCATGCATCTTAATTTTAACACTATCAAATCCCATCAACTTTAATTTCATTATCATCCACTAGCACTACATAATCTCCATCAAATTCTTAGGAAGTATCAAACAATTCTTTCTTCAAACAAATATGGAAGGAGCATGCAAAATCTAAAAATCCCTGAATTCTTCAAAACTTTCTTACCTTTACGAACCATGAGAACATCGCCATTATTGCTCTTATCTACCATTGGAATCATAGCATCCCCAAACTTCTTGCGACTTTGTTTCAACTCTTCTAAGCCGACTTTCATCTTCTCACAATGGTACAAACTATGGCCTATTTTGTGATAATAAAAGCATTTTTTATTAATGTAATCAACTTTAGGTCTAGAATTTGATCTAGAGTTATTTTTATCATATCTACCTCCTTGTGCCGTATCCCTATTATGATGATCATAATTTTGTTTTCAAAGGAACCTTCTATAACCAATGTCTTATCACCACTGACATTATATTCTACTCCCAAAAACCTAACATTTTCTAGTAAAATTGAAGTCACGTCATTCAAAACCAATTTTTCCTTCCAACTAGTATCATTTGCACTACCGGCTTTTATGACTTGTGCAAAGCTAAAGGCTTGCTCTTGATCCTCAATCTTTTCTCCTGCGTTAATTACCCATGTCATCAACCTATAAAATTCTAAAAAACTGGTTTTGCACACTTATTCCTTCATCCATCCATCCTCAAGGAGTACAAATCCAATTTTAAAAGCAAATGATTAGTCAACAACTTCAAAGCATAAACTCTCCCACTTTTCCCATATGTCTCTAGGTGTCAACTTACCTAGGATATTGTAATTAACCTCTTGAGCCAAAGCCAATCGAATCTGACTCTGACTCACTACTCTCTTCTGAATTAAGTTCCAATCAGCATCCTTCAATTGTTTGCGTTTAGCCTCTTCAAGAGCAATATCAAGTCCTTGAAAGATCAAACATCATTCACTTTGCTTTGCCAGAGAACGAAATTGTTTTTCCCATCAAACAATTTGATCTCAAGTTTTGTTACACTAATGTGTGTCCTCGCCATCTTTAATTGTTTTGCACAAGACTTCAAACAACCTCGAACTAGGTTCTAATACCGGTTGTGCAAAACCCAAGCAATAACACAAAATAAAAGGGAAATAAAATATAATGTGATTCAGCAAAGCCTACTCCACAAAACTTCACCACCAAAATTAGAGATTACACCGACTAATCAAACACTACACAAATACTTCACTACCCAAAATCATGTTACATTTAAGGAATCTGCACTACACTCAATTGGTGATCAATCAAGCATCTTAATTAATTATAATTTCTCAATGGAGTGTTTCAACTCTCAATTTTTTTCTTTAAAGTTAAAATTTTTAATTCTCAATTTGGTTCAATCAAGTGCTGTGTGGTGAGTGTTTTACTAGTTATCTGTAGCTTTGGAAGTGTCATGTTATCACTTAAGGACCAAATTATTTAATTTTTAACAAACATCCAATTTTAAAAACTGACTAATCACAGATTGGGAGTTCAGAAACTTTATTGAAAAAAATAACAATTGAAATACTTGGTTGAAAAATCAAGCAAGTCCATGCACTTGAAGCGTGTTTTCTAGCAAAAGATGCATGTCATAGGGAACCTGATGAAGAAACCATTCCAGAACTTTTAAAATGAAATGAAAATCTGGACTGGTCAGCAAAAAGACCATCATATTATCCTTTAGTTGTGTCATATAAGGAAGGCTAAGCTTGCACGAGGAAGTGCCAAAGAACAAAATAGTTCAACCATCATTATTGTTTAAGCAAAACAAATTCAATTACACATATTTCTAAAGCAACCTAAACAAAGGACATAAAGAACAAAAATACCCTGAAACTCGTGCATAAAGCTGCCCCAAACACATGCTAACATGCAAATTGTACTTACATGGTAGATGAATGAGAAATTAAGCAAGGAAAATTTAAAAAAAAAAAGGAAGACAATTTAGAGAAGCATTTTGTAGTCCAAAACATGATTGTCAAGAGAAGCATTGATGAGAGATTCATAGTACTTACGAAGAACACCCAGAAAATTAGCAATGGGAATCCACTTCTTTATAAAATCCGAAGTGATCTCGAAGTGCCTAAAGAAATTGCCAAATCATATTTCATGAGGAATCTTGTGAATTTCAAATTCACGCTGTCCAAATATTGAAAACAAATAAAAATAAAAGTTGTTGTAACCAATTCAATGCCCTTACTTGGTAATCAAGTCTTGAGAAAGTTTAATCAATTGCTTTTCTGAGTCAGGAAATATTACTTGATAAGCTCGAACAACTTCAGCAAACTCACTAACTAAAGCCTAAGATCAAATTATTCAGGATAAAGTTTATGTTAGTATGAGAACCAATTGCCAACAGATATAAAGATGGTGCATATTGCACTTACACCATGTGCAGAAACAGGAATTGACTCAGTATTATTTCCTTGCTCAGAAAGGTTACTAGATTCAACCGTAACATTGGCTATCTCTTCATGTGTGAGCTGAAGACCATCAAGAGATTGTTCTAACTTTTCAAACAGTTTTGCTTTTAAGCTGTCCACCTGCTAAAACAAAGGGTCATTTGTTATCATATGCACATTGCCCTCTCCAACAATTACATGATAAGAGATGCACAATAGGCATGTAAGTTCAAATAAGTAAAATCCAGCATCTATCTGCAAGCACTAAACATAGCTTGCAATTCATAGTTTAAAAAAATATAAAAAAGAACTGCAGCCCCATTAACATGCTGGCTAACAAACAAACAATTTGAAGTGATACACTGAATGGATACAAACCGGAAAATCCAACTGTTTAAGAAGTACAGCAGCCTCAGCCCTTGCTTGTATGGATTCAGAATCCGAGAATAGCTTTCCCTGAAAAGCAGATGAAACAACACAAATTCCACATCAGAGAAAACATAACTTTAATAGCACATATCAATAGAAGTCAAGCCTCAAAATTAGGATTTCATTCTTTCAGAAAGTCTCTAACCTTATATTGGGAAGCCTAAGGAATATGCCCAAAGATATAAGAAGTGTTAGAGATTTATGACACGGTGCAAAAACTTTGGTCAGAGGCTTGCACAGCATTCCCTCATGTCCACAAATCTCAATTTATTGCAATCCTAATGTTTTTCGTGCTTTGAATCCAAATATTTTCACCAGGAGGAATTAAGTAATCAAACAAAAGTAACAATGGGTGATGGGATACCCCTGTGGCCCAGAGACCATGAAAAGGAACAGTTGCGAGAACTTCCATTCAAATAAACCTAAACGGTATGCTATCCTCCCCTCCCACCCCAAGAAAAAGGACAGATTCATGCAAGTAAATGGCACCAATTGCTTTACGAAAAGCATGGTCAAATCATCACGAATTCAAATTCTAATTGCAATCTTATAAGGCCAAAGAAAATGTTGGAACAATAAGAGTGGAAGTAAACATCCATGGCTCCTCTATCCATCCATACGCTTAATTGAGAAAGAAGAATATACCTGCAGATTTTTTATAATCGTGTCCATAGCTTCTTCAGATGCTCGCTTACAATCCTGGAATGATGAGTCCCCATAGGCCTGGTGCATAAAAAATAAAATAAACATAAATTTGAAGAATATGTAATAAAAACAAAAGGAAAATGCCCAGAAAAACCAAGAAAAATAAAATGCTTGAACCAACCATCAAAGGTCAGGGTCTAAAAGGACGGACCTTAAAAATTGGCATTGCTCCAATGTAGAACCTGACTGCATCAGCATATGCCTCTGATTTAATACACTTCCCAAGTCTAGCAGGTAGATCATATATGAACTGCTCTATTCCAGAGAGGAAGAAATTCATATGACTCACATATTGCCAGGAACATATGCTTTCATTATGTAGAATAAGAAGATTCTATTCAATCCATTAAAAACTTAAACTATAATAACAGGAAAAGGAAAAGAAAAAAAAAAGCTTGAACACAAATCGTTGCAACCTGCATTATTGAGAAACTCTTTTGAAACAAAAAATGCTGCATATACATGATAATTACTGTCAACTAGCAAGAGACTGAAATGCAACCAGCTCACAATTCAACAACATAAATAGTTGCACATCAATTAAAAGTCAAATAGCAGGTCAAAAACAAAATTGACAAGCAGCATTGACGTAACAGAGTTCCAATTCAGCATATTTGGCAAGGAACTTTCTCTAACCCTCCTAAAATCCGATTCAATGTCAGTTCAAAAATTTCTCAAAAGCCACAACAATCATGTTTTCATCAGCATATATATGACCATGCAAGAAACTATGGTTTCTGAGTACCTGAACTTTTCGAAGAAGGTTGCGTGTGCGATGCAATTTCTCTATATGTTCTCTCTTCTCGAAAAGAGAAGTGTTCACGCCATCACTTCTTGATTGCACATTCATTATCTGCAATGAATTGGTAGAATCTTAAGCAATGACATTCACATAATAAGCAATAGAAAGGACATATTTCAACAAGAACGAATATGAGAAATTTGGCACATGCCTTATCGAGGAGCTGCTCCATATTCGTTTCCATGCCAACAATATTAGTTTTCATCCTGTACGAAGAAGAAATAAATAAATTCAAAATTACATCAGTGCCACAGGTAAGGATTGAAAGGAATTGCTAGCAAGGCAGGTCAAATCATATACCTTTTGATTGTGTCAGTGGCACTAATAAACTTGTTGTAGTTTTCATAAACTAACATTTGCAAATCAGTGTCTAGATTCTTTATCTCAGCTGCCATCTCAACATGCTTCTGCAAAAGCCCTTCCAAGTTTGATCTTTGCACCTGAATTCAATTTCTAAATAAATCAATTAATCAGAAAAAAAATATCAAAAAGATTAACTTGAGCTTCAAAATAAACAAAAATAAAAAGCAGGCGTACCAGCAGATTCATGTACTGATCTGCATCGAAGGAGGTGGGTTGATGACATCTAAGGAAGCAAATTTGAAAGGATTATTAGCATCGGTAACTGAAGGATCTGGAGAATAGAAGCTTGATAACAGATCTCTCATTCTCTTTGCCTTGTCATCCATCGGCATATCGTCCTCCTCCATTTTGTTTTTAGAAATCAATGGATTGTAGATCCAAGATTCCGGCGATGGCTTTTGGTTTAATAAAGCGGTTAAACAGTTCCGGTTAAGTAATTAGTTTCGCGTCCTAACTCATTATACCACCAACGACTATGAGGTTCAAGACCGCATCGGCACCGTCTAACGAGAGGCAGCACCATTCCGCTGAGGCCCAGAACCATGGACTCCAAGCCCAACGTTCTAGACATCCAGTCCAGAATGTCTATCCACGCATGCAACTAGCCGTTTGCCCTGCAGGTAATTTTCAAAATCTATTTTTATTTAAGTTTGTGGTAATTAAAATAAGTATTTATAAAAATTAAGATGATGTACATTGTAGAGAAGAAAATTTATTTACTTTTTTAGTAAAAACTAGTTTACTGGCAAGCTCATATGTTTTTTTTCAATTTAGTTCCTAGTCAGCTAATTTTATTGGTCCTTAATTCTTTGATAACTCTTTCAATTTTATTTTTTTTATCGTTGATTCTTGGATGGCTCGTCAATTTGGTCCAAAATCTCATCTCATCTAAAGCCCAATTAGGGAGAAAAATGGGAAGAAAAATTAATAAGACGGATCATACCAGGTTGGCTCATTATGGTTGTGTCATGACAAGGGTCGCAAATCTAACAAGTTGATCTAAGTTGACTAAGATCGATCTAATATAAAACCGTCTCTTCATTTCAATCACTAAATTTTTATTTTATTTTATCCTTTGGAGATTCGTTGTTTCACAGTTGAGCCTAATCAAGTTAGGTAGAGATTAAAATAACAATTCTTAATAGACTATAACATGGTAGAATTGGGTAAAATTGCTGGAAAAACACACGAGGGACCTATGAATAATTTTAAAATAGTCCCTAAACTTTTTGAGATTTTTAAGGGTCTATTTGGCTAGACACATAAATTTAGACAAATTTAAAACTAAAGAAAAAACTTAAAGCATGTTTATCAAACACGTCTTTAGCTTAAATAAAAGGCACAAAAAAGGTCTTAAGAGCGTGTTTAGAAAACACTTCTTAAGGAGCCAAACAGGCCTTATTTCTTAAGTAAAAAACAGGGTGAGTCAAACACACCCTTAATTCTAGGTTTGGGCTTGAAGCGTAAGCTATGTATATGGGTTGGGTTTAGGCCCATCTCCACTCATTTTGTTAGACCTACGGACGATCCAACTAACTTCTTTTTTTTTAGAGGTGAGTTGGACCAAGCCTAGCCATACGAGTTGGGCTAAAGGTCCAACCCACATAAGCCCTTTGCTGGTAAAAGCTAGCAGAAACAAGGTGTGAATTAATTCATGTCTTGCGTGTTAAAAGAGTGTATAGGGAAAGGGAGTAGTAGATTTGTTTAGCCAAAGGGGAAGCGCTACTGGTAGCATGCTTGGTGGCTCAAGGTGGAGGGTGGCGTGGCTAAGAAAAAAAACTCATGCTTACAGCGTGGAAGGTTGGCATTTATGAAGGAAATGATAACAACGCTATTGTGTCAGTACTACTAGAGCTGAAACTATTACTGGAGGAGATGTCATGTTGGGCTGAAAAGATGATGATGGAAGAGAAGTCAGTGTTATTGTTGTGTTGCTACTATGATGAGGAGATAATGGCGTGGAGGAGAGGTTGTTGAAGTTATGGAGGAGATGGTGAAGGTGTGGTAGTGACGGCTGAGAGGGAAATGGAGGCAGGTGCAGGTTTTTGGTTCCTGGCTACTACCTTCTTAAATAGGTGTTTCTGTGTGGGGTTTTAGGCTAGTGTAGCTCTTGGATGGAACAAGAAAGGTGATGTATTCTTTCTTTTTGTGTAGTTTTTTTAGTCTTGAGTCTCTCCCCCTCCACTTAGAGCTAAACAGGACTCCTATTTATAGGAGATGATGGAGATGTATATGATCCTCCCTGACTCAGCTCCTAACCTCCTTTAATCTCTTTGGAATAATCCCAGCCATTGATGCCAAGCCAATAACCTGGTACTCTCAAACCAGGTTGTCAAAGGTGGTTGAGTCAATGGTTTTGGACTGGTATTACAGGGGCTATAAAGGGAACCACTTGGCGAGAATCATACTGGGAGGTAATATGATTTTAGGGCTTTTTCAAATAAGAGTCCATTTTCTTTTACCTGAGGCATGGGAGAGCATTAAATGCTCTACAAAAAAGGACCCCACTCCCATAAGAGAAATGAAGAAGAAAATGAACAGTGGTGCTAAAACAGTATTGTTTTGTTTATTTTACAAAGAGATCCCTGATCTTCCAATTGCATCGAATTTGACCAATTTGGGCTGATTTCTCAAGATTTCTTTCGATCAAGTCCTTGGTCATGTCAATTTGGACCCTCAATTTTCGACGTCTTTTTTAATATAGCCCTTGGTCTTGTATATCTCCAATTTCATCCTCAATTAATTTTTAAACTTCTAATTTCTTCAAATTTACCACTAATTTTAATCAATTTTAGTCCTTGAATGTGCACACCTCTTTCACCTTGATCCTTGATTTTAAGATTCTTCAATTTACCCCTCAATTAACCTCTAAACTTTGATTTTCTTGTAATTAAGTCCCTGATTGCACCAATTTAACCTTTCAAAGTTTCAATTGTGTCCTTAATCTTTTAATTTTTGCAAGTTGATTCGAGTTAAGCCCCCAAACTTGATTTTTCATCAATTGAGTCATTGATTGAATAAAAAAAAACTCATTAGAAGTTTAATTAAGTCCTTAAACTTAATTAATTCTTCTAATTTTTTCTCAATTGACTTTTAAACTTAATTTTTACTTTAATTAAGTCCTAAATAAATCAATTAAACTTGTTAGAAGTTTAATTAAGTCTTTAGACTTAATTAATTCTTCTAATTTTGATCAAGTTTGGATTTTAACCTCAATTTTCTTCCTTTCTTCATCTCATCTTGTCAAAAGATCTCAATTTGGCTATGCTTCCGGTGTTTTGGTCTTTTACAGCTTGAAGGTTTATCTCCTTATGTCCCGTTTTGAATTTTTAATAAAAAAAATTGTCCTTAATCTTTTAATTTTTGCAAATTGATTCGAATTAAGCCTTTAAACTTGATTTTTCATTAATTGAGTTTTTGATTGAATAAAAAAAACTCAGTAAAAGTTTAATTAAGTTCTTAAACTTAATTAATTCTTCTAATTTTTTTTCTAATTGACTTTTAAACTTAATTTTTACTTTAATTAAGTCCTAAATAAATCAACTAAACATGTTAGAAGTTTAATTATGTCTTTAGACTTAATTAATTCTTCTAAGTTTGATCAAGTTTGGATTTCAACCTCAATTCTCTTCCTTTCTTCATCCTATCTTGTTAAAAGATCTCAATTTGGCTATGCTTCCGGTGTTTTGGTCTTTTACAGCTTGAAGGCTTATCTCCTCCTGTTCCATTTTGTATTTTTAATAAAAATAAATAAATTTAGATGGGTCTAAAATTGGGTTATGACAAAATACATCATTGAGCTTCTTTGGCCTTGATATTGTAATTGGCTCATCTGGAACTTCTAAATAAACCCGGGTCTAATGGCTTAACTCTCCAAAGTCTAAACCCATGACTCGAATCATGGATTCCACTGAGTTTAACAACTTTAAATTTTATTTTTAAAGTATTTGTTTACTTAATGATATGTTAACAAAAATAGACAATTGTAAAATTGAGCACCAATCAAATAACCACCCTCTAAGCCTGACGTATTCCTCATTGATCGATAGCGTACAAGTACCGTGAGGGAAAGGTGAAAAGAACCCTAAATAGGGAGTGCAATAGAGAACCTGAGATCCGATGCGAACAATCAGTCGAAGGGGAGCCTTTACGCCTTTACTTTTAAGTAAAGCGCACTTACTCTAACGGCGTACCTTTTGCATGATGGGTCAGCGAGGAAATGGGAACAGCGGCTTAAGCCATTAGGTGTAGGCGCTTTCCAGAGGTGGAAGATTCTAGTTCTTCCTATTTGACCCGAAACCGATCGATCTAGCCATGAGCAGGTTGAAGAGAGCTCTAACAGGCCTTGGAGGACCGAACCCACGTATGTGGCAAAATACGGGGATGACTTGTGGCTAGGGGTGAAAGGCCAACCAAGATCGGATATAGCTGGTTTTCCGCGAAATCTATTTCAGTAGAGCGTATGATGTCGATGGCCCGAGGTAGAGCACTCAATGGGCTAGGGCATTTCGCCTTACCAACCCCAGGGAAACTCCGAATACTAAGATATTTGTGTGAAACTACTATAATATCATAGGAAGCAAACCGAAACAAATTATGTAGATAAATTTCAAATCAACCAAATATTGAAGGATGAAATTGAAAAACAAAACAAAAATGATTCAATAAAAAGAAGAAAAATGGAAGATGGAATTTGAAAAAAAAAAAAAGAAGGAAAAAAAGGGATGGACCATATGGGTCAAATATTGAAGGATGAATTTGAAAAAAAAAACAAAAATGATTCAATAAAAAGAAAAAAAATGGAAAAAAGGGATGGACCATGTGGGTCAATATTGAAACCTCTCAAGCAGATTCCTTGTCTAGCCTGGTTTTAAAATTAATTCGCGCAAGAGTTACCCCGACATGACCTAGTCAATTTGGCAAAAAAGCATGATTTTGTCTTTGAGAAAATTTCAAGATGACATCTTTTTTTTTTTTTTAATATTGAGATAGTGACATATTGGATCGACCCTAGTTTTATGGCTTAACCCACTAAAACTGCAATTTAGATCATGGACTCTATTGAGTTCAACAACTTTATTTTTTTAACTAATTTTCACTTAATGACATGATAACAAAAATAACTGCTTACAAAATTGAGCACCAACTAAATAGTAGGATGTTTGTTTGAGACTACAATAATCTCATATGAAGCAAACTAAAATAAATTATGAAGATGAATTTGAAATTAATGAAATATTGAAGGATAAAATTCCAAAAAAAAACTAAAAAGGATTCAATTGAAATAGGCCCTCGAAAAATTGAGCATAACCAAATGTCAAGACATGTATTTGAGACAACAATAACATTATAAAAAGCAAACCAAAATAAATTATAAAGAACAATTTTGAATTAACAATATATTGAATTATAGAATTAAAAAAAAAACTAAAAGGGATTTAATCGAAAGGAAAAAGAAATTGGATGAAAGAATTAAAAAATAATAATTATAGAATTAAAAATTAAAAATTTAGAAATTTGGGTTTGTGTTTTTTCTATCCTAAAATTCAAATTTCAACTTGTTTTCACCTAAAAACACAAAAATCACATCATAATAATTTATATAACCCCATTCTCAACTCTAAAACACACTATAATTTATCTAAGAACTCAAAATAAAATAAAATCAAATGTAATTTTTATATTCTAATCTAATTTTTCATCCATGATTTAAGGAATAAACTTTTTTCATTGAACTTCATTCTAAAAAAGGATCCTAGTGACACGAAGATCAATGTTTTTATGGTCGAAATGTGGCTAGTTGAATGTTTTCTCTCTCTTATCCCTTTATGGTGTCTCTCTCTCCTCTTCTAAATTGTTAAAGATTAAAATGTGATAGAAATAATATTGCATGAACAAAAGCACATGTCATGTATAATTCTATGAACATTTATACATAAGTGTGTGAATAGTAATATGTACTGTTCAAAAACTCCAATTTTTTTAGTTATAGTTAAACTAATTTGTTGGCATGTATTATGTTGTGGGTAGTGTCATAACCCAATTCTGGGTTATTCCCCAAAACTCATTTTTTTTCAAAATAAAAATAAATAGATAAAATAAAAGCTGGCAACGTGGAGAAAGTAGGCCGAGAAATCAAATTGCTATTTTTGGAGGAAATTCAAAACCTAATTGTACCCTATTATGCCCAAAAATGGAGAAAAAATGCAAATTCAAGGTTAAATTAAATGATTATTGGACAAATTTGCATAAAAATTAAGTCCAATGACATAATTAAATTTTTCATAAGCCAATTTGATTTAATCATGGGCCAAATTAAATTTTAATTATGTTTAAGAATTAATTTGGGTCTAATTGAAGGATTTAATTAAGTGCAAGGACTTAATTATACTTTAAATGGATCAAATTAATTTTATTTGGGGCTTAATTGGTGAAAAATTAAGTTTGGTAGCCTAATTTGGGCTTAATTGAGAAGATTGGAATTTTAAGAGACCAAATTTAATTTTTACCAAGTTAATTGATTGAAATTAGGGGCCAAATTGCAAGAAAATTGAAGTTTTGAGATCAATTAGGGGTTAAACTAACAAAATTCGCAGCCAAGGACCAATATGCAAAAGACGCCAAACTATAGGGGTTTAATTGACAAACTTCGGGGGTCAAATTGAAGAAATTGAAAGTTTAATGGTTAATTAGGGATGAAATTGCATAAATCCGAGACCAAGGACCATATTGCAAAAGGCGCGTAAATCCGGGGCTGAAGTTGAAGTTACGCCGGGACCAAATTGCATTAAATCAAAAGTTTAGGGTCAATTAGAGATTCTATTGAAAGCAATTGAAAGTTGGAGGACTACATTAAACTTTAGCAAAAGCCCTAATTTTAACCCAAAACGACGCTGTTTCTACTTTTTTTTAAAAAAAAAAAGGACCAGACAACGCATCGTCTGGTAACTGTTCATTGTCTTCCCCAATTTTTACCCGAAAATGATAGCTCAGGGAGCTACTTTTAAAGTGCATTTAATGCCTCATACGTCCACCAAAATTGACAAATCATGCACCGAAATGGTCACCTGAACTCCCTCTATCACCGTGTATTATCCGTTCAGGCCTATAAACATCAAAACTGCTCCGATGACCGGCCTAAAGTGGCCACCTCGGGCAACCTTGGACTGTCAAATTTGGCAGTTCGAGGTGCACACTTTGAACCAACGGTTGGGATGCTTACCAACCAAACCAAAGGCTAGGATTTGTCACCATTAAAGACAAAATATCCATCTTCCACTTCCTATAAATAGGGGTGCATTTCATTGCTGGAGGGGGGAGAAAATCGGGTCCAAGGTCGGAAAAAAACCAGCCTCTCTTCCCCGTTTCTGCAGTTTTTCTTCTCTCCCTCTCTCTCTCTCTCTCCATCGTTTCAGCCACCACCACCCTCATCACTAGTCTTCCCACCATCAGCTCCACCATAGGAAGCAACACAACCACCAACCGAACACCAAGAGCCACCGTCAGTTTCTCTCTCCTCTCTGCAACCGCTCTAGTTTCCTTTTTCTTCTTTTGCTTCCTCTGCCATAGCCTCAGCCACCGTCCTCATGTTGGCCTCTTCTCGTCTCGACCAGCCAGGCCTCCATCGACGTCAGGTAGCGTCGTCTCTCCGTTGCTGCCAACCAGGTTGCTGCATGCATAAAGAATTCTCGTTCTGCATGCAGCATGATTAATTAGCATGGTTGCTAGGTTGGGCCAGCAACCATGCGGGCCAGGGCCGGACCATTTGGGTCCGGACTAGCCCAAAAAAGAAAAGGATATGTTGGGTCGAGATCGGCCCAACCAAAAGTTCCTAGGCTTGGCCCAGTTGTCAGGGCTGGCCCGGCCCACATGTTTTTAATAATTTTTAATTAATATATATATATATATATATATATATATATTATATTTCTTTAAAAAAAATGAAAAAAATTCCAAAAAAATTCCAAAAATCTTTTTAAAAAAATTGTGATTTTCTTAAATATTTTTCTACCAATTTTGCATAATATCGGATTGTATATTTACACTGTAAAATACAAATCCGGTATTAAAATGCCCGGTTTTCTCCGAAATATTTCAAAAAAAATTCAAAACATTTTCAAAAAATATCATAAACTTTCAAATCAATTTCCCTTTTAAAAAACAAAAAAAATATTTTATTTTCATGCATACGGCCAAATCCTAAAAATTTTCCAAGCATATTTTCATTAAAAGATTGCATCTTTCTCATGTGTTGAAAATCCAAAAAATGATATCATAACCAGTTTATGATGGGTTTGACCAAAATATCAAAAAACCTTTTTCCAATATTTTTTTCTAGGATCCAGGTGTAGACTTTAATATTTGTGGGGTGTAAAATTACACGATAAAGTACACCTTCAGGTATTAAAGATACAAGGTGTAAATAAATGTCATTCAGACTTTAGAACAGTTAGAATTTAACCCAATAAGGTAGAGACTTTCTCATGAAGAGAGATCTACCTTAAACCTTAGAAAAGACCAACGAATAGAAACCCAACTTAGAAAAAAAAAACAATCAAACAACAATGCAGCTTACCTTAGGTAGGGTGCACTGGGGGTGATGCGTCTTCCCCTTGCACAACCAGTCCCTTACTCAGACTCTCGCAGACCATAGATTCCTAGTAACCATAATACTAGGTGGCGACTACTAAACATTAATCATAATTTTATGATTAAATTCAAAAATCATTCTCAACACACAACACCTCACACAGGAGGCACGACAAAGAGCCTCTGCCGTCGCCAGATGACGTGATGTCGGCGCGCCCTGCGACAGGTAGGATCAACATTTTCTTGAATGGGAAAAGGAATGTTCAGACCATAGGAAACCATTTGGTACTGTTATTAATCTAACCTATCGGGTCAATTTTAAAACCTTTCGATTTGACTCCTTGAGTTTAAAATTAACCCACATAGGAGTTGCCTTAACATAACTTAGTTGACTTGTCGAGTCCAAAAAAACACAGATGATCAGTAGAAAATATGGTTTGGCTTTTAAAAAAAATTAAAGATGATGTCTTTTTTATTTTAATACTGAGACAGTGACATATTGGATAAACCCGGGCCTCCCAACTTAACTCTCCAAAGTCCAAACCCATGACTAAAATCATGAATTCCACCGAGTTTAACAACTTTGAATTTTCTTTTTAAAGTGTTTTTTACTTAATGATATGATAACAAAAATAGACACTTGTAAAATTGAGTATCAATCAAATACCAAAATATTTGTTTGAGACTACGATAAGAACATAGGAAGCAAACCGAAATAAGTTATGAAGACAAATTCCAAATCAACCAAATATTGAAGGATGAAATTGAAAAAATAAAGCAAAAAGGATTCAATCAAAATAAGAAGAAAAAAAATTAAAGATGGAATTTCAAAAAAAAAAGGAAAAGGGAAAAAGGGGCTCGACCGTGTGAGTCAACCTTGAAACCTCTCGACCAGATTCTTTGCCTAGCATGGGTTTAAAATTAACTCGCGTAGGAGTTGTTCTCTCATGACCTAGTCAACTTGGCGGGTCCAAAAATAACCCGAACAACAAGAAAAAACATGATTTTGGCTTTGAAAAAATTTCAAGATAATATTTTTTTTAATATTGAGACAATGACATATTGGATTAATCCTAGTTTCACAGCTTAACCCACCAAACCCGCAGCCTAAATCATAGACTCTACTGGGTTCAACAGTTTTTTTTTTTGAATTATTTTTAACTTAATGATACGATAACAAAAATAATTGCTCGTAAAATTTAGCACCAACCAAATATCAAGATATATGTTTGAGACTATGATAATTATCCTCATATAAAATAAGCTGAAATAAATTATAAAGATAAATTTAAAACCAATGAAGTATTATTGAAGGATGAAATTAAAAAAAAAACTAAAAATAATTCAATTGAAATAGATGCTCAAAAAATTGAGCATCAACCAAATATCAAGATATTTATTTGAGACAATGATAATATTATAGAAATCAAATAAAAAAATTTCAAAATTAACAAAATTAGAGAAAGAAAATTAAAAAAAGCTAAAAGGGATTTAATCAGGAAAAAGAAATTAGAGAATAAAATTAAAAAAAAAAGTTTTTTTACTATTTATATGAATAGTGAATGAGCTGAGAATTATTTTTAGTTTACGTAATATTTAACATTATCACTTCTATGTGATTAATAAAATTTGTTTTCAAATTAAAATATTAATATTATTCCATTGCATCTTAGTTGGCCACCTCGCTTCAAATTTAGAGGTTTTTCCTTGAAAAATGTTCCCTTTAAAATATAATCATGTTTAATTAAAAACAATATTTTTAAATTAAAATAAATATAGTTGGTTGATTAGAAGACATAATTAAATATTAATAAATGGTCAAAAAATATTTTTTTTTTGTGTAAAGAGTATTCACATTTACTAATAAAAGGTTGATGCCAACTGTGATTTGTCAGTCCTTGAGAAAGTTAATGAAGTGCAAAGTTTTCATAACTTGGCGACTTTCGGCGTCAGGTTTATTCAAATCTTCAGCAATATAGGGACACCCATCATTGATAAGATTTAAAAAATATATATATTTATTAAAAATTAATTTATAAAATTTATTTATCTACTGTTACTTTAAATTCACAACACGTATAATTTAAAAAAAAAGGTTTATAATAATATAATATAAATGAATGTTTTTATATAATTATCATTTTTAAGAGTATATATATATATATTTATGTTTTGAAAGATTCTTCAATTTATGTACCTAATATTACTTAAGTATTATTAAAGTTGCTTTATATGATAAATTTAATTATGATTATTAAAATTTATATAAAAATTATTTAAAAATATTCAGTAGATAAATAAAAAGTTACCTAATATTCACCAACGTCTAACATTCAAAGTTTTGACCGAAAATAATATCTAAAAATCTTCAGTATTTAATCAATTACTTAAACGGATAATCATACAGCGACTATGACTTTGGAATATTTCGTCCTTTCCACAGCCGTTCAGGGTTCATGAATGAAGAAGACCAACAAATCCCAAAAGCACAAGCAAGGAAGCTTCGTTTTTACACTTTGACTTTTGTAAAAGAAGAAATAATTATAGTTTATTCCCCTATGCAAAAATATATATATATATATATATATATATATATATATATATATATATATATAAAATTATAGTTTATTCCCCTATGCCACAATTCAATAATTAAAAAATAATGAGAGAAATTAAAAGATAGATAGATAGAACGAACTTGATTTTAAAATCTTGTTCTGATACAAACCGGAGGGGTAAGAACCTTAAATCCATAAACAAGACAAAAATAATATAAAAACTAAAATCAAATTGATAAAAAACCTGACTCAATAGTTACCTAAATCAATGAATTTAATTTATTGGATAAAAAACATCAAGTCTTTGATTATAATGAATCAAGAATTGTAAGTATGAGGATGAATATCACAAAGACTATTAATCTTTGATAAGTTATGAAGAGTTCAATGAAAAACCAAAAGTGTGAGCAACTTTGTGCACATACATGATATTATTTATGAATAAAACCAAGTCTTTTTTTTTTTAATAAAACCTAAATACAATCTAAATAGCCTTACTAATACTAGGTAAAATGTCCTAAATAAGGTTGAAAAAATAACAAAAGAATTTTAAATAAATTAAAAAAAAAATCATAGATCAACTTTGAAAACAATGCAATTTTCACACAATAGCTTATAGGCTTATTGCAATACCTTCTTGAACTCTAATTGCTATAAAATAACATTATATAAAACAAGTTCATTGAAATTTACTATCAAAATTTTAGCTCGATTCAATGGTCAAATCAAAAGTTATGCTTTTAGTTTTCTTAATAAATAAGATATGCACATCATTATAGATGGTGAGTTGTGTTAATATAGCTAATACTACAATTCTTGATTAAATAATAAATAATATTAAATTTATAAATAATTAGATATTTTTTTATTAATTTTTAAAAACATGCTGGATATATAATTTAACACGCAAAAAATTTAAATTACAAGTTATAATTTTTTAAAATTTTAACATGCAAATATAATTTTAATCAAACTATAAAATACTGGATAATTTTTCAAAAAAAAAAAAACATTGAGATCTGACCATAGTTTTTAAACCCAGTCCGGTCCAAGGCCCGGGTTCTAGGTTTTGATCAGGTCACCGGGTCAATTTCTATTTTTAAAAAAATTCAAAACAGCGTTATTTTAGTAAAAAAATAAATAAAAGTCAACGGGTTGCAACCGAGTTTTTGATCGGCTTTTACTGGGTCAACCCGCCGGGTCGGTCTGGTCACACTGGGTCATAGCTTATCCTATTTTTTCATTAACTCGACCTAATTTTAGTTCCGAATCAACTAAATCCCGATTCAACCTGTGGCCGGGCCTCGTGTTAAAACTATGGATATAACATTCGGGAAATATTTTCTACAAATCTTCAGTATTTAATTAATTACTTGAACAGATAATCATACAGCGATTATGACATTGGATTTTTTCGTCCTTTCCACAGTTGTTCCGGATTCATGAATGAAGACCAACAAATCCCAAAAGCACAAGCAAGGAATCTTCGTTTTTACACTTTGACTTGGTAAAAGAAGGAATAATTATAGTATATTCCCCTATGAAAAAAATAATATATATATAGGAGACTTGGAGAGGCTTAAAAGCACAGCTGGCGTCATTCTGCACGCCAGCAATTACACCGACGCCACTCATAACTTTCTTGGGGAAAAAAAAAAAAAAAAACCCCACTATTTTGAATTAAAATATATCTTCTAACAGCTATATCCAGCCCATCTTTTTCTATAAAACCCGCACCAAACGACCTCGCTAACCTTCTTTCCTTTCGGATTAATTTGGGTCCTCCTATTTTAGGGTTTCTGTTCCCCCAATAATCTCTCTCTCACCCCCTCTCTGCGTTTCGTCAGCTAAGTATTCTTCTTTCAGTGTCTCTCTATTATTGTTTTTAGATCTAGAGTCTAGGATATAATTTTTGGGTGATTTCTTACCCTCGTGTTTTCTAAAAATCCTTGCTGTTCGATTTGGGGATCGAAAATTAGGGTTTTGTAAGAAGTACCAATGTTTTTAGAATTTCTATGAGTTACGCTATACTCATGCGTCGAATTCGGATTCTTCACTCTTTCTCGGTTGTGTTTCTCTACTGGTTTTATGTGTTCTCATGAATTAATCTAATTTATTTTCTAGATCTCGACCCCTAGTTCTTTTTACAATCTAATTATAACCGAATTGGATAGTTAGGTATTGAATTTATTTGATTTTGTTAGCGAAGAATCTAGAAATTGTAAAAAAATGTCTGCAAGGCAAGCGGCGAGCTCAGGATCGGATAGTGATCCGCGATATGCGAATGTCGATGAGAGGAAAAGGAAGAGGATGATATCCAACAGGGAATCTGCGAGGCGTTCCAGGATGAGGAAGCAGAAACAAATGGAGGGTTTGGTCAATGAAGTGAGCAAATTGCAGAACGAGAACAATCAGTTGATGCAGGGTATCAATATTGGCCAACAACGCCGCATGGCGATGGAGTCAGCCAACAATGTCCTGAGGGCTCAGGCTGTGGAATTGACTGAGAGGCTGCGGTCGTTGAACTCTGTGTTGCAGATTGTGGAGGATGTTAGTGGTCTCTCTATGGAGATACCCGAAATACCCGATCCTTTGTTGAAGCCGTGGCAGCTCCCCTGTTCAGTAATGCCCATCATGGCATCTGCTGATATGTTTCAATATTAGTGTTTGTGAGCCTGTTCGGTGCTTTGGTGGAAGATGTTGTTTGTCTATCGTCCGGGGTTCATCTTTTGCTTGCGTGGGTCTTTATAACAGCATGGTTTAATGTCTTAGGTGGATGCTGGTATGGTGTGTGTTTGATAGCAGTGTGGTTTTGTCGAAGTTGTGATGTTATGGGTCCTGTTTGAATTTCAATCACTGTTTATAATGTAATCAATTTCCAATTTGTGTCATTTCCCTTACTGTTATGTTTCTCTGCAGCTTAATCTTGATGTGATTGCACTATATTTTCCATGGTATGCATGTGTTTGGTTTATATGCATTAAATCGTGAGTGGATTTTATGTTTAAATGAAAGTGAAAGATTATGGTCTCCAGCATTTTTATGCTCACAGATTGTACTCCCCTGCGCACTTGATTGCCACCCAAATGTGAGGAGCTGGTGCTCTATTGTCTGGGTGATGATTTGTGATCAGCTTGTTTTTGTTGCTGGTTTCCTTATAGTTGGAATGGTTAACACTTAGTGGGTGGTAGTAAGTGTTTATATAGTAGTGACGGTGAATTGCTACGCCGTCTTCTTCCGGTGGCTTGTATGGATAATTGTTTGTAAAATTGGATACAAGAACATAATAGGAAGATCAACTATAACGATGAGATGGTTGCTTATTGCGCGGGTTGAACCTTAAGCTGCAGAAGAACTCACTTGAAGGTCTCTAACTCTCTACTGAGCCAATTTAATGCCTTTAATTTTTCTTAATTTGTTGTTCTTACATGTGGATGGTGGTATATAGCACTTTGCACCTAGTTTCCGAGTGATTTTGGATAGACTTAGATTGGAAGTAGTAGAAGTTGAATGATCTTCAACTTGGATGAGCTCATTTGGGGACTCGGGGTTAATGTTTTAAGCGTGTCTATATTTGGAAACTGATATGGTTTATGGATATAATTTGGTAACAGTGCGGCTCCTCTAGAAGCTGTGCGTATTGGACTCAGGAGGGGACGATTGGTGAGTGCTGTTTTACCCACCTCACGATTCCTCCCCCCTGGGGAGCGATGTAGCTCACAACGTTTGACTGCTATTTAGCATGTTGGGTGTTGTTCCTGGAAGATTCCTGGAAACAGCTGAATTGTAATGCAAATCATGAAGCAAAGCATTAAAGTTAAATAAGAAATTCCCTCTTTTTGACTAAGCCAGGAACAAGGACGGGGTAATTGCGTGAGTTGCCGTAATCCCTGCTGCAAGGCATCTAGGGGTTCTTATTACCAATTCAAGTCAATTTTCTTATGGTTGTTATCTCTTCTAAGAATTTTCTTGGATTTTGTCCCGAGAATAAATATGTTTTTAGATTAATTTGTGCATTAATTGAGATGACATCTCCTTATTTAATAATTTGAAAACGTATTTTCACATAAACAATGACTTGGAAGTGAAATTATCTAACCTCAAACAAAAACACAACCGGTGAGACCCTTGTATTAGCATTTTCCTGTTTTCTTTCCTTGCTCACCCGACATCCAACCCCGTAGATAACAGTAAATAGTAAAGACTACTGTAGAGGGTTTGGAACCTGAACTGTCCTGGATCTCAAATCTTAATCGTTTAGCTGTCTTCTTAGTAACAGAAGTTGGTTCAATTTTATTAATATAGGATAATGGAATCGGATTGCGCCATTCCCCTCTTCTCTATAGTCTATCCTTTTTGTCCTACAGGATAATTATTATTTTTTTGTTTTTGTATCGTTTTGATTTGTTAATATCAAAAATAATTTTTTTTTTAAATAAAATTCAGACTGACAATTAGTTTATATAATTTGCAGGTTAGCAGAAAATAAAAGAGGCAGTTCTATCCTGGATTCTTCAGGGTTATTCAACTATATTACTGTGCTTGAGAGCACAAACCAAGATCCAAAATTAAGAGCCGATTTTGTAATCTGAATTCTTCTTTCTTCTAAGAAAAAACGGAGGCTATTGTTCGAGGAGAAATATTTTGAAGATGACCCAATGATAGGAAAAAACAAAAAAGGATAATTGTATAGCAATTGTAAATTTTTCCATGACGGAGGTTGAAAGGGCCAAAGGCATAGTGAATTGCCTTGAGGCTTCAGCTATAAGCCAAAGATATTTGAACTTCTTTTAGAAAAGTAAGACAAAATAGCTAGAAATTAAGTAGAAATATAACACGTAACTAATAATTAATCACCAAATTTATATTTGACGAAGGTAGGGTATAAGCATGTGCTAATTAATAGAACATCATATAAATAATAGACACCATACAGCATCTCCAGCGTTACATAAACCAAAATTAATAAACATATCTAAAGTTTGATCATTGAAAAAGGTTCATAGAGTAAAAACCATTTCAATCTTCATAAGTGCGGCACTCATCTGTCTCAGGGTTGTCCTTGCAATACTCCTCCAAAGGGTCAGACCCTTTCTTCTTGTCCTTGGCATGGCTAGCAGCAGCACTCAACTCCTCCACTTCATCCCATGCGGCTGCGCATTCTCCACTTGCTGCATCATCGGAGCACGCCGCCTCTGCATCTTTTATGCTCTTTTCAACCTTCTCTGATATGCTATCAGGGGCAGCCCTCACGGGTCGGATTTGCATGCGCCCGGACCCCAGCTGGTATGTCCTCCTCCATGGCTGGTTTAACTTGACGAGGGCTTGAGCTTTTGGTTTGTCTGTTGCCTTAGCTAAGACTCTAGGTGTTGAGAGGTTAAGACCAGCTATTGTTGCCATTCTAGCCCTGTGGTGTGGTGTGGTGTGGTACTGCGCAATGGAGATAAAATTGATAGTGTCGAGGGAAGGTGACAATGAGGAGCTATATTATCGGGACACGTAACCATTACTGAACACAGATTTCTTATCAGGTGTCAACCAATTGCATGCTTCCACGTCAGACTGGGGAATTGTGGTGTGATTTGTGCAATGATCTTGTTAATTATTACATGTACACACGTGGTTAGTACATATTTACATAAATAAATATAAATCAATATATAAAAGACTTCGACTTATAATATTTGTTGCTAAAATATAAACTTTAATATATAAATTAAAAATCTTAAAATAATCTACTGTCTTCAAACGTCAAAGATCAGGGTTTATAACTGACGGAAAAGTTGGATCGGAGTAGAAGCCTTATTGACATTTATAGATTTTTTTTTAATAAATCCTGGTATTTAAAATTTTATTAAACCCCAATTAATTTAATCGAGTTCAGTCAGTGTATTAAGATAGTGTTTGGATATGCTGGTACGACTGCGGCTGAAATTAAAAAGCAGTTTACACATGTTTAGTTAACACTAACCACAGTTTTTTTACGGGGGTTCCAGTCCATACTGAGTTTGAACTACAGTCTGTGAAAAACAATTACACATTGCTTTTCATGCGTTTTCTCCTCTCTCTCACCACCGACACTTTCCCATTACTTTCCCAACTGTCCCAATTACTTTCCCAATGATCACCCTCACAAAATTGTTCACAGAACGGTTGTAGATCAATGTTACCTTTGATCTAACTCCCATTTTCTACCTTCTCCAGACTGTTTCTTCATGCGTTTTATCCACTCTCTCACCACCGATACTTTCCCATTACACGGTCAATTACTTCCTAACGGTCCTCTACTCTCCTAAATTTTTTCTGTTACAGTTGCAGATCAATGTTACCATCGATCTAACTCCCATTTTCTACCTTCCCCAGACTGTTCCCCTCTCTCGTCTCTTGCTACAACAACCCCGTTTCTATTTTTTGCAAAAACCACCAACGTACAGGACGACGTCAGTTCAAGAGCAAGCTTCTTCCCCTTTGTCCCTTCTTCTTTCCAAAAGAAGATAAAAAACCCAAACCTTCATCGATCTGTCCCTCCATTGTTACCATTGCAGAAAAACCCAACAAATTCGTGCTGGGAAAGGTCCATGAGCGAGAGACCCGTAAGTACCTGCCTTATCTTCATCAATTTTGTTTAAAATTTAGCTCAAAATCTCATTTCTTGTTTCTGTTTGCAGAACAAAGCTGCAGAATCGTGCTGGTTTGGACACCTAAAAGAGAGAGACTAAGGTAAGTTCCTGCCTTATCTCCATCTTCATTTTTTTTAGATGAAAAATTGCATGTCTGTGCTGCTGCATGATCGATTTACTGTGTGTTCTGCAATTGTTGAATTAAGCTACAAATTTCATTGTTGTTGCTGCTTGTCTTCTGTTTACTGTGCCTTCGTTAATTGTTTTGAATTTAGCAAATTTCATTGCTTTTTTGTACTGCTTTTCATGACTCATACTGTGTGTTCTTCAATATTTTTTACTTGAGCTAAAACCTACATTTCTATGCTGCTTCATGGTCTGTGTACTATGTGTAATTAGTGTTGTTCTTTGTTGAAATCTAGTTTGGTTTTTGATGTCTACTAGTTGACAGTGCTGCTGCTTGATTAAATTTGTTTACTGGAAACAATGTGATGCTTACAAATTTTATTTATGTGTTGTTCTTCATGGTCTGATATGTTCACTGTGCCGTGAGGATTGATGGGAGTTGCTGCCTTGTTTGTCCAGCTGTATTCATTTCTGTATAATGCTTGTTTTATTGTAATATACCATGTGCATCTACTGTGTGCTTATGAGGTGTGAATATTGGTTTGTTTTCTTTACTACCGTGAGGATTGATGGGAGCTGCTACCTTGTTTGTCCAGCTGTATTCATTGCTGTATAATGCTTGTTTTATTGTAATATACCATGTGCAGCTACTGTGTGCTTATGAGGTGTGAATATTGGTTTGTTTTCTTTACTGTCGTGAGGATTGATGGGAGTTGCTGCCTTGTTTGTCCAGCTATATTCATTGCTGTTAAAATGCTTGTTTCAACTACTGTGTGCATGTGAGGTGTGAATATTGTTTTGACTAGAAAATAAAACCATATAAGCCAATTTTAGTTGTGAATGAATGTTTGCCGTGACATGTAAATGGATGGCAAATCGCTGCCCTGAGGGTGAGCCAGTGGATGAAATATATATATATATATATATATATATATATATATATATATATATATATATATATATATATACATGTGCTACTCTAACTGCTGTTTTAGCTGCTGGATTTGTCACCGATTCAATTGGAATACATGCTTTCTTTGGTTTAGTTGTTGTTGGAGTTCTTATCCTAAAATTGTGTTTATTTTGTGAGGTGTGAATTGTAATTCAGTTATTGTTATTTTGTCTTAGATGAATTCGGTACATGTTGCAGTTGATTCATAAGAGTTTCACAATTTATGAATTGCTGAAACTATCATGGTCTGTCATGGTGAAAAGTAAAGAAAAAAAAAGTGGGCCAAGGAATCTTGAATAATAGAATGAGAACAATACAAATGAAAGAATATATGTCAGAATATTGTCCATGTATGAGCTGTAAAATTAACATTATATGTTGCTTTTACAGTTTATATATGTGATAATGTACTTATGTTGAAAGCTGAATAACTTGTAAAAGAGACATAAACAACATTGAATTTTTTCTATATAAAAAGAAATGTTTGTATAATAACTTTCAATGAACTATTTTTCTTCATAACAAACCTCTCAAACCTCAACTGTATTTTATACAAGCAAGTGGAACACTCTGTTTTTGTTGGCTTTACATGTATGGAAAAATTATATCACACCAATTTTCAATACATGTTCTTTTTTATTGAATGATATTTAATTATTTAAATATTTTTATTAACAACATATAATTTTTTTCTGTTTACATGTAATTGAAGTTATGGATGATTCACGGTTTAATGACATATTTAATGGGGATTTCGATGGTAATTATGATAATGTAATGAATCACATTGTAGACCACATTAATTATCCTAGTTGTGAAGGTAGTGGTGCCTCAATTGCTGGTGCTGGAGATGACGGTGATGGAAACGACACCGACGATAGTAATAATGATGATGATGATGATGATGATGATGATGACGGTGACAATGACAGTGATGATGACTGTGAATTTATTTTAAGGAGGCAGTTTGATATGAAAAAAATTAATTATATGCACAGCTGGAGCTATAAATATGTATTATATTAATTATATGTATAAAGAACCATGTATGATTTCGTACAACACAGGGATGCGTTGGTTGAATGAGGTTTTAAGAGGTCATTGGAAACGAAGTATTAACATGTTCAGGATGGACGCAACCACTTTGTTGAGTCTGTGCACTAAATTAGAAACGCACTATGGCTTAAAACCGTCAAGAAGAATGAACGTTATTGAAAAGGTGACAATGTTTCTATTTACAATAGCAGTTGGGGCGTCAAATGGACAAGTGCAGGAAAGATTTCAGCATTCAGGTGAAACTGTTAGTAGATGTTTTAAAGAAGTGCTTAAATCATTATGTTTGTTTGTTGTGGAAGTCATTAAACCAGTAGATCCACAATTTATGAGTACACCAAGAGAAATTGCTATGAATCCAAGACTTATGCCATAAGTTTAAGGTAAGATGAATTTTTGTTTAATTAAGTTGTTTAAATGAGTATGAAATATGTTATAAATGTTTATGAGTACTTAATGTTTTTGTGGCCTGTAGAATTGTGTCGTTACAATTGATGGCACACATGTTCGTGCCTGCATATCATTTGAAAATCAAATTTCATTTATTGAAAGAAAAGGTGTACCAACACAAAATATCATGGTCGCTTGTAGTTTCGACATGCAATTCATGTTTATGTGGGCAGGATTGGAAGGCAGTGCACACGATACACGTATTTTTCTTGAGGCTATTTACAATAGCAATATAAAATTTCCAAAACCTCCAAAAGGTTGTGATTTTAAATAAATTGAAGATTTAGTAATTGAAGGAATATAATTTGTTTTTTTAGTTTTGTTAAAAATTACCATGTTATTATTTGCAGGAAAATACTATTTGGTTGATGCTGGATATCCAAATGAGTATGGGTATTTGGATCCCTATAAAGGTAAGAGGTATCACTTCCAAGAATTTAGGCGTCGTGGACAACCAAGTGGTCGGAAAGAAGTGTTTAATCGTGCACACTCATCATTACGTAACGTGATCGAGCGTTCTTTTGGGGTATGGAAACAGAGGTGGAGAATTTTGCAAAACATGCCTGCTTATCCATACAAAACACAAGTTGAGATTGTAGTTGCATTAATGACACTACATAACTATATTAGAAGGAGATCGCAAGATGACACGGTTTTTTTTTAGTATGATCGCAATCCCAATTTAATTCCAGATGACTTTCTACCTGATATTGTTCATCGCTCGGCCATTCAAGGATCACAGAGGCCTTCACGTATGGATTTTGTATGCGATGGAATTGCAAATAGTTTGATTGAACAATGAAGGAGTACATTAAGGTATAAGGATTTTTCATTTCGTTATGTAATCATAATTACAAAACACCTATGTTTTGCAATTATATGTGTATATATATGTCCTTTTAAGTAATTCTAAAATCAAACCTAAAACACAAAGCATGTTAACCAAACACAAAAAACTATTTTTTTTCAACCATAATTTCAACTATAGTTTTAACCAAACACAAGAAACCGTTTTTTTTTCAACCACAACCTCAATCACAGTTTTAACCAAACACCGACTTTTTTTGAAATAAACCTCACAAATAATACTTTTTATTAATTTTTTTTTTCAAAACACAACCACAAAAGCTACCACAATGCCAAACACACTATGCTAAATTTTTTTAATAATAATATATTCTATTCATAAAACTCGAACTTAAAATTTTATTTTAAAAAAATAAATACCAAACCACCTGATAATCAATCACAATTTACTTATGTAGCTTGAAAGTTCCTAACCCACCTCCAAAATATCAGCCATGGCAGACCTTTATCTGTCACGAATTCAAGATACCCAAATATAAAAGGAGGGAGAAAAAACGTGTTTTCCATGTAAAAATGCTGAAAAGAAATAAAAGACCAATTCAGGAGCCAAACCCCCTCGTTGCCAAGTTGATATCTCAGGGAGTTAATAAATTCATCATCACCTAAGATGTTGAAAGTTGAAACTTTGAATGATTCCCTTTCCAATTCCGCCTCCCACAGAATCTTTAGAGATGGCAAATTTCTGACCCCAATAATTAATTACCTTATCATCAGTACTGCATACTGCTCCGGGCATGGTACTAAATAGTTCCCTTTGCCCAGCAACAATCTCATTTTGTGCTATGATGCTGCTAATGAATGAAATTACGATATATTTATAGATTTTTTTCATGTTAATTTATGATATTTAATTACTTTTTAGATATATAAACTTAATAATAATACATATTAATAGTAAAATATTTTTTTCATATTTTTTTTTGTTTTATTTATTATAACCAGATATAAAACAAAGACAATCATTTTTTTTATATCATTACCAAATATAATTTTATCTGTTTTTTTTTGTTTCTTTTATCTTTATTGTCTCTTATCTTTTCTCTCGAGACAATAACAAAACATTATCTAAAAAAGTTATAAATAAAATACATTATTTATATAGAAAATCTCACATCGAGGTTAGAATTTATCACATCCAATTCCATATTTAAATAAATCAATGTTTTTATCCACTTTTATAGAGATAAAAAAAAATCCCTCTTGCCCTTTTCAATTCAAGTAAATAGGGAAGAATCTCAGTAAAAACCGTATATATATCATCTCTGTTGTTTTTCCCCACTTGTCCCTTGTGTTCTTAAGAAACAAATAATTCAAAACCCTCTAATAGAAAGACTTCATGTTTAATCTCTATATTTTGATACTAACTTACCGTTTAGTCTTTTCATTAATTTGTTTGCTAATAAGATGCGCAACCATCACATTAATTTCCTTTTAAAAAAAAGTTTTTTCAGGTAGTGTTTGGTACGGTAGACAATATTAATTAGACTGAATTGAATATGACCGGACTTAAGATGAGTGGATAAATAACTATCTTATTCAATGTTTAATGTGCTTCGATTGGACTGGACAATTTTTCTTATTTTGTGCTTGATATATACTAGATGAGACTCAACTGACACAAGGTCTGGAATGGTCCAGGTTTAAGAAAAATAAAGGAAAGATTAATTCGACCTGACCTGGTAAAAAACTCAGGTCAACCCGTGACCTTGTCAACCCGAGATAAAACATAGGTCAAAAATCCAATGACTTTTTATATATGTTTATTTGTCAAAACAAGGTTGCTTTGATTTAATTTTTTTAATTCTAACCCGTGAATTGAGCCTTACCCTGGATCGACCCCCGAATTGGATTTTAAAACTATGATAATAACTATTTTTATTCTTACGATGCTTTAAGTCAACCCGGGTTGACAATCTCGACCCATGACTTGAGTCTTGCCCTGAGTTGACCCCATAGCCAGGTTTTAAAACCATGTTAAAAACCATTTTTATTATTATATTGACTCGGATCAATGATCAACCCAACCCATGATCTGTGCATGGCCATGACTCTTAAGTAAGGTTTTAAAACTAAGATAATGATAATTTTGTTCTTACATTGACCCAAGTCAATGGTCAACCCTACCCATGACTCGAACTTGGCCCCATGTTGACGCCCGAGTCGAGTTATAAAACTATGATAATAATCACTTTTATCTTTACGTGGAGCTAGGTCAATAGTCAACATAACCTGCGACCCAAGCCTGGTTGATCAAACTTAACCCTGAGTCGACTCCCAAGTTGAGTTTTAAAACTATTATAATAACTTTTGTTTTATCCTAAGATTAACCTAGGTCAATGACTAACCCAACCAGTGATCCAAGTCTGGTCTTAAGTCGACATTTGAGTCGAGTTTTAAAACTATAATAGTAATTATTTTTATTCTTATATTGACTCGGATCAATGATTAACCCGACCTGTGACTTAGGTTTGACCCAGGATCGATACCCGAGCCAGGTCTTAAAACTTTAATAATAATAATTTTTATCTTTATATTGACCTAGATCAACCAGATTAGTCCTTGCATAGAGTATTGAATAAGTTTGTCCTATCCTTTTTAGTAGGGTAAATTTTTTTCATTAGAATAACTTTGAACCGAATATGAATTAATTTTTATACTGAACAAAGATTCATCAAATAACTTTATAAAAAAAATATTTTGTTCTGTACATCATTATCATATAAACACTTCCTTAATGACTTCAAATTATCAGAAACTAGAAGGACGAGATGACAAATGATCAGAAACTAGAAGGACGAGATGACTCTTTTCTTGAAGATTGAGGCACCAAGTTACTCTAATTGAAGAATAGTTTGAAGAGAAGTTATCTAGGCCATGTTTGTTTCCCGAAAAGTACTTTCCGGGAAACCACTAGAAGGACAAGATGACTCTTTTCTTGAAGATTGAGGCACCAAGTTACTCTAATTGAAGAATAGTTTGAAGAGAAGTTATCTAGGCCATGTTTGTTTCCCGGAAAGTACTTTCTGGGAAACCACTTTCCAAACTTTCCTGTGTTTGTTTGCCATTAGGAAAGTTGGTCAACGGAAAACACTTTTCAGTCAAAGGAAAATTTGGCTTGGTTTCCAAGAAAGTGTTTTCCCTTTTGGCTATGTTTGTTTTCCGGAAAGTGGTTTCTGGAAAATCACTTTCCAAACTTTCCTGTGTTTGTTTGCCATTAGGAAAGTTGGTTAACAGAAAACACTTTCCAGTCAAAGGAAAATTTAGCTTGGTTTTCAGAAAAGTGTTTTCCTGGAAAATTTGGGCGGAAAACACTTTCCGGAAGTTGTGAAAAATTTAGAAATATCATTATTTGCTGATTATATCAAATTTGATCCTCAAACTTTTGATTGCTGTATATATTTTGTTTTGAATATTTATTTTTCAATTTCATCTCTTAAAATTTAATTTTTATGTTAACTTTGGTCATTATTTTTATAATTCTTATTTGCTTTTTTCTTATCATTTTTTTATTAAAATTTTTTATTTATCAAATTTGGTTCTTATTTTTTTGATTGTTACTTATTTTATTTGAAATAATTTATGAAATGTTGATTATTATTATTTTAATTTCTTCATTTTTTATTTTTTTAAATTTTTTAGATTTGACTCTATTATTTTGATTATTATTTATTTTATTTGAGATAATTTATAAGATAATTTATGAAATTATTATTTTTTTCAATTTCATTCTCATTCAACTTTTAATTTGTAAGATTTGTTCCTCATTATTTTAATAAACTTGAGAAAAAATAAGTTATTTTCCAGCTCATTTTCCATGACATAACTAAATACTGAAAAATATTTTCCAATTTATTTTTCATTACACTACCAAATAGAAAGTAATTCACTTTTTTGGAATTCAATTTTTTTTTTAAAATATTTTTTAGGAAACAAACGTGCTAATATAGGATGACAAATTCTATAGTAGACGGCGTTGCTATATGAGTCAGGTTAATAAGGTGCCCTATAGACTGCGGTGTGAGAGAATATAACTAATTATGAGAATATAAAATTCTATATATATATATATATATATATATATATATTTTAATATTGAGTTAGTTGAGAATTTAGCTTTAATTTTTCTCATGGATTACTACAATGTTTCCTTACATAGCTTTTTTTTAATGAATTTCTTTTAAATGGTTTTTTTTTTATTTTACTTCGTGGTTTTTTCTTTAAAACACTGTGATTGTTACAATGTTTTTCAACATGGTTTTTTGTTTTTCTATAGTGTTTCCCCACAAGTTTTTTTTTAAAATTATCTTTGTTGATTTTTTTTTTAATATTGAGATGGTTATGAATTTAGCTTTAACTTTCCTTACATGTTTTTTTTTTTCATTTTTTTTGCTTTTTTTCCCTAAATTGTCTTCTTCTTCTTCTTCTTTTTTTTTTTTTTCATTTTTTGTGTTTTTTTAGAATTATTTTTGTTGATTTTATTTTTTTTAATATGGAGCTGGTTGAAAATTTAGCTTTGTAGTTTTTATTCTTTAAAACACTGTGGATTGCTACAGTGTTTCTCCACATGATGTTTTTTTTCTTTTTTATGATTTTTTTTCCAGAATTATCTTTGTTGATTTTTTTTTTTCATATTGAGCTGGTTGAGAATTTAGCTTCGTAGTTTTTTCCTTTAAAACATTATGGATTGCTATAGTGTTCCCCCACAAGATTTTTTTTTTGTTATGATTTTTTTTAAAATTGTCTTTATTGATTTTATTATTTTTAATATTAAGCTGGTTAAGAATTACAACTGTAGATTTTCTCATGAAATAGATTGCTACAGTGTTTCTTTAGCTTTGTAGTTTTTTTCCTTTAAAACACTATAGATTGCTACAGTGTTTCCCCACATGATTTTTTTATGATATTTTGTTTTTTTTTCCAGAATTGTCTTTGTCAATTTTATTTCTTTCATATTGAGTTGGTTGAGAATTTAATTTCGTAGTTATTTTCTTTAAAACACCGTGGATTGCTACAATGATTTTTTTTTTATGATTTTTTTTAAATTATCTTTATCGATTTTATTATTTTTAATATTGAGCTAGTTAAGAATTATAACTGTAAATTTCCTCATGAAATAGATTGCTACAGTGTTTCTTGCATGATTGTTTTTCTTTTTTTTTTTTTTATGATTTTTTCTAAAATTTTCTTTGCTAATTTTATTTTTTAATTATTAAGTTGGTTAAGAATTTAGCTTCGTAGTTTTTTCCTTGAAAACATTGTGAATTGCAACAATTTTTCTTCATATAATTTTTTTTTAATTTTTTTTCACAAATTAACCCACGACAACGCACAAGCATGCCACAAGCCCGCAGCATCGGGCATTTTTTTTCTTCATATTGAGCTAATTGAGAATTTTGCTTCGTAGTTTTTTTTAAAAAAACACTGTGGATTGTTACAGTATTTCCCCACATGGTTTTTGTTTTACTAAAGTGTTTCCCCATATTTTTTTTCAAAACTATCTTTGTTGATTTTTTTAATATTAAGCTGATTGAGAATTTAGCTTTAACTTTCTCTACATATTTTTTTTTCCATTTTCCATTTGTTTTTGCTTTTTCCCCCCAAAATTGTCTTCTTTTTTCATTTTTTTTTGTTTTTTTTTTCAGAATTGTTTTTATTGTTTTTATTTTTTTAATATGGAGCTGATCGAGAATTTAACTTTGTAGTTTTTTTCTTTAAAATACTGTGAATTGCTATAGTGTTTTCCCACATAATTTTTTTTTAATGTTTTTTTATGTTTTTTTTTCCAGAATTGTCTTTGTGATTTTTTTTTTCATATTGAGCTGTTTGAGAATTTAGTTTTGTAGTTTTGTTTTTAAACATCATGGATTGCTACAGTATTCCCCTACTTAAGTTTTTTTAAAATTATCTTTATTGATTTTATTATTTTTAATAACGAGCTGGTTGATAATTACAACCGTAGATTTTCTCATGAAACACTATAGATTGCTACAAGATTTTCCTGCATGGTTTTTTGTTCTTTTGTTTTTTTTTGTTATGACTTTTTCCAAAATTTTCTTTGTTGATTTTTTTTTATTAATATTAAGCTGGTTAAAAATTTAGCTTTGTAATTTTTTTTCTTGAAAATATTATGAAATGCAATAGTTTTTTTTAAATATAACTTTTTTTTTATAAACCCACGACAATGTATAAACATGTTATAAGCCTGCGGTATCGCGCGGACATGATGTCTAGTTCTATAGTAGACGGCGTTGCCAGATGAGTCAGGTTAATAAGGTGCCTTGTAGACTGCGGTGTGAGAGAATATAACTAATTACGAGAATATAAAATTATTTATATATATATATATATATATATATATATATATATATATATATATATATATATATAACTAATAAAATACTAATAATTAATTCTATGAGCACTATGAAATTTCATTTATTGGATAGGAAGGCAAATGATGCGGCTTCCCAAAGTCAATCATCGTCTGAGTTTCCTGTCTCTCCCCCCGTTCTCTCTTCCCTCACTCACAACATCCGTACGAACTCATGGCCACCTGAGAACTCATCACTCTAAAAGGTTCAAGTCAATTTCAACTATGCCTTGTAGACTCGGCAATCTTGTGCCTCTAAACTCTATTGCAGCCGAAAATGTTGGCAGTCGCTCCAATGCCTCTGTTTCATCCACATCCACCACCGAAGAGGAAGGTGCTCATTCGCTCTCACTTTTCCTTTTCTTTTTGCAATTTGAGGTTATTATTGCTAATTAATCGCATCGGCTCACTAGACTGGACTGGACTAGATTCTTCGGTAAAACACAAGGCAAAAGGAAGCGATGATGGTTGCTTGATCGAGAGAATTCGTAGAGTGATCAGTTAAATATATCAAACAAGTTTATTAGTAGCTGTGTGTATATGTTAAAGGACGTTTCCTATTTCTAGGAAACTGATCGGTCTTTCCTTTTTTTTCGTTTTTTTTTTTTTTTTTTTTTTTTTTTTTTTTTTTTTTTTTTTTGGGGGGGGGGGGGGGGGGGGGGGGTTAAGTCTTAAAAACTTGCATGATTATAACTCTAACTGATGTTTTTTATTTTTTATATTTGTATAAATGTAGAAGCATTGGCATGTAAATATCAGCTTCCTCCACCGGAGATAAAAGACATTGTTGATGCTCCGCCTCTCCCTGCGTTGTCATTATCACCGCAAAAGGATAAAATACTTTTTCTCAAGCGGAGATCATTACCTCCACTTGCAGAACTAGCAAGACCAGAGGAGAAGCTGGCTGGTTTGCGTATTGATGGGAAATGTAATACTAAGAGCCGGATGTCATTCTACACTGGTATTGGCATTCATCAGTTAATGCCCGATGGTACACTAGGGCCTGAAAAGGAGGTACATGGATATCCAGATGGTGCTAAGATCAACTTTGTCACCTGGTCTCTTGATGGAAGGCATTTGGCCTTCAGCATCCGAGTTTTCGAGGAGGACAATAGCAGCAGTAAACTTAGAGTATGGGTTGCTAATATGGAAACAGGGCAAGCTCGACCTTTGTTTCAGTCACCAGATGTTTACCTAAATGCTGTTTTTGATAATTTCGTATGGGTGGATAACTCTTCTCTGTTGGTCTGCAACATTCCATCATCTCGTGGAGATCCACCAAAGAAACCATCGGTGCCCTCTGGTCCAAAGATTCAATCTAATGAGCAGAAAAATGTCGTTCAAGTTAGAACATTTCAGGACTTATTGAAGGATGAGTATGATGAAGACTTGTTTGACTACTACACGACCTCTCAAATTGTGCTGGCTTCTTTGGATGGGACAGCGAAGGAAGTTGGACCTCCAGCTGTATATACATCAATGGATCCATCCCCTGACCAAAAGTACCTTTTAATTAGTTCTATTCACAGACCATACTCTTTTATTGTACCGCGTGGAAGATTTCCCAAAAACGTAGAAGTATGGACAACTGATGGGAAATTTGTGAGGGAACTCTGTGATTTGCCTCTAGCCGAGGACATTCCCATTGCAATCAGCAGTGTGCGCAAGGGGAAGCGCGCCATCAATTGGAGAGCAGACAAGCCTTCAACACTCTACTGGTATATCAATGAAAATTCTATTTTTTCACTGTGCTTGTGTAGGAATCAGCAGGATTACATGATAGCTGCATGGCGCTAGTTACTTAACAGTATAAATGAACACTTTAGCATTATGTAGTGGCATGTGGAGCAGCTTGTCCTTGTTATTTTTATTCGTTTTTTTTCCCTTGACTCTTGTTGACGTTTCAGGGCAGAGACACAAGATGGAGGTGATGCAAAAGTTGAAGTTTCTCCAAGAGATATAGTTTATACACAGCCAGCTGAGCCATTGGAAGGTGAACAGCCAGAAATCTTGCACAAACTTGATCTTCGCTATGGGTATGATATGATCTGCATGTTGATTTCTTACTTTGCAAAACTAGTTTGCAACAGATTCTTAAATCGTGAATGCCTCGATAATTTTGAAACTTTTGGATCTTTTTTTTATATGTGTTTTGATAATGATACTCTCATTCTCTGTAGAAAGAGCTTAATCTTGCAGACTTACTGACATTAAGAAATTCTATAACCAACCACAGGATTCTCAAAGATAGGTCTAACACTAGCCTGGACTAGCATTCACTTCTGTCAATTCACGTGTTTTTTCATCTTGCGTCAAGCTCTAATTACATGCCCAAGGTCAACGAAAATAGACATGCAGGAATGCATGTACATGTTCAGTTGCCTTCTCTCAAGCACATGTTTGATCCCTAAATTTCCAAATTTTTGTAATATCTGTTGAATACATGCATCGGTTGCGTAGGAGGGTTATTCAAAGACATGAGTGTGACATATATTAAAAATGGATAATAACAAATTGTTTAATCACCCTTTAGGTCGGTGTGGGTTATCTTGGAAGACATGCACCATATGCTAAGACTTTTTCACTAAAATCTCTTACTAAATGAGGTACTGCTTTCACATTTGTAATCTATGCTATATCATTATCAATAGCACATGATTTATCATTTAGGAAAGATTTAAAATTTATTATGATGTGTCGTTCACTAGTAAGTTGTTATGTTTCCATAGGGAACTTTTCGGTGATGTTATTAAATTCAATCAATCCTAGTGAGTCAACATAGTGATACCATTGACTCGGTAGCTGGACCAGTCCGAGTTTCAAAGCAAATTATGTCGGAGTTGATCTAATATAGCCTAGTCAACTTGGCAGTTGCACCTGCCAAGTGGTCAACCTGGCAAAATCCTAGCTTCATATTTTTTTTTAAAATATTTTAGAAATGACATCAATATAACATTTTTTTTGCAAAAAAATTGAAACGATGACATTTAGGATAGATCAGGGTTAAACCAGGTTAATCCGCCGATTTCATAACCTAGGTCATAACTCTACTTGGGTTTAATAACTTTGCTTTCTGCATTCCATATTTTATTTATTAAAAAATTATAATAATAGACATTTGCATGAAAAACAACAAATAAAATTGTTTAAGAGAAATGTATTTTTTTATTTAATTAATCATTATTTTTTCGTGAATAAATAGAGGTTGTTCTTTAATTTTTTTTTTCTTTCCCCTTCCTTCACAGTGGGATTTATTGGTGTGATGATTCACTAGCACTAGTTTATGAATCATGGTACAAGACAAGGCGAACAAGAACCTGGGTGATATCTCCTGGTTCAAAAGATGCGAGTCCAAGAATACTATTTGATCGGTCATCAGAAGATGTGTACTCCGATCCTGGCTCTCCCATGTTGAGGAGGACTCCTGCTGGAACTTACGTGATTGCAAAGATAAAGAAGGAAAATGATGAAGGCACTTATGTTTTACTGAAGGGAAGTGGTGCTACGCCTGAAGGGAACATCCCCTTCCTTGATCTGTTTGACATGTGAGTATTTTGGAGAAGAACATTTCAACACATGTTCCTCACCTGGTCCCCAATTCTCATTGGTCTCATGATAATCCAAACCAGTTTCTTTCAGAAATACAGGCAGCAAAGAACGAATCTGGGAGAGTGACAAGGAAAGGTATTATGAAACTGTTGTTGCTCTTATGTTGGATTACAAAGAAGGGGATTTACTCCTTGATCGGTTGCAAATATTGACCTCCAAGGAGTCAAAGACAGAAAATAGGCAATATTTCATTCAGAAATGGCCAGAGAAGAAAGCATGTCAGATTACAAATTTTCCTCACCCGTACCCACAGTTGGCATCATTGCAGAAAGAGATGATCAGGTACCAGAGAAAAGATGGGGTTCAGCTCACTGCAACATTGTACCTGCCACCAGGCTATGATTTGTCAAAAGATGGCCCTCTTCCATGTCTGGTCTGGTCTTACCCTGGAGAATTTAAAAGTAAAGATGCTGCAGGACAATTTCGTGGTTCTCCTAATAAATTTGCGGGCATAGGTTCAACATCAGCTCTTCTTTGGTTGGCTAGGAGGCATGAATTCTTCCCTCCATTTCTTGTTACCGTTTGTTTTGTTGCTTATACTGTCTCCATTATCAGCTGATTTTTGCTTCACCTTTACCATTGCTTCTGTGCTTTGAACATGCTGGACCTTATTATAATATCTTCATTTCTTGCAGGTTTGCTATTTTATCTGGACCAACAATCCCTATTATTGGTGAGGGTGATGAGGAGGCGAATGACAGGTAATTTGATATAAATCTTACTGAATTATGTTTTTATTGCTAGTTCATATGGATATGATTATGTGGGTTTTCTTCATGTACTCATCAAGTTATTGTCATGAATTGCTAATTATTCACATAACTCAAACTCTTTCAGTAAATGGTATACAAGTATGTTTTCATGAAATTGTGGTTACAACTAACAAGTGAAACAAATCATTTGTTATATGTTAATCCTGGTTCCATGGATATTAACATAAAGCAAATGGTTCATGAAAGAAGAGGATAGCATTAGCATGATGCCTTTTCCCTTAACTCATAAGTTTCCGCAACATCCACAATATTGAACAAGGGGCTAACTCTTCAGTTGCTCTCTGTTATTTGGAGCATGTTTTTAGATTTCTTCTTAGGTAATAGGAAGTATCACTAAATGAACTATGCTGTAGAGTCCCTAAATTTTTAAATCTTAACTATATGTGTTGACTAGATATGTAGAGCAACTGGTTGCAAGTGTGGAGGCAGCTGTTGAGGAAGTTATCCAGCGCGGAGTAAATTTCTTCACTTGTCCTCGTATGACTATTATTTCCATAGCACCGGATGAGTCTGTGACAGTTGTCTTGGTGTTGCACATTTTAAGGTTGCTCATCCCAACAAAATTGCTGTTGGAGGACATTCCTATGGTGCATTCATGACTGCAAACCTCTTGGCACATGCCCCCCATCTTTTCTGTTGTGGAATTGCTCGCTCTGGAGCTTACAACAGAACACTTACACCTTTTGGCTTTCAGGTAATAGTATAGTGGAATAGATCCCCCCCACCCTTTTTTCCTCTATTACGTGCTTCTAATTGAACAACAACAGTGTTTCTCATGTTTTTCTTCCCTCGATCACTATTTTTGTCATAGTTTTGGATGATTTTTTTTCCTTTCATCTTATTGATATAGCACGAGGACAGAACTCTTTGGGAGGCCACTACTACTTATGTTGAAATGAGTCCTTTCATGTCAGCAAATAAAATTAAAAAGCCAATACTGCTTATCCATGGAGAAGAAGACAATAATTCAGGAACGCTAAACATGCAGGTATTTATAAAAGAAAATTTAACTGTTCAAACCTACCGTTCCAATTACCTAAAAATAATCATACTATCTATCTGTAGAAATTATTCTATTCTTTTTATTCTTTCTGGTTGATACAATAAATTGAACTGTTGATTTCTCAGTTTAGTGGTTTGTTGCCAGCTTCAGTTTGTGTTCCCAACTTGTTTACTTGCTGCTTATCTTGCATTTTCACATGATGCAGTCAGATCGTTTCTTTAATGCTCTGAAAGGTCACGGTGCCCTTTGTCGCCTGGTCATTCTACCCTTTGAGAGCCATGGGTACGCTGCACGAGAGAGCATCATGCATGTTCTATGGGAAACTGATAGATGGCTTCAGAAACATTGTGTGCAGAACCCTTCTGATGCAAGTGCAGAACTTGATGCCTGTAAGGACGAGGTGAGCAAAGGAGTTAGATAACCAAGCAGTTGTTGCCAGTGGAGGAGGTGGGCCAGAGTTGGCAAGACTTTGAGCATGAAGGGTTCTACTCTTTGCCGAGGTAATTGTTATGGTAATGTGTTCATCCCTTCTCTTCAATTATAATTCTATTGGCAAAATATTCAGTCCACTGGTCAGTGATTTCTTTGTTATGAAATCAACCAAAGTGAAAACTGTGTTCAATCTAATCATGGTGAAACTTTAAATCACACGAGCGTGTTTAGTTACTGATCTGAACTCTCAAGCACACTACTATTGTGTGGATGGATTGCCATTGTCAATACATCGTTTTATTGAAACTATTGTTTTTTCGGTTGGATGTCGAAACTTGAGAGTATTGCTGTGCCCCCTTGCGGTGATGTTTTTCTGACTTATATTTATGCATTTCGTGTCTGAATGACCATTGTTTGTTCTGTTCTGTCTCCTATGTTCTTGTGTGATCAATGTCTGTTTAGATTCAATGGCTAGTGTTTGCCCGCCGGGAGTTGACATTGAGCAGCATCAACTGTCAATGCATGGATGCAACATCAGCGCAGATGCACGTCCCCTGAGTACAAAAAATCATCCACGATTGAGTGTGTTGTTACATAACTTATTAAACCACCACCCTTTTAAATCAATGCTCATTTTCCTGTGCCTTTCTCTCTTCGATTCAAAGTTTCAAACACATGTTGCTTTTTATGTTTACTTGAAGCAAACTTTGCTAAAATCCACAAGTGAATTGTGAATTAAAGAAGTCTTCAGTCAAGACAACTTTTTAAATAAATCAAGGCTGTATTTAACATGATCTGTGAAAATTAACTTCTGATTTTGAATCATAATTTAAAAATTGTTTTTCATAAACAACTTAAAAGATAAATATGAGCTAGAGTGATGAACTATGGATAGTAAAAATGAATCAAAACTACTTTTTAGAAGAAGAAAAAAAGCACTATAAGTTAGAATACAAAAGTAAAAAATAAATAACTTTTAATTAAAGCAAAATTTTGATTCAATTTTATAACACATATTAGTTTAAGTTGAAAATTATTTCTAACCAAGAATGTTTATATTTTTTTTTTAATTGAAAGTTACAAAAACAACTCAAATTTAGTTTATAAAAATTATAGCAAACATAACTTCAATATAGATATCTTGATGCGATCTAGTTCTTAAACTAGTTATTTGATCCGTATTCTGTCATGAGTTGTAATTTTTTTTTTTAAATCTGGATATACATTTTATTTTGATTTGTTTTTTTTACATAAAAAAATCCCAAGTGTAATTCGAAAAACTTATTTGATATCTCAAAATGAGACATTTACCTGTTTCTGTTTACTAAATTTGTTTATTAAAATCAATGAAAGATAATAGAAATATAAACACTTATGAAACTTGGTAAATATAATAAAAGGAAAAAAAATACTATTCAACGCTAAACATATCAAAAATATTATTTCAAAATAAATATTTTTTTTATAAAATAAAGCTTATTTATATAAAATAAAAACTAAATCTTCAAAAATTAAATACAAAACATTTTTTTTTATAAAGAAAACATCTATTCAAAAAAGGCTTGTAAAACTAGTGGCTTAGACCATGAGACCATAATAAATAGATATAAAAGAAATTGAAGATAACCAAAAAACCAATTTTTTTTTTAAATATTGCAGAATGACAAAATCGTAAAAGAAAATGAGAAAAAAAAAGAATCCCTAACAATATCAATTCTTAAAACTTGTGACCTGTGTCATTAGATCGGAAGCACGATAAATGAAAAAATTGTGAAGTCCAATCCCCAACAAGTCAAACACTGAATGATAAAATAGAAAAAAAAATCAATCACACAAAAAGATGTAATTTAAAGAATCATGGTGAAAATCAAAATAAAAAATAAATTTGAAGGCATCGAAAAAATCTAAATTGAAGGGTTAAATTGAAAAGAAAAACACTTTAACAAAAGGAAAAAAATCTAAAGAATGAGGGCTAAATTAAAAAAAAATAAAACAGCATAAACTTTGATTGAAAGATGAAATTCAAAACAACAAAACTTTAAGAAAAGAGCCAAAGAAAAAATCAAGAATCAAAAGAATAAGGACTAAATTGAAAAAAATAATATATAAAAAATTATAATTTCAGGACTAAATTAAAAAGTTTAAAAACTTTTCTAAAATGGCTAATGACAAAATAAACAATAAAAAACATAAGAATTAAAATTAAAAAATAAAAATAAAAGAGGACAAATGTGCATTTTCTCTGAGAGAGAGAGAGAGGGGATGAAAAAGAAAAAGAAAAATAAGTTAAATGTATTACCTAATAAAATTTAAAAAGGGTTAGCGGTTAGAACACTCCTTAGTGGAGACAATATATATAAATTGAGTATATAAGGGGTTGTCAGTGATGATAAGGAGATATAAGACGAGGGTAGATTTTTTTCCACTAAGATTAGATGATTTAGATATATTTTTAGGGATGGACTAATTAAGTGTCCATCGAGCTCAATTGGACTATTTCGCCAAAACAGTAACTTTATAGGGGTTAGAAAGAAAAAGAGTAGTGTTTATAAAAGGAAATGTCATGTCAAGTTGTACAATATTGGTGATGATTGTGAAGAAGTTACTGAGGAAAGAATGTATGACTTATTTCACCCATGCTTTAGAGATAGAAAATCAAGGGATAGAGTTATCAGATATTCCTATAGCTAGGGAGTTTCCCGACTGATTGCCAGGATGCCACATGAAAGAGAAGCCGAGGTCTCTTTAGACATAATATTTGGAACCGTTCTTATAGCTCAGTCGTCTTATATAATGACGCCTACAAAGTTGACAAAATTGAAGATTCAATTAGAATAATTATTGGACAAGAGGCTTATTCAACTGAATAACTCATCATGGGGTGCCCCAATGCTATTTGTGAAAAAAAAAAATGACACCTTTTGACTTTGTATTGATTATAGACAATTGAATAAGGTGACGATAAAGAACAAATACCTTCTTTCATGAATATATGATTTATTCAACCAACTGAAAGGGGCACATGTGTTTTCAAAGATTAACTTGAGAACATGATACTATCGGTTAAACATTAAAGAGTTGGATATTCCAAAAACTGCTTTTAGAAGTCGTTATAGACATTACGAGTTTCTGGTAATGTCATTTGGGTGAACGGATGTTTCGGTGGTATTTATGGATTTGATGAATAGAGTCATCTAGCAGTATTTAGACAAATTTATGGTAGTGTTCATAGACAATATATTGATCTATACAAACTCATATTTGAAGCATGAACAACATTTGATATGTGTGTTACAGGCGCTAAGAGACCATTGGTTGTATGCTAAGTAAATGTGAGTTTTAGCTATAAAAAAATGGTCTTTTTAAGGCATATCATATTAGTTGATGGAATACATGTAGATCCAAGGAAGGTGGAAAGGGTATTAAAAGTGGAAGAAACCCACAAATATCACAAAGATTCATAGTTTTCTTGGGCTTGCTGGGTAACAAAGGAGGTTTATCAAAGGGTTTTCAATGATAACAACCCCTCTAACTTGATTAACCTAGAAAGTATTAAGGTGAGAATGGTTAGAAGAGTGTGAAGAAAGGATTTAGAAGTTGAAGAAGAGGCTTACAACTACTCATGTATTGACACTTCCCTTCAAGTTAGAAGACTTTATAGTATATAGTAATGCTTTAAAGAAGGGGTTAGGTTATGTGTTGATGCAACATGGAAAGGTGATAGTCTATGCTTCATGACAACTGGAAACTTATAAGATCAATTATCTTGTCCATGATCTAAAGTTGGCAGATGTGGTGTTTGATTTGAGAGTGTGAAGACACTACTTATATAGGTCGCAAGTCCAAATCTTCATGGATTATAAGAGTTTAAAGTATCTGATGTCACAAAAAGAGTTAAATATACGGCTAAAATGATGGATAAAGCTGATTAAATATTATGATTGTGTGATGGACTATCACCCGAGGAAGGCCAATGTTGCACAAATGCTCTTCGATGCAAGGAAAAGACATTAATTGGTGAATTGAATGCTTATGATATAAGAGAAGTAATATAATTGAAGAAATTTGACGCATAATTAAGAATTGAAATTAAAATGACAGGTCCAGTTAATAAGTTGGATAGATTGTATGCAAACAAAGTGGTCAGATTACATGGAGTACCTGTATCTATTGTATCTGATCGTGATCCTAGATTTACTTCTTGTATTTGGCCTAATATTCAGCATGCCTTGAGGACAGAATTGAAATTAAGTACAACTTTTCATCCCTAGATAGATGAACAATTTAAGAGGATTATACAGATTCTAAAAGATTTATTGAAGGATGTGTGATGGAATTTAGAGATAACTAGGAAGATCATTTACCTCTAGTGGAGTTCACTTATACTAATAGCAATCAAGCAATGATAGGGATGGCTCTGTATGAAGTATTATATGGACGAAAATGTTGAACTCTCGTATGTTGGGAAGAAGTGAGGGATACAAAGTTAATGGGATTGGAATTAGTGCAAATCACCACTGAAAAGGTGAAGGTTATCAGAGAAAGAATGAAAGCGGCTCAAGTTAGACAAAAAAGTTATGCTGATAACAAGAGAAGGCCTTTTGAATTTGAAGTAGCGAATCAAGTGTTTTTAAAGGTTGCGTCTTAGAAGAACATCATGTGATTTGTCATAAAAGGAAAGCTAGCGCCGAGATACATATGACCTTTTAAAGTTATTCATAGAGTAGGCCCATTCACATACAAACTAGCATTGCCTCGAATTTGAAAAAAATACACAATGTGTTCCATGTATCATTGCTTCGAAAAGCAGAAATAGACCTCACTCATATATTGTCACAAGTCTCCCTAAAGATTAAAGAGGACTTAACTTTGGAGGTGAGACCAATAAAGATTCTAGACTGAGGTGAAAAAAATTTAGAAGTAAAAAGATTTCTATGATGAAGGTATTATGGAAGAGCTTCTAAATTGAAGAAGAAACTTGAGAAAGGGAATAAAAAATGAGGAAAAAGCATTCCTAATTATTTTTGGATGCAGGTATGAGGTTTAATTTCGATGATGAAAATTTCTATTAGGAAAAGAGAATGCAAAATCTTGGTTAAAATATTACAATATTAGTAAAATGCTATGAAGTTAACCTAACGATCAAAAGAAACGAATAATAACGTATGAATATTAAATGACTAGAGATAAATATTTATGAATTTAAATATTAAAGTATGATAAGAATTAAAAATAAACCGGAAAGGGATACCCAATAAAACAAGAAAAATAAAATAAAAATATACTTAAACCAAAGAATAAGGGCAGGATTGTAATTATGAGTATAAAAAAATATAAATAGAAACTTGGCTTTCAAAATAAGTCAAGTTGGTTGGCTATTGTGGGAGAAAGAGAGAGAAGAATTTAAGCGAATTCATGGAAAATATTTGTTAAAGTACACCAAAGAGAGATAACCAAAAGGATTAAAAACAGATTAGGAAGGGGTTTAGTAAGGAAATTGAAGTAACAACAAGAGTTATTTGGTTAAAGGAGGCCAGTTTTGAAGAAGAAGAAGGGGAGGGAAATAAGTGAGTAGAAAACTTTTTTTCTTGTTCTTGTCTCCTTAATTTAGTGTGTTTAAGAAGTGGGGAATTGATTTGCTGTGATTTTGAATTTCTAATGAAAATTTCATATGTTTTGCGTATGGAATGAATATTGTTATGATGCATTGAGTTTAGTAGGCATGAAAAAAAGGGTATAATGTTAATTGAATGAATTGAAGAAGAAAAACCTACTCTCTTCCTCAATGTGGGTTTCGGTCTCGGGGCGAGAAAGAGGAATTGAAATTGTCGGTATATATTTTTTTTTTTGATTTACGTGGGGTGTTCTGGCCAGCTTGCGCGCACCACGACTATTCCCCACGGCCCACTGGACATCCTGCAAGCCCAGGAGCAGGTAAGGCACCGCGGGGGTGACAGACGTGCACATAGAGGGTCGAACCCGGGACGGGAGCGGAACAAGTCACACGGTTGACCACAGCAGCTAGACCCTCAAGTGCAAATTGTCGGTATATTTGTTAAGTAAACCATGTGGAATTACATTAGTTAGATGCTAATGAGTAAGAGATGCATTAATAAACAAATTCAGTAAAAAAAACAAAGTAAATATTTTATCTTTCAAGGTTAAATATATTAATCTACATCTATTTTTTAATTTTTTCAATTTATCTTTTAGTTATTATTGATGATTTTTTTTATTTATATAGAAGGTTTCAATTTATTTAATTATATATTTGCATAAACTTTTTGATTTATACTTATAAATTTTTTTATGTAAAAAAAACTCCCTTTATTAAAAAAAAAACATTACGACTCGCATCGGAGCACAGATTAAATAACTAGTGTATATGTGTTTAAAGTATGTATATGTATATTAAATAATAAAATGATATTAAGATATGTATATATCATATTATAGTAAAAAAAATATTAATATTCTACAGATATATCAATATAATATAAATATGTACTTTGAGTTAGTTTTGGATCAGATTTAATAATATATATATATATATATATATATATATATATATATATATATATATATATATATATATTATCCGATTAAGATAACTATTTCAAAAATACTCACCCATTAAAATAAAGTCACTATCTATCAACTTTGAATTAAATTATCATCCTTATTGTGATGAGATAAGATAGAATATGTTAGCTGTATTTTACTGAAATTTTAAAATTTCTATGTGAGATTACAACAATGTGAGATTAGGCATCATCCTGTATGAGATTAAAATTTCAATGTGAAGCTTTCTGAAATTCGCAAAATTCATTTTTTTCTTTTAAAAATACTTTTAAAACACAAACAACTTATCATCCAATATTTCTTCTAAAATTCATGATTAGGATAGAAATTGAATAAATAAAGATACAAAAAACCCAATTGATAATGAATGATGAAACAATGATGAATGATTGAAAGAGGTCGTCATATAACAAATGATTTGGAGCAGATTTGCTCAACTTGAAATTGATTTATCATGAAAACAACCCATCCAAAATTAGCATTGCCTGTTGTCCCCTTCTCGTTTCTAACCAACCATTCCTCATCGGAAATAAATAAATAAACTGAGAAATGATCCAACGAAACTGGTCGTGTTGAATTCCATACCCACAAAATTAGCAACAGCAAACATCACCCTCAAAATTCAATTGGGAAAACGATAAACAAGTAGCGGACTCCAAATCCAGAAAACTAGTCCCAAAATCCTGACCCCTATTGGGCACCATGTCTCATATCATAGGGCAAGCAAGAAATTAGAGCAACTTTTAACCTTCTAGTGACAGTAGAGAAGAAAGCAAAGCTATGTTCAGACTTGTTTTTAATTATGAAAACAAAAGACTTCGACGACAGCTTCAACGCTTAACCAGTAATGTTTTTGTATTCCAGCATAAAAGAAACAAAAAGAAAAGGAAAAACCTGCCCATCAAACTCATCAAGCTTCATTGCATTTCTGTTTCATGAACTAGCTGGGGCACAAATAGCACAAGCCAAAAAGAAAAACTACTATTCAAGTAACAAGGCGACAGAGTGAAAGACGTTAACATTCCAGCAAAAAAGGAAAGGAAAAAGAAAAACCTGCCCATCAAGCTTCATTGCATTTCTGTTTTATTGAGCTAGATGTGCACTGACCAAAAAATAAAAAATGAAAAAAACACTAATATCTCAAGTAACAAAACCATAAGAGCATCACAACGATGGAGTGGAAGACATTAAACTTCATACATTTACGTAGAAAAATTATGTGCGGCACATCTTAGACAAGAAATTTATTCTTCAAAGTCAGAAGGCTAAGGAGCAGCAACTTGAGATTCAGACATTTGGAACAAAAAAGAATGACAAAACAAAATATACTCTGACGATGTCCATAACACCATGGCAGAGGCATACGACATGATTTATTCTTCCACAACAACACCGATCTCACCTTTTTCCAGCAAGTCATAAAATGATCTCACTTTCCTCTGCTCGTTCCAGTGATGCATTTTCCAAAGACTACCAGCAGCCAAGCCAAGTGCAATCCCAATACAAATCTCCTTGACAACACTTGGTCCTTTTAAGGTCACATGAGCAACCCTACCGCCGGCCATTTCACTTTTCTGGTAACCTGCAAGCAACATTTTCTTTATTTTTAGCACCCACAAAAGAATTCAGGAAAAAATAGAAACATGTACAATTGCAAGAGGCCAAAAAAGAAAATCCCTCAATAGTTATATCTATACATAGACTAAAACGGCTCCATTGCCCTTCGCAAAGAATAAGTATAATTGGCTGGCTACTCGCTAACAAGACAACATACGAACTCTGTCCTTTTAGGAATAAAAATACAAGAAAAAAAAAGGGATCAGAACAAGGCAAAGCAAAAATAAGTAATGCAGCCTGTAAACCAAATTACAAATTTAAACAATTCATAACCCGATCATTCATTTGTCATTTAACCCACCATCATCATCATCAAACAGATTAGTATCAGAGATCGCCTTTGACACGATCCTGTATAAGTTGCACAGAAAATCTTCAATTTGTTATAAGTTCACCGCCCCGCCCCATTTTCATGTCAGCAAAACTTGACACGAGTGGACTGACAAATTTCAACTTGCACACAATAAAAAGAGATCGCGTGAAATTAGAAAAAAGAAGAAGATGGAACCCTATTTAAATTAAATGATACAGCAGTTAACAGAGAGGAAGAGTTCGTTCCAAGATAGATATAGATCAAGCAATAGCGAGGGAGGGAGAGGTTAGGGTTCGATGACCTGAACTTAAATGAACAGCACTGAAAAGCTGATTACGGAGGTTCCACAGAAACGAGAGCCTAATTATGTTTGTGAATCTTCTCTGACACCGAGGGCGTTTGTTTGACAGGCCAGGGAATCGTCTGGAGCTTTTTTTTTTAATTATTATTAAACCCGGTCCAGGTTAGACCTGGTTAATGGATCGGGTTTTGAATCACAAAGATCTCAGTTTAACTTAAAATATATTTTTTTAAAATTTATTTTTAATATTTTATATAAAAAATTAAAAAATATTTCATATGAATATATATATATATATATATATATATATATATATTCCATGAAAAAATTAAAAAATAATTTATTTAAATGAAGGCTATATATGACTATTTTACATAAAAAAAAAAATACACTGAATCTCTGCTGGTAATCATGGATGAGGATGGCATGAAATGCTAGTATGATGGCCTTTTCATTACCTGGATTTCTTGGTGATTAAAGATCTTTTATATATATATATATATATATATATATATATATATATATATATATATATATATATATATATTTGTTGGCAGTGGTAGTTTTCTCTTTTCTCAAAGCAATTTTACTTATCCTATAATGATAGAACGAACACCTTCTCAAATGAACACGTGGGTAAGGACCATAAGACACTTCCTTTTTAAAATTTGCCCCAACAACATCTTTAGCCTAAAAATATAGCTCACTGGAGTTAATGACCTACAGATACAACCTGAGGCTCCCTTGCTATATAATACTTCAAAAACTATCTTTTCTGAAGTTGTGGTTTATCTGGTTTGTTTTTGTATTTTAAAAGTGTTTTTTTAAAAAATAATATTTTTTATTTTTTTCTTTGCTTCAAATTAATTGTTTTTGCTGTTTTCAGATCATTTTGATGTGTTGATGTTAAAAATAATTTTTAAAAAATTAAAAAAATATTATTTTGATACATTTTCGAGTGAAAATCAATTTGAAAAGCTACCGCAACCACACTTCCAAACAAGCCAAGTCCGCAAAACTTCACATGTTTTTAATCATAACAATTTGTTCTTTTTAACACCATACTTTTCTTAGCTTTAATAGTTGAAGGATTATAAATGTTTGTATATATGCTACATAACTAATCAGTTGATTATACGTTTCATTAACTTTATTTATACAAACATATTTATTTATTAATAAAAGCTTTATTTATCTTTAATATTCATCAAATATTTGATTAATGAATCTAAAGTAAAGATAAAATTATTGAAACAAAAATGTTTTACAAAGAAAATTATAAAATTGTTATATATAGGATTCATATTTCGTCAAAACATTATTCCTAAATGTTTTTAGTCAATGCTTTATTAAGACTGCACATTAATTAGATTAGTTTTGATTTATACATATTATGTTCTCTCTTTTATTAAATGAAATAATTGTTCTTATAAGTTAAGATATGAGAGATATCTAGAAATAATATGTAGATGTTTATCATATAACATGTCTACTGAATTGAACCACATAAGAATTTTATATGGAGAGATCACTTGTGTCTATAAAAAGGATCACATGACAATTTTGTAAGTGATCCTTAGACTTGAGAGATCACCAAGTTATCTTGTATAAGAAATGTTATGCTTTAATCCTACAACACGCTGTCCTAATCAAGGGTAACAAACATGTGAATATTGGGTATAACATGAATTATATAAAGGTATTTGAGTAATCAAGAGTGGACTCATCACCCTAGGTGAATTAGAATTTTTTTTTTAATATGTTCTCAAATAGTATTGATTATTGCGCAAGGTGCAATGAGATTTGAAAAGAGTTTTAAATCTTATTCAAAAAATTAATTACTATAGTGTTGAGAATAAACATGATTTGACAGAATAGACACATTTCATGCTATAATATTTAAATCAAGACATTGTTGATGAAAGGATAATAATTACACTGACAAACTAGTCATTGAAAGGTTATGTCAAACCAATTATGACTTTTCTAATATTTAGAGGATCATAATACTTTACTATATGTTATACTTAATATTTAATTATAAATCAATCGATGAATTGAAAATAAATTATTATGTTTAATTTATTTAATCCTATTTTATTTAGGATTGTAATTTATATTTGGCCCAACTTATTAGAGAACCTAATAGGTCACACATGTAAGAATCATTGGTCAATAATTATACTAGGATGATTAATCAAGTATGATTGAATTGTAAATAAGTTTTTGAAATAGAGGACTATAATGTAATTTTTACAGGGAACTGCAATTCTAAACCTAAAAAATCAATTAGAGACATGGTTAAATAAATTTATAAAATTATCCTAAAATAATTTATGCGATATTATTCAGGGATAAATTGATATTTTATCATTTATTGGGGTTTTCAGGTTTCCTTATGAATAGAATGTTATGCTTTTTATTTTCTATACAGTATAAGAATACACAAAACACCTAAAAAATACAAAAGAAAATTATCAGTACTTAGAGGCATATCAATTTCTCTCTCCTAAAAATGTTTAAGATATTTATCACTAATGGTTGGATTACCGTTAGATATTGGATACTTGGATGACTTGTAGTTTGCGATAACCTAACATTAAAGCAATTATTCAAAGTAAAAAAGAACATTTGATATTGATGTAATCTCTATACAAACCCTAAATAATTCTAGATCTATCTAACAAGATCCTTAGAACTCTAAAAAAAAAATTAAATTTATTGTTTTTGTTATGTAAATGTATTTGAGAAACCTAACAGTGGTATCAAAACCTTTGTTAGAAAATTAAAGTTGTTCATTCTATATTTTGATTGTTATTTACATTAATTGTGAGTTAATTTTATGTGCAAAACAATTATTCCAAAAATTATTTTTTCTCTCCGAATTTCTTTCATGAAAAAGGTATTGTTCTAGCTAGATATGGATGGATTTTTCAGATTTGGCCAGTAAATAAAAATAAAGGTGTTCAACGCTTTTATAAACATTGTTGGTGATGTAACGACAACCATTATTGTTGCTACTATGATAGCCTTTAATATAGGCAGTCCCCCATGCCGACAACAACTATTGATGTTTAGGAAGAAGATAGAGACAAAATTGTAATTTTACCCCATAGCTAAATGTTAGGTTTTAGGGAAAATTGATGAATTTGCCCCTACACCTTATAACTTATTACAATAGGGTTTTTAGGGTGTAATTTATGAATTTACTCCAACAATTTATTTTTTATTACAATATGGTATATGTGATAGAATTATGATTCTGTCCCTCCATATATAAAATATTGATTTTATATTTTAAAACTAAAACCTAAATTAAATTAATTATATAATTAATTTTCCTAATAGGATTAGGATTGAATTAAATTCAATTTTTTTTATTTTTGTAATATCATAATAGGATTAGGATTTAATTAAAAAAATATTTAAGAAAAATGATTTTTCTAAATGAAAAAAGTGTTGAAACCAGAAAGTTTTATGTAATAGATCCTAAAATAGTTTAGGTTGTTAATAAGAATTGTAATATGATTAAGTTTCTTATTGAATTTTAAAGATTATGTTTAAAGAAATATTTTATTAAATAAAATTTATTATGTTTTTAAAATTATTAAATTAGATTTGATTTAATATTTATAAGTGTTAAAAATATTGTTTTAAAATTACATATAAAGTCAATAATTATAATTGAAGCATGAAAACTATTTCTTTATGCATATTAATGTATTATTATGCATGATGGATGATTATAAAAATTTAAAGACCAATGTGGTTGTGTTTTTTAATGATTGAATGATTATAATATTAAATATGACATGCATGTCTTATATTTTCTCTATTTTTCTTCTAGGGATGTAAAATTCTTTTCTCATCTAATTCTTCTTAAATTTAACTCAAGGTTTATTATTCAATTATATAAATGTTATATAATTTAGATATGAAATATTATTTTGTAACCAGGACGAAGAAAGAACAAAGAAAAAGGCTACAACCGTGGTGCTGACAAAGAACTTATGAAGATTTGTTGCAGCTACCTAGGTTTTAACCACTTAATTCTTTGTTATGGCTTGAGAGAGTTATCTTAGATTTGTTCATAATCATCTAATTAGAATGATATGTTAATGGTGTATGTTTATATATAATTTTTATGTATGATATATCACTAATGCCATGAAACGAGACTTAATTAAAATAATAAATCTCTCATTTATATATTAAGTATATGTTGAAAATATGATTTATTGCCTTCCGATTTTTTATGCATAAAACCAGAGTTCTATTTATGGATATCTTATTGAGCTACTCAAGGTTATCATTAATCAAATATGTTTAATGCTATAAAATTAGGCATTACTTAACTAACTTATATGATTTGAATGAGTTATTTATGATTATATAATATTAGAGGCAATAGTTAGGCGAAACATATATGATATGTTTAGACAAATAGTTGTCACCTAACTGATCTAAGAGTCATATAAAGATGTGATTGATAAGCTATATGATCTATTTAATTTGATTTGATTTGATTTGTTGAGTTACTTAAGGTCGTGAAAATTAAATGGGATCCTAGTCCACTAGGAGATCTAAGTGAGGTTTCTTAAATTAATAGTAAGGGTTATTAAGTTGCAGGAAAATAATGGGAGATCAAATTATGATTAAAGACCTTATCTAAATTTAGTTATAAATATTTATGCATGAAACCAATACTCGTTATCTTTACATGAATAGATTGATAGATTACCATGAGTAAAAATAAATATATCCATATGTAGCATATTTGATGCTAATAAATTATTTGAACCAAACTTCCTTGACTGGTATTGAAATGTGAGATTGTTTTGAAACAAGAAACAAAGTTATATGTTCTTGAAAATCACATTCCATTTACCCTTGATGACAACACTTATGATAAAGTTAAGACTAAATATCAACGTCATCTTAATGATGATTAGGAGGCTATATGTGTAATGTTAGTCAGCATGCCACCTGAACTTTAAACATAACTTAGGACTATGAAAGCCCATATAATAATTATGCATCTCAAAAAGTTGTTTGATGTGGCTAGTAGGACTTCAAGGTATGAGACTTTTAAGAAATTGTTCTGATGTAAATTGATAGAGAGTTTTGTGACAAACACTCATGTGTCGAAAATGATTGATAATTTTAGAAATTAGGCCAATTAGGCTTTGTCATAGACCATGAGTTAACAGTTGACTCCATCTTATAGTCTAAACATGGAATCCTACTTTGGGCATTAAGAAAGATAAGGGTATTTATAATTATTATGGAAAAGAAAAACACTAAAGAAAGATTCTACAAAGATTATCTTGCAACTGTGAAGGCTAAAAATCTTATTGAAGTTTCTACTTCATGTGTTTTTGTGATTGAATAAAGGTAAAATGGACCTATGAGCTGGTAAAGAAGCAAGAGTTGCTGCATTAACTTTACCAAGTATGTTGATACTAGAACTTGATAATTTATATTTTGTTATAGCACTTTCTAGAAACATGGTATCCATTTTTGAATGGATTAAAATTTATTATTAAGATTAAATGTTGTTCTTTCTATAATAATAATGTTTATTATAGATCTGTCATTTATACAAATGTTTTGTATATACAAGATCTAAAAATGCCATGTTCAATATAAATTGCAATAACAAATTAGATAATCAATATCCAAATTATTTATGGCATTGTAAACTATGTCATATCAATGAAACAAGAATCACTGAGTTATATAAAGAAAAGTATTTAATCCTTTTGATTATAAACTATATAAAATTTGTTTATTGGGTAAAATGATCAAAACACCCTTTACTCAAAAACTAAAAGATCTAATGAATTGTTAGGTCCAATATTTACAAATATATATAAACCATGAACGATTCTTGCCAAAGATAGATATACATGTTTCATCATTGATGACCATATTGGATATGATCATGTGTATTTGATGAAAGTCTAAATAATTTAAAAGGTTCAAATAATTCATAAATGAAGTTGAAATATAAATTGAAAAAAATATTAAGATACTTTAATCGAATTGAGGTGGTGAATACTTCAACTAAGATTTTCTAGATTATCTAAAAGAGAATAGGATTCTCTTCCAATAGAGTTTTTAAAAGGAAAAAATATACATTGTTGGATATGATGTAGTCCATGAATCCTTCAAACTCAAGATTCATAATCTCTTCATTTTCAATATTTTTAGCATATAAATTTTAATATCAAGGGTATTTAAGCACTACCATCTATCACTTACCAACCATCTAGGCTTTTCATATCAAACTAATAGACACCTTAACTAAGAAAAATGGATTAGATTGTTTGAGCTAAGAGATAAACTGATTATCCAATACATAAGCCTTATTCCTAAGCTACTTGGATATTTTGGGACCTCATCACCCTTTATCATCAAGTGATGCATATTTTGAGTTGTTCAAAAATGTAGATTACTGGTCACCGGGATTCAAAACACCACTAACACACATGTGTTTTGACTCTTTTTGTGGACCTTCCAACCTAAAATAAAAGACCAAATACATTTCTCAAACTCTTATTTATAACTGTATAGTAGCTTAGTAATTGGAAGAGAATTTTATTCATCAGTAGATAACCCGTAACAATATATCAATCATGGTCAAATCTTTTAAAAGCAAAATAATATAGCAGTTTCCTGCAATAAATCACTCGTGTAGTGTTTGGGATTGTAGTTGGACCATAATTTTGAAAATTTCTGAATTCTTTTATCTTTAAATTATTTTTTATGTGTTTTTTTGATAGTTTTGATGTGTTTATGTCAAAAATAATTTTTTTTAAAATAAAAAAAATATTATTTTGATGCTTTTCCTAGCGAAAAACACTTTGAAAATCAACATCTATCACAATCTCATACACGCTATAATCAAGTTCTTGATCTTATATCATTTCTAGTTCTATTGATCATCAACCAAATAAGTATATTGGTGTTCAATATGAAGTTGCTACCCTAAGATAAACAAGTTTGCATAGAATTCCAAAGTACCAACAAGCCATTCATCCACTTATCTTTATGAAAATCATCCACTTATCTTTATGAAAATGAACCAAGTTGCCATTGCCTTTAATCCAAATAAAGTCACAGATCACAAACTGTCTTCCATAATAGTAATGTGTTAAACAAGGCTCTGCACTACGTTGCGGGTTCATATTATTTTTTCTATAAAATGTTTAGGTGCTGCAAGCACGTTTTTTATTTATAAAATCCAATAACCAAGGTAATAGTCCCAACCAACCATATAATTTGGTTTTATTTGAATAAGATGAAAAAAAAAAAGCAAGAATAGCAAATAGAAAAAAAATAAAAGTGACTACAATAACCAAGGAAAAAAACCATATCCGCAAAGAATATGGAAGGAAGGAATATGATAAAAAAAAAAAAGAATATAAAAAACTAGTGTGTGTCAACCTAAGCTAACGTTGCAAACATGTAATTTGGAGATTAAAGGGTGAGTTGGTCTGGGTTAACCTGCCAAACTTCCTAGGTCATAAGGTTGGAATAACTTGATAGAAAAAATTTGAAGAAACCGCATAGCTATTTAAAAAAAAAAAAACAATGTCAAACAACAAAACTGGAAAATAAAATAAAAGAAAAAAAGATATAAAAAAAGAATGTTAAATCCTGTTAACTTTTCAAACTCGTGACTTGGGCCATCAAACCATAAGCATAATACATGGAAAAACTGCAAAGCCCAATCTCTAATAAATGAAGCGCTGAAGGATAAAATTGGATAAAAAAATAAAGCACACAAAAAGACTTAAAATAAAAAGTAGAAATTAAAAGAATAAGGGTTAAAATAAAAAAAAACAAATAAACTAGAGGAAAACAATAAATTTTCAATTTGAAGGTTAAATTGAAAAGAATAATAATCATAACAAAAGGATCAAAAAAATCAAAAGAATCAGGATGAAATTGTAAAAAATAATAAACCATAAATTTGAATTGAATGATTATATTAAAAACCAATAAAACTTCTATAAAATCGCTAAAGAAATCAAAAGAATAAGGATCAAAATGAAAAAATAATATATGATAAAAGAAGTGGAAAAAAAAGATGTCGACCCGTATTAACTTTCCCAACATGTGGTAAGGTAATGAGATAAGAATAACCCAACAAATCACTCTTTTAAAACCTGACCCGAACCAACAGTTTGAATAATGACCTGGGTGATTTTGGGCATAAGTCGAGTTGGTTTCCATAAAAATAGATAGAGAATTGACATGGTATGATCCTGTAAAAAAAAAACGAATTGTCCTGCAATCCAATTAGCCATGGAAAAACCTAGTAAGGTAATGAGATAGGGATAACCCAACAAATCACTCTTCTAAAACCTGACCCAAACCAACAATTTGAACCATGACCTGGGTGATTTAGGGCACAAGTCAGGTTAGTTTCCATAAAAATAGGCAGAGAATTGACATGGTATGATCCTATAAAAAAAATGGATTGTCCCGCAACCCAATTAGCCATGAGAAAACCTAGTCAAACTCGTAACCTTTTTATTTTCTTCTTTTTAACTTGTTTTTTTTTCAAAGTCATGTCATTTCTACATGTTTATAATAAATAAATAAATTAAGGTGACTCGGGTTAACCTGGATCAACCCACCTAATCCTTATATTTCTTAACTTTTATAGTTCACTGTCATTACTTTTCATCTCATAATCATGACTATTTTTCCATGTTGTTCTTTTAAATATTTGTATGGAAAATATGAGTTTTGATTGTTCTACCTTACATAATGAAGTGAGGTGGTCTCCTATTGTGTTAAATGTTTTATTTACATTAACTATAAACATTATTATTCTCTCATTGGCTTAAACTAAGCCATTTTGAATAAATGGTTAAACAAGTTTTGTTTTCTTTCCTTTTTTGTTCTTTGCTCAAACTAAGATTCCTTCTTTATGTTGTTTTTCTTCTTTAGCTCATAAACTCTTCTTCTTTGCTATGAGATGTAGTATGATATCCTTATTGGTTTCTAAAAGTAGAAACTCGTATAAGGCTATTCCTACTTTGAATAAATGGTTATGTGTTTTTTGATAGATCTTTTTTTGGGGTATCTTAGTGTACTTCCTTGCATGAATGCATGAGAAAGAGAAATGAAAATGCAACCATTACATGTCTATAGGGTCTTCAATTAAGGGAGCTTGTTTGTAATAAATATGGTTGGGATGTTTTATTCTGGGCATTGATGACCTTTTTTTTTTGTCAAGCCTGTTTGGTTATAAAGTATAGGCTTTTGATAACATAAAAGTAAATAGGTTGGGCTTTGGTATATGGGGTTTTTCCATATATAATCTGTCTTGAATAAGTTCTGAGTTTGGTTTAATTTTTGGCTTATTAGACTAACTTGGATCATGAAGATATAGACTTTGTGCCTTTGGATTATGCATAATAATCTTGGGTTGATCTTGATTGCTTTGTGAGCTAATTTGATTTGTTTTTGAGCTGTGATGCTTATAGAATTCCAAGCTTACAACATTTTGCATGATAAAAAAAACTAAAAAAAAAGAATTTTGCTTATGGCCAAGTTCTTTCAAAAAAATAATGTTTTTGCATATATTGCCATTGTACAAAAAGAAACCTTTGTTTTGTTCTTCATAAAAATAAATTTTGCATATTTTAGCATTTTTTTTATTTATCCTAGAGTTTTACAAAAGATGAAAAAACAAAAGTATTTTGCTTGCGTACTTGGACTTTATAACAACTTTATAAAGTTTATTAGAACTTGATATAAATTAAAAGACCTACTAGACTGACATACCTAAACTTTAAAAATGAAACTCGACCTTGATTTTTATCAAAATAAAATATCTTGATGCTTATTTCTATTGTTTTGAGTTAATTCACTCATAGTGAGTCGTTTACTTGAAGCACAAAAACAAAAAAATTAGAACAGTTTTTCCAAATAAAAATTTTCAATTCAAATAAAAATGTCAATAATAGATAAAATATATATTCATTGACGCAAGAGTTAGGAATACCGACTTTAGTGATATTTACCAATGCTAAAATTGAGATACATTTTGGATCACTAATGCTAGAGTTAGGAATATTAGCACTTGGATTAATAATAAATTTGAACCCTAATATTAACTAATGCTAGAGTCAGGAACATTAGACCTCTTGCATGTAATACTTACCAATGCTAGATTTGAAAGTATTTCTTAAATATTCACTAGAGTTAGAGTCAGGAATATTATAGGCAAAAAATAAATAGTATACCACAATAGACCCTTAGCAATTTAGGACAAGACCAATAATACAATTCCTTCGATATGCAGCTTTAAGGGTAATAATATCTTTCTTTTTAGTAACTAGTCATTTACCATAAAATTTGTAAGTTTGAAATTCTTAGAGACCATAATATTAGGTGGTGACTCTATAAATAAGACATTTTTCATTAAAAAGACATGATGTCAGGTATGCGTTCTTTCCTCTCTTTTTTTAAGGTCATTGCAATGTCGGGTAGTGATATAAATAAAAAGAAAAAGAAAAAAACCCTAGCCATCCAAACTTTCTCCCTCGAAAAACAACTTTTCCCAGTAAATTCACATTGTCTTCCACTCATCTCCAACAATGAAAAAATCCACCCCACTTTTTTGGTAACAAAGCAATAACCCCACCACCACGCAACACCATTTTAACATCTCACTTTTCTTCCAAACCTTTTTTCCCGTCTCTAACCAAACCAACCACTTTGACAAAGCCCATCTTTTGGTTGATCAACTCATTTATCAATTTAGTCTTCCAATCATCAAAGAACCCCTCACCTCATGTCATGTTGATAGGGCCACCAAGAGTAACAACCAACCATAGTAAGGTAGATAAAATTGATAAAAAAGAGAAGTTGATCTTCTTTTGACTCGATCTCCCCCCACAAACATCGGTGTGCCTCATTGCTATTATAGGAAGAAATAGGAAGAGGAGATGCACTTTATCTAGTTGGTCTTATGCACCAACTCTTATTGGAGCATGATTCCACATGTTACCATAGTCTATTTAACAAAACAACATATGTCTCCCATGCACCACCACTTTTCAACACTTTTCTAATAGCTTTTGGATGATTTTGTACCTTTTAAAGGTCGATCTTAAACCTCAAATGAATATTTTATGTGTTTTGAATGATTAGATGTATTGTTGATTGATATGAACTTTAATTTTTCAGGATCGTGGACTGTGACATTTTAGTGTAAGTTTGGTATGTTTTAGTTTTATATGTATGGCGATTGTTGACTTATTATGTATATAATATTATTGTTCATAAAGTCAACCCAATATAAATGAGCCATTCAGGATGTTGGCACATGGAAGACAAAATTCCTTGATTTGTGATTCGATTTCCCTATATTCAAAGTTATTTAAAAAAATATTATAATTTTTCTCATAGTTTTGTTTGGTAATGATAATCTTTATTATTTATAAATCCAACTTAGGATAAATGAATCATTTGATTATTGTTCAAGGATGATGAGAAGCAAATAACAAAAGCTATTATTAATATATGACTCCTCATTACTTGTATATAAAAAAAATTACAAATCTTTTTATAATTAATATATGCTAAACATTGGGTTTTATTTATTGATATTTTAATTTAACATTAATATTTTATTAATATTAGGTTGGCTTCATACACAGAAAGGTTGTATTTGAGCTTCATAACATTGACGAAGAAAATGAAGGATAAACCTATGTGTCCTGGTGGTACAATGTTTGTTGCACTGTACTTGAAATTTTTGGAGAGAGGTTAACTCTTGATGATGTTGTGGAGCTAGATGCAGTCGTGCTATTGATGAGCCCAAATCATCCAGTAGACGACAAAGACATAGATAGATAGATGAGTTATATTGATATATTTTGGGATTCCAATTACTAGAATGATATATTATTTAAGTATTTAAAATTCATTTTGCATGTATATATGTTTTTTTATTTGCATTCGTAGAGCTTCTTGTGATTATAAAATATGAGAATTTGTTGAGTTTTGTTAATGTGGTTCTTTGCATGTTTTTTTAAGTGAGACAAAATTCTGGGTATGGTTCCTAAATAGAAAAAACTCAGCCTAAAATTTGTTAAAATTGAAATTTTTTTAACTCTTTAAAATCATTAACTAAATTAAATGTCATATTAACAAACTAAATAATAAACCTCATAAGAAACATTTATTTTTGTTAGATTTAGATGTTGGACAAAATTTGTTGCTGGGAGGGGGGCAATAGCCAAACTACCAATCCTTTAGCTTAAGTGGTCGGTTGATTGAACCAATTGTATGAATCGGTCAGCCGATTCACATAAAAACAATAACTTTATGAAAATTTTCTTCCAAACATGTTTTATGAGTCAAAATATACATTTTTGTCCAACTTGTAGACCAAAAAATAAACTCCAATTAAAATCTTAAAAAGTTATTGTTTATATAATAGTTGTCCTTTGCTTTTCAGTGTCAACCAGTCAGCTAGTTTAATTGACTATTACAAATCAGTCGACTAATTTGTCTTTCTTAATAATACTGAAATTTAATTGATGTTGCGGTTATGAACCATGATATCAAATAAAATCTTGTCACGGTTGTAAACCACATCATTTAATTGATATCACGGTTTAGAAACATAACATTTGATTAAATATCGCGATTTCAAACCGTAATATTTAAATAAATATTGCAATTTTGAAATATAATATTTAAATAAATATCATGTTTCTAAATTAAAAATCAATTAAATATCATGGTTTAGCATCGCGATACCTAAAAATATGCTATTTTATAAAGACTTTTTGTAATTGTGTTAATTTGTCGGAACTTTTTATTTTGTATGGTAATGGCAGAATTTGTCCCATCGAAAATAGGTTGGATGGTCCCTCGAATTAAACTACAGAGAAAGTCGTTCGTCATGCTTCATAAATCCAGATCACTAGCATGTGACAACTTTGTTTATTATGAAAACGGATGACAATTATTTTTGATTATTCCCACAATGTTTCACGTAATTGTCCTGTCCAGCTGTGCCTCCCCACCGTCGTCGTCCTTGCATTTTTCTGGTTACAGATGGTGTCTTGTAAGATGACTAATCCACCCCCTCCAATGGGTTCTACTTCTGTCGCTTGCATCTCTTGCAAATCAAGCAAACCCAACTCATCCAATAACAGTGAAGTTGTTTAAGTTGTTATTGCGTTCAAAACACTATTCTTTAAAAAATTAATTTTTTTATATTATTTTGATATACTAATTTTAAAAATAAAAATATATTATTTTAATATTTTTTAAATAAAAAACATTTTAAAAAATAACTCCTATAATACCTCATACATAAACAGGGACAAAACAGTTAAAAAGATTATGTAAAATAAAATATTCTTGCTTATTAATTCAGTTGTTCTCCTAAAAGGGAAAAACTTCGATATCAAACATGATGCCTTAGTTTTTCTTTTCTTGACGAGAGTTTAAAGGCTAGTCTGTTCATGATGAATGAGACTTGTAAACACCTGAAACACTAAGAATTCATTAATGGGTGGATTAGCCATTGGATTTTTGTCTTTTTTCTAATTTCTAGACCTTTTGGATTTAAAGAGAGAAGGAAGGAAAGAGAGTTCAAGTTTCAAATTAACAGGTTTTTTTTTTTTTTTTCTTGGTAAATATTCTCTCCACACTTTCTTATTTCTTGAAGAAACAGAAATACCCCCAGAAGACAGCATATGGCAGCCTTCTCTGTCAATGCCCCCCTCTCCCCTTCAAACTCCCTTCCACATCAAAAAACCAATTTTCAACAAAGACGTTCGAAACTCTTTTGAAGTAGACTTTCATTTCTTAACACACAACAGAGAGACTAATTTTCAGAAATGGACAGGCAGAGAAGTTTCTCCTTCAAATCCACAAGATCCTTGGTATTTTCTTTCACAATCTCTTCTTTATTCTTTCTCGTATTTTTTACCATCTGGGTGTCCAAATCTACCCCTTCAATTCTCCAAGAAACAAACTTTGAGCTTAACAAAACCTCCCTTGTAGCGAGTTTGAAACCACTTAGTGTACAGCCCTTCAGTGACTTGACTATAAATTCCTCATCATCTGACCTGAAAAGTTCAATTTTTGTAGATACCCATTTTAGAGAACCTGAAAATATTTCTGGATTTGCTAGCATTTCAGTTATTAAAAGAAAGGGCAACGAATCTGAAACTAGTGAGAAAGACAGAGATGGTGTAAATGGTAGTTTTAGCACGGTACAAGAGAGTGCGCTGGTACCAGAAACTGCGAGTGTTGAAAAGAAGAAGAGTAGATCAATTTCAACGCAGAGAATTGAAGTTCAGAGTAGTGAGAATATTGCAGAAGAGACTAGAGGAGCTGCTTCACAGGAAAAAAATGAAGCTCCAAACAAGGAGGGGATTCGAAAGAAGAAAGAAGGACCAATTTCAGTGGCAAATATTAAGACTTCGAGGAATGAAAGAAATAAAGAAAAGAGCATGAGAGAGTGTGATGTTACAAAAGGGAGGTGGGTATATGATGAGAACTATCCTCTCTACACAAATAGTTCATGTCCTTTCATAGACGAGGGCTTTGATTGTGTTGGCAATGGGAGATTGGATAAAGATTACATGAAATGGAGATGGCAACCTCAAGACTGCAACATCTCAAGGTACATCAATTTACATCAAACAGTCTTTCTCTTTCCTTTTATTTTGAAAAAGTAGGGGCTTTATGATTTAATTGAAAGGGCAATGGTGGAAAAGACAGAAGCACACAATGTTGAAAATTCTTTTCGTTTTGAAACGGGGTGTTGTTCCATTCCACAGATTCAATGCGACAAAAATGCTGGATTTGATTAGAGGGAAGAGGCTAGTTTTTGTCGGCGATTCAATTAACAGGAACCAATGGGAATCCATGCTGTGCATGCTAATGGGAGCTGTTAAAGATCCTAAGAAGGTGTATGAGACCCATGGAAGGAGAATCACCAAGGAGAAAGGGAATTATAGCTTCAAATTTGTGGTAAGATCAAATTTTGCGATACTAACAAGTTATTCTGTTGGACTTGTTGCTGATTTTTGAGATTGGTTTTGCAGGACTATAAATGTACAGTTGAATACTATGTGTCACATTTCTTGGTTCATGAGAGTAAAGCAAGGATAGGGTCCAGGAGAGTGCAGACATTACGAATCGATGCCATTGATCATGGTTCATCAAGATGGAGAGGAGCTGACATTTTGATTTTTAACACTGCACATTGGTGGTCTCACTTCAAAACAAAAGCTGGGTCGGTATATTCTTGACCTACTCAACTTCAGAACCTAGGCTAGTGCATAGTTTTTATGGGAATTTTGTTTTTTCAAATAAAAAATTGCTACTGCTGGAAGGTATATTAGGATCTGGTTTCATTAAGAAAGCATGGAATATATTGAATGTGGCAAACTCACAACATTATTACCAGCATGCAGGGTGTCTCTAAAATAGAGCAATATAGCTTTGGAAAAGACCATCTAATTTCTTTGCTTCCTTGTATCTATATTAGGCCGTTTGTAACTTCTGCTGACCTTGTAACAGGATCAACTATTACCAGGAAGGTAACCAAGTTCATCCCCAGCTTGATGTTTCTATAGCTTTCAGAAGAGCTCTAATGACCTGGGCATCATGGGTTGATAGGCACATTAATCTGAGAAAGACTCGAGTTTTCTTTCGAAGCTCGGCGCCTTCTCATTTCAGGTATGTTCAGTGCTGTCATGTTCAATGCCTTGGCCTCCACGTATCAAATTGTTGAGTGGCTTTTGATGCATTATACAGGGGCGGACAATGGAATTCAGGTGGGCAGTGTATGGGTGCTACTCAACCCCTTAATGAAACTTCAAGTACGGGCTATTCTGAGAAGAATTCCATTGTTGAAGAGACCATCAAGCACATGAAAACTCCTGTGACTTTCTTGAATATAACTGGCTTCTCGGGCTTTAGGACAGATGGTCATCCATCTATATATGGAAAAAGACCTGGTAAGCGCTATGCATCGAGCATCCAAGATTGCAGCCATTGGTGTCTTCCAGGTGTTCCAGATACATGGAACGAGTTTTTGTACTTTCACTTGCTATCTAAAATAGGCTCTAAACAAGGGGATACGTTTCAGTAGAAGTGATTTGTACTTTTCAGCTTGTACATTCTTTTCATTCCTCGTAATCTTCCAGGCAGGCATGTGGGGATTTTTTTTTTAATTTATTTTTTGGGGGAGAGAGGTGTTTTACTTGAGATTCAGACGAATGGAAACTGTAAGGAATTCATCACTATGAACCAGATTCTTAGTCCTTTGCAGATTCTGAAACGCCTAGTTTTCCAACCACAAGCATGACGTTTTTACACATATACTAACACTGTGGTTACACTGATAGCGTCCAAGGAGGATGTGGATCTGATGAGACGCGAACCCACCCCAGCTAATAATGCACATGGATGCTTCAAAGCTCAAGGTCAAACAATTGCCTACCAGCCTCGAAGGAAAGAAACAAAGTAGGAAAAGAAAAATGCCTTATTAGTTATGGTAATAACAATTTTACATGAAACAACAGCATATTTCACCGGATACTGTTGGCTTCTACAGGAAACTGCAAGATCAGTTTCAAACTCAATATCAATAACAATGTTTGACCTTATTGCTATCCTGTCTTTTTGAAAGAGTCAAATTCACAGGAAGCGCACTTGTGCGTGCATCTTTGTACAAATAAATGATGGCATGACCTGGTATAGGCAACTTATGTTCATTCTATGAGTAAGAGACTGTTCAAATACACTTAGGAAGTACAGAAACATGCTCCATAATATCAAGCCATGCCAATAATCATCCATCAATGTGATTGGTGTTTCTTTGCTCTACCTTGGGAGATTGTGGAATCATCTCTTTTGGAACCCTCGGGTTTTCGAGCCCACGCGGGTGCCTGGTCTGGCCCATAGCGATAATCATAGAATAGCTCCTCACAAGCTTCTATATGCTCCTTTGCAAAGATGCCCACTCGATGATCTCCTGCTACCAGCATTACCTGAATGATCCAACATAATATCTAAGTCCATGTCGAAGAATGAAAAATTAACATGGTAATCACTGAAACTTGAATACCTTAGCATAGCAATTAGGATTTGATGAATGGTTTGCAAATTTCAGCTTATCCCCCTTTCGGTAAGCATCAAGGACAAACTGGAAAAAAAGAAGAAGAAGAAGATGAAGCAAGCCACATTAACCGGCGAGGAAGATAGCCACAAAAACAGACTCAGTAAATCACTCTGAAGAGAATAGATTCTGCAAATTGCATTGAACTTCTGAAAATGTAAACCAATTTAGCTCTCCAAATCAGATACCATCACTTTACTGCTCAATTGTCAAAGGAGCAGCCATTTGAACATGAGGTGAATTTGGTCTCAAAGGATAGCATTATTATTATGTTCTTACTCACGGTATTATCTATTTTGTAACCAGTAACTATCACTTGCCTGATCATTCAAGTCAAAAAGGAATGATGAGTTAGCACGATCATAGATTTTCCCACGCTTATCCGCTTCTCGATGAGAGATCAATTCACCAGTATATTCTCCAAGATAATCATTTTTGTTGACGGAGTTCTGAAACCACATCATCAAATTCATTGCACAGAACAAGTCCCGAGTAATGGAGAGCATGACAACAGAAGCAGGCAGTAAGTAATACCTTTAAAAAGGCTCCCCATCCAGCAACATCAGACTTTGCCAAGAGGATCTGAAGAATGATATATATTTAGTGTGGAAGACAAAAAATTTCTTTCAGAATGTATCTATAATATTAGTATGATAACTGTTGTTTTTCTGAATCACTCACTCTCTGCTGCTGCCTTAAAAGAAGCCTCATGTTTCCACATTGTCCATCTCCTCGTTTTGGAGGCTCTCCTAATGAGCCATCTCCGCAACTGCATAAAAACAAAAATGTTACACAAAATGCAGAAGAATGAAAGAAAGAGAAGGTCAAAGAGATTGAAAAATTAAGTAACCCTGGCCATCAATAGATCCCAGAATTTATTAACTCAAACCGGAGATCAAATTGCAAAAGAAACATGGATTGAATAGTTCAGTAATCAGATACATGGGACTGAAAGAGACATTAATTCAGAACAGACAGGTTCCCATGACTGAATAAATCAATCAAACAACTTCATGCTTTACTTTTCTTTCTTTCTTTCTTCTTCTTCTTCTTTTTTGATATGAAAATCCCTGAACTATCACTAGTATTCTTTAAGTCACCAGATTGCTCTGAAACTGGAGCCTTTGAAACATGGAACTGGACTGATACAAAGATCAAATGTTTGTCCGCCTGGCTCCAGTTTGGATAGAAAACACTAAAGTCCAAAAATTCCAACTTCTCACAACTAGATAAAATGAGATCAATTTCCGAGACAACTAATATTCAGTCGTGAACCATCTTTTTCTACGGTAAACAACCAACAAATAACTTGAGACGAAGCCTATGAGCCTAATATTCCATTATCTCAGGGGCACATTTGTCAAATGATTCTGTTCTGGAGCTAACATCTACTTCAATCCACCGCCCCTATTGGATAATAAGGTCTTGTAGTATGGTGTGTGCGCATAAACTGTCACTGTTATGAAATTTGGAGGATGCAGGATACAAAGATTGAGTTAATGCCAAAAGGTGATGTACAGGTATGGCGAACTTGACAATACAACGCTATGGTGCTTACAGAAACACACACATATAAGAATGGAAATGCAATAGAGGTATGAATCTTTGCATAAAAAACAATGATTATCAAGTATAAGCATATAAAATACTTTACCTAACCCAGCAATTCCTACAAACATCTGGGTCACATTCACGACCAGCAGCAAAGCACGGGCATTGTCGACTTCTGCATTGGCTCTTTGCACAGTGGCATCCTCTGAAGCGATTTTTGCAACTTTTCGAGCACCTGAAGAATTTTAAGCTGAGTGGTAAGAAGCTTGATCCTGATTCAAATACTACTCGTAAAGATGCTGTACAGTACAAATGCAAAAGAGACTATTTTCTACATTATATATATGTTGCATTAACTTCTGTAATCAGTAGTCACCTTATGGAAAGATACATCAACATACCCGCAATATTTCTCACAGCAAGTTCCGTTATGCAGACAAGGGCACTGCTTTCCACACATTGACTGGCATCCACAAGGTGTAAACTGCTTACATGACTGATTTTTTCCATCAGCAATTCTTTTCCAAAATGATGGATGACCAGCAGACTTCCAAGAATATTTTAGTTTCCGTGCCCTTCCCCTCCTACGAAGTAAACGGGACCTTGTTGGCATATCTTGCTCCTACAGAAAACAAAAGGTATGGAAGAGATGGCTTTATAATGTAGAAACAACTTGTGGGATGAAAAGGCAGAACCCTACAGGAAAAGAAAATGGATATTGGTAGACCCCTATGGAATCAGAAAGAACAGAGGGAGGGAGAGAAGCAGTTAACTATAACAACATATTTAAAAGCAACTGCTGAATACAGTTGGAAATCAATATTCGAATTCTCACAAATATACGAACATGATTCTCTTCCACCCTTCTTTTGTCAAGGGCAGCTATCTTTTCCTGAAAAATCATTGGCATATGCCAAATCTATGGAGTACAATCACCAAGAAAGACAGCAAACTTGAGATGAGTTGAGGCAGATGGTTTCCTTTACAAAGCAAACTTAAGAATATGGTAGTATAATCCTTCCTGAAATATCATAAATCATAATGCATACCACATAATCTGTATCACTCTTCCCACTGTCTTCTAGAAATGATCTTGGGGCAACAGATCTATGAGGCATCATAGCTCCACTTTCACGCATGTAATTGGACACCTCTATACAAGTCTTTAAGCCTGAAAGTAAGTTCCTTGCAATAAGACAACTGCAAAGCACAAATCATACTTTGAGCACAACGTGAAAAATAAAGACATAAAAGTTTTGTTTGGCACAAAAGATAAGTGAAGTTACATTTGGATTTATCAAAACCAGTAAGTTAATTAGAAGAGGGATAAAAATTTCTGCTCTTTTGAAACCAACATAATTACATTATGTAACACTTGGTTAATTACAGGAATTTATAGGTTACATCCAGATTCCTAATAACAGAACATGGATTGCAAGCTTGCACTCCTGCATATCTAACAGTTTTCAAACAAACATTTGACACCTACCAATGATAAAGGTATCTCAAGACATGTATTATTGGTATCTGCATGCAAGTGTGAAATGTTATTTAAATAGGTAAACCCCATACCTGTTTTTCCCAAATATCTCCACTCCCTTCAGATATAGTTCTTTCTCAATGGGTTTCCACTCAGATTTTCTTAAAACCCCTTCCGCTGCTCTGTCTACTGAGGATGACTGTTTTGGTCTAGGCACTCCATAGACATCCTTTGCCCCATGCCCAACGTTCTCCTCAGTACCAGAACAAACAGTTTCAAAGGAATCATTGGTCGTCTTTTCTATGGTCATCTTAAGTTCAATTTTATCACTTGCTTTTTTAGCAGTGGAACCATGATCAGGAAATACACCTTCAGCAGCTTCATTTACTACATCCAAATGCAATAATCTTTTCTTTTTCTTACTAAAATCCTGCATATCATCAGGAGCCTGTGATGAGCCATCTGGTGCTATATCTGTATGCTGTGGTGCTTTGCGCTTTCGCATGTATTCTTGGTTATGTATCACCATAGCAGACATATCCAGATTCGGAGCTCCGGAAGCAGGTTCCAAGTTACAAAAAGCTTCTGAAATAACACTCATCTCTTTCTCCGTGATACTTTCTTCATCTATCATGAAGTCGACACCACTTGGCCCTTCAGCATCTGAGGCTGCTGCAGTCTTTTTTTCCTCTGTTGAGGTTGCAGTTTTTGTCCTATTAACAGAACCTCCTGGCAAGTCTTTGACAACTCTTAGCTGAAAGGCATTTACATTAATATCAGACTCACAATTTTCAATGCAGAATGTAAGAACTCCAGATGAAAAATTATAACAGCATATGCAACAGAAAAGATACATTAGAAGTCATTGGTAACCTTATGATCTGGCAAGTCCCTGGGGAGTGAATGAATACGTGTAATGGCAGTAGTAAATAAGAGTGTCCACATGAACAACAAATGCACACACATTCTAGGAATAATAATTACCTAAAAATTTGGAGTAACAGTGTAACTTTGAGTAACTTGTTTATGTGAGCAGTACAGACAGCACAATTAGTTACCAGCTTCACATATGTAAGAAAAAACTGTCTCGTAATTAAGGAATAAAAAATTAAAAGGAGCGCATAGGATCATATACCACAGAAAGTTAACCTCTCCTGTAGCCTGTTATCTGCAGTTTATAGTGATTTTTGGTACATATATGACCTCATCTGGCCTAATGTTCTTAACATTTCAAGTTCCAATTGGTTAAAAATTGATCTTGTTGACCAGAAAAGCATCCCACTGTTTATGCTGAAAGTTTAAAATAAATCAAATAAAAATTGAAGAGAATTTTCAACCAGATAAAAGAACACACCCGAAGACTACATTGATCGCTGCAAGGTTTCCGATCATCTTCATATTCAGACCAATATGACTGCTTTTCACTCTGCCAAGCAAAGCCTCCTATTAGATATAAGAACACCTTACATTAAAAAATATATACTTTATACACACACAGAGCACTCATATAGAATGAAGGTTTCTACTCACAGGATTAATCAAAGTTTGCGAACAGCCATGGAGGCGGCAGTCAAATAGCTGTTCAAGATGAAAAAATCAAGGTTGAAGCAATCAAGGATTAATTCAGAAAAATTTCATCTCATGATTAGGCCAGAAATGAGTACCAAGCAACGGCGACAGAATAGGTTATCAAAAGAATCTAAAGCAGCGCTAAGGCTCTTTTCCATAGATATGCCCCTCCCAGTTACTGAATCACTAGTATCTTTGACACTTTGGTCACCACTATATTTCTCCTCAAGCGTCCTACATCGCTCCTGCAATATCAAACTCAGTAAGAAAATTAAGCCACAGGAAACCATTTTCACCAAACACGTAGTAATAGAAGCAACTAATGATGAAATCAGTTCAAAACTAAAAGCAGTTAATATAAATTCCTTTGTACTACCTGGATTTCTGTGGTGCCAACTCCAATAAACTGGCTAACAACATTCAGCACTTCCTCAGCTAATCCATGTTCCCGAGAGACCATCCTGCCAAATTTGACAGACAAAGTGTGAAGTACTTGGGACTGGTGGCAAATAATTGGTCATGAATTACAATCAGGGGTGTCATTAAGACCAGACAGATAGCATATTTTAATGTCTGCTGCTTCTGATTTAAGCACCAAAAGCGACAATTTTGATAAAAACAAGGACTTTAGAGTATGAATAACTACTATTGGTACATCCTAGAAGACCAAGAACGACAATAAGAACCGAATCTAATGAGAATCTTACAGCTTTCAAACTGATCTGCGCTGTTTTTAATTTTGATCTTAATATCAGTTCTTGACATATACTCTTTTGTGAAAGTTGATTAAATTTTGTTCAACAGCGTAGCTTTTGCTTAGGTTGCTAGTTTAACAAAAAAAAATGGTAGAGAGCAACACGGTTCATTATTAAGAATGCAATCATGCCATCCTAAATTTTAACAGGAAATTGCATTAAAAATATGTACCAAAATAAAATCAATCAGCTTACCACAAAATGCGATCTTCACCATCGCAAAATTCATGTTTTTCTTCCTCTGGTTCATTGTCTTCTTCACTATCACTACAAATCAGAGCTTCACTGCCATGTTGATCATAGTATATGCGTCTCCTGCCAACCACTGACTGGTCTTCTGCCATCCTCTGATTCCTGTGCTGCATAATTGCATACTTGAAATATAACACAAAAACAAAATCTCCATATATGAAACAATACGAGGGAGCCAACATAAATCATCAAATGTTTTGCATTAATTTCCCAACATATGGCAGGTTAAATTTCTCCAGGATCAAAAATGAATTATTGTTATCCTCAAAGAGCACCCAACAGGTAAATACAACAGCACATGTTTGCTTGCTTATTTATTTAGCATAAAAATGTGAAAGATGAGCAAGTACTATCTGACATACTTGTCCAAAAATATCCACGTCGTATACGGAGGTATCTTCTCTACGAACGGGAGCTTGGTACCCGTAGTGGGTGCAACTTCATGACCATTGATAACATCTTTATCACCCGATCCTTGAGCAAATCCACCATACTTACAAAGAGGAGTTCCAATTCTCAAAGAAATCATTTTAGAAACTCCATTCTGCCCCATAAATGTTCTCGAAGTTGCTAATCTTAGCTGAGAAACATCGGCTTCAAGTTTCCTTCTGTTTTTCTCAACTTTATCCTATACAAAAAAGAAAATAATCAAACATGAATTGCTTTCTTGTATATAATTATTGACCAAGCCATGAACAAACGAACGGCGATCAGATCACTAGCGACCCTCGAATACGGTAAAACTTCAGACTTACTTTTATCGAAACAACCCTTTCCGCTTGAATTTGTCTTTTAAGCTGATTCATCTTGGACGTAAGGTTTCCAACACCGTTATTTGACGGTTCTCCATCTGATTTCTGCCGATAACAACAACAATAATAAGAAAAGGTAGAAATCGAATTTATAATCAATGGATAAAATACCTTAAGCATAATAGCAAGCGATTATGCATAGTTCCATGGTGTTATCAATTAAATAATGGAAAATGAATTTATTATCAGCAGCTAAACACCTCATACATTCAATAGATTGAAAAATCTTAAGAGATTAAATGTATCAGAACTGATTTTCATTGTTTTTTCCATGCGATAAGAGTGAATCATCGTAATTATGTTAATCCAGGCCAATCAATAATTATCTATCTTATACAAGGATCAAGACCTGAATTCAGAGGTCTGGAGAGAGGAAACTAACTCTGAATTTAGAGGCAGAGTCGCTTGATCTTGACATCGCTCCACTGCTCTGCGACTCTCCACGGAGAAAGCGAGTGGCAAGCAGAGGGAACGAAGGGAGAAAAAGAAGAAGGAAAAAAACATGATTCGGATACGAGATTGACACGTGGTACGTGGTACGTGGTACGTGGTAATGGCGTGGCCTACTCTGTATGAATCTTGACCATCGATGAGATGCCAAGCGTCCATGAAAGCCCAATGGGCTAGGCTCGTTTCGGAGCACTTAGGGTATGTTTGAAAACGATGTAAATTATGTTTTTTTAAATTTTTTTAAAAATTTGATTTAAAATAATTATTTTTATATAGTTTCATATTATTTTGATGTACTGATATTAAAAATAATTTTTTAAAAATAAAATAATTTTATTTTAATATATTTGTAAATAAAAAACATTTTAAATTACCATATTATCATAATTACAAAAACACCTTTAGCAGAGAGTGTACTTAGCCTTTCAGCCAATCAAAAGCTTCGAGGTATCATTTTCAATGAAATGGAAACCCACCGTTGTCACTCTATTTATGTTGATATTTTCTTTCTTGTATTTGGTACCTTCACATTTTGTTTTAAAAGGAAAATTCAATCTTACCATTTCCATGAAAGCTACGTGACACTCACTTGAAAATTATTATAGAAACCACTCAAATATGTGGGGTTTTTACTCTATCATCCCAAAACCACTCTGTCTTTTATATACACAAAACAAAAGCCAAGAAATAAGAGGTATTATGGTTTTATATATATATATATATATATATATAAATAGAGATACGCATGTCTTTTTCAAATTCACTGGGGCATGGATGTTTTTTTGTCTTTCTATAGAAGAATGAAATTTCCAAAGTAATCTTATAGGAAAATAAAAAAAAGGTTTTATGTTCAAGGGTTTTATAGTAATTTTGTTTTTCTTTTACAATAAAATAACAAAAACACCCTCACAATAAAAAAATAACATTATCTTGCATGGATAATTTAATCTTTCTATCATGGTTTCTTTGTTATATTTACGAGCAATAAAAGGTATTTTTGTATTTTAATTATATATATATATATATATATATGAAAAAAAAAGTTGTTGACGTGTGCTAAAAGATTAATATCGCCTATGTTATTTGGGTGGCATGTGTAGCGATGTCCATTGTTGGAGTACAGCCTTCCACAGCAGTCTTAGAAGCGTCGTGAAGTCCTCTTCCAATGTGTACGGTGTGTGTAGGTAGTGGATGGTTGGTTCGTCATCAGTTATTGTTTCTGTTTTTTATTTTCTCTCTTCTCCCCAAAAAATATACCTTGGTTCTCTTTTTCATATATTTAAATTTCAATCTTTATTTTTTTTTATTTTACTTTTTTTCTTAGATTTTTTATGAAATTTTTTATTGTTTTAAATTTAATTATTCAATTATAATTTCTCATATATTATTTCTATCATTATTATTTTGATTTCTAATTTTTTATCTTTATTTCTTTTGTTAAAGTTTTATTGACTTTCAATTTCATCTTTTAACCAAAGTTTATGATAATGTTTTTTCTAATTTGGTACTCATTCTCTTAATGTTTTTTCTCTTTTGTTAAAGTTATTATTCTTTTCAATTTAACTCTCCAATAAAAAATTTTTGGTTGCCTTCTAGTGTATATTTTGATTTTATTTTCAGCCTCATTTTTTTAATTGTGATTTTTATTTTAGATCTTTTTATGTAATTGATTTTTTTTTCCTGATTTAATCCTTCAGTGTTTGATTTGCTTGGACTTAGACTTTGCATGTTTTTCTATTCATGGTGCTTCTGGTCTAATAACCCGGGTCACAAGTTTAAAAAGTTAGCGTATATTGACATTTTTTTTATTTTTTTCTTTTCCGATTTAATTGTTTGACATTAGTTTTTTTAAAAGATTGGGCCTATAACCCGAGTAATTTGTTTTTCATATTTTTTTCGGCTTTTGATTTTTTTATTGATGCCTTTTTTAATGTCTTTTCTTTTTAAAATAAATTTTAATTTATTTTTCAATTAAATTTCATTCTCTATGATTTTTTATTTTGTTATTTGAACTTCTATATTATTTTGCTTATTTGAAATTTTTTAATAGATATTTTTTCTGAGTTATTTTATATGTGTTTAATTTTTGAAAATATTATTCTGATTCATCTATAAATAATTTTTCATGTTTTGTTTAGATTCAATTTATTTTTTAAAATAAAAAAATAATTATTTTTTGATGATATTTCTAATGTGTGCAACTCTGCATAATAATTTTTTCATTTTTTGTTTTATCCAATCAATTTAATGTACATGTCTATTTTTATTATCATTTAATTGAATATAAGTTTTATTTTGATAAAAATAATTTAGTAAACACAACCGAGTAAATGTTTCATGTTGTGAGATCAAATATCTTGATCTACATTTGTCTCATGATTTTTTTAGTTTTTTTAGTTACCATTAATGGTTTTTTTTTTTCATTTATTTACATTGATCTCCTTTTCTTTTTTCATTTATTTACATTGATGGCTCTTGATTTATTTAATCATGTGCTTGCATGAGTTTTTTTTTATTTACACTTATACATATTTTTATGTAAAAAAATACGTTGGTAAAGCCTATATATCCAATGTTTTTATTGAAAAAAAAATACAACCATGGTAAGTGAGTAATTAGTGATATATTATTTGGAATAGCTCACAAAAATGGGAAATAAATTACCTGCCGTGCTTTTATTTGTTTTCAATATTTAAGAGTAATTTAAGATTGTTTTGTAGATCACTCAAGACTAAGTTTTTATTAAAAAAAAACTTTGAAATGCAATTTCATGTTGACTTAGTGTATTTAACAAAAAGTAAATTCTCTTAGATATTAGCTTTAAGATAGGAGGTAAAAAAAACATTAACCTCATTTATAACCAGACTTATTTTTTGAAATTAAATTACCAACATTCTTTTTCCTTCTTTTTTTAATAAGCTATAGGAGTTGGTTTTTTTTTTTTCTTATCTATGTTTGGCTCCTGCTTATTTAGATTTTGACTTGAAGAAAAATAATTAAGAGCATTAAATTGGCGTTTAGTTAGAGACATTTCGACTCCTTTGTCTATCGTGAATTTAGCTTTAGACTTAAAAGCATCAAACTAGGTTTTAGTTGGATACGTTTTGATTCCTTTAATTAACTTACTAAAAATAGTTAGAAGCATACTTACAATCAATTTGGATATTTCAAGTTCATGTTATTTAAGTTTAGATTTTAATTAGATAGATGACTCGCATTATGCTGTGAGCTAGCTATTTTTTTAACATAAAAAAATTCTAAGAAGATACTAGTGTTTTTTTTTTTTGAAAAAAAAACTCATGTCATTAACTTGATTGGGCTTTAATAAGCTTGAGTAATTTAAATAATTTGAACAAAAAAAATACAATGACAATGAATAAATGTTTTTTAAAAATTAACAACAACAAAATGTCCAGAAAACCCTATCCAAGCCCATTTAAGTTAACATATCAAATCCGTGACCTAATCATGATACCGAGGTAACCCCATCAAAAGTAAACTTGATAAAACTATGAAGCTCATTTATCAAACAATCAGATGTTGAAGGGCAAAATAAAATAAAAATATTTTTTAAAAAATGCAAAAAAAAAAAGAAGAAAATTTGAGTCAACCTGGGTTTACTCGCTAACCCACGACCATGGGTATAAGATTGAGATAACTCCATAGAAAGAAAAGTGAAAAAAAAAACACGAAGACTAATTCCCAATAAATCAAATGATGAAGGATGAAATTGAAATTTTTTTTTTTAAAGAAAGACCTAAAAAAGACCAAAGTCAACCCTTGTTAACCTTTAAAATTCATGACCCTTGTCATAAGTCTGGGACTAATATCGTAGAAGACAAACCCTAAAAAAATAAAACAAAATTCTCAATCAATAGAATGCCAAAGGATGAAATTGAAAAACAAATACAATTAAAAAGGATTAAAAAAAAAGCAAATAGAAATAAAAAGAACAGGACCAAATTTGACATAAAAATAAATGAAAATTAAATACTGAGAGATGAAATTGAAAATAAAATTCAATTAGAAAAAAAGACTAAAAACCAAACAACAATCAAAAGAATAAGGACCAAATTTAATTTAGAAATTAAATAAAATCAAATGATGAGGGGCAAAATTAAAGAAAAAAATAAATAATAAAAAGATAAAAACAAATAGTAATCTAAAGAATGAGGACCAAATTGAATATAAAAAATAAATTACCGAAACCCTTATATTTTGGTAAAGAGGAAAAAGAGAAAAGAAATAGGAGAAGAAAAAAAAGTTCAATAGAGCCTAACTGCTACATTGCCATACACATTTGCCTAACCACCATGAAGATCATGTTAGAACACTTCCTACACTGCTGCAAAACACTGGTGTTTAACCATTGGACGATGCTGTATACACTGGCGTATGTTTTGTTTACGCGCTGACGTGTAAGCCACCTTTTTATCTAATACTATTTATTTTAATTAAATTACCAAATCAACCTTAACAGGCGTAATTATAACAAACAACCCAAACTAAAAAAAACAAGAACATCCCTAAGACCTAGCTTTATATTTTTCTTATTTAAGTGTAATTAAATCATTTAATTGTTCTAAAAAATAAAAAGACTAAAAAGTCCCTAAACCCCAGTTAATATTTTTTTATTTTAAGAGTATTTAAGTCATCTTTTTATACTAAAATAATAAAAAAAATCAATTTATCCGAATTAATTTAATAATAACCAATAAATCATGTGAAAAATATCTTATTACCCTCACTAGTGAGGCCATTGATTTTTGTAAAGAAAGACAAAATTAAAAAATCATTACACTATTTTTTAAATTTTATTAATTCAGATTTGAATCATTAAATGTTTTAACCTGACCTAAATATATTAGGTTAAAACAAGTTCTATGTAATGAGTGCAGTTATTTCTCTGACAAAAGAAAAAACTCAATTATTATTTTAAATTAAAGGAAAAAATATCCTAACTATTATGTAGTTTACTTAATTTTACACCTTGTATTTATTATTTTAAAAATTACAGAATTTTATAAATTGATAATTTTTTACGTGATATAAAACAAATCCAAGTATTTACAAATTTGATATTATATTTCAATGTCTGAAGAACCCTGGTACATCGAGTTAACGGAGAAGCCATTATAAAACATTCAAGCACTCGCGCATCATTAAGGCCAATCAACATTAAGGCTCCAATTATGCATTCAGATTGCAAGTTCCATTCTGGTCCCTTTCCATTATTCCTTGCAAGACCCCTCCCTTTGGCTATCTGTTGGCCATAAGATTCTGGCTTTTCCACCACGCCCGTAACAAGAAGAGCAAGAACCTCAGGAACAAAAACTTCATATCGAACCACAAAACAAGCAGTAAGTAAGTCATTTTTAAACAAAGAAGAGATTTTGAATTGTGGGTTTTTCACTTCATGATCTCAAGTTTTACCTGTATTTTTGTCTCGGGTCATTTGGGATGTCATGCTCAAAACCACGAGTAGCAGGGCCGAGTCCTCTTCTTTCCATATCACTGCTTCCAGATGCTTCAATGCTATTGAATTCGCCAACATTTGGAATAGCTGGCAGTGGACGTGATCAAGTATCTGTTGGAAATACATCGCAGAAATAGAATAAAATGAATAAAGAGTGAGTTTTATGGAAAACTTGGTAGAGCTGCAGCAGCTCAATACCATAAGACTTCTGTTATTATAATTATTTTTTTGTTCTCATTACATGACAGAATGTGAAAAACATTATATAGGATTGATAAACAATCTTGACGGAGGAAATCAAGGAACTCCATGACTTCCAAGATTAAGAGAAAACAAAGAGACCTTTGACTCATAAAAACAATTACTCAAGACACTGAAAATCACAAATTACATCTTAACACTCCCTCTTAATTTATAATCTTTAAGAACCTCCTGAACTGCTAGAATTTATCTGCAGACATAGCCTTGGTAAGCACATCTACAGGCTGATCACTGGAGTTGATGAGATCCAGATTTATCTCTTTCTTATTTACATTTCACGAATAAACTGATGACGCAATTCAATGTGTTTTGATCTTGCATGGAAGACAGGATTATTAGTCATAGCTATAACTGATATATTATCACATAGAATGATCGTAGGATCGGAAACTTTCTGTTGCAAATGTATTTAGCCTCAGCGGATAATAATGCAACAGAACTTTGCTTCCTTGAACTCCATGAAATCACATTTGATCCTAGACAAAATACATATCCTAATGTGCTTTTCCTTCCATCGTAGCTTCCAGCCTAATTACTGTCTGTAAAACCAATCAACTTGTTGTCTTCTTGTTTCTTGTATTTAATCCCATAATCTTTGTTTCCCTAAGATATCGCAAATTTTTTGTTAATTCAAAGTGAAGTTTACTTCTTTTTTTTATATATAAATCTTGAAATTATACTCATAGAAAAGACTATATCAAGCCTTGTATTTGTAAGATAAACCAGACAACCAACAAGACTATAAAAAATCTTTGAGGCCACCCTCTCTGCACCATTATTCTGTTGCATTTTTTCATTTATTGCCATGGGAGTTGCAACTGGTTTACAACTTATCATGTTAATTTTCTCAAGCAGATTTGCAACATACTTTTCTTGAGAAATAAAAATCTCCTCCGATGATTGTTTCACTTGAATACCAAGGACACATCTTAAATCTGTCATCTCATACTCTTTCATCATTGCCTTTATAAATTCTACAACCATCTCTGCATCAAGACCTGCATATATCAGATCATCAACCATCATAAAATCTCCTCTTCTTTTCTTCGCATAAAATGATGGTTTAAATTGACATATTTCAAAACTATTTTGATGAAAATAAAAATCAATCTTGCTATTTCATGCTATGCTCTTGGTGCTTTCTTTAAACCGTAAAGAACCTTATAAAGTCTATAAACTTTGTTTTCTTTTCCTTCTGATGGTTTCCATTCTAGCAACAGGTGCAAATATTTACGTGAAATCTACTTCATTCTTGAAAAGGTTTATGGTGTTGTTTAGTTTGTTTTTCTAATATAATATATATTGGGTAATTTTAGTTATTTTGATCCATTTGATTTCTTATGTGAAAATTATATTGTAAGATGGGATAAGATGAGGGTTCGACATGACACATTTAGTGTTTTTTTTTTTTCGATAATTTAGAAATAATATTATTAAGATCATTAAAAGTTCACTTCTTGTTATACATACTATTATTAAAAGGTTACTACGACGTGAAAACAAATTTATCTTAAAATATAATTACAATTGATTACTTTTCCTCGCTAAAAGGTGCAATCCTCATGAGCTAAAGGATTCTACACTCTGGGAATTGGGGATTTGCAACTGTTTAATGGCATACTTTCGTTTTGGTTTCCAATCTCTCTGTCAATGACACAGAACAGTAAGGAATTCTTAAAAGGAAGCCAACATTTTCCCTTAGATATGGGGGCAGAGAGAAACCTTGTGATGAGATTTTAGGAAATAGAAACCATTTTATTCAGTTCGAATAATAATACACTTGAAATTAATAACCTTCAATCTAAGAGTGCAAGTAGCTACTACAAAAGCAGTTTCAGAAGTTATAAATTGCTTACGACCTCCATAGTCTCTCTCTAGAAAACTTCCAACCTGAAAGGGAATGCAATGGTGTTCCTTTCCACCCAACAATCAGGCACTTGCCATTCTTTTCAAGACTACATGAACTGCCACAAGGAAATTGCTTTGGAATCAAGCCAGCTTGGTACAAGGATGACTCACTAAATCCTACTTCCACCATTCTAAATCTTGAGAAAAATGCCCTCCATACGTCCATCTTCACACTTCTAGCAATCCTGTCTGTGCCCTCCATTGTCACAATATTTTCTATCCCATTAGAGAAGGTTGCTTCAGTTATCGTTCTGTGCTCAGTGTTCTGTTTTCAGGCAGGTCTCAAGGCAATCGAAATATGCACCATAAAAGAACAGTGCTTCAATGAAACGATTCACGAATGTTGGTGAGTTATGATTCGCCTCAACTTCGCCGACGATCATTATTGAAGGATTAAGATTTTTAATCACTCTCATCAAATTTTCCAAGCAAGCTGGCCTTGAGAGCATGGTCCTGAGTATCATGTTAGCGACAACAACCATGGCTTCATCAGCTGCAGTTTCAAATAGTTCCTCTTTGATTTCAGACATGCACGATACCTGTATTGGCTTGAAAGTGAATGGGAAGTTCATGGACCTAGCAAAGATTTCTAACCTCTTACCAGTCTCCTCTATCTTTTGTATGCCTCTCAAGCCAACGGCAGTTATCTTAAGATGGTCTAGCCGGCGTTGACGATCCGCAAGAGCTTGCATCAAGGCTGTCCATTGAACTCCACTCCTGATTTCGAGGTCAATCAAATGGATCTTTCTTGCAGATCCAACATTTTCAATTATTGCTTGGATCGCCGTGAGTTGCATTACCTGACTAAAAGGAACATTCTGGTGCATGCTAAGGTGAGCTAGGTGTGTACTTAACCCGTGAAGAGTTTCACAGTTCGGTTTTCCCTTCATTTCCTCTGGAATGAATCTTCCTGTTGCCTTATGAATCCTCCCTTGAAGAGCTTCTGCAAAGTAGTACACAACTCTCTGAAGTGGATTGGATCTCTCGGATGCAACCCATTCACAACGGCTGAGCAATCTGCTAGCACGATCAAATTGTTGGTAGCCTACCTTCTCTGCCGTGGCTAAAAGAAGGTGAGTGAGTTCTACATCCCTTGTTTCTTCCTCGGATAGGCCTGAGAGTGCATAACCAAAAGGGTGCATGAGCATGGAGAAATCATCATATCTTTGATCAGAGAATTGTATGAACCTTGATCCAGCTACTCTTATGATCTCCTCAGTTGACAGTTTCTTTCGAGTACTGAAGCAAGTTTCATCGCTAGCACCGCCAAGCTGGCTGCATTCAATTTCTTTCCTACTTCCATACTTGCGTAGGAGTTGTAGAGATGATGACAGAGCAGGTGTGCATAGCGTTTCTTTACTATTTTTGGCAATACTCTCAAGCCTTTTGATTTCCTGCATTGGTTGTGCTGGTGCTGGAAAACAAGAACCAAGGAAATCATCTAACGTCAAATAACTCGATTTGGGTGGCGATTGTTGCTGTTGGGGCTGCTGCTGATCTCTAAAGAAATTAAGCCCCTTATTCTCTGTGTTATCTTGATAAGCACCATATTCAGAACATAAAGGATAAACCTGTCCCAAGTCTTCCATTGAAAATAAACGGCTTTTCTCTCCTTCGATCATTAATTCCTCTTTCTCATAACCTTCCATTTGACTATACCCACGTTGGACTCCACTGAGTCAAATGAGGCATTTGCCATCTCAGAGTAGAGTTGCTAATCGACAAACTCGCACTCAAGTGAGACAATATGCTTATCTAATCTAATGAAAGCATAAAAAATATGGTTATGCTTCGAAAGCTTATTTCATTACATATATTAATCATCGTAAAATCCGACGAATCTAATGGTAAGGACTGTGACATTGATGATGATATTGTGAAAAAAACAGCACGGCCTGCTTATATTAAAACACAGCTTTGAGTGGGAATAAGATAGTATATTTTGAGATATTGTTATTGCTAAATCTAATGTAAAGAGCGATGCGGTTGAGAATGGTGATGCGGTTGAGAATGGTTGTTAGAGAATAATATAAATTATATTATATAATTTTATTTAATAATTTAAATTATTGGGTTAAGATGATTTTTTGATATAGTATTAGAATCTTAATGACCAAGCGATCACGAGTTCGAATCTCATCATTTTTATTTATGTAATAAAAATTAAGTATAAGGTAGTGTGAGTCTGTGTAAAATTCAAGTTCAAAAGACTTTCACTTGAAAAGGTGTTAGAAAATAATACAAATTATATTTTAAAATTTTATTTAACAACTAAATTATTGAGTTGAAATGATAATTTAATAGTTGTAAATTGTATTAAGGTAGTCGATCCAAAAATCCTAAGAAGTTCAGCCGTGCAAGAGTAAACAATAATTGAACGAATTAAACAAAGAAGAGTTGAATTTCTCCATCGGGAAAAATTCAGAATAGAATAATCACAGCTTTATAAGACAAATGAAAGAGTTATCAGTGAAGTACAAAAAGCTGCAATAAAAAATTAATTTCCGGCCAATATGTCAAATGGGGCTGGGGTGACCTTGCAAGCTGCCAGGCTGAAAATAATAAATGGTAATTCATCCATAAATATGCATCTAGACAAATAAATCCGGGTGTAGCTAGATATATGCTTCCATTAATGTCTATGATGAAATTACCTTGTATCAGAGACGTTTGCAGTGGGGAGGATCGATGGATTAAATTGTTGGTAGAAATATCTCGTGTGGCTTTCCGAACAGTATGAGAATTTTTTGAAAATCTTGGGAGGCCTAATTATAAATTTCAAGTCTAATATGAAAGGATGCCTAAACTCAAGGACTAAAATGATGTTTAGAAAATGTTGGGGGCCACAGCCCCCTCGTCCTGAACCGACACGCCGCTCATGGACATTTGATAGCATGTGTGCAAATTTCGTGAAGATCCACGCCTTTTTGTGAATCGATTAACCAGTTCCACCAAGTTTTCTATCGGTGTTTATTTTCCGGTATAAAGAACTTATAGTTTTACCAACATCTCGAAGTCGGTATAGGAAATGGATCGTGGTTATTTGCAAAGACTTAAAACTCAATTCTTGCATATTTCTTGTTTAAGAAACAAAATAAGATGTTGAATGCTGATCTCGACATGCAAAACAAAATACATCACTCAAGAGAACATGTAAAATGAGAAATAAAACATACAAATATATATGTGATTCACTAAAATTTAGCTATGTACACGAGTATATATATAAAAAATTTATTAAATGATATGAGAATTACAATCACTTTCTATTAACAAGAAATTAATTTGAAATCTCTTTATTAATAAGAATAAACACCTCACATTCTTATAAATACCTCATAATTTTATTTTTTGAGAATTCTTCTCCTTCACTCATGTTTCTCTATTGTATGTGGTGCATTGAAAAACATGGGATGTAGCTTATTTATAGGCTGGCATCCTATCCTCTCCTAAAAAAACAAACAGTGCACTACCATTTCAATAAATGGTGCACCAAAAGTTGTCAATTATTGGACAACTTTCAATGCTAACCATTAGAATGAAATGGTATTAAATAGAAGGTAGGTTTCATATTCTCTCACTTGAAGACTTTGATTATTAATCATGTTTTCATACTTGATCATCTGTGATTCTTCTAACCTTTTTATATTTGTCATCTTCATGCTATTTATATTTCTGTTAGGCCATAAGATGATCTACACCATATGTATTTATCACTGTGACTAGTTTGGTCAAAGCATTCGCTAGGTTTTCCGTCGTGTAAATCTTTTCTTCATGTGTGAATCTTCTTTTGTTTGTGTACAAGCTCCTCCATAAGTCTTCTTAGCCATATTACTTCTTTACAAGCTTAGGTAGTTACCATGTACTCGGTTTTTATTGTGGATAAAGCTACAATAGTTTGTAGTTTAGAGACCCAGCTCACAACTCCTACTGCAATATGAAACACAAAGCCTGAAATGGATTTTCTTTTCTCAAAGTCACCTGTAAAATCTAAATCAACGTAACCTCTAATAGTGAATTCTAATTCTCTATAAAACAATGCAGTATTTAAGGTACCTTTGGTGTATCTTCAAATCCTCTCAATACTATTACAATGCTCTCTACCATGATTTGCCATGTATCGATTGACTGCTCCCACTACTTATGCAATGTCTGGTCATGTACATATCATGACAAATATTAAACTTCTCACTGTTGATGCATACAGTGCTCAAGACATCTTTATCCTCTCTGCTTCATTACTAAAAGACATACTTGAGGATACTTTGAAGTTAATATGAAATGAGGTTGAAATTGGCTTATAATTTTGCATGTTGAAGTGTCGCAAGATTTTCTTCAAATAATTATTTTTGTGAAAGCCAAATCTCGCTTTTACTTTTGTCTCTATAAGTTTGCATCCCTAAAATATTGTTTGTTAGTCCCAGGTCCTTCATATCAAACCCCTAGCTAACCATACCTTTAATTTTTGGACTCAATCTTTGTTGAGGTCTACTACCAACATGTCATTCATATACAACAACAAAATGATAAAATCATCATCTTCTTCAAATCTTTTGTAATATGTACAATAGTCTAAACAGAGTCTGTTATACCCAAGGCTAACTATGAAGGCATCAAATCTCTTGTACCAACACTTAAATGTTTGTTCGAGACCATATAAAGATTTGTTTAGCCTATAGACCAAGTTCTCCTTGACTATTTCAGCAAAACCTTCTAGTTGAAACATATAAATTTCTTCTTCAAGTTCTCCATGAAAAAATACAGTTTTCACATATGAAGATCAAATATAATTAAATCATTATTAACTTAACCAATAACATCTTGACATACTATCTAGTCTTTGATAATGTTGTACCCGTTATCTTGAAAGAAGAAAATAGACGCAAGAACAAAGGAGACAAAATTAACAGTCCACACCACATATAGGGATTATTGACGTCAAGAGAAAGATTAATGGAGTGTGGCTCCAGTGGAAGCTAAAGGCAAGGAAGATATAAATAAAGAAGTAAAAAGACTGTGAAATGCTACAACTGTGGTAGAAAGGGGCACTATAAAAGGGACTACTGGTATACAAATGTATAAAAAATAACCCCGATGTAACATCCCCCTATACTTAGGTATAAATTCCATGTAATAAATCTGAAATCAGTGTCAATTTCAGCAGAGAATCTACCAAAATTCAAACAGAGTCTCCCCTATATTGAGAGATCCAAAGTTATCGACTAAACCTATTATACTTTAATAAATAGTCAATTCACATTCCAATCGTTATCCAATATTTTTGGACTCATCCCATCATACCAATCATATTTTGTATCACTCATTTTATCTCAAGAACCCTAATTCAAATATTGCTAATTTTGCATTAAATCATTAAACACTTTTTCAAATCGATATGAAAAGGTTTTGAACACCTTACCTAGTTGCTAAACGTATTTCAAAAGTTGATCCGTAAAGATTTTTCCCAAGCTTCTCTCTTTTCCTCTTCTCCATTTACTTTTTCAAGAGGAAACGGGTTATAATAGAGACAATAGTCAAAACGGTCTGACCATTTTATGTAAATCATTCTAGCCATTTCTCAAAATGACTAGATCATTTTTGTTACTAGAATAAAAATGTCTTTTCAGCCAAAAGCTATTCTTCTTTTATCTTCTCATCTCATTTTCTTTTCTTTTTTCTTATTTCATTGCATTACAACTCGTGTCTTTATTATATTATTATTTTTAATTTATCTTGAGGTTTACACCTTATTCATCAAAACCTCAGGGACGTGTTGCCAACACTTTAGATGATAAAGAAGTTTTATATAGTAAAATAGTGACAGTCTCTATCTTAGTAAAATAGTGACAGTCTCTGAAGATAGAATAAAGCTCACTAAGATTTGGTTAATGAATTCAGGAACAACAAGGAACATGACTCCTTGTTGAGATTGGTTTCATACATATGAACCCATCTTTAGAGGTTCAATGTTTATAGGTAATGATCATGCCTTAAAGATTGTTAGCATTGGCACCATCAAAACTGAAGATGTACGATGACTCAATTCATATTGTTTTAGAAGTATGACTTGTGAAAGGCTTAAAGAAGAATATTTTATCTATGAGATAATTTGATAGTCCTGGTTGCAAGACTCGTATAGACAATGACATCATGAAAATTATCAAAAGGGTGTTAGTGGTATTAAAGGCAAGAAAAATAGCTACAAACTTGTTTTTGTTAATGGAAGAAACATATCGGGAGGTAGAGATATCAATTGCATCGGCCATTTCTACAAAAGAAAAGATAATGATGTGGCATAAAAAACTAGGCCATATGACATAAGAAGCTATTCCCTGGGTTTGCAAAGGTTTCTTTACCTTTTGTGAGCATTGTATTACAAGTAAATAACACAAGTTGACGTTTGACATATCAACAACTAAGAGCAAATAATCTTTGACTCGATTCATTCTGATGTTTGTCAAGCACAAATTATATCCATGAGATGAGCCAATTACTTTGTATCATTCATATATGATTTCTTCAGGAGATGTTAGGTGTATCCAATCAAAAGTAAAGCAAATGTGCTCTCAATTTTTAAATCCTTTAAAGTGTTAAAGGACAGATAATGGAAGAGAATATACTAGCGATGAATTTGATAACTTTTGTTAACCATAAGATATCAAAAGGCAATTCATAACAGCAAACACTCCATAACAAAATGAAGCTCTACACAAGAATAAAACTTAAGATCTTGTTCTTATACCACAAGGAATGAAGGTCATCGACACAAAATAGATTTACAAGATAAAGTGTGATGGCAATAATTAAATGGTGTGTTATCATACAAGATTGGTGGTGAAAGGATGCACTACAAAAAAAGAAATATAGTTCTCTAGTAATGAAAGAACAATTAGAAATCTTTCTATAAACAAGAATAAACACTTCACACTCTCATAAATACCTCTCAACTTTCTTTTGGAATTTCTCCTCTTCACTCTTGTATGTAGTGTATCAAAAGACATGGGATGTAGCTTAATTATGCCATTTCAATGAATGGTGCACCAAAAAGTTGTCAATTATTGGGCAACTTTCGGTGCTAACCATTAGAATGGGATGGTATTAAATGAAAGTAGGCTCCACGTTCAAGACATCCTTTTCTAATTTTTTTCAAATCAATATTTAATTTGATTTAACTAAATCAATTCAAAGTCAAGCGTTGTTCAACTCATCGATTTAACTACACTTGCTTTACAGAGGTTAGGGGTGAGTAAAAAAACCAAAACATCAATTAAATCAAGAAAACTGGAAAAAAAAAATAACCAAAAAAACCAAACCGTGAAAAAAAAACCGATTAAAATTTTGAAAAAACCGACCGGTTCGATTCAGTTTCGGTTTTATAAGCTTGAAACCAAAAAAAAAACCGAACCGAACCCAAACCGAAAAAAACCGGAAAAAACCAAAAAACCGAGCCAAACCGGGTTTTGTCCTAAAAAACTGAACCGAACGGAAACCGGTCGGTTTAAACCGGTTTCGGTTTGGTTTTTTTTTAAAAAAATAATTTCGGTTTGGTAACTTTTTTTTATAAAAACCGAACCGAACCGAAAATGATCAACCTTATTCAAATGTTTTTTTATGCGTGGCTGCGTTTTTGAACTTCTGTCATTAGTGTTGAAATATTGCTTCCAGCCTTGTTTTAAATTCGAAAGGCAGAGAAAAGAAATTTATCAAATGCATGGAGGTAAGTATGTCTATCCATACATCTTCTGTGTATGACAAAAGCTAGAAAGGCAGTTGTGATTAGATCATACAAACACCTCCTAAACTATGTCTTTTATTACACTCTTTGAATTATTTTTCTTTTTCTCAAAGTAACTCCTAAACTCGCATGTTTTCCTAAAAAAACATCAAAAAGACTAGAAAGAATTCATGGATTCATTTCCTGGCGATATTTCTTTCGTAACTTGGATGAAGGTTGAGGTGGGGATAAATGACAAGCCTTTCTGCTAGTTGAGTTTTAGGTACTGGCTGCAAGGCCTCCTCTACTCTGGGGGAGGAGGTGATTGCAGAGATTCAACTACAACAATTGGTGCTGCTTTTGGGGGTTTAGTTTTTGAAGTTGCTGAAGTCTGCGAGGTCCCTTGTTATGACTATCCATAAATAATGAGATCATCCACGAAGCTGATGAGTTAATTGGCATCACTGCTTCGGGATCCAGAGAACAGAGAAACAACTTGTCCTTTCGATCTCTTTTCATGAAACTTAAGGGTTAAACTCTGCCAAACTCCAAACATGGTATCTAAATGTCGATCTAAGAGGAGGGAGAAGGTAAGAGGGCTGAATCTTATAGCCTCTCCCTTCCATTTTTCTCTTCTATTTTTTGGTATAGCACGGAGGGCAGTCATAAATCAAGCAGTCGCAGCAGGAATATACAAAGGAAGGAACGACTGATCTGACAAAAACTAACAGAGCGAGAAAATTCGAAAGCACTAGCTTTCAAAAGTAACCCACAAAATTCCTGAAGTGGATATTGTAGAAGGTTTCAATATATCTTTACTTGGCAAGCTTCTGTTCCCTGTTCATCGGCCTCCAAAATCCGTAAACAGATCCCATATTCAACACTTTATTTACACAAATCTTCCATGTATAGCTGCAGGACAACATTTATGATTGGTTACTAATGGAAAAGTTCATATCCGATGAATTTGGTAGCGTTGTGAATTCACCATTAATTCTTAGATGCGTTGGAGACCAGCTTCTGACATCTTGTTCCAATATTTAGCATCTGTCCTACACTTCTTGAAGAAATCTGCTATCCTATTTCTAGACTCATCTCCATTTTTGGGATCACTGTGGGATCCTGAGACCCCATCAACAATTGATTGGTGGCTAAGCTAGGTAATCCACAATTCTTTGCCTCAATGACTGCAAGGCCAAAAGCCTCAATAGAGTGCAGCTTGAACAAAAAATGCATTTGTATATATCTGCAATGCAGCGGTATCCACTTTTCAATCTATATACAGACTAAATAAAAGCAAATTGCATTGATCATCAATGCCACCGCCGCCACGAGCCATCATTAATTCGAAACCCATAAAAACATGCATTTCTCAACCCTTTTTTTTTTTAAAAAAAAAAAAAACTCATATTGAATACAAAAGAACATGTACAGATGAGATATGATAGGTATAATGTATATATAACCAAAAAAAAAGTTCTTGAATCATTATCAATTTAAATTAAAATATATCACTTAAAATATATAAAAAATTAAAAGATTTTAGATGTTTGTAATTATAATTGTCAATAAAAATTATATTCATCGCTTATTATAATTATCAATATTACTTTACAAGATAATTTAATCAATATTTATCATATCATTTTTCTACGGTTACAGATTGAAACATTCAGAATTGGTCTAAAATCACAACTAGAATATTGCATAACACTGTTGGATTATTTTGTCGGTATTTAAAAACTGATTTTATCAAAAAATAATTTACTGATGGAATCATGGACAATAAGTGATTATCGAAAAACTTATCATCAATGATTTTTATTATTTCGGTATTTCATCGGTAATATAATTTTCGACGAATTTAAAAACGAAAACAGTTCCCCAAACAAAAAAATTTACAAACATCATTTTGTCGGTCAATGACAAATCACCACCAAAATGAATCAATGGTAATTCCATCTGTGATTGAATTCATATTACCGATGAAATTAACCCATCGGTGAATCACATATTGTCAGTAAGAATTCCTGTAATTTTTTTTTCAACTCTCTAAAACTTTTCGATGGGCTTAATCTGTTGGTAATTCTGTCTAAAATTGTTAGTGGTAAAATCATTTAAGTTTTTTCCAACTTTTTGGAACTTTCCAATTGACTTAATTTATGGGTATTTTATATTATTTTAAAAAAATAAACAAAACATAAAAAATTAAAAGAAATTAAACTAACATAAAACTAAATTTTTATTATTAATTTAAAAATATTATTGAATACAATTTATCTAGATGATAAAAGATGAAGGAGGAGGCAGAGGTGGATTTTTGTCAGGACTAGGTGGGCAACAAAGTAGACAATATGAACCACCGAGGCTTGACAACAACTCCTCATACAATCACCTAAGTTCAGTTGTCTCGGACCTAAGTTGGTCTGTCTCAACACCAAGCCGAGTTATCTAAGCTTCAACTTATTCTTATACAATTGCCTAGACAACCAAAGATTGAGAGCTTGAACTTGATTGTGAGGAACCAACGATCGATACACTACGATCCATCCACATATCCTTGGCTGTAGTGTTTGAGATACCATAAACCTAATTTTTACTGGGTTCATTAGACAATTCCTCCTCCGACCACAAATCCAATCGAGTTTTGGATAGGTTGAATGATCATCCTCATATCTCTCCTGCAATCAAATGTTATATGTTTCATGAAAAAAAAACAATCACTTAAGAAAAAAGATTATTGAAATCCAACTTACCACAAACTTCTAGGCTCGGTTATTCACAAGTTATTGCACCCCTTTTTGACGTTCCTCATTTCACTTATGAGTTTATACAAAAAGCTTCATCAGTCTTGGATCATGTCCAAGAACCGTAGCCTGCAAAAGGAAGTTATTGCCAGTTAAACTTTTTTCATACAAAACAATGAATTTTTATATTAAAAAAAATGTATGTAATAAAACAGAATCTTACCATCTACTTCGCATGTGAAATGAATAAAATGAATTCGTCAATTTGCTTGGTAATTGAACCATGAATCTCCTTGTTTCGGTTCTCTGTACCAGACTGAGACTGCTGCACAAAATGCTCATACTTCACGTGCTTGATATAAGTTTCTCACATCACCTTCAAGACATGTGGAGGTCTGAAATCCTTCAACACAACCACGTCTTCCTAACCTAAAAGACCTATTTCTTTTGCATATTTCTTTGATTTGTTTTGCGCCTCATACCATAAATCACACAACTTATATGGTAAAACTAAATTATCAGTTAAGATAACAAAAAATAAAATTTGAACATTTAAAAAAAGAGGAAATTTTGAATTAAATCTTACCAAATGACATTGTGATTCCCCTACACCTTTCTGACAACAGCGTTGTCAACTTGCTCCAAGTAAAATTTTGTCATTGCACGTCTTTTTTATAAAATAATTAGTTCATTAAAATTAAAAAATTGACCAAATTAAAATAATAATAATTTTTTTTTATGTATAGACTAACCCTTGAACTTTTTGAGTCATGCATCAATCATATGATTCTATTCAGAATTATTAGAAACATGACTTTACTAAAACAAAAGCACTTCCATCTACAATTTCATCGTGGATGTTGTCATACGAGCAACCTTCATATTTGTATACTTGAAATTCTATTCATTCATTAAAATTAATTATTAAAAAATTATCCATTGTTGTTTATTTCTTAATCCTGGAGGAAAGTAAAACAAACTTACATGTTGTGATCGGGCTTCCACTAAGCAATGTATTTCTCAATATATATATGCTGCTCGAAATGGACACCCCTTCTGCGAGGTGGCATCTCATTTGATGAGTTTACATCGAGAGAGGGTGTTTATGCCTCAAGTGTCTGGCCATGGTCGACACCTAGCAACTTATGGTCATCAAAAGCGCCATTAGAAGAACCAATAATGCTCCCTTCCATATTACTCACTATTGACCTTCTCTTCATCATTTAAACAAATTAAAGTATAAAAACCGAAATAACATTTTCAATATTTTATATTTAAAAAAAAACTCGGCAACACCTCCTATATATAAGAGACTACCCAAAATTTTATTACCTGCAAAATCAACCATGCATACAACCCAACAAACATTTATATCCCTCATAAAAGGTTCACCAAGCTTTATGCAAATTGGCCATAATAAAGATACAATGAAAAGTACATGATCCAAAGTAGAAAGCAAGACAACATGAATAGATATCCAATATTTTCACATTATTCTTTCTTACAAAACAACCGAAACCTTAACACCAATTCAACTCAATATAGTAAATTCTCATTAACAATTCTAAAATTTGCACAACACCATAACCCAAACAAATCTTTCTCACTAACATAATTAAAACAATAATATTAACATAGTTGAGCTAATTAACAACATCACATAAACCAAGGTAAATCTATCAAACACAATTGGTAATTTTGTTTTTAAGTCTTAGTGGCATGTTCCTATAATTTTTATCAACTCTCTGGAACTTTTCAAGAAACGTAATTCGTCAGTGATTCTGTCTAAAAGTCTTGGTGGCAAACTATTATAATTTTTATTCCATTGATGATTCCATATGTAATCATTAGTGGCATGATCCTATTTTTTTTCAATTCTCTAGAACTTTCAAATGGACTTAGTCTGTTGGTAACTATATTGGTGTTTTACAGACCATCGGTAATCACATCGATGTAAAACAATTTTTTTTCTAGTGTTTTTGTATTCCCTATCTATCCAACCTACAAATATAGTAAAATCACAATACAGTAACACCATTTTTATTCAATAATATAATAATAAAATTACAACAATAAATTCTATTAGTGTTAACAACAGTTCAATATAAAAGGAACAACCAAAAAAATAACATTAAAGTCAATTTCATTACACATTGATGTTTTACAAATTAATTAGAATTATCTTCTTCTTCTTTAATTTCTTCAATTTCATCATTGTTGTGTCCATCATAATCTTCTTCTTTGAATTGATGCTCATCAATATCATCTTCATCGACTTCTATATATCCACTGATTTTTCAATAATCATTTAACTCATCAACATCAATAAAAATATTCTTAGCTACACATAAACTTGAATTTTCTTCTAAGTCAATAGACCAAGCAACTCAATATGCATCAACTAACTCATCAATTTGAAAGAATTCATCTCTCGCGGTTGCTTCATCATTACCATCCTAAACAACTTAGACATGACCTCTATGTTTAGTTTTCACTATGGATAATCAATCAACCTTAAAATGATTCTTTCTAAAGGAAGAAGTGTAGGTGTAATAAACTTCTTGGCATTACTTGGTGAAAATAAAGACATTGTTGATATTGTGAAGTCTAGTTTTTTTTATTAATTTTGACCAAAACATGATGGAGATCTACTCTAATCCCTCTATTAGTGGTATCAAACCAATATTATTTGAATAAAAATTCTGCTTGCTATGATATTATAGTTCATTCACTTTTTCTAACTTCCCATAATAATCAACTTCAAACTCATTAGAAGTTGATCTTTTAACACAAACTTCATTATTATATGTCTTTCTACCATAATCATACTCTTCAGTACGAAAGACATGTTCATTGATGAAATACTCATTATAGCACTTGACATTTATTTTATGACCCGAACATAGTAAATTCAAACTACCACTAGCATTTCCTTTCAATTGATAAACCTGGTACATGAATACAACCATTAACAGTTAAAAAAAAATGTGTAATGAAATTAAGTATTACGAGAGATAAGAATTATTAAGTAGTGCTTACATGTCTACTAAACCATATGAAAAATTATTTATCTTGTAATTGGAAAATTTAAGATCCAGTCATAAGTGAGTTTTGAGATGGTAAAAATTGACGATGTTGCCTATGAGAAATTTCTCAATCTATTAGTTTGTAAGAGTATAAGAGAAAAATTATTTAAAAATAACAATTTAATATTATACTTACTGAATAAAAGGTCTTAATTCATTGCAGTTAAATAGCAAATAATTATATGCAGGTCTAAATTTGATTTCTATCAAGTATTTTCCCCTCACTGTATTGTTTTACAAAGGTTATTTAGGATGGGAAAATATTGAGAAATTCTCACTCGAAAGCACTTCCCTACCGTCATCATGTCTTGGAACGTGGTTCATTTTTGTTCTCAAATGAGGCTAAAAAAAATACAAGATAAATATTGAGATCTCTTCAAAAATATAAGCCTCGCATATTGAAGTCTCAACATCCATCTTGTTCTTATATTTTTTCTTAAGATTGAACATCCACATGGAATTAAATGAACGTTTAAATTAAAAAAAAAACAAGACAATAGAAATGTAATTAGGATGCATGTGTAATCCCTAACCTCTCAAATGGATACATCTATCTGTACTGGATAGAGCCTCTAACTTTTACCTCAAACAGTAAATGTATAGGTAGATGCTTCATTGAGTTAAAGAAAGATAGAGGGATTATCATCTCAAGTTTGCTGATTGTATGGACTATATTAGTTTCAAGCTTCTTAATATGTCGAGTATGCAACTTGTTATAACATATATCTAAAAAAAAGTGACTGGTCTTCGTTGGTCCATCCCATATTCTTTTCAATAATAAATCTTAGTAAGCAAATAGAATAAGTGTTTGCATAAATACATAGCAGTCATGACTCTTTATCCATACAATATGTTATCCATCAATTTAGATATGTTTGAAGCATATTCATTAGAAAAACAAAAACTCTTAAGTCATTGGTAGACAAGTAATTGTGCATTCTTATCCAAGAAGAAGCTGACTTTGGACTTTGTGACCCGTGACCTAAAATAAACCAATTCTATATTTTTATGATGGCAAAACAAAGGTATATCCATCCTAGCCTTCATATTGTCCTTTTTTTTCCCTTTCACGTCCATCATTGTGTTAAAAATATTTTTGAAACATGTTCTTTTTAATATGCATGACATTCAAATTATGACGGGGGTGATTAGTTTTCCAAAAAAAAAGCTCTCAAATTTTTTTTTCGCTTAACCTAGTTACGAGTCACACAAAAACAAAGAAACTTCTATTTACTAGAATGAAAACCAAACACAATGCCTCGTACTATAAGACAACGTTATAAAAAATTTCACTGGACGGTACTGGTTATGCAACATCATTTTCAACTCTATCTATAAAGAAGTTTTTTTTTGTACTTGTTATTGATTGGCAAGAACCTCCAGAGGCAATAAGAAAACGATGTTTTACCATTATTTATTAAGGTGAAGGCCTTTTTATTTTCCATACAATATGGACATGCTAATTTTACATGTGTGCTCCTATAAAAAATCATCTTATATGCTGGAAAATCATTGATAGTCCACATCAAAACTACTTTTATCTGAAAATTTTGTTTTCTTGAGACATCATACATTAAAGTTTCGGAGGACCACAACTACTTCAACTCATAAATCAACAATCAAAGACAAATACCTATATTCCTACTTGGACTATGAGGATCGTGTATGACTATAGATAAGAACATGAACTTCAGCCTCATATACATTCCCGATGGCAAATTTTAAATCATCAGTATCATTAGCCAATAAAAATATGGTGCAACAAATAACCAAAATGGATTGAATCCATTTGTATATAACCCAACATGTATGTTTCATGGTTCCATTCAAAATTAAAAAAACACCCTATTAAACTGCTTCCAGGCTTCATAATCGAAAAGGCGCATCATGACTCATCAACCACATCATATCAATGATTCCAGGTCATGTGCTTAGAAGTCTTTGGAGACATGAATAAATTTTGTAGTCTAAGAGTGATTGTAAAGTATCTCAGTTTTTTATTTGCAACAAGAGTCCTTCCCCTGCCAGTTCTGAGTTATATCGAGCATGCCCACAGGTTTTGCACTGGGTCAAATATACATTTTCTATGTAGTACAACATGTAGAAGTTTGGACACATGTTAATTTCTAGTATCCTAGCCCAAAGGGATTCATCATGGATTTAGTAGTATAGAAGTTATCTTTCAACCTATTCCCTTCATGTAAAATGCTTCTTGTTTATTTGATGATTATGTTGTAATCTGCATCACTCAGCCCATGATCTGACTTGATGATGAACACTTATGCAACGACCGATAATTTAATGTGATTTGTGCATCCATCCTATAATGCGTCTGTATTTGGTTCTTCTTTTATGGTTAAGTATTCACCTGCATCACCGTGATTCATTTCCATTGTATCTATAAGCATACTCTTATAATAATTACTATTATCATCTACACTTCATACACGTTGCTAGAACTAGAAGGTGACCCAACCATCCTTTTTATTATGGTCTTCTAAGGAACATATGGTTTTCTGTGTGCAAACCAAAATAAGGATTTCTCCATGAATCCATTTAATAGAATATGCATCTTAACAATATCTGGATCAAGAAACTTTTATTTTTACACATCTTACATTGACATCTAATACTACCTCTACTAATATTTTTTGGATTAGATAGTGTGTATTTAGTAAAACCTTCAATCTCATTACAATAATTCATCATACACAACTCTTCGGGTGAAACTCGATACATCTAAGAATGATCATCCATTACTTATATGAAACCTATATAGAATATTCATGACAACATGTCTTAATTAATAATGTGAACTGAACAAATTATTGGTACCCAACTCATTGGCTATCACTGGTTTAACTTAAACTTATTCAATCTATTTTAATAGTATCCTTAAATCATTATTAATTTCTATAAAAAAAATCAAATTCCTCTAAATTTACTGAAATTTTCAACTTAACAATAAAATTGATAAAATATGAAACATATCCATTAAATAAGCTATTATTTATTTCATTATAAAACACCTAAGTTACAAAATCAAACTCAATTTCATCAAATGACAAACAAATAAATTTTTTCAAAATCTCAAACAAACTTTAATATGTACAAATCATACATTCATACAACAAATTTCTATGGAAAAAACTATAAAATAAGTAAACACACAAATAAACTACATATACTATATCAAAATGCCAAAAAAATAACATTTTAAAAATGGATTACAAAAAAAAAAAGAAGAAGATAGTTTTGCTTACTTGATATGGAGAATCTTCAAAAAATATTAAACCAGAATATGGAGTGTTGGTGTGGCCGGATTTGTGACAAAATAAAGGGGTGTTATGTGTTATTTTCTATAATGTTAAAAAGGAAGAAAAAAAAAAGAAATGGAAAAAAAGGAAAGGGGGTCATCTATCAAGTTATGACTTAGATATTATTGACAAGTATTAGCAAGGGATATATTTCCTCAGTAATTCCATCTGAAATATTAACACATCATTTTTTTTTTCTTATTCTTTCATTTACAACTGTAATTCATTCAGTAGTCATTGATGAAAAAATTCTATTGGTGAATACCGAAGGAAATAACGAGGTAATATTCTGTCCATAAATGTCACTGTAATTTACCAATAATATTTTTTCTATCGGTATTTCAATTTGTATTTGACAATTTCTAATAGTGAATTTTCTATAATCCATTCGATTAATATAATAATATGGACAACTATTGGATTAAGAACATTGTGGTTTCTTTGTTAATTGCCAAGTCTATAGTGTTTGCTTTCTCAAAAAAAAAAAAATCCAAATGTCTTTTTTTTTCTCTTTTGCACCATTTTTCCCCTATCAATCATGCAATATCGTTGTGTTTTGAACCCGTCACTCAATTTCTCAATATGGAGACCATATCTTTGTCATCCTAACATAAAAATTAGTGGTATAACTAAATTGATTTCATAACCCAAATCATTAATGTGATTGGAGATATTTGTTTTATGATAATTTTTCATTAATCATCAACAATCTTAGAATATAAGAGTACCATTTTGTAAGGAGATATTATTAGATAATTATATAAATCATGTCTTGGGGTCTCACATAATAACTTAAGCTATTGAGTTGAGATGGTTCTTTAACATGGTATCAAAGCCTTGTTGACTAAGTGATCACGAGTTCGAATCACACTACCTCATTTTATTTAAAAATTAAGCACAAGATAATATGGTATTATGCATGTTTCAAGCTCAAATGGCTTTCATTTGAGGGGCTGTATTAAAAAGTAATATAAATCATATCTTAAAATCTCACTTAACAACTTAAATTTTTAGGTTGAGATGGTTTTTTGACATGGTATCAAAGTCTTGTTGATCAAACAGTCACAAGTTCAAATCTCACCACCCCTTTTATATTTGATAAAAAATAAGTACAAGTTAGTATGAATATATGCATGTTTCAAGCGTAAATAATTTTTACTTGAGGGGGTATATTAGAGAATTATATAAATTATATCTTAGGGTCTCACCTAATAGCTTAAGCTATTTGGTTGAATTAATTCTTTGACAGTTATGGAGTGATTATGAAAGCCTTAAAAAAATGATAAACAATCTCTAGAAAAAGAGAGTTGAAACTTAAAATGATTATGCTAAGTATAGTAACGTTGAAGAATTTAATAGAGTTCAAAGGAAAAGGAGAAAATCAAGTTACAAATACAACTTAAAAGGATTTGGAATCGGTACTAAATTTTTTAATTTCAAAATAGCAGAATGACTCGCATTATAATTATTAACAAAGAAACTAAATCATATTGCGGTATTCTTGTTCATTCAGACTCATGCAACTGTGGATTGTAACAGTTGCTTCAGCCCGCATATCTGTTTTTTTTGTTTGTGGACGCATGCCTTTCTTTTTTTTTTGCTTCTGCATTGTTAATTAAATTGGTGGGCCAATACGCATTAAATGTTGTCCTATTTGCTGGCAGCTATGTCTTTGTTTTCTTTGGTTTCTGCATTGTTAATTAAATTAGTGGGCCAGTGTGTATTAAATTTCTATTTGCTGTCACAAAATGCATCTTATTTGCTGTCTTTATATTGGGAGGAGGGCTGTCTGGTTTGCATAGGAAATATGATCATGTTGGTTAGAGATAAGATTTTGCACTTTGTGCAGCAATTGTCCTCTGTATTTCGTGTTGTTAACAAAGAAACTAAATCATGTTGCGGTATTCCTGTTCATTCAGACTCATGCAACTGTGGATTGTAACAGTTGCTTCAGCCCGCATATCTGTTTTTTTCATTTGTGGGCGCATACCTTTCTTTTCTATTGCTTCTGCATTGTTAATTAAATTGGTGGGCCAATACACATTAAATGTTGTCTTATTTGCTGGCAGCCATGTCTTTATTTTCTTTGGTTCTGCATTGTTAATTAAATTAGTGGGCCAGTGTGCATTAAATTCCTATTTGTTGTCACAAAATGCATCCTATTTGCTGTCTTTATATTGGGAGGAGGGTTGTCTGGTTTGCATGGGAAATATGTTCATGTTGGTTAGAGATAAGATTTTGCACTTTGTGCAGCAATTGTCCTCTGTATTTCGTGTGACTAGAAACTGAAAATGAACTGTTTTTTTTTTAGTTTACAACCAAATGCCTTTTCTTTTGCTTTGTCTATTTCCGGTCTGTGTATTTCTTTGCCTACCAGTTGTTGGACTCTCTTTTTATTTTTCTCCATTGCCTCTCTTGCTGGTTGTTGCACCATCAGTTTAGGTGTTTTTTCCCCTCTTTCCATTGCCTCTCTTATTATTATTTTTTGTTTGTTTTCTTATGCATCCATAATTAATCTGTGTGGTCCCTTTGTTTTCAGCATATTTGTTGAGCTTTTCTAGCCTTCTTTTCGGTTGGGTTGCTGGGTTGCTACTTTGTTCACGTTAAGACTTGCTTGCTTTACGCTACTGGTATGTGCATGTATTATTGGTCTGCAAGATTAATGTGAGACCAGCTTCTCTTTTTTTCCATTTGCTTGCTAGGATTTTGTATTCAAAATTGTTTCTGCTGTATTTTCTTCCCTTTTGATGGTTGTTGAATTTGTGCTTTAGATTCCCATCTTTATTTATTTAGCCACTTCATGTTGCAATTTATATTTGTTCTTTTCATGGCTTGCCCTTTTGATTCCAGTCATTCATTTATTTGTGTTTACACTGTCATCAAATATATAACATTTAGTCAAAAAAATTCATAACTGAAAAAAATGAAGGAGCTAATGGAGTCATTAGCATAATCCAACACTGTGTATTTCGTTAAGGCTTGCTTTCATAACTGAAAAAAATGTAGCAACATATAACATTTAGTCAACAATTTACAATTGTTTATTTACAAATACACAAAAATCGTTAGATGTCAACCTTGAATAAGTTTCTTAGCCCAAACCCTCTTCAAAACTGTTTCATATTAAAAGAATTGTTTAGCTAATAGAGAACCAAACAAATATACCTTATTGTTTCCATATCTCCAGCCATGTACATCGATGCAGGTGGCTGATAAATAGGTATTAACATGACAGAAACAGAATCATGCATATGACGGGGGTATAATGACATAGAGGAGCAATTTATAACAAGGGAAAAAAAACTGTCAAAGTTGTTAATGATAAAGAAGAAGAAAAAAGTAACAGGGAAAGGCGAGTGCTAATTTTGTTGAGACATGATTATAATGGAAAGTGAACAATAGTATTTAATTAAAAATTAAAAATTAATATATTTAAATAAAAAAATATAAATTATTATAATTAATTAAGAAAAAAATATAAATTTTATATATCGATATTACAATTATCTTGTTTTCCTGTTAATGCATCTTGAATCCTTAAAATTCTTATTTTATTAACTCAAGAGCTTTTTCCTTGACCAGAATAATAACGTGACTATAAATATGTGTTGTTTAAGTTGTAGACTTGGACACAAATTTACACAAAGTCCCAATTTGGTAGCCAGCCCAAAAATGAAAGAAGAGGTTGGATGGATCTATACAGGCTTGCACTTCTTGGATCACTTCCGATTCTATAAGGTGTGGGCATCTACCTTATTATGAGAGAGATAAAAAAAAAACCAACTGAAGATTTACCACCAAGCAACTTTGAAACCTTAGCCTTTTAGGTTTGCCATTTTAATTATTGAGGTATCACAAATGCTATTTTCGGTCAGTCACCTTATACACCATTGGTTTCGCTGCTTGGTGTTCTTTTCAGTGTGCTGTGCAATTTAACTGCTGGGATTCTATGGCTAGAATTGTTTTCTTCTAATCAGTTGCTGGATTAGCATATTAACAAATTAGAATATTATGCCAACCTTAGCAGAATAATTAACTTGGTTTTTGTCACCGTCAACATATAATGATAATGATGACTCAGGTAACAAATTCAATATTTTTTTTTCTTAACTAAGTCTGATGAACTTTGATTTGCTTTCTTTTCAAAAAAAGAAAACAAATTTGCTGCAAGTCTATCCAGGAAAGTCAATATTTTAGGTTATGTTAAAAATTTCTTTATTGGCCACACAAGTTTCATTTCAATTGATGTTTAGCTCCACATATTTCCTCTTATAAAAAAACAATTTAGAAGTCAATGAGCATTTTAGACCAACCTTTTTAAGTTGGTAGATTAATTAGCTTGGTATTTGCTACCGTAAGCCTGTAACAAACAAATTCATTTTTTTTTTGTTCCTTTTTTAAATAAGTCTGATAAGCTTTGGTTTATTTTCTTTTGAAGAAAAAAAAATGGTTGCAAGTTCACCCAGGTAAATAGATATTCTAAGTTTTATTAAAAAAAATACTTCATTAGCGAAACAAGTGCTATTTGAATTGCGGTTTGGTGGTTGAAAAGCAAAATGAAGACAAGGATTGTTGCATTTGAAACTTGGAATTTAAGAAACAAGAATGAAAGTTGGTCGCTACATTTTTTTCTTCACATCCTTAACTAAGATGGGGGTCTAAGAGTTTTAAATGCTTTTTTTTAGGGTGAATATTGTTGCCATTACTACATGTTGTTGAGCTCAGACTGATAATGATTGTAAGTGTGTTTAATTCACTTCAGCAAGAAAAACAGTCTTTTCATGGTTTGTTGAATTGCTAGCGCTGAGGATTTTTTTGTTGTTAATAAGAGGTTATTATCGTTCTTAAGTTATGTGTTTGTTTGGGCTACATATTAAGAGGTTAAAAAGAAACAAGTCATCGCTTTTAATTGGATTATAAAAATAAAGAGTCAGGTTTACATTGTTGATCACTATAGGTAGAGGCTTCAATTGTTTTTTACTTCTTTTATCATATCGGTGTACCAATTATATTCTTTTAATCATCTCTAGAAATTTTATATTGTGGTTGTTTTAAGTTGCTGTACATGAAACTTGCCTCTATTAGTTAGATTTTTCAAAAACTTTTTCTTTGCATTTTTAGGATTTAGTGTTCTTCAGCTTTATTATGATGTTTATATATATACACTGGTTGCTATGTAATGTTGAAAAAGCATATATTGACATTTTTTTTTCTTATTTAATTGTGTGGTTGTATTTTTTACTATAAGTGTTGATGTACTGGTATTTGTTCGTAATATATTCATATTATTCAGCTATTTTATTTTTGTCTAACTTTTTTAAAAGTTGCTTTAAGAAATAAAATAAACATTCTAGGTAGAGAAACAAATTAATTTTTTTTATTATCTACGTTGCTCATTTGTTTTGTTTGGAATTTGATCTTTGTTGTTTGTTTCTTTGGTCAATTGTCAAGGACTATGCAAGATGATTTTTTGCTGTCGAGATAGCGTTCATCAAGATAATATATCATACTCCTACAATGTTTTTTAGACAATAACAAAAAATATAAAAAATAAATATTTGATACGCTGGATTTTGTTGATGCATTATTGTGTTGTAACTATCTTTCCCACGAGGTTTCATTAAAATGCAAATCCAATGTTTAAGGACCCATGAGCTTGGTCATGAAACCGAGAAAATCATAAAAAAAACAAAAAAAAAAACCTTTTTTGACTAAGGTTCAAATGTAAAAACCAACAACCTTAATCTTAAGGCCAAGATATCTCCACCAATAAAACTCTTAACATGTAAAGAAAAAGGAACAAAAAAGACAAGAAGGCTGAGTATATGATTCCACTGTCCTATAATTTCCATGTCCCTGTAAATCATATTTATGCATATTTAAAGCATACTGGATTTGCCTGAAACACAATCCCCAAAAGTAGAAATCTCTTACAAGTTACTAAGCAATCAACAGTGGAATCAGGTTTCCTAAAAGATAAACTAACATGTGCAACTGCAAACAGAAATCATTGTGATATGGCTCAATCGAAATAATAAAATTTGAATCCTCTTTCATCCTTAAGTTACTGGACACATTCAATTCCAAGACTATATTTACAATAAAAAAAATAGAGTAAAAAGGCAGTGGACTACCATGCAAGCTCCTTGAATATTTCTAGGCAACACCTGGTGTTGATACTGCTTCAATTACACTTCCTGTAAGTCCAAAGTTTACTGCTTCCCTAGCAAACCTCAGCTGAAAAAGAAGACGACTTTATTCAAGCTTTTCCATAAATTAAAATCAAGCAGTAAACATGCTGCGAAACAGGAACAATCAGAACATATGGAATGAACCAAGTGTTGACTGCTGGAATTAGAAAAAAAAAACACAAACAAAATCAAGTCAATTCAGGTCTATATTTTGAACACTATTCTCAAATCATTAGATTAAGATAATATAATGCAAAGTAAAAATAAATTAATCATAAAATCTAATTTTAAATCAAGCCAATATAAATGATGCAATTAGAAAAAAAATTATTAAGAAAAATAAAAAAAAATCAATTAAGTTAACCCGCCGGATATATAATCTATGTTATAAAAGTATGATAACTAAATAAAAAGCAAATCCAATATTAAAAAATTAAATAAAAAAACAAAATTTTTCTAATTAATATAAAACCCTTACGTTTATGCAACTTCAATTATTGATTTTTTACCTACCATGTCAGTGTTTCTGCTCTGAGTCTTAACTCAATTTTATTATCGCTTTTTCCTTGCACCATTTCTTTATCTAATTTCATGTTAAGCTTTTTCCAATGTTTTGTTTTTTTAACTAGATTTTATATATATATGACTACCCGACGACAACGCTTGCAATCATCATATGCAATTAATAATGAGCAAGATTCTCCATATATTTCATCGCAACAAGAAAATGAAACTTATATTTGCTCAGCTGGTACGTTAACACGGTCATCAAAGCTAGCTACAAATCTTGATCCTGGGCCTTCCAATGCTCAACTCTCACATTTTTATCAAGGAGAGAGCTCATGTTCTCAACCTTCATTGTATTCTCAAAACCGGCAAGATCATGATTGTTTAGCTTCTACAAACAATCAATCTTGCTCATTACAATCATCAATTTTATCATACGCTAATAGTCTTGGTGCTTCTGGTTCAACCTGTGTTGATTATGAACTTACAGCTTCTGCAGTTGAGCAACTAATGATTGGGCAAGCTTCATATCAAAAAAAAGAAAAAGTTTGTTTTAAAATTATCTTTTTCTTTTGGTTTTTTTTTATTATAAGACTTTTATTTATCCATTAACATCTTCTTTGACTCATTTTTTATTTCTTAGGAAGTATAAATGAGTACATTGACTTTGGTGACAAAACATTCAAATGCTCTCATTGCAAGGCTTTTTTCTGGCTTGATGACAAGCTTGCATGCTCAACCAAAACCAATCCACAATTCTCACTCTGTTGTCTTGGTGGAAAGATTAGGCTTCCACGACCATTATCGATGCCTCATATTCTTTATAAACTTCTGGACCTTGCATTTAGTGAAGCTTCTAAGAAATTCCGCACAAATATTCGAGCCTACAACTCTATGTTCGTTTTTACATCCATGAGGGGCTAATATAGATCACTTAGTTAATTGTCGACCTGGGCCCTATGTTTTTAAGATAAATGGCCATTGTCATCATTTAATGGGTTCTTTTTTCCCTTTTGATGGAGAGACTCCAAAGTTTGCTCAACTTTATATTTATGACACTACAAATGAAGTTGCAAATCGACTAACACCGTTTCCACATGGGAGCTCTGCTTCAACTTTAGATGAATCTGTTGTCAAGGATCTTATTGACATGCTTAATTCAACTAACTGTTTAGTTGGCTTATTTCGTCATGCTTCGCAAAGGTTGTCAATGTCTGACAATCCTGGATATAAACTACGGTTGCTTGGTTAAAGAACTCATGACTCAAGACAGTATAATGACCCATCTTCAGATGATATTGGTGGCTTGATTGTTGGAGATATTGGTGATTATCGTTCAGAACGAGATATTGTTATTGAAAGTTCGCCAGGGACTTTACAAAGAATCTCTAAATTGCATCCAAAATTTATGTCATTGCAGTATCCTCTTCTTTTTCCATTTGGTGAAGATGGTTATCGAACTAATATTAGTTTTGCCAACCATGATAATCAAGTTCCTAGAAGGCGTCAAAATGTACCAATGAGAGCTTTTTATGCGTATCTTATTCATGAATGGGAATATGGTGAAGACACTGTTACAAAAGGTGGTCATCTTTACCAATAATTTTTAGTTGATGCGTTTACCAATGTTGAGGAAGACAGGCTTGATTACATTAGAATGAACCAAAATGATCTTCGGACTGAACTCTATCAAGGCATTAATGAAGCTGTTCTTAGAGGGGATATTCAAGGGTCAAAAAACAGGAAAAATTATTCTCCCATCTTCTTTAACTGGTAGCCCGCGATACATGATAAATAATTACCAAGATGCTATGGCCATTTGTAGGGCATATGGAAATCCAGATCTTTTCATCACATTCACATGCAATACAAGCTAGCCTGAAATCAAAAGAGAGCTTAAAAAAGGCAGACTTTATAAACATGAAGACAAGCCTGATATAATCATACGTGTTTTTAGAGCAAAGGTTTTTGATATGTTGAAGTTCATCAAATTTGGTGTCCCTTTTGGCAAGACAATTGCTGCTAATTAGGCCTTACCCATTTCTTTTCTTTCTCATCATATATATCTTTATTTATTTATTCTTATTTGATTTCATTTTGCAACTCGATAGATGTATGCTCAATTAAGTTTCAAAAGAGAGGGCTTCCACATGCACATATTTTGGTTTGGCTTGCCTCTGAATTTAAATGTCGAACTGCTGATGATGTTGACTCGATTGTTTCTGCTGAAATACCAAATAAGAATATTGATCCTTTATGTCATGAAATTGTCTTTAAGTTCATGATACATGGTACATGTGGCGTTGCAAAGCCGAATGCACAATGCATGTTGGAATGTAGATGTGCAAAATCATTTCCAAAAAAATTCAAAGACTCAACTGTTTTTGTTGAGAATGGGTTTGTTTATTATAAGCGACGTGAATGCTGCAATAATTTTGTTCTCAAGGATGGAATTATGCTTTGCAATGACTATGTTGTTCCATACAATAAAGAACTTTTAATGCGGTATAATGCACATATAAATGTTGAGATATGCTGTCAATCAATGCTAATCAAATATCTATTTAAATATGTCAACAAAGGGCCTGATAGATGTCGTATGGTACTCCAAAATGAAACAAATGATGAGATACAAGCATATCTTAATTGTCGTTTTATCTGCCCCTATGAAGCTGTTTGGCGTCTTTTCCAATTTCTAATCCATTCAAGAAACCCTCCAGTTGAAAGACTTCAGGTTCATTTGCCTTTTCAACAAAATATTGTCTTTTCAGGTAGCGAGTCTCTCCATTCTGTTCTTATAAGGCCGGGTATTAATAAAACAATGCTTACTGAATGGTTCGAATGCAATAAGAAAGATTCTAATGCACGAGAACTTTGCTATTCAGAATTTCCAAGCAAGTATGTATGGGATGCTGGACAAAAAGAATGGATTACAAGATCAAAGGGGTTTAGCCTTGGGCGTTTAACATATATACATCCTGCTGCCGGGGAACTTTATTTTTTATGATTGCTTTTAGACCATATTAAAGGGCCAATAGGATTTGTTGATTTAAGAAAAGTTAATGGGATTGTTTATCCAACATTTCAACTTGCTTACAAAGCATATGGGCTTTTAGGCAATGATAAAGAATGGTCCGAGGCTTTTTGTGAAGCCATCGCAACTGCAACATCTCCACAACTTAGACAACTTTTTGTGAGCATTGTTTTATTTTATGGAATTTTTTATCCTTTGGTTTTATTCAATTAGTTTTGGCATTCAATGCACGATGACATCCTTTATAGGTTGAGAATATCTTTTAAAATGCCAAATTTGATTTTATCTGATGATCAACTTAAAAATTATGTGTTATATGAGCTTGAACAACTTTTCAATGATGCTGCAACAACATTTCAAGATCATAAATTGCCAATGCCCAATGGCCAATTATTGATTGAAATTAGGAACAAGCTTCTAAGAGAAGAACTTAATTATGATCTTGCTGACCTTAAGAGTCAACATTCATTAAATCTCCCCCTTCTCAACAATGGACAGAAAATAATATATGATTCAGTTGTTGCAGCTATCCTTCAAAAGAAACAAAGTTTAATCTTTGTTCATGGTCATAGAGGAACTGGTAAAACTTTTTTATGGCATACAATCATCAATCGCATCAGATTTGAGGGGTTAGTTGTCCTTGCTGTGGCCTCATCCAGTATTGCATCTCTTTTATTGCCAGACGGTCGTACAACCCATTCAAGATTCAAAATCCCACTTACTGTTGATGAATTATCAACATGTGCCATCAAGAAAAACACACATCTCTCTAGCCTTCTTGAAATAACTTCTCTTATAGTTTGGGATGAAGCGCCAATGAATAACAGGTGTTGTTTTGAAACCCTTGACCATTCAATGCGTGATGTCCTCTCAGGGTGTGACAATTGTAGTTGAGATCTTCCATTTGGCGGTAAAACAGTTTTGCTTGGCGGTGATTTTTGCTAAATATTGCCAGTTATTCCTGGTGGAACAAAAGAAGAGATAATTAATGCTTCTCTAAGCAGCTCAACTTTATGGCCTAAATTTACTGTATTAACTCTTGCAGAAAACATGCGCCTCTCTACTCATGGTCTGGCCGCTGAAGAAAGAACTGAAATCAACGAATTTGTTAGGTGGATTTTAAGCATTGGTAATGGTGATATCTCTGATTTACCTTTCTCTGGTGAGTTAGATGATTCTTTTATTAGTATTCCCTCATATCTACCCCTTCATACTTCATGTGATCCAATTCCAGCCATTGTCTCAGCAATTTATCCATCTATTTCTGAGCCTCAAATGGACCCCTGCTATTTTAGAGAAAGAGCCATTGTAACACCGAAAAACACAACAGTTGCTGAAATTAATGATTTTGTGCTTGCTATGACACCCGGCGACAAACATATCTATCTTAGCACAGATTCTATTTCAACGTCATCAAGAGAGACTGACATTGCCAATTCATTATATCCAACAGAATATATCAACCAACTTGAATTCAATGGTGTGCCATCTCATACACTTGCTTTGCAAATCGGGACACCAGTCATGTTGCTTAGAAATATCAACCCATCTATTGGTTTATGTAATGGGACAAGACTTATAGTGACACAGCTTTCAACAAGAGTCATTGAAGCACAGATAATAACTGGGTCTAATATTGGTAATAGAGTTTTTATACCAAGAATTATCTTTCCAATAAATGAAGGAAGGTGTCCGTTTACGATAAAAAGACGTCAGTTTCCTTTAAGACTGTGTTACACAATGACAATAAATAAAAGTCAAGGCCAATCATTAAAAACTGTTGGAGTCTTTCTTAAAGAACAAGTCTTCACTCATGGCCAGCTTTATGTCAATCTCTCAAGAGTCACTTTAAGAAAGGATTTAAAAATTATCTCATGCAATAATCAAGGGGAACCTTCTCATTATGCAAAAAATATTGTCTATAAAGACATTATAAGCGCTCTTCCTAGAGGTTGTTTTTAAACCCTTTTTTTCTAACGCTCTGAAACAAATCAATTAATCACTTATTGTTTGTTCATCGCTCTTTTACAGATGATTAGATTTCAACTTTGCCTTCAGAAGTGTTCCTTTTTCCCCCTTTGTTTGCTCGCCTGTTAATTAGCCTCATTAATACATTTGTAAGACGTTACTTCACATTTTTACATTGCATTTGTAGCATTTTATAGTTATTGGTATATTGTAAATTAAATTCCTTTCAAATTTAAAATCATTAGTTCTTATTTTATTTATTTTTTTCCCTCTCAGGATCATGCGCTGTCTATCCAAAACATAAAAAAAAATACACCTTTTACACATCCCTTCGTGCTAGAGTTTGCCGTGTTTTGATTCCTAAGCTCAATGGTCAGACAAGTAGTTTTAATTGCCTATTTGTTGATAACATGGTAAGCTCATCTTTTGTACTTTGGTTTTTATAGCTATTTTTCAATATTTTTTCAATATTCTTTACTATTTTGAAAACGTTTCGACCGAGTATCATTTATAGATGCACAAAAACATAGAATTGCTATCGTTTCGACCGAGTATCATATTAATTTTTTAAAATCTGCAATTTTACATTATATTAATGTATGATTCTACATTGAATCCTTTTTAAATTTTACATTCTTAATACATGATTTAATTCTTTTTAAACCTATCTTTAATTATCATTATCATTATCATTATCATTATCATTAATTAGTCTAATAAGTTGTTGGATAATCATCATCTAAAGTCTAAACAGTTTTGTGATTTGAGCTCCATTTTTGGTAATCAGATTACATTTAGGTTACAATAATGTGCACTATGCAAATCTATTCATGAGAATCTAATTTCTTAAAAAAAAATTCCAATGCATAATAAAATGATTATAATATATTTTCGATCTGTGTACTTTTTTATATCTAAAATAATATTATATTACACCAACTAATATTGCAAAACACATTAGAGTAGTTTTTTTATTACAAAAGGCTGTCCACAGGATTCCATGAACCAAATATAAAAAAATTGACTTCCTTATCGTTACCCTTTAATTTTTACAAAGTTTAATCTCAAATTGAACACTGTTTTTACAATTGAATAAAAAAAAAAACAAAACTTAAGTGTTATCCATTTAGTATCATCAAATGTTTCTTTTATTTTTTCAACTAAATAACCTTTTAGTATTTTTACAAAACAAAGCTTCTGGTATGCCTATGTTTTATTTTTACCCTTTGTAACAAACATAACAGTGGTGTAGGTTTAAAAAATAACATGACGCACAGACCATGGCAATGTGTGATACAACTATAGCAAGAATTGACTTCAATATCTAATTATAATTTAATTATCATTATCATTATTATATATTTTATATTTTATAATATAATAAATTATATGACTAAAAATTGTCAAATAATTTTTATTTTATATGACTAATGAATCATTGTTAGCTTTATACTTTGTTTTTTGTGCTCAATTTTAATGCTATCTCATTTATAATAGTTTTCATCATGATTCCATAGGGTAACGCAATACAGGGCTCAGCTAAAGGCAAGGATATACAGTTGTTTGCTACTTCTATTATTGAAGGTAATTACTACCATATCAGCGGATTCTATACATTTGAAAATGGATACACCAACTCCGTTATTGCCCACAAAGCCGTTATTGATCTTAAGTCTGACACAAAAGTTGCAAGGCTTAATCCACTGACACCCCAAGTACCACGCCATTACTTTAACTTCATCGACTTTGCACATTTGTTGACTAAAGGAAAAGGATCAAGAACACTCACTGGTATGAACAACAACAAAAAAATTCCATGATGCATTTTAATTACCTTATTAGATTTGTTTTTTAAATTGCTAACATGTTTTAAATTTTTAATCATAAGATGTACTCGGTCGATTAAAAGCTATTCAGCCACTTGAGCAAGTGTTGGTTCGAGGTCAAGACATAACAGACAAGAAAGAGTTTATCATTGAAAATATCATGTTTGGCTTATTCTATCTACTATAACAACTTTAATAGCCTTATTTTTTACTTTTTATCTTTTGTGCAGGGGCGATGAACTTAGGATAACTCTTTGGGGCGACGTTGCTAAAAGCTTTAATGATTCTGTTTTGCATGAACACACAAATCCAATTATTGTTGTTTTTGCTAGCTTTCGAGTCACTGAGTTTAAAGGTTTGTATTATCAAATATTGCCCTTCAAATTTTCACAATTCTTAAATGCACCTTCCATCTATTTGCACCTTGCATCATTTAACTTATTTTCAAATAATTTAAATCAATTTGCTTCCTTTTACTCGCAGGAAAACCAAACCTTGCTAGCACTGTTGCCTCCTTATGGTATTTCAACCCAGAAATTCCTGAGATTCTTCCATATAAGCATCAGTAAGCTAGCTCTTTTTCTTTTCTTTTAATCTCGCTTATTTTCTTCAATTATTATTTTTTTCTTTTGACATAAAACTACTTATATTCTCAGCTATAATCAGCTGCCGGTTGAGGTTTATCAACTCCCTGCTTCCATGAATGCCATTAGATCCATCGAACAACAAATAAATGAAAACAAGAAGACTATCAAAGAAATTCTTTGTATGGATCCATATGAACACAAAGTATGTCAACAATAATCTCATTCTTTTACTTTGATCTTTATAAATACACATCAAACTATATTTTTTTTTCTCAATAATGTGTAGAGCGAAAGATTTACATGCAAAGCTTCCATAGCTGACTATGATCTTCATAGAGGATGGTGGTATCAAAGCTGCCCTTTATGCATAAAATCATTGTCTGACAAAGGCACAATTTTTAGATGTATTAAACACAATGAAGTAACGCCAGTTTCATGGTTAAGAGCTCTTTTCTATTGCTTTTCATGTCTCAAACTAAATTATAAATTTTCTTTGCATCTTTTTAACAATATCTTACATTTATTTATCTCACTTATAAACATTTTATCAGGTTTAAAGTTGATTGTATTATGACTAATGGCAATGATGTTGCAACATTTCTAATGGTTGGAAAAACTGCTGAAATCTTCTTTGGCTCCTCTGCCCATTGTTATCTCTATGACAAAGGGTTTATTGATTGTATCCCACCTCCCATGATTGAAAAATTAAACAAGGACAAGATTTTCCAGCTGAGATTTGGAGCTTTTCGCTCAGTTGTTAACCGTTGTGACATCATTGTTACCAATGTTTTTGACGACATTGTAACTGCTGAGGCTCCCCCCTTGCCTGATGAACCAGAGCTGTATATTGTTGATGTTCCTCTTAATAATCAAGCAGCTTCATCATCCTCTAAAGTTGCCTCTCCATTAGACCCAACAATACCAACACCTATTCCACCATCTAAAACTAATGCTAATTTCTCACAACAGCCATAAATGTCCCCAGAGCAACCATATATGGTTGGTCCTTTTCCATCACAAGCCAAAAGAAAGTTGTTATTTGAAGATGAAACGCCTATTCAAAGGTGACAAACTGCACCTTTCTCTCATTTAAAAGTTGTTGCCTTTCAATTTAAGCAATGTTCATTGTTTCTTTTAGTTTTATGAATAGCAGATACATAACTTATTAATTTATTTTGGATCAACAGCTCTACAATAGCTGTTGTGGCTGATCCTCAAGGTGGATTCGCACCACTTGACCGTGATACATCAACCATCGCTGAGGCAAATGATCCACCAAGCAAACGCCAATGCCCTTTTAAACAAGACCGTGATTAGGTAATTTTAACTGACATGCCTTTTAATTTATCTCATCTTACCTGCTATCATGCTTTTCTAGAAAGACTTTCTTGGCACAAATTAAAACACTTTCATTCTTACCTTTATACCTTTTTCACTATACTCTTTTGTCTACACATATCTTTACTTCATATTATTTATTTCGGTGTTCATCCATTCACCCGAATCTATAAAAGTGTATTGTCAAAATCCATATTCCAGTTATATTAATGCTTAAAGCTTAATTCAAAAAGCTAAGTTAATATGTGTGCAGCCGAAACATATCATTTGTCCATAAACAAACGAAAGAGCTTATTCAACTAGTGTCCCAAAAATTCTTGCCATATTTTTTAAAATATCATGATACCATGAGAGAGAGAATTGAAGACAACAAATAATTTATCGCAAATGATATTCTTAACATTTACAATTCTTTGTCTGCGGTCGGTACTAATGAAGCATATAACCCATTGTTACAACTCAAAACAAACAAATAGACATTTCATAATAACTTTTGTTAACATATTAAAAAAATCCTGTCTTTTTGTCACTTTTTATTTCCTCTAAACATTCCTATTATCGTAGATAAAGATGCAGTTTATAAAAAATGTTGGTAATCAGATCAACCCATAATTTTAGTCACTTAACATAAAGTGTGATAAATAGAACTAACAGCACAAAGTTGTTGGATATGTATTCAAAAAAGGATTTAATTCTTTCCAACAAAATTATTTGCAAAATGTTCACAGCTTAAAAATAACAACAATAATAAATTGATAGAATACATTCATTATTCTTTCTTCACTTATACTAAATTCTATAGCTGGTGTTGCAATTACACTACAAAATTGTTTTCCCATGTCCTTTCTATCAGTTAAATCAAAGTTTATAAGACTTAGTTAAGAAAAAAAATATTGAATTTATTACCTGAGTCATCATTATCATTATATGTTGACGGTGGCAAAAACAAAGTTAATGAATCTGCCAAGGCTGGCATAATATGCTAATTTGCTAATATGCTAATCCAGCAACTAATTAGAAGAAAACCATTTTAGCCATAGAATCCCAGCAGTTAAATTGCACAACACACTGAAAAGAACACCAAGCAGCAAAAACAATGGTGTATAAGGTGATTGACCGAAAATAACATTTGAGATAGCTCAATAATTAAAATGGCCACCCTAAAAGGCTAAGGTTTCAAAGTTGTCGTTTCCATTTCAGCCAACATAGTTAAACAATAACAATTTAGGTTTGATATAATCTGTGATAGCAAATGTTTTCAGTAATTAATTATTATTACCATAAGTTAACTACAATTCTTAACCACAAAAACAATGACTATAATGAACCATTTTTTTCATGTTTAAATTATAACAAATAACAAATAACATAACTATTCATACCAATTAAATTATAACAAATAACATAACTATTTAACAACTCTTCACAATTGATACTACACACAAGTTTAATTATGAAAATCATATGCCCTTAGTTTCTAGCTTCTTTACTATCATTTTAAACTTTACTTTCTTCTTCTTCATTTTTTTACAAATTAGCAGCACACTATCTCCACTTTCCCTTTCATTTTTCCTACTTTTTTCCTTCATTTGACCACTAATAATGCAAGTTTCTTCTTCATTTGCAGGAAATCTCTATCAATAGGGTGACACGCAGTATTTTTGTTTATGAAGCAACTTCACAGGCTGTTTTCCTATTAATTTTGCATGCCCATACGAACTAATGCAACAACATTTAACTCTCTTAAACAGCAATGCAACTCTTTAATGTTGTTGTGGCATCGTTTTGTTTATAATTAGTTATTACATCTTTTTCCTAATGTTTTTTTTAAATGGATATAATATTTTATGTGTTGTTTTACTTTTGAAATATAATTAATGACACGATCAGTCTTCTGCAACCACCTCCAATCATGTAAGTCTTTGATCTTTCAATATCTCTACAATATCAATATTTTTCACACAATTAATTCTATCCAGTCTCTAGGTTCTTAATCACTGACATAATTTTTTCCCTTCATAAAATATTAGTTTATCTAACATTAATTCATAATTATAATACCATCATAGATATTGTTTCTATAAGCCCGCAGCAACGCGCATGCCACAACTAAATGGTGTGGGGAAACACAGTGCATTCCTCTTCTTTTTTTCACTTTTTCATATTTTTTTTGCTTTTTTTTCTTTTCTTTTTTTCCAAAATTACTTTTTTTTTCAACTTTCCTCTTTTTTTTGGCATTTATTTTTTCTTTTTCTTTTCCAAAATTATTTTTGTTGATTTTACTTTTTAAATATTAAGCTGGTTAAAAATTTCACTTTGTAATTTTTTTCCTTTAAAATACTGTGGATTGCTGCATTGTTTTCCCACATAGTTTTTCTATTTTTTTTCAAAATTATATTTGTCTATTTTTTTTTAATATTGAGCTGATTGAAAATTTAGTTTTGTATTTTTTTTTTCTTTGAAACATTGTTGATTGCTGCAAAGCTAAATTCTCTATCAACTGTGAATTGTTTCAGTGTTTTTCCATATGATTTTTTTATGATTTTTTCCAAAATTATCTGTCTATTTTTTTTAATATTAAGTTGGTTAAGAATTATACTTACAATTAAGCTAAATCATATGGGGAAAGTGTTGTAGTTTTTCTCACAAAACACTATGGATTGCTACAGTCTTTCTCTAAATGGTTTTTTATTTTATTTTATTGGGGAAAGCACTGTAGTTTTCCTCACAAAACATTGTCAATTGCTACAACGTTTTTCCTCATGGGTTTTTTTCCTTCCAAGATTATCTTTGTTGGTTTTTTTTTTTTAATGTTAAGTTGGTAGAGAATTTAACTTTGTAGTTTTTTTTGCTTTTTATTAACAAAAAAGCTAAATCATTTGATGAAAGTACTGTATCTTTCCTCTTGCTTTTTATTAACAGAAAAGCTAAATCATGTGGCGAAAGCACTGTATCTTTCCTCCCAAAACACTATGAATTGCTGCAAATCATTTTGTTCAGTCTCTAAGTTTTGATCACCAACACAACTTTTTTTTTCCATCATGAAATATTTGCTCCATCATACCTTTAGTTTCTATTACTTATCTAGCACTGGTCCACAATTATAAGACTATTAAATGCATTTGTTTTATAAGCTCGCGGCAGCGCGCGGGCATATTATCTCGTAAATACAACTAAAACATGTGTAGTCAGTTTAAGTCAATCAAGTTAATTATTTTCAAAAAGGAGAAAAATTATTGGGTTAGGCATGTGACAAGCCCACATGAGCTAGGCTTTTTCAAATGATCAATTTTAATTTTTTAATTTTTTATATTTTGATTTCTTTTCAATTTAATTATTTACTACAAGGTTTTTATTAAATTTAATCATTCAATATTGAGGGTTGCGAATTTGTCAAGTTAACTAAATTAATTCAATCCAGTAAAGTTTAAAACCTAGGTTGCGTGTTTGTCAAATTAATTAAATATTTATTAAAAAACCAGGTCAAAATTTTTCAAGTTGAAATTGTTATATTAAGTTTAATAATAAATCCCAAAAATTTCTAATAATTTAAATATTATTTTTTTTCATTTAAAAAAATTTAGGTTCAACCTCCTGTGAAATTGCAAGCAAGAAACTAGTATACATCTAAAGCGTTATACAACAAGGAACTGAACAGAATTCTTGAAAATGAAACCTTAGCAAACACATCATCAGATTTAACCTCTTGGACGTGGAACCTAAAAATACCTCACCCAATTTCAAGGTAACATAATGTTTTATTCAAACATTATCTTTCTATCCAAACATAATGTTTTATTCTGTGACAACTACACACAATAATCGAGACCAGAAGTAAAACCAGGATGACATCTACTTTAGCTCTTTGGATTAGGAAAATGTTTCTTATTTAATTCTTAACAACAATTTTGATTATCAGCAAGTCCATGCTGATGTGGATTTTAAAGGTGTTTAGAAGGATGGTAATGGTTATTTTTGTAAGTGTTTTTTATTTTAAAAGTATTAAAATAATATTTTTTTTATTTTTTAAAAATTATTTTTTATTTCAACATATCAAAATAATATAAAAATACTGAAAAAGATATTAATTTAAAATTAAAAAAATATAAAAATTTTAATTTTTTTAAAAAATATTTTTAAAATACAAAAACTAACAAACCAATACTTTTATATTGGCTGATTGATTTTCAATTTTCTATGCATCCAATGGACTAGTCGCTAGCCAAGCTAAAAGATTCAGAACGGAGAAAGGACGGAAAAGGTTCTTAAAACAAGTGGCCAATTAGGTGGCTCTATTATTCAGGTTTCGCCACCCTGACTTTCCAGCAAGCTACCTTCGCCCCCAGCAAAGAGGTAAAAACCCATATCAAAAAGTCATAAACCAAGCATTCTTTTACGTAATCAATTGGATAACTCCAAATGGGTTGACTAATTTTACAGCTTTCTTTTCCCGCAAATTTACAGTTACGAAAATGAAGACTCCTACGTACAATTCTCGGTACAATATTACAACAGCTCATTAAGAAAGGAATGCGACATATTAAAGAGCAATTGCTCAGAATGAAGAACGAGAATATACTATATATTAAGAAGCAAAAAAGAAAAACAAAAAAGAGGATGAGCATCGGCGTGGAAAAGAAAAGGTCAAGTTCAGACCTTGTCAAATTCATCCTCACAGGTCTCCGTAGAATTCCGTCGTACCCTCTTACAAAGCAGAATCGCCCCAATCCAGATAAGACTCTTGACAACTCTTACCATTCCGATCGTCACTGTCAGGTAATACAGCCACCAACCAACCAAGTCAGCCGCCCCTAAATCCATCGACAGCTCTATCTTTGCCTCTGCTACGAAAACCAGAGACTCAACTTCATCCCTTAAACTCAACCACCACAAAGTACCATAACTCAAAGCTATGGTCACCCTCTGTGCCCACTTCTCATCTCCAGCCGCACCAAAAATCGTGTCATCAACCACTGGCTTAACAACAGTTCTTGACCAGTGGATCATGGTCTCATGCAACCCCAAGAAAAATATGTATCTACACAATAAACCTCTTCGAGTATCAAAACCAGAACCATCAAATATTCCAGCAGCTATGCTCCCTTCAATGCCCAGGCCAACAGAAATTTGTAAAGTGCATAACACAATCCATGCAGTGTACAATCCGGGCCGGTAAATTACACCTGGTGACTCGCTTAGAAGGGTAATTCTTCCTGACAAGGCGTGAATAAGAGTAGCTATGCTAACAATTGAAACAAGAAAACACAGAATTGATGGATTGATGGACAACAATAAGGATAAGATGAAAGAAGAGGGTGATTGCTGTGTAGGATCAGATGTGATGGTCAACATATAGTTATAACTAGAGAGCCTGGCAAGGAGGAGAAATGAGAGAGGCAGCAAGAGACTGAGGAGGGTAATGGTCACGACATGGAAGGGTTCTCTGAAGATGGCACAACCTGAGAGCTTTTTTTCCTTCTTTTGCCACCCCATGGTTTTTCCCTGAAGCTGAAGCAAATATGACCTGGTGACAAACTTGGTTACGTGACAAGAAACATCAAACGAGGTCTATATTTATGTGAAGAATTAGTACGTAGTACCGGAAAAGGAATATGATCGAAGTGGTTATCACGTCCATGGTTTAAATTAGTTGAGACTGGACAGAGTCTTAGTCCATGCCTTCTTACGTTTTTGTTTGAAGCCAATATTATATCTTGTATCCTTCATGGAAAGCGCTGATAGTATGTCCCATTCAGCGGTTGAGGCTGTTTTTTTACTTTTTTTCTTTATTAGTTTTATGGTTGCAATTTTAAATTATTTTGATGCTGATTGTTTTTGAACAATTGGATGGATAGGTTTGATTTTTCGTTTGTTGTTCGAATTACTAGTGTTTTCTGCTGAGAATTTCTTCAAACTTAGAGTAGAAATAGTGGAAATATGATAGATCGATGGAGAGACTTTTAACTCAAGGACGGACATACTAAAATGGTAAGTTAGTGATTCCATGCAATTGTGGAGGAACCAAAGTGTCTACAACTACTTAACGAGACCACATCATAGCCAGCTACTTTAATGTTCTTGTTCAATTACAAGTGATCGATACTATTGGATTCAATAAAGAATTATGCTAATCAAGATTAAAAAAAAAATCTAAACTACCTTTGAAAAACATTGTTCACCCTATTCATTTGCATTGTTCACTGTAACAGCATAATAATAATTTTACTCTTTACATTAAAGATCTTAAAACTAGTTATTAATGGCATTAATATTTTTTTTACAAGTATTAATCGTTACTAAATTGATTAGGAGCAAATAATTTTTTTTGCATTTTAAAAATACAGTGAAACAACCAAAATGTCCTTAACATAAAATTCTTAAAAATGACACCAAGGGGCAATTTTGTATTTTCACAATGATTTTTTCATTATTATCATGCTAGTGGAGTGACAATTTGATATTTGATTAAATAGAATAAATTAAAAAAATAATTCCATAGTTAAATGGCCAAAATTCTCTTAAACGCAAAAAAATTAAAATTAGTGTCAAAGACCTTTTTTATTTTTTTACAATAGTTTTTTGTTATTACTATGTCAGCTTAAGGCAATATATATAAGGTATAGGTATGTAAGAGCCCTCTGACACTTTGGACAGTGCATATGGCACCTCCTGTTGGCCAAAAATACCCTCTCATCATGCCATTAGAAGGGTCGTTGCATCTTTTTCTTGTTAGTGTGGTGGTAAGGTGGTTTGTTGCTAGTGAACTTTTCTTTTTTTTCTCTCTTTTCTAAAAATCACAATTTGACTCTTTTTGTTGTTGATATTTAAATTTTTATTTTTATTTTTTTAATTTTTAATTTTTTTCCTTAGTTGTTTTGAAAAAATTTTATTGGCTTTCAATTTCATCTTTCAATTCAAATTTATAGTATTATTTCTTCCAATTTAGTTCTTATTATTTTGATTTTTATTTTTTTCTTAGCCTCTTTGTTAAAGTTTTATTTGTTTTCAATTTTATATTTCAATTTAAATTTATGGCATATTATTTTTATAAATTTAGTCATTATTTTTATTTTTTTCCTTTTGTTTAAGTTATTTTTCTTTTCAATTTCACCCTTAAATTAAATTTATTTTGTATTTCAATTTATAAAATTTATTTTGTATTTCAATTTGATCATCATTTTTTTAATTGCTATTTTTTTAATCCTTTTGTACAATTGAAATTATTGTTTTCAATTCCATCTTTTAATATTTGATTGGTTGAGAATTGTGCTTTATGATTTTTTTTCTAGATAAGGTGTTTCAGGTCTAATGACTCGGATCACGAGTTTAAAATGTTACCATGGGTTGACAATTTTTTATTTTTAAATGGGCTTTATATTTTTTTTCTAGCGTGTTATTCCGATCTCAAAATCTAAGATCACTGGTTGGGCATAACATTTTGGGTTGGCTCGGCCATATTATTAAGGCTACAAGTTTATCATGCCAATTCAGGTTAACAATGACCGATTTTTTTAGATCTTTTCTTTACCCCCATTTCATCTTGTTGTATTTAGGGGTTATAAATTGAGCTATATCGTTTGTCCTGTTTTGAAAAAAAAAATCCCCAAGTTACCATGATTACTTTTTTTAAAAAAATAATAATATATGTTTTGTTGTTGTGTATTTTTTTATCATCTAATTAAAATAAAACTAACTTATTTGATCTAATTGGATCATAACTCGAGTCATAAATCTTTCTTTATTTTTTAAAATGCATTTACAACACCTAAACATTATTTTCTTATAAAAGACATAATTCATTCTTGTGGTGAATCAGGGCTCCAAGACTAGTTCTAAACTAAATGAAGAAAGTTAGCCCGCTTGCATCTTTAAAATCCTGCCTCGCTTTATTGAATATATAGTTGGAATATATGTCAAGACTTTGTATTATGTATTGGCAAAAAACAGAGAAATACTTTAAGTGTATTTTTTTATTTTTTTTTTGTAGCTTATGTAGTTATGATTTAAAAAGAAAAGTTTAAGAGAAATATTTTTATTTGTTGTTTAAGAAAGTAGATTTAAAAAATATATATTTAGCTAAAACTGTTATAAGATGAATTTTTATGTGTAAAATAAATGAAAAGCAGGTCCCTGAGAATGAAAAACACATTATTTTAACTCTTGTAAAATCAAGATTTGAAACGCAATTACATATAAGACTCATTATAAAAAGTAGAAATTATTTAACCAACCAAATATTTTTTTTACCTTTGTAATCAAGTAAAAAATAGAAATTACCACAATACCAAATATTTTTCAAAAATTCTTGTTTTAAAAGAAAAGAAGTTCAAAATTTATTTTTTTTTTAGTGGCATGCATTCTATCCCATTATTATATAAATTGCCTTATCGGTTACAGAAGTCAACGGATTAGTTTTCTTTATCTATATAGATGGTAGAGATGACCTTTTCCGACCATTATTCTAATATGTTATATTTTGATGGGAGAAGTATGTTCGATGTTGTTGATTGTTATACATGTTTAGATTTCCTGATATGTATTTTTAATTGGAGTCGGTAATTGTTTATCGATGCCCTGTAATTTCTGGCAACAGAAACTCGTGTGATGAAATCGGCAGATTTTGACCAGTTCCCTCGACGTACTTGTCTCCATGACATCTACCAATGATCTGCCAATCATTTCCATCTCGGTTTGTTGAGGCCAAGTTTTCTCGGGACCCGCATTACCTTCTGCTAGACCCGCTCAAAAAGATTGTGTGCTGCCACTACTCAAAAAGGGGTGGATCCCAAATTTTGATGATACGAGTACATGTAAGTGTGTTTTTAAAAAATATATATATTAAAATAATATTTTTTATTTTTTAAAATTTATTTTTATAGACCAAATTAATTTAAAAATACTAAAATATTAATTTAAAATAAAAAATAATAAAAAATAAATTCAATCTTAATGTCAAACACCTTCTTGGAATTTTTTACTATAACTAAAATTCATGTTCATTCTCTTATAAATTATAATGGATTGAAGTTGTGATTTTTTTTTATAATTTTTAATTTGATCCTTAAATTTACATGAAGATTAAACAATAAAAACTCTAAAATTCGAACTAGAAGAATCGCATCTTGTTTTTTCCTTAATATCAACATTCAATAAAATTAATTCCTCAAATGTCTTTGTGTTTGTTGAGATTATAATAATTTTTGTTTTTTAAAGTGTTTTTTAAATTATTTTTTATTTAAAAAATATTAAATTAATATTTTTATATGATTTTTAATAATTTTAATATGTTGATGTTAAAATTTAAAAAAATATATATCATTTTAATTTATTTTTAATTAAAAACAACATGTACTACATTACCAAACACATATTCAAAGGCAGGTAGCGTTTGGTATTATGGTAGTGATTGCTTTTCAAAGTGTTTTTTGCTCATAAATACATCAAAATAATATTTTATTATTATTTTAAAAAATTAATTTTTGATATTAGCACATTAAAATAATCTAAACATATAAAAAAAATATTTTTTAAACAAATTCAAAATTTATTGAAACGCTATTTGGGCCGTGTTCCCAAACGGCATCTTACAAGACTAATTCTCATCATGGTCCATGTTTCTAAGAGGGTGTTTGAGATTATAGTAACAGTTATTTTTCAAAGTCTTTTTGCTCGAAAATACATCAAAATAATATTTTTATTTTTAAAAAATTATTTTTAACATCAACACATCAAAGTTGATCTAAAAATATTTTTTAAAAAAACAATAATCTTAAAAAAATTTAAAAATATCATTTAAAACCCGTTAAATGAGAGATATATATTGTGAATAAATAACCAGTCAATTTATCTATGTGGGGTGTTTCAAAGTCAGAACTCCTCTTGGTGGATTAACAGTGTCCTTAGATTAATTTGAGTGTATACATATATAATAAACATTAATTTGAATATCACTGTCAGTTTCAATCACTTTTAGAAATGGCCCTATTTTCTTGTTGCTTGTGTTAGTTCAGGCCGTACAATCGTTCTAAAGGAAGCCAGCATTTTTATCATTAATGAATGTTAGATTTATTTTATATGGGCCTGATTTTATTTTTTTTATTACTGTTAGCTCAGGCCACTCCGATGGGCTTATGGTCGGTAGACCGGATTAATTTTTCACCGGCATAAAAAAAATGATCACGCTATGGCAATACTTTAAAAGAAATAAAAAAAAATATAAAATAATTAGTAAATAAAAGAGATTGTATATATTGCAAGAACAGTGAACCACAAAGTAAACAAACAAAAATGTCATGAAAGGAGCATTTGATGCTTGCACTCGTGTAATTAATTTAATTTAATTAAAAAAAATTTCTTTTAAAAAACACTGCATTCAACAAAGGTCAAAAATAAAAAACCGAGTTAACCCTTGTTACTTTTAAAACAACTAAAAAATCTCATAAAAAAAATAAGAGAAATTAACAAAATATTGGTAGATGAAACTTAAAAAAAATAGCTTAAAAAAAGAAGGGAAAAAAAACAAGTAATCTTGAGTAAAACTTAGTAAACTCGCGTTAATAAGTTACAAGCGATGCCATCAGAGAAAGGTCATTCTATCATGATTCCAACCACATTAAAGAATGTATCTTTCTCAGATCAGAGGATTCCACATATGTTACCTCAATGTGGCGGCACCTCCCATATTTTGGTGTATGATTTGTATGTGTCATACCCTTCTTTTCTTTTCTTTTCTTTTCAATTTAGCCTCTAAATCTATAGTAACTTTTCAATTGAATCCCACCTTTTAGTTTACCCAAGGGCAAGCCCTCTTCTTTCATTTTTATCCATGATTCTTTAGTAAATCTTCAATTTAGTTTAGAATTTTGTCCAACTTCAGGCCTTTGAAGGGCCATTATGGGAGAGAATAAGGAAAAGAGAAAAGAAAGAAACATTCAGTCCAAGGGTTAGTGTATTGTGGTCGTGTTCATAATTTAAATTGTAAATTTAGTGATTAATCTTTGTTGATTAAGGTTGATCTAATATATCATTGATTAAATATTATATATAAAAAATATCATTTAAAATTAGATCAGATTTAGTCATAATTAGATAAGGAACATTTCGAGGCCTTAAAAAACTTTATGTTTCCACCTATATGCTTCTCGGTTCATTTTTGTAAACGCACAAATTTATTTTTTAGTACACAGTCTTAGGTTTTTTTAATGTTATATCAATGCCTGCATATTTGTTTTTTGTTTGTGTAAAAAAATGATTTGACCAAAAACATAGCGAATAGCAACTACCTAGTAATAATGAGGCTCCATAATGACAAAGCTCACCCATATAATTTGTATTAGTCAATTTACCCACGCTGTCTTGATGGTTGAATAAACAATTATTTTTCAATGCAAAAAAAGAAAAAGAAAAAAGGGGAGCACTGTCTCTCTGTTTTTTAACTTTCATATTATTATTTTTTAATTAAAAAGTTAAACGGTGTATTTAATTAAATAAATTAAGAATTATATATATATATATATATATATATATATATAATATTAAAAACAGATGCTGGCATGAATTAAATATTAAATCAGAAAGTCATGAGATCTATGGAGATTAAAGATAAATTCAATTTTTTATTTAATTACATGTCAATATTTTTTATATGAAAAGTAATAATTAAAATTCTATAGAAACAAAATAATTTTCTTGTTAATCCTTCCTTTTTTTTTATTAATCTAATTTTCTAAAAAAAAAATTAGCAATGTAGTTCATTTAATGAAATTTGAAGGCAATTATAATAAATAGCAAGAACACTCTGGACGAGATTAAAATAAAAATAAAAAGATATATCTTTAATTAATACATATTTATCCTATTAACATGCTTTTTGGCGATCTTTAATTCAAAATATTTATTTTTTAAAGTAAAAAAATTGTAGAATAGTAAAAGCAAGTTTTAATAAATAAAAAATAATATTTTGATAATTATGTTGTGGATGCTTTAAAAAATATAAGAATAATGCAGTATAACTTTATAGTGTTTGTTTTTTATTTAATCAGCGAATAAATAAAGTTTAAGGAAAAAATGACAAATTATGAAGGGTTTGACAAAAAAAAAAGAGTATTTTATAATTTTATAAAAAAATGATATGATGTCTTAAGAAACTAAATATAAATTGAATAATATTTAATAAAATGATATTTTTTATATATTTTTAAGTTATTTATTTTAATGAGGTTTTATTAAAAAAAAAGAAAAAAAAACATAATGAATTCAATAAATAGAGATCAAACACTTGAGCTCGGGCGACCCAAAATGCTTGGCCAAATAAAAAGAATGAGAACGTCCCTTGAGTGGGCATATGAGCTTTTCTTTTATTTATTTTTTGTTGGTAAAAAGAGTGGACTTTTAAAGGGAGAAAAAGAAAAGCCAAACAACGCATGATCTATCTGCCTTGTTCTTTTTTTTTTATATTAACGTGGCTGTCCAGGTCAGCTTGCGCATACTTTGACTAATCTCATGGGCCTTGAAGTTAACGACCATGTAAGCCTCTAGTGGCCATATAAGCAACCACGAGACTCGAACCTGAGACCACAGAGAGAGCAAACCTCTTGGTCCCAAGCTCTTACCACTAGACCACCACCTAGATGGACCATCCAAGAGGTGGTTAAAAAATTAAGTCTGAATTTTAGTGATTCAATAATTTATTTTTTTGATTCATTGTCATCTAACTTGTGCGGTTTACTTTAAAAGAAAAAGCTACCGCGTAAATAAACAGGCACTAAAAATACTTAATAAACATCTTTATAATGTTAATAAACTAATATATCAACTCAAAATACCCTTAAATTTGCCTAAAAATACAAAGTCAAATTGAATAAAAAATCATTTATCAATCATGATTTACTTTTTTGAGTAAGATAAAAAAAAATAAACATCTCAATAAAACTCTCATTATTGAATATAACTAGTTAATATCATGAATAACCTTTTTTTACGATAGGAATATGGTTAAATAACGACTTTCTTCTTCTTTTTTTGTCGTTTTCTAACAACTTTCTTTTTTATTTCTCAAACTCAAAAACTAAAAAATAAATAAAATGAATTTTTTGTTCATAATCAAGATTCTAAAAAGTTTGAGATTCATATATATTTTCTTTGTATTTTATATTGTAGTTTTTTTTTAATTATGTTTTTTCACTATAATTTAAGACTTTATCTCAAGAAATTAGTTTATAAAAAGATTCAATAAAAAAATAGGATAAAATTAAAAGAAAATAAAAAAAGAAGTTGGGGAACAGCTTTACTGTGAAACCGTCCCAGTTATTTTAGTATTAAGACAATTTTATTGTCTAAATGTACCATTGATGTTTTATTACCAGTGGCTACCACAAGATAGAGATGACGTCTTTGTTTGTTAGCTGTATTTCATTGGCTTATTTGTCCACCTGCTGTTACTCAAAAGGGCTCCACCCTTTTCCTTGTTTAGATCTTTTGGACTATGGATTGGTTGGTTAGCTGGCGGCCGGCAGCCGTGCTCCATATGATGCCCCCATTTTATAATTTTTAATTAGTGAGAAATAATAATAAAAAAAAAAACATTAACTATGTCGTTATCCTTATCTCAGTGGTTCAAGTTCCTACAGTGAAATCAGAACAGATGTTAATGACTGACTGTTTGTGCTTGCTTTCATCTAAAGCTTGTTTCTCAGGCCCCCAGCCCACATGGGGTGGCGGGTGTCATGTCCGGCAGCCATCTTAGGTGGGCATTAACTTCCATCTTTCTATCTAAAGATTGTCCGTCAACCTCATCTCAATACTTATCACAAACTGGGCGTAGGGCACCCTGCTTGGGCATAATTAGAAAAGCCTTTCTTAAATTAAACTTATCGTGGTTATATGATCTCACCATGTATATGTCATAAAAGAGAAAAAATATAGAGGAAATAACACCGTTTGAACATAACCACCATTAAAAATAGCGGTGAAACATAGTTGTTATTGAAAATAATTGTTGTTTCAAAAGATAAAATGATTAAGAAGTAAGATTTAAAATTCAATAGTTAAGAAAAAAAAGTCATCAACAACACAATAAAACTCCATTTTCAACATATTTAGTATTGTTAAAAAAAATTTAATGTGATGATTCTAACCACATCTTGAAGGACCACTAAATATAATTGTAATTTATTATAAGTTTTTTTTAGAGTTAATTTAGGGTTAACTATGATCATCTTTAGTGTCCTTTCAAGTTGTAGTTAGAATTATTTTGATGAGATTTTTCTAACAGTACCAGATGCGTTAAAAATAAAGTCATAGTATATCCATGGTGACTCATTCTTTTTCTTTTTTTCCTTTTCCATTTCTCTCTCCTACCACATCACATTTTCTCTCTTTTTTTTTCTTAGCTATTGGATCTTCAATCCTATCTTTTAATCATTGGATCTTTATAAAATATTTGATTAATTTTTGTTGAGGTTAATTAATTTGCAAAAGAAGATATTTTGAAATGTCAAAAAATCATCTCAACCCAAAAACTTAAACTGTTAGGTGAGGTCCCAGAATATGATTTATATTATTCTCTAACACATCCTCTCAAGTGAAAGCCCTTTGGGCTTGAAACTTGCACAGGTCCACTTTACCTTGTGCTTAATTTTTATCAAATAAATGAGAATGGTGAGATTCAAATTCGTGACCGCTTGATCATCAAGGCTCTGATACCATGTCAAAAAACCATCTTAACCCAAAAGTTTAAGCTGTTAGGTAATGTTTCAGGATATGAGCTATATTATTCTCTAATATGAAACATTCACTAAATAACTATTATTTAAATAACAGTTGTGCAAAAAAAATGTTTTGAAACAAGACTATTATTCCAAATAATAAATGTGTATAAAAATAATATTTTAAAATATGGTTGTATTCGAACTGTGCATTCAATATTTTCTTGTAACTTTTAGCGAGCTATGCAATTTTTCAAAAAAAATAAAATCCGTATATGTATATATTAATATGGTTAACCAAGGAAGGTTGCTTGTTGGAAACATGGTGCAATGACATCGTCACCTTACCATATCCATTAATAACCAAATGCATTGCATCTTTTTATGTTTGGAAGTTTTCCAAAATGTGTCTGACTCTGCACCCACAATAAAAAAACAGAAGAAGAAGAAGTAGCGAGTTTCTTACATGGCATGCGGACCATAATAATTTCCACATGGCAGCTCCAGAATGTGTATGGACATAGAGGAGGGCCCCACTCTTCTTCCAGCCAATCGAGTGGAGGGAGGGAGGGAAGGGGCCAGAATATTTTTTCCCATATGAGGCACCTATCTTCACATTTATGTGTGCAGCTGTGTGGGTGGATTTATTTTATTGCAAGCTGAGGGTAGTGCTGATAAATGCATGGTTGTTTGTATTGAATGTGTGAAAAGAAAACTGAGAAAAAGCAACTTGAGGTTCTTGTCATCTATTGCCAGCTCCCTGTTTCCTCTCTCTCTCTCTCTCTCTCTCTCTCAATCAATTGGGTTAGAGTACGATCTTGATCTTCTTATTTTCTTTTTCACTGACTTCTCCAAGTTAATATTCAGAGCAATTCTGTGTTTCACAAGGCATTTTTTTCTTGGCATAACCTAGTTAGAAGCAGCATAGCAGAAAAACTGAGTCATGGATGGTTCTCCATCTAGAAAATTGGACTCTAATGTTTCAGAACACACCCAAGAAATTCAGACATCCAAAAGAAGGTAGGTTGGTGCTCATTTTTCTTGCTTTTGTTTTCTTTTACACTTTTGCTAAGTATAGTTTCATTTTGAAAAGCTAGCTAGTTGATTGAGAGGCATGTTTCTGCCAAGTCTTCTCCTTTATGTGCCCAAAATCATTCTTAAAACATCGAGTTCATTTTGTAGGAAGGTGGTTGAGAAGACTGTTGTTAGAGTGAGGATTGGAAAAAATGCTGGGAAATTAAAGAATGAAGGGCCACCTTCTGATTTCTGGTCTTGGAGGAAATATGGGCAAAAGCCTATTAAAGGATCTCCTCATCCAAGGTTTATCATCTTCTTTCATTTTGGATCAAGCCTCTTTTCTCTTCTCTATGTATCTTAATTCATGGTCTTAACTCTTTTTTTCCCCTTAAAATTACAGTAGATCATACTTCTTTTCTAATGTTACTTTATCAGCTGACATTTTGGGAGTTAGAAAGTGAATTCCTCCCCCCCTGGATCCACTGGATTTTGTCTAAATGTTCCAAAAGACTGCCTTTTCTATCACTGTAATTTCTCCATGATTATTTTCCCTGTACAAAACAAGAGTACTTATCAGCAGTCACTGGTTTTCATGCCATGCAGGGGCTATTACAGGTGCAGTACATCAAAGGGCTGTTCAGCCAAGAAACAAGTGGAGAGATGCAGGACAGATGCTTCAGTACTCATCATTACTTACACCTCAAATCACAACCATCCAGGTCCGGATCTCCACGAATCCAGCCTGAACCAACAGTCAAAAGATCCCGAAACCCATTCGACTGATCATGTAGATCATCCCGCAACTCCCGAACAAGAAAAGCCAGAAGAAGAGCATGGCCACCCCATTGCGCCAAGCGCTGATGAAAATGCCAGTGAAGGTAACAGTTTTCACTACTTACAATCCCCAGTAAGAATTTCTCAAGATATCATGATCAGCCAAGAAGATCCTTTCGCTGAGAACCCAGAGAAAAGTCATGATACATTGGGTATTGTCTTGGATGAGGAGCCCATCAGTTGCTCCAGACTGATGACATTTTCAGCACCCAAATCAGAAGAGAACAACGACTTCTTTGATGAACTAGAAGAGCTACCCCACATCTTCGTCTTTCACTAGCTTCACGAGGGGCAGTTTTTTCGATGAAAGGATTCCTGTTGTCCCTTCTTGATTCTAGTTTTTTTTTCTTGGCCTCTTGGGGCATCCTGCCTTGAAAAATGTTCTTAAAATGTCCATGTATAGGCTACTGCTAGGAGTAGTTGTTACTTGTAGTTTCTCTTCTTTACTTTCACCAAACGAGTAAAGTGGTACTAAAGTTGCGCACACTAACAGAAGGTAGTGGAGAGATACATCATCTTTTATCAGGTTTCTTGAGATTGAGACTATATGCTCTTTGATAGACGAGAAACCCACATTTTTCAGAGTGGAAGAGGAGAGAGTTGTGAGCATATTTCTGTGTTTTAAATTAAAGAAGGCACGAGGTTCACAAGTGAGTGCACAGAGATCTTTTATGAGATAAGGCTCTCTCTCTCTCTCTCTGCTTTTTGGGGTGAGTGGTTGCTTTGGTGAAAGAGATGTTTGGCCTTTTTGGAAGTAACTTATTGTTCAGCTTGATTGAGGAATACCAGCCAGCATCGCTCTTTTTTAAAAAAATTAATGGTGCTTTGTGTTTTCGGGCGTGTCAGCTGTTGTAGATTCTGCTGGTAGACAAGGCCAAGCCTTCAGATACATGTCTTTTGCCGGGGAAAGGAGTGGCAGAAGCCTCCAAAAACGCCTGAACTTGTCAAATATTATCATATACCTCATTTAGTACTCGTGGAGGCAAGTCATTTACATCAGGAAAAAGCCAGAGGGACGTAATGTGCATCAATTGGGGTATTTTATATCATGATTGCTGTTGAGAATAAAAGTTTATTCTAATTATTGTCGGGAATAATAACTGTTTTAGAAACTATATACCTCACAATTTAATTAACTTATATAAAAAATTAAATAAAATTTTTATGAAGATTTAATAGCTAAAAAATAAGATTTGAAATTCAATAACTAAAAAAGAATGGGTTACCAGACTCGATAAAATAATTTTAACCATATATTGAAAGATCACTGAACATAATTGTAATTTGTTAGGGTTTTATTTGGAGATAATTTAGGGTTAATTACGACCTTCTTTAGTATTCTTTTAATGTGTAGCTGAATCGTTTCATTGAGATCTTTCTAACGGTATAAGATATGTTGAAAATAGTCTCGATATATCCTCGATGACCTATTCTTTTTTTATTTTTTTTCTTCCCTTATTTTTGTCTCTTACCACTTCACCTTACATGCTCTCTTTTTCTTGGCTATTAAAAAAATCTCGATAAGATGATTTTAATTACACCTTGAAAGACCACTAAACGTAGTTGTAATTTGTTAAGGTTTTGTTCGGAGTTAATTTAAGGTTAATTACAACCAACTTTGGTAATTTTTTAATGTGTAGTTGAATCGTTTTATCGAGATCTTTCTAACAGTACTGGATATGTCGAAAATAGTCTTGTGCGTCCTTGGTAACCTATTCTTTTTTATTTTTTTTCTTCCCTCATTTTTCTCTCTTGCCGCTTCACCTTATATGCTCTTTTTTTCTTGGCTATTAGACCTTTAATCCTATATTTTAACCACTAGATTTTTGTAAAATATTTGATTGATTTTTGTTGAGGTTAATTAATTTGAAAAAAATAAATATTTTGAGGCATTTACTGAAACAACTGATATTTTGAATAGCAATTATGTAGAAAAATATATTAAAATATATTTTGAGACACCATCGCAATACTAAATAATAGTTATGTATAAAAATAATATTCTAAAATGTAGTTGTGTTCAAATTAGTTTTCAAATACTTTTTAACACGTCTTATTTTCTTAAAAAAAATTAAAATAAACTATGCTATTTTTTTTAAATCCCAATAATTAACCTGGAAAACTTTTATGTGCAAGGCCAGGCGACATGCCGCACCAATTATTATTATTATTATTTTAATGCAAGCCCGTGTAAGGAACTAAGAAAAAAATTGTTTATCCAATGAAAATGGAAAACCTGGAACGCTTAGAGCACAGCACAATTGATAATATTAGATTATTCTACAGTTTTTATTTCATTGTAGATGGTGATGATTTTTGGGATAATTACCAAAATACTCCTACAAAAAAATTTGTATTCTAAAGAACTCATCAAAATATTAATTTATATCTATAAAACCTCAAAACAAGATTTTCAAATAAAAAATTAAAATCTGAACTTTTTTTATTAACATCTATATGATATGATTTGCTTTAAAGGAAAAGGAAAATTGTTGTATCATATATATTATGTGTAGTTTATGGTAAAACATGTAATTGTACACATGATACAAATATTTGAAGACATAAAGATGTATAATACTATAGATATAATAATATGGATGTCTATATAATATAAAACACATTTGAAGTTAGTTTCGTACGCTGAAAATTAAAATTTTTTAGTGTTTTTGAATTGTTTTGATATGCTGATGTGAAAGATGAATTTTTAAAAATATATTATTTTAATATATTTTTGAGTAAAAAATACTTTGAAATGCATGGAACTTAATTAATCTATATAAATTTGTTTTTGTCATGAAGATACAAAATATTAGATGGATTCTTCTCATAAAAGATTTTCTTAAAGGAGGTTAAGGTAATTATACCATTATTTTATTAAATTTGGAGGCAAAAAGCAACCATTTTGGTTTTCCTTTTGTCTGTAAACAGCTTTCAGTTGAAACACAAGCCGCAATTTATAAATGAACTTTATACCATTTAAGATTAATCCGAACTCGAGGAGCCTAGTTGAAGTACAAAATAATTTGTAATGGAATGCATCTACTCCAGCTGACCTACAAAACAAGACATCAAAATCCATATTCAGGCTCGTAGTTTTACTTTCTCGCATTTTCTCCTCTGCCCACCTTCTTTTAGCCTCCATCTTCCATGGTTTCTAGTACCACCATAAAATAAAAATACAACCCACTTCATTGTTGCAGAAATGTGCAGCGCGATTCAAGAGCTTTGACATGGTGCCCTAGGCAGCGAGTAAAGAGGCAAGGAAAAAAAAGTTGAGTTTTAAAACTGCCCCCAAATTACATTGCCTCTCCCTTGTGTTTTTGTTGTAATATGATTGAAGGCGATGAACATTGAAACTGTAAACATAGTAACAGAGAGACTGAAAATTATTTAACTTTTGAGGACTATCTTGAAAATTGCTATATAATTCGGGGCATGAGTAGTTTACTAAATAACCAACTGAAAGAATTTGTTGGATTACTAGCTGTGCCTCGCTGCTGAATAAGCACCACTCCACATCCAAGACACTGCTCATCAAATGGGTCCTTGCAAACTCAGCACCGTGAGCGAGAATCTAGAGGTAAAGTTGGTCTGAACTCAACTGTAAGCTCTCTAGCGAAAGCAGCACCATTCATTTACAATAACAATGATGCTGATTAAAAATGGTGATGAAGATCCTAGGGAATAGATGCACATATCCGTTCAATCTCTTTCTCAGACTTTAGTTCAACTAAAACTCGCCCACGATGTAAAAGATTATGAGAGAGAGTGTGTGGGGAGAAAAGGCTCTGCCTGAACTAACAGCAAAACATGTTCTATGATTCCCTAGCGCATGGATATCAATATGCTTGATCATTAAATGCTAGATGGGTCATTGTTGATCTGCTGCAGCTGCCAGTGGCTGGAGAGCCTTGAGAGGATTCAAGATAACACCATCAATAAGCCCGTAGTCCTTGGCTTCTTTCGCACTCATGAAGTAATCACGATCTGTATCCTGGTTGATCTTCTCAAGACTTTGACCAGTGTGGTAGGCGAGATACCCATTTAGGTTTGCCTTGTGATGCAACATTTCATTTGCCTGAAAATTATGCCAATGTTATAAGAGATGTTTAGGCCAAAGACAAATGGTTTCAATGATATGAGAAACTGTGCCAGGAACCAATAGGTCCCATACCACGACATAAACTCATTTCAGATCAAATCTAGTTCATCTCTGGGACACATGCACGACTATAAATCAGAAGCACTATGGATATATCAGTTAAGGATAAATAATATAAAGGCTTCACAAACAAATACAAGTATGGGAGAAAAAGGATGGCATACCTGGATATCTATGTCAGATTGTCCACCTTGAGCTCCACCAAGAGGCTGATGGATCATTATCCTTGAATTCGGCAAGCTGTATCTTTTTCCTTCAGTCACATAGTAAAAGAGAAACATATTCAGTAAATTTCGAAGCAGCAACCACAGATTGGAACTTTAAGTCAAGAAGTCAATGGAGCATTTTACCTTTGGTCCCAGCACTAAGCAGAAAAGCCCCCATACTGTTTAACCAAAAAAAAGGAGATCAAACGACATAAGACAGAATGTTAATAATGGAAAATATTCAAGAATCCTGAGTGAATTAAATGGTATTGTCAAGGGCATATTTTTTCCCTTTCCCACCATTTCATAGAATTTGAATTTAAAAATATTTTTTTTACACGCAACACAGAATGTTAGTGGTTCCATAAGCACTCTGTTCATAATGTGTCTGGAGAAAGATCAGGTAGATAGTTTAGTATACTGAGTCCTTGGCCTGTAAGAGGAAGTATGGCAGAAGTTTTGACAATTATTGGTAGACCTTAATTGGGAAAAAATGCAGCATAGAATTCAAAGGAAAAGACTTCATATATGCTGGGAAGTCAAATATCCTTCATGGAATCCCTACGAGGATGCACTACAACTCTAAGGATATAGAGGATAATCATCCAAAAGACAACCACAAGCAGCCACATACAACACTTCATACACAGGACAAGCAATAGCAGAAATATTTATCACGCCTTAAGGAATATTGGCTTTAATTTGTGTCATGGAAAAAGGTGGGTTCTGAGATCCTAGATAAATTCAGTTTCTACAGTTTTATTACAGTGATGCATCCAGCTCAACTCTGTTATCGAGAAGAAATCATTAGGTGAGCATGGCTAACCATTAGCCCACACAAACAAAGGGGGGAGTCCCAGAATTACTTTAAGTGTGGTCCAATGGTGAGCTTACCTCACCTAGTAATTTCCTTGCTGAGGATCTATCATAAGAACCTTGAGGTTGCATGATCAACAGCCATTAGCTCAAGATCTAGACACCAAATCATTTAAGTTATTCCCATGGTAAAATCACAGAAAAAAACAGCTCACCACATGCATCTACTGAGACGGTACAGATATAATTCTCTGATCATCAACTAACATTCCATATAATTCACTGAAACATATTTCTCCCGTCCTAACACTTGGGCAAGCCTGACAAATCTACATCATATAGATTCCTTTGAAGTTTCAAAACTAATGCTGTTTGACTCATAAAGGAGCAAGGTTGGAAATGTTAAATCCAACCCATGACAGAAAAGCTAATTTTTCATAATTCAATTAAGCTCCTGTCAATAAAACATAGTTCTTCTAATAGTTGATGAATAAATGAGGCAATACATTGGTCTATAATGATTCACTGTGCAACTAAGGTATAGGTAACAGTAAAAATATAGTACATAGTATAAATCAGTGATTCCTGTAGCAGTTAGGGAATAAATGACAAGAAAGAAAACAGGGAACTAGTAAATCTTGTACCTAGCTGCCAGTCCAACACAGACAGTGGAGACATCAGGTCGGATGTGCCTCATTGTGTCAAATATTGCCATGCCTAAGAAAAAAGACGCACAGAAAAAAGGCACAGAGAGAGAGAGAGAGAGTAAGCCTCCAAACAAGTAAAAACAACATTACTTCACATGCTCAGGAAACTGAAAAAAGGTAACAAATAAAAGGAGACTTCAATCTGAAAAGGAATTACCAGCTGTAACTGATCCTCCGGGAGAATTCACATACATAACAATATCCTGCTTGGAAGAAAAAGCAATCCCTGGTTAGCAAACTGTTTGCCTCAATTCTTCCTATAATCAAGGACAGTGATAAAACAGGTTCATTTTGTCTCGTGTTTGTGCATGTGTTATAGTCATGGACTTGACTAAAATCTGTTAATAATGGAAGGATGAAATCATTAACTTTAATGCTGTTAGGGGGCTCAGAAGCAAACGCAAATTGAAATGAAGTTGACAATGACCGATAAGATATCAGCCAGCCACAACAAAAAGTCACCAAACTCACTTTGTTAGGATCAACAGCATCGAGATAGAGAAGTTGAGCAACAATAATGTTTGCCATGTCATCATCAACAGCTCCACCACAGCGTATAATTCTCTAGGAATTTTAACAACACTAAGATCAAATCTCATATAAAAACAGCCAAGCATTCAATGATAGATGATAAGCAAGAAGAGAAAGAAAGATGATTGATGTATTCACTTACATGTTGAAAAAGTTGACTGATAACACTCTGGAACCGTTCATGCACCATTGGAGGTGGTCCTTGCCCTTGAGCTCCATTTGCATAGGCAGGGAAGAAGGGCGAAGAAGGGATTTGCAAATCTTCCCTACAAAACCAATTCCACATTTTCTTCTCCATTTATGAGCACATCAAGCAAATAAACACAGCAAGTTAAAAGGGGTAAATCCTACCCACCTCATAGACCAAATCCCCTGCCGCAAACTTCTCTCAGGTGCCCAAAACTCACCAGAGTAAACAGCCTTCACTGAAGACGTCTGGATTGCCTTTCTATCACTACCTAACTTTCTCAATTTGCTGCAGTACATGCAGAAAACGAGGACATTTGAATTTCTTGAGTAATTAATCACGGCACACATGGAACATTTTTCAAATGCAAGAGGTAAATTCTAGCTTACTAATAATCCATTCTAAAAAAAAAGAAAAGATTATTCAGAGTATTTTCAATCGAGCTTAAATCCAACCTGCAATTAAAAACTTACTTTTATAAAAAGCAAAAAAAAAAAAAAAGATAGTTATAATACGGGTTTAGCATCCAATAAAACAAAAAATAGTTCAAAGATTCAATTTTTTTCCCTTTATTACTCTTCAGTTAATCCAGAAACACTGATAATAATAATAATGGTAAAACCATCGGGTAATTGGCAAACATCCGTGTCTCAATTCTGGAAAAGAAAAAATTAGTAAAAAAAGAGAATGGTTGACCTGTAACGGAGAGGGTGGAAAGGGAAAGAAAATTTGTTGGCATTGGGAGCGGAGCCGAGTGAAGGGTTAGGAGAGAAGAGAAGAGAGGTAGATGTGGAGAGGCATGAGTGTGCCATTTTTTTAGCTTTGTGTAAAGTGAGTGCTAGATGGAAGCCCCTTTGAGTTAGCTAAGTATTATTAGCGCCTTTATCCTATAAAAGTTTAGGGCTCGAGGAGGACGATGCTACGGTAGATGGAATTGAATTCGTAGAGTGTGTTCGAGAGGAGAGAGATGTTTATCCTTGGTCGTTGGTGGCGGATGACAAAAAACAGAGGATTTTTCTTGCTGGGGTGCAAATGTGAGAAGTTTTTACTTTTTTTCCTTTCTCAAGTTTTCTTTTGTTTTGCTGGAAGTCCAACCCCAGCAGACTCTCCATAGATCATAATAATAATAATAATAACAATAATAATAATAATTGAGACTCAAACCTTATTCTAATATAAAACTAGATTCCGTATAAATCAAAATATTTTTTAAGTAAAGAAAGATTCATAATTCAAGTCATAATCCTCTAAAAATTTATAATAAATGGTAAATGAAAGAAAAATTCTTAAATAAGCTTCAATATATAAAAGAAGAAAAGACATGAAAAAGTTTTAGTATAAACTTGGATGAAAATAATAACGTTCCCATGAAATGATAATAAACTCATAAATAAAATAAAGGATGGAAATGCAAAATGAATATACATGGAACGACAAAATGGTACCTAGGACTTACTTGAGGAATTAATTAGGTTCATGTGAGAATGATATTAGAAAATTTGAACTTTTAGTGTAAAATTTATTTATTAACCAGTTTTACGCTAACTTGCATAAATCTCAATCTCATTGTCAAATCAGGTTGTAATTTTACAAAGAATCTCCTAACATATTGTTTTATCTTTGAGTAAATTTTAGGACAATCAGTGTTCGGGAAAGTCATAAGAAACTGTTAGCAATTGGGCAAAAAAATAAAATAGAAACTCATTAATGATATTTTTATAAATAAAATGAAAGATTGAGAAATTCGATTCTTCTTCCTCTTTATATTGATGGCTAGAATTTTTAAAGAAAGGGAAGAGGAGAAAAGAGAAATCGGAGAGTTACACATCAAAAATCTTAGGATAATTCAAAAGTTAAGGCTTCAATTAAATAGTAGGTGAGGATTTAAGTGCAATAACTAAAAAATTAAGAGAGAATCAAGAAAGAGAAAGAGAAAACAAGAGAGAGAAGCAACAACAAAAAAGGAAAAAAAAAAAGGAAGAGCAAAAAAATTTCAACCGTTTACCATTCAAAATTCATTTTATTACCAGGTAAGGGGTTTTAAACCTAGCTCTATAAGTTCAATTGAAAAAAAAAAAGAATTGATGCCAAATTTGTGAATTTTGGCTTAGGGCTCATGATAGGAATTTGAGGGAAATGTAAAATTTATTGTGATGATAGAGATTAGGATATAGTAGATTATAATGGAAGGGAAATTAGAAAGAAATCATGAAGGGAAAATCATATGGTTCAATAGAACCTATAGGATCGATCAAGAGGGAAAAAATTAATATTTGATGGAATTGTGTTAGATTAATGCATAAATTTGTGTGGAAGATGATTATAAATAAATTAATTATGTTGTATTAAATGATTGAATTTTATGTTGTTACGAGTTATAATTCTTGAGGAAGATTATTTAATGTAAAAGTAAATTGTTGTATTGTGTTTGATTTCTCATGTAAGGGAAGATTTTTTTTTATTAAGAATTGAAAATAGATCATGGTATTAAAAGAGGTTATGGTTTCGACCATTAAGGGAAAGAAAATGAAAAATATGAAATTTTATGAATTTCTTAATCATTGCATGAAATTGTTGTGTAAGGAATTGTTGATGATGATTCAAAATTTAAGTGAAATTCTTATATTAGTTTAAGATGTTGTAAAATTGTGGTATAGGAGAGGCCACAATATTTGTATAACATTAGAGGACTGCAACTAAAGCACATGTATCAGGTAGGTGTTCTACACTTGAACACTTTTAGGAATTTATGGATTTATTAACTACAATTTCATTAAATGTGTATCATTTCTTGTAAATGTAAATTATGCAAAAAAAATAAAATTGTTTTATACTAATTGAGGCTGGTGGTGTCTGTATCTAGACAACCATGATATTTGTTTAGATTAGTTGAGGCTAGTGATATTTGTGACTAGACGATCATGATATTTGTTTAAACTAGCTAAAGCTAGTGGCGTCTGTGTTCAAATGATCACGCAACTGAGATAGTATATTAGACTAGCTGAAAGTAATGGCGTCTGTGTTCATGCGACCGATATAATAGATTAGACTAAGTAAAGCTAGTGGCATCTATTTGAAAAATGACTGAGACATTTAATCTTTATATGCTTTTAAGAATAAATATTTGATCAGTAAAATTCTCAAAGTTAATTTTGAGAGAAATTAAATAATGAATTTGTTTTTAAATTTATTCAAGTTGTTGTTTAAATTTTCTAATATAATGAATGATTTAAATTGTCAGGTCCTTCACATACCCAAGTGGAGCAATATATATATTTAATGTCCTTTTTGTCTTTACTAATGGAACTTTTTGAAATATATCTTATTAATGTATTTTAGTTGTACTTAGGATGATACTTGTATAAATAGAATAATTTAAGATGTAATTTAATCTCATCTTTGTTTGATTAAGATAGAAGTTTAAATATATTAGTAAGTTTTTAATTATTTCGTTTCTTTAAATTACATTAAGGTGTGTGATAATATAATATAATTCAATTTTAAACTTCTACTATATTGTCTTTTTTTATTATGGTGATGTGAATGAAAAGAATATGTGGTTAACTTGGTTGAATAAAAAGGATAAGGTCCAAAAAGATTGGATTGTGCTTGAGAAAGTATTGTATTACAGGTTATAATGTCGATAACTTGATATCTTGAATTTATGGGGAAACTCTACTAAAATTTTGGTAGAAAATACATTTTAAAACAATTATCATGTTTTTGACATTATTGAAAAAGAAATTAATTAGAAATTGCATTTAAAAATTGAGGACGTGACAGATCTATTGGATTCAATAAGTTCACTTCATTAAATCATATGATAATAAGAAGGCAATTGTTATAAATAATCTAAATTAAACAAAAAAAATCGTTCATGATAACACTTGCTAATATTCTGAAAAGATTTCCAATAACCTTACTTGATAGTAAAGTAAAAATTAAATGTAATTTAATAAAATAATAACTAAGATACATTTTTAATTAATCTAAGGATATATATAAAAAAATATACCAATCAACAAAACATTGGAGAACGAAACTGAAAAAAAAATTAATTTTTTAAAAAAGATAAAAAATAATAATTTTAGTCAACTCGGGTTAACTAGCCTTCCATGCAACTCGAGTCATAAAAACAATGAATGATGAAATATCCCAATAAAGAGTAAATCGAAAAAAAATCATGAAGACCAATTCCCAACCAATTTAATATTGAATGAAGAAATTGAAAAAAAAAAGAATTCAATTAAAAAAGAAGGAAAAACCTGAGTCTACCAGGTTAGCCTGCCAAATCCACGACTTGAGTCGTGAGAACAGAGTAACTTGGTAGAAATTCCTATCCCCAACCAACAAAATATAGAAGAATGAAATTGAAAAAAAAATCAATTAATAAAAAGAAGCTAAAAAAATAACTCAAGTAAACACAAGTGAACTCACATGTGACCTAGAGCATGAAACCATGATAGCCCCCCATAGAAAGAAAACCAAAAAAATTACGAAACTAAATTCTCAACTAAACCAATATTGAAGAATGAAATTAAAAATAAACGTTGCTAAAAATACCAATCAAAGGAATCAAGAAAAAAATTGATGTAAAAATATTATCTGTTCACTTTGTTTTTTTTAGAGAGAGTCAGACACAAAATCGAAGAAGAGAGACAAAAAGAGAGAGAAAAAAAGAAAGAAAAGGAAATGGTTTGCCAGAGATCCTTTGTCAACATGGCCCATTGGTGAAGAAAACTCATCAAGATGATTCCAACAGCATCAAGAAATGACACATATAAAAGGGGTTGGTGGGCACAACATTTGCCGTCAAAGTGCAACAACCTCCTTTGCATGCTGGTGCACGTGGTACACGTGTGAACAACTTTTTTTCATTTTTGTTCAAATCAGCACCCGATTTGGCAAGTTTCTAATTTAATCCTTAAAGTTTTAATTGTTTTAAATCAATAAAATTAAATCATGTTTTGCCAAACTAAGTGTCAGATTTCAACACCACGAGAATTTCATGTTAAGCAAACCATTGGGTTTGATCTTAAATCAACTCAATATGAAAATAAAAAAAATTGAAGTTAGATAAAAAAGAAAACAAAATTGCTTTAAATGTTATGCCATGTAGAAAAAAGAAGAGTTTTTTTTAGTGTTCCTCGATAAGAATTTATCTTGGGAGAGAACTATCAAAATCTTTTTTTTTTTGTTTTAGAAAAATTTACTTAGATAAGCACGGCACCTGAGAGCGAGCAATGTCATAGCATCTAAAGAGAACGCCATACCGCAATAAACGGCACAGCGACTTCCTCAGTTGAGGTCTAAAGACGTAGGCTGGCGGGTCTAACAGTTCATCCACACGAGTACTTCCATAGTTATACAGAACTTTATTGTATCAACATTGGTCTTTATTACAAGCATCCACCCAGTGGGATAGCGATAGCTTTTCCACCACAAGACGAAAATCTGTATCACCAAAGAGCCGGTCAAGACCGACGGCAGTCTTCTCGACTGAGTTCCAATCGGGCTTGCAAGCTTCCACGAGCATCCAATAAACCATACAATACACAGGTGTAAGAGTAATAATAAAAAAGATAAAATATTCACTTGAAATTTACTAAAAACATAAAATAGAATATTTTTTTAGAAAATTTTAACTTCCTAGTAGTTAAGACCCACTTAAAAAAAAAACATACAAAAAAAAAATCATAACCCATAAAAAAAATAATAAAAACATCTCCATTTAAAATTTCTTTTCTATAATATAATAAAATAATTTCTCTCCTAAAAATAGAATCGCATTAGTTAGCGATCACCATTAAAATTCTCGTCTTCTTTGGGAGAAAGAAATTTCTCTCTACTCCAATTGCATTGGAAGGACTTCACCAACTCACCATCAAATGGGCCATGGAAAATCCGCTTGGTTTAACAAAAGAATATTTCGCCCTCAAGTAGTGGGACTTAAAAAGGTAGAGGAATTAATCAGTAACATCAATTTCATTATATTGAACGCTCTGAGTAGCATCGTTTGCTTTCAATTGAAGACAAATATCTATTAATCAATCCTTAAGCTATAGATGACAGCAGATGAACCACACATATCTGTATAATCATCCCTCTACACTGGAAAAAAAATGCCCCCTTGTTATGTATTGACATGAGCTGTGCAGAAACTCTTTTAGCATCAGCAGTTGGTTTCAGGATGCCTCTTGCTCCATTGCCTTGTAGCACTGTAGACTGCAAAGCGGGAGCTTTGACTTGGAATCTCGATACTTGTACGGGTTAGTACAAGAAGGGCCTGCGCACTTCTCTCTTGGGGGAGGATAGCTGCATATGCAGAGAGAAAACTATCAGTAAACTATCGTTGACATAAGTTTGACCTGGTAATTTGGTGTTTTAGCATGAATTTTAAATTTGCAGAAGAAAATAAAACCTGTAGGGTTTAGAGTCGAAAATACTAGGGAGACCCATATCCTTGGGAAATGTCACAACAGTCCCTGTAGGACCCATGACCCATCTGATGGTGCTCGACATCTGGGCGTTGACAGCCTTCTCCTGAACATGAAAATGTGAGAAATTTTATTGCAGCTTTATATCAAGACAAAGCAGGAAGTTTATCAGACAACTGATAATACCTGTGCCAATTCTTCCAGACGCTTCTTCATTTTCTCTTCTCGCTTTTTCCGGCTGGAATCTTGACCAAGAATTTTTCTTATAGCCTCAGCCTACAAAATCAACCCCCCCAAAAAATAAGAAAAGACAAATGCTTGTTTACCTCTGTGGATCTCTCATATGCATATGGAATACAACTGCATAAGCACAAACAAACCTCAGATTCCCTCGCAGCCTTCTCAACTTGCAATCTCCGCCTCTGAGCTGCCTCAGCTTTCTTTAATTGCTGCTCGACTTCTGTAAGTTTCTCCTTTTGCTCTGGAATGAACAAAAATGAGAAATACAAGGGAAAAGACTGCAATTAAGTATGAAACTAGAGTTCTAATGGAGAAAAAAATGCGTGGAAGTGATTAATTCTCACTTTTTGATGGTGCAGGTGGTAATCCATTTGGAAACTCAATTAAGTTAGTATCAGGAACAGAAGAGCCATCTTTGCTTGACTGAAGAGCTAGTTGACGCTTGGTTAAAGTCATCTCCCTCTTACCATCTGTCAATGACTCAATAGATTCCTTTTTCTGCTTCTTCTTACTACCTTCGAAATCACAATTAGATAATGATTCTTCTTCCTCATTATCTTCGTCATCCGATGCTCGGTCTGATCTGGATATTTTCTTCCCATCTTTAACCAGCCTTGAAGCACCATTGTTTTCCAAGGTAGAAAGTTTCTGTTGCTTCTTACTTGATTCATCATCATCATTGCCATCATCTTCCTTATGTCTTGTTGGGACTTTTGACTTGAGTTTCTCTAGGTACCGAATCTCATCATCCTCATCATCATCACCATCCAGCACACGCCTCTTGGGGGCCCGCTTGCTCTTACGAACTGGTTCAGGCTTATCACCTTGTTTCCCAGCAGTATTTTTGCTAGTCCCCATTGAACAATCCTCTTTCCCGAGACTAAAACCTCCTCCAGAGAATTCCTTCCAAGGGACTCCTTGCAAACCAGGCCTCTTTCCTGAAACAAAATGATCCTCCTCTAAATTCCCCTGCAATTGAACAATTTAAAATGGTGAGATTACAAGGGATTCTGACATTAAGCAATAATGAGGATACTTAGTAGGTGAGATACTGAGAAAATACACATTAATGAGGTTGTTATTGTTTCATAGAAGTAAGGACAAAAAGGGTGCCAAAAGAACCCCACATACAAATCTATGTGCACAAGCAGAAAATTGGCATCAACAACTGATCCAAAGAATGCAAGTATCAATCAAGATTTGGTCAAGTTACCATGCGAGTAGTTCTATAAAGATATGCAAACTCTACGTGGAAGTTCTTCATCTTATATACCTTTAAAAAACAATAGAAACCTTCCGGTGTACTATTACAAGTTCAGTAGTTCAGTAATTTGTAAGTTAAATAAACATATAAACTTGAACCGCAGACACAGATAAGAACCTTCAGGTGCACAGTTAGGAGGAATGCACTTTTCCTAAGGTTATATAATAAATAAGATAATTGAAATTTAAATTGTTATTCAGTCAAAGTGTATATACAAAAAAAATGCAATACATGAATATGCATGCAACAATTAAGAGACTACAATATTTCACTCAAGTCAAAATGACAACAGTACCTGAAGACTAAGTTTCTGCCTTGACCTGGAAGTGTCTGAGAATCGAGGATTTTCTGTAGAAGACACACCATTAGTTGTTGAGTTCGGATTAATTGTGCGTGCCACACCACCAACCTTACGCTTAACCTTTTTAACCTTGCTTTCGTTTCCTAAAGCATCTAAACTCACTCCAGACTGCTCTGAAGTCCAACTTCCACCATTCCTTCCACTGTACATATTTGCAGTTCTAGACTCCACATCCATGCATTCCTTCAGGTTGCTTGCGCTTCTCCAATTTGCAGGGGCAAGAACACCTTCACTAAAACGTTTATTGTTAATCACACTTTTCCCCGAGTTACTGTTATAAATCGCATTTTTGCTTTCAGTCCTAGTAGCTGGAAAAACCCTGGAGACAGATTGATTAAGATTGAATTCTTTCCTCCTAGAATTGTCAGCATTCTTATAGCCAGAACCCTTGTTCCGGTCATCTGATGTTGGTGATAGCGATAATGATGAATAATCATGATTGTCTGTAAATGTCTGGGAATCCTTAGGCCTGCGAGAAATATGACTCCTCTTCTTTCTTATAGCACTTCCCATGGTATCAAACTGCGCAAGACCCAAAACTTCCATATGGTGAAAAATTATCCAGTCCTTTGCTGCTTCACACAGATAACGAGATAGAGAAAAGTCAAAGTAACCAACAATTCCAAAGATGGTTTGTTAACCCTACATCAAAAACATACAAAAGCCAAAGAAATTATATTGGATAAACCCTGAAAAAGAACTAACACGTATATTAATTTCACGTTGCATTAGAATAACCATGAGAATGAAGAACTGATACAAGAGGGAACAGAAGTGTAAAGCATTCAACGCACAGCATCCAGGGAATTCATTACAAAACGAAAGATACAATAATACATCATGGAACTAAAGCCAACTAAAGTAAGCAGAATTCAAAGATAGAATGGAAAAACCACACCCATTACTGGCAACGACACAGTCTGGTTACATCAAGCTCAACAATGCAAACATCAAAGAACCCAAAACCCAGTAACATAAAACCTCAGAAGATAAGCAGATACCAGATAAAGCACCAAATAACTCAATAGTGGAAACTCCATTAGAAAAAAATGTACAAAATTTAACCATATAGGAAATCAAAACCCAGCAAATTGAAAACCTGAACGAATTGGTGTGACATCAAACCAAGCGAAAGGACCCATCAATAAAAACAGTCGACACCATAGAAGCAGCTGAACCCGTATCAATCAAAGAAAACGCCCAGTTGTAAACCAAAAAGAACCCCAAATGACAACACTAAACTCAATTCTCATGAATCCTAACCAGAGGCTAAACACACGAAAAAATATCACAAATCAATCAATATACGCAGAAAAAACACACAATACAACCATGCATTGATCGGTCATCACAAACAAATAAAAACCCATGAAAGAGAAGAGAACAAAGACCCTTACCGGAGAAGAAAGGAGGCGCAGGGAGAAAAAAGCAAAGAGAAGAGAAGACCAGAATAAAAAAAGAGAGAGAAGAGAGAAATAAAAGAGGTATTTGGTGGTCTTTGGTAAAGGTTATAATAAGTTTAGAGAGAAAAGGAAAACTAGGGCTAGAGAAAGAAGAATGAGAGAGGTAACGTATTAGAGAAGGACTAGGACTTGTAATAATCTCCTTCTTGTTCTCCATTTTTTGGCTATTGCCACACCACCCGCCCGCACTCTGTTCTCTTTTGGGGTGATTTTAGCCCAAGCCCTCTTTTGCTGTTGTTGTTGTTGTTGTTGTTTTTGAATCGGTCGCTTGACTCGGTTGATCCAAATGGATGAGGGATATACGCAATTTCTCTCTCGCTTCTCTCCCTTTCTGTCTCTCTCGTGTCTTTCTTTTTATTTCCCTCCTCTCCTACCGCGGTTATTCCACTGCAAGTTTATGCGCAGGTTAAGGCCCTGCGCACCGCACCCGCATGCTTACACGTTGTTGTCACGTGGCTGGTATTAATGGCACCCCTTTTTGTTTTTTTTTTTTTCTTTTCTATTGTTATTTTAGAATGATACTTATTTTGTTTCTGTTTGACAAGGAAAATGACAAGGGCCTTTTGGTATATTTCTCAAAAAACAGAATGTCAAAACTGGGGCCGTTCAAACACCGAGTAATGTTATAATTATTTGGAAAACTGAAAAAAAAAAAAACTATATTATTTATTTTGTTCAAATACAATATCTTTTTATTTAAACAATTAATTTTTCATTTTTTAAAAATTGCATTGAGTTTTTAAAAAAAAACATTTTAGAGCTTCTTTACAGTTTTCTAATACAAGATTCTTTTTAAAAAATAAAAAAAATATGAGCAATGTAATTTTTTCTCTTTTATATACAAGCATTTTTTAACAATATAAGAAATCAAGATTATTTTTTATATATATTTTCATATTTATTTAGTATCATAAATTTAATTCTTATTATAAATCTGAAGATTTTTTTTATTAACAATATAACTTTTTCTTACACCGCTCTCTCACGAGAGTTGAGCTACAATCGCGTCCGACAGTTGGTTAAGATTGGATCCAATATCCTTCGGGGTGGCTCGAGCCTCGTACCGTCGTACGTGTCTCCGATGCTGTGGGTCCGACTTGAAACCAAGTCGAAGACAACAACTTCATGATCAAAGTCAAGACTTGTGGTCAGCCGCACTGGGATCGAGGCTGACTGAATAAGGATTAGGTTCATAACAACCCAAGTTCAAATAACTCGAGTATCTGATAATAATGCATTCTCTTAAAACAGGAATGCCAAGGACATTTGAACTTTTTACTACATACTATATTATTCTTACAATTAAAAAAAAAACTAAAACATTTGGGAAATCACTAGCTATTTTTTTTCTATTTTACTTGTGGTATGCTGTGCGATGAATATTTTTTAATAAAAAAAATGAATACATGGACTTTTTAAAAACATTTTTTTATATAAAAAATTCCAAATGTAGATTAAAAACTTTATGCATATATCTAATTAAATAAATTGAAAGTTATTTATGTAAATAAATAAAGAAAAATTATAAACAAAAACTAAAATAAAATTGAAAAAAATCAAGAAACGAATGTAAATCAAGATAGTTAATCTCGCAACACGTGTTATTTACCTGATTGTATTTAATAAATAATTTTTTATTAAATCAAATGATAATAGAAATACACAAACACATAAAACTAATTCAAAAAAAAAATAGAAGAATTTTTTTATTCAAAGCTGCACATATTAAAAATATTATCCAAAAATAAATATTTTTATTTTTAAAAATAAAATTCATCTATATAAAATAAAATTCATAAATAAATCAGAATAATCTTTTCAAAAATTAAATACATATAAAATAAAATAAAAACTCTATTTATAAAAGGCTAAACAAGCAAAATAAAAAAAAAATCATAGAGGGGTATTAATTAAAATATAAATTTTTTAAAAAATTAAAAAAATATCACCTTAAAAAGAAGAAGAAAGAGGCCACGCGTTACTAGACCTAGTAAGCCAGGCAAGCACGTCTGACCCATTTAGTAGAACTTGCACATGAGTCCTTAATTTTTTTTAAAAATTGATGGGCCCCAAAATTTTTTCAAAAAATAATAATTCAAACAACACATCATTTGATTTTCCCATATTTTGGCCATTATAGGGCCCAAAAAATCTATGTTCATTTTTTTTGGCTTAGAAACTCATTTTTTAACCCTTTTTTTTTTATATATATATTCAAAACATCTAGAAAAGAGCTTATAAACCTCAACAGACATATAGACAACCTTAAAAAACTAAAAAACCACATAAAAACCCAAAATAAAAAATCTTCTTGAGCTTAGATATGGTTTTTTTATATAAAATTTCAAGGTGAAAACACATGTGTGGGACTTTTCTAACCAAAGGGAACATGTTGACACCAAGATCAATTATTTTGGTAGTCGAAATAGATGTTAACACTAATTTTCTTTCTTTACTACTGAAATTTGATGATCTTTCTCTCTTTCTCTCAAACCAAAAACTAAAAAATAACAAAAATAAACTTTTTATACCAAAATTGAATTGCAAAATCATTGAGGGACCTAAGAGGTATAATCTAATAAAGTTTAAAGACTAAATTAAACTGTTTGTGAGAACTTTAAAATCATCACCTATTTATAGCACCTTTTCTACTTTAGTCCTCTGTTTTTCAATTTTGTCCTTAGTCAATCATTTTAATTCAATTGTTCATTAATTTGGCCCTAAAAATATGCAATCGCACACAAAAAAAAAATTGAGGACCAAAATAAGAAAAAAAATAAAAATTTTGAACAGTGAGTCCACCAAAGAAATATGAAAACATGAATAGTGTTTTTATGCAGGGTGTTTTACCCACAACGTTTATAGTTTTGTTAATTGTTCACTTAGGCACAAAATTATTGTAGATTATAAAGATAATTGGCTGATCTTTTAGTCCAAGAATCTGATCCATTCTCCATGGTCAAGGTATCTAGTGACTTGATATGGAAAACCCGGATGGTTGGTAAGTGGTAGCGGTTGATGCTTGGTAAGCTAGGTGATAAGTAACTATAGTAGTAGCAGGTGATGCCTGGTAAGCCAGGTAACCGGTAGCTGGTAGTTGCAAAAGATTCTATTTGATGGGTATAAGGACTCTCCAATGGTAAAATTATTAACTTTGCAGAGAGAAAAAGTGCAATGATATTTTAGAGAGATGGCATCTGAAAATATATATGCTAAAAATGTTAAGAATGAAGAGATTGTGCACCCTTTTTTTTGTAGGTTCCATGGTGTATTTATAGCCTATGAGTCTTGTCATTTTATGAAGAGGAGAGATTGAAGTGTAATTTCACATTTGTGATATTTGAGTTGTATTATACATAAAATAATACATATTGAATTGATATAAGATATTGAGGGACCCGCATGTGGTTCAGAAAAATTTTTATGGCGAGTGTTGGGCTTGGGTAAGGTGCCCGAGCCCATTAGAGGTGAAACTGGATTCAGGAGTGCTTCTTGAACCCAAACACGCTGGGCTCGGGCATGATAGCTCGAGTCCACGAGGGTCCCGGGGTGCATACCTAGTAAATTGAATGGGCGTACATGTACTCGGCGAATGTCCAGTGCACTGCATAGCACCCATGCATGGAGCACGGGCTCGGGCTACTTACCCAAGCCCATGTTCCTGGTGCGTGGGCTTGAGCTACTATGCCCAAGCCAATGTTTCTCGGATATGTTTTAGCCTTTTTCTTTTTTAGATGATTTTTTTGAGTTTATTTTGAAGGATTTTTTTAATCTATTTTATTTGAATCTATCCGGAATAAATCAAGGAGGAGACAAATTTCAACAAGGTTAACTCGTAATCCTCGAAAAAGGTTAACTATATATTAAGCTTGTTAATGGAAGGGAATTTTTTTTAAAAACAAATACAATGAGTTCATTATCATTACCATTAAATGTAATATTTAGGTTTGTGTTTACTTTTAAAAAAATAGTATTTTTAATATTTATTTTTGTTATTTATTCTAAAATATTTTTCCATGAAAAGTAAGGAAAAATATTTATTAAATTCAAGAATTTCAAATGTTTGGGTTAAAATATTAAATAGAAAATTATAAAATAAATAACCATAAAATATTAGGCGAACATGAAAAACAATTACATTGAAGATTAAAGAGTTAAAAATACGTGTTTTGAAGAAAACAATTTTCACATTTAGTTAATAAACACGTTTTCTTTAATTTTCTAGTTCTTAGAATTAAAAAAAAAAAACTGAAAAGTTTTCTACAATTAAAATTTATTGGTTTCAAAATATACCTTAGACATGCATGAAAGCAATGAGAAAGCAGGCCAAGAAATTACAAGTCCAAACATAATTGTGTTTGGCCTACCTCATAAATCCAATTTTTTAAAAAAAATCTGACTTTTCCGAACCTTCTCATTTCTCCCGAAGGAAAAATGATTCCTTAGTTTAATCCAAGGAATCTTACTATGTAAATATTTGATATTAGTAAGAATATATCCTCAGTACTGTGTGCAAAATATATTTTGATTTCGATTTTTTTAGATTGTCGGTTTGGTTTCTTTTCCAGACAAGAAAAGACATGCGTGCAAACTGGTGTTTATGTTGAAAATCTCAGAGCACGTATTTACAATAATGAAAGATGTGACTCAACTCCTGATACTGATAAAAGGTTTGATTTCAATTTTCTTCTGCTATGAAGAATCATGAGAGTGCCTGTGATGTAAAATATTTGAGAATGTGTTTGGCTGTTGTTATGATCATCATTTCTGTTCTCTCGGAACAAATTATTCCCAGAGTTGGAACAATATATACTATGTTAATTTTATGCAATGCTTTTCTTTAATTTATTTTTTATTTTAATTGGGAAGAAATTAATATTTTGATAATTTTATAAAGAGTTTATTCTCCTTTTCTGACTGCTTGGCCTATACAGCTAGTCGTTTAATGCGTTAGCTATCTTTGATCTTTTTCTTCCGAGTATCTTGCACTAGTTTTCCTCTTCATTATTCTCATATATCAACAGAAAAAGTCTTGTGCCTAGTAACGCTTTTAATAATCAAGGAACACCCTCAGTTTTGGAAAATTAATCCGCCGTGAAACAAAAAGAAGAGAAACCAACGAGAAATCAAATGATCAATAAGAAAAAGAATTTTCTTGGATTGTCAAAAGTTAAAAGACAGAAAAGTTGCAGGTATCAGTAAGAAGGATCGGAGTAATCGATGCATAAGACCTCGATGAAATTAATGCATGCTTCCTCACGATACTATCCAAAATTCTCCGCACAAAACATGCACATATATATATGTATGGCAAGACAACAAAAACAAAAGAGTCTCCCTCCCATATGATATCATGGGCTTTCTAAATTATTGTAACTCCTGGGACCAATATAGAAATCGATATGCTAATGCTACCCAGCTTATCCAAACGATCATTAATCTCCGCCAAAGGAGAAGCAATTTCACCTTGCTCAGTAAAGGCATCCTTGCATGTTTCAGCATATCCTATGACGCCATTAAGCAATTGAACCAGACTGTCCATGTCGTTAGAGGAAATTGCAGTCAAAGCTTGATCGAGGTCGGTAACTCCAAGGTCAAATACTTCTAGGCATACGCTAAGGCAGTCCTTAACCACACCGTCTGTAGAAGGATCATTACTTAGTTTCGTGGCCATGGCTGTTGCTTGCTCATAGCCTTTGTGGAGAGTTTGTATTCCCATTTTAAGGACTGAAAGTGGTTCGACTGCACCGGTTAGAGAAGGGCCAAAGATGGCAAGACATTCTGCTTGGTGATCGGTCACGCCACATATTTTCTTCAGCGCGGCATTGTTGAATGGTGATGGCAATACGGAAGGAGAATGCGGTGGGTAATCAGGTAATGATGGGTAAGAAACCGGTGATTGTGATGGGGAGGAAACTGGCGGTAGGGATTGCATGAACGCTGAAGATGCGACATGCAAGACCATTCCAGGGGGACCGTGGCTATCGTCATTGCTGGCATTGCGAGGGATGCAAATGGCCTCAGCAAAGAACAAAAGAAGAGGAGAGAAGACAAGGAGGAGGAGGATAGACTTGTTGAACTCCATAACCTTGAATCTCTTGACAGAGAGAAGAAATGGAGAGACAAGATTAAATAAAAGTGATTGGACAATGGGACATATCAAGTATTTATGGATATCTCTAGGGGGGTGAAAAGGTTGATCCCAAAAAATAGGATTGCGGGCAGATTTTACAAATACTCTAAAATACTCTGGACTGTCGGTTTTGCATTTATGTTCTGGAAATCAACACATCAACGATGGCCAGCTTGGTTTTCCAGGAATAGTTTCATAAAGGGCATAGCGTCAAGGATAACAACAGAGAGCTTTATCCTTCTTTTTCCTTATTTTAACCTGAGGAAAAAATATTGACTCTTCCTTTCGGTTTTCCAGCCAGGCCAGAAATTCGCGTTCTAACACGATGTCTAGCTCTTCCTTGTTGTATCCAGGCAGTAGCCAGAAATTGGTGTTCCAATTCCTTTTCCATTAGAACCAAATTCATAAACGTTGCAGCTATCATCCACTTGGTCTGTGGTTGGACTTCAGACAACAGGATACTGATATCTGGTGGCTTAATTTTTGAAGAAACGATCAGTTACCATTAACCATGTCATGAATTACACATCAAGAGTAACTTATTCACATTTTCATATAAAATGCTCATTTCACCGAGACCAATTTTCTTTCTCTTTGCTTTTTTCAGTCGATATTCTTAAGGTCAGGGAATTCTACGACTTGAAGTTGCAGGAAAGCAGGTGGCCTCATAACTAATTGAGGAGATGATAAATACAAGTACGTGGGCGGCGTAGGCTAAAAAGAAAAGGGGGTGGAATACTCTACGACCTGTCTCAAACTAGTGCAATTTATGGTATCCCCCCCCTTCTTGGTGACATATCATATGATTCTTACCTCATTGGATTAAGAGCAATGACTCCATAAGCAATATTGTCCATAATATTCTTAGGTTATTAAGCGAATTTCGTTCTCCAAGTGGCTTGATTTGATTGGTATGATGCAGAAAAAATTGATACAATGAAGTACATATGAAATCCTATACTCATTCTTGGTTTGGTTCTTGGTATATGAAAGAATTAATTTTATTTCTCCATGGCCGGGAATAGTAGCTTGCTAGCCGATTTTGATGCAAACGGAAGCTAACACATATAAATTTCAATGAAGAAAAATGTTGTAGATTTGAATCCTAAATTTTATTTTTTTTGAAAATTTAGTATATTATGTATATCTTTTCAAGAAATTTATCAAACTTTTAAATAGGCTAAAAAAACCTATATCTACAAGAAAATAATTTAAAGTCCGAAGATATTATAAAAATAAAAATATAATCTGAAAATAAAAAAAAACAACAAAATTAGCCTAAACTATAATTTTTTTTATCTAATTCTGAGAGATTTATCAGTCCGATAAACAACATAGTGGCTCTAAATGTGAAAACTGTTTGTGGAATCACTTGGAAAAGTTTCAGCTTTGATATAATAATCGGGTTTCTTGTTATTATAATTTTAAAGTATTAGCCTAATCTGGTATGACTAGTCTTTTTTTTTATCTAAATATGTCCTGTTAATTTATAAAAATATCTATTCAGTTATTCATATAATTTAACTGAGTTAAATTCTCATTTAGAAATATCAAATTCTTATCTGAAAACTCAAAATCTTTAGTTTTTACAAGCTAGATTGCATCATCTTGAATATAAACCATAAAGACACGTTAGGGTAATTATGTTAAATATTAAGGGGAAGAAAAACAAAAATATACATGAGTCAGCTATTACACTAGTGAAACTAATTATTAGTTACCATATCACGGTAATTATCTAATGACTCAAAACTTCTAAAATGTTTTTATTTATTTTTTTATTCATTTATATAGTAATATTACTAGATTATGCTTATGTTATATTATGTGTTAGATCAATTTTTTTAATGTTAAAAAATTAAACTATATAAAAATTGATCTGATATAACCTAGATCATGACTTAACAGATTTAAAGATAATCCAAACAACTGATAAAAATATAGTTTCTTAAAAAATCAGGATATGTTTTTTTTTTAATAAAACGACAACATATTAGATCAACTCAGATCAACTTGTCAAATCTGCTACTCGGGTCATGAGATCTTAATAACCATATAAAAAGCAAATATAAAAAAATTATTAAACTTAATTATCAATCAACTTAATGTTGAATGATAAAACTAAAAAGAAAATTCAATTAAAAAAATAAGTCAAGTCAAAATGCAAAACATAGGTCATAAGAACAAGATAATCTCATAAAAAGTAAATCAAAACAAATTATGAAACTCAATTCTTAATCAATCTAATGTTTAAGGGTGAAATTAAAAAAAGAAATTCACTCAATTCAACCAACCAAACCTGTGATCCGAGTTAACAAGGATAACCTTATAGAATGCAAACTGAAAGAAATTATGAAGTCTAATTCTCAACCAACCTAATATTGAATAATATAATTAAAAAAATCAACAAAAAATAACAAAAAGAAGTTGATACAATTGGCCTAACTTACGACCTAGGTCATATGATAACCCCATAGAAAGAAAGAAAAAAAATATAAACCTCAATTCCTAATCAATCAAATTTTGAATGATTAAATTGATAAAAAACAAGACAAAAAAAAAATCTAAGTCAACCTAGGTTTACTTGCAAAACCTAGGCCAGAAGACTGAAATAACTCTATAGAAAGCAAATAAAAAAATAATTAAAAAATGGATAAAAAATGAATCGATTCAACATAACTATCCTGTAAAACTCGTGATCCAGGTTATGAAATCAAAATAACTCAGAAAAAAATTAAAAAAAAATTATAAAGTCTGACTTCCAATAAACTTAATATCGAAAGATGAAATTGAATAAAACATTAATTAAAGAATGGAAAAAAAATGACTCGAGTCAACACAGCTAACTTGTAAAACTCGCGACTTGGATCATGAGACTGAGATAACTTCTTAGAAAGCAAATTAAAATAAATTATGAAACTTTATACTCGATAAACCCAATGTTAGAGGCTGAAATTAAAAAAAAATTTAAAATTAAAAAAAATCCTTAGAAATTTTGAGAACCAAAGCCAAAAAGTACTTTTAATGTTCTTTACTATAGTAAAAAGCCAAGGCTTTTAGTATATGTTTAGATTTTCTAGTGACTTTAGAGATTTGGGGAAGGTGATTATGGAGAAACTTAATACTTACCGGGACTTAATCAAACAATACTATTATTTAATAATAATTATAGTTTGTGAAGGTAAGTAGTTGGCTTAATCCCATTAAATTTTACACATGTTTTATTTTGTATTTAATTTGCATCATTGCATGGTTTTACATGTAAAATAACTAGTAATCAAGTTTTGTGTTGAAGTTTATAGTAGAATTTTACAAAACAATAGAAGATTGCGACCATAAAATAAAAGACGAAACCATTTTGGTAGGAAGAAGTTAAAGAAGATCCGGGTGTCAAAATCATTCACAAATGGGTTCTGTAGAAAGGAGTTATACAAATTGAAGGTAAGAATACCTTAAATCATCAGGTAAATCAATAAATCCATTGCGCACTTGTTATTAATATAAAGATCAAAGAGAAACATTTGGCCTTAATAATACAAATGTCTCTTTCAATAAGACAACTTAATGCTGCTGTTATTTGTGGGAAAGAGACTCTTGAGGCAGAGGAATAAAGAATGAAATGTTTAAAATTCCTATTTGTGACCAGTGATGGAGTCCCACATTCATATAGTATGTTACTGAAACATGTATGCTTCTTAGTTCTTGCATGACATGGGATTTCTCGATTATTTTTGAACTCCTAGGAGCAATATATAGTGATGTCCACGGTGATGCTAGCTAGCTTATCCATTTCTGATCAATCTCCTGCAATGGCGATTCTTCACCTTGCTCGAGAAAGGCGTCCCGACATGTTTCGGGATATGATGCTACGGCACCAAGCATTTGAGTCAATCTGTCCATGTCGTGACATGAAATTGCAGTCAAAGCATCACTGAGGTCAGCGATTCCAGAGTCAAAAGACTCTAGGCATATGTCAAGAGAGTCCCTGGTCATGGCTGATAAAGAGAGATCCTTGAGAGAGGAAATCAGTTGCAGTACAAGATGGAATTGAATGGTAGTGTAATTGGACTTGGTATAGAGCTTTTGATAGAGTCCAATTATAAAGTTTGGAGGACTTGTTTGGAGTCCTATCTCATTGGCGAAGATTTATGGGATTTTGTTAATGGAGTTGATACTGCAGCTCATGAAAATAATGCTCAAAATGTTGATTCTCTCAAGTAGTGTACACAAAACAATGCTAAGGAAGAAGTTGTCTTGAAAAGGTCAATCTCTCATGCTTTGTTCGAGCATGTTCTTCGTTGCAAATTCGCAAGTGAAATGTGGCAAAGGTTACACAACAAAAAGGATGAGGCAAGGCTGCAAATGCTTGAAAATGAGCCAGCAAAACACTACTCATGGTATTCTTTCAATCACCCAATACTTCTTGAAAATGAAAACCTTGTGCTAAAAAATTTGTTGATTCTGAGAAAGGTGAGAAGTCTTTGAATAAAGAAGATTGGGAGAGTTGTTTCATTGCCAAAACAATAAAAAGTGGTGCTTCTATTGATTTTGAAAAATAATGGATCGTGGACACTGGTTGTGGTCACCATGTCACCGGGGATGCCTCCAAGTTCTCAAGTGTTCATTCCTTCTAAGGAAGTGAGGGCATTGTCACGGAAAATAATTTAGTTCATCCTGTGGAAAAAGGAAGGTATTGTTGTTATTGATGATATCCGAAGTAATTATATTACTCTTGAGAATGTGTAAAGAAAAATCTTTTCTCAGTGACTAATGTTGTAGATGCTTTAGCCCTCATGATGTGAAATTCTTGTGCAACATCAAAGTGTTAGAAGTTGATATTGTTCATCCTTGCAAGAGAATGGATGATTTATATATGTATGATCTTATTTATCTTCTTATGCTGAGAAGACGTGTAGCCATCAAAATGCTTCTTTATGGCATACTCGTCTTAGAAATCTTAATGTGAGTAAACTGAGAGTTATGGTGCAGAAAAGTTACTAGAAGGACTTCCCAATCTATCCAGCTTTGGTGGGGTGAAATTTGCAAGGGTTGTCAAAATTAATCTCTCCCTAACGGTCCCTATGAGCTGATTCGATCCAAGCTTGGACTTGTTTTGAAAAAATATCTTTTAAGAGCCTATATTAAAGATATATTTTTTGAAGTTTCTGCTATTTAAGTTTTATAGTTTTCCTATGTTTAGTAGTTAAATAGCCTTTTGGTTCTCGTAAGAGTTTGTTCTAGTTTCCTGGAGTTAGGAGTATTTGTTTTCTAGTCTCTTTTATGTATTGTGAGAATGTGTGTTGGTTCTTCTCATGTTCTGTCAGCTTGTTTTCTTTTCTTGTGGTCTTGGGATAGTGTGACTTAAGTCTTTCTACAGTTTTTCTTACAGACTCGGCTGCCTGGTTTACTATTTTTGCATTTATGTATTACGGAGGTCATCAGTCATCGCATCAAGAATTTTCAGGTTGGTTTTTCCAATAATAGTTTCATAAAATGCAGAGCAGCTAAGCATGACAGCTAAGCTTTTCTTATTTTTTCCTTGCCTCTAAATGATGATTCGTTCTTCCTTGCTGTGAACAAGATAGCCAGAAATTGGCTTCCGAGTTTTTTGCCATGGCCAAATTCACAAACGTCGGCTATCCCCACTTGGTTTGTGGTCAGGTTTCAGGTAACAAGATACTGATACAATCGCGCGCTTGCTCCTGGAAATGGATTTCTAATAGTATACTCGGCTAGCTGGAGATTGGATTATTGCTTTAGGAAAAGAACATTTTCTTTCTGTTTGGTCTTGGAAGTATTTTTATGTTACCTTCTTGATAATCCATCCTTCTCTAGCCATCTAATTGGATCATAAGTAGAATAATGTAAGATCATTTCTGGGAATCTCTTAATGGCAAGTTAAGTTTTGCTTGTATCTTGATCTTTTATTTTCTCCCCCTACTTTTGTTTTCTTTGGCTACTGCCTGTGCACCCTCTTGTTTTTCCTCTTGATTATGTCAAGTTGGTTTGAAATGATCAAGAAACACAATCAGCAATGCCATGAAGTATTGTCGAAGGCAACAAATTAAGTTGTTGCTTGCGAGTGTCCAGATATTTCGAAGCTTCATTAAAGAAAGATAAAACAGTAGAACTTTTTTTTTTCTTGGTGGGGGAGAGAGGGAGGAGATTCAATGAAGGTGAGGAAACGATCAGTACGAGATTTATGCAGAAGACCAGTAAAGAATGTCGAGCAGCGCAATATTATTCTCAGTCAAAGAGGATTATTTTGAAACTATGAAGACATGTTAAAAGGCGTCATCACATTACCGATCGAATATTCCTCTACACAAAGCATGATATACATGACAGAACAGCTAATGATTAATTTAACTCCATTGGAGAGATGCAGAAATGGCCAAGTTGATGCTAGCCAACTTATCCAGATGCTGACCCGTCTCTTTCAATGGTGATTCGAGGTCTGGTTGCTCGGCAAATGCTTCCTCACATGTGTCAGAATATGTTAAAGCGGCACTTAGCTTAGTGCTCAGCCTGCCTATGTCGTGAGCGGAAATTGCTGTCAAAGCATCATTGAGAACAGCGATTCCGCTATCAAAAGACTCAACGCATGTGTCAAGGGGGGCCTTAACCACTGCTGTTGTAGAGAGATCGTTGATTACTTTCGTGGCAACAGCCGTGGCCTCTTCAAAACTCTTTTGGAGAGCATGTATCCCGATTTTAAGGACTGAAATGGGATTGGTTTCGCCAGTTAGGAAAGGAGCAATGGTGGCAAGACATTCTGCTGGGTAACGGGTTACGTCACATATTTTCGTCAGTGCAGCATTGTTGGATAGTAATGGCAGTGTGGAGGATGAATGTGCTGGAGAATCAGGCGGTGATGGGGAGGAAACTGGCGACGGAAATGGGGATCGAATGGTGGGGGAGACAACTGGAGGTGGCAATGGGGATCGGGTGGTTGCCGCAGATAAGGAAGACATGGCCGGCCCTAGGGCATCAGCAATCCCTGGAGCCTCAAAAATGGCCCCGGCCAAAAATGGGAGGAGAGAAGAGGAAATAAGGAGAAGGATGAACTTGTTAAGCTCCATTATCTTCTCTTCTCTTGGAAATAGAGCAGAAATGGAGACGCAATGTGAGGGCCGATGGGAGCAACGGGACAGAAAGTACATATTTATGGGATCTTTAGAGGGAGTGAATGGGTTATCCAAGAAAATAGGATCACCATGCAAATTTTGCCAAAGCTCCAAGTTTGGTGTAACTATTTATATATTATATACATAAATTAGTGGCCACGTCCTGGCAACCCAGAAATTAGGGTTCCTATTTCTTTTCCTAAACCAAATGCAAAGATCTGCAGCCATCGCCCACTTTGTTTTTGGTGGATTTCAGATAACCAGACAATAATTTGTCGATGCTAAATATATCAGAAGCGTGTTTTGGTTATTAGCTCCTTCTTTTCTCATAGACTATATTTTCAAGGGCAGGGATTTCGGTGACCAAGGTTGCGAGGGAAGCAAGGGGAGGGAGGGTATGATATTTCCAGCAAGCAGTTGTCATGCAGCACACATGAGATAGCTAATCTACTCGCTGATTCATGAATAATTTTTTTAAAAAATAGGAATTAAATACATAGTTTGTTTTTTGAAACCATGAAGACTAATTAAGCAGTTAGTTTTGTTAAACTACGGAAGTTAGCTATAGAAGAAGGGTTGACGAAGATTGATAAATAAGAACCTTGGCCCTCGCTATATATACAAAATTTTAAAAGCCATGTAGAGGAGCCACGCTGCTTTTGGGGGGCCTTGGCAGCGGTGGTTCTCCACAAGGCAAAACAAAAGGCAGCCACTCCACCAATCACAACTACAAAATCTATTCCAAAAATAAATCCTACTAAATATTTCCCCACTTGGGGCTATCAGATTGCTTACTTCAAACTACCTTCGAGATATTCATCGTCCTTCATGAAGATCTTCAGAGAAAACTGCTGTCCGAGAGATATTGTCGTTATCTAAGGCGCTTAGGCTAGAGTATGGACCAGAAGAGAACATTGAAGATGTCCCATCAGATTCGAAGGTATTAGATGACTGCCTCAGGTTGGCCCGGGCATTGGAGGTTGACATGGAATCTTGATATTCCATTACACGCTGCACCATTTTAAGTGACTGTACTACTTCACCCATGGTCGGTCGCTGGCTTGCCTCAGAGGAAACACACGCTGCTGCAATTGTGCAGACTCGTACAAAATCTTCCTTGGGATATTTCCCTCCAAGCGTTGGATCAGCAAGCTCTTCTAACTGGTCCTTGTCTCTCAGAATGGGCCTGGCCTGAAAGCGATAGAACAGAATTTGTTAGCCTATCCTGAATTTTAATAATTGTTAGGTATCCTTATGTATTGCCAGGTATCAGGATATGAATTCGTGCTCGTTTGCTACTGTGATTGAGTTGGAAAAAACAGGTGGAGTAAAAATTGTGTTTGGTTTTAATAAAGCTGAAATTTGATGCTTTTTCAAAACCATGGTTTTGAAAACACAATCCCAAACAGAGCGGCTCCGTTTGGTTTGTGATTACGTTTTCAAAACCATGGTTTGCATCTAAAACCATTGTTTTGAGAAAGCCTTAAATTTCAGCTTTATCAAAACCAAGGTTTTAAGTGTAGTATCAAAATCATGCTGGCCAGAAATCTAATGATGGGCTGAGATGGTCTGTATACTACTAACCCAAGTGACAAGGTTCTCTTGGCCGGATGGTTGTGACATATCTACAGGCATCCTTCCAGTCAGCAACTCGAGGAGGACAACTCCATAGCTATAAACATCACTTTTGACTAGTAGATGTCCGGTCATAGCGTACTCAGGGGCTACATACCTATAGAGCAATAATACCATTTCATCTCAATACCAAATTGAGAAAACATGTAATTAAGAAGAGAGAGGAATTCTGACAAACCCAAATGTTCCCATGACACGAGTGGAAAGATAATTTGCTCTGCCTTCAGGTGCCTGTTTGGCAAGTCCAAAATCAGAAACTTTCGCATGAAAGTTCTTCTCAAGCAATATATTGGATGCCTTGAAATCTCTGTGGATGACACAGGGTTGAGAGTCCTCGTGTAGGTACGCAAGTCCTCTTGCAGCATCAAGTGCAATCTTCATTCTGGTATCCCAATCCAGACGACAGTTTGCACCCAGAGGGCCTAAGGCATGCATATTTGGAGCAGCATTAATATTTGAATAATATAATGCAATACATTCATAGCAAGGATTCAGATGCTATACAAATGTGTACCAGTCCAACTCATTAGATTCTCAGAAATCCGACGCAAATACAGAAAAACATTAGTTGACTGTTAATGCAATACCAGTTATCATTAGTCCATTTGATATTCCATCGCTGATGTGGCCATTTGAAGGCCAAGAAAGAAAGGTCTATTGATGGTTAACAGTCAACAGAAAGAAGAAACAGATGGGGTAACAATCCAGAGTGTGTTAAATTTCATATCTTGCGTGCACTCATGCTGCGAAGTCATTTTACATCAAACACTAGAAAGAGAATAGGTCAGGTGCAAAATTCTACTGATGTGGACATGATGTTGTTTTCACACCAGTGTTAAGCCAGGTTGATACCAATACATTCGACTAAAGAGCCAAACATGCTCAGAATAGGTAATGAATAATGCCTAACTTTTCTATAATATATATTCCATTTTATTGCAAGCAACTGAAAGTAAGAAGAAAATACCATATCAAACATCAAAATGCTTGGAAGATCTGGAATTGGAAAGAAAAATATCAAATTACCATGGAGCCAGGCCTCTAGACTTCCATTTGGAACAAGCTCATAGCAAAGTAGGTTTTGTGAAGAGTCACGACTGCTATAGTAGCCCACAAGTTTGACAAGATTACGGTGATGCAGCCTGCTAAGCATCTCAACCTCCACCAAAAATTCTTTACCCCCTTGTTGCCCTCCACTAGTAAGCCTCTTAATTGCTACAGCTGTGCCATCACTTAAGACACCTTTGTAAACTCTACCAAACCCACCCTCTCCAAGTATGCTTGCAGATTCAAAGTTGTTTGTTGCTTCTTTAAGTTCTTCATAGGCTAGAAACCGTGTGCTTGAAGGATGTGGAAGAGACCCTGCTGCTGGAACTGGATCTATGGTCCTTGGCTTTACTGAATTGGAAGGAAAAAAAAAAAAGGAAACCTGATAAATCGTTAAGAAAGACAACGTGAAAGCATTGATGAGCAAAGAACCATAAGAAAACTTTTAACAAAAAAGATCCAACATCAGGAAGCATTTATATTCAAGAGGTGTGGCTGCAAGCTTTAATCTTGTTCAAGCAGAAACATTTTATCATTGGGAAACTATGGCAAATCAAGTACTTAAAGTTGAGAACATTCTAATGTCAACAGAAATCAGATGCAAGCATTATTATAAAGAATTAGAACAGTGTGGCCAACATTTTCTTCAATGCCTCTATAAAAAGCATAGCAGATTGGTTTGTCTAGGTGTGACACTCAACATGCCCCCTTCTTCAGTAAACAAAATTATCATTTGCAGGAAACTTCTCTTCTTGGCTTCCCCTTCTGAGATAGAGCTCTCCAACACATTCTATATTACTTTATAAAAGAGCACGAAAGTTTGTCTAGTTATTTTTTTAGTATTCCCGAACCTATCAATGTAACATGGGTGGAATGCACAAATTACACCCCTAAAGGCTGAATATGACACAGCAACAGCACTTTGTGAGGAAGGATTTGACAGAATGTCTGCATTCCTTGTATAAAGATCAAGTAGAGAGAGGAACTTTTCACAATCAAGAGAAAACCTGATAGGTCCCATGAGTGACCTACTACTGGCAATGATAATCAGGAATAATGACACAAATTCCAATGTGTGGATACTATGCATAAATAATTTGGAAGATTCCTAATATAAATCTGAGAGACTAAATGTGTGGACATTGATATTTAAATACCTACCAGTTTCTTTAGGGGATGCTTTAGGCTTCCCTTCACGGAATACACACGAACAGATAATTAGCATAGATACAATGGCAAAAATCACAATGCCAGAACCAATACCCAGAACAAGAATCAAATTTGTATGTTTGTCCTTCCTTGAAGAACCAACCGATGTTGATGTTGAAGTTGAAGATTGATGTGCCGGTGCCCTCATGGGCGATGAAGCAACAATAGGAGCTGTATACAAGAGGTAAAGCAATTTCAATGTACATACTGGAGAACTAAGATCTCTATGGTGTCTACTGCCATACATTTTGGAACCTAAACAAAGATTTTACAAGATAAAAATATCAAACAGCAAACTGAATTCCAGCATAATCTCATCTCCAAATCTAAGACAATGTCAACTGAAGGCTAAATTTTAACTCTTGCTTCTTTACTTTATTCAATGATCTATTATTTATCACCACTATTATACCACTTGACAGTTAGCATTTTTCTTTCTTTTTGCTAGAAAAGGCAGCAGTTCATGTCATATTACAACAAGCAGCAGATTTTTCCAATGCTGGATTTGAAAGAAAAATTTGCATAAATTTGAACATTCACAGAAACATATGTTAGAATTGCATATTCTGATATCCAAACGAAGATATTACATGACACACAGCAAACTGAAGGTTATAAGAAAATAGAAGCACTGTCCAATAAAATTTCTCTGATTCTCTCTACATTCATATGCAAGTCTAAAATGGTCAAAACTTAAGGCTAAATTCTAATTTATTTTCATTAGTTTGTTCAATTATCTATTTATTTATCATCATTGTTATGAGGACCCTGTTAGTGGGTTTATCGTTTTGGATAGAAAGGCAACATTTACATCAAATCACAACACACATACAGCAACTTTTCTGAGTGCTTGAATTGACAATAAAATCAGTATAAATTTGAACCATGTGCCCTTGTACTTGGATTGAAACTGGAAAGTGGCTATAACATATCGTTTGCAGAGACATGTTAGTATTGTACAGTGAATCAGGTGGCCTCTTCCTGCAATTTGGTAGGAGGATCCTAATGGGCCACAACTATAGGTAATTCCTCTTGCTCAAACTCATACAATACCCTCTTTTTTATTTTTCTTTGGTAACAAAATGATTTTATCAGGAAGCATACAAGTGATGCTTGGAAATACACACAAGGCAAAGTTGAAGGCAGTCAAGAAAAAGCTATATGCAATGGCTAAAACCCACTACATATAAAAACCACATTGGCACCTTAAAAAACAAAGTTTACCTGGCGAAGGTGCAGGAGGTTCAAACCAAGTAAGATTCAGGAGTTTATAATCACCCACATGAGAGGAGTCAAAGTGAACCTTATGCAAGGCAAGCGAAGAGTTTACTGCAGATGCATCACTGGCAGAGAAACTTATTCCTGTGTGAGGAATGATATCCATTGAAATATTTAATCTTGATAAGCTTAGTAAATAAAAGTTTATCAGCTCAATTTGAGAAACTAGCAAGCCCAGCTGAGAAGATAATTCTTCTAGAAACAGGTTCCAATTAGGATTTTGTGAGACATTCAAAAGGAGAAGATCAAGCTTTATTGGATACACACAGTGGCAACCATGACTCCCTCGTTTCAGCACCATGTCTGGTTTACAACAATCTGCAGAAGGAAAGATCAATTCTAATGTCAAATTCTATAATCACAGCACAATCATAGATTTCATTAGTGGGAATCAGTTTATCTATAAGTTAAGCAAGAAGTTCAGCACATTATCAAGACGGTTTATAAAGAAGTAAGACATTAACAAATATTGCCACTTTCTCTTCAATGGTTAAGTTGCTTTACCAACATATGAACCGTGAAAACAGGAAAGGAGGAAAAGAAAGGTGTTCACACAGTATATCTTACCAGAAAAAGAAGGAGATAATGGGGACTGAGCTAAAAGAGTAGGATTTGTGCCATCACCAGACTGAGTTGGAGCAACATCTACCAATCCAACACTGGGAGGCACCAATGCATTCTTCTTCATTGATGGTTTAGACAAGTGTGAACTAGTCGGGGGATGGCCGGAAGTTATCAGTGGACCATAATTAGGAGGTTGGGTTGGTGCTACCACAAATGCCGGTGCACCATGAGGTGAGAAATGCTTTTTCCGTGGTTTGTGTAACGATGGTAGATTGTATGGGAGGGGTAGATCAGGAATGGCAGGTGCAGCCAGAGGCACATTAGATGGAGATAAGATCGGCCCTCTGAATTGATCATCAGCTAAATCGGCATTGGTGATGGGAATTAAATAGCATAAAATGATCAAAAGCTGCAGAAACAAATACCAGACTCTTCTCGATAATCCTGCAACACCCATACAAAGTTCCAATCAAGAAACCATAACAGAAACACCAGCAACAAAGTAAATGCAATTTCATGAGACGAAAATGTTAAGTCTAATAACAATACATCTAGAAACATAAGAAAACAAAATTTTACATCTTCTAATAATGAGACCGAGTGTTGGAAGCTTTCTTTGTTTATTTCAATTGTAAAATGAACATGATAACGTATTGTGGCGATAATATCAGAAATTTGGTTAACCCTAACAGAACAAAACAAAAACAAAAAACTCTGCAGTGTAAGCTAAAAATCTCAAAGAAAAATCAAGTTTAGTAGCCTTAAAAAGGTTTTAATATTCATGAAGTACAACTTCTTCCCTCGTTTTTTTCTTTTATGAAGTGCAATTTCTTTCCTCAATTTCCTCATTCGTCAAAAGCAAAAAAGCAGCATTAATGCGTAAAAAACAGAAGGAGATAAAAATTACCGATGCGGCTTGAAATTGCAAGCACCGACATCACCAACGTCGTTGATTGAGAGCACCCGTCCCGTCAGATCTGTGTGATTTCAAGCAAATCCACGACGATACCACACTCTAGTGAGCACAAGAACCCAAACAGACGGACTGAAAGCATAACACTATAAGCAAAACTCGTTTGGGAAAGACAGTGAAGGAGGATCCAACGGTAGAGATATTATCATAAGAATTGGAACACGGAGTTGATAACTCAGAGCAAAACCCTCCATTACTGAGTTAACTTGAAGAGCAGAGATTATTGAGGTGGAGGCTCCAGAAAGAAGAGAAAAGGGGAGAGACGTTTTAATGATTGTTATGGAGGAGAGACATCGGTTTGTTTGTTTCTTTCACTGTGCAGCACTGGAGAAGCTTTTTCGTTTTTGGAAATATTTTCGTCTTTTTCTAATTTTAAGACTTTGTTTTTCACTCCTTTTGTTTTATTTTTGCTTTTGAGTGAGAAAGGATGGGCCCAGGCACGCACAGAATTTTTATAATCTACCCTATTCGCTGACGGAAAAGGACAGACTAACGGTAAAAAAAACCGGTGTACATTTTGTTTGTGAGTGACCAGCAGGATGTCAGTGGTGTTTCCTGCTGTTTTTCTTTATACTTATATTTTTAAAAAAATATTTTTAATTTAAAAAATATTAAATTGATTTTTTTATAGTATTTTTAATATTTTTTCAGTGTTGATATTAAAAATAAAAAATTATTTTAATATATTTTTAAATAAAAAATTATTTAAAAAACAATCTAAACCAAAATCTCAAATATATTCATGTAGGTTCGTTGCATTTTATGGTGTAGTTGGTTTATTGAACATGCTCCTAGTGCTTATTAAAAAAAAAATATCTAGACCATTGAAAATATTTTAGCATTATAATTAAATTTAGTATAGCAACTCAAACTTAAAATATACTTTTTAATTAGTTCAGATTTTAAATTAAATCATGTGAAATATACTTTAACATAATATGTCAATTAGGTAAATCTCAAAAAAATTAGCAAAGAAAAAAAAAAGAGGTTCATCCTATTTAACTCGATAAATCCATGATTGGGATTATAGATTCTACTGAGTTAATTTTTTTTATTTTATTATATGATGAAAAAATAAAATGATAAGATATAATAAAAATTTAATATTAAAAAATACAAAAAATACAAAAAAATAGTAAAGATAAAAAACCAAATGATAAATGCAAAAAAGCAATGGAACTATTAAACCAAATGATGAGGCATGCTATGCATCACCACGTATTAACCAAGCGTGCTATAGAATAATTGTGTTGATAAACAATTAAAATAATATATTAATATGGTTTAGTATTTATATGAACAATTAAATTAAAAACCTAGGATTTTTCCAAGTTATTAAAATAGTTAATAATAATAATAATAATAATAGAACAAATTAAAATAGATTTTTTTAAGGAGTGTTGGGACATGAAAGTAAATAAAAATAGATATTTGAGCAAATGAAAAACATAAAAGATTAAGTTGAGATCAAGTTGAAATTATAAAAAACTTGGGGCAAAGGTGCAATGAAGGAAAGATTGACCATATAAATACGTTCATGGCTTCTCCATGAAGCCAATCATGGCCGGTCACCTTGCTTAAGAAAAAGGGGAGAGTTTTTATTGATTTTACTTTATTTTCACCTTAAATCCATCCATTTAAACACTAGTTAAGTGAGGGTAAAGAATCAAAAGGGAGTTTAGGAGGATTTTGAGATAGTAATTGAAGATTTCTTGGAGCTTTGGGAGATAGGAAGTGGCGGGTTGCAAGGAGAGAGAGAAAGAGGAAGAAGATAAAACTTATTTCCATTTGCTTTTTTTTTCAATTTTCTTGTGTCTTAATGGTAAGAAACCTTGTCTTATCCTTGATTTTGGATTTGTGTTGTAGATTGATGAATTTGTATGAGGAAAACATTATGAAAAATTGAGTTTAAATGAATTTATTTATTTATTTATTGATAATTATGGATGTCCATGTCAGCTTACGCGCACCTCGATTAATCTTTAAGGATCCTAAAGTTAATAACTAGATAAGTTTTTCGTGGCCAAAATGAATCATGTTTTTAGATGACATGCTATAATCATGTTTTTAGATGTGGAAAAAGGATTTATGACAAGGAATTAAAGAGAAAACTTACCCCACCTCCATGGATGAGTGATTCGGCCAAGGTGAAAAACATAAAGGTGTGGAGTTGTTTGATTGAATTATGGTGATTTAATTATGAATATAGTTGTGTTAGTTGGAACGAAGAGCAAGTGGGTGACAAAAAAATTGAAAGAAGAGTTGAAGAATTTTCCTTCCCTTTCTAAGCCAATAGGCTCTACCAAAGTGAACGCAAGAGGGGGGAAGATCAATTTAAATCTTTTTTTTTATTATTATCGTGGGGTGTCCGGGCCAGCTTGCGCGCACCACGACTATTCTCCACGGCCCACTGAACATCCTGCAAGCCCAGTGAGCAGGTAAGGCACCGCGGGGGTGACAGGCGTGCACATAGAGGATCGAACTCGGGACGGGGGCGGAACAAGTCACACGGTTGACCACTGAACTAGACCCTCATCGTGGAGGACATGTGGTGTTGTTTTTGTTTAAGATGGATCGGTGTGGACTTGTGAAGAAAGAAATGAAAGATCTAACATGCTAAGGACATTCGGCCAAAAAGGAAAGAAAAAGTGAAATTGATTTAATTAGTGAGAAAAGGTGTTGAATTGGTGAGAAAAACTTTTATATATATATATATATATATATATATATATATATATATATATATATATATATATATATTGATTAGAAAGTATAATGTGAGGTTAATATGTGCATTTGTTGAACTTGATGAAAAGAGGGTAAACATTTTGATAGAAAATATTCGGCCACACTATGGGATGAGAGTGTTTAAATTTATGTATTAAATTAATATAAAACTCATGTGTGATTATATTAATTAAAGTAAAGGGTTTAATGTATGGTAAGGATGTGATTACATGAAAAAATAAAGCGAATTTTTTAAAATATAAATGCTTGTTTACATGTGATAATTTAAAGTGGAAAAAATTGTCTAGTTACCCTAAATAAAACTATTATTGTTAGTTGTCTAACAACCGAGATATTTAATTGACTAATTACTTTTAGCGTATTAGTGACATCAATAAAATTAATGTCTAAGATTCTTGAATTGATAAAAATAAATTATCTAGCTATAAAAATAAATTGAAAAGAAAATATATAATCATGTTTGAATATTAAAACATTTAAATTTTTTAATCAAACAAAATACAATGAATTAATCTTATTGTTATATTTATATTATGTTTTATATAAATTTTGATACATCATACCCTCGTATGAATTTTGGAGTAGTAGTTATTATTAATATATCTTTTGGTTAGAAAATTATATCAACCCCTAGATTTATGACCAAAACCAAAAGCAAGAACATAGTAATTCAGTTAAGATTATGGTAAATTTATTTTTGTTTGCAATCAATCAAAAATCTAGAAGATTTTTCTTTATATTTTTAGGTATCTAGTTATCGACTCGTCTTCCATAATTTTCAATTATTGAATTTCTTATATGTCCTATTATCCAAGACTTCCTCCTCTCGTTACATTACCATTTCAAATATTTATAAAAAAGGACCATTAACAAAATTATAATTGAATTAAGTACATAATTAAAGAAGAACTCATAATTAAAATTATACTACAAATAAAACTTTTGATAAATTATTGACGCATTGAATTTTAAAATTTATATTACATAACAAAATAATAAATTCATTCATTACAAAATGATACCCAATAAAATATAATAAAACTAACTTACTGCTAAGGCCATGTTTGTTTCCCGGAAAATAGTTTCCGGGAAACCACTTTCCAAACTTTCCTGTGTTTGTTTGCCATTAGAAAAGTTGGTCAACGAAAAACACTTTCCAGTCAAAGAAAATTTTGATTTGGTTTCTAGGAAAGTGTTTTTCCTTTTGGATGTGTTTGTTTTTCGGAAAGTGGTTTCCGGGAAACCATTTTCCAAACTTTCCTGTGTTTATTTGCCATTAAAAAAGTTGGTCAACAGAATTTGGCTTGGTTTTCAGGAAAGTGTTTTCCTAGAAAATTTAGGCGGAAAACAATTTCCGGAAGTTGTGAAAAATTTAGAAATGTCATTATTTGCTGATTATATCAAATTTGATCCTTAAACTTTTGATTGCTATATATAATTTGTTTTGAATATTTATTTTTCAATTTCATCTCTTAAAATTTAATTTTTATATTAACTTTGGTCCTTATTTTTATAATTGCTATTTGTTTTTTCCTTATCATTTGTTTATTGAAATTTTTTATCTATCAAATTTGATCATTATTCTTTTGATTGTTACTTATTTTATTTGAAATAATTTATGAAATGTTAATTATTATTATTTTAACTTCTTCATCTTTCAATTTTTTTTTAATTTTTTAGATTTGATCTCTATTATTTTGATTATTATTTATTTTATTTGAGATAATTTATGAAATTATATTTTTTCCAATTTCATTCTCATTCGACTTTTTAATTTGTCAGATTTATTCCTCATTATTTTAATAAACTTGAAAAAAATAAAACATTAACAAGTTATTTTCCAGCTCATTTTCCATGACATAACCAAACACTGGAAAATATTTTTCAACTTATTTTCCATTACATTACCAAACATTATAAAATACTTTTCCGGAATTCACTTTTCCTAGAATTCACTTTTCAAAAAGAAACTACTTTCCAGCAAATAAACGGGGCCAACCTTATATGACAATGCACTTGGTTGGAATTTACCTAACTCTTATCCTCCCTATAAACCAATATGAGATAAAAGGAAAGACATGAAGAAAAAAATCAACCTCTCTCCCTCTCCAAAAGTCATTGGTTGTTCTTAAGGAAAGGGAATAAAGCTTTTCTTTTTATTTATAAAAATACCACTTAATAAAGTCCCCCGTGTTATTTTTGTCATATCTCTAACCATCGGTATTTTTCACATGTCAATTTATTTTTATTTCATCAGAGTTTTTACACTATTTAAATCTAGAGATTTTCCTCTTAATTTGTTATTTTTCAGTTAAGAATTACGCTAATATTTAACTTGAGGTTTACAACTCAGGTTGACTTGAGTTATTGTTTCGTGTTTTTTTAATTTAATTTTATTTCAGTTTTATATTTTAATATTGTATTGATTAATAATTAAATTTTATAAAATTGTTAATTTTTTTTATAAAAAAATATTTTAAATTCATGATTCAGATCATAAATTTAATAGATTAACTCGATTTTTTACATGATAAGCACGAAAAATTAGAGAGTAGTTTTGCCTTTTATCATGATATACATTGACGGGTGCCCTCCACACTTGTCCTTTTCTTGCTAATTGTTTATCTGCAGATTTATTATCACCGAGTTTGAATTTTCTTATTTTTGGGAAGGCAGCGAATTCATATACTAATGAAAGGTCCAAATCTCGGCATAGACTAGTCAAGTAAAGTAGGAAGCTACACAAAAACACAAATGAGACTCTCAATATTGGAAATTCATATAGTTGCTCAAATTGCCAATGAAGGGAAATCCCAATAATAATCTTCGTTCCTAAAATAAATAATCAAGACATAGCATAAAATAACCAATTTCATAATAATATTTATTTATTATTCTGGGATAAAAAATAGAAATAGAAAAAAGATAAAAATATTTTTTTATATATTTTTTTAATAATATTAAATTCACTTCAAAACCGATTTTTATTAACAAAACATAACCCGAATTTCCCTTAGTCGTATGAATCCATGTTGTTTAGTTAAATGGTTGGAATGACAGCAGGCCATTTCAAGGGGCCTACGCAACCGCCCATGCAATATCCACATATCATGTTGTCTTATTGATATTATGGTCGAAATCATGCCACCTAACACCCATTAAATCATGATTTAAAAATTTATTAAATATAACTATCTAGGTGGTGGCCCAGTGATAAGAATTTGGGACTAGGAGATTTATTTCTTCTATAGTCTCAGGTTCGAGCCCTGTGGTTGCTCATATGATAGCCACTGCAGGCTTACATGGTCGTTAACTTTAGGGCCCGTGGGATTAGTTGAGGTACGCGTAAACTAGCCAGGACATTAAAAAAAAATCTATTAAATATATATATATATTAAATTTATTTATAATATAGGTTGATTCAAAAATATTTTAAAAAATCTAATTAAAAAATAATAATTAAATTTTAACAAAAGCATGATGAAACTCAATACCAAGACCCTAAAAATAATTAATCATCATTATTGTCCTCACAACCTCTAGTGGTTAACTTCTTTTTTCTTTCTCAGCTAAAGAAAACAACAGACAGGTTGTTAACTTGCCATTACCAAGAAAGCATTGAAAACAGGACACGAACCCACCGCTTGTTATTACAAATTAAATTGTAATAATAAAAATAATTAAGGAGGCAAAGAATATTCAATTTCCTGTCACGTTTTTAGGTGCAGGCTCATGTTGAACAGCTTGCTTACATAAATGGGCCGACCATAGGTTAAAATGGCCCGGCCCAAGATGTATATTCATGGGCTGTAAGTCCACAGTAATCCTAAACCGATCAGCCCAATACCGAATTTGTGTCCGTCATCAAAGGATCGAATTCGAACCCATCCTCCGTCTCGGTGAACACTCAAGAACCGGGACGTCACGCTTTCCTCTTTCTTTAAAAATAAATAAATTAAATAATAATAATCCCCAAAAAATCACACTCTCAAGTCTCCACGTTCAATTAGGGTTTTACATGCCAATCTAGGGTTAATTGAACAAGAAGAAGCAGCAATCATGTCAAAGCGAAAATTCGGATTCGAAGGGTTTGGCATAAACCGCCAAGCAACGTACAACTTTGAAAGATCCCAAGCTCCGCAAAGGCTCTACGTCCCTCCCTCCTCTCGCCAAAACCACGATAACTACGAGGATACCGACCTTGACAACATCGATTACGACGATAATGATGCCGCCAAGGAGAGTGCAGAAAATAATGGCTCAGCTGCCGAAATTGACCCTCTGGATGCGTTCATGGAGGGAATACACGAGGAGATGAGGGCAGCACCACCGCCGAAGGCTAAGGAGAAGGTGGAGAGGTATAAGGATGATGATGATGAAGAGGATGATCCTATGGAGAGTTTTTTGAGGGCGAAGAAGGATCTAGGGCTGACGCTGGCCGCAGATGCACTTCATGCTGGTTATGATTCCGATGAGGAGGTTTATGCAGCGGCAAAAGCTGTGGATGCGGGGATGCTGGAGTATGATTCTGATGATAATCCGGTTGTTGTTGATAAAAAGAAGATTGAGCCGATTCAAGCTCTTGACCATGGTTCTATCGAGTATGAGCCTTTTAGCAAGGATTTCTATGAGGAGAGCCCATCGATTTCAGGTAAATTTCCGAGGAAATGCTGTTTTCTTATTACTTTCAGCTAAGTATGTTAGGGAAACTGGAATTTTGTAATGTGAAATAAATCCTTATTTCATGTTTGATTTTATGCAGAGATGAGCGAGCAGGATGTTGCGGAATACATGAAGAGTCTGGCTATCCGTGTTTCAGGTTTTGAAGTTCCAAGGCCAATTAAAACATTTGAAGATTGTGGTTTTTCACCACAACTGATGAATGCTATTGCGAAACAAGGGTATGAAAAGCCTACACCAATACAGTGCCAAGCTCTGCCGATTGTGCTTTCCGGTAGTGATATTATTGGTATGGCTAAGACAGGTTCAGGTAAGACTGCTGCTTTTGTACTTCCTATGATCGTTCATATTATGGATCAGCCTGAACTCGAGAAAGAAGAGGGTCCGATAGGAGTAGTATGTGCGCCTACTAGGGAATTGGCGCATCAGATATATTTGGAGACTAAGAAATTTTCTAAATCACATGGGATACGGGTCTCTGCTGTGTATGGTGGAATGTCCAAGCTTGATCAGTTCAAAGAACTCAAGGCAGGGTGTGAGATTGTTATCGCTACACCTGGGAGATTAATTGACATGTTAAAGATGAAGGCATTAAATATGTCGAGAGCAACTTACTTGGTACTTGATGAGGCTGATCGGATGTTTGACCTTGGATTTGAGCCACAAATAAGGTCTATTGTTGGTCAGATTAGACCAGATCGCCAGACTTTACTGTTTTCAGCTACAATGCCTCGCAAAATTGAGAAGTTAGCTAGGGAGATCCTCACTGATCCTGTGAGAGTTACAGTGGGAGAGGTTGGAAGGGCCAATGAGGATATTACTCAGGTTGTTCAAGTTATTCCTTCTGATGCGGAGAAGTTGCCTTGGCTTATCGAAAAGCTACCCGGGATGATTGATGAGGGTGATGTTCTGGTTTTTGCTTCTAAGAAGGCTACTGTGGATGATATTGAGTCACAATTGGCTCAAAAGGCGTTTAAAGTTGCAGCCCTTCATGGTGATAAAGACCAGGCTTCTCGGATGGAAATCTTACAAAAATTTAAATCTGGTGTCTATCATGTTCTTGTTGCAACTGATGTTGCTGCTCGTGGACTTGACATTAAGTCAATTAAATCTGTGGTCAACTTCGATATTGCAAGAGAGATGGATGTGCATGTCCATCGCATTGGTAGGACCGGTCGAGCTGGTGATAAAGATGGGATTGCATACACTCTTATAACTCAGAAAGAGGCACGGTTTGCTGGTGAATTGGTTAACAGTTTGATTGCTGCTGGTCAGAATGTCTCTGTGGAACTTATGGATCTTGCTATGAAGGTAAGTTTTTTATAGAATTTTCCTTCTTATTTGATGCTTTATAATACATCTCACACATCTTAGATGCTTAAATTTGGTAGTTTGTTCATCATTTTTCAGAATCTAGTCTAGTTGGAGTTTGAAATCTTAGTCTTCCCATTACACTCTTTTTTGGTGGGCTGGTCAGTAATCACCCTTGCATAAGTTACAAATTGGAAACCAGTTGAACATCCAGTTTGTCCCAGACATATAATTCTTTTGCTGCAACAACCTTATTGAATAACTGTAACAATGAACATGAGTTTCATATAATGGCTTATTGAAGTGATAGCCCATATTCTATAAATAGTCGATTGAAGTAGCTTCTTGTATGGATGAGACAATGAGGATGAACCACACATAAATTGATGTCTTAGTCACCAATGTTTCCTTTGGTGCCTTTCTAATACAAGGGAAGATAATATTTTAGGTAACAGTTGAAGAGTTAAAAAGGAGAAGGGAGACTACAAAATACTGTAGATTATCATGACCATAGTTGATTGAAGTAGTTCTCCATATGAAATTAGACAATGAGGATGAACCGCACAGAAATTTGATGTCATAGTCCTATGTTTCTTTGTGTGCCTTGCTAATACAAGGAAAGAGAAATATTTTAGGTTATGTCCAAAGAGTTAAAAACAGGAGAAAGAAGAGGAGGGAGAACAGAAAATACTCCTGGTTTTCATATTAATAGTTGATTGAAATAATTTTCCATATGTAACAAGACAATGAGGCTGAACTGCACAGAAAATGGATGTCGTGGTAACTATGATCTCTTCTGCCTTGCTAAGGAAAGAGAAAATATTTTACATGATGACAAAAGAGTTACAAAGGAGGAGAAAGAAAAGGAAGGATAACTAGGATAAGGGAGATCTTTCTATAATTCACTAGCTTTTGTTCGTCCTACAGGACTACAAGTTACATCATAAATAAAGCCCATTCACAGGCTTCATAGATCATACAAATAATTATACCCTATATATTTTTCAATCCAACATGAGCTTATTAGATCAACATCCTGGAAGGCAACAAATTGAAAGATTATGTTAAAAGAATCTTTCCAGGATGAATGCTCAAATCCAGGTGAAGGGCGTTGGTAGCACAAAAGAGACAACAAGATTGTTCATGATAGATGGATTTATAAGGTTTCAACAGTCCATATTAGGATGTTTTCTGCTGCATCCTCATGTTAATGGACTTTTTACTGTTTTTTTTTGGACCTGGAGTGGAGTTTTGTAGTTTTACCTGTATGTTATGTGTTACTAAATAAAAATTAGTTGCACCATTGCATCCATTTGATATGTTAATGTATCTCTCCCTCTCTCTTTTGTATTTACATGCTAGCACATAAGTTAATTGATGCACATGTAATGAGACTGTTGAGTGACATTTACCATGTAAATCATTAGGATGGGAGATTCAGGTCCAAACGTGATTCCAGAAAAGGAGGTAAGTTTTTTCTATCCTGCATATTAAATTGCTTGAGAGCTGGCGATATCTGTGTGTACTTGTAATTGCTTGCTTATTTCATTACTCCAGCATGCTTGAGAGTTGGCATCATCTTCTGATTAATGATTTGATTTCCCAAATATATTTTCAAGGCAATTTCTTTTTCCTTAAAATGCGAAGACCCAACTGTTCCTAAGAATTCATAAGGAAGTAGATGGTGTGGAGTAACACAAGTACTGTCATTTTATTATATTTTTTTCTTGCTAATCAAGGAAGTTATCTCATTCTTGATTTATAGAATCTTCATTGAAATGCTTACATGAAGTGTAATGTTGTGTGCAGGTGGGAAAAAGGGTAAAGGGAGGGGTGGAGGTAGTCGAGGTGTACGTGGAGTGGATTTTGGTCTTGGCATTGGTTATAATCCAGAATCCAATAGTACTTCATCTCCTGCTGTTACAAGTCGATCTCCTGCTGTTACAAGTCGATCTACTGCTGTTAATTCGCTGAGGACGGGGGTGATGGCACAATTCAAGAGCAACTTTGTTGCAGCTACATCAAACTCCCAAAGTCCAGGCTTGAATACCAGCTCAAGTGTTTTTGCTAACAAGAGACCAGCACTGCGAGGATTTGTCTCTGGTGGTTCAATTGGCGGAGATATGAATAGACCTCAGACAACCAGTTCATTGGCTGGATTTGTCTCTGGTGGTTCAATTGGAGAAGATATGGATAGACCTCGGACAACCAGTTCATTGCCTGGATTTGCCTCTGGTGGTTCGATTGGAGGAGATGCAACTCAAACTCGGACAGTCAGTCAGAACTCTGGAGGAAATACAAGTCAGAAGAATACAGAAGGGTACGTGTCCCAGCTGAATTTTCCATTATTTTCTTTGCTATTGTTTATGTTCAGTTGGAGTGATTTCAAAGCATGGACACCTTCTTTATTTTGAGATGGTTCCAATTTTAATGCTGACAAGGCCTTTTTGTTGCTTTTGCCATTGCAGTTCCAGAGATAGAGGGAGAGAAAGGCGGAGGCCCTCTGGTTGGGACCGTTAGATTCATGAACAGTCACAGAACTAGCACATGGATGATGACATGTCTTTTCTAGAAGCCAAAATGATCTTGCTTGTGCTTTTATGCTTAGTGAGTTCCTAGTGCACTGGTTTTGTAGCTTGCTCCTAATTCTGTATCATGCCATAATTGGTTTTATGAAAGTTATATTTCCTGCATAATAATCAAATATGATTTGATTTTCCATCATTGAGCTTTGTTCCGCAGCATGAAATTCTAGAAGACTTTGCTCAGTAGTTTGTTAACAACTACCTATACTGTCAAGCAGTGTTGCAAATCTTCTGATTACTTTTACAATCTAATTTTGGTACTTCTAAAGAAGTCTGGTTATCATTTTCTCTCTAGATAGCAACCGTTGACAAAGTAGGCAGCTTTATCTATATGCCGCTTGTGGGATTATGCAAGTTTTATGTTTTTTGTTAAAAAATATATTAAAATAATATTTTTTTTAATTTTTTAAAATTTATTTTTGATATTAACGATTCAAAAATATAAAAAAATAATTTGAAATTAAGTCTTTAAAAAAAAATTCAAAAAACGCTGGATAACCATGCTAAACAGGTCATAAAACACAAAACCCCTTCTGACAAGATCTACATGTGTACATAGAAGGTTAGCAACTATTTTCACCATTTTTCATCATAGCTGATTTAAGTATTCATTGACATCAGGTTGGCATAGCTGACATACCGACTGTTCGAGCAACAGCACTTCACAGATCCAGTGCCACGAAAGCATGTTGGATAAACCTTAAATATTCCGAAGCTATTGGCAGTGCCATTTAGCACTTCCATTACTTCTGAATATGTTGGTCGGTCCTCATCTTGAACAATTAATTCATATCTCACGGCTTCCTTTCCGATAATATACAATCTTCCTTTAAAAAAAAATATTGGCTTGAAATATTTCCAATATTAACTTCTCATATTGCGTCAATTGTATATTGGCAATCTTCATCGTACCTTTGTTCTGCACGGGTAATTTAACCTTGAATCAAACTAGAAATCACACCTTTACTTACTCAAAACCCTACTAATTTCATATGCCTTAGTTTAAACCTAGAATCCAGACCGCAAATCATACCTAATAACATAGTCAAAACTCAACTAAATCCTTCCCTTAAAAAAAACCCCAGAAGTTGCATAACCAAATCAACCCAAAACCTAGTGTATTTTTTTTTTCTCAAGTCAATGGTCATGCGTGTACTATACAAATTTTAAAATCTCATTTCAAGAAAAGAATTTGAACATGCCTTTTGTTGTTGAGTTTCAGACAAGAAATCAATGCTGACACAAAACATAAAAAAAAAAAAAGTGACAAAAAATGTTAATTTGTGTTTAATTTTGTCCTAAACCATAGATTTGTATTTGGATTTTTATTATAAATTAGTGTTTGACAGAGATGGGGTGAGAGACAGAAGAGAAGGTAAGCACAAAGAGGGAGAATGGGTTGTGTGGTAATAGTTACCTTTCATGCTTTCATATATATGGGGGCATTATTGTCTTTTCATTGATTTTCAAAATCTGTTTTGATCAAGGTTGCAAAGTGTAATATTCAAAAACTTGGTTGCAAAGTAAAAAAAATATATCAATTATAGGATGCTCCGAGTAATTTACTATTTAAAAATCAAAAGAATAAGGATCGAAATTGAAATATCAATAACTAAAAGGACAAATATAAAATTTGAATGGCCATGAAAAATTTCAAGAGGAGGAGAGAGAAAATAGAGGAAAAAAAAAAACCACCGTTGAATACAAACTGTGCCACCTTTGCTGCTACGTGCCGCCCTATTTTGAAGAGAACATCGCGAAGATTCCAATGACATGGTGGAAGAGAGTTGTTGGCTGCCAAGAGGTGCCGTACGTGGTAACAATTTTTTTATTAAAATATTATTTTATATTTATTAAAAGAGTAATTTGCTCTCAATCAAGTTTTTAATAACAAAAAAAAAAAAACATAATGAAAGATGAAAAAACCTCTGAATGCAAGCTTTAAAAATTAACTTTAAGGGTAATTAAGTTGTTTTACTATACATAAAAAAGTGCAATGACAAAAAAAACCCTAGATTATAGTTCTAAAAATTTTGTTTTTAAAGGTAAATGAGTCATTTCACCATACTTTAAAAATTTTAAAAATAATTCAACCCCCGATCAATCTGGTAATGATTAATAAACATTGTGAACAGACTAAAATATCCCTAATATTAATGCCATTGATTTTTTTGGTAAGAGCAAAATGATAATTACATTGTCACATTAAATAGTAATTTAAGTATATGTATACAATGATTTTCCCTTCCCTTTTTTTTTTTTTAATTTTTATATGTCATGGAGTCCAGCTTTTATTAGGCATTTGACCCCTTATCATGCCTATTATACTAATCGAAAAGGAGGGTTTGGGTGGGTGGTAGAGTGAGATGATAAACCTCTGATCCGCATATAACATTTTGTAAAGGCTTTCTTAGGATTAAGCACGCTTGTCAAATGTTCTTCATCTTAGTACAATCACTAGATAATTGCTTGTGCTATACTGTAGGTGGAATTAATTTCTTTTTTTAACATAAAAAAAATATTTAGGTATTATTAACATATTTTTTTTAAAAATATTTAATCATGTGAAGGTTGACCCAATGTGACATAATCAAATTTACATGTCCAAATACAATCTGAACGACTCATAAAAATACAGTTTGGCTAAAAGCATCAAGACGACATTTAAAATAAAATAAAATATGATAACATATTAGATCTACTTGGATTTACTCTGATCAACTTGGTTGTACAAAAATCAACTTAGGTTAACTTGCATAATAATGTGATAACATATTAGATTTACTTGGATTTACACTGATCAACTTGGTTGTATAAAAATCAACTCAGGTTAACTTGTCAAATCTCTAAACTAGCTCATAACACCGTGATAACCCTATAGAAAATAAATATTGAAGGATAAGATTGAAAACAAAATTCAATTAGAAAAATGAGTCGAGTAAACCCAAGTTAACTGATCAAACCTTAGTCATGAGACCGAAATAACTGCATAGAAATAAAATTGAAAAATATTATGATGCTCAATTCATAATCAATTTAATGTTGAAGAATGAAATTGAGAAAAAATCAATTAAAGAAAAAACCACTCGAGTCAATCGACCAAACTCGTGACCTGATTTATGAGGTCAAGATAACTTTATAGAAAGAAAACCAATATAAATTATGAAACATAATTCTCAATCAACCCAATATTGAAGAATGAATTTGAAAAAACAATTAAGAAAAGAAAAAAAAACTTGAGGCAACCGAGCTAACCCGCAATTCAGGTCATGAAACCATGATAACCATATAGGAAACAAAATAAATAAATTATAAAGTATAATTCTCAATTAACCAAATGTTAAAGGATTAAATTGAAAAACAAAAAAAATTAAAAACACAAAAAAAAAAATATTCCAAGTCAACTTGGGTTAACTTGTCAAACTTAGATCATGAGACCAAGATAACTCCATAGAAAGAAAATTAAATAAAAATTATGAAGTCAAATTCCCAATCAACAAAATATTGAAGGATGAAATTGAAAAAAAAAATATTCAATTAAAAAAGGACAAAAAACCTGGATCAACCTGGCAAACCCACAAAACTCGTGACCCGAGTTATGAGACAGTGATAATCCCATAGAAAATAAATAAAAAATATATATGAAGTCAAATTCTTAATCAACCAAATGTTGAAGGATAAAGTTGAGAAAAAATAATTATTATTATAGTCTATCCTAGTTAACTTGTCAATCCCGAGTCATAAGATTGGTATAACTTCATAAAAATTAAATCAAAATAAATTATGAAATCCAATACTTATTAAACCCAACATTAAAGGATGAAATTGTAAAAACAAAACCTTGAGGACCAAAATGCAAAAGGCCAAAGCATTTCATTGTTCATTACTACAATGAAATGCCAAGGCCTTTTAGTATATGTTAACTAAATAATTGTTCATGCTATGTTGCGGGTCTGATCAAATTTTTTAAACAAAAACATATATTCATTGTTATTAACATATTTTTTAGCAAAACAAAACTTAAATTTATATGGAGGTTGACTTGATGTGACATAGTCAACTTTGCAGTCCAAAGACAACTTAAATAACCGATAAAAATGTAGTTTGACTAAAAAATCAAGACGATATATTTTTAAAAAAATATTGATACGACAATATATTGAATGTACTTAGATTTACTCAGATCAACTTAGGTTAACCTATCAAATCTCCAACTCAAGTCATGAGACCTTGATAACCATATAGAAAGTAAATAAGAAAAATCGTTAAACTCAATTCTCAATCAACCCGATATTGAAGGATGAAATTGAAAATAAAATTTAATTTGTAAAATGATTCAAGTTAACCCGGGTTAACTTATGAAACTTTAATCATGAGACCAAGATAACCACATAGAAAAAAATTGAAACAAATTATGAAGTTTAATTCACAATCAATCCAATGTTGAAGGGTGAATTTGAAAAAAACAATTATTTAAAAAAAGGATAAAAAAACCACCCGAGTCAACCGACTAAACCTATGGCCTGAATTATAAGGTCAAAATAACCTCACAGAAAGCAAACCAAAATAAGTTATGAAGTCTAATTCTCAATAAATCCAATATTAAATGATAAAATTAAAAAAATTAAAAAAATAACAAAAAATACTCGAGGCAATTGGGCTGACCCACGACCTGGGTTATGAAACCATAATAACCCTATAGAAAGCAAATACAAGAAAGTCATAAAGCACAATTCTCAATAAACTCAATGTTGAAGGATTAAATTGAAAAAAAAATCAATTAAGAAAAACTAAAAAAACCATCTTGAGTCAACTCGAGTTAACTTGTCGAACCTGAATCATGAGATCTAGATAACTCCATAGAAAAAAAATAAAAAAAATTATGAAGCCAAATTTTCAATCAACATAATGTTGAAAGATGAAATTAAAAAATGACAAAAAAAACTTTGGCCAACATAGTTAACCTACGAAACTTGCAATCTAGGTGATGAAACTATGATAACCACATAGAAAAAAAAAATGAAGCCAAATTATCAATCAACCCAATACTAAATGATGAAGTTAAGAAAAATATCAATTAAAAAAAAGAATAAAAAAATAAGTTGAGTCAACTTTGGGTTAACCTACCAAATCTGGGCCATAAGACTAAGATAAATCCATAGAAAATAAATTGAAATAAATTATGAAGTTCAATGTCCATTAAACCCAGTGTTGAAGGATGAAATCGTAAAAAACAAAACTTGAGGACCAAATTGTAAAAGGCTAAAGCATTTCATTATTCATTGCAACAATGAAATACCAAGGCCTTTTAGTATATGTTACTAGATGAGTGACCCATGCTACACCACGGGCCAACCCAATTTTTTTTCCATTGTAAAAAAAGGAAGCGAAGACAACATTCTTCAAGAAACAAAACCAAGATCTGAGTTAGTGACTTGACCCAAGTCAATAATCCTGCATAATTTTGATAATATCAATAAAAAAATGGAAAATATTTTTTTAAAAAAAACAACTTGCATCCATTCAGGTTAGCATGAAAAGCTATGACTGAGCCGTGACACCAGAGTAACGCCGTTGGAAGCAAGTTGAAAGCTCAATTATTAAACAATTCAATGTTGAAAGGTGAACATTAAAAAAATGAAAAAAAAAATCCTGGTTAAGTTATGTCAACTTGTTAACCCCGCGATCATGAGCACAAGATTGAAATAATCCAATAAAAAAGAAAGCAAAAAAAAAGTGAAGATCAATTTTTAATAAATCAAACATTGAAGGACGAGATTGAAAAAAAAATCGCCGAAGAATCTAAAAATAATATTAAGGTAAATATGTGTTAATATTTGAAATCCCATTGAAAGTAAACACAAAAATAACGAATTAAATTCTCAATCACAAAACAATGAAGGATGAAATTTGAAGAAAAAAAGGCAATAAAAAAAGAACCAAAACAAAAAAAAAAAGCAATACAAAAAAAAAAACAGATAAAAGTTGATACAAAAATAGATCAAAATGAAATGTTGAGTATAGATGACAATGATTACCTTGTGTGTCGATTTCTTGATATCCAAACTTTACATGTTATTCATTTGATAAGAAATATAAATATTCATAAACTATCAATTGAATCTTTTATGTCAATATAAGATATGGATATATCATAACCCAATTTTTTACCTTCTTTTATTTTTTTTGAAAAATCCAAAAAATAACAAAAATCCAAAAGGTATATTTTTGATGTATTTGAGTCGTTTTGATATTTTCAACGTCTTTTCAAAAGAATTCAAAATTCAAAAATTTACTTTTGACACGTTTGGTTTTTAACGTGCTCATTTCAAAATCATTAAACAATTTTATTAAGTTGACGTTGATGTTGTCTTTTTCAAAAAAAAAATTAAAAAACAAAAAATATTTGGACAAGAGGACCAAAAAAGAAAAAAAATGAGGGACTAAAGATTTTTTGGTTGCTTTGGGACAGAGCAATTGGGAGGAAAAGGAAAAATTATTTTACATATAAATAGGTGGTTGTACCGCAAAAAAAAAGAGGAACACGTTAGCCAAAAAAAAAAAAAGGAGTAACAATAAGAAGAAAAAAAAAGACTAAAACATTCTCTCATCCTCTCCCACACACGCCAAAAAACACACACAAAAAACCCTAAACCTGTTATTCCTAAACTCAGTCGTCAACCATAATGAGGATGGAACAAAAAAAAAACACCATGAGGGCCATCTTCTCTAGCATTACCATAACCCTTTCTTGGTCAAAACCATAAAAAAATTAATTTAAATTCCCTACTTTTTTCTACCCTCACATATTAAATATTTGAAATTGTGACCTATACACGATATGTTTTTTGGTATTAAACGAATCGGTTCCCTTCCACAAAAACAACAATAAAAAAATCTTTCTTTTAAAAATTCAATTTTTATTTTAATTTGCATATAGTCAAGTCTCTTAAAAATAAATTATATTTTCATATTTTAGCATATTAAAAAATCACAAAAATAGTCTTTTTATTTTTACATGCTTTTTGGATTTAGTAACCAGTTAATTAAAGTTTTGAGAACTTGATCTACATTTAAAAAATACCAAAAGAATTTATTTTGTTTGTCCCATTATCAAGAATTATGAACTTATATATAAAATGTATTTCCGATATTAAAAGAAAAAACAGAAAAATGTGTTTTTACTCTAGAATGACAAGGTTTTAATTTGATAAGATAAGGACCTCCTTACCGAGAAGAACTTTTCTTTAACTTTAGAACCAACAACAAAGAAATATAACAATAACTTAATTTATATCAGACAAACAAACAATACAGTTTACCTTAAGTAAACTGTACTAGGGGTGATACGTTCTCCCTATACACAATCAGTCCTCTTATCCAGACTCTAAGACTAGTTAAAGTTTCTAATGATCAGAATATTAGGTGGAAACTTTATCTTTTTTTTACTGATAAAAAACAAGAATTCTTTATTCTTTCCCCTATCACCGAAGAGATCCCGATCTAGGAGGATGATCCTCACGACGTTGCACACATGCAACATGATATATCATATTGCATTAAGAAAATAAAAATATTCAACAAATATATCTATATAATATAAATATACATTTCATATTAACTTTGGGCGGGTTACGGTTTGATTTTGATAATAGTCATAGCTTATCCATTATCTATTGGGCAAGATAACCACAAAGAAACTATTGACCCGATCAGGTTGATATCTATCGAGTTCAGATTAAATTGTCATCCCTAACATCGAGAGATGAAATTATTTATCCCTATGAATATTTATTATCTAGAAATTATTTAGTATTAAATAAAAAATAAATTAACTAATATATGAATTTGAAGTGTCTGTGAATCAAATTATTAAACTATAAAATAATAAATATTATACATATATAAGTGTTTTATGTCAATATCAATATCAAGATGTGTATTTATTACATTGTATTAAAACAATAAGAATGATATATATATATATATATATATATATATATATATATATATATATATATAGGCTTAGATTCGGGCGAGTTCGAGGTATTTTTTGATAATATTCATACCATATTCGTTACACATTGAGTAAAGTAAAAAAAAAACACCAATAAGTTCGGGGCGGGTTGAGGCGGCACTATTGAGTTCAAATTAAATTGCAATCTCTAATATTGAGAGATGAAATTGAAAATAAAATAGAATTAGAAAATTGTTAAAAATTAAATAAATAACCATTAAAAAAATGAGGACTAAATCTAAAATAAAAACTAAATTAAATTAAATGATGAGAGATAAAATTTTTAAAAAAACCTAACCAATGAAAGGTAAAAAAAAAATAGATAAAAAAAACCAATAGAATGAGAACCAAATTTGAAATGAATACTAAATAAAATCAAATGATAGAGATGAAATTAGAGAGAAAAAATTAACCTACAAAAGATTAAAAAAAATAGATGCAAATCAAAAAAATAAGAACCACGTTGTATAAACAAAACAAATAAAATGAAACTTATGTACTTTGCTTAAAAGATGAGAGAAAAGGGAAATGAGGAGAATGAAGTCCACTAGAGCCACACCATCCGTCCTCCACCATCACAAGTGTCACTATTGGAAAGATCTTGATGCACTACTTCAAACACCGTTGTGAAAGGCAGTGTTTAATTGCGGTAGAAGCATGCACCGTCTAAAGGGCTCGAGCTCTTCTTTATTGGTTTGTAGTGCAAGCGCTAACAATCTTTTCTTTTTAAATATATTCTTTATATTTCAAAAGATCCAAACATCATTAATTCTAATTGACAATTATAGAAAAGTTAAAGAAAAATGACAAAAATACCCTAAGCAAAAGAAAAACAAAATTGCAAGGATATTTAAATAATTACGTTGTCTAAAAAAAATTGAAAAACCATAAATGCTCCTTGGCCCAGAGGTTATATTTTTTTTTTAAAAAAAAAAGGTAGAGTAGCAATTTAATTGCTCAATAAGAATATGCAGAGACCAATTCACCCCTCAAACAATTGGCAATGCCAATTGAACCCTATAAAAAGACCATTTACCCTCCAAAACCCAGCCTTTTCTTTACAAATGTGGAGGGCAAAATCATCAATGAATTGCAGCCCTCCACAGTGCACCGAGTCTTGCTTGGGTTTATATATATATAATTTTAATTATCGTATTGAGTTGAGATGAAACATGCTGTAATTCTCTTCGGCTGGCCTCCATGTGGAGACTGTCGTTGGCACACACAGCAGCAAATTAGGAACCTTAGTTAGCAGGCAGGAGTCTATGATCATGCTGCTGTCATGTGTAGCCTTTTTATTATGGATGAATCCTTTTATGCAGTTGACTTGCAATACCTTGCGATGAAAATAAATTTTTCTGTGTCCTGAGTAATCGTGACCTACTCGTTGCCAATTTTATAGTGTACAGGCGAGTGAAGATGGGCTTCCACACATTCCAGTGTTAGGCATTCACATCTCCTTTTCCATCTGCAATTTCTCCGATCTCTCTCTCTGCGTGTTTGTAGACGCGCAGAGAGTGGCATCGTGTTGACTATGGTTTCTTAGATTGTAGGCATGGAAAAGCTGATATATCTCTTGACTGTAGATAGATAGATCATAGATACATTTCATAATGATATGCAAGTTAAGAAATGTCAGTGATGAAATCTTAATTAAATGACAGCCTTTGGACATCGCATTATGACCATGTCTGAAGCAGCTCCCCTTCTTTTGTTTGCAATTGGGCATACCTCCAGGCAAGGTTCCTTGAGAATGCCGTCATCTTCAGGTAGCGGAGGAAGGACCCCAAATTTGAACTGTAACATTAGAATCACAAGATAAATGGCTGTGGAAAATCATATTTGCAAGCAAATAACCAAACACCATTTAGAAGTTGTTGGGAAGCATACAGGAACTATTGCAAGTGGAGCATTGTTAAATTCTTTCTCGAATCCGATTATAGAATTCTGATGGCAAAGGTGTGATTCCCTGTTGCCTATCTTGATGTTCTGCCTATCTACATCTAAAACCAGAAATTGACGAGTGCTTAAAGGAGTCAGTTTCTATGATACCTGACAGCTATAATCGTTGAAATTTGGTTCCATCAGTAAAGGAATCCCCATGTAATCCTTGAAAAAGGTCTGAAGAACCAAATCACAAGAAGTAGAAGCAAAGAAGTAAGAAATGTTCGCAGAATAGGTACTGTGAAAATGCTTTAAAACTACCAGAAATTTAACGGTGTAGAACATATACCTGAGTTGGAAGCTTGCAAGTGTTGACACAAATCCCTACACATTTGCTTTCTTCTAAATACTTGCATCTTTCTACAAAAACCTGCAGGAACCAATAGCGGGCTCAGGATTGCCTATATTCATAGCTGAATTTCAGCTTCACTTGAGCACACATACACTAGTTAGACTGGGAAATTGGGAGACTTACCCCACTCTCCCACGAGGATCCATCAGGAAGATCAACAGAATTAACCTTGCATATGCCCATGAGCCACTGACAAGTGATTACAGTCACTCTTGCTTCAGAAAGTAAACAACAAAGACGGTTATAACTTTGAATTAACAATCCATTCAACAAGCATCAGAAGGAAAAGGAAACAAAATACATGAAAAGCAGAAATGGAAAGTAACTCCCAACTCACCAACCATCATAGCAGCTAGTTTTCCTCCTCCTATAGGTGATACCAGCGATTTATACAGATGCAGTAAAAATGGAGGAAACAAGGACCTCAGTATTCTAACCTGCCCTGCCCAATATTTACTTAGTCTGTCTGTTAAGAAAAATGAGTGATAAATAGAAGAAGAAGAAGGAGAAGAAGAAGAAAACAAACAGCTGCATCTGTAGTATCAGAAGGGGTCCTCCTCAACATGAGACGACTGGCTACTTCAATCAATCCATCATATCCTGCTTTCTCTGAATCCCATCCAACTTCCTGTTAAATCCCTTGAAGAAAATAATTAACATCTAGTAACAATTAATTTATTATAATCTACAGGTTGAAATAAAGCTGACCTTCACCATTTTGTTACGAAAGAGAGCGAGAAACCAATCATCATAGAATTGATACTTGTACTCCTCCGACCTTGGAATAGTACTATCTTCTGCTTTTACCTACAGTCACGTCAGACCGCCCGTTGTAATTAATTATCAAACTGAAATTGATATTTAAAAAAAAATTTGCAAGGAGCGAACCGGAGACTCTGTCCTGTGAGAGGAGCATGAGGCAGGAAGATTTGTGCGTTTTGGAAGACAGTATAAGTGAGGGCGTGAAGGAAATGATGGGATGTAGAGAGGACGAAGAAGAGCCACTGCCTTCATCCTTCTTTTCTTTCTTTCTTTTTTAACCTCTACCTCGTCATATCACAAACTAGAAAAGAAAAAAAAAAAAAAAAAACATATCGCAAACTTTAAGACAAAAACGGCGCGTTTTTTATTTTACAAGTCAAAAACTAGAAGCGTTGGGGTTGTTCAGTAATAGAAAAACACTAATCAATTTACCCTATTTTGTCTCGATATTTTTTTTTATAAAATAATTATACATACATATTTTTTTAAATATATTTTTATAGTTTAAAATATTTAAGTATAAATCAGAAAGTTTATACATATATAATCAAATAAATCAAGAATTATGTGTGCTAATAAATAAATAAAAAGTCATTAACGATATCTAAAAATAAAACTCAAAAAATCGAGATACAGGTATAGAGCAAGATATTTAATCTCGTAAGATGGGACATTTATATTATTATATTTGCTGAATTTTGTTTATTGCAATAGTTTTTTTATTCAATAGACAATAATGAAAATAGACAAACACATTAAATTGATTGAATAAAATAAGAAAAAAAATATTATCCAAGACCACATATTAGAAATATTATCTGAAAATAAATATTTTTCATTTTAAAAAATATAGTTTATCTATACAAAAGATGAATACAAATTATAGATGAATTAGAAAAATCTCTTCAAAAAATAAATGCATAACCAAAAAATTAATCATCATTTAAAAGAGAGAATGAGTATTAATCTAAATATAAATATTTAAAAAAAAGCATATAAAAAGAAGCATTAATTGAAAAACAAATTAGGAAAAAAAGAAAAAAAAAAGGCCTGGCTAGCCCGCTTAGCCCATTTCATTAGGGCTCGTGTGACTGGGCCCTTATTTTTTTTATTGCACCTGGTCCGCCCTAATTTTTTGGGAAAAAAACATATGACATGTCGTCTAATTTTGCCTAGATTCCTGCACTATGGTGACCGGAAAATCGAGGCTTAAGTTGTTTTCCCCAAAAACCATTTTTCAATCTATTTTGACCCAAAACTCTTTGAGAATCATGATAAACCTATTTATGGCCTCAAAAAAACCAAAACAATCATCTCAAAAATCAAAATCAACTTGAAACATAAAATCAACCTGGGCTCAAATTTTTTTCATGAACTTTAAAGGTAAAAAACACCTAATATGAACTTCCCTCATCAAAATGAACCATTTAATATAAATATCGTCTATTTTGGTGGCCTAAATCGGTGTCAATAACATGTTTATCTCTCTATCATCGAAATCCAGCAACCTCTCTCTCTCTCCTCTTTCAACCAGGGACTAAAAAATAAAAAGAATGAACTTTTGTACCAAAATTAAATCTGAAAGTATTGAGGAACTGAAATTATATAATCTACGTTATTTTTTTTAAGTTCGAGGACCAAAGTGCATCTTTTTCAAGACTTATGGCACGCCATCCATGTTTAGTATCTTTTTCATTTAGGTCCCTCTTCTTCCAATCTCACCCTTTCATAAGAAATCAAAATCAATTGGTCTTTAATTAGGATTAAATTGTCGAAAAAAAGTTTGAGGATCAAATTGAACAAATAAAAAATTTTGCACAATCCATCCACAATAATGTGTGTGAGGATGAACAGTGAGATCATGCTCAACAAAAACCCACGTCTTTTAGTTTTATACTTAATTTTCCTTTTTTTTTACTTTTCTTCTTTTCTTTTAGTTTTTCTTTTCCAATAAAAAACTAACAAACTTGTTCATTTCTTAAAGTTCCATAGCATTTTAAAACTAAAAAAACTAAAAAATATATCCAAATTGTATTGTTTTCTATTTGAAGAAAAATAACAATAGAAATCATGTTTAAATTTACTTGTTTTTCAATATATTCTTTACATTCTTCTTTTCTTCTAATTGTCATAAACACATCTTGTCAACTAGGACTTAATTATGTGATTATAAATTTTAATTTTGATAAGTAAAATCTGATTTAAAAATTCAACCCAATCCATTAACCCAAAAGGTAAAAAAAAAAGAGCTCAAAGGTTCAATCTTATACAATGACTTGCTTTGAATTAGAGCATGATCTTAGCATTATGCCTCCAATATCTTCCATAATATAGGTACATTGTGTTTGATGTAAGTTCTTTTGTGTCCGTCTTAATTAAGAGGACTTTGCAACTTAAGATTGGAGTTTTAAGTTAACTAGTTTGAACTATCGATTTAGTTCTAGATCTACTCACGTAATTCTAAATTTATATTACAAAGTTACACGAGCATCAATATGATTAAATCCACTTCCATATAAATAATAGTTCAACTGTAAAAGTACCCAAATAATTAAAAACAACTCAAATGTAAAGTAAATTCAATAACTTAGGATAGGAAATGAATACTTACATTCATAGAGTGATTCATACTCTAATTACATCCATGAAATGGAACTCTTGGATAATAGAACATCTTTTTGGTATTTTTGTTTATGGAATTGAAACTGCAAGCCTATTGATTACAAGGGAAATTCCAAGCCTACTTGATAACGCCTACATAGTTACCGTCTACTATTTTATTGCCTATAAAGTTATTGCTTACAAGTTATTGCCTATTGGTTTAAGGTTTGAATGGTCATGAGAACTTGATAAAATCGCAATGCAATGATTTTAGTTTTTTGTTGAATTATTGAGTTGTGTTCTTCTTGGTTGCCTTGCCTTCTTCTTTAAATAGGAAAGTTCAAGATAACTTTCAATAACTTTCCACTCATCTTATTCAACGTAACTTCTGGTAAGTACCCTATCACCCTATTCTTAGTTCACAGAACAAAAGAAAATAACAAATTGTTTGGTTGATGAGATTTCATAGTAATCTAAAATTACAAGTTATTGTTGATGATATTGGTGGTGGTGGTGGTGGTGATGCTACTACTACTGCTGCTATTGTTGAGTGTTTCTGGTGATGAATGATGGGTTGAGAATGAAGGAGAAAAACAAAGGATGGAGAAAAATTAAGAGAATATATTTGTATATGGTATAATTGTAATTAAATAAAAAGAGGAAGGTCATTTTTGTCAAAAACATTCATTAAAGATGAAAAAACATTGGAGAAACGTGTTTTCTAGGAGAGGAGAATAATTTTGGTTCTTTTTCCAACTTCAAGCTTTGTGGTGGAAAATGAAAAAAGATCTTTTGTTTCTTTTTTCAATTTATAAAAACACAACATTTAAACACAAACTCTTTTTTCCATGTATCTTTTTCTATTTTTCTTGGAAAAATAGAGTAACACTCCATTACCGGACAACGACTAGCATTTAAACAAATCAATTTTGTGATTGCATAGTTATAAGAAAATGCATATGGATCCCTAAAATTTTCATGACATGGCATAAATCATCATTCCATCAAAATCTATTAGCAACTGTTGTTAAGAGATTAACGAGACATGTCACGATTCTAAAACAAAATCTTTAGTCATGTGACATGTTTAAAACACATGTTCTTATAATATTGGACACTAATACAATTTTTAGCCTAAACCTAGATTTTTAATTAAAATTTAATAAAATCTTTGATATAAATTAACTATAGCAGTATTATATTATATAGAGTGTCGCACGTCGGAAAATCCGCGCGGCATCGGCTGACGATTTTTTGTTTGTTGTTTGATTTGATTGGTTCGTTGGGAGTCGCCACCTAGTAATTTATTGAAGGCTACTAGGAAACCCGGATACTGGTCTTATCAGAGATTCGCGGGTAAGGGACTGGTTGTGGCTAGGGAAGGTATTAGCACCCCTAACGCACCCTACCTGAGGTAAGCTGCTTCGTGGACTTGATGTGTTAAAGAAGTTTTAAAAATTCTGTTCTTTCATCGAATTTTAGAAATACGACTTACATGTAAGTTCATAATTCTTTATCCGTGAGCAAATCAAAATCTTAAATTCTTCTTTATTCTTGCAATTTTATCATACAAAAAAACATTCATAAACAAAATACAAACAAACACATACACTTTCACTGTATTTTTTCTTTTTTCTTTTTCTTTTCTTTCTTCTTTTCTTTTTTTTTTGTTACATCGACACTACAAATTAGAAAAATTCAGTAACTAAACAAAAATTACATCAAACACTTTAGAAATTACAAAACAGACCCCCATAAATCCTTTACAGTGCAGGGAAACCTTTTGGACCCGTATGAACAGTGGCGGCGCGTCCTTTCACGCGCCGCCGCTGGAAAAAAAAACAAACAGGGGCTCGAGAATGTTTCCTCCCCCCCTCTGTCCTCCTAAACTGTCGTCATCCTGCAGAACAAGAAAAGCAACGCGCAAAACAGTAGATTTTAGTTTTTTATTTCCTTTGTTTCACTTCTGTTTTCTGCCTTCCTTTTGGTTCGTTTCTTCTCTGCCGGTTGCAGATCCGGCGGTCGGTGCTCGGATGGGAGTGGGGCTGCCTCTGTGGGCGCCGCTGGAGGAAGGAGGACTGCTGTTGGCCGGTGAAGAAGCTGGAAGGCGGCGGCTTGCTCCTGTGGAGGCTGTCACTGCTGAGGAGGCCGCGGGAGGTGTTGTTGGGGCTGTTGAAGCTGCGGTGAAGATCTGTTTGAGGAGAGGGTCTTGGTTGGGCGTCTGCTGCTGCTGGCCTCTGTCGGGTGGAGCTGTTGTCGCCGTGGGACTGAGAGAAGGCTGGGAAGAAGACAGCGGGGCTGCCGCTGTGTTCGGCTTGAGGAAGCAAGGAGCTGCTGCGGGGCTGGTCTCCTGTGTCAGTGGCCGTTGCTGTTTAGGAAACAAAAGGGGAAGCAGACGTTGCTGGTGGGGAAGGAGCTGGAGCCAACTGCTGGCTGGTTTCGGGAGAAGGAAAATGAGGAGAGGCAGGGGGTTTTGCCGTGGCTTTGGTTCTCCTTGTTTTTGGCCAAGGGAGGGGGCAGCCTTGTGAGGGAGAAGAAGATAAAAATCTGAGCAGGATGGGGGGTCTCTCCAAGGCTGGCGGCCAGAAAATGAAGAAGAGGGAGGGGGCTGGCGGCTGCTGCCTAGGGCGCAGGAGAGGAAAAAATGTTCAGCTCTTAGGGTTTTTTTTTGTTGCCTTCTTTAATTGCAAAATTGCCCCCCCCAATTGTTTGAGTTGTGGACCAGTATTTATAGGTAAAATGTTGCATGGATCTCAAAATTGGTCCCTCAACTTTCTTTCTTTTTTTGTAAATTTGATTTTTCTTAATTTTTTTGTATTTTTTGAAAACGAGCAATATCAACGTTGACTCAATGAAGAAAATCAATGATTTTAAAAATAACGCATTAAAAGTTGAACGCGTTCCAAATATGTTTGAAAATTTAAATTCTTTTGAGACGATGCTAAAAATGCTAAAAACGATGCAAATGTATTAAAAATGTATTTTTTTGGATTTTCAATGTTTTCGCTATTTTTGGATTTTTCTGAAAATTTATCAAAACATGGGTCAAAAATTGGGTAGCAACAGATGCCCCCTCTTTACAATGCTTACGAAGCAAAACTCCTCAATGTTTCGCATAGTAAGCTTTGTAAAGAAAAACTCTAAATGTTTCTTTCTTTTTCTTTTCTTTTTTTTTCTCTTCTTTCTTTCTTTCTTTCTTTCGTTGACTTGAGATCCCATCTGGCGATCTCCTTTTTCAAAACCAAAGAATGTGTGTAGCTCGGTCAACCTGAAATCCCATCTGGCGATTCCCTTTAACCAAAGCTATATGAGATCCCATCTGGCGACCTCATTAAACCAAAACAAAGAGTAAGTGTGTAAAAAGTGGTCTCATTGTAATGGGTGACCTACCCAGGTGGAAAGAATGTGAAAAACAGTCTCATTATGATGGGTGACCTACCCAAATGGAAAGAAGGGAAGAGTGGTCTCATTCTTATGGGTGACCTACCCAGGGGAAGAATGGCCTCATTATAATGGGTGACCTACCCAAGTAAAAAAAAAAAGATGGAGAATGGTCTCATTCTAATGGGTGACCTACCCAGAAAAAATGGTCTCATTGTGATGGGTGACCTACCCAAGTGAAAAAGGGGAAGAGTGGTCTCATTCTTATGGGTGACCTACCTAGGGGGAAGAATGGCCTCATTATAATGGGTGACCTACCCAAGTAAAAAAGATGGAGAATGGTCTCATTCTAATGGGTGACCTACCCAGAAAAAATGGTCTCATTGTGATGGGTGACCTACCCAAGTGGAAAAGGGGAAGAGTGGTCTCATTCTTATGGGTGACCTACCCAGGGGGAAGAATGGCCTCATTATAATGGGTGACCTACCCAAGTAAAAAAATGGAGAATGGTCTCATTCTAATGGGTGACCTACCCAGAAAAAATGATGGTCTCATTATGATGGGTGACCTACCCAAATGGAAAGAATGTGAAGTGCGGTCTCATTATAATGGGTGACCTACCCAGATGGAAGATGAGAAAAATATGAAGTGGTCTCATTGTTATGGGTGACCTACCCAGGTGGAAAGAATGTGACTTACCTAGCAAAAAGACTTGGTTGGAGCAGTCCTGACAGGACAAGGCTGAGAAACTTGGCACTTTCTGGTTGCAGGTTGACTTGAAGACTCCTCTTGATGACGGGGTTAATCTTCTCGTTTCTTTGAGATTCTCCTACTGGCAGGGTTCATCTCATTCTCTTCTCGTTCCAGGATCTAAACCAATTCTTTGTCATCCTCAACTCAATGATTCTTTCTTTGTCCACAATCTTGCATGGACTTCATTGAGGATCTTTCTGTAACAAATCACAAGTATGTGCAATGCTTTGAGGTTAGATGACATGCATGCATCCTTACCTGATGTGAAATATAGGTTAACCCCTTGGATGATCCATCGTCATACGGTGCCTTTGTTTGCTAACCAAAGCCTTCTTTGCTCTTCTCATGTACTGGCTCATTCGTATGCTAGCCTTCCACTCAAATGTAAGTGCAGTGCCCATCTTGGGCTGTCTACGATGATTACTGCTCTTGTTGTTTATCAAGCTTGACTTTGCCCCCAAGTGTGGTGTTGCTTGATTCATCATGAAGGATTTTCTCTCCTGGATTCTTCTGAAAATTATCTTCTGATTGGTTGTGTGCATCATGCCAACACCCATCAAGATGGTCAACCAGTCATGAACTTGCCTCCAATTGAAACAATACTCTCAAGTATATGTTATCATCAGTCTTCTTGGAAACTATCCAGTCATCTAGGCATACATCTCATAGCTTGCAGTACAAAGGCTCATGGTTGTATGCTCAATGTTCTTCTCAATAGATTCCTCTTAGCTTTTCTAATCAGATTGTGAAAGGAAATGCGTTGGCATCATCAATGATGTTCATCACCCATATTCATGCGGTGAAGTGCGCATTTCAGCTTCAGAATAGATGGTCCCACGGTCAGTCTTAGTGGTATGCATATGTTCGATATTCATTCAAATGCACTCACCTGATAACATATGTTATGAGTCATAACCATTTTTTAGAGGGTAACCCAAGCTGACGATAATAAAATGCCCTTCAAGTGCAGCGTTGCTCATCAATTGCTGCTGAAGTTCACTAAATCACTGACTGTCTTTGAACAACATTGCCCCCAGTAATGATCTGAATGCTTGTTTTGCTGATTAGCTTTCTTTGAACACCATTGTCTTCAGTACACTGATGCATCATTTAATCATCTTTCATTGCCCCCTAGCTGATCTGAATACTGCTTGTTTCCCTTTCAGGATCCACTGTATTGCCCCCAGGTGGTCAACTTTTCAAGGAATGTCGAGAAATGTTGATGTCATTCTTGTTAAGGATTTTTCAAATTCAATCGATGTTCTTCTTGTTTGACAATCTTCCTTGTTCTGGAATTAAATCTCATATTTCAACGCTCATGTCTATTCAAATCTAATTGTTGAAATGAAATCAGAGAGATGTCAATTTTGAAAAGTATTTTTGGAAATCAAGCTTGTTTGGTCAAAGATCCAACACACATTATTCAATGCAGTCCTTTGATTGCCTTGTATTTTGAACACAGAAATGACCCGTTGTAAGATTAAAATGACTTTTTCATGGTTCTTTGTGTCAGTTTTAATCTTTGATCTTGGGTATATCTTTTGATGGTCTGTGATGAGGTGACCTTCTGTGAATTTCAAGGAAAACAAAAGGCTCAAGTCAAAACTTGAGGATTCATCAAGAAAGATTGTTTTTTTTTTTGTAACACTAATTTTATCAGCATGCATAATAACCAGTAGCTTAATCCATGAAGCTATGACTCTTATGGAAAACTCTTCAAGTTTTGAGATCGCCATTTATCGGTTCAGATTGCTTACTTGATTAAAAAGGGCTTTTTAAAGCACGTAATGCAGGCTATGGTTCATGGCTATGAAAGAAAGGAATTTCAAAAGCTCAAAAGGTGTTTGAGGGTTTCAAAGCCCTAGGATCCACATTAACTATTCATCAACCTTTTTTTTTATTGTCTTTGTAGAGAAAGTGACATATAACCTTATTAACCTCAAATATCCGAATTCTCTTAACCTAGATTATATGCAAATCCAACTTTTTCTTTGATGAATAACCAATCTCAATCATCTGATAACTTCAGGGGCTTTATCATGGATGCCAAAGGTCATGGCTTTCACATAGCATTTCTCATAGTTTTCTAACACGCCCCCAGTCTAGGTATTCTTTCTTTTAACTCTCTCTCAAACGTTGGACTTTTGTTCTAAGCCTTCTCTTTCACTTTTGTCTTCTCTTATTTGCCCCCAGTGCGGGGTGTGATCCTAGTCAGGGTTTTCTTGAAAAAAATATTCTATCAGGCTCAAATGGGGACCGCAAGGGATAATATTTCAAGAAATGTGAAAGGATAACAAAAATGGCCTTTTCTCATCTCAAGCAAGGTCGGTTAGAACCGATAAATTTTGACCTCATCTAGTGTAATGATTAGAACTTGTAAGAGTCATGATTCACGAGTCCATAACTACCGAATCCCTTACGTGTCATTATGCATATTGCTAAAACTAGCTATATGATGCGTGGTTCAGTTTCAGGAGGTATGAGTTCAAAATTGTTTGGTCACCTCATGTCATTTTCAAGCATCAAGTCATTTCTGCAATCAAAACACTTTTAATGTTCATGATTAAACTTTGCATGTTGGAGTTTGATCAAACATATTTTGTCAAAATACCCTTTGAAAGAAGCATCTCTTGATTTCAAAACAACAAAAAGACAAAGAAAAGACATGTTTCGTTCAAGGATGAGATGTGACCCCAAAACAAAATGCGGAATGACAACTCCACAATAAAATGATGGACAATTTAGCACCATTCTTGGATCAGCTTTTCTGGCCATATTTGTGTTTTGCCGAGCAATTTCGATCACTTGTTATTCTGATGATGTTCTGGTGACAAAATGATCGATGACATCATCTTTCACAAACTTAGCTCGATTCTTGAAACTCTTGCATCTGTCCAACTAAAATGGCCCAAGAACCCACCATGATATTCACATCTTGTTTGAATTATACCACGGTGGTTGCATGCAAATTTATCGAAGTGGGTGCAACAAGTCTGGAATTTAACAGATGCTGGTCGACAAACTTGAGTGGCAGATGAATGCCAATCTTGGCAAAGACATTTGAGCAGTTGACGTTATGGCAAGACCTGACTAGGCAAAATGACTGAGGTTTCTCAATTGAGAGTCATCTTCTGATTCAACTCTCATCACTGTTATGGAATCCATGGTAGATCCTTCAATCTTTCCTCTCTTGATAGCTAGCTCAATTCTTTTGGCAATCCACACAACATGTCAATATTTCAATGTTGTTGGGGTTGGTTGAGGGTTATCGGAAACCTTTCAACAGCTTGGTAATCTTGGCAATACCCAGAAACATGTGGCATCGCCATCACCGACGTGTGGAATCACACATTGTTAAAACTGGAAGAGAACCTGATGAATCTAAAACTCCTTTGTCTCCTCTTTGATTCCTCACTGACGGTGCAGCAAACAGACACCTGTAGAGGGAGCTCTGCTCTGTTGAAGTTTCAATCTTCTTTCTATTTTTCAGCCGAGGTCTGTCTCTTTTCCCTACTTTTTCATTTTCAAGCTAACACTGATGAGAGAAAATTATAGATGATCAGAAACTACTGCATCCCTTCTTGGATTCTCCACTTGCAGAGCTACAAACAGATTTCTGCAGAGAGAGCTCTGCCACGGTGAAGTTCTATATTTGCTCCTGTTTTCTAGCTCAAGTCTGGCTTTTCTGCCTACTACAGTGTTTCGATGCTGAAACTGGTAGGGTAAGTCTTCATATATTTTGAAACTACTACATCCCCTCTTGCATTCCCCACTTGCAGAGCCATAAACGGGTTTTTGTAGAGAGAGCTCTGCCATGTCAAAGTTTGATGACTGCTCATGTTTTCAGACTAGGTCTGACTCTTCGGCCTACTCCAGTGTTTCAGTGCTGAAACTAATGAGACAAAGTTTTGTAGCATATGAAAATACTGCATCCCCTCTTGCATGCCCCACTGGCAGATCCCCAAACAAATCTCTACAAAGAGAGCTCTGCAACGTAGAAGTTTGATGTCTGTTCATGTTTTTCAGACCAGGTCTGGCTCTTCAACCTACCACGGTGTCTTTGTGCTGAAACTGATGAGAGATTTTTATAGCATATGCAACTTATAAATACCCCTCTTGCATTCCAACTTGCAGAGCCATAAACGGATTTTTGTAGAGAGAGCTCTGCCACATTGAAGTTCACGTCTAATCATGGTTTTTTTTTTTTTTTGCTGCTGAACTTGAATGAAGCTCACAGTAGGGTAACCTCAAAGAAGGCTAATGCACCATGCACAGAAGGCTAGCAGTTATTTGGTGCCATTGAAATGTGGAGGCGATGAACAATTAACAGGGCGGCTACCAAGAACAAAAGTTGTCATTGCTGACTGAAGGCATTGTTGTCGTTGTTCATGACTGAAAAGGATAGGTGCAGCTTCAATGGGATGTGGACGAGCAGTGTTCCCACAGAAGATGTGCAGACATTCCCTTTCCATTTGAAGCTCAACACTTGTTCAGCAGATCTGAGTCTAGCTACTTCCCCTTTGATGCTCTCAACTTTCTTTGTGATAAGAGCCTCTATCTGACATCTTTCTTCATTTCCATCATCTTTTTCAATCACGTGTAGCAAACCTAACAGGGGAACCTATTTTTCCTCATGGTACATGCATGATAAATGTATGAACATGTAATCTATATGAAGAACTCGCCCTTCGAGGGGTGACATATGGTCGTAACTCTTGTATGATGAAACAAGAATCTTATTCTTGCCCAAACTCTACAATGAAAATTTTCTGAGTGACGGCCATTGGGTCACCCACAAGTCCTGAATTCAAGATGCTTCAAGAAGGGCTTGCCCTGATGCAAAACAATGTATACGAAGCAACATCCTAAAGGCAGGTTCTAATCTTTTTACGTGAGACAAAGGTAGGTTTACTACTTGGTCTCTAAAAAGGGTCTCTCGCTGTCCCAGTGATCGCCCTTGTAAAGGCAATATGGGGGTTCAGCAGATAGTGGGATGGCACATGTACCAATCACTATCAGTCTAAACACTCAGCAAAGAGTTGGGGTTTACACAAACTTAAACCTTGACTCAAGTCATAAGGCAAGCTGCTAGTCCCCCACCTAACCTGAAGCTTGTGTGTGCTTTCAAAAATTAAAACATGTGATGCATGAGACAATTCTACACAATGCATGAATAAAAATAAGACAAAAAGCAAAAATTAATCACATCAAAAACACAAGCTTAGTCCAATAAAGTTGAAAACAATACCTGTCCCCAGTGGAGTCGCCATTCTGTCGCACGTCGGAAAATCCGCGTGGCATCGGCTGACGATTTTTTCGTTTGTTGTTTGATTTGATTGGTTCGTTGGGAGTCACCACCTAGTAATTTATTGAAGGCTACTAGGAAACCCGGATACTGGTCTTATCAGAGATTCGCGGGTAAGGGACTGGTTGTGGCTAGGGAAGGTATTAGCACCCCTAACGCACCCTACCTGAGGTAAGCTGCTTCGTGGACTTGATGTGTTAAAGAAGTTTTAAAAATTATGTTCTTTCATCGAATTTTAGAAATACGACTTACATGTAAGTTCATAATTCTTTATCCGTGAGCAAATCAAAATCTTAAATTCTTCTTTATTCTTGCAATTTTATCATACAAAAAAACATTCATAAACAAAATACAAACAAACACATACACTTTCACTGTATTTCTTTTTCTTTTTCTTTTCTTTCTTCTTTTCTTTTTTTTTTACATCGACACTACAAATTAGAAAAATTCAGTAACTAAACAAAAATTACATCAAACACTTTAGAAATTACAAAACAGACCCCCATAAATCCTTTACAGTGCAGGGAAACCTTTTGGACCCGTATGAACAGTGGCGGCGGCGGTCCTTTCACGCGCCGCCGCTGGAAAAAAAAACAAACAGGGGTCGGTCGAGAATGTTTCCTCCCCCCCTCTGTCCTCCTAAACTGTCGTCATCCTGCAGAACAAGAAAAGCAACGCGCAAAACAGTAGATTTTAGTTTTTTATTTCCTTTGTTTCACTTCTGTTTTCTGCCTTCCTTTTGGTTCGTTTCTTCTCTGCCGGTTGCAGATCCGGCGGTCGGTGCTCGGATGGGAGTGGGGCTGCCTCTGTGGGCGCCGCTGGAGGAAGGAGGACTGCTGTTGGCCGGTGAAGAAGCTGGAAGGCGGCGGCTTGCTCCTGTGGAGGCTGTCACTGCTGAGGAGGCCGCGGGAGGTGTTGTTGGGGCTGTTGAAGCTGCGGTGAAGATCTGTTTGAGGAGAGGGTCTTGGCTGGGCGTCTGCTGCTGCTGGCCTCTGTCGGGTGGAGCTGTTGTCGCCGTGGGACTGAGAGAAGGTTGGGAAGAAGACAGCGGGGCTGCCGCTGTGTTCGGCTTGAGGAAGCAAGGAGCTGCTGCGGGCTGGTCTCCTGTGTCAGTGGCCGTTGCTGTTTAGGAAACAAAAGGGGAAGCAGACGTTGCTGGTGGGGAGGAGCTGGAGCCAACTGCTGGCTGGTTTCGGGAGAAGGAAAATGAGGAGAGGCAGGGGGTTTTGCCGTGGCTTTGGTTCTCCTTGTTTTTGGCCAAGGGAGGGGGCAGCCTTGTAAGGGAGAAGAAGATAAAAATCTGAGCAGGATGGGGGGTCTCTCCAAGGCTGGCGGCCAGAAAATGAAGAAGAGGGAGGGGGCTGGCGGCTGCTGCCTAGGGCGCAGGAGAGGAAAAAATGTTCAGTCTTAGGGTTTTTTTTTTGTTGCCTTCTTTAATTGCAAAATTGCCCCCCCCCCCCATTGTTTGAGTTGTGGACCAGTATTTATAGGTAAAATGTTGCATGGATCTCAAAATTGGTCCCTCAACTTTCTTTCTTTTTTTGTAAATTTGATTTTTCTTAATTTTTTTGTATTTTTTGAAAACGAGCAATATCAACGTTGACTCAATGAAGAAAATCAATAATTTTAAAAATAACGCATTAAAAGTTGAACGCGTTCCAAATATGTTTGAAAATTTAAATTCTTTTGAGACGATGCTAAAAATGCTAAAAACGATGCAAATGTATTAAAAATGTATTTTTTTGGATTTTCAATGTTTTTGCTATTTTTGGATTTTTCTGAAAATTTATCAAAACATGGGTCAAAAATTGGGTAGCAACATAGAGCACAAATCATACAAAAATTATATACAAACCGATGTAATAAATGTTTAATTAAACACTTTTTTTATAATATCCACTAATCAACCATTCTTTATCATATATATTACTTGGAGTTTAAATAACTAAATATTTTCACCTAAAACTCAATAAATCTATTTTTTAAAAATATTTAACAATAAAAAGAGTTTCATAATCCAATGATAAAAACAAAATGTTAATTTGTCTCTTCTATCACCATTTAAACTCTTTCAAATTCATTGTAATCTTTAGTGTTTTTTTTTTCACCTATATGTGTTGAAAAACTTAATCTAAATTCAATCTTATTTTTATCTATCAATCTAGTACAAAAATAATAGCCATAACAAACCCAAATCTCAAATTTTCATCCACCAATATTCCTCTCTTGTAAAATAGAAGTATAAAAAAAATCTATTTAATATGAAAGATTGATGGGACACTAAACCTGAAACACTGTTCACGAACACGAATGATCATAGATGATGGAAGGTAGCTCAAAATATTGAGAAATTAGGTTTTAGTTTATGTTTTTTAGTTCATATTATTTGAAATTTTAGTTGAGCTTTGTTATTAGATTTGATATTATTTTATTTTGAGTTTCAGTTTAATTTTAGTAGGCCTTTGACTAAATAATTCATTGTTTTAGGATTTATTATTTATATATAATTTTCTTGACATATATAATTTTCTTGACACTTCTAATAATTTTATGATGAATTAAAGAAAAATTGTATAGTTGCAATTCTTCTCGTCCTCCCTCTTTCTCTTTCTTTCTTTTATTTAGCTTATTTCTTCTTCTTTTTTGGCTTACTCTTCTTTTTATTTCTTTCTTAGCTTCAAATCTTTTTTTGTCCCGCATTGCTTTGGTATTAGAGATAAGGTTCTTTTAGTTGTTCTCACAACTAAAAGATCCACAAAAAAAAAAGTTTCTTTTAGCCTACGATTTACAATTAAGATTTGAAAAACAAATTCCCTAGCCAAACACACCCTTACACCTAAAACCTAACCCAACTATCTCAACCCCTTCTGTACAATCAACCATCCAAATTAGACCACCCACCACAGCATGTCGCAACCCCTACCATGAGATGAGACCCATTGACTACTGTCAAACCCACCCACTACAACAGCAACCCAGCATAACACTATAGTAGCTAGCTAAAAAACATAAATCATACCAAATTCAACCCACCATAGTAGATCATCTTCTCTCAATAGCCATCAACCATTCAACATAGCATACTCTTATGATCAACCACCATCACAGTCTAGCAATAGTCCTTCCCGATCTCTACCACTAACTACAATAAACTAGTAAACCCAATAACACCAAATGCTTGAGATATTAGGAACAACCATAACTGACGCCTACACCCATTCATCCATCATAGTACCACACTATCTATGATGATAACCAACCACCAGTCTAGGCATCTTCTTCCATTGTTCTCATAACAACATCCAAATTAAACACAATGATTGAGATTTTAAAAACCCTAGCTCGTTAATTGAAGTAGGTTTGCATCAATTTAATTGATTTAGTTTGAATTTAAAGGATTTGAAATTGGGGATTTTGAAACCTTAGATTGCTAGAAGAAAAGGAAAGAAAAAGAAACACCCAAACACCATTTTTTTTAGAGAGAGGCGTGAATACAAAAGAAATAAACAGAACTTTTTTTGCCACATTCTACAACATACTTTTTACTTTTTATTTGTAGTCTTTTTTCTTTTATCATACTTAAAAAAGTAAAAAAAAAAAAAGGTAAAAAATCAAACCAAAAAAAGTCAAAAATCACAGTAAAATAAATAAGTGACTATACGAAGAAAAAAACAAAAGCAGGGAAAAAAGTGACAAGTACAAAACTACTTCAGTGGTACTATATTAGTCGACGAGTTAGTCAACACAACATCGTGTTAATGTGCTACTTGTGTCAGCAATTGTTTGTGTGATTCAAGTGGTCTATCACTATTGTTAAGCATCACGATCGATAAATTACTCTACCTCTAGATTTGTTGAATTTTACTTCTTTGGTATTACATTTGTTATTCAAATTATCATTGATAGTACCTTTTATGCCTGAAAAAAAAAATTATTCTTGCATTACAGTCTTATATTTTTGCCATTCAAATTTAGTCATTAGTACTTTGTATTAATTATGGATCTTATTGAAAATTATGGAATATTGTTACTTTATTTGATTAATCATTTGCACTTAAAGGTTTAGCATTAAATGCTTACATTTCTTTTAATGTATTCTAGTCTTGTTTAATCTAAAAAAATAGAATTACTTTTATCTTTACATTTTATTCCACTTGTAAAAATTAAGGTGATCTCATTGCATGTTTACATTAGTGTTACATGGATTTGTGAATAACTTGAAAACACTGTAAAGTTTACAATTACCAATTACCATAGATTCGACATTGAGTGATATCTTTAGAACCAATCATGAGCAAAACACTGTAAAGTTTGTGATAATTAGGTTGGATATAATTAGATATACCTTGACACAACATGAGGGAACTGAAGATTAGAAAAAGGCTATTATCTTTCACACCTATATCAAGTATGGGATAAACTTTGCAAGAAAATTATTGACGATAAGAGTTGTATCAATGCAATATCTTCTAGTATTATGGCTCGCTTATGACTAAAACTCGCTCTCAAATTTCTATAGTGTGTCATGGGTTAATAATACCTCCATAGCAATCTTAGATATGCCTTTTCCCTATCAAATTTCTAGACAATCATGATGAGATTTGGTATGATGTTATTCCAATGAATATAAGACACGTTATTTTGGGTAGGTCATGGATATATGATATTGATGTCACCTTTTATGGTGGGTCAAATCATTCTCTTTCACTTTTAAAGGTAGAAAGATCTAGTTCATTGGATTACCACCAAGACCTAGCAATAAGAATAAAGAAAATATAAACGAATAAAGAATTAACATAATAAGTCCAAATGAGTTTGAAAATGAGGTTAAAAAATAACCTATTATGCCTGGTTTAGTTGAAAAGGAAATCTCAATACACTCTTAGCGAGAACCACATGAGGAGGTAAGTATGGTTAAATAATAAATCCAAAAGAGTTTGAAAAATATATTAATAAAAAGTCTATTGAGTCTTCTTTAGTTGTAGAAGAAGTTTTAGGAGACTCTAATAGAATTGTTTAAAGAGGTAAGTGCAGTGTTGAAAAACTTTCAAGATAGTCATCCATCAAAGCTCCCTGATTTTTTACCCCGTATATTCGGCATCCATTATGTCATAGATTTTGAGCAACCTCTTAAGCTCATTGATGTGTTATCCATATATTTGACATCCAACATGTCATAAATCTTGAGCGGTTTGTTAAGCTCCTTGAATCCTTACTCCTTATTCATGATAAGAAGGATAAAGATGATTTCAATATACTAGGTTATGTCCAATATATATCCACCCAGGATTCAAAAAGTCTTTGTTTCATTCCACACTCCTAGTATGATGTTCATAGTCACATACCTGGGATGCTTGTAGGTCTTTTTCTCATATCTCTCTATACTAGAATGTATGAGTTAGCTAAGTTTTTTGCATGTAAAGTTCATGATTTTCATGTTGAGATTATAAAATGAATTCAAGCAAATAACAAACAATATAAATTTAAAATTGATTTACTTGAGTATAATGACGCATTTAATATTTGAGATTATTTCATTATACAAATTAGACCTAAGCAGTGTCCTTTTAAAACCAGTCAAAAAATACAAGCAAATATTGTTAAAACATTTAAAGTGAAATTTAATAATTAAGTAAGTTTAATTCAATAATTAATGAATTATTGTAAATTTTATAAAGTGTTAGAAATTGTTGATTCGGATATTTATGTTATTAATCTACCACCAAACTTTGATATTGGCTTTACTTTTAATATAAAGGACTTAATTATATATAAATTACAACATCTTATCCTTGATGATCCTTTTGAATCTCTTACACCATTAACTTTATCATTTGCACAAAAGGGATATATTGATGTTATTTTGGATGTACAATTTGTTTCTATCATGGATGATGAAATTCAGTGAATCCTAGTTCACGAGCACGTTGAATTGAGTTAGAGTCTATTAGGGTTATTATAGAGACATCGCCACAACTTAGTCTTGATTTTTGGGAGCATTATCGAAGCCTCATTGATCTACACTCGATGAGGTTGAGTTCTTCCAATCCTAAGAAAGTTGATAAGGATACCAGACCCGAGATACGGTTCATGCACACATATGATCATAGACTATGGAGGGTAACCCAAATTGTTGAGAGATTAGGCTTTAAATTATGTTGCTGATTTCATATTATTTGAAATTTTAGTTGAGTTTTATTATTAGATTTGATATTATTTTATTTTAGGCCTCAGTTTAGTTTTAGTAGGCCTTGGCCAAATAGTTAATTGTTTAGGGTTTATTATTTATATGTGATTTTCTTAACATTATAATCAATTTTATGATGAATTGAAGAAAAGTTGCATAGTGCAAAACTCCTCCTCCTCCTTGATGCAAGTGGAAGCTAATACAACAACAACAACAACATAGAAAACACAAAACATTTTAAATGAGCAAAAATAGTTGTAGATGTGAACTCTAAATTCATAATTTTATTATCTGAAAATTAAATATATAGTGGTTGCTTCCTCAAGAAGTTTACAAGACCTTTAAATAAGTCAAAAAATCCTACATCTACTAGAAAACCAATAGGAATCCAAAAACATAAAGAAAATAAACAAAAGAATCCAAATTAAAAAATAGAATCCTAAAAGACATGGGAAAAACAAAACAATTTGCCCAAATAGGGGCATTCGATCCTAAAACCTGATTCTAAAAGATCCGACAGTCTGATTAAAGACAAAGTCGCTAACTATAGAATCACCTGAAAAGACTTGAGCCCGATCCAACAGATGAATATTCTATTATCGCCGCTTTAAGGTATTAACTTAGTTTAACGAGATCAAATCTCCTCTTGAACCAAGACTTGTCATATTAATTCATAAGAGCATCTGCTAAATAATCCATATAACTTGTCTGTCTCATACCCTTATCTAATAGTATCATATTCTTACCTGAATATTAAGAGCCTTTAGTTTCTCCAAACCCGACTACATCACTCATTTCTCCTCTTCAACTCCTTTCTTTTCTTCTTTGGCTTTTTCTTATTAACCTTTCTTTTTCTTAACTATTTTTTGCTGTATGTCAAAGAACTAAGCAAAATAGAATGAGATTGAAAGACTTGTGTAAATAAGTCTTAAATGATTTGATTAATAGTTAAAATGAACTCCCTCGAGTAATAAAATTATGAACACATACCAAATCCATTCGTAACGGAGCTATACAGAGTCGGATGGAGGAACAATCTATAAAAATTGAAAGGATCCAATTGCAATTTTCTGAACCACTAGGTTAAATTTGACAGAAGTGCTATCAATTAGGGACCACAAGTAAATAAAAATGGAAAACAAAAATAATAAGTAAAGCCCTATCAAAACCCCTTTCTCCAGAGAGAGAGAGAGAGAGAGAGAGAGAGCTTTAAGTAACACTGAATTTGAGTTAAGTGCATGGCGAAGAGTCCAAGTCGTGTAATCTGGACGGGTTCACGGGCGGTGCGGCATCTTTGTGCGGCGGCAGAGGCGGTGCCAGTAGCGGCGGAAAAACGGAAGAGGATGTACAGGAGGTTATCGGAACTGGGGGCAAGTGGAGGGAGCGTGTCAAAGACGTTAAATCAGCTCATATTGGAGGGTGGGAAAACAAGCAAAATCAATCTCACTACTTGCATCAAAAAGCTCCGCAAGTACGGCAGGTTCGACCATGCCATTGAGGTCCGCCCGTCTCTCTCAAATTTCTTGAATTTTTCACACCACGGGTCCTACCCTTAAATCCTCCCTTTGGTGCTCATTTCCTTAAAAACACAATTCTTATTATTATTGTTGTTGTTATGATTACTATAAGCTATTTGTATGGCCTTCATCGGTTGCCTTTTGTTAATTTTATACTAAGATTTGGGCGTACTACCTCTATGCCAATGCCAGTCACAGTGAGCCAAATTGGAAAAGGAAATTTTCTGGACACAGCTTTTGTTGATGGACAATATGAGTGTTGGGAATATTACTGAATTCGGTAATAAATGTGGCTATAGTCTATGGCTATGAATGCATGGATATTTTGTTCCTAGAGATCCCAATATTAATACTAGACAAGTGCTTTGGTTTGCCAGTCATGATGACTTGTTACTTGTAATTAAGATTTGGAAAACAATAAGTGTGTGCTTTCAAGTCGTGTGTCGACTTTTCTGTCTATTTGTACTCCTCAAATTGAGCAAATTGTTGCTTTGGCTATTGTCTGTTTGGTTAATCGTTGTACTCTAGTTTGTAAGCTATGTGTTTTCTTTCTTTGTTTCCTCTATTGTTTGAGTTGTTTGTGATGACTTTTGGTTTTTGTCTTGTAGGTAATGGAGTGGATGCAGAAGAGGAAAATGAACTTTTCCCATGTTGATCATGCAGTTTACCTAGATCTTACAGCAAAAACCAAAGGGATTGCTGCAGCCGAGAATTATTTTGACAGCCTCCCACCATCTGTGCAAAATCATGTTACTTATTCAACACTTCTAAACTGTTACTGCAAGGAACTTATGTCTGAAAAGGCACTGACTCTTTTTGAAAAAATGGACAAAATGAAGCTTCTTTCAACTTCTATGCCTTTTAGCAATCTCATGACCCTGCATATGAGATTGGGGCAACCTGAGAAGGTGCTCGACATAGTACAGGAGATGAAGCAGAGGGGCGTATCTCCTGGCACCTTCACTTATAATATCTGGATGCAGAGCTATGGATGTTTGAACGATTTTGAGGGAGTACAGAGAGTTCTAGATGAGATGAAAATGGATGGCAAAGAGCTCTTTTCTTGGACTACATACAGTAACCTCGCTACAATCTATGTCAAGGCTGGACTTTTTGACAAAGCTGAATCAGCTCTTAGAAAATTAGAGGAGCAGATAGAATGTGGACGCGATTGTGATTTTCAGAAAAAACGCAGACATGATGCTGACCGTGAAGCTTATCATTTTCTGATTTCCCTTTATGCTGGCACTTCTAATCTAAGTGAGGTCCATCGGGTGTGGAATTCACTGAAGTCAAGCTTCCGCACAACAACCAATATTAGTTATCTTAACGTGCTCCAGGCTCTTGCTAAATTAAAAGATGTCGAGGGTCTACTGAAGTGTTTCAAGGAGTGGGAGTCCAGTTGCCACAGTTATGATATGAGGTTGGCAAATGTCGCTATAAGAGCCTGCCTAGAGCATGATATGTATGAAGAAGCAGCGTCAATATTTGATGAAGCTCTTAAGAGGACCAAAGGACTATTCTTTAAGGCCCGGGAGATGTTCATGGTTTTCTTCTTGAAGAACCATCAACCGGATTTGGCTCTGAAGCACATGAAAGCGGCGTTTTCCGAAGCCAAGGAGATTGAATGGCAACCAGATCAGAAAACAGTAAGTGCTTTTCTGAATTATTTTGAAGATGGGAAAGATGTTGATGTTGCTGAGAGACTATTTAAGATATGGAAGCAGCTTAATCGTCTGAACTCTAATGCTTACATTTTGCTGCTAAAGACTTACATAGCTGCTGGCAGATTGGCTCCAGAGATGCGGCAGAGGTTGGAAGAAGATAATATTGAAATAAACCCTGAGCTTGAGAACTTGCTTGAAAGGGTCTCCCCTAAATAGGCTTAGTTCAGAGAAGCCAGAATTAAGAAATGGCTAGAATTTAGCCAGTTATGTAAAATTGAATCAGATTTTTTAGATGCTTCCCGTGAGTAACAATTTGAATTCTGAAACCTCCGAGAGATAATGTAATTGATATTAAAGGTATCCATTTGTTAGGCATTTCAAATGACTCCCAATCTTATTGCAGGAACAATACCCAATTGATGTGGTTAAAACAAACTGTCTAGTGCAGTCTAAAACACACTAAACATAAGACAAGATAATTATTTATCTAGTCCAGTTTTATCTAGTCCACTCTATATTATCTAGCATACAATAAACTACCTTACAGTTGATCTAATTGAAGGTGTCTTGGATTGGAATAGAGGTTGAAAAATATCACAATATATGATTCATAATTGATTACACTCAAGCCTCTGAAAAATTATGTCGAATGATTTAAATCAAGGTTTAAATTTTATCTTGGAATCAAATAACTACCAATTACATATTTGATATTTGATTTCCTACCTTCCGCCTATATATATATATAAAAGAAAAATACCTTCTAACTACTGATTTTGAATTTAATAGCGTGGATTTTTCAAACAATACCTATCATGTTGTCAATAAGATGAGTTCAATGCGGCAAAATAAGAGTCTTCAATTGTTCCATCCTTTATTCATCGTAAAATTTGTACCATCCAGCCTGAGAAATAAAATCACCAGAACAGAATTGGCTCAGTATTCACGCAAATTTAAACAGCTTGATTCTCAGCAGGTCTCCATATCATGGTTGTGCCCTCTAATGGGATGACTCATCCCAAAATGCACCACTGTCCCTATGGCAAGTGTGAGTGGTAAAAGACAATCCGGAATAAGGCAGCATGGAAAAGCTTCGGATTAGCACAACAGCTTTTAGATTTTCTGCCTCCAAGTCACATCAATGATCCCAGCATGAGATCTAGGTATGTTCTCTTCAATTTCCTGACAAACATTAAAAACTACAATCAACATTGACCACAAATAAAACTCTAACAACTGAAGGTCTTTCATGAATCAGTAACAAAGTAATTTTTCAAAAAATCATCCAAGAGATAATCCATCTGTTTCTGGGCTCTACAGGAGCAGTTAGCCCCCCACAGTAGTATCTTCAAAATATTGGTCGCTACAACTTAGTAAAGTTTCCTGGTAGTATAATGCTTGTTTGGTGAAAAAAGAAGACGCTGATATAAATTCCCAAAAGATAAGTCATGACAACCAAAAGGCTGTTGAAGTCCGTTACCTGAACAACATCTTCTCCTCGGTCATCATGCTTTGTCTTAGAAGCTCCAAACATGAATGCCTCATGTTTCAAACTGATCAAAGAATAACAAATAAACTTAACACCTCAAAAGTTCCGGAAAACAGGCTGTTGAACCATTGAATGAAGAAAAAAAAAAGAAAAAAAAATCCAAGCTAGTAACCACGTATCAAGTTGACTATAATGCTTCCCTCTCAAAGTCCGGTCTTCTGTATCCCCAAGAAGACCACCATCCCCTGCTTGAATTACATAATGCTTCATTACACGATGGAAAAGGCATCCCCTTGAAGTGCCCCTTTTCACTGCAAAACCAATTAAATCAGAGGTCTGAAACCAGTTTTTTGTTCCAAAAAGTTGTTTATGCGCCAGTATTAGATAAATCAAACTATAAAGAAAAGAGAAGAAGATTTCTGATAGAAAATTAAATATCACAAACAATTTCTAATTTGGAGAAAATGTACATTTTTATCCCGAAGTTGCATTACGGAGTAGGGACCATCAAGCTTATACCATATACTCCAAACCTCAACCAAATGGCTTGTCGATGTATCTACTTCATAAATAAAAATATGAACAATTAAACCATAATTACATCATGAGACTATAGACACATTATCAAGCATTCTGTAGCAGGATACCTTAAAAAGCTGTCTTAAATTTCCTTTGGCATAACCGAACCCTCCAAGTTGTCCTACATCACCTTGCAATTCCTTCCATCCCAAACCCCAAAGCATGAACAAAGAGCCAAAAAAATTGACCATTGTGATTTTCAACAGGAATACCAAGCATTACGATTACCCAGCTCTAGAAAATAATAATAACAGACAGAATCCATAAAAAGAAAAGCCTAGAGAGAGCTGGTGAAAGAGCAACCAGGCTGCACCTTGATAACAAAGAAACCATATCACAAAGCCACGCAGTGCTTCCATATTACGGTCGGCGTTCAAGATGGCACGGGAAAAATACTCGTAAAAAAAAATAGTCCTATGCTCAGTCTCCCAAGTACAAAGTGAATTTCCCAAGTTACGTTCTAACTTACAAGTTGGATGCTTAACCCTCTTAAAGCATAGATGAGTTCCTTATGGAATAATTCAAATGTAAGTGCCTCAGCTAAGATGCCTATTGATGAAACCTTATGCATAGATCCAATAAAGAACCTTGTAAGCTTTCAAACTTTACAAATAGGTCTCTCGGTATAATATTTTAAAGAAAAACCTACTTTCACACTCCACATACTCTGATACTCTAGACATTTGAGCACGATAATACTTTGCCTCCATCTGTTTAAAAATTACATTTTACTTACTGAGCCAATATCAAATTCAGATTTTGATGAAAAGCTTAAAATATGTCTGACTTTTTTTTTTTTGCCTTCTTCCTTTTTCTTTTTCCCCTTTCTTCTCCTTTTGCTTCTTTCTCCTCTCTCTCTTCGTCTCTTTTCTCTCCCTAAACATCTCCTCTCTTCTCTTTTCTCTCTTTAAAACAATCATCCCTTCTCTCTCTTTAAAACAATCATCCCTTCTCTCTCTTCAAAACAATTTCTGAATAATAGAACAAATATATTGAAACTCTCTCTTTCATAGGGCAATATAGATCCAAGATTGAAATTCCAAATTCAAATATGCTACCTTAATTCATTTTTTGTTAGAAAAAAAGAAGATGCATAAATTATGAAAGTACTTTGGATATTAAATCAATTATAATGATATTTTTGAAATTTTTCATTGATTAAGTTCGCTCACACCTCACTTGTAAAGTATTATCAACTATATAAATAGTAGAATGTAAAGTGGAACTTTTGAAAATACAGTGACAAAATATTATATTGTCATGTTCAAATGTGAGAAGGGTTCCTACTTTAAACAAAAGGCAAATTTCAGGACCATTGATGACATCGACTATAAGAAGAGCTATTCATGAATCTAAAAACTAGAATATTGCCACTCCATATTTGACAATAGCACGCGCTCAATGGTGCCATTACAAGTTTAAATGGCACTACAGAGTGGAGTGCTATTATAACAATGAGTAGCATCATCACCACCAGCAGGAACAGTGGTCGTAACTAAGCTGAAACTCATTGACAATGCCATGAAAAACAACGCTGAATCTCCAAATAAGAACCAGGCACCTATCAATTTTAACGGTCTTTCAAAACAAACAGCCAGAGTTATCCAGTTTACCAATATAACTCAGTGAGAAGCATGTTAACTCAGAGCTACCAAGAATAAAATCTGACCTAACTAAAGATTCCAACTAGCCAAATGAAAACAAAGTTATTTTGTGCATTCTTAAAAAAAGGCTCTTTAGGTGCATTTCTTCTAGAGAATATAAATGTCTAATGCATGTACACCCAGCGGGCATGGTTCATTCATTTTAGGCAAGGAGTTCATTACAGTGCACTACATATCGTCATCTAATGCTATGAAGAAAATTCCAGTGTATTTTTTATTCCGAAGTAAAGGCTATACTGGACTATATAAGGATAAGCTTTGCAAAACCTTTCGACAAAACAAAGTAGAAAAGTTAAAATCGCTCAGCATACAGAAAGACATACTGCATATCCAGGGAGATCATATTTCTTTGAATCAACAAAAGCATGACCACCCTACAGCAGACAAAACCAGGCAAAATTAGAGTCTGGCAGATTAAAATCAAGCTCTTGCATAAAAAATCTGAAACGCATGCATCAACATGCAAAGTCAGCCAATCTTGCATTATCGTTTTTACAACAATTTACAAATGATTATGTCGTAAATACCAGTCAAAAATCTGGGATTTAAAGGCCATTATCCAATCACGATCCCACCCCGAAGTAAGGTTCTTTGAGGTAAGACTAAGAAACAAACCTTCCACATCTTTGACATGAGGCGGCTGCTCTCAAGGCTCAGACCAACACCATTACAGTAGCAAGCCCAAGAACTTTACCATGCCACAAGAATGGTCCCTATATATTTCGAACTTCTATAGAAACATAGGTAGTAGAGGGGAATAAAAAAAAAAAAAGACCACGGTAACCATCAAAACAAAAGGTTCTCTACAAAATGTACCCCAAAACCCGATTCAACATTTTCAGTCTGCACACTTGACCTAAACACAAGCCTCAAATACCTTCATTTCCATACAAATAGATACAGGCATTTACCACCTGAGAATTCCCTCAATTAGTAAAACACGCCGAGTATAATAACAGCCAAAGAGAGAGATGCATAATCCAAGTTGACAATCAACACACAATAAACTTGCATCTCCACAATGAGAAATATTTTAAAAAATACAGATCCAGATCCAGCTAGTTTGGCGCATCCAAACTATAAAATTAAGCATAATTTATTACAACACAAAGGATTGAGAATCAATCTGAGGACTTGACAGACCTTAGCGACCAGTGTTTATAGGTAGAATACAAGAAAAATAAAGTCAAGAGAAGAATGAGGCAGTATGAAACAATAGCAGTGACGCTCATTCGACTCGGCGCTTTCTTCTTTTTGCTCTGTTGTAAGAGATCTTGAGGTTTGATCCTTGCCATCTTCAACTCCCTATACTCCAAATCGCCACAGGTTGGTTTTGTATATATTTACTGAAAATAAGCAGACTATAGATAAATATTTTCTTTATAAAAAAAGGCAACTATTTAACTTGGATTTTAAAATTGAAACAATTTTCTTCTTCTTTTTTCATCATGGATTGGTCAACAGTAACTAAGATCTAAAGAGATTCATACTATTTTATTTTTATTTTATTTTATTTTATTTTGAAATAAAAGATTGAAACCATTATGAAAATAATTTAATAAAAAAAATTGAATACATATAGAGAGAGAGAGAGAGAGAGAGAGAGAGAGAGAGAAGCGGTACCTGTTTGAGAGGTGAATTCTCTCTGCTTTCCAAAAGATGCTCGATTTGGTTTTGAAGTTTTGTTTCAAAGTCTCGGTATTTATTTGAGCCACCAAGCAAAGCAAGAGAGGCTCTGATTGGGCCAAACTAGGAGATGGGCCTGGTTTAATTAATTGTACATGAGCCCGGAATGTTGATCTGTGTTGCGGGACTTTCGAGTTTGGTCTTGTGACTCTGACTCGAACTCTATAGTGTCCTCACGGATTTCTTGCTATGAAGCTGCAAGATGGTGCAGTATCATACATGAAGGGCAAATTAAAAGAGTTACTAGTATAACTTTTGGAAGTTTGCCAGGCTATTTGAACATATACATTCATGTTTGCTACTTGGTTTAAGCTGGATACACGGGTTATGATTGCGATAGTTTTTTAAAATGTTTTTCACTCAAAAATATATTAAAATAATATTTTTTTTATTTTTAATATAAACTCATCAAAACAATCCAAAATACATAAAAACAAAATTAATTTTTTTAAAAAAAAAATTGAATTTTAGCAAACCTTCTCCCAAACAGGAGAGGTTTAATTGCATTGCAGAAACTGAACTGGAATCAGTAGTTCACCGTCGGGCAGTGGACATCTATTGATGAAAACAACACCGTGATGACCAGTATGTTACTCCAGTAAACTTCTCTCTGTTACCTATAGTTAAGCTAGAGAACAAGATTTATGCATCTTTATGGATATGAAAAACCCACCGGCGGCACCATCTCACAAGAATACCACATCTTCTTCTTCTTGTTCCAGGACTACAGTGGCAAGGGCGAGTCTATATGCAGAAGATCTCAGGTTCCTAACAAGGACATATATTTCCTTCTTCCTTTGCTTCACAGGCATCCCACTCCACTGCTCCTCCCTAAGCTGAGCTAGTAAAACTGCCTCACAAAAAGCCTCAGCCACTAGCTTCTTGCTGCAAGCAAGGTACGAATCTGAGTTAACCATCACAGACAAAACTGCACATTTTATTGGAAGAGAAATGTCAATAGATGTGCTGCACAAGAGCTTATCATACTAACCTCCCTCGAACAAATCCAGCAGTGACAAAACCAATAGACCATCTATGAGATTCTCTTACCACAGGGTCCTGCGGTATCCAGAGTTCCCACTTAGTAGAAGGTTGCTCTTTGAAATATGAACCCACAGATGACTGGGAAATTTGAAGTCCACCTTCATTATTTTCTGATCTGCAGCATACAAAAGAAGTGGATGATATTAGCTCACAAGTGTGATGGGCCTTAAGAAATGCCAAACAAGGACGCGTGTTATTTCTCAAGAATTATATCCTTCATGAAGTCAACTTGCTCCATTGGTTCAACATAGATACTAATAAATATTCTTGAAGCTTCACAAATATCTTTACATCATCTTTTCCAATTATAAATCCACCATTTGTGAGTACAAAGTTCAAAGAATGATGATGAAATTGTTGATGTCAAAGAGAGTAAAGCAGTTATCATCAGTGAGAAAAGGGAAAAGATGAGAAAAGTTTTGTTAGAATACCTAGAAATCCACATTGATAAATCACTTAGACCGGGAGCGCAAACAACCGCTCCTTCTTCAATAAAACCTTCCTTGTATGCATGTAGAAGAACTCTAATGAAACACAATCTACGGTTAGAAGTGATTTGGCGGGCACTACAATGACCTTTACTGAGGATGCTTTCATCCTTCATAAGCTCTGAAAGCCTTGTCTTCTTATTTGGAATGTGAGGAAACAAAAGCAAATGACTGGCATGGATTTCACTCAAGAAATCAATCAGTATACTGGATGTCCGTCCTACAAATCCATCAAATGAATTACAATGACCAGTGGCTGCTGTTTTTGCACAATCCCCATCTTCTGAGCTCAATAATGAGTTGTCATCAATGTTATCTTTTCGACCAGAAATTTGAGGATCTTGAACTATAGCAGATCCTTTATCAAGAGCAAGACGGACACTATTCCATGGGAGAGGCATGGGAACTTTCAGAGGTCTTACAGAAGGAGGTAGTCGTTCCACTTTGTGATTGAGGGCAGCACTTTCGTTCACCATAAAAGATAAGTGCGCATTACAATCAGGAAAATCAGAAGGAAATTGTGGCAGCCCAACCTGCAAAGGCTAGAAAATTAGCATTCATGGTTTTGCAACTTTGTATGGAAAACTGTACAGTTGTCAACTATGCATACTTCACAAGCAATCCATCGCTTTTCTCTCAGACCTATTGCATGTGCTCCTTTGGAGACGAAAGGAATCCAGAAGACCCTAACCCAGCTTAAGGGAAGTATAACAGACCATCTGAAAGAAAAGGAAGTGCTTATCAGGTTCTAATAAGGTCTTATAGCCCATTCACATAAAAAGGCCATGACAGCATACATTTAGAGATGGCAAAGGTAAAAAGGCAACGAGCAAGTAAATCTTATATATTCAGATGTAATTAATGGCAGAGTAGAGAATAATTTTTTTTTAATGAAGAGAGCAAGTTCCAAATTGCTTTATCTGAATGGTGTAATTAAGCTATCATAAACCACTTCACAATTTAATCCTGTGTAAAATATTTGCAATTCATTTCAACCTCTCTTGTCGAAAGTGATTCTGATTTGGCCCATGAAGATATAAACAAGATAAAACTTGAACTACTTTGGCCCTGGGCTTCGGTTCAGGGGGCAAAGAGTTGGGCAGGGATAGGAATAAGCTCCTATAGGTTCAAAGTGTAAATTGATGATAAAATACATGAACAAACTCACTGAATAGGATCAGCCAAGCAGACTCGATGGAATCCATTATAATTAATGGCAATATCAAGGGTGATTTTCTCTATGTATGCATGGGATTTTTTCAGTGCACAGCTTTAGGGATTTAAAATTGTCCCAAAATATAACCAAGATGGGAAAAAGGAGCAAGGAAAAATAAGGGACGGGTTGGGACTCCATTTGTGGGGGGGGGGGGGGGGGGATTTAATTCCTTAATTCATGACTACTGCGGCACAACAATAACATCAGAATAACAATTTAACAAGACAACTACTACCAAAAACTTCTCATCATTTTAAGCATTTCTTCATTCTGCTTTATTCTTAAAAACAAGTGAACAATGAGTTCACCGTTTCACATATGAAGGAATTGGACAAAGTGTTTCTTCCTACTCTTGTGCAGGATGAGAAAAAATTTGTTTACTGAAAGAAAAAGAAACATTGTGACAGTAAAGGCAGGTCCTGATCATGCATTTTGATTCTTACTTGCAGGTTACATCTACGGCGATACTTAGCTCACAAGATACCACTTAGAATGTATCCATATTTGGGGAAAAATACCGAGGCAAAAAAGTGGTACATGAATATGTCCAACCTAGGTTTCAAGGCATAAACTGCAGAAATTAACATAATTGGAGCTATGCCAAATGGAAGAATGAACCTGGAAAGTGGAATTACCGCATCAGTGAGTCCATTCCGTTACTGTTTGTAAGAAGCAGAATAGGGCAAGATGTTGAACCCTGCACCTTAGTTGAAGTATTTGGTGTCCTTGATTTACAACCATCAAGGCAGATAAAATCCAAACGCAAATGATGCCTTTCCCAGCAAAGAACATTCTCTTCCACTGGGGGAGTTACTCTGCTGCTTGCATCCCACAAACTCCTATTTTCAGGGACACTGCTACTCCTTTCAGGTTCTGAAAGCGATGAGTGAGGATGTTTTTCACCATTTCCAAAATTTACAGTTAAGGCATCATGCTCTTTTGCTTCATCTTCTGGAACATTATTGAGTACACTAGTTGGGGTTGGCTTGGGAATGTCAACAATATTTACAGGCAGAGAACGAGGATCCTTGACAGCAAGAGATAAAACTGAACAAGGAGAAATGTTCTCGCTTTGAAATATAGATTTCTTCAACTCAGAGTCACCATCAACTTCTAAAACAGAGCAGTTCCTCAATTGCCAAGAATTATCTGAATTACTGCACACGATAAGCACCTTTAGCCATTTTTTACTTTTTATCTTGATTCAGAATAATCTAATTGTACTTTTGAGTTGCTCACCAAGAAAAAGGATGTAATGTCTTTTGTAAAAGTTCCGATGCCTTTGATCCCATTACTTCTAACTTTGCAAGCTGGCCTTCGAGTGACAAACAATTGATCAAAATGCCACTCTCATTCACCTGAAGAAGAAAAAAACAGGAAGTCAAGAAGTTAGCATATTAAGAGCACATTAACAAAGCCTTTTTTTTACAGAACCTTATATTCTTCATCCACTAAATGTTTAGAATGATAACCTCCATCCCAAAGAAACATAGTTTTCCAGTTTAATATATAAAATAAATAAAAAACAGACAAACAGACACAATTTTTACCAAAATCAGTGAGCTCAAAGGAAAAAGGGTTCCTAAAAACCTTGGTTTTGAGGCAGGGTGGTCAAGCCACCAGATAGATATATAATAGGATTGGCCAAAAAGTCACTAAAACACGCAATTTCCTCATGAGAACAGAAGATAGACCATGTACCTGTTTCTGACAAGCAAATTTCAGAGCATCATATCCCTCGCTAAAAGCTGAAGCATGTATCCACACCCAAAGTTGACGATGGGAAGAACAAGCATCAGAGATTTGAGTTTCATTACATCCACCAGAACTATGTTCGTTATTGCCATTTTCTCTATTGCGAAGACAAGAAGGTCGCCACATATAGTTCACAGGAGCTATCGGCTGAGAAACAGGCGCTCCAGCATGATGCAGCTGAGAAAAAATCAAAGAGTTTATATATCCAAATACTTAAGCTATCCTTGTTTCACAATGGTTTGCAATGGGCTAACCTACCACAGCATTGCCATAGATAACACCAGTAAGAATAGACTTGGCAATATCGCGAGATTGAGCTGATGGAGAAGGCACTAGTACCATATTTAGAATTGAAATTAATGACTCCTGGAGATCACACAACGTATCATCTCTATTTAGACTATGAATTCAACAATGGAGGAATAAAAAATGCGCCACAAAGCTTGATATAGACAATGCTTATTCTCTAACATGTAATGTGGCAAACAAATAAAAACTATTTTGCTAACTTGACAGAAAAGTGAATGCCTGCCTCTGGACCCTCCAACTGGACAGCAGTATGGTAGCTTGCATCATGCACAACCGCTCCGTCTCTGTACCACTTCAATAGAGCCCTGGATCCCCTCCCTCTGCACCACACAAAATACATCATTAATTATTAACTAATTCCCAAAATAATCAGATTAAGTTAGCGTTACTTCCTAATTACCTGCCGTGCAAACCAAGAGGAAGGTGAAATCCCCAAAGCTTAGTCATTGTAAAACGTTTGGCATGCCAGACGTGAGTTCTCAATCTCCTGGTGCCATCGCCGGAAGTAGCAAAACCAGATTCTGGATTCTTTTTCAGCTCAATTCTCCTGCGAACTCGGCGAGGGACTTTCCTTGGCTCTTTATTTTCTGAAGCTGAAGACAGGTCATCATTGGCTTTACCGAGGAGGCCTAAATTACGTCTCTTTCGATGTCTCTTTTTCGCAGCTTGATTTTCATAAGCAGTGGTTCTTCTTCTCTTGTTTCTTTGAGACCGGAAATTGTTGTTTAGCCGGTTTGATACGATTGAGTGAAGACTCTCCAGTTCAGATGCCCGGGTTTCTGCAAATTTTTGAACATTGATTTTTCTAGGTGGAGCTGTTGATACTTTAGATTTTTTGCTTCCATCAACAGTCATTGCAGCCTGATTACCGACAAATAATCTATCTCCCTGCCTGCTACTGTAAGCTTTGGAGATTATAGTTTGGCTAGCTGTGGTCTTTAGGGTTGGGGTAACCACTGATGGTGTTAGAGCGCGCGGCACCTGGACAAAACGAGGAGATGAGCAGAACAAGACGCCCCGTTTGTTTTCTGTGTAAGAGCGTGTTTGGTATTGTGGTAGCTTTTGTGGTTGTAGTTTGAAAAAAGTTATTTTATAAAAAGTACTTTTAGTTGAGATTGGTTTGAAAAAATATGTGTTTGGTTAAAACTGTGGTTGAAATTGAGGTTGAACAAAAAGTAGTTTAATGTGTTTGGTTAAAAATGCTTTTGAAATTGAGGTTAAAAAATAATTTTAAAAAATATATATTAATATTGATGATTTTTAATTTTAATATTGTAGATTTAACTATTGTTATTACATCATGAAATAAATAATACTTTATTTAAAATATTTTTTATTGTTCGATTAAACTACCTACAATTCCATCACGTATGAAATTGAGATTGCGATCAAATTCTGTAAATGCGGCGTCGTCAAATGATCTCTGTCTAATTTATATAGTCATTGAATAATGTTTAACGCTAATTTTTTGAATAAAACACAATTAAAAATAAAAAAAAATATTTTGTTGGATCGGATTCAGTTCAATATATTTTTAGCTTTGAATCGGACCAGTTATATTTTTAGCTTTGAATCAGACCAGTTTCACTATTCATAGGGAAAAAATAGATGAACAGTGGAGAGCCATGCTCCACTGTTCAAAGAAAATGTGGATGAACAGTGGAGCATGGTTAACACATAACACAAACGACATACAAACACAATCCCTTTCATATCCCTCCTCTCCCCTCCTCCCTTCCCATCGCATCTTCTTCTCTGTCTCATGGTGATCGTTGCAGCAGCGGCAGCAGCTATTGCTTCTTCGCTTTCAGTCGGTAATTACTATGACCTTCTTTTCATGCTTTTGTTTCTTCTTTTTGTTTGTTAATTAGGGTGCGTTGCGTGCATGCCCCCCCCAATTGATTTCAAGAATCGAACCCGACCCAAAAGAGAGCGACTATTTTCTTGAAAACCCATTTTGTGTTTCGGAGAAAGGCTCTATTTCTTAGCTCTGTTTTGATGCCTCTTTGCTTAGTCCACTGCAAATCAGAAGAATGTATTAATATGAAAGACATTAGGAAAGGCACTTCAGTTTTTGATACCCCTTTTCCATAAAGACTTTTATTTGAAGGGTATCAGCTTGCTATTAATTTGTTTTCTCGCTGAGAATGCAAGAAATGAATGTGAATGAATTCAATTCTTTCTTTGCCTTTTTCTTCTAAAATTCTGGTTGCAGTACAAATACATTTTATGCATTGGTTGGGATGGGTTGATGGGGAATTAGCTTTCTGGAACCTGAAAAAAAAGAGAAAGAAATAAGTAACAAATTTCATTAATCTACTTTTGTCATTGACTGAGGATTTTGCTTTTTAATTCTTCCTTTTCAGCATCTCTGTTCATCGAATTTGCTCCTCTTAAACTCCATGTTTTTTTCATTCAAGGTGTTTTTCTTGATGTTTATGTATAATGTTTTCAGGTTCTTTCCATTGTCAACTATGCTAGGCAGATGCCTTTTGCTGCTCAACATCACACGGGGGCACAAATAGCTGGAACAAATCTTGTAACCTGTGGTTGCACCACTGTTCATCCATTTTCCAGTTACAAGAAGCAGCCGAGAGCTGCTTCTTGTAACCTGTGGTTGCACCACAGTTAATGATGGGACCCACCATTGAAAAATTGTGGTGAGAATGTTACCAAACGAGAAAAATTGTGGCTGCGGGTGAACCTCACCCGCAGCCACAATACCAAACAGCCACTAAATCTAAAACGCTACCGTTTACTTTTTCTGTTTAAATCTTAAACGCCGCCGTCTGCACCGTTTCTCCCAGTGGACTTAACACTACTCTTTTAAGAGTGTATTTGGCAGTGTTGTACGGTTGTATTTTGATTGAAAAATTATTTTTAATTTTAACTAGTTAAATAAAATATATGTTAAATAAAAATTATGGTTAAAATTATTATTAATAAAAAGCAGTTTAAATTATAGTTATTAATCTCATCTAGGAGTTGACCTGGATAAAGAATCAAGTCTTGGGTTACACTATTTGACCCAGAATAACCTGAAAAAATTAAAAAAAAATATTTGAAGTTTTAATATTTAACATTAAAAAGATAATAAATAATCAATGTGAATATAGATTATATATGTTATAAATAATAAAGTTTAAAATATTATTTTAAAAAAAATTATTTCATATTGGAAAGATATTTTTTTATTCTTTTAAGTTGAAGTATTTAAATCAAAAATATTTTTTATCTCATGTTGAAAAAATATAACTTTCTTCTTATGAACATAGAGTATATATTAATGAGCTTTCAATCTTACATTGAAAAAAATAAAATATTTTTCTAATGTTTATATAATAAATTTTAATATGAGTTAGTAATCAACAAGGAAATGGTGGTAAGCTCGCGTATATAAGGTTAGATTAAGTAAGAGAAAAATCTTTCTTTAAATTTTTCTTATGTAATTACCTTTTGATGGTTTAGGAAATTTTATATTATGATTATCAATAGTCTACAAAAAGAATACATGTATCATGTGCATCGCTTTCTCATCCTGCCAAAACAAATGTAAATTGCATATCAAAGCAACACGCAGCCATTACGTTTTGTATTGGTACACCTTTTCTAGTGATAAATGAAATTTGATTTTCTTAAGATATGTAAGCACGCATATATGTTTCATCAATCGCATCAATGCAATTCTACATGAAAAACAATAAATATCAAATTGAAAATAATTAATAACATTTTGAAAACAATTTATATTCGACATAAATCTCAATTTCTCATGAAGTGTTTCTAAATTTAGTGTCTTTTAATGTTATGACATTTATAACAACAAATATATCATTTTAAGATTTTATTAAAACATTTACTAACAAACTTCCTAAACTTCCGTATTTAAAGCACCTATTGTTATTGTACAGAGAAATGTGGTCACCTTTTCAATAACATTCATTCTTTTTAAAGTTTTTTAACCCGTACTGTGTTTCTAAATCATAGTATAGGCTCATTAATATTATTGTATCTATTCTAAACACGTGGACACATCATTTCCAAAGTCCTTTTAAAATTTCAATCAACCATATCATACATGTGTTGCATGAAAACAATACAGGGTTCTTTATACATATAATTAACATAATGCATGTTTAGAACTCTAATTACGCATACAAGTAGTTTTTAAGGATCAAATTGTCGCTTCCAAAACAATTCATCATCCTCACCACTATCATTGTCATTGTTGTCATCATCATCGTGATCACCAACATTATAGAAACCACCATTACAATCGCGACCACTACCATCACCACTATAATTAACTTGATCAACAACATGTTTCATCACATCTCTATAATCATCATCAAAGTCTGTTTGAATATAGCATTAAACCATATAGCTTCTATATCTACATGGACAAATTAATAAATAAATATATAATGTATTGTTATGTTTTAATTAAAATATCATACACTAACCACACATATATGAAGTTCATAAAAACTTATTAAACAATTAGTTAGAAGAAAAGTCTAGCTTACTTATGATTTTGAATATGGGCTTTTATATATAAATATTTCTAATACTACAGTAGTTTATCAGTACTTTGAAATTTTAAATATCATAATAAAGTTATTATTGCTTTATATAGAATAGAGCAAAAACTAAATATTAAGACTCAAACAATAAAATATTAGGTGCAAGGTTCAGTTAATAATCACTGTTGCAAGGCTAAATTAAAGCTACTTTAAATGGCAAGGAAGACAAAGATGGCCTTATATTAACATTCATCCATTTAACCAAGATTTCATGATGCCATCAAATGCAAATGGTTTCCTAGAACTCGATAATCAGTGCATCCTTTTTCCATTAAAACTTATGGCTCTCTCATAGCCACTTTTCAACAAAATAACATGTGGTTTTACGTTCGAGCCCTGTGATTGTTCATATGATGACCACTGGAAGCTTATATGGTTGTTAACTTCAGGGCCCGTGAAAATAGTCGAGGTGCGTGCAAGCTGGCCAGGATACCCACATTAAACTAAAAAAAAAATGAACTTCAAATAGTAAGAATTCATAAAAAATCACAAACTATTATCGGTCATAAAATTTATTGATGAAAAATGTGAATGAATAACCTATTAAGCCAGTAAACACTCATAAAAATTATACCTCAATGAATAACCTATTATCGGTCAAAATTTTGCTAATGTGCATAAGCAATTGATTTTAAGTAACGTTGTTCAATGAGAAATGAAAATACTCATAATATATTGTGCTAATATGTTTGAGCAAATTCCATGATTTATAAAAAACCAACAACATTTATTCACACGGATATCCTAAGAAATCACATAGACAACATGAAATTCATAATCAATGAGCATTTACTGCCTTACATGGATGATTTCAATGAGATTAGGAGATTAAATATTAAAAACATGTTAAATATTCAGCTAAACCAAATCATCCTTAACATAATAAACGGAAAAAATTGTATTCTAAATAGCGAAAAAAATTGATGATTTAACATAATAGAAAGAGAACTAAAAATAATAATGATCGTCAAACTCCGTGAATCAAATTGTAGAATGATAAAATCAAGAAAAAAAATCCATGAAAAAAAGTCTTAAAAAACAAAACATTAGCAAAATCAAGTGAGGTCATCAAAACTTGCGAGTGGTATAATGTCAAACCTTAAATATAAAAAAAAAATTGAATTGAAAGGCAAAATCGAAAAGAAAAATCAATTCACAAAAGTATCCAAGACATAAAAAAATGAAGAAAATCAATTTTCAACGAACGCAATGATGATGGATGGAATTTTTAAAATAACTAAAAATAACTGAAACGAACCCGGTTGAACCTTTAAAATTTGTAACACAAATCATGAGGTAAGATCACAACGTAAAAGGCAAACAAAAAAAATAACAACATAAAATTCTAAACCAATCAAAATAATTAGGGATAAACATGAAAAAAAAATTAAGAAAACAATTTAAAAAATATAGATTTGAAAAAAAAATAACCAAATAAAATCAAATTCATAAAAGAATCTAAAAAATAAAAAAAAACAAAGAAAATTAATTTTCAATAAACTCAATGATGATGTATGAAATTTTAAAAAATAATTAAAAATGACTGAAGTAAACTCGATCCAACATTCAAAATTTATGACACAAATCATGAAGCCGAATCGCAACGTAAAAGGCAAAAACAAATTAGCAATGTAAAATTCTAAACCAACCAAAATAATTAGGGATAAACATGAAAAAACAAATTAAAACAAGGGATTTAAAAAATATAGATTTGAAAAGAAAGAGAACCAAATTTGACACAAAAATAAATAAAAAAAAACAAATCATAAGGGATGAAATTGGAAAACAATTTCAATTGAGAAAAAAGGATAAGAACAACTAAAAATAACAATTAAAAGAATGAAGACCATAATTTATATAAGAATAAAACATCAAAAGATTAAATTTAAAGATAAATTAATTCAATAAAGAATTCAAGACCAAAAACATCATAATTAAAAGAATGGTGACCAAATCTAATATAAAAACAAAGTGTAAAGGGATGCAATTAAAAAATAATTAACTTAATAAATGATCCAAGACCAAATACATTGCAATTAAAATAATAAGGATCAAATTTGATATAAAAATAAAGTATCAATGCATGAAATTGAAAAAACAAATTAACTCAATTTCTGATTCAAGACCAAATATATTGTAACCAAAAGAATAAGGATCTAATTTAACTTAACAAACAAATAACTAAACTTTTTTGTTTTTTTGCAATGGTCAGCATGTTTTTCTAGGTGGAGAGAGGAAAAAGAGGAAAGAAGGGAAAAACACATTGTCGGCACCCCTCCACGCGAGGCCTGTGAACACACGCTTCACCATTATAACAAGGGTGGTGAGGCGCATTGAATGTCATCCCGAATGATGGCATTCGACGTTGTGTTGGCACTGCACGTGCCATATGAAGCGTGTGGGTGAAGCCCACTTGCTAGCGCATGCTATGCATCCCCAACAACCTTTTGAATTTAAAATTAATATATATATACCAAATCACCCTTAACCTCACATGAGAATTACAAAAAAAAATATAGAAAAAAACCTAAAATGACCTTGCATCCATAGAAGAGAGTTTATTTTTAAGGAACATTTAAGTAATTGACATGCATATAAAAATGAAAAAAACCCGGAAAGCCCCTGAACCAAAGGGAATTTTTTTAAGGGTTATTTGGTAATTACATTGTAAAAAAAACATGAAATTACTAATTAATACCTTTCTTTAACATAATTACTAATAAGCCCCGTGGAAAAGATCCATATATTCCTAAAGCTAACCTTGCCCATAAGGACAAAATCAGCCTTTCACTGTGGATTTGCACAGTGAAAAGTTGATGCCTTTTAGTTATAGTTAATATAAGGAAAAAAATAAGAAAAACACTATGGACTTGCATATTATTTTTTCTACACGGTTTAGATTATAGGTAATACTAGTATATTGACTCGTGCTCCGCAACGGGTCAATATCAATTTTTTTAAAATATAAGAAATATTAAAAGTATAAAGAATATTTTAAGCATATTGAATCTGGCGATCATGCGAGAGCCAAAAGCCTTGGTTTTGGTGGCAATGCCAGACCCAAACGACTTGGGTCTAATAAACATGCTAGAACCAAGTCTGATTAAGTGATAATTAAAATGTTGAGACTTTTAATTTTTAATTTTTATAAAAAAAAATATTTAAACTATCATTAAAGTATCTTAAACATAAATCCAAGTTCAAAAATTATTTATAAACAACAAATCATTACAAAAATCTAATTTAACATTTTATATCTAAAAATTAAAATCATATCTTCCTATTAAAATAATTTATTTTTTATATTTATGAATTTGTTATTCCTTCAATATAAATTATATATTCTCTGTTCTTTTCTCTTTTCTCTTTTTTAACTATATTTTTTTTAACTCAATGCTCGTGTATGACATGATCCAAGTGCCTAGGCCTGACAACCATGCTAGACCCACCCAACTTGGGTTTAAGTAGGTAATAATTAAAATGTCGAGACTTCTAATTTTTTTATAAAAAAATATTTAAACTATTTTTAAAAAGAAATCCAAGTTCATAAATTATTTATAAATAACAAATCATCACAAAAATCTAATTTAACGTTTTATATCTAAAAATTCAAATCATATCTTCCTATTGAAATGATTTTATTTTTTATGTTTATGAATTTGTTATTCCTTTAATAGAAATTCTATCTTCTTTATTTTTTTCTCTTTTTTAACTATATATTATTTTTAACTCAATGCATGGGTTTGGCATGACCTAAGCGCCTAGACCTGACAACCATGTTAGATCCAAGTAACTTGGGTCTAAGCAAGTGATAATTAAAAAATATTGAGACTTTATTTTTTTTAAAATTTTTTTTGTGTAAAAACCATTTGAACTATCCTTGAAGTATCTTTAACATAAATTCAAGTTCAGAAATTATTTATAAACAACAAATCAACACAAAAATTTAATGTGACATTTTATATCTAAAAATTCAAATCATATCTTTTGATTGAAATAATTCATTTTTTATACTTATGAATTTGTTGTTCCTTCAATAGAAATTCTATCTTCTCTCTTCTTTCTTTTTCTCTTTTTTATTTTTTTAATCAAACTTAATGCGAAAAACATTAATTTAATAGGTGATCCTTTGTGATTTTTCACCGACGACAACATTATTTTTTATATTTTTTTAACAATATTAGACTATGTGTTTAGTTTCATTATATATATTTTCATCCATAATGCATAAAAAAAGTTTATTTTTGAAGACTTGAAATAAATCACTTAGAACTCAACATTGACCCAGGTGCTTGGGTTTGACATGGTTGCTGTAGATCAAAAGATATTTTATTGTGGATTGTAATAGTAATTTTACTTTTAATCATATAAATAAGCTACTGGACAACGAAACTATATAGTATTGTCGTTATACTTTATTTTGATTATCAAAACTCTAAAAAGCTTTAAAAAATCAACGAAAAATATAAACATTAAAATTTGAAACTTCAAAACTCATTAGAATAAATTGAACTCTTTATTAATTTTTTTATAAGTTAATTTTTGCTACTGTCTTACGTTGTTTTTACTATTTTAAACAAAAATTGATAGTATCAAAGCATTTCTTAGTTATTATTTAGAGCATAATAGTAATGTCTGATTTAATTCTTTTCACGAATCAAAAACTAATTTATTTATTTAGTAATTTATAATCATGTGGCATATAATTCAATTCCGTCCCTAATTTTTAATTAAGAGCAATTATAAATTTTACTATGTGTTTCAAAAATTAAATAAATCAATCATTATTTAATAAAATCAAAAGGCTAATCTAATAAATATTCAGATTTATTTATTTATAAATAATTCTAAACATTTAGTTGGCAAATCCATATATATTGGGTCTTGCAGCCATACCAGATCCGTGTTCGGGTTTGGTAACCATGTCAAACCTAAATATAGTTATTAAATTCAAGGTGCTCGGGTACTAAACCTAAGATGTTTGAGCCTAAAATGATTTTCAAATTCAAAGCTTTTGAATATTGAATGATTGCTAGACAATTGACGTTCATGGGCTAAAGTGACAAAGAAGAAACAATGAATGAGACAAAAAAAATCTTGTTAAAAAATAAAAAATAAAATAAAATTATTATTATAATTCAAAGTAAAATAATTTTTAATCTACAATTATTTTTTCACACCATTTAATTTATTTTTGTTATAATTTATTATCGTAGGCTGAGAAAATTATAGGCAAAATACAGTACCCAGACTCTGCCCCCACCCAAATCAAGCCCAAAACAGATGCCCAAACCAAAACCAAAATGGGATAAGCTCCAGTGTTTTATACTTTTATTTGGCCTGCCTAATTTATATATCGTATTCTAAAAATCTCAAAATTCATAAACCCTCACGTCGGAGGGAGATAGATACACTTACGCTCACAGTCGAAATTAATCCCACTAATTTAATCAATCACATGTGAAGTACCCACCACCAGATCTGTTCTCTCAAATCATCGCTAAAAATGAAGATGACCGGAGACTTATTTCTCTGCTTATCGATCGCACTAATTTTCTCAATCTCAGCTGTTTCCGCTGATTTGATTAACGGTTGTGGCGGATTCGTCGAGGTGATTCCCTAAAACATCACTCTCTTTTTTCCTTCCTAACAAATCTAAAGAAATTAACTTAGCTTAATGAAATATCATTACGGATCTGAGTTAATGGAAACTGCAGGCGAGTTCATCTCTGGTAAAGTCAAGGAATCCAAGCGCCACAAAATTGGATTATTCTGACATCACGGTAAGATTTCATTTTCAAATTATTTTCACTTATTTGTGCCAACAATTTATCTCATTTAATTTTTGTATCAATGCAAGGGCAGGTAGAGCTTCGTACTGTAGATGGATTGGTAAAGGAGAGAACACAGTGTGCTCCCAATGGTTACTACTTCATTCCAGTCTATGACAAGGTAATAATTCGTTAAATCATTTCAGTTTTTTATTTAATAATGATTGATATTGTTTTCATCCTCCCATCCTTTTCGTATTTTCTTATAAATGATCTGCAGGGCTCATTTGTTATTAAAATCAATGGACCGGAAGGATGGTCGTGGGACCCGGAAAAATTCCCAGTTGTCGTTGATGATATGGGCTGCAACCGCAATGAAGATATTAATTTTCGATTCACAGGGTATGTTTAGAAGAATTATGTTTGGATAATTTGAGCATAGTCTTGCATAATTCGCGAACTAAGTTAGCTGGTATTAGGACGATTTACTTATCTTAAGCTTGTATACTGTAGATTGAGTTGAGTTCATGTTTTTACGTTACAGGTTCACTATATCTGGTAGAGTTGTGGGAGCAGTTGGTGGAGAGAGCTGTTCTGCAAATAATGGTGGTCCTTCGAATGTTAATGTTGAACTTCTGTCTCCTAACGATGATCTCATTTATTCTATTGTAACCTCACCAGACGGGAGTTACTTGTTCAAAAATGTTATTCCAGGTATGGGGATTCCCTTTTCATTTTGTTTTCAAGGTTTATGTTAGTTTTATGCTTGTATTCCATACAAGAACACACATTTATTTCGAACTCATCTGAACATTATTAAAACTTGCCAACTATTTGCATGTATCACTATGAAAATGGAGAATGGTTGTCTTTAAGTCTACATCAATGAAACGAATGGTATGAATTGGTTATCTTACATTGAACTAAATGTGGTGGCATAATATCCCCTGTTGGGATTCCACGTTTCTTCATATATTTACATTAACTGAAGTCTTGTTCTCATTATGTTATCTATCCACAAATATGTGGTGAACGGTGTCTTGCAACATTCCTTTCCATTGTTTGGGGGTGAAAGGAGCTGAACCTGGGCAATCCCACCCCGCAGGACCTTAGTTTTAAGTATTCTACTGCCGGATCCATGCCTTGCTGAAATCTCAAAAAATCTTTGTATCTGTGCAGGAAAATACAAAGTTCGTGCTTCACATCCTGATTTGAAAGTTGAAGTTAGAGGTTCCACAGAGGTCAGATATGCTGTCTGTCCTTTTCTCAGTGACCTGCAATTTTGTCCTTGCTTGCTGCTGTTTGCTTAATATTGCACTCCTTGCAGGTGGAATTGGGGTTTGAAAATGGCATAGTTGATGACATTTTCTTTGTCCCTGGATATGATCTTCACGGATTTGTGGTTGCTCAGGTAAAACCTTCTGTGAAGAATTTTTTTACTGTAGCTGCTTTATATATATATTTAAAAAAATTGTGTTGTACAACAACGACCAAATCTCATACTAAACCATTCAGAGTCAGCTGCATGGATCCTTTGAACCTTTTTGTAAGATCATGCACCAAATCTGCCCCAATATCGAGAGATTTTAAATACTTTGATGCCACTTCCATCCATGTTAGCTTAGGTTCCCCTCTTTCCCTTTTGCCCCCTACTAATGACAACTTATCACGTCTCTGAACCAGGGAATAAGGTGCCCTGTTTTGGACATTGCCAAACCTTCTAAGGCGCCCATTGTGTGCTACACAGATATTTCGGTGGATGTGTTCGTTTCTTTCATTTGCATTGTCTATCTACTGAAAAATCTATTGAATCTATAGATTCTTACTATTTTTTTCTTGTAAACTGGGTCTTGGAACAGCTTTCTTCTTTTAATTTCCTCTTTTTAGGGCAGACTAGAATGCAAATCTTTCTTTTGATTTGAAGCTAAGAGTCACTATTCCACTTCTGACACAAAGAAAATTAATGGACAAGAATGTGCATTCATATATTAGACTATATATGCTGCCAGAGCTAGACATTATATCTCTAGTTTACGGCCCCAATAATGCAGCATTTATCATCATGATAACTTTGTGCATGTTTACTATATTTTTCATAATTACAAAGCTTGTTTTCCTCTTTGGTAGGGAAATCCAATTTTGGGAGTTCACATTTATCTATGTTCATGTACAGGAATGTGCATTCTTATTAGACTATATATGGGACCAGAGATGGACATTATGTTTCTAGTTTATGTTCCCTATAGTGCAATATCTATCATCATGAGAACTTTGTGCATCTTTACTATTTTTTTGTCACATACACATGGCCTGTTTTCCTCTTTGGTAGGGAAATCCAATTTTGGGAGTTCACATTTATCTGTATTCGGATGATGTTGAAAAAGTAGATTGTCCCCAAGGCTCTGGTGAGGACTTGGGGCAAAGAAAGCCTCTCTGTCATGCTGTAACCAATGCTGATGGAATGTTCAGATTTAAATCACTACCATGCGGTAACACTCTCTAAGACTCTTTTTCATCTCTTCACTGCACTGGTGTGTGCATATAAATGCTTGTACATGTATTTGCTTGGCATCTTTCTTTATGCTTGTTCTGAATGTTATGAACATTTTGTGTTTAGTACTTAGCTGAACCCGATGCTAAACTAAATGGTAGTTGATGAGTTTCATTAGCTTTACGTCATTTCAGTGTCTGCATGCTATTTTACAGTAGAAAACTGAACCGAGTTTACTACATTCTGTTAGATGTAATAGCATAAGTTTAACTTGTTGACCCTGCTGTAGCTTTGCATTTGTACTTTATTGCATACTTTCTGCCCTGAAGTTACTACTTTTTGCATTTTCTGCTTAAATTGTCTTGGTTACCATCTTGTGTTCATCAAGTCTTGAAATGTTTATTTATGCATTTTGTCCAAATTAATAAAAGGTGCTAATTTCATGCTTCTTGGCGATTGTTCTGCATTGCTGTGATCAATTTATCTAATGCTTTATAGGTCATTATGAGCTTGTTCCATCCTACAAGGGTGAGAATACGGTATTTGATGTTTCACCTCCTCTCATGTCGGTTTCTGTTGAGCATCAGCATGTAACAGTTCCCAGACAGTTTCAGGTAGGACATATTGTAGTTCCCGTAATCAAATAGAAAAACTTCTATTCCTTGTTATCTTTATCAACCATCTTTCTGGTGTCCTTTTTCTACTTTTTATCTTGAAAAGTATTGAGCACTGCATTTATTTTACATGAAGTGTTTTTCTTGAAAAGTATTGAGCACTGCATTTATTTTACATGAAGTGTTTTTCTATGGAATAAAAAAGTAGTAGTTGTGAGCACTATAAACCCGTGTGTCTATGCTGGTATTAACTGCCCCCCATTAAGCAGCATCAATGGCAAGAAATATGTTCACAATTTATAATTGTATGAGGTTTACTACGTCAAACCAGCAATATTCATTTCCTAAGGTGGATGATGAGATCAATTGCCCCATTTGTTGACTGTTTCTGTTCAGATCTAATATCCATCTCAAAAGCTGTAACCCTCACAGAAAAATAAAAAGATTGTAATTGTATAATCATCCTGATTTTTGTTGTATTGTCATCCTTAAGGTTAGAGCAACTTAATATCTTGATGGCCAGGCTTAGTGTACTTTTCCTTGGTGCCAATCATTTGGTTACTAGCCAGCCGACAGCTAAATAGAGAAGTGAATAACTAGCATTATGATGTTCGATCTGGCTAGTGAGATTCTTGTCCTTAATGGCATTGGTGTACATTCTTACTTCATAGGCAACAACAGCTCTGTTTACAAGCTCTCTGAAGCATCTCAGGAGTCACATCATTGTCATCTTTCTCACATTCTCACTTCCATCTGTTGTCAAAAAGGTCTATTCAGCTATATCATCCTTTGTTACTGTTGGTTTGTGCAGGTCACAGGATTTTCTGTGGGGGGTCGCATAGTTGATGGGAATGGTATGGGAGTTGAAGGAGTCAAAATCATTGTTGATGGTCACGAAAGGTCTGCAACTGATAAAGAAGGCTATTACAAGCTTGACCAGGTATAGTCTTGTGCATGATCTCAACTTTAATAATTATATTTGTCGTTCTTGATCATCTTAGTATTTTTAATGAGTATTTTTTTTTGAGTGAGTTCACCCTATTTTCTGCTTTTTTTTTTCATTGGGTACATTTCATCTTGCTATTGCATCAGATGTCTTGCTTTATTCCTTTCCTTTTCAGCTGATCAAATAATATCTGCTGGCATCCTACTATGCCTTACCAACCTTTGACGATCCTCTTGGAGCTCTATGAAGCGATTGACAGATGCAATAAATTATACAGTAGTCCTGGGCTTAAGCTCACTGCGAGTACTAAGCCCGGAACTCTGTCAATTAGATACATGGTTGTTTTTTTCCTAATTCATGGGGACCACTTAAGAGCATCATGGTATAATTTCTTGATGGATATGCTTAGTTAGATTTCAAATTGTGGCAGCATGGTTAGGGGTTAAGTTTCATAGACTTCATATCATAGGCTATAGCCACTTCATAATTTTAGGAGTTGATAACATCTCTGTTTATTAAAGCAAACCATTTACTGTCCTGAAATCTATGTTCCTTTTTTCTCTTTATTTGTGGGGTGGGGGATATATTGTGATTCTCAGACTCTCAAAGAGTGAATTGATGATACTTGTTCAGCATAAAAAAAGAGTTTAAGGTTGTCCTTGTTAGAGTAAAATTGCATAAGGATCCTTCCATCCATTGATCTCGGCCGTGGTTTTCTAAAAAAGAATATTTGCAAGCTTCTATTGTATGCTTTCAAACATTTACTTCTTTTTCTGTCAATCTCCTTCATCAGTCTCATGAATCTAGTACCTCTTAATTATTGATCATGTTAATTGCTGTTCCATTATCACCAATAAAGTATTTAAGCTTAAGCTAGGTAGGAAAACCTTTCGTGGTCATGTAAGTATGTAGTTTCTGACCTTGAAACGTGACAGTTCCAAGCCAAAGTCTTAAAGTCAGACACTTAATCTTTGCTAAATTGCTTGTTTTTAGGTTACATCAAATCGTTATACGATAGAGGCCAAGAAGGAGCATTACAAGTTCAACAAGTTAAAGGAGTATATGGTAAAGCATAACAGAATATTTCTTTAGCATCTTGAATACTCTCTTCCTCTTTTTTAATGGATATAAGAGGTATGCACTCTAGGTTTAATTATTCTTTTAATTATGAGGCATCCACTTGACCGTTTCTACTTCTTTGATCAGGTTTTGCCAAATATGGCTTCAATTCCAGATATTACAGCAATCTCCTATGATGTCTGTGGTGTAGTAAGCATGGTTGGTTCTGGATACACGGCAAAGGTAATGCTTTTTAATTAAAATATGATAGCATGGTAAAAGTAATTTTGCAGATTTACATTCTTTTCCCTTGGTTATTATAGAATTTGCACATTTACTATTTCAAACTTTGTCATGTATGACTTCTAGGTAGCCTTGGCCCACGGACCTGAGAATGTCAAACCTCAAGTCAAACAGACAGATGGAAATGGCAATTTCTGCTTTGAGGTATGCTTGAGGAAGTGCAATTTGGAAACACTTTTGATCGCTGAAAAAATGACATTTCCCCCCTTATATTAGCTTATTGAACTGTACATTTTAAAAATACAAGCGAATATATCCTGCATGTTGCAGCAAAAATATGAAATATTTTGAATGAAGTTGAAGAAAATGTGTGGATAAAGAGAGAAAAAAGGCATATCTGATAATCAATATAGGGTGGTGGGACCTACGCGAATTTTCTTTTTTTCTTTTTGCTTTTTCATTATACAATCATTATAAACCAGTGCTATTTTGCAGCACCACAAATATTCACAGAGACACATGTATATATATGCATTATGAAAACAATAATGGAATGCGCCTTGATTAATAGATTTTTGTTTTAGGTAGTGCAAGCAAAGCAAGCCTTGTAAAATCTTTAAGAGTTGTGACTCAAGCCGTGTAAAATCTTTAAGAGTTGTGACTCAGTGAGTTATAAATAGCTAGTTATATGAGGCATTATTTTAATGGATGGCTTGGGATCTTTTTTTTTTGTTTTCTCAAGGTCTGGCTCATAGGTATCAGGTACTATGCTTCAAAATGTTTTAAAGAATTTAGTTGTTAACGTATAGGTGCAGGTAGATTTTTGCTATGTTGCTCAGAGTTTTTGAACTTGATGAACCATTGGGATATTTGTTTGATGTGGAGAGTATGATTTGCATTGTATTTGAGAAATCTCAGATGCTTCTACTCCTATTTTTTTTATAGTGTCAGGAAGGAACACAGGATAGATATCTTTTTACCTTTCATTGTTTTACACCACAAACATATGATTAAGAAATAAATCACTGTTAAAACAACAGTGTTGAAGTCACTGTTCTAAGAACAGTGTTATGGAATAAAATTTGAGTACATCTATTAAAATATTAATGAATTCTCCTTGATTTTTTTTAAATTTTTATAAAGAGCTTTTAGGTTCATGGAAATCCATGATACTTCCTTTCTGTCCCTCAACATGTAGTCATTAATTATTCTATTTATTTTTCCTTGGTATTTTGTGAAACTTGCGTGTGTCAAGTACAGAACTCTTCTGGTCCTATGCCCTGATATGTTTCTGTTCAAGATTGATTATATAAGCAGCTGGCACCGGGAATATGCAATTACTGCTCTCAAGTTGATCCATTCAATTATCTGTTTTTGATCTATGAGATCTTTGCTACAGCACTGTGAACTTATGAATATGCATTCTGGAGTGATTTTAAGTGCATGCCATGCAATTTTGATAGCTTTTCTTCAAGATTTTATTAAGATGATCACGTGGGATGCAAAAATTACCCTTGAGATGATTTAAGAATACTTTGCGAAACTCTCTATTGCTGTGGATTTCAACCATTTGTTTTCTTCCCTTTATTTTCATCAATCAAGCATTGATGCAATTAGAACTAAATCTGATGAAGTCACATCTTTCTTCTTTATCATCATTTGTCAGGTTTCACCCGGTGAGTATCGCTTATCTGCTTTGGCTGTTACACCTGACAGTGCTCCTGGACTTTTGTTTTCACCATCTTATGCTGATGTTATAGTCAAAAGTCCATTGCTGGATGTACGATTTACTCAGGTAACATGAAATGTTATATGAGAAAGAAATTATGTTTACCTAGTGATGACTTGTTGCAACTTTATTGTTATTGTGTCCAGATGACTTATTGCAACTTTATTGTTATTGTGTCCGTCCATTCTCAGAAGTTCAATTCCAAGTCCATGATGTGTTTAGTCTCTTCCCACCACTGCTTTACACATGTAGTTAGATTGGACACAGGAACGGGTTTCAGTAGTATTATCACATGATTTGAGATGGCAATCAATTTATTTCTATAAATTAGAGGACAAATGTTATCCTTGGTCTGTGTTTTTCTTTTCTTTTCTTTTAGATCATGGAAATTGGCATGGATGAACTACCTCGGATTTCTAATAGTAATTGTGCATTCTTTGCTTGGTGAAAATACTTATTACTGATGTTTATCTTCCTTTTCATGAAGGTTCTTGTCAATGTTCATGGTTCTGTTACTTGCAAGGAGAAGTGTGGTCCATCAGTTTCTATCGCCGTTGTGAGATTGGCCGGTAAACATACAGAAGAAAGAAAGTTTGTTAGTTTGACAAATGATAGTGATGAATTTCTTTTTCAGAATGTCGCTCCTGGAAAGTACAGGCTTGAGGTAAAGTGTGTTCAAGGAAAGTTTTTTTATCTGAAAGATATAATTTTTGTTTTTACATGAATCACTACACTCATTTAGTAATAAATTGCACTTGTACCCCTTCCTTATTATTTTCTTTTCCCAAAGCCAGCTGATTATGAGTGCTTTTTGTGTTTTTAATGAATGTGATTTCTTAGGTTAAACATGGTTCCTCAAAAGCTGTGCCCGATGAAGATAATTGGTGCTGGGAACAGAGCTTCATCAATGTGGATGTTGGTGCTGAGGATGTTGCAGGAATTGCTTTTGTTCAAAAAGGTTACTGGATAAATGTTATCTCAACCCATGATGTGGATGCTTCCATGATTAAGCCAGATGGTTCGTCCATTGATTTGAAAATCAAGGTAGTTTTTCCCCTTAAAATGCGTGCTTGAAATTTGTTTGATTGCATCAGATGCCACACACAACTTCTGCTATATTGATATTCAATTATAATGTGAACTGCAGAAAGGTTCACAGAATATATGCATGGAATCTCCTGGAGTACATGAGCTCCACTTTGTTAACTCCTGTATTTTCTTTGGGAGCTCACCAATAAAAATTGATACATCAAACCTGCTGGTAAGCTATCAAACAGTGCCAGCTTTTGTTTCGCCTTTACCTTTTCTTTCTTGAATTTGCCACTTAAAAAAATCTCCTTTTTAGTTATTCCACTTATATGTTTTTTTTTTTCTGTAGCCTATCTATCTGAAAGGAGAGAAGTATCTTCTTAAAGGACAAATCAGTGTCGAGTTAGGCTCAGCTGATGGTGGATATGAATTACCTAATAATATCATTGTAGACATCCTTAATAGTGAGGGCAATCTTTTTGATGGTACCGCTGCCATCCTTGTATCACATGAAGATGATCAAACTGGATCTGCCTTGTTTGAGTACTCTGTGTGGGCTAATCTTGGAGAGAAACTTACCTTTGTTCCTCGGGACCCTAGGTATACAAATTATTTGTAATTGTTTTCCTTCTTTCTGTTGTAATATCATGATATTCTCAATGCTGGCAGGTGTTTGGTACAAGCTAGCATGTATTATCAGATTTTGCAATCGGTCTTTTACAATATTTTACTTTTGTATTCTGGAAATCAGATTTGTTCTGTGTGAATTGGTTACTAAAATCTATACATTAATGTGAATTGCATTGCAAACGGTTCCTTTTTTACTCGTAGATATTTATACATAGTTGAGAGAAAAGTTTGTGAACAATGCGCCATGCTAGTTAAAGATGGAAGAGTTGCAATTTCTTTTTTTCATTCCTTCTGTGTCTATATGCATAAGCTCCCTTTCTCAATGATCTTATTGAGTTTTGTTCATGTTAAATTTGAAGGGGCTGCAGCTCATTTGTTGCATTTTCTCTTTTTGGTCTATTCTTAGAATGATACATAGTTTCCTTAATTTTTCTTTGTTCATGGTGTGCAATTTCATTTTTCTGGTTTCGTGTTTAAATGTCTAGAAATTCTGTTTCAACATCATAAATTTTACACCTTGGCATAACCATCCTATTAAAGTAGTTTACTTGAGCTTTGATGTCTTTCAGGAACAATGGAGAGAAGAAGATCTTGTTTTACCCCAGAGAACAAAATGTAGTTATCAATACTGTGTTTCGCCTTCTGAATTCTTCCTAAGATGCACGATTAAGTTTAATGCTTTAAATATTTTTCTTTGTTGTCGTAGGTTTTGGTGGCAAATGATGGTTGCCAATCTCCAATCCCCCCATCATCTGGCCGAATGGGGCTGTACATAGAAGGATCAGTTTCTCCCCCTCTTTCTGGTGTTCACATAAAGATTATTGCTTCCGAAGACAGCAAAATTACTCCACTCAAGAAAGATGAAATAGCATTTCAAACTGCTACAGGAGTGGATGGTTCTTTTCTTGGGGGCCCTCTATACGATGATATAACTTACAGAGTTGAGGCTTCAAAGGTATTGTTCTCTTACATAATGCAGCAAGTAAATTTAAGCACAAGGTTTCTATGTTTCTTTCCTGTTAGACGGGGATTTTTTTTTTGCTTTTATATCTCAACTTATATTTCATATTTTATGTTATGTGATATTTCTCTCTATTCTTGCAGCCTGGCTATCATCTTAAACGTGTAGGGCCTCATTCCTTTTCTTGCCAGAAGCTAGGTCAAATTTCTGTACACATATACTCCAAAGATGATTCTAATGAACCCATTCCTTCTGTGCTATTGTCATTGAGCGGTGATGATGGTTATAGGAACAACTCAATATCTGGGACTGGTGGAACTTTCCACTTTGATAACTTATTTCCTGGCACTTTCTATTTGCGTCCTCTACTGAAGGTAAATTACCGAGACCTCTTATATTATCCGTAACTTAACTCAGCTAGGCTGCAATCTTATCTAGTTGAGATTGATTTCATGAATCCTCTTCCTTGCTCTAGGTTTCATGCTCATATGATGTAATTGTTGATTTAAGCTAGCCATATACATTGCAACACTCCTTTACCAGTTCTAAAACCAGCTCAAGTTGTTAACTATGTTTCTTCTGATGAGCAAGCCCCCCCTCACCAAAAAAAGAAAGGAAAAGAAAACTCTCCTTCTCGAGTCACCAGTCAACATGCCTTGACACAGACGTTTAACTGGTTTGAATTTTATTTTGAAGCGAGGCTAAAAGTTCTCTCAATGAGTGCAAACTTTGCTTATCCAGCTGAAGGTTCTGAAGCTCTCATTTACTGTACGAAGCATTAATGCATATCATTAAGTTTTGAGCTCTCCAGCTTTGTTAACTATGTTTCTTCTGATGAGCATGCCCCCCCTCACCAAAAAAAGAAAAGAAAAGAAAATCTCCTTCTTGAGTCACCAGTCAACATGCCTTGACACACATGTTTAATTGGTTTGAATTTTATTTTGAAGCGAGGCTAAAAGTTCTCTCAATGAGTGCAAACTTTGCTTATCCAGCTGAAGGTTCTGAAGCTCTCATTTACTGTACGAAGCATTAATGCATATCATTAAGTTTTGAGCTCTCCAGCTTTGGATCAACATCATTGCACATGCTTTTTTTTTTTCAAATCACTGTTTAAAATATGATCATGTCATGTTAGTCACCTTTGGCTTTGAACCTCTGCCAAGAGGGAATTACAGAATACCTAAACCCTCACAGATTATTTGCTTATCATCTCATCCAATGATCTGATGTTTTTGCAGGAGTATGCTTTCTCGCCATCAGCTCAAGTAATAGAACTTGGTTCTGGGGAGTCTAGAGAAGTCACTTTCCATGCCACCCGTGTTGCTTACAGGTCTTATACAGTCTTCATTTCCTGCTAGAGATTTGTGTTATTTCAGCAAATCAAGTAGATAATGCCATAATCAAATGTATAACATTTTTATTCCATTTTTCCAGTACAAAATCACATTCCCAAGTCTTAAATCTCATTAAAAAAGAATTTTGAATCCTCCAATTTTTCCAAAGTTCAAATTTAATATTATTATGATGCTAGTTTATAATTTCCTAGCATCATGTAATGCTCTGCTACACATTCTCCTTTATTTGCAAATATGCCGCTTGAATTCTTTAACATTGCTACATTTTCATTTGATCCCAATCTTACTGAAATTAAGATAATCTTTCCAATGTTTATATTTGGATATCTTAATTTACTGAAAGACTAATATAGGTTCTGCTCTTCACAGTGCTACAGGTACTGTCACACTATTGTCTGGCCAGCCAAAAGAAGGTGTCTCAGTTGAAGCTCGGTCTGTGTCAAAAGGTTACTATGAGGAGACAGTAACTGATTCGTCTGGAAGTTATAGGCTGAGAGGGCTTGTACCTGAGGCAACCTATGTAATTAAAGTAGTAAAAAAGGATGGCTTGGGTACCAATAGAATTGAGCGTGCATCACCTGAATCTGTTGCTATTCAGGTTATACTTTTTGGTGTTCTTTTTTTTCTTTTCCTTTTTTTTCCGGTGAAACAAGGAAAGAAAACTTAGGTTTATTCTTAGATTAAAACCTACCCTTATTGGGATTTTAGCTTCATCTTGTTGGGCTCCATGTTTAACACCCATTTATAATCTCTTTTTGCTGCAAATATGTGAAGTCTGATGTGTATCCATTGATTTTGTAGGTTGGATCAGGGGATATAAGGGATTTGGATTTTGTGGTCTTTGAACAGCCAGAAGTGACCATTTTAAGTTGCCACGTGGAAGGACAGAGAATGAAAGAACCCCAGTCACAGCTATTGGTTGAGATCAAGTCGGCAAGTGATTCATCCAAGACTGAGACTGTCTTTGAGCTCCCAGTGTCCAACTTCTTTCAAGTGAAGAATTTACCCAAGACTAAACATCTCCTGCAGCTTCGAACAAGTTTGCAGTCAAGAACCCACAAATTTGAGTCGGAGATTATTGAGGTTGACCTTGAGAGGACAGCCCAGATCCATGTGGGCCCACTGCGATATAGTTTTGAGGAGGATCACCAGAAACAGGTTTGTTTTACATTCATTCAAAGAGAGTTCTCTAGACCTAATCTTACAACAATTCTGAATAGTAGTGATCTAGAGATGACTCAATTTTTTTTTTGTGGAGAGATTGTACAGACAAAATCAGTTTGATTAATTGGGACAATAGAGCTGTAGTGCAGTGGCTCCCAAAAAATTCAGTTTATTTGGTCTACACTTACCGAGTCTATTGAACAATTTTTCTGTTAGGTCATTAGTCGACTCAATAATCATTGGAATAAAAAAAACACCTCTATTGGTGGCTATCCCTTCCAAAATCTACATGTGAATGTTCCCTAGAAAATAGTCTGATGGGTAAATTAGATTCGATATCATTAAATGATGACATAAGTCTCCCTCTCTATCTTTCTGATGTGTCCTTTTCCTCTTCCATGGCTGCAGGAATTAACTCCAGCACCAGTGTTCCCTCTCATAGTTGGTGTTTCTGTAATTGCCCTTTTCATCAGTATGCCAAGGTAACCATAATGTAGTTACCCAAACAGAACACTTTTAAATGCTTCAAGACATGAAATATTCTAATGCATTTGGCAGACACCTGACAATTGTTTTCTGAATGTTCTTAAAGATTGAAGGATCTGTATCAAGCCACTGTGGGAATACCGACACCAGGATTTATGACAATTGCTAAGAGGGAACCCCGAAAGCCAGCTGTGAGAAAAAAGGCATACTGAAGATCCCTTCTGTGCCTATGGAAAGCACGATGGTAGAGTTGAATATGAGCCATTCTCAATTCTCTGTTTAGCAACGCAGAACACAGAGTTAACTTGTGTGAGAACACTAGCACTTACACAGACTGGAGTTTCTTTCTTTCTTTCAGAATCCCTAGGATGCAAGTTCTCTGATTTGTAGAAGCGAAAAAAGCAGATCTAGTAACACACACTTTAGTTATTTTTCCTCTTCTTTCTGTTCTTTCCATTTTTGTTTATGTTGTTGTATTTTGAATTAGCTTTCAGCAAATAGAACAATAATTCCAGTAGAATGCCACCAATTTTGTTTTTTTAATATAACGTTGCAGTAAGTCATGTTACATGCATATGTAGTGAAGTGTGAAGACCAATGATTCACATACTGTTGTGTATGAGTTCTTTACAGCCATGAAAATGGTTGTGATATGTCTTGAACCAAAAAAGAAACTGTATGGTTCTTTTGGCATGCCTAGCCATGCATTAGCAGCCCTTTTTTAGGGGTCACATGATCACTCGTGGGACTTGGGTTGGGAAATTCTTTTCTGGTTAAGTTGCTACTTCTACATAGAATGAGATGAGCAGGCAAGGCAATTTGGCTGAGTTATATTCTTTTCTCGTTAAAAATATTCTTAGAATACAAAAACACGCATGCTTTCTTTAACAGGGTGAAATAGAGTAGGCAATTTGGCTGAGTTATATTATAATTTTTCTTGTTTTTTTCTTCTTTTAATTTTTATTTTTTTAGTCAACATTTTACAAGAAGGTGCCATTTCTGACGTCTTTTAAGATTTTTAAAGTCAAAAGCCTGCCTGCTGTCGTTTCTTGGTAAATAAGCTTAATACGACAGGCTTGTCGCTTATCGTGAAAGAAACTGACATCGCTGAGAGCCATCCTCCACGCTATTGAAAATGGGGAGGGGATACTTTAAAGCTTGAAGAGGTGAGTAAATTAATCAAATTATTTGAAATATTCATAAAAACTTATTCGAAATTAACTAAATAGAAAGGTTATTTGCTTCTTTTTTTTTATAATATTGGTTATAATTTTTTTCAAATTATTTCAGTTTATTTTTTATTTTAAATTTTAAAAACTAAATTAAATTAAACCGAACCAAACAAAAACAAATCATTATAAACCCGATTTTCCAACAAATTTATTAATTAAGTACACTAATTCCAAATGATTTTCTATTAAATGCGTCCCTTTTTTTCTCTACTTCATAATTAAAATTAAGAAGGATAATATAAATTTTTATTTATCCAAAACATCTTTAAAATTTCATTTATGATTGGGGTGAAAAAAAAAACTTTTCCACAATAAAAACCACTCAAAAAAGTATCATGTATATATATTTTAAGTGAGTTTTATTTTAGTTTCATCATTATATAATTTATTTTTTTCTGATTATATTCATAACTCATAACTCTTTATTTATAACTTTACTCTTTTATAAACTTGTTATTTAAGTTGTTTTTCCATTGTTATATTTCCAATGATAATATAATTCATTAGAGGAGAGGTTTTTTTTTTTATTTAAATTGTGAACAAAGATAACTATATTTTTTTTTTGTATTATTTCTAATTTTTTTTGGCAAATTAGGTAGATACGAAAATGATAATCTTTCTTTTCCATCATTTGACTTGTAAAAAAAATTGTAAAATTTTCTTTTTTAAAAACATTCGTAAAGTGATCATTTTTTATATATTGAAATAGACAATTCCACCTCTACAATTATTTTTACCTAAAATTATTTTAAATGATAAATATATAAAATATTTATTTATCAGATGTCTACACTCATGAAGTATTCGTTGATGTTGACTATATCCTGCAATCTCGTATTAATAGAAATACAATTATCATTGTCAATCCAATAATTATTTGAATTAATTCTTATTTATTAGCTAGGAAAACTCAAAGATTTTTATGCATGTACATTTCTTCATCAACAAATTCATCATACACCCCACAATCATGCATTACAATTTTAAACACAAATCAAATATCAATTAAATTAATTAACCCAATCCCTCCAAAATCCCTTTTGACCAAAATCTCAAATTATAAATAGCTTACTCATTTTGTTTTATTTCCCATGTAATACAATACATTAAACCCTTTAATTAATATAATGACACATAGTTTCATATTAATTTAATAAATTTAAGTGTGGTCGAAATTCTCTATCCAGAAAATTGACTTCTTTTCATCAAGTTCAACAAATACACCTTTCCTTCACAATATACACTCTAATCAATATTTTTGCATAATGTTTTTCTCACCAATTCAAGTAAGAGTCTCAATCTTCCTTTGTACAGTTTTGGCCGAAACATGTCTAAATGGAAAGAAAGGAATTCTTTCAAATTTTCCTATAAATCAAACATTACTCGATCCCTCTCCCTCTCTCTCTCTCTCTCTCATCATGATTAAATTGATTCCATAGTTCTTCAACACAATGAAACTCGTAAATTGTTTAAAATTATGATTGTAGTTATACTTCAAAGTATTTTTATTTATAATTATATTAAAATAATTTTTTTTTATTTTTTTAAAATTATTTTTAACATCAGCACATCAAAAGAATCCAAAAACATAATTTTTTTTTTTAATTTTAAGATTTTTTTAAATTAAAAAAACACAATTTATACCGCGTTTTCAAACATAACTTAAGTGAAACACATGCATTAGAATGAATCATCTCCTCCCATGAATTTTCATTTTTTTCTTGTCCACTCTTTAAGAAAATATGGTCTCACCATCTTTTATAATTATTTTTTTTTATTAACTCAAGCCATCACATACAAGTTTAATAACACTACACCAACACATTTGCTCTCTGATTAAACCAATTTCATTTTTTTTTCTTTTTGGCCGAATGGCCCTATTATGTTACCCATGTCAAATTCTTCATGTTCCTTGAAAAAGGGAAGGGAAAACTTAAATTTTTCTTTCAATTTCTCTGCCACCCACTTTTTCTTTGTTCTAACTAACACAACTCTATTTATAAAATCATCATAATTCAATCCAACAACTCCGCACTTTTGCCTCTCATCTTGGCCGAATTATCCATCCGTGGAGGGGGTAAGTTTTCTTTTTAATTATGTCATTAATCCTTTTCCCACGTCTAAAAACATGATTATACAAAATCAAGTAAAAATCAACCCAAGATATAGTCATCATTTTCTATTTGGTTTGGTTTTTATAAAAAAAAAAATAATCAAAATATTTTTTTTAAAAACCAAAACCGGTTCAAACTGACCGGTTTCAGTTTGGTTTTTTTGGACAAAAACCGGTTCAAACCGTTTGACTTGGTTTTTTTGGTTTGGCTCAGTTTTGGCTAGGTTTTTTTTTCCGGTTGGGTTCAGTTCGATTCGGTTTGGTTTTTTCAGTTTCAGGCTTATAAAACCGAAACTGAACCGAACCGGTCAGTTTTTTCAAAATTTTAATCTGTTTAATCAGTTTTTTTCACGGTTCGGTTTTTTTGGTTATTTTTTTCCTGTTTTCTTGATTTAATCGGTTTTTCCGGTTTGGCTCGGTTTTTTTCGGTTTGGGTTCAGTACGGTTTTTTTGGTTTTAGGCTTATAAAACCGAAACCGAACAGAACCGGTCAGTTTTTTTAAAATTTTATTCGGTTTAATCAGTTTTTTTTTACGGTTCAATTTTTTCAATTTTTTCAGTTTAATCAGTTTTTTGGTTTTTTTCTCACCCTTAACAAAAACCACCTTTTTCTTAAGCAATGACTTCTTAGAGAAGCCATGCACGTATATTTATGGTCAATCTCTCTTTTATTACACCTTTGCCCCAAGTTTTCTATAGTTTCAACTTGATCCCCACGTAATTTTTATGTTTTTCATTTTTCTAAATATTAACCCCCTTTTTTAACTCGGGTGTGCAATGTTTTCCCACGCCCCTTGGTTTTATTTTTTATTTTTTATTTTTTAATTTTAATCCCCAGCCCCCACGGTACCATTGCCAGGTTGAGTTGACATCCATTGGAGTCCAATCCAATTCAAAAGGTTTCCTTTATCCAAATAATAGTAGCAGTAGTAACTTCCAAAGTATGACAAGGCTACTTTCGTAAATCAATCTACGAAAGGGAGGTGACGTCCAGCACAGCTTCCTGTTTGGGTTGGTCAGCCCTTCAGTTATTTGTTGAGTGACAAAAAAAACACCAACAATTCAATCTCCACCGTTTATTTCAGTTCAATCCACCACTCCTCCTCCTGGGTCCCACAGATTTAGCGGTGGAGCCTTTAAGTTCAGATCTCCGGCAATTTAGACAACATCCCACCTAATCCTCACCAATTTGGGTAAAAGTCAAAAAGAAAAAAACGCCAAGAAAATTACGACGGAATCCGTACTTATTACAAAACAAAAAAACCCTGTGAAGATTCCAATGGCGACCCCGAAAACCTGTGAAATCTCAGCTGAATAACAGTGGAGTGGACGAGCTGTAATCTCTCTCTCTCTCTTATCTCTAAACTTTACCCGGAAAACGCTTCACTTTCTCCCTCTAAAATCTTCTCCACAACCACAACCATGACCGCCGCTTCACCTCCTCCCTCTCCTGCACCTGCCCCTCCTCCCATCTAGCCTCAACCTCCCACACCCACCCGGTCTCCCTTTCCAACCAACACGTAATATATACATACCTCTTCCTACTACCCAGCCGGTATCTATATCTAACCGAATTGAATGGCGTCAACGCCACCGCACTGTTCAATCACAGCAACGACTAAGCGTTATCAAAACCACCCCTATCCACACAACCAGTTAAAAAACCACCGTCAAACCCACAACCAAAACCCCCACCAAAGATGGACTTCTAATCAAAGAGTCTCTCTTGCCAAACCCCCTCTTCCTCCCTCTTCTCGCAATGCACCAAAACCCGCCGCCACCACCACCACCACCACCCCTCAACACCCCCAAATCCACCCCACCTTCCCTTCCTTTCAACCCCCCAAATCCGAACTTGTCTCCGATTTCCCAGGTCGCCGCTCCACCCGCTTCGTTTCTAAGCTCCACTTCGGGCGCCCCAGAACAACCATGGGCACTCGCCACACCTCAGTCGCCCAAGAAGCTCTCCAGAACGTAATTGAGTATGGGAAAGACGAGAGGGCCCTTGAGAATGTGCTGCTTAATTTCGAGTCTCGTCTTTCTGGGTCGGATGATTATGTTTTCTTGCTTCGGGAGCTTGGTAATCGAGGAGACTGTAAAAAAGCCATTTTTTGCTTTGAATTTGCAGTGAAAAGGGAGAGGAAGAAGAATGAACAAGGTAAGTTGGCGAGTGCCATGATTAGTACTCTTGGTAGGTTAGGTAAAGTAGAGATGGCTAAGACCGTTTTTGAGGCTGCTCTTACTGAAGGCTATGGTAATACTGTTTATGCTTTCTCTGCTATAATTAGTGCTTATGGTAGAAGCGGTTATTGCAATGAGGCTATCAAGATTTTTTATTCGATGAAAGATTACGGATTGAAGCCCAATTTGGTTACTTATAATGCTGTTATTGATGCGTGTGGGAAAGGGGGTGTGGAGTTTAAGCGAGTATTGGAGATTTTCGACGAGATGTTGAGAAATGGAATGCAGCCAGACCGAATTACGTTCAACTCGCTTCTTGCTGTGTGTAGTAAAGGAGGGTTGTGGGAAGCGGCGAGGAGCTTGTCTTGTGAGATGGTGAATAGAGGGATTGATCAAGATATTTTTACTTATAATACGCTTCTGGATGCTGTTTGTAAAGGTGGGCAACTTGACATGGCTTTTGAGATCATGTCTGAGATGCCCGCCAAAAATATATTGCCTAATGTCGTGACTTATAGTACCATGATTGATGGATATGCTAAGGCTGGTAGATTAGATGATGCGCGCAATTTGTTTAACGAAATGAAGTTTCTGGGTATTAGTTTGGATAGAGTTTCTTATAACACCTTGCTTTCTATTTATGCTAAGCTTGGTAGGTTTGAGGAAGCTATGGATGTTTGCAGGGAGATGGAAAATTCTGGGATTAGGAAAGATGTTGTGACTTATAATGCGCTTTTGGGTGGGTATGGGAAACAATACAAGTATGACGTGGTTAGAAAAGTGTTTGAAGAGATGAAAGCCAGGCATGTATCACCCAATCTTTTAACTTACTCAACTTTGATTGATGTGTATTCAAAAGGTGGTTTGTATAGGGAAGCAATGGATGTTTTTAGGGAGTTTAAGAAGGCTGGGTTGAAGGCTGATGTTGTTCTTTATAGTGCATTGATAGATGCCTTGTGCAAGAATGGGTTGGTGGAGTCTGCTGTGTCTTTGCTTGATGAGATGACCAAGGAGGGAATTAGGCCTAATGTGGTCACTTACAATTCCATTATAGATGCATTTGGCCGGCCATCAACCACAGAATCCGTGGTTGATGATGCTGGTCAGACCAGTGAGTTGCAAATTGATTCTCTATCTTCAAGTGCTGTTGAGAAGGCCACTAAAAGTCTGATGGCTGACAGGGAGGACAACCGGATCATAAAGATTTTTGGGCAGCTTGCTGCTGAAAAGGCAGGTCAAGCAAAGAACAGTGGCGGGCAGGAAATGATGTGCATTTTGGGAGTCTTTCACAAGATGCACGAGCTGGAAATCAAGCCAAATGTGGTCACATTTTCAGCCATTTTGAATGCTTGCAGGTAATTTTTGTTGTGCTGTTATTTCCTTTTTATTTGTTTAACAAAATCGAGGATGTTGTCCTTTAAGGGATTTTTTTAATTAATGTGAACACAGCATGTTTTGAACCTGTCTCTTTGGGATAGCCACACATGAATGAGGATGCTTAAAAGATGTTGAAATTTATCATTAGACAAAGGATAATTGTATATACTGCTCATTCTACCATAACTGACAAGGTAGGGTGTTGTTGACGAGATAATTGAAAACTGCATAATCATACATGGATTGTGAAAAATCTCACAAGGCCCCCGGGATTGTGGAACTTGTGTGCAATTTATTTTGCTCTTTGTTCATTCATACCTCAGTAATCGTTCATCTTCAGCAAAAATAGATCAAGCAGATGAGACTGTGCCAGTATTTCTTTCCAGTAAAGATGAGCAGAATTGCGAGTTTTCTGTTTTGGACTTTTGATAAAATTCCTTGTCCTTCTTATGTGCTAGTGTGATGTATTAGTTCAGTTTATTGTTCGATTTCAGGGTGAGAAAACATGTTTGTCCATGTTTGATCTTATACGTACATGTTCGTACATGTTCGTCCATGCATGCATGTTTGCATGTATATATAAAGGAGATTCAGCTTCAAATAAAACATGGTTTAAATTCATTTTTATATTCTCTTGATACAGTCGTTGCAATTCCTTTGAAGAGGCTTCAATGTTATTGGAGGAGCTCCGTTTATTTGATAACCAGGTTTATGGCGTGGCCCATGGACTTCTTATGGGTTATAGAGAAAATGTTTGGGAGCAAGCACAATCCCTCTTTGATGAAGTAAAATTGATGGACTCTTCGACAGCATCTGCCTTTTACAATGCCTTGACTGACATGTTATGGCACTTCGGTCAGGTCAGTTTGAGCCATAGACCTATAACTGATTAAAAGTCTATATTTTGTGGTTACACATTTATATAACTGGATTAGTTCTGAATGCACAACACTATTTCTTTTCTCAGAAAAGGGGTGCACAACTGGTTGTGCTTGAAGGGAAACGTCGCCAAGTGTGGGAGAATGTGTGGTCTGAGTCTTGCTTAGATTTGCATCTAATGTCTTCTGGGGCTGCTCGGGCAATGGTGCATGCATGGTTGCTGAATGTACGCGCTATTGTGTTTGAGGGTCATGAGATGCCAAAATTATTGAGGTATGCCATTGTATGTAGTTGTATTTGTTAACCAATACCATCTCTTTTATTCAACCATTTCAAGAGAAAGTTCTGAACCCATAGTTGTTTCAGCATTTTGACTGGATGGGGCAAACACAGCAAAGTAGTTGGTGACAGTACGCTAAGGCGAGCTGTTGAGGCCCTTCTCATGGGCATGGGTGCACCCTTTAGGTCAGCCAAATGCAACTTAGGTCGACTTATATCAACAGGATCTGTTGTTGCTTCCTGGTTAAGAGAATCTGGAACGCTAAAAGTTCTTGTACTTCATGATGACAGAACGCATCAAGAAAATTTGAGGTTTGGTCAAATCTCTAATTTGCAAATGCTTCAATTGTAGCTAATTGGATCGTGTTGTGCATTTTGTCTCCCCTTTGTAAGTTATTGAAATAGAGATACAGTTGCTTGTGTGTGTGTGTGTTGAATGGATGCGGAGCTAAACATTAGAAGTTTCTCAAGTCGCGTGGGAGAATGTGTTCATTTTGCCATTTTAAGTTCACAAAAAGAATGAGGCTTGAGGGTTATCATGTTTGATTTTTGTGCGGCCATGGACTGTAAAAAGAAAGTGGCGTTTCTTTTCATCCAAGGACAAGATTTTAAGGCATATATGATAAAATCTTGAGTTGATATGATTTTACGAGTAAATATATGTTTATAATGCTAAATAGTTGGTAAAATCGTTTTGTTTTTGTTTTTACATTTTCAGTTGAAATATAAAATTCTCACCAAACTCACCCGCAAGCCCTCTGCATCATAAGTCATACCCTAGAATCTCTTTCTCTCTGTCATTCCAACAACCACCTATATAAAACAACCCAAAATTAGATTGATCCACAAGCTGTCATCTCTTCCATGATGACCTGATGATCCATAGCCGCCACCAGCAGCAACAATATACTCAGGGAAAGGAGGAAGGAGGAAGGTTGGTATACTAATAAGGTTTGAATCTTTTTCAGTACCATGGAGATTGAAACTTTTACTCGTTTTTTTTTGTTTTGTTGAGATGTGTATATAATGGGTAGTACCCATTGGGTAGCATTAATGGTAGTTTACGTAGGAATTAGATTTAAAGGGTGGAAAGTTGGTATACATACCTAGTGCTTTTTGCAACATGAATTTGATAGGAAGGGAATTTATATTTTTGTTTTTGAAAAAATTATGTTTGCTCAAGATTACTGATTCCTGCTAAAATTGTTATATTGAATGAATGAAAATGATTTCATTTGCATTCATTCATGGGTTTTGCTTGTAGATTATTTTTTAAATTAGGTAATTGTTAGTTAATGAAAATTTATAAACATGAATAATTGTATTGTATTTTTAAGTTACTGAAATAATGTATGAATTTTTATTTGAACCATGTATTTTTAGGTGCTTGAATTATGTATGAAATTTTTTTTTTCCTGTAATTTTATGATTTTATGATTCGTTTTAACAATCCGAATTTATATTATATTTTTTGTGTCGTGTTAAAAATATGTTTTTGATAACCTTGAATAGATCGTATACTTATGGACAATGACAATTTCTTGTGTGCATATTGAATAAGTTATAGTAACAGCTAGCCGATTGGTCCGTGCTATGTTGCAGGTTGTAAAAAAAAAAAAATTTAGCACAAAAAGAAATCTAAGGATTGGTAACGTGTTTTTTTAAAAGAAATAGATGTTCACATGAATTGAATAATATCTTGATCTAATCTAAGATGAAAAAACATTTGATTCACTTGGATTAACTTAGGTTGATCAGCGAAACTTGTAGGGATAATTTTGAAAAAAAAAAAAATTGAAAAGTTCAATTCCAAATTAACTCAATGTCGAAGAAGAAATTGATAAAAAAACAACTTTTGATTAAAAAAAATAAACTCGAGTTAACTCACGATTAAAGTCATTCATGTTATTAGATTTAATAAATTTTTTACTTATATTATTTTTTATAGATTATTTTTTATTTAATTATACAATAATAAAATGCATGATATTGTTTTTTTTTCCTATATGAAACAATATTTTTTTAAAAAGTAAAAAAGTCATGATAGAAACATGAGATTAAGATAGCAAAAGTAATTTATTGATAACAAATGATGAAATTATATTATTTTGTGTTTGAGTTTAATTAAAAAATCATCGAAAAAAAGAAGGTGAAATTGTATTATTTTTTTTTAAATTGAGGGACAAACAAATCATTAAACCAAAAAAAAAGAAAGAAAAACAAATAATAGCCCGGATATTGTGGATTAACTCGTTAAGCCTGCTAGCCGAATAATAGACTCAATTGGGTTCATTGATTTGTTCTATCATTTTTTTTTTAAAATCAAATATAACTCAAAAAAAAAAAAAAACCAAAAGGAGCCTAATTGTGTGGGTCTAGGCATTAAAAGAAGCAGTCGAGATGCTTGGGCCTTCTAGCTCAGTTCACGTGCCTGGGTCTGTCTTATTTTCTTTTTAAAAGGGCAAATAATCCATGACACACCTTTTGCTTTTTACAGATTCTAGCAACTAGGGTCCGTCAGACAATTATGGGTTAATTTTATTGGATGAAAAACCAATATTCAACATATTTTTTACCCAAACACCCAGAAAATACTCAAAATATCTTGATAAACCTATTCATGGCCATAAAAACCTAAAAAAAACAACTCGAAAAATCAAAATCAACTAGAAGCTAAAATTATTCCCATGGTCAAATCTACCAACTTGGGCAAGGAAAAGGCAAAAAAAAAAAAAAAAAACACCTAGATCAATCTTGCCTGATGAAATGGAACTCATTGACACAAAAATTAATTATTTTTGCTATCAGAATTGTTGACAACGATAAATTTCTCTCTCTACGCCAATAGCCTGCGAGTCTCTCTCTCGTCTAAAAATAAAGACTGAAAAATAAGAGAAATAATAGAATTGAATTTCAGAAACTAAAGGGACCGGTTAAAATTTTATGACACCATCTATTTTATTTGTCATTTGCACTTTAGTCCTTTGTCCTTCAATTCAACTTTTTCTTTCTAAAAGATATGTAATTGGGTGGTGATTTGGGTTTAAAAGTGCTGAACTGTGAAAAATAAAAATAAAAAAAATTCAAGAATCAATTTAATATTTTTTTTAAAATTTTATTATTCTAATCCAAAATGAGAGAATAAACAGTGAAAAAGTTCTATAATCTCAGTCAATATTGGCATTATGTTTTTGTCTCTTGATTTGCTTCAAGAGGCTGCTGGAACAGAATCCAAGAAGTCTCTTCAAGGCTCGAGTAGTTGGAAGAATTGATAACGTGACCTATTTTTGTATTTTAGCATTAATTTCAAACTGTTAAAGAAAAGTGAAAACTAGAATATGCGGCCATCAGTGTGTTAAACTAGAATAATTAATAAAAAAATAGAATAAGAAATTGACCCAATAAAAAATAAATCTTACTATTTCTTCTACAATGGATTGATTGTTTGGGTTTTTTTTATCTTTGTTTTTTTGCATAGCCATAAATTTTTTCTTTACATTCAAATCCTTTCATAATTGTTTTTTAGAATTGGCTTTATAGTTTGCTTTAATTAACTTATTAGGTTTTTGTTATGTCGAGTTAACATCCCGAGATGAGGTTGACGCTCGAATTGCAAGAATTAGTTTGGATTTTTTGTTTGACAAATTAGTATAAATATAAGGATTGAAGTTGACCTTGGAACAAATAAGAGAAGAAAGACGGAAAAGAAAAAATGGTTGTTGGAGACACAATGAACATGTATAGATTACACGTGTTGTCTTAGAAGAAAAGTCAAATTGTTAAGAGAGAAAAAAAAAGTTACGAAACTAATTACGTGGTCATCTACACATGAAAATAATTGCATGACTATTGATTTTTTTTTTTTATTAACGTGGGTGTTTGGGCCAGCTTATACGTACCTCAACTAATCTCACGAGTCGAGAAGTTAACAATCATGTAAGCCTTCAGTGGCCCTGAGGTTTGTGGAACTCGAACTGGTGACCTCTAGGGAGCAAACCTATGGCCTGACCAGTTGAGCTACACCGCTCAGGGTTAATGATTCCTTGCGTGTATTAGTGATGGTTGCTCTTGTGTCACTATTATAGAACCCATACTGACCTGGAAAACCGACTTGGTACTTGGTCAACTTGAGGCTTGAACAGGTTTGGATTGAAAAAAATGGGGCCAGGTACTGACCCAATAAAAAACCTAGATCGACTCGTGAACTAGTCAACCCGAGATAAAATTCGATCAAAACTCGAGTTTTAGTTTTTTTAAAAAAACTAAAACTTTTCTGACCTGTAAAATTCAGCTTCTTTGCTACTTTCCTAGTAGCAATAATAACCGAATCAACAACATTTTTGGAATCAATGAAAATCTTAATTGGGTTTTTTTTTTTTTCTAAATAAACTTTTGTAACCATTTCATTAAAGTTCAAGTTAAAATCTTAATTGAGAAGGTTAATGGCATAAACCTTAACTAAGAAGGTTCTTTAAAGGTAATATATATATATATATATATATATATATATATATATATATATATATATATTATATATATATATATATATATATATTAAAGGACATAATACATGAAGAAAAGGATTTATTGTTGTTTTTCTTTTGTATAGCCATACATTTTTTCTTTTCACTTAAGTCCTTTCATAATTGTTTTTTAGAGTTGGCTTTATATTTTGCTAAAACTAACTTATTATTGGGTTTTTACTGTGCCAGATTAACATCCCGGTGTTGGGTTGACACTTAATTTGCAAGAATTAGTTTGGATTTTTTGTTTGATAAATGATTAGAAATATAAGGACTAAAATTGTCATTGGGAGAAAGAAAAGAAGAAAAAGGAAAAAAGAGATAATGGTTGTTGGAGGCACAACAAGTGTTTCTATGTTACACGCGTTGCCTGAGGAGAAAAGTCATGCATTCAATAGAATAAAAAGTCACGAAACTAATTACATGGTCATCTACACTTAAAAAAGATTGAATAGCTATTGCTTTTTTGTTTATTTATTAATATGGGTGTCCGGGCCAACTTGCGTGCACCTCGACTAATCCCATGGGCCCTGAAGTTAATGACCATGTAAACCTCCAATGGCCCTGAGGTTTGTAAGATTCGAACTGGTAACCTTTAAGGAGCAAACTTAAGATCTGACTAGTTGAGCTACATCCTTTAGGGTTCCCAACCATAGCTCATTGCTTTACAAAGAGGTGAGGCAACAAATCTTTTCACTACTCTAGCTTTATTCCTAGGCCTTTTAGAACGAAACAAACGTTGAAATAGTGTTCATAAAATTGCCTCTATTGATGGACATGAATTCGAGAAGATGAAGGAGAAAGCCCATGACAGCTTCAGGTTGGACTTTGGAGCAAGTAGAGAGCAAATTAATGACAAAGGTGAAAAGATGTACATTCAAACCCGAATGGCAGAATATCCAGAAGAGCTATGGGGATTACTAAAGAAAGAAAACATTGGTTATAAATAGGTAATGTGAGTTGTAATTTTTGGCTAAAAATTCTTTTTTTTTTTTTTTATGAAGGAAGGGGATGTATTATTATGGAATTTGCAAACAAGATTTATTATTTGTTAAGAAATCATGGTATGTAAAACATATATGCATGAGTCAAATTCTATGATCTCTATTGAATGAATATTATAATTTCTTTAGAATTTGTTAGTTTCAAGCACACTTTATGTTAGTGAGTTTAGGATACCCATGTTTTTCCCACAATAAAATGAGTACAATCACCTTTAGAAGTAAAGAACTTAATACTTGCATCAATGTGATTTTTAGTCTTTTCATCCTTATTTCTTTCATTGATATCAAGTGGAGTAAGGAATATGGTCTTTTAACATGTGAAAAAAATAAAAAAAATTGTTGGTGCATGTAGCATATGAGCTAACAAGTTGGGAGTTCTTGCGCCCTTCGAGCAGTGTATGCAAGCTCCTTTGAGGGCCAAACACCGCCTTTCATGGAGGCTTTGGAAGAGTAACATCGAGATCTTTAAATGTAGGCAGTGAATTAAAACTCCCCCCTTTTCTCTTTTCTCCTTGGCAAAACACAAAAGTGTCTTTTCATTTGTTTTCTATATCCAATTCATCATCATTTTTTTATTCTATTTTGTTTTATTAATTTTTTTCTTCAATTTAGCCCCTTATCATTTGGTTTTATTTATTTTTTATATCAGATTTTGTTCTCATTCTTTTAATTGCTATTTATTTATTTTTATTCTTTTTTCTAATTGAATTTTATTTTTAATTTCATCCCTTAGCATTTGATTTTGATTTATTTTTATGTCAAATTTGATCTCCTTTCTTTTTATTGATTATTTTTTAATCCTTTTTTGATTGCCATTTTTTATTTGCTAATTTCACCCCTCATCATTTTTGTGGTTGAGAATTTACTTCATTATTTTTTAGGATTTGCCTACTATGTTGTAAGTCTCAAGTTCATGACAAAGGTAACATGTTCAAATATTATCACGGGTTAACTTTAGTATTTTTGTAGATTTTTTTTTAAATTTGATTTTTTTTCCAATCTCATCATTCAACGTTTGATTTATTGTAAGTTAATCTTTGAACTTTGTTTTTGCTTTCTTGTCTACAGGTCACCTCAATTCTATGCTCTTGGTCACCAGGTTAATATGTCAACCTGAATTGACTCAAATTTTTTTTGTTGCTTTTTTTAATTTTTTTAGTTTTGCCATTCAACAATGAGTTGTTTAAAAATTAAAGTTTATTATTTTATTCAATTTGCTTTTGACGGGGTTACCTTGGTATTATGATTGGGTCATGGATTTGATATGCTAACCCGGATAAGCTAGAGTTAGTTTTTTTTACCTTTTTTTATTGTCAATTTTTTTGATAGTTTGTATATTGTCGTTGCATTATTTTATTTGTGTTATTGAAATTATACAAGCTTATTAAACCCAATCAATTTAATGACCCGGGTCTTGATGTTTTTGCTTCTTTAGGAACAATTGCATCACTTTAATTTCCTTTACTTGTGGTAGGAAAAATATGGGTTGACTCATGGTGTAGTGTGGACCATCTATCTAGTAATGAGTCAACTCAGGTTAACCTGTTTAACATTATTATCAGGACATGAGACTAGAATAACCTGATAGAAAGTAAACAAAACAAATCATGAAGCTTAATTCTCAATCAACTCAATATTAAAGGATGAAATTAGAAAAAAAGTTAATTAAGAAAAAAAACTCGAGTCAACTAGGTAAACCAACCAAACTCGCAATCCGTGTCATGAGAGTGGAATAACTAAATTAAAGACAAGTCTAGTATTAAAGGATAAAAAAAACAAAAACATTGATTAAAAAAAAATCAAAGAAGAAAAATCAAATCTTGTGCAAATAATGTTAAAATGGGGTTTTCATTATGAGTTGCTATATAGAAAACCCTACATGTTTTAGTATATTGTCCTAGCTATTTGACTTGCACTTCACCGCAAGTCAAATATTTCTCTTTCTTAAAAAAGTGTATATGCAGACTCTTACAACGTGTTTTCGTACATAAAAATGCCAAAGAAAATTTAAAAAGTTCATGCATATATCTAATTAAATAAATTGAGAACTATCCATGCACTAAAATTTTTTATCAAGCCCGATCCCTACTTAGCTAAAGTTAATCAGTCAAACCTGTGATTCGACCTATGGACTCAATTAGGTCTAACAATTTATTTTTATAATTTTATATCTAAAATAGACACCTATAAAATAAAAAACCAACAGAATATCAAAGTGATTGGAAAAAAAATCAAACTGAAAGAACTTACGTTGCCCAATTAATAATTAACCAAATATTAAGTGATGAAACTGGAAAAAAATAAGCAAGAAAAAAAATGCAATTATAATGGATAAAAAAGTAAAAAAAAAGGCCTAGTCTCTCGGGCTAGGAAGGCCTAGAGCCCCTGGACCTCCAAAAAAAGCCATGCGTATGGCCCTGGAGCAACCCACGTGCCTGGGTCTTATTTTTTAATTTTATTAAGGAGCGAAAATGCTTTGAAAAAAATAGCAGCGACACGTCACCTATCGCGTTGAGGCAGACGACACGTCGCTTTCACTGCCCAGATTTCAACAACCTCCGGTCGCTGGAAAATCAAGCTAGTCTGTTTTAGACCAAGAAAAGCCCATTCCAAAAAAAATCATAAACACCTTGTAAAACATATTCATAGTCTCTAAAAACTCAAAAATTAGCTTTAAAACCCACAATCAACCTGAAACTAAAATTCTTTTCGGGATTATATATACCATTTCAAGGAAGTTTAAGGGGAAAAAACACATTATATATATATATATATATATATATATATATATATATATATATAGAGAGAGAGAGAGAGAGAGAGAGAGAGAGAGAGAGAGAGAGAGAGAGAGAGAGAGCTCTGACCATGCATAATACAAACAATTAGACTCTCTCCTCCAAAACAACTCACCTTCCTCATCAGAATCATTTTCATTGTCGTCGTCGTCGTCATCATCATAATCATCATTATTATCATCATCTGTATTGTCATCATCATTAACACCACTATCGCTACTGCCGCCACTACCATAATTAATATAATCAATAATACGATTCATTATATTATCATAATCCCTATCAAATAGAGCATTAAGTCATTGCGCATTCAAATCTACAATGTGAGATAATATATTATATTTATGAGTAGAATAAATTATAAGAGACGTTTGTTCGATTAATTTTTTTTTAAAGCAAAATAACTTATAAGAAACTAATTTATGATTTATTAGAAATTTTTATTAGAAATATGATAATAATCGAACATAATTGTTTACTTATGTTCCGAAGTTGTGAGATATATGTTCTTAATAACTCTATAACTAAAAAAAATTGAGATGATAGAGGGTTTGATAAAGAACTAAATATTTAACCAATAATAAAAATAGTAGTAACATATATAACTATATATTACTTTCTATAAGCATCAAGGCTTGTTTGAAAATAAATGTAATACACAATTAGTTTTATAAAATGTAATAACATTGGTTGAGAATGATTTATTATGGTTGCCTAAGTTTCCACAACAATATATTTTACATTGTTCTTGAATATTTTGGAATTTTTTTTTTCTGTTGGTTTATTTTCAATATTTTTACTTTTATGTTGTTTTTTCATTAATATTTTTCATAAGTTTTATGACTAAAACATAATGCACATTAGAGATAATCTCAACATTTATAGGTATTGTCGACTTTAGTCCTTTGGATTGATCCAACATGCTAGCTAACATTTTAAAGAAAGCCACTTTGAACCTTTTTTTCCTCATCTCAAAACCTCAGCTGCCTTCAAGCCATATATAAAATCTATACTGATATGATATTTGAAACTTGAAAGGTGTTTTAATTGTAAATTTGTCAAATTAACTTACACATTAAATATTAAGTAAATAATAAATTTCATCACATTTTAAACTATATAGGCATTGTATTCATTATCCAATCATCACAAAAAAACATCTAACTTGCTACATTTTAAATGTAAGGTACTTCAAACTTGTATTCATTAAAATACAGTGTTTGGATCCAATAGTTACTTTCACTTGTAGTACAAATAAATGACAATCAATGAACAATCAAAAGTGATGTAGTAGACTTACATTATTCAATAACTGTGATTGTCATACCTTGGTTAACATCAGTCGAGACTAAATATATATCGTGGGGAAAAATATGTATATCATCATGGAAAATTGGAGTCGCCACCTAGTAAGTTAAAGACACTAGGGATCCTAAAATATGCATTGATTCCAGTGATCTAAGTAAGGGGTTGATTATGCTTAAAGGAAGAACAACGTTACTCTTACAACATCTTTTCTCATGAAATGTTACCATTACTATGTGTTTTCTTCTATATTTGTCTTTGTGATTTCCATTCATTATCCTAATTGTTTTTTAGATTTTTTTATTTATAATTTCTAATTATTTTATGAAAAACCTGACATCGGTCTTTATACATGTTAGAAAATAACATTAGTCCCTAAAAATAGAAGACTCGTTAAAGATATTGGTGTTAAGTCTTAAAATAGAATTTTTGTTGAAATTCATAACAATAGAGAATAAGCCATATTTAATTTTAAAATTTGGACATTGATCCCTTTTTTAAAAAGGAGATGTATAAAAATAACTCTTATCCCTAAAAAAAAGGTTTCATTGAGGTTGTTAAAAGAGTAAGTGTTAGACCCATATAGATGATAAGAATTGGGCTTTGAAACCAGGGGTGGCAAAAATAGGGATAAAAAATTAGGTTACGACAATGATAACAATTATAATTCAAAAAAATAAAAAGTGTAACTTACTTATTTGTATAGGTTAAAAGAAAATATTATACAACAAACTTCAAACCAACTTCTAAATGGTTTACTTATGAATATGAAACAATAATTTTGAAAGTGACATTGCAACTACTCTTAAAACTCAAATTTATATACAAATGGATGCATGAGTAAACATAGTTGAATATTAGTTGTTGAAATTATCAAACTAACTTTTAAAGTTTACTATTTTCACCTAAAGTTCTTCTTGAATATCCCTCCAATGCAATAACACTAGAAATGCTACAGTTCTAACAATTAGAATGTTAGGTAATCAAGTTCTTATACACACACAATAATGAGACAATTACATTAATGTTACAACAACTATATTAAGGAAATTGAAATTATAGTGCACACAATGAAAGATTGACTTAACTATAACAAAGAAAAATTAACGCAATAGCTACAACATATTCACAATGCAATGCGATCACTATGATTTACTCCAGCCATGACTCTCTTATTAGAAGTATATAGTAAACAACAACACTATGTTTTATCCAAACTAATTTTTTTTATAAAAGAATTAATAGTAAGATATGGTTTATAAAGCATATCAAACATACATTAATACCTAATGTTATCAGCATAGTAAAGACATTGTAATCACTTATTGCATAAATACATGATTCAAATATCATAGTTAGAACACACATTGTACAAGCAAATGAGAAATATATGTACATAGAAACAACTTATATTATGTAATAAAAGTCAGTTCTAACATTATCTAAGAAAAATACAATGACATAAGTAAGTTAAAAAGACAGAACTGCACCTCTTGGTCTAATTCTTTGATCTTCATTCAAAAATTTATTTTAGGTAAGTGAACTTTTTATCAATATCTTCCATTGATGATCATATCTTCCTTTTGCTTCTTATACAAAAAAATCAGTAGCAAAAATGTGCAATTCACTACCAATGTGAACTCCATCTATGAAGTGAACCTTTTTCATCACCTTTTGATGCTATACCCTTTTCTTAACCTTAAAAGTGGATGTGCAATCACTTTTTGTTGAAACGTTATCAACCAGTCGATCCTAACATAAAACTAATTGTGCTCCCATTTTCAAAACCCTTTATTTTCCACCTTGAGGTGTAAGATACTGCGTTTCTCTTCTCCTGCCAATACTATGGTTGTTACAACTATTTGCAACATTAAAACAAGCTACCATGTTACTCACATCATCAATAAAATTAGAAATATTATTCTCCTCTAAATCACCAGTTCTTTATCTAGATTGATATCATCATTATTAGTGCTCGACAATCCATCATCTCCACCATCTTCATCAAACAACATTCATTGAGAGGGAGCCCAAACAAATTGTTTAGTAGCCATAATGTTACTAAACACTATGTCATATTTTCCACACAATGATGGCTCAATAATAGCATACCTAAACTTTCTTACTCCTTTTATTTTATACGTAAGAAAAATTAAATATAATTAATGAAACTTAATGTATTAATGAAATACTTCAACACAACAAATGAAATTGAAAAGATGAAGATACTAACAACTGACCTGGATTTTTGTTTTCCACCACTCATCAGTTGCATAAATAGACTCTAAATTCACCAATCCAACTAACTCTAGTTTTAGATATTAATTTTTTCATATCCTCCAATACTTTTTTATTCCAACCCATTTTTTCTACAATTGTGATTTGATGAAAGCATGCTCAATCTACTCTTTGAAGGCAGTTATCATAAATTTTCATCCAACTTTGTCAAAATAAGTGTTTGGTATCATGTCTTTCTTAATAGTTTTGATGCAAATATCATAGAAAATGTGTAACATTTCTCTAGTCCAAGAAGCTTTATCTTGACTTCAAGAACCTTTCATTGATTTGTTTGATAAGCTATTTCTAAACATACAATTATGCAGTTAATATTGTAAGCGTAATCTAATCATTAACTAGAAGAGTAAATAATGTTTGATTGTATTGTATAATTTAGACTTTGTGAAGTACATATTACTATTGACAATAGTTCTATTTTTGAATACAACGCCTAATAAAGAGATAAATAGTATGAATAAAAAAATCTATTTATACAACAATGGAATAATAGTGAATGTTGTGTTGATTTACATAATAATTTCAAAGTAAATAAGAAGTATTAAGAATTAAAATAATGTATTATAGTAACCTATGTTCTTGATCCTAGTTTCATTAGTTTTTTACTTCATAATACAAGAATTCAATTTTTGTTAAATATAATTAAGGTTGTTAATAGAGGAGATGTAGTTCAGTATTGTCAAATCATTAAAAGACACAATAACATAATAAATAGGGGAAAAGCTCACATAAATTAGCACAATAGATTAAAAAAGCAGTAAGCTAAAAACAACCAAATGTATTGTAGTCTAAGCATAAAAAGGAGAAACACCAGTAATGAACATATAGTTCCTCCAAAGAGCATGAAATAAGTCTATAACAAGCAGGGGAATGTCATCTGAAATTACCACTAGAAAAGCATTTGAGATTGAAACAACCAATAACTACATCTAGCTTTAGCAAATACAAAGAAAGAACATCATTATTAGAGAATGGAATCTAAGGTAAACCAGCCTAAAAACCTAAAGTAAACCAAGCAATCAAGAACACCACATGATTGAATTCATTAAAAATATAACTATGAATTAATGATCCATGAAGAAAAAAATTGATCACCCGTCCCCTTATCTATTGTTTCTATTCACTGTTTGGGTTCTTCTTCTTCTTACTTTACCGTAGAAAAAAAAGGGAGCAACTTTCGTTCATGCAATCACATAAATTAAAAGTTTAAAGGATAAATGCAATGTAACTAACACACATGCATAAAAACAAAAAAATGTAATAAATTTTTATTGTTGATTTTAAAGAGATAGAAAAAGATGACATATCTTTGATTTTTATTGTGAAGAGATTGTTAAGAAGAAGATGATCATTTCAGCATGAGAAACAATAACTAAACATATGAGATAAGTGAAATAAAAAAAGGAAAAATTACTTCACAATGTTTACTTACCAAGATCTATTGACATAAATGACAATGTAATTGATAGGTTTGTCTAACACAAGAGAAGAAGAGAAAAGAGAAGCAAATTTAATGAAAAACATATGAGTGTTATTAGAAAAAGATGAGGGTAATTTGATCTAGTTTTTTAACAACGGTTCTTTCTCACTCTTTTTTTTTTTGCTAAAATTTTCGGTTGGTGGAGAATAAACTGAAGTCTGATCTCAAGATTTCATTCTATACACTACAAAAGAAGAAACATGGTAGACAAATCTGATGGCCTTGGGACTTCAAATAGATACAATAGAGAAAACAAGGGTTCTTGGGAAGAATATGAGGGTATTTTGTTTTGTCTCCTATCACAACAGTTCTTTCACTCTTTTTTTTTTTTCAAAAGTTATTGGTAGAGAGAGGAATAATTGAGGCATGACCTTAGGAAAAACTAAAGCAAGATGCTTCACGTGCAACTGTGGTTTGACCTCAGTTTTTAATGGGTCATAGACTCTAAAATTGTGTTTTAGTTGGAACCAAACAATTAATTTTGGTGGTTTAGAGGAAACATAACAACTGTCATACTACCAAACATAATCTCTGTATAACACTTGTAAACCAAATGGCCAATGAACATGATACTAATTAAACAAACGATTTGTTAATATCAGGGAACTTAAGTTTATTTTTTCCTTTTGGTTTATACACGAGAATGGGCTTACAAGTAGGGGAGGCAATGGGTACCTACAAGTCGAATTTCTTGATATTCATACCCTATTCATTACCCATTGAATAAAAAATTTAGATATTCATAAATTTATCAATGGAGTTTTGGGTATCCATATGCGTATCTATTATTTGACTATTATTTATGAATCAACAAAAAATAAAATGGTGTACACACACATATGTATTATCTATTCGGTTAGGTCGGTATCTATCAAGTTTAGATTAAATTTCCATCTATATTTACAAGATTGTACAACAAGGTGGTTTTAGAAAGACTATGATCAATTCATGGGATTAAACATTACTTCACTTGATATATATATATATATATATATATATATATATATATATATATATATATATATATATATATATAGTGTGTGTGTGTGTGTGTATATATATCACATCACTATAAGAATTAAATTATTAACTAAGATCTTCAATGATAAATTTATTTTGGTTTATTACAATAAAAAGGCGTAAAATGCAATGATAAATGTTAAGTTTTTCTAATAAAAGATTTCTTGCTATGGAAAACAATCAACATCTAATATACAAAGGAAGCTAGAATTACTCTTTAAAAGAGACAAACAACATTTTGAACTAACTATTTACATAAAAATATACATAGTCAGATTCAACAATGAGTATCAAGAATTAATTAATACATAAACTAGAATGTAAAATAAATTAGAAATAAACGTGAAATTGAAATACAGGTATTACAATACGATAATTATAAGAAATCAAAATATAAAACTACTTTTAAAATAAAACTTGAAATCTTTGATATTATATAGACAAATAAATACATAGGCACACACCGAGATTGATTGAATCTTTGACTTATTCGAGTTTTATTAATAAACAATCTCTCACGTTAATGGCAAAAATCTTTGATATCTATCTCCCCGCCGAATCTTTCAACTTCAATTATTGGATATATCTCCTGTGGTCGTTGCGTGCTTCAAACGACATCGTCTCCTCGATTGATCCAGCTTCAGGGATTGGATGGTCACCCGTTCCAATCATGGTTTTGTCCTAGCTCGTGTCCCTCCTAGGCCATTTATTTAAATGCTCATAGTAAATCATTAATTGTAAATCATCTCTACTTGGGATTTTCTGAAGGTTGCCGTAAATCACCAATCCAAGAGAAGTCAACTATAGTTCTGCAACTTAATTCTCGATATAAACAGAGAAGACGGACGGACGGACGGACAAATAGCAGTATCAGACATGGCAACCTTAGAAGAGAAGCAAGTGATGGTTGTTGGGATTGATGATAGCCAGCACAGTACATACGCTTTAGAGTGGACATTTGATCACTTCTTCACTCCCCCTCTGGCTTCCAATTCACCTTTCAAGGTCGTTGTTGTCCATGCCAAAACTCCCGCTACCTCCGTCGTCGCCAGTCTTGCTGAACCTGGTACCTATTTGTTTTCCGCTTTATTAATTCTGTACATATCCTCAGCTTTCTCCTCTTCTCTTTCCACTTCTATAGCAGTGTAGCATGTGCGTCTTTTAGTCGTTCTTCTTTGTTTTCAGGGATTGCTGAAGTTTCGCCACAAGTGAAATCGGACTTGAAGAAGATAGCTGCAAGAGACATCGAAAAGGCTAAGGAAATTTGCATCAGTAAATCGGTACTCACAATCTCTTGTAATCAATTCATTCCTTAATTACTTAAAATCATCCATATAATTAATAAATATTCAACGTTCTGTCTGATATATACTAGACGCGTCGTCCTTGCAAAAGAAACAAAAACGAATTTGCAATCGTTATTTTTTTTGTTAAATACTATGACTATATCTAATCTAATGGGGGCAATGTGTGTTTTATTGTTATGACCTCGATCGTTCCTCTTGTAACCACTGTTAAAATCTTGAAAGAAATTTAGCGTGATTAACGAAAAACACTTGTGCTTAAATAAGCTCCAGTGCATTGTAAGATGATGCTTTCCGGTCCCAAAGAGAGAGAGAAATGGGGGCTAATTTGTTCTTCACGTTGCCTTCGCTCTTAGTGAAAGCAGATGATGAATTGACCGGGTCATTCATCTGACATCTAGCAAATGAACATCGAACTAAATGAGTGGATTTTGCGTTGGCTGTTTTCCTTATCATTTCAGCTTCTCTGCAGGTGAGTGATGTGATCTTTGAAGTGGTGGAAGGTGATCCTAGAAATGTTCTTTGCGAGGCTGTAGAGAAGCACCATGCTTCAGTGCTCGTTGTAGGAAGTCATGGTTATGGAGCTATTAAAAGGTATTTGATTTATCTTCTCTTGTTTCCCCCCAGAATGACCCAATGTATCTTATTTTGTTTTCAAATCTAGTACATTAATGTAGTTAGATCCACTGGACTCCTGTTAGATATCCAGTAAGCACTGTTGAAAGGCTCTTAGGAAGCTCCACTACAGCTACTTTGCAGTTTACGCATGGTTGCATACTGTCCAAATCACTTAGTTATCCGCAGAAAGTTCGTGCTCACAGGTTTTCACATTTCTCTTGCAGGGCAGTTTTAGGTAGCGTGAGTGACTATTGCGTTCATAATGCTCGCTGCACTGTGATGATAGTGAAGAGGCCTAAGATGCCTTGACTGCTTTCTGAGTTGACAATATTATTGAAAAACATGTAATATATTCCTGTCGTCAAAAAAACATGATGGAATCTACAGTTAGTTCCAGATCCGAGCAATTCTCATGCTGCATAGAATTGTGATAAGAGTATTTTGTGTACACCAGTGCTAGAACTGGCTATGTATCCATGTTTACTTGTAGAAAGAAAACCCGCACCACCATCTTCAAGTTCAAATGATAATTGATTCTTGGATTGATTACAACATCTATATGATTATTATCAGTGTTGCCCTTCACTGATGACAGCACAAAATTACTTACCCGTTGAAACTAGCATTTTCGTGACAGGAATTGATATCAATGAGATTTTTTTTTTTTATCATTAAAATCTAGTAATTTTATCTCTTTTCTTCCAAACGGGAGGAAAAAAAAAATTTAAATCAAAATTAAATGTTTTAAATTGTTAGGGATTATAAGTTTATAATTTAAAAAGTTATAGGGCCAAAATATGTGTTTAACTCCAAATATTTTTTTAAAAATTATCGTGTTTTTTTATTTTAGTCTTCTATCTTCGAACGTTGGTCTTTTTTAATAATATGTTTTAATTGGATATTAATTTGAACTTATAAAAATGTAATTAAGAAAAAGGACAAATCCTTGATGAACAGTGTTAAACAATATTTTTCCCAAGTTTTTTTATTAGAGTATTTTTTAATAAAATAATAATATAATAACAATAATACATAATCAGAAACTTGGCAGGGCGAAACTTCGGTTTACAGCTTGCATCCTGCATCTCCTCCTGCATCATTCTAGAAAATTCCGTAACCAACAACGTCCACTAAAATTCACTTCTCTTAGCAAAAGATAAGCATAACCCAAACGTCTTTCTCGACTAATATTTTATGTTATATAATGTTACAGTGTGCTGCGAATCTGCCTTTATTCTATCGGACAAAAACTTTAAAATATCAGCTTTGTCACTAAATGATTTTTTATTTCAATTTTATCTTTAAAATTATATAAATTCTCAAATTAAATCTACTTTTTAAATTTTCCATCCAAATTATATCTTTTTTTTTTATAAAAAAAAACAATGTTATCATGTAAGAAATTTAATGTTTTTTATTGAGTCGTTCTAACATAAGTCTATATTGAGAAATAAAAATACTATAGTGGTAAAATTGGTATAAAAAAATATTTTAACACAAAATTAAGACAATCACAATTTCTGGGGATATGTTTGAGATTTTCCATCCCTTTTTTTTTTGTTGACCTAAAAACATTAACAAATCTCTCACCTAACTCAAATGACTATAAAGATCATACACAGAGGAGAACATACAAATCTTGATGGATAGTGACCTGAACAAGAATGAATCTCTCCATTCTTGCTTGAAGCTCATAAAAAGTTTAATTTTCTCTCAAAATTATCTCTAATATATACGGTGGCTGCACACCCAAAATGACTGATCATCTCACTCTATTAACAAAAACAAAAACAAAAGTTGAAGGTCAGTTTCACTGGTCATATGAACAGTGAAACACCAGCCGAGTTATGCCTCCCTCAGCTAAACTAGCAGCACAGTGTCATAAAGTTAACCATTTATTCTTTTACTTCTAGAATCTCCAAGACTAACCCAGTCCACCGCCACCCCCTGCAAAAAACTAAGCACTGCGCCGCCACCGTACCCCTACAAGAAACCAAGCTTTCAACCCCGTATAATTGGTGATCCCTCTCGAGTCATCTTCCACATTAATCGATACACGCATCTCAATACCACCCACCAATCATGTATTTTATATATCAAAGCCCATGAGTCCTGTTTAAAAACTACACCTACAAGTCAAATAAACATAATGTAAGGAGTAATCTCACCTGGAACTTTCCAGGTCTCTAATGCCAAACAGTTGTCACCATCATTTTTTAGCAGTCCAGTCCACAAAGATTAATCTGGAGTATATATTCTATCAGCCTCAGAGGCACTGCTACTTTTGCTAGTATATATAAAACAAAATTACTTTACCCTACAGCACTGCTTTAAGAAATTGCTGGTAAATTACTTCACATGCATGTGCCATGCATACAGATATTTAATTCTCCTCTGGGTTTCTATTCGGACTTTACATTCCTTCAAACGTTTCAGAATCTAACAAGTACTTCAAAGCCACTGCCCGAATGGAACAAATTCTCTTTTGTTGTTTCATGTAAAAGGTTTCTCAAATCTCATTACTAATATTTACAAGGGAGAAAATGAAAAGCAGAATAAAGCAGAAAAAACCAACCATCACTTGCACGCGTCCAATCTTCTGATCTGGACAGCATAGCTTACCTGATTTTATTAATTTTTTGTACATGCCCTATTCCAACACCCCCCCCCCCCTAAATAGGTGTGTTTAAAACAACTCATTGCATGTATACCTCTCTATTTGTCTAAGTCTATCAACTACTGTTTACAAACATAACTCTATGTTTCAATTTATATACTTGTTAACTGTATATTAAGTTGGGAAAAGACATCAATATAACAAAACTCACAATCCACAAATTCCAATTCTTTTTTCTTTTTGTGCAATTAAAATGAGGGTCAACCAGTCAACAAACTAATCAAGTAATTAAAATAAATCAACACCAAAATAATTTACATGGAAAACCCTCATGAGAGGAAAAACCACAAGACCGTATTCCACCTAAAAACTTTCGATATCATGGGTACACAAGTGTTCTTCCTTGGTTAAAACTAAAATCTACAACATAAATCATCAATAACAACATATTATTAGAATACATCAACAATAAAGAGAAATAGTCGAGAAGAATCTCACAAAATTGACAACCACGCTTCTGTAAATAACAAACCAACTTAGACACCTCCGATCCTTAATCCAACCGTAAGATTTGGGTGTTCAAAATATTACGTCAAAACTTCATCTTGAACCAACGATCAATTGACTACTTATCAAAGTTTTAATTAAGTTGCCATACTCTCTCCTTCTTTGTATATGGTGTCTACTAACTTGAAAATAAACTAAAATTGACTTTTTATGCCTAATCATCTATATGGCCTAAAAGGCTTTAAGCATTTGTCTCTTTTTTCCTTAGTTTACATGTATTATGCCGCAAAGCAGGAGTGATCAAATCCAACAATTCCCTTCCTCCTAACTTATTTTGAGGGCTCCACCAAGTCTGCTTGCCTTTTACAAAATACAAATTTTTCTCTTGGTAAACGCTTGATCATCATATCTGACACATTGTCATCAATATGAATCTTTTCAACAAAAAAAAAAAGAAATGACTTCATCTCTTTAACATCTCATCTCCATTGGTATCTAACATCTCCATTGGTATCTAACTTCAATGTGTTTGGATTAAGAATGAAAAAAAAATGCTTACTAAGATGGATTGCACTTTGACTGTCACCATGCAACACAAATTTCTCTTGCACTATGCCAAACTAAAGTAAGAACTTTTTCATTCATAGTAACTTTTTAACCCCTTCAGTAATAGCAATGTATTCATCCTTTATAGTGGATAATGCAATATATTTTTGTAACCTCCATTGCCATGAAACTGCTCCCTTGCAAAGGTCATTAAATATCCTAATGTGGACTTTCTAGAATTACCATTATCAATTATATCTGTATTTGTGTATCCATCAAGCACATGTTTACTATTTTCAAAACATAATATGAAAGTACATTTGAGATACTTGAATATCCATTTCATTGTTGACTAGTGTTCTTTACTATGATTGAAAAGAAATCATTTGATCACACCAATAACATGAGATATATTTGGCCTTGTATAAACTATGACATACATCAAGTAACCAATTGTTGATGCATAAAGAACCTTATTCATCTCATTTCTTTCTTCGTCACTTGAAGAACACTATTTAGAACTTGCTATAAAATGGTTTACAAGTGGAGAACAAATAGCTTTTGTCTTGCTCATGTTGAATCTCTTAAGTACTTTTTGAATATATCTCTCTTAAGATAGTCAAATCTTCCTATTATTCATGTCACGAGTAATGTTCATGCTAAGAATTTATTTTGTTGGTTCTAAGTTTTTCATTGCAAAAAACATGCTTAACTCTTCCTTCAAACTCTAGATTTTCTTAACAATATGGCTAACAATTAGCATATCATCCATATATAGCAAGATAATAATGAAGTTACCATTATGAAACCTTTTTTATAAACACACGAAGATCATAAGTTGCCCTACCATAACCATACTCCACCATGAAAGAATTAAACTTTTTGTACCACTGTCTTTGAGTTAGTTTTAACTTATACAATTCTTTTTCTTGTAAATTAGTTGTTTTTCCTTTCACTTTAAACCCTTCAAGCTACTCTATGTAGATATGATTTATATAATTCTCTAACAATGAGCAATTTTTTTTAAAAAAATTTCAGCCTGAACACCCGTTTGTTTTTGAGTGCTCTCTTTCCTTTAGAAAGCTTCACTAACTCGAAGATGTGGTTCTCATGCAAGCATTTCATCTCTTCTTACATGTCTTTCATGTAACATAGCTTCATAAAAGCATTTTGGCTTTCTCTTATTAGTGACTAACACATACTCATAAGAAGAATATCTAGTCGAGACTTGGTGAGGTTTAGTGGACCTCCTTAATTGTGGCTCATCTAGAGCTTCTTGAATAACTTATTTAGGGTAACATAATTATCATCATTATTAACTAGTTCAGAATCATTAATTAATGGATCAAAAGGCAAACTGCCATTATCATCCTTTCAAGTTCCAATTTCCTCTTTATGCAATTAAAAATAGGTTAAATCAATCAACAAACTAAGCAAGTGATCACAATAAATCAACAACAATATTTTTTTTTACGTGGAAAACCCCTATGTGAGGAAAAACCATTGGATGGTAGTCCATCTAAAAACTTCACTATCAAGGGTACACAAATGTTATTCCTCAATTAAAACTAATAACTATAATATAAATCATCAAGAACAATAAATTTTTAGATTACATCAAAATTAAAGAGAAAGAATTCTAAAGAATATCACAAAACTGAGGATCATGATTCTATCAAGAGCAAACTAACATAGACACCTCCAATATTTGATCCAATTGTAAGATTTATTTGTCAAAACTTCAACTCGATCCAATAATGAATCAAGTATTTATTAAAGTTTTAAGAGAAATTGCTCAAGCTACCATCTTCTCTCTTTTTTTCTTTCTATGTGTCGGCCACTAAGTCGAAAATAAGCCAAAATTGACTTTATATATCTAGTAACCTATATTAACTAAAAGATTTTAAGCCTTATTCCTCTTTTTTTTTTTTGATAACCATAGATGTCCGAGCTAACTTACACGCACCTTAACTAATTTCCCGAGACCTTGAAGTTAATGACCATATAAGCCTCCGGTGACCATAAAATTTATGACACTTGAAATAGTGATCTAAAGAAAAAATTCAAAACCTGATTAGTTATGTTACACCATCATGATCTTATTCCTTTTTTCTTAGATTATTTGGTTATGGCACGAAAGAGTGACCAAACCATAATGATTGCACTTTCTAATTCCGTGCAGTGATATGCTTAGAGCTCAAAGTTATGCATATTCTAGAGGATATATACTACCCTTTCACAGTTTGTAATTTCATTAACAAAAGTTTTCAGTAATTTGTCTTCCATATACAGTGCCTTATAAAACTCTATAAAATCCTCACTATAGTTATCCTACATAACATAGTATTCTTCTTTTAGCTCTCTGTTTTTGGCTCTGTTTTCCTCTGCCATGGTTCCCCCAAATGATCCTTCTAGTCTGCCTCTTAGAATTTGTAAACCGGAAAGTCTAGACAAATACTTCGAATTGTTGGATGGGAAATTCAGTGTAAAAGGTTTTCCATTGCTTTCTGAAGTTCCAAGCAACGTGGGTTTTGCTCCCTTTTTGTCTATTTATAAATCCTCTGATGCTCCGCTTGCTCTGCTCCAACGTGTCCAAGCTCTGTCGCACAAGGGCGGATTCCTTGGGTTCCACAAAGAGGCTCCGTCAGATCGCTTAATGAACTCCATCGGTAAGTTTACTGGTAGGGAATTTTTGTCCATCTTTAGATTCAAAACTTGGTGGTCTACCATGTGGATGGGTAGCTCTGGGTCTGATTTGCAAATGGAAACCCAATGGGTTCTCCTTAATGTTCCTGAAATAAGGTCTTATGTCATAATCATACCTGTCATTGATGGGAGATTTAGGTCTGCTTTCCATCCTGGAACTGATGGTCATGTCATGATTTGTGCTGAGAGTGGTTCTACTAAGGTGACAGCGTCATCTTTTGATGCTATCGCTTATGTTCATGTGTCTGAAAATCCTTACAATATCATGAAAGAGGCCTTTAGTGCACTTAGGGTCCACCTCAATACCTTCAAGCTTCTGGAAGAGAAAACTGTCCCTTCTCTTGTTGATAAATTTGGGTGGTGCACTTGGGATGCATTTTATTTAGCTGTAGAGCCTGCTGGTATATGGCATGGTGTGAATGATTTTGTCGAGGGTGGTGTCTCTCCGAGGTTTCTCATCATTGATGATGGCTGGCAAAGCATCAATACTGATAATGAGAATCCGAACGAGGATGCTAAAAACCTTGTTCTTGGTGGAACTCAAATGACTACCAGGCTTCACAGGCTTGATGAATGTGACAAGTTTAGGAAGTACAAGGGAGGGTCTATGTTGGGTCCTAACCCTACTTCATTTGATCCAAAGAAGCCAAAGATGCTTATCTTAAAGGCAATTGAAATCGAGCATGCTGAGAATGATCGCGATAAGGCAATCCAATCTCGTGTAACTGACTTGTCTCCTTTTGAAACTAAAATTCAAAAGTTGAAACAAGAACTGGATGTTATTTTTGGTGGAGAAGAAAAGAGTTTTTCCAGTGGGAGTAGTGGAAGTCGTTCTTGCAAGGCTGAAAGTTATGGCATGAAAGCTTTCACGAGAGATTTGAGGACAAAGTTTAAGGGTTTGGACGATATTTATGTGTGGCATGCTCTCTGTGGTGCCTGGGGTGGTGTCAGGCCAGATTCTACTAATCTGAATTCAAAGATCATTTCTTGCAAACTGTCTCCTGGTCTGGACGGGACAATGGCTGATCTTGCTGTGGTTAAGATCGTTGAAGGTGGTATTGGTCTTGTTCACCCTGACCAAGCAGGCGATTTCTATGATTCTATGCACTCCTACCTTGCCGACGTTGGCATTACAGGAGTGAAAGTAGATGTCATTCATGTAAGACTTCTTTTCATAGATATCATCTATTTTGTTCTTTTCTGAGTATTTGGATATTCTATATTAGATTGACTTAATTGTTTTGTGTATCTAAAGTCTCAATTGGCAAATGCAGAGCCTTGAGTATGTTTCTGAAGATTATGGAGGCCGTGTTGAGCTTGCAAAGGGCTACTACAAGGGCCTGTCAGATTCCCTGTCAAAGAATTTCAAAGGATCTGGACTCATTTCCAGCATGCAACAATGCAATGATTTCTTCTTCCTTGGAACAAAGCAGATATCCATGGGAAGAGTAGGCATGAAAGTCTAACCAAATGATCTCCTTTTTTCTTTTATATCTGCTAGAAAGTTGTTATTTTTACCATAGAGCTTGACACCTTTTTGCTACAGGTGATGACTTCTGGTTCCAGGATCCAAACGGAGATCCGATGGGAGTTTACTGGCTGCAAGGGGTCCATATGATCCATTGCGCCTACAACAGCATGTGGATTGGTCAGATTATAAAACCTGACTGGGATATGTTCCAATCTGACCATCTGTGCGCCAAATTTCATGCTGGATCGAGAGCTATTTGTGGAGGACCTGTATATGTGAGTGACTCGGTGGGTGGGCATGATTTTGAACTCCTCAAGAAACTTGTTTACCCTGATGGTACCATTCCCAAGTGCCAAGATTTTGCCCTACCGACAAGGGACTGCCTCTTCAGGAACCCTTTATTTGACAAGAAAACAATTCTCAAGATTTGGAACTTCAACAAGGTATTCATTTATTTTGTCTACAAGGACTTGGATAAAACAATGTTTTATTATTTTGGATATATAGTAGCTGTCTATATATTCTTTGTTTTCCATATAGTTTGTAAATGAATAAAAAAAATAAAAAATATTTATTTTGTATTGAAAAAATATTTACTGAGTGTGGGTTTTAATTGTGTAATAAATTAAGTGAAAGTTATGATATATTGATTTTTTTAGTGAGTTTTTTAATATTATTTTATGAATATTTATAATATTAAAAAATAAAAATTGGAATTTAATATATTAACGAGATTAATTTGTTTTTTGAATTTATATCTTTAATTTTTAAAATTAATTTTGATATTTATAATTTTTAGAATAAAATTATATAACAACTATTCAATTTAATTTGAAATATAATTGTTTCATTAACGATTATAATATTAAGAAACATAATGTTTTATTATAATTTTTCAAGTTTAATAAACTTATTACTACATAGAAAATATAAAAATACAAACTCATTTTTTTTTATTTACTCTCTCTTTTTATTCTGTCATATAGTTGTTATCTTATAAAAATAAACACCTTAATTACAACCTTAATTACAGTATTTTCACACTTGAAGACAACTCTTTATTTCTTTCTATTTATAAACAATTATTTTAACACTGTTTCCATACCCAACATGTCTCAAATAAACAACGATATTTCTTTATATGGTGTTCGCCAAATTGTTTATTAAGGATAAGGTTATTGATGAAGTCAAATGGAACTAAAATGGCATGTTGGACTTCGCAGTATGGAGGTGTGATTGGAGCTTTCAACTGCCAAGGAGCTGGATGGGACCCCAAGGAGCAAAGGATCAAGGGCTACTCAGAATGCTACAAGCCACTGTCTGTTTCTGTTCGTGTTACCGACATTGAATGGGACCAGAAGAAAGAGGCTGCTCAAATGAGTGAGGCTGACGAGTTCATCGTCTATCTCAATCAGACAGAGGAACTGCTACTTGTATCGCCAGAATCTGACGCAGTTCAAATTACCATCCAACCATCTACATTTGAGATCTTCAGCTTTGTGCCCATCAAGAAGCTAGGCGGCACCAGTATCAGTTTTGCTCCTGTTGGGCTGGCCAACATGTTTAATAGCGGCGGCACAATTCAAGAAGTGGAGTATTTTGATTCTGAAGCGGAGACTTGTATAAAGATTGAGGTTAAAGGCGGAGGGAGTTTCTTATCTTACTCAAATGCATCTCCAAAGAAGGGTTTCTTGAATGGGGCTGAGGCGGCTTTTCAGTGGCTGGATAACGGCAAACTGTCCTTGAATCTCCCTTGGACTGAAACCGCTGGTGGCGTATCTAATGTTGCTTTTCTTTTTTGAAGTCTCACAACTTGTTTAGTCGTAGAAGTTTGAAGCCATGGCGACTAAGCATCTAAAATAAACCAGATTTTGAGAGTGATTTAGAGTGTATTAATTTGATTTTAAAGTTTTTTTTATTTGAATATGTATATTTAAATTTTATTTAAAATATTTTTAAAACATAAAAATAAACAAAATTCTCATCTAGGGTTTTTTACACGGGGATACTAAAGAACAAAAAGCTTCTAGCATTGGGCAGTGAATTAAGGAGAGCCTTTTATGTCTTTTATTAAAAAAAAAAAAACACAAAACACCAACTATTATTAAACTGATCTAGAATTCTTACTCATCAATAAGAAAATCTGTATTGCTAGACAATTCCTCTAATTTTTAGGCTCTTAATCCACCCTCACATGGATGTAAATCTTATTAACTTGATGACTTAATGCCCACTAAATAAATTAATTTCAATGAATTTTACTACTTTTTAAATTTAGAAACCATAAAAAATAAAACTAAATGGCAGGATTTATTATGATATTAGTGTTATCTTATGAAAGGAAAATATAATACGCCCTAATTCTAATCTTCCATTGCATTGCTTTTATCACTTTAACTAGCAATGCATAAGTAAATTAATAAAAAAAAAATCTATAAAGTCGTATTCATAGTAATGGGTTTGCAAGTTAACTTGGTTTAAGTTGGATTTTGTTTTTTATTTTAATTATTATTTTTTTAATTTTATCCTTTAACATTGGGTTGTTTGATAATTAAACTTCATAGTTTTATTCAATTTACTTTTGATAGGGTTACCTTGGTATTATAACCAGATCATAAATTTTATATGCTAATCTAGATGGGCTCGGGTCAAGTTTTCTTAACCTTTTTTTAATTATATTTTTTTTTTAATTTTATCTATCAACATTTTATTTGTTAGAAATTGAGTTTTGAATTTTTTTTATTTTTATTTATATAAAATGATCAAGTTTTCATTTAATTTTTACTTTGTTATCAAATAAAATTCTTCAATATTTAATTTTTTTTAAAATGATTTTTTTTAATTTTATCTATCAGCATTTGATTTGTTAGGTATTAGTCTTTGTGATCTTTTTTTTTTTTTTTCTATGACGTTATTGTCCATAATTACAGGTTACTGAGTTAACCTAGTTTGATAAAAGTCTTTTTGTTGCTTTTTTTTAAATTATCTCTTTTAGTTTTGTTTTTTAACGTTGAGTTATTTGAAAATTGAAATTAATAATTTTAGTTAATTTGCTTTTGAAATAGTTACTCTGATATTACAACTAAATCACATATTTAACATGTTAAGCCGGATATATCCAAATCAGGTTTTTTAATTTTTTTTTATTATTAATTTTTTATTTATATTATTTAAATTAATCAAACTTATTAAACTCAATAAAACGCATCTTAGATATATATATATATATATATATATATATATATATATATATATATATATATATATATATATATATATATATATTAAATGTTTGCATCATCGGACTCCGTCCATCTAGTGTTTTCTATAAATGAACAAGTGGTCACTTCTGACGTCTCTACCGCGCCCGCCCGCAGAAGAGGTTAACAAGTACACTTTCGAAGCTGTAGATATTTTCAGTGAATGATGACTGAATTGGAACTTTTAAGTCCACAACCACACAATTTTACTTGGCCAATATCTATTTGCCCTATTTGTTAAGACAGTATTTGCTCAAATCTCGGAACGTCTAGGATCATAGTCCGACAACATTGTTTTGGCCTCATCATACTATCGTGCCGGCATCCTTGACATCCTTAACAAATGCAATTGGGCAATCGAGGAAACAATCAACGTGGGGGGGCACTTGATTACAATGAGAAAAAACAATATCCTAATGTTTTATAAATAAGGGATAAAAATTCAGATTGGATCAAAACATAATAAAATTTAAAATGCAAGTATGATACTCGCAACAACTCGTAATTTCTTCCGTATGTTAATAATATTTTTTTACAAAATTAATTTGAAACTTTTAAAAATAATAAAAATATATCATGTATGTAATTGTTTAAAAGAATAGTAATATTTATTTGGCACTCAAAATAAAATAAATTAAAAAAAATAAGGGACACACCTAACTATGCGCATTCACTTTGTTACATTAATTTGTTTTTATTTTTTAAATTTATTCTTTAATATTATGTTTTTTTAAAAATTGGCTATGGTAATTTGTTTTTATGTGTGCATATGGGTGCCTTGCAGTGTAGAGGGATATTTTGTCACTCGGTTTATCAAAATAAGATTCAATTTATTAATTTATAAAAATTGGAGGTTTATGGACCAATTTTGAAGCTTAAACAAATACTAAGTCCCTTATTTTGCTAACAACAAGGACTAATTTGCATAGTCAAGCGAAGGTTTTTTTTTCAATCACTCCATTTTTTTTCTAATTTGATCTTTCAAATTAACTTTATTTGATATTTGACTTGGCAGTTTATTTTAAATGCCTAGATATGAGGTTTTTACAATGTCTAGGACAAATCTTAGTATATGGTTTGATAAAATAAAATATATTATATTTATGTTAAGCAATTAAGAGGGACCAAAATTGAAGCTCAAACAAATATGGTGGACTAGGGTAAACATGCAAGGTAACTTGGTTGGTGCATGCATATGCTAGCGCGTGGGGATTATCCACCATAAACAAGTGGTGTGTGAGGTTTTTTTTGTGGCTGAACACAACTATTCACCAATGAGTTTGTTTCGTCATGGCACAAACTTCATAATGAGGTAGCGCATGTAACATCTTGAATTGTGGCCCATTTGTTTTCGTTCATCCTCCCTCTTTTCTCTCTCATCTACTCGAGACTACCACTACTCTAAAAAACATAAAAGTGTCCTGACATTTTATTTTTTTCATTCTTTTGATTGATTTTATTTTTTAATTTCTCCTCTCAGTATTTGGTTTTATTTATTTCTTATATTAATTTTGGATCTTATTCTTTTGATTGCTATTTTTTATTTGAATCATTTTATTAATTGATTTTTTTTAAAATTTCATCCCTTAACATTAAGTATTTTTTTTTGTTAAATTTGGTCCCTATTTTTTATTGCTATTTGTTTTGTTTTTTTTTTTTTTAATTTTACCCATCAGTATTTGGTTGAATGAGAATTTGATTTTATTATTTTTGCAGGTTTACCTTTCAAGAATTCTAGCCTTATGACCTAAGTCATGTGTTTGAAAGATTAGTCGAGTTGACTATCAACAAGAAATTAGACATCATTCTTCTCATCTTTAATTAATTAATACTTTTTTCCGAGTTTTTCCTAAATTAGCACAGTGGGAAAACTTATTTCTCAAATCAGTACAATTGAGAAAATAATTCTCACTCTAGCACACAAATAATGGTTGCACTTGCACATGTATTAAATGGGTAAACTTATAGGACACACATATACTACATGCGCGTTAAAATATTAGCCACTCTCGTCTCAACCATTTCAGCTCCCTGTCCAGCAAACACACAATTTAACATAGACACAAAAACAACAACAATAGTTGAAGCCAATATTTAACAGAATTACAAAAACAACAACAATAGCCAATAACTAACATAAACACCTAATTTCTATAACAAGTAAATTTATAATTAAAAAAATTAATCTCAACACCAAAATAATTCATTGCAATAAAGAATATCAATTAAATTACATGGTTAAACATCTAACAAATTAACATGTCGATGGGCTTACACCATCAAACCAACGAGCATGACATTATGATGCATGAACACGGTCATCCTCCTCTACTGTATTGTCAAAATGATGAGCCTCCACAACCTCGTCAAGTGAAGAACAACACGATGAGAACCAAGTATTGAAAACATTATGCACAGCATCGTCGGTAGTGTCATGAAATGTGGTTGCAGCTCTCTGGCCCTCGTGTATTAAAAAAGTCACCTAATATATTAGAAAAGAACATATTATCATTTTTAAGATATAAATAAGAATTTTATTACATATTAAAAAAATTAATCCATACATACCAATCTATTATATCTGGGTGCAAGAGGCCCATAATTCTCCAGATTATGTGTTGGTTGACGCGTAGTGTCAGATGGACTTCTCGTAATACGCTCATATGATGATGTTATTAATCACTTTGTTATGTTCATATACCAAGACATGTAAAGATATAACTCAATATGAAGATACAACTCTATAAATATGTGATATCTCATTGCATGCCACAAATTGATATATTATGCATGAACCATTGACCAATCATCTTTCTCTTTACCTCAATGATTAACAACATGCAAGTCATCAAGTGTGTCAACATCATTAGGTATGTGTTGATGCAATCCAAACTAACGCAATACCCGATTAGGATAATGCACCTTAACTATGACAAAATAATGTATAGGGACCACTGATAGCCATAAATCACTTCCCTCCATGTATAATAGAGATGCTCTTCCAATCAAATTATCAGTTTAAGGTGTCCATATCACCTATGAAACCATAAAAAATATTTATCAAAAACATTCACACAAAAAATAAAGTTAAATAAGAAAATGAATAATTGACTTCAAGCATACCCGGTGAGGCTTATGTGAATCCAACTCGTCTTGATAGAACTCAAGAATATGAGTGGGATTTTGTGTAAAACTCTTAGACTTCTCCTAACCTAAGTAACATGTTCAAGACAATTAAGATAGATAATTTTTTTTATATAGAAAACTTAAATTTAATAATGTGTTTATTATTATTATTATTATCAAGCTCCAATTAACATTGATCTTCCTGTAATCGTGTCAAGCATCTAATTTCTTTAAAAATCAGGATGACCGATGTGAAGATGCTTCCACGATCATAACTTTATATTAACAATAAAAAAATTAGTAAATATTTAAATTAACTTTATTTAATTAATATAATATCAAATTATACCTATAGAAACAGTAAATATCCGGTGATTTGTTTCCTTTCTGACATGCATGCGTGGTAAAGCTAAAGATACAAATATGCAACTATCGTCGATCCCCAACTATAGTTACAGATGCCAAAAAAGTTTTTTAAAAGTGGTAGAAGGTAACATGAAACTGCATTACCTATCAAACCGATGAAGATCATGGCCCGAAGCATATGCATTATGCATGCTCTAGTATAATAATGCATTACAATCTCTATAGTGCCCTCTGGTGGGGTCTCAAGACTCTCATTTGACCATGTCAACCTAATATAATTCCCTTTATATCCTTCAGGAGGAGGCACTTTTCCCAATAGAGGAAGACATAAATCTTTCTATAACAGGAGTTCCATCTATCAGAAGGTTAAATAACATGGCAACATCTTGTAATGTTAGTGTCATCTCTTTAACATAAAAATAAAATGTGTGGGTCTCTCGTTTTCACTGCCACACTAATGCTACAATCAAATTTTGATCAATATTTATACCTCATAGGTGGTTGATCTATAAAAATCCAGCCTTGATGACATATAGATGAACACAATCATCTAGATCCATCGAGGCATGATGACGAGGTTTCATCAAACCACCCTGAGATTCTCATGAAACAAATATGAACATAAGTATTAACAACATTTATAATTTATCATATGACCATGTTATATATATAAAAAATTAACTTACTTGTTGAGCCCAAATATCCTCGGATCGATGCTTATGTTGCAATCGCATAATAAAAAAATCATCAGGACCTGGAAATAATAAGAGCTCCTTCTCTCATATGCTACGACATTTTGTCATAGATCTACCTCTCCTAGTTTATACCATGACATGTACTTGTGTCGAAAATGTTAAAAGATATAGATTTAAAGGATAAAAAAAATAACTTAACATGGAGATATAAAATAAAAATCTCAATTCAAAACAAAAGTTTTCATTTACGTTATCCACTTTGACATGTTTTTCTATTATAATCAGTTACATCGAATAAGACACATCTATTTTATGTATGCCAGTTTCTGACATCCATCTCATTATACAAATGAGTGGATATTCGTTGACCATTTTCAACTCTCCATCTAGTTATCAATCCTTCTACTTATGGCCTAATATAACCAGACCTTGATGGAATATAAGGTAAGGGTTCAAAATAAAAACCATACGAATTTTTGTATACGAATTTTTGTAAATGGCTTCAAAGTCAACATGTCATATTGTACAACATGCAATGAAGTGTGAACATGGTCAATGATACAACTGTCATTTACCACACTTACACGTTCTTTGATTAAATCAAACCATTCATCGAAACTTTCTTTAACTACCAATTATTATGGGGGTCTCAACTTCAAAAACACCATCTTAAATATTAAATATACCTGGATTATGTGATCTTGACTTTAATGCATTAACAATAAGTTCAACAAGCACTTGTAGAGGCCACAATACATCACAACTAATGAAATCATTAACTATAACTCTTTGATCAACAAAATAGGTATTGATCATAAAAAAAAAGTTATTTGCATTATAACCATTACAAGCAAACCATGAACAATTTTCAAGACAAATTTTAAAATATTTGACAAATTAATGGTCATATATTCATAACAATAACCACCATCATATGAGAGAACCAATCTTTTTTTGTTCAATAAGCCATTCTTTGATTTGATCATTTCTATTAACATATCATCATACATAGTAACAAATTTTCATCTTGAAGGCTCTTGACACATTTTATTTAATAGTTTTTTCAACGCCACACCTTGAATCTTTTGTTGAAATTACTCACAAAGTGGTGAGAACAATAACGATACTACCCATCTGGCTTGGTTCATATTCGTGACATAACATTCTTAATTGTCACATGTCTATCTAAAATTATACATAATCCAGTACATCTACTCATGACATGTCGGTGAATTAAATCTAAAAACCATATGTAGTTACTATCATTTCTTCTTCAACCAAAGCATAACACAACAAAAAAAACCCATTATTTGCATCATAAGAAACTGCAATCAAAATTTTTGCCTTGTACTTTCCATATAAGTGAGTCTCGTTAATACTTACTAGTGAATAAAAATATTGAAACACTTGAATTAAAGGTCCAAATGTCCAGAATACTCTCCCAAATATTGTTTTATCATCATCAACCATCTTATGAAAAGGTCCAAATATTGTTGAATTAAAGGACCAAATGCCCAAAATACTCTCCCAAATATTATTGTATCATTATTAACCATCTTATAATCTCACTCAACAACTGTACTAGGATCTGATTCTTTTAAAACTAATAGCATTCTAGGCAGTATTTGAAAAGAATCCTCATTTGATCCAAACAACCTCTCAAATATTTTCTATTTAACCAACCAAGCTTTTTCATACGATATATCACACAAAAACTCTCTATGGATAGTTGCTTGAATGGTTGCAATTTTAATATTTATTTCATCTTTGCCAATAGTCAACATCATATTAGCAGCAAAATTAGAGTCAATTTGAAGGTGGGCTTGTATAACCATTGGATTGTGACATGTGTGGGGCTCTTTCAATTTTTAAATCTCAAATGAATCATAATTCTTGTGATATCCCCCATACAAATACCATTGATATAATGGTTTATGCTTACGCTGTAACTGCACATAAGTGGTGGTTGAACATTGCATTTTGTATTGAAATGAATTTTTTACATGCTACCGCTTAATTGCATTAAATCAACCTTGGTTTTGAACATTTGTCTAACCTCCAACTTAGTACTTAATCCTGAATTCCTACAACTTAAAGCCCAATCAAAGTTAATCATATGAGCGGACCCAGTAACATCTTTAAATTAAAAAATAAAGGGTCTCATTGTTTAGTTTATTGGCTCACCTTGTTTATTTTCCTCAACTACATCATCGATATGACAATCATTTTTCTCATCACTCAATTCAAATTCATCATAATAATATGGAGTTGCTACCATACCCAACCGAGGTTCCATATGTATCATTTTTTGAATTAAGGATAGGTTCATTGCATCACCAATTGTCCTAGACGGACAAGCTGCATGTGATGATTTTGTGGTCCTTTGACTATAACCTAGGACCCGAGTCAACTCCAAACACAAAGGGTTTTCTACTCAAATAGAACTCTATTATTTGCAACACTTTTACAGTGATCAATCTAATTATTGCATTAAAACTCATATCACTAGTAATGACCACATCGACATAACATTTTGGATGACCCCCACCCAACATCCTCCAAGTAACATCAATGTCAAATTCAGTCAAATTTGTTAAATTAACTGTCTAATCTCAAACTACATAACTTGGTACTTTCTCGATGATAAATGATACTATTACCACTGTTGATGATTTTACCACCGTAAATAACATAAAATTTCCATAATAGAAGACATGTTTTGTAAAATCACAACAAAACACAATGCTAATATATTAATATAGAAAATTATTCAAGTTACATTAAAAAATTCAAAATTAACAAAAATCATAAACTAAACCCTAAATAACAAAATTAACACTATAATTTATTGATTTCTCTTACTAAATTAGTATATACGTAATTATTGTTTGTGTGCTAGAATAAGAATTATTTTTAAAACTATACTAATTTTAAAAAAAGTTTTTTCACTGTAATAACTTTGGGAATTTTTTTTTTCTTGATCTGTTTCCAAAACAACGTTCGTTATGTTTTCTATAAATGAACAAATTGTCACTGCTGATGTCTCTACCGTACCCGCCCGCAGAAGAGGTTAAAGCGAGTGCACTTTCGAAGCTGTTGATATTTTCAGTGAATGATGACTGATTTGGAACTTTTAAGTCCAAATCCACAGAATTTTACTTGGCCAATATCTATTTGCCCTATTTGTTAAGACAGTATTTGTCTCGAATCTCGAAAAGTCTAAGATCATAGTCCGACAACATTGTTTTGACCTCATCATATTATCGTGTCGGCATCCTTGACATTCTTGGAATTAGACTCGTACGAAGCATCCTTAAATGCATCGAATATGTATATTTCCTCGGTGAAAAGAAATTGACCTCTCTTGTTTTCTTCAAAATCCATCCTGCCATCATAACTCGAAATTAAGCTCAGATTGAACTTCGTGCTATTTTGCAAAGGAAAACAATGCTCGATCGGTTACCTCGCTTTTAAGGCTTTCAAACCATATAAACAAAGGGAAAAAATATTAGTCATTGGACAAAGGAAATAAGTTATTGACATCAAATTTCTAGTTGTTTCTAACTTGTAGATCACTACTTAAAAAAATATGTAGAATTGAAGGTGGTCTGGGATTGAAAATCATTTCTTTTAAACGGGCAGTGTCGTTCAATTTTGAATTGAATAATTGGCATAAAAGTATAGACTTTAACTAACTTCCCCAGAGAGTTATTGATAAAAATAAAATTAAGAAAATAGTTCTATTATTTTGGGTAAGATCTAACAAAAATATCTTTCCATTTGATGTTCATTAAAAGACCCAAGCTGACAGAAATTGACGTTCAACAACGGTGTCCAACAGCAAGTCAAAACTCTACAAACAGCTAGGAGAAATTGCTTTAGACGTCACTCCAAATTCCAACAGCCAAATTGACCGGTTGAGCGGCATATAACATACACCTGTAGTAATGTGGACAAACCATAATTTGAACTTAGTTTTCGTCATAACAAGAAAGTTGGGACTTTTCAAAATTATCCATACACAGAAAAATCCCACATAACCTTGAAACCAGGAAAGTGAAAGTGTAATTTCCATGCAAAGACAATACACCTGTAGTCACGCTCAAATAATTTTATTTTTGTTTGAATCTATCCATTAAGCACTTTTTGGGTTTGCTGAACATCCTTTCACGTAACTCCTGCGTATTAATCCATCATTCAATTTCCATATATCGATGAGATGTGTGAATAGTGACTTGAGACCATTTTCTTGAGAACACCCCTCAAATTCATATATCCTTGTGATGTGAATAATTATAGAAAACTGGTGAGCATAATGATTATATATGACGTAAAATCTGAATGAAGTTGAAATTCCAAGTCTTATGCCCTCTCCTCTGCATCGCAGGAATGAATAGTGAGTATTACCATGCTTAATACTGCTTTTTCAAATAATAATACATATTTATTTATTTTTATTAATGTGGATGTCCAGACAGCTTATGCATATCTCGACTACTTTTACGGGTTCTGAAGTTAATGGTCATATAACTCTCCACTGACCCTAAAATTTATAAGAGTCAAACTAATAACTTCTAGAGAATAAATTCATAGAGTTTTACTAGTTAAATTACACCTCTTAAAATTAATAATACTCATTTATTAGAAATATGTAGTGTGCCGTCTGATGTGAATAACATAGCATGAAAAGAGATCAAAGGGATGCTCCAAATATATATGCACCACAACAATCAGTCATCACAATCGCGGAAAGGGTATGATATGCTCGGTGTCATGATCACAACAATCAGTCATAACAATTTTAAGCCTCATAACGTTTCGTTTTGCATGCTATTTCATATTTATAATGTCAAAAAAAAAATCTGATATGATTTGACTCTCAATTTCATTCAACAATTTTTAATTTTATCAATTAAAAAAATAAAACAACAGGGACAAGATTTAACACAAAAACAAAAAAAAACAATCTTTTTTTATTGTCCATGAGATATGAAAAACTGCAATTTAATCCTTAAAATTTTTATTTTTTAATTATTATCTTTTTTGAGAGTTTCACGTTTTAATTTTAAATTTTATTTACTCTACGATGTTTTAGTCTCTAAAACTTAAAAAAAATGAAAAATAGTGTAAAAAAGAGGGGAGATACGAAATCATTAGTTGGCCACATTTTTATTATAAAAAAGGTTAATATTGATGACAATAAATTCCTCTTAAAAAAAGAAGTTGCATTGAGGTACTTTTTTTTTTATGATTCATGTCACCAAAAAAAGTATATTAAGACTAGGGAGATTCTGTCTGACTTACTTTAATTTTGGATTTTTTTTTGACATATTTAAGGGTGTTTTGATGTTGAAAATGACTTTAGTGAGATGTTTATAATGCTTCATTAGTGTTTTTAGGTGAAAATATGGTTGAAAATGAATTTTTGGTGTCAAAAAACTCAAACAGTTTTTCGACACCCTCTAGTGATTGGAAACTTTACCAATAGTAGATAGGGGTGAGCATTTTCCATTCGATTCGGTTTTTATCTAAAACACAAACCAAAATAAAATTTTAAAAAACTGAAAAATTCAAACCGGAACCGGTTCAAACTAACCAGTTTCGGTTCGGTTTGGTTTTTTTAACATAAAAACCGGAAAACCTGTTTTTTCCTTCGAGCTTCACCGTAAGCTATCATTCAAGCAAGAGTTTATCAACGAAAATAAACAGAAACATCTCAAAGCACTATATTAATTTTCAATATAATCGAATTATAAACATAAAGTATTTTAAAAAAAATCAACAATAAAAAAAGTTACAATCACAACCAAAAGCAGGGAAATTCAGGCTACAGTTAGATTAGCAAAACACATCAATATGCAAAAACTTGCATTTGCTCCAGCCATGGACACTCATCTTCTCTTTATAATAAGTATTCAGTGCCTAAAAAGAAGGCTTGAATTGGGAAGTGAAAAAGCCTATTGAGTCGAAGAAATCTTGCAGGTAGGACTCTGATTTTGTCTCATTCTTATCATTGTTTTTCTTATAAGCAGTAGAGAACCTTCCACTGGCTATACCTTTAGTTACAATTACAGATTTGTGCGTGAAGGTGAAGGTGTGAAATGTGTGAGGGAGCGAATTAGGAGAAAGGAGAAGGACGGCCGGAGTCCAGTGGACGCTAGGGTTAAGAATAAGCACGTGTTTTTTTTTCTTTGTATTTATAGTACCCCCAACTAAACCAGTTCGGTTCGGTTGGGATTTTGCTAGTTTCAGGTTTCTGAAACCAAAACCGAACTGAACTGAAATTTTTTAAAAAAATTTTAATCGGTTTAATCTGTTTTTTTTTACAGTTCGATTTTTTTAGTTATTTTTTTCTAGATTTTCTGGGTTTAATCGGTTTCTCGGTTTTTTTTCTCACCCCTAATAGTAGATGTATGCTACTTCAAATGTCACCTTCTGTTAAGGGAAAAATAAAACAGAAAGCTAGGTGCGCGGGCTTGGACTTGCAAGATCATGCGGGCTTGCCTTTCTTTCTATTGGGCCTAGCCTCTTAGATCTAGTCGCCTAGCCTCTTTCTATATTCCTTTAGTCTCTTTTTTCCTTTGGTTTCCATTGAAATGCACTATAAATAAAATAATTAAATTTGAATTTTTATTTATTTTTTCATTGTTTTAAATAATATCATTGGTTTTTATGGTAATACTAGGAATTGTTTAATTATTATATACTTGAAATGCAACAAAATTCAAAAATTCACTTATTAATATCCATGAAAATAAAGTTTCTTTCTTTCTTTTTTTAATAGATTTTCTTGCATGATTTTATCAGATTAATTAATTCTTTTTCTTTAATCACATACAAAATATCGAGGCATTATTTTAATGCTTTTTTAAAAAATTCTTTTCAAATTAGTATAAGTTTTTATTTAAAAAATTGGTGCTTTTGATTATAAAACAAGCTTTTGTTAAAACATTTTAAAAATACATTCATAAATAAATGGGGTTTAGATAGAAGAATTACATATTTCCTACCATTTTTTTGGAGCTAATAAAAATATAATTTTATTCAAACAAAAAAATACATGAATAAGTAAAGAATCATTCATATAATAAAATTTATTTATTTTATTTAGTGTTTAAATTATTGTCTTCCATACACATGTCTATTTTAATTCTAAAAAAAATAAATGAAAAGATATTTTGAAAATCTGCTTATACCATCGGGCGAGAAAATAAAAGGTACAAAAAAAAAACTAATTCTTGAGAGTTTAATAGTTGTATGATTATAATGAGCTGCTTGGTATGTTTCTAGAGAATTTTAAAGTATAAAACAAGCATAAAATATAGATTCTAAAAAATCAGACACCATCTTGTTGGCTAGAATCTTAACCAATCAATGGCACGTCATATTTATTTTTTCTTTAGAAAAATAGGGCAAGTGATATATTTTTTGCCTATGTGTTTTTTTAAAGAGAAAAGTCAGGTGTATAGGCCTAACCTTCTACATGCATCACACTTCTTTATCTTGGCTCACATATGCTAGCCAGCACTTTTAAGCCTAAATACCTTATCTCTTTTTATATTGCCTTTAAGTTTTTTTTTTAATTTGTTTTTTTCTTTAGACTTTGAATAAAATTCACTATAAGTAAAATAATAAAAATTATATTTAGAATATTATTCAATTAAATATCATTCTTTTTTTTCATGGTTTCCATATAAGATTATAACTTTTTTTGGTAATATATAGTAGCAATCATTTTGCTAGTTGATTGCTATATGTGAATTTATAAAAAATTTACAATATGATCATGAATATTCAATGAAAGTGAAATTTCAGTTTCATTATTTTAATTTTTTTATATGGTTTTCTTAGATTAATTATTATTCTTTTCCCTTCAATTAAATACAAAATATCTTCACATAATTTTTTATTTTATAATTAAGATTTGCTTTCATGTTCGTTTTAATTTTTTCTTAAACTGATTTTTCACAAAAAAACATGTTTTTTTCATAAAACAATCATAATAATAAAATTAGATATTTTAATTAAAAATATACATTTTATTTTTTTAGTTCAAATCATTATAATCTTTGTGGTATTACTTTTTATTCAATAAACTATGCTATAAATAAAAAAAAAAAACTATTTTTGATCTAAAATAAAGATAAAAATTATATAAATTAAAAAAAGGCAATTTTAACGAAAGAAATTCTTCCTAATTTTATTTTGTTTTCCTTTCTATAAATACCTATTTTTATTATTAAATAATTAAATAAAAAAATAAATTCTAAAAATTTCCCACTAAAACAAGTAAGCAACTATGCTAGTCTTGATCTATAATCTAAATGTCTCCAACAAACCTTGGATTTCACTCTCAATTTAAATTTCAAATAAAAATACATTTTTTCATTAAAAAAGAAAGAGGAAGATCAATAGCAACAAAAACATATCATGTTTTGATCCGATGTAGGTTTATCAAATACAACAAGTTTGTGTGATGTGAAACTGTGGTTATTAGAGTTGAATAAGAAAGGTTTGGACTCAGGTACTAATCCAGGCCAACTATCAAGAGGTGAGATCTAACAGATTTTATTATTGAGTGATCATTCTTAATATCACCTATACTAGAATAACACATACCAATCAAGTCAAACTTGAATTCAAAGCCTTATATAGATGAATCCTCAAACATCAATGGGAGTGAAGCAAGAATTGTGTTGACAAGCCTAAAAGGGTAGATTTTTTATTATGGGTTTTGTTTTGGGTTTGATTCCTCCAATAATATGATAGATTATGAGGCACTATTGGTTGGTATCAACTTGATTTAAAGTATTACTATTTACCTTCGTTATATTTTTAGTGATTCCTAACTAGTGGTGGGGTAATTCAAGGAATAATTTGAAGACAATGAACCTTTAATGATTAAATACCAATATAAAATGTTAGCACATCTAAACTTAAAAGAGGAAATAAGGCAAAGAAATTTTCATTAAAAAATTACACTAAAAAAAAAAAGGGTTCACCTCCTCTCTAGGGTTTCAAGCAATAACCCAATAGAATCACCTAATGATGTTTGGATTGAGATGTTAGAGAGGTTAAACATAAAAGACAAGAAAAAAAATATAGTATTTGTTATATAAGTTTATATCTAGAAAAGATTAGAGGACTCTAATTAAACAATATCTGCTCATATGAGAACTACCGTGGAACATGATATAAGCTATTAGATTAGTAGGACGTGCAATACGATATTGTCTCCTAAATGGTGAATTGTATAGAAAGTCAACCACTGTTCATCTATTTAAATATATATGTTCACAAGAAAATAGATATGTGTTGAGGGAGATTCATAAAAGGATTTGTGGAATCTATATTAGAGCTAAGGTTCTAGCTACCCAAATTAAATAGACAGACTTGTGTTGGCCTACTATATTAAAGGGTGCCACTGACTTGGTAATGAAATGTGATAAATTTCAGATATTTGTTGTTGTGCCCCGCTAACCTTTAATTGAACTGATTATCATTGCATCTCCTGGCCTTTTACTCTATGAAGAATGGACATATTATAACCATTCCCTCAAACCTCAATAAAAAGATAAATTCTATTGGTAGATGTTGAGTATTTTATAATATGGATAGAAGCATAAGCTTTAACATAGATAAATATAAACAAGGTCTTTTTATTCCTAAAATAAATAATATTTTCAGGTTTGGCCTCCCTAGAGTTTTGATCATAGACAATAGAACCCAATGTAACAATAGAAATACCAGAGAAAAGTGTTAGAAGCTCAACATTGAACATCAGTTCTCCTTAGTGTCACACCTAGACTAATAGATAGGTAGAGCTTATTTTTTAACAAGAGGATAAAATAAACTAAATGTGAATGGGCCAACCTCATTGACAAAATTTTATGGGCCTGTAGGACAACAAAAAAAACTTTTACAAAAAAAACACCATTTATTCTCATATATGATACTGAAGTCATCATTCATATAGAGATAGGATGCCCTTTAGGATATTACACTTCTCCCTAGAAAAAAATTAAGAAAGAACTAAGAACTAAGAACTAAGAACTAACCTGGATCTATTATAAAAAAAACCTGGTTCATAGCAGCAATAAGGGATGAAGACTTTAGATATAATGTAATCCAGTACCATAATATCAAGGTTTTCCCAAAATATTATAAGATGAACAATCCATAGTTCATTTTATTACAATAAAAACATAAAGTTCAATAAGATAAATACAAGCATAAGATAAAATGCAAATATAAAGAAAGTCTAGGCTCTACCATCCTCCTTGTTGGGCTTTTAAAAAATATTTTCCCTATAAACACTAGCCTTTACATGCCGATGAAACAACCCATTGAAATTAAAATGATCATTTGGAAAAAAAACCTCGACTAAAATTAACATTAATGTTCTTAATTAGCCCTATTATTGAAATAGAGGTCACTCATTAAATCTATTATCTCATCATCTACAACTACTTGAAAGGTAGTAGAGTTTCTATATATTGCCCTAAGCTCATTAGGGTTATTCCTAAGCTCTCGCATATAGTATACCTTTGCTTGAGTAGCTTCAAAAGTAAGTCGTATGCGACCCCATTCAGTTTGGGTATTACCCAATGTGGATTCCAATTCCTCAGTCTTTCTCCGATAAAAAACTATCTATCGGTTAACAAAGCAATAATAAGTAAAAAAAATATGAATCTTTTTCTCTAACCACAAACTAGTACAATGTTCTGGCCTCCTAAAGTTGAGCCTCAACACTTATATGGATAGATCTAAATTTCTCTAGTTCTTTTAACTGCTAAGGGCCCCTTTCAGCCTTACATCTTTTTCTTAATAATGTTTACTTTTAAATGGACTAAAAATGTTAAAAGAAAAAAAAGAGAGCTTCTCATTTCAAAAGATAGTTTTTATGAGGTATTAAAAATCTAGTAAAGTTATTTCTCCATATAGTACCCATATCTTTTAGGAATTGAGACATTCATGATATGACACTCATGGTCACCATATTGTCATCTTTAGTAAAAATAGGTTACCACCAAGTAACACTCTCATGGCTTCACTTTCTCCCTTCTTTATATAAGGTCAGCAAAACCAACTAATAGTAGGTATTCTTGAGATGGAATACCTTAACTAAATCCAATCTGAGGATAAAAAGGTGGGAGGCAAGGGTAGAGCTGAGAATTTTTTCTACCCTAGGCTACTAAACAAATACACATACATTTTTTTTAATATCAATCATTAACTCATGTACATGAATTTGTCAAGTTAACAATAAAGTTTCAATTCAAATACACAAGCTAAAATATTAAAATATAAAGTTCAAAGCATATAAAACTAAAGTGAAAGTGAAAATAAACTACAATATTGAAGTTACGCCATTCGATGTTTTGTAAAACAGAATTCATCTATGATCAAATCTGAATTGATATCTTTAGCAAGCTCTTATTCAATATAAATCATTATAGAATATGCTAAGAACTCTTCTTTTATTTTATTACAAAGCACAATTTTAACATGTTTCATGGCTAAAAATGCTCACTTTGTGGTGGTAGTGGAAACAAGCAAAGTCAAAATAAGATGAATCAACATGTCAATCAAATGATAGTGTTGTAACTTATTTGTTACAACCAATCCTCAATATAATTTGAAAATGATAAACATATTTTGAAAGCTCTAATGATGAGTCACATCAATCTAATAATGCTCTCACTAAAATCTCAAATAATACATCTTTTATTTGTTGAAATCTTTAGGATAAAAATTCTCAACAAACTTGCAAATAACATCATCTTTAAATGATTTAATGTTGTCCTTAGGTTTTGAAGTAGAGCTAAATGCAAGGAATTCCATTATCCCATCACTAAATCTAGAATTTGACTATTCCAGCTGAAAATTTATTACTGGGTTAAATATATCATAATAATAGTGTTGATAAATTGTCATCAATCCTTGTTGCTTACATGAATGACCTGTAATATTTTTATATAAAGCATTCATATGTTGTATGTCAATCTTATATTATGTGCAAACAGATTGCACATGTGCAAAGAAAAGATCAAATCTAACATCTTTTAAAGTTTGAAGCAATGCTTTAGTAGTTGAAACAAAATTAGATTGAATTTATGTGTTGGGTAGTACTATATGATAAATGGAACAAGGAAATGTGTGTTGCTTTTCTTAAATTTTATAAGTTGAGTATATAAGGAAACAAGATGTGATCTAACATGAGGGGGGGATATGATTTTTGACTTTAGCTTAGGAAGACAAATATTTTAATGAAAAAAAGGGTGGCTAATTTGGTGGAAAAAACCTGTTTTTGTGGGCTAATTTAGTTAAGTGTAACTTGAATTGATTTAATATTAGTACATACTTTTTTTTACAGTAATTTTACTTGAGCTACAACCCACCCAAGCCTTCAATGTGGCTCCGCCCTTGGGTGGGGGGAGGCAATCAACCACAACAGTGTTTGAGGGAGAAGTGGTCATTACAGGAAAACGTGAAGCCTCGAATACACTTCTACAAAATGTCATTCTAGAAGTGACAAATCTAAAGTCACATTGGTGTCGACACTCCATCTCCTCAAAATATTTTTTTGTTTCCTTAATTATCTCCTCGATTGATTCAAATTCCTCTTTCTCGTGCTCGTCTACTTAATGATTTTTCTGCGACTACATGATAAAGCTGGTCCACCTAATATAACAATAAAGCATGATGTCAATAATGAGAAAATGGCAAAAAAAGTAAAAAGAAAGAAAGATATATTGTCTTAATTGATTATATAATAGTTTTTCTTGTATTAGTAAGGGGAGATATCGTATTACTCTCAGAAAAAAGACCTCTCTAAGAGGTAGTGCACCTCTATTTTTTGCATTCTCCATTAGCAATGTGGGTTTAGTGTATTTAAAAATGACCCATTCTTTTCTCCACCCGTGGATTGTTTCTAGTCTCCCCTTAAACATTTGTGTAAGAGGACTATTATGATGATGTTTAAAAGTAAAAAACCAAGCAATATCCTAACACCCTTATATGTATTCTGTTAACTCAAAATAATTTTTTAAAAATCTAATTAAAGGAATCTCTACAAGAAGTCTCATAAATTCATCAAAAACAAAGAGTGACACCACCAACCATTTAGGTGAAGCTGGCTCAAACATATTTCACGTATAAGGAATATGTCCCTGGCAAAATCATAAATAGAAACCCTATACCTATATCTAAACAAACATATAGGAACTATAATCTTTGTTTTTTTATAAATGGTGCTCCTAAGAGATTTGTTGATTCTATTGTATGGAATAGGGAGTCTTGTATGTTAACCCACTCATACCATTCTATTTAAGCCTTGTTTGTTTGCTGAAAAGTTGTTTTCTTTTGGAAACTGGTTTCTTCAGAAAATAAATTCCTGAAAAGTGAATTATTTTTCAATGTTTGGTAGTATCATGGAAAATAAGTTGGAAACTACTTTTTAATGTTTGGCTATGTCATGGAAAATGAGCTGAAAATAATTTGTTAATATTTTTTTCAAGTTTATTAAAATAACGAGGAACAAATCTTACAAATTAAAAAGTTGAACGAGATAAAATTAAAAAAAAATCTAATTTCATAAATTATCTCAAATAAAATAAATAAGAATCAAAATAATAAAGATCAAATCTAACATATAAAAAAGTTGAAAGATGATGAAATTAAAAAAAAAAATTTATAAATTATTTCAAATAAAATAAATAACAATCAAAAGAATGAAGATCAAATCTGATAGATAAACAATTTCAATTAAGAAAATGATAAGAGAAAAGCAAATAACAATCATTAAAATGAGGATCAAAGTTGATTTAAAAATCAAATCAAATCAAATTCTAAGGGATGAAATTAAAAAAATATTCAAAACAAAATATATAGCAATTAAATGTTTGAGGACCAAATTTGATATAATCAGTAAATAACATGATATTTCTAAATTTTTCACAACTTCTGAAAAATATTTTCCGTCCAAAATAAAAGGAAAACACTTTCTTGGAAACTAAAAAAAAATTTCTTTGACTGGAAAGTGTTTTTCGTTGACCAACTTTTCTAATGACAAACAAACACAGAAAAATTTGGAAAGTCATTTCTAAAAAACCACTTTTCATGAAACAAACGAGGCCTTAGTCTATTAACCATTGATTTTGTCACTATGCCAGGACAATGACTTTCCCTACCACCGCTCCTCTCATTATTAAGGTAGTGTTTGAGATTATGATAACAATTGTTTTTCAAAGTATTTTTATATTGAAATGCATTAAAATAGTATTTAAAAAAAATTATTTTTGATGTCAGCACATCTAAATGATTCAAAAACACCCAAAAAAATAATTGAAAGCAAAAAAATTCATGTTATTTTAAAAGCACGGTTACGCTACGATAACAAACTAAGTGTCATATTGAAATGCATAAAAATAGTATTTTTTTTAAAAAAAAAATTTGATATAAATACATCAAAATGACCCAAAAATACTATAAAAAAAAATTGAAAGCAAAAAAATTCATGTTGTTTTAAAAGCATGTTCACGCCACGATAACACACTATAGATGTGTTTGAGAATATGGTAGCGATTGCGGTTTAAAGTTTTTTTTCTTAGAAATATATTAAAATAATATTATTTTTTATTTAAAAAAATTATTTTTGATATCAGCACATTAAAATGATATGAAAATATAAAAAAATTAAATTTTAAAGGAATACGGTTTGCACTGCGTTTCCAAACACACCCTAAATATGCTTATTAACAACTCAACTTCTATAAAAATTAATGAAAAGTTTTTCTACCTTCTAACCTCAATAAAATCAAACTTGCTAGTCGGAATGGTCACTGAAAAATAAAGGAGTGGTCATCGGAAAGGAAGAGACTTGGAAGGTTAATAAGCTGGAAGATAAATACTCTAGCTGAAACAAGTAGAGAGGTAGATTTGGCATACACACTAGCCTTGAAGAGTGACTGATGGAGGAATGAGAAGCTGGGAATGCGTAAGCTTGTACACCCACTTACACGCCTTCAAAAAAATTAAAAAAAATCTATGTCAATGTGTATGCATGTAATTTCATATCACTCCTCACCTCATGCCATGCGTTCGCCACTGTACCACACTCTTCTCACCTTACACCACGTGGCAGCCAACCATGCCTTTCGATAAATCACATGAAATATCAACTGACAACTCCGCTCCATAATTACGTGCATGCAAACAAAACCCAAGTTTTCATCAACTATCCATTCAGTTCATGGGTTCATAAGCACCAATCCCCACCACTACCAACTGTTGCGACCATGACAATAAGCTGCCACCATTGCCAACTGCTTCGACATTACAATACACTGTACATGATGTAAGTATTATGCATAAAGTCATTCTTAACATTAAAATGTTAAAAATGACTGATGGCAAATGGTATGGTATGATATTATTATGGAATGTCATTTATTATAGGAAAAATTGTATTTATTTTATATAAATTTATTTTGTGTCGTATTTCTTAATATATATATATAGGGAGAGAGATGGTGGCTATCATATTATGCAAGCCTTCTAATTTACAAAAAATGCTACTTTAATTTGGTATCAAAGCTTATCTATCTTAACATATTTATTTTTTCTTACTCTGCAGTTATTGATTTCTTTGCTGCCGAACTTGGTGCTCACTTATTTATTATTCCTTTTGTTGTTGATTCTGCTAGATTTCCTCCATCTATAGGTCCCTCCAATTACTGTTGTTATCGGCATCAATGCCAGCTCTTCTTCTCCTGCTTCATCTTCCCTGGTAGCACCGCCGCCTGTGCTCACCTTTACATCTGCTGTGACAACAACTGTAAGTTCTTTGGCAGCCATTATTCCCATCTCCAAGACACAACAAGTAATTAATCTCAAGCTTACCAACATGAATTATCTATATTGGTGTATGCAGATGAAACCATATCTAATTGGTTAATGTGTTTTCTCGTTTGTCGATTACTCATTTCCATGTCCTTTTCCCCACGTCCTGCCAAGTGATGCTTTTACTGCCTCTATCACCTTTGGTTCTGGTATTAATCAAGCTTTTCTGACATGGAAATAACAAGATCAACTCATCCTTAATGCTCTCCTCTCCTCTCTTTCCATGGATGTCCTCCATCTTGTGGTTGATTGTCTGACTTCTGCTAGTGTTTAGAGCATACTAGAACATGCCCTTGTTTCACCATCCAACTCTCAGATTATGTAATTACATGGTTCTCTTCAAGATCTTTATCAAGGTGATGATACTATCATCATTTATTTCTAGAAAGCTAAGGGATTATTTGATGAATTAGTAGCAGCAGACATGCCTATCTCCCTTACTAATTTCAATTTATATGTTTTTTGAGGCCTTTATAATGAATTCCATGATTTGGTTACAAGTCTGTTGACCAAGGTTGAGTCTATTCCCTACTATAAGTTGTTTACCCATGAGTTTTTACATAGGATCTCTCTTTAATTTATTCTTACTATTGCACCATTGTTGTCTACCCTTATTAAGTCTTCCTTTGCTTTTGCTACTCAACGTGGCTTTTTTATTTTTAATGGCAATGGTTCCTCTCATAATTGGGGCAAAGGAAGAGGTCGTAGTGGCTGGAGGAATACTCACAGCTTCTTCAACTAGTCTGGTGGTTAGAATTAATGTCGTAACAGTAATGGTTCTTGGCAGCAAAATCATGGTTATGAGGGCAATTGAGAGCAACAGTCTAACTAAACATCTTCACCTAATCAGTGGCCTTATACACGATAGGTTCGGTGTCAGTTATGCAATATTTTTTGTCACTCGGAGCAGCAATATTCACAACTTATTACCCATGGAAATCAAGCCTCACTTTCTCTTTTAATGATGCTTTAGCAACAAACTCTGTCATTTAGTTTCCTGACACAAATGCAAATTAGCATGTTACTCCAGACATTGCAAGTATGACAAATATGAAACCCTATTTGGTAATGATCAATTGCATGTTAGTGATGGTAAGGGACTTGTCATATCTAATACAACTCATACTACCTTACATACTCTAAAACGAGTCTTTCCTTTGTCTAATATCTTATATATTCTTCAAATTAAAAAATGACTCCTATCTATTCAACAATTTTATCATGAAAACGGTTTTGTTTTTAATTTCACTCCTTTGTTTTTTATGTCAAGGATGTCATAACCAAGAAAGTTCTTCTTTCCAGTTAGAGTAAAGATAACCTTTATGTCCTCTTAGAGTCTTCTGCCATTTGGCTGCACAATGCACATTCATCCTCTGGACTAGCAAAAAACTGGCACCATCAGCAAACCTTATAGCAATTAGCAAGGTAAAGATTATTCCTCTTTTCCTTATTATTTTTGTTCATGTGGTTGTAAAATGAATTTATTTTGTAAATTCTGTATTTAATCTTTGAATGATGTACTCAATATGTTTGACAAATTATGAATGCATTTGGAATTTTTTTTGATTAATTTAGATCATAACAAGATTTTAACTTGATTGATTTTTTTACATGTATTTTTTTGATAGACTACATATTTTGGATGTTCATTTGGGATTCCCACTCAAATAGCTTATTGGATTGATTTGGTTTAGAAAGCAATAAATTAAAGTATTTATAATTTGTTAAAATCTTATGGGTTTGAATTGCTTGGAATGGTTGTTGAAAATTAAAATTGTTGTTTCTTAATTGCTGTAATATTTTAAATTTTTATTATATTAATGATTGGGTATAACTTTCATTACATTCAGGATCTTTATGATATCGGGTAGTGATCAAAACTCAAATAAGTATAGAGGTATTGGTTTATTTTTTAAGAAAGTAAGTGATGAATCATCAGTGGGTCAAGCACAACAAATTCTAAACCTTTTAGTTGTGAAAAATATGGTGTCTCAAGGATTTCTTCAGTCTCCAAAAGAGAATTGTGGTCAACAATTTGACACTACAACTCTTTAACATGATCCAGGATTACAAGTGGCAAATATGTGAATTTTCAGTTAATGACGTCGACAATATTCAAAAAGCATACGTTAATCTTGGGTCATATCAACCTCAACTAAGAGTGTATCCTAGTCACGCAGATAGGGTACAATCTTGATGGTTTCAATATAAGTGGTTTAAGCACAATTCTTTTCTTGAGTATTTTATTGCAAAAGATATGATATTTTGTTTTTCTTGCTTTCTTTTTAATAATGAACAACATAAAACTTTCATTGTTGATGGTTTCAGAAGTTGGAAGAGAGTTGGTGGAAAACAATGTGTCTTTGTCAGTCATAATCTATCTTCAACTCATCAACGTGCTATGATAGTGCTTAAAGAACTCATCTCAACAAATTCATACAGTTATGAATATGCAATCTTCTTAACAAATAGTTCAAAATCAATTACGGCTAAACATTACAATTGAAAGTGTTAGATTGTTAACAAGTCAAGGATTGAATTTGAAAGGTAATCATGGGTCTTATAATTCATCCAATCGAGGGAACTTTATTGAGTTTATACAAGCTTTTGGAAGATGTAACATTGAAATTGCCAATGTTTTCCTTAATAATGCTCCTAGAAATGCCATGTATATTGCATCATCAATACAAAAGGAGATATTGCATATATTTGCTAATAAGGTGAGGAAATTGATTTATGAGGAAGTTGGGAATAGAAAATTTTGTATTGTTGTTGATGAAGCAATTGATGTAGCTAATAGAAAGCAAATGGCTATTATTTTAAGATATATATATTATTTTGGATTCATTAGAGAAATATTTTTTGATATTGTGAGTGTTATTAGCATACCTACTTTAACTCTAAAAACTAGGATCTCCAGTGTTCTTAGTCAACACAGGCTTCTAGTTGAAAATTTGTATGGTCAAGAGTATGATGGTGCTAGCAAAATATGTGGTGCATGTAATAGGTTACAAGCATTGTTTTTGTAACCATATGTATATTATGTGCATTGATTTACGTATCGCTTACAATTAGTTTTAGTTTGTGCAACTAAAGAAGTAAAGTATGTTTGGCTATTTTTTTCAATGTTGAATGATATTGTGAATTTTATTTCTACTTCTGCCAAATATCATTCTGAGTTAAAATTGAATATGTAGGTCATAAGTTGATAATAACAGGAGAACTTGAGATAAGTACATGGACAAATCAAGCTTTTACTTTGCATCGACCTGGAATAACTCGTTCGGGTTCTCATTTTAGTTCAATAAAGAGTTTACGTGAGATATTTAGAACAACAAGAACATTGCTTTCAAAGATTGATAAAAATAGACCAAACTCTCAACTTTGCGCTGATATTTTCAAAAATTATCTTGCCATGACATCTTTTGACTTTGTCTTACTTTTGATGAACAAAGTTATGTGAGTTACTAATTTTCTTTGCCAAACGCTCTAAAGAAAAGATCAAGATATTGCAAGTGCCTTAAATTTTGTTTCACATATAAAATTTCAACTTCAATGTTTGAGAGATAATGGTTGGGATGATCTATTTGAAAGTTTAGTATCTTCTTGTGAACAACATGATATTGAGATTCCTGGTATAAGTGCTCTTTATAAGGTTGGTACAGGTTGTTCTTGTCAACACAGAGATTCCATTATAGTTAAGCATCATTATCGATATGAAATATTTAATATTATAATAAATTTTCAATTTATGAAGTTAAATCATATATTTCTAGATAACATAGTGAAGTTGCTTTATCTTAGCTCAACATTGGATCCTTCTCATGCTTTCACATAATTTAAAGTTGATGATATATGTAAGCTTGCTAGGAAATTCTACCCCGAAGACTTCGCTTATATGAATTTACATGATTTAAAAATATAGTTGGAGTATTATAAGTTGTTAATAAATCATCCAAACTTCCAGAATATTAATTCTCTTACTACATTGTATCATTAATTAGTTGACATAGGCTAGACAAATAATTTTGACTTGATTGGTAGACTACTTTGATTGGTAATAACTCTTCTTGTTTCTACATCAACGACAGAATGTGACTTTTCATCTATGAAGTTCATCAAAAATTAGCTTTGAAACAAGATAAATGATGAGTTTCTTGCTAATTGTTTGATTATTCATATAGAAAAAGACTTTACAAATAGTATAGATAATGAATCAATAATTAAAGAATTTTATTCGATAAAGAAAATAAAAAAACGTAGAGCCCAACTTAGATGGTAGTTTATTTTATTTTTATTATAAGTGTAATATGTATTTTGATAGTAAGACTCACTATGTCTTCTTACCTTATTTACTTATTTTATTTTAATATAACAATAGCCCATCCAGTTTTTAAATCTTGGATTCATCCCTACCGCTCACCATATTTGTTTTCTTCTTCTTTGCATTTATAGTTATTTATTTAAATATACTATTTAAATGGGAAGTTAAGAGAGAAAACTAAAAATATTAATGACACATTTGTCCTTATCTAGATTATGTTAAGATGTTTATCTTTCCATCTTATTCTATTACATTTGGTGTCACGTGTCAAGTGTGTGTGTGTGTGTGTGTGTATATTAATTCATAAGAATATTACACATGAAAACCCAAAAAATAGTATAAAATTTAAAAAAGAAAATCCCAATTTTGAATATAAAAGAGATTAAATTATTTAAATTATTGTATAAAAGTTTATTTAATTAGAAGCTTAAATAATATTAAATAAATTAAATTGATAAAGTACGATATTGTTTCTTTTTTCCTATGAGAAGAAAAAAATAGGTTGGTGTTTTTAAAGTAAATTAATCCTGAAGAAATATTATTGGAATCATATTAAAATAATATTCATGAAATTAATTTAAAATTATTGAATAAAGCATCCATATTTTTTTTCTATGATTTTAATTCAATTTCTTTAATATATAAATATGAGTTTTTTTTTCTTGTTTGAACATTTGTTACATTTTCAAATGCAATTTTCTTATGCTTCAAAGAATTTAGATAATAGAATTAACTAAAGAATTAAATATCCAGGACTTTTTTCCAAGATACTTCTCTGTTCTTATAAACAATAAAGCATCATCAAGGTTGTTTTATATTCAAATTTTATTTTTTCTCCTTTTAATTGAATTATTTTATAGCCTAATTTGATAAAATTATATTTGAAATTATGATTAAAATACCAAATTAAAACACATATGACTAAAATATCAAAACACATAGAAAATACATGGCTAACCCAAATTTATGACAAATCTCATTTTGTTTCAAATATTTATTTTGTTTATTTTTTAGTTTTTGAATTTGAGAGACAAAAGGAGAAATCTATCAAATAATAGCCAAGGAGAGGAAGTTATCAATTTTTACAATCCCGACAACTACAATGGTCAAATTTTATGTCAAAAGGTTCTATTTGACGAGATATGTTTAACAATGATGATTTTTTCTCTACACATTATAGGGAAGGGCATATCAGGTTAAGTTTTGATTTTTGAAATTCAATTAATTTTTATTTTTTGAGTGCTTTTTGGTGTATTGGAGTTCATAAGTGGTTTAAATAGGTTTTACTAGTATAGTTTTAGAGAAAACAGATTGAAAAATAAATTTTTTAATCTTTTAACGTTTTTTTTTTTACCATAGTGGTGGCTGAATTCTAGACTACAGTCCAATAAATAATTAGTCATTTATGTTATAAAGAAAAAAAAACCAGCTTTTAATCAAATAAAAATAAAAGAAAAGGCTTGTGCATGTGAGCTTGGCTTTGCAAGCTCACGTGGAGCCCTTTTTCTCTCAAAAGGCCAAACAATGGTTCATCGAAGCCCAACCACCTTGCCTCTATTCTTTAGCCCACTTTTCATTTAAAAAAAAATTAGAATAAAAAAACTCCATATATTTTTTTTTTCATAAAATTATAGATCGTTTTTTTCCCACCCTTTCATGACTTGTCTTGGTTTTTCTTTTTATATTTGTTTATTTTTTCTACATATTTTTTTATTATTATTATCGCATGATTACATTGACAATAGACTTCAAAAAAATCACAATGTAATATTCTTGCATTTTTTAATATATTTGAGCCATGATAATGAAAAAAAATTTTAATTAAAATATTCTTTTATGATTATGATAATCTCTTACTTCAACGAATAAATAATATCCTTGATTCTATTTTTAAAATAATTGTTTAGGCTAGAATTTGTTATTAATTTTTATTTTTTAAAATTCGATAATCTTTCAAAGAGATTGTTGTACTTCATTTGTAATTTTTTTCCTTTTCATATTTTATATAAATAAATTGTATTTTCATTATATATTTATAGAAATAAAATTATATTTTTATTGGTAAGAAAAATAGAATCCAAGATAAAATAAACAAATAAAATTAAAATTAAAAAACAACATATTTTCATTTTTCTAATTAAAAAAATTATGATAGTTGAAAAAACATCCACGATGTTGACACTTTCTTTTATTATATTTGAAATTCTACCCACGATGTAGCTATGACATAAAGGTTTAATAATTATAATAAAAATAATAATAAAAAGAACAAAGGATGAAATATATTGTGAACCCTTTGATGACAATAAATCTTCCATGAACCTCTTTCAAGGCCTAAAATTAGATTAAATTAGTCAATTAACCTACATTTCACCGTAGGTTGGATCAAAAGTTTTAACATGATAAAATAATATATCTATGATTTTTTTAATTTTACCTAAAAAAATTCTAAACAATTTGAAATAAGAATAAAAGTGGTACCTCTCTAATACCCTTTTATCTTACCAACATACTCTATTTATCAATTGGAATTTTTTTAATATATATATGTTTTTTGATCAATTATGATAATTTTGACACAAATTCATTAAAAAAAACATAAAAATAGTAAATCGAATATGTGTTGTCGCGTAAAACTCTTTGGTCATGGCACCAAAACCAAATCAATCTGATGACTCAATCTAGAGACCCTACAACTTGGCTCCTTGGCTAGCTTAGGTTTCAAATTGGACCAAGAGTAAGGTGGCATGATATAACCCGATCGACCTAGCATGTCCAAATATAATCTAATTAAAACCCGATTTTATATCAAGTACAAGAAATTTCAAGATGATGTTGTTTTAACATTTTATTTTTATTTAACAAGATGATACCAAGTTGAATTAATTGGGGTTAACCTACCACACCTGTGATCAGGGTTTTGAACCATGTAATAACTCTATTTTTGACCCCTTATTTTTATATATATTTTGAGGAATTAGAAAAGGCTATATATATATATATATCTTATCGGTAAATTTAATCAATTTTAATCATGTCATTATTTTTATTTAATTTTAATGTGTTAAGAAAAACCATGAAAATTCAAATACAAATACAAAAATACAACAAAATCTAGAAGATAAAAAAAATAAAAATACATGGCTTGGGTTGAAATTGAACCAATAATTGAGTATTACGATCAAAAATTGAGTTTGAGAATTTTTGTGCCGTAATTGAGAGCTTAATTAAAGAAGAAAATGATTAAAAAAAAAGGGGTTAATTTGATTTAATTTGACTAAAATTGAAAGAAATTAGAAGTTCAAGGATGATTTTTAAACCAATAGGCAAGTTGGAAATTAATTGATGATTTAATCGAAGAAGAAAGTTGAAATTGGGAGTCAAATCAGCTAAAAGATGAAGATTTGAGGAATCATGGATTGAAATGGAAGCAATGGAAAAACCAGTGAGCCTATAGTAACTCAGTCAAGGGAGAAATTGAAAGAAAAAAAGAAAAAAAAGAAGATGAAGATCAACAAAAAAATAAGAAAATTAGAAGTCTATGGACCAAAGAACAAAAAACGTTGAAATGAAGAGACCATTATGAAGTTCGGCCCGATTTAATTAGAAAGAAACCCTAATTCCAATTAAAAGTAAAAACACAACGTCGTTTCACAATAAGTGAAATGATGTGTTTTGACAGAAAGAGCGAATAACAAGAGATGTAAATATGAAGGAAACAATGTCATTTTGTTCATATGTTTTGCAGATTTTCATTCAAGGTAGGGACGACTGGTTTTCTTGCACTATTAGGGCTTAATTTTGATCCTAATCGATCCTCGTGGTGGCTCAAAAACAAAAGAAACATGGTCTCTAATACTTCAACTACATTCGTGGTGTAAGAAATCAAGGCTTAAATTCCAGAATTAATTACAAATTTTGAGTCAAATGTGACCGCTCAATCAACGTCTCCTTTAGACCTTAAACCCATGCTTTCTTTACTTGTTCAAGGTCTAGTTTTCACCCTTGATTCTCTCCCTACAAATCAAGCGAAGGAGGGTTGGTAGCCGACACCCAAGCTAGTTTGCAGTCCAAATTCATCACGAAAATCTTCAAGGATCCAACCCTTGTTAAGCAGGGGAGAGAGAGAGAGAGGAAAAAAATAGAGGGCATATCATAAAAGCTAATGTAATAAAGCATCAATTGATTCAGGACACCAGGAAGACAGAGAGAGGAAGAGGCAGAGATGCATACACAAACAAAAAGAAAAAGGAAGAGGAAGAGGTATAGTCTAGACATCAAACAGTGGTGCAGAGGCAACTACATAGTTGGTTCCAATACTTTCAATCCATTAAAAAAAAAGAAAAAAAAAAGTGCTCACTTGTAACTTGATTCCTAGTTGCAGAATGCATACATGTAAATGGTCTGAATTCCTAGATTCTTAAGTCATGAAAATGCCATGCTTTGTTCACGCTCTGGTACAAATAATGATGGCCACGAAATCTGTTTGAAAGGAAAAGAGAAGGGACGGGTTCATTTTCCTTGGGTGCAATTCTTTCAATCCGTGATAAAGGTGTGGTAGTGAGAGATAGACCATTTAAAGTTAGTTTTTTTTTTTTCCTCGAAGAGAGAATCTGTATTGCAAAGGTTGGCTTTTTGAAATCTGCAGAATATGCAAGCCCTGACAGTAACGAACTAGGAGTTATAGTATATGTAGTGGTAGTGCACGGAAACTCAACTAGACATTTTGACCCAGTGAGAGTATTTACCTCTACTACAACCTTGTTCACTCTTTTTTTTCTTTTAAAGTTTAAATCATGTTGTAAAAAAATAAATACGAGAGAAAAGAAATGAATATTTATCTCACTGCTCTCAGTTTTAGAACAAAGTAGATTCGGGATTCAAACTCTACCTATCCATTTATCTCTTCATTTAAGACCGATCTTGAAGATGTTGGAAGAGTAAAGTTGTTTTTCTTTTTAACATAACTAATTTATTATCCAAATATTTAAAACTGGTACATATTTTAAAATCTCTAGTTTTCTTTAATTACTAGATGATAACTTTAATTTTTCATGATATATATTGAGTCTCGGCCGACATCATAGTGTGACAAACCTATTGTTCTTAATAACTTTTTTTTTTTGGAATCCATTTTGTATTTGATTATAAGACAATAAAAATTGACATGAGTGGGAAAGTTAACAAGAGAAATTTAAGAAAACTAAATTTATCGTGAAAAATCACGCAAAAAGAGTGTTTTCTAATATTATATAAAAAAATGTTATAACCTTATGAAAAAAACAAATAAAAAATTAAATGTTATTTAATCAAATAATATCTAAAAAAATAGCAGTCAAATAAAATATTTCAAAAGAAAATATCATAAAATGGTGTACAAAAAAGCACTGGCTAATATAATTTTTTTAAAAAAGGCTATGACCTTAGTAAAAAAATGAAAATTTAATAGTATTTAAAAAAATATCAAACTAATTTTCAATTAATCTATTTTAATATGTTTATATATATATATATATATATATAAAAAAAAACAAATAACAAAACAAGTCATGCATTTAGCCTAGGTGGGCCTAAATGCTTAGCTCACAAAGAAGAAGTGCTAGCAAAACACATAGCCTACTAGTTTTGCTGAGAATTTCAGGCTTCGGCCTAAAAAAGTCATTTCCAACGCCTAAAAAAAATCTATATCTGATATCAAAATGACTTTCTATTGATAAAAAAAAAAAAACAGAAATCAACTGAAATGAAAAAAAGATTTCCCCAGCCTGATTTATTTTTAAGTGATAATAGGAGTAAAAAACACAAGTAAAATTCATCTCATCAAATAAAACTCCTGTTGAAATGAGAAGAATTGACGACTTTCTCTCTTCTATATTGTTGTTTTCCGTAGGTATAAATATATAATCTGGGTACAGTGATGGCAGGGAAAGCATACCAAAATCTTTGGTGGAAGGTTATGGATAATTTTATTTTTTTTATGTATTTTTAAGCAAAAACATTTTGAAAAATTATGTAACACTCCCGAATAGACATTATGTATGCTTTAAACGCAAAAAGAAATTCACCTAAACAATGCGTTGCAGAACATTAGCATTAATGAGCGCTTCGGAATAATAGAGTTCATTCACATAGAAATTGAAATGTAACTAACCTATCCAGATTTTTAAACAAATTTTCATGCAGAATTAAGCTATTGTAAGCTTCAAATTAAATAGAATCGCCAGCTTATTTGCTAATTCGGGAACCTGATCAAGCCTCATATCAACAATCAAACTGGGTAGCCCGACTTACCAAATCGCGTTTTTCTCCTTGACGGGTAATTGATAAAGAACCACCATTAATAATGTTCAATTACTAAAATTAAGAAATCCCACAAAGATACATCAATAAAAACGGAATAAAAACAGAGTGCGGCAAAAGAAAAACTAAATAGAGCGGTATTACTTGACTGAAAGATGATCCCCAAAGCCAACAGCGCCAAAGGACATCAAGATTTGAAGCAGAAGAGACAAGAAAATCCATGGAAGAACAAGAGCGGCCTGCCTGCTGGAAAGATTAAAAAGAAGAAGAAAGGAATTGAAAAAGACAGATTACGAGTTTGTGCGTGAATCTAATACTATACTAAACTAGTGCTGATTGCTATCTAGTATTTTAATTTGTGTTTGATGGGATTTTTTTAGCTATATTAGATTCATGCACAAACCTGAAATATGCCTCTTCCCTTTAAATGACGATGGAACAGAGAGTAGGGGGAGAGACAGAGATGAGAGGACAATTTCAAAAGGCTCTTTGTTACCTTCAGTAAAGATGGGATGGATTTTGTGTTATGCCCTAGTTGGCTCATGTATTCGATGTGGTGACGCCGCATCATAAGTGATGATGTATTACGCCGTGTGGGAAGGATCTCACCGACTCATTTATTGACATCGCAACTTCATAGTTGTTGCGTCTGTGGGAACGGTTCTAAAAGGAGTTTCCTCTTTCCACTCGAACGGAACTAATATTAGGATAAAATTATTAAAAACAACATGTTTAAGAAATATTTTATATATCATTTTTTTGTAAATTATATTTTATAGATTACTGTTTATATAATTAATTTTAATTTATGTATTATATTTATTAACATTACTAGATATGAAAGAGAGAGAAATGTAATTTTGTCGGCACATTAATGAATATAACAACAATTAGAGTTTTACGGTAGATATAAATATAGAATATTATAGATTGAAACAGTATAATGATATTTTTATTTTTCTTAACATAAATTAATGTTCTGACTATTGAGGAAAAATAGTCTTTTACTAATGACTTGTTGGATGTTGTTGGATTGATCATCAACAACTTGATCTTTTCATATTTTTAAAGTATAGTAAAATAATCAGTTTACTCTTAAAAGTAAAATTTATTTAATTGGCATTTAGGAGTTTTTTAAAATTTTCACTTTTTGAAGCACAATAAAATTACTAAATTACTCTTAAAAGCAATATTTTTTGAATTGGTGTCCAAGAGCTCTTTCGTATCTTCAACCTGATTTTTTAGTTATAATCAAGTTGGCTAAGGGATAATTTAGTATTTTAATAAATATAAATTATTATTTAAAAACTAAATGTGATTGGCACATGCAACGCATGCAAAAGCGAGTGAAAGACATCTGCGGTTTTCGGGCGGTGCGTGAGGCATCTCTGGTGACCAAACATTGAAAGCGTCCTGACATCTTCTTTCCAGTGGTCAAGCGCGTGTACACAGTGGTGCAATAGTTGGGTTTCGATGGGTTTTTTCTCTCGTACTTTTCTCTCTCCACACATTGGGTTTCACACTTGCCCTTCTAAGAATTAAATGTGTCATGTTAATTTGTATTTGTATCAATTTTGATCAACATTCTTTTTATTTTGCTTTTAATGTTTTTTTCAGTTGATTTTTTTTCTCAATTTCATTCCTTATGATTTGATTTCACTTAATTTTTGTATTCAATTTGATCTTCATTCTTTTGATTGTTATTTTATGTTTTATTATCCTTTTCATGATTTATTTTAGTTTTTAATTTCATCCCTCATTATTTTATTTCATTTAATTTTTATTTCAAATATGATCTTTATTCTTTTGATTTCTATTTGCTTTGTTTTTTTAATTGTTTTCTTGATTTTTTTTTTTTAATATTATCCCTCAATATTTGGATGATTGAGAGTTTTTCTTTGTATTTTTTTCATGTTTTTCTTATATGGGACAAATTCTGGTCTCATAACTCGAATTAGAATTTTAAATATTACCCTGATTTGACTTTGATCTTTTAAAAAAAAATGATTTTTTTTCTATCAATTTTATCCTTCGATATTAGGTTATTGGGCCTTAAGCTTTATGTTTTTTTTCCTTGATTTGGAGTTATCCTGATCTTATATCCCGAGTTGCGTGTTAATCAACTTAACTTAAGTTGACTTGATTGTTGTATGTTTTTTTAATTTAATTTAATTTATTTTTTTCTTTCATCATTTAGTTTATTTGAGAGCTAACCTCTATTGTGATGATGCGGACCTCATGATCTCGTGGCCATGCAACCCACAACAGCATTGACAATGAATCTTGGAAAGCTGAAACGAGTCTGATAGGAGTGTGACAGAAAGGAAACTTATCTCAAGGAACCAACAATATTAGAATAAGAACCCCACTCTAAGAATAGCAATTCGCAAACGAGAAGTGTAGGGAAGAAACCAGTTAATTTTTTATCAGTCAATTTAGTTCATTTGAGAAACAAAAAATACAAGAATCTCTCTCATATAAGCTGAATAAATTTGATAATAATAGTATTATCAAGTCTCAATATTTTTGTCATTATAAAGAGTATTTATACTTATGAAAATACAAATCTTAATGGATATACCCTTGTGAGCTAAATTGGCTCACTTGCAAAACTGACCTAAAACATATACTAAGAAACTTAAAAGTATAGACCCGAACAAACCTTAGGCCATAGCCGAAAGCTAATTAATAATTATGCCCAAACAACCCTAACTAGTTTTAAAGTTTGAATAAAGAGACTAGTTATGTATAGAAAAGATATATCACCCATAACACAACTTACTTAGATTTTTTTGGAAATCTTTTGGGGCTTGTTTGGAAAAACAAGAAAAAATCAAAAAAATAAAACTGTCAAAAAATCCATTAGGACGTGTTTGGTAAACATGTCCTAAAGAACAAAAAAACATATTTTTTTCTTTGTAAAATCATGCACAACCAAAAACAGCCTTAAACATTAAAAGCTCAGCCTAACCACATGGAACGGGCTTCCTAACTTAACCCAAGGCTAGCATTGCACAACTCATAACAAAAAGAGACATGGCCTCATCCAAAGAGAAAAACCAACTTAAAAAAAACATTTTGAAAGCATGGCCCATGAACATAATTAAATACCTTATTTTATTTTTGAAATATCAAAACAACATTATTTGATGAACTTTTGTATAGCCTCTGCCCAAAAAAAAAAACCATATGTATATAAAGCTAAGATTTAAATGGTAGGGAACTATATTCATGTAAATGGCTAACTTGCAAGCATATTCTTGCACCCTCTAAAATAGTTATAGAAACACATCACCATGAGAAAACACTGTAAAATTCTATGTATTTATTATTTTAGGGGACAAAGCTTCATAAAACCAAACAAAAAGAAAGAGAAAGAAAGTTGTCATGTTCTAGACTAAAATCCATGGGTAATATACCAGCATATTTCTCTATTATGTAAAGGGAGATACCCATTCCAAAACAAATCCATGCTTCTATAAAGGAACCTTTACTTCTATTACAAACACAACTAATGGCCACACTAGACTATAACAAGCCTTCTAACTAAGAAAAACTAAACTAGATATGGTGAGCATGAAAGAGTAGTGAGAGAGAAACTCATTCCTATTACAACCATAAAGTCCTGGACTTTTTCTTTATGCATGTTTCCCGTGCCTCGACTATTCCATAGTGCTTGGGTAGATGCTACATTGTTGTTAGGGATGTTAGAGACCAAAAGAACTTATGTTGGAAACCAAAACAGAATAACGAGGTTGTTGTTATAAATTTGGTTTTAACTTCTCTTGCTCCAACTGGAGCTACCTTTTTGGATGGAGCTATTGAATACTTCATAAGGTTAACCAATTTTGGAAGTTGAGGTTCAAAGGTCAGGGTTGATATATCTTTGGTAGGAGGATTTTGAACATTTAGGGTGTGGCAGTGGAGTCACGTGTATATAAGCTTTTTAACGGTGTGCAGATGGTAGCATGCATGTGTTTATTTGAAAAAGTTGATCAAATTAACTGATGTTTTATGGCTAAGGGTTTGTAAACATAATGTGTGGTTATGGGTTTTTCAATTTTATCCTCTCCTCCCCTCTTTGTTGGAATGGGTTGTTCTTATTTATAGGAGGTGGAAAAGGTTCACAAGCTCCCTCCTAGACTTAAATCTTAACCATTTAGCCCTCTAGGATTGATCCTCACCATTGATAACAAGCCAACAACCTGGTACTGTTAAAACTAGGTTGTTAAAGGTTTATCAGGTCAATGTTTTTGGACCAACGTTGCAGCGGCTATAGGGACAACCACTTGACAAGAACCATGTTGGGGTGTAGTACGTTGTCAGGACTGCCAGGGGAACGTGCCTTTTATCTTACTTGAAGCATGAGAGAGCATTAAATGGCTTTGTAAAGAGGGATCCTTGTCAACTCCTTATGGGAGGAATGAAGAAGAAAGTGAACAATGGCACTCAAAACAACGTTGTTTTGTTTATTTTCCTCTTTATTTACAAAATGATCCTTAATCTTTAAATTTCATTGAATTCATCCAAATTAGGTTGATTTCTCAAGATTTCTTTCTATTAAATCCCAGGTCATATCAATTTTGACCCTCAATATTCAACGTCTTTTATAATATGGTCTTGATCTTTGATATATTCAATTTTGTCCACAATTAACTTTCAAACTTCTAATTTCTTCAAATTTAACCTTGATTTTAATCAATTTCAATCCATGTATATGCATGCCTCTTTCACTTTAATCCTTGATTTTTAGGATTCTTCAATTTACCCCTCAATTAGCCTTCAAACTTTAAATTTCTTATAATTGCATCCCTAATTGCACCAATTTAGCCTTTCAATGTTCCAAATGTATTCCTAATCTTCTAATCTTTATGAATTGATCTGAATTAGGTCTCCAAACTTGGTTTTTCTTCAATTAAGTCAATTGAATCTTCCTAACCCATTATAAGTTTAATTAAGTTTTTGAACTTAATTGGTTTCAACCTTTAGATGACTAATAAGAAATATGTCGATACTCTTTCCTCTAAGTATCATTAGACACCACCACCTTAAGCAATTAATCAAATTAAATGTATATCAGTGTCAATGTTACCTTATTGATATCATTAGCCCCATCACCCAGGATAGTTAATCAAATAATAGTTTTGCCAACACCAATGCATCCTCGTTGGTATCATTAGCCCTAATAATTGGTTTGGCTAATAAAGTCATCTTAAACAATCATTTTATCATGGTTTTGCCAATATCAATACAATCATATGGATGTCATTAGTTTCCTAACTTTGAAATAGCTAATCAAAATTCCAGTAAATGTCGATGTAATTTCATTGACATCATTAGCCACCATTAACCTGGATGGCTAATCAAGTCCACTTTTCTTCTATTTTTCTCTCCTTTTACTCTTTCAAACTAAATACATAGTCTATGTATATAATAAGTTGATAATTTAACACTACAAGTTATTATAAGGGAAAGTATAGAATTTCAACCTTAAACTTTGTTTCAAATTAAGTCTTTCTCTAGCCCATCATGTCAGCATAGCCTAATCTAGCTATTCTTCTAACATTTTGATCTTTTGCAGTTCAAAGGTTTATCTTCTCATATCTCAAAAATATTTTTAGATTTTAAATTTCTTTTTGGATTTTTGGATAAAAAAAGAAAAATATTCAAATAATTTTAGGGAATCCAAAATTGAGTTATTACAATCATCATTAAAACCTAGAAGAACTTTGTTAGCAAATAAGGTCTCCCTAATAAACAAGCTCCTAGTTTCAGTCATCTTCCCTTTCTTCAATTTCTGTAGCTCATCATATACTTGCTTAGGTGTCAAAAGTATAAGAATTATAGACATTTCATTCATCTCAAAGGAATACATATTTGTCATTAACTCTTCTACCTTTTTTGAAGCTTTTCTATTTCCTTGAGATTACTTTGATAGGCTAGGCGATTAGGAATTAAATACGCTAGATACAAGATTAATTTGATGTTCAATTCCTCTTATTGATGGAAATCTATTAGGAATCTCATCAAGAAACACATCATCAAACTTTTGCAACAAAGAAACACAAAAATTAGGAGTATAAAGGTTAAATTCGTTAATATTAAAATGAACTTCCTTGCAAACAACTAGGATTATCAGTTGGTTTGAATAATATGTAGATTTAACCTCACCCTCTTTAACATAAAAATTAGGTTGTTTCTTTAGCCTTTCCATATAATTCACACTTCAATCACTTACTTTTTTTCGTTCTTCGAGACTTGCCTCCACTTTTAGCCATATTAGGTTTGTTTTAGAAGTGGCCGAATGGTTTTGGGTAGTGAGAGAAGTGTTTTGGGTTGTGGATGAATCTGATGGTCTTCTTTCACCTTATTCCTCACCTTGATTTTTTTTTTGCCCATGTTATTATGTTCTTTTTTTTTCACTTTATTTGATCATCATACATTTGTTTGGGTGTAAGAGGTATAAAAGTGATGATTTTTCCATCTTTTATAATAGTATACATATTTCTAAACCCATCATGTATTGTTTTCCTATCCAACTATCATGGTCTTCCTAACAACATGTGACTTACATGCATTGGAACCACATCACACAGAACCTTATACTTCCCAATAAAAAATAGAACCAATACCTACTTAGTTACTATAATCATTCAACCATTACAATCTATAAGGTTTATGATGCTTAAAAGTATAAGTTCAATTTGTTAACAAGGATAGTACTGGCTATATTAGCACAACTTCCACTATCTATAAGTAAACAACATACCTTGTTTTGTACATAACAATGTATATAGAAAATGTTCTCCCTTTGCTGATCAATATCATTTTTCTTTATTGAACCTGGAGTGTACACCTTATAACCAAGACCTCACCTTTAACCTTCTTTTCCCACTCTAGAGATGCCTCTAGATTATTCTTTCTTTGGAAACATGGTATTTTCATCTTAAGTGACCCTAATTCTCTACATGAATCATCACGAAGCCTAAAATCTCGGGAATTCTTTCTCTGGCTGAATTATACCCTGGCTAAAACTAGCATTCCTTTAGCTTCGATTATACCCAAATCGATCTCTATAATGCATAGATACAAAGTTATAGTTATTATCATCTACATTTGTGTTTTCATCCACAAAATCAATAAACTCAATTTTAACATTCTATAAGGCCCTTCATATAGGGTTTCCTTGCCGATCAGCCCCATTCTCAATCCATTCATCCCACAATTTTATTGTCTCATCGAAGCCATCTCATTTTTCATATCCCTCATTACCCTAGTTAGTAGCTCAAGTTGTTGGATGAAAGCTTGCATCTGAAAGGTGTTCTTCATTTTTGGTTATTTGAATCAAAATAATTTAATTGATTAGAAGCAAGAAAAATATACCTCACAACTCTCATGTTTCACAAAATTCAAGGTTTTTTACTCAATTATTCTCACTACGCCTTTTACTTCTCAGCTAACCTTTTTACAGTTCTTTTGGAACTAAAAATCAACAAACCAAATTCAATTGATATCGTAATGCAATAAGAATATATATATATAAGTGAATCAAGAACAAAATAACACTAACAACAAGCAAAATAAAACTACGATTACGATTCTGTGAATAGCCAAGTGCATTCCTACAAAATATGGACAATATAAAGACTCAAAATAAAAAAATAAAAAAGAATTAATGAAAAAACTTATTTAACTACTAAATAATCCAAATACTATATAAATAAACTAAATAGGTCAAAACAATATTAACAAACATATTTTTATAACTTGATGCAAATATCCCGTTACGCAATTATAAACACCAGAATTGAGACCCAAACTAAATGATATCAGAATAACCTCAAATTTAGTGTGTAGCACCCTTATACCCAATAAAAATATATCTTAGTTTACAGGTCATTCTCTTATACCTAGGTATCGAACACCCGTGTATGATCAATTTATGACAGAATTTAACTCAGAATTGAAACCTCAATCAAACAAGTATAAAAAAGAACCCAACTTTAATATATAGTGAAATTTCACCCCAAATAATAAACATGTCAATTTTGAAGTGTTTTTAAGATGGTTTGATTTGTTTTCCTTATTATTTGTGTTTTCACGACAAAATTGAATCAAACTTGAATAACGTCTATTATTCCATTTTTTTTAATTTTTATACTAATGATATTTTTAGGGACAGTAGTAAAATGAAATAACACTTATTTTTTATATACTAAGATGCCAAAAACAGAAAGAGAAGAAGAAGAGTGAAAAACACAACTAAACTTATGGAACACAAAGAAAACAAAATTTTCAGAAAGATATGACCTGCTTTCGGAGCCTAGCTCTGATAACAAATTATATGAACCTTATGATCACGTAACCTATATACAAGAAAAATAAGTCCTACAAAGCCAAAATGTTAGGTTTGATAGGAGTGTAACATAGAGATTATTTAAGCAAAAGCACCAACACTATTGAAACATGAACCCCCACCTAACAATCAAAAAAACATGAACTAAAAGTACAAAGAAGAACACCACAAAGTCAATTATACTTTGATAAGTTTGATTGTTCTTTGTTTAACCAAAGAAAAGTGTTGCATCACGCAAAACACAAGTTTATTCAAAATATCATGGCTAAAAAGCTAAAACCTAAGTACAATCTAAATAAACCTATTTATAATAGGTCAAAAAATCCTAAATAATGCTATAATAATAATAATAATAATAATAATAATAATAAAAGAGTTCTAAATAAAATAGAAAAAAATAATCTTAAATCAACTAGGAAACTAATATAAATCTCACGCCGCATTTTCTAAATCTTATTGCAAGGTCTTCCTAATGTCATATTGATATGAAATTCTAATCCAATATAAAACATGACCTCTAGAAATGTAAGGTAAAATCTCAATCCAATTCAATGGTTGAACAAAATATTGTGCTTATTAGTATAAAATTGTGCAATAGGAAAAATCAGCGCAAGAATCCTTGTAAGAAAAGGATTTTAGAACATTAAAGGAATCATTGCCACATTTGAAAACTATATGGCTGCCCATTAAAGATCCTTGTAGTACTAGAAAATGTCCCAAAATTAGTTGTTAAATATCCTTGTATTATAAGAAAAAGAATCATTTTCAAATAGGAAGTCTACAAGTCATCAAAAGCCAACAAATAATAAAATATTTATTGCATTTGCTGCCTGTATCATGATACCTTTTAGAACTTCAATTGACTTGATATTTTAACCCAATCCTTGTGAAATATCATCATGATTCAATGATCAGATTGAGAGTTATGATTGATAGCGTAAAACCAGACTGTAAACACAATTACGCTAGAATCTAAATTTATTTGTTCAACCCATTTAAGGATTATATCACATAGTTTTATTCAATTTGTTTTGTATTGGATTATCTTGGTCCCATGATCAGACTATGAATTTGGCATGCTAACTCAAGTAAGGTTTTTTTTCACCTTTTTTAAAATTAATTTTTTTCTAATTCACCCTTCAGCGTTTGATTTGCTGGTAATTGAGTTTTGAATTTATTTTTTTCTCATTTTTCTTTGTATGAGGTTATCATGTTCTCATTCAATTTTTGATTTCCTATCAAATAATATCATTGAGACTTTTTAAAAATATTTAGAGGGTATCTTTTTATAATATTGACAAGTGTTTATTTTTTTATTAGTCATTGTCATTATTTTTTATTATCATTGACCTTTTTTTTACAACATATTATTAAATTAGTTAAGCTTATTGAACCCATTCGATAAGTCAATGATCTGGATCCTAGTTTTTCCTCTCTCTTTTAAAAATATTATGATCGCCTATATATTCTTTTTTATGCTAAGACAAATTTGACTTGATTCACAATGTAGCACGGGCTACTTTTCTAGGTAATCACTATATCAATTAATAAGTAGTTTATACTAGAAGTTAGGTAGTTTGTATATTATGTTTTAAATATATGACATAAAGTCTTCTAATAAATAATGAGCACATAATTTAACATTATATACATGATTTCTAAATATAATGATTGATTTATAATTATACAATTGTACTTATCAATAACAATTTACTACTTAAAATATATTATTAATATGCTTAAGAAATAATTTTATATTTTTAAATCTCTTGTAGTATTATTTTTAGATATGACTTGGAAAAATTGAGATTATTAACTAGATATTTGAGATGCGACAATAAATCTAAAGTCATATATCTTTAAAAGTCAAAAGGTCATGATGGGTAAATATATTCTTCATTTGACAAAAGTTGATGATGTTATTTTAAAATTTAAGATGCTTAGAAATAGAGTCTTTTTGATGATTGGATGATGATTTTATTAAGTGTTCATGCTGTTAGATCTATTTTCCAAAGCAAAGGAAGGTGGTAGCTTAATGTGAGAGTCCTAAAACACACAAAACATTCCTTTTTGGGTGGATTTGGGATCTTTAGATTAGGGGTGAGCAAAAAAACCAAAAAACAGATTAAACTGAGAAAACTAGAAAAGAAAATAACCGAAAAACCGAACTGTGAAAAAAACCAATTAAACCGATTAAAATTTTGAAAAAATTGACCGGTTCGGTTTGGTTTTATAAGCCTAAAACCGAAAAAACCAAATCGAACCGAACAAAAACTGAACCAAACCAAAAAAAACCGAGCCAGATCGCAAAAACCGAGCCAAACCGGTTTGAACTGGTTTTTATCCTAAAAAACTGAACCGAACCGAACCAAAACTGGTTGATTTGAACCAGTTTCGATTCAGTTTTAGTTTTTTTTTTTTAAATAAATTTTGGTTTGGTTACTTTTTTTTATAAAAACCGAACCGAACCGAAAATGATCACCCCTACTTCAGATGGTTTTGTCAATATCTTTATAGAGGAAAAATGTAATGAATATGAAAATGAGGATTAAATTTTAAGAATAAAGTTGTTTGTTCTTGTTTTGGTATGAAAATAAGTGTTGTAAAATAATAATATGTGTATGTTGAGCATGAAAATTTGCGAACCTTCACTTAGATGGTTCAAGGGGTATCTATACCTCCTGGATCTTGTTCTCTTGCTTGAATGAGGGGGTTGGAGAGTCATTTCACCTTGGTAACATTAATGAGAAATAAATATCTGTGACACATGTATTATTAAGATAAAGTGTGGTAAGTCATGGAAAACTCTTGTACACCTAAGGGTGTGAGTAAAGTATAGACTTGCTAAACAAGTCTCTTATATTATATGCAATAAATAAATAAAAATACCTAACTCCCTAATGGAAGAAAGCCTAGAGCTACTTGGCACTTTGGACCCAGGCTATAAAGCCTCAGTCTAAACACGACGCTTAAGCCCAAGGGGTGTCAAGTCCTGAGCTTAGCACAAGAAATTGGACGTCGAGCATAGGGAGCTGAGCATAGGGCACCAGGCATGGGGCATCAAACATGTGGAGCAGGGAAATAGGAGCTTTGGGTTCAGCCTGGTGAGGGCCACAAAGAGCCTGGGTTAAGTAAAAATGTCAAGGGATTAGGTGTTTGGCCCATGCCACAAGCTTAGGCCCAAAACATTCTCGAGACTAGGCTGTGATGCCTAGGCCCAAAAGGTGTTAAGTCATGCACCTAACACGGGGAACCAAGTGCGAGGCTTTAGATATGGATCATCAGATGCTCGAAGCCTGGGTTTAGTAAAAATCCTAGAGGGTCATGTATTGGGCGTTGGTTACAAACTTGGCCTTAAACAGTGCTCAAAACTAGGCTATATGCATGATGTTTGGACCTAAAATGCGTCAAGCCTGATGCCTAGCATGTGGTAAGTCAGTGCTAGGCCTATTGCCTAGTAAGCGGGGTGCTAGGCCAAACAGCTAGTACCTGGGCCCAAAAGGCGGTAGGTCACACTTGGCGCTTGGGCCCAAACCTATTTTCGGATAAAAATTTGTTAAAAATTATTAATAAATCCTAATTTTACATTAGTTAATTAAACACAAATAATGGTTATTAAGTAAAACACTAAAAAACATGGGGTTTCCACTATAACACTCTATAATGAAAATCTCATTTTACCCTTCTCTATCTCAGCCAAATAACTAGCCATTGAGGTGTGATATGACCTTTTTATAGTGACATATTACGCATTGGCAAATTTATTTTGGGCAAGTTTGTACTTTAACATTCCTCAGGAACAATGTAAATGACTAAAATAACTTTGAAAGCAAAGAATAATTTACTGATGTTTAGGGGCCTTTTAAACATTTCCAATCTAAAGCACAATCACTACCAGAAAATTGATAAATACAAACGAAAATACCGAGGGAATATTTCCGTCGGTAAATTTCCTCGGGATTTTACCGACGGAAATATTCCCTCGGTATATACCGAGGGAATTACCGTGGTAAAAAAATTAAAACAAAGCAAAAAAAAATGATGACGTGTCATTTTTACCAACGGAATTACCAACAGAATTACCGACGGAATAAATTCCGTCGGTAATTCTGTCGGTAAATTTGTTAGTAAATTGTGAACACTGTTCATCATGTTAATTACAAAGGGAATCACCGACAGAAAATTCCGTCGGTATTTTCCAGAGAGTAAATCACTGACGGATTGAAAAGTCATCGGTGTTATTTGGCGATTTTCTGAAAAAAATCAATTAATTTAAAATTTTCATTTAAATATTACAGACGGAATCACCGACGGATTGAAAAGTCGTCGGTAATTTTTTGGCGGTTTCTGAAAAAATTTTACAAAATTGAAAATTTAAATTAAATATTACCGATGGAATTACCGATGGAATAATTAAAAAATATTAATATTTAATTATCCGTCGGTAAAGCGTCCCAATAAAAAGTGCCCTTATTTCACAAGAGACAGACTCGTTTCTTATTATTATTCTTCTTGTTCTTGTTCTTGTTCTTGTTCTTCTTGTTCTTCTTCTTCTTCTTCACTATATGTAAAAAACATCATTAAGGTATGTCTTCTTCTTCTTCTTCACTTTATGTAAAAAACATCATTTCTTATCTATTTCTTTCTCTTCTTTTCTCTCCTCATCTCCTTCTCTTTTCCTCCATGTTTGGGTATGTCTTCTTCTTCTTTCTTCTTTTATCCTCTTAGTTTTTTTTTTAATTAATATGCTTAACGAAATTTTTTTCTCTCTCCTTAGCTTCACTTGCAACTACATTAAGGTAAGATTTTTTTCTTCTTCTTTTTTCATGATTTTTTTCACTATATTTGTTTTTTATTTTATTTTTAATTGTTTTTGTTCTTAATAATTGTATAAATGTTGTTGTGAGATTTTTTTTTCATATGAGATCAATTTTTAGTAGATTTATTTATAAGATTTTTAAATTTTTAGCAATTGCAACTTCATTTTTTTCATATGAATTTTTTTAGTTGAATTTATTTTTTTATTTTATTTATTTGTTGCAAATTTGTTTGAATTGATTTTCTTATTCTTTTTTCCAAGCATTTTGAGTATATATTATACAATGTTAATTTATGTTAATTTAATTATTTTATAAATTTTAAATACTAATAAAAATAAAAAGTAACAGGTGCATGAAACTCACACGTCAACATGTAGGTGACGCCCGCACCCATCAAGTGCCATATATGGCATCGCCTAATGGTCAAACACCACCTTTTTATAGCGGTGTTGGAAGTGTATCAATGTCCTCTTCTTGATGGTTCGACACAAATTTTCTTCTCCTTCCTCTTCTCTCGTTGCCAAAATAAAAAGGTGTCGTGTCATTTATTTATTATATCCAATTTGATTCTTATTCTTTTTATTTCTATTTGTTTTGTTTTGTTACCTTCTTTTGATTGAATTGATTTTTAATTTGTTCCCTTATTATTTGGTTTCACTTGACTTTTATATCTTTTTTTTCTGAATTTTGATTTCAATTTCATCTAACATTTGATTTTAATTTATTTTTATGTTGAATTTTTTTCCCCATTCTTTTTATTATTGTTTGTTTTGTTTTGTTTTAAATCCTTTTTTATTGCTTTCTTTTTCAATTTCATTTCTCAATTTTTTTTTATTGAGAATTTTGCTTCTTGTTTTTTTTTCTTGCCTTCTATAAGGTTAGTCTTGGTCTTATGATCAGGATCACAGGTTTTAAGAGTTAGCATGGGTTGACTTTTGTTTTTTTAGTTCATTTTATAAAATTCATTTATTTTCAATTTCATCCTTCAACATTTGATTTTTTAAAATTGATCTTCGTGCTTTTTCTAACATTTTCTTTATATAGAGTAATTCCAATTTGATTCCTATGATCACGGGGTTAGTGGGTTAAACATGGGTTGAATCAAATCTTTTTCTCATTTTTTTTAAAATTATTTTTTAGTTTCATCCTTTAACATTTTTCTTCATTGTTTTTTGATGCAACCAGTCTCAACCTTATAACCATGGTCATGGGTTTCAAAGCTTGATTTGGGTTAATTTTGGTCTTTTTAGGTTTTTTAAAAAAATTAATTTTTTTTTTAATTTCATCCTTAAGCAATTAGTTTTTTATGAATTGGTTTTCATGCTTTTTTTTCACATTTCTTTTTATGGGGTTATCCCAATTCTATGCCCAAGGTTGTAGGGTTAATAGGTTAACTTGGCTTGATCCAAATATTTTTTTTCATTGTTTTTTTTAAATTAATTTCTTTTTCAGTTTTGCCATTCAACATTGAATTTTTTTTATAATTGATTTTAATAATTTTATTCAATTCACTTTCATTAATTACTTTTATTTACCTTTTATTGGCATGAATAATTGTTTGATTAAATAAAAAAATTTCTAAAAAGTAGAGTTATTAAACGCAACTGAGTACATGACCTATGATGTAAGATTAAATATCTTAATATTATTTATTTCTTGATCACATGTTGGTTTGTTTAATTAGATGCGTGCATAAAAATTTAAATTTATAATTGAAAATTTTTTTATATCCAAAAACATGTTGGAAAAGCATGCATATTCTTTTTTAATTGAAAAACAAATCCAACCTGCAGTGAAGCAGGTGTCAAATAGCATTATATATATTAGATCCGATACAAATGCATAAAAATAAAATTGTCTTTACCCAACTTATTGCTATCCGTAATTATAACTAGCAATCCAATTAATAAAATTATAGATATATGGTCAATAATGTATCGTGGGTCTGACCAAAAATTTTTTAATATAAAATACTAATGTTCAGACAATGAACATGTCATTAAATCCGACCTATCAGGCCAACCTTAAAACCTCCTCACTCGACTTATTGGCTAGCTCAATTATACTTTCATCCATTTATCATTCACCTTGTAAAACCTTTTATATAATTTATAATATGCCCTGAAATTATTGTTGGGTGTTTCTGCCAGACAATTTACACATTTTTTACTATTTTCACCATTACATTCTCTATAAAAATTGGATTAATATGCCATTTACAGTGTTAGAAACTAGACAAGATAAGCTTTTCATACATATAAAATTTGGGTTAAAAACTACATCTATTCAATACAGTTTTTAGGTTGAACAAAAATCTCTGTCAAATATCTAAACTAACAACTTCTCACTTTTATAAATAATTGTTAACCTAATCCTTTTAGACAATTAAAAAATAATTAGGCACTCTTAATCCATCTTAAAATATCATATAATCTATCATACCCATTATATTTGGTCATTCATACAAATACTATTTAAATCTCATTAACTTTATACATTTTTCATATTAAAAAAATCTTAATCAATCCAAAACCTTTCTAATTCTAATCAAGAAAATAGAATGGAACTTAAGTCCTTCAAGGTCAATTCACTGCACTTCTGTTCTCTATATTTATTGAAGAACAACACATAACTCTTAAAATTTGTTTTCTCTTAACTATAATAAAGTTTATAAAACTAGGGTAAATGAACCCTAAGTTTACATCCTCTCTCTCTCTTTCTCTCTCTCTCTCTCTCTCTCTCTCTCTCTCTCTCTCTCTATATATATATATATATATATATATATATAAGAGAGAGCTTAGATGGGTTTTTTTTTTCTACTTGGTTCAAAATAAAATTTTATGTAAATTTGATTTTTATAATATTTTAGCCCAAAAATATTTGGATTGGAGTATTGCACTTAGGAAATTAAGCCCATTATTTTCTTTTCTTTTTTTACTTATTTTGTCTCCATTTATCCTCTCAACACTACGTATATAGGATGCTATCTCACAAACATGCTCAGATAAATAATCTCCCACCAACCCCTCTCCCCAAGGCAAGAAAAAAAGAGCCCACGCCCGTCCTCAATAATCAAGATAAAAACACAATATTTTTTGGATACTATGAGGAGAATGCTGAAATAGCTTAAAATGTACCCATACAGGAGGGGATGATGAATTTATATAGACAAATATAGTTTTTTTTTTCCATTGGGAATTTAAATTGTTGTGCATCTCACTTTTTATAGGCCAACTATGCAGCTGCTACTTTGCTCCCGTTTCTGTTTGTTCATAAATCTAGGTACGAAAAGAACATAACTTTAAATAATTAAGGAAATATTGGTTAAAAATAAAATATGGTGCCATTTTTATAAAAAAAAGACGATAGGCACATGGTGAACGTGGCATGCTCTTGTTCCCATTTGCTGTAGGTGTATGAAATGGGCCACAAGGCCCACAAGCACCTAATAGGGCTTCTTCTCCCTATATGATCATTCCGTTGCACGTGGGTAGTTGGTCTCATTAGGTTCTTTGCATGTGCTAAAAGAAGATAGGGTTTCATCACTTCACGTTCGAATGGAAACGGAGATTGCTATGGCAAGCTTTTAAATTTAAATTTAAATTTAAATAATTTCTCAAACTGAATATTTATGAAATATTCTGGTATTCAAAATCCTTCAGTTAAGAAAATTTAATTTTTTAAATAATCGTGAAAATTATATTTTCATTCTTAATGAACAAACACACTAAAACTAAATTACCTAAATATAAAAAGTTTTAAGTGTAAAATAGAAGATGCAAGAAGAAATTAAAAACAACAATTAAATAAAGAACAGTAAATATTTTAATGAGCGAAAGAAACCGCAAATGTGAGCTTCAAATTTACAAGTTTATTTTCTTCAAAATAATGATAATCAAGTTCGTCTTTTATGAAGGTTTATAAATTCTTAAATAGACTAGAAACTATCTTAACTAGAAAAATTATAAAATTATAAAAGAAAGAAGCATAAAATATGAAATAAAACAAGAAATTCAAAAAACACATGGAAAATAATAAAATTGTCAAAACCAGAGGTTAGAGTGAAATTTTTTATATCTAAAGATCTGACGGTTCATACGACGACGTAATTGCTACTACAAGAAAAAATACCTCTAAAAACTCTTATAAAAATTTGAGTGCACAAAGCTTACACGCTGCTTCCCACATTTTTATTTCAACATTGCACAAAGCTAATTTTCGACAAAGTACAATTTGAACCCGGCCAATACTCTCATGATGCTACTTAGCCATGCCAAAGGGATGCGTTTAATCTTCGACAAGCTAATCTGCTATATCAAGACAAAAAAAAAATGACAGAAGAAAAATATTGAACATGTATGTGTTTGGTGCTTCGGAACGTATCCAATGATATATATTTGGCTCGAAAAGTTTAAGAAAAATATCAACCAATAATGAATAAATTCATGTGCCTAGCCGTCATATAGGTTTGTTTGCTCTGCATTATAAGGTTATCTACCAATATTATAAAGAAAGCGAACGTGTACCAACAACTGGATGACAGGAAGAGAACATCCTTCGTGATATTGCTTCCTACCTGTTCATTACTTGCAGCACAAAATTAGAAGTGGAAACGCACTATTGATTAAATTCAATAACAAAACCTATAGACATATAGACATATAGTCTCCTAGTCCACGTTGAGCAATGGGTAGTACTGCACATGTTTAGAACCATGTAACTGGACTTAATTTTGTGCTTGATTTATGTCTACAAAAAATCAATTGCTTTTATCAAGCAGGATGATTTCTCTGCACAACGACTGCATGTGTGTGCATGTTCTATATTGATCTTGAGCTCTTGACAAATGTAGAAGATAAACAATGAGTGATTATGTATATGTAATTTTCAAGGCAGGACCAGAATCCTACCAAAATGAAGCAGAAACATGTTTTAACTTTGTTTATCCTAGACATATCCATAGAAGAATGCATGGTTTACATTATGTTACTGATCATGTATCATCGCAGCAAGGTAGTCAAATTAAAGTGAGAATATCAAGCTCACTTACATATTGTCAAAAATTGGATCAAAGTATACCAACCTTATAAAAGAGGAATATATCAAAGATGAAGATTCCCTGATTTTGAAGCTTGGAATCAATGTCCTCCGTAGTATCAGCGATGAAGATGCATGCACTTTTGTCTGTCAGATTGCTGGGTTAATTGTTTGTGTTGGTGTAATTCGGAACAGACATGTCAGAACATGATTTGCTGATAAATCTTTAATAAAACAATCATCATTTTGATGGAAAATGGGGTTCATGAATGTCAGAAGAAAATCTACCTTATCCCAACATTAGGATCTAAATTGTCCACATTTGTTAACACGAGTATTGACAAATTAAGTAATTAACAATATTAAATCACAGGCTCTTCAAATGCTTGTCGTTTTATACTACAGGGGCTTTCTTGTTTGGAAACACAAGCTTATTAACCACCACGAACCTTAGGGTTTATATATGTAGAATGCCATGTTTTCTGAGCTGGAAATAGGAATATTAAGGACCCCAAATTCAAAATTATATATATTATGTACTGAGTTCGGGAAGTGGGGGAGGAATAATCCAGGGTGTTTTGACGAGATGGGAGGGTGCCATGAGAGATGGTGGTTTAGATTAGAGAGAGTTGGGTAGTGGTGAAGAATCATGTGTTTGCATGTGCATTGAGCTGGAGAACATGGCTAAAGCAACAAGCAACACCCTTAGGTACACTTGGCTCTCCCTTATTCATTTATCCCATTGCCTCGGAGTCCTTCTATGAAATTGTGTTTGCGGTCCCTACGTTTTGGCCACCTTAATTTATTTCCATTATCCTCATCTGGCTGGCTATCAACAACTTATTTACCCAATATGCCGAATACCGTATATAAATGCCCTCAATTGTGGCATATGCTGTACAACGTCTTGTCTTGACAACCAAATTTGGAAGGCCTGCGCAAAAGCTAAACTAGTGCTTCATTCAAAACTCTTTTGAGTAATGGGAGTTTCAGCAGGTGAGCATCCTCTTCTTGTTTCTTTGAAGGGTATGGTCCAAGGAAATGAAGAGACGATGGATCATATGCCAAGTGAAGCTTTGCGGAACAAGGTCTTGGAAGCACAAACCAAGAGAAAATGCCCACTGAGGAGACAAAAAAATGGGCGGCATGCCAGGAGCAAGAGACCTGGAAGGATCTTGATGAAGAGAAGAGCTCGTGCAGAAGGTTCTACTATAAGGGCAGGATATGGCATCGAGAGAAGAGTTAGAACCCTGAAGAAACTCATTCCTAATAGTGAATCCATGGGATTGGATGGGCTTTTCAGAGAGACAGCTGATTATATTTTGTCTTTGCAAATGAGAGTTAAAGTCATGCAGATAATGGTTAAGGTTTTAACAGGTTCGGATGATGAGTATTAAACTAATTCATTTTGTAAAGGTTATCAATCTTCTTCCTTCTTTTTTTTTAAAATTTAAATTTGTTTTTTATATATATAATTTGCTGTCCTCCATGTTATTCATACCCGTATATAGGACTTGGTTTTGTAAGTCTAGAGACATATGTGTTCGTGTGATTGCCTAGATTTAACGACATGCATGCAGCTATGCGTGAGAAGTTACTTAAGGGATGGACGAGTGGATTATCGAATTCGCTCATGTTATTTTCCACGACTCCTGTATTGGTTAATTCAAATATCATGCATTAATTCAATTTTTAAGCTAAAATGATCCAAAGGGTGCCAATTGTGATCATATTGCCCAAAGAAAGAGTGGAATATCTATTAACAAAAGAATAATGCTGTAATAGAGAGGCCTGCCATGTATGAATTCCAAGAGTTATTTTCTCCTCCACCAAGAAGTTCATCGAGATTTCCATGAGATTTCATCCTCCAAAATCTGTTGCCTTGAATAAAAACAAAAGTATTCCATGTTTTGGCGTGGCGACAAGTGCTCTAATGGCTTATATTGAAGCTTCTACTGAATCGTTACTTGATTATTTTTTTATTGTACATACCATATATAACAACCTCCTCCATATCTCCTTCTTTAATTATTTACGTATATAATTCATATGATCATATTCTATCTAATATTACTCTGTGTGTGTGTGTGTGTGTGTGTGTGTGTGTGTGAGAGAGAGAGAGAGAGAGAGAGAGAGAGAGAGCAACTTCTCATGGTATCAAATGGCTGGTGGCTGGTTGTTATAAAGATGGGTCTGGAGTTTTTTTTTTTTTTTGTCTTTAGTTAGAGAGAGATTTTCGTTGTATGTGAGTTTTTTTTATGTTTTAACTAATTTTTTAAAAAATATTTTTTTTTTGGTGTGTTACAACCACTTATTTATAAGCAAAATAAATTTATTTTTATCCTCATAATTGTTTGGTCCTCAAGAAAACTTGGTGGGTAACGCAAAATTACTTTAGTCCTTCATTTTTTTTCTTTACATTTTAGTCCTCTTGTCCAAATATTTTTTTATTTTTTATGTATCTTGTTTTTTTGTATTTTGATATTTTTTAAAAAAGCAATGTCAACATCTTCTCAATAAAAAAAAATAATCAATGATTTTTAAATAAGCATGTTAAAAATTGAACATGTCGAAAGTAAATTTTTAAACTTCTAATTCTTTTGAAAAGGCGTTGAAATGCCAAAAACGATGCAAATACGTCAAAAATATATTTTTTTGAATTTTTTGTATTATTTGTTTTGCAATTATTTTTTGGATTTTTCAAAAAAAAAATAAAACTTTAAAAAAAGATGAAAAATTAAGTTATGACAAATGGCCATCACACCTTAGATTCAATCGATCGAGAGGGGAAGAAAATCAATCACAAACCTATGTTGATTCTCAAACACAAACTTTCATTGATTCTAACTCTCATTATTACTTTCACCCTTCGAACTATCTAGGTACTATGATTTTTACATGTGTTCTCAATGAAGATAACTATCCTACATGGAGGAGAGTAATGGAAAATGCCCTCCATGCTAAGAACAAAATATATTTTATTGATAGAACACTTGCAAAACAAAACCATTACTCTCTATATTTTTTTATTTGGAAGAAAAATGCAATTTAATGGGAAAAAAATGAAATTTGAAAAAATTCCCAAATGCACATATGGTGCAACAAAGGAATTTGTAATGACAAGATAGTAAGAGAAGATCCATCAATTTTTTATTGGATTAACTGAAAACTTCAAAACTGTAAATCTCAAACCTTAGTTTTGAGACTTTCATTCAATTACTAAGGTTTATGCTATGGTAATTCATGAGGAGAAACAACAAGCTTCTTTCATAAGACATGCCCCAAATATAAAAGCTACTGCCCTTGCTGTCAAAACCACTCTATAACATGTTAAAGACAAATAGGAGTTGCAATGCGAGCATTGTAATTATTCAAGTCATACAAAAAATGAGTGTCACAAACTAGTAGGATATCCAGCAAATTAAAAACCAAGTCGAAAGATAAAGCAAAGTGAAGGGAATGAACAAACAAAATATATGAAGGTATAATCAAGTAAGAACAATTCAGACTATATTGTCATGTCAAATAACATTGTTACATCAAGTGAAACAAGTTTTTTACCTATACTTGGACTCACTATAGATCAATACAATCAATTGATGCAACTTCTCAATATCAATTCCTTGAATTTAACTAATCATACTAATAAGAAAAACCTTTCAACTCATACTTGGATTGTTAATAGTAAAGCCTCTAATCACGTGGTTGAATTAAAAACTCTACTAGATGATATACAACCAATTCACAATCACACACCAGTTAATATTCCTAATGGAAATGAATTACAAGTTATTCATGTTGGTAGCACAACCTTTGTTACAAGCCAATTTTTTACCCTCTGTTTTTATAATTTAAAAAAAAATACAAGAAAAAAAATATGTTCTTTATATATTTGCATTATTTTTAGCAATTTCAATGTCTTCTCAAAAAATTCAAATTTTCTTTTCAACGCGTTCAGCTTTTAATGCTCCATTTTAAAATTGTTGATTGATTTTTCTTATTGAGTCAACATTGTTTAGGAAATGTTTGGATGTTGTTTTTGTTGAGATAGAATAGTTTTTATTATCTATCAAAAATATTTTATTATCTATCAAAAGTAAAGGTGCTTGTTTGACGTCTATTTATGGGTTGTTTGTTCATCTTCTTGGTTCTTGAGCTTGATTTGTGTCCCAATAAGTCAGTTTTTGATGTAAATCTAATGCATTGGTTGGCTGTCAATAGAACTGCAGTTTTGGTTTAAGAAATTTTGATGCATGTTTTTCATGATTTATGGTTTTTTGTTTATTTTGATTAAAATGTATATGAATATGGCAAATTCACAATGTGATGTATCTTCCTCCACACTACAACAATGATCTCCTTTAGTTTTTTTTTACCTAGTTTTAAATCTTGCGCTATGCTATGAGTAGGACTTCAAGTTAATTTTTAACATAATAGAAGAATTTACTAATGTTATAAATGTATTTTATTATACCATGTTTTTTCAATTGAGAAATGTTAAGATGTTATTTATATTTAATAAAATAACTTTTAAAAAATAGATGAATTGATCAACTATGAAAGAATTGTAATGTTAATTAAATACTAAATTATTGAGCCAATATTTCTTTTCTAAAAACAGAAGACAAATGAGTATACAAATATTTAACAACCAATTTTCTTTTGCATTTATGCATTTTTTTTTATCTGAGAGGTTATTTTCTCTCATTAAGAATAAACAATTTTTTTTAGAAAAAAGAAATGCATCATACAAATATAGTTTATTTATATCAAATATAAAAAAAATTATAAATATAAATTATAATAATATCTCTGAAACATTAAAAAAATACAAAATAATTTGAAAACCTAACTATTATTTTAAAGAAATGAACAAAACAATTTAAAAAATGAGAGAGAGAGTATATTAGTTTACATGGAAATAATATATAAAAAAAAAACTAATGTAACTTAAAAATACATACAAAAAGAGTGGGTATTAATTAAAAATCTTACAAAAATTAATAAAAAGAAAGACGTCATGTGTTGTTGGGCTTGACACGCCACACTTATACACATAGCCAATTACCTGAACCCCCCCCCCCCCCGACACGCACACACGCACGGACTTGTATTTCCAGGCTCAAAGCTAGAAGGGTGTGTGTGCGCACACCCCCCCCCCCCCCCCCCCCCCTCCATCTCTTTATTTTCAAAAAAAATTAAATTGTAACATGTCACATGATTCCTAATTTATGACCACCTATGGCAATTGAAAACCTACGAGAAAGTCAAGTTTTCCACTTTTGAATAAAAAAAATTCATTTTCAACAAGATTTTCATATGAAAACATCTAGCAAATATCGTATAAACCTCAATACACTCGTTTATGACCTGAAAACAGAAAGGAAAAAAACCAGTTAAAAATCATGAAAACAACTTGAAACTACGAAACTTTTCAAGCCCCGATCTATTTTTTCAACAAGATGAAGGCCAAAAATCACTATCATTAAACTTCTCTGATCGAATGGAACCTTTTAACATCAAGTTTGTCCATTTTGATTGTCGAAATTGTGACAACTGAAAACTCTCTTTGTCTTTTACTATTTTTTGATGATTTTTTCTCTCATCTCTCAAATAAAAATAAAAGGATTGTGAAATGAATAAAATAAACTTTTTAACTAAAATAAAAATTATTGTGAATTTGGATTTAGACATTTATTTTATCCAAGATGTACATTTCATTCATCTTTTTTTCTATTTATATCTTTCTATCATAATTTCAAACTTAACCACATTTAATTAGGGTATAAAATAATTCGTCCATGTTTCCTATGTTTATATTTATGTCCCTTCCTTCATCACAATGCCAGCCCAATCAACTAATTAATCCGTCTTAATTTGGTATATGTCTTTTGTATAAAGCCCGGATCAGCCCATTTTCTACTCCACAGCCGCATGGATCCTTCTAGCAATTTTTGTTGTTTAACACGAAAATAGCTAACTCGTAAATGAATATAGATTATTTGTTAATAAATTAATTACCTGAAAATAAAAGAATATATAATATTCAAAAAGTTATCAAATAATTTTAAAATGACATTAAAAAAAACAATTATACAAAACAATGACATATAACTCTCAGCACATCTTGATATTATTTATATAGTTTTTTATTTTAGTAATCTTTGATGACCATAAATATATTTTACACAACAGGTGTCACAATTAAAATATCATAAATAAATAAAAAATATATTGTTACTATAAAATTTCTCAATCTTCATGATTTTATATATTTTAAATATGTGAAGGTGAATAAAAATTAAATACGTTAATTTGATTTTTTTTTCCATTACTAAACACCACCTTAGATTATAAAATTAAATATTAGCTCAATCAAAGCATATAAATTAAATAACTAAAACTATACTATGATTTATTTTTATATTTATAAATAAAAATAAATTGTGTTTAACACGAAAAAATTAATCCAAAACAAACACAAAAGTGATATTTAGACAGAAAAAACAAAGTTAAAAATAAATAAAAATAAAAAAGAATGATGAGGCAGGCCTCACTCTGCGCCGAGGCCTGCGCCAACATAAGCCGGGGGACAGGGCCCGACCAAAAAATAAATAAAAGGGTGAATGACGCGTGTTTTGCAATAGCAGATGAATTGTCATTCGTTGCATATTCTCCAGCAACTCTTCAATCTCTAGAAAGTTCTTTTCATTGGCATTCTACATATTTTTTTGATTTCTAGTCAAAAGTAACTCAAATTTATAGAAACTCATTTCCAACATCAAAACCCTTTTTAATTATCTTTGAAACAACAAAAAAATCAAATAATTTTGCAAACTCAATCTCACACTAGAACATTGATCTACTCTTCTTTTTTTTTCTTTTTTTTTTTGTTAGCTTTAAGGATCTAAATCATTTTCAGTTAGTGAAGATCACATTTGATATTACCACGTCCCCATGTTTTTCAAAAATTAAAAAAAATTGCTTCAAATATTCTTTTTGTGTTTTTTTATCGTTTCGACATGCTAGTATAAAAAAATAAATTTTAAAAAAAATATATATTATTTTGATTTATTTCTAAAACAAATACTTTAAAACGTAACCACTATCACAATATCGAGAATTACTAAAATCTATAGATCAAGATCTAATAATTAAGGCTAAAATTGGATCGAAACGACACCAAATTATGGTGATTTAGTAAACTTTTCTCGCATAACTCTCTCTTCTTCTAAGATTGTATTTGGTATTGTGATAGCAGTTCTTTTTCAAAATATTTTTTACTTGAAATCATAGTTTTTAGACCTGGCCCGATCCAAGGCCCGGGTTCCGGGTTTTGACCGGGTCACCAGGTCGCCCGGGTCCATTTTTTTAAAAAAAATCAAAACGATATCGTTTTAGTTAAAAAAAAAAAGTCAACCGATTGCATCTGGGTTTTTGACCGGGTCGCTGGGTCAACCCGTTGGGTCACACTGGATTTTTTCTTTCCCTGTTTTTTCTTCAACCCGACCCGGTTCCAGCCCCGGGTTAGCCTACTGGGCCGAGTTTCAAAACTATACTTGAAATATATTAAAATAATATATTTTTTATTTTTTAAAATTTATTTTTGACATCAGCATATCAAAACGATATAAAAACTCTAAAAAATTAATTTTAAAAAAATCAAAATTTTCAAAAAGCGCAAGCGGCTACAAAGAGAAAGTTTATGAAGATGGCAGAAATGATCGTTTTTGAGAATTTTGATTTTTATATAGAAGGATCAGAATTGATAATATGAATATTGAAGGAATATAATGATTTTTTTAAACATCGTTTTATGCACAAATGCATCAAATGGAGTCATTTCATGGCCAGCGTTTCACTATTTATTTTGGGGAAAATAAACACCAATCTCCCCTTTTTTATTTAGTTTTGCTATCTGACAAATTGGTCTGCGCTCCAAGATCATTATCTACATATGATAATATTAATTAAATTAAAAACAAAAACTATTAAATATTACTCTAAAAAGTATGGGTTATTCACCATGTAAGGCTGTATTGTTCATCCTTTTACATATTATTATGGATGGGTTATGTAAAATTTTATATATTTTTAATTTGGTTTTTTTTTTTTACCGATTTAGACCATCAAAACATACAATATTTATGTCAAATGATTTCATTTCATAAAGGAAATTCATATTAGGTGTTTTTATACTTTTAAAGTTTGTGAAAAAAACAGATATGATCTCAGGTTGATTTTTGGATTCGGGTTGATTTTCAGTTTTTTGAGTGGTTTCTTGGGTTTTTTAGGTCATATATAGATTTATCACGGTTCCTACAAGGTTTTATAGGTGTTTTGCGTCAAAAAACATGATTTTAGGTATAAAAAAAACTCAGACCTCGATTTTTCGATCACCATAATGACTGAAATTTGGACAAATTAAATTACGCGTCGTCTGATTTGTTTTTCAAAAAAACTTAGGGCAAACAACATGTCATCCCTCCTACTTGTAAACAAAAAAAAAACTTAAGGGCTTAATACCGAGGGCCTACCAAAATGGGTCAAACAAGCTGGCCTAACTTGTCAAGCCCAACAGCACCTGGCCTTTGCTTCTTCTTTTTCTATTTCTTTTAAGTTAATGATTATTTTTTTATGGTTTTTCCTTTAAATGTTTTTAATTTATATTTAAACTAGTATCATTTTTCTCTTCATTTTATTTGGAGCCTTTTCTAAATGATAATTATTTTTTAGTTAGGTATTTAAATTTGAAGAGTTTTTCTAATTCATCTATAATTCTTTTTAATCTTTTATATGAATGGACTTTATTTTAAAAATATATATATATATATATATATATATATATATATATATATATATATCTTCAGATAATATTTCTAATATGTGCAGTCTTGCATGATTTTTTTTATCCTTTTATTTTATTTGATCAATTTAATTTATAACTCTATTTATATTATCGTAATGATTATTTTTTTATGGTTTTTCCTCTAATTTTTTTAATTTATATTTAAATTAGTATCCCTTCTCATTTTTATTTTGTTTAGAGAGGCTCTTTCAAATGATGATTATTTTTTTGATTATGTATTTAAATATGAAGATTTTTTATGATTCATCTATCATTTTTTTTTATCTTTTGTATAGATGGACTTTATTTTTGAAAATAAAAAAAAAATGATTTTTAAATCATATTTCTAATATGTGCAGCCTTGCATAATATTTTTTTTCTTTTATTTTATTTCATCAATTTAATGTATATCTCTATTTTTATTATTGTTTGTTTAAATAAAAAATTATTTTAATAAATAAATTTATCAAAAATAATTGGGTAAATATATTCTTCTCTCAAGATTAAGTATCATTAATAACTTTTTATTTATTTATTCTCATACATAGTTCTCGATTTATTTGTTTACATGTACGCATAAAAACTTTTATTTGAAATTAGATTTTTTAAAACTACATAAATGCATTGAAAAAACCTGCACATACAATTTTTTTTATTGGAAATGAAAATCTCTAACCTACGATGGAGCGTGGTTCATATAAACTAGTAAAAACAAAGCATTTTACTTCTTCAAATATTGTGCACTCACACACAATTGCACTGTGGATTCGCATAATACTTTTTTTATAATGTATTTTTTTTTTCAATTTGATTCTTTCACATTGTGTTTATTTGAGATTAGCTATAATAGTTTATTTCAACTTGTTTGGCAAAGCGGCTAGTCGTGCCTTTGCCAAAAAAATTGATTTTTTTGTTTAAAATTAATTTTTTTTTATGTTTATGGATGGTTTTGATATGCTAATGTCAAAAATAAATTTAAAAAATAAAACAAAATATTATTTCGATACATCTACAAGCAAAAAGAACTTTGAAAAACAACCGCTACCACAATATCAAACATGTACTTCAAATGGCTCAATGTGGGGTTCTTGCCAAGACAAAAAAATCTTGTCATTGGATTATTGCTGGATTTTATAAAAAGATTGTTTGGATTTTTTTGGTTTTCTAAAAGATTGAAACTAAAGGGATTTTAATTGGAAATTAGAAAGAAAAAAAAAACACAGCTCTTTCCGTCCCCAAAGAAAATAAGAAAATAAATATAAGTTGGAAACCAAAAGGATGAGAGAGAAGAAAATGATGAGAGGAAAGAGAAAGAGGAATTTATTGTCGAAACCATACTGGAGCTCTATCATCACCATACACCACCTTGGAATGAAGCCCCCATTAAAATAATTCAAACAATACCATGAAAGTCCACCATTAGAGCTTGAAGGATGTTGCATGCTCCTCCTCAATGTGGTGGCCTTCCTCACAAGCTGGCGTGTAAGTTACATGCACCATGCAAATTTTTTTTAATTAAGTCTTTGATTCTATTACAAGTTTTTAATTATGTTCTGAATTTAATCTCACCTGAGCCTAATAAAAGCCCAACTAAATAGAGAAGAAAAGGAGGGAAAAGGAAAAGGTAAGTGACCCAACTAGGTTAGCTCATTGTGGTCATGTCCATAATTTGAATCATGAATTTGGAGTGTTAACTCAAGTTTATTAGGTTCCATCCAATATGTCATCATCTTGATATTAAAAAAAAAAAAAGATGTCATCCTAAAAAAAATTAAAGTCAAACCATGTTTTTACTAGTTGTCCATGTTGTCTATGGATCCGTCAAATCGATTGTGTCTTGTTGTGACAACTTCCATACATTTAATTTGAAGCTCGGGCTAGGTAAGGACTCGGGTCGGAAGGTTTTAATATTGATATGTTGAGCCCGATTTAGTGAAATTATCAAAAAAAATTCTCACTCCAAGACCGTCCTTTTTTATATTGAAAAAATTAGTGTCATTTGTTTTTTTAAAAAAAAAAAGTTTGAACACCTTCGTCTTATATATTTATTTATTTTTGTCATATCATGTTTTCATTGGGTCAACTTAGCATATTATAAGTTTACATCCATTTTATTTTTTTTTAAATATGCTTACAAGAACATTATTGATACCTTTAATCCATACCTGTAGCGAAGTACATGCAATGAAACTAGCGTTTAGTAAAACATAATACTATAAAAAAAAGTTAACAACTTTCATCATTTAATTAGTTTAAACATGAAATTTAACTAAACATGACACAAGTTTTAGGCGCCCAATCTGTATTTACCTAGTAATGTATAATCAAAAGAGTAGATTTTTTATTCTCTTATTTATATTATCGATGATCAAATAACCAAATCTTTTCTAACTAATTGAAGATTTTGTGATACCCTACCATTACTAAAATCATTTACCATAAAAAATATAAAAAAAAACAACCAACACGTGCATGAATATAATAATGTGTTTTATAAATCAAGTACTTGAACACAAAAAGAACTAGACACCTTTGTAATATTTTGATGATGTCCCAAAATACAAGATATGTAACTAAAAGGTTATTTAGTGTTTGGAATAGTAGTTAATCAATATATTCAGGTGTTTAGATTTCTTCTTCTTAATCTAAGAAACTTCAAGCTTATAGTAGAAGTTTAAATACCTGCAAAAACAGTCCTAATCGGGAAGACTTAAAAACCCTCTAATAATAAAGTCAGTATATTTATAAGAAATATATTAAATAACTTAAGGCAATAAATGATTTAAAAGAGCTTTAAATTTAAGGAACAAAAATGTTTGTTCTTGAATTTTAAGTTAGTTAATGCTCTAAAATACATATATCTTTATCTTAAGAGATGAAAAGTTATGAACCCTTTACCTGGATGGTTCAGGGGGTGTTTATAGCTCATGAACCTTGTCTTTTTTAGAGAAGAAAAAGACTGAAAAGTCCTTTGCTTTTGGCGACATTAATGGGAGGTAGTAAATATGGTAGGTCCCTTAAGAGACATTATATATATACCTATAAGTATAAAGAAATTATTACCTTAATATGAATGATTATTCTAGATAGAGAGATATGACGGTTTGTCATGTCTTTAATACTTATATTGTAGAGGATCATCCAGGATCAAACATATAGCCTTAGAACTTGGTAATGTCCAAGTTCTTTGGGTCTGACATGTTTCTCAGACTCATGTTTCCTTGGACTTAGCTGACTCCCAAGTCCAAGTTCTTTGGATGTGGCATGTTTACCAGATCCACAATTCCTTGGACTTGGCTAACTACCAAGTCCAAGTTCTTTATGTCTGGCATGTTTGTCACACCCACATTTCTTTAAACTTGGCTAAGTAACAAGTCCAAATTCTTTAGGTTTGGCATGTTCGTCACACCCACATTTCCTTGAACTTGGCTTATGGCCAAGTCTAAGTTCTTTGGGTCTGGTATGTTCGTCAGACTCACGTTTCCTTGAACTTAGCTGATTGTTAAGTCCAAATTCCTTGTGTCTAGCATGTTTGCCAGACTCATGTTACCTTGGACTTGGCTGAAGACCGAGTCTAAGTTCTTTGGGTTAGGCATACTCGCTAAACCCACATTATCCGGGGCTTGAGCGACTACCAAGCCCAAATACTTTGGGTTTGGCATGTTCGTTAAAATCACGTTTTCTTGAGTTTGTCTAACTTTCAAGTTCATGTTCTTTAAGTCTGGCATGTTCGCTAGACCCACCTTACCTTGGACTTGGTTAATTGTCAAGCTCAAGTTCATTGAGTCTGACATATTTATTAGGCCCATTTTATTTAAAGAGATTTTTATTTATAGAAATCTTAACTAAAATTTAACTCATCATACTCAATAGTTATCAAATAATTTCAAAATGATACATTTAAAATCTATTACAAAAAATTATGAATCAATGATATATATCTTTTTGAACAACTTAATATTATTGACCTAATTCTTTTTATTTTTGAAATATTTGATGAGCAAAAATACATCTTACACAACATATTTCACAATTAAAAAAGTCATGAACAACCAAAATTTTTTTATTATTATTATTATTATTATTATAAAAAAAAATAATTCTTAATCAATATATGAATTTTATAAATTTATTAAATTTTTTAACAATGAAGGGGAATAAAATTTAATTGTGTTGATTTGATTATTATTTTTTATTACTAAACACCATGTTAAGATTTCAAATTTAAAGATCTAGAAATATATATCATAATCTATTTTTTATATTTTGAAAGAAAATAAATAGTGTTTAATACACAAATCTAAAAAAATCAATAATTTAGAAGAAAAATGAAAAACCTAAGAGAGTAGTCAGCACTAGCTCACACGCTAGGTATGCTAGCTAAGTCAAAGCTAGGCCAAGTTTGGCCTTATAGACCATAAAAAGTGAAAAATAAAAAGCAAATGGACCAGCATGTAATAAGGAAGACATTTTTTATTTTTTATGTTAGGTTCAAAACCGAATAAAAAATCAGTTCAAACCGACCAGTTTCACTTTAGTTTATTTTGTAAAGAAAACTTGCAAAATATAACACCGTTCTAACAAGTGAAATTCTCCCATGAAATTTACATCCTTATTTATCGCAATTGTTCAATATGCTAACATTTTATCCTTAAATTCACCATTGAAATGATTCCTTATGGCATAATTTGGATCAAAACAACTAATCAATACATAATGGCTAATATTAACAAGTTACATAAAACAAATCTTTTCCTTTTAACTTAATGTTTCATATAGAAATTTTAGAGTTTTGTACATCAAAACTTGTAAACAAAAAATTGGGTTCATCAAAATAAAGAAAAGATAGCAAATTATGCCAATGAACTTAGCAAAAGACTTGCCTAGTAGAGGAGAGAAGACAATTACAAGAAAAAACAAAGAGAGCAAGGAACTGAGATCAAAGAGGTAGAAACCAGAGAGATAAATATGTGGGTGGATTATAGGTGGAAAAGATTGAAAGAGAAGGAGTCGGGGGGAAACAGGGAAGAGGGCGTTTGTATGTGAGAGCATGAGACAGTAAGTTGATTTAATTTTACGGTTTAAGTGACAATATGTTTAATTTTTTGGTTGAACCAATCTAGTTTGATTCGGTTCAATTGGTTTCAAGCTTCTAAATTCAAAACCAAACTGAACCATTTTTTTTTGTTTTCTAATCTGTTTTTTCAGTTTTTTGTTGTTGTTTGGTTTGTTTACTCACCCCAAGTATGCAACAATAAAGAACACTAACATCAAATCAATTTTTAAAATACATTTCTATATCATAGCATCAATCTACTTTATATATATATATATATATTGGAGAGACTTTAAATTGTTTTCAAAGAACTATGCAGGTTAAAATCTATTGATTGAGGGAAAGATTACCTAAACAACTAAATGGCATGGGTGTTTTACTATAGCTCAATCCATAGTAAAATTTATCTTGGGCTATAGTAAAATTACATTTTTACCCTTTATCCAAAAACATTAAGCCTCTTTAGTGGGTGTTGATGTCTTTTTCATTTTTTTTGGAAAAGATAAAATACTTTTTTTCCCTTAACGTCAACAAAATACAGAACTGTTAACCAAGGATTTTCTTAACTTTGCATACACTTCTTAACAGTCAAAAATATGTATTTGCCCCAGAGTTAAAAAAAAAACACTATTATGATGCTGGATAAGGGTGTTTTAGGGTTTTTAAATTTTAATATATAGTGCAATTACATCTATAACCTTAGAAGAGACAAAACATAAGCTTATCATTCGTGGGTATTTGTACTTTTATATGGGTATTTTGTGTAATTGTTGGGGTCGTGGGGGGCATTTTGATATTTTGATATTTTGTTTTCCTGAATTTTTTAATGCTTAAAGTTATTGGAGCGAGCTCGGCACGTCCTAGCACGTGGATGGCATCCACATCATTCAGACAGTGTGCGTGACACCACTTGGTGGATGTAACTGGCCTTCCATCGTCTCCATAAATGTGTCGTCGTATCCTTTTCCAATTGGAGTGTCACATGGCAGTTGACGATGGTCAAGTTATCGCTGGTGGCCGTTTGATTTGTTTCTCTTTTTTTCTCTCTCTTGATAGGTAATGTACATCATTATCTTCTTTGTTTCTTACTTTTCACTTTCAATCATCATTCTATTAATTTCTTATTTTGTTCCTTTTCCATTTATAGAATGTTTTTATTTTTTTTCAATTTAATCCTTCAATTGCAATTTCTCATTTTTTTTTTGTTTTCATTTTAGTCCTTATTTTTTAAAATTTTTAATTTTGTCCTTAGAACTTTTGTTGAATTTTTTTTTCCTTTCAATTTCATCCTTCAATTAGAATTTTCTGTTGTTTTATTTTTTTCAGTTTGACCCTCATTCTTTTGTTATTTTTCCTTTTAATTAAATCTATTTTTCAATTCAATTAAACCCTCTAATTGAAAATTTGTATTCCTCTAATTAATGTTTTTTCTCACCCTTATTTTTTTTATCCTTTTTTGTGATTTTTTTTTCTGGTTTCATCCTTCAATATTTAATTTGTTGGGAGTTCAACTTTTGCATTAGTTTTTTTTTAATATTAGTTTTGTGATTATCTTCAAGTTTTTTTTGGGGTTTATCCTAGTCTCATGATCTAGGTCACGATTTTTGCATGCATGTTTTGAATATAAGTTTTTTAAAATTGTTATGTTTCTATTTTATTTTTCAAAGAATTATAATAATTCATCTAATTTTTTTATACAAATGAAGTTTATTTTCTAAAATAAAAAATATTTGTTTTTAAATTATATTGTTGATGTGTTCGGGCTTGCATAATATTTTTTATGACATGAGTTTATTCAGTCAATTTTATTTGTGTTTATCTTATAAGTTATGGGTGTTTTAGGGTGTATATTTATCTTTTATTTAAATAAATAAATAAATTCACTAAACACAATTAAATATGTGTCTTATTTTATGTTATGAAATATATTGATCTTGCTTGCATAAAAGTTTTAATTTACACTTTAAATTTTTATGTAAAAAAAGCACATTAAAACAACCTATATATATACCCGATATTTATTTGAAAAATAAAATTATAATCCGCAGCAAATCACAGGCAAAAGCCATTGGATTGCAATGATTTCAAGAGAAAGTCAATAGCTTCTCTCTCATGAAGGGGATGGAAAAGAGCATTTTTGGTAATTTCAAATATTTTTATAAAATAATCAAAATTACCAATATGAATTATTACAGGATCATAACATGCCTTTCTCAAAACCAAACAATATGAGTAATTGAGGACCATAACATAACTTTCTTAAAACATAAATGGTCAAAATAATGTTGTTTAATGCCCATCGTTTCACTGTTTATTTTGTAGAGATTAGTTTTATCACTTGCATTACGTCTGTGATAGAATTTCAAGTTAATTTAAATAATAATAAGATAATGTGTTAATGGCATAGATTGATTTAAAAATATCAATATTTTTTTAATTCAGAAATGCAAATGTACTTTTTCTATAAATATGTTATTTATACCACAAGTAGGATTTCAAGTTAATTTTTCACATAATAAAAAAAATGTATCAATTTTACGAATAGGTTTTATTATATTATGATTTTTTTAATTGAAAACACACAAAGATGTTATTTGTGCTTAATAAAATAAATAAAAATATATATAAATCAATAAATTATGAAAGAGTTGTTAATGCTAATTAAATTCTTAAATAAAAAGCTAATCTTTTTTTTAAAGCAAAATACAATTGAGTATGCAAATATTTAAACCCAACTATTTCTTTTTAATTTAAGTGATTTTATTTTTTAATTTTAGGGGTTGTTTTTTCTTATCAAGAACAAATAATCTTTAATTTTATAAATAGAACATGCAAATAAATTCTATTTATATTAAATATAAAAGAAGAGATCTCTTTTAAAAATTATAAAAAATGCAAAATAATTATAAAAAACAACTAATGTTTAAAAAAGATGAACTAAAAAGTTTTAAAAATAAGAGAAAGAAGATATTAATCTAAATTTAAATTAAAAAGTTAACGAACTAATAAATTAGAAAAGAGTTGTTTAATTTCATTTAAAAGCTAAAATATAAAGTCAATCTTTATCCTAAAAACCTAAGACCTATGAGTATTCAAATATTTAACTAAGATTTGTTTTTAATTTATATGATTTTTTTTTATCTTAGATGACTAATTTTTATTTTATGAATACATCATGCAAAGGTAATTTATTTATATCACATATAAAAAATAATATCAATTTAAAAGATAATCATAATATAAAAATACAAAATAATTTAAGAAACAAGTACAATTTTTTAAAAAAAAAGAGAACAAGAAAATTTAAAAGATCAAAGAGAGAATTAATTGAAACCTAAATTTAAAAAAAAAATAATGCAAAGTGAAAAATACATAAAAATAAGGAAAGCATTAATTAATATTTTATTAAAAGAATTAATCAAAATAAGAAAAGATGCCAAACAATAATGGGTCAACCATGCCTAGACTTAAGAACAAAAACCCAAGTTTACGCATGTTTATTTTTTAAAAAGTAGATGATACATCGTTTGTTTTTTAAAAAAAAAACAAGGTGGAAGGTCGCTTACAGTGGCAAGCAACCTACCACCTCCTAGGTTGCTGTTTAGAATCTCATCACCATCGTGGTGACTAGAAAACCGAGGGAGTTTGGCATAGAAATCCATTTCCCGTCTATTTTCACTTAAAAACACCACAAAACCTCCATTAGCCACCTACCAACTCCCATAAACCCCAAACCACTAAAAAATAAAAATAAATTGAATAAAGAAAATCTAAACAGATCTTAATTTATTTTTTCAGCGTGTTTATAGAAAAAAAAATCACCATCAATTGAATCAAGAAAATCTAAATAGACCTTGAATCTATTTTTTCAGCATGTTTATAGAAAAAAAAATCACTATCATAAAACTTCTCTTATCGAATGGAACATTTTAACATAAAGATCAACCATTTTTATTTTTCAATGATTTTTTTTTAATTCAAGAACTAAAAATTAAACAAAATAAATTTTTGGATAAAAAATCTTAAGATTGGCAATGCATTTTCTTCTTATTTTATTTTTGTGGTCCTCTCATTTTTAATATTGTATTTTACTATAATTTAAAACGCAATTTTTTAGTATAATTGTAAATGAACAATGATTATCCCTATTCCGTTTTAGTTTTATTAATTAATAATCAATAACAATTATTTATTAATAAATAATTTGTGCATTAAGAGATACCCTAGCTTGGGCTAGATATTTTGATTTCGAACCCCACACCCATTCTGGCGGAAAATGAAAAGAAAAAAATTAGCTAAAGAAAAACATGGTGGGTCCAGGAGACCATCCGGCCTGGAAAAGACATGCTGGCCAGGCCGAGACTGAAGCGTCGTGGCAAGGATGGTTAACACGATCGTTGTCACGTGATATCAGCAGCTGTCTTGTTTCAAGATTTTGCAACATTATCCTATTCCATATTGCATCAAAGTGGGGGCATTACCTTAGCTGTAAGCCTGTAATGCCTCCTTTGGGATATGATGAGGCTCCTAATCAAACACATTATGATATGAAACGAAAGAATTTACGTGACGGTACTGCTCTGTACTGGTTCATATCCAACGATGGCTTTCATGAATAATGATGATTAAAAATTGAAACCGATGTGTTGCAATCACAATAGTTTTTCAAGAACAGTCAGTGTGTGGATGAAATGGACTGTTCAGGAGGCGTGCGGCTTCGATGATGATGAAATTGACAGTACGTGTTCATGGTTTGATGAAAAACTAAATCGAGTGTGAAAATGGACAGACAAATTTGGTCTGCACCCTGACGAAGAATAGAAGCCAATGTCCTCGAGCTTGTGTATATTTCCAGTGAAAAATGCATTACCAGTTTATGGGCCAATGTCCTCGAGCATTCTTTCTGGAATTTACACCTTGTGAAATTCGGATACCGTGCTGATAACGGGGCTTTTTTTATTTTTCTTTTCTTCTTCCAGGTTGATTGCCTTGATTTTCCAGTGATTTTCCTTTCACAGCTTATTACTTCAAAATTATCTTATCCCAAGTTCTCTCAATTACAAGCTTGCTGATTTAGTTTTCAATTTTTCTGCAGACATGACGTTCAAATCCAATACTCCACGTTCCGAATTTGGATCTCCGAAGATTGAGAAAACTAAAGGATCCTGACTAATCATATGCACTTGTACAGTGGGCGTGTAAATCAAACGAGCCCTTGTAAGATAAGAGGCATGTGCTTGGCTTTTTCCTCTGCAGAAGATACCTCGGGTCCAATTTGCAAACATCTAATGTACCTTGTTTTGTTTTGTATTTTAAAAACATTTAAAAAAAATTTAAATTTATTTTATTTTTTTCTTTACTTTAAATAAATTTTTTTTTTTAATATTTTTAGATCATTTTGATGTATTGATATAAAAAATAATTTTAAAAAATTAAAAAAATATTATTTTAATACATTTTCAAAATATTTTAAAAAACAATTATAACCTACCTCTCAAACACGTTATCGCCTCATTCTCAAACTATCACAAAATAGAGACACAAAGGGATTCACTTAAAAAAAGGATGGCGTCCAATATAGAATGATGGAGATGATTGGTACGAGCATTAAATTTGGACCCGTCTCCTAGTTTTATATATATTTGACCAATTCCATGGTCCTCCAAGAAATATATACAAATGTCATGTTGTTGAACATGCTCCAACCTAGGGTTCTTCCTTTGACCTCCCGGCCCATGTGCAGCTCCCATCCCAACTTTGCTTTGAAAAGTCCAGATAAGTCCAAGATCGATGTTTCACAGATGGATTGTTCGGCTAAAAAGTTGCTCATTCACGAGCATAGATATATATATCCAGGAAAGTGCCTCAATAATGTCAAACTTCCAGAAGCTCTAACCCTGCTACAGAAAAAGAGATTTGCTAACATTTGTCTGTCATGGAAGGGATAGCATCAAGTTAGTTTGTTTTGGATTAAAGCAGCGATTCGGGGGGTTCATAAATCTTAATAAAGAAAACAAGATAAATCAAGGCCAAACAGCAGCTACACCGATTATTAGCTCCGGTCCTTCCAATAATGGAGAGTGTTCATATATAAAAATGGATTGCTTTTAAGTCATTAAAAAATTATGAAGGTTGCTGTGAAGGTTGTCCTGCACCCAGCATCGCAACCTTCACGATTTTGTTTTACATGTGTGAAGGTTGAGCTGTACTCAATATAGCAACTTTCACTATTTTTATTTTTTAATTCTAAAGGTTGCACTGTTTTCACTATAAAATAAATTAAATCTCGGGTTTTTGTGAGATTTTCGTACTTTTATTTTCTGATTATTAAATCTCAGAAACAATAACTAAAATTAAAGATGTTTCCAAGAAAAACATAATGCAGTAATTAATATGGATTAGAAATGAAGAGTTAAAAGGAGGAGCCTAATGGTGGATTTATATACATGGGGAAGCACCTCATTTGGACAATGGTTTTTTTTAGTCTGGTCTCTTAATTTCTTTATCTTCTAGTTTGGTCCTTTAAAATTGCTTTGATTTGTGATTGGTCTTGGTAATTTATTTTCTATGTGTATGTATAGGGATCTCGTTATGTCGACAAAATATTATGTTGTTTGATTAATTTTCATTTTTGCAAAATAAAATTAATCTGATTTAATTAATTTACAATAATTAGAGATTTAGGGGACCAGATTTAAAGCTTCAAGAAATGTTCAATTCTTTTTTTTCCAAAATCAAGGACTAATTTACACGGTGAGGGGGGAGTTCATGTACTTTTTTTATTTCGATCCCACAACCTTTTATTTTCATTTTGATCCCTTTGCGTTGGCATCATTTAGGATTTGACTTGGTAGTTTGTTTAGATTGTCTTGATATGGGGATCTTGCAATATCGAGAGAAATTTTTTGTGTTTGGTTGATGCTTGATTTTGTAAAATAAAATAAAATTTAGCTAATTTAAAACAATTAAGTGTTAAAGGACCAAAATTGAAACTAAAACAAGTTAGGGATTGGGTAAACCGACAAGAAAAATAGATTGGCACATACAACACACGCATAATTGAGTGAGAGACTTGCTTAGTCTTTAGACGGCTCGTCATGTTCTCTTAGCAACCAAATGGCGGCTTCCACAACGATGTTAAAAGCAACATGTCATGCTTTTTCTAGTGGCGTGGCATGTGTTAGTGGTGGCGCGACGGTTGGGCTTTGACGAGCTTTTTTTCTTCTCTTTATTTTCTCTTTCCTCTCATTGGGAATCGTGTTGGCTTGCAAATTTTGAAAGGTATCCTGTCATTTGTTCATTATATCAAATCATTTGTTTATTGTATCAAATTTGATCTTTATTCTTTTGGTTGCCTTTTATTTTGTTTTGAATCTTCTTTTTGTATTAATTCTTTATTTCAATTTCATCCTTTAGCATTTGGTTTCATTTCATTTTTATATCAAATTTGATTCTCATTCTTTTCATTGCTATTTTTTTTTTCATCCTTTTCTTAATTAAATTTTTTTTTCAATCTCATCCCTCAACATTTTGTTTCATTTTATTTTTATGTTAAATCTGGTCCTTATATTTGTAATTGCTATTTTTTTTCTTTAGATCTTTTTTAAAAAAAAATTCAATTTTATCCCTCAATATTAGATTGATTAAGGGATTGGGCTTCGTAAAATCTTTCAGTGTGGTGATCTTAGTCTCATAACTTGGATCACGCGTAAAAAATGTTAACTCGAATTAACATTAGTCTTTTTTTTTATCTTTTTCTAACATCGATTTTCTTTTTTGATTTCATCATTTAACATTGGGTTTGTTGAAGATTGAGCTTCATGATTTTTTTTTGCTTTTTTTTTCTATAAGATTATCTTGATCTCATGATTCAGATCACGTGTTTGGTAGCTTTGCCTAAGTTAATTCAAATCTTCTTTTTTTGTGTAGTTTTTTTAACATTGAATATTTCTTCACCTACACCCTTCAACATTTTTTTTAGAATTGGAATTCATGATTTTTTCCATTTTTCCTTCTAGGAGGTTACCCTGTTTGCACGGTCCAACTGATGAGGTTTTGGTGGCCATATCTGGATTTACTAGTGTTTTATTTTTTTGGGGTTCTTTTTTTTCGATTTAATCCTTTTGTATTTGGATTGTTAAGAATTATCAATCATTATTATTGTTATTTGTTTTCTATGAGATTAGCTCAACCTTATGACCTAAATCACAAGTTTGCAATGCTAACTTGGGTTGCTTTTTTATGATTTTCTTTTTTTGTTTCTATCCTTTAACATTGGATTGTCTTGGAATTGAGTTTCATGTTTTTCTCTCTTTTGACAAGTGTTATTTTTTTGGAGATCATCGTTATCACTTTTTCTTTTAAAATTTGGTTCATTCACTATCATTGCTTTTTTTTTTTCATCATATATTTAAATGAAATTATCTTATTGGACCCAGTGAGGTTTATAACTTGAGTCACGAATTGTTTTTTTTCTTTAAAACTAACTAACAATGTTTCAACATTATTTTTTTAGGTTAAAAAGTTTTTGTCCTGACTTGTGGCGAAGCGTGAACCATTTATATAGTTAACAATATATGTCCCATCAAATGATGTATAATTGTATATGGATTTTTTTTCTGATCCATAGAATCATTCTATCTCTTTTTACACACACACACACACACACACACACATATATATATAACTTCAAAGAAATGAAGAAATAAATAATTAATTTAACAAAAAATAATCAAAGTTTTTACCAAGAGGCATATTAAAATTAAAAAAAAAAACAGACTAAAAGAGATTAGTCTTGTAATGTGCACCAAAACACAATTCACTGTAGATTCAAATAGTGAATTGATCATTTTGGCATTCTCAAACAAAATCATTTAACTAGTTATTGGAGACAAAATAGTCTTTTCTATAAAGTTCATTTATCATTATCTTATCAATCAGGGACAAATCAACCCTTTAACATCTTAGATACACAGTGAAATAACTTAAATACCCTTAAAAAATTATAGTCTAAGGGCTTTTCGAACTTTAATGCTTTGATTGCACAATGACATCGCTACATTATCCTTAAAAGCAAAAAATGAAGAAGAAAGTAAAACTAACATCCATGAGCTTTTTTATACTTCCATCATGGTTTTATAGTTATAATCAATTTGAATGAGTGACAATTCAATCTTTTCACAAATATTAAAAAAAAAAAAATTAGAGTTGTTAGCGAGTGTTACACATGCACCTACACTTTTTGGGTGGTGCATGAAGTGTCTCTCGAGGGTCTGTGATGGCATTGAAAGCATTGCATCGTCTTTTTCACAATGGTTAGGCATGAGTATGTGATGGAACAACGGTTGGGTTCAGGAGGATTTTTTTTTCCATCCTTTTCTCTCCTCCTCACCTTGAATTTCATGCAATCCTTTTCAAAAGTTAAATGTGTCCTATTAGTTTGTATTTGTATCAATTTTGATCTTTATTTTTTTGATTGTTTTTTATTTTGCTTCTAATACTTTTTTAAGTTTATTTTTTTCAATTTTGTCCCTCAACATTTTATTTCATTTAGTTTGGTCTCTCAAAGTTTTATTTCATTAAATTTTCTTATTAAGCTTGATTCTCATTATTTTGATTGCTATTTTTTTTACTTTTTATTATTTTCTTGATTTATTTTGTTTTTCAATTTAGTCCCTCATTATTTGCTTTCATTTAGTTTTTATACCAAATTTGATCCTCGTTGTTTTGATTGCTACTTGTTTTATTTTTAATTTTAGATGATTAGAAATTTTACTTCTTGATTTTTTTGTATTTGCCTTCTATGGAGTAGTTTATAACCCTGGTCACGAGTTTTGAATATTAGCTCGATTTAACTTTGATATTTTTATGTTATTTTTTAAAAGAATGATTTTTTTTCAATTTTATTCATTGACATTATGTTATTAGGACTTGAGATTGTGATTTTTTTTTCAATTTTTTTTATCCCGATCTCATATTTCAGGTCGTAAGTTAGTTGAGTTAACCGAGGTTGACTTAGGGTTTTCTTCGACATTTTTTTAAAACTGCTTTTTTTTCAGTTTCGCCTTTCATCATTTAGTTTGCTTGAGAGTTGATCTATATTATTTTATTTGATTTTTTTGCTTGAGGTTATCCTAGTATCACGAACAGGCCGTGAATTTGACACCCTTACTCGAGTCAGTTTTTTTATTCTTTTTAATTATTATTTTTAATTTTTCATTCAACCTTTGTTTTGTTTGTAATTGAGCTTCAGATTTCTTTTATTTTTCTCTTTATAAGGTTATATTATTCTTATTTAATTTTTATTTTATTATCAAATAAGATTGTTAAGACCTTTTAAAAATATTTAGAGAATATCTATTTACAATATTGATACACTTTTTTTTTTGTTTTACTAGTCATTGCCTTTTTATTATTATTAATTTTTTTATAATATTATTAAATTAAATTAAATTATTAAATTGATTTGAATCAATGACCGTGTATCATATTTTGAAAGACATTACTTATTTAAAGACACTGTCCTCACTTAAATATATTTTTTTAATAATGGGAAAAATTTAACTCCACTGGCAGAACAGAGCGTACGATCTATCTGTATCTATGTACAAAATCTAGTCAGCAGAGGATAAGCCAGAACAGTAACGATGAGCAGCTAGCGGAGCCTGGTGACCACAGACAAGTAGATGAGGGTAGAGGTGGAGGATGGTGACATTGCACGACAAAACAAGATCACTTCATTGGATGGAATATTTAATTCAAATTTGCGTATTCTTTGTCTCTTTTTGAGCTCCCAAAAGCATCCAAGAAGCAACACTAGTCAAAACACTCGCCTATTCTCTCCATGTCCTTGATTTTTTTTGAAGCAAAGCGGTATAGTTTTTCGTGTTCATATAATATATATAATATGGTATTTTGGTGAGTTTAACTCTAATTAATTTAATTTAATTTAGCATATGTTTATTTTAAAGGATTGTTGTGGTAATTAAGGAGGTATTTTTTTAGTTTAAACCTTGGGATTAGCGACAAATGGGATTTATTAAAATTATTTGGAAAAAGAAAAAATCATGGAGAAATAGCTAATAAAGAGCACATAGTTTATTTTAAAAAGTATACTCATCATCATCATCATGTGTAATCATGCTGATTGTTTTTTTGTTCGCATCCGAAAGCGTGATCCATGAATAATTTATTAGATTCACTTCTCCTTTTGATTTTTCAAGAATTTACACATATTTGTGTATGATCATTAACTTGGATTAAATTAGATATATTCGTGTGTTATCATTTAAAGGCTGAAATAATATTATATTTTATGAATTTATTAATCATAATTATCATCTTGTCGACTCTGTAAGGAGTACAAATCAAGTCATCTATCACGTCATTGAGTTAATTAATTTTTTATTTTTAATGAAAAATTAAAAGGAGAGCTTTTGGAATTGTATTCTAAGTACACTTCTAACAAAAATTGAAATTTTGTTTTTATTTAAAATTATTTTTTTATTATTTTGAATACTAATGTTAAAAATATATTTTTTTTTAAAATATATTTTTGATGCATTTCTATGTAAAAAATATTTTAAAAAATAACCACTATTACACTCTTAAACATCCCAAAAAATTAACTATATTATATTTGAATCGAGTTAAATAAAGTTAATTGAATTTAAACCGAGTAAATTATAATATATATTTTAAATATTAACTTATCAAATCAAACTAAATTGATTACAAGGACACCGTTTTAATATGTATGGCTAAATTTTATAAGAATTTAGTCCGGAAAACTAACCAAAAATATACTTATTAAAAAAATTAAAATATTTTAAATCTTTGTGTATGCGTCTATTTATATGAAAATTTATTGACAAACTTTCCTTTTTTTCATTCCTGAAAATAGTTTTCCCGTATTTATAAGTATATAATAATTATATTTATTTTTTGGTAACTCGAGGTGTCCGAGCCAGCTTACGCGCACCACAACTAATTCTCGGACACATTGAATATTCTGCAAGCCCAATAGACATGTAAAACATCACGAGGATAACAGACATGTACGCTAGGGCTCGAACCCAAGTGATAGAAGAAGGAAATCGTTTGTGGTGAGGGAGGGATTGGATTTACATATTATTCTCATTTTGACGGTGATTAATCCGATCCTTGCGGCGCAGATAAGGCCACGTATGTGTTCGCAGGCACAGGAAATTGAGGGTCGTCATGGTTTTCTATTGGCTGCTCTCCCTATTCATTTTGAAAAAAATAAATAGATGTAAATAGAAAGAAAAATTATAAGTGAATATATTTTTATTATTTTTTATATATCATGAATTTTATTTTATTTTTCAAAATAAAATCCAAAAAGTAATTAATCATATTGATTTAAACTCATTTGAATAAGTACGTTGAGATTTTTTCTTTTTCTTAGTTAATTGTTTTTTAACTTCAACATTTAATATTGGGTTGATTAAGAATTAAATTTTATTATTTATTTATTTTTACTTTTTATTAAATTATTTTAATCTCATGATCTAAGAATAGTGTTTAACGGGTTAACTTGAGTTGATACGAGTTAACTTGGGCTGATCCAGGTTGTTTTTTGTGTTTTTTTATTCAAGTTTTTTTCCAATATTATCATTCAACATTGTATCAATTAAAAATTAAGTTTCATAATTTGTTTTAATTTGCTTTTCATGGAGATATCTCGATTTCATGATTATGATTACAAGTTTTGGTATTTTAACTCCGGTTAAATCGGATTTTTTTATTTTTATTTTTTCTAATAGATTATTTCAATCTCATGACCCAAGTCACAGGCCCTTCGACATTGGATTTGCTTTTTATTGGGTTTGTCCATGTCTCTTGACCTAGGTCACGAGTTTGGTGGGTTAAACCAGCTGACTCAGTTTTTTTTATTAATATTTTTTTCATTTCTTTCATTTAATGTTGTGTTTAATTAAGAATTAGACTACATGTTTTTTTTTTTTTTGCTTTTTATTAGGTCATCCTATATTTATGACTTGGGAATAATACTTAACGAGTTAACCCGAGTTGACTTAGGTTATTTTTTGTCATTCTTTTAACTAAAAATTTTACAAATTTAATTGTTCAACAATGGATCTAACATAGTTGATTGGGAACTGAGCTTCATAATTTGTTTTGATTTGCTTTTTATCGGATTATTTTAGTCTCTTGACTAAAGTTGTGGATTTTACAGGTTAATTTGGGTTAAATCATGTTATTTTTTTATTTTTTTATGAGATTATCTCGATCTCATGACCTGAGTTATGAGTTTGACAAATTGAGTCGGGTTGTTTTTATATTTTTTTTTAAATTGATTTATTTTTCTAACCTCATTCTTCAATAATAGACTAATTGAAAATTAAATTTCATGATTTATTTTAATTTGCTTTCTATATGGTTATCTTGGTCTTGTAACATAGGTTGTGAGTTTGCTAAGTTAACTCGGGTCATTTTTTTAATTGATTTTTTTTAATTTTATCATTTAATTTTGGGTTGATTGAGAATTATGTTTTATAATTTATTTTAATTTGTTTTGTATAGAATTATCATAGTTTGATAATGAGTCACAAATCTAACATCTTAATGGGTTATCCAGGTTACTTTTAAACCCGCACCTCACATGGTTTAGTTTTTTCTTTTTCACTTAAAAAAATTAATAATATATAATTTTTTTTTTTTATGTTCAAATTTTTTTTATATACAAACCGCAGCGTAGCGGGTGTCAATGGTCCAGTGTGTGTATATATAAATACATTCAAAATCCAACAGTGTCTATTACCATCCTTGCTGGTGAGTGGTGATGTCATGTAAAAAAAATCTGTGATGCACCGTTGGATTAAACGCGTGAATCATGCCGGTGGATTTTGTAGGGCGCGCTAAATGAGAAGCACGTGTACGATAAAGAATGGCCAGCGGCCTGGGGAAAATTGATAGACACCGGGCCGTGTATCGTGGCCTAATTTGGTTACAAGAAGAGAAAGATTTCGATTTCGTGGATTATTATTATAATCATCTCTTTTTTATTTGTTCCGTCATTCCTTTCTCTTCATCAAATGAAAAGGCTATATGCTATAAACATATAAAAAAGAGAATTACTTCTTAAAGAATAATATAAATTTTATTTAATAATATAAATTATTAGATAAAAATAATTCTTTAATATGGTATCAGAGCCTTGATAACCAAGCAGTCACGAGTTTAAATTTCACTATCTCTATTTATTTGATAAAAATTAAGCACAAAATAATATGAATCTGTGCAAGTTTCAAGCCTATAAGGCTTTTACTTGAAGGGGTGTGTTAAAAAATAATATAAATCATATCCTGAGATCTCACATAATAACTTATGCTATTAGGTTGAGATGATTTTTTGACATTATATATTATTTTAATATATTTCTCTGCAAATATTTTTTTTAAATAACCTTTATCACTATATAAAAGTTAGAGATCTTCCGACCAAATCTTGAAAAAGAATTATAGTAAAGTTATTCCTATGGTATACTCCAAAACACGTTTAGATCTTTCTTTTTTTATTTTTCTTCCATGAAATGCATGCATTTTACAGGTGTATAGATAGTACACGTGATAATTGTACAATTTTAATTTTGTTCTTACAAGAAAAACAATTAGGAACGCCTTCACCGGTATATATATATTTTTTTATTAATATAAATATTTAAAATCATATCTTAACTAATTTTACATATTTTAATAAGATATATGCACATCCAAATTTAACTTCCAACGTCTTGTAAACTATATATAATTTCCATAAAAAAAAGAGAGAAATTAAAAATGACGTGAAAGGACAAGTTAGATGGATAGATGGATAGATTAAGCAATATATATATATATATATATATATATATATATATATATATATATATATATATATATATATAAAAGGTGAGAAACCAAATAATTGAAGCATGCAGAGGTGAGTTGGGAGTACACGCAAATTATGTTAGCGTGCGGTCCTCTCAGGGTTTCACCATCCACCACACGTGCACTTACTTTTTCCTGATCAGCATGATAGATCAAGAAGTTGTCAAAAAAAGAGAGTTGGGATCTTTTTGGCTCTTTATTTGTTTCTTCTTCTTCTTCTTCTTGTTCATGCTTTGGTGATTTTCATAATTCTCTGCAGAAAGAATGAAAAAGCAGCCGCTATCACCGGCCCTTGCCCATGAAGCATGCAACCATAAGCATCACGGTCTCATTTCTCACACCTTTTTATTCTGATTTTATTTTATTTTCTTCATAGCAATGATCAAGTTCAGGCCCAGGGGAATTAAAAATAAAGAAGTTACATCAGGTTCTTTGCTTGCTGACACATCCACGTAGGACCTTCGGCCATTATTTAATCTCCCATGCAGTCGGTTTTCCTCTGAAAAAATCCACTCCGTGCGAGCGAGTTCTTATTCCCTTCTGAGGACCTCGAGCAGAAGTTTTTGTTTCCCCAACTAAAGAATTTTGAGCTTCCATGGCAGCCATGGCAGCTGATGCGATTCAATTATTTATCAAGCAATTAAATTAAAACATAAAGTGAATGTATAGCTTATATCTCGGTGGATTAATCAAATAGAACACGAGATGGTGGATTTATTAAACAAATAAAACATTAGCATCGATCCACAGTATACAGTTAACAAGTATATCTTTGAAGACAGTGGTTTCTTTTAATTTACTATATTGAGAAAAGAAGGCCTACCGCACCCTTTAATTAAACAACAATGTAAATCTCAACTACCATTCATATCTCCTTTTTCTGACCTGACCTCACCTCGATCTATAGTTAAATCAAACATGCAGATAGATTCTATATAGTAATGATGGCGGTAACTGTTTTTAATTTCATTTCACAAGTTATTTCATCTTGAAAAAACAACAAATTAGAATTTCTTAGTATTTTTTTTAATTATTTTAATACATTAATGTTAAAAAAAAATCTGAATTTTTTATTTTATTTTGATATATTTAAATAAAAAATTATTTTAAAAAACATCACGCCCCATGATATTAAATACTCCTTTAACCATTATATATATAAGCATGGAAATAAAATAGTGCCTATCAGAAAACATCACTAACCAGCAAAAAGAAATACTCCATCCATTCTTGCCTTTTTCAAGAAAAGAAAGCGAGAAAAAAATTGAAAAGAAAAAAGAAAAAGAAAAAGAAAAAGAAAAAGAAAAAAGAAAGATTCATCCCCGTTCACATGCATATTTGTTTATGCTAACACGAGGGAGCCGTAACTAGCATCTCACGGGGTTGCTCGACCCCGTTCACATTTCGAAACGGGTTACGATAAAATCTAAGTATGAAAGCTTCGACTACTTTGTTTGTCGGTTCACGACACCAAAGATTACATGCTCCTGCGTTGAATTTGACGACCGGTTCTGTTCTAAATCCGTACAAAAACTTGCCGGTCAATATTATCTTCGATTTTGCCATCTCACTCATCCATCCAAAGCGTAAAAACCTCACCATTATATTCTCCAACCCCAACAAATCCCAGCTTTTCTTTCACACCCCAAAAACACTCCTTTTCTCTCTGGGCTCACTTGTTCACCTACTATAAAAAAAATCAGATCAACCCTACCCTACACTGCTGTCAGACTCTAGAAGAGAAGAGGAATCCCACACTACTGTTTTTCTCTTTTATTTTTATGAAGATTTTGGTGTTTCGATTTTGAGTTATGGAGAGGAAGGAAGCTGTCAAGGTTGAGAATTTTGTTGGATCTCCAACATTTAGTTCTACTACTGATCATGTTCAAACTAGTTATCCATATATGCAGGGTTTTGACTTTGTTGATGATAAGAGCTCTTTAGGGTTTATGGAGCTACTGGGTGTGCAAGACTTTAGTCCTTCTTTGCTTGATATGATACAGGTACAAATACCATCCGTGCAGACTCCGAGTGCTCAAGTGGCTACAGAGGTGGTGGATTCACCACCAGAGGTGTTGAATCAGCCCGCTACACCCAACTCTTCATCTATTTCATCGGCTTCTAGTGAGGGTTTGAATGATGAACCTGCTAATAAGGGTGTTGATAATGAGGTAGAGGAGCAAGGAAAGACCAAGAAAGAGTGAGTTTTGAGTATTTTATGGTACTTGATTTTTGCTTCAATCTTATGTTTTGGAGAGACCCATTTGAGAAAAGAAGATGGTTTTTTGTGTGTCTGTTTCGTGTAATGCTACAAACCAAACACTCCTTTTAGACTAGTGATCAAGAAAATCGAAGTGGATTTCTTTTTGTATTGTGGTTAATTAGAGGCTACGGTTCTTCTAATTTGTGTGTTGGTTTTGTGCTTTGTTTTCCAGGTTGAAACCAAAGAAGACAAATCAGAAGAGACAGAGAGAGCCGAGATTCGCATTCATGACAAAGAGCGAGGTTGATCATCTGGAAGATGGGTACAGATGGAGAAAGTACGGCCAAAAAGCTGTGAAAAACAGCCCCTTTCCTAGGTACTAACTCCAATGCGAACTCTATTCTTCTAGCCTTTTACGCTCTTTGCTATTTGACTGCAGATTTGGATAAATCTTAGTCCAAATGTTAATGGGTTTGCATTGTCCATGTGTGTTTGATTTAGGAGTTACTATCGTTGCACCACTGCCTCATGTAATGTCAAGAAGAGAGTCGAGAGGTCTTTCAGTGATCCAAGCGTAGTTGTGACCACCTATGAAGGTCAACACACCCATCCTAGCCCAGTTATGCCACGTCCAAACTTTACTGGATCTACATCTGATTCTGGTTTCTCTTCCACTGCTGCCTTTGCCATGCCAATGCAAAGGAGACTCTCTCTTTATCAACAACATCAAAGTCAACAACAACCGCCTTTCCCTCTTGTCAGCTTGTCGCCTTTGGGTTTTGGTTACAATGGAAGTACTACAAATGCTGCTAGTTATCTACAATATGAGAAGCGCTTTTACACCAGCCCAGGATCTGCTTTACTTAAGGATCACGGCCTTCTTCAAGATCTCGTCCCCTCCCATATGCTGAAGGAAGAGTAGGGGAGGAAATATGTCACTGCTTTGTAGTTTTCCTAACTGACCTTTCTAAAGAAGGTGTAGATGAAAAGCCCCTTTTACAGATATGGTTTCATGGTGTGGAATTTCTTGCTGACTGCGTTGCGGCCGTGATTTCTCTTGCAGTTGCACAAGAACTCTTAACACTTCATCGACTACGGGTTTTTAGCCATCATTTTCAGGACTAGCTTCTTACTGGCTGGGACCAGTTCTCTAGCCCCCCCCTTTTGTTTTTGGGTTTTCCCATACTTCTCTGTTTTATTTTCCTTTTCTCCCTTAGGTTGTATGTAGAGATAGAAGACCATGTGGAGTAAACTATGTAAGCTAGTATGAGTCTACAGTCTACTTCTTCCTTCAATGCTTTTACCCTCTCGTTTGTCTGTTACCATTTGTTTTTGCATTGATTTCTAGAGATAGTGTGGCAGTGAAGATTTTCGAGTGCTAGGGTTTCCTCATAAGGATACAGTTACTAAAGAAGCTTTCCTTTTTGTCTAGGAATCCGCAAAGCTATTTGTTTTTCTTGGAAAAGAGAATCCAATCGTGAGTATTTGGTGAAGATAATTAATGTGCTGTCCCTAAAAATGAACCGAGGGGTACGAAAGGGGAAGAATATCTTAACCACTCCATAGTCCATACCCAATTTTAGCTCTGCTAAGTGATGCCCTTTTTGTTCCTTTAGAATTTGATTGTTATGCCATGCACGGACCATTCATTTGTTTGGTTCCTTGAAGACTGGTGAGCTAGGGAACCTAATAAAGCAATGGGGCTTGATCACTTTCTGTGGTTCTATGCTTCTGCACGTGATCTTGTTTTTCTGGGAATATTTGTTTCCCTGTTGGATCCCTTGGCATTATGGCGCAGGTACGAGAGGCGAAAATACGTGGTGTTGCTATCATTGTTCAGGATGCCGATAGTGGTGTGCCGTCAGTCGCACCGAACCATTTTCAAAGAATTTTACGTCTGCCAGTCACAATTCATGCTATTTTCAGATGAACGTAATCACGATTTTACCCTAAAGCAAAAGTTGGCTGCACAAAGTCAAGAGCCCTGAAAGTTCTCAATTGTCCTCATATCTGATATCCATCCAACTTCTATACCAAATGCTAACTTGTGGATGTTCTTGTTGGCAGTGTCATGCTAAAAAAGGCCTTCATGAGTGATGCAAGAAACCTTCATAAACCTTCTTGCCTCAACCTTTCATCAATAGTTATACATTTTAAGCATCTTAAAAGCATACACATGATAACTTGCCATCAACTCAACTCATCATTTCGTACAGCAAAGTGTACAGTTATAAAGGCACTTTGATTTACATGTTATTGAAGATTACATTACTCTTGATGACACCTACCGACTCAGTACTGAAGCTTTAAAAGAGCACACTGCTGCAGCCAGAGAGAATATCAGGTAGCAAAGCCCTTCACAGCAACGGGGGCCACAAACTCAGCAAGAAACAACTAAATTATGTAATTCCTGGAAGATTTACTCAGAATAATTCACCAAATACCCAAATGCATGCCATCTATGCTTGCACTAGTTCTCCTAGGAATGCTACTTAAGATGCCTGATTTCCAGAAGTGCACATCCACAAATGGTCCAGGAGAAATGAATGGAAGATGAAAGGAAGATGACAGCCTCAAAGATGTTTTTTACATTTACTCTGCAAGAGGAACATGCACAGCCATGAGAAATCTAGCGCAATTTGCAGAGATTAGATTTCTTTCCACTTTTTACTCTTCTATGAAAAGAAATAAAAGAAAACAGGGAAAAAAAAGTGAATTAGAAGGACATACTGAAAAACATAATATGCAGCTTAATGCTCTTACTTTTCAAATATTATTACCAAAACTGGTAGGCACCAGAACACAAATTAGAGATAGTCCAATATTAAATGCCATAGATGACTGATATTTCTAGTATATTTTGGCTTACCAGAGGTCCACAGTTCTACAGAATAAGGCCATAAATCCAGAACCTCCAAGACCTTCCAAGCATGAAATATGAAGCTTACAGCTAAATCCTGTTATCGGAAATACTTGTCAGGCTGACAATATTAGGGAGGCAGAACTCAGAAGAATAGATAAAACCAAAGAAATAACTTCAAACAGCCACTTTGAGCAACCTAATCTCCTGAAATAATTGCACAAAACAAAAAAGATTAACAGCCCAAAATACTACAGAGATCCAGTAAATGGAAGTTTAACACTGCATACCTGTTAAACACAGGAGGGATCAATAACAGGACTTGTTTCTGATTGTATTTGCACACGATCTAGTTCCTGCAAAAACAAGCAAAGTGAAATGAAGAAAGATTCTCCCCATCTACTCAATTGCAAGCGGCAGTTAATGATCCAAAAGATATGTAAAACAAGAAGCTTTAATATGAATACATAGAGAGAACATACAAAAGAAAACAAACTTTCATTTGAGACCATGACAGAACTCTATCTTTCATCAGATTGGATGGTTAGTCAAAAACATTATCACGTCTAATCTTGGAATATTCCAGAAACTGAGAAAGCAAGGTGAATTTTACAACATGAATGTTAATCAAAGTACTTTAACCAGGTTAATTTGTCAATTCTGGAACTTGGAACGGAAATACTCATAAATCTAAACAGAAGACTTATAAACCCACATGCAAAATAAACGCAATCACTCATGATTACTCTGATGATCACTGATCTTTGCCAACTATCAAAAGGCATTCTTCGGTCTTAGGGGAATTAAACCTAGTGTTTTGATACAGCAAGAGATCCAGAATAGCATGGCTTTTAAGCATCAAGCTATTGATTCAATAGTTTAATGAGAATAAACAATGCTAGGAAACCTTCTAGTTTTGAATTGCCAATACAAGAAACTTCTGAAATATAAAGCCCAAAAGGAAGGATAAATTTTTTTCCCTGACTTGGCTATCAAAAAAATAAAAAAAAGTAAAGAATTTTTTTTTCCTGATGAGATCAAGATGGCTTTCCTTGGAGATGGAAATGACCCAATCCAACCGCATACATTCACAATTGTGAAGCAATTAATTGGCAGTTGCTTTTGTATTCTCGTGGAGACTACACTTAACATAAGTGCTTCAGCAATAGCAAAAAATGAACATAACCATATGCAACATAATGCACAGATACTTGATTAAAAGCAATGAGTATTAGTCCTGAAACTAAAGGCAAGTTCAACTTTCCAGATCATTATTTATTGAGGGAAGACATTCCAATTAAATTTCTTGAAACACTTGACAGACATTGAATTCTAGCTTTTTCATGCCTGGTTAGTGGTTAATAATCCAACATGCAAAACAGCACTAGTAATAATATAGAAACCCAAGTATAACAGTTTACTGATTGGCACAGACAGGGAAGATTGTTGGAGTTTCTAATGCAAGAGACACATCTCAAGAAGCACCTTTTGTGTTTGATCAACTTCCTCAGCAGAACAAACTGGCGAGAGGGAAGATTGCTGGTTTGAACCATGCAGCCTTTTCTCTTCCTGGAATTGTTGCAGAAATAAGGTGATCTCCACAGGCTTCTCCCACTGCAGGTCAATTTCAGATATATTGAATCACACCTTCTGAAATTGCGGCTTTTTTTTCTCAGAACAAGTCATAAGATTTCATTAACTGCCAACTGATTTAAAACTAGTGATCATCAATGGTTTGGTTTGGATCAAGCTCAGGGTTGGGATGACCATAAAGCAAATCCAATTGAGAAGGATGAGCTAGGCATAATCCACAACATCAAATCATCCAAAATGAAAACATCCAATGGTTTTTTAGTTGCATTAAAAAAATGACATTAACATATATCAGAACCAAATATTAGCAATACCTATAGTTAAACATCATTACTTCACGAAGTCTACTGACCTCATTGATTCCATTCCTAAAATGAAACCAGTCATCAACAAAATTCTGTGTACTGCCAGTTTATAATGGGATGCAATTTTTTAACCCTAATCCAACCAGGCTAGGTAATGGAATTAGGTTGAGTTTGTAACTTGAATTGACTTCTGAGAAGAACCTTTTGAGTACCAAAATCAAGAAAGCTAGCGCATTCTGGTTAACAAAGGCAGATAACTTACTCTACTTTCACAGGTGATACAATTATAATAGTACTTGTATCCATCTGGGCAGGAATGCTCACTCCAATCACACTCTCCTGGATCCACGATTTGGGGACTGGGAGGCACTGCAGAGGTGACACAATTTCGACTAGCTGGTTGAATGTTTCCAGTCCAAGTTGGCTGCAGGAAAACATGCTGTTGCCAATATTCATTTGCATTTCTAAAAACCAGTTCACAGCAGTATAAAATAAATGCAAATAGATTCAGAGGTAAATAATACATCAGGAAAATGTCTATGGTACTACTTAGAATATAAATATGCTAAGCGAGATAATTCTACTAGACACAAAGGAGTATCCTCCACTACTGGTTAGCCCATCTACAGATTTTGATTCAGAAAGGACAACCCAATTAATGAGTTAAAAATCTCCTTGCAACAAAATGACTTGAATTGTGACTCGAATGAGAACTAAATAAATGTTGATAGCTACCTCCTGCAGGGCAAGCTGTTGATTCTGATGCTGCTCTAAAATTTGGGCCTGTTTATGTGTATCAAAAATTGCTTGTTGAGGTGATTGAAAACATTTCTCTGGAGCCTGCATATGCTGTAATGGCATCTGAGACAACTGTGAAGGTGAGTGCTTTACTGAAGAAAGTGGTTGCTCTGTGATATGAGGAGATGCAAATTCCTGTTTTGCTGCATGGGCAACAGCTTGTGGAACTCCAGTTGTTGAGGTTTGTTGCATAGAAAATGAAGCGTTAGGCAAAAAACACCCAGGTGCTGGCCTGCAGCAAATAGACCATGAAACAGAAACTGAATCTCATGTATGCAAGTTAAGGCAAATGTACAAGGGAAAGAGAAATTGAAGAAATGAAACGCACCTGATCATAGGTTGTTGAGAGCAGGGACCAAAATTTGGACCACCAAATGCGAAACTGCCTCTGTAAAGAGAAAAAGAGACCGGTTAAAGTAGCAGGACAATGAGGCAACCCATAGGTGTCTTATATTGTTCAGATGGCTGGGTGGTCTTCCACTTATGCCAAAATAGAAAAACAATAAAAAAAAAAAAAACATAATTATTTTGTTGCGGTGTGGCATTGAAGATTCATCATCATAGACCAAACACAGCCAACTTGAAAAGGAAGAGACCACATACAGCGGACCATATAAAACCAGTCTCTTTCATCATTACCATTTACTTTATGATTGACTTGCAACTTATAAAAAGCAGAACACAGGAGTATTTAGCATGGATCCAAGAGTTCGTCAAGACATGTATAAGGACACAAGTAAAAAGGATGACAAGAATGCAAAACCTTAATTCTCCAGTCTTAGGTTTTTTGGGATCTGCAAAACGAACAATCAATGGCTGATCACACCCCTAAAATGACCAAGAAAAGAGAAGGAATGATTAAATACGATTTCAATGAACAATCAGAGTTCTGATACATAAAAGGTAATCAATCCCTTTAAGCAATCAATCACTTTACTCTCATGGTAAGAGTTCCATTTAATCCTTTGATTGCTGCCAGTGCCATATCTCTGTGAGCAAACTTAACAAATGCACATCCTTCACAAAACAAAAGATCATCATGTCAGAAACAGCACAAATTAACAGCCAATACGACCATGGCATTTTCTCTAAATCTTCCCATATAATAACCAAAAGTAACTGAGAACATAAGAGAGCAACAAGAGGAGCTCATGGCATTATTTCTGGACTACAAATGAGATCTTCCACAGATCAAGGTTGATAAACATTTGCACCTACAATCAGACTGTACTGAAGTTCTTGCCTTTTGCTTTTCCCCTTATTTCAATTTTCCAGTAAATGACACATATAGAAACCAGAGGGAAAATAACAATGATTGGTGTGTTTATTATATAAGACTAGATAAAGCTGTGGAGATCTGTGGGTGAATCACACTACTGGGGAAAAATATGAAGCAGTATAGCATACATCAAATTCTGATATTTTGATTCTTATAAACATATTTCAGGGGATAAAATAGCTCTAGAATGACGAATAAGAGAGAGTGGACATACCACGACTTTGCTTCAGCTCATCACGTGCAATGTAGACATCTTCCACATGACCATATGGAGAAAATATCTGACATAGTAATCATTCATAGACAATCATAACACAAGAAGAAAAGGAAAAGAAAAGAAAAGAAAAGACATTGTGTTTAAAGCCAAGTTTTGAAAAAGTCATGTACATGCACTCCAGCAGTTGATGCACGCATGCATTCACATGATATTTACTTTCAGGTAATATACCTACATTAACATGCAATCTCCAAGAGTACAAAGATACTGTTACCTATGCACTGCATATAATCACATACAGCAGCATGAAAGCCGCAGCCATTGTTTTTACCTTCTGAAACATTTTAAACCGATGTCATTCATTTGCATACACTGCTTTTCAATGTAATGCTTATACATCTGCAGCTGTCACTTGCCCACAGTGGTGTATAAAAAAAAAACAGTAGCAGTAGGACAAATAAAATTTATTTTATCAATGTAAGGCTGGAATAACTTGAATGCCCCACAACTCTGGTTCATACCTCCTCAATTTCCTGTTTTGAAGCCAGCTTGTTTATAGAACCAACATAGAGCTTGTCCACAAATCCCCCTACCATGGAACAACGGGGAACTAAACAACAGAGCAACAAAACAAAAAATAATGTCAAGAAAAAGAAAGACGTGATACACATTTCAGGTGAAAAAAGCTGCCTGCATGAAAACCTGAGAGGCATATTGGCAAGACAAAGCTAGTAGTGATGTTCCCTCCAAGCATGGAAAATTACCAGTGTGGAACCCAAAGCATATAACAGACGAATTTCTCTTTTTAAGAAAAATGAGAAAGAGATGCAAATCTCAAACAATATTTATTGCACGTGGGAATGCAGCATGTTGCTACCTAGAAGTATGTTCAAGTAAAGTTGAACAAGTTATTTATAATCATGGCCCTCTAAGGGCATTTAGTTCAACCATGGTTAGTCCTCAAGAAGCAGCACCCTTGAGCTAAATAAAATTCTGATCTTTCCAGAAGGGCCGGAACTTCTTATGATTGTTAAGATAGAAATTGACGCTATTCAGGGAAAAAAGAGAGCAGTTGTGCTGCATATCCATACATCTGCAGCAGAAATTAACTAATTGGATCTTTCTGGAAACCCCTCCTGGAGGAGAGTATTCTGTATCATTTGGCAAATGCATACTCATAAAAAGAACACCATTAACATAAATCATGAGAGTATCAAATGCTAACCTGGGCGTTCCCGTTCTCCATCAGCATATCTGACTTTAAATGGAGCCACTTCCTGAATAAAGAAAATTTACAGAGCAATGAAATATCAAATTGCAACTAACCAACAGCAGCAGAACTTCTTATTCATCATGAATATCAACTGATGAACTCACCCCAGGAATCGTATGCTGATTATGCAAAGCCCTAATAGCCCTGTCAGCTTCCTCAAATGTCGCGTATTTCACAAAACAATATGCTGCAGAAATAAATGTGCACATGAAATTACTTTTAATGTCAAAACTTTTACACAGGTACATGAATTTCTAGAATTAGCGACATGTGGTGATCAGTGAAAAATAAAACTGAAAAACCTCAAAGACAATCTACAATGTTTAATGCTTTAATGTTTTCCCTACTTAAAATATGTCTTGGGATAATTACAGGTACAAAAAGTATCATGATTGAGATAGCAGTTCTCAAGTTAATGCAAAAGCAGCTTAGTATATACATAAGAAGGCACAGATCAGTCCACTAGATAGAAGACGGACTAGAGGACCACCATGAGTTATAATTGGAGGTTCCTGGGGTGCTTGTGAAGCAACATGACAGAAACTCATAAATTTCCCATAGCTAACAATAACAGCAATAGATGTCAGCAAAACTATCCATCTAGCATTGTACAAATAGTTGTATCAGTAACAAGTACAGTATCTGTTGATGTTAATTCAAACCTTGTTTCCATCTTGATTAGTAAGGTTTAAACTTCTTCCCACCCACCCTATAAAACCTGAACTAAAGCACAGGCACTATCAAGTTTTGTGACAGCATTTCTACTTCTCTCTAAATGCCAAGAGCAAACATCTAAATCCCAAGAACTTCACTACAATTCCAGGAGTAGGAGAAAGGGAAGTGATTCAAACAACAAGAGATTGCAATAACAAAAATAAACAGTAATGAAAATCACAAATACAATGAAACAACAAGACACGGTCAACATATATCCTCAAGTTTGAAGAGTACATATTTTCAAATCAATAAGAAAAGAAAAACATAATTTCTAATTTCTAAACATCCATAGGCACCAAAACTAGCTTCTCCAGGACAGGTGACCCAGGCTGTACAAGTTTCCTGTTTAAAATGGAGTATCAACTTAACTATATAACCTATCAATCCTAACAGACAACTGATTATCATTTACTAAAGGCAACCCATTAACATTTGGTGACATAGAAGTCCCCACTTTTGTGCCACTGGCCACACCCACAAGTATGCTTCCATATTTGCCCCCCTAATAGCTCAAGAGTGACATTTGTTGAAAGAAAATCACACGAAAGATGGAATTCTGAAAACATTTAGTCATGCACGAGACCAATCAAACCGGCAACTCTAATTGTTCATCAATACTAAAAAAAATAAACATTCCACCTCAGACTAACACCAAGCTTTCAAAGATTTAATTCTTGTTTTAGTGTTTTCCCAGTGTTAACAGTGAGGATTGCCCATGTAGCAGCTACTTACACCAGGCATTTGATATGGAACAAAAGTTTTAGAAATTAGACTGCCAACACACACACACACACACATGCTTTTCAAACTTCCCAGCTGTTTTCTTCTAACTGTACATGATCATAGACAACACATGACCTAATTGGTAGCACAACCTCTCCTCTAAAAAGAAGTTGTAAATTAAAATCCTTCTCAAACTATCAAACAGAAGTCAGTTCTAGACCATAAAATTTTTTATCACCAAACTAACAAAAGCATGACATAAGCCTGTTGGTGATCCATTCAGAGCCTCAAAAGAGACATCGATACCAAACAAAAATTTGTAAAAGCTGCCACGTAAAAATTACAAGTACCTTGTTGTTGCCCAGTCCGCTTATCCCGGGGTAAAACAACCTCAACAACACTTCCATGTTCTTCAAACAAAGAGCGGATCTAACAAAGAATCAAAATCCGAAAGATCATAAGAATAATAGAAGCAGCATCTTAACTTAAAAAAAAAAAATAGTTATAAGCAGCATAGATGGGACACTAACTGCAATTCTTGTGATAAACCAGCAATTTTCTTGCTGCTTAGAACCTATGTAGTGTAAGTAAATTTAGTCTTTATTGCACAGGAACAACAAACACGATCATTTTTTGTGATTCAGAAACCAAAAACAAAAGGGCTTTGAAGAGCGAAATGGAATAAGCACTTACATTTTCTTCAGTCGTTGTTCTGGGAATTGGTGCGATATAAAGCTTTGCATTAACACCACCATCACCGTAATCTGAAGAGGAAAAAAAAGAAGAAAAAAAAAAATTCAGTCCGAAAAAATCCGATTCCATAAAAGATTGGCAGCAGCGATACAAAACATACTGGAATTATTAAAGAGAGTGACTTTGCATGAGTGAAAGAGTACCTGAAGAATGGAATCGGCCTCTTTTGCGGCCGTTGGGGCGGAATAATCCACCACTAAATGGCTCGTTAGCTTCACCACTCATCTGCTGGTTAGAGTCGTAATTATAATGGCTGTGGTTGTGGATGTTGAATTGGTTCTGGTCGGGGTGGTGCTGGTTAAAGTTGGGATGTTGAAGCTCGTGATGCCGTTGATGGTCTCCTCTGTATCTTTCCATTATCAAAACCCTAAGCAAAGAATACTATGAGGCAGGACAGGTGAGAAGAGGAAGGCGAAGACGGAGACCTCTCTCACACACTTGTATAATTTCTCTCGAGGGAGAGACTTAGATTAATGGCGCGTGCAAATCACGTGTATCATTCAAGTTTTCTGTAAAAAAATACAAGTTTTATAAAATTTTGAAATTTTTTATTTAAAATTATTTTTTATAATTTTATTATATTAATATACTGATATTAAAAATAAATTTAAAAAATAAAAAACATTATTTTTATATATTTTCAAATAAAAATATTTAAAAAATAACCACTATTATAATATAAAATACTATTTAAAAAAGTAATTTATCACTACTGATTGTAAATAAAAAAAAACAAAGAGAAAAAAAGCTACAAGGTTGGAAATAGTTTTTTGAATTGATTAATATTTACTTAATTTTTGTGATTTTTTAAATTTTATTTTTGTTAAAGAATGTATAATGAATTTTGTCCATCCCTAATTAAACCTACTCCTGTGAATGCAAAATTGTTAGGTATATTTAATTTATTATATTATCCATAAATTATACACCTTATATTATATTTTATTCGTGTCTTTTATTTATTTCTCTGATTTATGGATAATATGAGAAACCAAGTCTAGCTAATAATTTATAATGTATTTTTTTTTTAATATGTAACAGTTTCAGATATATATAATTTTAGCCTATGAAAAATATAAAAAGACAGTCCAAGATTTTAAAATTTTTAAAATAATCAGACAGTGGATAGAAAAAGACAATGAATGTCATCAAATTCTTATATATTTAGGAAGTGTTTGGTTTTATATTTAAAAAATATTTTTAACTTTTTTTTATTTTAAATTAATTTTTTTTATTTTAAATTATTTTAATATACTAATATTAAAAATAAATTTCAAGAAATAAAAAATATTATTTTAATATATTTATAAATAAAAAACAATTTAAAAAACAACATTCATTCCATTATAATCAATGCCAAATCAATAACCAACAGAATTTAATTTGAACCAAATGAGGGAAATTTTCTCATGAGGTCTCCAAAGAGAGAAGCATGCCATGTCAGTAGCCCTAGCCCTACCGTGCATCCGAAATTATGAGAACATCAGGGGCAAAAGATAAATAAAATGCAAATCATAAAAACGATCCCTTCCCAGCCAACAGAGGGTGTGGAAAACCAAAACTAACCCAGCCCAGTAGCCCTAGTATTTTCCTTCTCTGCTCATCGGCGGCCAACGCATTGGCTTCACTCTCTCTATCTCCCGCACGCCGCTCAGGTAAATGTTTTTCACCTTCTTCGTTTTCGATTTGCTTACTTTTCTTAAAATCGATAGTAGAAATCTGAAAGAAAAAAAAATTGCAGTTTGCTTCAAGGTCTCATTTACTTTGAGTTTTTTTCCCCCTCATCGAACACAAGTTTTGAATTCACAATAAAAAAGATAAACCTGCTTGTTATTTTGGATTTAGGTTATTTTTACTTCCTTAACTGCATCACATGTAATTATACTGACACAAAAATTTCTGGCTAATCACTTCCACTTGGCATTCAAGAACCAGGTGTTAATACACTACAGCAGTCGAATTTATGAACAAGTTTAAAATTACTGTGAAATTTGTTAGTCATGTAAAAAGCAGCTTCAGCTGTTCTTGAATAAGTTTCCTGTTAACTGGTTGGTTAGGGTTTTTGTTTTTATTTGTGATGAGGTTTATTATTTTTTTTTTGACTAGGTTGAGTTTCTTTTGGAATGGCAACACGGCCGAATCCAGATATTGATGATGATTTTAGTGAAATTTACAAGGAGTATACTGGTCCTCCGAGTTCTACTGTCAGTAATGCACATGATAGGGAAAAGGTAAATAAAAGATCCCATGTGGACTCTGATGAGGAACAGGAAACTCCTGACCCAAATGCTGTCCCAACTGATTTTACGAGCCGAGAAGCTAAGTTTTGGGAAGCTAAATCAAAGGCTACAGAGCGGAATTGGAAGAAGAGAAAAGAGGAAGAAATGATTTGTAAAATATGTGGAGAATCAGGTCATTTTACTCAGGTATTGCGCGCTGCTTCTTGGAAAACAAGTCGGTGAATTTTTTAAATGAGTGCATTGCATTCTCAGTGCATATTTATTTTTGAATTCTCTCTTTTATGTATAAAACAAGTCATTTATTTGTGATTTCTAATGGGATGGAAACTGCAATAACCATAAGGAAACTATGGTTTTGTGTATGCTCTAGTGGCTCTACCTTTGAATCTATTTTGCCTTTATGCCATATTTACATGACAGCTTGTGTTTTTGTCCAGGAAACCAACTTGGACATGCTTGAGAATTGAACTTGGTGCCTAAACTGAATAATGTTTTTAGATTAACTGTTGTTGGATGTTCTTGACTTCTAACTAATCATACCAATTTGATTTATGCTTCACTTCAGTGTTTACTTTTGGGGCGCAGCATAAGTTTACTGCTTGAATAACACCAACTCACATGCACATGAAGAGGATTGCCATTTTGTTTTTCTTTACTTTTTTACTTGCACTATCCAATGTCAGAGGCTGAGTTGGTTGTATTTTTTGTTTTGTTTTATTTCTTTGATCTGGGATTGAATGTTGTGCCATATATCTGGTTCTTGTAAAGGGATGCCCCTCAACTCTTGGGGCAAATCGCAAGTCTCAAGATTTCTTTGAAAGGGTTGCAGCAAGAGACAAGCATATAAAAGCTCTATTTACTGAGAAAGTGATACAGAGGATTGAGAAGGACAACGGTTGCAAAATCAAAATGGAGGAGAAATTTATAATTGTTAGTGGAAAGGATAGGTTAATCTTGGCAAAAGGTGTTGATGCTGTGCACAAGGTGATCAAGGGGGAGGGTGATCAGAAGGGCTCTTCTAGTTCTCACAAGAGTAGATCTAGGTCGCCTGAGAGAAGTCCTGTTGGTTCACGGTTGCGACGCTCTGATTCCCAAAGAGGTCACCCACATGATACACCGCAATATCATCAGAGGTTTGGCAGACAAGATAAGATTATGGAAGACCATCGTGGGGATCTGCATAAATTCTCAAGGGGTTCTCCACAAGGTAGGGACAGCATAGGATATGTTTTCGGCATCCATAGAAAACTGGTAATCCCATGTTCATAGTTTGTTAGGCCTCTGCAAGTTTACACGTACATTTGAAGAAATTGTTTCCCTAAATTTTGAGTTCTTAATGATGTGATGTATTGCTTATCATGTGTTTGCAGCAAGAGGTAAGTTCTTATCTTCAAGAATTATGTGTACGATTCTGAAGTATCATTCATTGGTGGGTCTGAAATCATTGGATTGTCTCCAAAACGAAATTATTTACTGAAAGCAAATTCGGACTTGTTTGCAACGGATGGTTCACTATGTGAATACTAGATAGCTTGTCTTATTAAAGCTACCATCTCGAATCCAGTGCTTAACGTACTCTTCATTTGATGAAGCTTATGGTAATGATGGAGGTAGAAGTCACTCAAGCCATTCTAAATCTCCTGCACGTCCCCTTTATGCTGGCAACTCGTATGGTTCACATGATGGTCATAGTCATAGCACAGCTGGTTTTAGAACAACAGGGTGGGATACTGAGAGGCGGGGGTCTGATTTGCAATCAGGCCATCGATTTGAATACTCTACTTTCCCTCAGACATTAGAAGAACTGGAGCTAGAGCACAAGAGAGAGGCAATGGAACTTGCTAGAATTTGTGACAAGGAAGAAGATGATGAAAATTACAAGCATCGTGAGGTATTAAAACTATCTCAATATTTCTCGAAATGTTTTAAAATTGTAACTAGCCGATTCATGTTTCATTTGTTAAACATTATTTTGGTCTTAGAACATGTTTGTAATTAAATCAGGAGACTAGCTGTTCCGATCTTTGGTTATTTGTTTTATGTGGTATCTCTCTTAACTGTTTGCTTCTTGTGGTTGAATCTTGTATATGGATAATTGATATAGGGTGGGAAGAAATCAGTAGAAACAGCAAGGAACAGTAATATAATGGCTAGGATTCTTTAATCTTGAAACCAAGCAAAACAACTTAATCTTCACAAAATTATTTAAAAAGTCTCATGCTAATCGTATGGCTCTAAAGCCATAATTTCAATAGAAGGTTCCTGCATATAGACTGTATGAATACCGTGTCAAAGATCATAGCATCTTCATTTTTGTGCTTTGTGGTGAATTAATCATTAAATGAACGAAATGAATCTTGTCTGTTCATAGCCATCTTCTTCTCTTTCTTTGTCTTGTACTGGAATTATGTTAGAGAAGGTAATGAGGTTTATTGATGGGGAATAGAGACGGACAACCATGGAAATTATAATTTAATTATTTAGGAATGCTAACGTTGTAAAAATATTTCAAATGTCTTTCTTGATTCTCCATCATTTATTTGATTTGAGAAGATGAAATGTTCTGTTAAGTTCGAGTGTCTTTTCAAATATGAAATTTTATTTTTTCTAATGAATTTGCTGGGTTGTGGTCTTCATTGTTTGCGCAAAAAGAATGTGTCAATCTAAATCTACTCCTCACATGCTATACTGTCAGGGAATTCTGATCTTTGTTTGGTCCTGTGGATTTTAGACCATCAGGGAAATTGGAGAGAATTACATGCAGAAATTAGCTATTCTAAGAAGCGCACACACAAGACAGTGGGAGGAGTTTCTTCAACAGGATGCCCAAATGCATCAGCAACAGCCTCGGCAGCCAACTTCTGTGTCTGGTTTTGGTGGATATAAACAGCACTCTTATTCTGAATATGATGCTTCTTCAGCCACTCCTCATTATGCTGGAACCAGTTTAACCATGGATTCAAGGCCCAGATACTCAAATAACATGGAAAATTATTCTTCAAGACCTCACGATACATATGGTGAGTTCCAACATCCGAGGCGCGAAGCTTTTGGGAAAGCATACAATCGATACTAAATTGGTGTGCTGGAACTGAGTTTGGTGAGTTGACTCACTCTTTAATTAAGTTACGAAAAGTAGATTCCCTTTTTTCTTTTCTACCTCTAAATCTTTCAAAGTTTGCAATCTCCTTCTTACCAACATTTCTGGGAAGTTTACGTTGAAACGAAGTAGCCCTTGGGCTATGGTTGGAAATGATGTTCTAAAGCTTCAGTGTTTCACTAACTTAAATCGTTGGTGCATAACGTTCTGAGGCAAGCAGCTTTTTAACATTTAGCAGGTCTTTGGTTGGGCAGGGGTAGGAGATGCTAGGATTGTTTTGTGGGTACATGCAAATTTTGTTATGCTTATCCTGCTCTAGCTTAAAGTTTGAATACAAAAATTTTCAGGGTCCAGATCATGGTCGTAGGAGTAATGCACAGTGGTGGCCCAGAACTAGGTAAGTTTGTCAGCTATCCTGTTGGCCTGGAGAGGGGAATGATCTGAGTCATCTGGTGCTCTCTTAGTATGCCAGTAGAATTGCTTCAATTTCAATTTAGTGGCCCAATATCTATTGGTGGGATGTGGCAATCATTTTCTTAGGTAGGTCTGGAAATGTTCGAGGTTTGCCAACTTCTGAACGGCTCAAATTGGCATCAATCAACTGCATTTTTGGCAGATTTTTCAACTCAGAGTACTGTAGTTTGCTGTTACATGCAATAGCGTTTCACATTTGCAGTACGTGCCAAGGCAGTATTGGATTTCTTTAAGTAGATAGAAAGAACATTTATCTATGTTTCTGTCACAATTTTTTTTCTATATCCCATGCTATAAAAATGGAAATGAACGCAGTAAAATTTCGATGATTTGGCATCCTTGTCTGATCTTAACTTTTCTGCGATAATTCACTTCATGATTGAATCAGCAGGGCTTCACTAGGTTAGGCTATATATACCTTGTATAGGTTAGTTATATGTACGGATAGGTGAACTAGCATGCAAGGTGGATTCTTCTTCCTTTTCTTTTCTTTTGTCTTCTCTCCTGTTCTACCGGATTTTCTTCATTTTCTTTGCTTCCTTTCCTCTCTTATTTATTGATTTGTATTTTTTCCATATTGCTTATTTTCACCCTTCTGATGACTTTAAGATCAAAACCAGGAAAGACTTAATGGAACGATTTTGGAATGTTGGATCACCCGAGTGTAGGTGACTTGTATCGTAAGGAAAGTGTATTCTTTTTTAAAAAAGAAAAAAATTAAGAAAAATAAACTATCTATTGAAACAAGATTTCACCTTTTAGAAAAATGCAAACGAAAAATAAATAATGAAATGTGGCTTCTGAATTCTTTTTGTTCTTTATTATTATTATTTTTTAATTTGTTTGTGTTTTTTTTTTAATTTAATCTTTCCACTTTGCTTTCATTAATGACTGAATTTGATTAGTTTTTTTTCCGGGTTTTTATGGTTTTAAAAAAATATCTCAATGTTGATTTGATTTTGCAAAGAAGAATTTGGTTTGATTGTTTACGAACAATTAAAAATAAGGTGAAATGATAGCTTTTTATTTTAAAATAAAATTTTTTTATTTTTTTTATCCTTATTTTTAGTTTGGCTATCAAATTTTTTTAAAAAAATTTTATTATTTCACATTGTGTTGATTGATAAATTCAATTTGATGATTTGTTTTATATTGATGTCTATAGATTATTATAACCTTAAAAAATTATCTCAACATCAAGTTGGTTATCGATTTTGTAAAACATAATTCAGTTTTGTTATTTGCAAAAAAATTAAAATTAAAAACAAGAGGACCAAATTTAAGTAGTCCCTAAATTTTTTTAGAATTTTTGAAAAATCATTTTAAGTTTGTTTGGCAAACAAAAAAAAATATATTACTGGAAAATCAACAGTATATTTGCTAAATATGCCTTAAATTAAAAATCAGAGAACTAAAAAATATTTTAAGACTATATTTGGCAAATTCACCTTTAAAGACAATATCATGCATTTTTTTTTTTAATTTTAAACCACCAAAACATTGCCTTAATAAAAATGGACTTAGCCAAGCCCATGTGGTTGAGCTTCCTGGCCCAAGGCCTAAGCTAAAAAAACATGACCCAACAACGTAAACAAAGAGATGAAAACCAAACAAGGTTTTTTATTTCAATCTTGCTAAGAATACAAAGAACACAACGATTAAACCCAGAAACATGAACTTGATTTTAGACTAGATTACATCAAATTAAAGACATAAAAACATAGAAAAGCATCATTTAATCAAAATCATGGAGCTGGATCATCACAATAAACATTTGACCATCATGATTAATTGATTTTATGCAAAAAAAATAAAATGAAAGAACTGAAGATTAAAAACCATAATTTTAGTGTGTTTAAACCATTAAAACCCTAGATTAATGATAAAAAAGAGTGTACGCGTGTGTAAGAACTATCAATCGACCAAAAAGACATGGGAATCAGGGACCTAAAGCAATGTTCAATAAATAAACATCAACCTGGAAACCTAGAAAACCCAAAAATGTCTAAAACCTAGAAAACATGTAAAAAGAGTCCAGAAAGCAACTTAAACCTAGCATTCAAAGCTTAATCATGTTCAAAACAACTTGTTTGAACCATAAAAAAAAAAACAAGAAATAAAAAATCAATGGTAAAACAACAAGTAATACCATATATTGACAACAAGCTAAAAATACCTCTCCTATTTATAAACATTGTTCCATTGATTAATTTCATTGTCCTGAAGCTCAAACAACATGCTTACAACTTCAATAAACCCATCAAGCTACCCTAAAACAATCTAAACCACAACAACTTCAATACTTAACACTTCTTGTCATGACTTCAAAAATGATTAACTAAACATTTAAACATGCAAAATAATATTATGCATTATCATTTTCCATTCCATTATCATATTCTAACACGTCAAAATAAAGCAATTAAACAATATTTAAGCACATACAAGTCATATTCAAAGCATGTTTAAACATTTCAAAACAAAAATCATGGCTTTTAAACTAACAAATGACTTCAAATGATACATAACAATCATTATGAGCAGCAATTTAAAAGATAAAATAGAGAGGGAAGGGGTGTTCTTATTGAGCTCCACTCCTCATTAAAGTTTGAGGAACAATATTGCCTTTTTTGCTTAAAATTTCTTGCTCCTTCATTGAGCTTCAGCTCTTCTGGTATTTCTGCTTGCAATCTTGGACCCAAGAGCTTTGTCTTCTACCTCTTTCCTTCTACTTCTTATCAATATTTCATTGTCTTTCTATTAAGAGACTTTAATGGTTTAATCTTTTCTAAACTTTCTCTCTTTTTTTCCATCCTTTTTTCTCTCTAGGATCCTCTTTTTATAGCCTCAAAAGGCAAGTGGTTGTAAAATCATTTGTGGATTTGAAGGTGATTTTTTCAAAATTAGATCATAAAAGATCCTTTCCCATTTTTTTTTCCCTTTGATTTGATAAGAGATCATTCGTCTCTCTTCCTTTTTTGTTTTTCCTTCCCCCTAGATGTCTAATAAACTTTTGGAACTTCTAAAGAAAGTTGGGAACTTCATAACTGCAATTTGGCTGAAAATGATTGATTGCGGTGCACCTTCCATTAATTAATCGTGGCAAATAGGAGGTCATTCAAACCAACCAAGTCATAGATCCTGTAGAAGGAGGTGTTATTCTTCAACTAGGATTAAACCATGCTTAGTTTGGTGGCATGTAGCTTTCCTATCATCGATTCAAAGTTAGATGTAACATTGTCAAATCTTATTGAACTAGACAAGGCTGTTTTGGGACAAGAAGTTGAGGATTTTCATGTGGTAGGTGAGGGCATAAACATCGAAAAGGGAGATATAAACTTATAGAGGGGAATATTCTTTGTTGAATGGTGGTTGTTGAAGCCCTTGAAGTGGTCAAAGATACCATGTTTATTCACTTGAAGGTGACAACTCGATCAGCCTTATCAGTTGAAGAAGGTAATAAAATAGGGAAAAATGACATGTCACTCTGTTTCTTTATTAAAAACAAGTGGCATGTCATCTACTTAAACCCTAAAAATTAGGGTTTTTTAATTGGGAACTTGCAGACTCCAATTTGGTCTATGTTGTTTCAATTTCATCATATGACCCCTCAATTGACCTTGAAACTTCTTAATCTTTGCAATCGCACCCCTGAAACTTTGATTTAAATCTTCTGATTTGAGCATTTTTTTAATTGGTCCTTGGTTTTTAATTTGTTCAATTTAACACCTAGCAACCATCAAACTTTTATTTGTTTTTCAAATTGACCCATGATTTTGAATGATTTTAGTCCTTGATTTTATGCGTCTTTTACACTTTAGTCATTGATTATGAAATTCTTTAATTTGGTCCTTAATTGACTTTTAAACTTTGATTGTCTTGCAATTTCATCCTTGATATCATTCAATTAAGCTTGTAAAAATTAAATGTGGTTCTTCAAAATTTTATTCTTCTCAATTAAGCCCAAATTAAGCTTCCAAACTTAAATTTTCACCAATTAAGTCCTTAATAAAATTAAATTGACCCATTAAAACTCTAATAAAGTCCTTGCACTTAATTAATTCTTTTAATTTCGGCCTAAGTTATTTTATAAACTTAATTAAACCTTTAATTAGACCCATGATTAAATTAAATCATTCTATAAAAAATCTAATTAAGTCCTCAAACTTAATTTTTATGTAATTTTATCCAATATTCATTTAAATTAATCTTGAATTTGCATTGTTTTTCACATTTAGGTCATTTAATGGTGCAATTGAGTTTACAATATTGTCAAATATTCAGCTTGGTCTTCCATCCCTCGTTTATGTATTTAGATCTCTCTTTAGCTTGTCCTTGCTAACCAAGTTGCTTATCTTCCTCCATTTATTTTTATTTTTTAACCTTTTTTGTTTTTGTATAAAAAATAATAATTTTGGGGGAACCCAAAACTATGTTATGATATATTTTTTTTTCATCTCTTTGTTGAACCTTTTCAAGTAAGCTCTCGTACTCTTCCTTTTTTCTTGAGTAATGGTGAATAGTTTAGTTAAACTCTTTTTGGTAGGAATGCTCGTACTAAAACAAGCAATAAGCTTACTGCACAAATTAGAAAAAAATAAAGTATAGATCATAGTTGTAAACTATGGTGACAAGCTTGAGTAGACCTATAAAATATGGTTTGAAGAATCTTTCACATCGCCTTGTTATCCTATATCACCAACTTCAGACTGCTTCTAACATTCTACACGTGGTCTCTAGGGTTAGTGACTCCATCATAATTGTTCAAAATTATTTTTGGAGCAATAAAAACCTTTGAAAGATAAGTGATAATACATCTTGGTATAATGGTGAATATGATACTTGGTTTTCTTCTCATTATGGAGCTTTATACTTAAGACTACTTGAATGAGACACTAAAAGGATACGAGGATGATAATGATGGAGATGGTCATGTCTAATTATTATCTTGCCAATTAACTTGTGGAGATCATGGCATGAAAATGGAACTTTCTTTTTATGATTATGAGATCTACTCTTTGTTATGGTGGTGGTGTGTCAATATTCTTGCTTGTTCTCTTGTACGTCATTTTGTCATGTTCTTTTCTAAAAAATGAATTTATTTATGCACATGTTACATAGGTTGGGCAAGTGGTACCACTGATGGTGTTATATGCAATGTGATGGCTCTAAATTGCTTCTAAGCGGCCAAAGCATCCTCAACAAGTGTTATTATCTGTTAAATAAGTTGATGTGGATCTATATGAGTGGATAAGGATGATAGAAGATTAGTCACTCTTTCTCCTAAGTTTTATATATTGTCAACCATGAAAACATTTTAGAAAAAAAAATTATACGATGAGAAATGAACTAGATTTCCATTCAATTCCTCAAAGACAAATCCACTAATAAAATCCTAAAAAAACTTTAATTAATGTGTTAGGTTTTTTCATGGCCAATTGAGTTGTGTTTCGGTGTTTCGTGGCCTACACAACATCCCCCTCTACGTCTAGGGGACCTTCTGTTGGTTAAGTTAGTTTTTATGTTTAAAGGTTAAAAATAAAATAAGAATGTATAAATTACGTAAAGTTTTTTTTATCTCTTTGCATATAAAAATATTAACTTACCTACGAAGATGAAAGGATATAGTCTATTACCATAAGGTGACATCATTGGTGTAGCTCGCCCTTTATAACTGTAACTGTCAGTTTTAGTTGTTCAAGTCTTATTATCTTTAGTTGTTATTTTTATTAGCCAAAATCAATTCAAAACACATTATTCCTGAATAAACATGGCAATATTACATCACTCATTATATAATATGATGATATGGTGATTATAAGAAATTATCCCGGAGAAAAGAAGATCCTATAAGATTACTGATGATATGGTGATTATAAAAAATGATTCTGGAGAAAAGAAGACCCTATAAGATTACTTGTCTAAAGAATTTAAAATGAAAAACTTAGGTCTTTTGAAATATTTTCTTGAAATTAAAGTGTCTGGATCTCATAAATGAATCTTTATGTCTAAAAAAATACACCTTGGATCTTCTATAAGAGATTGGTATATCTACATATTAGCCAACTGATACATAAGTAGTAGAAAGTTTGAAGTTATATGTTGAGTCCAATCAAATACTGGCTACTAAAGGATGTCCTTAACACAAATGAAACCAAATTTGGCTTATATATTAGGTATTGTTAATTAGTTTATGTATTATTTGAAAGAGCAACATATGAATGCAATTATGTGTATCTCGAGGTATTTAAATGTTACACCTAAAAAAGGTACTTTGTTCATTAAAAATGCATATTGTCTAAGTACAGAAGCATATACTAATGCTGACTAGGCTAGAGTAGTAGATGATATGGGCTATATTTATGATTACTTTATCTTTGTAGGTGGTAATCTTATTATATAGATAAGAAAGAAACAAGATGTTGTTACTTACTCAAGTACAAAAATTGAATTCAGAGGTATGACTCTTAGACTATATGAAGCATTATGATTAAAACTTTTATTGCAGGATTTGGGTTATCCATTAAGGTAATTAATTTGAATATATCATGACAATAAAATAACATGTGATATTGACCATAATTCAATTCAACATGAATGTACAAAACATGTAGAGGTAGACATTATTTATTAAGGAGAAATTGGATTAAAAAAAATTATGAAGTTGTCTAAGATCAAATTTGAGGATTAATTGATCAATATTCTCACCAAAGCAAATTTAAAGTTGAATGTTCTTAAAGTTTTTAAATAAGTTGGGCATGTATGACATTTATGCATCAACTTAAAAGGGAGTGTCGGGTTTTTTGATTTTATGTATAAGGATTTAGAGTTAATTTCTTTATATTAATTTTCTTATATTTATATACAATTAGTTTTCTAAGTTAGGTTGATTAGTATTATGTGTATATGTGTGTATTGTGCCATTCTTATTATCTTAATAAAATAATTAGAAAAAGTTTTTTTCCTATTAAAAACAAAAAAATAGTTGACTCAGTGGTTTAGGCTGGTTATCTTCGAATTTTAATAAGAACATATGATCATGATTTATGAGGGTTACCACGTGTTCCTATTAAATACTTGGAGCTCAACCAACAATAATTAAGTGGTAGCTCAACTGGTAATAGTCAACTTTAAATGCTTAATGAAAGGTGATTTTTAGGTTTATTTTAGTCATCTTAGTTTTTCCTTTTCCTTTCCATTCTACATTTCCATTATTTCTTTTCTTTTCTTTTGTTTTTTTCATCTTTATCTTTATCAAAAACCACTTAATATAATTAATCGTAGTTATCAAATTTGGTCATGTTGGTTGACCCGGGTGACCCGAGGCCCTGACCGAGTTTGAAGAAGCTAAAATCTAGGCCTGTAATTGGCCCGAAGAATTTCTCATGACCCATTAGGTCAACTTGTACTTCGAGTGACCGGAAAAAACCCGTTAGGTCAACTACTACTCTAAGTGACCCAACAGAGACCCGCCCATCATTTTCTTTTTATTTTTATCTTATCATGCCAGTATTTTTTGAACAAACTGAAAAATTAAATCAATGAATAGCCATGTTGAATTGACATTTTTTATTCAACCAAACTGCCAATTTAATTCAATGAACATTTATAGCATGGCCAAGTTAACATATTTTTTTTGGGAGCATATCCCTTATAAACAAAGAGATGAATAATAATAATAAAACACAGTTACCAAAGGAGTTATGGTTTTAGTTAAAAGATGGATAAAAAGAAAAGGTAATTAAAAGTTGTTTTCTTTCTCAACCCAACTTTATACTTGTAGGTCTATTATCATTTTCTTATTGGTTAATAATTTATATCAAAATTTACTATATAAATAATAGAAAAAACTTTAATTTTTTAACTTGGGATTATAAACCTAATAATATATATATATTTTATATTCACAAAAAGAAAGTTGTGTTTTTTTAATAAGGAATAAGAAATTTTTTTGTTTAAATACTTCAACTTAAAAAGAAAAGATAATATCTTGTCAATGTAAAATAAAAAAAATTTAAAATAATTTTTTAAATTTTATTACTTATAATATATATAAAATACATCTATATAAATTATTATTTTTATGTGACATATTAAATTTTAAATAATTGTTTTTATTTTTTTTAGATTAACGCTTCTCAAACTTAGTTTGATAACTATGAATATAATATAATGTAATTAACTGTGGTGCACAGACATTCCCCTTAAATATCATTAAAAAGAAAGTGCCAAGAGCACTGTACGGCAAAATTTATTCTAAGTTTGACAATTTTGCTATTTTTCAAAATTTGGAATGTGAGCCTGACACGTCTTAGGGTTGGCCAGCAATCACCCGCTGCTGTCCTGACATGGTGACAAATACTTATTAACATGATTATTTTTCAAAGTATAATGTATTTATAATTATATTGAAATAATATTTTTTATTTTAATATTAATATATTAAAATAATTTAAAAATAAAAAATATTTTATTTAAAATAAAAAATAATTTAAAATTCTTTAAAAATTCCGGTTGAAATGCAGGGCAAATACCCTTGAAGAGATCACAAAGTATTAAACCCAACCCCTTTAAAGTCAGATTTTGTGCTATTATTTTTGCTTGGTTGTGTATTTTGGATAAAATGTTGGGATATCAAATTTCGTTTTTGTAAATGTTGGTGAGTGAATAAGTGCTTACTTACTGCTTGTTTGGTAATAAGGTTCAATTTGTTTTTTTGGGTTAATTTTTTTTTAATTTTATTATAAATTAATTTTTTTTAATGTTTTTCAATTATTTCAATTTGTGTTAATATTAAAAATAAATTTTAAAAAATAAAAAAATTATTTTAATTTACTGTATTTTTGCGTCAATTAGTTTGATTCTCCTTTCCGCAGGTGCTGAATGCTAATTATAAGCAAAGAGTCAAGATAAACATACTAAATAAAGGGGTACCTACCCTTATCTTTGGACGAAACCCACGTTCAATCCTTCGTGCACCAACCTCCTACTACATCGAAGCTAAATGTACATTTAATTTCCCTTTTTCCTGTTGTCCTTTGGTTTCTGGCCTGTTTAGCTAGAATTGCTCTATGAAGTTGACCAAATTTGTAAGTTTCAGAAAATGCTAGCTTAAAGGGAACTTTTTTATTTATTTATTTGATATGGATCGTTACATGATTTCTGTTTGTTCTTGTTCCATATACTTGTCTTTTTTGACGTTTTCAAGTTTATTGATTCAACACTGAAATTTTACGTTTAATGTCATAGGTTCTGGCATGTTGGGGTTTGTTGATTGTTTGAGGTTTGGGTGATTGAGAGAGAATTCAAAAGATGTTTATCCTGATTGATAAATTATGGGTGGCAAGTAAAAACATTTCCTGAATTACGAGGGCTCACTGCATTCTGCATTTGTGGATAGATTTGGACGTTACAGTTGATCAAGGGTTCTCTTTGTTTTAGCTTGGAATGAAGAGTTTCTTCAATAGGATTTGATTGAGGCGACACTTTCATTTGTGAGTTTTACAATACGATGATAACAGTGTTTGAGTTATAAATAGTGGGAGAGTAGTGTTATCGATATCTACCTTGGATGATGGGCCGATTTGTTTCGAGAGAAAGGGAGCTTGAAGTTGATCTTGAAAGTGGCGGGACAACCAGTGATGAGGATCGAATGAGCGATCCCATTTCAGCAAATGGACAAGCCAAGGCACTTTTAATGGAGTCATGGACTGTGCCTGTGGGTTTTCAAGGATTGGTGAATTCATCAAGCTTTGGCGAGGTTGGTGCTGAGGATGTGGAATTGTTGATAGACAAGAATTCAGAAGGAAAAGAGGGACAGCAGAAAGCCTTTGTGGATAGGAAGGATGTCGAAGAGAAACATATAAAGAAGAATTTGAGAAAACCTCCCAAGCCACCGAGACCTCCTAGAAGTCTGTCACTGGATGCTTCTGACCAGAAGTTGATGAAAGAAATCACCGAGCTTGCCATGAGAAAACGTGCCAGGATTGAAAGACTTAAAGCGCTAAAGAAGATGAGAGCAGCAAAGGCGTCATCTTCGAGCAGTAGCTTATCTGCCATGTTCATCACAATCATCTTCTTCCTCATTATTATCTATCAAGGTAGAAAGACTTTTAGAATGGTCTTATACTAGGAACTCTACTCCATACAACTCATATGCTGCATGTCTAGTATATTCACTAGCAAGCTGCATTTTTTGTCCAAAATTTGTCATGATAATATTAAACATGTTCCCACTTTACAAAATATGCTGATAGACAGCTCATACGAAAATTGCCCCTGATAAACATCTCTCCCATGGTTTCTACTTTACAGCTATGCTTTGGTATTATCTTGTAGTGTTTTATTTAACATCAGTTGTCTTCTGAATGTCATGGAAACTGTCCAGTAAATATAAGTGAAATGTGCGGAATATTTTTCTGATTTTTCTTCTTCTTGGAATCATACGCTTAGTGTTTTGTTTAATAACATCATTGGTTTCTACTGTATGTCATGGAATCTGACTAGTGACCAGTAAATGTAAGTGAAGTGTTTCAAATATTTTTGCTATGTTTTTCTCTTGGAATGCATTTTTTTGAGTAAAATTTGTGTTAATCTACAACAATTAAAGTACATCAAATCGGTACTTCCTCCTAGCAAAGTCTGCAGAATAAGCGGACAACTCCGAGTAGTAAATATGTCGTCAGGGATGCATTAGTACAGGTGTACCTAGTTGATAGATGCACAGCTTCATCATTTACATGTCCTATATGACTAGCAAGTGATAATTGAGCTTCGGAAGCCATTAACATCATCACATAATGCAGAATTGCTTCAACGTCAGCATGATTAGGAGTAAACTCCCGTGAGTCTTCATCCAGCAACAAACAATCTATTTCAAGCTAAAAGTCACGCATCCACTTTCAAGTGGTCAGCTCAGCTTCTTTGATGCCATGAACTCAACCAACTTACTGCTCAGAGCGAAAAAAGACAAACCTTGAATTTGGCTGCTGCGGAATTATCAGAGCAGTATCTGAAAACTGAAAAAATCCCTTAACATCCCTGCTTTTTAGCTTTTATTCCATGCTCGATCAATAATTCATCCCAACTTCCCACAAGTTGAAAACACGGTAATTTTTTTGTGGCCGGAAATGATTGCTTAAGATTGTATTATCGTAATTGTCAAAGAACCATCTCAACCCAAAAGCTTAAGCGGTTAGGTGAGGTTCCAAGATATGATTTATATTATTCTCTAACACCCCCCTCAAGTGAAAGTCCTTTGAGCTTGAAACTTGCGCAGGCCCACATTACCTTGTGCTTGATTTTTGTATTAAATAAATGCGGATGGTGAAATTCGAACTCATGACCGCTTGGTCATCAAGGCTCTGATACCATGTCAAAGAACCATCTCAACCCAATAGCTTAAGCTGTTAGGTAAGGTCCTAGGATATGATTTATATTATTCTCTAACATACCCCCTCAAGTGAAAGCCCTTTGGGCTTGAAACTTGCACAGGCCCACATTACCTTGTGCTTAATTTTTATCAAATAAATGGGGATGGTGGGATTCGAACTCGTGACCACTTGATCATTAAAGCAATTTCTTTTGGCTAATTTCTGAAGCTTGGTAAGAGTATGTAGGAATGATGACATTTAGTTGCTGAGATTTCTCAAATGGTGACATTTCTTTTGTTCATAAAGCGTACTCGCTTCAAATTTTCTTTTCTTTTTATTTTCACCGTCAGGTAGCATCCTCTGATTAGTTCGTGCGCACCACCAAGTCAGATTCACCTTTTCGATGTAGTTAGAATTATTTGGATTTTAACCTATATTATGCATCTATACATCCAATTTGTGCTCCACTCTACCAACCTCTTGAGGTTATCTCCATTTGTGTTGGAGACTGAGTTTCTATATAACGCACGACATTCTGATTTGAAGCTGCTAATTCAGTCAGCAATTTGTTCTGAGACTGTTCCATGCTTTTGCTACTAGTAAAGCTTTAATTTCAGTTCAGTTTTACAAGAACAGGGTTGCCTATGGGAGTGACGAATCAGGCTCAGGGTCTTCTGAGCGTGTATCCTTGTGATTTGTGTATTGTGATAATAAGCGGTGAAGTTTCACCACTCTTCTCTCGATTCATGCATTCGATCTTTCATATTTTTTACATTTCAGAAATTCTATTTGCTGCACCAATAATCTATTATTACATGCACCGTGAAAGATAAAGTAGGAAAAATAAATTGACGCACCCATCGATATTCATCTTAGACATATTTTAGTGATTGTGCCTCCGTATTTTAAAATGATGTTTTGGATTGTATATATATATATATATATAATCCAAACATGCATATATTCATATAGTCAATTCATGTTATTTGAGATTCTTAATCATATATACTCGACCTTAATAAAAATATATAAATTATATCTTATAATTTGATACTTATACGTGGAAAGAACTTGATTGAAAATAATAACAGCATAAATGACACATAATTTTACTTCAATATAAAAAATAAAATTGTAAAAACTTTAGAAACATTAAGATGAATTATTAGGATATCAAGGATATTTTTCATGTTTTATATTCATAAAAACAAAATATACAACATACATCTTAAATAAAAGCTTATTATATGATCTTTCACTTGGTCAAAATAAAAATAATTAACAATAAATATAATATAGAAATTCTTTATTCAGAGTTTTCTCATTGAAAAAAGTTATATTTGACTGCTCTCACCCTATTTTACATAATTATTGATGGTATTATGTACGTATATAATTTATATGTTAGACACATGATTTAAACATAATGATTAAATTATTTATCATGTGTTAAGATAATATTTTATGTATAAAAAAGAAAGACAGAAGATAGATAAATAGATTTGAATTCATAAAAGAATTAAAATAATAATAATAAAAAACCTCTTGTGAGTGCCTGTCTATACACTATCCAACCATACAGGAAAATCAATGCGATTAGGGGAAAAAGAAAAATCATCAAGGCCGATCGACATGATCAGTGTGGAAAAATATAGAAATGCCTTTCCAACTATTTAGATGGTGTTTGCTCTAGAGTGACACAATTAATGGTACATCTTTCTATGATGTAGTTCAACCAAGAGTGTGCTCAATTTCTCTACATTTAAAAACCAAGAAGATGGTGTTGAGAAGGTGTCAAACTATAAGAACAGTAAAGGAGAGATGTCAATTCACTAATCGGCAGATGGTTGTATGTTTTCCGTATAAGGTGAGCAAATGATAAAAGAAAGGGAAAACAGTGAAAAAATACCATGTAAAACACTATCTTTAAGGTGTTTATTTGTCCCACACAGAGACAACACCTCCAGGATACAACTAAACCCTCTAAACCCCTAAAAGAATAAGAAGATAAGACCAAGAAAAGAATATGTAATATGTCTTTTTGTTGTTATTTCTTTTCTGTATAGTAACATGCTTTTATAGACTTGAAACATAATGATGAAACAGTATGACTGTTCATCAAACAATATGACTATTGATGAAACAATATGATTGTTCATCAAATATTATGACTATTGATGAAACACTATGGTTGTTCATCAAACAATATGATTGTTGATGAAATAATATGATTGTTCATCAAATAGTATAACTATTCATATTAAGTTCCAAGTTCCAAATGATATTATAAATATCCATCATGGCTTAATTTACTACACAATAGAAACCCACACTTAGAAACATTAGGAGGGAGTGTTTCTTTCCAATGTGGGATAAACATCTTTTCTTTATTCATTTACAAACTACACCAACATGTATGTTTTCCGTATAAGGTGAGCAAATGATAAAAGAAAGGGAAAACAGTGAAAAAATACCATGTAAAAATAAAAGGCCAAGCATGGTTTCTTTCAATTTTTTATGTCTTTGCTTTCTTATAGCCATCTACCGCATTCCTATGTATTAATGATGCACATCCACACGCACACATATATTAACAATAAACTAAAATTGCTCAATATTTTACTAAACAGTCCACAATAAAACATTAAACTATTTTTTTTATTTGTTTTTTTATTTTTATGGGTTTTTTTATGTTTTTTTATGTTTTTTTTTTTCATTTTTCATTTTTCATTTTTTTTGTTTTTTATGCCTTTATAGGTTTTTTTTTTTGCTTTTTTTCTTTGTGTTTTTTTCTTTTAATGAATTTTTTTTGTTTAATTTAGTTTGTTAATGTTAAATTTATTTCTATTTAATTATCAGACTTTCATGACACATATGACAAGCTTGACGGGTTAACCAAGTTAATTTTGGGTTAACCTGTCAATTTTTTTTTTTCTATTTTGTTATTAAACTTTCATGACGCGAATCCCAGGTTTGAAGGGTTAACCCAGTTAATTCAGATTTTTTTCTTTTTCTTGATTAGTTTTTTTCTTCCTGTTGGTTTTTTTTCTTTGTTTTTTAATTAATCTATTTAATTATCACACGACTTTGCAGCCAGACCCACATCCAAGGCTCTTGGGTTCGGTGTTGTAGCCAGACTCACTTAAACTTGAGTCATGTAAGTTTAATATTATTATTAATATTATAAATATTACTCTTGGGTCAAGCGTTGCAGTTAGACAAAAAGCTCTTGGTCATATCTTTGCAAAAAGACCTAACACTCTTAGATCTTAGCCTTTTTTGATATTTTTTATGCAAGAAAAAAAATTAACCCGTGGCGTATGCCTTTTTTTTTTCTCTTTTCCTTTTTAAGCCTTTTACTATGGACTCCATAGTGCAGTCCACAGTGAAAAAGTTGATGCCTTTAGTTTCTTTTTTTTTGTCTTTTTTTCTTTTTTTTCTTTTTTAATTAATTAATCACAGAGTTAGAAAAACTCGACCCCGTCGAGTGTAGATATAAACGATTCTTATAGTACTCTTAAAAATCAAAATTAATCCGCTGCAATTTATCTCTAGTAATTAAAGTACAATCTGAATCAATTGTCTCACCCAACGAACTAGGAATCGTTGAATCTTACCACCCTTAGTAAAAATAATGTGTTCATCCAGAATAACATCGATATTTTTCTTTTGTATCGATGATAAAGTGGATAGAGTTGGGGTTTTAAGAGGATCTTCAGGAGTGAGACTAGGTGAAGTCTCAAAGGATCATACAGGATGAGTTGTGGTCTCTTGTATGCAATCAAACCCTCAATGTTAAAAGTGGATCTAATGCCAAATTCAAGTGGTAAATCAATAACATAAGTATTTGATCAAACCCGTTATAGCACTTTGAATAGTCTAGCACTATATGCTTGCAATTTATGATTGTATCATGATATAATCGCTAATACTATATTCATTGTGATGATTATACAAATTAGTTTGAAGTTTGTAATGCACATTATTTTATTGAATATGCTTAGTGATATTGACATTCAAATCCTGAACCCTACTTGTAAATGACTCGGGTGACTCAGACAACTTAGCATAAAAAGATATTTGAAGAAGATCTAAAGGTTTGTAACCATGTACAACTTCAAATGGATTCATTCCTATCAACCTATTGACCAAACTATTAAAGGCAAACTAAGTTGTAGAAATAACCAAATGCCAATTCCTGTTATGACAATCATAAGCCAAACATCTTAAAAGATTACCTAAACTCTTATTGACCATCTCAGTGTGGCCATCAATTTGGAGGTGGTAGGCATTAGAAAATTTCAACTTATTTCCCATCATATGCTAAAGGGTTTTCTAGAAGTAACTCATAAACCGTACATCCCTATCCGAGATTATGGTCTAAGAAAAGACATACAATTTGATAATTTCATCAAAATAAAGTTTAACAACTCTAGAAACATATGTGGTCTTAGTACAATGGATAAAGTAAGTCATCTTAGAAAAACATTCAAAGAATATAAATATAGAATTATGCTTCTTCACAGTACGTGAAAGCTCAAGCATAAAATCCATACTTGTATCTTGTTAAGGACAAATGAGAATATGAAGAGGAGTTTAAATACCAGTGTTTTGTTTCCTATGCTTAGCTAATTGACATGTTCAACATTGACCAATCAATTTAGCTACATCTCTCTATGAACTGCACTAAAGAAATTGACATTCCACCTTTTCAATGGTCTTATTTCTCTCAAAGTGTCCTAAAAAACCTTCCACATGAATCTCTCAAATCAGAAAATCACGTATTGATATTTGCAGGATACAAATCTTGTTGTCTCAAAACAAATACTCTTCTTGAAGGTAATAGCCATATACAACAAGGGTACTCTCATCTCTCAAGGTTACATATACCTCTTCAAACTTTGGGTAAGATTCATATTCTTCTTTGAATCTTCAAATCTAGTAACTTGTATATTTATTATGGATAATAGTGTTACTCAACAATTCAAGGCATCAACAACCTTATTTTCAACCCTGAACTTATGTTCTGAGACAAATAAATAAGCTTGCAAATACCCAACTCAATAACCATGCCTATAGTTGAGTTTCTTTTAGGAGTTGAGATAATAAAATGTCTCATGGTCTGAGTAAAGAAAAACTCATATAGCAACAAATAACGGTGTCAATAACACAACGTTTGAACTGCTACATAAAATTTCTTATCATAGGTTGAATATTTTTATCTGGCCTCATTAAGTTTTTTACTAAAATAGGCTACAGGTTGACATTCATGATTAAGTACTCCGAACTATTTCAATTGTCAATGTATCACACTTAATTTCAAATATTTTAGTAAAGTCAAGAATACAGTCCACATCATCTTTTTCTTAACCTCTTTAAATGCCTTACTAGTCACTTTACCCCATTGAAATTCACTTTACTTCAAACAGTTTATGATAACGGTGTTAAATCCTTTAATGAAACAAAAATAAAAACATATAAATTTTATTCTTAGACTATTTGAATTTTTATAACTTTTCATCAATAATGTAGACATTTTAAAAGACACTACAAGGTTTTATTTATTTAAATAGTTCATAAGCTGCACTTTTAATTTTGTTAATGAAATTTAGATGATAATTTCATTTTAAATAAATTCTTGTAATGTTGGCTCTACCGATAAAAAAAAAATTCGATATACACGTAGCATAATCATAATAATTACCCACATGAAATTACTGTAAATGTAGTTGCTTCAAATTATTATAGAAAATACCTCCTGTAATTAACTTTTAAAGGTAAAAGCCAAGGCATATACATGCTATGCTTAGCTGAAATGACATATTTCATATTCGTAAAACCTGTGTATAAAGAAATGACTAGCAATAGGGGAAAAAAACTCCTTGTCGGGATTTGTGCATTAATGATGCCCGAAAGGTCTCTTTCTCCACCCCAAGAGAGCCCACCATTAAATTCAAAGACATGCGCATATGCCATGCTTTGCTGCAAACACACCTAAATTTTATGGTTGGGTCATAAATTGCAGCAGTCTTAACTGGCATGGCATGCTCACACGACAGCTTTCAGTTGATTCTTGTTGATTCTTCCCCTTACCCTTCACAGCTTGCAGGTTTCAACGGGTCCTTCTTGGATGGCTGAAGCTTCATTATTTTGCTTTTCATTTTTTATTTTAAAAATAATATAAATTATATTTTAAAATTTTATTTAACAATTCAAATTATTAGATTGAAATGGTTCTTTAATAATATGATATCAAAACTTTAATATCAAGTAAATTTAAATTTTATTATTTTTATTTATTTAATAAAAATTAAATATAAATTTTAAGCTCAGACATAATATTGAGTTGAAAAGGTTTTTTTTTGACACATTCAACCTTCTGTAAAATGCCCCGGGCACCGGCCGAGCAAGCAAAAATCAGATGACTGCTCTGGTCCGTATAGAATGACCATTGGACATATGAACTGTTAGCATTTATGAAGAGAGACCTTATGTCGGCACACTTCGTGACACGATATTTGCTAACAACCATTACTGACCACTTTACAGAACTCATTTGATCAGCGTTGATCTGGCATGAATTCCCGCCACATCTTATTCCACAAATTCGTGTTGATCCGTAGCTATAGTATAATTTCACTTACATGTTTTTATTTGTTTTTTTTTATATATATTTTTTTCCATCTCCCGCATGTTTTTTTTTTATCTTTTTCTTTTGTTCTTTTTTTCTTTTTATTCTTTTTATTTTATTTTTTCCCCAAAATTATCTTCTTCTTTTTATATATTTTTTTTTTAAAACTATCTTTGTTAATTTTTTTTTTTACTATTAAACTGATTGAAAATTTAGTTTCATAGATTTTTTTTTTAAAACATTGTCGATTGCTATAGTGTTTCTCCACATAGTTTTTATTTTGCTACAGTGTTTTTCCACATGTTTTTTTCTAAAATTATCTTTGTTGAATTTATTTTTTTAATATTGAGATGGTTAAGAATTTAGCTTTATAGTTTTTTTTTCCTTAAACATTTTGGATTGCTACAGTGTTTCCCCACATGGTTTTTATGCTTTTTTAACGATTTTCTTTAAAATTATCTTTGTCGATTTTATTTTTTTTATATTGAGCTGGTTGAGAATTACAACTGTAGTTTTTCTCATAAAACATTGTGGATTGTTATAGTGTTTCTTTACATGGGTCTTTTTTTTTAATGATTTTTTATATGATTTTTTTCAAAATTATCTTTGTTGCTTCTATTTTTTTAATATTAAGCTAATTGATAATTTAGCTTTGTATTTTTTTTTATTTAAAACACTGTGGATTGCTACAGTCATTCCCCACATATTTGTTTTTGGTGTGAATTTTTTCAAAATTATTTTTGTCAATTTTATTTTTTTAATATTGAGTTGGTTGAGAATTATAACTATATATTTCCTCACAAAGCACTATAGATTGCTACAGTATTTTCCTACATGATTTTTTTTCCTTTTGTTTTTTTATTTTTTTTAAAAAAATTATTTTTGTAGTTTTTTCTTGAAAACATTGTAGATTACAATAGTCTTTTTCTGTATAATTTTTTTTTCATAAGTTCACGACAACGCATAGGCATACCACAAGCCCACGGCAACACGCAGACATAACATCTAGTATACTATCAAAAAGATGTATATTACTTGAAAGTGTAAGCCAGTTACACACACACACACACAGCCTGTGTCCAAACCAGATATTTACACCTCTCAATATAATGAGGACTACTTTAAAACATAGATATAAACCTTAGACGTCTTGATGGATTGATTCGGAGCTCGAGCAATATAACATAACCTGGGTAAAACCTCTTTTTTTATATATTTTTTATAAACCTAAAAAATATAAAGTTAATTTGTGAATATTTGACTTCATATTTTTTTTTATAACCTAATGCATAATAAATATTTTTTAATTTTTTTATATGAGATATTAAAACCTTAAATATATATTTTTTAATTTTTTTTGAATTAATTCAAGTAAATCTATATAACCTAAAATCCAATTCCTTAATTAAATCAACCCTCGAGCTAAAATTAATGCTATACTTTAAAGAATTAGATGGTTCGGACTGGTTTTGTTGTCAAGTGAATGATTCTACGCATTTAAAATTTCCTACAAGGAGTGGATTGAAAGTACAATTATTTGGACAAGAAGTTTTGCGAGCTTGACGGGGTCACTTGTCACAGAGATATATGAAGTCCTACGTGCCATGCACGACCTGTCATGGGTGCCGAGAGAGTTTACCTTGTCCCTCTTTGAAGTACACTAATCTGCGAGGAGTCAACGGGAGCCATCTATACGGAAATACTATTCAAAGCGTAGGATTGCCGGCCTGCATGGACTTGACAAATTAGAATATCTGGTTAGGAAATTTCAAATAAATAATAAATAAAAAGTTGAAATAGCATGACGATGATGTCTACCACTTACTGATATCATTATATAATTAAATTTATTAGGAGTTAATTAAATTCAGTTGTCTACAAATACAGTGCTAGCAGACTGCATGTACACTTTAATAATAGTCCTTAATATTAAAATCACGATTTAATTTATAAAATCATATAATTTAATTGAAGAGATAAGATAAAAATATAAAATAAATTTATTTCTAAAATAATTTTAGAATAAATTTATATCAGTTCAAAACATAAACAACATGATAACATATCTTTTATATTAAGACAATAACCAATTAGAATTTTAAAAAAACTTAATAATAAATAAATGTTCAACTAATTATGAATAAAATTTAGTATTCCATGTAATTATAAAAAAAATTGCATTCCATAAAAGAATGCCTCTTTAAACACTTTTTTTACTACTCATTTTTTAATTCTTTATTTGGTTGACATCAATGTAACTGCTATATTTTCTTGTTGAATCAAACATTTCATGAAGCAATAAAAAAAATTATGCGAACAAGGGTTATTCTTAGACGATATATTATTAAGATCGATCGAGGGGATTCTTTTATGTTAATCTAATACTTTCAGTAAAATTTAATAAATTCATCTTAATGCTAATCTCATATTTGAACTTAGAAAGAAAATCAAGTAACAAAAAATACATATTTAACTACCACACCACTCCTTTGAATTATTTCTGAAAGCATTTGCTCATGAGCTAGACTTTATCTCAAGAGTGAAGAATGAGAGTGGTTATAATATCGAGGCATTCATATACATAATATTTTTAGAACATATTTTTCTTTTCAATATATTATTCTAGTAAGGTAGGGTATAAGAGATACTTAAAACTAATATGTGGGTGTTTATCACAAAATATGCACACTGAACTGACCCACATGAAAATTTCATATGAAAATATCATATATGTCTATGAAAAGATTCACATAACGGTACTTGACTTAAGATTACTAAGTTATTTTATATAGAGAGTGTTATGTTTTAATCATATTACATATTATCTTGGTAAAGGTAACAAATTAATGGACATTGGATATAACATAAACTATATGAAGGTATTTGAGTGATCAAGAGAGGATTCATCACCCTAGGTAAATTAGAAAAAATATTCCACATGTTCTCATATAGTATTAATTGTTAAATCATTGTGTAAGGCGGAATGGAATTTGAAAAGAGTTTTAAATTTTATTTAAATGATCAATGACTATAATGTTGGAAAAAAAATGATTTGACATGGCAGATACACTCCATGCTAAAATATCTAAATCAGAATATTATTAATAAATGGATAATAATTACACTGAGAAACCGGTCACTGAAAGATTAAGTCAAACCACTTATAACTTTCCTAATATTTGAGGGATCATGACATGTTACTAGACAGTGTATTTGATCTTCAAATATAAATTAATCAATTATTAAATTGATAATAAATTAAATTGCTTGATTTATTTAATTCAATTTATTTGGAATTATAATTTATATTTGGACCAACATATTAGGAATAATCAAGTAGAGACTTGATTGATTAAATTTCTAAAATTATTCTAAAATAATATGTGGATATTATTTAAAGGAAAAATATATATTTTATCATTTAAAGGATTTTTAGGATTCTCTATAAATATAAAGCTATGCCTCTTATTTTTTATAAGAGATTGTCTGTTAGACAAAAAAACTATGCAAGTCACAAAATAAAGAGCTAGCACACTAAATATAGCAATCTCTCTCTCCTAAATAGAAATTTAAGAAATTTATCACCGGTGGTTTGTTTAGATTATCATTGGAGGCTGAATAATTGGACGATTTGTGATTTGTAACAAACTAGCTTTTAAAAAATTATTCTAACTCGGAGAAGATCAAATTTTTAGGTAATAAATCATAAATGACTCTAAATCTATCTAATAAAATACTAAAAATTTTCAAATAATATTTTAAATTTATTATTTTCACTGCGTGTATATATATTTGAGAACCCAACAATATAAAAATACTAGTAGTAGATATACTCAATGATCAAATGATCAGAATACATGAACTATGTATGTAATTGGACCGTAGAGTACTAATAATTAAGAAGCTATTAAAATTATGGACCTATGAAGATATTATTGATCAAAACTACCCTTATAGTTGGAGGATTCTTTAAGGTTTTACTAAAAAAAAATTCCAAACTCATAAGAAATTTTATGGTGGTCGGGGAGTAATTAATGGAATCCTATTAATTACTTCTTGAGTTCATTTATTTTTTAAAAAAGATATAATTATAAAAGAGAAATTTTAAATAGAAATATTTTTATTGGTGGATGATGAGTTTCTTCTTTTATTTCCTCTTGATATTTTTTTTTCTTTAAAATGAACCCAAAATGTAACTAATAAGATCTCCCTGAGCACCAACTATTTCTAAACAACAAAAAAACACTAAAACAAAAACAACAACTATCTAAATTATAAACACCAACCCTCTATTCGATGATAAGTTTCCTGTTAGACAGCAATGGTCCAGAGAAACGGTCCCACTACTTGAAGCTTCCCTTCGCAATATGGATGGGCCCTGCTATATATATATATATATATATATATATATATATATATATATATATATATATATATATATTTGAAGAGAGATTCGTTCCAATTTGTAAATCATCATCTCCCCTATTTTCAAGATTTCCATCTAACAGCATTTGAGGTGGGGTTCTAGTGGGGAAAGGAATTTGTTTAATTTTTTTTTATCTGTATTTAGGTTTGATTTTTTTTGTGTAGGTCTATCACTCTGCGGTGTTTTATATGTTTATTGAGCTTGCAGAATATTCAGTGAACCTGGAAATTAGTTGTGGTGCATATAAGCTGGCCTGAACATCTTGAATTATATATAAAAAAAGATTTCCATCTAACATAACATATGTGGATGAAAATTCCAAATTTTAATTGGCCAATCATCCCAAAGAAAAATAATATTTAACCGTTTATACATGAATTAATTCATTTAATTAGATCAAAATCTAATTCTCCTTTTATTCACTTTTGGTGCATTTGACCTTGTACCATAGCAGGGTGAGAAACTTAATTAATTTTTTTTTTTTTTGAAATGAGAGGTTCTAATCTGAGATTTTTTGAAACAACAAATATGCATGTTTGCAGGGTTACCAGGCTACCAGCTAAAAGCTTAATTGTATATAGCATGCATAGGTTTTCTTTTTAAAAATCTTGAGATCTAGGAAATTTATAGTTTTTTATTAAGATCATAAATGAATTATTTACTTTTAAATTAAAAGTTATCAAGACGAATGCTAAACTAATCATCTAAAATTCATAATTATTTCTTAACATAATTCAAATCAGTAACATTAATCAGCTATAATAAATATAACAATTATATATTAATCCTCAATTTATTTTCTCGGAAAAGAAAAAAACATTGTCGTATTTGGTGTCCAAGTGACGACGCGGTCTTGAGTTATTAATATGAACCGTGTTGTCTTTTTCTATTTTGGTACAGTGCGTAACCGTGTTGTCCTGTTCTTTATTTATTATTGTTTATTTATTTTGTTTTCAAGAATATGCTTTATAAGCGGTAGTTCCCAGAACTGATGGCATGCTTGTAATAATAAGCAATTGCAAGGGCTCTATTATACCTGCTGCAATATAAAACAAGGATGGTTCTAACAAGAGCAGACACCATGCACAACACCTCCAGCGATATTGGCACTGTGAACGCTGAAAAAATGTTTCCAAGGGCGTTTTTCTTCCGAGACCTCTTCTTCTTTTTCTTTCGCATTATCTCTAGACAGTTCAGGAACCCGAAAGGTCTGCAAAGAAGCTTTAGCAATGTCCATGCAGCCCATGGCAAATACCAGAAGTATGCTTCTCTTTCTTTTAGATCAGACTTATCATCCAAGACATTGGTCTTTAATGTGGAAGGAACTTTGCTGAAATCATACTCTTTGTTTCCTTACTTTATGCTTGTGGCTTTTGAAGCTGGAAGCTTATTAAGGGCCCTTATTCTCTTTCTGTTATACCCATTTATTTGCTTAGTTGGTCAAGATATGGGCTTAAATATAATGGTAATGGTTTGCTTCTTCGGGATAAAAAAAGAGAGCTTTAGGGTTGGAAGTGCTGTTTTGCCGAAGTTTTTCTTGGAGGATGTTGGGTTGGAGGCACTTGAGGAATTGAAAAGAGGAGGGAGGAAAGTGGCCGTGAGTGATCACTTCCCTCAAGTCATGATTGAAAGTTTCCTGAGAGACTACTTGGATGTTAACTGTGTTGTTGGTAGGGAGCTAAAGACGGGCTGTGGGTATTTTTTGGGACTCTTGGAAGAGAAGAAGAAAGACATGCTACACTTGGAGGAGATACTCGGAAAGGATAGTGTTATTAGCCATGATATCATTGGCATTAGTCAGTTAAATAGCTCTCTTGATCATCCTTTATTTTCCCATTGCAAGGTGAGCTTTTCTTTTTCCGAACATCAATTCATATATATATATCCTTTGTTTGTTTGTTTTTTTTCTTGAGCCGTAAACCAACATTTTCATGCATTTGCCTTGTGTATATAAGCAACTGAGTCCTTTGTTAAGTGCTATTTGCCTATATATGCATGTTTTGAGAATATATTTTAGCTAGTAACAATTAACGGAAAGGGACACTGAATTGTTTCTTTTTTTATATAATAAAGGGACATTGATTTATTTATTTATTTTGGTGGAGAGGGGAGAGGGGCATTGATTTGATGATAATATTATTAATTCTTTAACATTTCCTTTATTCTTTGGTACATTTTTAATTAGTTTTCAACTTTGAGACTCGTTTATGAAGGAAAATTGAAAATAACTACTCGAGATTTCTGCTGGTTCCATTTTTTTTTCCCCGTACATGACTACTCTAAATTTCTCGTACTTAATGCTGCTTTCTTGCTTTCTCACAACAGGAGATTTACTTGGTCAGAAGGGTAGACAAGAGAAGCTGGCAACACCTCCCAAGAGACAGATACCCTAAACCCCTTATTTTCCACGACGGTAGACTTGCTCTAAGACCAACCCCACTGGCCACTCTAGCATTATTCTTGTGGGTCCCTTTTGGCTTCGTCCTTGCCTTGATCAGGGCCGCTGTGGCTTTATCTCTTCCATACAGCATGTCCATTCCCACACTGACTTTCACTGGGGTTAAAGTAGCGATATCAAAACCCAAATTGTCTTCTTCAGTGCTTCGAAGCTCAAAAGAAAATGAATCCAAAAAAGGCCTCCTTTATGTCTGCAATCATAGAACATTACTAGATCCTCTGTACCTTTCTTTCGCATTAAAGAAAAATTTCACCGCTGTCACATACAGCCTTAGTAGATTGTCAGAGATACTGTCACCAATCAGGACCGTTCGCTTAACTCGTGATCGCGAACAAGATGCAAAGATGATGGAGAGACTGTTAAATCAAGGGGATCTTGTGGTTTGCCCAGAAGGTACCACATGTAGAGAGCCATACCTCTTGAGATTTAGCCCGTTATTTGCTGAGATGAGCGATGACATAGTGCCTGTGGCTTTGGACACCCATGTGAGCATGTTTTATGGCACAACTGCCGGTGGGCTCAAGTGCCTAGACCCACTTTTCTTCCTCATGAACCCTCGACCAAGTTACACTATTCAGTTGCTCGACGGCGTATCTGGACTGTCCACATGCCAGGACAGTGATAAATCAAGATTTGATGTTGCCAATTACGTGCAGAGTGAGATTGGCAAGGCATTGAGCTTTGAGTGCACCAAGCTTACAAGAAGAGACAAGTACTTGATTTTAGCTGGCAATGAAGGCATAACTTGCAACCAACGGTGAAATCCAAATTTTCCTAATCAGATTTGAGCGTCGATAACGTTCAAATTTGTTGTATGTCAAGGGCACCATTGAATTGTTTATTGTTGTTGTGGGCACATAGGTGGCACTCTATTTGTTTATTTTAGTTAGCTCTTGTTTTCATTTTTTATAGCTAACTGTAAAACATCAGGCTAATGTCATATGATGTCCCTTTATTATATCACTCTATTTGTTTATTGTTGTGGGCAGATAGGTCTCCCTTGAGTTTTGACAGGATGTAATTATATGTTAGAACATCCATGTCACATGTTAGAATCAATTTCTAAAGTTGTTCTTGTGAGATAATTTGAGTGATTACTAAGTTCATAGGGTAACATTACACCATGGCACAAATAGAAAAAAATAGTGTAAGAAAATAAATTTAGGTTATAAAAAGTTATTTGGTATTATTATTAAATCTAACTCAACGGGTTAATCTTGAAAAAATTTTACTTGACTTCTTGTTTAGTCCATATTTAAATTAAATTATGTGAGAATTATCTTGATATGATCTAGTAAAGTAACTTAAGGGATTCGAAGCTAACCCAGATGATTAGTAAAAAGTGTGGTTTAACTTATAAAGTTCAATATGATTTTTTTTGTAATATTAAGACGATGACATATTTAAATAACTCGAACTTTGTAATATAACCTGCAAAATCCACACCAGGTGATGAACTTCACAGGGTTTAAGAACTTTGTTTTTTTAAAAATATTTTTTTTATTTAATTATATGATAATAAAAATAGACTCTTGTAAAATCGAGCATAAACCAAATATCAAAATATTTTTTTGAAATTACAATAATCTTTAAAAAATTAAACTAAAATAATTTATAAAGATAATTTCAAAATGAAGTTAAGAAAAAAAGTGATGGTCGCACCCCAAGTTTTTTTAGTAAATAAAGTATAATTTTTATTTTTTTTAATATTATTTAACTTTACTAATTAAAGTAATGACTCGATCTAAGAGCATCTCCAATGGAGAAGCTAAATGGATAGTCAAAAATAAAAAACTAATATTTTGGCTTTTCTTTGCTTGTTTTTCATACTCCAAGGGAAAAGCCAAACAAAATGTTAAAATGCCTTTTCTTTCCCACAAATACTATTTCTACATATATCTCAAAAGAGCCAAAACTAACAAAGTGGGGCCAACAAAAGAATAAGCCAATTAAATCTAACCATGTGGAAAAAAAAAACATCAACATCATTAAAAAAAAATAAAGCACTTATTTATTTCACTCTAATAGAATTGGCTTTTCAAATGGTTTTTTTTCATTGGAATATACATTGTAAAAAAAATTATATTTATATTATTCAAAATGCTATTTTATCAATTTATCTCTTTAAAATAACATCTCTCATTGGGTATGCTGTAAGATTTTTTCTACCCCTAATATTTTCTTTCACATCGATTTTTTTTTCCCAGCCTTCATATATACTAGCGCAGACAACAAATATAGTAATAACTATGGAAACTATCGTGCTGCTTTATTTGTTCACCAAGAGTTTCCATATATTTCTTCTTCTTTTTTTCTTTTAATTGGAAATTTCCACCTACTAATCTTGTAAGATAACTAGTGTTTTTTCATTTATTATAAGTTTGTTAAGCATCGTAGTCCACCTTCATTGTATAATAACCAAATAAATTAGAGTTACCACGCTTCATTCAAAAAAGTTATCAATAAAAAATCGCTAAATTATGTCTACTCATGTGTATCTTTTAATGCCGTAATATATTTTGTAGAAATGTTTTAAGTTTTTTTTACAAAATGTACTATATTTTTTTTTATAGAGAACGCACAAGGAAAAATAAAATGATGGGAGTCAATGAATGATATTGAAAGAGATCGATCGATCTCGGTGTTAATATATTTCATTTAATGATGGGAGTCTCACTTAGATTTTATTTGTCTTTCCCATTACCTAAAATATTGGTAGAGATGAGTTCCAAAAGATTTTAATTTTATTTTTAGTTGATTTTGGGTTCTTGGACCGATTTTTTGGGTTAATTTAGGTCATATACGGTTTTATCAAGGTATATGAAGTGTTTCGAGTTAAATTTTGAATTGAAATGAGTTGAAAAATAAGTTTCAAAGTAAAAATCTCTTCTCCTGATTTTATAGCCACCATAGCGATTGGAATCTAGGGAGAAGCAAGTGATGTGTCATTTACCACAACGAGCAACACATCACTTGCTTATTTATTTATTTTTCAAAAAAATTAGGGGTAGATGACAAATCACATGCCTCTTAAAAATAAATAAATAAAAAACTCAACCCATATATGTGAGCTTGAATTTATTTTAAGCCGATGCACATTTGACCACCTATGTTAAGCTCGCGTGCTTGGGATTTTTTTGGATCAGTTGTTTTTTTATTCTTTCAATTTTATTTTTTAATATTTAGGTTTTTATTAAAAATTTTATTTTTATTTGTTTGACAAATTTTTATGATTTAATTTTTACTTGATTTATAGATACGTTTTCATTAATCTTAGGAGGCCTTTTTTTTTATACAACTCTACTTAATTTGTTTTTGCTTAATTTTATTAAATTACATTTCTATGCATTTATTTATTATTGTTTTATTAAATAAAACTTTGGTTTCAAAAAGTAATATTATTAATTACAAGTATTTTGATATTGAATATTTACATCCACATCTATCTCTTAACTTTTCAATTTATTCTTTTATTAAATATTGTTTGGTGTTTACTTGGTTTTCACATAAAATGACAGTAGTTTTTTTTTATTGTGTACAACCTTACATAATATTTTTTGCTTTTTATTCAATCTATTTAATATATGTGTCTATTTTCTATTATCATTTGATTAAATAAAAAAATATTTTAATAAATAAAGTTATTAAACATAATTAAGTAAATGATTCATGTTGCGAGATCAAATATTTTGATTTACTTCTATCTAGCTCTTGATTTTTTATGTTTAGTTTTCAGTTATCATTAACAATTGTTTTTTTTTTCACATATGATTCTTAATTTTTTAATTAAATGCATATATAAACTTTTTAATTTACTTTTACTATAAGTGTTAAAAAAATCTACATATATTTATTTATTATTATTGAAATAAATTACTTAACCTGCGATAAACCGCAAGCATGATAACTAGTGTTTTTTCATTTATTATAAGTTTGTTGAGCCTCGTAGCCCGCCTTCATTATATAATAACCAAATAAATTAGAGTAATTACGCTTCATTCAAAAAAGTTACCAATAAAAAATCGCTAAATTATGTCTACCTATGTATATCTTTTACTGCCGTGATATATTTTTGTAGTAATGTTAGTTTTTGGTTTAAAAAAATATATATATATTTTTTAAAGTTTTTTATATTTTAATTTTATTTATTCAAAAATCGAAAGAGAACGCACAAGAAAGAAAAAAAAAATCAGGACTGCGTTTAGACATGCATAAAAATAAATTATTTCTACTTATGTATATTTTTTAATGCGGTGATATATATTTGTAGAAATGTTTTTGGTTTTTTTTATAAAAAGTATTATTTAAAGTTTTCTATATTTATTTATAGAGAACGCACAAGGAAAAAGGAAAAAGAAGAGGAAAATCAGAAGTGCCTTTTGAGATGCATAAAAGGAATGGGTGTTTTTCCGCTCATAAAAACTATGGAAAGACAAATATAATCGATGGAAAACATAAGCTTTACAGTATAAGGTTTTCAAAACTGTAACCGCACGTGTCCAAAATACAGGGTGGCTAGTCGTTTAATTAATTCACCAAAATAATTATAATTGTTCGCTCTGCAATTAGTAGGGCGGGAAATATTTTTGTGTTAAACATTCTATACTTTGTTACTCCATTGCTTCGCTGTTTTTAAAAATAAAAATAAAAATGACTTGGGATATAAAAAGTTGGTATAATTTAAATGGATAATTAAAGAATAAAAGATTAAAGTAAATTAACTAGTTTAAATAAAAAAATCATGAGAACTTGCAAAAAAAAGTAAAAAATATCAAAACGAAAAAGACAATGAAGCTATGATTTCATCCAATTAAATGTTGAATAACAAACTTTTAAAAAAATTGACCTCAATCGATCTAAGTGAGCATGTCAAATATACAAGTCATGTCATAAGATCGGAATAAGCTAACAGAAAACAAATAAAAAAATTCAAAGTTTAATTCAAAATAAACCCAACATAGAATAAAATGATGAAATTAAAAAAAAAACATCAATTAAAAAAAATAAAAAACACTCAACAAAACAGGTAAGTCAACCAAACTCTATGATCTAGATCATGTGAATAAGATAAACCAAAAGAAGGCAATCCAAGAAACATTGCAAAACTCAATTAAAAAAGAACCTAATGTTGAAAGAGGAAATATAAAAAATATTAAATTTTAAAAAAAATGACCCTAAAAAACCTTGAGCCAACTCATGCCAACTTATAAAACCCGAGGTACAAGTGACATGACCATGATAAACAAATAGAAAGGAAATCAAAGAAAATCATGAAACTCATTATCAAAAAACCTTAAATTTGAAGGATGGAACTAAAAAGAAAATTAATTCTAAGCCAATATAATGTTGAAGGATGATATTAAAAAAAGAAGTATTGATTTAAAAATTTCTCAAAGTAAAAAAAAAATGACAAATAAAAAAACTTAAGATAACACGAGTCATTTTAAAAATTCACAAAAAATCATATATAAAGCAGGTAAAAACAATAGAGTTTAATCGCTAATAATATAAATGCTAAAGGATGAGACTAAAAAAAAACATGAGATTAAAAAAAAAAAACAAACAAACAAACTCTAGCGAACCTTCTAAACTTGAGCTATGTCTCAAACTTGCAACCCATAAAATCCTAGATCCAGACTGAATTAAATATTTCAATTCCAAGCCAATTTATTGAAGGATGAAATTTTTTTTAAAAAATCAGATTTAAAACTTAGCGGAAGAGAATTCAACAAAGAACGAAGCCTAATCTCTAATGATATAAATGCTAAAGGATGAGACTGAAAAAAACATGAACGTAAACAAAAATATAATCAAGCAAACTCGTACGAATTTCTTAAACTTGAGCTAATGTCTCAAACTCGTAACCCTTAAAATCCTAAACCCGGGTTGAATTAAATATTTTGATTCCTAACCAATTTATTGAAGGATGAAATTGAAAAATAAAAATAAAAACTTAGCGGAAGAGAATTCAACAAAGAATGAATCCTAATCGTTAATAATATAAATGTTAAAGGATGAGATTGAAAAAAAAATGAGCTTAAACAAATAATAACCAAGTAAACCCGGGCGAACGTCCTAAACTTGAGTTAATATCTCAAACTTATAATCCATGAAATCCTAGACCCAGGCTGAACTAAAAATTTCAATTCTCAATCAATTTAATATTGAAGGATGAAATGAATAAAAAATAAATTTAAAAAATTAGTTTAAGAAAATTCAATAAAGAACAACAAATAAAAAGATATGAGATAACCCGAGTCATTTTTAAAATTAGTTTAAACCCGGACGAACGTCTTAAACTTGAGTTAATATCTCAAACTCATAATCCATGAAATTTTAGACCCAGGCTGAACTAAAAATTTCAATTCTCAACCAATTTAATATTGAAGGATGAAATGAATAAAAAATCAATTTAAAAAATTAGTTTAAGAAAATTCAATAAAGAACAACAAATAAAAAAATATGAGATAACTCGAGTCAATTTTAAAATTCGTTTAAACCCGAGCGAACGTCCTAAACTTGAGTTAATATCTCAAACTCATAACCCATGAAATCCTAGACCCAGGCTGAATTAAAAATTTCAATTCTCAACCAATTTAATATTGAAGGATGAAATGAATAAAAAATCAATTTAAAAAATTAGTTTAAGAAAATTCAATAAAGAACAAAAAATAAAAAGATATGAGATAACCCGAGTCATTTTTAAAATTAGTTTAAACCCGTACGAACGTCCTAAACTTGAGATAATATCTCAAACTTATAATCCATGAAATCCTAGACCCAGGCTGAACTAAAAATTTCAATTCTCAACCAATTTAATATTGAAGGATGAAATGAATAAAAAATGAGTTTAAGAAAATTCAATAAAGAACAACAAATAAAAAAATATGAGATAACTCGAGTCAATTTTAAAATTCATTTAAACCCGAGCGAACGTCCTAAACTTGAGTTAATATCTCAAACTCATAACCCATGAAATCCTAGACCCAGGCTGAATTAAAAATTTCAATTCTCAATCAATTTAATATTGAATGATGAAATTGAAAAAAAAAACAATTTAAAAAATTAGTTTAAGAAAATTCAATAAAGAACAACAAATAAAAAGACACGCGATAATCCGAGTCATTTTTAAAATTAGTTTAAACCTGGACGAACGTCCTAAACTTGAGTTAATATCTCAAACTAATAATCAATGAAATCTTAGACCCAGGCTGAACTAAAAATTTCAATTCTCAACCAATTTAATATTGAAGGATGAAATGAATAAAAAATCAATTTAAAAAATTAGTTTAAGAAAATTCAATAAATAACAACAAATAAAAAGATATGAGATAACTCGAGTCAATTTTAAAATTAGTTTAAACCCGAGCGAACGTCCTAAACTTGAGTTAATATCTCAAACTCATAACCCATGAAATCCTAGACCCAGGCTGAATTAAAAATTTCAATTCTCAATCAATTTAATATTGAATGATGAAATTGAAAAAAAAAACAATTTAAAAAATTAGTTTAAGAAAATTCAATAAAGAACAACAAATAAAAAGACACGCGATAATCCGAGTCATTTTTAAAATTAGTTTAAACCCGGACGAACGTCCTAAACTTGAATTAATATCTCAAACTCATAACCCATGAAATCTTAGACCCATCAATTCTCAACCAATTCAATATTGAAGGATGAAATTAAAAAGAAATTAGTTTAAGAAAAATCAAGAAAGAACAACAAATAAAAAGACACGAGATAACTTGAGTCATTTTTAAAACTAGTAAAAAATTCAACATAAAACAAATAAATAAAAATAACAGCTCTTAATCTCTAATTGAATAAATGTTGAAGGATGAAACTTAAAAAATATGAGCCCAAAAAAAGGGAAAAAAACATCAAGCAAACTTGGTCGAATCTTCTAAACTTGAGTTAATTTCTAAAACTCGCAACCCGTTAAATCTTAGAACTGAATTCAATCAAGAAGCTTAATTCACAATCAATTTAATGTTGAAGGATGTAATTTTTTTTTAAATAACAATCAAAAGAATGAGGATCAAATTTGATAGGAAATAAAACTTAAGGAAGATGAAAATGCAAAACAAAATCAATTTAAGATGTCACCTCAAATAAAACAAATAGCAATTAAAAGAATAAGAACCAGACTCGAAAGATAAAATTATTGAATGAGGATGAGATTGAAAAGGAATTCAAATTTTATAAATTATTCAAAATAATACAAATAGTAATCAAAAGAATAAGGACTAAATTTGAAGGAAAAATAAATTGAAGAACTACTTTGAAATTTTTAAGGGGTTGACGCGAAAATCAAGGGGGTGAGAGAAAAGAATGAGAAAAAAATAAAAGGTTATTGGTGCCATATAAAGGGATGCTGATACAATTCAAGCGTCGCTGTAGGAGTGGTTTTTGGTCACCGGGTGGCCCCACATGCGCCCCCCATTTGTTAGGGCATGTAACGCACAATCAAGTAAGTTTATTTTTAAGATTATTTAACATTTATTAAAATATAAAATTGCCCTTGAATCATCTTTATATTAACCAAAAAAACTATGATAAAAGGATGAAAAGTCTCGAGAAGACAATTAAGTAAATTTTGGATTTAAAAGTAATTAAATCATTTTACGTGGAGAAATTAAAAAAGATTAAAAAACCCCTTAATGTAAATTTATTTCTTTTTGATTTTCGAGGTAGCTAAATATTTTTATTATGCCAAAAAATAAAAAGAAAAAAAAAATTTATCCCCGTATAATTTAAAATGATAATTGTATCATACTAAAAAGGTTATTTTTCCCTAATGCATGATTCAAAGACTATATCTTAAGAGCAATTTTGCTGTTACATTACTATAATAAATAGTGTTCTGATTTTAGTTCACAGTAATTTTCCTTCTGGTAGCTTTAAGTTTTCGTTAATTGTTTTTTACAAGGACAAAATCAATAACACGACAATAATCATTTCTCTTCAGCGTACCAGCAACAAGAATATCAAGTGATCAAGACCTCTAATCTGTCCAAAAATATCCTTTTATGTTTTTTTCTTGTTTTTTCAGGGCATGTTAATGGCAGCGGTTTGGTTTATTATTTGTTGTTTTTTTTTTCTAAAAAATTATAACTTAATCATTTTTATTGTTAGTATTTTAACTTTAACTTTAATTTTTTTGGATTTTATTGTCTGAAAGTAATTAATAAGATATTCATTGATTTAGTTTCTATTAGTTAGTTTATATGCTCGTGATGTGATATGCTGCGGGGGCTCAAACTTTTTTAAACATACGAAAAATATATAGTTACTGGGAAATTCATTGGTGTTGTCATTAAATTCAAAACTACAAATGTCATTTTAAAAAATTTTCTTCGTCAAGATATATTTTTTTAGTAATATATCTTTTGTTTATTTTAGTTAGCATAATATTTTTAATTGGAATTATTATTTTTATTTTTTAAAATATTTTATAATTGTTAAAGCATGTTGATAAACAATATCTAAGATAGTATCTTCATGAGCTATGCGACCCGCGTTTCGTCGTGAACTATGTGTATTTTTTTTCAACAAAAAAATTATATGCACAAGTTTTTTTGACGTGTTTTTGTAGAAAATAATTTTTTTATGCATACACGTAATCAAATAAATTGATAACTAGGTGTGTTAATAAATAAAAAAAGATCATAAATGGTAACTAAAAAAAATGAAAAAAATCAAGAGATGCATATAGATCAAAATATTTCATCTTATAAGACGAGACATTGACCCGGTTTTGTTTATTAAATTTATTAATTAATTATTTTTTATTCAATCAAACGATAATAAAAATAAACATATATATTAAATTGATTGAGTAAAATAAAAGGAAAAACAACCTTACAAGGCTGAAAATACTATAAATATTATCTAAAATAATTTTTTTTATTTGAAAAAATAAAGTTTACCTAGACAAAAGATTAAAAAAATATAGATAAATAAAAAAAACATCTCTTCAAAAATTAAATATATACAAAATAACAAAAAAATCATTTAAAAAAGGCTCTACAAACAAAATAAAAGATATACGTAGTATTAATTGAAATATAAATAAAAATAATAATTTTTGAAAAATATAAAAAATGCATTAATCTAAAAAAATAAAAGAAAAATAGAAAAGAAAAAGAAAAGGCCAGACATTGTTAGACTTGACAAGCCAGACGAGCTTGTTTTACCTATTTTATTAGGGTCCCTGTGCTCAGGCCTTTTTTTTGTTGCATTTGAGGCAGACATGTGTCGGCTGCATTAATGTTTTTGAAAAAAAATCAGGCGACATGTCATCTATTTTTGCCTAAATTCTGCCCATTATGGTGACCGGAAAATCAGGGCGTAAGGTTTTTTTTTTTTTACCTAAAAACCTGTTTTTCAACCAATTCTTGACCTAATTCACCTAGAAAACAATCTAAGAACTGTAATAAACTTACATAATGTTATAGAATAATATAAATCACATCTTAAGACCTCACCTAACAGCTTAAGCAATTGGGTTGAGATGGTTTTTTGACTTGGTATCAGAGCCTTGATGACCAAGTGGTCTCGAGTTCGAATCTTACCATCTCCATTTATTTGATAAAAATTAAGCACAAGGTAATGTGAGCTTGTGCAAGTTTTAAGCCCAAAGGGCTTTCACTTGAGGGGGTGTGTTAGAGAATAATATAAATCATATCTTGGGACTTCACCTAACAACTTAATCTATTTGGTTGAGATGATTCTTTGACACGTAAGACCTTGAAAAACCCAAAACACCATCTTGAAAACTAAAATAAACTCGAAACAAAAAACTTCCTAAACTCATATCTGTTTTTTATGATCTTTAAAGGGAAAAAAAACACCTAATATTAACTCCCTTCATCAAATGGAACCATTTGACATAAATATTAATAATTTTGGTAGCTTAAATCGGTGTCAACGATACTTTTCTTTCTCTACCACCACAATCCAGTGACCTTTCTCTCCTCTTTCAAACCAAGAATTAAAAAATAATAAAAATAAACTTTTGTACCAAAACTAAATTGAAAAAAATATTGAGGTATTGAATATGTGTAATTTTTAAAGTATAAGGACTAAATTAAACTTTTTGTGTGAATTTTGAAACCATCACTCATTTTAGGTGTCTTTTCTACTTTGATCTCTTATCTTTCAATTTTATTCTTAGTCAACAAATTTGATTCAATTGCCCTTGAATTTGACGCAAAAGGATGCAATTGCACAGAAAAAAGCTTGAGGATCAAATTTTAAAAAATAAAATTATGAACAATAGGTCCACAGTGAAATGTAAGATGGTGCATAGTACCAGCTTAGTAGTACTCGTCCCACACGTTTTAGTGTTTTACTTAATATTTTATGTGACTGGAAACTAAAAAAATCATAAATGTGATAAACTCATGTTGAAAATCAGTTTAAAAGTTTTAATAACAAAAAATCAATTTTAATCAAACAATTTATTATAGTACTGTTATTTTCAAATGAAATAGATAATAGTTGAAAAATATTAAGATGCAAATAAAACTTTATAATAATATTTAAGAATATGTCAAAATTAAAGAGTAAGTGAGTGTCAAAAAAATTAAAGAAAAAAAAAAGCCTTCTTTGATTTTTATTTTTTAAAAACATGATAAATAACATTTTGTTTGTCACAATTAAGAAAAGAAGTTTGATCCTTCTTTAATTTTTTTAAAATATAACAGATAACATGTTATTTGTTATAATTAAAAAAGTTTTGCGCTAGGTTACTCTCAAACATGCAACCTCGAGGTTGAACAACATGCTAACCAACTCATCCATGATAGGGTAATTGTTACAAATCAGCTTAAAAACCATATCATAGTACTTCAATGTTCATATGAACAATAAAATCCTATATAGCTTCTTGTTTTTTATAGAATATATTTGATTGATATTGTGTTTTAAATTATATTTATGTGTGTTCGGCTTGAAAAAATATTAAATTTATATTTTTTGTGTTTTTTTTTTGATAATTTTAATGTGCTAATATAAAAAATATAAAACAATTATTTTAATATATTTTTAAATAAAAAATATTTTTAAAAACAATGGTGATCTACTTCCTTTAAAGGAAAGTTCAACCGGTTTTTATTTTTGTTTACAATTTGACTTTAGTTAAAAGCCAATATGGATACAGTAAAGTCCTGGAATGAAAGTTTCAAAGCAGTAAACGTCATTCTTACGAGTTTTCTTTGAATTCGACTACAAAAATAACAACATAGATAGCAGGAGCACCCATTTACTATTCAACAGGCTGCTGTTCCATCTCTCTATTGGGCCGGGCTTATACCCGATCGGTTTTCAGGGCCGGGGCCTTAAATGAAAAATAGAAGAAGGAAATTCAACCGCTTTCGTTGTTGTCTGCTCCCCATAAAATATAAGAACCGAAAGGGACCAATAAGCAAATCGCGAAAGTTCTTTCCATCTCTCAAACAGTACTAATATATAACAACACGACACTAATGCCCTAGCCTCCTCCTCCTATCTCTCCATCTCTTGATCTTTTAGGGTTCTCTTTCTCCTTGACAACTCTATTTCAAATCATTCAATCCCAAAACTGTTAGGGTTTGGTCGGATAGGATAGATTTGGATGGGTACGGAGAGGAAGAGGAAGGTGAGTTTATTCGACGTGGTTGACGAGACGTCGCTTTCTGCAAAGATCGTGAAATCGAACGGGGCGATGGGTAACAATAACAATGGAGGAAGTAGTTTGATAAATCGGTGGAATGGGAAGCCCTACTCACAGAGGTACTATGATATATTAGAGAAGAGGAAGAATTTGCCTGTTTGGCATCAAAAAGAGGATTTCTTACAAGTTTTGAAGAAAAATCAGGCTATCATCCTTGTTGGCGAGACTGGTAGTGGTAAAACCACTCAGGTTTGTTCCCTTTTCTTTCCTTTTTTCTTGATTTGTCTACTGTATGTTTTGAGTTGTTTGTCTAATTACTTTAATTACTGATTGATTGTTTTAATACTTTGCTTGCAAATCTTTTAATTACTGATTGATTATCGTAGTTTTTTTTTAAAATAGAATTTTAGCTTGAATAGTAGAGGTAATGAGAAAGATTAATTTTTTGAGAAGGAAATGATGGATTATTTGTCTATTGCAGTTAGATGTATTTTCATTTTTTTTTTTAAAAGCAGCGTGTGGTTGCGAGTTAGCTGTTAGTAATATACTGTAATGGAAACTAGACAAGCATATAAATAATTAACCGATGAAAAACTTCTGATGGTACAGATTCCTCAGTTTGTTTTGGAAGCTGTAGACTTAGAATCTCCGGATAAACGTAGGAAGATGATGATTGCATGTACCCAACCTCGAAGGGTGGCTGCAATGTCTGTTTCTCGACGTGTTGCTGAGGAGATGGATGTTACAATTGGCGAAGAGGTTGGTTATAGCATCCGTTTTGAAGACTGTAGCAGTGCGAGAACGGTTTTGAAGTGAGATGCTCGGCTCCCTTATGTCACTTCATTTATTTTCCTAAGATTCTTGGATTTAAGTCATGTGCTCATTTTTCTTCTCATTTGTGGCAGGTATCTTACTGATGGTATGCTTTTAAGAGAGGCAATGACCGATCCACTTTTGGAACGGTACAAAGTAATAATTCTTGATGAGGCCCACGAAAGAACTCTATCAACAGATGTGCTATTCGGGCTTCTCAAAGAAGTGCTGAAAAATAGGCCTGACCTGAAGCTAGTTGTAATGAGTGCAACACTTGAGGCTGAGAAATTTCAGGGTTATTTTGGTGAAGCACCGCTTATGAAAGTTCCTGGCAGGCTTCATCCGGTTGAAATTTTCTATACCCAGGACCCTGAGAGGGATTACCTCGAGGCAGCAATTCGAACAGTTGTCCAGATACACCTGTGTGAACCCCTTGGAGATATACTTGTTTTCCTAACTGGGGAGGAGGAGATAGAAGATGCTTGCCGAAAAATAACAAAAGAAATTGGAAATTTGGGGGACCAAGTGGGGCCAGTGAAAGTGGTGCCTCTATATTCTACGCTTCCACCAGCCATGCAGCAAAAAATATTCGAACCTGCTCCACCTCCACTGCAGGAGGGTGGCCCTTCTGGAAGGAAGATTGTGGTGTCAACAAACATTGCAGAAACTTCTTTGACTATAGATGGTATTGTTTATGTTATTGACCCTGGCTTCTCAAAACAAAAGGTTTATAACCCACGAGTGCGGGTTGAATCTTTGTTAGTTTCCCCCATATCAAAGGCTAGTGCCCACCAAAGATCAGGACGTGCTGGAAGAACTCAACCAGGCAAATGTTTTAGACTCTACACAGAGAAAAGTTTCAACCAGGATCTTCAGCCTCAGACCTATCCAGAGATATTGCGGTCAAACCTTGCAAATACAGTTCTAACGTTGAAGAAATTGGGTATTGATGATCTGGTGCACTTTGATTTCATGGACCCCCCTGCCCCTGAGACATTGATGCGAGCATTGGAGGTGTTGAATTATTTGGGAGCATTGGATGATGAGGGGAATTTGACAAAGCTTGGGGAGATCATGAGTGAATTTCCCTTGGATCCTCAGCTGTCAAAGATGCTTGTTGTGAGTCCAGAATTCAACTGTTCGAATGAAATTCTTTCAATTTCAGCCATGCTTTCAGGTATGTTTTTCTACCATGTTTATTTTCTTTATTGTTGTCTTGAGTCTGGTCTAAATGATATAGGGGGAATAGGTGCCATTGGGTTGCAGTATTATCAGATGCATCCCTCTCTATATGGCATGTGTGCAGCCAGTTTTCTGTGCACCACATTAGTTGTTTAACTGCATGCATGTGTTCGCCAGTATGCATGTATGCAGTTAAAGAATTTATGTGTCCTATTAAGTCGTCATCAGCAACTGTCTTGTATGGGTCCCATGCCCCCGGATGGCATGTACCATCGGATTCTAAGTAAGTGCTGATGCAGATAGTTGCAGTTTCTCAGTATTATCTCATGAAGCAAATGGTATCGTCTCGCCTGTATGCATCTGCTGACCTACCATGGGCCTCTTCTGTGGTAACCAAATTCTTTCTTTAGTACCCAATTGCTTTGTCCGCCCTAGGGAGGCGCAAAAGGCTGCTGATGAAGCAAAAGCAAGGTTTGGGCACATTGATGGGGATCACCTCACGCTGTTGAATGTGTATCACGCATATAAGCAAAACAGTAAGTGCTTGTCTTACTCTCTCTCTTTTTAATGATGATTCATCTGAATTAGTTGTCATTTTAGTAAGATTCTTACCATTGGCGAATGGATTGCAGATGAGGATCCATCTTGGTGCTATGAAAATTTTGTCAATCATAGAGCATTGAAGGCTGCTGACAATGTAAGACAACAGCTTGTGCGTATCATGGCCAGGTTTAACCTCAAGTTATGCAGCACTGACTTCAACAGCCGTGACTACTACATCAACATAAGAAAATCTATATTAGCCGGATACTTTATGCAGGTTGCTCACCTGGAACAAAGTGGACACTACTTGACAGTGAAAGACAACCAAGTATGTGGATAATGTATATTGGTTATGTTATTTTTGCAGTGATGATCTAATGTTCTTTTCGTTCAAGGCAAATTATTGAAAGATGATGTGTGCGATAACAATTTTGTTTTGTGGTGGTAATTTGTTTTTCAGGTGGTGCACCTGCATCCTTCAAATTGTTTGGATCACAAGCCAGAGTGGGTGATTTACAATGAATATGTCTTGACCAGCCGGAATTATATACGGACTGTGCTAGACATTCGTGGGGAATGGTTAGTCTATCCTTCCTCCAATCCTTGTCTTTCAATGTTGTCCCTCAATACATGTTTTTATTTATTTATGTTATGTGCAGGTTGGTAGACATAGCACCACATTACTATGACTTGCAAAATTTCCCGCAATGTGAGGCCAAGCGGGTTCTTGAAAAGCTTTACAGGAAGCGGGAGAGGGAGAAGGAGGAGAACAGGAACAGAAAATGAATGTGTTGACTGATGAGTTGCTGGATCCTTCCAGTATTTCTTATCCAGAAACTATAAGCGTGGCTGTCCTTCCGAAGCTATCCAGTACTAATGTGCAACACAACCACCTTTCTGGATCCAGTTGCCTGGCCAATCTGGCTTGTACCATTTCTTCAAATAGTAGCTTTAGCATTTTTCATTTTCTCTGTACTTCAAGCATCCACATTTATTTTTGGATGTGGGATTGTTGCCGTTTTAAGGTTTAGGCGTTAAACATTTAAAGAAAATTGAAACGGGTATGAATTTGCTATGCTGTGGTCATGATCTCACTCTACTGGCTACTGGTATGCAGAAGATTCGATACTAAAATAGTAGTGAATTGAACCAGAGGGGGCGGGCCTCATGCGAGCCTTTTCATGTCGAGCTATCCCATTCTCGAAACCTACGATAATCATTATTATCACATGAAAAGCCGGCATGGTTATTACTAGCTCCAACATGATTAGAGTGCTGCAATTATTTAAAGAGCAGGAGAGATCACAACATTCTTGTCGACAGTGTTCCATTTATTAAATTTCCCATACACGCTTTAAGTGGGTTTGAAGTGCGAAATAGCGAGGATAAATCCAATACTGGTAGTTCAAGAGGTAACATTGCACACTCTATGGATCTTGATTAACTGATCATGCTCGTCCTTCAGCCAGTTTTTGATAAAGTTCATCAATTTCCACCTGTACATCATTAAATAAGTTGGAAATTAATAAGCAATTGTTCAACAGGATGCAAGCACAAGAAGGGAGTTGTTCCATTTATTTACCCGATAGTGGCTAACCAACTTGTTTCTTTTCTTCTTCAAGGTTGCAGTCACCAAATCCTTTTCAATGTCGAAGGGGCAGGACTCCAGTATCACTCCCTTGATATGTTCAAAACCTTTCAACTGATAATAAGAAATGGGGAAGAAGTGTCAAAAAAAAAAAAAAAAAACTATCAGCTGACTTGAAGGAATGCAAATAACTTCCTTAAAAACTTTGAAAAGGGTAAAACGATTCTCTGGAGCCACAGATATAGCAAACAGCAGAAAGCCTGAAAGGAAGCTAGTGACAGGTCTTAGTGACAGGTCGCATTGGTTTGAAATTCAGGTTCAGCAGAGACTACCTTGTTTCTTTCAGCCGTAGTCTTTAGCTCTGAGAGGACAAGTTTCTGTAGCTGATGGAGAGAGCAGAATTCGGTGAATGAACCCATATGGCCATTCAAGTACGCCCAGCTTTTTGTGTTTTCTTCATGAAGCACAACTACTGCAACCAGCATTGACTTGCAGCTGTCCCCGTAAATCCAAATCTTAACAAAGAACATGATAACGCAATTTCAATAAAACCTCAACGCACCTAGCGATCACATGATAAAACTTTCTATTAAGAAGTTGAGTTGAAACAATGCTTACGTCCTCAACAATTGGAGTGTTATTGTATACATTTTCCAAGTACTCAATAGCAATATACTCTCCCTGAGAGAGTTTTATAAGATTTTTCTTCCTGTCAATAATCTTGACGACTCCATTTGGAAGAATTTCTCCTATGTCTCCTGAAAATGCCAAAGAATGAAAGAGTCAGCACACAAATGTAGAGGCATTCTGTTTGACAAGAAACGATGGCTGTTTAACCTGTATGGAACCACCCATCTTTCATGCTCTCTCTTGTCAGTTCTGGATTCTTGTAATAACCAGAGAAAAGAGTCTTCCCTCGGAGGCATATCTCGCCACAAGGAGGATTACCAAGCGGATCGTATCCCATCTCCGGAACCTCCTCCAGGCACAGATCATTGTATACAGCTGCTGCCCCAACTGTACCCAGCATGCACATTTCATCTGGAAAGGCCATGGTGGCTGGTCCACAGCTTTCGGTCAACCCTAAAGAAATGTAAGTGGATGAGAATTCGACTGCCTACAAGATGAGCATTAACCTAAGTAGCCATGCTGGCAGGATCAGAATGGATTATCATTTATCAAGCTACTTGCAAGAGAAGGCAATCTCTGAGGATTATACTTAAAATGCTCAGACAAGATCATTCCTCCACTAAAATCATTGCATTGCATAAAGAAATGAATAAGATCTTCATGAGCATTAACCTAGTTGCCCTAAACTATATGCTTAAAGCAATGTTTCATCATTTTCCAATACAATTAATCTACATGGACTACTAATGTTTGTCCTCATTGTTAAGGAAACAGCTCGTTACCATAGCCTTGGATTACAAAGGCACAGGACGTAACCCGCAAGAACTCCTCCACCTCAGTGCTCAAGGATGCACCTCCACATATTATTAGTCGAAGGCGGCCACCTAACTTAGCTTTGACCTAACAAGAGAAATCAATGATAAAAGCTTTATGGCCAAGACGATAGTAGTAATGCAGAGATAAATGATGGTAAATGGTTTTCAATCAGTCAATTGATTGGCCAACGTATTTAAGAACCATGAATTTAGGGTTCCACAAATTTGGAAGCAGGAAACTGTTGCGGTCATTTCTGGGAGTTTCTTACAAGCTGTGTGCTATATTTTGAGTAAAATACGACTTATTGAGGGAGGCCAGACACAACCTTCCTGAAGGCTAACAGGTCTGCCAATGGCGATGCATATTTTTGTCTGTAACCCCGATTCATCCAGCCAAGCTTGCTGTATAACAACAGAAAAGGTACTTTCAGCATCGTTACAGAAATTGTTGTATCCAATCATTGCTAGTATTGAGAACAAATTTCATTACTTAAGAGAAGACCAACTTACTATCTATACAAAGCATCGAATATATTCCTGCGTAGTGGACTGAGTTCTTGTAATGCCTTCTTTATACCTGAAATACAGATGAACCTAGTCTTAAATAAGAACTGCCAGACATCTTTCAAGATCAATTTATGTGCGCTTGATAGATTACTATAGGGATTTCCATGCCTTCTTGTATTTTTTCGAAGACTCGAGGTACACCAGCTAAACATGTTGGCTTCAACTCCATCAAATCATCCCTCAAAGCATTCAAATCCTTCAAATCAACCCATATAATCTTGAGAAACAATTATCGCTAATAAAAAGATCTGAGAATTTATAGGAAAATCGGTGAATGTGGAAAATTGAAAGTGAACACTCAAGTCATATGGTGAAATTGGTACTCAGTAGAGTGCATGGCTCTTTCATTTCCTTCCTTTTTCCTACTGCATCATTGTATCATGCCAGCACGAATTCCATGTTTAACTATCACTCAATAGTCCATTACAACTACAACTATCAGTAGTCGTCATGATTTTTATGCGGATACCCCGTGACAATACCCTACAGAAAGTCCAGTTGTTTAACATTTCCTCCTCTCTTTCACTGACCAATAACCTGTTCAAAGTTCAACTAGTGGTGTTCCAGCAGCATACCCCATGATAATAGCCAACAGAAGCACCTTTCCGGAAAAAGTATTCCTCAATCATGCGATCAAGGACATGAGCAAGCGGCAGGAAAGATAGATACACATCATCAGGTGTCATCTGTTTTAAGTCACAAAATGTGTTTCAAAACAACAAGATAGATCCAGGTAGAAGAACAATACATGACCACAGCAACATATTCAAGCAGAGGACGCGTGCAATCAAGATGAGAACTGATTTTTATATATGCCGATCGTTAGTTAAAGTTGTCAACTAAGATAATAAGGACAGGTTCCGACATGCAAAGAAAAAAAAAAGGTTTCTCATGGTGAACTTTGGCTTACTGCATAATTTTAAGCCAGTAGAATTAATGCATTTTGTTTATTCAAACCAGTTTTTGCTTGTACATACAACTTCATACATAATTAATGAGAGAACACTAAATAAAAAATACCATATTTATTTTCCCACCTTGTCTTCAAATTGTTCCATAAATAGATCAATGCCTCTGACAAAAGCTGAAACTGTTTCATGCAATATCACAACACCTTTGGGATCTCCACTGGTACCACTTGTGTACATAATTGTGCAAATGCTAAGAGGCTGAGGCGGGAATATCTCCGATGGATTCTCTTTTCCCTAATGCACAAGACTCTTAAAAACTAACCACAAAGGAACCAGGAAAAAAAAGAAGCAATATTGTATCAACTCCATTCTATAAATTATGGGGAATCGGAGCAGTACTCCCAGAAGTTGTAAGCAAGGAAGTGTCTCATACCATAAAGAACTTTATCAAGGTTAAAAATAAGTTTATCTAGTTTTATACAGTTCACTCTGATGCAAAAGAATGTCAAATATAGTAGGAGTTTAAATAGCATATGAAAACCCTCTTGCCTCAACTATATATTAACATTGCAACTATCTTCAGTTATCATCACTCGGAAAGAGAGGACCTGGATACAGATTTACACGAGGACTATTCTCAATCTGAAGAAGAACTATATCTCCACACAAGACAACTGATAAATTTCATGAAGGTGAAGTTATATCTAACCATGCATAGATACTCTTCCCAAGAGTATGATTTTATCCCCATTTGGGCTGCCCGATCCTTCTCTTCCTCCGTCAAAGAAGTGAAGCAAACAATTGCTGCAATCACAATTAAACTTAGTAGGATGTATTGTTAGAAATTTATTTTAAATAAACATGTCAATGAAGTTCAAATTAAAAGCAGAGTAAACTTATTTTTAAGGTTAATAATTTACTGAAAATTATTCTCTAATAAAAATATTTTAATATAAACATTAATTAGTTTAAGATAAATTATTGGTATATGAAAAATTTAATTTAAAGAAATTATGATTGCCATGTTTTTTTTAAACTATAAAACCCTTAATCCATGATTGAGATATTATAAGATTTTCTTAAATCTTATATATAAAGATAAATTAAATAGTCAAAATTAGTTTCTTAGGACATTAAAGTTTTTAAAGCGGAGAGGTACTAGGATAAGTGAGATTTAAGCTTCAGCCACACACCCTTACTCTCTCAACCTGGCCTAGGCTCGTGTCCCGGGATCTAGGTTTGGACTTGCAATAATTTTTTCGCTCATAATTTTTTTTTTGCCAAATCATTTTTGTTTAGCTAACCCATGAATAAACAATTAGAATAATAATCTCTCTCTTCTTGAATACTTTTGTTCTATAAGTAAAAACATCTAGTTTTTAAAGCAAAAACTACCCGGTTTATCTTTTTTATGGTGGGTAATTAAAACAAAATAGTGATAATTAATTCAATTAATTACCATAATTAACTCTGCATTAATTTTAGTTCAAAAAATCAGTATAAAGAATGATTGAATGATAAATTGTTTGTACAAACAAAGTAGTAGCTCTTCGGCCTTCTCTCCTTTACCTTTCCAAATATTTCAACTCTTTTTTTATTAGTTATTCTAGAGCTTAAGTTCAAGATTTTTGTATAGAGGTTTTTGAGTTTGTTTCCTAGTTTGTGGATCTTGTTTAATAGTGCAAATAATCAAAATGGTATTGTTAAAGTCTTGAGCAAAGCTAATTGCAATCAACTTATTTGCACCAAATGATAAGTAATACAGTTTTAAGAACAAAGTACACAATTCGATCCTATATGCTTCAATAAGTAAGTAAGTATACTAAACAAACTATTTAATATATTGCTTTCTTTACATGTATGTTTAAGTAAAAATGATTTATTTGTTCAAGTCATGGTGTTTAAGTTTGTTTACTTGCTAGTTACTTTTTTTTTTCAAGGTTAAATTGCATACAACTTATTTAATGATAATATTAAACTATCTATTGCAACTCTCATATATTTAGGTGAACAAAATTAAACCTAATAAACTTCAATTAAATTTTGATAACAATCTTAAGGCTTTATCATTTTATTTTTTGTATTTGTATTTGTTTAATTTAATTTATGATAACATAGTTTATAAATGATAAAAATACTAAATTATAAGTTAGAAATTATCTCCTTAATTTCTTTGTTGAATTTTTTTTACCTATTGTAATTCTTTGTCATTTGAAAGTTTAAAACCAAATTGATGTTGTTTGAGAAATTTTACCTTGACTTCAACTCAAGATCTGGTTACTATAATTAATGTTGCTTTGGTTAATACTACTTCGGTTACCTTCTGTGATGCACAGTAAAAAAACCTAAAAATTTCAATGTATTGAACTTTAAAAGGTGATAGTAAAAGATGTTTTTCTATCTAACCACTTTGAACTTGACAAATCTATTAGATAGTGAATCTGATCCTATCATTGTGGCAGTTGTGGACACATGAAATTATAGTCATTTCATGTGCAAGAACTATATCTTGAATGGATTTGATAACATACTATGTGATGTGTATAGTTAAATCAAGAGTATAAAGACATTATGTAGAGCTTTGGATTGAAAGTACAAAGCTAGAGATGTTGGTATAAAAAATATTCATAGTCGGTAAATTTTTAGATTTTAAGATGGTCAATTCAAGAATCATGATAAGACAAGTTCAAGAGTTTTAACTTAAATTGCATAATATTTATGATGAAAGAATGGTTTTGAGTGAATCTTTTCAAGTAGCTATAATTATATATATAAAAAAGTGAACTACCTTAAGGGTAAAAAATATAACAATTAAAGACTTCATTTTAAGATTGAGGATAAAAGAGGACACTAAGTTCTTTGAAAAAAGAGCTAACTTTTCCACTATAGCGCCTAATGCAAACATTGTAGAACGAGTTATCTAAAAAACATGAAGAAAAGTCTTTTATGAAAGGGGAAGGAATTGTCAAAATTTCAATGGAAAAAACTTCATATGCATAAGACTGAACACCAAGCCAAGAATTTGTAAACAAGGATCAACAAAAAAACCCTAAAAAGGAAGGACTGCTTAAGCTAATATCACTAAGGTTGATAAATGATGTGTCAAAATTGAATGTGTCTATTGTTCTTTTCAAAGTCAAATCGACAAAAAATCCTAAGAAGCTGTGGGTTAATACTAGGGCAACAAGACATGTATGCACTGATAAGAAAATATTTTCCACTTGTAAAGAAGTAGATTGTGAACATTTATACATGAAGAATTCATTAATCTTTAAGGTATTGAGCATTGGAAAGATCATACTAAAGATGACTTATATAAAGCTTCCTACCCTCAACAATATACTTCATATTACTGATATTAGAAAAGACTTAGTGTCTGTCTCCTTGTTAAGTAAACATAATTTTAAAATGATAGTTAAGAGTAACAAATTTGTACTCATTAAAAATGGGATGTTTGTTGAAAAGGATGCCTATCTTTGCAATGACCTCTTTAAAATAAATTCAATAACCATTATAAAAAATGATGAGATGAATAATAATAATAACCATTACTTACATGTGAACTATAATTCTACACAAAGTTTAATTAATATTGAATATTTACCAAGTATAGTTTTTGAGAAAAATCATAAATGTTAGGTTAGTGCAGAATCAAATTCATAAAACCTTCTTTTAAAACAATTAAAATAACTAGTGAAAAAAAAATCATAAAACCTTCTTTTAATTAAGTCGGGTATTGGTGATTTAAAATTTATACAAACTAGAGGTGAGAAAAAATATTATGTTATTTTTATAGATGATTGCACAAGGTATTATTATATTGTTTTTTGCTCAAAAGCAAAGATGAGGCACTTACAATAATTAAACATTACAAGAATAAAGTTTAAAATTAGCTTAATAGAAAGATAAAGGTACTAAGCATGATAGATGAGGAGTCTAAGAAGCACCTTTTGGTGAATTTTGCTTTCTAAAATGGTATTATCCATCAAACTACTGCTTCTTATTCACATAAATAAAATGACATTGTTTAAAGAAAAAACAAACACTAAAACAAATAATGAATGTAATGTTGTATGTTCGAGGGCACCTCGAAACTTGTGAAGTGAGGTAATTCTGATTGCCGGTTATATACTTAATAAAGTACCCTACAAAAAGTTATAGAAAACACCATATGAATTGTTAAAAGGTAGAATATCTTCCTACAAATACCTCAAAATATAATGGTGTCTTGTAATAATGGTACTACCAGGTCCTAAAAAGGTCACTATAGGACAAAAAATTATGAATTGTGTTTTTATTAGATATGTTTACAATAAAAGTGCATGCAAATTTCTTGTATATAAGTCAAGTATTAAGGATACTCATCCTAATACAATAACGAAATCAAGCAATGATATATTCTTCGGAGATATGTTTCTATTTAAGGAAGCATATGTATGGTGTTTTCATATGGTGATGATATAATCATCACCAATTTAAAGATTATGTTATCAAATGAGTTTCAAATCAACGAAATTGAGAAATATATTTATATGAAAAACATAAATAAATATTGTGTTATTATATGTCTTTTTATGGATGACATGCTAATTTTAGACAACAATGATTACATGATAAATTTTACCAAGAAAATGTTAACCAATAAGTTTAGACATTGCCTTCACTAATTAGTCGAGTAAATTTAATAGTATTTCATTAACAAATGTTCAAAGCCAAAAGCTACTTATTATGATGTAATGATCTACCAAGTCATTATCTTTCTATGAAACTTCGAGTTCTTATATATTGTCAAAATTTTCATTTACATGGGGATTGTTAGAAAATTATTTTAAATAAACATGATTGATGGATATATTTGATGCCAAATTAAAAGTGAAATACACTCACTTTTAGGGTTAAGGCTTTATTTGAAATAAATCATTCTTCAACAAAAATACTTTAACATGAAACACTAACTTTTTTAAAATAAATTATGAGTAAATGATAAATTAATTTCAAAGAATCCATGGTTAGCATATTTTGTAAACCCAAAAACTCTTAATCTCACATTGAAAGATTACAAGATTTTCTTGTAGTTTATATAATAAAAAGTTGAATAGTTAAAATTAGGCCTGCAGGGCACCAAAGTTTTTAAAAGAAAGATGTGCAACCTTGAGAGCAAACTTATACAAAAAAAAGTTAATTGAAATTAAAATTATAATAACAAATATAATAATAATGCAATTAAAAAAGAAAAAAAAATTATGAAAGACATAAGAGGTATGGCTTAAATTGTGAAAAAGAATAGAAATGCGGTCAAAGTGTAATTAAGAATAAATGGGGCTATAAATACCCTATTTCTTCTCCATTGAAAACCGGTAGCACACACAAAAAAGGGAGATTTTCCATCAAAATTTAAGAGAGAAACACCAAAACTTAGTAAGCTTTACAAGTCTTAGACTAATTGGTAGGAGAACAACATCATTTAACAAAAGAAATTACAAGAAATAAGTGTGGGAATTGTGAGGAGAAAAGGGGTGGGTGGCCAGCTAAATGCAAAGAGAAAGGAGCTAAAATTTTTCAATCAATTGAGTACTGAAGTTTAGATTACCCTCAAGTAAGGAGTCTTAAACTCAATTTTACAAATTAAGCTTCAATTTGGTTGAAATTGTGCAATTTTCTTGAATTGAGAATTAGGTTCTTGAACACAATTTGGAGGAAATGCAAAATTGCCTAGAATTAGATTAATTAGAGTGTTGTAGGTTACTTTAGATGTGAAATTATGTGAGGAGAACAAAGAAAAATCAATGGAAAAAAGGGCCCAAGGTGGCCGACCACTAAGAGGGTAAATGAGAGGGGTGTAACTTATGATTTTCCCTATTAAATTGTTTATGATGTGTTGTTGTAATGTGAATGATAACTAGAAAGGAAAATTATCACCTAAGAAGGAGAAGGAACCCTTAGTTCCTTTGGGGTCAAGTTCGGGCAAGATAGGAATTAGTAGGGGGAAGGAGAGTTTTGAGATTTCGTATGAAAATTATGAGTGAATTAGGTGTAGCGGAAAGTTTACTAACAAAGAAAACAAGATAACTTGATGATATGAGAATTGCATAAATCGATTTCGTAGGTCATGAAGGGTGGAAATGAGTTTATAGGCCACATGTATGGTCTATGACGTGTTTTGGGGATAGTTGTGAAATGTAGGAAACCGTAAACGCAAAAAAAATGCATGTTTATTGAAGTGGTTCTAGACCACCTTACAAAAACAAAAAGAGAGGAAGAATGACAAAATTAGCGTAAACGACCTTGGGAGGTCATATTTAAGAAGGTTTCCATATATACAGCATGAGATTAACTATCTCAAGAGAGAAAAGGGGAATGAGGATAATTGGAGATGCAGTTAATCAATTAATGAAAAACTGGAAAGATTCGTCGCCTTGATTCTTGAGAGGATTCGAGCTTAAAAATGATAAAATTCAGGGAGAGTTTCTGCATAGAAGTTGTAGCCTAGGGTGTTAGATTTCCAACGAGTTCAACCTCGCTATTTTGGAGCTCTAGAACTCCAGATATAGATAAATATCTGAGGAGAGGTCGAGCTACCACCCATACTAGCACATTTGGTCAAATTAATAAAACAGAGAAACCTAGCCATTTAAGGGTACGATTTGGTTTCCGTCCCTTTGTAAAATGTATAGCGTTATGTCCTGACTTTTAGAAAAAAATAAACCATATTTGAAATTAAATTTGTGATATTCTTTATGATTTGATAATGACCTATAATCCTAAAGAATATAATAGGGATGTAAATGTAAGGAAAAAAAATAATTGTAAAAGAGGAATGAATGTTGCAACCATTATTGTTGTTATTTTGTGAAATGTGATTTGAGTATGAAATAATGTGGTGTACTTGTGAATTCAGGAGGAACTGCAGGAGGGGCATAACAACAATAAAGGAGTGCGAGCCGAGTTTCTTCAGCAGATAAGTATTCTATATCTATACCATCCTTAAATAAGGGGAATTTTAGTAATCTTTTTAATTTATGAACCTTGTGCTTATGAATGAAACCGAAAGGAGAAAAGATAAGAATGAAACGAATGAGGAATATAAATTAGATTTGAATTATGGATCAAAGTTGGCGATGATGAATGGTAGTAAGGAAATTTCATGAATAACCGCTTCTTGGATTTGATTAGCCAATCCCAAATAAGGGAAGCTAATGATGTTAGTAAGATTTACTAACATCGGCATGACCATTACAGAGAATTGAGGAATACTAAACTTGATCAACTATTTAGGCGAAGAATAGTTAATGATATTGACGGATGACGTCGGTATTGGCAAACTCATGAAACTTGATTAGCTTTTTTGAGGTGAAAGCTAATGATGTCAAGAACTCTTGAGATCGGCTTTCCTGAAATTATTTCCAAGGTATTATGAAAAACTGATTAATTATTTCAGATTTGAAATAGTTAATGGCATCAACCAGCTATGTTGATGTCAGCATTACCAAAGATTTGATTAGTCGGTCCCGGTAAGGGCGACTAATGACACTAATGAGAATCATTAGTGTCGGCAATAGTCTCCCCAGATTTGAAAAGTAGTACGATTGGTGTTCTTGATGAAAAATGATTAATAATATTTACAAAATAGGAATGTATAGCGATTTCAAGAATGATGAATCTAGATGTAATAAAGGAAGATTAGATGAGAACAATGAACTACGATTATGTATTAGTATATATATACATCATGTAATTGCAGATTCATCACATTCACGCCAAGAGATATGTCTTAGGTCCTCTAATTTGTTTTTTTGTATGATCTAGGAATTAAATGAATACTAATGTATTTTACCTTTAAAGAATTATATGACTTGAAATGTAATAGTTCCCTTTTTATATTAAATGTCGGAACACAAATTGTGCTATATTGTACTTGTAATCTTAATGTTTGTTCATTTCTGTTTATATATGAATGAACGTATGCCTAATGTAAAAGAAAATGAATATGTGAAATACTATGCTTGTACCCATGAATAATTTGCTATTAAGACTTAAAATGATTGTGATATGGTTAAGAAATGAGTATAAGATGCTTGCATGATAATTGTCGATAACTTCAGACCTCCCGGTATAGGGAAGACTTTGCTGAAATGCTAACGAAATTTCAACAATTCTTATACGAGTTTGGCAAAAATAAAATAAATTTCTCCATGATTTTCCTTTATATGATTGATATGTTTGATCCCGATAATGCGAATGTTACAAAAAACACCTTAGGTTAAGTAAGTTTTGGGCTTAGGTCACACACATGGTCGCTTGACTAGGCTTAGGATCAGGCTCAATCCTAATCCTAGGGAGTAGGTCTAAGCCTGGACTTGAATTTAGATTTATTGTCAAATAATTTTTGGTTAAAGGAATTGTTTTTTGCCAACCTATTTTTGTTTAGTCAATCCATGAATAAAAAACCAACCTGAACAATACTTTTCCTCATCCTGAATAATTTTATTTTCAAAGTAGATAATCTGGTTTTTAAGGCAATAATTACAATGTTTTGAAGACAAGAATTATTAGTTTTTTATCTTTTTATGGTGGGGTAATTAAAGTAAAATGATAAATCTAGTAATTACTAGAATTAATTACGCATTAGTTTAGTTTTGGATCAAGAAATCAGTATAAGATGTTTTGTGCACACAAAGCAGTAGGTCTTTAGCCTTCTCTCATTTGTTTTTCTCAACTTCTCCACTACATTTCTTCTGCAGTAGTTCTAGAGTTTAGTTTCAAGTTTTCTGTTGAGAGATTTTTTAGTTTGTTTTTCAAGTTCATGGCACAACTAATAAAAATAGTGATGTAAGAATCCTAAAATGGTGACTATAGTCAAGCCATCTATACCAAAGAACTAGCAATAAGGACAGAAAAATACGATACTTGAAAGCAAAGGGGCATGCATGTTTAAGTGAAAAGGATTAACTTGTTTAATTCATCTTATTTAAGTTTATATGCTTGCTAGTTACTTTCCAACAATCTTAAATTTGATTCTAGTTGCGAGCAATTTATTTAGTGATCTATTGCAACTCTCACGTATATATTAGTTGAAAAAAATTAAACCAGAACCATTGAAATTAAATTTTGATAACATTCCCAGCAAATCTTCTCTGGACTGTCCACTAATGCTTACCTTTAAGCCGCTGAGCAGATGCGCAATCAGGATTTAGCAACTGCAATTAGAAGTGCATCATGTCAAATTAGAGAATCTGCAGCCCTTATAAGCAGCGGCATGCAGAAGAGAATACATATGATCATCAGAAAACAGAAAAAACTTTTCTTACTTCTTTCACTTTTTTGTCTTGGACAAAGACAAAATCAATCTCCGCGTGATCTATAATAAAGTTTACAGCACGAGGACCTGCATCCAAGAAAATCAATAACCCCTGCTTAATTGGAGAGAAGAATCAGAGAGGTCGAGATGCATGGTGCCCCCTCGGAAACCCATCTCTAGAATATTAATAAATGACTTACAGAGAGACGGAGGAATGCAGGATTTAAAACTAGAGCGCAAGCCACTAATGGTTATTTGAAGTTCACTGTCTACTTTCAGTTGAAGTAGAAAGCACAAGGATAAAAACTATAAATGAAGATTTTCTCCTTTGCAAAGCTTTCAGCTGCAGAATCCGATCACACCACCCACACCAGTGGATTTACAGCTTGGAACAAAAACCAGTGATGGAAGCTTTTTGGATCTTTTTTTACCGAAAGAGAGCACAGATTTTAATCCTATATTGAGAGTATTGTAGAAAGAAGTTTACCGATAGTATCATAGAGAGGCACGCAGACTAAGCTTTGGGCATTGCAAGCCTACACAGAGACAATGAAAGTAAAGAAAATAAAAGCTCAGCCAATAAACGGGAAGTCGTAGAATATTAAAGAAAGCAGACCTCCATTGCCTCGATCCATTGAGGACAGTTTGATCCATAAATACCAACTCGGTAGCCCTGCCACCAGGAATTAATTATGGCACAGGAAAAATGACCAAAGGGAAAAGAAAAGAAAGAAAGCTTTAATTGCCAAATCTTCAAATCCAAAGTCACTCTAATCCAAGTCCCTGCTAAATGCACATATCTATGCTTACTGGTTCAGCACCGGATGCCCGCAATGCAGAGCTAATTTGCAAAACTTCATCATAAACTTCCTTGTAAGTTTTCCAGACATAAGGCCCCACCTAAAGAAGGATCAAAGTCAAAAAAACTGCCCCAACTGTTCTAATCTACAGAACTTTCAACCAGATATTTACCTTCCCGTCAACAAATTTACGCCATCCAAGCATTTTATATTCAGGATACTTCTTGGCAGATGAACTATGCATCGAAAGATTTTCATTGTCAAGAGACGAATTTTATAAAGCGCAAAAAAGTCAAAACCATCTCAATATCCAAGCTTTCAAGTTAAACTCCAGCCAACATCATTGGCAAGCTACATGGGCTGCCATTCTGCCTAAACATCTATGCTCTATCTCCATTAATTCTCACATATAAAAGCAAACATGTCTAATTGTACCAAACTTAGTTTCTTTAACCATCTAAACCTGCAAACCAACGTAGTTTGTAGCTAGCTTTGGCTTCCATTACCTTAAGGTCTAGCTTTAAATTAATACTTGATAGCATAACAGAAGGATGTTGCTTAATACAAGCTGAGATTCCTACTACTCTTGCTGATCAATTTCATACCTGAAAATATCCCAAGATGTGGTCACATCGCGATCAAGAGGAGGATACTCTTTCTTGGATAGTAGATTACGATACACAGGACCAACAGAAGGTTTCCCATCTTTTCCTTCCCTCCCCTCCTCAACCTGAGCAGCAAATGCCTTCAATGCCATTAGTTTGCTGTTTCACCCGCTGCTCTACAGAAAACGTACAGGTTTAGATAAAAGTGTTCCATAAGCGCAGATTAAGAAGCGCCATTTAAAATATTCAAGTTGGCGGTCAACTACCGTCACTGGCAAGCAAAAGTCAGGAATGGCTGGCGTAACTCAGCTAAAACTCTGCGACAAGAGTATACTAAAATTTCAGCACCATAAAAAATATAAGAGATTGTGGGAGAAAAATCAGCGAATAAATTAGCATCAAAACTGAAGTGAAGCCACAAAATAAAGAAGGAAAAGGAAAAGGAAAATCAAGTTAGTTAACAAGCCCAGACTTTCTTTTAACCAACATTAACGGTGTGTTCCTTCCGAACCGTGGTTGTGAAGTCAAATCAATTACTGGAAAAGATAAAAGGTAATGCATGACATGACAAAGGTTGACCTGCAGGTAGCAAAACCCAGAAGGAGAAGGAAAAACAAAACGAAAAGAGTCTAGTTAACAGGTATCACAGCTAGGGTGGTTATATAGAGCATAGAAGCAGTAAAATCAAGATTAAAGATCAAAAAGTGCCCACAATGATTACTCTATAATTCACAGAGTTACTAGAAAAAAACCAAAAAAAGAGTTGATAATTAAGCAGGACAGATGATGGTCCGGCAAGCTAATTAATGAATTATAGGACAGGCAAATTAACCAGCTACTACCTACTTGACTTAATACGTATCCACCCAAATTAAATGGCATGGACAGGAAAACCCATCATAAATGCAGTAGATGCACTTCACCACCATGCACATAGGATACTAAATACAATTATTTCATTTAGGAAATAGCAAATTGATGAAGTAATAAAAAATTAAGTATCCTAGGAATAAGTATCCTACGAAAAGGTTTCTGGTTTAGATAGTATATTAATTAAGTAATCCAAGTAATTTCATTTTTTTTTTAATAAGGCTGTTGATTGCTTGTATTTGGTGCACGGTAAGTCAAGATAATTTGTGATTATTACTTGCAAGAGATTTTTTTTAGTGAAAGTAATAACTCCCTGATATTTAAATAAATATCTTTTTTAAAAAAAAAGAATATAATAATATTTTAAAGAAAAATGTTCTCAAAATATATATGTAGTATAGAATAAAATTGTGAACCTTTTTTTCCTGAAGATTTCATGGTATATTTATATCTTACAAGTCTTATTTTTTTGTGGAGATGAATGATTGAAGTGTAATTTCACCTTTGTGATATTTTGAGTTGTATTATAAGCTGTATTCCACTCATTTTATCCAACTAAAAAATGGTGACATGCTGACCATGAAAGACTTTAAAAAATCTAATGATTTTGGTGGAGTATAGATTTGTTTAATTAAACTTATTTGTTGAGAAATAATTTTTTTTATGATTTTATATAAAATCTTATAGAATTGATGGTGTTAGACTCAATTATCTCTTGAGTCTGGCCAGCACCAGCCTAACCCGTTTAGGCTTAGCACACTGTCAAGCCTATCTATGACTAGGTCTCCCTAGCACTAGACCTATCGAGCCTAAGGCTTAGTACACTGTCATGCCCAACTGTGGCTGGGTCTGGCTAGCGCCAGACCCACCGCTTGAAGCTTGACACACTGTCAAGCCCAACTTATCCGAGACATGGCACATTGCTAAATTCAATCGTGGTTGGATCTAGCAAGCACTAAAACCCAATACATTTTCACTAGGGCATGTTTGTGTTTCAAAAAACTTATACCCACAATTGTTTTTGATCCAATATTGTTTTTTTGGGTAAAAATATACTAATAAAATGTTAATTGATTATCAGTACTCTTACTGGTGAAGTGAATGAAGAAAGCGGCGGGATTAAAATAGTTGCAGAGAGACTGAGATGTTGCTGCCATTCAATAGTTAAACTGATGAATAAGTAATATTATTGGAAAGAAGAGAAGCTGCGGGTGTTAAATGAGTTGGTTGAAATTGTGTTCTTGTTGTTGCTTTGCGTGTGCTCATGTTTATCACTATCTCCCATTTACTAACATTGTGTGTCTACACACACACACACACACGTGTGTGTGTGTTTTCTATCTATGATTGTTTCTTTCTTTCTTCTTTCTTTAAGTGTATTTTTTCTTTGCATTTAAAATAAAATAATGCAAAAATGCATCGATATGTTTCTTCTTTTTTGAAAGAATCCAAACCAAATTCTTTTTTTAGCTCAACTGAAATGTATTTTTTCTTAGCTTTCAGGTTCAAAACCCTTCTTTAATTCTTCATAACAAAAAAATAAAATCATTATTTTTCAAATTTGGATTTGTGACAAATTTATATAGTACATAAAAACAGATCATAATATTATAAACTAACAAATCATACAAAGTTTTTATATAAAAATAAGCAATAGTTAATTCCTTACGGAATATCAATCAAATATCATTTTCATAATGTCCCACTTACAAGTTAATACATAGTTTATATGAAATTTTAGGATAAAATATTTGTTTAAAAATCATTTTTTCACTATTTAAGAAGCTGCAAAGCTGTGCTGCTATATATTATCTCACAAAATAATATTCATTGCAATATTTTTTTTCAAATTTATGTTTTCTCTTCCAATTTCATCCTTCAATATTTAGTTTATTAGAGATTATGCTCCATTCATGATTTGTTGTAGTTTGTTTTTTATATGATTATTTCATTCTAATGATCCATATCATGGGTGGGTTAACTCGGGTTGACTTATTTTTTTCATTTTGACTTATTTTTTCAGTTTTATTTTTCAACATTGTGTTAATTGGGAATTGAACTTCATAATTTATTTCGACTTGATATATATAGAGTTATCATGGTGTCATGACTCGAGTTGCGAATTTAAAAGGTTGATCCAGATCGATTTAATATATTGTCGTTTCAATATTTTTTAAAAAATAGAATGTCGTCTTGAATTTTTTTAGTCGAACTATATTTTTACCAATCGTTGAAATTGTATATGGACCCGTTGAGTCAATCATGTTAACTCCCACACGGTTTAAAATTTTTTCTACTAAAAAATACTAATTATCCTTGAATGTTTCTTTTTATGTTAAAAAATAACCAATTCAACCCGTATAGTATTGCAGTGCAGCCAACAATCTTAGTATCATGTGGGTGTGGCTCTAAAAGAATTTGCACCCTTAATTATTAGCATTTACTAATATTGTTTATTTAGCAATGTCCCCCCCCCCCCCCCCCCCCCCCCCCCCCCCCCATTTTCAATTAAGGGGTTTTTCGAGCTACTTCTATACCAATACTGAATCCACTTATTTGGTATAATTATCCACTCGGGACATTCATAAGAACGTTAATACTCAATCTTGAAATTTAATTCTTGACGAATAAAAATAGAATATACCCCCCCTTTAATCAGCAATTTAATTAATTCCTTTTGTTTTAATAATGCTTTGTAAGATGATGAAGTTAGGTTACAATATTGTTGCCGATTAAATTTCTTCCTTCCTTTAAAGATCATAAGGAAATATTTAGGACTTAATATGCGAATAAGTAAAAATTATATCATAACCAAAAACAAGATGTTATTTCTATAGAAATCTAGAACCAAATTAGTTCAAATAAGCATGAATTAACAATTATTATAATACCAAATAATTGTATTAACCAAATAATCGTTCTTGAGCTCTATATCGACCATGTATCACAATATTTCATTAAATAAAGTAAAATTGACTTGTTGGCAAGAACCTATTTGTTAGTTCATATAATAATAAATCAAGAAGATCTATTATGAAAAAGCTACATAAATTCACATCAAACATACTAATATCTAGACTAAGAGAAAACATTAAATTACTTTGAAAATAAGAACAATAAATAAATTAAGAGTGTATAAAGATAAACAAGTAAATAAAATGGTTAGGATAAATAAAGGCATGAATTGTAAATAAAATAATAAACTTAAAAAAGTAAATTGTATAAAAGATAAAGTATAAACATGTAAATAAATCTTAAAATAAATTACAAGAAGGCTAAATTGCAAGAAAGATAAACCGCTTGAAAGAAACTTCTATTAAAATTATGTATTATCAAGAAAGGCCAAAGAATTATAGAAAATACTACTCTTCGACTCTAATTCTTGTCCAATAAAATAGAAAATTAAAGATAACCGACCTAGAATTAGCCTTGATAAGGAAATCATCCTTTAAGATATTAATCCTCAATCCATCTTATACAAGGAAACAAGTAGCCTAATGCTATAAAACTCCCTTTATTTTCAAAGCTAAACAAGAAAAACTTCCAGCATGTATCTACTTGGTCATTAGCTCATTTTCCTTTTTAAACCCACCAAGAAATTCTCAAAATCTTGATCATCTTGGCTTATGATTTTTAGGATAGCATTTGATTACTATTTCGGGGCATAAACGACAGAGATAATAGAGATAAGATAGAAAAGAAAATAGATATAAAATTGTGTTTGGTAGAAATGTAAAAGATATAATAATGACTATTTTTGTATCCTATTTTATGATGGTGGACAAGATAAAATAAAATATGAAAAAAGTTTATTTTACCCTTAATATATATTATTGTCAAACTTATATATATATTTTTTAAAAATAATTAGATATTGTTTTTTTACTTTAATTAATATTGAGTGTTGAGATTAATAATATCATAATAACTCTCGTTATAAAATTCAGACTAGCCTAACAGGTCGATCTGTGACCTGGACTGGTTCGGGTTTTAAGAAAAATTGAGAAAGAATTGATCTTTTAACACCCCCAGTTTTCCAGGGTAACTCTAAGTCAACTCCACATATCATATTAAGAATTATGAAATATTTGATTTAATAAGAATCAGAGTAGTTTATTTTTTTCCTATAATACTCTATCGAAATCCTGACAAAGTTTTCTTTATACTTTGATCATATCAAGTTATCGACAACTCCAATCATTTCACTAAAATCAATCTTTCAATTATGTTCTAACCATTCTAGACTTTATTTCACAATATGCCCACTCAAGAATAGTTTGCAATGATTCTCATAAAAGATGAATAATTTGAGATACAAGAAGTGAGAACAGTTGATTTAGAAATTACACATTTTTTGTACTTAAATGGTCCAATACATACTAACAATTAAAACATAAACATGCATGTAATTAAACCTTACGTTCATTCATAGTTCCATCATTTATAAAACTCTATTATGGATTACACAACAAAAGATATTATCTGTAAAATTCATTACATGGTCTCCATACAAAGTTATATACAATAACCATACAACAAAATTATTAAATAACATAGGCCTAATTATTCTTGGCATGACTATGATGAACCTGAAAAGATTAAACATTATGATCTTAAATTAATAACTATTAAAAGTCTCACATAAATGGCATTAAATCCCTAGGTTTACTTCTCATTATGAACTAACCCTTGTCATACTCAATTATTATCTAGTTTTGTGGATATCATATTCAAATTTCTTTCCAAAATTCCCATCCATTTTCTATGTTTTTTGTTGTATGTTTAATCTGACTATCCGTCGTGGATGCTAAAATTAAAACAATGTCCACATCTCATATATTTAAAATGTGGCTCTAAAAACTAAATTTAATGAATACAATCAGGTTCACATCTCATATAATGAATTTGGTTTGTTGCCCTTTACTGGTCTAAAAATTCATTGCTTTAAAAGTAAAAAGAATAAGTTCAAACAACATTTTTTTATTTGTTAGATTGGATTTTGATCGAGTCAACTTTGTCATATTATATATTTATGCCTATTTTTTTTAATTTAAACTTGCAAGAACATTGTTGAGACTTTGGATATCATATTCAAATTTCTTTCCCAAATTCCCATCCATTTTCTAAATTTTTTTTGTTGTATGTTTAATCCGACTATCCCTCGTGGATGCTAAAATTCAAACAAGGTCCACTTCTCATATAATTAAAATGTGGTTCTAAAAAACCATCTAGGTGGTGGCCTAGGGGTAAGAGCTTGGGACTAAGAGGTTTGCTCCCTTTGTGGTCTCAGGTTCGAGCCCTGTAATTGCTCATATGATAGCCACTGGAGGCTTATATGGTAGTTAACTTCAGGGCTCGTGGGATTAGTCAAGGTGCGCGAAAGCTGGCCCGGACACCCACGTTAAACTAAAAAAAAATTGTGGTTCTAAAAACTAAATTTAATGAATACAACCAGGTTTACATCTCATATAATAGATTTGGTTTGTTGCCTTGGTCTAAAAAGTCATTGCTTTAAAAGTAAAAAAAAAAAAGTTCAAACAACATTAATTGTTTTTGTTAGATTGGATTTTGACCGAGTCAACTTTATCATATTATATATTTATGCCTATTTTTTTAATTTAAACTTGCAAGAACATTGTTAAGACTTTGATTCTGTGCTCGAAGCGGAGCACAGAAAATAGATCTAGTTAAAAAGAGCTAAAACCCCTAGCGAAAGTACTATAGGTCTAGATGTATTGTCACTGTTCACTGAAATAGTGCAATGTTGTTTTTTTCTCTTAACCTAAAAAACTTAACACAAGTTTTTAAGGATATTGAAGTCTTTTTACATGATTCATTTGTTATTACCAATTAGAGTAGGGACAAATAAAGGTTTTCATAATTTGATTGCATAGTAAAACTACCAACGCACCATTGAAAGCAAAAAAACTAAACCTGGCATCAAGGAGTATTTATGTATTATAATAATGCTTTTTTTGTTATTATAATTTAAATTAGGGGATAATTTGGTATTACACAAAATATAAAAACTAAAAATACCCTTAAAATAAAAAAAAATAAAACTCGATGTCAAGGGGCTTTTCGGTCTTTTCACAATGATTTTTTTTTTGTAATTATAAAAACAGCTCAGGGACACTTTGGTATTTGGCTAAATAGGAAAATAAAAAACAAAAAATGACGTGTTTGTGTGGCGCACCTGATGGTGCATGGGAAGTGCTTGCGCCCTTCGTGCGTTGCATGTGGTGCATAACAACATCCAAAAATGCTTGTTCACTATGTCATTGGAAGTGTTGTTGTGTTCTCTTTCTATTGGTATGACATGTGTATTCGATAGTGGTTTGATTTGTCATTGGTGTGCTTTTCTTCTTTTTTTTCTCTCTACTCCCCTGAAAATTATAGTTTGACTCATTTAGTTGTTGATATTTCAACTTCAGTCCTTATGCTTTTAATTTTTATTTCTTGATCTTGGCTCTTTTGTAGAAGTTTTATTATTTTTTTCAATTTCATCCTTCAATTTCAATTTAACAAATATTATATTCTCCGATTTGGTCCTCATTCTTTGGATTTCTAACTTTTTGTCCTGGCCCTTTTATAAAAAACAAAATTATTAATTATTAATTTCATCCTTTAATTCAAATTGGTGGTATTATGTTTTTCAATTTGATCTTTATTGTTTTGATTTCTAATATTTTTTTTCTTGGCTCTTTCGTAAAAATTATTATTCTTTTCAATTTATCCCTTCAGTCAAAATATTTGTTTATGTTATTTTAACCCTCATTATTTTCTCTTGTTTTTTGTTCCTTTTACTAAATTAATATTTCTTTTCAATTTCACCTTTCAATGAAATATAAAATTTATTTTGTATTTTGATTCTTATTCTTTTAATTGCTATTTTTTTAATCCTTTTGTATAATTAAATTTTGTTTCTCAATTTCATCATTTATATTTGATTTATTAGGAATTGAACTTCATGATTCGTCCAGATTAGGTGCTTCAGGTCTAATGACCTCAGTCACGTGTTTGAAAAGTTAACATGTTTTTTTAAATTAAAAATGTCTATAATTATTTTTATTTTTTATTGAGTTATTCTAATCTCATAATTTAAACCGTAATTTTGACGGGATATCTATGGTTGACTTAGTCTTGATTACCATGGTTAGCAACCTATTTCGGCATCTAAACATTATTTTTTACAAAATAAAAAATCAACCTTGTGGCGAAATGCAGTCACTAAGACTAGTTAATACTATACAACAATCCTTGTCAAGGTTTGTTTTTTTTTAAAAAAAAAAACAAATTGCAAATGTTTACTTGGTGGTGTTCAAACTCAATTAATTCCTTGTGAATTGGGTTGGGTGGCAATATAAGCCATTTGACACTAAAGTTGATCAATTATTATTATATTATACACTAAAATAATTGAGTTTTTAACTCAATGTTTCACTTTTTAGATGAACAGTGAAGCTAGCCCTCTCTTTTTATTTTTTTCATCCTCTTTTTCTTTGAATTTTATTTTTTATTTTTATCCTTTATATTAGATTTGTATTGAATTTTTGTATTTTATTTCAATCTTATCTTTTAATATTTAGTTTATTTTTAATAGGTATTCATAATATATCGGGAATTGAGAATCTTGTTCGATAGAGAAATGCGTTTCCATAGCCTGGCAAGGCTGGTCATGTTGCAGGCAACAGAAACCTATATCAATAAATTCCCATCTAACCCTACACAAGCAATTATAATTCTGGAGCTTTTTACTGTTGATTCTATACCTAGACGGCTAGACCTGATACAATTTCAGAGGGTTTGAATGTCACTATGAGAGATATAGCAAGCCCAGGAAGAGAAAATCCACCTAGTTGGTGGTGGTGCGGTAGCCCTTGGTTCACCCACGGAATAGATCCGGGGAGCTTGAGTCTTGTTCATGGTCTTGCACCTAAGCTAAACAGGCACTCGATCTTTTTCAGGTCTAGTTTATAATAAATAAGTTGAAAAAAATATCAATTATACTTGAATTAAATTAATAAAAATAAAAAGAAACTAAACCTACGTGCATCCCTGATTATTCAGGTTGGTAAAGTAATTGGTTGATTTTATTTTAATGAAGTACTTTAATTTAAGCATCAATGTTTATTTGAGGATATAAAAAAAAACTTGGAGCGTAACTTCAGGAATTTAGACCGTTAAAATCTAAGGCCATATTTGTTTCCGAGAAAATATTTTCCGGTAAATCACTTTTCAAACTTTTCTGTGTTTATTTGCTATTAGAAAAGGTGATCAAAGAAAAACACTTTCCGGTCAACAGAAAACACTTTCCAGTCAAAGGAAAATTTGACTTGGTTTCCAGAAAAGTGTTTTCCCTTTTGACTGTGTTTGTTTTCCGGAAAGTGGTTTCCGGGAAAACACTTTCCAAACTTTCATGTGTTTATTTGCCATTAGAAAAGTTGGTCAACGGAAAACACTTTCCAGTCAAAGGAAAATTTGGCTTGGTTTTCAGGAAAGTGTTTTCCTGGAAAATTTGGGCGGAAAACACTTTCCGGAAGTTGTGAAAAATTTAGAAATGTTATTATTTGCTGATTATATCAAATTTGATCCTCAAACTTTTGATTGTTATATATATTTTGTTTTGAATATTTATTTTTTAATTTCATCTCTTAAAATTTAATTTTTATATTAACTTTGGTCCTTATTTTTATAATTGCTATTTGTTTTTTTCCTTATCATTTTTTTATTGAAATTTTTTATCTATCAAATTTGGTCATCATTCTTTTGATTGTTACTTATTTTATTTGAAATAATTTATGAAATGTTAATTATTATTATTATTTTAATTTCTTCATCTTTCAATTTTTTTATATTTTTTTATTTCTATTATTTTGATTATTATTTATTTTATCTGAGATAATTTATGAAATTATATTTTTTTTTCAATTTATTCCCATTCAACTTTTTAATTTGTAAGATTTGTTCCTCATTATTTTAATAAACTTGAAAAAAATAAAACATTAATTTTCCAAAACATAACCAAACACTAGAAAGTGTTTTCCAACTTATTTTCTATTACACTACCAAACATCGGAAAATACTTTTCTGGAATTCACCTTTTCTGGAATTTACTTTAAAAAAAAAACTACTTTCCAGCAAACAAACAGCCTAATTGAAGACTTAACAAGACAATGTGCCACGTTTTATATATAATCTAGCCATTTTACCTGAATAATTTTATTTTTTTTTACTTTGGAGAGCCGGTTGCTCGAGGAGCCATTTCCATTAAACTAGCTCTTCCTTTATTTTCTTAATGAATGAAAAAGAAACGTATTCTTCTTGAAACTCTCTAGGACAACATGGGATAAAAAGGAGGTTCCTCCAACCCATGCAAGAGCACATGACTGTTCCCATGGATTTGTGGCGTCCCTAACATGTGAGTTCCCCTACACCATGAACCTTCTTCAATCCTTCTTCTTCTATTTCTTTATTATTATTATTATTATTATTATTGTTATTTCCATGACCCTCTACATGAAACCTTCTTAGGCACGGCAAAGCTTCTTTGCATTTTCTTCTATGTTGTTTTGTCTCGAAAGTTAGATCGTAAGTTACAAATACTGACATAGCTACAGTAGCCCATGTGTGAGAAGGTTTGTCTAATCTTCATCCAAAGCTCATAAATGTGTTGTGTAACTAGTTTAATTAATAAACTACTTAGCATTTATGGCCATGATCTGAGGTGAAATTAAGTTATGCTAAAAAACGACATGAATGAAATCAGCGAAGCGAATATCTAATTACAAAGTCCTAAGTCCATTAACAATCATCTTAACGTGTCGTTTTCAAAGTCCTAAGTTATCCTAAGTTTTTAATCTTGATACGCTTTTTTACATGTTGTTTGGCTTGCCTTTAGACTCGTGAAGCTGATTAGGTTATGTTGGTATAATTTTTATATAATTTAATTTAAATATATGAGTTAAACAATGAATTAAGTTAAAATATTTCAAAATTGATCCGTTAAACTGATTTTAATAATATCAAATAACACCTATTGATAATATTGAAGTAATTTTTTATAAACTTAACTTCAACTCGTGATGTTGAAATATAATAATCAAGATATTCACAATAAACCTACGAGTAATTAAAGGATTTGAGATGATATGATGAATATCCTCGATAACTCCCGAAACGAAGTTCAGGAAAATTAAAAATTGATGCGCTGATGGTATGGTGGTTGTTAGTTTTCTTTCTTAAAATTAATTGTATTGAAATGACATTTGAGAATCCCTTAACACCAAGTCAACAGTGAGTGGCCTAAATCATAAATACAAGTTTGATGAATCACATGCAAATGTTCATCATACAGGATTTCCATTTAAGAATTGATGTTCGCCTCTCCTTGTGCTATACGCGACTTCACCAGGCATTAAGGAGTTCCCAACTAAAAGTGGCATGCCTTTCTAGTAAACAATTTCTGGCAGTATTTTCTATCTTGAGTGCGTCAATGCTGCCTAGCTCTTTACTTTTTCTGGTATTTGTCCACGAGTATAATAAATAACTAGCAGGACTTTACCTCCATGGGTGGTGAATGGTGATGAAAATTGAAATCCTCTGTACAACCTACTAGATTGGACCGGAATATCTACATGGCACAATAAAATCATACAATCGAGTTGACCTTGTGTCCCTTGTTAGTATACTGGAAACACATCTTTCCAGACTCACCTTGCCTCATTTCTCAAAAGACTAGCATCGCATTCTCCTAGACTCACCTTGCATCCCTTTTTTTTTATATATAATCATGAGTGTCCGGGTCAATTTATGCGCACCTCGACTAGTCCCCCGAGACCCTGAAGTTAACGACCATGTAAGCCTCCAGTGACCCTAAGGTTTGTGGCACTCGAACTGGTGACCTCTAGGGAGCAAATCCAAAGCTTGACCAGTTGAGCTACACCTCTCATGGTTACCTTGCATCCCTCTTCAATTGACTACCCACGCATCCATAGATTGACCTTGTGTTTCTCCTTGGTGGACTAGTTACGTGTTCTCTTAAACTCACCTTGCATCCTTGAACAAAGCTTATACCCTTGGACAAACCTATACTCCTAAATCGAACTAGTACATCTAGATGCACAACCTCCGAGTAGCACATGAACTCCTCCACTTACCCTCCATATGGTTAGTAAAGATCAGTCAGACATCTGTAATTAATAGAATTGGTCATGTATCCTTTAATACAATAGGGATATATGCCCTTTAAATAGGATCTAGCCATGCATATATCTTATAGGATTGGTAAGTTTTGCAATCCATTTTTGCCTAAAAAAAGCATATTTTCAGTGAAGTTTCTCTTTCATGACCTCAACACTAAGTATAAAGGCAACGCTCCTCCACACATGTGTGGTTATACCATTCTTAGGTATAAGGGCACCACACCACCTATTATAGAATGTTATCATAATAAAATTTTGAAGTCATCCTAGATAGATCCTACAATGTGATAGGTACCATTATTTTTCACAAACTTAATTTATCCCTTACTCACTGGCTTTCAGACTTGATACTTGAAATTCTTGTAATTTTTAATTAAATGACCAAAGATCTCATTATGATATTCACATTTCTCATTTGAATTGTATCACCTAGAGAATTGTGGTTAAATTGATCTAATAAAGTGGGGGAAATATGTTTGGTGTTTAGAATATGCTAGTAAACATGTTTGAATAGTAAATATATGTCAATCTTTAACAATGGCACTTAGACAATTGGTGATCTGATCGGACAAGATTAAGATTCCCAATCTGAGAGTTGTTTTGTGATTTATCTTTCATCATGAATTTAGAATTTATGGTTGGACCTTTGATTTTTCCTACTTTGTTGGCTTGCTCAATTCTCTTAGTCATAATCATTAGGTCATTAAAGCATTAGGTTGCACTTACAATAAGGTACTTGAAGTAAGGTGTCTTAAAAGTATTGATAAACATGTTAACCATCTTGTTCTTTAGTAGTGGAGGATTTATCTGAGCAACTACTTCATGCCACCTCTAGGCGTACTCCCGGAAAAACTCCTTGTTACCTATTTTCATAATTTGTAGGCTTACTCTATCGTGTGCAATATCCATGTTAAATTTATACTATTTGATAAAAGCATCCACCAAGTTTTTCCATCTCTTAATCTTGATGTTTAATGTTACTTTATTAAAGCTATCTTGAAAGAAGTGGATTAGTAATAAATTCTCATCGTGGACCATCCCGACCATCTTGTTACAATACACCTTGAGGTTAGTAATTAGGCATTGGGTTCCAATGTAATTAACAAACTCCGATACTCTAAACTTCTTTGGAATGACCACATTAGGTACTAAACACATCTCAGCGACTTTCATGGACTCATACAAATTAGTTCCTTCAATCACCCTCGTCCTTTACTCAAGAGTAGCTAGTTTATCAGAGCCATCCTCTTCTACCACCTTTTCCTTCTAGATTTCATTGGCAGTCAGGCTTATAGTTGATGGTGCTTTTGTAAGAGGTATTGGTAAATATGTAGTGAACTGACCCTTCAGTAAGGTGCCAATTGTTCTCAAATTATATGGAATAAATCTAAAGGGAGTTGTTTACATGGGTGCAGATTGAGTAATACTTATAGGTTGTATTAAGGGTCCCTCTCCCAATGATTTAGGATATAAGTTCCCCTTGAGCATATTAGCAAGCCTAGCAATATCTTCTTTAAAATTGTCAAGTTTTTTTTTTTTGTGTTGAGCCTCTAACTATGCTCTTTTCTTATTTTTCACGAGTGAGGCTGGCTTTTAAGGGGACCTATATTTCACCTTCAAATGAAAACAAAGCAATTTTACAAAGCAAATATAAAATACAAAAGTAATGATGCTAGCAAAAAAAAAAAAAAGATATGGATTTTCCCTTTAAAGGTGACACACAATCATTATTTTTGCATGATGAATAAGAATTTTGATTTTATTATAACTCATATTTTTTCTCAACTCTATAATGGTTATTTCCCTAGTAATGACCATCATGTCACCTATAAGTTTTGAATTTAGGATGCTATATGTCAGGCTTGCATTGATGCATTTATACAGGGTACATCCTAAAAGGTAGGTTCTAGCCATAAAATGAATGAGGTAGGTTATTACCTGGTGAAAAAAGTCTCTTGCTACTCAATGATCATCCTTAAGAGGTCGATATGAGGCTCGCCAGAAATGTGAAAGCATTTGTGCCAACCACTACCAAGTTAAGCAATTAGACAAGAGTTGGATAGTTTCACGAATTTTACCCAGGCTGAAAGTCATTAGGGTACCATTACTCCCACCTATCATGAGGTTCAAAGCACGTGATCATAAAAAGGTGATGCATGAATAATATGAAAAACTTGCATGCTGAAGTAGTAAATAAGCAATATGAAAAAGCAAAGCTTAGTCCTAAAGTCCTCAGTGGAGTCATCAATCTATCGCTACCTAACATCGTAGTGACCAGGAAAAAAGAAACACTTTTAGTGGGTATTCTTTTAGGAAAAGGTCTCAATTTATGATAAGAAATCGTCACCTAGTATTATAATCACTAGAAAACCTTAATTGTTCTTCAGAGATCTATGGTAAAGGACTACTTATGCTAAGGGAATATACCATCACCCTTAAAGCATTCTACTTGATGTAAGTTGTATTGCTAATCTTGTTTTAAATTGCTAAGGTATGTTGTTTCAAATTATTGGTGGTCTATTTATTGGGTGCATACGGGTTTACTATGACAAGTTAAACCCTTGTCAAAAGTTCAACACCTATTTGTTCTAAAATTCTGGATGGTTTTTTCCACTCCTAGTTATTTGGTGAGTTGATGACTTTAAGGTGGTCATCTCATATCAGAACTCAAGTTATATCTATGAATGTATCGGTGAGTCTATATTAAATCCATAAAACCCAAACCAAATCCTAGAGAAGGTCCATAGAAAAAGCCTTGATAAGGTTAACCTAACATATGATACCTCAATTACTTTTGACTCTAACATCAGTAAATATTGAAGTGGAAACTTTTATTATTTTAAAATATAAGGAATGTGTTACTTCTCTCAACATTCGAGGCAACGACTTGTTGTAAGTCCATTTAGTTTAAACATTGAAAGTAAATAACAAAACATTTAAGATTGGGAATTAAGAAAACCAAGGTTAGGCTTTTGAGATTTTAGGTATGTCAGTTCAATGGGCCTTTTAATTTCAACCAAGTTCCAGTAGACTTGATAATAAACTTGTTATTAAGTCCAAATATGCATGCAAATTTATTGTTTTAATGAACTGCTAAAACAAATATTTTTATCAAATGCTAAAATGTAATAAAAACCTTTGACTTTTTATTTTTTAAAAATGCAAAACCAAAAAGAAAATATTTTTTTAAGATAAAAGATGCAAAATGATTTTGAAGAAAGACTTGGCCATGCTAAAATAAAAATAAAATAATTAATTTTTGCATAATCCTTTTTCACTTTGTTCTAGTCCATGCTTCAAGAAAATAGTCATACAATACCCACATACTCCATATTATCACATTAATCAACCCAATAATCTTCTCACAACTCACAAACATCTTCACATCATCAAATAAAAAAATGTCACAACATAACACCTATATATAGAAACAAACTCATCATCCTCAATCAAACTCACGCCATCATAATTTATCACCACCTAGTCCAAAATCACACACACAATTAATGTTTGGTCCTAAACGTTAATAATTTATCCAAAAAAATGATTTAGGATTACAATTGTTCCTCCAATGTGGTTGTGGTTGTCTAAAGATTGTTGGAATGCAAAGAGGCATTCATAACAGTGGTGGCATCTTGATGTTGTTTTGGGGTACTATTGTTTCTGCGGTAATTTCCAACTGGATTACAAGTGTCAAATTGACACAGTTTGTAGTTAGACCCTTAGAAAAAGTTTTAGATCTTCTTCTAAACTTTTCAACGCATCTTAGTTTGCATTTTTTTACTTACTCTCTAGATAGATGCTAAAACCAAAAACAGGTCTGGGTTGCAGTAAACTTTTGAATAGATTCTGACTTCTTTGTTTTAGTTGCTTTTTGGGCTTCTAGACATTAGAACTGGATTTTTAACTCTTCATAAAAAAATTTATTCCTATGTCTTAGCTTTCCATCGAGCTAAAGAACACCATAAATTAAGATGCATGGCTTTTGTTATGAATTAAAAATCGAACAATGTTCTAGTTCATATAGAGTTTACAAGTTGTTTCATGGGGGGTTTGTAGCTAGGGTTTTCTAGGCTATTATATGGTGGCTGCAGATGGATTTTTTTTTGGATGGAAGGTGGTTGTTTGGATGGTGTTTCAATGGCTAAAATTGGTATAGTTTAGGGGCTAGAAAATAGAAGAGTGTGGTGCTGCAGAAATAATAGGCTTAGTGAAAAAATGTTTGGGAAACCTTGAGGGAAAGAGGGTAGCTATCCTGCTGAGGAAAAACCTAAGAGCGAAATCTTTTTTTTTAATGGTTAACCTTCTTTTTTTTATGTGTGTTTCTCTATTAGTCTCCCTTTGTATCTACCCCTCTCTCTTTTCTATTTTCAAAGATTATTTATAGGTGAGTATTCGAGGTCATTAGTATCCTAAACTAGAATGGATAAGCAAGGATTATAGGATTAAAAGGAGGCTAATTTCATGAGATGGAGGCTAATTGAGAGCATGTATTTGTTCAGATTTTGGAATAGGTTTAAGGAGTCAATCATTTGTTTTCAAATTATGTTAAGGAAGGGAATCTTCATGATTTTGGGTCATTAAAGGATCAATTATGTCTAAAACTTGAAGAAGAAGGTAGGGGTTTAGGCCTGGATTGTAAAACCTCTGGGCAAAAAATTATAAATTGACTAGTTTCATGTAAAACAAAAGGAAACAAATTTATAACTCCTGATCGGGTTATCAGAAAATTCTAAAAATTTACGTGGAGCCTTCTAATATGATTCCTTAGCTTGGGTTATGAGCAAGCTTAAAATATATTGAATAAAATCTGGTTAAAATTTTAGGATAAACGGAGCTTGGTAGTGCTATCAAAGAATAAGGACCGTCAAATGGAAGCAAAAAGACTCATTAAGGTTAAAGTAGTAAATTGCCATTAAAAATAAAACAAGGCAGCCCCCTTTTTTGTTATGAACTGCCGACTGGGCAGTAACAAATGTGGAAAGAAAAAAAGAAAGAAAATAAGAGAAGAACGTGAGAAGTTAAGAGAAAAACAAGAAAAAGTGAGAGAGAGCTTTGAAACTTGTAAGATTGAAAGACTTGGAACATTAAATTAAGGAAGAATCAAGTGAAGGAAGATATAAGAAAGGTGAGGAGGGGTGGCCACACTAGGAGGAGAAGAAAAGTTGGGAGAACTTAGATTGGTAAGCATGAAAAGTTTAGATTCTTACTTGAATGAAGTGTTTTTGGGTTTATTTGAGTACGTTATCAAACAATGACAATTAAATTTGATTTAATTTCTCATAATCTTCATTTTTTAAAATTAGGGTTCTTATGAGAATTTGGGGGTTTTGAGAAAAATAGTAAACATGATGGAATTGAGATAGAATAGTATAGAAATAGTGAATGTAAGTAGTAATTAAGAAAGAAATTGAATAATGTTGAAGAAAAGAACTTGTAATTAAGGATGAGGAAATATAGGAATGAGGTTTTGATTGTTTTATGTTTGAGAAATGATGTTCTTTATCTTATTTGAAGTATTCAAAATATAAATAAGTGAAGAAACATCATAAGAATGTGAAAAGAAGGAATAAATAAATGGTAGGAAAAGTTAATGGGAGAATTCTTTGAGTTAAAAGAAGAAAATTGATTAAAACTATATGTTGAAAATGAGGTGACAAATGAATGAAAATTTTGGTGTAAACTCCAATTAAATAAAAGATATTACGTGCTTCAAATTTAAGCACGTAGGAGAAATGATAATGGATTAATAATGTAGTGCAATCTGATTGATTCAGGAGTTGTACCTGGAGCAGGGCATCAGGCAGAAGGAGCTGGGCCATCACGAGCAGATGGTAAGTGATTCATTACTTTCTTTTAAAATTCAAAGTTTCATTATTAGTTATGAGTTGTTTATGACATGTTGATATGAAAGAAGTAGATGAAGAAATTGTTGGTATAATAATTGAATTACCGGTTAGTTGGTATGGAATTACCGGTTGGTATGGAATTACCGGTTAGTTGGTATGAATTACCGGTTAGTATAGAAGTACCGGTTGGTTGGTATGGAATTACCGGTTGGTTGGCTATTGATAGAGAATAGCCGGATGTTGGGTAATTGGTGGAATTACCGGTTGGATTGGCTATTGATGGAGAATAGCTGGATGTTGGGTAATTCATATGGAATTACCGGTTGGATTGGCTATTGATGGAGAATAGCTGGATGTTGGGTAATTCATATGGAATTACCGGGTGTAATGGCTATTGATGGAGAATAGCCGGATGTTGGGTAATTCGTATGGAATTACCGGTTGTATTGGCTATTGATGGAGAATAGTCGGATGTTGGGTAATTCGTATGGAATTACCGGGTGTAATGGCTATTGATAGAGAATAGCCGGTTGTATTGGCTATTGATGGAGAATAGTTACCGGGTGTATTGGCTATTGATAGAGAATAGCCGGATGTCGGGTAATTCGTATGGAATTACTGGTTGTATTGGCTATTGATGGAGAATAGTTACCGGGTGTATTGGCTATTGATAGAGAATAGCCGGATATTGGGTATTTCGTATGGAATTACCGATTGTATTGGCTATTGATGGAGAATAGCCGAATGTTGATAGTTGGCTATTTAAGAGGGTTAGCCAGGTTTGAGGTAAAATCTGTGAATTACCAAATTAAAAATAAAGCAATGAGTGTTGGTCAGATAGGTCCTATAAGTATAGGATTAATAAATTATGAATGGGTTATTAATGTTGATATATAGTAAGTTGGTGATGAAAGATAATTTGATATAATTTTGAAGACTTGTGAACATAATAGTTTTATCATCTTTAATGTGTTATCTTTCTTATTTCTTATTAATGTTATGTATACAGGTTTTTCACGAGGTGATGCGGAGCGTTAAATATGGGCTTTGTGTTTTAATCTGTTTATTTTATGGAATGTAATATATTTGCTTTATATGTAATTTGTATTATATGTATCTATGTATCCTGAATATGTTTTGCTTTTGGTACTTATACATTTAAAATGTATGAGTAAGGAACTAATATTATTAAATTATTCAAAAAGAAAATTTAGTAATTATAATCTTGCATGTGTAGAAGATGAATGCATGTTAACTCAATATGAATCTTTTGAGTTTATATTTATTTGTAGTTAATGTGTTATTTGTTGATGATGTAAAGTTGAGAAAATACAATGAGGTATAGTTATGTGAAATATTGTTTGATGAGATGGGATATGAACGAGGATGGTTGGATCAAAGTGGAAGTTTTGAGTATTGCGATTGAATGAATTCTGGTCGATAACTTGGTAACATCAGAAAATAAAGAAAACTCTGCTGAAATTTTTTTAAAAAAATCTCATAATCTTAGTCATACTATTCAATACTTGACATTAGTAAAGAAATGTTTGAGATTTAATGACATTATAATTTGAGGGTGTTACATTTGGTATCAGAGCCGGTTAAGGTTCAGGAGACCATCATTTTTTATGTAAAATAATATTGTTTTAGGATGGTACGTACACGGCAAGAAGCCAGGGCTGACTCGTCACCAGCGAGGGACGAGCGTTTAGTTGAGACAGAAGATAGAGGACTAGAGGGAGATCCACTGGTAGATATGGCATCTTTTGTGCCAGCTGTGTCAGTGCAATTTGGACAGCGAGAGTCATCAGGACTTCGAGATGAACGGGGGGTATTTGATGGAGATGGACAGCGGACTCAGCCCCCACCAACAGTAGCGCCCGCAGTAGCACCAGCAGCACCCCCTGTGGCAACACCTCCACTATACCCAGATCCAGCTTATTTTGCGCAGTTGGTTCGTGCAGTGATGACAGAGATGTCAGGACCATTGAGTACTACCCCTAGGGATACTGTGGTCAATTTAGTTCGATGGGTAAAGAGCTTGAGGGAATTAGGTTGTGAAGCATTTATGGGAGAGGAGGATGCTGAGATAATTGGCCGATGGTTACAAAAGATAGAGAGGTCTATGGAACAGATAGCAGTACTAGCAGAGCTTCGAGTGGATTGTGCGACTTAGCTATTATCGGACAGAGCTCAAACATGGTGGGATATTGTTAAAGAGAGACGGGCTGCTGAGACGCTTACATGGAGGGATTTCAGGACAGAGTTTGAGAACCAGTATTATTCCCGCCAACATCGGAAGATCAAGGAACAGGAGTTCTTGGCTCTTACACAGGGAGATATGACAGTATTGGAATATGAGAGGCGGTTTCAGGACCTCTCTATGTTTGCTTCTGTTTATTTACCGACTGAGCAGCATCGGATCGAGAGACTCCGAGATGGACTTCGACAGGAGCTGAGGATGGGATTGGCTGCTTTGCAGTTTCCGACAGTGAGGGATTTTATAGTGGCTGCTCAGTCTCTAAAGGCCGTGGCAACTGCAGGGCGGCGGGAAGGTGATGGACAGGGTATTATGGGAGCAGAAAATCGTAAAGAGCCTGTATCGTTTACAGGGAGACCTTCTTTTCTAAAAAAAGGGAAAAGGAGGACATTTTGGTCAGTTCAGAAAGAAGGGAGGAAATTTTGGATCATAGGGTACATCGAGTAGATATGTGCAGAGCTCACACGAAGGGCGGTCACACCCACAAACTAGCTTACCAGGAGGAGTCGCAGAAGGCTCCAGGATGACTACTTATCCCCTGTGTGTGAGATGTGAGCGTAGACATCCTGGAGATTGTTCGGCTACATCTGGCAGATGTTATATATGCAGACAGGAACATAGATAGAGGGATTGTCCCTATCTAAATGTTGTATGTCATCATTGTGGAGAGCCCGGGCATTGTAAGAGGGAGTGTCCTCAGAGGACTATGGGGCAGGCATAGAGACAGGGTTTTTCAGTACAGAGTCAGCAGCAGTCTGCGCCCGTGGACAGGTCGAGTAGACCTGCCCAGTCTGGGACTAGTGCCGTTTGAGGCCGATCTCGAGTACAAGGAGGTGGAGTTCAAGGGAGAGTTTTCCGTATGACTCAAGAAGATATGCGAGCTGCCACTAATGTTGTTGCAGGTACTTTATTGTTAGAATCTCAACATATATATACATAGATTGATCCTGGTGCTACCCATTCCTTTGTTGCTAGAAAATGTGAAGATAAATTGAAAGTGCAGCCTATAAGAGTGGAAAAAGGGGTAGTAATTGGTACACCTCTAAGGGAAACTGTCCTTATTGAGTATGTTTACAAGGGTTGTCGGGTAAGAATAGGAGATGTTGAAATGAGGGTAGATTTATTACCACTAGACTTATATGATTTTGAGATGATATTGGGAATGGATTGGCTAGTAACTTACAAAGCCCAAATAGATTGTTTTATTAAAACGGTAACTCTCCAGGATGAGGGTGGTAAGAGGGTAGAGTTTAGAGAAGAGAGAAACGTCATACCAAATAGTATAATTTCGGTTATGACAGCTAGGAAACTATTAAGAAAAGGATGTACAGCTTATCTTGCCTATATAGTAGATTTGAAAAAGAAAGAAATAGAGTTGGATAAAATACATGTAGTAAGGGAGTTTCCAGATGTATTTCCAAAGGAATTACCCGGGTTACCACCTGAGAGAGAAGTAGAAGTTGCGATATAAACATTGCCTGGAACTACACCAGTAGCTCAGGCACCGTATCGAATGGCGCCTGCAGAATTGGTGGAATTAAAAATACAGTTGCAAGAATTGCTAGATAAAAGGTTTATTCGCCCTAGTGTTTCACCTTAGGGGCCTCCTATGCTGTTTGTTAAAAAGAAAGATGGAACATTACGGTTCTGTATAGATTATAGACAACTCAATAAAATGACTATAAAAAATAAGTACCCCCTTCCACGAATTGATGATTTGTTTGATCAGTTAAAAGGGGCATGTGTATTTTCAAAAATAGATTTGAGGTCAGGGTATCATCAGGTGATGATAAAGGAGAAAGATATGCAGAAAACAGCTTTTAGAACTCACTACGGGCATTATGAATATGTGGTGATGCCTTTTGGATTAACTAATGCCCTAGAGATATTTATGGATTTGATGAATCGAGTTTTTTGATCTTATCTGGATAAGTTTGTAGTGGTGTTTATTGATGATATACTAATATATTCTTCGTCACAAATGGAACATGCATATCATTTGAGAGAAGTGTTAGAGACTTTGAGGAGAAATTTGTATGCGAAGCTGAGTAAGTGTGAATTTTGGCTAAATTAAGTGGTATTTTTGGGTCATGTGATATCGGAGAAGGGTATCAGTGTGGACCCGAAAAAGATAAAAGCAGTATTGAAATGGAAAAGACCTACGAATGTGACTGAAATTCGTAGTTTTCTGGGCTTAGCTGGATATTATAGAAGATTTATAGAAGGATTTTCCACAATAGCCTCTCCAATGACTCGACTAACTCGGAAGGAAGTTAAGTTTAAATGGTCAAAAGATTGTGAAGCAAGTTTCCAGGAGTTAAAATCCAGGCTAACTTTAGCCCAGTATTGGCCTTACCAAAAGGACAGGAGGGATTTGTTGTGTATAGCGATGCTTCCGGTAAGGGTTTGGGTTGTGTACTTATGCAGCACGGAAGGGTAATCGCTTATGCATCCAGACAGTTGAAAACACATGAGTTGAACTATCTAGTACATGATTTGGAGCTGGCAAATGTGGTGTTTGCTTTGAGGATATGGAGACATTATTTGTATGGGGTACAGGTACAGATTTTTACAGATCATAAAAGTTTAAAATATTTGATGTCACAAAAAGAATTGAATATGCGACAGAGGAGATGGATGGAGTTGATCAAAGATTATGATTGTATTATTGACTATCACCCGGGAAAAACAAATGTGGTGGCAGATGCTTTGAGTCGGAAGAATAAAGCTTTTATTGGTGGTTTACTAATGCGAGGTGATAGAGAACTTTTGGAACTAGGTGGGCTAAATGTGTATTTGGATGTGACTTCAGGAGGAATGTTACTAGCAACGTTAGTGCTACAATCTGACATGAGAGAAAAGATTCGAAAAGCTCAAGGTGAAGATCCCGAAGTGATGAAAGAAATGAATAATGTAAAAGTTGGCCAAGACTCTTTATTTTGAGTGTCAAATGATGGGCTCGTAGTGATGGGAAAAAGAATATATTTACCTAATGATGAAGTTTTAAAAGGTGAAGTCTTAAAAGAAGCTCATGAGTCTAAATTGGCGATCCATCCAGGGAGCACGAAAATGTATAGAGATTTGAAGGAGAGTTATTGGTGGCCAAAAATAAAGAGGGAGACAGCCAAATATGTGGCCAAGTGTGCCATATGTCAGCAGGTGAAATTGGAGCATCAATGACCGGCTGGAAAATTACAATCTCTTCCGATTCCAGAATGGAAATGGGAGAATATCACTATGGATTTTGTATCTGGGTTACCAAAAAGCAGGAAAGGACATGATGCCATATGGGTGATCGTGGATAGGCTGACAAAGTCTTCTTTGTTTTTGCCTATGAAAATGGGGGATTCGGTTGAAAAACTAGCTCAATTATATATTAAAGAGGTGGTGAAATTGCATAGTGTACCACTTTCTATAGTATCCGAGAGGGATCCTCGGTTTACATCAAGGTTATGGCCGTGTATACAACGAGCTTTGGGTACCAGATTGAATCTAAGCACAACTTTCAATCCACAGACTGATGGGCAATCTAAAAGGACAATACAGATTTTAGAAGATTTGTTGCGGTCTTGTATACTAGAGTTTGGAGGTCAATGGGAGGATCACTTGTCATTAGTAGAATTTACGTATAACAATAGTTATCAATCTACTATTGGAATGGCACCATATGAAGCATTGTATGGAAGGAGATGTCGAACTGCAGTATGTTGGGATGAAGTTGGGGAAAGAAAATTATTGGGACCTGAACTGGTGCAGATCACGATTGACAAGGTGAAGGTGATAAAGGAAAGGATGAAAGAAGCTCAAGACCGGCAAAAAAGCTATGCAGATAATCGACGGAGACCACTAGAGTTTCAAATTGGAGATATGGTATTTTTAAAGGTTGCTCCATGGAAGCATGTGATTCGGTTTGGAATGAAGGGAAAATTAGCACCTAGGTATAACGGGCCATATAAAATTATAGAAAGAATTGGGACGGTTGCCTATCGAATACTGCTACCACCACATTTAGATAGGCTACATAATGTGTTTCATGTTTCGATGCTGCGGAAAGCAGACCTAGATCCTACACGAATTTTGCCACAAATTCTGATGGAAGTGTGGGAAGATTTAACTATGGAGGTACAACCTGTTCAAATTATGGACCAAAGTATAAAGGAATTACGAAATAAAAAGGTGTCGTTAGTAAAAGTATTGTGGAGAAACTTTAAAATAGAAGAAGAAACATGGGAGAGAGAGTCCAAAATGATGAAGAAATATCCTGGATTATTTTCTTATATAGGTATGAATTTAATTTCAAGGACGAATTTTTTTTTTGGTAGGGGAGAATGTAAAACTTCTGGGCGAAAAATTATAAATTGACTAGTTTCATGTAAAACAAAAGGAAAAAAATTTATAACTCCCGATCGGGTTATCAGGAAATTCTGAAAATTTGCGTGGAGCCTTCTAATATCACTACCAGAAAACCGATAAATACAAACCGAAATACCGAGGGAATATTTCCGTCGGTAAATTTCCGAGGGATTTTACCGACGGACATATTCCCTCGGTATATACCAAGGGAATTACGGAGGGACAAAAAAATTAAAACAAAGCAAAAAAAAATGATGACGTGTCAGGATTTACCAACGGAATTACCGACGGAATTTATTCCGTCGGTAAAATCCGTTGGTAAACTTGTTTACACTGTTCATCATGTCAATTACAAAGGGAATCACCGACGGACAAAATCCGTCGGTATTTTCCAGAGAGCTCCAAAACTGTTCACTTTCCAATTGCACTGTTAATTGTTGTTCTTTACGGACAAAATCACCGACGGATTGAAAAATCGTCGGTGTTATTTGGCGGTTTTCTAAAAAAATTCAATTGATTTAAAATTTTCATTTAAATATTACAGACGGAATCACTGACGGATTGAAAAATCATCGGTAATTTTTTGGCGGTTTCTGAAAAAAAATTACGAAATTGAAAATTTAAATTAAATATTACCGATGGAATTACCGACGGAATAATTAAAAAATATTAATATTTAATTATCCGTCGGTAAATCCGTCGGTAAAGCGTCCCAATAAAAAGCCTGAATACCCTTATTTCACAAGAGACAGACCCGTTTCTTATTATTCTTCTTCTTCTTCTTCTTCTTCTTCTTCTTCTTCTTCTTCTTCTTCACTATATGTAAAAAACATCATTAAGGTATGTCTTCTTCTTCTTCTTCACTTTATGTAAAAAACATCATTTCTTATCTATTTCTTTCTCTTCTTTTCTCTCCTCATCTCCTTCTCTTTTCCTCCATGCTTGGGTATGTCTTCTTCTTCTTTCTTCTTTTATCCTCTTAGTTTTTTTTTAATTAATATGCTTAATGAAATTTTTTTTCTCTCCTTAGCTTCACTTGCAACTACATTAAGGTAAGATTTTTCTTTTTTATTCTTTTTTCATGATTTTTTTCACTATATTTGTTTTTTATTTTATTTTTAATTGTTTTTGTTCTTAATAATTGTATAAATGTTGTTGTGAGATTTTTTTTTCATATTAGATCAATTTTTAGTAGATTTATTTATAGGATTTTTAAATTTTTAGCAATTGCAACTTCATTTTTTTCATATGAATTTTTTTAGTTGAATTTATTTTTTTATTTTATTTATTTGTTGCAAATTTGTTTGAATTGATTTTCTTATTCTTTTTTCCAAGCATTTTGAGTATATATTATACAGTGTTAATTTATGTTAATTTAATTATTTTATAATTTTATAAAATGAATTTTTTTTAAAATGTTTTTCAATAATTATCGACGGAAATTCCGTCGGTAAATCCCTCGGTAATTCCGTTGGTAATAAAACAATTATTACCGACGCGTCTGTTCCGTCAGTAAATCCATCGGTAATTCTATTACCAACGGATTTACCGACGGACAAAACATTACCGACGAACGATTCACCGACGGAGCATTTCCGTCTTTGATTCCGTCGGTAATATAATTACCGATGGAATATGTGTCTTATACCGACGGAAAAATTCCGTCGGTAAACCTGTTAAATCTTGTAGTGTATGATTCCTTAGCTTGGGTTAAAATTTCAGAAATTTTAGAGAAATTCAAAAAGTTGACGAAAAATCACAATTTGACTAGTTTTACGTTATTAAATGTAATTTTAAATCCGACCATCAGATTGAGCTGAAATTTTATGAGCAACCTTAAAATATATTGAATAAAATCTGGTTAAAATTTTAGGATAAACGGAGCTTGGTAGTGCTATCAAAGAATAAGGACCGTCAAATGGAAGCAAAAAGACTCATTAAGGGTAAAGTAGTAAATTGCCATTAAAAATAAAACAAGGCAGCCCCCTTTTCTGTTATGAACTGCCGACTGGGCAGTAACAAATGTGGAAAGAAAAAAAGAAAGAAAATAAGAGAAGAACGTGAGAAGTTAAGAGAAAAACAAGAAAAAGTGAGAGAGAGCTTTGAAACTTGTAAGATTGAAAGACTTGGAACATTAAATTAAGGAAGAATCAAGTGAAGGAAGATATAAGAAAGGTGAGGAGGGGTGGCCACACTAGGAGGAGAAGAAAAGTTGGGAGAACTTAGATTGGTAAGCATGAAAAGTTTAGATTCTTACTTGAATGAAGTGTTTTTGGGTTTATTTGAGTAAGTTATCAAACAATGACAATTAAATTTGATTTAATTTCTCATAATCTTGATTTTTTAAAATTAAGGTTCTTATGAGAATTTGGGGGTTTTGAGAAAAATAGTAAACATGATGGAATTGAGATAGAATAGTATAGAAATAGTGAATGTAAGTAGTAATTAAGAAAGAAATTGAATAATGTTGAAGAAAAGAACTTGTAATTAAGGATGAGGAAATATAGGAATGAGGTTTTGATTGTTTTATGTTTGAGAAATGGTGTTCTTTATCTTATTTGAAGTATTCAAAATATAAATAAGTGAAGAAACATCATAAGAATGTGAAAAGAAGGAATAAATAAATGGTAGGAAAAGTTCATGGGAGAATTCTTTAAGTGAGTTAAAAGAAGAGCATTGATTAAAACTATATGTTGAAAATGAGGTGACAAATGAATGAGAATTTTGGTGTAAACCTTAATTAAATAAAAGATATTACGTGCTTCAAATTTAAGCACGTAGGAGAAATGATAATGGATTAATAATGTAGTGCAATCTGATTGATTCAGGAGTTGTACCGGGAGCAGGGCATCAAGCAAGAGGAGCTAGGCCATCACGAGCAGACGGTAAGTGATTCATCACTTTCTTTTAAAATTCAAAGTTTCATTATTAGTTATGAGTTGTTTATGACATGTTGATATGAAAGAAGTAGATGAAGAAACTGTTGGTATAATAATTGAATTACCGATTAGTTAGTATGGAATTACTGGTTAGTTAATATGGAATTACCGGTTGGTTAGTATGGAATTACCGGTTGGTTAGTAGGAATTGCCGATTGGTATGGAATTACCGATTAGTTGGTATGAATTACCGGTTACTTTGAATTACCGGTTAGTATAGAAGTATCGGTTGGTTAGTATGGAATTACCGGTTGGTATGGAATTACCAGTTGTATTGGCTATTGATAGAGAATAGCCGGATGTAGGGTAATTCGTATGGAATTACCGGGTGTATTGGCTATTGATGGAGAATAGCCGGATGTTGGGTAATTCGTATGAAATTACCAGGTGTAATGGCTATTGATGGAGAATAGCCAGATGTTAGGTAATTCGTATGGAATTACCGGGTGTAATGGCTATTGACAGAGAATAGCCGGATGTTGGGTAATTTGTATGGAAATACCGGTTGTATTGGCTATTGATGGAGAATAGTCGGATGTTGATAGTTGGCTATTTAAGAGGGTTAGTCGGGTTTGAGGTAAAATTTATGAATTACCAAATTAAAAATAAAGCAATGAGTGTTGGTCATAGAGGTCCTATAAGTATAGGATTAATAAATTATGAATGGGTTATTAATGTTGATATATAGTAAGTTGGTGATGAAAGATAATTTGATATAATTTTGAAGACTTTGAACATAATAGTTTTATCATCTTTAATGTGTTATCTTCCTTATTTCTTATTAATGTTATGTATACAGGTTTTTCACGAGGTGATGCGGAGCGTTAAATATGAGCTTTATGTTTTAATTTGTTTATTTTATGGAATGTAATATATTTGCTTTATATGTAATTTGTATTATATGTATCTATGTATCCTGAATATGTTTTGCTTTTGGTACTTATACATTTAAAATGTATGAGTAAGGAACTAATATTATTAAACTATTCAAAAAGAAAATTTAGTAATTATAATCTTGCATGTGTAGAAGATGAATGCATGTTAATGTAATAATTAGTTCAATATGAATCTTTTGAGTTTATAATTGTTTGTAGTTAATGTGTTATTTGTTGATGATGTAAGGTTGAGAAAATACAATGAGGTATAGTTATGTGAAATATTGTTTGATGAGATGCGATATGAACCAGGATGGTTGGATCAAAGTGGAAGTTTTGAGTACTGTGATTGAATGAAGTTTAGTCGATAATTTGGTAACATTAGAAAACAAAGGAAACTCTGCTGAAATTTCAAAAAAAAATCTCATAATCTTAGTCATACTATTTAATACTTGACATTAGTAAAGAAATGTTTGAGATTTCATGACATTATAATTTAAGGGTGTTACATGGATTGTGGAGAGAGATTTTCAGGTAAGACTTTCCATAATTTAAGACCATGGTGAACGACATGACTTTCCATAATTTAAGACCATGGTGAACGACATGTCATTCCTTCAAATGAAATGACATGTTATTTTTATTTTTTGGCTTGTCCCCAACTGTATTTTTTTTATGTTTTTGTATTTTTTATGATTATTTCTAACCACATAAAAATGATTAAAACAACAAAATAATTAAAATTGACTAAATTTACCGAAAAGATATATTTTTTTAGACTTTATGTTTTTATTTGAAATATATAAAAATAAAGGGTCAAAAATTAGGTTCTGATAGTTGCCCTCTCTTTACAATGTTTATGGTACAAAGTCTTGTCAAATACTTTGTCAAATACTTTGTATAATAAGCTTGTAAAAAAAAGAAATGTTTCGACATGGATTTGATGCTAACCTTATCAATGAAAATTCTTGAAATGGTCGAGGGATCCTTCTGAAGGAACGATACAACACTTTTAAAAATCACATGTTTAAAATAAAAGGGATCCAATACCTTTAACCTTTAAGTTCAACAAGGGGATCTTACAACCTCAAAGATTATATGTTTGAAATAAAAAAGATCTAACACTTTTAAGTTCAACAAAGAGACTTGACATCTTCTTAGATCACATGTTCAAATTGAAAAGGATTTGGCACCCTAGAAGTTTCATAAAAGCTTAATCTAAATTAAAACATTAAACATGATTTAAATTGTGCCATATAAAGTAATCTATCGTGACAATCAAATAAAAGCTAACTTGTTACCATCATAATCTTTTTTCTATGTGATCAACAATGATATACAAAGAAAATACATGCAATTTTTTCTATCAACAGGTATTTTAAAGGCGAATGTCACTGCAATAATGTACTATGTTTTGTTGATTTTTTTGGCTACCTCTCTAAATCAAAGGTGTGGTCAGACAATTACATGGGAAAATTGATGGGTATAATAAGGATAAGATTTTGAAGACTATTATGGCACGAGCTGCTATCAAAATCTGGGTTTTGGAGTTCAAAGAATTAGATCCTGACTTTTGGTGACTGGAATTTAAATTAAAAGATGACTTGTTGTCTATTCTATTAAAATAAAGGTGGATTAAAAAACAAAAAAGAAATAGAAAGTTAGACACGAAGACCTGGTCTTCTAGGCCTCTATATATATATATATGGGTTTTTGTTTAGGTCAAGTATGCAGGTTTGTTTCTCTAGAACTATGCATTATAACAAATACTAAAAGAACTCAGTGGGTTACTGTTCACTCTTTTAATGTTCATCTAGATATAGATTATTGTGAATTAAAGCAATATAATAATGAAATTGTCCTTACCAAAGAAAGTTGCTAAGCATCCAGTTGGGGGTAGGATTATTTTTTCCATGAGATACATTTGACATTGAAAAAATAATTGGAGACAAAATGATCCGTTTGAGTTTTTGAGCTACAATATAGATACCGATTTAACCTTCAGAGCATAAATTCTAACACTGGATCGGTGGCTTTTTTTGTTTTTTTAAAAAAAAAACAATGGAGATACAACTATGCTTTTAGGAGGGAAATATACAAGTGTTAAGGGGCTTCTCCGTCTTTTTCTTTTATTGAAATAGATCAAATACCATGCCAAACTCAAGCGCTTAGATCTGGTATGGTTGTCAGGCTCATGGGTCTGGCATGGTTGCCTGACCCAAGCATGCCACTTTGGCTTAGCAATCTTTCACCAAGAGCAATCAAATAAAGCTTTAGAATTGCCACAAAAATAATACGAAGTTGGTCGATACTTTGGGACTCTGCCAAGGTATTTATTGTATTGCTGAATAAGAAAGTAAAAACAAAATCCATAAACGATAAATGAAAGATAATAAAAAGACTTTTGAGTATAGATCGAAGACAAAAGCCAAGTCCCAGACCCAAGCATTTAGGTTAGGCATGGTTGCCAGACTCAGACACTTGGGTCTGGCCTGGTTGCCAGACCCATGCACTTTGGGTTTGGAAACCTTTAGGTTAAGGGCTTATTTTGTCTTTTTGTAAAAATAAACAGTGAAGATCCAACCATGCTCCTAAAAAGGGGAATATGTATGTGTTGAGAGGCTTATCTGTCTTTTTTTTAATTATTATTGAAACAGTTTAACTATGAAGTTACCCTTGGGTTTCAACAAAAATAAAGTTATATGCAAGGGTGTTTTCATCGTTTCCTTATAGTTTTATTGTAAATATCACGTGGGGTTAGGGGTAATTGAGTATTTATATGTATATAAATTACCTTAGGCATTTAGGTTTAGCATGGTTGCCAGACCCAAGGCATTTGGATTTGGTAGTTAGGGCCTGTTTAGTATTGTGGTAGCGGTGGCGGTTCAATATGCTTTTCACTTAGAAATGCATCAAAATAAATTTTTTTTCATTTTTAAAAAATTATTTTTGACACCAGCACATCAAAACCATTAGAAAACATAAAAAAAAATTTATTTTAAGCAAAAACAAATTTTAAAATTTTTGGGAACGCAGTTTGCACGCGTTCCCAAACACACCCTCAGCCAAGTTCATAGTAATGTGAGTTTGACATGTTTGTCAGATCCAAAATGCTTGGACCTTGCAAACTGCCAGGTCTAACTTGAATATTAAAACGTTCACAAATCTAACTCTCAACTGCCATTACAATAACCATTTATATTGTTTATGAATCGGCCCACAACAAAACACGAGTTATTTATCTAGTATTTATTAAACAATCCTTAACCCTTTATTATTATTTTTAAATAAATATATTTTTAAATAAATATTCAAGCGATTATCCAATTAGACCATGATTTTCAACAAAACTAGAAATTTTACGATAATATTAACCAATTATTTTATAAACAATTATATCCCTAATATGCAGAACCTTAAAAAGAAATTACTCATTAATATTTCATAAAAATAGAATATATATTTTATTATTTCTTATTATAAAATTTTTAAATTTATTTTTTGTGCCGATCAATTCATGATTTTTTATTTCTTTATTAAAACTTGCTTTTATAATCATAATGAAATTTTATTTAAAAAATAATGTTATGTTGAAGAAAAAGTATTTTTCATTAAAAAAAGATATACATAAATAAGAAAGGAGTGTTTTTATTAAAAAGATATATTTTTTTTTAATTTAAATCATTAAGATTTTTACAGATTTTTTAATTGTCTTTAGTTTTTATTCAATAACCCTTGTTGCTAATAATAAAAATCATATAATGGTAAAAAGAAAAATGAGAAGATGTAATTTTGAATTAAAAAAAAACATCTTGCTCCGAAAGTTATAATCATTGTCTTATCGATTTTATTTTTTATATAATTAGATAAAAATAAATTTCAAAGGCGGGCACTGTACTATAGAGCGTGTGAGTGAAAGCGACAAGAATACCATATCTGGACGGAGTGGCCTACACTTGGTGTTACACCTCATGCTCTGAACATGAAGATAACCCATAACCTAGAATGATGATAAATCCAACCAAATTAAAGCTTTCATCAGTTTCGAGTTTCAAGACGAACTCCATTTCCATGCACTTAGCACCAAAAAGATTCAACATGTCTAGGATCAGATATAGATGATAAATACACAGCTGAAACTAGTTAACTACATTTTCATGACCACTACGTTGAAGCACTAACGCGCAACAACTTTTCACTATGCTCCCATAATCCAGGGCAGCAAACAAGAAAATTGGTTGGGGTTGAAGTGCATCAGGGAGATTTCCAAGGGGCGGAGGCTACTTTTACAAAGTGATCCCGGGCATTTTTTATCCGTTCATTTATGGCATCAGCATGGGATTGCATCTTGGAAATATCAAGGCCCTTAACCTCCATCTTTGCCTTGGTTAAAGCAAGTTCTTCCTGTAGCTCAGTTATCTTCTTCTCAATATCGCTCATCTTCTCTTCCAGCTTTCTTTTCTCATCAGTATGCACTCGTATTTTCCCTTCAGCATCTTTGGACTCATTTATTACCTCCCCTTGCCCATCTTTAATTGAAAGCAATTCATTCAACCTACAGCGTGGCACAGTGATGTCAAATCCATGCTTCTCCAAGTCAACAAGACTTTCCAATGTACTCTCTAATATGCTTCTACAATCATCAAATTGAAGTGAGGATATCTTCTCAAACAAACTGGCGAATGTTACCATAATGCCAATGGCTGATCCTTCACGATACTCTTCTTTACATTCAGTCAAAGGATGAAAGTGTGGTTTTTGCGGAATGATTTGGAATACTTCCATAGATTCAATTGTGTTCCAAACCGGAGACTTCTTTACAAAAGGCACCAACTGATTTTCCACCATAGTGTCATTGCTTTTTGGATCAACCGTACACGATTGCACTGCTACAACTTTTTTTTCTCTAGCCTCACTCACTCCACTTGCAATCCGACCAGTCGATAATCCTGAACAGGAAATAATTGTAGTCAGCAAAACTACAAGAGGAAATGCATTTAAATGTTTGACTTACTTAATTCTTCAAGACCTGCTGAACCGTGCATATTCCCAAACCAGGTTGATAGAGGTTGATCATCATCAGCAACATTCTTCGATGCAGCAGCAGCAGCAGCAGCAGCATCAGCTTCCCTTGACACGAAATCTGTCTTGGAAATTTCACTGCTTTTCTCTCTTGAAGAATTTTGTGAAACTGCATAATTTCATATCAGGCTTCAGAAATGGATACATATTTTTGAATGGCTATTGTGAGTGTCGTAGCTTTCTATGCTTGTGTCTCTTATAGTAAAGAGGGTGTTTGTGTATGAGAGGGACACTCAGATGGAGATGGAAATGGGACCAAGAGACAAGGCAAAACCAACTTCTACCGTTATCAGCTTTCCAGAGCAATATCTGGCAAATGATTAACCAACCAGTATTCATTCCATGTTTGCTTATATAGTCTCTTAAATTTGTTAGACGAGAGATTGTATCAAACAAAAGAACCACTACTCTGATCTCCCTTCTTTTAGAAAAACTTTCTGGGAACCAATGCTATTACCCATTTGAAGTTTGAAGAATAAACATGGCAAAACAAATGGAGAATTGGAAACTTAGGACTAATTTTGTTGTTGTGGCCATTAAAAAAGTCAATATGAGAACCTAATCTTTCTAAGACATCTATGACAACAGATAATAAGCTCATCCACAACTGAGGTTCAGAGTAAGCCATGCTCTTGGCAAACCTAAAATCAATGTCTATGTCATCACAGTGGAAAGTATTGAAAGTTATTGATTTGTGTAACAGGCATCCTTCTGATGACATTTACAGCTGTTTGCCTAATACTTCCACAGTAGTTTCATTTGGTGCTCTCTTTCTTTGCCAAAGATTACCCACATTATAGCTCACTGCATTCTGGGTAATGGTGGATGAAATCAGAAATTTCCTTTTATTTGCTTAAAAATTCCACAACAGAAGTTCCTTGCAGCAAGGCAGAAAAATAACTCAGATCTGAAGCTCTACATACCTTTAGGCTCCGCCCTTGCCTGTGTAGGCCACTCAACTTCATTAGTTGTAAGATCTTTAATAACCACTTGTACAACTTCATCAGCAATGTCCACAGAACCAAAGTCCTTACCTGCATGTTATATTGCATATTTGTGTATCTCCAAAAAAAATCACAAAATGACCAGCCAACAAGTTGTGGTTTAAAGCATTTACATACTAGCCACCAGAGCTTTTGAGTTTATGATTAATTTGCGTGGTCTTCCCCTCTTTCTTCTTTGACTGCTTCCCACATATTCCTGAACCAAAAACAACAAACCTAAGAGCTGGTACTGTCTGATTAGGGGACAAAAAGAACAGCAGGGAAAGCAAAACACTGTAAGGGTCTTATTCTCCAGGTTTGGTCAAGGAATCAATGAAAGCAAGTATGCCAAAATAAAAAACACTAGCACACTGAGTAGATATAATGGTTATAAAGACTATTACAGTAGCCTCCCATACAAGTAACTGCAATTCAGGAATCCTTGAACAATATTTTATGTTCCACACCTTTGCACATTCTAAGGGCAATGAAATGCAAGAACCATGTGTACCAATGGACTCTTTTTCCCTAAAAATCAGAATCATTTATCTAATGCAAGATTGCTCGAGACCAATGCCAGCAAAATGGCTGTGCACTTCGAATTCTTCAAACTTTGGTTAATGGTACAATGCCAAAAAAAGCACACTAGCAATTATCCAACCACTCAAACAAACTACACTGAAGAATATCATTTTTCTCTATACAATAACAGTCTCACTTTCTATCCAGCATGTCAAAGTAACAATCAAGTTACCATTAGGAATAGTGAACCTGCAACCTAATTTAACATTGTAGAATATGGCAACACTTTTCTAAAGGACCAGCTCTGTTTAATGTCTGAAACTGTAAGTTCATGGAAACTTCAAAACTAAATTCCCATTATTTACAACCATCGCAAGCATTACTGCACATGAATTAGCATCATAAATTCCCAAACCTTAAACTGCTTTATCCTATCACCAGTCTACATCTCTCTCATTAATAGGTGTTTTTCATACTTGTCAACTTATCTTGGCAGTTTTCCTTAGCTTCTAAGCACGGCCCCACCCACCCACTCACCTCCCGTTGAACTACCAAACAAAAACAGAAAGAAACCTCTTCCTTACCATGTTCTTGTCTTTGGCTGAATCATTCAAACCCTTCTTCTGATCCCTCATAAGCTTCAGCATTTCCTTGTCATCCTGATAAATGCCCTCTATAGCTTTTAACCCTATGATGAGAGGGACTTCAATTTCTTTTGTTTTAACATCACTCTCACTGATGCCTTGAACAGTAACTTCCACTGCATCACCGTCCTTCACTGAAAATCACTCAATAGAAGAGATCCTGTGAATAAAAGGAATAAGCAATGCAACAATAACAAGGAAATATATACCTGCTGCCGAAGAGTTTGGACTTCTAAAAGGTGATTTGGTGGCTCTCCCTTTCCTAGTTACAATGTCCACTTTCGGGCAGTCCAATTCAAGCACTTTATGTAGCTTAGTCTTCTGCATCGATAAGGGATGATGCAAATAAGAAAAAAATATCGCAAAAGGGAAAAAACTAGTAGAACAAGTTACTCTTAGAAAAAATGGCAGAACCAACAAAAAGTGAACGTGTATAGGTGATCATCAAAACTCCATCAAGAAAGTCTTAGTTTATTTTTTAACAAATGGGCTTAACTGTTTCCCAATATCATGTGATTCATGTCATCATATAAAAGGACCTGCTTGTGTCAAAAACTAGTATAATGATTTATTTGATCTTGCGAAGTGCAGATTTTAGCTGTTGATTATTTCATATATCTGTCGCGACATAAAAGAAGAATTAACAGTTTATGACTGTGAGACTGAAAGTAAGACTTTCAATACAATAGTGCTTCATGGAACCACCATGCTGTCACAAAATGCCAACCAAGGTCAGCATAAAGCTTGTTAATACTTTTCACTGGATCACACAGCCAGGATGTGCAGACCATTCAAAAAAAGTCAAATGCTTCTCTTGGAAGTATAGGATGTAAAATTAATGAAAATTTTAGAAGATGAAATTCAACTCACAGTTGTCTTTCCTGCAGAAAAGTTCTCAGTTTTGTTAGAAGGCTGAGCATCAACCATATGTTTTTCTATGCATCTTGCTCTTTTACCTCCTGTTTTTGAAGCGGTAAAACCACAAAGTTTTTCATTGCTTGACATTTCAATTGGTATCTTCCTAGACTGCAGAACTGTAACTGATAATGGAGCTTCAGTAGTATCTACTTCAGTTAGCATACTGGAAGCGCTTGAACATGCGCCACCACCATTATAAAGTGTCAGCTTTAGCTTCTTCACTGATTTTTCACCCGAATGCATTGACTGCTCTGTGGGATTCCTTATGCTTGTGGAAACTGTTTTCTCTTTGGTCTTATCCTCAGCTGCACTTGAGCTTTTGAGTTGTACTGCCACATCAGGGTTGTCCTTACTGTCGGTGCCAACAAACTGTCCTTGACTATCAGAAACAATTCTAACTTCCTGAACAAAAACAGGGAAGTTACGCAATCAAAAGATGAAAGGGGATTTTCTACCATGTTTTTCGGCTTCCTAACTTCATTTCATACAATCCTGCCAAACTTTAGAGAATAAATGCATCAGACTATCACAAAACTCCAAGTCATAAGAAAAGTAAGCCCAAAGAATCACCTAAGCTCCTCAGCCATTGCCCATTGACATGTCAAGGAAAGCGAGGCAAGACATTTTATTGCATTCCCTATGCTAAATTAGTCACTTAATCATGCATTCAAAATATTCCTGGTACAAAATGCAAACAAGTGAAGTTTCTTATACGAAAAGTGCTGGTAGTAAACACGTGCCTGTGTGGGCTTTGCACACATAACAGAAGAAACCATACATTGTAAGATAGCATATGAAGCAATACAAAAGTGAATCAGATCCAACCAGCACACTTCCTGAGTCTGGGTCAACAGCTCAATTTTCCCTTCTTTTTCTCAGATTAATCTGCAATCAATCTGAAAATGATTGGCCATAAAAACCTTAAATGTCTTGTGTTGATCAGTTGATGTTCAAATATAGAGCAAGAGGTGGAAAACACTCTATTTAAAGAGTAAGCTTCAGATTAAATGGAATGGCAAGGGAGATCTAAACCTAATGGCTCACACTGTCAGGAAATGGTCTCCATCTTCCGCACATAGGAACAAACCTAGATGTATATCCAACACCATATCTAACAACAGCCACTTGCTACTGTTAATAACATGAACTAACAAATTGACCCAAATAAGTATTATACCTTTGATTTACTAATCCATTTTCCATCAACCCATTCCAGATGAGGCCTTATCTTTGAGTGACTAAGCTCCTTGTCCTCATTTCCATGCTTAAAAAAGACATTGTATCTCCTCTCAGCAAGAAGTTTTGTAATTACTCCAGATCTCCAACCAAAGCCATAGCGTGTATCTACCCTTTCCAGCAACTCGTAATTTCTGTCTGCATAAAGAGGAGGAGTGGGTCGAATGTGAAGAAAATCCACAATTGTTTTCATCGGTCCAGCCTCATCACTATTCCGCGCGCTTAGACACTTTACCAAGAAAGTTTTATCCTCGTTTTCTTTGATGACAACTGCAGGCAACCAAATATCACGTACATTATCTTTTTCAAGGTTCACTTCTACTTCTGTCCCTGAGCTAAAAACCGATCCTGTTGCTTGCTTTAAAAATCAAATTGAGAAACCAAATCACTCATATGATAAATAAGTCAAACAGAGAGCATACATATCTTCAACTCCATTGATAAAATGGAAAGAACAGATTGGCTAGAAATAGAGCTTGTGGAAGCCAAAAGAAAAGATAACATAAATGATAAGTGCACAAATTACTACATTATGATCAATGCAAATAAGCAAAATCCATAGTTGGGGCATTGACATAATGAATGCCAAAATTTAATAACCGAATTCAGGTAGGACAGAGCTGAGGCACTGAAAAGGTACTGAGCAGGTACTAAATCTCATTTTCGGAACTTAACATAACTTTAGCCGTCATAAAAATAGGCATGCAATGGGAAGGGAGATTGTTAAATGACCTAAAGACAAGGAATTGATTAAGGCATTAAGTTACGCGGGTGCACGAAGAAAGAAATAGCAACTAAAGTAAGCGACTCAAAGTTCTCCTTTTCCTCATGCAAGTAGGACCACAAAAAAATCCTCAGCATCCAAATTTCCAAAACACAACATGCAATTGAGTCAGCATAGATCTAGAACTTCAACACAACATGCAAAAAAGTTTCACAGACATCTAAACAGCATGAGTGCACAAACAATCAAACACAAAGAAGAAGAAGCGAGTAAACACTCAAAAGCCTCGATTTCATGGAAATGAGAAATACCCGCTGCATTTGGGGTCGGACCCAGTTGCCATCAAGCCAATCCAAATGAAGCCTTAAATCTTTGGCCTCAAATTCAACAACATCAGGAGGGTTATCAAAATAAACCATGTATCTTGACCCCCCATCAAGAACCTTCTTTACAACACCAGACCACCAGCCATCTCTAAGGCTTGCATCAATGGCTTCGTTTTCTTGAAAGAGCCCACCATTTTTCAGTAAATATTGCGGGGGCAAAGGCCTAATGAGATGAGGATCGACTTGTTCTACCAGAGGAGCAGACCCATCTTCAGTAACCAGAGTCTTGTACTGAACAATCGCTTTCCTTTTCTTCTTCGAAGCTGATTTCACTGCTGCTTGTGATTGTGGTTTCGGGAATTCTAAAATGGTAGCTAAATACCAAGCACCCCGGAAACCTTCCTCGTCACTGCTTACTTCAACTTCCTCACTCTTGTTGAAGAGGGTAGTCTGGTCTTGCTGTCGAGGGTTTTGTTGGGGTTGGGGTTCGGGATTTGAGTCTAAAACCACCATAATTTTTTTCTTTTCTGTGACTGTAAGAAGAAAACCCTAGGCAGAGGGGGTTTTGTGCATTTTTCTTTTCGTTTCCTCTCTCTCTCTCTCTCTCTCTCCTCTTTTTTCTTTTTTATTTTTTCTTCCTGGGTGCCTTCCACGGTCAAATGCTGTTCAACCAAATGACAAGCATTAAAGTGGATGGATAATATTTGGTGGGGTTTTGGCGGGATTGTGCGGTGCCGGGTGCCTGCGTTGGGTTGTGTGGGAAATGTGCAGTCAGTCTAGCTCGAGATTCCGAGGTTTCCTGTTGCTTTCCGAGTGGGGAAAGAACTGTTGGTCTATCGTGTTCTGAGTTCGTGTTCGTGATTTAGGGTTACCAAATTGGCCCATTATGTGTTCATGAGGGCAAATTTTATGAAAGAAACTCGGCCTTCACATGTTTTTGAGGCTTCCAAGCTTTAGCGTACAGAGTGAGAAAAATCACTATAATAACAAATGTCGATATTATCATTGCTTGTCGCGTGTTACGACAACGGTTAGAGATGACAAATTTACTGTACTTGCTTTTTTAAAAATATATATATATAATAATAGTTGTTTTTTTAAAATATTTTCTTATTATTGTGAATATATTAAAATAAATTTTTTTATTTTTTAAATTTTATTTTTAATATTAACACATCAAAATAATTTAAAAATATTAAAAAATTATTAATTTAAAAAAAAAATTCAACTTTTTTCAAAAATATTTTAAAATACTAAAACAAAGATCTTTTATAACAACAAATATGATTGATTTTGAGTCTGAGTGTATATAAAACTTAGATAGGGTCAACTTGTTATTTTTGCTGTTTAAATTATTATATATCTTATAAAACAAATCTAATTATCCAACCTTCATTTATTACTAGATTTTATTAAATAAATATTAGAAATATGTAACCATTATTATATTTATACATCATATCACATTGCAATCCTTGTAAAAATTAATCTAAATCTCTTTATATATTATATTATATTATATTATATTATTATTATTATTATAGAAAACTAAAAGAGAATATAATTTAAGTTTGTTATTTAAACAACAGTTTGTCATTCAATTACAAAATAACATCAAATATCTAAAAATTCAAGTCAAATAATATAACACATAAATGTAAACATATAATTTATTTAGCATGCAACTCGAAAGATTAAAAAATAAATAAATAAATAAATAAAGGATGCTACTTCCAGTGTCATGTTAGGTGTGTGTATATACATGCACACTAGTTTCATTCTTCGCTGCGAGGTGAAGCAATATTTTTTTAATAAGAAAAATGCAAGTATTATTAATTTTTTTATCATAAAAAAAAATTTAATTACAAATTAAAAAATTATTATGTGTAATCAATAAAATAAATTAAAAATTATGGTATGATTAAGCATCCAAAAAATTAAAAAATCATTTATCTAATTCCACAACATGAGAGTTGGGTATAATAATAATTATGAATTTTATAAAGTTTTGAGTATGCGGGCAAAAAAAAAAACAAAAGAACAAAAAATATTTCAAGTACATTTGCTCATTGCTAGTAGGATTTTTTTTTTCTAAACTTAAAAAAAATATTGAGTATGAAATTATTTTTTTTGTTAACATCATTAAATCCAATCAAGCAGTTCAATCTTGAAATCTACCAAATTGTTTTTGTCAGTATCATTAAATTCAATCAAGCAGTTTAATCTTGAAACCTACCAACTCGACTCTTTTCCCAGCTCGAGTTTTGAATTAAACTGCGTGGGAGCTGATTCAAAGTGAATTATTCAATTTAATGGGTTTAAAAACAACTTAAATGACCGATAAAAATATAACATAACTTTTAAAAAAGTTTTAAGATGAAAATTGTTTTTTATATTGAGACGATACTAGATTAGTTCAACCTTGGTTACCTTATGACCTAAGTCATGGATTTCAATAGGTTTAATAACTTTATTATTTTTATAAATTATTTTTATTTAATTTATGATAACATTAGATATTTTTAAAATCAAGCATCAACTCTAAAAAAAATATTTATTTGAAATCATGATAATCCTATAAAAGTAGAAAAATATAAATCATGAATTCCATTTCTCAACTAATTCAATATTGAATAAGAGTGAAAAAAAAACAATTGGAAAAATTAAAGGACTAGAAACTAAAAAAAAATTAGGTTTGATGAGTAAACACATCAAACTTATGAATTAGGTAACTTGGGTCAACACGACAAACCCGCAAATCGGGTAATGGATTCCATTGGGATTAATAACTTGTTTTTATTCTAAACTATTGTTTATTTAACTATATGATAATAAAAATAGACGATCGCAAAATCAAGCGTCAAACCAATACCGCAACTTTTTTTAAGACTATGATAACCTCATAAAAAATAAAATGAAACAAATTATAAAACTCAATTTTCAATCAGTCTAATATCAAATGATGATTGAAAAAAAAATGAATTTATATATATAAAAAAGTTAAACTCACCAAACACGTCAATGAGCCCATAATTTTTTTTTAAAAAAAATCTTTTATCATAAAATCAATTATGTAATTGAGTTCAATTAGAAAAAAAAAAGGGTACCCCGCTAAACCCGCAAATAGGGGTAACTAGGGTTATCTCGCCAAACTTGCAAACCGGGTTATTAACTCCACAACGTTTAATAACCTAATTTTTTAAAATTATTTTTTTTTAACTAAATTTGTTTAGAAAATAGACCATACCGCGATACTAGGATATTTTTCTGATACTAAGCCGATGTTGAAATATTTTTTTTATACTGCAATAACCATATAAAGGTAAATTAAAATAAATTATCTACTCTAAATCCCCATAAACACATTATATAATGACTAAATTAAAAAACATCAATAACCAAATAAAAAAAGGGAGTCAAATGCAAAAAAAAAAAAAAAAAAAACACTGTGGATTACTATTGTAATCCATAGTGCTAATTCGGTATGGGGACTATATGATTAAAACAAATAGACAATCACATAATTGAGTTCAATTAGAAACAAACAAAAAAAAAAAGTACCCAGCTAAACTAGCAAACATGGACAACTAGGGTTATTTTGTCAAACTTGCCAATCGGATTATTGACTCCACAAAGATTAATAACCTAATGTTTTTAAAAATTATTTTTTATTCAACGAAATGTTTTTGAAAAATAGACCATACTGCGATATTGAGATATTTTTCTAATACTAACATGATGATAGGATATTTTTTTGATATTGCAGTAACCATATAAAGACAATTTAAAATAAATTATCTAATCTAAATCCCAATAAACACATCGTATAAGGACTAAATAAAAAAAAATCAATAACCAAATAAAAAAAAGGGAGTCAAATGCAAAAAAACACAAAAACATTGTGGATTACTATTATAAACCATGGTATTAATTCAGTGTGAGGACTATATGAATAAAAGAAAAATAGACAATCATATAATCGAGTTCGATTAGGAAAAAAGAAAAAGTAAGCTAAACCTGTAAACGGGGGCAATCAGGGTTATCTCGCGAAACTCGTAAACCGGGTTATTGACTCCACAAAGTTTAATAACCTAGTTTTTTTTTAATTATTTTTTATTTTACTAAATGTTTTTTTAAAATAGAATATACCGCGATGGTAGGATATTTTTCTAATACCAATTCGATGCTAGGATATTTTTTTGATACTATAATACCCATATAAAGACAAATTAAAATAAATTATCTACTCTAAATCCCCATAAATACATCATATAAGGATTAAATTAAAAAAAATCAATAACCAAATAAAAAAGGGAGTCAAAATGAAAAATAAAAATAAAAATTACCACTATAGATCACTATTGTAATCCATAGTGCTAATGAGTGTGGGGACTATATGATAAAAATAAAAATAGACGATCTCATAATCGAGTTTAATTAAAAAAAAAAAGTACCCTACTGAACCCGCAAACAGGAGCAACTATGGTTATCTCATCAAACTCGCAAACCAGGTTACTGACTCCATAAAGTTTAATAACCTAATTTTTTATTTATTTTTTATTTAACTAATGAAAAAAATGGCAAAACTCGGTCGACCCGGTCAAACCCAGACGAGACCCGGCATATATATATATATATATATATATATATATATATATATATATATATATATATATATATATATAGAGAGAGAGAGAGAGAGAGAGAGAGAGAGACTTTACTAACAACAAAAGGAAAGAACCATTGCCCTAATTTCTTTCTTTGAAGCTTGAAAAACCAAGAGATATGGTATCTGTAATCCAAGTAGAAGAAGCTATTGCTTTCCTAAAATTTCCAAGCCAAGGTAAGAATCATGTATTCTTTTAATTTTAAATGTTGTCTCCAGGTTATTTAAATCTTTTGAGTTTGTAAAGAGGTTGGTTTCTTCACGGAATAGCTTTTGAGTTTGTGAAAATAATGGTAAACACATCCCCATCATACCAGCAACCAAGATTGAAAAGATGAAAAAAAAAAAAGATTGAAAAGATGACAATTAGCTTGCCTCATCTGCAATTAGCTTGGCTCGTAGCACATTTTTCTAATTTGGTTTGCAGATCTCTTGGAATCTCTGCACTATTCAACTGTGTTAATTTTAGCAATTTGTGTTGTGTTTTTAGAGAATTGTTATTCATAAATACCTGTAGTACAAAGCTTGTTGTTCTTCCTCTGAAAAAAATAATAATAACAATAATAATAATAAGTGTGGAAGCAATTTTTTTGGCTTGAATATAGATTATTTAGAGCTTCTGCCTTCCTAATTTTCTTTTCTTTTTTTTTTCCTCCAAGCTGCAAAGTTTTTATGATTCATGGCAAGTTTTTTTGTTTCTAGAAGTTTTGAGAGTTCCTGCCAAAAGAAATTAATTGAATAATCTGAGTCCACATATTCATTAGTAACCATGTTTTTGTATGTTTGTGCGCGTGTAGGAAGGGAGTTGGAGAAAAGACAACATGTAACTGACATTTCCATCTTTTGAAGAGCTTTCCTTCAATTAATTCCTGCCTATGACTTGCATGGATACAGATGGGAATGATTTGGAGAGAAGCTGGATATAGATTTTGCATTAATTTTATTAATTTTTTTGGGTGGATCCGGTCAACCCGTGTAACCTGAAACCTGGCTTCTTAGCTGAGTCATCCTTCAAGTCGGGTCTTAAAACTATGATTCTTATAGATACATCATATAAAAACAAAATAAAAAAAACAATAACAAAAAAAAAAAGAGTTAAAATGTAAAAAAAAAACTAAAACTGTGAATTATTATTATAATTCAAAGTTCTAATGAATATAGAAAAACAGTATTTTTTTCCCTTATATTTTAACTTTATTTATAATTTATAATTTATAATAAACTTGATTTGGTTTTTGCTGCATTAGGTTTTGAAAAAAAAACCCTTAATTAAGACTAAAACCGAACCAAACAAACATAAGTCCGTGCCAGTTGCCACCCTAAACTGAACTCCAATATGGCATCCAACCACAAACGACACGTACACTCCCTCACCACCCAAAAAAAAAAAAAAAAAAAAGTTGAAGGCAGTGAAGGCTCGCAAGGAATTCCTAAAATAATCAACCCCAAATAACATAAAGAACCCATGGCGTCTTCAGCGTCAGCGGTACTGTCTAAAATCACTCCTCCTTTTCCGAAAATCCCACCAACCAATTCGCCACAATCCCTAACCATAAAACAACGCACACTTCTCCCTGGAACGGGAAGGAGGATCTTCCACAAAACTGCCATCAAAGCGACGGCGCCCACTGGTTCCTCATCTCCCGGACTCTACTCAGCGCAGCAATTCGAGCTCAACCCTCAAAACGTGGACCTTGTTCTAGAAGAGGTTCGGCCTTACTTGATTGCTGATGGTGGAAACGTTGATGTTGTGTCTGTTGAAGATGGTGTCATCTCTCTCAAACTCCAAGGTCATTTCTTTCTAACTTAATCCATTTTTTCTTGATTTTTTCTTTATATATAATTATTGTTGTTGATGGGCTTGCTTACCAAGTAATGAATAACAGGAGCATGCGGGGACTGTCCTAGCTCAACAACCACCATGAAAATGGGAATTGAAAAAGTTCTAAAGGAAAAATTTGGAGATGCTGTTAAAGATATTCGCCAAGTATCCGACGAAAAATCAAAGGAGACAACTGTTGAGGTATAACCTTTATTTGTTTTTGGTTTTTTGGTGTTGGTTTTGTTTGGTTATTGTAACAATTTAATTCTGGCTGTTGTGGAAATGTAGAGAGTAAATGGTCATTTGGATATACTAAGACCAGCTATTACAAACTTTGGCGGAAGTGTGGAAGTGCTATCTGTTGAGAATGGGGAATGCCGTGTCCAGTATACGGGACCAGAGTCTATTGCTTCAGGAATCAAAGCAGCAATTAAGGAGAAGTTCCCAGACATTGTGGATGTTGTTTTTGTTGCCTAGGTCAGGAAAGATTTATATCAGAAATTTAGTTTGCTGATTATCCATAAAGAAATACATGGGAGGCTGCTGCACTTTGATTTATAGTTAAGCTCAGACGCAGCCCGTCAAAGGGCACGGCAGCTTGTTTTGTTTTTCCTCCTTTCTCCATTTCTTCTATCATCCTTCGTAAACGAACATGAGTGTCTAATTTTGATAACGGAGCATAAAAAAATTATACATTGCATATATAAAAAAATGGACAGAATGTCTAATTTTGATATATTTCCTCATGGTTTTATTATTATATAGAATAGAAAGATGGATTATCGATTACCAACTCTTAACTGACAAGAATATATGAAGGCCTAAAATTTGAGTTTAACATGGTGTCATTAATCTAAAATTGAAGCTGAATTCTGCTGAACATGTAATTATTCTTAACATAAATTATTAGTGGCTTGCTGTTTATTTTACTATATTTGTCTCTCACGCACAATTACTGCGAGATCTAAGAACTACGGATCATTGACTGTATATTATCAGTTCTCCCTTCGAAGTTAAAACGTCTTGTTCTTGCAAACCACCCTCTCGCTCTCGCTCTCCATTTCAAGAAGAAATATATATAGGGGCAGTGAAGAAGGACGATAATGGCGGCGAAGATGATTTTTCGGGCTTTTGTTCTAGGAGTCAAACATGATATACATGGTTTAAGCATCTTGATTAATTGCTTCTGCCATTTACAGCGTGTGGATTTTGGGTTCTCTGTATTGAGCAAAATCCTCAAGCTTGGGTTGGAACCTAGAATGGCGACCTTTACTACCTTATTGAATGGGCTTTGTAAGGAGGAAAAATGGATCAAGTTACGATGTTGTATGATGATATGGTTGTGAAATGTTGAGAGAAAAGGTCTAGTTCCTGATATAGTTACTTACTACCATGTAAGTGGCTTGTGTCAAGCAGGGAGACGATTGGCTGCACTACGATTTTTCAGGTACATCCGTGACTTATGAAGTGTTGCTTGATGACTCGTGCAAACATGGGGGTCTTGAAGAGGCGTTGGCTCTGTTTCAAGGGATGCAAAGGAGCACTGTGAGCCTAGCTTGGTAATCTATACCATCCTTGTTGATAGTTTGTGCAAGTGTGGGAAGCTTAAAGATGGAAAGGAGCTGTTTTATGGACACATTGACGAAGGGTTTCAGCCTAATGTTTATACACACGCCGTATTGATTGCTGAACTTTGCAAAGGACTAATAATTGAAGCACACGGGACTTTAAGACAAATGCCAGCTGCGCACCTGACAAATGTGCCTATAATGTCATTATTGATTATCCATCAATGGCAAGGCAACTTGTTGAAATGGTCAAAATCGGGAATGTTCTGCCACCATAGCCTTGCTGAATGATGTGCCCACTAACAAGGAGATTCCTGCTCTAAAAAATTGATGGGGCTTTCTGAAGATTATTGAGGTGTAAATTAAAAAAAATTTACATGAAAAGATAAAATAAAATTGAAATAAATGACATGGAAAATAAATGAGCCTCCATATATTTCTTGGCTAATAAAAGATTGACATTTAAGATGTGATATTCAAGATATCTTATCATAAATGCAAGATCCTGTTAATGTTTCAACAAATAAAATCATGTCATATGGTATTGGAAAGGATCTAAAAACCCCTACAAATCTCTATAAATAGAGTCTCACCCTATAGGAAAAAAAGAGGAATTCTTGAAGATACAATTTTTTTTTCAAGACAAGCTTTTCAAGCAAGAAAGCTCTTTTTTCAATCAAGGAAGTTCTCTCAAAATTTCTCAAGTCTATTTTATCTATGCTTGAAATCTACAAAGAACGAAACTATATTAGATCAAGCCTAAATGACCCATAAGATTTCTACAACAATACTTTGAAGACAAATCAAAGATACTCTTCAAATCATCAAATCACCAAATCTCGTTTCACAATACACGCCCAAATTCGTGTTCTTGCAAAGCACAAATCTTGGCTTGATTTCTCGAATAAATCAAGTCATCATATAACAAATCCAAGGGAAGAATTAGAGAATTGTCTTATTCTTTTGCAAGAATATTTTATATAGAGATTGTACCTGGTCATATATTTAATAAAATAATATATTTGTACATATGTTCTTGTTTAATTTCAGGTGTTTAAAATTATGTCTATAATTTGATTCTTCTTTGATTGATGTGGAAAATTAAAAGTAGATTCTACTATCATTGCACCTTTTATACATTTGATTTAACATTGATGATATTTCCAGTGTTGGCACGAACAAGAAATTTTTGCTATATAGAGTTACATGTGCATCATTTCTCTTGCGTGTGTGCATATCAAGAGTTTGAATTTGAAGAAGAGGGAAACCGAGAGAATTACTGTTTTGACTTTTTTTATAACACGCACTGTCTACAACTTGGTAAATGAAGAGAGAGTTATTTTTGTTTACATTTTTAATAACACGCACCATTTTTAGCTTTAGGAAACACAATGTTTCACTTGCAACACATTATTTTGTGTAGCTATTTCAGTAATAAAAATTTCACGTGTCATAAAAGAGAAGGAACCTAGGTTTCTTTCTAGAATGCTTTAGCTGTTGTATTTATATGCAAAACCTGTAGCAAAATGGAATATGACAACATGAAAGAATGATGAATTAATTTTGCAAAGATTCTCTCTCTCTCTCTCGTCTTCATCTTCATTTTCCTTTTATTCTCTGGTTCTAGTATATTCACCACTCCAGAAATCTAGCTTTGTATTGCAAATACTTTTAGAATACTTTCAAGTTGGTTCTATCATAATACTGCTTACAATAAGTGATATCAGAGCTACTAATCTTCGGATGTAAGCTATGGCTCTAGACACCAGGTCACAAGATCTTAGAAGGTTGGAAGAATCATTTGAGTCTGCAAGCAAGGAAAAATCACATAAATATGAGCAAGTTATGGAATCACCGGAAGGATATGACCAACAACTAGAAGTTACTAAGTATGTTTATGAAGCTAAGTTTGGGGAGCTTATTAATGGGTTATCTTACTAGCAAAACTTTCTTTTATAGAAGCTGCACCATACTTATTGTGAGACCAGTACCTAGAATGACTATTAAACATTTAATTAGGAGGATCATGTTGTAAGATCATATTGGATCTATGAAAGTAGTTACTCTACTTACAAGGTACATAAACCGAAACAAGACTTCCCTAATTTTGATGGTGATGATGTGTATAAATGGTTATACAAATGCAATCAATATTTTGATATAGAGGAGATTGCTAAAACTGAGAAGCTTAAGTTGGCTTCTTGCTATTTAAAGGGAATGAGCACCTGAACTTTATGAAAAGCAAAGGTGGTCAAGTAGTAACTTGAAGTGAATAAATAGAAGCACTATGCTATAGGTTTGATGGTCAAAAGGATCCACTAGAGGAGCTTAAGGATCTTAGGCAAATGGAAGATTTAAAGGTTTACACTAGGGGCTTTGACATACTATGGAACATGGCAGAAATCAGTGAGAAACAAGCTTTGATGTTTTTCTTAGAGGGATTGGAAGTGGAAATAAAAAAACATGGTTAAGATGTTCAAACTTAAAGTCTTAAATCAAGCCTATAATTTGGCATGTTTACAAGACAATACTCTAGCCAATAGAATATCCCACCAAAACTACCCTAAATCTGCTTCACTAAACACCAACCAAATAGTTCAATCTAGACCTAGAAATAATCAAACACTTTATAAAATTTCACCCATATTAACCACTAGCAATATAAAACAACCACAAAACATCACATTACCTACTCCTAACCCGCATTTCTAATACAAACCTATCATGAAACTCACTAAATCTGTGAGAAATTAGGAGTTATATGAGAGGAGGGCCAAAAGATTGTGTTTTTAGTGTGATGAAAAGTTTGTGCCAGGCCATAAATGTAAAAATAGAAAATTATACTAGTATAAAGTGGATGATGAAGGTGAGGATGTATAGAATAGTAACAATGTTGATGAAGAAGAACCTAACCTTGAACAAGTGACTCATCACATAACGATCAATACATTGAAAGGAGTTTCTGGCTTCCATACTCCTAGGGTCATTGGGAAAGTGGATAAACACCCACTTTTTATTATGGTGGACTCAAGCACTATAATTCCATTAACTCTAATTTAGCTATTAAGTTACAACGTGACATGTCACATTATGACGTCGACTGAGCCTTTTCAATATTGAGGGAAAATATATATATCAAGGAAAATTAGAAGTCGTTACCTAGTAATTAAAAAAAATTAAGAATCCTAAAAATCAGCACTAGTCCGGGGTTAGTTATGCCTCAAGAAATAACAACCTCACCCTTACTATGTTCTTATGAAAGGTACCTTTATTATGTGTTTTTCTCCTAAATTCATCTTTTTTATTGCCTTTAATTATCCTAATTGTTTTTAACTTATTTTTTATTTAATTTTTAATCATTTTGTGAAAAAATTAATGTCGATCATGTTTAAAAATAGACTTGTTGTTTTAGTTATTCATGAAAAAACTATCACTAGTCCTAAAAAAATAAGACTTGTCTTTTGTAAGATTTTGACATCGGTCCCTATAAAACAGACTTGTCATTTTGGTTATTTGTAATTCTTTTGACATTGATTTCAGTAAAAAAGACATGTCAATTAAGTTATTTTTTAAATGGATATTGGACGAAGATAAAATTTGGATTGGGTTTTTAAGTTTATTGGGTATGTTGGCCTAATGAACCTTTTAATTTTGGCCAAGTTTTAATGGACTTAACAAATTTGTTATTAAACCCAAATATGCAAAACCCAAATATGCATGAACATGAATATGAAAAACATTTTGTTTTTTTAATGGACTTTGCAAATTTGTTATTAAGCCTATATATGCATGAATATAAAAAACATTTTCTTTTTTTTAAAACAAACTAACTAGAAAGACAAATATTTTTTTGTACGTGGATAGAATATGCAATCATGATTTTTTGGAAAGACTTGGTCATGAAGTATCTTTAAATAAATAAATATATCCCTAAATCATAACAAGAACAATGGAGAATATGTTCGAGTTCCACAAACCTCAAGGCCACTAGAGGCTTACATAGTCATTAATTTCAGAGTCCGTAGGATTAGTCGAGGTGCGCGTAAGCTGGTCTGGACACCCACATTAATCTAAAAAAAATGCAGAATATGAATGCATTTTTTATAGAAAGAAATATGAATTAAATAAAAACCATGCGAAGGGGAGGTTAGACTAAGAACATGAATATAAAAAAGCTAACTAATAGCCTTAACTGAAGACTTAAATGTGCTTGCATAACTTTGGTTAGAAAGTGATCTTACACGTGCTTATTTTTTTGATATCCCTATGATTTTACTCTTGAATAAGGAGGCACATTTAACACTAACAAACTTGATTCCCGTGTTCCTAGTGTTTGTGTTTCTTTGTTATAGAAATTTAAATATGTATTTTCTTATGAAATTCCAAGTGGATTGCCACCTAAAAGAAGTATACTTTTGTAAGATTGATAAATCATATATTGTTTGCATTCATAAGTAGGTTCATAGTTGCTTACAATAAATGATTAGATGAACATATAGATCATTAAAGACATATACTTGATGTTCTTAAAAAATGAAAATTTGTATGTTAATCTAAAGAAGTGTGACTTTTATATGGAAAAGATTGTTTTTCTTGGATATGTTGTTAGTGAAAAAGATATTGAGATGGATGTGGCTAATGTTAAGGCTATAAAAGAGTGGCCTACACCCAAGATGGTAAGTGAGATAAGAAGTTTTCATCGATTGACTAGTTTCTATAAAAGATTTTGAAAGATTTTAGTACAATAGTTGCTCCATTAACTAAAATTGTAAAAAAAAAGTAGGTTTTAAATAAAAAATTGAACGAGAGAAAGGTTTTAATTTGTTAAAAGAAAATTTTATTCCGACCTCGTTACTTGTTTTGCCTAGCTTTATAAAAAAATTTGAGATTGAATGTGATGCTTTAGGTATAGGTATTAGAGTTGTTTTAATGCAGGATAAAAAGCCCTTAGCCTATTTCAGTGAAAAGTTTAATGGTGCAAATCTAAACTACCCATTATATGATAAAAAGTTATATGCATTAGTAAGGACTTTGGAGACTTAGCAACATTACCTTTGGCCTGAGGAGTTCGTGATTCATACCAATCACCAATCTTTAAGACACTTGAAAAGTCAAGGTAAGTTGAATTGTAAACATGCCAAGTGAGTGGAATTTACTGAGACATTTCCATACCTGCATTATCATGAAGGTATGTTCTTCTTAATACCTTGAATACTAGACTTTTAAGATTTAAGTATGTGAAAGAAATATATCCCAATGATAATGATTTCAGTGAAATTTATTTCCAATGTGAACTTACAACAACTAATGGATTCTTAGGCATGGTGGATTTTATTTCAAGATAAAAGATTATCTATGAATTACTTGTAAAGGAAGCTCATAGTGACATATTAATGGGACACTTTGAAATTAGTAAGACTTTAGAAGTTTTACATGAATATTTTTACTAGCTTAACATGAAAAGAGATGTGTAAATAATTTATGATAGGTGCATAACATATAAATAAGTTAAGTCTAAAGTTATGCCTCATGAGTTATATACACCTTTACCTATTCCTAATGAACTTTTGATTGATATTCTTATGGACTTTATTTTGGGTTTACCTAGGTTAATAAAAGGAATATACTCCATATCTATTGTTGTATATAGATTTTCTAAGATGACACATTTCATATCTTGCTATAAAATTGATGATGTAATGAATATAACATGTCTATTCTTTAGGGAGGTAGTTCAATTACATGGTGTTTCAAGGAGTATTGTGTTTGATCGAGATATTATGTTTTTGAGCTACTTTTAGAAAGTTTTGTGGGGTAAGTTAAGAACTAAACTTTTTATTTTATACTACTTATCATTCACAAACAAATGGTCAAACTGAAGTAGTAAACAAAACTTTAACTCAATTATTAAAAGCTATCATTCAAAAGAATCTTAAAAATTAAGAATATTGCTTGTCATTTATTAAATTTGCATATAATTATAGTATATATTCTACTACTGATTATTCATAATTTGAAATTATTTATGGTTTAAACGTTTAACACCATTATATTTGATTCTTTTACCTGTTGATAAAAAAGTTAGTTTTAATGGTAATAAAAAAGCATTGGTGATGAAAGACTTACATGCAAAAGATATGATAACAAATAAGAAAAAAAAAAGAGCAATATACATTCAAGACAAATAAAAGATACAAATTAGCAAGGTTTTATAATTTACTTTTTGTTAGATATTTTGATCTAAAATCTCCAATTACATCTATATATATTTTCTTTTCAAAAATAAACTATTCTATAGCAATGATCATCATTTTGTCTAATATATATATATATATATATATATATATATATATATATATATATATATAGACACACACACACACACACACACACACACAAAACCTATAACAATTTACTTAAACATTACTAAATGTGTAAAACCGAACAATTAACATAATATTGTATATATACTCACATATATTTGACATAATAAAAAATTATTATTGTTATTATAATTTTAGGTATGGTGATTGTTTTTTAAAGTTTCTTTAATATATTATTTTTAAAAAAGAAAAAACATTTATTTTTGACATCAATATATTAAAATAATTTTTAAAAATAAAAAATATTAAATTTTTATAAAATACTATTTGAGCCCTTCCGGTATCCTTATTATAAATGTTATAATATAGATTTTAACAAAGCTTCCCATATCAACTTTTTTTTTTTTACATGGATCCATTTAGACTTAATTCAAATTACTAGTAACCAACTCTTCCTTAGCATATGCGATGTTCTGAGAAAAAGAAAAAGACGAAAAAAACTCAAATCATGACTATTCTTTTAGCAAGTATAAGACCATGTGCTTTCATAGACTCGAGCAATTCCAGGCTTTTCGATTGAAAATGCTTTACTTGTAGCTAAAGTTTGTATATACATGTTCTTTCTTATCAGGTGGTGTACCCAACTTTCAAAAACAACCAATTATAAGATTGTTATTGACATCAAGGATTCAAAGCATAATTAGATTAGAGAAAATCATGATCTAAAGATATCCATTACGGATAACTATTGATTATTGAATGTTGCAATGACAAAACAAATGAACACCCTACAAATTTGTTTACCATGCATATTACATGAGGATGTAATGAAAGTACATCGACTAAATGATTGTTTTGTTTTCGATTGTTAGTTTAAACAACTCACCTTGATTAACACGCATTGATGCAAAAGCAAATAATCAATGCCTTTTCACTTTAGATTTTGGATTTGTTTTCTTTATTTTTTTTCATTATTTCTAAGTTTTATCAATCAACTCGCCCTATGGCTACTCCCTTAGATATCAATGCTTTCAATGTTTTTGCATTTCATTTTATTAGGTATTATCAACTTTTTAGATTAGTCAAAGCGCTCTTCAACTTTTTTATTCCGTTGATGTTATACTTGTGACAATCGTAAGCGTAATTGACCTATTATAATCTTTACTAGTTGGATGCCTACGCTACGCAGCTGGATCATTTTTTATTTTCATAAAAAATATTGTAAAATTTTTATAATACAAAAATAATATTTTTATAATATTAATAATATTTTTTTCAAATTTATTATTATTTCATTAATAATATTAATTATAATAAAAATAATAATATTTATAACACATGATAATATTTTTAATATTCATAGTATTAATTATAATAAAAATAATAATATTTATAAGAAAAATAATAGTATTTTTTATATGAATATTTAGAATTATAATAAAAACAATAATATTTATCACATAAATAATTATATTAAGAATTCCAAGGATGATTATAACACAAATAATAATATTTTTTATATGAAAATTTTGAATTATAAGAGAAATAATAAATTTATAACACACATTATTATATTAAGAAAACCAAAGAATATTTATAATACAAATTATTTGGGTCCTAGTGAGGATCTAAGCGAATTGGGTTCTAAGACAGAACTTATTAGACTTGGGTCCTCCGTAGGACCCATTACCATTGGTTCCTGCACAAGACCCATTGCCATTGGGTCCACACCCAATGTGGGGTTGGACGTGGATGCATCCAGGTCCAATATGGAGTTGGCCGCTGTTGTGTCCAGGCCCAACATGGGGTTGGATAAGATCGCGTCCAGGCCCAACGTGGGGGTGGGCGCGTACATCAAGTCCAACATGGGGTGGACGCGGTCGCGTCCAGTCCCACCATGAGGTTGGGCATGGTCGTGTCCAGACCTAATATGGGGTTGGACGTTGACATAACCGGGTCTGGGCACAGACTCAACCCCTTTGGGTCTGGGAAAAGGCACCAAGCCCTACCCCCTTAGGTTCGGCCATGAACCCAAACCCCAAGCTTGTTTGGTCCGGTCAAGGACCCCACCCCTATGGGACCGGGCATCAACCTAACCCCTTGGGCCTAGACAACGCCCCTGCCCTCTTAGGCCTGTCCACTACCCAAGGAGCACTCACCTTGGGTCCGGACATGCCCCAAGCCCAACTTGGTTGGGCGTTGGGCGTGGACAAATCCAGGTCCAAACCCTACGTTGGGCCTAGACGCGACCACGACAAACTCCATATTGGACCTGGACTCGTCCACGCCCATCCCTATATTGCGTCTGGACGCGACCGCGTCCATTTCCATGTTGGACCTCGACGCGTCCACGCCTAACCTCTTGCTGGGCATGGATGCGTCTCAGTCCATTATGGAGTTGGACACTGTCGTGTCCAGACCTAACGGTGGTGTTGGGATTGTGACTTTGACGCGTCCACGCCAAACCAGGTTATTAGGCTTAGAGCATGTTCGGACCCAAGTTGGATGATCTGGTTGTGCGCCTTGGGCAAGGCAGCCCCAACGCCATGTGGTGCGCGGCCTAACCCAGCGCAAGCCCAGGCAGCCCAAGCGCCAAGTGTCCCCACGTGGGGGTGTGGGCCTGGCTCACGCCAACCCCAATGCAACGTGGTGCTTGGGTTTGACCCAAGGCAAGGGCAAGCCAGCTCGAGTGCCATGTGGCGCTTAGGTCAGACCCAATGCAAGGGCAAGTCAACCTAAGCGCTAGGTGTCCCCATGTGGGGGTGCGGGCCTTGCTTACACCTAGGGCAAAGGCAAGCCAACCTCAACGCCATGTGGTGCTCGAGCCTGATCCAACGCAAAGGCATGTTAACCCAAGCGCCAGGTGTCCTCACGTGGGGTTGCGGGCCCGACTGACACCCAAGGTATCTCCACCAAAACTTGAAGTGACCATTTTCTCCTCAACCATCCATTCAATGCCAAATATATCCTAGTGAAAAGGCAACCTTACCCCTCCCCTGCTGCCTTTGCAACTCTTTGTGGCATTGAGTGAGCTGCCATTACATTGCTCCAATCCACAGTGCTTTGAGTCTAGGTAAATAGTAACAGGGGCACTTGGATGCCCGCACTATGCAGCACGCATGTGTCCAAGTTCAACATGAAGTTGGACGCAATCACGTCCAGACTCAACGTGAGGTTGGGTGAGGACGCGGCCAGACCTAGCGTGGGGTTGGACGTGGACGTGTCCAGGTGGCACTCGGGTCAGACCCAGTGCAAGGGCAGGCTAGCCTAAGCGCCACATGGCATTCGGGTCAGACCCAATGCAATGGTAGGTTAGCCCAATCGCCAGGTGTCCTCATGTGGAGGTGCGAGCTTGGCTGACATCTAGGGCAAGGACAAGCCAGCCACAGCGCCATGTGGTCTGACCCAACACAAGGGCAGGTCAGCCCAAGCGCCAGGTGTCCTCACGTGGGTGCGCGGGCCTAACTGACACCTAGAGCAGCCCTACCAAAACTTGAAGTGACCATTTTCTTCCCAACCATCTCTTCAATGCCAAATGTATCATAGTGAAAAGACAACCTCACCCCACCCCTGCTACCCTTGTAACGCTTTGTGGCAAGGGCTGAGCTGTCATTATACTGCTCCAATCCACAGTGCTTTGAGTTTTGGTAAACAGTAACAGAGACATTGAGCCCTTTAAGTACATTGTATAACTAGTTTATTTCCCACACCTAAGGCTTGGAAAAAAAATATGTTTTGAATGTAAAAAAATATAATATGTAGACAATAAGTATTTTTTTTGACATTATTATAATAGTTTAAACTTGAAACTACTTGACTTTTTGTTTATTCAGAGTTTAAAATTAAATTATATATGAATTGTTTTGATGTTACCTTATTGATTAGATAGATAAAACAACATCAAAGAAAAAAACAAGTCAAGTTAATCCTAGTTAACACGCAAAGCCCGTAACTTGGGTTACAGACTCCACTGAGTTGAGTTATTTTTTTTTGGTTTTATTATAAGATAAAATTACAAAAATTGATTTAACATCAATCCAATACTAAAGGATAAAATTCAATAAAAACCCTATACTAAATGATGACATTAAATAAAAAACCAAAAGATAAAAAAATGAGAAAAAAAAGAGGAAAAAAAAGCCCCAGCCACTTTGGGTTAAGGCCTATCCACAACAGTCAGGAGTATTTTTTAAAAAGTGTTTTTTAATTAAAAATGCATCAAAATAATATTTTTTTTGTTTTAGATCAACACATCAAAATCATAAGAAATCCTAAAAAGTATCAATTTAGTGTTTTTAAAACAAAAAATAATTTAAAAAGTATTTTAAAAAATAAATTAAACCGCATTACCAAACATATTCTTAATTGAGATAGGGCTGGGGTAACAAAAATGATGAGGAGAGAGAGTTTTTGAAAATTGTATATTTTTTAAAACTATTTTTTTAATAATCTTTTTACAAAAAAAAGTCAATGGGGTCTTACAAATATATATATTATAAATACTGTTTATCCTTGTGTTCAATTTTAAAATCATCGAGTCTCAACATTATATATAAACTATACATATTTATCAAACATCCTTAACATTTCACAATTTAACTATTTCTTACACCATTAACATATCATATGTTAACGCTTATTATATAGTATGTCTAGCAAAACAAATTTTAATGTAAGGTTAAAGAAATTAATTAATGTCTAGCAAAACAAATTAATTATCATGTTAACACATATTACATTAAGATTGTGTTCAATTTTTAACACTCATCCTGTTAACACTTATTCTTTAATTTATAATTCTAAAACAAACACAATCTTAATGTAATATTCCAACAACAAATAGTATATCTAACAACACCAATTTCTCTTAGTATTTTTTTTTTTAATATTTGAGCTTTATTAGTCAAAACATAATTAACTTCCTTCTCTGCATGGCATATGTATTGAAATTAAAAAAATGAAATGTGGTTTATAAGTTTTAAAAACTAAAAAAAAAATTAAAAATTTTCCCTATTAAAAATCTTTTAACCTTCCTCTCCAGTCTTAACCACCTTAGCAATCCTCCTTTCCTCTTTTAGCATCAAACATGAAACAACCTTCAACCTCTTTGTAATATTTAACTTCAGCACGACTTTACTCCCACCAAACATCTCCTACGGATGTGGATCGCTAGGCTTAGATTCATCGCAGTTGGGCCCGAAATCTAGCCCGACCTTCCCTTCATAAAGCTTCGTCGCAAATCACAATGTCCAAGTCCTCTCTGCCTTGCTAAAGTCATGGGGTGAGGAGCTAGCTTTCATGGAAAAAGAAAAGTTAGTAAACAGCTGGTGGAAGTTCTCTTCAAGGTATGGGTATGGAGCACTTAATTTTCCTTTTGCTTAACAGTTTTGTTTTGTTCAACATCTGTGAAAGTTAAATTAGTACTGGGAAATCTTGAAAACAGTAATTGCTAATTCAGTTTCATCAATCTCATCTTACTCGAACGAAAAACAGGATCATATGAACACTTGAAAGTTCCTACTTAAAGCTTCTCACTTTCTACTATTTCCTATTTTACGGTCCTCTTAATTCTAACTAAACGTTAATCTCAAATTGTCTTAGTGACATCAAAAAATTAAAGACAGTTGATGCTCACGATCTTTTTTGCAGCAGGCTGCAGGTTAATTCTTTGAAGATGCATGTCGAAGTGCAAAGACTCCTCACCAAGAACACCATGGTTGACACTTTGATACAAAGCCAGTTGAGGCCTAAGGAAATGTCCGTGGATGGAAGATTTGCAACTTCAGGCTACAATGACACTAGCCCTTTCGAAACAGAAAGCTGTTGGCCTTAATTTGGTGCTATCCTATCTGAGCTTTATAACCTTAATAGTTTCTTTCTGTCCCCACCACGATTTCTTCTTGACCTTGTAAGACCTTTTCTTAGCGTTGCAAGATCCAACGGTTAATTTGCTACCCTTGTATTACTATCACGAAGGTCTTCCTATTTGGAGCCTACTGATAGAAAGCTCAGCCATTAGCATCCCTCTTGCCACCCAACTCATCATCTCCTTCTCTGTCTATCCCTCCTGAGCTATTTCGATCACACCGCAAGATCACATGTCTGGCATCTCGAAAATCTTGTAGGACTTTTGAACATGCAATGTTGTTGTTGTTGTTGTTGTTGGTGTTGCTGTTGTATATTTTACATATTTTTGTTTTGAGAATCAATAATCGTAATTGTTATTCGTTGTTTGGCATTCTAATGCTTGACGGAGATGGACTGTTTCTCCCCAGTGTTCGAACGTATGAAAACCAATGGTAATTCTCTAGATATTTTGTTGCTGCAGGAATTGGCAATCATGCAGTACTTCTCCTCTGCATTATTGCAACTGTCCTTTAACTATCTAGAGGCGGACATATGATCTTTACTATGAGGTGGTGATAAGAAACTTCTTCGAATGCTGTCAACATTTCCTCCAAATAACTGCCTTTCGTAGTCCTTAATTTGACGTCTTTTCGTATTGTGTTTGTATTATATGCCGAGGGGAGAGGATCAATTCAAACGAAGCTCTAGGTAGGAATATTTCTTAGCCACTGATTATAAGAAAAAGAGAGAGAAGACACAAAAAAGAAGACACACACACAAAAAAACGGTAGAAGGCAAACAATTTACAATTGAAGTTCGATGGTGAAGTATTTTATGCCGACAAACAGTAGTAGAGGTAAGATTCGTAAGTGGGTGGGGTAAAAAATGTATTAAAAAACCATCAATTGTTCCAAAGAAACTATTTCCTAGTAGAACGACATGGAAGGATGATAAGTTATAAAAAAAGTTAGGAGGGCAATTGTCCCCGTTCTTGCCTCTGAATATCACAAAAACTATCTTCAAACTAGAAATGAATGAAATCTGAAAAATGAAGAGTGAAGACTTGTGGTTATTACAGTTACAGTTACTATTTCAATAATATTAAATGAGGTGTTCGGCTTGGAGGTGTGGTTAACTCTTTTTCATGGAATCAATATAAAAAACATGTATTTTTTATTTTTTTAAGGAGTGGTTTGTGTTTTAAGAGAGTTCTACCCTTAAAAAAAAGCTTATCACATTTTCAAGCCAAGCACACAGTAAAATAAATTAAATTGAGTGTGTTTGTTTTTATGGTTGTGGTTGATGTTGAGTATAACCGAACTATGCAAAAACCTTAATCTCAATCTCAACCACAATCATAAAACAAATACATAATTGTGTCATAATTTTTTTTATTATTTTTTTTTAATTTTATCTTTTCAAGTTATAGTTAGATAATTGTGTGTGTTCAGATTTTTCTCGCTTTACATGCTCTCATATTTATTCCAACATTAAATAAAAAATCAAAGTTACAAAATAGAATTTCAGGTTATAGCTAATAAAATTGAAAATTTAACCAAAAAAAAAAATCCCTTTTGACTTTTGGCATAAAAAACTTTAATTTAATCCTCAAGTTTCAATTTATGGATTATTTAGAGGCAGTTTGTTTACGCGGTAGAGATTACGTTTCAATCAAAACGCAGGAGCCAAGCGTTTGGTAAAGAAAAAACCATTAATTACTGTTCATAGGCCCCATCACTTTCTACGTTTGCAACGCAGGATCGGAAGAAGCAGGTGTAACATGCTTTTCTTGCACTGTTCATGTTAATTGCACTGTTCAATGAACAGTGCAATTAACATGAACAGTGTACATGGATACACTGTTCACTTAAAAATAGTGAACAGTGCAATTCTCTTGCACTGCGTAAACTATTTTTTTTTTAATGTGTTAATTTTTTAACATTTTTTTTAAACAAATATTTTAGAGTGAATTTTATACCTGATAATATTTTATCTAATTTTATTATACGCTAAAAAAATTATGAAAACTATAGTTCTTGTTGGATGTATTTTCTACGTAATGGAATTGTAGATGTTTTTATGGAATAATAAAAAATATTTTATATTAAGTATAATTTATTTCATGATGTAATAGCAATAGTTAAATCCACAATATTTAAATTAAAAATCATCAATATTAATATATATTTTTTTAAATTATTTTATAACCTTAATTTTAAAAGCATTCTTAACCAAATATATTAAACTATTTTTTTTTCAACCTTAATTTCAACCACAGTTTTAACCAAACATCTATTTTTTCAAACCAACCTCAACTAAAAGTACTTTTTATAAAACAATTTTTTTCAAACCACAACCACAACAACTACCGCAATATCAAATACACTTTTAGTCAGTCCCTTTCATTTTATCTTTTTATTATTTGATCTCATTTTTTTTTTGTCACGTTTCAAATGTGGAGGGGGAGAGATAAAGTAAAAAGAATGAGGAGAGAAACTGTTCGACCAACCACGTTCTAGGCATAAAAAGACTGATTTGGTGCCAATAGATTTATCCTTGGAGGAGAAGTTTAATGAATATAGTATTCTCCTTTAACCAAGTGAAAAAAAAAAGAAAAAAAATAGGGTCCATATAGTTTTTTTTATTATTTGGTTAACTTTTATTTTTTTAGAATGACTAAATGGATATTTTGGGGTTAAAAATTAATTTATTAAGGTTATTAAAATACTTTTAAAGTGAAAAAAGAGAGATTGAAAATGAGTTATTAAATAATACAACTCTTTTGGTTTTGTGACGGGAGGATAAGCACCTCCACCTCCATTATTATAAACAAGCTCTTAAAATGTAACTTTAACTCCATTTTTTTTTATAAAAAATATTGAATGTTTATGGTCTTACAATAAGTTATATCGTTAAGCACCTCTTCTCGTAATTCTCCTATCATTATTCCCTCGGCAAATTATAATATATTTTTTAATATGAATGTCCGAGCTAACTCATATATATCTTAATTAATTTTATAAATTTTAAAATTAATAATTATATAAATTTCTAATAATTATCATATTAATAATTATATTACTCGAATATAAAATTTTTAAATTTTTCCTCTTACAATATCAATATTTTTTTTATAGTTTAATATGGGTGTTCGGGTCAGCTTGCGCGTACCTCAATTAATCTCACGGGCCCTGAAGTTAATGACCATATAAGTTTCTAATGGTTATCATATAAGCAATCACATGGTTCGAACATGAAACAAAGTAAATCTTTTAATTTAAATTTCTTACCACTGTGTGACATCAATATTACATTAATTGACGGTGGTACTGGTAGTACATCAATTATTTACACGGTCATGCATCTTTTCTGATATATAATAGTAAATATTGGCAGCACCCAAACCCTAAAGCTACTCTGCAAATTATAGCTGCGGGACGGATTTAACAGGTATAAATGCAGCATCCTTTGCATTTATTTCTTTACCAAAAAATAAAAATAAATAAAAATGAAACAATGTCCTTTAGTACTTAAACCACTGTCTATGTGTACTGAATCTATTTTTTATTTCTTTCTTTTTAGTACCCGATTTTTATTTGGTAAATTAAAAAATGCAGGATACAATAGCACAATAACCTTTTAGCTCAAAACTCCAAATCTTGCTTGTCACAAATGACTCGAACATGCTGCATTGAACTCGTTTCCCTCTGTTAGGCTGACATGCATCGGCTTGGTTAATTGGCTCACAGTTACGAGAGCCCTTTTTAAAATTTATTTTTATATAATTATCTGATAATTAAAAGAAATACCACTGAAAAAGACAAAGATAATGATTAAGATTATGGAAAAATAGTATATGGAAGAATGAAAAGTTAAATGAGCATGAGTGCATAGCTCATGTACAGTGAAACATCGGCTCATTTAATATATAGTAATAATATTAATATTAATTTTATTCTTAATGCCATTAAAAGAAACCTAAAAGGCCTTTAGCTTTTACCGTAGAACAAGAGAGAGAGCATTATGGATAATTACCATGTTTCTCTCTCTTTCTCTTTTTTTTTTATTTAAATTTAAATTTTTAATTTGATTCTTCTACATTAAATTAATTTATGATTAATTAAGCTTAATAATTTATTTTGATTAATTTGATATAGAATTCTTACTCTATCAAAAAAACATTTTTACATTAAGTTAATGTTTGACTTTACAAAATAAAATTTAATTATATTGATTAAAAAATTTAAATTTTCAGAGATTGAATTTGATAATGAAATATAAATACAGCCTCTTATTCTTTTTTTTTTCACTATATATATAAGGCATGTTTTTAAGTATTTTGGTCCCTCAAGTTGTTTTCTTTTATTTGTGGTCCTTATTTCTTGAGTTATTTAAATTTTGATTCAAAAACTTATTTGATTTATATTTTAGCTTATAAGTTTGAGAGAGAAAAGAGTAAAAAAAAACAGAGAGAGAGAGAGAGTGGTAACTTAGTCATATTCTAATAACAAAAAAAAGTTATTATCAGTGTCAATTAATTCTATTTTTCAAGATGAGTTCTATTAATGTATTATTTACCCTTCAATATCTTGCCAGAAAAATAGATTAAAGTCGAGAAAGAATTTTTTTTCTTGATTTAATTTTGAATTCATAAACTGAAGTAGAAATGTTTTGAATTGAGAAATTAATTTATTAAGATATTAAGATTGTTTATTAATTGTTTTTAAGTAAAAATAAACTGAAGAATAATAGTTTTGTTAAAACAAAATCAAACTTGATTTTTCAGTTATCTTTTTAATATTTAAAATCTAGAAAAATAAATGATACATCATTTATTATTATTATTATATATATATATAAAAGTAGATTACATGTCATCATCTCTTTGTAAAATATCGGCCAACCGATATTTTATATTGGAGAAATACATTTATGCCAAATGCTTGAAATTTTGTTCATGATAGGTTTTTGTTCAGAAAAAAATGCTTGAAATTAAAAAACATGTTCCCATTAAAGCAATCAAGATGTATTAATTAGAAATGAATTTTATATTGGAGAAATACATTTTTTTCTACTTATTTCAAATAGTTGAAGATTTCGACAAACCTTTATTTTAATAGTCATTGCTTTTTATTAAAAAAATATGCTCTTAATAAAAATATTATGCCATTGTTTTAAAAATTATTAAGACTTTTCTTATGATGATATTTTTTATTGTTTTATGGATAATTATATATTAACCCAATATGCTAATTTTTCATAATAATTAGATCATTGATACTGAATGAGAAAGAAATACTTTGTTTCTTAATTTTTTTATTGTAAGTTTTTTAATTAACCTTTTCAAATTTATTGTTCTCATTTTTTCATTTTTTTTATGTAGTGGTGAAGAAATGCTAGATTCATATCATTTTTTAATTTTTAAGTAAAACTTACTTTCATGATAATAATGAGTTTTTGCTTAAAAATAATAATATATGAATAGGAATTGTTTTTTGTATTAAAAATATATATATTTTTCTTTTTATTCCAAAATGATATAGTTTTTCCAAAACTTTTTATATCTTCGTTGATTTTTATTCAATTAACTATGCTACAATTAAAGTAAACTTTTGTTGTAATATATATATATATATATATATATATATATATATATATATATATATATATATATATATATATATGAATTAGAAAAGATAATTTTGATGAAAACAAATTCTTCAATAATTTTATTTGTTGCCTTTCTGAAAAATATCTATTTTTATAATAGTTAATTAAATAAAATATGAATTCTAAAAAATAGGGTTATTAAACTCGATTAAAGCTATGATCTAAATTATAAGTTTAGTGGTATATATATATATATGAATTAGAAAAGATAATTTTGATGAAAAAAAATTCTTCAATAATTTTATTTATTGCCTTTCTGAAAAATATCTATTTTTATAATAGTTAATTAAATAAAATATGGATTCTAAAAAATAGGGTTATTAAACTCTATTAAAGCTATGATCTAAATTATAAGTTTAGTGGGTTAATCCTGATAAATCAAAAACATCTTCATTTGAAATTTTTTTTTTTATAAAAAAATCAAGGTATTTTTTTTAGATCAATTGATTCATTGGTGCACTTATCAAGTTGACTAATCTACATTAAATTACCTCCTGCATAATTTATTTTAAAACTTACACCAGTAACGTGATTGGATTGATGAATCACCGTATTGACTTATTAAGAGGGTATTTGAAAGTGTGGTAGCGATTATTTTTTAAAATGTTTTTTTTGCTTGGAAATGTGTTAAAATAATATTTTTTTAATTTTTTAAAAATTATTTTTGATATCAGCACATCAAAACGATCTAAAAACATATAAAAAAATTAATTTAAAGTAAAATAAAATAATTTTTTTTTCTTTCAAAAACAGTCTTAAAACATAAAAATAAACAAGTATTAATAACATTATAAAAGTTTTCCAGCAGCAGCGCTCGAGCAACTGGCTAGTTGATCTCAGTTCCTTGGTTTCCTGAGCGTGTCTGATAAGTAATAGTAGGCCCCAGTTTTAGCCATTGTAATGTATGTAATTTTAATGAAGCCCACAGAATTATTGAACAAGAAAAGGAGGCTTAGTTGAACTGGGCCCATGGGTTTTAGAGTTGTTTTCCTTTTCCTTTAGCTCTAAATTTGACCCTAGTTTTAAGCTTAAATTCTCTACACGTAAATCATAAAACCTAACCGATGGCGATTTTTGGGATGACCTATATTTCCTTTTTAAAATAGATTTCGCCTTATTTTTTTTAATCAAAATATTATAAATGCATATTTTAGCAAAACTATATAGTATGCGTTCCAACATATTATATTCATGATTTAATGGAAATACATATTCCTGGAGTTCAATAACATTAATTAATTCCATCAATAAAATTTCAAGTTTTAAAGTGTATTTAGAAGTAGAGCAGCGATTTTTTTTTTAAAAAATATTTAAATAAAGCTCATTTTAATTCATTATTTGAATAGGTATATATTAACATTTTTATTTAATTAATTTGCTAGGTGACAAGTACTGCAAAGAAGCTGATAGCCAGAGCTTTTGGAAAAAACGTTAGGCTCAAATACTTCTCAGCGTTACGATAAGTAGTGATCAAATCAAGACATAAGAATGGTTAGAACAACATTCCTCTCCAATACAAAATCCACTATATAAGAAGACACTTGCAATTAATTTATTATGTGCTCATGCATGATGTTCGCTGCATTACCCCCTTCTTCACTGTCCACTTCCCATTTGTAATAATCCCAGCTAGTTGATAATTCATCAGTTGCGCTGGTTTTTTTTGTTTTTGTTAAACCTTGACTGAACCGGTAACTGCTTAATAATCTATTGATTTATATTAAAAAATTATCTTAGTTTAATAGCCTAAACTTTTATATAAGGTTTTAAAATATGATTTATATTATTTTCTAACATATCATTTCAAGTAAAAGCTCTTTCGGGCTTAAAATTTATATAAACTCACATTATTTTATACTTAATTTTTATTAGATAAACGAGGATAGTAAAATTCAAATTCATGATCGTTTAATTATCAAAATTCTAATACCATATTAAAAAATTAATTCAACTCCAAACATATTATGTTTCCACGTGCTTCTTTTCTTCAGAAGAATCACATAAAATGTTCTAGCTTGCTACAATAGTCTTGGCATCTCCTGCATGGGACCAAATTGAAGGACACATTTGACCACCAACTGTACTTTTTGGCCAACGACAACTCTTTCATAGCCATGGCCAACTAGCGTCGCTAGACGTTGATTCAAATATAAGGCACACAACAGCAACAATACAAAATATATAGATACAAACATATATTTTTTGTATTCTCAAAAAAAGTTCATTATTCTATGTTAAATACCTCCCACAAGTTGAAGCCTGTCGTCTTCCCCTGGCCCTGAGTTCGATGTGTTTGTTCTGATGCAGTTGTTGCTTCTTATAATGTCGCTGGCTCGCTCGCTCGCTCCAGAGAGCAACATACATATGTGCATTACTCCTTCAAATCATGTTATATTTCGTTTAGGAAAAAATCTTTTGTTTTCTGGCAGTTTGCTGTTGTCTGGTAGTTCATGTTTGTATTTGTTTACCTGTATATATCCTTATGCTCTCCGCATCTTTATTCTTTTGTTGGGTTCATACTGTCTCTACACATAGATCTGCAATGTTTCCTTCTTTTTTTCCCCTAATGATTTATGTTTCCTGTCAGAATGCAGCTATATCTGCAGTTTTTTTTTTTTTTTTTTAAAAAAACACAAATTCACGGCATGTGGCCATTGACACCAGGTTCTGCTTCTTCTTTTTTTTGTTGTAATGTGGCCACTTGACCGCTTTTTATCCCCTCTTATTTTTCAATGAACTTCTATTTTTTCTTCTCAAACCTAGGGACTGTTACGGAAAAAATAATAATTTAAGAATAAAATTTTTAAGACTAAAGGGACCAAAAATAAGTAAATGGAGAATTTTTGGACTTGTATGAAATTTTTACGTGAATTTGAAAGCCCCATTATTTATTTTATTTTATTTTGGTCATTCTTCTTTTAAATTATTTTTTATACTACAAATTTCAATCTCATTTCATCAAATCGGTAATATTTCAAATTTGAAATTTTATAAAACAACTTGAATTGTTAATAACATGCAAAAAGAATAAAATACCAACACATTACATACAATAAAGAAAGATGATTTTGAAAAAAAAAGTTTAGTCATCAAAGTGAAAAATAGAAAAAACATAATTGTTCATTGCGGTGACATAGAAAAGGGAACATAGTAACGCATATCACAAACCTGTTTTCTTCTAGTTGTTTTGTATAAAATTAATTAAAATCTAAAACGGAAAGGTGGTTTGGAGTGGTGTAAAAGATTATTCACACGCTCATCATATACTATGGACTGTAGCAGTGCGTTTTGTTTTGGTCCCAATACTTTTGTTTTCATCGATCAAGTCCTTTAATTACAAAATTGATAGCCAATTATTTTCTATTTGTTGACTACAGAAAAATAGAAATAAAAAGGACCATGGTACTGGAATAGGCAACCAAAATAGGTGGTATGTTCGAAGTTGATGTGAAAAGTTCAATCCATTCCTCTACTTTTCAAAATGATACCTTTTTGGTCCCTTGATTTTATTTTCAAATTCAGTTTTGGTACAAAACTTTAATTTTTTTTATATTTCAGTCTTTGATTTGAGAGAGAGAAAGAGCACCATTGAATTCCAGTGTATTAAAAGAAAGTCACTGTTATCACCAATCTCAACTATAAAAATAGTTGATCTTGGTGTCCACATGTTCCATTTGACGAAAAAAATTTTGTGGTGCTTGTTTAAAGTTTTAATATTGCTGAAAAAAATAGATCAAAGTCAAGAAAAAAAAATTATCATGGTTTGATTTCATGTTTTTGGATTTTTTTTTTGGTTTCTTAAGTTTTGAGGGTGTTTGTAAGGTTTATATATATATAATAGGTTAAAAAAATGAATTTGTAGGGTAAAGGCTTTCCTTCAATTTTCTGGCCACCACTATAGCAACGAAAATCTAAGTAGATAGAAGACAAGTTGTGCGATTATCTTTATATATATATATATATATATATATATATATATATATATATATATATAATTAGGAGTGGTCCACCCCTAAAAAGAAAAAAAAATATACAAGGCTAAGGCGCGGCGGTCATGGCTCCCTTTTAGCCTTTTTTTTTTTTAAATAATTCTATATTTAGGCAAAAAATAAATTTAAGAAAAATTTTATTAGACCCGGTTGAGTTTATTACCCAGATCACAGGTTCCACGGATTAAGTCACAACATCCGGGTTGTTAAATTTTTTTTTTTTGTTTATATGCATTCTTTGTCCCTCAATTTACAAAAAAAAATAAAATTCAATTGAACCCTTTGTCATCAATGATCTTTTTTTTTATGTAACTAAAATAATAATAATAAAAATATAATTTCACCATTTGTTATCATTTAGCTTAAAAAATTTATGCCTGCTTCTGCTACCTTAGTCCCATGTGCTACCATGGAGAAAAAGTTTGATGAGACGATTCCAACGACATCAAAAAAGACATTGGGTCCTGAATGAGGTCATATGCAGTACCTCAACCTTGGTGGTCTTTTCACACGCTGGTGCATGAAATTCAAGCGCCAAAAAATTTGTTTGTTATTCTTTTATTTTTATTCCACCCCAGTTCTTTTATGCAGATTCAATTTAGTCACAAATTTAAAACTTTTTTTATTTGGTTTCTAATTTTTTTTTTATAATTCTTCAATTTAATCCTAGATTTCATCCAACCTGTGACTAATTAAGATATATCAGGTAAGAGAGTAAGAGATAAGAAAAGAATGAGACATGTTTCCCAAACAAGTTACCTAATTGAGATCATGTCCATGACTCGGTTTATGAAACTTAGGTTGAACTAGGTTGATATAATATGAAAATTGTACCAGATTGAGATCACATATTTGGTGGTCTTGTTTAACTAAACTAGCTTATACATGTTGACATTCACAATACCCTAAAATTGTACCGTTTCATTTTTACTTGGACCAAGTATATATAAAAATCCCCATCACCTTACTTTTCTGATTGGCGCATCGCCTTCACGAAGAAATCCTTTCATTTCCAGAAGAAAAATGTGCTGACTCTAGCTATCTGATTAATTATATGCTGCAGGAGTCTTAATTTCTAAATTTCTTTTCGATCTAAACCACAAATTCAAGACTATATTATAACATATATGAAAAGATTGATAACATAATTTAGGTACATATTGCAATCACAGCTGATAATTGACATCATTCTAGCTTTCTTGCACCAAGGGCGCCACCTGCGGACTGTTTTGCGAGGTTAGTGTCCTGTGGACGGGTGACTGTTGCCAGCTTTTAAATTCCTAACCCCTCTTTTTATGTAACTTATATTTCTTTTATATTTTTTTGTGTTCAATTAGGTTCCATTCTATTAGAATTTTAGGACAAACAATAAATATTAAAAAGAAAGAACTGTATTTAGTTAAAGAGACATAAATAAAGATAAAAAAAAATCTATTTCTAAAACAATTTTAGAATAAATATCTTTATTTTCAAAACAAGAATTACAATGTGACTTTTTTTTTATTTTTACTATCTCTGTTTATTTTATCTCATGATAATAATCATGCACTATTTTAATAATATCTTGATATCTTTAGTTTTTCTCTCGAGAAAAAAAAGAGAGAGAATGCAAACAATATATATATATACACACACTAAAATTGAGAAAGAAAATTCTAATTCTACCCATCATTCAAATACTTTATTTATTTAACAATCACATGCGAAAAATTTATTTAATTGATATTATCTAAGTGATTTTGAAAAACTACTAATTAACTTTTTTCTCAATCTTCCCTTTTCATATTTTTTAAGAACAACTATCAAGATATAAAAAACACAAAAATAAGTAAAAATAAGCTATTTTATAAATGTGATGACAAGTCATGCAACAATAGCTTTATTTACCCGTGCAAACCTAGTAATCAATTTAAATTAAATACAAGAGGGGGGAGGAGGCGGTGTTGCGATATCGCGATCGCACAAATTAATTAACCTAACTTCAAACACAACACACAAGATAGTATAGAGCAAGCAAGGGGTCGATCCCACGATATAGATTCAAGTCTGATTTTTATGCTAGATGATATACAATTTGGGAGGGTTTGGACGTTATTTAGGCTAAAGCAAAAGAAAACAGAAAACTATCAAACAAAATTTAATAAAATCAGAAAATTATCAAGATAACAAACCTTGGTTGCAAGCACACATCCACCTACAGAAATCAGAACTGATCATGGAAACGAAACATCAATTTATATTCTGAATATTTATTTCTTCTTAACATTGGTTAATTAACGGAACCGCCGTATAACTAACCCTAACCATCAAACAACCACAGTGTCCGCACTAGTAATTTAATTCAATGGAAGCCTTAAGAACTAGATAAGTTAATTAATCAAGAAAACATAACTGTTTGCAGTCTATGTTTGATTTGATTGAATGTTCTCCCTAAGAGTAATAACGTAGATCCGCCACAATTATTAAACTCAGTTGCTTCACAAGTTCATATACCACAACTCCGGTTTTGATTTTAAACTTAGCAATATATTGTCTATAATAATAACTTAGAGTCCGCTCTAGCAATTAAATTAAACAATCATAGGAAAAATAAGCATAGGAGAACAAACATATTCATCATATAAACTGAAAAGAAAAGGTAAAATAAATCTCACAGTTCTTGAAATTCGAAGGTTTCCGTGTCCTTGCAACCAAGAAAAAGAGTTTAGCCTTGCATGTTTGTTGAACAACTAATCAAAAAGAAGGAAGAATACATAATTTCAAGTTTCTTAGAGGAGGGGGGGCGTTTTTCTCCTCTTAGCTGGCTGCCCCCTTTCTCTTCTCTCATTTTTTTTTATATCCTAGGAAACCCTAGTCTCTATTTTACAAAATAGTCCTCCCTTAAGTAGACTATTTATATTTAAGTACTTCAATAACTATTTTCCTAAAAAAAGAGAAATAGCCTTGCATGAAATCTTCAAGATTTGACTTAGAGGAGCTAAATTGCTGAAATAAAAACTTGGATGTCAGTTTAGATACTTCGAAACGTAATTTGAACTCGTTTCTTCACGAAACCTGTTTGCTGGCAGCATTCAGTTGTCATCTTTAAAAAATAATATCTCCATCATATGACATCGTTTTTGGCTGAATTTTGGAGAGTTTATATAAATTTGAGTAAGGAATCCAAAAAAATTGATTTTGCATCAATTGAACTTCTGTAGCTCCAGATATTCAAGTTAGAATGGCTAAAAGTCAACACTGGCAGATTGCGAGATTTGACTTTGAAGGCTGCGATTTCCATGCTCTTCCTTATTTTATTTTCTTGCCTTAGATGTCCAGAAAGGTATGGATGTTATCTTTTGAATCACTTCATTTCAACCTCTAGAGCTCACGCTCTGCACAAAACATCGACTAAAGGTCAAATCTGCCAATTATCTCAAATTTACTCCTTTTTGCATCTTTCATCCAAAAGTGCCTTCAAACCATAAAACAAAGAATATCAAGGCATTTTATATATAAAACATAGGCAAAACACTAGTTAAAATATGGGTGAAACTATCGAATAATATGGTTGCATCAGGCGGTAATGATATCAATTGAATACTAGATGGTAATGATATCAATTGAATACTAGATGAAGTGAAGAAAATGAATGATGAATTACATAGAGTTTGGATCAAGAATCATAATATGGATGTTAGCTTTGAAAGTGCAAAGTTGTTGTTGATAGCTAATTTCGTATGTAAATCCCGAGATAATCAAGGCTGGATTAAATTAAAGAAAATAAACTAAACCAAAAAGAAGTGGGGGTAAAACTAATACAGTTAAAGAAAATGGGGCCTAAATGCAAATAAAAATAATTATAGAGCATAAATACTACTCTTCTTACCAAAAACAAATCTGCAACTATCGGGAAAAAAGAAGAGAGGGAGTTTTGGTATCTATTTTTACAGATCAAGAGAGAAACATCAAATTTCAAGAACTCATCCAAGATTAAGGGTTATAGGTAAAAATAAACACTGATGGGCAAGGGATTAACAAGAAAAAATTGAGCAAGAAGAGAAAAGAGGAGGGTCAGCTGTCATTAGAAAGAAAAGGAGGGATCAAGACCTTGATTGGTACCAGATAAGATATTCTAAACATGGTCTTATGAGTTATTTTAAAGTCGATTATGAATTGATGCCTGAATGTTAAATTATAGATTTGAGTTCTATAACTCCAGATATAGTTAAAAATCTGAAGAGAGGTCAAACAATAACAGTTAAAAAACGAGACAGTAAAAGTCGGACAGTAACAGTCCAAGTGTTTGTTGATGAGCAATTTTGACCATCTTAGAGGCAGAACTAGGTTCTCCTTAAATCATAGAACTTGTAGCCTCATGTCTTAGCTTTCCAACGAGACTAATCTCGCTTGAATCGGAGTTTTATAACTCCAGATATAGTTAAAAATCTGAGTAGAGGTCAGACAACAACAGTTGGACAGTAACAATCCAAGTGTTTGTTGATGAGCAATTTTGACAATCTTAGAGGCAGAACTGCGTTCTCCTTAAATATAGAACTTATAGCCTCATGTCTTAGCTTTCCAAAGAGACTAATCTCACTTGAATTGGAGTTCTATAACTCCAGATATAGTTAAAAATATGAGGAGAGGTCAGACAGTAACAGTTCAAAAACGCGACAGTAACAGTTGGACAGTAACAGTTCAAGTGTTTGTTGATGAACAATTTTGACTATCTTAGAGGCAGAACTGAGTTCTCCTTAGATCATAAAACTTGTAGCCTCATGTCTTAGCTTTCTAACGAGACTAATCTTGCTTGAATCAGAGTTCTATAACTGCAGATATAGTTAAAAATCTGAGGAGAGGTCAGACAGTAACAATTCAAAAACGAGATAGTAACAGTTGGACAATAACAGTCCAAGTGTTTGTTGATGAGCAATTTTGACTATTTTAGAGGCATAATTGAGTTCTCCTTAAATCATAAAACTTGTAGCCTCATGTCTTAGTTTTCCAACGAGACTAATCTCACTTGAATCGGAGTTCTAAAACTCCAGATATAGTTAAGAATCTGAGGATAGGTCATACAATAACAGTTCAAAAACGAAACAGTAACAGTTGGACAATGATAGTCCAAATATAAAGAAAGGAATGATAACTGGGGTTGGACAAAGAACGATAATAATAATGGGTGAAATGAGAAAAACATAAAATATTAATAAATTACTGAAAGAAAGACTTATTGGTTGTTGATATGGTTATTATAAAACATGTCCTTAAGTGAGGAAAATTTATGAGATAAAACTGTGATTTGCAGGAGGGACCACAAGCATGGTGCAACAGCAGCAGCAGGAGAGCATGAATAAAGCTTCTATTGCAGGTAGGTGAATCACACCTTTACCTTCTAGTTAAATTCCATGATTTAATATATATTATCGATGTGAAATGTGAATTACTGAATGTATGTATACTCAAGGGGAAAGGTTGTTATGTGAATTGCTAAGTGATGAAATTATCACTAACAAATGAAATATAAGAAGTGTGATTTGAGGCGTAAACTAGCATACATTTAGTGTATGTTAGGATCCCGGGTAAGGGGATCGCCACGTTTGGACTAACATACATTTAGTGTATGTTAGGATCTTAGGTAAAAGGGATCACCATGTTTTGGCTAGCATATATTTAGTGTATGTTAGGATCCCGGGTAAGGGGATTACCATGCTTTGGCTAGCATACATTTAGTGTATGTTAGGATCCCGAATAAAGGGATCACCATGTATTGGCTAGCATACATTTAGTGTATGTTAGGATCCCGGGTAAGGGGATCACTTTACATTGACTCCTACGGGATGATGATGATGATACTAGTGAAAGGGGTATCGGTAATGTGTTAAACAAAGATAATCATGTTTGATCTTATAAAGTCTTAAATGGAGGTTAATAGTAAAAGAGGGAACAAATAATAATAGTTGAATAAGGAAGAGGTTATAATGAAAACCAAAAAGGAGAAGTAAACAAAATATGAATGCATGTTACCCTGTTGAAATTGTTAGATATTCGTGTTGGTATATTTATGTGATATTCACCTTTCAATAATATGTATTTTGTTTCAGGATCATCGCATGCACGACAGGAGTAGATCCTAGCTTATGTTCCCTTCTTGTAATTTAGGTTCTAGGGGGTATACCCTTGTATTTTGTAAACATGAAAATGTTTGTATAACTTAATTTGTATAATTAATGTTTAAACTTGATTGAATGAACTTAATCTCTGTAGTTCATATAACCATTTTTCATGTCTATGTATTTATATTTTTTTTATCCATCCATAATGATATTTTATTATATAATGTATATCATGAATATTGTGGGTAATAGGTGTGAGAATATTTGTGGAAATTGAAACCCAAGTTGATTAGGTCGGGATTAAATTATGAGATGCGAGTTATTAGAAGTGTAAACAGGTTACATGTCGATAACTTGGGACCTTCTGGATAGGGAGGACTCCGTCGAATTTTCGATAGATTTTAATATGAAAACCATATATATATATATATATATATATATATATATATATATATATATATAGATAAGGGACAAAAATTATTTTATTTTCGGTTGACATGAGAGTGTTGTTTTTATCCCGGAATGGGGGATGTTACATAGTGTGTGTCATAATAATGTTCCTAACTACAATATTGTTCATGTTGAACAAATAAAATGAAATACATGTATTTCCTTATTAACAAAATTCAAGAAACATAAATATCATTTATAGGAAACGCTTGCACATCAAGGAAGTAAATATCCATAATTTCAACTTGTCATAATAGCCACAATGATCCACAATATTTAGTTCTCGTTGCTTTAAATAGTAAAAAAAAATGAATAATTTTGTTCTTCATCAAACTTCAATCAATGTATGCTAGTTTGGGTGTTGAGATAAAAAAATAATGCTAGCACTAGTTTGAAATTTTGAAGAACATTGTTTAGTAATTTCATAATTTTAAACTAATTGAAGTAGTCTGCATATTTAAAAACCTAACATATGTCTATGTTTGAGAGGAGGATTGCCTAGCGGCACTTCTTCTATCTTTACTACCTCTCCCACCTCTAGAACCTTTTGAAAGACTAACCCTCTTAACAATTATGTCTATCTAGGAAGTCTTTTAAAAGACTCATGATCTCCTTCAACAAACTTATTGGACTTTGTCCTAGCTCTCCATAATTGTATTGGGTGTGATATGCATTCATGGACAAAACAATGACAAGTAAATTATGTTACATGAAACCACATACTAAAACACAATCAAATTATGCATGTCTAAGTTATCATATGTTATTTTCCACTAATTGAACTATTTTTTCATAGTATTTTCTACAACATTAACATGAGAGCACAATAGAGTGTCAAATTAGCTTCTATGAACAGTTGGACACAATATTCAATTTGTTTTTTTTAATGGTTCCTAAATAAACATGCCTAATTAGGCCATATAATAATTAAAGAAAGTTAATAAAAAGGTTCAATCTAACAATTAAACATGTTGTAGGTAGATATTAGAAAATTAAGGTTTCGTGAATAGTAACTATAACATTCAAATTGTTTTTTTTTAATTCTTTATGGTTTCCAAAGAAATATGCCTAATTAAGTTAAACAATGGTTAAAACATTAATGGGAGTTTGAATGTTATCAATTGAATAACCAACCTTGGATTTTTTAGGGAATAACTTTTCTACAATAAAAAAAATTTAGATTTTTTTTGTTAAGTTGAGTAAAAACAAACTATATTGTAATGAATTAATGATTTTTTTTTATCAAAACAAAATTCACTAAAGAAAACGATTGTAATATACTTGTAGGTATTGTTGAATTCCAAACTTTGATTTGTGTTGCTTTTGAGAGATAAGATATGTTAAAAGAGAGGGAGTGTGATTTATCATTTCCTTTTGTTCTCTCATATATTGTATATGTGAGTAATTTACTTATTTTACCATTTTTAGAATTTCTGATTTACTAATTATATAAAGTGTAATTTCTAAAAGTATGGAGGTAAAGTAAAAAGATGATCAAACTATAGGAGTTTTGTTTTAATTATTTATTATTTTCATTGTATTACTTCCTCAATTATTAAGATATTTTAGGTTTCAACGAGTTTTGAGCGAGTCTAATACGCATTTTAAAAAAAATATACATAACTTTTATATCGAGCAAATATATTATCAAATTATTCTTAAGACCTAATTATACAGGATAACTAGCATATTGGTTGTTTTTGTTTTCAGATCTAAATTAGATCTAGAAGATATTGTTTTAGAATTTTCTTTATTTTTCTTGTTTTTTTTGGGTTCTTTTTCTTTTTAGATTATGGCTTTCAATTTAATTATGATTGAACTAATTATGATATTTTTCTTGTATTTAGACAATCTTGCATGCTGTTTTTTTATAAGAGAATTTTGTGATTTTTTCTTACAATGGAGCTGTAGAGAGTCAAGTGAAATCCAATACATGAAATAATTTCATTTTAGGCAACATTATTTTGGTAAAGGCCGTAAAGCTAGAGAAATCACTACTCCAAGGCATGGAGGGGGAGATCAATCATAAATGTCTACACTGTAAAATTGTTTTTTATGGAATATAAAAAAATACATATATGGTAGAATTGTAACTATAAAATACGATTGAAGTCAAAATGCATATATTTATTTCATACAATATAGGGTGGTGAGAAAAGATATATTTTATATCATAAAGAGGCTATAATTGGAGATAATATTATTTTTGGTATAAAAATTCCTATAAAAATTACTAGATCTTTCTATATATATATATATATATATATATATATATATATATATATATATATATAGTTAAAGGTTGTAATCTTAAGTTTCATAATCTTAGTTTCTTTCTCTATCATTTAAGGCCATAATATTTTTGGGATCGGCAAACTCTATCCACACTATGCACTGCATGGATTTCAAATTTTGAGAAAGACAGTAAAAATATAATTACGAAAGAGTTATTATCTCCATTATAAAGTCTACGAATAAAAGGGAAAAACAATCATCAAACATTACACATATGATGTTTTTTGTATTGAAAAAATAAAATAAAATTCACTAAATGAATCTCATTTTTCATTTAATATTTTAGTAAAATTACAAATTAAATACACCAAAATACCTAGGTAAAACACTATCGCAATAAACCTTTTTTTTTCTTTTTTTTTAATTGCAGCCTTTTATACCCAAATTAATCACTAAATTTTAAAATTTGTTAATAAAATAAAAAATTCAAAAACAGAGGATCAAATTGTAAAACAAAGAGAAATCTCATGGTCAATCTCATATTTTTTCATTTTTGTTCTTGATTATTTTTTTCAATTGTATCCTTTTATACCCAAATTAATGACCAACTTTTAAAATTTGTCAAGGAAAGAAAAAACTCAACAAAAAAAGACCAAAGTGTAAAACAAATTTGCTAGAAAAAGATATGTTTAATCCAATTACTTTTCTTTTTCTTACTCTGTAGTCAGAAAGTTGACGAATGACTATTTTTCAAAAACAAAACTCGACGTTCTTATTGTCAACAAGTTTTATTTAATGAGGGGAGCTTGATGATTGGTTTTTTCCCCTATAAACATGCCTGAAGATAGATCAAGTTTCATTTATTTTTTTGATTAAGTTGATTTTTGTTTTGTTTTGTTTTGAGTGATTTTGAGTTGTTTTGAGGTTAATAAGTGATTTATAAAGTTTTTTAATGGTGTTTTGAGGTATTTTCATGTAATAACAGCCTGAAAATGGGTTTTTGAGGTTTAAGAAATTAGACCTCAATTTTTCATTCGCTGGAGGTGATGAGAAAAATATATTAGGAAGCGACATTTCACCTACAATGGAAGGCAACCTATTGCTTGCTTAAAAAAATAAGAGTAGATGACTCGCTTGAGAAAGAAATAATAAAAAAAAGGTGCGGGTCAAGGCTTTTTAAGTAAGGCTAGACTTGTGGGCTTGACCCAACTTTTTAAATATTTTTATCCATTGAATTAGCTTTTATTTTATATTAATAGTTTTTTTTTTATATTAATGTGGTTATTTTTTTTTCAATTTTTAGTGAAATGATATTTTGAAGAAATTAGTTTGACTTGTCTTGAATTTTTTTCTACTTATATTTTATATGGATTAGCTATATTTGTATAAAGTTCTTATAAAAATAAAAATTCTTTGTTATAGCAACAATGATTAAACACTAAGATAAAATGATTGAAAATATTCAAAATAAAAAGTCAGTGATGTAAAATATTTGCATGCACATTTATTTTTTATTTTTACCATGAAGATTAGCTTTATGCTTTAATATTTCATTAGTGTTAATAACATTTTTTTTTATTATTATTTATGAGTTCATATATTTCTTAATTTATTTTATAAAACATAAATATCATCTTTTTATTTCTCAATTAAAAGAAATATGTTAAGAACTAAGTTTTATAATTTGTTTAAGTTTTTCTTTTATAATTTCTCAATTAAAAGAAATATATTAAGAACTAAACTTTATAATTTGTTTGAGTTTGTCTTTTATAAGGTTATCATATTTGTAATATTAAATTGATGCTCGATTTTTCACGTGTCTATATTTTTATCATATAATTAAATAAAAAGAAGTTTAACAAAAAAAGAAGTTATTTAACCTAATGGAGTTCATGACTCAAGTCGCGGGTTTGATAAGTTATTCTTAGTCGATCTAATATGTTGTTGTCTCAGTTTAAAAAAATAATATCATCTTAAAACTTCATTAAAAATCAAACCATGTTTTTATTGGTTTTTCCAAGTTGTTATTAAAAATCAATTGGATCACGTCGAAACAACTTCAAGAATGTTTGATTTGAAGCTCAGATTAGTTAAGGAGTCGGGTTAGAAGGTTTCAAGGTTAACTCAATGGATCAAGTTTAATGATATTGTTAAAGAGTTTTCCAAACCTAAACATTTTTTTTAACATTCACATAACACGATGGATCGGCTAATTATCTATATTATAGCATCTTCATACACTTAATTATAATCATATTAATCTAGTATTTTCTGTAGGATTGAAAAAGAAAGTATGAACTTCATGTTCGTTCTCGACGGCAGCCACTAGCGAGGTTCCAGAGAAATCTGAGCCACGGAAAAGAAGTAACGCGTATCAAAATTGGCAATATATAAGACTTTGATCAGGATAGCATGTACAAAAGGAAAAAGAATAAATATAGAGCATAATATTCTAATAAGCTCTACGAGTCACCACCGTAGTACTCCACATTCCCAGATCACTATCAATTGGGTGTATAGGTGCAGCAGATGCATCCGTGACAGGGATCTTGGCTCTGTGAGAAGCTGCCACTTGGAAAGCCAGGAAGATCTTAGAGGCCACAGCCCACCATTAATTTATCTATCATAAATAATTTGATGGTGGGCAGCTACCCGACTCCTGTGAGCCTTCTTAATGTGCTGTTTATGTCTGGTCTGCATGTTTCTCACGAGCCGGCCTGCAGCATCAAATTAAGGGAAAGCAAGCCCAGAAATGAAAGTAGTATTAACGTGACAATTGCGTGTAATCTCTGAAACTGAAAGCTTTCAGATAGCCACTCCATTTTTTATGATTTATTATATTGGAGGGCAGGCAGCAGGCTACTTTTTGTATAATTGGTTGACAATGATACTGGGAATCCACGACAATGGAGTTCGTCATGGAGATGCTACAACAGGGATGCTTCGAGTATATTATATGGTTTAAGGATTTTTAATCTTTCAGAATTCAAGTTGCCACAATCATATTACGATCCTTCTGCTTCACCCCCTTCTCAATGGCTTATCTTTAGTGAAGAATAAGATAAAGTTTTGTTCATTATTTTGCAAAGCAAGCCGTTTGACAACAAATGGTGAATCTTGTTCATTGGCTAAGACGTCAGATAGAAGAGCAGTTTACGTGACAAATCCTGGGCCGATGACTTTACTTGTCTTGCATTTTAATTCTTTATTTCTCAAGAGAATAGAAATTCAATTTCTTTTATCCCCATGCATATGCACGCGTGCATCCTTGTAGGGCAATCCTTGTTCAGACAGGGTCCGATTTAAATAGTCACCCAACCTCCGAACTACATGCTGTCCTGAATTTGGGTGACCATTTGCATTTTAATAATCAAATCTCTGGTTAAGTTGTCCTTCAGGAGGAGAAAGTTGAAAATAACAGCTGGCTTAAACAATGCGGTAGCCATCCTTCTCTATTTATTTATATAAGTAGACTATAGTAAGATTAGAGCACTACACAAGATGAAAGCTATAAGCTATACAAGGTAAGTATAATTGCTATAATATACATCCTATAATTAACACTTCCTATAATATGCCCCTTTCAAGCTAAGGGCTGGGACTTCACACGAACCTTGAGTCGAAAATGAGTAAAAGAAGCATTAAGAAGTGGCTTTGTAAGAACATCAACAAGTTGATCATTGGATAGAATAAAATGAATTTGAATTTTTTTATTCGTAATTTTATCACAAATAAAGTGATAATCAACCTCAACATGTTTAGTATGAGCATAAAAGATTGGATTCTCATACAAATAAATAACACCTAATTTGTCACGCCAAATGATAAACATAGAAATAAGAGTAATCTGTAAATCTGACAACAGATAATAAAGCCACAAGACATTAGTAGTACCATAAGCTAAAGTCTTCTATTTTGCTTCAGTAGAAGAGCGAGCAGCAATTTGTTGTTTGCCCGATTTCTAAGAGATATGAGTAATGTTGAAATATACAAGATAAGCACTAGTCAACTTATGATCATTAACACTATCAACATCAATAAAACCATTAAGAGATAAAGATGAACTACGAGTAATATATAAACCATAAGAGTGCGTACCATTCAGATAACCAAAAATACATTTAACGACAACCCAATAAGCATCGGTAGGAGCATACATAAATTGACATACTTTGTTCACAAAATAACATATATTTGATCTAATAAAAGTGAGATATTGAAGAGCATCAAGAATTTGACAAAAACATGTAGGATCAGAGAACAAACTGTTTGTCATCATATCTAGCTTTGAGGAAGAAGCAAGAGTATCAATAGGTTTACATGATGACATACTTACTCTATGAAGAATATTAAGTGTATATTTATATTGTCGTCGTAGCATGAGATCCATACTAGTAGGTTGAATTTCAATCCCCAAGAAGTAACGAGCAACACCTAAATCTCGAAGCTTGAACTTTGAGCTCAACAATCTAACCAATCATTCAAGTAAGACCAAACTACTTCTAATAAGTAAAATGTCATTAATATAAATAAGAAGATAGAAGATGTTGCTTCCCACAAACAAAATGAATAAAAATGTATTAACCTTGTAGGCATGAAAGCCAATGGATATAAGGTAATTATTAAGCCAAGTATACCAAGTCCGAGGAGCTTGTTTTAAACTATATAGATACTTATAAAGTCGACATATATGAGAGGAAATAGTAGGATAGATAAAACCAAGAGGTTGTGGTATTTACACTTTTTTTTGTGAAGTGTCCCATTAAGAAAAGCATTATAAACATTGATTTGGTTAATTTGTTAGCCTCTAAAAATTGTAATAGTTAGAACTAAACGAACAATGTTAGGTTTAACCACAAGACTTAAAGTTTCTAAATAGTCAATGCCTTTACATTGAGTAAAACATCTAGCAAATGAACTAGCCTTATATCGCTCAATGCTACCATCAACACACCGCTTAATTTTATACACCTAAAAGACTATCAACCATATTTATAAGTACCATTGCAAAGTAATGCTTGAATTTTAGCCTGCATAACTTGATGCCAATACATATGTTTGCCTCAAGAAAAGTATAAGGTTCATGATCACTAGGAAAAGTTACTCATGATGTATAGGTGGTAGGGGAAGTTGAAGATGCTGATAGACTTGCTGTTTTGGGCTGTCAAAGAACCATATGATGCTATCAATGTACTGAAAAGGTAGAGGAAGGGTGGAACTTGAAGCCTGTTGAATAGGGTAGTTGGATAAATCAACAACCAAGAGAAAACCATAAGGTGATGAAGTTGAGGTGGTGGAAGATGATGAACCAGATATGGAAGCAGACTGGGCAGCAACATTATAGGAGATTGAGATTAGCATCCCTGAAGGGACATAACCTAAACTTAAAGAATGGTAAATAGATAAAGACGCATGTGGTGATAAAGGAGCAAAACTAGAAGGCACGGTTGAAGGGTCAAGTGAGGGAGGTATCATGAGTAGTGAGTTAGATTTAAGTGCTAAGAAAGTAGTCAGAGAAAAAAGGTGTGTAGTGGAGTTTGACGAAGGTGAAGGCGTGGGAAAATTAGCTATATGGCCAGAGTTGTCAAATGAAAAAAGATGTTCATAAGATCTTCCATGACAAGAAATGTAAATTTTTTGAGATGACATGTTAAGACAACTATAACCCAGATGAGAAGAGTTATAGCCTAGAAAGACATATAGAATGGAACGAAAGTCTAACTTATAAACATTATATGGATGAAGAAAAGGAAAACAAAGACACCTAAAAGTACGCAAAAAACTATAATCAGGAGTATGGTGGAATAGACATTTAAAGGTTGATTTATTTTGTAACACAAAAGTAGGCATACAATTAATGAGATACACAGAAGTTTCAAACGCATAATTTCAAAACTATAAAGGTGCTTTACACTAACCAAGAAGAGTACGACTAATTTTGACTATTTGCCAATGACGACGTTTAGTAGTGCCATTTTATTCATGAGTATGTGGACAAATTAATTGGTGGTGAATACTAATTTTCTGAAAGAAACTATGTAATTTTCTATAATCACCACTCCAGTCTCTCTAGACAGATTTTATTTTGCAAGAAAATTGCTTTTCCACTTGAGCTTGAAAGCGATGAAAAAATAGGAAATACATCATATTTCACAACAAGAGGATAAAATCATATATATTTTGTATGAGCATCCACAAAAATGACAAAATAACAAAAGCCATAGGAAGAAAATATAAGAGTGGGGCCCTAAACAACATTACTATAAATTAAATCAAGAGGAGTAGAAGTTCTATGACCTGTAGGTCCTAATGAAAAATGCAATGATTTTTCTAATAGACATGCTTGACATTGAAAATTGAAACGTCTAGAATTGCAAGAAACTTTATTATTTGAATCTAAGAAACTTAAAACACGAGGAGTAGAATGACCCAATCAACAATGCTAGATATCACCAGATGTAGATACACAAGCATACCAAAAATCTTGAGGAACAGACATTGTAGAAGACTTAGATAAAACTTAGAGACCATCTTTACTCTAAATGAAAATGAGCACTGTCTTGGTTATGAGGTATTTAACATAAAACATAAATGAGTGAAATTTTAAAAACATTTTATTTTCAAGATAAAAACTTCTGAATAGATCATAATGGTTTTTTTTTTAATTTGAGGCATATATAGAACATTAGAAAAAATAAAGGTTATTTTCGATGTGTATAATTTAGTATCAGAAGTATGAAATATGATAAGTCCTTTACCATTACCGACATGCAATTGATTAATACCAAGATAAGGTTCTAAACCAGTCTTGCTTGCAATATCGAGATCGACATATTGATTTGCACCTATGTTTAGAAACCAATCAACATAACTTGTTGTGGAAATATTGCTAAGAGGTTGGTTGGCATTAACTTGTAACCTGTGACTATGGAGTTGGGAACGTTGCTGAGCCAAGTGATAAAAAACACACCATAGTTGGCACCTAAAAAAGACTGTGTATTAGACCACTGATTTGATGAAGGGGAACAATTACCTTGCTACAATTGTGTTGCTGCCAGTTGTTGTTGTTAGGACCACTTTTCCCATGGTAAGAACTATTACCACTATTAAAATTTTTGTTGTTGTTTTTCTTGAGCAAGCCACAATTAAAACTACCCCTACCACTATGAGAATTATAGCTACTATTATGAAAACTAGAGGACTGTTCATAAGATGAGGAAAACTGATGTTGGACAATAAAAGCCGAGGAGGGCTAAGTTGGTGCAGGTAGCAACGGAGTAGTAACAGAGCTTTCAATGGATTGTAGGGAACTTTTATAAAGAAACTCATTGGTGAGGAGGTGACTGTGGAGATCAATGTAGGAAATAGGGTCAACCTTGGTGGATAAAATGGTCATCAAGTCCTTGAATTCACCGTGAAATCTACGAAACACATATAAGTTGAAATCTTGTGACCCGAGTCATTATACACAAAGCATATGCATGAAAAAAAATCGTGAAGCTTAATCCCTAACAAATCAAACGTTGAAGGATGAAATTGAGAAAAAAAATTATTTATACAAAATGATCCTAAATAGAAAATGACAATTAAAAGAATGAGGATAAAAAATAAAATTAGAGGGTAACTAGAAATTTTTTATTTAAGGGTGAAATTGAAAAGAAAAATAACTTTAACAAAATGACAAAAAAATCAAAATAATAAGGAGCAAACTGGAAAAAATAATATACCATAAATTTAGATTGAATGATGAAATTAAAAATAAATAAAACTTTTACAAAATAGCCAAGGAAAAAAAATCAAAAGAATAAATGCTAAATTAAAATATAATATATGATAACTTGAGATTGAAAGATGAAATAAAAAATAAATAAAACTTTTATAGAAGGGCAAAGAACAAAAAATATAAATCAAAAGATGAAGGATCAAAGTTTAAATATCAACAAAAAAAGGAGCAATTAGAAATTTTCAAGGGGAGTAGAAAAAAAAATAGAAGAAATCATGGCCAACGAGAAGTTGCTCCACCACCATTGCGACGCATCACCTCAACCATGAAGAGGATGTGATGACACATCAAATGATATGACTGAAGGGTATATTTGACCATAAAGAGATGTCACGTGCATTGCCCTAAATTTGCTGGTGCCTTCCATTCATTAACGCATGCGCTAATAACCTTTTCAATTTAAATAATAGTTAATACATATTAAAAGATTAAATTACCCTCAGTCTACTTGGTAATAACCAAAAAAAAAAAAAAACAGGCCCCTGTACACACCACAGTTGTGGTGCCAACACTTTTAGTGGAGAGAGGCCCAAAGTATACGAACTTCGAGATTAAACCATTTTCGCTTGCTTGGCTCAATATATGGATTTTACAAAAAAAAAATCTGATTTTAAAGGAATAATGTAGGGTTTTTCTTTGTATTTTATAATGTATAGTTAAGGGTTAAAACAACGAGAAAGATCTAATTAGACCTTTGATCGGTAGTGCAATTTCTCAATGAGGTGGTGTTAGAATTACTGGAGATTACTTGTGTTAAAATTATTTGCACATAGTGATATATAATTAGCTTTAAGGATAAATAATATAATCCTTGATATCAATGTCCTTCTATTTCTGCTGGAAGTTTATCAAAAGATAAGAATGAGATTTTCATTGCTCTAATTATTTAGAACTTTTTTTTTTTTTTTCAGATAATGGTATGAGATTTGATTGTTTTATATTTTTAACATTGCTGCAATAGTTTGTCTTATATATACATAACAAAACTATAGTTCCAAACAAAAGATAACGGCAGGTGAATGTGCAACGTCACTGCACGGAGATCCCGGTTTGAATCTCTCGGTCATTCCATCGGTAAAATCGTCTGAAAAAAATCCACGTCATCACACCGTTGCAACTTTTTAAAAATCGATGTATTCCGTAGGCAATACGGTCGGTGTATACCAACCGAATTGCCGACGGATTCTATGTCGTCGGTAATTATTACCGACAACAAAGGTCTGTCGGTATATACCAACAAAATTAAAGATGGATTTATGTTTGTCGGTAAAAATTACCAACAAAAAAATTTCATCAATGATCTTATTGATTTTCATCGATTTTCTGGTAGTTAGAAGAGGTTACAGTAATACGGTGATAATAATGATAGCAACGAAGCTTTAATTTATTATTGTTGTGAAGATGGTTAAAGTAATTAGTTAGATAATGATGTTGATGACATATAACAAGTTCGTAAATTATTTGGAATATATTAACGAATCTTTAAAAATATTTCCAACAAAATCACGCCAGATTTGATCTTCATGTTTAAGCATAAAAATTAAAACTAATTCTTCAAAAAAAAGAAAAAAACCTTATTCGTCAAATCAGCAATAAAGATATACATGAACTTTTGAGACAATCTTTTTTTGATTCGAATAGTTTGCTAGGTATAATCGGTTCAACAACACTTTTTGATTGGCGATGGTCTAGTGGGACTCCTTCGTGAGAGATAAGGGAAAGGGGGATAAGATGTCGAATTTGAGTTTTGCCTTCATTATGTCCGTCTATAAGGGAAAATAAAAAAACCTAGAGATACCATTTGTTCATTTTACATGTAGGAAACCTAATTTTATTGATATCATGATATTAATGCGTTGTCGGGTATATACATCAAAAGCGTGTCTGGCATCGTAATAATGGTTACTTTTTAAAGTGTTTTTTTATTTAGAAATAAATCAAAATAATAATTTTTTTAATTTTTAAAATTTATTTTTAACATCCGCGGATCAAAGCAATCCAAAAACACAGTAGAAAAACAAACAATGTGCAAAGAAAAATAATTACTTTGTTAGGCACGAATCAACTCTTCGAACGGCAATGGTCTTTCATTTGTCGAGACCAGACAGAGTAATTAAACATATTGTAACAAGAACTGACAAACATTTGGTTAAATAATTTGTAGAAGGAATCTCAGAGCGTGCAATGTGGATTTTTCAATTTAGGAAGACGAACGATTCAAGATCGTTTGCTTCGTAAACTAACCACCCCTCATGTGCGACCGCAAAAATCAAAGGCAGAAAAGATTGAAAATCATGGCAAGTCAAAGATGGAATGGTCAAATTACGCGTAAATTAGAATTAAGCCCATGGAGCTTGACGCTCACACGCTTTCACACAGCGTTGTTAACAAAATACAATTAGAGGGAGACAAACAGCCGCTACCCAGGGTGGCCCCAGCCTCCTCCCCCCGCCTAATGGAAGCCACTTCTCTGCCCTTGTTTTCTCTTGTTCCTCCGAGCGCACGCCCTTTATCTGCTGATGTGGATTTATTCTTTCTTTTTTCTTTTTCTGCTCGACTTTAAGATTGCCTAGAAACGATTAATATTCTAATTAGTTAAAGATTTAGAGTTTATAAAAGAAAAACTGAGACTTTCTATTTAGATGTAACATTTCTCTATTTAATTAGAGCTTTTAAAATTGAATTTAGAAAGCACATTTTAGAAATTCTTCATAGTTTTTCTTTATAAGTTTTCACTACTTTTGAAATAAAAAAAAAGGTGAAAAATATAATTTTTTTTATATATATGCAGTTTTTAAGAATGTAAAAAATTATTTTTTTTAATTTTTCCTTATATTTAGTTAGTGTCATGAATTTAATCTTTATTATAAATATAATATAAAGTTTTTTTTAAAAAATTAACAACATAATTAATAATCTTTTCACGGAATGAAATAAAATTATTATATTATACAATGACTATTATATATAACTAAGTTATGAATTTGATTTTTTTATATGAAAAACAGCTATAATCTTGGTGTGTTCTTAATTTTAGATAAAAAATCCATCTTTATTCTTAACAAATGAACATATTATTTAATTTTTTACTGAAAAAGAAAAGAAAAACAGAGAATGAAGATGAAAAATAGTTTCCATTGTTAAGCACACCCAGCTTAGTCTCTCTTGCAGCAGTACTTTCTGTCCGACCTTCGCACTGGATGGTATGATAGCGAAGAAGTACTGTGCCCTTATTTTCCCCTACAATATTATTCAAAACTGGGATCAAAATCGTGAGAGTTAATCTTTCATAAGAAATTTAATCTGAAGACATATATATCTGCCGAAAAATAAATAAATAAAAAAGAAATAAAAAAACATGTTGGACTGTCACACGTATCAAAGTCGATGTCTCCTATATATGCTCGTTGATCTCTATTTAAATCAAGTACATGAAATTAACCGAAAGTGTCAACCTAGTCTTAGATTATAATATTAATTACCTCTCCCTCGCTCTCCGCCACTCCTCTCTTATGTATAAGAGGTAGCGCCTCGACCATTATCGATCATACCTTCGAGCTTCAAATTCTGGATTGATAGTTTTCTTCCTTCCTTCCTTCCTTCATTCCCTAATTATAAGCAGGAATGGTAGTTCCTTCTCCAACTCCAGCACGAACCAAAAAAACGAAGGCCTTTGGAATTCCTACTGTTGATCTCTCTCTTGATAGGTCAAACGTATCGAAACTGATCGTAAGAGCATGTGAAGAATATGGATTCTTCAAAGTTACAAATCATGGGGTCAGTAACGGGGTCATAACCAGAATGGAGGAGGAAGCTGCTCATTTTTTCTCAAAACCAGCCACGGAAAAGCACCGAGCTGGACCTGCTAGTCCTTTTGGCTATGGTTGCAAAAGTATTGGCTGCAATGGTGACATGGGCGAGCTTGAATATCTTCTCCTCCACACCAATCCTCTCTCTGTCTTTGAAAGATCCAAAACCATCTCAAATGACCCTTCAGAATTCAGGTAATTTATACATGTTCCGAATATCTTCTCTAATATTCACGTCATCGATCAATCATTCAGCAGAACTGTTAGGTATCTCGTGTGTGTGTGTGTGTGTGTGTGGATCATAAATCATGAAAATGCATTACACATATATTCATTACTGACAGGAATGATCAATTGCTGGGTAGGGAAGAAGGTTTTTAGCTTTCTGTTCCAACAATGTGATGCAGGTTCGCTGGGTTTATGCTTAGTTTGTGGTGTGCTTGATTCATTTTCAACGGGTTTTTTTATTGTATAATTTAATATTATATGATAACGGTTGCACCATTTTTAAAGAACTCTCTAGTCTTTAAATGGAACATTGGGACGGTGGGCAAGGGAATTCAATTATGAAAATGAAACGGTGGAAGATTGTTTATTGCAAATGCTTGGTATCCTAGAAAAAGACATCTTTCCTTTATCAACAAGAAATTATTACTAGTTAAATATAAACATCAATAATAGACTTCCAATTTATATTTTTTCTATTAATTTACTATACCCAAGAGTTCCGTTTACCTCATTTACTGTAATTAATATATATGTTCATCAATTTTATATATATATATATATATATATATATATATATATATATATATATATATATATATATATGAATTGAGAGACAACATAACGACTATAACTCTAAAAGTCAACCTTCTTCCTGAGACTCTTTCGAGGGTATTCAAATCTTAGAATGTGTGTTTGATATTATAATAATAGTTGTTTTTTAAAGTATTTATTAATTAAAAATATTTTAGAATAATAGTTTTTATTTTTAAAATTATTTTTGATGTTAGCATGTTAAAACAATCCAAAAATATATATATAAAATAATTTTAAATAAAAAAGTTTAACTATTCAGTAAATAACATTTAAAACGGAATTCTATAATAACTGGTTTGTTTGGCAAGCTTTGCCCACTCTAGTTGCTTTTTATTAATGAATATTTTCATAAAAAAAATCAATCATGAAAACAACCTGATTTCTTTCCGGTTCCCAAGTTGATGCTTCCAACTTGCGATTGAAGGGAAACCATGCCTTAATTAGCTCATTGTTCTGTCAACAACTATTAGCCATATGACATGTTTCTTTATATATATGTATAATTGTGGGGCCTAAAACGGTCCAACTTGACTCCTAAAACAATCTTAGGAATTACGAAGAGTCAGCACAATGTACTAAAAAGATTAAATTGTTCCCACCTTTCCCTTTCTTGAACAGGAAGAGTATCTTGAATCATTTTTTATATATTAAAATCAAGTTTTCGTTTAATTGATTTTTAATTAAACAAATCATTCGCACCCAACCATCACATTATCCATGTTTTAATTTCCAATTTTTCAAGCATAATTGCTTCAATTTTTGTGTATAATTGATGTTTTCCTCCTCGTTGCCTTCTTCTTGCTCTTCTTCTTCTTCACGAGACACATCTGCTTGTAGAAAGCATGCAGGTGTGATTACTGTCCTGCAACAGTCAATCTTGCATTATTGCACTGGCAAGAAGAGATCATAAGAATGGGTTTTATATATATCATAAGAATGGATCTTGTCGTGCTCCAAATCGAGCCTACATTGAACCAATTACATTAGGCTAGAGATACACGACATTATCATTCTTGTGTGGGTTCTTGCTAGTAATTATTGCTGCTATGATTTTAAGCTGCGTATTTTATTCTTTTTATTATATAAAAAAGAGAAAAATGGGAACAACAATTTTATTCGTAATGAACAAATATTCTGCAATTTTTTTTTTTTTTTGAGGGTGGTGAAATGTTAGTGTGCTTTTTCCTTTTTTCCTTGCTTGCTCAGTACTGGCATTGCGATTTATACAGCTGCGTGGTGAATGATTACATACAAGCGGTTAAGCAACTCGCGTGTGAGATTCTTGATCTAACGGCTGAGGGCTTGTGGGTCCCGGATAAACGTGCATTCAGCAGGCTCATCAGAGATGTCCACAGCGATTCTGTTCTTAGACTTAATCACTACCCTGCATTCGAAGAGATCATGGACTGGGACCCATCGCCTAAAACAATTGGTTTTGGCGAGCACTCCGACCCTCAAATCTTGACCATCTTGCGATCCAACGACGTTGGGGGCCTCCAAATTTATTTGCGTGATGGCTTGTGGGTCCCTGTTCCTCCTGACCCCACCGGATTCTATGTGATCGTGGGGGATGCCTTCCAGGTTCGTAACGATCAGTCATTTTCTTATAAAAATCATCTTGTGATTCGAATATTATAAATTGATGGTGTAAACATGTTTCATGAGGTGTAAGAATTCTATTGGCTTGATATATAATGCTAATTAGTAAATTCAATTCTCCTTTACCATTATTTTTAAAGAAAAGAAAACACATGCTACCAAATCTCCTCAATTAGCTGCTAAACTTTGTGCTCCTCATGGCATCGATTTCTAGGTTTTAACGAATGGGAGGTTCGAAAGCGTTAGACACAGAGTGTTGGCGAGCTCGGGGAAGCCAAGAATGTCAATGATGTATTTTGGGGCGCCACCGCTTAACGCATGGATCTCTCCGCCTCCACAGCTGGTCTTGCCACAAAATTCAAGCCTCTACAAACCCTTCACTTGGAGTGAATTCAAGAAAGCTGCCTACTCTCTGCGATTGAGAGATACGCGTCTTGACCTCTTCAAGATTCATGCCACAGAAAAAATTGCTTCTTGATTTAATTTACAAGATTTATATTAAATGTAATTGGCCTTCCGTATATAAGGGTTCCTTTCATTATCGTACTTGTTGGAGGGGATAGAAAGCATTAAGAGACAAAGAAAAGAAAGAAAAAAAGAAAAAAAGAAGCTTTTGCTGCTGTAAATAGGTCCGAACGGAAGTCGAAGGATTATTCTACATTTCCGGAAAGGCAGAGGGAGAGTTTTCTCTTTTTTCTTCTTTTTTACTTTCTTTCTCAAAGCACTTTGGTTCCTAGCATTTGTTTAGTCGTACCGTGTTGTGAATTTTTATGCCTATTCTCCCTCTTGTTTTCTTTTAATTCTTGAATATATGTTCCAAAAAACTGTCCACTTTCTTGTTATAAATATAAAATCTACGAAAGAATGTTCTTAAAAATTAACTCCTCCAACATTTTATGAATTTTTATTATTATCAATTGTTTGAAAATATGATAGTATTGTTTTTGTTAATATGAATCATAGATACATGAATCATTTTGATGTGCTGATGTTAAAAATGATTTTTATAAAATAAAAAAATATATTATTTTGATTGATTTCTGAGTGAAAAATATTTTAAAAAACAACCACAACCACACTTCCAAACAGGCCATGAAGAATATCACAACGAAAAAATAATAAAAAAAAAACACAATGATTTTATGTAGTATGATTATGTCTATAACTATGTCAACGCAAATATAGATTTTAGAGAACTTTCAAAGTCAGAATTTCAAATACTCTCAATCCTCACAACACTATATATAAATTTCTCTTGCTACCACTCTTTTAGCCAAAAAAGAGCATTCAAGATCATCCTTTAAAAATAAATAAAAATTACATAGACCTAATCACGTGTTTATAGAAAATATATCTTAATTCTAAGATATAAAATTAAGATTAGTGTAATACTAAACCTTCAAAGATTCTTTTCCTAGAAAATAATTGTAAGTCTATAAGGTATCTATTATTTATTGTGAAGTCCATGTAAATATCATGCCACATCTCAATAAATAATCTTGAAACCTCCCACGTTACTCATCAGCTGCTCTAGGTTACAATATCAATGTGATTGAGTTTGAGCCATTTTCAAAAAACTTATCTACTAAAATTAACATGTAAAATAAGACTCATTTAATATCCTTTTATTTTTTTCATTTAAATATATTTGTCATAACTCAATTTTATATATATATATATATATATATATATATATATATATATATATATATATATATATATATTAAAAAAGCACCATATATGAATTTGTTTTTCAAAAAAGCATTTTCAACATAATTTGGCCAATTCTCAGCCATTTCACCATTTTAAACCTTTCGGTTTATCATTTTCATGTTAGAAATTTTTTTAAAAAATTAATTTTTGGAAAAAAAATGAAAATCAAAGAAACAAAAAGTTTAGTGAGTATAGTAATAATTAAAGAAGAGATTAGGGACAAATATTAACATTTCAATCCATTCCCTAAGCAACTTAAAGATAAAAAGATAAGGTGAGAAAGATGTGGAAGATTGTAGAATGTGTTGAGATAAGAGAGAATAAGGAATAAAAGAGGAAATATAAGGTAGGAACTAATAAGGGAATATTATGCAGTATAAAAAAGGGAGTGAATAGCAGAGAAACAAGGGATAAATTTTTAGAAAAAAAAGAAGAAAAAGAAAGTGTGTACAATAAAAAAAGAGAAGACAAAAAAAATTAGAAGACAAAAAAAAAAAAAGCATGACAACTCTCGTTCTCTCGTTTCTCTTCATGATCAAAGTCACCCATCACTATCTTGTTGACCACCACCATCACAACCACCAATATCATCGACACTAGCCTTCCTTGTGTTAACCCGCTTTTCTCCATTACAAAAACCTATTTTCTCCTATATTGAAAAGCCCCTCTCCTCCATTTTTCATCACTGATCAAACTCCCTCTTGCTGAACACCATACTCCCTCTTGCTGAACACCATAGGAGCCAGTAGTTAAAGAAAACCTAGTTGTAACAACCATTTTAAACAGATTTAGAAGCAGTTGAACCCATGGTGGCAGCACACTACACCATTAAACAATTTTACCGACGGACTAATTCTGTCGGTGACAGGAATGAACTTTGTCGGTGAAATAATTATCGACGGCCTCACCGACAGAACACATCCGTCGGTATAACAGTCATCGGTAACTCCCATTTCCGTCGCTAATTCTATCGCAAATAAAAAAAACCCACCGACGGTCTTACAGATGGATACGCGCACGCAAAAAAGAAAGTTTCCTGCGGGAACATTACCGATGAAATAAATCCGTCTGCAATTTCAATTGTAATTACCGACGGCCTATCCGTCGGTAATTATGGCATCGGTAGTAATTGTTTGCTAACCCTCTGTGAAATACTGACAGATATTATCTGTCGGTAAATCCGTCTATATGTAAATACCGACCGAATATATCCGTCGGTAATTATGGCATGACTGGTAATTGTTTGGCAACTCTCTGTGAAATACCAACGGATAATATCCGTCGGTATGTATTTAAAATATATATAAAAAATAATTTATTAATAGTAAAAAACCTAAATAAACAAATAAAATCGGATTAAACATTAAAAATATAAAAGTAATGTTAAATAATATTCATTACAAATTTAATATGTTTAAAAAACAAAATTAAACTAGAATAGCGGCGGAGCTAGAGGAGGAGGAGGAGGAGGAGGAGGCTGGTTGTTCCCGGGACCATACGGCCAAAAAGGAGCTGCACAAGTATCGTCACCCATCTTTGATCTCATCTCCATGACTATTTGACGGAGCTCATCATAATTCGTCGAGAGTTATAGATATTGTTGTTTCAATGCAATGAACTCCTCAGACTGGGTGTTCGATACTGATGGAGAGCTTCCAACTGTTGAGACACTACGAGCCGAACGCAAGTTTTCAACCGTAGTGTTGGAGAGCCCGTAGACCCGATTTTTATCGGGTCCACCAGAAGATCCCACCTCCATCCACAAATCTGGATCGAAATCTGGATGGGTCGACGAATTGTCCCCATATCTCTCCCTCAACCAGTTATTATAGGTCTCCTGAAAATTCTGTAGGTAAAAAAATCATCAAATGCAATTCAAGATGCAATTCAAGAAAATAATAACTTACAGAATAAAATGAATGAACGAACACAACATGAAGTGCTGAGCACGGTTGTCCATGAACAGCTGCACACCCTTTTGGCGGTCTTGACTCCGCACATGCGTCTCTACAAACAGTTCCATTGGACTCGGCTCACGTCCAAGAGACGCAGCCTGTAAGGAAAAAATAAGTTGAAAGTTAAATATATTATAAGGAAGGACAAATTAATTAACGATATATTTCATTAAAATTAATCTTACCATCCGCTTTGCATGTGCGCTGAATGGGACGGATCCGCCAGTGTGCGTGGTCACCGAATCATGAATTTGCTGGTTCTGGTTGTTGGTGCCGGACTGTGAGCATCGTGAGAACCGTTCTGAGGTCATGTGCTTAATATATGTCATCTATATTTCCCCCGAGATGAAAGGCGGTTTGAATTCCTGTCAAACCGCCACCTCATTCCATCCTTCAAGACCGTTATCCCTCGCATGTCTTTTTGATTTTTTTTGGTGTCATACCAAAAATCACGCAACCTACTTTTATAGTAACAAATTAGAATTTAAAACATAAAATTATAAAACAAAAATAAATATTATTTTTGATGTTACCTAGTTGCCGCGTGATTCTCCCATACCCTCCTCACAACATTGTTGCCCGCCCTATCCCACTCAAATTTATTCTGTGTATATAAATAATTCATATAAAATAAAAATAGTACAAGATATAAAATTATAAAAATCATTTATTAAAAATAAGCTGAAAATTAAAAATTAACACCGACCTGAAATCGCTTAAACCATACATCGATATTAGGTTTCCACTCAGGATGTCTGGAAACCTGTATTCATCGAAACAATGAAATTTCCATCGACGATTTAAACGCCAATGTTATAGTCCTTGCAGCCTTAATGTTTGTGAACCTGAAATTAAATAAAAGTAGTAATATTAATTAGTTGTTCATAAACTATGTTATAAGTGTGTGTGTATATATATATATATATATATATATATATATATATATAAAACTAAAACCTAAACAAACTTACATTGAGAGGTCATCCTTCTATTGTGCCTGGTACTTGCTGGTGAATTGACCCCGCTATGAAGGCACACCGCTTCTGCGCTATGAAACTGCGCTAGAAGATGCAGCATCACAAGTTGGCGTAGATTCCTCGCCGTAATCAGCACCTAAGGATACGTCCTCCTCGCTGCTAGAAGAACTAGCTGCAACCGTCTTCTGACGACATGCTGTAGATTTCATTCTATGCATCTACACAAATTTATACGAATAATTACATAATTAACTTCGATTATGTTAAAAAAAATTCGATAGAGTCTCCTCTATACTGGAGGGTCCATGTAAATAAGGTTTTGAATTCATGCCACATCACATCTCAATATATAATCTTGAAACCTCCCACGTTACTCATTAGCTGCTCTAGGTTACAATATCAATGTGATTGAGACGAGCCATTTTCAAAAACTTATCTACTAAAATTAAAATTAATGTGAAATAAGACTCATTTGATATCCTTATATTTTTTTTCATTTGAATATATTTTTCATAACTCAATTTTAATCCCATAAATATATATAAATCTCATATACATATACATATACTAAACTCGTAGTGGCAACATAAATAATAATGAAGAAAAAAAATATAGAAAGAAAGCCATTTCGGAAACCCAATCTCCTCCCACTAGTAGCGGTGAAGTCACCACTAGCTTAGATGGGAAAACAAAGAAGCAATGTACTTTTTGTTGTGGCCGACGCATCTCCTCTACTATGATAAGCAGCAGCAGCAGCAATTAAAGGAGTCAAGTGATGAGCTACAACAACGGGATGAGCAACAGCTGGAGCCGAGAAGATCATGTAGAATTCCTATGAAGAATCGCAGGTTTATTGAGCTGTGAAGAGCCAGTCAAGGGAGGAACGAGTCAAGGGGGTCTTCTCACTGCAGTGCCTTAGTGCACGGGAGGAAGGAGTCAAGTTTTATTCAGCAAATAAATGCCAGCTATGTAGCAGGAGTCATCCTGATTTTATATAGTCGTGCCAGTATTTTAGGAAAGTTGTTATTTCAATTCCTGTATTTAAACTCTGCTATGAGACAGAGAACGGATTCATTCAATATTCAATAATATCAATTGTGGCTTATTCTCGCCCAAAGCAGAATACATTTGTGTTTGTTTCTTGTCTTTAATTACTTGCTGTGACAGGGACCTATCAATTGGTATCAGAGCCAGGTTAACAATGACAACAAACAAGGAGCAGATAGAAAATTTGGAAATCGGATTGGGAGATCTGCAAGATGGAATGAGCCGAATGGAAATTACTCTTGTTGACAGAATGCAGCAGATGGAAGTCAACATCAATAAGCTGACAGAGGCGTTACTGTCCAACAAAGAAGGATCCAGCAGCCAATCCATTGAGTGCAATGGACGCCCGCGCTATCAACGTGAAGACATTGCAGAACGAGCTGAGGGGAACAGACAGATGTTCTCTTCAAAACTGGCGAAGCTTGAGTTTCCCATATACTCGGGCAACGACCCCACTGAATGGTTCAACAGAGTTGATCAATTCTTCGAATACCAAGGTACTGTGGAAACACAAAAGGTGTCATTGGCATCTTTTCATCTTCAAGGGGAGGCGAACCAGTGGTGGCAGTGGCTGCGACGTGCTTACAAAGAGGAAGACAAGGAGATGACATGGCCAATTTTTGAGGAGGAATTATGGGCAAGGTTTGGACCACCAGAATGTGAAGATTTCGATGAAGCACTGTCAAGGGTGAGACAAGGGGGCTCACTACGGGAGTACCAAAAAGAATTCAAAAGGCTGGGTAACCGTGTGCAAGGCTGGACGCAGAAGGCATTGGTGGGAACTTTTATGGGAGGCTTGAAACCTGACATTGCAGAAGGGATTAGGATGTTTAAACCCAAATCCTTGAAAGAGGCAATTAGCCTTGCCAGAATGAGAGATGAGCAATTACTTCGCCAACGACGTAAGCCATTTCCCATTAGTCAGAATCCAATTGCTTCTTTTTCACCCACAAAATCACCAGCAGCAGCTATACCCATGAAACGCTTGGCGTGGGACGAGATGCAGAAGCGCCGATCGCAAGGTCTCTGCTTCAATTGTGATGAAAAATTCACTCCTGGCCATAAGTGTCAAAGACCCCGTTTGTTGCTACTGGAAGGAGACGAAGAGACACATCTGCAAGATGACGAAGACTTCGAAGATGATGAACCACAAATTTCACTACATGCTCTTACTGGCTGGTCGACTGCCAAAACAATGCGCATCATGGCAAGAATTGGAAATTACGAATTGACTGTCCTCATTGACAGTGGCTCCACCCACAATTTCATTAGCGAGCGGATTGCTAATTGGCTACACCTACCAGTGATACCCACACAGCCCTTCAACGTAAAGGTGGCAAATGGGAATCCATTGAAGTGTCAAGGCAGATTTGAAAACATACACGTCCTACTTCAAGGTATTCCATTTATGCTGACTTTATATGCCCTACCTTTATGTGGGTTAGATTTGGTTTTGGGAGTGCAGTGGCTTGAACAATTGGGAACAGTAGCCTGTGATTGGAAGAAAATGACCATGGAATTTATGTGGAAGAATCAGATGCAAAAATTACAGGGAATTGACAGCCAACACATTCAACCCGCGTCTCTCAAGGATTTATCGAAGGAGCTGCGCCAAAGCAAAACGATGTTTGCTATCTGTCTACAAACCGAAGCCGAGATGCCTGTTAGCAAAGTTGAGTCTGAAATGCAGCAGATGTTGGAGGAATTTGGGGATATTTTTCAAACTCCAGCTCAATTGCCACCGGTCCGGGAGATCGACCACACCATCACTGTCAAAGAAGGGACAGAACCGGTCAATGTCAGACCTTACAGGTATGCCTATTTTCAAAAAGCTGAAATTGAAAAATAGGTTCAAGACATGTTAAAATTGGGATTTATAAGATCAAGCACTAGCCCTTTTTCATCACCTGTTTTGTTAGTAAAAAAGAAAGATGGCATATGGCGTTTTTGCACAGATTATAGAGCACTTAACGCAGTAACTGTTAAAGACCGATTTCCTATTCCTACAGTAGATGACATGTTAGACGAATTGCATGGGGCTGTTTATTTTACCAAACTAGATTTGACAGCTGGTTACCATCAGGTTAGGGTAGCACCAAATGATATTCATAAAACTGCTTTTCGCACTCATAATGGTCATTACGAATACTTAGTCATGCCATTTGGTTTGTGTAACGCACCCTCTACTTTTCAAGCCCTTATGAATGCCATATTTCGACCCTACCTTCGAAAATTTGTATTAGTTTTTTTTGACGACATATTGATCTATAGTCCCAATTGGACCATGCATCTTGAACATGTTCGCAAGGCTTTTGAAATTCTAAGGCAGTACCAATTCTTTGTGAAATTGAAGAAATGTGCTTTTGGTCAACAAGAACTGGAGTACTTGGGGCATATTATTACTCCAATAGGGGTTAAGATTGATCAAGCAAAAATCCAGGCTATGCTATCCTGGTCAAGACCTACTAATATATCTGAGCTTCGTGGATTTTTAGGTCTTACAGGTTATTACAGGAAATTTGTCCGCAATTATGGAATTCTTGCTCGACCGTTGACATCCTTGTTACGCAAAGGTCAATTTGGCTGGAATGATGAAGCCGAGGCAGCTTTTGAGGCATTAAAGACCGCAATGACTTCCACCCCAACACTTGCCATGCCTAATTTTGCTGAAGTTTTTGTGATTGAGTCTGATGCTTCCAGTGATGGCATCGGCGCTGTTTTGACCCAACAAGGGCGGCCAATAGCTTTCATGAGTCGCGCTTTGGGGCTATCCAAGCGTGCATGGTCAACTTATGCGAGGGAGATGCTGGCTATTGTGGTGGCTGTCCAGCTGTGGAGACCATACTTGTTAGGCCGTAAGTTTGTGATCCAAACCGATCAACGCAGCTTGAAGTACCTCTTGGAGCAGCGTATTACTACCCCGGAACAGCAGAAATGGGTATCGAAATTACTCGGCTATGATTATGAAATTGTGTATAAGCCAGGAAAGGAGAATTCAGCTGCGGATGCATTATCACGAATGACGGGAAGCCCTTGCCTTTTGCACTTATCTGTTCCACAAAGTACAGTATGGGATCAGCTTAAGGCCGAAGCTGTTTCTCTTCCTTACATGAAGAAAATTGGCAAGCTCGCTGATGAAAATCCGGGCAGCCCGTATAAACGGCGGAATGGGTTGCTCCATTATAAAAACCGAGTAGTAGTTGCCCCCAACTCGGACATCATTCAGCAACTATTATGTGAATTCCATGATTCACCTATTGGCGGGCATTCGGGTGTATTGCGCACTTACAAACGGTTGGCACAACAGTTTTATTGGCCATCAATGGCTCGCATAGTGAAGGAATATGTCGCATCCTGTGACGTATGTCAACGGGTAAAATCAGACACACTGTCACCGGCGGGTTTATTACAACCATTACCTGTTCCCTGTCAGGTTTGGGATGATATTACGATGGATTTTATTGAGGGTTTCCCAACATCGGGTGGCAAGAACACAATTTTCGTTGTGGTTGATCGCCTAAGTAAATCAGCACATTCCTTGGCATTGGCTCATCCTTATACGGCCAAAATTGTGGCCGAGAAATTCGTTGACGGGGTAGTGAAGCTACATGGTATGCCGCGGTCCATTATCAGTGATAGAGATCCTATCTTTATCAGTCATTTTTGGCGTGAGTTCTTTAAATTGTCAGGTACCAAGTTGAAAATGAGTTCCGCATATCATCCACAAATGGATGGGCAATCGGAGGTGGTCAATCGCTGCGTCGAACAATATCTTCGGTGCTTTGTTCACCAACAGCCAGCAAAATGGAATTCCCTCCTACCTTAGGCCGAATTCTGGTATAATACAACTTATCATGCTTCTACAGGAATGACACCATTTCAGGCCCTCTATGGACGTTTACCACCTACAATTCCCCATTACCACATTGGCATGTCTCCGGTGAATGAAGTGGATCAGCAACTCGCCTCTAGGGACGAATTGTTGAGTCTGCTCAAGGCAAACCTACATGCGGCTAGTAATCGCATGCAACAACTCGCTAATTCTAAGCGACGTGATATTGAATTTCAGGTGGGAGATTGGGTTTTTCTTAAACTTCACCCTTACCATCAACAATCCGTGGTCAGGCGTGTATGCAAAAAGTTGGCTAGCCGCTATTATGGTCCTTATCAGATTGAAGAAAGAATTGGCGCGGTAGCGTATAAGCTAAAATTGCCTACACAGGCTCGAATTCATCCACTCTTTCATGTGTCCTTGCTCAAAAAGAAAATTGGAGATGAGGTGGTTGAATCAATCGCATTGCCACCTATATCTGCTACGGGAGAGATGTTGATTGAACCTGAGGCTGTCCTAGACACTCGTTGGATCAAGAAAGGGTCTCGGTTTGTCGAAGAAATTCTCTTCAAATGGAAACATCTGCAGAATGATGATGCCATGTGGGAAGATGCTGTGGCGTTACAGGAGCGATTTCAAAATCTGAACCTTGAGGACAAGGTTCCCTTAAAAGAGGGAGGTATTGATAAGCAGCAGCAGCAATTAAAGGAGTCAAGTGATGAGCTACAACAACGGGATGAGCAACAGCTGGAGCCGAGAAGATCATGCAGAATTCCTATGAAGAATCGCAGGTTTATTGAGCTGTGAAGAGCCAGTCAAGGGAGGAACGAGTCAAGGGGGTCTTCTCACTGCAGTGCCTTAGTGCATGGGAGGAAGGAGTCAAGTTTTATTCAGCAAATAAATGCCAGCTATGTAGCAGGAGTCATCCTGATTTTATGTAGTCGTGCCAGTATTTTAGGAAAGTTGTTATTTCGATTCCTGTATTTAAACTCTGCTATGAGACAGAGAACAGATTCATTCAATATTCAATAATATCAATTGTGGCTTATTCTCGCCCAAAGCAGAATACATTTGTGTTTGTTTCTTGTCTTTAATTACTTGCTGTGACAGGGACCTATCATACTATTACATGTAACTATGTGTTGCAACCATCTAGGTGGTTGCCTAGTGGTAAGAGCTTGGGACTAAGAGGTTTGCTCCCTCTGTGGTTTTAGGTTCGAGCCCTGTGGGTGCTCATATGATGGCCACTGGAGGCTTACATGGTCGTTAACTTCAGGGCCTGTGGCATTAGTCGAAGTGCGCGCAAGCTGGCCCGGACACCCACGTTAAACTAAAAAAAAAAACTATGTGTTGCATCCTTTACAACTTATATATGTGTCTTTGCAACTTGTCACCACTATTAGAATATTTTTAGCAGCTTTTGGTCATACTAAACCACTCTATTAGGTTGACTTCGAACCCCAAATGAATTTTGAATAAATTTCAACATGTTATTTAATAATTTATAAAATATTTGTTATTTGTTATTTAATGCAAATGATTGTGAAACATTTGAAGTTTTAGGGTCTATTTTATGTTTAAGCCCTGGGGCATTACGTTGACATGAAATTTTTTAAAGCTGGAATAATGTTGGAATCAATCTACAATGGGGTTGGGAGAATGGGTTGCAACAAGTTTATCCAAGAAATAATGGTGTGGCCTCAATGTTGAAATATTTGTGTAATTATGTTTGTGTAAATATTTATTTTTGAATAAAGAATAAAAATAGCCTTAACAGGTTCTTGTCAACTTAGCATAATATTTTGATCAAAGTTTAGTTTAAAACAATTAGCTCAATGTGTCTCCTAGTTTTTAGGGATCAAAATAGGCTTTGTGCATTGTTTTCTTATCTTAAAATTAGTTTATTAAAGTATTGACAAGTTTTTATCAAGTCAACAATAAGCTTTGATTAAAATTGGATTTTAATAGACAGGTCAACGAGTCTCTTAGTTTTAGAAATAAATATAGGCCTAGTGTAATGCTTTTAATAAAAAACTAAAAACAATCATCAAGTTACAAGACCCTTGATTCAGGGCTCGATGCTAATGCAACAAACATCCATCGACAATAAATAACTTGTCAATAAAATCAAAAAATAATTTGAATAGTAAATGGCATGTGTAAAATAAATTTAGGAGAAAACACATAACAAATGTAATATTTTCTTGGAAAGCAAAACCAAACACTTACTCAAATCTCTAGAACCAATGCATATTTTAGAATTATTAGTCTACTTAAAGAAATAGGTAGCGACTCCAAAAATAATGCATACTCTTGATATTAAATTTAATGAATTAATAGAATAAATTTTAGAAATTAGCTGTAAACTTTATTATTTGGGGGTATAAAATTACAATATAAGGTATATCATCGTGTGTTAAAGATACAAAGTAAGAAATAAATGCAATGCTAAAATTTAGGTTTTAAAATGGTTAAGATTTAACTCGATAAGGTAGAGACTTCCACATGAAGAGAGATTTGCCTTGAACCTTAGATAAACCAACATATAGAAATATGACCTAGAAAACCAATCAATCAACAACGATGTTTACCATAGATAGGGTGCACTAGGGGTAATGCGTCTTTTCTTTTCATAACCAGTCTTCTTATCTAGATTTTCAAAGACCATTAGGTTTTTTAATGACTATGATACTAGGTGGCGGAGACTTCTTCAAAATCATAATTTTATGATTAATCCCAAACTCCCTCGATCTAGGAGGAAAACCCATCATTCAATTATGTGTACGCCATGATAGTTTTGATTCTTGATTTGGTTTTAAAATTTAGTGTTTCAACGTGGTGAGTTAAGACATCAAATTTCTAAGTGTCATATATTAGAGAGTTGTCTAGGTAAAAATTTAATGTTAGAAAAACTTGATAAAAAAAATAGGGGATATTTCTTATGGTGGTGCTACCTTAATCATCTAAAAGATTTTTCTTGGTCTTATGGGTAATTTAATCGAGGATTAGCTACAAACTAGTATGTTTCAATCAACTTGCACCATTAAGAACAAGATATCTAATCTAATCATTGACAATGGTAATTGTATGAATATGGAGTCGGCCTAGACAATTGAGAAGTTACATGTCAAATTAAGAAAACATTCCAGGCCTTACAAACTAAATTAGTTGTGCTGAGAAAATAAGGTAATCATGAAGAAAAGCTATCTTGATTTGTTTTCTATAAGTAAGAGATATTTTGGTGGTGTTTTGTGTTAAGTGGTTTCTATAGATGTGTGTGATCTAATATTAGGTAATTACGAACAAATTCTATATTGATTTGTTTTCTATGAGTAAGAGATATTTTGATGGTGTTTGGTGTGATGTGGTTTCTATAGATGTGTGTCATCTACTGTTGGGTAGGCTATGGTAATATGACAAAAATATCATACATGATAGACACTGTAATTTTTATACATTCAACATAAAAAAGAAGTGTATAATGTTGACGTCTAAGAGAGAGGGGACAACTATTTATAGCCAGGGTAAAATATATTGTTTTTATAATAGTTTTTGGAGAAGAAAGAGAAGAAATAGAAGAAGGATATTGTAGAGAATCACAATGATGTGAGAAAAGGCACAATATAGAATAAGCCATTAACAACTATTAATGGTTTTGTAAAAACTAGTAGTGTTTGGGAGTTGATTCCCGACATACTTTATATGAGTTGGTTAACTATACAATGCGAGTATGCTAGATGTCAATAGAGTGCAATGGTATTAACATAACCTTTAATGGTCGACAATAACGATAGTGTAGGTAGATGGATGGCTAGAACTTAAAGATGAGTTCTCTCAAACCTAGAGAGATTGATGCGAGATACTTTTTTTCTTAACACGCAACCTCATTTTAATAGGCATAATTTTTTATTCAATATTTGGATTGAGCTGAAAATTTTCCAGGACATTCTAAAGGCTATATTTTCTATAAGGTTAAGATTTTATAGCCATCTTAAATCAGGAAGTTCTTCAAATAAGACCTAGAAGTTACTATTTGAGATTTACAATATATTTTTAATTGATTTATGATTTTTTTTATTTGGTTTAGAATTAATTTCTTTCTAGTACACAAGCATCCTAGAAGAGCTATAATATAGAGTTTTTATTAGAGATATTATTTAGTAATAAAATTTCAAATTAGAATTTTTATATTCGTTAAAAAATTATGTTGCTTGTGCTTCTAATTTATCTTATGCTGTTTTCATCTACTTTATACTCTAAGAAGAGGGTTGGAATTTTAGTGGGGAATCTAGTAGCCAATTAAATGAATTTTAGTTTTAGTGATCAAGTGAGAATTGATTCTAATATGACAAACGAAGTTGTTGTGTGTCTTAAGCATCCTTATTTTGGTCCTTTTTAATGAAAATATTTTTTCATGCTATCAATTTTAAGATTTGTAAAATATAAAATTTAAAAGGTAAAAAATGAAAAAAGAAGAAGCATCCTAATATAATTAGAACATAGTTTTGAAATTTACTCCGTTTGTTTCACATAAAATAATTTCCTTACATTTTTATGTTGATTCACATAAAAAAATAGTTAATAAAAAATATTTTACTACAAAAAAAATAGCTTGAAAAAAGAAAAATAATTTGCATTTCTCAACAGATTTTATTACAAGAATATTTGTGTCATTAAGAAATGTTTCTATCCTTTTCTTTTCAATATTAATCTACCTTGCTTATATATCAAATACTAAAGAAATGTTTTTTAAATAGTTTTCAAATATGTTATTTTTTATTATTTGACTATGTTTTTCAAGGTTAAAATTATTAGTTTTTTTTATTATTTGACTATGTTTTTCAAGGAATCAGTTCAACTTAAAATTATTAGTTTTTTTTATTTGACTATGTTTTTCAAGAAATCAGTTCAACTGAGACTCCGTTTGTTTGCTGTAAAGTAATTTCCTTTTGGAAAGTAAATTCTGGGAAAGTAAATTTCAGAAAAGTGAATTATTTTCTGATATTTAGTAGTGTAATGAAAAATAAATTGGAAAACACTTTCCAGTGTTTGGTTATGTCATGGAAAATGAGCTGGAAAATAACTTATTAATGTTTTATTTTTCTCAAGTTTATTAAAATAATGAGAAACAAATCTTACAAATTAAAAGGATGAATGAGAATGAAATTGAAAAGAAATATAATTTCATAAATTATCTCAAATAAAATAAATAATAATCAAAATAATAGAGATTAAATCTAAAAAATAAAAAAATGAAGATGAATAAATTAAAATAATAATAATTAACATTTCATAAATTATTTCAAATAAAATAAGTAACAATCAAAAGAATGAGGACCAAATTTGATAGATAAAAAATTTCAATAAAAAAATGATAAGGGAAAAGCAAATAACAATTATAAAAATGAGGACCAAAGTTAATATAAAAAATTAAATTTTAAGAGATGAAATTGAAAAATAAATATTCAAAACAAAATATATATAGCAATCAAAAGTTTGAGGACCAAATTTGATATAATCAGCAAATAATATGATATTTTTAATTTTTTCACAACTTCCGAAAAGTGTTTTTTGCCCAAATTTTTCAGGAAACACTTTCTTGAAAACTAAGCTAAACTTTTCTAATGGAAAACAAATACAAAAAAAATTTAAAAATAATTTTTTTTAAAATGAATTCCAATAAACAAACATATCCTTAAAATTATTATTTTTATTATTTGACTATATTTTTTCAATGAAGCTGAACGGGGACCATGTTGGCAGCCCTAGCTTGGAATGGTAGTGGTAGGATGTAGCAATCCAGCACCCTAATGATTATTAAGATTAGGTTGGACTGGTCATAAATCTCAGCTTAACCATATCTACAAAACATGGTATGAGGCGGCGATGTCTTTCGTTTACTTTCTGAAATATGTATTCCTAACTATTTCTTTTTTTTTTTCAGCAATAAAAAATATATTCATACAATTTAAGTATTCTTTTGAGACAATCTTACAAACACAATTATAATATTAATCTTGAATATTGAAAGAAATTTAATAATTTTTTTTAATTATTGGTTTTAAATTTAAATTTAAGAAATTAAGGGAAAAAATGTGTCTCTTCAACTATCATAACAACCTTTTAAATTGATTATAGCTAATTCTAGCACATTGTCAAAACTAACTATGCAATATCTTTTAAAAATAAAATAAAATTACAATATGCACATTCCTATTTTTCTAATTAATAAATTATCTTCCAAATTTTTAAGAATTAATTTAGTTGAAAACTAAGATGTATTAATACCTTTTCATTTCATCTTATTTGGAGATGGCTGGTCGTTGATCTAGAGATAGACTTTACTGGTTCTATTAACTAACTTGATCGTTTGAAAATATAAATAACTCTCTCAAACTTCATAAAATTTGTATATTATTTTTTGTGTGGAACCAAGATAATCTTCTAAATTAAAAATATTAGAGGCATGATAAAGCATCATGCCTTTTTTTTAGAATTAATTTTCTAACAGTCATAAAATCTTAATAATTCTTTTATTTTCAAACTTTATTAATAGATACAACTCTTTAATTCTCTAATAGCCCTTTTATTTATTTAACTGTTATAATAACTCTTTAATTTTTTAATTTATTTTTTATTTAGCTGTTACGTATTAACACTTTATATATACCATGCACTTTTACTGTCAAAGAGAGCAAAATAAATAAATAAATCATACTATTATTTTTTTGTATTTGTAAGTTTTGCTGGTATTTCCTTTCTATCTTAGTCATTGTTTCTGTAACTCTTGTTTTTAAAGGAAGAACTTAATTATGGATCATTAAAGATAGCTTTATATCGAAGAAATATTTTTAAGAACAGTATGTGTCTCAAGTTGTACTTTGTTTCTACTCATTGTATTTTAATTACAACATATCTTAACTTATATATGGTGATTTGTTTTTCCCTATAAGAGTATGTAATTTAAATTTTTCACTTTACATGATGTCTGATCTAATTTTGCGGCTTAGAAGTGGAGCATTGTTGAACTGATTCAATGAGTATACTTAGAAAAATTACATGACACCAAAGACTCTGCGCAAGCACGTTGATTTATGAAATGGTTTTGGGTAAAAAATCATTTGCCCAATTTTGTACACATATATTTCGGCCCACTTGATGCAGACCCCTTTATCGGTACTGTCATGGTGATAGCCGAGCTTGAGAATTCAACATGCAATTGCCAATTCACATGTCACGTCCTAATTTTTAGTCAAATCAAATCTTGAAAGCATATATCAATATTAACTTGTATAAGTGAATGAAGAGTTTTCTCGATGGAGAGGGATAGGAGGAACTTGCCTTGTTTCACCACTTTGAAAGGTAATGCATGAAATTTTAGTTTTTTTTTTTTTTTTAAACTGTTGGTGTCCGGACCTGTTTACACGCACTTCGACTAATTCGCTGAGACCCTGAAGTTAACAACTAGGTAAGCCTTCATTGGCCCTGAGGTTTGTAACACTCGAACTAGTGACTTCTGGGGAGCAAACCTAAAACCTAACCAGTTGAGCTACACCCCTCAGGATTTGAAATTTTAGTTTTCTAGTTTTAGTATATATTGTAGATATCAGTATTTCAATTAATTTACGATGAACACTACTTAGGGGTGAGCAAAAAAACAAAAAAAAACCGATTTAACCGAGAAAACAAAAAGACATTAACCAAAAAAACCGAATCATGAAAAAAACTGATTAAACCGATTAAAATATTTAGAAAAACTTTTGGTTCGGTTTGGTTTCGGTTTTAATTTTGTAATGCTTAAACCAAGCAACCCGACCCGAATCGAATAGGTTCAATTTAAAAAAAAAGTTCTATAAATACTCCTTACAGACACGCCACATAACCCACACAGGCCACACCACACCTCCTCAATCCTCACAATAGCACAACCTCCCACAAAACTCACAAGTCAACACCCAATTAATTCTTCGTTCTTCAACTACCCCCACCCAAGCTCTCACAGCACACAACACAATTAATTCTTCATAGCAGACAACACTCACAATTAATTCTTCACAGCACACAACCACCCCCACCCAAGTTCCCACACGCCACACCTAACCTTCCAATCTTCATTCTTCAATCATCTCCTGATCTATCATCCCATCAACACCCCTAAGCCTTAGCACCAGCAAGATCTCTTCAATTTGTAGGTGACTAATGGAGGCAGTAAGGGTAGGGGCTGGGCTTAATTTTATGGTTTGGGTTGTTGGCAGTTGCTAAGTTTTTTTTTTTTTATGAAAGGAAAATGGGTAAAGAAAGTGGCAATGAGCACTGGGCAATGTTTATTGTGGTGGTGATGGTTTGTGTTTGAGAGTATGGTTTTCGGTGATGTAGGTTTTCGGGTTTGTGATAGTGAGGAGTGATTGATTACTGTAAGAGAGAACGATGTGTTTTTGTAGGAGGCCATTTGCTTGAGAAAAGGCTGGTATGGATTCAACCCTGTCGTGGGGCCTGCTGGTGATGAAGATGGGTTTCATTTTGTGGCTTTTGGATGTTAAAAAACAATATAGGTTTTTTCGGTTTTTGACATAGAAAACCAAACCAAACCGGAACCGGGTTCGGTTCAGTTTTGGTTTTTTTTTTTTTTTTTTCAGTTTGGTTGTTTTTATATGTAAAAACTGAACCGAATCGAAAATGATCACCCCTAACACTACTTATTAAAACAAATTGATTGGATTATCACGTCCTCGACACCAATGTATTTCCTTTGATCTTGATACCTAAGGTTTTTTTTTTTTGTATCAGCCAATCAAATTAATTAACGTAGATGAAACATGTATTAGCTAAGCAAATTAAATTGAAGTTGATGAAATAGGTAAAAGTATTATTTCAATTTAAAAATTTAAATTTTTAGATGAAATTTAAAATAACTTTATATTTAACTTTCTAATACATCATTTTAAAAAATTATTTAATTAATTTGTATAAATCCACACTGAGTCTATTTTTTATTGATATTTTAATTTTTTAAAAAATATAATAATAAAATTTGAATTAATAACTATTTCGGTCCCAAATTATATACGAAGAAACTTTGAGAATTACAATCCCAAATCAAACTTTTATTGATGGAATTATACAAGTATATATGAACTAGAATCATAACCTAATACAACAACTAATGATATGATTATGTCCTTGATTCTAGGAAGAATATATAGTAATTACAAGATCATCTAAACTAGGTAATAGATAACATATCATAGGTGCTATAATAGCTACAAAGATCTTCAATATATTAGCCGTTAATCTGTAATATCTTCAAGACTCCCTTTCAAGCTGGATCAAGTGGATTAACTGATCCAACCTTACTTAACAACCATTGAAACTAGCCCTGAAGGTAGGATTTTCGTAAACATATCAGCTAGTTGATCATAAGTGCGAACATACGTAGTCTGAATAAGTTTAGCTTGAACTTGTTGATGAATATAATGACAATCCACTTCAAGGTGTTTTGTGCGTTCATGAAACACTGGACTAGTCGCAATATGCATACAACTTGATTATCACAAAACAATGTCATTGGTGTATGATTATGGAAACCGAGATTTGCAAGTAAATTCTTGAGCCAAATTAATTCACATAAAGCAGATGTCATTATATGGTATTTAGCTTCAGCACTTGAGCGTGTGACCACATGTTGTTTATTGCTTTTCCAAGACATTAAGTTACCATGCAATATCTAGTGGTAGATCGTCTATCTAATGCATTAGTTGCCCAATTAGAGTCTATATAGCCCATAATGTCTGTGTGCCTATTGTGTGTCATAACAATGTCGCAACCAAAAGTCCCTTTTAAATATCATAAAATGCATTTCATCATGCCAAGATGCTGGATTGTGGGAGCATGCATGTATTGGCTTAATAAACTAACAACAAAGGTAATGTTTGCTCTAATGATTGTTAAGTAAATTAATTTGTCAACAATCCTTTGATAAGTGGTGAATGATGTGAGAGGTTTGCTTAAGGAGTCCAATTTGAGCTTACTATTTAGAGGAGTAATGGTAGGCTTAGCATGTAATATCTCAACATCTTGTAATAAGTCTAGAATATACTTCCGTTGATTTAGAAAGAAACCTTTGCTGGAAGTTATCATTTCAATCCCTAAGAAGTACTTTAGTTTCCCAATATATTTAATTAAGAATTGTTGTTGCAGATCATTCTTTAATTTTATGGCAAATTCTCTATTATTTCCAGTGATGATTAAATCATCTATATAGACAAGTACAACAAGTTTGTCTTTTGAATTCTGTCGGGCAAATAGAGAAGAATTAGCATTGCTTTTTATAAAACTAAGAGCTTTTAGTGCAATACTTAGCTTTGCATGCCATGCTCGTGGACTCTACTTTAATCCATAAATGATTTTATAAAGTTTGTAAACCAGATTAAGATAATTACTCTATGGATATCTAGAAGGTAGTTTCATGAACACTTTTTTCTTAAAGGTCTTCATGTAAGAATGCATTTTTTACATCCATTTGATATAATGACCAGCCATGATTGATTGCAATGGATAATACGACTTGGATAATAGTTAATTTTTCCATATGAGAAAATGTTTCCTTGTAATCAACTCCAAATTTATGAGAGAAACCTTGAGCTATAAACCGAGCATTGTGTCGTTTAATTGTTCCATCTGAGTTGAATTTAGTTTTGAAAATCCAATGACAACCTACTATTTATTTACAAGTGGGAAAAAGGTATGAGGCTCTATGTATGATATTATCAAGTGTAGTTAGTTCTTTCTTTATATCTTGTTGCCATACAACTTGAGATTGAGCTTCTTGAAATGTTTTAGGCTCATAATCCTTCGATATGGAAGTGAGGAATACTCTATGATTTGGAGACAGTTGATCATATCACATAAATCTATAAACTGGATGCTTGACATTATAAGTCACATACTCTTGCAATTTGGGAGTAGGTTGATGTTTTTTGTAGGACTTTTTTCTTAAATTTGATTGATCATTTGGAATACTAAAAGCTTCTTACACACTTGATTCTAGCACTTAGTTAGAGTTGAACACTATTCCAAGGGCTTCATCAAATGAATTTTCATTAGATGTTGGACTAACACACTGAATGTCATTAGTAGAACTTGAGTTTGATGTAAGGTGATCAGAACTGGAATTGGTCCCAACATCAGGGGATTGATTGCAGAGAGCATGAACTCTAATCATGAGAACTTGAACTAAGCAGTGGAAATAAGTCAAATTGATCCTCCCCCTAACCAGTTGCAGCAGAGAAATAAGGGATGTCTTCAATGAATCTAACATCTCTTGATATATACATCTTCTTTAGTGAGGGATCATAACACTTGTATCCTTTTTGTGTTTGAGAATATCCTAAGAAAATGCACTTAGTGGCTTTTGAATCAAGCTTATCACGTTGTGATGATGACAAATGCATAAAATAAGAGAACCCAAATACCTTGAGGTGTGACAAATATGGACTTATAACCTGCAAAACTCCAAAAGAAGATTTAAAATCCAGCTAACGGTTGGGTAAGCGATTTATAAGATAGACATCGATGAGAATGTCATATGACCAAAAACTTTTTGGAACATTCATTTGTAACACTATGGCACAAGTTTTTTTAAGTAGATCATGATTTTTTTCCATTTAGAGACCCCATTTTATTGGGGTGCATCAACACAACTAGTTTGATGCTTAGAACATAAAAAATATGACATGTCTTTGGACATGTATTCAGTGTCATTGTCTGATTAGATAATTTTAAGATGAGTTGAGAATTGAGTAGTAATCAATATATGAAAATGTTTAAAACAGTTAAATACTTCAATCTTAGCTTTCATCAAATACACCCATATGACTTTAGAAAATCATCAATCAAGATTACAAAGTATTTAAAACGATCTAGTGAAGTATAGAATGGTTCTCATACATCTGAGTGTATAAGTTCAAATGCATGAGTTACACGTGATATAGAAGGATTAAAAGGAAGTTTAGATGATTTGAAAAAATGACAAATCTTATATTTAAAGGGTTTCTTGGTTGGTACTGAATTTACTTTGCTAAGAACAGAATCTGATGGATGTGCTAGACGATGATGCCATAAGAGTGGCTCATGTGATATTTTGAAACTAGCCTAAAATCCTTTGGAAACTCGGTTATCATGAGAGAAATAGTAGAGACCATGCAGAAAAAACATTTACCAAACATCTTCCTGGTTAATAGGAATAAAATATAACCTTGTGATGAGTGAAAATTACATCACAATTGAATGTAAAAGTTAACTTAATGACTGAGAGTAATTGAAAAGGAAAGGAGAGAACATATAGGACATCAAATATGATTGTTTCAGAGATTAATTTGATTTTCCCTTACCCTTCACTAGAGAACCTTTCCCATTAACAAACAAAACAAAGGTAGGAGAAGCAAATTGTTTAAGATTAAAAATATTACTCAACTTGTTAGACATATGATTTGTGGCATCAAAATTAACAATCCAAATATCATGCAAATTATCAAGTTCTGATGCAGTCATAAAGGCATTTAGATTACCTTGGCTAGCTTTTGGTTCTACTTTAGCTAGAAAGTCGGTAAGGTGACTGAAGAGAGTTTTGTTGATTGGTTTTGCTCTTGTCTAGCAGGTCCATTTTGCACCTTCTCGTGACCGTATTTGTCTTGCAAGTAATTAGTAAAGTCCTGTATCAAGGCAGCAGGATTGCAATGAAGTTTTCAGTGGAATGATTTGCCAGATTTGATTTATAATTTGACGATCGCTTCTGATATCCTCGTTGCTCCTTAGTAAATCTAGGTTTAATTTTTGGATGAAGTTGCCAACAATGGTCTGTCAGATGTCCAATGTTATGACAATAGTTGCACTTTAAATCTGAATGTTTCCCTTTGAATGTTCTTCCATCAGTTACTTATCATGGTAGAGAGAGATAATCAGAGATACCAAAATTCTTACTGCGCTTTGACATGATAAACACGAGTTGCAATTGCTCCAGAATTAGTATCACAGGTCATCACCTTCCTGCGACTCTCTTCATGTTAGATCATTGCATATACAAATTTCAAAGATGGTAATTCCAAATTCATTAAAATATGACTTCGCAGGTCTTCAAAATCAGGACTAAGGCTTGCCATAATTTGTAAAATTCAGTCTTCTTCTATAGAAATAGCAAAGAGAAGGAAAAATGATGAAGTGAACTATATTCACTGTGTTGATTACAATCGACTATTACATTGTTTATATATAGGCTGATTCTTGTAAACATGAATGATTAATCAATAATTAACAAAGTAACTGATTATTGTTAACAGCTAACTAATTCTTCTAACAACTTTAACTAACGCTAACTACTTTAACAAACTCTAACTTCTTAATAGTTTCTTGTTGAAGATGTCAACTAAGGATTGCAGGATTGCTGTATGTGTTTATGGTTAAAGCTGGAGATTGCACTGCTGCAGCTGCTGATGATCTTTCTCTGCCTGTACATCCATTGTTATAGCTGTTGGTTTCAACGTGGATGAGCTGCATGTAAGTCAATACTCCCCCTCAAGATGAGACGCAAAAAATCAAGGGGAATAAATGTTATGAAGGCTCATCTTAGATACCAAAGGAAAAAAAAAGAGAGAACCCAAGAGCCTTGTTAAAAACATCCGCGATCTGGTGTTTGGAAGAAACATGAAAAGTGCGCAGAATGCGTAACTAAAATTTCTCTCGAACCACATGGCAATCAATGTCAATGTGTTTTGTACGTTCATGATATACAGGATTAGCTGCAATATGAAGAGCAACTTTACTGTCACAATAAAGAAGAGCAGATTGTGGTGGAACTTGGAGGTCTTGAAGAAGAGTGCGAAGCCACATAACAAGTAGATGCCATGGCTCTGTACTCAGCCTCAACAGAAGACCTGGATACAGTGGTTTGTTTCTTTGATTTCCAAGAAATCAAAGAATTATCAAGGAAAATGCAGTACCTTGTCATTGATCGTCTGGAATCCACATACCCTACCTAGTCAGAATCATAAAATGCCTTCATTTGGAAACTAGAGATGACTGGAAAGAACAATCCTTTGGGCTGGAGAAGCCCTAATGTAACGTAGAACTCTATGTGTTGCAGCTAAATGAGGAACATGAGGTTTGTCCATAAATTGACTTAACACTTGAACAACAAAGGAAATGTCAGGTCTGCTGATAGTGAGATAAAGCAAGCGCCTAACAAGCCGTCTGTAAGAAGTAGGATCTTCTAAGAGTTGGCCAGAATCCTTAGAAAATTTCACATTAGGTTCCATGGGAAAGTGTACTAGTTTGGAAGCCAATATACCAGAATCTTCAAGAACTTCCAAGGCATGCTTTCTTTGACAAATAAAGATCCCAAGCTCACTGCGAGTTATTTCTAAACCAAGGAAATATTTCAATTGGCCAAGGTTTTTTAGCTGAAATCGATCATTAAGCATTTGGATAAACTTTGAAACCTCTGCTGAATTATCACTGGCACCACTATATCATCAACATAAACCAACAATGCGATGAATGAACCTTCCAAAGTTCTTGTAAATAAAGTATAATCAGCTTTGGACTGTATGAACCCAAACTCGAGTAGAGTAGTAGAGAATTTAGCAAACCATTGCCTAGAAGCTTGCTTTAGACCATAAATTGACTTGTGAAGCTTGCGTACTTTGGACTCCCCCTAATTGGTGAATCCAGGAGGTAAGGACATATAGACTTCTTCATCTAATTGGCTATGAAAAAAGGCATTATTCACATCCAATTGATGAAGATGCCACTGTTTGACTGCCGCCACTACTAAAAGAGTGCGCACAGTGGTGAGTTTAGCCACAGGAGAAAATGTTTCATAGTAATCCAAGCCCTCACATTCATTATACCCATTGGCAACTAACCTGGCTTTATACCTCTTTAAAGTCCCATTAAATTTTAACTTGACTTTGTAAACCCATTTGAACCCAATAACATGCTTTGAAGCAGGAAGGTCAACAACAGTCCACGTATTATTGAGCTCAAGTGCTTTGATCTCAGTATCCATAGCCTCACGCCATTCCTCATGTTTGACAACTTGAGTATAAGATGGCTCAACAAGTGCAGAGACAAAAGGACTAAAGAATTTTTTAGAAGAGGAAAGATGATCATAGGAAAGAATTGAAGAAAGTGAATAAGGAATACCTGAAGCTGTAGATGAAGAAGTGGGATCTAAAGTGGAGGTTGCAAGATGACAATGATAGTCATGCAAGTATCGAGGTATGTGTTTTATCCTAGAAGACTTTCTACTAGGCTAAGGTATACATGGTTCTGAGGTGGAATTTTGGTTACTTGAACTAGAAGGTGAAGTATTGATGGAATTCAAAGGAAAAGAATTTGTAAGCAGGGGATCAAGTAAAGGAAGAGCTAATTCATGCATTGGAACAGGTAAAGGTAAAACATAATCAGTAGCATATATTGGATATTTGAGTGCAAAAGGAAATATATTTTCGTGAAACACCACATCTCTAGAGACAAACACAATATGGAGATTTAAATCATAGAGTTTGTAACCTTTCATGCCATATGGATAACCAAAGAATATGCAAGGCTTAGCTCTAGGATCAAATTTATGTCTATTCCGAAGAAGAGTATTTGCATAACGAAGGCAACCAAATACTCGCAGATGAGAATATGATGGAGAAGATTTGAACAAAGCTTCATAAGGAGATGTATTTTGTAGTATAGGAGTAGGAATCCAATTTATCAAGTGCACTGCAGTAAGAATACAATCCCCCCAAAACTGTAAAGGCAATGTGACTGAAAAAAGAAGGATCTAGCCACATTTAGGATATTCTGGTGTTTGTGTTCAACAATGGAGTTTTGTTGAGGTGTTTCAACACAACTAAGTTGGCGGACAACACCTTTTGCTGCATAGAAATGACCTTAAGGTTTTGATTTTAGCATTGAAATGTGTCTCAACCAGATTAAAAAAAGCTTGAATGTGAGTTCTGGTTTGAGATTTATTTTCTAAAAAATGAATCCTTGTAAATCTAGTGTGATCATCGACAATTGTCAGAAAATAGGATGAACCAACAAGAGATTTTGTAGAGAAAGGACCCCAAATATCACAATGAATTAAATCAAAAGGTTGTGTAAAAGTAGATGTGCTATGAGGAAAGGATAAACGATGATGTTTGGCTAATGAACAGATGCTGCAAGTCTTATTTGATTCATTTCTAACTTGAGGAATTATATGCGAAAGTAATTTGAAAAGAGATTATGTAGGATGTCCTAATCTGTAATGCCATCAGCCATTATTAACAAAGTTTACAGATAAATTAACAAAGGCTAAATCAGTGATTGAATGATTGGACGTGAATTTTGCAGAATTGACAGAAATAGAATTCTTAGGTAAAACAGAAACTGGATTTTGCAGCAAATGGTATAAACCTCTAACTTCTTTACCTACACCAATCGTTTTCCAGCTTGTGATATGCTAAACAAAACAGAACTTTGGTAAGAAAATGACACAACATTGTAGAGTTTTGATCAGTTTGGTAACAGATATTAAATTGAACGAAAAAAAGGGAATACAAAGTACATCAATTAGAACAAAACATTCTGAGATCTTAACTGTACCAATGTGAGTAACTGAAGCAAATTGACCATTTGATAGTCTTACGAATTTGGAGACAACAGAAGTAATACTTGTAAAGAAAGATATGGAATAGATCATGTGATCTGTAGCACTAGTATCAATGATCTATGGAGTTTTGGCAGGATTTGAGAGTGAAGACTGTTGAGGTAAAGATAAAGAAGATGAGAAAACAGAATGTGTTGAATCTAAAGTAGAAAACTGAGCTGTAATCGAAGAATCACCTGCACTTGTCATACTTTCACCTTGCATGGGGATTTCTGACTCTTTACTTGCAAATGAAGAGAATTGGTTGACAGATGAATCATGCTCGGAGATGTTTGGTTTGAACATGTTGATGAGTTACTGACACTGCTCATAGGTAATAGGCAGCTGAGGGCCAGAAACTTGAAGAACGCTAGGAGATGCATTCTTTCCTCTATTAAACTTGTAACCGAGTGGAAAACCATGAATTCTATAACACTTGTCCACAGTGTGGCTAGAAATACCACAATGAGAGCATATAAGTCGATCTTTTCGAATATGAAGAGATTTATTACCAACAAAACGAGTTGAAGACATAGTCTTTGTAAGCAAGGCAATAGTGTTTTGATTAAAAGAAAGGCTTGATGAAGAAATCATGCGTTGCCTCTCCTCTTGGATGACAAGTGAGAAGACTTTGTTGATTGAAGGCAGATGATCAATCAACAGAATTTGACCTCGAACATGTGAGTAACTTTCATTCAATCCCATTAGGAACTGATAAACATGTTGTTGATGATGAGAAGACATAATAGTCTTCAAAGCTTCACATGTGCATATAGGAATTGGCTGGTGATTTGCTAACTCATCCCACAATCCTTTCATAGCAGTAAAGTATGAGTTGACAAAATTATTTTCTTGTGACAAGCAGGAGATAGATTTCTGGAGTTGAAAGATTTATGGCCCATTGTGTTGATAAAACCGATCCTGAAGATCATTCCATATTTCAGAAGCATCATCAATGTAAATGATGCTGTTTGCAATCTCTGTTGAAATAGAGTTGAGCAGCCATGAAAGAACCATATTATTGCAACGAGTCCATGCCAAACCTTGAGAATCATAAAGATTGGATGGCTTAGGCAAAGTGCCATTAACAAAACTGATTTTGTTCTTGGCTGATAAAGCCATCATCATCGCCCTTTTCCATGAGTTGTAATTCTGACCATTTAGTGGTTTTGAAACAATCATGGCTCAAGGATTGTCACCATGATACAAGAAGAAGGGATTGGAAGAATCTATTTCTGATGTAGGGTTGGTATTTTCAGCCATTACTAAGAAAATAAAGAACTGATGAAGAGGATGAAGAAGATGAAGAAAGGAGATGATTAGGATGAAGATGCGGAAATAATCCTTCAAAGGAAATGCTCTGATACCATATATAAATAGCAAAGAGAAGGAAAAATGATGAACTGAACTATGTTCACTGTGTTGATTACAATCGACTATTACATTGTTTATATATAGGCTGATTCTTGTAAACATGAATGATCAATCAATAATTAACAGAGTAACTGATTATTGTTAACAGCTAACTAATTCTTCTAACAACTTTAACTAACTCTAACTACTTTAACAAACTCTAACTTCTGCATTGTTGCTTGTTGAAGACGTCAACTAAGGATTACAGGATTGTTGTATGTGTTTATGGTTAAAGCTGGAGATTGCATTACTGTAGCTGCTGGTTTCAATGTGGATGAGCTACATGTAAGTTAATATCTTCTGTTGTTACCCAATTTTAGATCCACCTTTTTGATAAAATTTTTGAAAAATCCAAAAATAGTGAAAAACAACGAAAATCCAAAAAAATATGTTTTTAATATATTTGCATCATTTTTAGCATTTTCAAAGTCGTCTAAAAAAAGAATTTAAATTTTCAAATGTCTTTTGAACGCGTTCGACTTTTCACGCGTCATTTTTAAAAACATTGATTTTTCTCATTGAGTCGACGTTGATATTGCTCATTTTCAAAAAATACAAGAAATATCAAAATTTATGGAAAAAAAGAAAGTTGAGGGACCAATTTTGAGGCCCAAGTAACATTTTACCTATAAATATGGGTCCACAACTCACAGAAAGGGGGGAATTTTGCACAATTGAGGGAATCACAAAGAAACCTAAACCACAAAAAACCTTAAAAACCATAACCTTTTCTTCTCTTTAATCCAAAACTAGCCCCCCCCTCACCAAGATCCCCTCTCCCAGCCAACAGAAAAGCCGCCGTCCCCCGGGGTCCTTGGTTGTTGTTTTCAGAACAGAGCCAAGGATCCCCTGCCATTTCAGCTCTCCATCATCTCCCCTGTACCCAAAGCAGCCCCATTCCCACATAACCCCCCAAACCAGCAACCCACACATGCTCGACCATCTTCATCTTCTCCACTCAGCCTCCACATCGTGCCCTCATCTTCTTTTCCTTTTCCAGCCAACAACACAGAGCCCCCCTCCCTTTTGATTTTCTTCTTCCCCAGAACAGCCGGCAACAGACCCACAGTCCCCTCTCTCCAGCAGCCCCATACACTGTCCCATCTCCTTCTCATCAACACTAAACTAGCGCCCTCTCAGCCACCGTGAACAGCCGCCTCTAGCATTTTCTTCCCCACAGTAGCCGACCACCACACCTACACCCACCGATCTGTCCATTCCTCCCCCTCAACACCGCCAGCAACCTTTCTCATCTCCGCAGCAGCTCTAGCGGCCGCAGGCTGCAGCAGCAAAGCCAACTACAGTCGATGATCAGACCACTTCGTTCTCCTCCATCTCAGCCGAATCGAACACCAGTAACTGCACAGCCATCGACCGAAACACATCCACCCATCCGGTCGCCTGAAACAGAGAAGAAGGAGAAACCCAAAGAAAAGCAGATCTGTAGAGACAAAAACAGACCCAAAACGGAGAAGAGAAAAAAAATAGATCCATGAACAAGAAAGGAAAAAATTGAAATCAACTGCTTGCTGCGTTTTTGGGGTGCTTTGCAGGCCACCACCGGCAGGGAAAGGAAAAGGAGAAAAAGTTGAGCCATTGGAGGTGGCGCGTGGAGAATACACGCCGCCACTGTTCCAGCACTATTCATACAAGTCCAAATGGTTTCGCAGCACTGTTATGGATTTTTAGGGTCTGTTTTGTAATTTTTAAAGTGTTTAATGTAATTTTTGTTTAGTTGTTTTTTAATTTGTATAATTTATAGCGTGTAAAAAATAAAGAGAAAAAGAAAAAATATAGTAAAAGTGTATATGTGTGTTTGTATTTGTTTTATGGATGTTTTTTTTATGATATAATTGCAAAGAATAAAGAAGAATTTAATATTTTGATTTGCTCACGATCAAGAATTATAAACTTACACGTAAGTCGTATTCCTAATATCCGATGAAAAGATAAAATTTCTAAAACTTCTTTAACACATCAAAGCCACGAAGCAACTTACCTTAGGCAGGGTGCGTTAGGGTGCTAATACCTTCCCTAACCACAACCAGTCCCTTACCCGTGAATCTCTGACAAGACCAGTACATCCGGGTTTCCTAGTGACCCTTAATGAAATACTAGGTGGCGACTCCCAAGAACAAATCAATCAATCAACGAAATGAAAAATCGCTAACCAGACGCTGCGCGGGTGTCGTGCGACATCTTCTATTCTTTTTTGTAGGACAGTAGCATCAATGGTGTGAGGACGATACATCTTCAGTTCATTCTATAAACTTTTTAGATTTCCTAATAGTTGAACAAAGGGTCTATCGTCCTGATGAAGATTTGTAATTTCATGATGAATTTGAAATATTCAAGCAATGTTGGTTTGATTATCATACATGTCACAAATAGCATTTCAAAGATCCAGTTAAGATTCTGAATAATTGAAAATTTCAGAAAAATTACGTTCCATAATATTGAGGATCCAAGACACTACGGGTCCATACTAAGAGGCATGGTTATCCAAAGATCAGTGTGGGATTGCCTCATATTATAGGACATCCACATCTAGAGAAGGTTCAAAGATAAATCCCAGCTTTGATATTCCACTAAAAGCGATAGTAACAACTCTTGACTAAGGGAGATAGTTGAATTCATTTAGCAATATTGAACTTAACCTCTCAGAGGTTGGTATCATCGATATAATTGGTCAGAAGAGGAATTAACTTGGGGTTTTCTTCCATTACTTGCTTAGAAAGTTCTTTCATAACACAGCAGAGACCAAATACTTAGAGAATTATATGCTCTGATACCATAAAGAAACTTTGAGAATTACAATCTTCAATCATAAGTCTTATTGATGGAATTATACAAGTATATATAGACTAGAATTAGAACCTTATACAACAACTAATGATATGATTTTGTTCTTGATTCTAGGAGGAATATATAGTAATTACAAGATCATCTAAACTAGGTAATAGATAACATATATTATGTAATATAATAACTACAAAGATCTTCAATATATTTGCCATTAATCTGCAGTAATGAATTGCATGGATAGATTTCATCACTTCAATATTCTTACGCGAGAAATGCATTCAAGTTTGCATGAAGAAGCTGTACTATTAAATTATATAACTATTGATTAATATTCCCATAATCTTATTTCCATATTTAGCCACTTAATTATTAGGTATTCTATAAGTGAGGAGTAGACACATAGCATTTTTTTTGTAGTACTAATCACAGTTCAAAAAGGTAGTTAAGTGCTTCTTAGGTTATAAAGAAGAGAGTAGTGATACTCAAGAGAGAGTTGTTCCGTGAAGTGTTGTTGTCCCTGTCCAAGGTTCAGTCGGACAAACATGGCTTCATTGGTGTTGTTGCTGAAAGCTCTATTGAGATGCCACCAGGATGATCTTTTGCGAAAAGAAGCGAAAAGAGTTAAATGACAAGACCAACCACACAATGAGGGAACATGGGACTGAAACTAGGTTTGCCACCGGTCAGCATGACTACTTGATCAAGAGCGGCGAGAGTGCACCAGGGCTTCTAGCCCAGCGGCAGAGGCAAGGTTTCCTTGCCTCTGTCACCTGGGTTTGAGCCCTAGCATGCACGCCTGTCACCCCCGCGGTGTCTTACCTGCCTACTGGGCTTGCAGGGTGTTCAGTGGGTCCGGGGATTAGTTGTGGTGCACATAAGCTGACCCGGACACCCCGGGTTACCAAAAAAAAAAAAAAGAGCGGCGAGAGTGAAGATGATAAGGGCTTTCATAGCTAGAAGATCTCTGATTCTTGTGTTTGGACTTGATTTGAAGCATTAATAAGTTGTCTACCCAAATTATAATATTTCACCAGTATAGTTGTGCAATCAATAAAAATCTAATTACTTTTTTCTTCACTGGGTGTGTTACATACATCAAATAATTAAATATGCACCATCTATATATATGCGCTAGCTAGCTATTTAAGTTCTATTATACATATATGTATGCAACGTTAGATGTAATTGAAAACTATATTAATGTTTTGTAGTTAAAAAGTTGTAGATCAGTCTAAATATCACATTAAATCACTACAAGATTTCACAGTTTTACCGACGGACCAATTCCGTCGGTGTGTGATTAGAAGTTTGTCGGTGATTTTTTTACCGACGTCATCACCGATGGATTATGTCCGTTGGCTTTACCTTCATCGGTGATTCCCCCTTCCGTCGCTATATCGGTCGGAAAAACAAAAAAACCATTTGCCGATGGTTTTACAGACGAAATTTGCGCGCAAAAAAAAAAGATTCCGCTTGAAATATACCGACGGATTTTTATTCCGTCGGTGATATTGTAATTTACCAACGGAAACTATCCGTCGGTAACTACGTCGGTGAGGGTATGAAAATACCAACCGAATCTGTCCATCTGTAAATTCATCGGTAATGGTGGAAGCTACTGTTAAATGCCGACGGATTAATTCCGTCGGTAATTCTATCGGTAAGTGTTTAAAATACCGACCGAATTCATCCGTCGGGAAAATCCTTGGTAATTGTTTTTTTCTTAATTTGTTTTTAAAAAATTATTTAGGATATATAATATAAAACTATATAAATTAATTGTAATACAAACCAATTATGCAAATAAAATTTATATTAAACATAAAAAAAACAATGTGAAATAATATTCATTACAAACTGAATATGTTTTAAGAAAAATATTAAATGAAGTTTTAAAGGTAAATAATGTTTATTACAAATTAATATAAAGGTGGAGCTGGAGGAGGCTGGTGGTTATACGGCCAAAAAAGATTAGGCGCACATGTTCCACTATTTGCCATGTTCATAACCATTTCGCGAAGCTATTCATAAGCCGCTTTTTGTTGTTCATACTCTGCTTTTTGTTGTGCTTGAGACGCTTTGATTTGTGCGTACTCCGCTGATAGGTGATCGTATTTCTCGGTGAGCTGAGTCGTGCGTTGCTGCAAGGCCATGAACTCCTTAGATTGGGAGCTCGATATTGATTGGGAGCTCCCAACGGTTGAAACATTATGGGTCGACCGCAAGTTATCGGCCGTAGTGTTGGAGAGCCCGTAAACCCGATTTTTATCGGGTCCACCTGACAAGCCAACATCCATCCACAAACTAGGATCGAATTCAGGATGGGTCAAAATATCATCCCCGTATCTCTCCCTCAACCGATTATTATAGGTCTCCTGAAAATAAAAATAAAAAAGTAATCATCATATTCAATACAATAAACATAATAACTTACAAAATAAAATGGTTGAACAAACATACCACGAAATGGCTAGCACGGTTATCAACGAACTGTTGCGCCCCTTTCTGGCGGTCTTGACTCCGCACGTGCGTCTCCACAAACAGCTCCATCGGGCTCGGCTCACGTCCAAGAGACGCAGCCTATAATGAAAAAATATATATTAACAACAACTGAATTTAATGATATATTTCATTTAAATTAATCTTACCATCCGTTTCGCATGTGCAGCAAACGAAACGGAGCCGCCAGTGTGCGTTGTCACCCCGCCATGAATTGGCCGATTCCGGTTGCCAGCACCGGACTGTGAGCGTCGTGTGAACTACTCAGACGACACGTGCTCAAGATAGTGCGGCCATATATCTTCCGGGATGTATATCGGTTTGAAATCCCTCCAAACCGCAACATCGTTCCAGCCTTGGAAACCCCAATTCAAGTAATTATTAAGAATTACAATCCTAAGGTAAATTCAACATTAAGAATTACAATTCAAGTAATTATTCAATAATTATGCCAATACAACAAAACAATAAATTAAAAAAAAACTCTAGAATAACAATCAAAATAAATGGAAAAAATTAAACACAAAGCATGCAATAATAGAGTAAAACTAATAATTATTCCAACATATTCAATTACTAATTCTAAGGTAAATTCAACATTAACAATTACAATTCAACAAATTATTCAATAATTATGCCAATAAAATAAAACGATAAATTAAAAAAAAAAACTCTAGAATAACAATCAAAATAAATGGAAAAAATTAAACACAAATCATGCAATAATAAAGTAAAATTAATAATTATTCCAACATATTCAATTACTAATTCTAAGGTAAATTCAACATTAACAATTACAATTCAACAAATTATTCAATAATTATGCCAATACAACAAAACAATAAATTAAAAAAAAACTCTAGAATAACAATCAAAATAAATGGAAAAAATTAAACACAAATCATGCAATAATGAAGTAAAATTAATAATTATTCCAACATAACTAATTCTATGGTAAATTCAACATTAACAATAAATATTCAATAAATTAACTAATAATAATTATGCCAATACAACAATAAAAAATATTCAATAAATTCAAAAAAAAAACTATAGACTTTAGCAATGAATTATGCAAAAAAAAACTGTAGACTTTATCTACATTACAAAAAATACACCAAAACAAAAAAATAACCAAAAATATAGCAAAAAAAAAACCATTAAAGTAAAATGAAATAGAGAAAACACTAACCTTTTAAATTGATGAAGATGATGAAGAAAACTTGCTAAAGATTGGAGGTGAAAGCTTTGAAGAATGGAGAGGAAAAAAATCAAAATCTTTAGGTGAGAAACGAAGGAGAAGAAAAAATGAACTGAACGGGCGGTCACTTGAACTTATATGGCAGTTTTACCGATGGATTCACCGACGGATATAAAATTAATTATTATTTTAATTTATTCCGTCGGTGAAGTGTCAAATATCCGTCGGTAAATTTTGAATTTCACACCAAAATTTTTAATGACCCTCCATATTTTTCGTGGTCCGTCGATAATTCCATCGGCAATATGACGCGGTCAGAGGTGCATTTAATGCACAACCCTTTGAAATTCGTGCGGTCTGTCGGTAATTTTGTTAGTAAAAGTGACCCGCCGACAACGTACCGATGGACTTAAGTCCGTCGGTGTTGTGGTGGCATTTCAAGTAATTATTTTCGAACTCTCTGTGAAATGCCAATCGCCTTAAGTCCATCGGTGTGACCGTCGGTGATTTGGTGGCATTTCAATTAATTATTTCATGTTACAAAATATATCATCCATGATCAATAATTATTTCAAGTAATTATTTCGTAATTGTGGTATTTCAACTAATTATTTCAAGTAATAAATATTTTGTGTTTCAAAATATATCATCCATAATCTAAATTACATGAAAAAAAGTGTTTTACATAGGGCTTCATTTTGGTAGTTAGTCAGAATTTTCTTCTTCTTCGTCATCAATTGAATTGTCATCACCTTCATCGCAATCTTCAATATGAATATCATCTTCTTCATCGATATTTGCTTGTCCGCTAGAGCTCAAAACAAAATTCAACTCCTCTGCGTCAACATCAACAAGACTATCATCGAAAACACGAAAATTTAAATTTTCTTCCAATTCAATCGAAGGAGCAACTCGATATGGTTCAACCACCTCACTAACTTGAAAGACTTCATCTCGCACACTTGTGTCTTCGTTCTCATCCTGAACAACCTCGACACCACCCCGGGGTTTTGTTTTTAAAACGGACAACCAATCCACTCTTGATCGATCCTTTCTAAATGAAAGGGTGTATGTGTAATAAAATTGTTGACGTTGCTTTGCGAAAACAAAGACATCGTTTATGTTGCGGAGTCTAGCTTTTGAGTTGATTTCGACCAGACCATAGTGTGGATCAACTCTGATTCCTCTGTCAGTCGTGTCATACCAATAGCATTTAAATAAAAACACTATATTCTGCTCGTTATGATATTGCAGTTCGACGACTTCTTCTAATCTACCATAGTAGTCAACTTCTAACTCACTACTAGTGGATCCCTTAACATAAATACCGCTGTTGTATGTCTTTCTTCCTTACCCATATTCTTCAGTTTGGAAAACATATCCATTGACAAAATACCCGTTGTAGCACTTACATTTTCTTTCAGGCCCCAGGCTTAGTGAAGACAATGACTTAGGTGCACTCCTTCCCATTTGATAAACCTTGTATGTAATGTACATCAATAAACAGTAAATGAACGAGAATCTCGTAATGACATGCATACGTACAGTAATTTTGCAAGTTAGAATGAGTTTGTGATAGTGCTTACATGTGTTCTGAACCACGTGGCAAACTGCTCATCTTGTAATTGAAAGATCTGGGATTCGGTCAGCTGTGAGTTATTGGAGAGCAAATATTGACGATGTTGCCTGCAAGTGATAATGAGTGTATGATATTACAATATATAATTAACAGTATATTACTAACAAAGTTTAATTAGTATAAACTTACTGAATAAAAGGTCTCAGCTCATCACAGTTAAATAGAACATAGTTGTGTGCTTGTTTGAACTCTATTTCCGACAAATATCTTCCTCTTACGACATTTTTAGGTGTGGGTCGTCCAATATTGGAGAATATTGACAAGTTCCCACTGGAAGGCACTTCACCGCCATCATCATGCCGTAGAACACGATTGATTCTCGTTCTCAAATGAGGTTCGAAATAGTACGAGATAAATGTTGAGATCTCCTAAACAATATAGGCCTCACATATCGAAGCCTCAACATGCGTCTTGTTCTTAACCTTTTTCTTGAGATTAAACAAGTACCTGCATTGAAATATTAATCAAGTATTTTCAATTAAGAAAACATATAAAATACTTTTATATATGAATTACATTGCAACTGTAATATCTAATCGTTCGAATGGGTACATCCATCTATATTGGACCGGTCCTCCAGCTTTTGCCTCAAACGGTAGATGTATAGGGAGATGCTCCATTGAGTCAAAAAATGATGGAGGGAATATCATCTCAAGTTTGCATAGTGTCTCGACGATATTCGTTTGAAGCCTCTCAATGTGATCAACATTCAACTTGCTGGAGCATATATCTCTGAAAAAATGACTGATCTCCGTGAGTGCATCCCATATTCCCTTTGGCAACAAATCACGAAAAGCTAATGGGATGAGTGTTTGCATAAACACGTGGCAGTCATGACTCTTCATTCCATATAATCTGCAGTCCTCTATATTAACCAGCCATGATATGTTCGATGCATGTCCATCCAGAAAACGCAGACTCTTAAGCCATTTATAGACTAGCAGTTGTGCGTTTTTCTCTAACACGAATGCTCTTGGTTTTGCGACCCATGACTCATCATAAACCAACTCCATATTTTTATGGTTACAGTATAAAGCTATATCCAATCTAGCCTTGATGTTGTCCTTTGTTTTCCCCTTCACATCCATGACGGTGTTGAAAATGTTCTCAAACATGTTCTTTTCAATGTGCATGACGTCAAGGTTATGGCGGAGCAGATTGGTCTTCCAATAAGGAAGCTTAAAAAAGATACTTCGCTTTACCCAATTATGGGTCAAACCAAAACCAGGAAACTTTTGCTTACCTGATTGAAGGCCAAACACAATGTCACCGTACTCTGAGACAACATCATGCAATTCTTCACCAGAAAGAAGAGGGGATGCAACATCTTTTTCAACTCTGCCAACAAAGAAATCTTTTCTATTCTTTCTGTACCTGTGATGAAGTGGCAAGAAGCGACGATGACAGCAAAAAAAAGAAGCTTTACCTCTATTTGCTAGCGTGAATGCCTTGTTGTTTTCCATGCAGTATGGACATGCGAGTTTCCCATGCGTGCTCCAACTAGAAAGCATTCCATAAGCTGAAAATCATTGATAGTCCACATCAATGCCGCCCTCATAAGGAAATTTTGTTTCCTCGATATATCATAAGTCAGAGCTCCGGAGGACCACAACTGCGCCAACTCATCAATCAACGGTCGAAGACAAACATCTATATTCCGCCCCGGGCTTCTTGGACCGGGTATGACAGTAGATAAAAACATGAACTCCGACCTCATACACATTCCCGGTGGCAAGTTATAAACTGTGAGTATGACCGGCCAACAAGAATAAGGAGCAGCAAATGACCCAAATGGGTTGAATCCGTCTGTAGACAACCCAAGACACACATTCCTTGATTCAGCTGAAAAGTAAGGATGAACACTGTTAAAGCGTTTCCACGCTTCGCCATCAGAAGGATGAACCATCACTCCATCAACCGCATGGTGTGCTTGGTGCCATGTCATGTGCTCAACAGTCCTTGATGACATGAATAACCTCTGCAGTCTAGGTGTGATCGGAAAGTATCTAAGTTTTTTATATGCCACTAGAGTCTTTCCCCTGTCAGTTCTAGGTTTGTAACGGGAATGCCCGCATGTCATGCACTCGGTCATCTCAGCATTTTCAAGATAGTATAACATGCAGAAGTTAGGGCACATGTCAATTTTTTGGTATCCTAAACCGAGGGGTTTCATCATGGACTTCGCAGCATAGAAGTTCTCTTTCAGCCTGTTCGCTTCAGGTAAAATGCTTCTTGCCCATTCAATAATCTTGTCATACCCGACCTCACTCAACCCGTGATCTGACTTGATGGTCAACACCTGTGCTAGACCGATAATTTACTGTGGTTCGTGCAGCCATCCCATAATGGTTCGTCAGAATCTTTCAACAAATCAAAAAACCTAGCTGCATCTGCATTAGGTTCTTCTTCTACGATTAGACATTGACTGCCATTACCTTGATTCATTCTCATTGCATCCATAACCATATTTTGTAAGGATTAGTGTTGTCATTTGTCGCTTCATGCACGTTGCTAGCACTAGAAGTAGACCCAACCACCGTTTCTTCCATTCTCCTCTCACTCTCGCTAACAAATACTTCTCCATGTGCATACCAACACTGGTAATTCTCCATAAACCCTTTGTGTAGAAGATGCATCATTACAACATCTGGATGCAGATACTTTTTATTTTCACACTTCTTGCATGGACACCTAATACCGCCTCCAGTAAAATTTCTGGGAATAGATGTTGCGAAATTAATAAAACCCTGAACCCCGTTACAATAATCCATCCTCCGCAATCCTTGGGGTGAATATCGATACATCCGTGAACGATCATCCATGACTTATATCGAACCTCTATAAAATTATGATGACATCATGTATTAATTAACTAAGTTAGGTAAATAAACTTGCAAAAATATTACTTTACCTCGAGATTATCCAACAAACCAATCACAACTTCTCATAAATATTAAATATTCATTATCATTTATCAACGTCCATACGAATTAAAATATATAAATTTACAGAAATTACCACTCCGCAATACCATTGATAAAACTTTAAACGGGCCCATTATGCAAGCTATTAATTATTTCAAAATAGCACATGTAATATTCGGTAGTTCCATAAAGTTTTAACAATTTACAAACAAATACAATCTTACAAAATCTAAAACAAACCATAACAGGTATAAAATTATATATTCATATACTACAAGTTTGTTTGAGAAATAACAATAAAACATGTACATCTACTAACAAAATACATACTAAAAAAACAATAAAATTGACATTTAATTAAATGTTAAATTTAAAAAGATAGAATTACTTACAAAAATTGATAAAATCCATCGGTAAATCAGAACACGGATGCTGTGACCACAAAACTTCAAGAAATATAACTTGTTGTGCTGATATGAGGAAGATTTTTTTTTTTTTTTGGGAGGGGGGGCTGGTTGTTTGCAGATGGGGAGAGTTGGGATTAGGAAAAAGAAGGAGAAATAAGGGAGGAGAGGGTCGACAGAGCTGATATATATTAACTTTTTCCGACGGTTTCACCGACGGAAACTCCGTCGGTGATTACGTCGGTGATTCTGACGGAAACATAGACACGTCACCGTACGGATCTGCCATTTCAAATCCCTCGGTGAGTCCGTCGGAAATTTAAACGGCGAACCAGTCACGTCACTGTACGGGCACTGTACGGGCTGTCGTTTTGAATCCGTTGGTGATTTCGTCAGAAAAAAATAACCCGTCAAAACCTCCACATCAGCGACCCGCCTTTTTTTTTAATTCAGAAACTTTTTCCTCCGTAATTCAGTTAGTAACTACCGACGGAAAATTTTCGTCGGTAGTTACCGACTGAATTACGGACGAAAAATGGTCCGTCGGTAGTTACCGACTGAATTACAGATGGAAAAGTGTCCGTCGGTAATGTCGACCTCAAATTACCGACAGAAATATTTCGTCGATAAATCCGTTGGTATTTAGCGAATTTCTGGTAGTGAATTAGGTTATATATAGTAAGCAATTTTTATGTGATCAAGTTTAACAAGTAAAGAAATCAAAGCAACCTAGCATACATTCTAGGCATATACATCACACTTTATATGTAAACTTGAATCCTAAAAAGCATGCCATCACAACCAAAAATTGATTATCATTGATAGAATATTCCATCGGTGTTTAAGCTGTATTTCTGCTAGCATATAAATTACCAATGGATTTATCGATGGAAACTTGTAGTTAAAGAGATTCTAGTCACGGACTTTAGGTCCATTGGCAATTCAATCGGTAAAGAAACCTACCAAAGGAAACATTGAAAAAATATTCGCACTCAAATAAACATTGCTAACCATTTTTCTATCGGCCAATATTTCAGTAAATAATATCGATGGATCAACAATGGACTAATTATCGATAATTGATTGTGTTTCACCAAAGAATTCCTTGATGAAATCATCAACATACAAATTCTATTTGTGAATCCATCGGCGATATCAAAACAGTGCACAACTCTTTGTAATTATCCGAGGAAAATGGGCCTTTATTACCAAAGGAATCACCAACAAAAGTTTTATGTCCATTGGTGATTCCGTCAGAATTTCAATTAGTTTTTTAATACATGTGTATTTGGATCAAATAACTTGACATTAAACAAATAAATTAAATTAAAGAACACATTTTATATTATTAATTTAACTGTAAAATCAATTACAAAAATCTTAGGTGAAGTTTACTTACAACAAACACCTTGGTTTGGCTGTTTGAGAACTTATGCACCCTTTCTATTTATCCTCCTTTCATATATGCATTTCCACATATAACTCCATTGGAGTTGGCTCATGCCCAAGCTATGTAGTCTGCAAAATAAATCATTATTTAAATATTACCACAAATAATCACTAGTGTTTGAAGAAAAATTCTTCAAATAAAACAGGGTCGTAATAGACACTTTGCATGGTTAATAAAAGAAGAAAAAAATAAGTTAGAAAACAATAGAGAGAAAAGTTATAGATGTGCTACAAAAGTGTTCAAAACATCTCCCTTACCACTATTATTTATTGGAACTAAAGCTAATGAAGAATTACCAGAATTAATACCCGTTATAAAAAAGAATAAAAACCTCATTGTTTTTAGCTTTAAAACCCATATATTTTTTATTTAAAAAAACTATTTAGGAAGATGAAGACTGAATGTTTAGAACTTTTATTTGTGGGTTAAATATTCATAAATGGACTAGAAAAAATATTTTTTTATGAGCCAAGGAGTTTTTTTTTATAAGAAACCCAAATCCAAGTCCAGGATATGTTAGCAAAAAAATAAACTCAAACCAAAACGCCATACCTGAAACCTGACGCTTAGGAGTCTAGAGCCTAGTGTCCAAGCCAAGCGCACACATGCTGGTTAAACCCATATTTAACTTTCCACTATATAAACTATAAGAGAAAATTATTGTTTTATAGGATAAAAGGTTTTGGGTTTTACAACAACATGTCAACCTCGGTTTTTTTAGATTCATTTATCATTTACCCATAACTTATTTTAAGGAAACATTACCCTTAAAATCCTATAGTTTAATTGAAATTGCACTTGCCTACCAAGTTTTGAAAAATACAGTTTGCATTCTATAATTTGGTTAATATGTAATAATTTATATCCTGTACCTGGGACACTAAACAAAAGTCAATAAAATTATTTGATTATTTACAAGTTTGCCATTGTTTTTCATTTAATAATTAAAGAGTCATTAAACCTGCTAAAAATTTAAAATTTTCCATTAAGTTAAAAAAAAACTTTGAACTCTTTTCTTTACCCTAGCCACCCTTTTCTCTTACACAATATCAAAAAAAATAAAAATGATGAATCGATCTCATTATCATCTTCTAATGAACAATTCAAGCTTTGTAGGTGACTATAACAATGGCAATCCATGTTTATCACAAGGAGAAAATCTAAGATTAAAAGCTTTAATTTTGATGACAAAAGCGTATTATTGTAACACAAATTATTATTTCCATAAACCTTAAACACAACCAATTTCTTCATAAAAGTAAGATTGAAAGGAAAAACACCATGAAACTCATTATTCTTGCTTTGAAAGGTTTGATTAATGGGTTTTGAAGAGAAAAGAGTAATAGAAATTGGTTTTTATAGGGTCTTAGGAATGCAAATTATAATAGGAATTATGAATTTTTTTATGGTATTAAAGGTGATTGAGAAAGAAAAGAGAGAGAATATAGGCTTGAGTTTTGATTTTGAAGTAGAGAGGTTTCTAGCAAAGATCATTTTTACGTGGAGGCTTTAATGGGGGGAGAGAGAAAGAATAGATCGATGTGAAGTAATAATTAGGGTTTATGAGTCTTTTATTTTTAAACTAACCCTAACATAGTTGGATGGATTCAATAAGCAAACTAAATAGAGTTTCATCTTCTAGTCATATGACTTGGCTCTCTACAAACTCCCTCTCAAAAGAGTATTCTTTGAGTTCGTTTTCTATTTCTTAAATCTTTTCTTTTCTTTTTTTTCCTTTTCTTAAGAAATGTCCACCATATATTCTCATGCTCATGCCCTTACTAATCCCAAGTAATGTCTTCTCTATAATGCCAACATTGGTGTTGTTGCAAATATTATCCCTGTTTTCTTAATTTTTCTCTAGCTTAGATATATTACTTGAAACATTGATGTTTTTTTTTTTAATTTTTTTAATTTAAACCCATAACCATAAAGATAAATAACATAATATCTAAACTCGCCGTTGCGGCTTTACTTAATGGAGGTTGGTCAGAGTTGTTGTCATTAATATCTAATGTGTTACTACTCAAAACAATCATAATTTTCAAGAATCAATGTTTTTAATTTTCACTTGATTGGTTTAATACATCGGAAAAACTCTAATTCCACATATCAATTAGATAGAGAAATGATATGTCCTTTGTGTCTCATATTGGCTATAATATATAAAGGTATTTTGGTCATTTTCTAAAATTAAAAAAAAAATACCTAGGATGAAAACTTTAATTTTTCAAAACTAGGTATCCAAGTGCAATTTGACCAAATTATAGGATGTTATAGGTATTTTTTTTCTAATTTTAATTATGTTAATATTCCATGTTAAAGAACAATTTCCAACAAAGTTTTAATCTTTAAAGTGAGTGTAGCCCACTCTAAATTTAGCCTTGAATGCATCTATTAACCATATTTTATTAAAATAAATTCTAATGATCCCCACATGAATAAAAATTATTTGATCATTATATAGAATCGTAGATTTGTGAAGAGTATCACTACATCAGGATAAGTATCTTTTAGCTTTGAACGTTTCTTAGTGAAACACTATCGAATTTAATCAGCTAAATAGTAAACGTGTTATCTTGAACTATTTAGCCTTTTATGTAAACCATGATGATAATAATCTATTAGTTCTATACCTAGAGATTTCTTTTTAGTTCTCACAGTTGTGTTTATTTTGGCCCTAAACAACTCATTGATTCATGAATGCTTTAGAGAATTTAGCCTTTTCAAAATTCTCCAAGGAACGACCATATTTCTTACTTATATATATAATATTTCATTAAGAGTATTTTATTATACTTCAATTGGTCTGCCAAAATATAAACATCATTATCACACTACAACTAACATTTCCTTTATCTTAGAAATAGATTGGAAAACATAATTTTTTACTGCTACTAAGAATGTTATATGACTTAGGTTTTCTATTTGAACCTAGATCTTAGAATATCCAATCAACTAGGTATGGTCACCATCATTACACTATTTTATTTTTAAAGGCTTTAAGCCAATTTTCTTTGAGAAAAATATACATAAACTCTCTCAATAAAATGGATCTACAATATTTTTCTTTGACTTTACATAGTCAATGGATTAATACCATTTGAGAGTAAGTGTTTAATGGTATCATGTCAATGACATATATGTCTATCCTTACCATTATAAGTACTACTTGTTGCCTTACCAATTGATGACAAACTATCGCAAGGAGTTCAAATTATTGGCACTAATTTTAGGCAATATAGAATATCTTATTAGAAGTTTCAAAGCTACTCAATTCCTCTCAAACATTATCAAGAGTAATAAAATCTAATTCTATCATAGATTTTTCCATACACATTTGTTTACAGGATTTTCATGACACAACTACTCCACCAAGTGTGAAGACATAACCACTAAAAGATTTCAAATTCTTAGTGTTGGATATCTAGTTGGCATCACTATACTCTTCAAGTATCGTTAGGTAACTAATATAGTGTAACCCATAATTAAAGGTGTACCTTACTCTTTTTATTGTTTTCCAATGATCTATACTTGAATTATTGGTAAATTTACTTAGTGTTCTAGCTGAGTATGTAATATTAGGTCTTATGCAATTTATAATATATATCAAGCCTAATAAGAAGAGAACATATCGAAAATGGCTTCAAACCCAAAAAGCTATCTCTCATTATCTCCTTTACTTAATCTATTGATAATAGCAGAACTTGGAACCACGATTAAAGCCATCAATATTAACCCAAATCTAGCTTTTAGAAGGTCTTTGCCAATAAATCATAACTTTAGTTGTTAAGAAAGATTAAAATGAGCACAGAAAGAGGCATTTGCCTTTTTCACATCCTTAAAAAACAAGAAAATATCCTAGAGCATATAAACTAGTCCTCCACTTTTTCAAAAACACCTAACATTTCTTTATTTTTAAATTGTAACCCCCAAAACAAACCTCTAATGATGTGCTCCTTTTGAACTAAAACCAACATATAAATTCATATGAATCCATTTATCAAATTGACCAATGATGAAAGGATGCAATTTATCTTAAGAAATTAATTGTCTTTAAATAATGTGAGCCTTCCAACAACTCCTACAAACTTGTAAAAATTTTCGCCATACATGAACAATCAATACAGGATAGAGAGTCAACAAGATGGCACTAAAACCATAATTCATAATTGTTCGATGCACCATAATATAAATATGAGATCTATTTTTTTTGTAGATCATCCCATTTCCAAACCAATGATAAAAACTTGACTTGGTTGAAAACTTGTTATTCATAGTTCATGCCCATATTGGTTAATCCTCTCCCGCAAAATGATGAGGAGTGAACATGGCTGGAATGATATTGGAGTATCCTCTAATGGTATTATTAATGTTAGACTACTTGAGTTTGAGTTGGTAATGCAAATAAATGATGTTTTTTTTATGTTATTTATAACCAGTTCGTAGGCTAATTTTAAGCTTAAATTTGTATCTCTTAATTGCATTGGGAAAATAAGGTTATAATATGTAGTTTTAAAGTTTAGAATATTATATTTTAGATTTTCCAACCATATATACATTAGATTTTTATACAAAAAGTTATGGTTGTTTTAGTTTTTAAGTTTTCTATGTGTTTATTTGAGTTTTTAATAAGTCAAAAGGAATGTGTTAGTTATTTTTTATGTAGTTTTCTATCAAAGTCATTTATTTTGAACTCAATTCTATCATTTTGGTTTATCCCTAGACTTAGAGGGTTATTCCAAGTATATAATAACCATTTAAACCATATATGAGAGTTTGTTTTCTAAAAATTTGAATGAAAAAGTCTTGAACTTGGCTTTTTGACACCTTATTCAGTTTTGTATCTCTTTATGAATGGTGGGATTTTATCCTTAACTTTGTATCTCTAAAGAGGTGGGTGAATTTTTATTTTTAGAGTGATGAGTTATTTACATTTGTATCTTTATGGTTTTGTACCTTAGGTGGTGAGAAAAAAAACTATCCTTTATGTGAGTGTACTGTTTCTACTCCATATTCCTACCATCTAGATATCGAGTTGGTATCAGAACTTAGGATTTACAATAACTATTGTTTATGGATTTCGCGTGTAAAAATTTTAGAGGGACATTAATTAGTACTCTTGATATGGATAAAATGAGAAGCAAAATTCAGCAACTCCAGGAGCTTCTTAACCGATATGATAATTGAGACGATGATGATGAGAATGATATTAGAATTGGTTCTTCTACTACAAATAATAATAAGGGTGGTAATCCTTTTCATCACAAACTAAACCATGATTTTAGTTGTAGTTATTCTTCTTAGCATCAAATAACAAGGAATATAAGGCCATATCAATATTTTAATGTAAAAGTTGATATTCATGAATTCAAGGGAAAAATACAACCTAATAAGTTCATTGATTGGCTCCAAACTGTTGAGAGGATTTTTTATTTCAAAGAGTATCTTGATGAAATAAAAGTGAAGTTAATGACTCTTAAACTCAGAATATATGTTTTCTTATAGTGGGAGAATCTTAAGAATCTTAAGCAAAATCAAATTATAAGAGAAGATAAAAAGGAAGCTTAAGAAGAGGTTTTTGTCTGAACACTACCAACAAAAGACTTTTCTCAAGTTTTATAATATGAAGAAATATGGGTTACCCATGGAAGAGTACACTATAAAATTTGAATTCCTTATACTAAGGCATGATATTGTTAAGCTTGAAGAACAAAAATTAGCCCGATACTTAGATGGGTTAAAAGAGAAATTTTGTAATGTGGTTTGGTTATCCTTTTATTGGATATTCAATGATGTAAGGAAACCTGCTTTAAATATGAAAAATTATCAGAAAGAGGTTAGAAAAAATGATAAAGAAAACAATATCTAAAAAAAGTTCATTTCTAAGAACATTACAGTAAAAAAATAATCCATTTTTAAGGCTCTAGAAAAGGAAAGTGATGGGGATGGTTCTAAAGCAACTGATTCCTCAAATTCTAATTTAAAAAGGTGTTTTAAGTGTCAATGATTATTCAAATTGCAAAATTGTTAATATAGAGAAAGAGATAGCTAGCGAAGATGATTTTCCTAATGAATCAGATCAAGAAGATGAAGTGAGTTATGATGATCAAGGTCAGATACTTATCATTCATAAAAGTTTGTATTTTTTTCATGATGAGAGTGAAGAGTTGGTTCGTTATAACGTTTTGTATTTCAAGTTTAGCGCAAATACAAAAGTTTATGACATGATCATTGATAATGGTGCTTGCACTAATGTTGTATTTAGTGATATGGTGAGCAGATTCCAACTCAAGATAAAAGCACACCTTTATGCCTACAAATTGAGGTGGCTAGAAAAGAAACATAGACAAAAGGTAACAAATAGTGAACAAGTCTAGTATGATGTAATTACTATGGATGCATGTATTGCTTGATTGTCAATGGAAATATGATGGGAAAGTTAAGCATGCATGCTTTAACAATACCTATTCTTTTGTTAAAATTGGTGTGAAAATTATTTTAGATCCTTTTAAACAAGGACTTATTTCTAAACCTTTTAAAGAAATGATAACATTTTTTGTTACTTGTTATGAAATGGAAAAAACTTGTTGATAATGTGGATATGGCTTATGCTCCTATTGGTTATGAGAAAATGCTGAAATAAATGAGTTGCTTCCTAAATTGCAACCTTTGCTTGATGAGTTTCATGATGTGGTTCTTAAAGATATACTCCTTGAACTTCATTCAACAAAGAATATTTAGCATTATATTGATTTTATTTCGAGGATATACTTCCTAATAAGATAGGATATATAATGAGTCTCACCGAACATGTAAAGTTGCAAAGGCAAGTTAATGAGTTGATTTTGAATGGCTTGGTAAGGGAAAGTAAAAGTTCATGTGTTGTTCTTGTTCTTCTTGCTGATAATGTGTATTGATAGTCAAGAAATGAACAAAAAAACTATTTGCTATCAATTTCCTATTCCTCGGCTAGATAACTTGTTATTTCGATCAACTTCATAGTGTTAGCACCTTTTCAAATATTAATTTTAGGAACGACTATCATCAAATTAGAATGAAAGTTGGTGATGAACAAAACAACATTCAAAATAAGGGAAGACCTTTTTAAATGAATGATTATGCCATTGGTTTTTCCAATGCAGCTAGTACTCTTATACGAATGATGAATAATGTATTTAAACCTATCATTGACATATTTGATGTTGTTTATTTGGATGATATTCTTACATACAACAAGGATAAATGATGTGAATCTAGAAGGTTAACCTTTTCAACAAAATTTCTTGGACAAAATTTTTGTAATGGTGTCTTTCATACTATTCGTTCGCTTTTCTTCATATGTATTGGGTGGGGTTTGATTTATATAGTCTTATTATCTCATTACAAATTATCGTTATTTGAAGCTCACTCACAAGTTTGAATCTAGCTTTCTTGAGAAAATATCAATTTAACTATGAATTTATAGATTTTTATATCCACAGGTTTACATCAACTAAATTAGATTTTATGACATTGCAAAAAGGTTTCCGTCACTTGAACATTTTATTTTTACATTCAAGAAAATTTAAGTTCGACCAGCATCGCAACGTTGCTAGTAATATACGGCCAATGATCTATTATATATTGAAAAGGATATAAAAGAAAAGGAGGAAGTTGGTGCTCAGGTATAGAGTGGAGCAGAGGCTATTTTGAAAGAAAAAAAAATCGAGGTCGTTATACCCACTAATATTAACTCTCCCAATTCTTGATACTGGTCTTGGCCAGTATCAACCTCCAGGTCAAGTTTTCTGTACATGGTGAGAATTTAAAACTCGTTTACAGAAGTGCAAAGGAGTCGTCCTCGTAGCATCAGGGTTACTGTCCAATATGGGCCTTCCAAAGTCGCAACATCTTCTGATGCCTTTAGTACAAGCTTTCTCAAGAAGACATGTGCCTTCTAGGCTCATATAGAATTCCTACCACCTGTTTTCGAATGGAGATTTGATTATTGAAAGAGCACGGCTGTTATTGGCGTAAATCCTTTTTCATTTTCACCCAAACTTAGAGTGTGATTGGTATTGAGATTGCTGTTGTGGTTGTGGTTTTAAAAAAATTATTTTATAAAAAGTATTTTTAGTTGAGGTTGGTTTGGAAAAATATATATTTGGTAAAAACTATGGTTGAAATTGAGGTTGAACAAAAAGTAGTTTAATGTGTTTAGTTAAAAAAATGTTTTTCAAATTGAGGTTATAAAATAATTAAAAAATATTTTTAATTTAAATATTGTAGATTTAACTACTATTATTACATTATGAAATAAATAATATTGATATCAAATTTTTTTTATTATTCCATTAAATCATATGCAATGTCATCACATACGAAATCTATCCAACAATGACTATTTTTTGCATGGTTTCTTAAGCACGCAACAACAAAAACTAAATTTTTTTATTACGTCATCAAGCGATATCCTTCTAATTTTTTAAATAAAACACAATTAAAATAAAAATAAAAACTGAATTTTTCCTAACTGGGTCGGACCCGGAAAGAACATAATTGGAATTGCGATCAAATTCCACAAATGCTACGTCATCATGTGATATCCTTCTAATTTATGTAGTGTTATTAAATAATATTACATACTAGTTTTTCGAGTAAAACTCAATTTTTTTAAAAAAAAATTACAATTTCATTACGTACAAAATTCATTCGACAAGAACTACAGTTTTCATGATTTTTTGAGCGTGCAACAAAATTAGATAAAATATTATCAGGAATAAAATTGAGATTACAATACGAGTAAATTTAATTCACCTTAAACTACTTTTTTTAACAAACAAAAAAAATATTGTTCACATTCACGTGAATAGCGCAAGTGAAATCAATTAATTACACTGGTTTTTCATAAAGAAAAAAAAACCCTAAACTTTTCATGTGAACAATGTGAGTGAATTAATTTACTCGCACTGGTTTTTCAAAATTTATATATAATAAATAAATAAAATTATTCACTTTAGTGAACAGTGCTACAATGGAGCATGGCTCCACTGTTCTGAACAGTGGAGCCATGCTCCACTGTTGATGTTTTTCCTAGACAAGAAGCATCTCCGAAACCTGGGGTGCCATGTGGATCCTACCCAATGAAAGCACTTTTATTTTGGTTACCAAATGTTCATTAACGTGGCTGCGGATGAACCTCACCCGCAGCCACCTTACCAAACAGCCACTTAGTAAAGTCAACTACAGCTAAATCCTCATAATTTAGAGTAATTAACTAATTAACCCTTATGATAAAAAAAAAAATTAATAATTTCTTAACCACGATGGTTATCAAGTGTCCAATATAGATTTATTAATTTTTACATTAATAATTAAATTATTTGTTGATCCGTATCCACTCTGACGCAGACTATCCTAGCAAGTATCCAAGGGGTCCTGATGGAGCGGTTAGGCGCGCTCGCACCGCTTATGAGGTCAGGGGTTCGACCCCTCTTTTTGTCTACAAAAGGTCCCTTGGGGAGCCCTTGCCACCTGGGGCGGGGATTAGTCTAGGCCAGCGCCTGGGATACCCTGGTTAGCACAAAAAAAAAAAAAAAAAAAAAAAGACTATCCTAGCAAGTTAAGATATAAAGGGCACCCAATTTCCGTAATGCTATCTGTCGTTCTCTATCACTTACCTCTGTTAAGGAATAAAATCATTCACTCATTATTTTGAAGAATCCATCGTAAAAAGTTAAATTGTCCGCACATTATTATGAACACAATGGTTCTTGTAGTGGGAGACTTTGCAATTTTTTCTCTGTCATAAGATTCTTCACTTTTAACTTTTCTCCGTTACAATATCGTTAAAAAAAAAAAAAAAAGTTGTAAGTAAGTCTTGCCTCCACGAGGCCTCTTTCAGAATAATACTATTCAAGCAAACGTAAGCGATGACTGCATTTTATCTCAAAAAAACAAAAAAATGAGGCAGCCCACAATTTTATCCGGCCCACTACACCGTTTACTTGGAGTTTACTAAGCAATTTTCTGCTGCGTCTAAAAATATGATAGGAAAGTTAAGCATGCAGGCTTTAACAATACTTGGTGTTCTGTTAAAATTGGTGTGAAAAATATTTCAGGTCCTTTTAAACCAAGACTTATTTCTAAACCTTTTGAGATGATAACACTTCTTGTTACTTGTTATGAAATGGAAAAAACTTGTTGATAATGTGAAAGTGACTTATGCTCTTATTGTTTATAAAAAAAATGCTGAAATAAATGAGTTGTTTCTTGAAGTAGAATCTTTTCTTGATGAGTTTCATGATATGGTTCTGATTATATACCATTTGGACTTCCTTTAATGAAAAATATTTAGTATTATATTGATTTCATTATGGTGATATACTTCATAATAAGATAGTTTATATAATGAGTCTCACCGAACATGTAAAGTTACAAAGGCAAGTTAATGAGTTGATTTTGAAGGGTTTAGTAAAGAAAAATTAAAGTTCATGTTTTGTTCCTGCTCTCCTTGTCGATAATATGTATTGATAGTCAGACATTTATAAACAAAATCAATATTGGCTATCAATTTTCTATTTTTCGACTAGATGACTTGATAATCCAACTTCTTAGTGCTACTCCCTTTTCAATATTAATATGGGAAGAAGCTATAATCAAATCAGAATGAGAGTTGAAGAGGAATGGAAACAACCTTCAAAACAAGGGTTGACCTTTTAAAATTGAAGGTTATGTTATTTGGCTTTTTTAATGCACCTATTACTTTTAAGTGAATGAAGAATAATGTATTTAATTAAACCTTTCATTGACATATTTAATGTTGTTTATTTGGATTATATTCTTACATACAACGAGGATAAATGATGCGAACCTAGAAGGTTAATCCTTTGGACAAAACTTCTTGAACAAGATTTTTGTAATTATGTCTTTCATATTACTCGTTCGCTTCTCTTCATATGCACTGGGTGGGGTTTGATTTATATAGTCTTGTTATCTCATTACAAATTATCGTCAAGCTCACTCGTAAGTCTGGATTTAGCTTTCTTGAGGAAATGTCTTTTTGACCGTGGGTTTATATATATCTTTATATCCACATATTTGCATCAACAAAATTGAGTTTTATGATAATGACAAAGAATGTCCTGTGAACAAATTTTTTTTACCTAAAGAAAATTTCAATCTGACCAGCATCGCAACGCTGCGAGTAATATACAGCCAATGATCTATTATATAGTGAAAAGGATATCAAAGAAAACAGGAGGTTGGTGCACAGGTATGGAATGGCGTGGAGGCTATTTTGGGGGGGAAAAAATTCAGGTCAACCTGTTATACCCACTAATATTAACTCAAACAATTCTTGATATTGGTCTTGGCCAGTATCAACCTCCAGGTCAAGTTTTCTGTACATGGTGAGAATTTAAAACTCGTTTACAGAAGTGCAAATGAGTCGTCCTCGTAACATGATCTGTTTCGCGTTTTCTCCAAAATCGTAACCATGGTAGCATCAGGGTTACTGCCCTTTCAAAAACAAAACATGGGCCTTTTCTCTAGAAGACATGTGCCTTCTAGGCTCATATAGAATTCCTATACCACCTGTTTTCGAATGGAGATTTGATTATTGAAAGAGCACGGCTGTTATTGGCGTAAATCCTCTTCCATTTTCACCAAAACTTAATGAAGTCAACTCCAGCTTAATCCTTACAGTTTAGTGTAATTAACTAATTAACCCTTATGATAAAAAAAAAATTAAGTAATTTCTTAACCACTTTATTAATTTTTACATTAATACTTAAGTTATTTGTTGATTCATATCCACTCTGATGCAGACTATCCTAGTTAAGATATAAAGGGCACCCAATTTCTGTAATGCTATCTGTCGTTCTCTATCACTTACCTTTGCTAAGGAATAAAATCATTAACCCATTATTTTGAAGAATCCATCGCAAAAAGTTTAAGTGTCCTCACATTATTATGAACATAATGGTTCTTGTATAGGGAGACTTTGCAAGTCACAAGATTCTTCACTTTTAACCTTTCTCCATTACAATATCGTTAAAAAAGAAGAAGAAAAGTTGCAAGTCGTGCCTCCACGAGGCCTCTTTCAGAATAATACTATTCAAGCAAACGTAAGCAATGACTGCATTTTATCTCAGAAAAACAAAAAAAATGAGGCAGCCCAGAATTTTATCCAACCCACTAAACCGTTTACTTAGAGTTTACTAAGCAATTTTCTGCTGCATCTAGAAAACTGGGATTTCTTTTTCATGTGTACAAGTAGAAAATGATTCACAGCTAGGGTCAGAGACAAGGAACTCTTGGCTGCTATTATTTTTTTCCAGTCTCCTGTTTAGAATTTATTTAGTCCTCCACTCAGATTAATTGTTTCGTACAGACAAACTTCTGCAACATCAAAAATCCGAAGTCAAACTATCAAATGCAAATCACCAAACATTACAAGTGGTATACGATCGATCACTTTTATTTCTCTGAAATCCATGACAAATCTTTGACCTAAACGGTTAACTTCAATGGTACCAATGCCGGAACTCCATCAAGCGGTTTTGTGAGTAACTGAGTGTTCGGAGATCTGTATTAGTTGGTCACCCTAAGAGTTTAGTCTGTAATAGCATAGGTTTCCACGCTTCGATGTACGACTTGACTATTTTATTGTGTAAAAAATAACATTAAGGTGTTGAAATTGAATACAAACATCCGACACTAAAACCAGCCAACTCGTGATATTCTGTTAAATTTTTAATTCAAATTAAAATAATCTAATAAAATAAAGCTTTTTTATATAAAAAAACACTAGTGTTAAATTTTTAAAATCGTGATCTAGGTCATTAAATCTGAAGCATTTAATTTAAAAAAACTATAAAGTTCAATTCCCAATCGATTAAATATTTTAGGTTGAAATTCAAAAAATATTTCATTTATATAAAATGATTTTAAAAAATTAAAATAATGAAGATAAATATTAAAATACAAATAAATTTTGTATTTAATTGAAGGGTGAAACTGAAAAGAAAATTAAAAAGAATGAGGATCAAAATTGACATAAGAAAATAAAATAAAAATGTTGTAATTAAAGGGTGAAATTGAAAAAAATAATAACTTTTAAAAAAGGACCAACAAAAAAATTAAAAATCAAAATAATAACGATCAAATTGGAAAATATAATACCATCAGATTGAATTAAAGGATAAAATTGAAAATCACTAAAATTTTTACAAAAGGACTAAGGAAAAAAATAAGAAATTCAAAGAATGAAAACCACATTGGAGAATATAATATTTGGTAAATTGGAATTGAATAATGAAATCGAAAACAAATAAAACTTCTACAAAAAAGTCATAATAAAAATTTAAAAATTAAAAGAATAAGAACTAAAGTTAAAATACCACAATCAAGAGGGCTAAGCTATAATGTTTTGGGGATGAGAGAGAGAATAAAATAAAAAAGAAGTTCAACAACGTCAAACCGGACAACCACCAATGACAAGTGTCGTACCAATATGAAGAGGGTATAACAACGGTTTCAACAACATGACGGATAGGGATTCCTAGACACCAGAAGGTTCTGCATGTGTACCCATCTTTTTTTTAATTTAGCCAAATTCAAAATTGCTTCCAAAACAATCATTGTGAAAAAATAAAAATGTTTCTTAACCTTAGGCTAAAATATTTTGTATTTTAAGGGTTTTTTTGACGTTTTAATGTGAATTTTAATTATTTATTATTTTTTATATATGTGAAAATATCAAATTATTCCTTAATAAAAAAACATTGTAAAAATACAAAAATACCTCTTGACACCATATTTAATATTTCCTTCCAGATGTATTTTGGTTGTTTCATTATGCAATCAAGAGAAAAAATACTTATTTGTCACTATTTTATTTGGAAATGATAAATAAATTATGTAAAAAGACTTCAATATCCTTAAAAGCTAATGTTAAGTTTTTAACGAAGAAATAATTACACTGTTTTAGTTAATATTATTTTAGGATGTATATCTATAGTGATTTCCCAAACTGTTTTAGATTTTATATAGGATCTTCATGCGACAAGTTAATATTTCCAAATAGCCAGTACCTCTAATTCAAAAACTCGGACGATTTTACTTTTATTTATTAATTATTCATATTCTTTCATTCTTGATTCACATCATAAATATATGCATGTAAAATGAAATTGTTGATATATATATATATATATATATATATATATATATATATATATATATATATATATATATATATATATCTCAACAATTTCATTTTACATGCGAGTCGTCGTGTTCCATCAAACAATCACAATTCAAATATCAAAGAGTCATCAACATATTTTAATCTTGCTTATCTAAGAGTTTGTGCTTGCGTTAATCGTGATTTAATACTATTTCATGGCCATTAACTCTATTATTAATCCACATATATCAACTAACTCTTCACTTTACCATAAAATAATAACCATCCAGAGTTATTCCACATTATCTTAATATATACGTGTTCTTGCTAATAACTTCATAAACATATATTTAAATCCAATCAAAATAATTGGTCAAAGAGATACGCATCAAAGAGTCATACATCGCCATGTGTATAAAGGGTAGGGCTCACGTTTGTTGATGGAAGCCACTTTCAATGCAAGAGTCATTTATTTTTAAATTTTGCATCTCCGTTGTTTTATTCGTGTTTGTTATTTTATTTCTCATTAAATTGCTTCGCCGGTGATCATAACTCTCCAACAATAACTCGGATTCTGGGAGCTATTTTCTCGATTTCTTGTGAATGCATCTAGACTTAAACTCGATTGGAAAGAAACTTCGCATGGATTGTAAAAGGTCAAAACCAAGAATAAATTATACGATATTTTTATAGCTGACTTTGAGTTGGTCTTCGTTGCAGAGAGGTATATTTATTGAAGTATTTGAGTCGTCTGCGGAACGTGCAGAGTGACAGATGAGTGATGGCGAACAGACTTTTTAGCGTTCTTTTCAGGGAAGCTTTGTTTCAAGAGTTGCGGCAGTTAGTGGTTCAGTCCAGATAGCCTGTGCCAACAGTTGAATTGGTAATCTTCATAAAGCAGAAAACATATGGCTGCGGCCTACATGATGTCAATGCATCCGTCATGCACGTTTACAATCTGTGGAATCTGTACGGGTTATTCTAGAGGATTCTGACTTGCACATTCTTTTATATAATGTGCATCTTCTGAATCTTATCATACACGTGGAATTGGCAGCTAAATGGCATATCGATCGGTGATTTCTAGTAATCACTTTCCCCCTCTTGATTTTAACTTGCTGTCATGGCTCTGTTTAATAGAGGGTGCCCAAATTTTAATTTTTAAATTGTTATGATATTTTAATATTAAAAATAAATTTTAAAAAAATATTATTTTAATATATTTCTAATGCTCTAGTCGATTTAAATCCATAACTCCTATTTTTCTTTTTTAATTTCTCCTATTTGCCTTTTTTTTTGCTGAAACCATCATTGCCCACGTCTTAGACCCGCCTACCTCTCTCTCCCTATCGTAAAATAGTCACACTATAATTACAACACCACCCTTATCTCTCTCTTTCCACCATGAGATGATAGACTCTCTCTTCTCATCTGCAGATCTCTTATTGATTTTGGTCACTGCTGACATTTAGTGTCGCCACCACCATTTACTTTCAACATTTAAAGGTATGTCGCACACTTAACTTTTATTAATTTTTAGTATTTGCACTAATTTTTTATCTTGATTATTTTAGGGTTTGGGTTTTTTAGGGTAATTTATGATTTTTATGAATTGGGTTTAAATTATATTAATTATCTATAAAATACATCAATTGAATTGATAATTTCTTTATTTACGAAGAAAAATGATGAATTAGAGTTTCATTGAATAACTTTTGTTGAAATTATGTACCTTGATTAATTTGCGATATTGATAAATTAGGCTTGGATTTTATTATGTTGTTTAACATATTGTCTTATGGTAATGGAATACTATGTTTTTATGGTAGTACTATTGTCAATATCGACAATTAATGGTATCACTTACAATTGAAAAAATGACGAGTTCTTAACCACTACATTAGATATGTCTCTTACTGAGAAATCTAAATTGTTGTGTGATTGAATTGGATGGAATTTGTTTAAAATTAAAGTTTAAATTACTTAGAGGATGCAAATTTAGGTGTGTCCAACTCATTATACTAGTGTACCCATTTTTAGTGATGATAATATGAGTTCAGTGTTTGAGTTAGCCATTGATAATGAGTTACAAATTCTATAGCTCTACTAAAATAGTAGACATAAAGGAAAATTTTCTAGTATAAAGTTCACTCGGGTGCAAAGTTACATTTAAAGGACCACATAAGCATCACAGGTAGCTGATTTCTCTAGTTTAGGTGGTAATGTAATAAACATGACGCCATCATAAAAAAAATATGTGAATATGAAAGCTCGATTGGATATGAAATCTTCTCCATATAATTATGAAGAATACGAACTAAGTGTTGATGAAGATGATCATCTTGTTGATAGAGTTAAGAACAATAGGAATACTAAGTTAGTTGACCCACTAAACTAATTCATGGGACCTCCTGCTTCTAAATTTTAGGATGTGAGTGGTATCGAGTCATAAGAGTGATAAGATGTATCAAGTGATAAGATGAAGATTAGATAAAATTTAAAGACAACTCTGAATGTATTACTATAGTCAAGCGGTGAAATATCAAGAATTTATTGCACTGGAAGATGAAATGTTCAACTAAAAGTTATGTGTAGTTGCAATGCATTTAAGAACCAGTCTGTAGATTATATTTATGTGGAGGGTATAACTAGAGGTCTTATTTATTTGAGATCTCAAAACTGAGAGGGGCACATACATATCAAAATCCATTGTTTTTGTAAAGCCACGATCAGATTGACACATGTCTCATTGTTGAGGTTATATTGATTGTCATAACCTATTTTTTACTCCTAATTTTTCTATATGTTCTTAAAAATTTATATTTTCAATCTAATTTATTTTTTATTTTTTAATTTATTTTTTATCATGATAATTAAAAAAAAAAAAGAAAAGAAAAAAAAAGAAGAGAGTTTAGGGAGTTAAATAAAAAGAAAGAGAGAACAAGTGATTAAGAGAAGTAGGGACTAAAAAATAATAGGGGAAGAATATGCAAAATTGAAAAATTATTGAAAGAGATCCTACATATTAAAACGAGAAAATATAATTAATTGGGAATCCAAGGTCAAGAAGGAAACAATATCATTGTCTAATATTATTTTTCCACTTTAGTTTTTGCTTTGAATAATATCATTTAAAGAATACACTATTTCAAAAAAAAAAAATAAGCAAACAAAGACAAAGAAATTAAAAATAAAATACAAGCTATTGAAATTACCTAGAAAATCTAGCAACAACTTTCTAGCCTTCTATCTCCAGTCTTTGATGGAGGTAACTGACATTACTAAAACTAACAAAAAGAGGAAGAAGTTGTGGTAACTGACATTACTAAAACTAACAAAAAGAGGAAGAAGTTGTCTACACTTATTTTTGTATTCAATTATGCTTGTTTATATTCATTGAATTGGTTGAAATACTAGTGGCTATTTATGATGGTTATGCTTGGTAACATAATTAATTTATAATGGGTTAATATAAATTGAGTAATTAAAGAAAACAATTCAAAACTCAAGTCCCCGTTAATTATTATTTTCAATCTTCCCTCCCATAATAAAAGAAAAAGGTGAGGAGGTGGTTTTGTTGTTAATCATAGATCCTAAATCACTATGCTAGGAATTTTAACCTCTAATAAAAGATATGTATTTATTTTAGAAAAAATATTACCATGTATGCATAATATGTATTTTATTATAAAATTAAACAACAATCAGCTTCCATTAGGTATGATATTTTAGAATGATTGTCATCTTTTCTTAAGCATAACCTTCTTCTATCAAAAAATATTTAAAAAAACAGTTAGGTTTCTCATAACCATAAAAGTAGGTGGCGACTCTTTTTCTTATTTTTACCTCCTCTCACCTAATCAAATTGTTAAGATGTCCCCCACCCCTCTCGCAACATTGACAATTGTGAAAGACAATACAAGTATGGGTGTTACAAATATTCAAACTACTATATATAGGGATTATGAGCATCTTCTCTCATATTACAAGGCGTAGGTAGCTAAACATAAAATATTGAAGTGGTTGTTTTGTATGCACAAGCAATTCTTTCAAATAATGCCTAGAATTCTATATGCACTCAAAGAATCAAATCCAGGTATGGTTGATGGTAATAAAGCAATATTTAGAAGAGTATTTTAGGCATTTAGAGCTTCAATTGGTGGTTTCAAAACTATAATCCTCTTATTAGTATTGAAAGCACTCATTTATATGGGAAGTACAAGGCAAAATTGTTGATCGTGATTGCTTATGATGCAAATATTAAGGTTTTATTAGGTGTGTTTTGTTATGGTCAAATAAGATACAAACAATAATTAAAGATGATTTTTATATTTGCTTCATGGGTATATCACTAATGGTTGCATCGAATTGTGTATTATATTAGATAGACATATGGTGATCAAGAAATCCACGACATAGATATTTCCCGAGCCAATTATGTGTCATCGTTATTATTCAAGATACTTTATTAGTAACTTCAATACTAAGTTAAGAAAATGTTGCCTTAAAGAATATGTTGCATATGATGTGTCAAGAACCTAAAAAAATGAGTTTAACACTTTGTATGATGATATGATTGAGATGAATAATATAATCAAAGAATGGTTAAAAGTTGAACCTAAAAAGAACTGAGCACTCTAGATGATGGTGGTCGTCATTATAGCAATATGACCACCAATTTTTCAAAGGTTTTTAATAATGTATTGAAAGGTATCTGTGGTTTGCCCATAATGGCTATAATGCAAACAACTTTTTTTAGCTCAGATAAATATTTTATTGAGCGAAAAGTATACTGAAGAATTCTTAAGTTATGAGGTATTGTGGCCTCCAACTGTCCTTACTTACTACGTGCTGATACAGCAAGATCAAGAACACATATCTATATTGATAGTTATGTAAAGCATGTATGAAAGAGAAGACAAAAATAGTTGGTTGTTTACTATTATTTTAAATTTTTTCAGTAAAAAATTTCCTTTGTTAGTATTAATTATTTTTAAATGTTAACATAAAACAACCAATATAAATACATCTATCTCTGGTTATAAGAGCATCTTCATATCGATTATCTAGAGAATTTGGGGAACAATATCCTCGACGATGTAATATGAAGGCAACTCTCTATAGGAGCTTGATAATAATAAAATTTAATAAACCTTGAATAACATGTGACATTTATAAATTACATGATATACTAATTTTGTGGCTTTTCATGTCAGATTGTGTGGGCTAGACATTTTATTTTCAATAATTCTCATGTCCAACCTTTTTACTAGGACGATTTGATGCACAATAGTCTTATGAGGTATGGGTAACAAAATTATTTTTATATGTTTTTATAATATTATTTTTTATTGTTGGTTTTTTTCTAATATATATATTTCATGTCTTGATAGGTTATATGAATGCTTCATACTAAGGATTTGATATTAGCAGATTCATTGATATGCCGGGAGAGAGATGATTTATAGCTAGCACAAGTCTCATTGCATTACTTTGATATCGTTCAACAGTTTGGATTGTCTTATTACATTCCCAATTATATTGATACTAGTAACGAGTTTTATAATATCAATCATTATGGTAAGTGGGAAGGGAAATTGGTTGATGATTCATGCAGCTTACCTAAATATTTGACATACCAAGAATGATTATGGAGCTACATCCAATAATTGATCTAGATTGCTATATGAGATGGTATTTGCCCATATCATAATGGTTTATTACACCTATTTGGTCATATTTTCCAAGGCATCCATATAATCCAATATATTCTGAGTAGTGTTATCCAAGACAAAATCAATTAGTATGCAATAGTTTTTTTATTTAACATTTATAAATATCATGTTCATAATACTGTATATGATGAGTGTTATTTTTTATGTATATATTAGATGTATTATTTAATATGGAGGCGTGAAGAGCAATAACCACACTTCGAGAAGGAGTCAATGAGATGGGACGTGCCCTTGCCAACAATACATTTAATTTGTATTGTGGTGGACTTAAAGAAGTTGGGGAGATTGAACATCTCAAAGTTGCATCGATAGATGATGAAATCGCTTTTCGTGAACAAGGACATGTAGTTAGGGAGGTAGGTTCGTCCACGGGAGATCTAGGCTTATCTATGAGCGTTAGACTTATCCACAAATTGTATGAGTTGGGGTGGTGCATGCCCATCCACGAGCTAGGGTAATTTTAAATGTAGTTAAATTATATGTTTTAATATTATAAGAATTATGAGTTTAAATTAAATTTAATAAAATATCATGTGAGTTAATTGTATTTAATTATGAATTGTGATAACTTCTAAATTGAGAAGTGTGTTTGTTTTTTAATTGTGTTGAGTGTTTAAATGTGAATTGTTGGTTTAATTTTTATAACAGTAAGTTGAGTTGAGAAGCTGGAAAAACAACCCAACCCATATTTTTTACAAGTCGTAGAATATGCATATGATTCACAAGTCAAAGATGTTACATGTGATTTCCTAAATATTTTCTAGATAGAGCTATTCTGTGTTTTTTATTTTGTGAATTTGAAGGAAAAAAAAAATCCCCTCGTGCTTCATTACGGGTCTAAGTTCAAACTTCGTCACGAGGCTCGATCGAAACCTCGTCCTTCAAGCATGGGGCCCGGCCTCTACCACTAATGCAAAGTATGGCTGTGATCATGAATATCACTTCGTTTCTTTTCATAATAGTATCAAAACTTAGATAACTGTTGCTAGTCATATGATGAAGATCTTATTGTAAAACCAAATTCAAGTGACAGAACTTACAGCTGTGACCTCAACTGAGTGAAATAATTAGTAATTTAATTTGTTCATAAAAAAGATCCTCTTAATTGGACCTGGAGACAAATCTAAAGAATAAGCGATCGTTCACTGCTCTCATTTATAATCGATGCACTTTATTGATTTTGCTACGTTCATCTATGTACACACACCATATATATGTATATCACGATGATCACATTAGCTGTTGTTGTAAGAACCAGATATTCTCTTCGTTCCACAGGCTCTGATCCAATGAGTCACCACCGCCTATGAAACCATATCTTTCCTGCTCCATGCCTTGCATATCCACTCCATCCTGGCACCAGCCCCAGGAACCAGAATCATTTTCCGGGCATAAACCAGACCCGTTTTGCATACCATCTGAATAGTACTGACCACAGGGTGGATTTTGATAATCAGTCAGGTCCGACCAGGGAGAAACCTGGGCATCCAAAGAGTCTGACAAAGTACTACTGACCGATATGTCGGGCATGAAATTCGGGTCTATCAAATCCGAACCGGATTCACTTGCAGCAGCTGGGATATCAATCTGGCTGGAATAGTAAGTGGGAGGGCTGATGGTGGGTTGATCCATGGGAGATTCAGATTCTGCTCCTATTTTTTGAATTAGTTGGGGAATCCAAACGTAACGCATGGTATCTCGAAATTGTTTGCTATTAACATCACATTTGAGCTGTTTTGCCTGCTTCTGAACTCTGGTCCTCCAGTAGTTTTTTATCTCATTGTCTGTTCTGCCTGGTAACATCTGCGCTATTTTCGACCACCTAAATTATTTCAAGCAGAATCCAATATTGATTAGAGAAAGCTTCATAGCAGAACAAATTGTGTAATTATATCACAAAAAGTACCCTAATATACATACCTATTGCCCCAGCGAGAATGGAGTTGAAGAATCAGGAGCTGTTCTTGAAGAGTTATATTTCCACGTCTAACATTTGGGCGCAAGTAGTTTAACCATCTTAATCTGCAGCTTTTACCGGTCCGCTTCAGTCCTGCATGTGTATAGTTATATACTCTAATCAATGAGCACTCAAATCAATGAAGAACTGATAAAAATCTGTATTCCCACGAAAATTATAATGCTTAGAAAAAACAAGTTCTATGTTTCATATGTGATATTAACCTGCACAGCGAGCAGCAGAATTCCAGTGACCTTCACCGTGGATGGTGATGTAATGAGCGAGTAAGGAGTCTTCTTCGATAGTCCAAGGCCCCTTCCTTATGCCCATACCCTGATCTTCACTTAAAGTTCCTGCATAACCATGCTTTCTTGCTTGAGCATCCATTTCCTTCTCTAATATAAAGAATTTAGCGAGAGAGGCACAATTGGAGTTTGAGTTCTGGGTTAGTATGCAAGAGAGGGAGGGGAGAGAGGATAGATTAGTCTCGAAGGACAATTGACAGACAAGGAGGGAGTATTATATATATATATATATATAGAATGCGGTTAAGAGGGGAATAAACTTGGAGCTAATTTAGTCTTAGATAGCAACGCGTAATAGGCTAATTACACTGCATAGAAGAAATTTATTATTGTATAAATTATAAAGTTTTTCTGAGTATTATTATATTTGGAGTTTGACCCTTTTGTCTTTTCAACATTTCTAAGACATCCACACCACGCGAGTTGAAAGATATTATGAAGACCATGGTCCAAGGATGATCTGTTTTGTGAGTGAAGCTTTTCTAGGATGTCAAGATCATCGTCGTCGTCCTTTATTTATTTATTTATTTCTTCTTCTTCTTTCTTCAAGGTGCTTGAATGTCTTGGAATGTTTTGCAACATGTGACAGACCATGGTTTCAACGAGGATTATATATTTTGGGTGACCGACCACTACCAAGCTTCTTAGCCTCTGGTGCTTTAAAATAGTACTACTCTTTTCTTTTCTTTTATTTATTTATTTTTATTCCCCTGATCAAGCTGTGGACTCCATGAACAAACGGGATTGGCCCAAAAAATTGAGAAAGAAAAGTTTAGAAGCAGGTGAAACAAAGGGTTCCAGATGTTTACAGGGAAATGATCAGTTAATTATAACTATAGTAGATACAGTTAATCAAAGATTAATTGATTAATTAATCTTTATATTTTTAATGATCTTTAATTAATGAAAGGGTTCCTAATGTTAACAAGGATTAAGCTATTGGATAATAATCTTAAATCCAACGATCCATTTATGTTTTTTTTTAAAAAAAATTATCATATTAACTAATACTCTAAAAGGCGTGGGAAAGTACTGTAACTTTCCCCACACCACATGCTTTTTTTTTAACATTTTTTTTTGTTTTTTTCTCTTTTTCTGTGTTTTACATGTTTTTTTCTTTTTTTTCCATTGTCTTCTTCTTCTTCTTTTTTTGTGTTTTTTTTTAAATTATCTTTGTCGATTTTTTTTTAATATTGAATTGGTTGAAAATTTAGTTCTGTAGTTTTTTTCTTTAAAACATTATGGATTACTATAATGTTTCCCTACATGACTTTTTTTTTATGAATTTTTTCTTCTTTTTTTTTTTCTAAAATGATTTTTGTCGATTTTGCTTCATAGTTTTTTTCTTTAAAACACTGTGAATTGTTACAATTTTTCTCCACATGGTTTTTGTTTTACTACAGTGTTTCCCGACATGTTTTTTTTCAAAATTATCTTTTTCAAATTTTATTTTTTAATATTAAGCTGGTTGAGAATTACAATTGTAGATTTCCCCACATGTTTTTTTTCATTTTTTTTTTCCAAAATTGTCGTCTTCTTCTTTTTTATTTTTTTTTGTGTTTTTTTAGAATTGTTTTTGTTGATTTTATTTTTTTAATATGGAGCTGGTTGAAAATTTAGCTTTGTAGTTTTTTTAAAAAAAAACACTGTGGATTGCTACAGTGTTTCCCCCACATGGTTTTTTTTTCTTTTTTTATGATTTTTTTATTTTTTTTTTCCAGAATTGTCTTTGTCGATTTTATTTTTTCATATTGAGATGGTTGAGAATTTAGCTTTGTAGTTTTTTTCTTTAAAACACTGTGGATTGCTACAGTGTTCCCCCGCATGATTTTTTTTATTATGATTTTTTTCAAAATTGTCTTTATCGATTTTATTATTTTTAATATTGAGTTGGTTGAGAATTATAACTGTAGATTTCCTTATGAAACACTATAGATTGCTACAGTTTTTCCCTGCATGATAGTTTTTCTTTTCTGTTTTTTTTGTTATGATTTTTTCCAAAATTTTCTTTGTTCATTTTATTTTTTAAATATTAATCTGGTTAAAAATTTAGCTTTGTATTTTTTTCATTTAAAACATTGTGGATTACAACAGTTTTTCTCCATATATTTTTTTTTCACAAACTCACGACAATAAATAAGCATGCCACAAGCCCGCGGCATCACACGGGCATGGCATCTATTGTCCTTAATATTTAAAATTACTTTTTTGAAAAAACATCTTAAATCAAAGCTCGTGCAAAGCTTTAAATTTTCACCCACGTTAATTTGCTCCAGGTCACATTTGAAAGGATGCTAATCACGTCATCGACATGGTTTTTTTTTTTTTTTAATATATGAGAAATTAAATCTAGTTGGTCAAATAAATATATCACAATATCCTTCCATGGGTTGGATTTTCTAATTCAGACCATTTTGAGAAGAAATTAATTCAATTTGTCTGGTCATATTTTCTTATGACTTGTTTATATAAATTTAATTACTATGATCAATTTATTTTTATATATATTTTTTTTACATTTTTCAATCCATCATTATCAAAAATATTTTCATTCAAATTAACAAAATTAGTGGAGCATCCCCTAACCTGGTTATAAAATGATCTTTGAATCATAACTCGTTGCATTTTTCCTACACTTTTCTCTTTATCATCTCCTATGCCAAAATTGACTTTATATGAAGGATAAGTTTTTCCTCTTTAATTATTTATTTTTTTAGTTGAATTGATATATACTCAGCCATTTTCATATTATTAAACATCATGTCATCACTATTTAACATTTTAACTAACAAATTTTTCAAATTCAGCATCTACACAACACTAACATATTCATCCCTTCACATATTTCATAATCATTAATTCAAACCAAACATTTTAAATGAGTCTCTCACCTTAATGATCCAAGTGGAAAATGCAAGAGCAAACCAAGTTGACGATTCTTATTTATTCTCTAAAATCAATAATTTTAATTAATTGGTTTTTTTAATTCATGAAATATCAATTTAAATCCTTTTTCACTACCAGAAAATCGATAAATACAAACGGAAATACCGAGGGAATATTTCCGTCAGTAAATTTCCGAGGGATTTTACCTACGGAAATATTCCCTCGGTATATACCGAGGGAATTACCGATGGAAAAAAAAATTAAAACAAAGCAAAAAAAATGACGACGTGTCATTTTTACCAACGGAATTACCGACGGAATAAAGTCCGTCGGTATTTCCATTGGTAAATCCGTCGGTAAACTGTAAACATTGTTCATCATGTCAATTACAAAGGGAATCACTAACGGAAATTTCCGTCGGTATTTTCCAGAGAGCTCCAGAACTGTTCACTTTCCAATTGCACTATTAATTGTTGTTCTTTACAGAAAAAATCACCGACGGATTGAAAAGTCATCGGTGTTATTTGGCTGTTTTCTGAAAAAATTCAATTAATTTAAAATTTTCATTTAAATATTACAGACGGAATCACCGACGGATTGAAAAATCATTGGTAATTATTGGCGGTTTCTGAAAACTTTTTACAAAATTGAAAATTTAAATTAAATATTACCGATGGAATTACCGACTAAATAATTAAAAAATATTAATATTCAATTATCCGTCGGTAAATCTGTCGCTAACGCGCCCCAATAAAAAGTCTCGATCCCCTTATTTCACAAGAGAGATACTCATTTCTTATAATTTTCTTCTACTTCTTCTTCTTCTTCTACTTCTTCTTCTTCTTCACTATATGTAAAAAATATAAATATCTATTTCTTTCTCTTCTTTTCTCTCCTCATCTCCTTCTCTTTTCCTCCATGTTCGGGTATGTCTTCTTCTTCTTTCTTCTTTTATCCTCTTATTTTTTTTAATTAATATGCTTTAGGAAATGTTTTTTCTCTCCTTAACTTCACTTGCAACTACATTAAGGTAATATTTTTCTTTTTTCTTCTTTTTTCATGATTATTTTCACTATATTTGTTTTTTATTTTATTTTTAATTGTTTTTGTTCTTAATAATTGTATAAATTTTGTTGTGAGATTTTTTTTTCATATGAGACCAATTTTTAGTTGATTTATTTATAGAGATTTTTAAATTTTTAGCAATTGCAACTTCATTTTTTTCATATGAATTTTTTTAGTTGAATTTATTTTTTTCATTTTATTTATTTGTTGCAAATTTGTTTGAGTTGATTTTCTTATTTTTTTTCCAAGCATTTTGAGTATATAATATACAATGTTGATTTATGTTAATTTAATTATTTTATAATTTTATAAAAAAAATTAAAAAATGTTTTTATATAATTACCGACGGAATTTCCGTCGGTATATCCCTCGGTAATTCCGTTGGTAATAAAAAAATTATTACCGACGCGTCTGTTTCGTCAGTAAATCCGTCGGTAATTATATTACCAACGGATTTACCGACGGACAAAACATTACCGACGAACGATTCACCGACGGATCATTTCCGTCTTTGATTCCATCGGTAATATAATTATCGATGGAAAATGTGTCTTACACAGACAGAAAAATTCCGTCGGTGAATCGTTAAATCTTGTAGTGCTTTTTTATTTCCAATCAGATGAAAACCCCGGGGTTTACATGTATAAACCAGCATAAGACCATTGGTGAATTAATTAATTATTATTTAATAAACTAAGTTTTATCGAGAAAGAGGAGCCAAAAAAAAAAAGGGTTAGAAGGCATTGTCGATCGAATAGAATATTAGTAACCCAACAACAGATGAGGAAGAAAGTTCCCCAAGATAGATAATTAATTGGGTGCGTAGGATTACAGTAGGAATAGATCCAAAGGACTTCCTAGAGTTGTAGTGGTAGTTTTCGTGATTAATTTTGCTACTCCCTTTTTATCCGTCAAAAGGAAAATCAGCTTGCCCAAGACGTTTCACACTCATCTCATGCTTTGATTGGTTTTCCAAGATTACGTAACATGCAAGTAAATTTGGAGGAAGATACCTTAAAACTTTCTTCTTCAATCCATTTTTTTGTTTTCTTTAATTACATTTCCTGTTTTTGTGTTTGTATATACGATTGAAACATCATGATAGTCATGCATCCATGCATCGTGGCATCGCACGTTCAATCGAGGCAAAACATCAATTTTAAGTTTTCCTTTCATCTTAGGTTCTAAACCTGTCCTGCTCGTCCGAGGAGTCTATGATCTCTTTCTCACTAATCTTCTCCTGTTCTAGCCTTTCTACTTTATTAGCCTGAAGAACCACCATAAAAACAATGAAGGATATATTGTTTTGGATACTTGGGAGATACAGGAATCCGGTAATTTTGACCATATCTTTGAACGTCCAAGAACTTATACATAGAATATATCTACACCATTAGTCTTACAAGCATGTGGGAAAGAGATAGATGCATACTTATCAAAGAGATCATTTCTCAACAAAAATTAAAAAGAGATCAATGCATGCCCAAATATTCAAAATTAATATTCTCATTCTGTGTTTCCTTTATGAATTTGTTGACCAATTAATATTCACGATCGATCTGTAAAATCCAAGCTATGCCCAGTCGCAAACCAGTATCACGCCTATTTAGCTACCAACTAGTATAAAAAAAAATACAGTATCTTACCACAATATGCTATGGACGTCGGATAAATCTTTTCTTAAACCTAATAAAGAAATACTCAGGTAGTAGATAACTATTTAATATTATTAATAAAGACAGTACAACAATTAACAACTATTTAATATTATTATTAAAGTTGGTACAACAATCAACTTTTAAATTTTAGATTCCTTAATTTAGTTCGAGCTTAAAATTAAATTATAGGGATTATTTTAATATAATTTAATTAACTTAAAAAAAATTGAAAAAAAGAAAGCATGTTGATATCATAAGGGAAGCATTACAACACTATCTAAATGGTGTGGGGAAATCATTGTTCCCCCACAACTAAATCACTGTGGATTACAACAGTAATCCACCATGTACTTTCCTTCTTTTTTTTCTAACTTTTCCCTTTTTTTCTTTTTTTTTTCAAAAAAAACATTTCAACTTTCCTATTTTTTCCTTTTGTTTTTTCCAAAATTATTTTTGTTGATTTTACTTTTTAAATATTGACCTGGTTAAAATTTTTGCTTTGTAATTTTTTTCTTTAAAATACTATGGATTGTTGCGATGTTTTTCCGCATAGTTTTTCTATTTTATTTCTTTATTTTTCAAAATTATATTTGTCGATTTTTTTTTAATATGGAGTTGATTGAGAATTTTTTTTGTTATTTTTTTTTAAACATTGTTGATTGTTACAGTGTTTCTCCGCATGGTTTTTTTTATGGTTTTCTCCGAAATTATCTTTTGTTATTTTATTTTTTAATATTGAGCTGGTTGAAAATTACAGTTACAATATGTGAGGAAAGCACTGTAACTTTCCTCAAAAATTACTGTTGATTGTTACAGTGTTTTTTCCCACTTGGTTTTTTTCTGTTTTTGTTATGTTTTTCCCTAAAATTATCTTTGTCAATTTTATTTTTTAAATATTAAGCTGGTTAAAAATTGCAATTACAAGTAAATACAAGTTTTTCCTCACAAAACACTATGGATTGATACAGTTTTTCCTCACATGGTTTTTTTCCAGTTTCTTTTGTGTTTTCTTTTATTGTAATATTTTTTTCCAAAATTATCTTCTTCGATTTTATTTTTTTTAATATTGAGTTAGTTAAAATTTAACTTTGTAATAAAGCTTAATCATGTGGGGAAAGCATTGTAGCTTTGCTCATAAAATATTGTGGATTGCTACAGTGTCTCTCCGCATAAGTTTATTTTGTTATAATTTTTTTCAATTTTATTTTTTTAATATTGAGTTGTTTGTGAATTACAATTATAAGTCATTACAAATAAGGCTAAATCATGTGGAGAAGCACTGTAGCTTTCATCACAAAACACTGTGAATTGCTACAGTGTTTCTAACATGATTTTTTTTTTTTGGTGTTTGTTTTGTTATTTTTTTTCTAAAATTGTCTCTGTCGATTTTATTTTTTTTAATATTGAGCTGATTAAGAATTTAGCTTTGTAATTTTTTTTATTTAAAACACTGTGAATTGTTGCAGTGTTTTCCCATATGATTTTTTTATGATTTTTTCCAAAATTATCTTTGTCAAAATTTTTTTGAATATTGAGTTGGTTATAAATTATAATTACAATAAAGCTAAATCATATGAGGAAAGCGTTGTAGTTTTTCTCACAAAACACTGTGGATTGCTACAATATTTCTCTAAATGGTTTTTTATTTTATTTTATTGGGAAAAGCGCTATAGTTTTCCTTACAAAACATTGTCAATTGCTGCAACGTTTTTTCTCATGGGTTTTTTTCCTTCCAAAATTATCTTTGTTGGTTTTTTTAAAATATTAAGTTGGTAGAGAATTTAGCTTTGTAATTTTTTTTGCTTTTTATTAACTGAAAAGCTAAATCATATGGCGAAAGCACTGTATCTTTCCTCACAAAACACTGTAGATTGCTACAAATCATTTTGTTCAGTCTCTAAGTTTTTAATCACCAACACAATTTTTTTTTCCATCATGAAATATTTGCTGTATCATACCTTTAATTTCTATTATTTATCTAGCGTTGGTTCATAATTATAACACCATCAAATATATTTGTTTTATAAGTCCGAGACAGCGCGCGGGTATGTCATGTCGTATGCATTATTGCACCTCAAAATTTGTAGTTTTTTTTAGGGAATACTCCATGTACAGTCGAAATTATGACCGCTCGAAGCATTTTAATCTACTCCAGTCTTTTAGCGTATGAAATCTTTTATTATTATTATTATTTTAACAGCTTTAGGGTAAGAAATCTAAGCGATGGAGTCGACAAAGCCCAAATCCGTTATACTTATTACTTAAGGTGTGGAGGGTGATTTTCTATTTATTTTTTTAAGAGATCAATTAACTTAAATTATTTTTTTATTATTATTGTGGATGTCTGGGTTAGCTTGCGTATACTTTGACTAATCTCACGGACCCTGAATTAATAACTATGTAAGTCTTTAGTAGCTCTGAGGTTTGTAGGACTTGAACTAGTGACCTTTAAAAAATAAATTCAGGATCTGACTAGTTGAGTTATACTTCCTCAAGGTTAATTAACTCAAATTTAATCTCTATACAAATATGTTACAAGAATCTATACCTTATATTCAGGATGCTCAAATTTTCAGAAGCCTATAATACTGTGGTCACACTCGTCACTCCGTGTCAATGAATTAATATTGAGTTTGTGATGAAGTCATAGTGAATGGATTTAAATACCCGAATAGACTGAAGAAGTTAATTATTGGGGTATTGAATATTATAAGAAATTTGAGAATTAAGCTATTGGATTAAGTTTAAAAAAATGATTTTACAGTACTTCTTTCAAATTAATGTCGTGTTCAAATCTAGCAAGAGAGTGTCATTGTCAAATTCATGGCATGGTGGTTGCAATGGGACAAGGGTGGGGGGAGCAGCAATGCATGAACGAATTAATGCATTAAGCGATTGGATAGAGTGAGGATGTGTGTCACAGGAGGGAGCTGCGGACCCAGGTATGGTTTGACTGTGTTAGGCCTCTTTCCTTGATGGAGTTAGGAAGGACATGTCGACTCCTGATAAAATCACATATGCGTATAGGGAGATTGAAGATTGCAAAACGAGAGATGATCTTTAACAATAGGGATATCTTTGCTAAAACGTCCGCAAATGCTTCACTTGTTGCAAATGTTGGACACTTGGCGTTCTGTTCAGGAACAGCAACATAGAGCTAGTAAGTATTTAGTGGAAACTAGCTAGTTTCGTACTCCCGGTCGCAGAGAATTTTTTTGACAGTATTATCATGCTCAACTCGATTCAGTGGATCAATATGGTGATCTACTAACCTGACTATAGTTCAGTCTAGATTTCAAAGTATAATTGACCTGATATTACTCAAACAACTTAATAATTATACTCGCAATTTAATTGACTTTGTTAGAATCATGTTTGACTTTTTAAGAAAAATTAAAAAAAATCAATTTAACATTTTTCTTATAAGAAAAAATATTGAAACGATAATGTTTTGGATTGACTTGTATCAAATTAGGTTAGCCCGCTCAACTTGTAACCTAAATTATGAGCTTAACTGAGTTTAATAACTTAGTTTTGCTTTAAATTTATTTTTTTATTTTTTCATATGATAATAAAAATATATATTTATGAGAAAGACAATTAATACAATTATAGAAGAAAATTTTTTTTTCATTGAAATTATATTTTCTGATTCTTTTTTTTTTCACAACAAAACAATTTTTTATTAACGTATAGTTTATTGAATAAAAAACAACAACAATAAAAAAGAAGTCAAGAAAAGTATAACAATTTGAACTAAAAAGAAAAAGGTGTGTATTTTAATAAAAAAAAAAAAAACTTAATTTTTTTGTTCATGAATTTCTTTTTTATTTTCACGTAAACATGTTTTTTTTTATGAGAAGCATTGTTTTGTAACTAAAAAACTTATTATAATTATAAAAGCAAGTATCAATTAAAAAACTAAGAAAATCATGAATCCATCATCTCTCACCAACTATATGAAAAACAAAATATGAGAACAATAAATTTAAGAAAACTATATAAAACATCTATAATGAAAAATTTAAAAAATAGATATTTCATTCTCAATCAATATTAATAAGTAAATTATTTAAAAAATTGCATATCAATGACTATCCACAAAACAAACAACAATATCAAAAAAGCCTTAATATTCTTAAATACAATGACATAATTTTTTTATTAACAGCATATTTTTTGAATAAAAGGCAACAACAATTAAAATAAAACTTTGTTAAAAATTTCAATCATTTGAAATAAGTAGAAAAATGCACATTTTTTAATTGTAAGCATTGTATTTTATATAAAAACCCATCAAGATTTCAAAGAAAATTTTAATTAAAATATATATAAATACTTGGTATGTAATTGAAGATAAAAAAAAATTTAATTAATGTGACAAAATCATGTCAAAAATCTATAAAAAAATTAAAAAATTTATTTTTACTGAATATCTATGAGCAATTTATTTATTTATTTATTACATATTAGGTACGTAATAACTGAAAAGAAAATTGTTTAGAAAATGTGCATTTGTTTAGAAAACATTGCTTAGAAAATGTGCATTATCATCAAATTCATCAAAGCTTTGAACCTAATATTGTTTAGAAAAAATAAAACAAAGAGCTGCATTGGAAATCCACTATTTTACGATATAGAATTCCTCAATTATTTCCACAGTTTATAAAATGAATTATCAAATTATACGGGCAACTTTGCTATTCAGTTATAAGCTTGTCCATGCCCGTTGACATGTTTTGGATGAAGTGCCACGAGGACACATCGTAACTCAGTAGCTATGAACTTCATTTTCCGGTGATAAATCACAGCGGCAGTAGCACCGCTAATTGTAGGTTTCGGTACTGCAAGTTGTAACCCAGAATATGTTTTTTCTTTCTTTTTTCCTCTTTTCCAGTTTCTTTGTTTCACTCCTTGGAGAATGATTCTTCTCGGTTTTTCTTTTTTAAAGTTTCAGCTTCTGGAAAAGATGATGACGTTGATGAGGATGACGGCTGAGGATAAGGGCAGTTCAGTTGATAAAGAATAAATTCTAGGATTGGCAGTGGAAGCTTCCGAATAGGAAATGTGCATCTTCATTATTTTAGCGTACAACAGTGGACTAGGTTCAGTGGCATCTCAGTGTCGCACTGGCCACAGCTAAGAGGAAATCTTTCTAGCTTGCTTTACTGTATCTCATTTATTTACGAGCCACTGTTTCACCATTTATCGAAGCTCACTTGTGTTTCCAAATAACTTGGATGAATATACAAAGATTTGTCTAGACACTCATGAAAATCTCTTCGTTAATCTCAGCTAGTAAAGTCTCCACAGATTATCAAATCATTCCTTGAAAAAAAAGAAAAGGAAATCACTGTCTTGTCCGGCAACCATGCTCTTAGGCTAATGAAAGAGAAGGCAATTATTTACATGATCGTAGCCCCAGATGAACAATCCCCGCCCCCACCATGAAAAAAAAAGGTGCTCTAGAATTTTTTGCTAAGAAAACTTCAATTACCACGAGCATATTCGTTTAAGGTAAAGTTTTTAACACCGCGATTAGTGCCTGGAAACATTGTATTTCACACAAGTTTTTGTTTATTCAACCCACCACTAACTCCATTATTCGCTCGCTATATGTACCATTAGACCCCACCAACACCCTTTCATTCTTTTCAAAACCCATAGAAAATTAAGGGGCTGTGATTTTGATTCTTCTTTTTAATTCTTAAGTCGTGGGGTAAGGTAAGATCTCTTAGTTTGACCACTGCAGATGAGTTTGTCACTGGTCGGAATGACCATGGAAATACTACTGCCGACAATATCACGCATGGCATGAAATATGAACGTTAAAATACTTCAGAGATGACCTTTTTGAAAACAACATGAGGTTACGGGTTCACATCCCTTACTACCCATTCGGAAACAAAAGGAACACCAGGGAACCCAACTAAGCAAAGAAGAATCCTTGTGTTCCATGAATATATCCCTTGCCATACAATCAAGTGAATTATGTTAGTGAAACAATCCATTTTCAAAATGTCAAATCCCACTTTCTAATAGGACAAGAACTAACATAATTCCAAGACAACAGGACAAGATCATGGGCAAGAACTAAGATGTCCAGTGCTAGACAAAAACTTTTTAAGAGTTACAGAACAAATGGTCATCTGTATTCTTCACTAGTTACATCCACTTGATGGCCTGGTGAATTTATTTCCTACGCAACCAAGATGGATCTCTCTTTCAAACAGCCAAATTCAAAGATATCTCAATTTGGTTTTCATGTCTCGAATGCATTATGACAAGTGACAAAAACAACAGTAAGAGTAAATCACACATTTTGATAAAAGAACAAATCTATTTGGATAACCTTTTACAGCTTCTTTGTTCTCTTTATCTTTGCATATATCTCTCACATTGGATGTGTATTTGAAAAAATTAAAGGGATTTAGAAATTCCAAAGTGACTGTACTAGTTGTTATCCGCTATTGGCCATAACAGAAGAATGTAACATATCTGGAAAATTTCTGTTCAGACAACTTACACCGCACTAAGTGCAGACCGTATGGTAGATGTGAAATGAGACGCAATAGCCTGGCATGCAAATCCTTGAATTTGCTTCTTGGCATCTGAATATGGATTAGAGTACCCTTCATTACATAAAAAAATTTCAGATTTCGACTGGAGCTTAAAAGAGGCCATGGATAAGATTGCTTTAAAGAAATTTAATTGTTCACATAGCAACCAAGAAAAATAAAATGCAGTTATATGAAGGGAAAATAATTCGTGCTAATATTGTTAAGAGGACTGATGCTGTGTAATTTCAATTATAAATCAACATTAGCAAAGTACACTTCCAAAAATGCAACTTCTAAACTGTAGTAATGCAGGCAAGATATTATTGTGTTGAGCAACTAAGAATTTATTTCACAAAGTATTTATGCACGAAACAGTAGAAGAAACTGCTCTTAATCTTGGCCAAAGGCAGATAAAGATTGTAATAGTTAAATGCTTAAGAAAAAAGTCACATGCAGTTCTGCTGATTACAGTAATATGAGGTATCCATATTCCCAATAAGCAGAAATTGACAACTGGACTTCTCAGAACAGCATGGTAGGTACTTTTATTTAAAATCTCATCTCCAGCACATGCCACTAAAAACAAACATGGCCATATTGATATGATAAGGCTTTTAAAAAAAAATAACAACTTTGAGACCATTCGCTACATTTTTTGACCTTGGCATAAAAGATGGATACTGCTGTCACAGAAAGTTTAAAATATCCAAACCTTTGCGGCACTTGGTGAATCCAACAATGTTTACTATGCTGAGGCTTGCACAAACAGCGACTACTAGGACATAATCAACCTCAAACCTTATGACTGAAAATATTCCAAGGATGACCCAAGCAGCAGCCTATAATAATAAGAAATATGGGACGTACCAGCTTAAGAAACGATGAGAATTCAAGTGAAATGTCTTTTGTCTTTAACTTAATGCATACAGGATCCAGTACAAGCAGCAGGGCACCATGCATCAGACTTCCACGAAATTTACCATATATTATTTCATTTTATTTCCTCTCCCAGGGTAGTCATTGGATAAACAATCAACCAAGTTTTTGTCCAAGCACAAGGATGCCTCTATATATAGTGCCCTTCAAGAAATACTACACCATCACTTCATTTGTAACCATATCAATCAACAATTTTTCTGCTGTTAATTGCCCTGATATATATATATATATATATATATATATATATATATATATATATAATGTGGAAACCATACTGCTTCATACGATTAACAAATTAAAATTTTTGTTCTTCAACCACTGTTGCAGCTTTTAAGCTGTCATGCAAAGCATTTCAAGCATATCTTACCACTCATCTACATCAATATCTCAATATAGTAAAAGATCCCACTATTTATTTATTTCTTGCACACCTGGTATTTGGCAAAATATCAAAAAAGTTTTATACTTCACTTAGATGAATAAAATCAGAGCATAATGCTTGAACTCACATTATACGCAAGGATTGATATAATGTCCACCAAAATAAGAGCATATTGCTTGAACTCACATTATAAGAAAATCAATGCACTAGAACCATGAGTACGGTAAGGATTATACGCAACAGCCATCCAATTTGAACTCACATTAAGGTATAATGTCCACCAAAATAGCCAAGAATCCTTCTTGTTCATGCGAGCCGATGACTGCATAAAAGAAAAGGAGTAGAAAAAAGAAACCATGAAATGCACGAAATCATGAAATATTAGTATCACGATAACTTAAAACTAGTATGACGTTTGAAGTTGAAACCTGTTGGTCTAGGCATTCAAACTTCCAAACACTCTCACCCTGCCTCATTTATTTCATTCCACCATCTATGCCCAACTAAAATCCGGCAGCTGACATTCTTAACAACCCAAAAATCAAGGGCAGCAAGAACAACCGTGACCACAAAAATAATGACAAAGCTATCAAAAAACAGGGCTGAAAGAATGTACATTACCAGGCCTGCAGCCTGTTAAAGATTTAAATAGTTAATTACATGGAATTGGGTGTGGTGTAGATTCCTCAAACAAAAATTACAGACAACCACTAACCTTGAAGAGTACGTGAAAGAAACATGTCTTTGAATTCGCATAATTTTCTCCAACGGGCTGCAATGAAAGAAAGATATTCATAATCAGATAAATTATCTGTGAAAAGAAAAATTGCAAAGCAACATCATGATCTGAGAAATGAACACGGGAAAGATGCTAATTGTTAACCTGGGAAAAATCCATTTGAGAAGATCTATGATCTTTACCTCTCAGTACTGGTTCATTTCATCTCAGATTTCAGGATCTTCAATTAACACAAAGCAATGGCTGACCTGATGCTAGCCTTTTCAGTTGATTTTGTTTAACGAAAAAAAGAGAACAAGGAAAAGGCTTTTTAGGCTTCGGCTGTAGATTGGGTTAGTATGCTACGGTAAGAACTTTTCTTGGTCCATTGGGCTCCTTCATGCATTTGTTTCATTTTTTCATGAATTTTTAGGAGTTTTTATGCATTAATCTTTACTGAGGTGAAAACCCTCAAATCACACTGCAATACTGGAAAAAAAAAACTCTTATTTATAGAATAAAATAATAATATTTTTAAGAGGATAAAAATAAAATAGTAGATTAATTATTATTTTTCAATCAACCTTAGATTTGTTTTTCTTTTATATATTGTTAAAGTATATACCTATGACTAATTCTCCACTATCAGAAGGAAAGAACAAAGAAAACGAATTCTCTTATTTTCGAGGAAATGGAAAAGGATCCGATTTATTTAGTGATTTCCAAAGTAGAAACATGAATTAAAATTATAAACCATTTATTTATTTCAGTAAAAAGTTTCAAACAGTTTAATATGGATAAAAATATCTCTGAACCTAACTTTAAAAAATACAGTAAACATTAAATCTAAAAGTCATATAAAAAAATTGATATTATAATCTTCTTCTTTTCTCAATTTAGTCCTTCTCTAATCTAATTGGATGAAATTAGCCTTGAAATTAAGGTGGAGCTGTAAAATTAAAAAACAAACAATTGAAATGCAAGATACAGAGATAATACAGGTCTAATCCTAAATTTTTTAAATTTTTATTTTTGTCGAAAAGTTCTTTTTTTCAGTCCTTTGATAAGAGAGAGACTCTCTAAAAAATAGTTGTAAAAAAAAGTATTTGATTGTTGCGATTCTAACAACAAAATGGTCAAGTTTGGTATTAAAGTGTTCCATTCATTGAAAAAGATATGATAATGATGGTTTTTAGTCCTCATCTTTCAAAAAAAAATAGATCGAAGCTTGGAAATTTTTATGATCTCAGTCTGATTTTTCAATTTTTAACTAATATTTTGCTTCTTTAAGGGCATATGTGGGTTTGTTGAGGTTTATTATGTGTTTCTTAGATATTTTTCAGGTGAAAAGTTGGTTAAAAAATGAGTTGCTTGATTAAAAACAAAATCACTTTTCTGTCTAGTTTCTAGCCACTTTGACTGATAAAAACTAGGCGAGCAAATGACTCGTCGTCTGCTACAATTGACGAAGTGTCATCTTCTTTAACTTTTTTCAAAAAATAAATAAAAGTGGATGACATGTTGTCCATCCCTTTAATAAATTAAATCAAGGTCAGACGCATGGGATGGTATCCAAGCCTGCTCGTGTCTAACCTGTTATTAGGGGCTTAGACGCTACAACTAGTCTTTTTCCATCTTTTTATTTTTTTCCCTTTATTCTTTGTTTTCTTTTTTCACACTCAAAAAAAGATTTACATTGCTAATTCACTTTCTCTTCAGTTTTGAAATTATTCTTAAATAATATTATAAATTTTTATTTGAATCTTAATTAAATAATTTCAATTATTATGTATTTGATATGAAAATAATAATAGTAATAATAATTTTTTCATGAAAATTCTATTCAATGTTTTTTTTAGAATTTTTAAATAGATTTTGAACATGATCTTATTATATATATGATTTTTTTTTTGTTTTAATCACACATAAAATATGGATGAATTATTTTGATATATGTTTTTAACTTGTTTTAACAATCATAAAAAAAAATGAATAGATATAATTATTCCAATTAAAAAACTTACGTTTACTAAGATAAATAAAAGATACTTTAATTGAAAAATTGATTTTAGACTTCAAAAATATATGTCTCCTACCGATCGAGGAAAGGCTTAGAATCCATGTTTTGACCGGTAACGTCCAATCTAAGAACGTCTTGTGCCTTTTCATGGGCCACCTGAATTGCTTAGCTGATGGGCTGAGGATAGAAAGGAGGTAACATGAGGTTTTGTGCTTACTTAAAATGAATTACATTCTTTCTTTTTTTTAATATTTTTATATAATTAGATTAAAAAAATTGAAAAGCTACATATGACATGAGATAATATATCTTAACATGCATGCATTATGTTGTTATCATAATATGTTGTTATCACGAGATCAAATAACCACATGTATGGTTTAGATCAATAGATTTGTTATTATTTATTAATATATATAATTTTTAATTTATTTTATTGAATGCACATATTATTGTTTTATTTTTTAAATAAAAATTTATCTTGATGGATAAAAAATTCAAAATGACCATGTTTTTTAGTTTAATAAAAATATTACAAAATTCTCTAAGATTTGAATATTTTCTTATATTAAGAAAAAATTTGGTACTCACCAACATAGCACGACATGCAAGCTACTTCTATATAAACAGACATTACATCTCAATGTGAATTGCTAAATTGTCCTTTTAATATTGTACTAGCCTTCATGTTTGCACTCAATTGTGAGGATGGGTTATTTTTTAAAATAAAAATAATAATATTTAGGTACTAAAAATTGGTAATATATATATAAATATAAAATGTATGAACTTTTTAAACCCATGACCTAAGTAAACTTGAAGCATCTAATCTATAAAAATCAAGAAGTTTAATTTGTAAAAAAAAAAATATTAAATGATGAAATTAAATAAAAAATTTAATCATGCGAAAGAATTTTTAAAAACAACAATTCAAAAAATAAGAATCAAAATAACTATCACTACTATTGTTAATTAACCATCTAGGTGGTGGCCTAGTGGTAAGAGCTTGGAACCAAGAGGTTTGCTCCTTCTGTGGTCTCAGGTTCGAGCCCTGTGGTTGCTCATATGATGGCCACTGGAGGCTTACATGATCGTTAACTTAAGGGCCGTGAGATTAGTCGAGGTGTGTGCAAACTGGCCCGGACACCCAAATTAAACTAAAAAAATATATATATTATCATCATCATCACCACCCATAACTATTGCTAACATTATCATTATTAGTAATAATAGTAGCATTTCTATTAATATTATTACTATTTTAACAACCATTACCACAATTATGATCACTATTATTATTATCATATATCACAACAAATATTATGAGTATTTTTATTATCATAACTATTTTTGTTCTTCTTCTCTCTCATATTATTATTATGATTATCATCATCGTCATCATCATCATCACTATTAACATGACTATTATTATAATTATAACTACTAATACTACTATTGAAAAAATAAAAACCATGACCTTCGTTTGAAAGATATAATTGAAGACTATAAAATTTTGATAAAAGGACCAAGGAAAACAACAAGAAATCAAAAGAAAATGGAACAACTTAAAATCATTATTATCATTAAAAAAACAAAAATCATAAACTTGATTTGAAAGATAAAAATTAAAAGTCATAAAAGCTTTGATAAAATGACAAAGGAAAAAAAAAGAAATTAAAAGTAGAAGGACCAAATTGAAATACCTTATATACACAAATTAAACACTAAGAGTTAAATTGAAAACAAAAAAAAAAATTGACAAAAAGGAAAATGACTAAAAACAATAATCAAAACTAAAACGGTTTAAATCTGAAAGAACTTTAACAATGAGGATCGTAGTATATTTACCAAGGTAGAAGAGAGAAATAAAGGAAGAAAAAAACAGGATCACCAGCGATACACCGACCATATTTGAAGAACACACGCCGCTTATAATAGAAGAGGAAATGGAGAGGAATAAACTGAGACAGTGAAAGCCTATTTTTACTGTCGCACATGCTGCCCAAAGTGTGTGGTGGTTACAATGTGTTAGCACGTGTTACACGCACCAACAAAATTTTAAATATAAAATTATTATTTCAATGGTAAATTATGTTATTACCGTTAACCAAACTTACAATTAACAAAAAAAAAAAAAAACAAGGCTAAAAGAACCAAATACCCTTGACTACAATGAATTCAATGCTTTGCATCCAAAATAACCCTAGGGCCTGGTCTATGCATTTTTTTATGGGAAGGACAAAATGATCATTATAGTAGCAGTGATGAGTTGACACTGGTACTACAAGACATGCATGCATTGAGAAGAGGATGTTTCCTCTTACAAAGAAGTGAATGGAGAAAACCTATATATGGAGAACTCATCAACCTCCAAGGTACTAGGTGTTGGAAAATTTATACTAAAGATGGCCTCTAGAATGCTTCTCGCTTTAACAATGTATTGCATGTTGCTGATATTAGTAAGAACTTAATGTTTGGCTCATTATTGAGCAAAAATAGTTTTAAAATGGTTCTTTAGAGTGATAAATTTATACTATCTAAGAGTAGTATTTTTATACAAAATGGATATCGGTGTGATGACCTCTATATATGAAATAAATGTAATGATCATTATAACTAAGGATGAGAACAAAAAGAAGAATGTTACTTCTTCTTATTTGCTCAAGTCTTGTGATGTGTGACATAATAGGTTAGGTCATAATAATTATAATTCTATGAAAATTTTAATAAACCATTAATTATTACAAAGAATAATTTTTGAGAAAAATCATAACCTTGAAATATGCCTTAAATAAAAATTCATAAAACTTTATTTTCAAACAATTAAAAGAAGTAGTGAGCCTCTAAACTTAATTCACTAATATATTGGTAATTTAAAGCTTGTTCAAACTAGAGGTAGAAAAAAGTATTATATTGCTTTTAATAAACAATTACACAAGGTATTGTTATACCTATTTGCTTACAAGTAAAGATAAATCTCTTGAAATGTTTATTAGCATAATATTGTCAAGATAAAACCTAAGACAGTGAATTGAATATTTATCGGATATGCATACAATAGTAGTGCATATCAATTTCATGAATACAAGTCAAGTAAAGTATTGAGGATATTCATCCTTATACTATTAGGGAATTAAGAAATGCTATATTATTTGAAAATGTGTTTTCATGAAAGGAAACACGAGAAAATCAATCATTTAAAATAACAATTGATGTTAGCTCAGGTAATCATCATCAATTAGAAGATGATGAAGTTGAGCTTGGAAAGAGTAAAAAAGCGAAAACAACCAAAATATTTGGTCATGATTTTTTAACATACTTGTTAATAAACAAGCCTCAAACCTACTTCGAGGTAATGTCCTATCCGAAAACTTCTTATTGTAATGAGACAATCAATAGTGAAATTAAATCTATTATGAATAATTATACATGGGAACTGGTGAATCTTTCTCTCGAAAGTAAACTATTAAGCCATAAGTGGATCTTTAAAAGAAATATGAAAACTGATGACACTATTAATAAATATAAAGCTAGACTTGTTGTTAAAAGTTTTAGACAATAAGAAGGTGTAAACTATTTTGACACATATTCACCTGTGTCAAGAATAACTTTCATACGAACGCTAATAATTATTATAACTATTAATATTACTGTCAAAACAACAATTGATATAAGTGTAAATCTATCCAAGAATAGAGAAAAGAGGTAAACCAATTAGAATATTCTTTAATAATTAGAAGCCTAATATATGTTATGAATTGCATGAGATCTAATATTCTTTAATTTTTAATTCTTTTTAAAAGATATTAAAATGCAAAAAATAACAAAAATACATCAAAAAAAATATTTTTGGTTTTTTTTTGTTAATTTTACTATTTTTTAGATTTTTCAAAAAATTCAAAAAAAAAAAAAACAAAAGTTAAAATCTGGTGATGACGAGTTGCAGCAAAAGGTTAGGAAAATTCAAGATGATGATGCTACAGAGGGAAAGAAAAAACAGATACAGACGGCCACGAAGCCATATGACATGGCAAAAGGTGCATGAGAATATGGACCCCACAAAAGAACAGTATCATTTGAGGGAATGTGGCTCCCACCTGAGGAGGCATCAATACAGAAATCTCGACGTGAAGGGAAGGCTGAGTCCATTGCTCTCAAGGTATCTTTCTATGGAATCGCCTTGTCGCTTTCCATAATTTTGAAAAAAATTAAATAGTGTATGTGAACACACACACACACATTCAGCAGAAGGATGCTCGACAAAATAAATCACTGAGGGATTTCAAGAGTAGGTATCGTTAAATTGTGATGATAAAAGGCTTTCGTTTGACGTGCATAAATCCCATTATTAACTAAAAAATTAAATATCATGGGAATTTATTGTGCAAAATACACTGTGATCCCTGGACTGTATCATATTATATAAATGGACTGGTCATTGTGTTTTTTTTTTAATTTAGCTCTTATTAAACCAAATTATTAATCAATTTGTTGGGGGAAGATGAGATTGAAAAACAGGGATCAAACTAAAAACCACGTAAAGAATATATGGCTTTAAAAAGTTTGAGCATAGTATTTATTGTAGTCTTTGTACTCTACAAATTATTGATATTTGGTCCTTTTAATTTTTAAGTAACTTGTATGCATATATATTTTTTTTTTGACTTAGAATTTTTTTAATTATAAAAACATACCAAAAAAACTTATATATAAAATTTTTTATTAAAAAAATATCTGATATAGTATATAGTGAAGCGCGAGTCAAGCATTCAATATATTTAATGTTTTAGGGAAAATTAACGGCGTTAGCCAAGTGTTCTGGCACACAAATCGCATGCTCTCTTTCTCTAACCAAGGGCTTATTTTCATTCGACTACCGAAACAGCCCAAAAGCTTATTCTAGTCCGAGACACATATGATTTATACCGCACTCCCAAATGTAGCTCCTTCCAGTGCCTTCCAATCCATACCCTCCCCATTTTTTTTTGGTTCCTATCCAGAACATGTCGGCTCCAACACAACCGCTGGATCAACTCGCCTGGCACGTGTAAGGCTCACAATTCAACATCACATTTAAGAATTTCATTAAAAAAAACCTGGAAAATACCTTCACAGCTATTATTTAACCCCCCCAAATCATCAGCTCAGGCTCACAGCCAGCCCAAAATAACAGCCAGCTTTCCTCTCCATTTCTTCTCTCAAGTTCTCTTTTAAAGCCTCCTCTCTCACTGTCTTTCATCTCCCTCTTCGACGACCGCAACATGGCTCCTGAGCTTGTACAGTCTGCTTTGAAACCAGCCGGGTTCACCAAGCTCGCTAGCTTACCTAGCAGGGCTTATGTAACGTTCTTGGCTGGTGATGGAGATTACGTGAAAGGCGTTGTCGGGCTAGCCAAAGGCTTAAGAAAGGTCAAAACGGCATATCCATTAATCGTGGCAGTCTTACCTGACGTGCCAGCGGAACACAGGCAGATCTTGGAATCTCAAGGGTGTATAGTCCGGGAAATTGAACCCGTTTACCCGCCAGAGAACCAGACCCAGTTTGCCATGGCTTACTATGTCATCAACTACTCTAAGCTCCGTATTTGGGAGGTACGTACGTACTTACGACGTAGGATTGTAATAGAATCTTATTTCTTTTGTGCTACTTGCACGTGGATTATCTGGGTGCTCCTCCCATTCTCACACGTGTCAATCTAATGTGGGATGATAGTACCTCCTGAACTCCATTGCATCTTAGCTCTGATAGATGGTGTTGTCCAATTTCCTGTGGACGAAAATGCCCTTGTTTACTAAAGAAGGGCCGTGTCATCTTCGTCTAATGAACTACTTTCAATTTTGTCGTACGCTAATGACTCGTTTTAATTATTTGTAACTTTTAATGTGTGGATATGTTAATGTTAAGAGTATGGTGTTTGATCAAATTGCAGTTTGTGGAATACAGCAAGATGATATACTTGGATGGAGATATCCAGGTTTATGACAACATAGACCACTTATTTGATCTGCCTGATGGGCGTTTTTATGCGGTGATGGATTGTTTCTGTGAGAAAACATGGAGTCACACTCCGCAGTACAAGATTGGCTATTGCCAGCAATGCCCTGACAAGGTTAACTGGCCAGCTGAGATGGGTCAACCACCATCTCCTTACTTCAATGCTGGCATGTTTGTGTTTGAGCCTAGTATTGCCACTTATCATGATCTCTTGAAGACTCTCAAAGTCACTCCTCCTACCCCATTTGCGGAGCAGGTATGGTGTTCTGATCCATGATTTTGAATTTGATCGTCATGTTGTGTTTTGATGAAGGATTGTAGAGTTTTTCTAACGTTTCCTTTTCGTCTTTCTTTTGGCAGGACTTTTTGAACATGTACTTCAAGGATATTTACACGCCAATTCCTCTAGTTTACAATCTTGTTCTTGCCATGCTATGGCGTCACCCAGAAAATGTGGAGCTTGACAAGGTCAAAGTTGTTCACTACTGTGCTGCGGTGAGTGTTCCACTTCTCCTTTTGCATCATTTGTTTTTAGTTTTGAGGAGTAAAAATTAGTAATCTTGTGACTAATTAATTTGCTGGCATACATTTATGTGTAGGGCTCGAAGCCTTGGAGATACACTGGCAAAGAAGAGAACATGCAGAGAGAGGATATAAAGACGCTGGTGAAGAAATGGTGGGACATTTACAGTGATGAATCACTGGACTCCAAGAAACTTGTGGCGGATTTTACTACTGATGCTGAGCCAGTGAACTTACAGCCATTCATTGTAGCTCTCTCTGAAGCCGGCGCTGTTCAATATGTCACTGCCCCATCTGCTGCTTAGAGATGGGAAGAAAGAAGGATCAAAGCACTATTATAGATTTAGAAGGGATCAAAGTTGGAATCCTTCTCTTGATAGTAATTTCTTGAGTATAGAAAAGAGATACATTATCTTCTTTCTTGGTAGTATCTCTATTTTCCACTCTATCCCTCTGATGATTATGGGTGGAGCAATTGTTAAATTAATGCAAATAAACATATATATGTTGTGTTACCTACTTTAATTCACTCCCTCTTTTCTTGTTTTTTTACCCTTAATTCTTGGTTCTTCGTGGACTTTCATTCAATTTAAATTCAAATAAAGTTTATTTTTTTCAATGATAAATTAATAATTAAATTTAAAACTACAAAGAAAAATAAAAAGAAAAGCTATGCATACAAAAAAATTAAAAAGAATATCAAACATATTAAAGTATCACAAGATAAATTACAATTGATACAAATTGTTTTTCATTATTGATGCACTTCTATATTAAATCTAATGGAATTTTCTTCATATACCAAAAAAAAAAAAAAAAAAAAACTAGAATAACCATAAAAAGTAAGTGTCTCTAGAGAGAGGGATAGTATTTGATTATTATTTTGAAATGAAAAGGATAAAAATATAAAAATAATGATGGGATAAAGAGATATAGATAAATTTATTTTTAGATAAATTTAAAGTGAATTTTTGTTCTTTTAAAACATGAAGTATTGAGGGAACATGTCTTTAAAGTCAATATTTTTTTTTCTAAAATATCATTATAAAATGTAAGAATAAAAATTGTTATTATTATAATTTTAAAACCTAACATGAGTTCAATTTGGAGCAAAGCCCAGGCTACTAGTTGAGGCTCGGGTCAAGGGTTGAGTTGACTCAACTTAACCTAAGTCAGCGTATGAATAAAAATTATTATTATCATAGTTTTAAAACTCGATTCGGGTACCATCCTGGGTCAAGGCCCGACTTACAAATGGCGTTGACCATTGACCCAGATCAAAGTAAGAAAGAAAGTGGTTATTATCATAGTTTTAAAACTAACTCGAGGGTCAACATGTTAGGAGGGTCAACCCGGGTTGACTCAGGTCAACATAAAATAAAAATGGTTTATTATGATAGTTTAAAAAACTTGATTCAATCCAGGTTGACTCGGGTCAATGAAATGATAAAATCTGTTATTATCATAGTTTCAAATTCTGACTCGGGAGTCAACCAATGCAAGGCTTAGGTCAACACGGATTGACCGAGTCAACATATGGATAAAAATAGTTATTATCATGGTTTTGAAACTCTTACCGGGAGTCGACGACAAGGTTCAGGTGACGGTTCGGGAGGGTCATCCTGGCTGACCCAAATTTTTTTAAAAAAATAATCATAGCAACCTTGTTTTAACTATTTTTTTCAAAAAAAGTCAATGGGTTTTTAACATGTGTTTTATCCTGGGTTGACTTGGGTTTTTGACTGGGTCATGTCGAGTTAATCCGTCCTCTATTTTTTCTTAAACTCGGACTAACCTAGGCGTCGGGTCAACCTATCAAGTCAGTCCTGGTTTTATAACTAGGGTTATTATAATGTTATTAATTTCAACACTCAATATAAAATAAAGTAAAAAAACATCTAATTACTTTTTAAAATATTTAAGTCTGGCAACAATATATATTAAGGGTAAAATATATTTTCTTATATTTTATTTTGTTTTATCCACCATAACCAAATAGAATACAAAGACAGTTATTTTTTCTCGTACATCATTACAAAACATAATCTTGTCTCGGTCTCATTTTCTTTCTTGTCTAATTTGTCTTCATTGTCTCTATATCTTTTGTCCTAAAATAGTAACCAAACGCTACTTAAAGGTCTTGAAAAGATGAAAGAAACAGTTTCTTATCAAATGCTAACTAGAATTCTTTGAGATTAATTTCTCATTTATCTATAATTAGTTTTAGAATTTTTTTCTATTCTATGTTATATTACTCATGTAGAAGAATATTTTTCAACAAAATTTTAACTTAAAAATGGATTAATCCAATTTTTATAACTTACATTTACTCACTATGTATGTTTAAAATTCAAATATAATTTCAACATTAACTTAGTCTTTCCTCATGTTTCTGGGTTGTATTGAATGGTTACAAAAGAGGTAAGAAATATGAGACCAAGTTTGTATTTGAATAAATATTCTTTATTTACTTTGTAAAAATAAAGGTACTAAAATAGATTAGCTAGTGAGCAAGTTTAGTTTATCATAACAAAAACATTCTAATTAAATAGAATAGTCAAGATTAAACTAGAGAACGTAAATGTTTATATAAAAGCATGTAAAATATGTGTTATGCAAACATTGAATCAAAACTAAAATCATATAAAGATTATATCAAGCGCGTGCGCGCCCACACACACACACACACACACACACACACACACACACACATATATATATATGAAGAAGCATAAGATACATAAACATAATCCTAAATTGCATAATAATATGTTTTATTGAAATAAAGAGGGGTACTTGATGAATTACTTTAAAACAAATCAATCATTATTGTTGTCAATGATGAATTCTTTATCCTTAAAATTTTATTACTCATCACTTGGTCCAAAAAATTGTTTGCAATAAGCCTCATAAGATTTCATCACCCCCACCTTGTTTATTTGCACTTTTGAACAAGGTCAATGAACCAAGAAAATATGACTCAGGTATCTCTTAACAAGACTAAACTTAAACTTCAGATTTAGGAGAAAAATGAAGTTCAAAATAAAAGAGAAAACACTAAAATTAAGGTGGAGAAAAGAGTGAGAAAAATAGTGCAGAAAACTCTTCCCATAAGTGAATTTTGGAACAAAAACTTATATGAATTAATTCTTATTAATATCAAAATAAATTCCCTTCACAATTAGCTTTAATTACCTATCATAATATCAAAATTATTCATGACAATTTTTTGTTTTAAAAAGCTGCAAAAAATATCCAAGTTCATAAAGAATCAATTATAGAAAAAGAAACTGAAAAAAACTGATCAGACTTATTCCATAGCCTTTATAAGATAATGGGTTGGAGAAAATAATACTTTATAGACTAGACCTAATTACAAAATTAAGTTGGCAAAAAAGTAATTTTTTATAGCTTAGAAAATTACTTTACAGTAAACTCAAACTCAAATAGATGGGTGGCCCAACCTAAAACCTAAGGCCTGAGCACAAGTCATATCAAACTGCATGCGTGTGTGTGTGTGTATATATATATATATATATATTTTTTTTTATACCAAAGCTCACTTTGTTTAGGTTTTCTCTCATCTAAAATCTTAACTAGAAAAAAAGTGATCTTAATTTTAACAGATAGTGATGCGGATACCTCACAATATACACTAAAATCAGATTTGAATGGTTTGCAACTTGACCCAACAAGAACCTTCCTTAAAGAACTAAAGTTATAAGGATTGATCAACCCCACCATATGCCTATAAAAAGACGCGAACAAGTAATATAAAATCACAATGAAATTGATCACTCCTTCAAAGGGTTTACATGTTTATTCAAGAACTTACCATGAGAATCACCCAACCACGCAAAAGATCGCAAGAATTCTGATTTACTTATTAAAGATAGTATAACCTCAAAATGTCTACGAAAGAATATTTACACTAGAAAGAATTCAAAGTCTAATAGGATATATCTAATATATATGTATAAACATAATAAATAATAATTTAGTGAACCCAAATTTAAATAAAGGTATTAATATCTCTAAAAGACCTAATAATAACTCAAAGATAAATAAAACAATATCTCAACTAATTTAAATAAGACTACAGTTGTTCTTGTAATTTGCTAGCAAAATTGAATTGGAGCTCAACTTCAAACACATGGTTCTCAACTATTTATGGATTGTGACCTTACCCCCAGTCTATGATCTTCCTTTTTTGCTATAGTGAGGCCTTTTCAATAGTGGTTGCCATATTTTCATGATACATTCCTTTCCTTACATGTATTTGGTAGATTTTAACAATAGGATTTACTTTCAGATTGCAAGGATTATCTTCTTGATTGTCTAGACTTGAATTATTTTGATACATTCAATGCTTCTCATACTTCTTTTTTTAGTGTGGTTCATTAATTGTGCTAGCTAAACCCATGTTGATTTTGCTTATTATTGTCTCCAAATATAGTTTGAAGATGTTCATTTCATGCTACTCAATTTTCATTATAAAAAGAGATCAGCTCCACCAATTTCATCTTGTGATGGAGTTCTCCATGTCATCATTTTGGCTACATGATTACCATAGATTCTTTTAAGCTAAATTATCTCCCAACTAATCTAATTATGTTCATCTTTGTATTATTCATCATGAATATCATCTTTAAACAAAATTGCACCCAACTATTCTAATTATTGATCAATATAGATAGACATACATCATTGTTATCACAGGTTTTTTCAAACAACAATTCCCTCAAACTTATTTGAATACTCATCTTTATAGTGTCCAATACGAGGCACACTTATATAATCGTCACATTTTTTTTCAAATAGCCTTGCCCTCAGCTGATGAGGAGCATACTCATCACCATCAATCAAAATCTTTTAGATATAAATGCCACCAATATACATCATCATTATCACAAAATTTCCTCTAAATTGATTTGATTTCTTATATTACACATGGCTGGAATAAGGCGCACACATGTCAACATCATCCTTGCTAATAATTTTTCAAATTCAGTCAATGACCATTCTTTTGTTTCAAATTCATTTTTTATTTATTTTGGGATTAGACTATAAATTCCAAGGATTATATTCATTAAAGTTTGATTATTGAAATGATGTATTGAGATGTAAATTTGAAAGTATTTGTATAAAAATTATACTTCTTTGGTCGAGATTGCTAAACATGTCACTTGATGTCATGATGCAGTTTTGGATGTTCTTGCTGGAATGAGTGTTGGGTGGGCTTTGTAAGCAAGAATTGTTTATCTCAAAACTTAGTTATGAATAACTCAAACAAATTTCTTGATAAATTAGGCTATTTTAGAAAGAAAAAAAAATGGATTATAAAAGTAGATTTTTAACTTTTGAAAAGGGAGCATCTTGCTTCATGTTATGTTGAACGTTTCTATTTATTGTATGACTTAATATCGTAAAGAATGTATTACATAAACAAGTCGTGATTATTTTTTTTTTGCTTGAAAAATATTTTTCTTCTTTTTACATAGGCTAGCACCTTTCAACACAAACAAGTTATATATATATATATATATATATATATATATATATATATATATATATATATATATATATATATATTAGAAATGACTTTTTAAAAGAATGTAATATAGTCTGAGGTTCATATATACAAAATAATAGATATACATGAGGCTCAAATGGTATTTAAAGGAAGAAAGACATAGGATCATTTATTTGATACAAAGATTTTTAAGCTTGCCATGTGGATTTTATCTTTCTAGTGATTAACCTCATTACGACTTAACTTCTCCAAGTTTTTTGTGCCTTATTATTTGAAATTTGGTTTTCAAATAGGGACATTTTAGAGAGCTTTCTATTTATTTATTTATTTATTCTTTGTTTTACAATATTTTTGTCCCTCTTGACATTTTGTTTACTTAGAGAATTCAAATTCTACCCCTAGTATGAGGAGTGATCCTAATATGGGTTTGTATCAGAAAAACATTTTTAGGCTCAAATAAGGACAACTAGGGATAATTTTATATTTATAAAGGGATTGCTAAAGATGGTCTTTATTCATCTCAAATCCAAACTTACTTATGCTGATAAGTTTTATTAATTAAGAAATCTAAAAGGTTAACCATAGAGAAGAAGTGGGATGTGTAGGGCAATAACCTATATTTACCACCATTTATATCTTCAAATCATTTTATTTTATTTTGGACACAACTTTGTTATATCAAGAGAGATTTTCTTTTTTTATTGGAAATAGAATGGACATTTATAACTTAAATAAAGGTAAGAGTGAGGTTTTGTCTTTTTATATTTATTGGGACTGGAAATGGCATATTTTAAATTTCACAAGGTGGGATTTCCCCCTAGTATATTTATGAATTATGATATATTTTGGAATCTGATCAAATTTTTATACAAATCTACAATTATACTTGTCTAATCATAAATGCAAATAAAATGTTAAAAGTAACTTTCATACGAACATCTCTTGTTTTTTAAATAACAATAAGATATAGAAAAAGATAATTCATTAAAAGATGTGACATAATCCTAAAACATGTGAAAATAATATAAAATGATCTTATTTATAAAGCTCAATTATAAAAAGAGTCGACAACACATTCTTGTTTTGTGTATGCTTATTATCCTCCGATATTCTCCCAATATTGTTCAATACATCTCTAGCTGTTTTATTATATACAATTTGTTTCTTCGGACTATAGATACCTCTGCATATAAGTTAATAATAAATAAAGACATAAAAAACCATGTCTTTTTTTCTATAGATCTATAAATTTACTTTGAGATTTTACATTTAACATATTTCATACATCTCTGTGATATGATGTACTCTCAATATTTCTAGGTTAATTATCTACTCTAACAAATCCTTAAATATCTTTCATACGGTATCAATGAAGGAATTGTTGTCAATGTACACAACTTCAATGAGGTTAACTAGTGCATTTGGCATGACAATGAGCTTGTTAGAGTGTAAGGGATAGTCTAGGATTGCTTTTAAGAATTCTTAGATTTCTTCTTCAATGACAGACATCATGTGGCACAAATACCGATGCAATTTATGTTTAATGGTCATATATGCCAACTTTTTATGTCTACATTGGTTATCTTGAGTTGGGTCAAAACCTGTAGGAGATAAATTTGGGTACATAAAGTATTGTTCTATTATGAAAATGAGGTTTAACACCAAATCATTAATGTACTTTAAAAGCTAATAGGAAGAGTTCTTATCAAAGAACAAAGTATATATAAAAGCCACCTCTAGAAATCTTTTGTTGCTGAACTTATAGTGGAGAATCTCATCTATTTAATAAAGATCTTGCAACCATTCCACCATTATTTACTTAAAATTAACCTTCAACTACTTGTTCTTTACAATTTTTTTCTAAGCCTCTCACGTTGTTCCAACTATTTCTATCATTTTTTATTTATTTTTCTCTTCCTTGGTAACTAACAATACTTTGAAACTTTCCTGTAACTCTTGGAAAGTACATTATTGTTGTTGTTGTTATTGTTATTGTAGCTAAGCTAATAGGTTATCTCTTTCCTTTTCTATTATAGTTGAGGTATATTCTAAAGTAGCTAAATTAGACTCCAACTTCTTCTTCTTCTTCTTCTTTTCCATCAACACTTCTTACTTTGAATTCAAATCCTCGTTTTAGGACTTTTATTTTTCCCAAATCTCTTTCCTTACATCTTTCATGGTCTAAATTATTGGCTTTTATGGTTTTTCATTTGTCAAGTTAATTGTTTGAGGTACCTAAGCCCTGTTTGTTGTATATATGAAAAATACATAGAATATTATTACTCTAGAGAGGCACCATTTTCCTCCTGGTTATGTAGGGTGAAACTAAAAGATAATATTTGTACTTGAGGTGAAGGTTGCATGCTTGGAAGGGGTTGTGTCTTTGTATGTATTTGATTTCTTCTAAATGTTCTTTTCCTTATTGAGATTGCTTGCAGTGCTCACTCAAGTAGGCTTGTAATTTTATGACTTCTCCTTTGAAGTTGTTAATTTCTTTCTGATGGTTCATCTTAAATAGAGCCTTTTCTTTTTGTTACATTTTGTTTTATGTATTTTATGTGGTGCACATTTAAGGGAAATTAGATCTTAGCAGGGCAACCTAATTTCTCCATGTACTAAAACTATAAAGTAGCATGCAAAGAAATAAATAAAATATGCAAATGGATGAATTGATTATGTATGCTTGTTATTTAAGACTACGAGGATGAACTAAATCAAATTTTCTTGGAAAGTTTTCATTGAAGGCTCAAAACCTATAGAAACTTTGATCAATTTAGGGGAAAACAATTTGTCTCTAATAGGAGTTAACTCAAACATAAACTAGCATTAGACATTAAAAACAAAAAGCAATAGATGTCTAAAATGTGTAACAAAGAGTCTTTTATTAATACAAAATAACATATTACAAAGTTTGTCTAATACAGTACAAGCTTTTCTAAAAATTATTGTTCTAAACAATTCTATCTTAATCTTCTATTTTGAAGTTGATTGACCCTTTGCTATAAGTTGGGCTATGCCTTTAAATTTTATAGCATAATTTTTGGCATCTTTAGCTTCTATATGATAGAGTATGCTTTTAAAAGCCTAATATTGTTTCTTTTTTTTTTTTCTAGCATTTCTCTCATCTATCAAAGTTTGCTTAATTAAGTCAAATTTATTTTTCTGACAAACTAATTCTCCTGAATAGTCATCTAGTTGTGTAATCAACCCTGTTTGTTGTTGACATTATTCTTGAAGCATCTCTCTTGTTTATTCTATTTTATTTATCTCAATTTAATCTTTATTTGCTCATTTCTTGCAATCTTTTTTTTTTAACTTTGACTTTTGCTTATACCATATCTATTATCTTATGATCTTGCTCCCTCTTTGCCTTTAATTATAGGTTAAACTTTGCGTATAGCTCTTGAAAGCATGTTGTTGTTACTATAGTTGGACCAAAAGGTATCCTTTACTTTTTCTTAGAAACAAGAGTGTTGTACCTAAATCTTTTGCAACTATGTTATGTATCCATATTGCTTTTGGAAGCTAATATGGTCCTACAAGGATATCATTTCCCGACACTCCAATAATTGATTGGAAAACATGGTATGTTTTCAAACCTTATCTACTCTACTAACTTAAATTCAAACCATATTGGCAGACAATTTCCTTCATCATATTAGCCTTGCTTTAACTTAGTTCTTATATCCTTGATAGTAATATATCACCATCTTATACTTTTAATGAGGATCGGTGGAAATATAATAAGATCACCATATAAATGCATATGTATGAGATGTCATGTTATAAGGTTAACCCTAATAAATATGATCTAGCTCATAAAAGGTTTTGGCTCGCCTTACTTCCCCTTAGATTTTTTTTAAAAGTTCCTATATTTTTGAATTTTTAATGGGGTAAACCGATCTCTAAACCTTTTGCAACATGGGTATGAGAGTAGCTCCATAATACCATGCATAGGGTATTTTGGGTATTAATGTGTCTCACCTTCTTATACTTTCTATAATGATTAGTGAGATATAATAAAATCACCATATAAAAGGATATGTATGAAATGTCATGTTATTAGGTCAACCCTAATAAATATGATCTAGCTCATAAAGGGTTTTGGCTTGGCTTTACCACCCCTAAGATTTTTTTTAAGGTTCTTAAATGTTTGAATTTTTAGTGGGAAAAGCAGGTCTCTAAACCTTTTACAACATGGGTATGAGAGTAGCTTTATAATTCCATGCATATGGTAAGTTTTTATCGAAGAAAAAGTACATATGATCATCAATGTATATAAGTCACACTCCCTACCTAAATCTCCATATCTAATTCTAAAAGGGATGATCACGGATCTAGAGCTTTTTATTGGTTGGTGTTGATGTGTGTGAAAACTTGAAAATGGCATGCATGAACATTCAATGCATATATTAAAATTAATACAATTATAAATAACATAAATTAAATAAATATTAAACAAAAATGGTAATAAAGGTATGAAAAAAGAAAGCATATGCGTATAGGCTTAACCTAGTCCTTAATGGAGTCATCATGTAGTCGCACTCAGCATAATGTTGAGACCTCTAAAAATAAAAGGAAAATGGAAAACAATGGAATTGTAACCTAGTAATTAAATGAAACAAAAAAAATTCTAAATTATGTTTTGGTTCAAGATATTCAAGTAAGGGTTTGGTTATGCTTAAGGAAAGCTACACATCACCTTTATTGCATCTTTTCATTTGAAAGAATGCGATATTCAAGTAAGGATTTGGTTATGCTTAAGGAAAGCTAGACATCACCTTTATTGCATTCTTTCAAATGAAAGGTTACTTTAACTATATGTTATTTTCTAAATTTATTATGTGAATTCCATTCATTATCTAAATTATTTTCTGAACTTATTCACAACATATTTAATTTATATCTGATGATTTGTGAAGAATTCAACGATGGTCCTTAAAAATAGAAGACACATTGATTAGGCCATTTGTGAAAAATTTGATGTTCATATCTAAAAATAAAAGAGTTTTCTATTAGGCCATTTGAAAATTTTAACATCCATTCCTAATAACAGAAGACTTGTTAATTAGGTCACTCATGAAAAAATAGACTTCCATCCCTAAAAATAAAAGACTTGCCAATTAGATCATTCAAAAAGTTTGATGCCCATCCTTAAAAATAGAATACTCTCTTATTAGGTCATTCACAAAATTTTTTTGAAAGGGTTGCTAACATGAAAAAAAAATCATTTATTTATTTTAAATTCCTAATATACATGAAACAACAACATATTAAAGTTATATAAAGCATAAGACTAGCATAGAGATAAAAAGAGACACAAAAAAAACAAGATGTTTTTCTTGCTTGTTATAGGCTTCATAAACATGAAGGAAAGATAAAAACAAACCTCATATCATGCATGATCAAACTAGGTCTATTTTATCCAACAAAACAAAGATTTAAAGCACAATCGAACCCTCTTAAAACCACAAATCCGACACTCATGAATTATACTTCAAGAAAAGAAAAATAAAACTCATTAAACATTTTTCACCATGGATTTTCAAAATAATAACTTCATGATTTGCAAACTTAGCTTATGGTATTTAAACCCCAAAGTTCCCTTCATATACAAGTAGAAAAGGCATGAAAAAAGGCCATTTAGTTCAAGAAAAAAAGAACAAAACTCACATGAATGAGAGTTGTTGTTGTTAAATGCTATTGTTTCTACTGTGATTTTTATGGATTTAGAGCATTGAAACAATATAGTTTGGAGTTGGGCCTTTCATAAACATCTTATATATCATAATGTTTCTAAATCATCTAATAATCTTATTGCTTTGTTTTGATTTCTATAACTTTAGATAAAAGTTGAAAATCAAAATAGGGTTAGATGTACTGAACTTCTAGATAGATTATAACTTCTTTGTATTGGCTATGTTTTGAACTTCAAAATGGCACAAATAGAATTTGAAATCTTAATAAACATTTTAGGCCTAAATCTTATATATGTAAAAAGCTAAAGAATGCCTAAAACTAGGGTGTTTATCTTCAATTATAACTCAAAAACCAAATAATGTTCCAAATTACCTTTTATGGTGTATATCTTTCTTTTTTGTTTTGTTTCATATCCTCTCTTTTTTATGATATTTTCTTTATTTTCTACGTTTTATCCTTTTATATTCCCAAAGAAGATCTTTTTTGCTAAATCATAGCTCTCCATTTCATCTAATTAATCTCAGTTATCCATATCTTTGTATTGTCTATTAATTAATAATAGTAGTAATGTTTAGGGTTTTTGGGATTTTGTTGAAGAATTTGTCTTTTTTTTAGAATGAATATTTACCACTGTATAATACCAGCACTTCAAAACTCAAAAGTCCGTCACTCTGATCTTTTTTTTTTAAAAAAAAAAACAATGAATTCAAACCTCTTTTTTGAAGAGAAAAAAAATACATATGGATGGATTTTTAATGCTATTGGACTCTCTTAGGAACTTTCTTAGAAGACCGAGACCGATTCCTTCGAAGCCAGAGTAGAATAAATAAATAAAAATATAAAATATTAACGTGATAAAATCATAAATTCTGATTAATTGTATATAATATATATGAGATAGAAGCTATGAAAGTAATTTCTTCTAAAGGAAAGAAAACAAATTCAAGATTTACAATTAAAAGGAAAGAAAAAAGATTTTGCATTAATGCTAACGAAGTAGCGATTATGGGTTGGTTCCTTTCCTTCCTTTCAAACAGTCAAAATCTCAGAATATACATTGGGGGTAGCCTGAGAAAAAGAATGTAGACAGATTCCAACGATTCTAAATATGGCAAAATCAATATAAATGCCTGAACCTGATAAAATGCGATGCGATTTCCTTGATTTATATCAGGGAGAAATTATCCCCCCAAATAATTCCTTATATTTGCCTACATTAAATTCAGTCGTCTGTATATATTTGTACAAGCACAGACTCTCTCTCACGCGCATCACAGAACAGTTAATTCTTAGACTGACGTTCACTTTTCAAAGCAAGCAAAGAAGATGGCTTCTCCACTTTGCTTTATTTCTTTAATCCTCCCTTTGGCGGTCATTTGTGCATGCTGCCCTTCCCACACTGCAGCAATCAGGTTTGAAACGAAAGCCGATGCAGCGTTAGTGCAAAGCATATGCAAGGAGTCCATGGACCCCGACTTCTGCAATAGGACTCTAGCCGTCGACCCACGGGTTGCTGCAGCCAGCATGGATGGTTTAGCCATGTTATCTATTTCATTGACCATCGATCAATTACAAACGACATCGAATAACATTGCTAGCATTCTTGGTCAAACCAGTGACCCAGTTGGCAGGCAACGACTTGGAGTTTGCCGGACTGATTACAAGGATGCGCTAGGGCAGTTTCGTAGAGCTTCCTCTTCATCAGACGCCAGGGCTTATTGGGATGTGATCGATCGGGTTAGAGATGGAACCAACAAGGTTATAGATTGTGAAAATATTTATAAAAGAGATCCCATTAGTGTGTCACCCATCACAGCTGATAACCACAACGTTATTAAACTATCAGAGCTTACTTTGATAATTGTTGATAAGATTCTTCCGCATTAAGTTGTAGGTTTATCAGGATGTGATCAGACGCCAAGACAGTTCTTTCGAGGTTTAAATCATCATATTGTTTGTCTTGTTAGCAATTAATATATGATATATTGATTATTATGGGAGTGTACTTTTTTTTTATTTGATTGTTAAGTTGTTGAAATGTTAACTATCATATCTCACATATTTCAACTAAAAGATTCATGTATAAATTATTGTTTATATAATGAATTATTATTTATATCATGGATTCATATTTAGTTTTAATTAAAAGCAAACGTCATATGTAGTAAAATAAAATGAATCTTTCTTTGTCTTAATTTTTTTAAAAAAAGATACAGAACTTTCTAAGAAAAAAAAAACTAAAACTAAAATGATATATACCCATCATATCAGGCTAGAGCAAATGCCTCATCCCATAAAACGGGCTCTCCCAAATCTGAAAATACTCCTCTCTCTTAGTAGTTAGTTTATCTAAGTAATCTGCACATGAGTTAGCTTCCTTTAAAGTATTTTGGATACTTATCTCTCGAGATCTTGACAACAAGTCTTTAATCTTTACAATGATAGAATCAAATTTATGGAAGCCTATGGAATCCTCTTGTACGAGTCTGAGAAAGAGTTCATAGAATCTGAATTACAAATGATCATAGTTAGACCCCTATCCTAAACAAACTGCAATCCAAACTTGATAACTAGTGGCTCAAGAAAGAGATTAGATCCCACAGCATAACCAAAGAAACCAATTAGCCAATCACCATTATTATTCCTTATTAGGCCACCAAAACATATGCGTCCTGAGTTGCCAAGAGAGCTCCCATCAACATTAAGTTTGACGAAGCCTCCATTAAGTTTCTGCAAGGATACCATCCTTGGAGCTCTAGGACCCTTGTCATTGCAAATTAAAAACTCATTACAATCCACCTCAAAATCATAGATCTTTCTCATCAACTAAACTTCTCCTAAGTAGTGATCATCATAAGCCACATTATTGTGATGACGCCAAAACCACCAAATAGCAACTAAGAATAACGAGGATCTCCTAGTTATGGCAAAGGAGGCCAACCATTATTATGCATCACTAACCCAAAAACCACTAATAAGACTAAAGCAAATTTTAATCCAGATCCTCCTAGCAACACCATAGTCGCAAAGGCAATGTAGTATGTCCTTTATATCATGATTATAGTGGCAATATGTTGTAGTATTATAAAATTTCCTATGAAATCTGAAAAGATTAGTAGGAAGAAAATCATGAAGAATGAGCCAAATACAGAATTTTACTTTCTCAAGGCGAGGTAGCTTCCACACCCATTACCAACCCTAGCCATTTACAGACCCCTTCAAATGTTGAAGCAACCATAAGTAGGCTGATTTAGAATTGTAACATCTTGTAGGACTAGCAACCTATGTTACACAGTCATCAAAAGGAGAAACAGTAAAGAAAGGAACAACCATAATCACAAATTTTAAAACATTAGGAATGATAACAGTCATTTTAGAAAAAATCCATTAACCATTTATCCATAAGTCTCTAACCTGTAAGTCCACATCAATAATATTAGTAACATCCACAAGAAAGGATAAAAAGCCCCTCCATCAATCAAAGATTAAACCATAAAGACAAGTATTTCCCAAGTTTGAATATGAGCCCCTCCTTCAATTTAAGAAAAGCTTTAATGATGGCATACCAAGTTAGTGAAGCTGACACTAGAGCCCTAGTCACACTGAACATATCCTTATTAAAAAGATACTTGTGCTTCAAGAGACTAACCCAAAACTTATATGGACTGTTTAACATGTGTCAGACTTGTTTATCTAAAAGAGCTACATTGGAGAGTCTTATCTCCCTAACACCAAGCCCCCCAAACATCTTAAGGCAAGCAATAAAGTTCCATTTTACCAGGTGGAAGCCACGAGTAAGATTCTTATTCTGCGAGATGAAGCTCCTTACTAATCTGTTAACATTTGAGCAAATAGATTTTGGAATCCAAAAACATTGCATGGGATAAATAGGTATAACAGACATCATTGAGCATGTCAGAGTTAATCTCCTTGCCTTATTTAGAAGCCTGTCCTTTCAAGAAGAAAACCTCTTGCTAATTTTCTCGAGGGCAAAATTAAAATAGTCTTTTTTAACTCTTCCTTAAATTAGAGGGAAACCCAAGTGCTTGCCCAAATCACTCGCAAAATGAATAAGAGATAATTGACTAAATATGTTCTTCCTTGCTCTACATACAGATTTAGAACATATAATCCTAGATTTCTCAAAGTTCACTTTTAGTACAGATGCTTTGCAAAAATCAAATAAGACATTAGATATGAGACTAATCTAAGAATTCATTGCCTTTGTGAAAAATAGAATATCATCAACAATAAAAAGATGTGAAATATTTGGGCCACCATGAGATAGATGCACTGACTTTCTTGTCTTACCTGCAACTTTATTAAAAATTAAATAGGAAAGCTTCTTCATACCCAAAACAAAATGATAAGGAAAGAGAGGGTCTCCCTGTTACTGGCTTTTGTTAGGCACAAAACTAGACGGCTTAGTAACATTCCAGATAAGGGATAAAGAGAAGGAACATACACAAAACATTATGAGTTGGATAGTCTTGTTAGGGAAACCAAAATCTTCTAAAGTAGCTTGCAAGAAATCCCAACTATATTTATCATAAGCCTTTTCAAGGTTTATTTTAGCTGCTAAAAGCCCCTATTTACTTTTGGACTTGTGTATATGGTGCATAACTTCCTAGGCCACCATAACATTATTTGTGGTGCATCTGCTTTGGATAAAACTACTTCGAAGATGACTAATTAACTCATCTAGAAAAGAGCATAATTTGTTAACCAAAGTCTTTGTAATTAGTTTGTACACTACATTGTAGAGACTTATCGAATGGAACTATTTGAAATATAAAGGTTTGTCCTCCTTCAGAATCTAAACTAGAAGAGTCTATGCTAGCCTTTGGTCAAAATAGCAGTTAATGTAGGCATTACTAACAAGGTTGCAAACATCATCTCCAACAATATCCCAATATCTTTTGAGAAGAAAAGCTAGAAGCCATCCACACCTTGCGATTTAAAAAAATCCATTGTCATTAGCGTTGTAAACACCTCATCCTTCATGATAGATTTTTAATAAGCCAGTCATACCTGTATGAGACACCCTACGAGTGTTTTGAAGAATAAATGATCTAGGTTCCACATACTCATTCAAGCAAAATAAAGACTTGTAGAAAATGAAGGCCTCCTCTTGAAGCACCTTATCATCAGTACATCAACTATCACTAGAGATAAATAATCCATTAATATGGTTGTGCCTCCTTTTGATCACAATTTAAGTGTGGAAGAAACTGGTATTGCGGTCTCTAAATTTCACCCATCTCTCCTTAGATTTCTAGAACCAGAAAAGCTCCTCGTGATGAAGAATATCATTGTATTCTTTTCTTAAGTCCATTTCTAAAATAGTTAGAGGCATAAACAGCAGAGAAAAACCAGGCTGATTACCTGAATGCAGTTTTAGTGTAACACATTGAGTCATGATGTCTACAATTGAAACCCTAAAAATACCACTTGTAGATAAGACCTATATTCCCTATGAGTGTCCATGAGCTTTAGATTTAGCTATAGGTGAATACCTAAGATGTGCCCGGAACTTGGCCGATTTGGAAAACTAGGAATGGGTTTCTAGGAGTACAAACAGAATTGGTTGAAATTTTTATACAAGTTCTTTACAATGACGCCTACCCATAATATTGGAAGCACCCTTCACATTCTAGGATAAAATTGATATATTTTTGAAAAAAATCATTAAAATAATTAATGGATTTAAAAAGAGAGACAATAATAATCTTACTAAAAAGACCCTTCATTCATTTGCATAAAAGTGTATTCTCTATAATTGGATTCTCCTTCGATGATTGCTAGGATGAAATTCTAGACTCCTCCCCAAATCTCCAGGATCATGCGAAATGTCCAGCCTACGCTCCTTGAATTTAGAGTGAGCCTTGCTTAATAATCAACTAAATAGCTCGATCTCGTTATCCTTTATACGAAGGAATTTGTTGAAATTTTTATATTCATTTTCAACTAGAAATTGACAGTATATTTTATTCAAATTTCATGTGGATGAACATAGGTTGTTGATATTAGTTATCTATCCACACTATAATTTAATTATAAAACAAAATAAGTCACAAACAAAAACCGCGACTCTAAAGCACAAATATCAAATATAACTCTAGAGTAACATGTGTTAATCTACAAGTTTTAAAATTATATTATTTTTAAAAATAAGTCTTTAACCATATTGTTTTTTTAAAAAAATCCTAATGTGCTTCTTAAAAAAAAACTATTTTTTAAAGATCAAAAGGGGTTCTTGAAACTTTTCAAACTCTAGGTCCATGGTAAAGGAAGGATAATTAGGAAAAAGCCTAATTATGCTAAGTATTCCACCATATTATACATAGAAAACATTATGGATTAAAACACTTTTTTTCTATTTTTTTGGTGATTGTAGCATTTATATTCTAGTCACTAATTTGTTTTTCAATTCTAACCTCCCACGTAACATTAGTGATTAGGCTTGATAATTGTTTTTTGTATGGGGTTTTCGTGTTGTCAAAAAAAAAAAAACTCATATCAAGTTAAAGCTTGATTTGACAAAATGTAATTCAATTTTATTATTTTCAAAATAAATTGAGATCAATGCAACCAAATTTGACATAAACAAAAAAGCAACCTCTTTTTATCTTTTTATTGTACTTGAGGTGAAAATTTTGAAATTTTGGTCCCAAAGTTTTTTTTTTCTATGTTTGGTCCTTCTAGTTTTTATAGTTTTATGTTTTAGTCTAAAACTTACTTTGGTTACATTTTCAATTCTTAAGTTTAAAAAGAAGACAAAGAGAGTCCTAAAGAAATAAGAGAGGAAAGAGAAAGTTGTCTATTGTCCACATTCCAACAAGCAAAAATGTCAATCTTGGTGTCAATTGAGGATAAAAGTTCTATTTAGGTGTCTTTGACTCCTTATCTTGCCCAAAAAAAAAGGCTAATAAGGGCTCAAGAATTTTAGTTGGGTTAATTTTTGGTTTTTTGATGGATTAAGTGTTATTTTGAAGTTAAATACAAGTTTATTGAGGTTTGTGGAGTATTTCTTAGATGTTTACATGTTAAAAAAGAGTTGAAAAAAATGATCTTTTAGATTAAGGAGGTGGTTGCAAAGTGGTTGGAATAAAGTCAATAAACCACGCGTCATTTGCTTTTTTTTCTTAAAGATAGGAAAAGGAGAATGGTCTGACGCATAGCTTGACCTTAATTTTGATGGTCTTGGCCCATCCAAGCCTAAATGCCTAGCCTCTTTTTGAACTTTGTGTTTTTATTTTTTTCCTTTAATTTTAATTATAATTCATTAAAAATTAAAAAATATTTATATATTTAGGGTATTATTTTATTAAACCTGGACGGGTTCCGACTCAATTGCACATCCCCATTTACTCCATAAACCCCATTTTGACCATCCTGCCCACCAAACCCACCATATTCCTGTTGAAATTCTCCGCTATTATGATCATAATGACACCAAAGTTTCCATTTTTGTCAACTGGGTTATTCTGATTCTGTCCCCTACTTTCATCCCAAGAAGCTCCACTCAAGTTATACTATTCTGACTGGTTTATAAGGTACAGGCTTGTTGAAGAAGTTAATTTATAGGGTGTACTTGAGAGAGAGGGATTAAAAATGGGCTTGGGTTTGTTTTTTGAAGTTCAAAACCTGGGTTAAGGCCCATTCGAGAGATTAAAAATGGGCTTGGATTTGTTCTTTTAAGTTCAAAACCTTGGGTTAAGGCCATTCTCAGCATTTCTTCAAGTTGTCCCTATTTTTACCTTGAGTCTAGACCGCATGTAGGTACTTTTTAAAACACTTGTATTACCTAAAATGTGTGTTTGATAATTGTGTTGGGTTTTGTGGTTGTGATGTAAAGTACAGTGTTTGTAAAGGAAAAGTTGAATTTACAAATTTAATGTTTATATGTGTGGTTGAATAAAAATTATTTAAGAAATAATGGAAAAGTAATTTAAAAGATTTTTTTATGTAATAACACTCTAAAACTTGCATCTACTATAATTGATTAACTATTACTTTAAAGATTAGGAAAAATTAAGGGACAAAAGCTAAAGAACTAAAGAAAAGAAGGTCCAAGATGCTATTACCAACTTAAGTAGGTGAAGTAAGACAATGATCAAGTAGGTTAAGTATGACAATTTTATATAGTCGTATAGGTGGAATATGACAAGTTTTGGCATTTTCATGCTTGTAAGGTGTGAGACAAAGGAAAGAATGTGCTCTTCTACATAATTTTCAGTAGTAACCACAACACTTTTTTTTTCTTTCCATTTTCTTGAACCTAAGAAAGAGCTAAACACCATCCTACAAACTAACACTAGCTAACCATATATTCCAAGAATAAATTATGGAGTATTAGAGCTTAAATTCAATAGAATTGTTAGAAAGGAAACCAAAGATAGATTGTGAGGTTAGAATAGAAAAGAAACAAATAGAAAAATGAAAAATGGCTAAAGCTTAAGTGAGTGATTAAACAAATAAGTATGCATAAATTTTATTGTTTTAGATATTTTTATATGAAGAATTTTCTTAAATGCTTGTTGGGTTTTCAAAATTTATATATGAATCCTAACCTAAGTGTTGAATGGAGATTTCACATGATAATTACTAGTTAATGGTATGTTTGTGAAAGATTGAATCATGCTTTGTTTTATTAAAGTAAAAAGATGTGTTTTAGCTTAAATATTGTGTTGATATAATAGTACATTGAAAATATAAGAACTTGCTTTACATGAAATTATAGCCACTTACATGCTACATATGCTACCATTGAGGTAGTATATAGATATGAGATATTAGCATTGAGTTGTTATGCATGTTACACTTGTGAAAATGTTATATCAATATGATATTGAGCTTAAATGTTGAAGACTTGTGAAGTTTTTTTTATTTTTATTGATATAATCTGAATTATACTCTTACTTATTAGTAAATAAAATGTAATTTTTAAAGGATCAAAGTGAGAATAAAAAAGGACGCGGGTGATAGGCTACTAACCTAAGTATCTTTGGAATCCTAGTTTAAAGTGTAACTTAAGTAATGTTATTGTATCTTTGATATGTTAGTTTTGTATATGGAACATTACATAAGTAAATGCATTTGTAAATATATCATGTATAAATATTTTTAATGTTGAATTGCTAAATAGGACAACTACGCACAAAGATGTTGAATATATTTTAATGAACAAGACAAGACGACAACAAGATATATGATAAGTTTGTTTAATGGAGAGCAGGTTGTATATGCTCATGAATGCATGTTTGGTTGGTAAATTTAATTTGACAAGATAGCAATAAGAAGTAACTAAAGAGGTTGGTTTACTTGACTAACTAAAACCATAATTCTTAAGTATACATGACTACAAACAATAACTAAGATGTATAATCTTAGTAATTAGGAGAGGGGTGCGACATTTTATATCCCAGTATATTCATACACCTTTTAAGGGTTATTTTTATAATTTTAATAAAACTAATAATTAATTTACTCTCCATCTCCTAGCAGCATCAAAAGCAAGTATTTGTTGCTTTAGCAAAACTAGTGATCTAATCATGGTTTTTAATGAATCTTATACCAGTTTTTTATTAGCCTTTTTGTAAGCATGATGGGACAAAAGCAATCCCAACCGCAAAAACAAAAAGATTCCAGCCGGAGAATGAGCTTGGATAATTGCAAGACCTGTAAAACAAATCTCCTCTCCTGTGGGTTTGGAAGCGCTCCAATGTCTAAGTCATTTAAAGTTGGTGATGTAAGCTTTGTAAGGTTGTAATAGCGTGTATTTAGTTGTTCGACAATATTTAGGATTAAACAAGAATAAGATTATGGTCTTACTTTAAGAGGCTATTTATAGAGCAATAAACTTATGTGCATGTGTCATTGTAAGGGTAAAGTGGTCAACGACCTTCCAATTTTGGGACTACTAGGGGATAAAAGTCTGCTAGTGGCAATGTGCGCCCCTACAAAAGCTTCTCCCCCGTTCAGGTTGTGTGGCAGCGAGCTTTAGACCAACCCCTACGGTGAGATGTCCGAGGGACATGACCACATATACTACATGTATAGTTTTGTTCAATTCGGAGGAGATTGTTTACGCACTAAAGCCTGGTAGGCAGGAACTATGGTACCCCTGACTCCACGTCAAGGATGGCTCGTCTTTAGGAGCACTGGGCTTTGCTATTTCAATAAAAATCACCAAGAAAACGAAAATTTACGGAATATTCTGAAGCTACAGGAAACAAATGGCAGAGTTTGCAAAAGCAACCACAAACATGTTTAGACAGGTAAAGACGACAAAATGAGCTGGAGGAAAATCCAGAATACAAAACAAATATAGACCGAGTATTCCAGCACTCACTGCGATTGCGAACTTGGAGTTGTGTCATCTAAGCCTGCAGTCAGATGAACACATTAAGTTCACCAAATCATGAATAATCACATATGAGTAGGAAAAATGGATGACTATACCTTGTTTGCAATGTTGTTTGAGAGCCAGTCCAATCCCTCATACAGCCCCTCACCAGAGGTGGCGCATGTGCTCTGGATGTACCTGCAATGAATGATTTAGACAGTCAGTTACCAAGAGGATGGGTGGATTGCTGGAAAAGGAGGGCATCTGACCGTAATAAGTTAGCTTACCAGTGGCGCTGACGAAGGGAGTGAAGGCCAAGCTTATCAGTAATCTCAGCAGCATTCATTGCATTCGGAAGATCCTGTTTGTTTGCAAACACTAGCAGCACAGCATCCCTCAACTCATCCTGCAAATGCAACAAAAGCTATTGTTATCACACAAATCATGCAGAGGTGACAAGTCAAATTACAGCATGTATATCCTTCCACATTTTGCTAATCATTATAAAATGTGGAGCAGTCTGGTACCTCATTCAACATCCTGTGTAGCTCATCCCTAGCTTCAACCACACGATCTCTGTCATTGCTATCAACCACAAAGATAAGTCCTTGTGTGTTCTGGAAGTAATGTCTCCACAAGGGGCGGATCTGGGGAAGCAAGATAATAGGGCATCAGTTGATAAACAAATTAAGGGATTAGAATATTAAAATCTTTAGACTGATTGAAAAGGATCCAGATCAAGAGCACGTTATTATTGCAGTGGCCATGCTGCAGTGGCACTTGGAGACAGGAGGTATAAAAGAAGCACAGATCTATCCATTTAAGATTTGACCATAACAATAAATACTTCAGCAGGAAAAGGTATAACACAAGAATGCGACAGCTAGCATCACTAGGATTATTTGGCAGAGGCCACAGTAATGCATTTGGCTGTTCCAATAGCAGAAAAGAAAAAGATTTATGCAAACAGTGCAATACACAATACAGCAAATGATGTTGTCAAGTGATAAAGCAGTATAATTGGAAAACACTTGCACTAGTGAATGTCTCAAAATGTAAGGCACCAAATAAAGCCTTTCCCTTGATAATCAAAGGAAGTAGCAAAGTATAACCATGGCATAACATGTTTAGCTTATAATTATTTTAAGTGCTGGTGAAGGAAAAATCAGATCAGCACTAGACCGTCCATAAGCACTCATTTTCAATTACGTAGGTTCAATAACATGATGGCTTTCTGACCATAGAGGCTTGAGTTCTTGGATGCAAACACGATTAATTGCTTTCTTTATGATCAACCCAATCCACTCTAAACCATTTAATGAAGGAGAAAAGGATGCTATCACTACTACACCCCAAAATGATAACAACCTTCATGCAAAAGATAAAAAGCCAAATCAGTACTCAAAAGACACACATACCTTGTCCTGACCCCCGACATCCCAAACAGTAAAGCTAATGTTTTTGTACTCCACAGTCTCCACATTAAATCCTGATCAAACATCATCATCATCAGATCTAAGCCCAACAGAGAACATACGAAGGATAAAAAATAATTTCAAATCAAGGTAATTAACATCGTCTCCATAATAAAGTGAGACTTACCAATGGTAGGAATGGTGGTGACAATCTCACCGAGCTTGAGCTTGTAGAGAATGGTGGTCTTACCAGCAGCATCAAGACCCACCATCAGAATACGCATTTCCTTCTTAGCAAACAGTCGGCTAAACAACTTGGTGAAAGACAGCCCCATTTTCTCACGTCTGCCGATATCAAATAATCAAATCACTAAATATAAATCTCCCAGCCTAAATCAGATGCAATTCCACACCATTATCAAAAACTAGATCTCAATCAGCTTCATTTAAAACATTTCACATTTCAAAAAACAATCACAAATCAGAAACCTAATTGATAAATGAGCCACATCAACAACACATACGAAAGACAAAAAAAATCACGATGAACCTACAAGACTCAGATATTCAATTCAAAACACATTAAAACGACAGCTTAGACATGCATTTCCAACAGATCAGGTACCAAACAGGATGTGTTGCATCTAGTGATCTCCAAATCTAAGGTATCATCACATGATTCAAATCATGCAAATACAAAAGCATAATATGAAGATCCATAAGGCAACACCACATCATAATCAAGATCAAGCCATTCCGAAACCAAATCGTGCTCTAAATCTTAGATCAGGACGTAGAATCCAACAGACAAACATTCAACAATTCGATTAAGAGAGTGATCGAACACAAGATCAGGATCTAAAGTTCGGAATTTCGGAATCGTTAAACACTTGCCTGTCAAGGAGCCGAGAGAGGGAGAGAGGGATCCACCTCAAAAGAGAGAATAAAGAGGAATTAAATTGAAGAGTAGGAGGAGGAGCTGTCTTTCAGGGAAAAATATTTTCACGTTCCAAGAGATTGATGGTGTGTATTTATAGGACGTAACGGGATCCTTTTCCTTTTTTTTCATTTTTTAACTGTCCAATACGCCGTCAATAACTGTGACCATGTGGTTGCCTCTTAATGGGTGGTTACCCTTGTTACGCCGTTTACACGACGCGGTGGCCTGCGTTAGTTGGAGATTGCACCCTGTTTGGAAATAGGAGGTGTGTTTCCCATTTCGGGATCGGGCCTTTCTGATCCCAGCACTTGGAAACTCTTTGCCTCGCGTCATTGTTATAAGGCTCTTATTTAATTCAAGATCAGTCTCCTGTCAGACTGCAGGCATGAAGAATGCAAATTTATTTTTTACTATTATCTTTTCCGCCGAATCAGTGATCAATCCGTTGATACACTTTTTTTCTTTCAAAAGTTAAAATAAAATAATAATAATAATAAGTTAACAATTTTCATATTTTTTAAAATATTATGAATGGCATTCCACGCAGCATTATTGAAATCACAAGTCAACTTGTAAATTTCATACAATTTTAAAAGTCAATAAATATATTTATGTATGAAAGAAAAACTTGAAATTTCACTAGACACATCCTGAACCAATCAAAATATTGTTGCAAGACCTTATATCAGGAGCGTGCTACTCCTAATCCCCTCGGCATCTCCATTTGTTTAAGAACCGGAGGATGTTTGAAAATATTACAGTGATTATTGTTTTTTGGAAGTTTTCTTTTTATAATTTATTAAAATAATATTTTTATTTTTTAAAATTTATTTTGACATAATATATCAAAACATAAAAAAAAATAAACAAAAAAAATTTAATTTTTATCAAACCTAAAGCAATGCTAAACAGGAGCTTAATTTCTTTAGGGGTGTTAAGAATATGATATTGTGGTAGCTTTTCAAAATGCTTTTTATTTGAAAATATATCAAAACAATCTAAAAACACCAAAACGATTTGCACCACGTTTTCAAAGTATTTTTCACCTTGAAATATATCAAAATAATATATATTTTTATTTTTTAAAACTCATTTTTAATATAGTACAACAAAAATATAAAAAATTAATTTAAAAAAAAAATCAAATTTTGCTTAACCCTGAAGCAATGCCAAACAGGGGGCTGGATAAAAATGGCAGAAGGTAGCCAAATAATCAAATCTAAACTTGCATAGGATCACTTAGGTTCAACAATCCAGGATTGGCGTATATAGAATGAGGCAATAATGAGCCTCTACAGATCACGCCGCTCTCTATTGGAACCATTTTTCAACTCAAGTTATCGAATCCCTAACAAAGCACATGATCCAATGACCTCCTGTAGCACCATCAATGCCTAGGTAAAAGGAATAAGAACATGCTGTACAAGATGAGACAATGAGGGAAGTGTCCACCGGCGAATAAAATACAGTTTAACACTAATATCATAGCTCAGTACAAACCCCACAGCATGTACTCAACAATTTCGCATGCCAACTGTGGGGCGACCCAATCCTTCGTGTGATCACACACAACCATCTTCTTGTTATTACTTCCTTGCAACAAACGCGCATAGACATTCCTTTTATTTCTAGTCGTTTGACCCAAGATAGACTGCTAAAAAAAGGAGGAATCAAATTTTCTACCAAGGACTAGGACAAGGGGTGCGGAGGATGGATGCCTGACTATACTAGCTACTAAGAAAGCGTTAGATGCAAATCTTGAGCTGCGCATGTTGCTTTTAAACCAGTCATGCAGAAAATGTCATGTCGGACAACCCTCCTGTCATCCTTTCAGCCTTCTCTCCACGTTCACCTGAAAATGGTGCATGGAAGGAAAGAGTGTTGTCATATATCATCATAATCGCAGAACAGGAAGGTTTGGATAATTAAGAAGATGCATGGCTTGATCCATCAGAATAGTATAGACAAAAAGGCATCAGTGTTGGAAGAAAACAATGGCTTACCAGTGCGAATTCTTATTACATCTGCAACAGGTACCACTGCAAAATAACAAAACCTCGTTAGAAATGCTGATAATATATCTAAGTCATCTACTAATTCAGAGATCAAGTTACCTTTCTCTACTTTTCAGTCATAGGTATAATTAATTTAAATTATAATGGAGAAAATCACATTCACAATCGTTTAGATTCATCCCAAGAAATGGTTAGCAAGCTTGGTTTCACATTGCAAGGTTGCATCCTGGACTTGCACATTGCAATTTCAGTTTTATTAAACTCCAAGGTGAGTGTGACTGCAAAAGAGATATGCATATAGCGTGGCTCTATGATAGTTCACAAGGTGAGGTTTAGATGCAGCTATGAACTATGGTTTCTGACAAGAGAGCTTGCCAAAATCAACCCAAATTTATTTGATATCTATTCAATTGCTAGTGCTCCAGTTAATAATTTTTACATTTTAATCCTTTAAAGGGTCCATACAAGTAACCGAGTAAGAAGTCACATGGAAAGAAAATGTGCATGGGACTTCAAGGGAGAAAATAAATACAAGGCACTTGTTAAAACCTACCAATCGAGTCCAAACTGTTGTAGCTTGTGAAATCAAAATTTACAAGGAAAAAAAAATTGCAGCTAAGGGATTTCATGTTAACACAGCTCCAACCACATATGAAATACAGATTTACTCTGGGAGCTATCAAGTATAATACCGTCAGAAGAAAATAACCTTTATTCATTTGTTCACATTTTCTTATTTTTCTATTTGCCTATAAACAATTGTACTTCCAATAGCTGTAGTTTTATACAGCCTACACAAGACAAGCATACTCGAAGGGTATTATAAACTGCATCGCAACCACAATGGTCTTTGACAATGTATTTCTAAGTTGTAAGAAACACACAGAATGAAGCCATGAAAGACTCCAAAGAAAAGGAGCAGTTTCCATTTATATTAGAAAATTATTATTCTCAAATACCTGACAACTATCTAAAGCTGCAATATGCTAGCAGTTAGCACACTTGCTAGAAACTTTCACTAACTAAATCTGTTCTCCATATTCCCAAGAACCATATAAATGAATGAGGCCAAGAAAAAGAGCAACAAGAAAATGCTAAAAAGAAACACAGCACAAAAACTACTAAAGCAGAGTAAAATAGAAAGCAAATCAAACCAAGTTCAGATAAAATTTCAGTTCCTTCACATGTAATAATATACACAGATAAAAGCTTTAAGATAAAGTGCAATGGAAATCAAAAGATCATGGAATCTGCTATCATAAAGATTAATTTCGGAATCTTACAGAAAATCTTGCCATCTCCAATCTCTCCAGTCCATGCCTCGTCTTTTACCTTTTCTATAACAGCTTCAACCTAAAACAGCATATGGACATCTGTGAAATTCTTTAATTTACGTGCAGCAATATGAACAACAACTTTATTATAACAGGAGAACAACAATCAATTCTAAGTGCACATATCATATTTGAAATAGTACTTAGGCTAGTGGTATCATGAATACCTGGTCTTTGCTCACTACAATCTCCAACTTAACTTTTGCAACAAACTTGTCTTCGGAAAACTCTGAGCCTACGGTGTTAAAGCAAGAGGTATGGTTTATAAATACTTTGACTACTCTCACTCATATAGAAGAGATTAACAGACAGTACTCATCAAAAGGGCCAAAATTGGATAGAACAAGAAAACAAGTGCGAAAGGATACGAAACAGAAAGTGAGATGATTCTATAATAGGCAACTATAATCAAGTCATCTCATTATGGAACATCTACAGGTACAAAAAGAAGAGAAACTTTCAGTGGTTCAAGAAAAAAGCTTACCACCATGCCTCTCCTTTGAACCACCTTGAGCCCCAAAGCCTCGAACATCAGAAACAGTAACACCACGAATACCAATTTTCAACAGAGCCTTCATTTTTCAAAAAAAAAAAGAAAGTAGAAATTAGAACTAACTGTAACCAACTAAGTTGCCTAGCAAAGAGTCTTAAGAAGTTCAATTGTGGAGCATAAGAGAAAAGGGTTGATATGACCCAAAATGCTGCAGCAATAATGAACTCAGAAATCCGTATGGTCAAATAAAACTTGCACCCTGTTTTTTGCAATTATGAGATTGTACAAAATCATCAATTCATGTAACTTAAAAGCATCTCAGTTTCTCTGCATACAAGAAAGATAAAGTCCAAATTAGAAACTTTCAGTTAGTAACAAGATCCAATGAAAATTGTACAAAGTTCCAAACTTATATTTTCTTCTAATTGTGCTCTCTCAATCACCCAATTCCAAAACTGTGGTAGCTAGAACTCAATACGAAAATGGTTTAATCATCCCTAGAATGACACAAGCTCTAAAAGTAGAATGCCAAGCTTGAAATTCCTGGAATCCTTCTCTATCTAGAAAGACTAAAACAACACTCGAGTAAGATTCAAATTTATCCTGCTAATAAGGTGGGTCATCATCAAATTTAGGCCTGCAGTATCCAAACAAGAACGCTAAGAGGCATGAATAACAAACAGCAATGAGCTAGCTATTCATTCGACATATTATTATGACATAACTGGATTCAATATTAGATGCATCAAGTCAAGTCAAGTAAAGGCAGCGAACTTTTAGAAGTAGTGGGTGGATATCAATATGGAAATACAAGTAAACGAAGCAGTGAGTAGAAATCATAGTAAAATGCATTGGGTCGGGCCCGTCTAGTCTTACCGAGGAAACTTGCGAGACTCGCCAGGGCCTATTTCATTCATCCCAGATTCAACGGAATTAGAGAAACCAAAAGGAATCAATAAACAGTAATATCTTATATGCTGCCGAAGAAGAAGATTACCTCAAAATTGCTTCTATCTTGTAGAATTTGGCATCTGGAATATACTCTAAACAATCCAAACATACAACTCGTTAATGTTCATGCCATCTCTCAATTCAAATGTGGAGAAAAAACTATATTAACGCATACCAGGAACAGAGGAGCTTTGGGCTCTAATTGTAGGAATAATGGACGCATTTCGTGAGGTGTTTAGGGTCAAGTTAAGCTGAGAGAATCGAGAATTCTTAAACTTGAGAGGTTTCAAAAGGGAATCAAAAAGAGGGAGTTGTTTGTTGAGAGAAGAGTGAAATTGAAGAGAAGTGAGGGAGCCTGGTTTCACTGCTGCCGAGGCCATTGCTATTTGATTTTCGTCGAATTTTGAAGAGATGAAGCTACAAATTAGCTACTAATGCTCTCTATTCTAGACCGGAGAACGGAGAACGGAGATGCTGCGACGCCAGAGCGAGCGAGCCTTGAGATTAACGCGACTTTTCTGATCGAAATGACACGAGGAAGGAATGAGGGAGGCTTTGAATTATAATAAGAGTTGCGATGGGCCTCAGTCTCATTGGGCCCAAGGATCTTATTTCACCCAACATAGCCATAGTCCAAGGAGTCCATGAATGAATAAATAAATAAATAAAAATGAAGAAAATCACTACTGTTCATTTTTCTTTTCCTTGATATTTGGTGACACGATACGAAGAATAAGTCCATTGAGATTTCTAATATTTTATTATTCTTTCATGAGTAGTTTATTTTAATTTATCTATTTAATCTACACATTTCTTATTTTATTATTTAATTATAATTTTTTATTTTTTATTTTTTTCTATTTTGGTGCATAATATTAATTTAATATATATATATATATATATATATATATATAGATTATAGAGTGTTGACAAATATTGGTGCATAACAAAAGTTATTGGTTAGGATTTTAAAAATCATTTCTTTGATCTTTGTCGAATAGATAGTAATTAATATAAAATCAATTTAAACGTATATTTGTATTCAATTCAAAACGAATGAAAAAATAATAATTCTTAAGATGGAGAACTAATTTTATTTAAAAGAAAAGAATAATCTTAAATATTTTAAAATTAACTAACTTCAATCATTTTTTATGTATAATAATGAAATATTATTTAATTTTTAAATTATTCGGTAGTTATATTTACTAAAAAAAGATATAATATTTTTATTATTCTTTATGATATTTATGTTTTTTATAAAGAAAGAATTCATTTTATTTAATTTATTAAGAAAATATTTAATAACAATCTTTAATATAGCATGGAAATAATTCCCCCATAATGCATATGCATGAGCTTGCAAAGCAAAACAAACCCCAAAATATAAAACCGAATCAACATAAATTGTAAAGATGAAAGTAAGAAGAAATAAATTTCATAACCAAAGCACAATGAAGAAAAATTTTCAGGGTTCAAAAGGTTTTTTTTTTTTAAAAAAAAACATTATGATTAGTGGGGTGAGCATTCTAACGAGCCTGCGTGAATAGTGATATCACAATGAATTCCCAAGCTCTTTTAGTTTTGAAATCGAACTAACATAACTTGGGGGGAAAAAGAAGTTTGATCACTAAAATGTAAGAAATAAAAATTTTGAAAGATGAAATGGGAAAAAAAACCCTATAAAATATAGATGTTTATGGATATAATTGTCATATTTGGGCTTATAAGTGTACCCAACCCAACTTCTAATATTTTACAAACTGTAAACTCGATCCATTTAATTTTTTTCGGGGCTCGAGTGAGTTGGATATATTGGGTTGGGCTAAATATTTTATAGATACAATAAATATTCACAAGTTGAACTTATATTACTAATTTTCATAGGTTGAGATTAATTAAAACTAAAATTTAAGCTTAATAAATTAGGTCACAACCTATTATAAGCTATAACAAATAATATCGGTTTAGTAAATTAACTGAATCAATTGTCTAAAATTTTAAAAAAAAAGTACAAAACATATAAAAATAAATTAAGTTATGAACAATAAAAAACTCAGTCACAACAAAATATAATACGTTCTGAACATAAACTTAAATTAAACTATTGTAATTCCATTATTTTTACGAGAACGTCATCCAATGTTAGTTATTTGAAAGCAACAATAAAACACACACTAATACAACATCAACTACAACTCATCCAAGCAATCAAAAAGTTGTCATATATATATATAAACTTAAGTTTATAACAATTACTTAATAATGAAAACTTAAAATATATTTGTTTAACAATTCCTCGCTATTTTAAATTATCATCAATGACTTATTACTCTTTAACATTCATGGCTAAACCAACACTCTAAAAAAAGAGAGGATAAAGATAATAAAATAGCTTTGTAAATTATAACTTAATAAGTAAATTATAACTTAGTAAGTTAATCTAAATTATTTATGATATAATTAAAAGCTATATAGCCTTACAATAGTCTAACACATATTATTCTAGTTTTTTTTTTTTTTTTTACTTTTCAAAATCATTTATCATTAATAAAAGATCTATTGGTGCTGGAGAAGAGTGAATCTAATTTTAGCAAATAAACAAGAGCTTTAATGGTTGCTAGATTCAATAAACTTTTAAAGGGATCTAGTATATTACCTATCTTGCTAAAGGCTTATTCAGAGGCAACTACAAACCTAGGAATAATTATGACATCTCTTGTAACTATAAAGAGTATTGAATATTTATAGCTATTAACTTTCCACCAAGTTAAAATATCAAATGAAGTATCACTTGTACCAATTTGCCAAGTATTTCTCTAATTCAAATCTACTCTCCTCATTATCCTCTTCCATTAAATGCTTCTTGAATTGAAAGACTAATGCTTGACATGCATCTTTTTCCACCTTATTAGCATTCAAATCTTGAGAAAAATTGTTTTTAACATAAGAATTCGCCACATATTTAATATCTTGGTAAGAATAGTAGTAAAAAACCGTCATAAATATATCTTTTACTTTTTCCATCAAGTCTTTAACCATGGAAACAAACTCATACACTTGACTTAACATAAAACTTCATATATTTTAATTTGTAACAAGGATATAAAATAATTGCTACAGGTAAAAGAGAATTTATATCCTTAAACCTTTCTTGATATTTATCAAACTTGCACATCATATCGGCTACAATTTCACCGTTGAGAAATCTCCACTTTTGAACAACTTAGAAATATATGTTTGTATAGATACTAGTTGACATGCAAATATCCTAAAAAAGTTTAATTACTTCGTAGAATATTTTCAAGAACTTTATGAGGATTCTTGTATTTTGCCAATCTAAAATACTAGGAGGCCCTACATGTTTCTTCTTATCCTTTGAATCTACCTCTGAAAATAACATCAAATATCTAAGACCATTCTTCTTTAATCTATCAAACACTTTCTTCAATTTGCAATTGTATCTAACATCAAATAAGTGGAATCCTAATAAGTTACGACATCTAAAAAAACCTAAATTTTATTTTGAACCTTTGATTTTTCAATACATTTCTTAAAAAGACATTAGCCTATCAGGAGATGATCTTACAAACTTAACATCATTTTTAATTTTAATAATTGACTCATCCATCTTATTTAACTCATCACTCACAACAAGATTAATAATGTAAGCATAAAACCTAACATGGATACACTCATTATCTATATTTGTGAACTTTCAATTGTTAGTCATTCTTTTCAAAAAAGTAATGCACTCTTATAAGAACTTGCATTATCTAATGTGATTGTTAAAATTATGCCAATATCTCAATTAGTTAAATAACTGTTCAATGCTTAATTTTATTATTTATTAATTTTAATTCTAGTTTTCTTCACATATTTTTTCATCCATACTTTAACATCCTCTCACTACCCATTTCCATTGACTTATAAGCAGCTCGGCGGTGGTGATTGTTGAAAGGTAAGTTAGAAAAATGGCTGCAAAGGAGGGAATTAGGAGTGGAAGGGAGGGTGAAGAAGAAGAGCATGTGTATAGGATAAGCACAGACAAAGAGTGGGAAGAGTTGCAGAGAAATGGATCTTGTTTTGGTGGACAACTTGACAAATCTTCTGGCTTCATCCATCTCAGCAAGCTCGACCAGGTCCCCTCCACTTCCGTCCCTTCTCTCTATAGATATTGCTCTTGTGCTTCGATTACTTGTCTAAAAATAATTTTGTAACCTCTCCATATTCATATTTTGATCATAGCATTGATCTTGGCAAGAATCGGGAAGCAAAAACAGAAATCAGGCTCTTAATTATTCATTTATTTGCTTTTCCAAGAACTGGTAGAGGTTATGGAAAATCTTATGATTTATTTTAATGCGGTATTAATTGATAAAAAATACTCAGTCGATGAAATGAGAAATTTGGTGGTTTTGTTAGTATTCAGTATCCAAACTGCGGCTTGCTTCCCAAGATGGCAATTTCTATTTTCTGATATCTATCCATTTTTAGTGAGGGATGATTTACGGATACTCGAACTATTTATGGGACGGTCTTTATATATATATATATGCAGGTGATGTCAACATTGCAAAACTTTTTCCTGAATACTAAGGTGGATTTGTATCTGCTTCAAATCGATGCTAAAAAGGTTTGCACTTTATCATTTTATGTTTATTATGTCTTTCATTGATTCGTCAGAGGTATAATTAAGCTATTAATAGGAAGGGAAAGACTACAGATTTTCCATGTGATGCAATGTATAGCAAACTGAATTTCATGTTAGGGGATGATGAACAATTGTGACTTGGAAGTGTAGAAGTACTTTATGAATGCTAGCATCTAAGGATAAATTCTGATGAAAAGGTTATAGCTTTTCTGCCGAGTCTGCTCCATGTCTAACACTTTTAACCCATTTTGAAGTTTTTAAGTTGTACCGTACTCTATTTGGCAGTTGAACTCAATCAACAATATGGTAAGTGGTTTATATTTCAATTTTGGATTTAAGTTTCCCCGTAATAAAAGGTTTAGATGAGGTTATCCCAAGTTTTTTTCTTTTTGTTTTGCTGGTTATAATTGAAAAAATCAGCTGGGCAGAAAAAAAAGAAATACTAATCAGATATTGGACTGCACTTTTATCATCAGAATTCATGGAATAGCGCATGTTAGGTATTGCTTCCTGAGGGTTTCTTCCAAACTCACCAACGAAGTCTCAGAAGGTTCAAGTTACTGAGACTTGGGTGCTAATGGAAGGACAAGCAGTCAAAACAGGAATGTGTAGAATTAGGAGTGGGGGGTCTTAGAAGTTCAGACCTCAGGCCACGATCAAAAGGAATAAGGATTGAATGGCCAGCAATACTATGTTTTCAGGTGTTTTCAGGTCCTATTATGGAGTACATGAATCAGTTGGTTATATGTATAGTTTCCTTTGGTTGAATTGATTATGAAGTCACATAGCAATAATACCGAAATTCGGATTACATAGTTGCAATGTTAATCCTTGGCAGTGCTAAAGTCTCATCATTTCAGTTCTACGCTGAAATATAGGTAATCTAATTAATGTGCATTTTTGCTGCAGCTCGGGGATGGATTGATATATGAAGTCGTGGATGGTACCAACAACTTTCCTCATTTCTATGGCCCTTCGCGGAGTTTCAGTCCCCTCCCTCTAGACGTAGTTATCAAAGCAGAGAAGCTTGTTCTAGCAGATGGCCAGTTCAGTTGTAGTTTGCTGAACTAAGCTGCTCTACTTCGAGATTTAACATTTTTCTGTGCTGAAACAAAAAAAGAAAGATATTTGTGACCTAAATGGACCTATTGAAAGAGGCTTACTTTGATAATTCTTATGCTGTTTCAAGCATGGCCGTGAAAGTGCAACTCTCTGTAGGCAATGAACTTTAGGTAGAAATCCATGATACAACAGATATGATCTAATATAATTTTTTGTGCTGTAAGAGGAAGTTTGGAATTGTCTGCCTGACCACATTCACCTTGGAAAGCCCTTATGGTTGTTGAATGGGATGGACGACGCAGTTCCATAATACTCCCAAGAACAAAGGGAGGAGGATTGGAGAGTTCCAAGTCCACCTCTTTACACCCACAAAAGCTGGGCGTATAATCTGGAGTTAGAACACGGTAGTTCAATGTCCATAACTCCTTTCATGCTAGGAAAAATGCCTACCAATTCTTGAGTACATATGAGCTGAAGATATCTGTCATGTATATGCAGCAACCTAATAGTATTTTCCCTTGGAAAGTCGGCTGTATTTTCGGGTGTGTGAAAGAAACAAGACAGCAGCATATACATAAAATAGATAGAAAAGGTAAGCTAGGCATACAAGTAGCGGGGATAGCTCAGTTGGGAGAGCGTCAGACTGAAGATCTGAAGGTCGCGTGTTCGATCCACGCTCACCGCATTTTACGTTTTTCCCTCTTGGGAATTACTGTTTGTCCAGAAGATGAGGGAAGTTCACGCTTCTTCTCGCTCTCCTTTATCAAAAGATTTTCGGGAAGTTTTTTTGTGGTGGTTATTTAATGTATTTTTTGTTTAAAAATATATTAAAATAAAATTATTTTTAATATAACTTGAAAATATATATTAAAACATTATCATTGATGGTTCAATCATATGATCTCAAGGAGTGTGATTTCTTTGCCATAAACTTTCTTTTGCTGGTGTTCAGTACAGGGAAAATAGATCGTTTGCCCACATTTTAGTTCTCTTGCGGGCCTGTGGCCAAGGTTGTTCATCGGGGAGGGTTTTGGAAAATTGGGTTCACGTGGATATATACAGTACTGCCATCCGTTATCATTTCTACTTTTGTAATAATTGGGGTTTCCAATGCCTTGGCCTGCAATCATAGTTTTAAGACCCAGCCCGGTTGCCGGCCCGGTTCAAGGCCTGAGTTTTAGGTTTTCACCGGGTCACCGGGTTGGCCCGGTCAATTCTTTAAAAAAAATAAAATTAAAACGACATCGTTTTAGTAAAACAATAAAAAAACAAAAGTTAACGGGTTTGCAACCGGGTCTTGACCGAGTTTTGTCGGGTCAACCTGCCGGGTCAGCTGGGTCACACTAGGTTTTTCCTTCCCCGTTTTTTCTTCAACCTGGTCCAGTTCCAGCCCCGGGTCAGTCGAGTCCCGGGTCGACCCGCCGGGCCTGGCCGGGTTTCAAAACTATGCCATAAATCATGGACAGTAGGCAGACATGTGAAGGGAAGAGGGGAAAAGCAACTCCTCCTAATTTTTAGACCCGGCTCGGTAGCCGACCCGGTCCAAGGCCCGGGTTCCGGGTTTTGACAGGGTCACCGTGTCGTCTGGGTCAATTTTTTTATATATAAAAAAGATCAAAATGACGTCGTTTTAGTAAAATAACAAAAAACAAAAGTTAACGGGTTGTAATCGAATTTTTGACCAGGTCTTACCATGTCAACCCGCCAAGTCACACCAGATTTTTTCTTCCCATGCTTTTTTTTCAACCCAGCCTGATTCCAGCTCTGGGTCGGCTGGGTTTCAGGTCGACCCGTCGGGCTAGACCGGGTTTTAAAACTATGAAAATACTACTTGTTTCTATATTTTAGTAAGAAAAATCACTATTTTCCATGCCTGTCTTGGTATTTTTAATAATTATTGGAATATAGTTTTTTATCCTTATTTTTATTTCAATGCCAATCTTCTAATCATTCATGAGCTAGTCAGTTATCGTTTCTTTTCTGTGGTTATGATAAATTTAGTTTTGAGATTAAGAAAAATCTAAATAACACATAACAAGAAAAACAACGAGCATAAAAATACAAGATTTTCAGAAAAGAAAAAAAATCACATGGAAAATCCAATTCATAATTTTATTATAAAATATTTTTTTTTAAGTAATTTAATTTCTCTAAGAGGTTTATAACTTCTTAAATAAACACAAAAAATTAAACTAAATAAATTAGAAAACTTGAAAATAAAGAAAAAAGTAATGAATATCCTACACAAACTAGAAAAATCAAATTATTAAGTATATTATTTAATTTTGTAAACTAAATAAAAAAATAAAAATATTTTAAAAAAAAACCCTTTTGTATTAGTATCCTCCAGTTAAAAAAACTCGTCATCATATTTAAATTACTCTTGCTTCGATCCTGTTGGTGTTCAATCAAGATTCTTCAACCTCTATTTTTTTCAATCACTTTGAATGTATAATAATTTTAGGCGTTAACTTTACTCTCTTCATCTTAAAATTTGTATAAGAAACAACAAATAACAAATTATTTCGCTTCCATTGGTTTCTACAGTAATATATTACAAACCTCAAACCTGCTTCATCAATATATGTTGTATCCACATAGCCATTGAATATATCTACCTATGTAATATCAATAAACTTGTAATAAAAAATATTAACATAATTTAAATCAATAATTTTTTTTATTGAACACCTTCAATATTTTCTTTGCACTGAATCGCTAAATCATTAGCGAGGAGACCATTAATAATATCATCACTACCGTTATGTCATTATATATGATATCATTATCAACATAATCATTATCAAAATAAATATTATAAATTGATGAAAAATATCAATTCACACCTATCTCATCATAAACAAGATCAAGATCTTCATGATACTCATCCTGAATAAGAAGCTATAATAAAAACCAACAAACATCATAAAAGGATCTATTAGAGGTATCAATTGAGTCAATTACAATGTCAAAAAACAAGAAGATTAAATAGGGGGTTTTGGGCTTAATGTTTTCTAATAGATAGTTTTGATTAACATGTATAACTTTACGGATCATGTTAAAATTTTATGAGAAGATTTCAAAGGTTTTTTTTTTTTTTTTTTGCTATAAGGTTAAAATTTAATAGTAATCAGAGTTCAAAAAAGCTTTACAATAAAATTTAAAAGTTATTGTACGATAATTATATTAATTTTCTGGATTATCTTTTCTTTTAATTTATGGATTTATGAAAAAACAAGAATTTCCATTTTATAGGTGGTAGTTTTTCCATATTAAATAAGGACAAATTGGCAGCAAAGGGAGAAATTAATTGTCAAAGTTTCCATGTTGATTAAGGATTCAAAGTCAGCAACCTTTCCATGTTTTTCAAGGACATCAAAAGTTGGCATCATGATCATTATTTGCATGGATTCCTAATCCTACAAGGTTGCCATGTCGGCAGCCCTTATTACACATAAGTCAGCAACACACACATATGCAAGGGTGGAAGTTTTTGACGTTCTTTTTGGGAGTTCGACATCTTATTAGTTTATTTGGACTTGAATTATTTATTTTACAAACTTAGGATCTTAATCTTAATTAGGTTTTATGTTGAGCTCATTAGTCCATTAAGATTTATTTGTGTTGTAAACTATATATTAATACTCTATTTGAAGGGTCAAACATGTTAAACTTAGTTTATTTCAAAATAATATTATGTGTGCATAAAGTTGTTCATGCTTTAGATTTTACGTTATACTTATACTTTTCGTGGACTTATAAAAAAATTCATTGTTTTTATGTCTTTCTTTCTATATTTTCAATTCATAATTCATCATAATAATAGGTTAAAGTTTTTTTTTCATCCAATAGTTTTGATGTCTTGGTTTAGGTAATTATTATGTTAGTTTTTATTTGTTTATCATAATTTGATTGTAGTTTTCTTGGGTTGTTCTTCCTTGCGTGTGGGTTCAAGGATTCTTATCCTCTAGGCTTGTATCAGTTGGTATTAGAGTAAAATTCTAAAACAAGATTTTATCTTTCTATCTATCTATTTATTTTTAAATTTTCCATGTTATTTGTTCATTTTTTCTCTGTCTTGATTATTTTTGGAAATAGTACATATAACAGAAGTTCATGTTCAAAAAGGCTATTGCCGAAAAGTATTCTAGAGGAAATAAAAGTTGAAATTGCAAGTTGTTTTATTCTGTTGTAGTGTTTATTCTATCGTAGATTAGGTTTACAAAAAAAAAAAATGAATTGAGGAATAATTTTTTTTATTTCATATTAGATTGTGGTTTTGATATTGATTTCAAGTTATTTGAGAAAATTACGATTCAATGTTTATTGAAATTAGTTTGCATTGTTGATTAATTTTGTTTATTTGTTATTATTTTTTCGGGTTAGTATAATCTATTATGGTTTCAAGTTATTAGAGTCTTTCCTGTATCCATTTTTGCTTTCATATTTGTTTTTGTGTTTATTGACATATTCATTGCTATTTTTATTTTCGCTATTGTTTTTCTTGTTGTAAATTCACATCATTTTCTTTATCATATTTATTGATTGTTTTGATTCTCAAAAGCTATGGTTAATCATTATGAGGTTATGATTTTTTTATTGTTTGCAATTAGTTCCTTAAAGAACTGAAAAAGAGAGCATGAGAGGTAAGATGAGAAAAAATGAGCATATTATCGTGATAAGCTATAATTAAGTGAAACATGAGTGGAGTGACATTTTATTAAGTGTAAACACATGAGGAAGTGTGTGATGATATATTTTGTTACTATAAAATGAAATTTTAGATTTTAATGATGTCTTTCAAAGACAAATCATCACCTACAAGGGAGAGGAAAAACTTATTCTTTATGTTATAGGCCATGCAGCAATAACTTGAGAGGATGGATATGAAGTTTGGTGAGGTTTTTGATAAAATAGACAGACAAGTGGTCACGATTGCTAGTCTATGAGAGGGATCAGTTTGAAATGATCCTATGATCAGAAGGTCATAAAAACATGTTACCCCACCTTAAAATGAATTTATTAATGAGAACAAAGATGAAGAAGTTGAAGATCTTGACTATACATCAATCAACCAAGGTAATAGATCTCAATAGCCTAAAACCAAAGTGACAAGGGATTTCAACAATATAAGAATTTTAGCCATAGAGATGTAGGAAAAGAAGATTTTGGGTATTGTGATGACTTTGATAAAAAAATTAAGGAGTATTAAGATAAAAGTTCTAGTGTTTTAAGAGAGGAATGATCCCGAGATATACTTAGAGTATGAGAAAAAGATTTAGTTGATTTTCTATTGTCACCACTATTTAGAGGAGAAAAAGATAAAACTTGTTATGATTAAATTGTAACTTAATGGGATCAACTTGAATTTTTGTTCCATACCTCCTAGCTATATATCCTAGTCTAATTCTGGTAATTAAATAAACGAAACTTTAATAAATAATTAATGAATTTTTAAAAGAATAGATCATATAAAATTCATAATTCATAATTTTATTACTGAATATTTATTTTTAAATTGTCTATCTTTGTAAAAGATTTACAATTCATTAAATAAACCAAAAAAACTAACCTAAATATACTTGAAAACAAAGAAAATATAATAACGTAACTAAACAAAGAAAAAATAAAATTATTAATCTTATTATTTTAAAAAATTCATTGAAAACCCCCTCCATCACCTACAAATTGACTAGAGGACAAAAAGGTACAAACCAAAAACACTGATAATCAGGTTACCCCCCTCCCTCAACTTGTTAGAGGTCGGTTATCACGGGTTTTCATCACGGGTCTGATGTCAAGTAATGAGAATCACTCGTCAAGTAAACCAAAAATATGAATCATGTCCTTGTAATACTTTACTATTAGTGTCTTTGTCTTGACATGCCATGCTTCTGTTTCTGTGCAGGATTTAGAAACTGCGTCCACATTCTCACCCCAGGCGTAGTTTTCAATGCCTAAATCAACTTCACTTCAGAAAACACATAAGTACGGAGTATTTTTTTGGCCATTCTAAGCAAAACAGATCAAAATGAGTGCAAGTCTGATAAAAATCCCACGTCTTTTTTCCTTCACACCCGCTATGATTCTGTGTTTCTTCTTCCCCCTTCTGATTAATTGCCAGTGCAGCAGAAATCCAGTAATATTCATCTTTGGCGACTCCAATTCGGATACTGGTGCTTATTATTCTGGTCTTGGATTGATGTTTGGAGTTCCCAATGGACGCTCATACTTTAATCAGCCATCAGGTCGATTATGCGATGGACGATTGGTCATTGATCTCTTATGTAAGTCCAACAGAATCCTTTGCATTTGTCAACCATCTTTCCTTCTTTCAGAATGTTACGTAGAATAATGCTAACATGCCGCATCAAAATTGCCATCCATTGCACGGATTTCGGACATTTAGTACTCCAAACATTTTATAATCAGGACCAAGTCCATAAAGACCATGGAATTTGTGCATTCTGAACTTGCCTCCACAACCTCTAATAAACAGTACTAATCAGAGAACTATCATCTTCTTGACACCCGACATAAAATTTATTTTGTTCATCATTTTGTGGCTACTGTGGATCTGTTTAGTAGCTGCTGAAATATGGTTGAAATTGTGTTTTGCTCTGATAGCATTTGATTAATTAATATAAACTATCATTTTGTATATTCTTGAAAACTCTTTCTTGAAATCTTAATACCAAAAAAACTATAATTTATATTTTTTTTAAACTGTAATGATAAAAGGTACCACAATGCCGAACACACAGACTCTTGAACCTTTTTTTTCTTTTTGGAATCTGCAGAGGCTAGAAACTAGACTTGCCCCATGTTTTTGGAGAACAACTGACCAAACAAGCTCCTCTCTCGCAATTGTGTTCTGCGTATACTGCAGGCGAAAGTTTGAATACAAGTTACTTGACCCCTTATCTAGAACCATTGGGTCCAGATTTCAGAAATGGAGTTAATTTTGCTTTTAGCGGTGCTGCCACTCAACCTAGATATAAGCCTTTTAGTTTAGACGTTCAAATTCTTCAGTTTCTTCGATTCCGAGCTCTCTCCCCTGAGCTATTTTCAAAAGGTACATTGTTAAAGATTAATAAACTACAGTTATATGCTCCTTCCAAGAAGAATTTAAATGCCAAATAGTGTTCAGTTCTCTTTTTGCTTCTCTTGCTTTCATTTTAGGCTACAAAGATTTTGTCGATGAAGATGCCTTCAAGGATGCAATTCATATAATTGACATTGGACAGAACGATCTTGCTGGTTCATTCGAATACCTTTCATACGAGCAAGTCATCAAAAACATATCATCTTTCATAAAGGAAATCAACTATGCTATGCAGGTGATTCTTCACTTTTCACTAGCAGTACAAATTTGATATTTTTAGCCCTTTGAAGTGTTTTTCATGGAGAATCGATTTCAAATGTAGAATATATATCAACATGGTGGAAGGAACTTCTGGATACACAATACGGGACCTCTGGGTTGCCTGCCACAAAAACTTGCTACCTTCGACAAAAAGAGCAGTGATTTTGATCAGTATGGATGCCTTAAGGCTCTTAATGATGCAGCAAAGCAGTTTAATGACCAGTTGCGCGTCCTCTGCGAAGAACTTAGATCTGTGTTGAAGAATAGTACCATCGTGTACGTGGATATGTATTCCATCAAGTATGACCTCATTGCGAATGCTACTACATACGGTATGGCCTCGTTCCCAAATTGTATAAAGTTCATCAAGCAAATTTAGGATCTTTGTGTTAGTTTCATTGTTGAAGAAAACACATAATTTTGCTGTGTGTGGATCGCGCATGCGTTTGTCACCTCGAGCTGACAAACGTTCAAAATCAACAGGTTTTGAGAATTCATTGATGGCATGCTGCGGTTATGGTGGTCCACCATACAACTATAATCCTATTATTACCTGCAGCCGAGCTGGTTACAGTGTGTGCGAGAGAGGATCAAAGTTCATAAGTTGGGATGGAGTTCACTACACAGAAGCTGCCAACGCAGTCGTTGCCTCCAAAATTCTATCTACTAATTACTCTACTCCTCAGATTAAGTTTAGTTATTTCTGCAGTAAGTAGCTAGTTTGCAGCTTGATTGGAATTGCTGATTTTAAATATCCTTGGAAATTTAATACTTGCAGGAACTTTGCAAGCAAACCAAGATGAAATTTTCACTATTATTTATTGCTAATTGACATGAAATCTACACTTTTCACATTCCTGTGGCCCATGGTTATTAGCATTTACAAGAAAATCCCTTTAGTCATCTTGCAGAGAATGTGGTTTCCGTAAATGGACAAAAAAAGAGTGGTTTTGACTGAAAATCAACGCCGGCAAATTAATTTCATTGAACATTTTGGTACAAGTCTTTCCATTCTACATTATGAATTTATTCTTTCCTAAAATATTATTACTATGAACGAATTCCCTGCCTTCTTAAAACCCAAAGCTTGTATGACTCATTACAAGAATAGATTGAATATGGAAATTTGAATTATAGTATAATTGCATTTATTATCTAGTTTTATATTACATTATCAAACATAATTTTCAAAAATTATTAGATTGAGCTAAAAATTTATCAGGTATATTTTTCTACATTAAGTTAAATTTTCAGGTCAATCGCAGTTTAAAAATATCTAATGATACAAGTGAGCATATACAATACAGATTTTATTATTTATCCCTTTTTAATATTGTGATTTTTTATTTGGAAAATATCAATTTTTTAAAAATACAAGGAAATTTAGCATCATATTAATAGAGTGAGGGTTCATTCCAGTACTTTAATTTAGATAATTTTTATGTAATATTTCTTTTTTAGCTTTTCAAGATTTAATTTTTTTGGATGTAAATACATAACTACGTGATGACGAATTCACATCATTCTACCGAGCGTAGAAATTGCTGCGCTATAGGAAATGGGCCACGCGGGATTTTCTATTTAATCCGTATTGGCTGTATGGAGATGCATCTTCATATATGTGTTTTCTATCTCATCAATTTTGGTAATTCGAATTCAGACATTGGAGGGGTGCTGGAGGTACTGGCCTTCCCCATGGCATAACTTTTTTCCACAGAGGCATTGGACAGCTAGGTGATTGCCGGCTTCTGATTTATTTAGAATTGTTTTTCAAAAAATTTAAAATTTTTTTATATTTTCAGATCATTTTAATATGATAATACTAAAAATAATTTTTAAAAAATAAAAAAATATATTATTTTAATATATTTTTAAATAAAAAAATATTTTAAAAAACAACAACACAGAATTAAATATATCTGTTCACCGATCCTGGTAAACTTTTCCTTGCTTTTTTTTTTGTTTCACTCGGGAGCAAGAAATTAGAAAGAAACAATAACTAGTTCGATATGAAATATTGTTGGTAAATCGATCATGCTTCCAATTTCTCAGCAATGATTAATTCATAGGTGTCTAGTAGCTGCGAGCTTATATTGGTGCTATTTTAAACTTCCAATATCGGGAAAAGTATTTTAAAAGTCGGGGAGGAGATTTGGCTCACACTTCATAGTCTTGATGTGTAGAATCGAGCAACATTAATATTAGATGTTGTTTTACTTTAAAAATATTTCTCAAAACAAATCTAAGCTTAAAAAGATTTTTTTATATAGAATTGAATTCAACTATTCAAGATTCAGGGCTTCTTTTTAAATCACCGATTGATGTAACAAGATTACCATGTATTTTCCATATGTTTTGAGTTAAAAATGGGTTGAAAAGGATTTGTGATTTATATAGCAACAATCCTATATTTCTAGCAACCCGTTGCCGGATTCTAGTAAGCTTCAAATGATTCATCGTCTTTTTTTATTTAAATAATTAAAACAAATAACATATTGTTCGTCTTATTAAGTTAAGAAAAATAATTAAAAGCTCGTGTACAAGCCTTTTCTTGCTATGCTAGGTGCTTGGCTTGGCTTAGCAGGCCTAACATTGCGTGGTAATTTTTTTTTAATTTTAATTTTTTTAATTAATACTTTTTATGTTTTATTTAAAATAATTTTTAAATTCATGTTTTAATTAATACTCATTCTCTGTGCTATTTTTGGTTTATTTAACATTTTTTAAATATTGATTATTTTTTTTATTAGATCGAGAGTGTTTAAAATTTTAAGAGATTAATATGATTCATTTGTAATTTTTTTATATAGATTAAATATTTATTTTTTATAATATTTTAAACATGTTCAACCTTGCATAATATTCTTTTCCTTTTATTTTATGTGTGTCAATTTCTATTAAAAATCAATTTTAATAAATAAATTCATTATGCACAATAAAGTAAATGACTTATGTTGCGATATTAATTATCTTGATCTGCATTACCTTTCAATTTTTTCAATTATGTTTTTATTCATCGTTAATGACTTTTATTTTTCATTTATTAACACAATGGTTCCTGATTTATTTGATTCAATGCATGCATAAATTTTTTAATTTATATTTATGATTTTTGATGTAAAAAAACACGCTGAAAAATTTTGTTTACTCAATTTTTTTTTATCATGTATTGGTGTTTTCAATTTGATTATTATTCTTATGAGTTCTTAATGTTTCCCTTAATCCTTTTGTAAAAGTTTTATTATTTTTAATTTCACCCTTCAATTCAAGTTGACTTATTTATCTTGTTTTCTTTTCTGATATCGTCGTTCGACATTGTTTTTATTTTAAATGGTTTTGTGGTTTTCTTCAATTTATTTTTTTATTTTATTATTCTGACCTTATGATCTAGGACACAGGTTTGTCAGGTTAATCCAAACTAACTTTCCCATTAATGTCCAGATTACTTATCTACTATGCTGGCTCGAGTTGACTCATTCTAATTTTTTTTATCTTTATTTTTTATCATATTTCATTCTTTCATGTTTAATTGACTAAAAAGTAAATAATATTATATTTTTCTTTTATATAAAGGTTTTTTTTTCATGTTATCGTGATCAAATTTTTTATATATATATGTTTTCCGTTTGCTATTGTTATCTTTTATATATATATATATATATATATATATATATATATATATATATATATGATTCAAATAAAATATCTTCTTTAGTTGGTTGGGAATATAATACCAGTTATTAGATTTTTTTTGTTTCAAAATACACTTTCAACTTTTAAATATTTTACTTAAAAAATAATAAAGACTCACAGCACAGCTTAGTGTAAAAAACTAAAATACAGACAAAGACGACTCCCAAATAATGCAAGTGAACAGAGTTGGTGAACGATGAGACCATTCTAATTTTGTTTAGTTTATATATTCGTTTATTAAATGGTGTGCAATGCAAACTCACTCCCAAGTAATAAAGCCCATTATGCTCTCTGCCCAGCCCAACCTGCCTCCTCGTCTGCAGGTCCTGAAAATAAAACATCCAGGAAAGAAAGAAACGGAACCATTGAGGGTTTTAGTGATTTCACTGCTTGAAAGGAAATTAAACTGAAAAGAAGGAGCTTAGAGAGAGATTGGGTGTTAATTGGATAGACCTTGAGCATGATTTGATATCTTGCAAAATATAATTCTGTGTAGTGAGTGACTGAGAAAAAAAGACTAAAGCAATTACCTGCGAAGCTAGCAAGAGGATTTGTGTTGCTGGGAGGGGTTAATGCAATTACCTGTGTGGTTTTCTTTTTTCTAATTTGGGCTCTAAACCGCTGCTTACTTCAAAACACTATGCGAGCAGAAGAAGCTCCACGCCTCCATGTTAATGGAGGCAGAGGTAGCACATTTTAAACTCCAGCAAATTTCAAGTACAGAACAGGGTCTCTTAGTTACTAGCTGGGCTCCAAGAGAACAGGCACTCTAGAGTCTAGGCATTTTGCTGTGTTCCAAGTCAACTTTGAACACCCCACCAATGGAGCTCTCTCGCAGTGCTATATCAGAAGCAGAAGAAGCATAATTTTGCTTTGCAAGGACCCTCTCCTGCCATGTTACTTCATCACGGGCTAGAAATTATGCAGATAAAGCATGTTCCTTTAATTCCAACAACCTAATGAGAATTGCCTAGTTCTTTTCCCTGCTAGATTTCTGTCTTCTACATTATTGATCCGAAGAGAAAGAAGACATGCTAGTGCATGCATCAAATAATTGCAGCTCAAATGGGGCATCCCAGAACAAAATTGCCGTTCAAATTGTTGGAGTGGATTCTGTGGAAGTGACCTTTGAAAAGCTATATGCATCATGTCAATGGGCCTACCACTTAGTCAATGGCTGAGATTGAAAATGATATATATCTGCCTTTATGGACAAATGGTTTTGTCTTTGCCTCACAATTTTCAATTATGAGCAAGAATAAAGCTCCTCTGCTAGACAAAATCATTTGAATGCAACTCCAGTCTATTTATTTTATGCCCAAAAGAAAAAAATGTATGGAAACTTGCTTTCGAGTAATTGTGGACCTGGATTCTTATTTCTTTATTTTCTGGCGAGACATGGGAAGTAGGGAACCAGCAACATGTTTTCAATGTCACTACTATTGTCCGTCATTCACAATATATATTTTTTAAAAATGTAAAAAAAAAATTAAAAGTATTTAGTAGCCATACCAAACTCAAACAATTTAGGTTCACAACCATATCAGACCAAAAATTAGGACTAGCAGCATGTGACATAGCTGCCAGACCCCCAACACTTAAGTCTGGCATGACTTCCAGACCTAAGTCGTTACTTGGGTTTAAGACCCTAGTAATTTGGGTCTTGTTTGTTTATCAAACCAGACCTAAGTAAACATGAGTTCAACACAATTTTTAAATTTAAAAATAATAAAACAATATCATAATATCTTCCGTGATTATAGAAAATTACACAAAAAACAGTGTGAAAGAACAAAAATAGATTTGCAAATCTTATTTTTTGCCTTTTCCAAGGCTAAAGATATATTTTAACTATTTAAAAGTTTGTGAAAAGTAAAAAAACCCATGAGTAACAAGTCTTAATTTTGTTAACCTTGGGGGATAGAATAGTATTTTTACTATGCAAATAATCATGAAAAGACTATCATACACCCGTTGAAATGTTTAATGACCAACGAGCCTATGAAAAATACTGAAATACCCCCACAACCAGGGTTTTAATTTTTTCAACCAAAGCGCAATATGATAATTTAACTTTATGTGAAAAGACAACGTTAGCCCCATCCTAAACCTTTAGAACTTGGAAAATCCGCTATAGAAGTCCACAGTGAACTGTGTCTTGGTCCACAATATACTTGTATAGGGTTGCCAGACCCAAGTCGTTTGGTTTAACTCGAGAAAATTAAAAAAACATATTTGAGGTTTTAATATTTTATATGAAAAACTTAAGAAACAATCCATATGGATATAAGCTAAAAGATTATTTCAAAAGTTTTTTTTATTTCACATTAAAAATATATTATTTTATCCTATTAAGTTGAAGTATTTAAACAAAAAAAAAAAGTTTTTTTATCCCATATTGAAAGAACACAACTTTTTTCTTGTGAACAAAAAGTATATATATTAATGGGGCTCACATTAAAAAATAAAACATTCTTTTAGTATTTATACAGTGAACTTTGATATGGGTTAGTAACCAACTGAAAAAGATGAAAAAAAATGGGTCTTTGGATAGGGAAAAAAGCAGGTCTCTATCAGGTTTTGTTGGGTCACCCGAGTCCCGGGTTGAACAAATGAGTTGGGTTGGGTCTGATAATTATGCTTAAACAACAAAACTTGAGCTTGAGAGTGTTAATTATAACTTATTCCTTTTTTTTTCCAATAAAGTTAATTGATCTTTAAAATTTCAAAATATAGATTGAGGTTCGTTTTTGCACCGTTATTTTTTAATCAAGCACTTGGGTTTGACAACCAGCAACCATGCCAGACCTGCACCTTGGCCTGGCATGACCCAAGTGCTTGGGCCCAAGCGCCTTAGGTCTGGCCAGGATTCTAGACCTAAGGTACTTGAGTATAACAAACATGCCTAATTTGACAAACAACAAACAAAGAGGACAATTGTGCACTTTAGTTGTTATGAGAGAGAAAATAAAGAAAAAACACAAATAATCAATCACAAGCAACAATTCAACTATTATTTGTCTACTGCATCACACCATGTAGAAGAGGGCACAACTGCACATTCAGCATAACAGGTGCCTCCTTAGTGGCGCGGGCGCCACCCATTTGCTGGGAAAAAAAAGAAAGCCAAAGAAACGTTTCGCAAAAAGATGAGAAATTGAAAGTGAAACTACTATTACAATCCACAATAAAATGTCTCTTAATCTACAATGATTTTCTCACACCATGTCAGACCCAAATGCCTTGGGTCTAGCAGCCATGCTAGACTTGCGCCTCGTTCTGGCATGAGCCAAGCACTTGGGCTTGGCATATCCATGTGTTTTTTTTTTTTAAATATAGAAATTCATTTATAGTTGTTCTAAAAACATATTTATTTTGTATTTTTATCTGTCTTTTTAACCAAATATATTTTTATCTTTTCTATATTTCTTTCTTCTATTTTTGGACATTAACCACACACATTCCTAAAATTCACTCATTTTTTTTTATATTAATCTCTAATTTTAGTGAAGAAATCATCTACAAAATTGCATAAATTAAGATAGTGAAAAGAACAATAAGTCTTTTACATATACAATATTTTCTTTTCCTACAACATAATATATCAATTCAAAAGTTTAAAGGTTTTCTCTTATGATCATATATTTCAAATTTTTGTATATGCTAATAGTTATAATGTAAAATAAACTCTTATTGTAACAAACTTTGACAATTAGATCATCCAACAACATCTCAAATTTAAAAAGTAAGAACCCTTTAAAAAATTTTCCAACACTTGGATGAAAATATAAAATTAATATTTTCATCCACAATGCATATAAAATGGGAAAGTTTATTTTTGAAGACTTGAAATAAATAACTTAGAACTCAATATTTTTTTTCTTTCTTTCTTCTTCGAATATAACAAATTTATAAAATAAGTTACACAAATAAAAAAGAGTTTGCAGTTAAGTTTTATAGCATATGAATGAAAAATCCTGCTTGAATGAGACAGTGTTTGTTTTTGCAGTCCAATCGTGCTTTTGAAAAGTTTTAAATTTTTTGACCCAGACGCTTAGGTGCAGCATGGTTGCCAGACCCAGGCATGGGTCTGGCATACTCAAGCGAGTGGGTCTGGTATGGTTGTTAAGCCCAAGTGCAGGTCTGACATACCCATACGAGCATGTTTGACATAGTTGCCAAACCCAGGTACTTGGGTCTAGACCCAATTGACTTAGGTCCGGCAACCATACCAGACCTAAGCACCATGAGTTTGACAACCATGCCATACCCAAGACATGTGGGTCTGCAATTCATTCCAGATCCAAGATGTGTGGGTATGACAAATATGCCTGATTTGACAAATAACAAACAAAGAGAACGATTATACACTTTAGTTGTCAAGAGAGAGAAAAGAAAGAAAAAATGCAAATAATCGATTACCGATAGCAATTCAACCATTATCTGTCTACATGTGCTACACCATGTAAAAGAGGACATGACTGTATATCTAGTGAGACGGTAGATGACCAGATTTGGCCACCGGAAAGTGTCACATACACCTCCTTAATGGCACGGGCGCCCCTTATTCGCTACGAAAAAAAAAAGAAAAAAAGAAAGAAAAATTAAAAGTGAAACTACCATTATAATATATAATAAAAGATCTTTTAATTTACAATGATTTCTCCATACTATTTAGCCTTTTGTTATAATATACAAGACATGGATCAACCTTCCATGATTCGTTAAGATGGCTTGAAAGTGTTGAATTTACCCATATTTTGAAATAAAGTGTAAATAGTATAGAGGAATAAGAATTCGAAAAGGGTCCACAGGAGAATATAGCTAACTTAAAAAAGAAGGAAAGAGAGAACATAACACGCCAAGAGCACGCACTACGTAAGTTTCTTCCCGACACTAATAATGTCATTGACCATTAATGATAATAGTTTAATTTCATGCGATACGGGATCGGGGATGGAGTGAGTTGATGATTTCGACAACTCATTTCTCTAGTAATTTTTAGAGCACGTTTGGAAACGCGGTTGTGGTTGTATTTTTAAAAAAATTTAATTTTTTTTTTGCTAAAATTTAATATGGTTTATATGTTTTGGATCGTTTTGATATGCTGATGTCAAAAATGATTTTAAAAAAATAAAAAAACATCATTGGCATGCATTTTGGCACGAAAAGTTTTTTGAAAAGCACCCGCAGCCACACTGCCAAACACGCTCTTATTTCTCACGCTATCTATAGTTGAGGTTAGGAGAAAGCAAGAATTTCTTTAAAAAAAAATTAATAATATCTATACCATATAATTTATTTTTAGGTATGGTTACAAGACTCATTGTAATGGTTAAATTTGAAGTTTCAAATATTATTAAAAATATTTTAAATGAAAAAAAAAGAATATAGTAAAATAAAAAAAATAAAAAATAGAATTTAATAACAAAATAAAGAAGAAAAAATAAAAAATCTAACAAACCCATATTTATTAAAAACAAAACTCATATTTACTCTTGTTTTCTAGTAAAATATAATTATTTTGAATAAAAATTAACCATAAAATAATGAATTTCTCGTTCATAATTTTTATTATAATAAATGTTTCATTGGATGCTGATCTTTTTATAGTGATATTTTTTAAAATTAATGTGAAATATTTGTTAAAGGAGAATATTTATAAAGAAAAAAAGTAATAATTTATCCTATGTATTTAACTTCGTTTCTTTATTTTTTATAATTTCTAATTTTGAAAGAACCCATTTTTTTTTCCTATAATTGTGATTATTTCTTTAATATTCAAGTTTGTTTTTCTATTTTGTTATTGCTTTGGTTATTTCTCAAATTTTCGTATGCAATTTTCTGATGTCCAATACACAAATATTTGACACGTAGAACCTAAGCTAATGAAATTTGTTGGAAGAGCATAAACCATACCAGAACCTATAGTAAAAGGGTAAAATCCATAAAAATTATCGAGGGGCAAAATCCATAGAAAATCAAAATTACAGATACAAAACATGTCATTAACCTGCTTATGGAATGCATTTTTTTTTCTCAACATTTTCTTTCAATTTCTTAGTTATCTTATCTTTTCATCCTAAAGCTTCGTCCACTTTGTACGAAAATAAAATTTTTATTGATAACTATATAGTTACCCTATAATCCAAGGTTGTTAAAATCACGATTTGACTTGTAAAATCATACAATTTTATAAGTTGATATAGGCTTAACGTGCGAAATCATTCATAAAACTCAGAAATGAATGAAATCGGGTAAAATCATTAAAATAGGGTGAAATCGTGTAAAATCGCGATTTCACCACCAATTTAATGATTGCATCATAGAAGATAAAATTGTCCATTACTGTTTCCTCACCTCCAGGTTTTCAGCGATTATTGGCCTATTGTATAACCCTTTATAGATTTATATAAAGAATACAATTATGAAATATGAAAATAACTCGAAACATATTACAATCAATCAAGTATTCAATTTTCTTGATCTCCTCTAGTGAGGATCTTTGACCATTCTCATTTAATTTCATTTTCTACATAATTAATTAAATGGTGTGGAAAAACACTATAGAATCAGAGATAAAATACTATAGATTTGCATAGGGCAATCATTCTTTTGTCCTTAAAGCATTTTCTATTCCATCATCGATTTTTTTTTTAATTTTTTTTTTCACATTGCATTGACATGGGATTAAACCTAATAATTTGTTTTGATTAGCTAACTATAAAATTCTTATACTATCAAATAAACATCTTAATATGAAGTTAATTTTCTATTTAGAAAAATAAAAATCTATTTTATTGCTTAAAACAAATTGAAACTACAAGATCAAATTTGACACAAAAAATAACAGTGTTTTACCCTTTTTTATTGTTTATGAGGCATTTAATTTGAGATCCTAGCCCTTAAAGTTTTTTTTTTAATTTCTTATCCTTGTTTAGTGAGGTTTCGATGTTTCAGCCCTACAAGTTATTTGTTTTGCGCTTAAATTCCTAAATTTTGTAAGGAGAGAGAGTCGTTGGAAATGATAGAGTAGATAGAAAGTGGTTAGTTGGCTAAATTTTAAGAACAAAAAAGCCAAATTTTCTATCATTGTGTTAATCTTGACAAGAGGAGTGTCATTGAAGTGTTTCTGAGCTTCTATGTCACTAAAAAAAGATAGATCGAGATAGAGAAATAATTTTTTTATATTTAATTTTTTGTTTTTTTGATTGATTTATCGGTGTTTTAAGATGAGAAATTGGTTATTGAGTTTCTTAGGGTATTTATTAGGTGTTTTTGATGAAAATTATTAAAATGAGTTTTTAAATCAAACAAACATGTGAACCAATTTTCTACCTACCTCTATGGGGCAAAATTTAAACTACTATATGACACGTTGTTCGTCAAAGTAAAACATGACTTCTGTCTCATATGTTTTTTTTTTAAAGGGTGGCGTCCATTATTTTTAAACTAAAAAGCATTAAGCTTGCGTGACACATGGACCTGGTCTTGCAAGCCCCCTCTCTCATTTGTTATAGGCTAGACATGTTGACCTAGGCACAAACATTTAACCTCTTTTCGTTAAGTTCTTTATAACCTTTTCCCTTTTCCCTTAATTAGAATTAATTAATAAAAAAAATAAATAATTTTTTTATTGTATATTGTTCAATGTTCAATTTTTACTTATTTTTTCAAATAAGATTATAGTGCTTTTTTTTTTTTAATTTAACGAGAGCTCTTTTTGTGCAACTCTGATTTTTTCCCTTAAATTCTATTCATTTTGTTTCCCACATACATATATTTTTATTATCATGTAATTAGATGACAAAATAAACTCCAAAAAGTTCCTAGCTCAACGCCGGAGTAGGCTATTATTCTTATATATTTTTAATGTATTTGTATCTACATTATCAAGACTTTGTTTTGTTCATGGGACCCTTTTTATCCTTTTTTTTTATGATTTTTATAAGTTTTTGTTTGAGAAAAATAAATATTAGATAAAAAAAAATCCAGAAAAAAGAAGTGCATTAGTAAGATAAACGGGTTTTTATTTGAGATACATTTTTTTATCCTTATTTCAAATTATCCAATTTTTTTATATTTATTCTAATTACTTTTGGTTTTTATAAAATAAAGCACATATAATAGAAAAGCTTCTTATTTTTCTTGAGGAAAATAGATTGATAAAGGAAGAAGGAATTACACCAACACATTATTTTGTTTCAATGGAATTTAAATTCAGATTTTTTTTACAAAACAAATTATTGATATATTATTAAATAAAAAAAATTAGAAAGAATCAAAAAGTTTTCACACTAAATTATAATAATCTCTTTTATTTATTTTGTCAATAGTAAAGAGAAAAGGAGATCATAATCCAACCAAAAAAAAAAAGAGTAAATGAGTTTGTGTTTCACGACCCAAAGAAAACTTTTTTTTCTTAAAAAAAGAAAGAGAACATAAAAAAAACTAGCCTTTTATAATTTTTTAAACTCACTTTAGCTTTACTAATAATTAATGCAGAATCTTGCTACTTTATAGTTTAACTCATAATTAATGCTTTACTTGATCATAGAATAATATAATTAACTCTGCTTTAGGGAGCGAAAGCTTTCCTAGGATTTAAAGAAATATGAGATGGCAATATAAAGGAGTTGGTAGATACTTATGAATCTGTAAGCGATGCTCTTTTGCCAACCCTCCCTTTTAATTAAAGTTGATGATTAAATCTGCAACCATATTAATTAAACCTTAATTAAACCTTGCTTTTAATTACTTAATATATAACTATTGGGGCTTAAATGATTAAGGACAACAAATAAAAATAGATCAATTACGCGGAGAATCATATAGTTTATTTATTTTTTTGGTTTGTTTGTTTTTTATTTATTTTAAGAATTGCATTTTACTCTGTGAAGTTTATAAATTTAAAGGACTTTATATCCTCTCGTTGACACATCAAGAAATATCAAATTATTTATAAATTTATTATTATATTCTATTTAATGGCTAAAAAGTTCTTATACTAGATATTAAGTTTGTCATTAAATTAAAAAAAAAACCCGAACCACCATGCCCACCTTCTTCTTTTCCTTTTTTGTTTTCCTTTTCTTTTTAATTTCTAGAAGTCACACAAGAAATAATTGAAGCCATTGAATTATATTTCAATGGGGAAAATAATCTCTATTAAATATTAAATTTGTCAATGAATTAAAAAATAAAAAAACCCTAACCAACTTGCTCTTTTCCTTTTTCTTTTTCCTTTTTCAATTCCTAGCAATAGCAAGCACATAATTGAAACCATTAAATTATATTTCAATGGGGAAATTAATAATCTCCACGACCTCCTTTTCTTTTTGTTTCTTCGCATCGACCGCCACTGTCTAGCCATGACAGCCCCCTCACATCCACCATCTCTCCCCCAGATGGACCTCCACCATATATCTCCATTCCTCTTAAAGCTGTTAATTTAGAGTGAGATCTGCCTTGGTGGTGTGATGAGTCACTAGAGATGAACAATTGTCGGTTTGAGTAAAGCTTGCTTTCCCCACAACAAACAAAGTCATTCTCTCTGTTGCATTCTTTTGGAGGTGTTTTTTTGGTTCACATGGTGGCCATTGTTAATTTCATGGCTTAAGGGCAAAAGATACTCCGGGGCACATCTTTCTTCCACTGCCAAGAGGCAACAATATTTCAAAGCTTTGCCCTAACATCAAGATCTTTGCGAGTGATTGCAAATTCTTCAAAGAGAAATCGCCAGCTCAACTTGTGTTAAAAGAGAGAGATTTTACGTAAGTGGAGTTGCTGTGAGCGACAAGGGAAAGATCAATAAATGATTATTTTATTTGATTTCTAAATCATTAATCTTCGTATTAAAAGAAAAAGAAAAGGGAAAATCATTGATCCTCTCCCCAGTAATGAGTCAGAGATGAGTAGAACAATCCTTTCACTGACCAGTATTTTAAACAGTAATTAACACAAGTTGAAATTGTTATGTGCCTAATTAACAACTTTGATGGATAGATTAATAATGAGCTACAAATGAGTGCACGTGTCAATTTTTGAAAATTTACGATATGAAATATATGTTAATAAATATATAAGTTTTTATTCATTTATACATGTTACTCTCAGGCCTGGTAATCTGCGATGATATAAATTCTAGGTCGAAAAGAAAATATACTTTTTTTTATTTTATTTACGTGGGGTGTCCGGGCCAGCTTTCACGCACCACGATTATTCCCCACGGCCCACTGGATATCCTGCAAGCCCAGGAGCAGGTAAGGCACCGCGGGGGTGACAGGCGTGCACATAGAGGGTCGAACCCGGGACGGGGGCGGAACAAGTCACACGTTTGACCATAACAGCTAGACCCTTAATTGCGAAAAGAAAATATACTTGATCAGTAATGCCCTAGATGTGACATTGCATATATATTGCATGTGTCGTTTTTGATAAAAACAAAAAATTAAAAAGCCCTTGACCACTGCGCTTTCAAGAAAAAAAAGGCAAGCAATACTACAAGAAGGGTAATAAATTTTAGTGCCTGATTAGGCTTTGCAATGGAATTTCTATCGTTGGTTTTTCTTTGTACTCTCACATCATGAGAGAAGAGAGTGGAAAGCCTTTTTCTGGCTTACAAGAACATGAACGGTTTAGAGATGAGGATCAGAGGATAAGTCATTTTCTGATTTGATTTTGAAATTTGTTGCTACAATTTTTATTTTTTTTAATTTAATATGGATGTTCGGATCAGCTTGTGTATACCTCAATTAGAATCAGATAGTTTTAATTTAATAATTGCTACAATTATTAAATCTAAGCGCACTTGCCATGGCTTTCGGCAGCCAATGCCAAGTCGTAATTCTGCATGATTAAGGTTTTGGTATTATATATCTTTCACCACTCTTTAATCATGATCATCATTCATAAATGGCACGAACTTGTAACAACCACATATTTGCTTTGAGTTCGGTCGAAAAGAGAATTGAGTTTCCCTACTTCAGTTCTGTCCAAGTGACACTTTAAATCAAGTAAATGGATATGGTCATTTGCGAGATCCAGTAACTCTGGTTTTAGTTATGAACTAGTTAGATGACCCACGCGATGCCGCGGGTCAATTTTTTTTTTACATAAAAAATATTAAAAAAAAAATTAAGATTTAAAAGTGTTAGGTCTTTTTGTAAAATTATACCTAAGAGTCTTAGGTTTGGCTGCAACGTTTGACCCAAGAGTAATATTTATAATATTAATAATAATATTAAACTTGCATGACCCAAGTTTAAGTGGGTTTGACTGTAATATCAAACCCAATAACCTTGGATGTGGGTCTGGCTGCAAGGTCGTATCATAAAAGTGTGATAATTAAATAGATTAAGTAAAAAGAAAAAAAAAAACATAGAAAGAAAACCAACATGTTGAAGATAACCAATGAAGAAAAAGAAAAAAAATTTGAATTAACTGGGTTAACTCTTCAAACCAGGTTAACCCGTCAAACATTGGATTTGTGTCGTTAAAGTTTGATAACTAAATAAAAAAAAAAATTGACAGGTTACCCCAGAATTAACTGGGCTAACCCGTCAAACCCGGGATCTGTGTCATAATTAAAAGTTTGATAATTAAATAGAAAAAATTTAATATTAAGAAAGTAAATTAAAAAAGAAAAAAAAAACTAAGACATCAGCTTTTCCACTGTGAACTGCACTGTGCAGTCCACAATAAAAGGCTTAAAAAGGAAAATAAAAGGGAAAAAAACAAAGGCATACCCTCGGGTTAATTTTTTTTTCTGCAAAGATATACCTAAAAACCTTGGGTCTAACTGCAACGCTTGACCCAAGAGTAATATTTATAATATTAATAATAATATTAAACTTACATGACTCAAGTTTAAGTGAGTCTGACTGCAACACCAGATCCAAGAGCCTTGGATGTGGGTCTGGCTGCAAGATCGTGTCATAAAAGTATGATAATTAAATAGATTAATTAAAAGAAAAAAAACAAAGAAAAAAAACCAACATGAAGAAAAAAAATAATGAAGAAAAAGAAAAAAAATCTGAATTAACTTGGTTAACCCTTCAAACCAGGTTAACCCATCAAGCTTGGGATTCATGTCATGAAAGTTTGATAACTAAATAGAAAAAAAAAAAGTTGATAGGTTAACCAAGAATTAACTCACTTAACCCGTGAAACCAGCTTAACCAGTCAAACCCGGGATATGTATCATGAAAGTCTGATAATTAAATAGAAAGAAATTTAACATTAACAAACTAAAGTAAATGAAAAAAATTAATTAAAAACAAAAAAACAAAAAAAAAAACTTTGGGTTAACTCGTCAAACCAGATTAACCTGTTAAACCTGAGATCCTTGTCATGAAAGTCTGATAACTAAATAAAAAAAATTTAACATTAACAAAATAAAAAAACAAAAAAAATGGACGGGTTAATCCAGAATTAACTGGGTTAACCCGTGAAACCTGAGATATGTGTCATGAAAGTCTGATAACTAAATAAAAAAAAATTTAACATTAACAAACTAAAGTAAATGAAAAAAATTAATTAAAAAGAAAAAAAATCTGGGTTAACTCGTGAAACCAAGTTAACCTGTTAAACCCGGGATCAATGTCATAAAAGTCTGATAACTAAATTAAAAAAATATTAACATTAACAAACTAAATTAAACAAAATAAAATTTATTAAAAGAAAAAAAACAAAGAAAGAAAGAAAAAAGCTAAAGGCATCAAAAAAGAAAAAATGAAAAAAAAATAGCTTAAACTAAATTAAACAAAACAAAATTTATTAAAAGAAAAAAAAAACAAAGAAAAAAAGAAAAAAGCTAAAGGCATCAAAAAATCAAAAAATAAAAAATAAAAAAATGAAGAAAAATAGCTTAAAAAAAAACTTAAAAAAAAAAAAAAGAAATAGCTCAGCCTTTCACTGTGGATTGCTACAGTGAAAGGCTGAGCAATTTTAGTTTTTTACCGTGAAATCATGTTAACCCATGAAACCTGAGATATGTGTCATGAAAGTCTGATAACTAAATAGAAAGAAATTTAACATTAACAAACTAAAGTAAATGAAAAAAATTAATTAAAAAGAAAAAAAAATCCGGGTTAACTCGTGAAACCAAGTTAACATTTTAAACCGGGAATCAATGTCATAAAAGTCTGATAACTAAATTAAAAAAATATTAACATTAACAAACAAAATTAAACAAAACAAAATTTATTAAAAGAAAAAAAAACAAAGAAAGAAAAAAAAAGCTAAATGCATCAAAAAAGAAAAAATGAAAAAAATGAAAAAAAATAGCTTAAACTAAATTAAACAAAAGAAAATTTATTAAAAGAAAAAAAAACAAAGAAAGAAAGAAAAAACTAAAGGCATCAAAAAATAAAAAATAAAAAAAATGAAGAAAAATAGCTTAAAAAAAAGCTTAAAAAATGAAAAAAAGAAGAAGAAATAACTCAGCCTTTCACTGTGGATTGCTACAGTGAAAGGCTGAGCAATTTTAGTATATTTCTTATATAGAGGCCTAGCGAGTTACCATACTTAATATTATTGAGTTTAACTATACATTGAGTAGCCTAGCGAGTTACTATACTTAATATTATTGAGTTTAACTATACATTGAGTACAAATACATGTGAATCTAGCGGTTGTCAAACTTAATTTTTTTGGGTTCAAACACCTGCTAAGCCCAAGTATATATGGGTTTGGCGAGGTGCCAAATCCCATATCCTTGGGTTCAGCTATGCACTGAGTCTAAACGGACATGGGTATGACAAGCTGTCAGGCCCAACATCATTGAATTCACCCACTTGCTGAGCCCAAGTACATATGAGTTTGGTAAATTCTCAGACTTGCTATCATTGGGTTCAGCCACGTGCCGAGCTCAAGTACATGTAGACTTGATACGAGCTGCCAGATCTAACACTCTTAGGTTCAGTCACGCGGAGCCCAGTTACATGTAGGTCCAGCGAGTTGTCAGGCCCAATATTTGTAGGCTCAGCTATACGTTGAGTCCAAGTACATATGGGTCCAGCGAGTTGTCAGGCCCAACACCCTCGGGCTTGGCATCATTCCAAGTCTAAGTGAATATGAATTTGACGATCTTAGCCTCATGTTGGGTCACAAGACCTTATTTATTAATTCTTATAACTTTTAACATGAAATGTTAAAAATCAAGAATAATGATCTCTCTGCACTCCTAATATATAAAAGTTTTCTAAAGGCCTACCATATTTCTATCAACATTAATATTGTGTAAGAAATATCTATTTCTCATTAATATTGCGTAAGTGATATTTATCCCTCGTTAATGCTATTAGAAGAAAATGACATTTTAAACCCTCTATTAAAGCAATATAACAAGGTTCAATGACTATATATATCCCCTGAACTACCAAGATAAAGGGTTTATAGTTTTTATTCTCTAAGTATTTGTACTTTAATTCTTATAGCATTTATCATACAAAAATAAGAACAAACAATTTTATTTTTAGAATATAAAAATTGCTATTTTATTTATTGCAATCTTTTATTAAATGTTATTGATTTTTGATCGAAAGATCTTCAAACCCCACTAAAAAAAATATTTTATAGGTATTAGTTCTTCTACCATTAATTTCATGAACTACAAAAAGGAAAATATTAATGTAAACAGGTGATTGTAACTATCTAAACACTCAAAAATTCCCATTTGTATATTGGATTTTGTAGCATCAACAGTATTTTATATATATATATATATATATATATATAAAGAGGAAAAGAAAAGCATGGAAGCTTGATTGTTGACGTAAAAGAGCACTTGAAACATAGTACGGGTGATTAGGAATATAGCTAAGATGAGTTGTTCCAGTTTGAAAGCACATGGGCAGCAATAGAATAAAACACAAATTCTTAGATCATTCCTAGTAGTGTTGAGTCTGCCCTCGAAAACATAAGGAAATGATAAAGGAATATTGAGCACGAAATCCTCACTTTGAGAAGGAAAAAACAAAAGAAAAAAAGAGAGAAGAAGACAGATTAATATTGTACTACATCCCCATCAAAATGAAGGCACCAAACGCATCAAATAATAAGACCCCCCCCCCCCCCCCCCCCAAAACTAACTGTATCATAGGGTCATGATCTCTACTGTATAATGAACACCAGACACTATGATTTATAACCAAAAAAAATTCAAGAGAAGTCAACTATTGCTCACAATGTGGCCAAGAAGTGCTTCAAAATATGCTACCTGTATGCGACACTTTTTGGCTAAATAAAGTCCGTGAAATGTAACTGAACCTTCCTGGTGGATCCCTCTACCACCGCGTAGCTGACGTGGTCCAGTTAAAGCGGAGAGTGCATGCAAGTGGAAAAGATCAAGGGTAGAGAGGATTATTGACACCCCCAAGCTAATGACTCTTCATTAATTTAACTCACCATTCCCTCTTGTGCTGTCTGCACAAGAAACTATTATTACTATATATATCTGGAGCTTTCTTCTCTTCCAAGTGCCAACACATTGAACTCAAGAGGAGTTTCAAGAAGTCTGCTGCTCATTTTTGTGGTCACCAACCCACCAAATTCTGTACTGAACTGCAAGCTTTCCCCGTTGCCACTCTTTGTCTTCCACACTTTGCTAGCCATCGCATCATTAACTCACTTTGTTGTGTTTGTTAAGCCTGGTAGTATAGAGCAAGCTCGCCTTGGATTTATCTGTCTTTTTCATTTTTGCTCCATCCCTTCTAAAAGTTGATCTTATTTTCAAGTTATGTAACTTCTATCACCAATCAGTTTCTCAATGGCAAATCTATTCCTCCCTCTAAAATCCCAACATTGTCGCTAGAGGGTATTCTTGCTTATCGTCTGAGTAGTCTAGTCATCTGTTACAAGCTTTCAAAGAAGGAAGAAAACAAGTACGCAGTACTTTTCACCACTGAGCTTCCTGTCGGATAACATCATGGAGGAGACATTTGTGCCTTTCCGTGGAATCAAGAATGACCTTCGGGGAAGATTGATGTGTTACAAGCAAGACTGGACAGGTGGATTTAGAGCAGGCTTCAGGTAAAGTCTCATCTCTTAGTGATCACACAAAATTTTGTCGTGCATGGTTTGCAGTAATTGCCATTTTTCTGACATATACATTCTTTGCATTTTAGGCCTCCTTTATGAATAAATTTCAATATGATTATTGGTTTCATATATATTAATGTTATTTTCAGGATTTTGGCTCCCACCACATATATATTCTTTGCTTCCGCGATTCCGGTCATCTCATTTGGGGAACAATTGGAGAGAAATACTGGTATTAACATGAACTCAGCAAGGAACTTTTTTTTTTCTTCTGTTGAATATTCTTTTTCTAAAAAAAGATTGATGTTAGCTTGCTAAAATCATGCACATTCTTTTTTCACTTGCGCCAACTTTTTATCAAACCATTTTAATCTCAAGGTGAAAAGAAGAAAAAGAAAAGACATGATGTTCTGTGAAATTTTAGCACATCATGAAATCTACCTTGCACTTGCAGATGGAGTTCTAACAGCAGTTCAGACCCTGGCATCCACCGCAGTTTGTGGGATCATACACTCAATTATTGGAGGTCAACCTTTGCTGATATTGGGAGTTGCAGAGCCGACAGTCATTATGTACACATTTATGTTCAACTTTGCCAAAGAGAGAGCTGATTTGGGAAGGAACTTATTTCTAGCATGGACTGGATGGTGAGCTGATTAATCCCTTTTAATAGGTCTTAGATAATCTCTTTTTATGCTTGCTTCCACTGCTTGACAAAACTTACCTGGTTATATGATCTTGCAGGGTATGTGTTTGGACTTCACTCTTGCTGTTCTTACTGGCTGTCTTAGGAGCATGCTCAATTATCAATAGGTTCACTCGTGTAGCTGGAGAGTTGTTTGGTCTGCTTATTGCAATGCTCTTCATGCAACAGGCTATCAAAGTAAGAGTAGTTAAAGACTTCAACTGCATTATGATGATGGCATGTTGTTAATTATTGTTTAATTAGCAGTTAAACTAAGTAATTGACTTGACTGTTAAGGGTCTCGTGGATGAATTCCGCATTCCAAAACGAGAAGATCCAAAATCAATGGAGTTTATACCTTCATGGAGGTTCGCAAATGGAATGTTTGCTTTGGTTCTATCATTTGGCCTCCTGCTCACTGCATTAAGAAGCCGCAAGGCAAGATCATGGCGCTATGGGAGTGGTATGTAGATCAAAATTCAGGTTTCTGATAGAATACTGAGGGCTTTTACTACTTATGATCAGTCGGGAATCTTGGTCACTTTAAAGATTACCATATTCTTTTATTTTGAAAGCTTAAAATCATTTTCCTGACAGGTTGGCTTAGAAGTTTAGTAGCAGACTACGGCGTACCCCTCATGGTTCTAGTATGGACAGCTGTTTCTTATATTCCGACAGGAAATGTTCCGAAAGGAATCCCCCGGCGTCTTTTCAGCCCAAATCCCTGGTCCCCTGGTGCATATGAGAACTGGACTGTAGTCAAGGCAAGTTCTGTCTCTTCTTTCCGTCATCCGGAAAACAAAGAATTTTATCTCTACATATTAAACTAAACTAGCTATTTTAATCTTCACATGACAGGAGATGTTAGATGTTCCCATTTCCTACATAATTGGAGCTTTCATTCCTGCTACGATGATCGCGGTGCTTTACTATTTTGACCATAGCGTAGCATCTCAACTTGCTCAGCAGAAGGAGTTCAATTTGAGAAAGCCATCTTCTTATCATTATGACTTGCTTCTTTTGGGATTTCTGGTATGCAAATTCCCTTCTTACTAGAACTGTCTCATCCTACTGGATTTTCTTTTTTCAAACATTCATAATATTTTCATTAATGGTGACAGACCTTAATGTGTGGTCTTATTGGAATCCCACCATCAAATGGAGTCATTCCCCAATCTCCAATGCATACAAAAAGTCTGGCCACTCTTAAGTACCAGGTAATCTACCCTGAAATCTCTCAAAAAATCAAGGTTTTTTCAATAGTCAGTGTTGAAGAAATAAATTGTCTTGTTTTGTCGTCGTGGTAACTCCGTGCATTAAATCTTTCTAAGATTAGTATTTGCTTATTATGCAGTTGCTTCGAAATAGACTTGTCGCAACCGCACGTACAAGTCTGAGAAAGAATGCCAGCTTGGGACAACTGTATGGAAATATGCAAGAAGCTTATCACCAAATTCAGACTCCTTTGATGTATCAACAGCCCTCTCAAGTATGTTTGCAACTTATGTTGCTGTTGACCATTTTGTTTTGTCCTGAAATTAAACATGATCGTAATTTTGAAATTCCTAGATGAAATCAAATTATCTAGTTTTGCAGAAAGTAATTGAGAATTGCTAAATATCTTGTGCAGGGTCTAAAGGAATTCAAAGAATCAACCATCCAAGCAGCTACATGTACAGGCCATATAGATGCCCCAGTCGATGAGACAGTATTTGACATTGAGAAGGAAATTGATGATCTATTGCCTGTTGAGGTCAAAGAACAACGTGTAAGTAATTTGCTTCAAGCCACAATGGTTGGAGGTTGTGTTGCAGCCATGCCCTTTCTCAAAATGATCCCAACCTCAGTCCTTTGGGGCTATTTTGCCTTCATGGCGATTGAAAGTTTACCTGGTAACCAGTTTTGGGAAAGAATATTATTGCTCTTCACCGCACCAAGCAGAAGATACAAGTAATGACTTCAAATCCTTCATCTTTCACAGTTCCCCATGTCTTGCATTCTCGTTTGTTCTCATGTCTAAATTAACTTATTTTTCTTGCAGAGTACTTGAAGATTTCCACGCCACATTCGTAGAAACAGTTCCTTTCAAGTCAATTGCCATGTTTACAATTTTCCAGACGGCTTATTTACTGATATGTTTTGGTCTCACTTGGATACCGATTGCGGGCCTTATGTTTCCTTTGATGATCATGCTTTTGGTTCCTGTAAGACAATACTGCCTTCCCAAGTTTTTCAAAGGAGCACACCTTCAAGACTTGGATGCAGCCGAGTATGAAGAAGCACCAGCTTTGCCATTCAATCTCGCAACAGTAAGATTCCTTTCCCAACATAATTAAAAGGAAAATCCATCCTGCATTCACTTTCACTTCACATTTACAATTTCTTCACTTTGTCTATAGGAGGCAGAGCTGGGGGGAGGAGCTGCTTATGGAGGAGATGGAGAGATTTTGGATGAGGTTATCACCCGAAGCCGTGGAGAGTTCAGGCACACGAGTAGTCCTAAAATCTCAAGCTCCACTACAACACCAGCAAATAATCCTAAAAGCCTTCAAAGCCCTCGTCTCTCGCACACATATAGTCCTCGTATAAGTGAATTAAGAGGGCAGAAAAGTCCCAAATCCAATGGAAGAGTGCTTAACAGTCCAAGGACTGGAGATCAAAAGTTATCTAAACTGGGGAAGAGTCCTTCAAGTTCAGAACAAAACTAGTGGCAAATTTTTTTGGCTTATCTACCAGTAAGGAGCTTTAGATTGGCTTGTGCTCGCACCATTTCCCTTTCAAGTGTGTTGTTGTGGTTGGAATTAGTGTAAAATATCCCTTCTTTCTGATCTTCTCCTTTAGAGAAAAAAATTGTAACTTACAATGGAATAGTTGCTTTGTTGTAATAAGTGTGCTAGTATATATTTGTTCCGGCTATAGTAGTTCAATGCCACTGCCTTTATGATGAAATTTAGTTGCTCTTAATTAGAATTCCAAGTAGTCAATTTATAATTCAGCGAAGCCTTACTTATTTTTGCTCCTGCTACAAGGATCCCATCTTGATATCACTTCCAACCATATTACCTATGCTTCAAGCTCTTACAATTAATATATGCTCTACTTTCCAGAGGTTTTTTTTGGTTATGTAAAGCAGAGCATAATGTTTGAACCTAAAATTATTAAAACTGAAAAACAGAAATTAGAGACTGGTGTATTTAATAGTCGAACGCATTTGTTCACGACTAGACCATGACTACTTTGAAGGTTTCAAAGAACCATCTCAATTTAATAACTTAACCTTTTAGGTAAGATTCCGAAATATGATTTATATTATTTTCTAACATATCCTTTTAAATAAAAGCTTTTTGGTCGTGAAATTTGCATAAACTCATATTATCTTATATTTAATTTTTATTATATAAATAAAAATAATAAAATTTAAACTTATGATCGATCATTACAATTCTGAGAAGATGTTAAGAATTTATTTGTAAGTTTGTTTGGACAGCTGGTGTGGGTGAGGCCTTTTCTTCTGTAGTTATACTTGCAGCCCAAGGGTCAACGCTACAGTGACAAAGAAATCATGTTGAGGGCTGGTCTGGAGCGCAAACTTGATATGAAAAATGGGACTTCCTGACAGAGAAGATGTGGTCAGAATTTATCCCACCAAGAATTCCAAAGGAATAGAACAGAGAGTTGCTTGGCTATAACCTACCAGGTCCTCCACTCTCAATTGGGAAAATTACGAGAGAGTGAACACTACTGAACAGGGTCTGAGTGCTTTCCACAGCATAGATTTCGGTGGGCTACTGTTCTTCACGTCTGCCACTATGAAATATAGGGGAGCTCAAGTCCCTTTCTAATGATTTTTGTATCTCTGTCGGTACGCAATTCAGAGAAACATTCCAAAAGAATAGCTTGGTTTATATGTGTGTGTTCAACTCTTAATTCCTTGCAAAAAGAAAGTAGTTGCTTGAGACCAGATGATTCGAGTTTCGATTGGACAAAGGAGTTGACCATCAGGGAGTTATGATTTTACTTTATTGAGTAGGATGGAAACCATATCATGAGAAGCAGCTACCATGCGTTCCCATATGAACAGTCCCAGTCAATCTTGCCATATGCACCACAAAAAACCAGAGGACATCATGAATATTAGTTGTAAATTTACCATCATTCTCCACAACATCCATCTCTTTCAGATGAATCACAATCACTCAAATCAATTGACTGTATAACAATTATTACTTGTGACGGCAAGTTAAGACAATCAATTTAGATAAATTAAAACAAAATGGAAACGAGATGATGTAGAATGAACTGCGAGTTGTACCGACATGGGAATCAAGAACACTAGTGATCAGCAGTGAAAACTGGCATACTAAGAAGCATATCTAAATGTTGATGGTGATAATTTGCAATGTCCTGGTGGCTGCTAATAAATTCATTTGGAGATGTGATAAAGAATCATCAAAATGATAAGTCTAAGCCTCAAAAAAGTATACAGAGACTTCCAGTACTGCAGTTCTTGTAATTAAAGTTACAAAGAGAAGAACAGTGATGGTAATAATATTGTAAGTGAACAAAATGATGATCGAGTACATGAAAAAACATGCTTGACTTTGAGTTGTCTAGCATGGTTGAATAATTGATGATGACCTCAATATATTAAGAAAAAAAAGCCCATCAAAGTGAAAGATTGAGATCTAAATCTTGATCTTGCCTTTTCTGATCTGTTATGGGTTGCTGTCCTTCGTCAATATTCTTAGAGGAAGAAGGAGGAGGAGGTGGGAGCATTTCAAAATTGCCTCTGAATTGCTCATGATGATCCTCCTCGGCAAAATCTTCCCAGGTGAAAGATGGGGTCCAAGTTGATTTCATTTCTTTTTCCTCCGCTTTCCCTTTCCCTTTGGAACCACTCAACATTTGATTATGGACATCTCTTATATTTCTAACCAAAGTGTAAAAAGCGTTGATCTTCTCTTCTTCTTCATCAACCACCATATTTCCCTCTCTTCTTTCTCCTTCCATGCTGTACTTTCTCTTCATTGATAAGGTGCTGGTTCGTATATTTATTCTCGTGCTCTGTGTTCCTTGCTATTAATTAATAGATAGAAGGGAGTGAATATATATATATTCTTCCATGAAGATGGGCACATAATTTAAGAAGTATTTCTGGACCGAAGCTGGTAGCAGAAGTTTCTGAGAAACACAAGGAACTCAGGAAATGACCAACTTAGCCTTTAAGAGTATGTGGCACAACAACCTCAATATTGGAAGCACATGATCATCGGTAAACGGAGGGGCTTATGACATCATCACAGTATCCATGATGACTTCAGGGAGCAGTTGCACCGGCAGGGGGGCTTGTGTGAACATACTGTTGACACGTAATACACGTTACTTTAGCAGTCAGCATGGATCCTGTACAAGTGATGCAGTTGAAAGGCTTATCACCATTTACCTAATTGACAAGTAACACTGACTTATCGCTTCTTCATCTTTGTATTTTAAAAATGATTTTAAAAAATTAATTTTTTTTTGTTTTAAATTAAATTTTGTTTTGCTATTTTTGTAGGTGAGATTCTATTTTGTACTTGATTTTTATTAAATAAATAAAGTTTGTGAGATTCGAATTATGATCATTTAGTCATCAAAATTTTGATATCATGTCAAAGAACTAATTCAACCTAAAAAATATAAACTATTAAGTGAAGTCACAAGATATAATTTATGTTATTTTAATATATAAATAAAAATATATATTATTTTAATATATTTTCAAGTAAATAATATTTTAAAAAATAACTATCATTATACTACCAAATATTGTAATCTTTCTTAAAGGTTCAATGTTATATGATGATGATAGATGAGATAAAAACGGACCTTTGATTGATTTTAAAGGAAAAAAAAAAAAAAAAAGAGGTGATCTCTAGGTCTCCATGGAAAGGTATTTTTATGTTGCCTCTTGGTCTTGTTCATCTACCAAACTTAATAATGCCTTTTACTTTCTAAACACTCAAATGTCATGAGCATCTTAGAACATTTAATATAGCTTTTAGAATATTGTTGAAGTCAATAAAAATCATTTTTCATATGACATATTTTTATATATAAAAAAATTATTTAAGAATATCTATTGTATTTTAATATATTTGATATTAATATAATTATTTATTAATTATAATTAACTAATACAATTTTAATAAAAAAATACATAAAAATATATTAAATAAACTCTTAGCTCCATGGAGCAATATATAGAGATGTAACTCTTTCCTAGAAATGATAAAAATAAGAGATGAAAGTCTAGATTTCTTGTCGTTTTCTTTTTGCTTTCCTTTAAGTTTTTCTCTTGAAGATGCCCTACTAAAGGCGAAAAGCAAATCTTAAAATACGTAAAGCATCAAAGATGACTTTAGCTACGATTCTTCATGTCTTCCTACTTTTCACTATTTCGTTTTAATTTTCTTTTTGCACTTTTTCTTTTTTCTTTTTATTTATTTTTAAAGATATGATTTCAGTTGTTTTTTAAAATATTTTTTATTTAAAAATATATTAAAATAATATATTTTTTATTTTTTTAAAATTATTTTTAAAATTAGTGCATCAAAATAATCTAAAAATACTAAAAAAAATAATTAATTTAAAATAAAAAATAAAAAAAAATTAAATTTTTTAAAAATATTTTTAAAATATAAGAATAAACACACTTGGTGTTTCCTGAGCCAGCCGACCTGAGCACCAGGATAATGGGCCTGGGGACTAAAACATTAAAGAGATTGGACAAGCTCTCTTTGTTATTTGTTTTTGCTAGAGAGGTCCACCGGACATGATTAAAAAGAATATAAATCTAACTTTTTTAAAGAAAACAAATATGTTTAAAAAATATAAAAACCATAATATTATTATACCTAACGGCTTTTCTTCAGGTTAACGATGCCATATGATTCCTACTTTTGTTGTTATCATGGCCATCGTTGCCATCAAGACTGCCGTCCCTTTCTTTATATTAAGGCATACAATTTCAGTTTATTTTTGTGTTTTAAAAATAATTTAAAAAATTTAATTTTTTTTTATTTTTTGCTTCAAATTAATATTTTTTTTGTATTCTTAGATTATTTTGATACACTGATATAAAAAATAAAAAAAACATCATCTTAATGCTTTTTCAAGTGAAAAACACTTTAAAAATCAACCACAACCACACTCCCAAATAATCTTTTTATAATAAGTTAAGCGGGTGTTTATAATTATAGTTGCGGTTTTAAAATGTTTGTTTTATTAAATATATTAAAATATATTTTTAAAAAATATATATTTTTTACACCAGCACATTAAAATATCTAAAAATATTAATTTGAAGTAAAGAAAAAAATAAAAAAAATTCAAAAACATTTTTAAAATACAAAACAAACTATTCTAAGTGTGGAGTTATGTGGATTGTTTAAAGCCTTCGAATTTTGGCAATTAGAAATCCCACCGAAGGGAAACTGGACAAGAAGTTTCAAAGGACAAATCCAATGAATTCCTTACCCGAAGAACAACAACGATTGAGTTTATTAATTACAATTACAAAGACTCTAACTCACATTTTAATGTGGATTTATTACTTAAAGTTTTTTTCTTCATTTTAATTCTTAAATTTTTATTTTTAATGATTGCATCTTCTTTTAATATAATTAAAGAATAATTAAATTAAATTTGTTGATGACAGACAAAATTGAAAAACATAGGATCATAGTCAAAAGAGCACCACAAATTGATGATGCTTTCAAAGTGGTCACAAAAAAATTAATTTAATTCTTAAACTTTACAAATTATACTTGTTCCAAAAAATAAAAAAATAAAATGAACTTTAAAAATTTAATTTTGATACAAAAAGTTCATTTTTCTTTTTTTTTTAGTTTTTGGTTTGAGAGAGAAAAGAGATGATGTCGGATTTCAACGGTAGAGAGAGAAAATTAACGTTAACACCAATTTTGACTACCAAAATGATCGATTATAGTGTCAAAATATTCTGTTTGATGAGAAGAGTTCAACTTTGATGTTTTTTCACATTGAAATTATCTTAAAAACCATATCCAAGCTAGGGAAGAGTTTATGTGTTCGAGTTTTTGTGTTGTTTTTTTTTAATGTCATTTATGGGTTTTTCAAGGTGTTTAGGTTTTTTTTTAGATTGAAGATAGGTTTTTGTGTCAAAAAAATATTTTCTGGCCACCGAATCTAGGGAATACTAAGCAATATATCATCTAATTTTTTTTTCAAAAAATAATTGAGATGGACAACCAATTGTATTTTTTTTAAAAAAAAAATAGGACCTTGCATGGACCCTTTCTAAATAGGGCCAAGTGCTCACTTGACTTCTTTTGTTTTTTTAGAAAAAAACATGTTTTTTTTTTAAATAATTTTTTTAATATATATTGAAATTAATGCCCCCTCTCTCTAATATTTTTAATTTTTTGTATTTATTCTTTTTTAAATAGTAGTTGTTTTTTTAATTATTTTTATATGCATTTAATTTTTAAAGAGATTATTCTAATTCATCTATATTTTTTTTTAATGTTTAATATAATTGAAAAATATTTTTAAAAATAAAAAATATTTATTTTTACAATTATTTGATTAAATTAAAAAATAATTTTAATAAACAGAACAATCGTGTGAATGTGCCATGTTGTTGGATCAAATATCTTGATTTAGATACGCCTCTCCAAACATGTATTTGATTATTGTTAATGACTTTTTTTTCATTTACTAACATAAATAATTTTTAATTTATTTAATTAGATGGGTGCATAAACTCTTTAATTATATTTGATATTATTTTTGTAAAAAAGATATATTACAAATGCCTACATATTCAATTTGTTAGTTGAGAAAAAAAAAAAAAAAAAAAGCCCGCCGCGGTAAAGAACGGATAAAATAGCTACTTAAAAACTTAAATCTTGTGTACAAAGGTCTAGAAAAGTGGAGGATCAAATAGCTACTTAAAAACTTAGATACCCACTGTGCAAAATATAGAATAAAAAAAAGAAAAATCAAATCAAATGCTTGATTGTACTTGCAATTAGTGAGCTGGATAGAAATTAAAGCCCAAATGGGATAATGAAACACAAGTCCAACTATTGCAAAGCTGACCAGGCCCAGTAAATCTTAAATGTTCCTTATTCCACTCGATTCTCCCCATTTGACCACCTTGATTATTCCTAGTCATCGAATCATCATTAATATGTTATGGTTTTGATTGTAATAATTTTTGTTTTTGTATTTTAAAATTATTTTAAAAAAATTATTTTTTTCTTTAAATTAATATTTTTTAGTGTTTTCAGATATTTTGATGTGCTAATATTAAAAATAATTTTTTAAAATATTATTTTAATGTATTTTTAAGTAAAAAAACATTTTGAAAAATAACCACAACCACACTCTCAAACACCTCTTCGTATACATGTTCTTTATTCCACTCTCAAATTGTAGAAAAAGTTAGCTCCTAAATTAAAAATGAATTGGGATTTTCTTTTGTTTATGAATGAATTGAAATGAAATTCAAAAGATACAAAACCAAGTCTAATGTTCCTAGAGAGAGTTTCCATTTAAAAAAAAAAACAACTCATAAATTTTGGTTATCTAAAAATATGTTATTTTTGTCTCTTCAACCCTTTTTTATGCACTCTAATAGAATAATCATATAAAACGCTCCTTTTCTCCTTAAAAAAAAAAAAAATCTTTCTTACATGTGTTGAAATAAAGCCAAAACTCAATTGATACAAAAAAAAAAAACCAAGAGCAAAATATATTAAAATAATAATATTTTTCATATTCTAGTACATCAAATATATTAAAATATAATTAATTCTACTAAATAAAATTTTATTATTGAAATACATATAAGCAAAAAAAATAATAATCATATTTATAATATAAATAAACTATATTATTAATTTGACTCTTCTAAATAGCACTTTACCTTGAAAATACTTTAAGCAGCAGGAATTAATAACCATAAATAAGTTTAAAGAAAAAATTATTTTTGACATGCTATAGTTTGATGATATTATAAATACCCATTATAATTTGAAAAATTATCATTTATATCTTGAATCTTGTAGCTGTGCTAATATTTAACATCATCGCTAAAAAAATCAACAAAAAATAAATTATTATTTGCAAGAGTGTATTATTAATTTTCATGTAATGACTAAAGAGCCTTTATTTAAAATATTAAAAGTTTGCATAAATTTTTTTTTTAAAAAAATAAAAATAAATTAGTCATTCCATATCTTCTTTCCCTTGACACTGAACCTAGCCTCCATCTTCCCTTTCATTTGATCCCTCACCAGCTACCATTTTCAGCCGTAATAAACCCGCAATCTCACCAAAAACTTCTTCATGTGCTCTGATTCTAATACATACCTGAGAAATCAATAAAGGTTATTAAGATCTATCTCATTATTTGTGCTAATGTAGAAAGCCATGCATGTTAGACTATTCTAAAGCTATTGGTTGGACTGTATACAGAATAGAAATGAAAAATGAGAATCCATGGCATTCGCCTATGATATCTTAAATTTATTTCACTTTCTCGATCTATTTGAAGGAAAACACAAAATGCATTACATAATTTCTTGCTATAAGTTTCTGATAGGTAAAAAATAGATGTTATAAAAAAGCTAGTGACATCAACCCTTTAGTTTTCCAGAAATTCGTTGCTGCTATAAAGAAAATCACATCCATGGCATCAAAGAGATTATTTTTTAAAAGGGTTTTTTTTTATTTTTAAGGAAATGAAGTCAAGATAAATGTAAGATGGTGGCAACAAGATTGAAATCAAGCAATACTAGGATGAATCCTTCAAAAAATGGCGTGCCTAATGGATTAGACTAGATAAGGTGCCCATGCTACGCGGGTTATCTCACTCATGAAATGATTCAAAATGATTAAATGTGCAAGCACAAGGACGAAACTTATAAGACAAGGATCGATGACAAAATGTAAAAGAAGCATCAATGATGAAAGAGTAAACTTTGCACTCAAACATGCATAGAGTGGTTCAATGACCCGTGAAAACCAAAAGGAAGGTCTAACAAAAAGTATTGATAGCTACCTTTAGGCATTAATGTTCTTGCTGCTTCCGCAAGGACCTAAAGAAAACATGCAATGAACAAAAGAGAATAGGAGGTCCATGTCTTCGGACAGAGCTCTTTGATCGCTAACAAAGCTGGAAAGGTAGTGACCCTGCTGGGCAAAAATATTGAGGTTAAAAGGTGTTAGAAAGGCGCATGTAATGAACACAAGAGCAACAACAACTAATTGTATAGGGTGGTAAATTAATGAAAAAAAGAAAGAAACAAAGAAACACAAGATGTGATGGATGCAATAGTTGTGGCAAAAAGATGGTTACATTGCTAATAAGCAGCGAGCTTCTATCATGATAGTTTTCAAGCATGCTATGTAAGTACTCAAACCATATTTCTTTATGCTTATAACTCAACTGGTGCGGGAAAAACTAGGCGGCCTGAAATGGGATGGAATGAGAAGAAACCAAAATAAAGTTCTTCACCAGGAGCAACAATTAAAATGGCATTGGAACGACGACACAACAAAACCATTAAACATTGGTTAGATGATCAACAAACTGATTCCTTTCTCTAAGAACATTGGTAATTTCCTATATGACATTTGCAATCCCTAACTTATACATTTGCATGAATAGGGGAAGGATGGCTCTCGCCAAATCATGAGCAAGAATTTCCTTTATTGATGCCGGAATATCATCCAAGTTTATTGCATCAAGCTTCGTCTCTCACATCTGAAAACTGAAATCTGCTTCTGCTGGAAGTTCTGTCAGTTTTCAATGTCAAAATCCGATCCTTCCGAAGAGCAATATGAACATGAAGGATGAATAGGTCAGTGAAGATAATAGTTTCATATGGTTTTTTTCTTAGAAAACTATAGTAACCAAATAATTGCTCCAAACTTGCCTAATCCCATTCTGAAAACATCCCACACCATTTACTTTCATGCCATTATTTCCTGTACTAAACAAATCAGTCATTGTAAAGTACTCATCTTTAGCAAACATTAATCCCGCAACTCAATCCCCTTCTACCTTTGATTTTAATTAGGAAAAAATGGATTTGCAATACACAACATTAATTGTTAGCAGGCACATAGGCAAAACCCCAATGAATTATGGCAAACCTAACCTAACCTAAATCGTTTAGAGTGACTAATACCAAGTCATTAATTGTTAGCAGGCACAATACACCATTATCGAATCTGCAGCCTAAAATGGAACCGTGAATCTTATAAGCTAAATAAACAAATTTCTAATGCACCACTGAGCAAACGAATCATATGACCATTTAAAGGCAAAACCCTCTCTTCGATAATCCGATTAACAAACACATAACATTAAACACTGTGAGAAAGTGAAGGACTCGAAGCATTCAAACTGAGGATATCAAATCAAATAAAGCATAAATAAAAAAAAAAACTATAAAAATAAATAGGATTGTGAGTTAAAATCAATCCTAATTAAAAAGAAAAGAAACTAAAAAAGAAGAAGCTCATCACTGGTGCAGCCTTTTCCTCTGCATAGTAGATACGTTCCTTGAACATACAAAATAAACAAATATATAGGAATTGCTAATGTCTTTTTAGTAAAAAAAGTTAAATAATGTGAAAGTTAATCCTGATTATCTTGATGGTTATAAAAATAATCTGGATAACTAGTAAAAATATAGTTTGACTCATAAAAATTAAAGATAATTTTTTTTTTAAAAATATAATATTGAAACAGAAACATATTAGATTGATCCGAGTTAACAAAAGTTAACATACAAAATTCATGATCAAGATCATAAGACCATTATAAACCCATATAAAATAAATTAAAACAGATTATGAAGTTCAATTCATAATCAACCTAGTGTTAAAAAATAGAATTGAAAAAAATTAATTTAAAAAAACAAAAAAATCAACATGTGTTAACCTACTAAACCTATAACTCGATCCATGAGATTGAGATAACCTGATAGAAAATAAACAGAAAAAATAACCTAAGTCAATATGTGTTAACTTATTAAACCCACAACCAAAGTTACGAGATTATGATAACCTCATAAAAAGTAAATTAAAAAAAATTATGAAGCATATTTTTTAATAAACTCATTGTTGAAGGATGAAATTGAAAAAAAAACAATATAAAAATAGAACACAATAAAACAACCTAAGTCTTCTCAGGTTAACTCGCAAAATACATGACTCGGGTCATAAAATAAGGATAACCTCATAAAAAGTAAGCCATAACAAATCATGAAACTTAATTCATAATCAACTCAATATTAAAGGGTGAAACTAAAAAAAAACATCAATTAAAAAAAGATAAAACAAACTCAAGTCAACTCGGTTAATTGACCAAACTCATGACCCGAGTCGTGAGACCAAGATAATTTTATAGAAATCAAACAAAAATAAATCATTAAGACTAATTCTTAACTAATCTAATGTTGAAGAATAAAATTGAAAAAGAAAGTCAATTAGTAAAAAAAAAAAAAAAACTTGAGTCAATCGAGTATAGACCGAGTCAATCATGTATAAAGCAAATCACATTAAATTATGAAGTCAAATCTCCAATAAATCAAATATTAAAGTATAAAATTAGAGAAAGGAGCATAAATTTTGAATAAAAAAACCAAAATAAAAAACACTATTGAAATGAATAGTATCATGTGAGGTGTGCAGAGTAAAAACACCACTCCTTTTAGTATATTGAAAAAATATATCACTTAAAAAATAACAAAAAGCTCGAGTCAACTAAGTATGAAACCGAGTCAACCATGTATAAAGTAAATTACAATAAATTATGAAGTCAAATATCCAACAAATCAAATATTAAAGTATAAAATTTGAGAGAAAAACATAAATTTATATAAAAAAATATTGTTATGTGAGGTAAAGCACAGTAAAAATATCACTCATTTTAGTATATTGTTAATAGTAATCCATAGTAAACCAAACTAAGATTATCAAAAATAAATAAAAAAAGTTATTAAAAAAATTGGCATCAAGAAGTTGAGGGCTCCAAGCTGCCAACAACAACTTTTCACTTAATTTCGTGAAGAGTACTCCTTATTTTATCATATTAAAATAAATGGATTTTCTGGAAACTTGTGCGCATTTGGTGAACAAAATTAATTATGGAAACCCATTTAAACTTTTGAATGACTTTAACAGCTTCGGAAGTCTATCTTGAATAATCAAAGTTATTTTTTTATTTCTTAATTTTTTCAGTATTTTCTTATGAATCAATGGCCAATCATCTCCCAAACATGTGTCATGGACACGTAAATTTATTTATTTAATCTTTTTTTTACATCGCGAAACTAGGTTTTTACATATTAAAATTAAGCCATAAGCAAAATATATTTTTTTTGTTTAACATGGGTATACGGATCAACTTGAACGCACCTCAATTATTATTCATGTATGTTATGAACTTCTTTCCATCAAGAACAAAATAACTAATTGAATTCATGAGGTCACCATACAAGAATATTAACCAACTCATACCTAACATGATTGACAAAAATAATAGAAAATAAAAATTAAAAGTAGAAGTAGAAGTCACATTAAAGAACCTCACCTCTTTGTATTTATTTGTTTGTCATGAATTTTCATTTTTCTTTTTCTTTTAAAAAATAGATCTAGCTATAGTTAACAAGCATCAATAATGATTGGACTCATATATTTTTTTTAGAGCTGGTTTGGAATTGTGATAGAAATGACGGTTTAAAATGTTTTTGATTTAAAAATACATTAAAATAAAATTTTTTATTTTTAAAAAATTATTTTATACAATAAAAATATTATTTTACATCACGTTCCTAAAAATACCCTCAATATGATAATCACCCTCAACATGATTTCTTTTCTTTTTAGGAATTGTTTTAAAATTTAATGACAAACTCATAATATTTAATATATTTATATATATGGACATTTTGATCATTTTATCCTATCTAAACAATTTTATTAATTCATTATGTAAATAGTAATTTTCAAACTATAATATATAATCACAATATCACCAAACTATATAATGATAAATATAATTTTTCCTAGTTTAAATTGAAATTGGGATAGATGATACAACTCCTCCTTTTTCTTCTTCTTTCAGTCAGGCACTTATACCTAAACCCATAATTAGTTTTTACTGACTTGTGAATAATTTCCACCCCGTCAAGCTTTGGAATAAAAAACTAATACATGCACCTGGTTGATGTATGTTAAATCAATTGTATCATAAGGAATTTACTGCATTATCAATTCAACAAACCATCAATTACCAACTTTCAAAGTAAAGAGATTTTTTAGTATTATAATATATTCTATTTTTTTACAATGAAAAGTAAAAATTATTTATTTTAATTAAATAATTTCTGTTTTTACATTAGCTCCACATTTAATTATATTTTAAATCTTAATTTTATAAAAATTAAAATAATATGTTTTTTTTATAAAAATATGTTTTTCATTCATTTTACATATAAAAAATTATTTTTTTATCATTTTTAACCAAATATATACTTTTTTTAAATCATAACTAAAAATACTTCTTTTAAAATTTATTTTTTAAAAATTGTAATAAAAATATCAAACACATACTAACCAAATCAAGATTAGCGATCCCAACATCATATGCATTCATCTAAAAAAAAAGAAAAAAGAACAATACTTCATTTAATTAAAGTTTACAGTGTTAAGAAACATATTTTATTTTATTTTATTGATTAAGGGTATAATAATATTTTTATTTTAGTTTTTATATAATCTATTTATATTTAGGTTAATATAATTTTCTTTAGAATAAGGTGATCATGCAATATCAATGAAACTCTACCCCCTTCCTCTCTTATTTTTTATATTTCTCTTTGTGTTAATGTGGATTGTTTAACATGATATCAGAATATGGTTTCATGAAACGAGATTTAATCTCATACACAACTTTCATGAATATTTAGAATGATCGTATAACTTCGAGAAGATATTTGTTCAATATTTGCAATCTGGTATTTCATCTTCCTTTCAGTTTCTGTAATTTGGTATTTGCATTGTGCTTTTTCTTTGTTTGTTGATTATGGCTACTGAAAGAGACGATTCACTTCAGTCTATGAGTGTGAGGTTGGATGGAAAGAATTGTTCGTATTGGAGTTATATGATGAGAAATTTTTTTAAGGGTAAAAAGATGTAGGGATATGTTAGTGGAACTTATGTGATACTTAGAAATACTAATGAGGGTTATGATGCTTTAATAGATGCCTAGGAAGCAAACAATGCAAAGATTATTACTTGGATTAACAATTTTGTTAATTATTTTATAGGTACGTAGTTGGCAAAGTATGAGACAATAAAGGAAGTTTGCGATCATCTGCAAAGGTTATTCATGCAATCAAATTTTGCAAATCAATATCAATTAGATAATGACATATGAGCTCTTCACAAGAAAAATATGAGTATTCAAGAGTTATATTTTGCTATGAAGGATCTTTGGTATTAATTGACTGTTACAGAATCGGCAAAATTAAAGTCATGTGGTGCCTATATTACTAATAGAGAGCAGCAATGATTGGTATAATTTTTAATGTCACTTCACAATGATTTTGAAGGACTTAAAGGTTCAATTTTGCATCATTCTTCACTGCCTTCTGTGGACTCTGTTATGAGTGAGTTATTGCTTGAAGAAATACGTCTTCAATCTTATTCTAAAAAGAAAATTCTTTTTGCTTTTAATCCTTCTATACTAGCAATACTCTTTAAGTCATTCTCTAATCATCAAAATAAGCCTTACACAAGGGTTGCCTTTGATAAGTGCAGTTTCTGTATTCACAAAGGTCATTAGAAGGCTTAATGTCCCAAATTGAGATAATAGAATTAAGCTTTAAAATCTGGTAGTCAATCATAATTTAATGCTCATGGACAACCTTAAGGTTATAAACCACCATACCATAATACTGTATCAATAGTTTCATCAAGTTTTATCATAGCCCTGATACTCTAGTTGAATAATTTTAGAAATTTCTCTCCTTACAGCTACAAGCAATGTTTGTTTTTTCTTTCGTAGGTCAGTTGCCCCATAGTTCCTCAGATATGTCATTTTCTGAATGGGTCTTGAATTCTAATGCTTCACATCATATGTTTCCAGATTTCTCATTTTTTACTTATGTGCCCTCTTCGTCCTCTATTCTTGTTATAACTGCTGATGACACTTTCATGTCCTTAGCAGGTGTTAGTTTTGCTGTCACATCTCATTTGTCTCTCTATAATGTTTATCTTATTCTGAAACTCAGATTGAATCTTGCTTATGTTTATCAATTATGTGATTTTGGTGATTATTTTGTCATTTTTTCCTCTCTTTTTTGTTGTGTACAGAATCTGCAATCTTAGAAGCTAATTATGACAGGCAATAAGGAGAAGGGACTATATATTTTGGATAAGTTAAAAGTGTCAGTTGTTGTTGCTCCTGCTACTAGTGTTGATTTGTCTTCTTTTCGTTTGAGTCATTCCTCTTCTAGTTTTCATTTATGGCATTCTCGTTTAGGTAATGTTTCGTCTTCTTGTTTGAGATTTTGACATCTACAAGAGCTTTAGAAAATTTAAAAACTTGTGATATTTCTTATGAAGTATTTTTGTTTCTTCTTCCCTATTTGATTTGATTCATTCTGATGTATGAGGACTTTCTCATGTTGCAACAAAAGGAGGATCTCAATATTATGTTTCTTTTATTGATGATCATACTCGTTATTGTTGGGTTTATTTAATGAAACATCGTTCTAAATTCTTTGAGATATATACGACCTTTTGAGCTCTTATCAAAACTCAACATTCTGTTATTATCAAATGTTTTATGTGTAATTTAAATTGGGAATACACCTCTAATAAATTTTATGAGTTGCATGTCTTAGATGGAACTATTCACCAAACTTCATATACATATACTTCTGAGCAAAATAGAGTTACTAAAAGAAAACATAGGCACACTGTCAAAACTGCTCGTTCTCTCTTGTTGTCTGCTTCTATTCCTAGTGAGTTGTGGGGAAAAGTTGTTCTTACTATTGTAAGTTTGATTAATATAATCCTATTTTATTATATTTTAGATTTTTCTCTTTACAAAAAGCTGTATAGGTATACCCCTGATTATTTCTCATTTAGAACTTTTGATTGTACTTGTTTTGTTCTTCATCCTTATATAGAACGCAATAAGTTGTCCTCTCGATCTGTTATTTTTGTCTTTATTGGTTATGGTGAAGGAAAAAGGGGTATTGTTGTTTTGATCCAATAACTTAGAAACTTTATGTATCTTGTCATGTTGTCTTTCTCGAGATATACATTTCTTTTCTATTCCATTAATTACTCATAACTTGATTAGATCTAATTTTATTCGTATAAATCCTTTTCTGAGGATTCTGATACTTTATCATCTTAGGTTCCTAGCACCTCAAATACCCCTCTTTATGTTTGACCAATTCGTACTAATCATTCTGTAGGTACTGACATTTTATTCTCAGTCACACTTGAAGCTTCATTCTCCTTTACGGTCCCTTCAGCTTTGTCTAAGATTATGGATCTGTCTCTATGCCAATTCGTAAGCATTTGTAAATCCATAAAGTTACCAGATTTTGTTTGTTCTTGTTTCTTCATCATTTACTTTCTTTTTAGATTCTATTCATTATCTCTCTAAGCTCTCTTCCTATAAAGAGACAATTATTGATCCTCTTTAGCATTAAGCTATTAATGAGGAATTTTATGCTTTGCATAAGACAAATACTTGGGATTTGGTTCCTCTACCCCTAGTAAGAGTGTTGTTGGTTGTTGTTAGATATATAAGATCAAGACCAATTCTGATGGGTCTATTGAGCAATACAAAGCTAGGTTGGTTACAAAAGAATACTCTTAAAAGTATGGTATGGATTATGAGGAGATATTTTCATCTATTGTAAAAATGACTACTATTTGTTCTCTTATTATAGTAGTTTCAGTTTGTCAGTGACATATCTCTTAACATAATGTTAAAAATGCCTTCTTGAATGGAGATCTTCAAGAAGAAGTTTATATGGCGCCTCATTCTTGTGTTTTACATGACTCTAGATATATTTATAAGCTTAAGAAAGCATTATAAGGTCTTAAACAAGCACCTCGTGCTTGGTTTGAGAAATTTTCTATTATGATTTCTTCTCTTGAATTTGTTTCTAGTAGTTATGATTCTACTCTTTTTGTTAAGTGCACTGATGCAAGTCATATCATTATGTCTTTATATGTTGATGACATGATTAATATTTGTGATAACATTGATAGTATTTCAGTTTTGAAGACAAAGTTAGCTAGACAGTTTGAAATGAATGATTTAGGTTATCTACGATAATTCCTAGGTATTGAGGTAGCTTACTCACCTATAGGTTACCTTCTTTCTCAATTAAAATATGTTGCGGATATTCTTGAGCAGGTTGGACTTACTAATAATAAAACTAAATTCTCTCATTAAGGTTAACACAATGTCAGATTATACTTTATACCGTACTATTATTGGGAGCTTTGTATATTATTACTCGTCCATATATTGCATATGTTGTTCATGTTGTTAGTCAGTTTGTTACTTCTCCTACTACCATTTATTAGGTAGTTGTTCTTTGTATTTTGCGATATCTTTAGGGTATAGTCTTTCAGAGTCTTTTACTTTCATCCACTTCTTCCTTAGAGCTGCGTGCCTGCTTTGATGTTGATTATAGCAGTAATCCTATAGATTGCAAGTTTGTTACTGATTTCTGTATCCTTTTAAGTGATTCTTTTATTTCTTGGAAGAGCAAGAAACAATCTATTGTTTCTCAATCTTCAATCGAAACAGAATATCGTGCTATGACATCCACTACTAAAGAGATTGTTTGGTTACGTTGGTTACTTGCAGATATAAGTCTCTCTTTCTCATTATACTCTTATGTATTGTAACAACTAGAGTTCTATTCAGATTGCTCACCACTTGGTTTTTCATGAATGAACTAGGCACATTGAATGTTATTTTAGTGGTCGTTTGGTATTGTGGCCGCGGGTGAAGATTTTAGTAGCTGTTGGTATTGTGGTTGTGGGTGAGGTTCACCCGCAGCTACAAATATTGATGTGTGGTTAAGTTAAAAACAAAGTTTTGTGTTGGTGGGACCCACCAAAAATTACGGTTGTGCCTCAGGTTTAGCAAAAGCACAATTTATGTGCTTTGCAAACAGCAGCTCCTCCACTATTCACGTGAACAGTGGAGATGTAGAGAGTGAATTAATTCACTCTCCACTCTGTATGACATTGTTTAGATCATTCAAATTGCTCCCCAAGCTATGCAAAGCATCACCAGTGTTCAAGTAAGCAAACCAGTTAAGTTAAGGGTTGACAACTGATAACAATACACTAGTTAAGGCATATTGAGTCCGTTTGTCTAAGCGGCAGCGTTTGCGTTTCTTAAAAACGCATTGATATATGTGCTTGGTTACCACATGCTAAAAAATTCTAAAACGTGGGTCCCACCATTTTGTTGAGGCAGGACAGTGATTTTGAAAAAGCAGTAAAATACTACTTTTTACAAGTTCAACCACAGGTTGAACTTTCTAGAGAGAACAGAGATGGGAAATTTATCAGCTTATCCTCTTCTCTTTTGTTGCTCTTCTCGTCCATTCTTCGCATTCATTTCTCTTCACTGCGCACAGCAACCCTACAGGAAACCATTACTGCTAACAACAATTAAAGTGATGGCTGCGTCTCTTTCTAAAGGAAACCATTGAATTATGGGGAAAAAACAAGGGGGCAAAGGAAAGGGGCATGAAAAAGTTAGAAATATAGGGCATTACTGTTGTAAAGCCAATAATTGTCTGGATAGAGACTCAAGTTTGGTCAATATTTGTTGTGGAACTCTTTTTCAATGGGTTTGAATATGTATCCCACAACATTTTATTGGTTGTAAGATTAATTTTTTATGTAATTGTTCATTAATATTAATATTAATAAAGTCCTTTTAGGTAATTATACCATAATATCAAATTAAACCATAATTTTTAACCAAACACATTAAACTACTTTTTGTTCAACCTTAATTTTAACCACAGTTTTAACCAAACATATATTTTTCCAAACCAACAATAACTAAAAGTACTTTTTATAAAACTATTTTTTTCAAACCACAACCACAACAGCCACCACAATACCAAACACACTTAATATACAGAGATAAGTCAATGAGGTATAGGAACAATGTGTCTTCCTCTTCCCCTTCTCCTTCTCCTTCATCTTCTTCTTCTCTTTCTCCTTCATCTTCTCCTTCTCATTCGTCTTCTATATTATCCACTATTCGAAGAAGAAGAACAGAAACAGAGCATAGTGGAGAGCATCTCTCTCAGCTTACCACCAGCCTTCGTCGTTCCCACCACTAGCCACTGCTCTTCTTCTTTCCCTTCCCCTTCTCCTTCTCCTTCTCCTTCTGCATTATCTACTGTCTGAAGAAGAAGAACAGAAATAGAGCACAACAGAGCACAGTGGAGCGCAGCTCCCTCAGCTCACCATCGGCCTCCATCGTTTCCACCGCCAACCTTTGCTCTTCCTCTTTCTCTTCTCCTTCTCCTTCTCCTTCGTTTGGGCTACTCTCTACTGTTCTGCAAAGTGAACAGTGGAGAGCATCTTCACTGTTCATGGCCAGACCGGGTTTGGCCCAAACCTAAATGCCCGATGTTTGGGTCCGACCCAGCAAAATAAAAAAAGTCCAACATAATTTCTCAGATATTGTGTTTTATTTGAAAAACTAGTGTTTAATATTATTCAATGACACTACATAATTATATTACAAAGAGATCGCATGATGACGTGACATTTGCAAAATTTGATCGCAATCCCAATTTTGTTCCTGATGATATTTTACCTGATGTTGTTTCAAGTTCAAGAAGCCATGGAAACTGTAGTTCTAGATTTCGTACGTGATGGAATTGCAAATAGTTTAATGGAACAATAAAAAATAATTTATTTAAAATATTATTTATTTTATGATGTAATAGTAGTAGTTAAATGTACAATATTTCAATTAAAAACTATCAATATTAATGTCTTTTATAGTTATTTTATAATCTTAATTTGAAAAGTATTCTTAACCAAACACATTAAATTACTTTTTGTTCAGCCTCAATTTCAACCACAGTTTTAACTAAACATATATTTTTCCAAACCAACCTCAACTAAAAGTACTTTTATAAAACAATTTTTTTCAAACCACAACAGCTACTACAATACCAAACACATATACTCATCATCATTTCAAGCATGACACCAGTACTTTGCTTTTGTTTTTTCTTTTCTTTTTGTTGATTGTAGATTTCTTTACTAAATCACATTTTATTTTTTATTTTTATTTTTTAGTTGGTGTTAGAGAATTATATAAATCATATCCTTAGACCTCACCTAACAACTTAAGCTATTGAGTTGAGATAATTATTTGATGTGATATCAGAGCCTTGATGGTCAAGCGATTACGAGTTCAAATCTCACCATTTTCATTTATTTGATAAAAATTAAGCACAAGGTAATATGGGTTTGTGCAAATTTCAAGCTCAAAAGGCTTTCACTTAAGGAGGTGTGTTAGAGAATTATATAAATCAGATATTGGAGCTCACCTAACAGCTTAAAGCATTGGGTTGAGATAGTTATTTAACAGGTGGTAAATTCTCAATACCTGTAGCTGCCCATCATAGTTTAAAGAAAAATATTTTATTTTATATTTTAAAGATATAATTATATTTTTATTTTAATCTATATATAATCTCTTCTCTTAAATTTAAATTAATACAATTTTCTTAAATATAAAATAAAAATAATAAGCAATATAAACCCTAACCTTTTCCTTGTTTATATTTTTATTTGTTTAATTTGAATTGCCTACCATATAAAATATAAAAAAACAAAGAAGATGGAGATCTCAAACGAATGATATTTTTGTGCACACCCAGATATCAAAATTTTCCACTAATACTGAGAAAAAGTCAACTAACGAAAAGAAAATAATAATAAAAAAATAATAAAAACGAACGTAAATACACGGCAAAGGGTCCATACTCGATTCCTGTCCACAAAAGACTCGCGCTTTCTGATTTCTGAAGCATCTAACCATCAGTTCACCAAACTTGTCCAACTTCAATGCTTTAAGGGGCGGAGACGTGTGCTTTCTTGGACACGAAGTTTAATTTATCATTTATATTATGATCAAACCCCTTCAACAAGTTTTCGCCATGGAAATTCGCAAACATGTTGTCATTTAATGTTTTAATGTCATATTATACATCGATTCTCAAAGCTAATGGAGGGGAATCATACCCCCTTTCAATCCATGATACAATTCTAAAACCAAAAATCCAGAAGAAAACAAAGAACTAGATGATACATGAACAGTAGAATAAAAAGACAACGTTAGAAACCATGCATTGATTAACTGATTTAATTGAACAACGACGTACGTACAACATTATAGAGTGAGTCTGAGATCTAAACCATCTTCTTCTTTAGGTTTCTTGTCATCTAAGATCTTCTTGTCATTACAAGGACGAGGGAAGATGAGAGGAGGCCTTCTAAACTTAATATCCTCTGTGAAATCTTCCCATTCAAAAGATGGCACCCAACTTGACTGCGGTTCTTGATCATTTAACCTTCTTACCTTCTTCTTCTTTTGCTTCTCCTCCAACTCAACTTTCCTTCTATTACGTGCTTCCTGAAAACTTCTAATCAACGCGAAAAACTGCTCCATCTTCTGGTCTTCTTGCTCAATATCTAGTTCGCCCGTGTTGGAAGCACTCACCTCGCCTTTCTCATTTTCCATGTTAGATTACAGTGTACCAGCGGTTGAAAAACAAAACTAGGAAGAAAACGGGCTCCCAAAGAATTAACCTTTTCAATCGAGATACTAAAAACAAACGAAAATGCAATTTTTCTTTGGTGGTGATGGTAGAGGCGTGGTGGTTTCTTGTCTTGAAAATTCTTCGAAGTTAGGCGATTTATAGCGGTTTTTTTGTCATCGTTAAGGGCGAAAGGATGAAAATGCCCCCACCTACGGTAGGTGGGCATCTAGTATATGAAGACTCTTGTGAACATAAGAGCAAAGGTGACGCAATAGGGGGTGCGTCAGCAAAGAAACGTCAGCGTCAAATGATTTTAGTCTTAGAGGCCAACAAAAGGCACCCACTTTCCCAGCTGATGGGTTTGCTGAGGTGATATGCATGACGTCATTCATTATGGTGTGGCTTGCGTTTCTCGCTGGCTTGCCCACTGAGTACTATCATTGATCTTGACCGCTCAAAACGCGTCCCCTTTCAGACAGTTTCTACGGAATGATGATACCGCGTAAGAGAAAGAAACTTGTCCATTTGATTTGATTTTTTCTTTTTGAACATTTAATTTGAATTGATATATTGATCTCACATTATGAATTGATATTTTGAAGTATTATTTTTAATAAAAAAATCGAGCTAAAAAAAAGAGAAAATCACATGAAAATAATAATAATAAATCATCTATTCAACAACTTTTTAGCTACTATAGTCCATGTTTTTAGGTTAACTGAGTATTAGTTATGGTTTTGTTTTTTCTAAATATCCTTAAAAAAGGAATGAGTTTAGTTTATTTTTTTTATTCAGTTAATTTTAATTTTTTTAGTGTTTTTGGGGTTATTAAAGGAATTATAAAAGGTTTTATGATGTTTTTTTATTTGTTTTTAGGTGAAAATGAATTTAAAAAATAGCCAAAAAAATCCTCTTTTGTAATTTTCCAATCACTGATAATTAAAATTCAAGTCTCATCATACATATATCTCGTGTTTTTTTTTATAAAAAAAATAGAAGTTTTGCTTAAAAGAAGATGGACATAAATGATCAATAATTGTTTGTGTATGTAAGTGGTTAAAGTGTTGGACTCTAAGTTAGTATTTAGTATGCAAGATTCAATGAGCTAAACATTATAATTTTTTTATGAAGCTGTTTGGTATACCTTTAAACAGTACAAAAATAATCTTACCCAATATTATTTTAGTAGAGAAATTTTTATCTCACTAAAAAGGATAAGAAAAGCTTCTCCAATTCCCTGCTCAAGGGTTAGCCCGGGTTGATCCTGATCAATATAAAAATAAAATTAATTATTATCATAATTTTAAAAAACATGATTTGGGAGTGGGCCTAGGGAAAGGCTTAGATCACGAGTCGGGTTGACCATTGACCTGAATCAACGTAAGGATAAAAGTGATTATTATCATAATTTTTAAACTCAACTCAGGAGTCAACCCAAGACCAGGCATAAGTTACAAGTCAGGTTGACCTTTGACCCGTATCAATGTAAGGATAAAATTGATTATTATCATAGTTTTAAAACCTAACTTAGTGGTCGACTCGAGACTAAGCCTATGTCAAGGGTCGGGTTGACCATTGACTCTAGTCAATATAAGAATACAAATGATTATTAACATAGTTTTAAAATCTAACTGGAGGGTCGACCCAGAGCAAGGCTTAGGTCACGAGTATGGACGATCAACTTAGGTTAACATGAAAAAATATAAAAATAAAAATGATTATTAACTTTGACGTGGGGCAAGCCTTGGTTACGAGTTGAGAGGGTCAACCCAAGTTTATCTAGGTTAAGGTAAAGATAAAAGTGATTATTATCATATTTTTATAAATAAACTTGGGGGCTAACCCAAGGCAAGACTTGGGTCGCATGTCAAGAGGGTCAATTAGAATTGAGCTAGGCCAATATATAGATAAAAGTGGTTATTGTCATAGTTTTAAAACCTGATTTAAGAGTTGACCCGAGACAAGACTTAGGTTACAGGTCTAGAAGATCAACTTGAGTTGACCCAAATTAAAAAAAATAATCATAGCAACCTTATTTTTTTAAAAAAAAAAAACTTCAATGGATTTGTTAACATGTTTTTATCTCGGGATGATTGGGTCACAAGTCGACCCGAGTTTTTAATCGGGTCGTCTCAAGTCAATTCTTTCTCTATTATTTTTAAACTCATACCATTCCTGGTGCAAGTCCCAGGTTGGCGAATCTCATTTTGTGTCTACTAAAAATAAAATAAGACAAATTATTTACTCCAATCCAAAATATACCAAACACAAGGCAATTATTTCTCTAGTCTAATCCTATCTAATCCATTTTAATCATTTCAGTCCAATCCAATTAAATATTATTTGAAATACCAAACATTACCTAAAACTATTTATTTTTTTATTGTAGAGTTTGAGGATGTGTTCACATTTTTTTCCCCACATGTTCCATTTGTTAACTGTTTTTCTTAGTATTACCATACAATATGGCAGTAAAAGTGGCACAATTTTTAATTACACCTATTCTTTTTTTAGGAAACATTTGTGGTTCTTTTTTTTTTCTTCAAGGTTCATTAGTTCTTTTTTTTTCCACATGGCCCATTTTTAAAATTTTCTTTACAGTTATATTATCATATAACTTGATAATAAAATAGAATTTATAATTACTAAAACATATTCAGGTGTACATGCCTGGACTATATAGTTTTTAAAGGGTGACACACTAGTAAATTTTAAAAAATAAGTCAATAAAAAAAAGTTAATATTAAAAGATAAAATTAAAAAAAGTCACTCTAGACATGTTTAATTAGTTTTTAATTACGATTCTTAATTATTTTTGGTTTATTTTTTTTTGTAGGTTAATCACAATCTCCAAAAAATATCCTGAAAATTAGTTGGTGCTTTATTTTGTGCATCTATTTTTGTTGTAGTATAATTATATAAAAAATAATTTTTAAAAAATAAAGTTATGAGACCCAATTAACTGCATGACTCGGGTCACAAGTTTAATAGGTTAAACTATGAAACCCAAGTTGATCTAACATATTATCGTCTCAATATTTTTTTAAAATACCATCTTAGAATAATTTTTTAAATCAAATCATATTTTTACCAATAATTTAGGTTTAATAACATTATCAAAGAATTTTATACAGCGTAGCATAGGGATGCAACCTAGTTAGAAAAAAAAAAACCTAAATCTCTTAGAAAAGTTATTATTCATCAAGACTCATATTACTATTTATTATAATAGTGTGATAATAAAATTTTCGTTCGATAAAAGAAACCTTTGAACCAGGCATTGATGATAAGATTATATTTTTACCATGAAACAATTATCTTTCATAAATTGTACGAGGTTAGATCAGAGATTTTTTTTATATATATATAGTAAAATTACTAATTTAATTCTAAAATAAATAATCTAATGTGGGACATTTTTATATTTTCAAGTGTTTTAGAATATTGTAATGCTCTCTGTTATTAAACCCGGCCCGGCCTGGTGGGTCGACCCGGTGGCTGGACCGGTCCGAATTTAATAAAAGACTGGCCGTGGCAACAACCCGGCCAAACCCGGGCGAACCCGGACGAGACCCGATTTTTTTTCTTCAAATGTGGGATTTGAAACCCATTGGTATATATACTCTATGTTCCCAAGAAAAAAGTCATGTTTTTTCAATGTGGGATAAAAAACCTTTTGGTTTAAATACTTCAACTTAAAAGGATAACATGATATCTTTTCAATGTGGGATTTGAAGCTCTTTCATATATGTACTCTATGTTCCCACGAAAAAAGTTATGTTTTTTCGATGTGGGATTTGAAACCCATTAGTATATATACTCTATGTTCCCAAGAAAAAAATCATGTTTTTTCAATGTGGGATAAAAAACATTTTGGTTTAAATACTTCAACTTAAAAGGATAACATAATATCTTTTCAATGTGGGATTTGAAGCCCTTTCATATATATACTCTATGTTCCCATGAAAAAAGTTATGTTTTTTCGATGTGGGATTTGAAACCCATTAGTATATATACTCTATGTTTTCAAGAAAAAAATCATGTTTTTTCAATGTGGGATAAAAAACATTTTGGTTTAAATACTTCAACTTAAAAGGATAACATAGTATCTTTTCAATGTGGGATTTGAAGCCCTTTCATATATATACTCTATGTTCCCATGAAAAAAGTTATGTTTTTTCGATGTGGGATTTGAAACCCATTAGTATATATACTCTATGTTCCCAAGAAAAAAATCATGTTTTTTCAATGTGGGATAAAAAACCTTTTGGTTTAAATACTTCAACTTAAAAGGATAACATGATATCTTTTCAGTGTGGGATTTGAAGCTCTTTTATATCCATGAAAAAAGTTATGTTTTTTCGATGTGGGATTTGAAACCCATTAGTATATATACTCTATGTTCCCAAGAAAAAAATCATGTTTTTTCAATGTGGGATAAAAAACCTTTTGGTTTAAATACTTCAACTTAAAAGGATAACATAGTATCTTTTCAATGTGGGATATTTTTTCAATGTGGGATTTGAAACCTATTAGTATATATACTCTATGTTTTCAAGGAAAAAGTTATGTTTTTTCAATATGGGATAAAATACTTTTTTAGTTTAAATACTTTAACTTAAAAGCTTAACATAATATCTTTTTAATTTGGGATAAAAAACTTTTTAAAATATTCTTTTAAACTTCATAATATGTATAATCTATATTTACATGGATTTTTTCATATGAAATATTAAAATTTTAATTTTTTTTAAATTTTTTCAGGTTGACCCATAAAATCCGGGACCCGACTTCTTGACCAAGTTAATCCCGGACCGGGTTTAATAACTATGCTAATAGAGGCAAATGTTAGCAACTCACGGATATTTTCTTACTGTTCAAACAAAATTAAACTGAATTGTGGCGTAATGCGGGCCCTAGCTAGTATACTCTAATTTTTACGACTTTTGAAACCAGCATCTCAGTTTAGCTTTTGTCTTCTAACAATTCATAGCAGTTACTTTAATCTAATGACTAAAATCACGTTAGATCACCTAAAAGGACACCTATAATAAGATATTTTTTATTTCAAAATTTTGAGAGCCGCTCCCTATTTTTAGCATACGTGGCTCACTTCAATCATAATTAATAATATTTTTAGTATTATTAAATTTATTTTGTCGAAACCCTTTTAATATTACTAAAAATATCATAATTAAAGCTTCAAGAATGTCTCGGAGATCTTATTTATTCATTCTTTCCTTTCCTTTTCTCTTTCCTTGGAATTTATATCTCCTTATTTTGACCACTTGATTAAAATGCCCCATTTTTCAATTGTGATATTTTACCGAACTATATTATTTTTTTAAAAAAATTATATGTGCTATTTTGTCCTTTTTTTTAATGTGCTGATTTTAAAAAAATCATAATTATTAACAGAATTCTAAAACGCATGGATTTTCTACTATACATGAATGCACTGTGAACTGAGACACAATTCACTGTGGACTTACTGTGCATGCATGCACTGTGAATCAATAGACAATTAACTGTGGACTTGCACAATTGCTTCGCTATATATTGAGAAAACACTGTAGAAACTGTTCTTGTGTTTTTAGTCAACAATTGCGGCTGGGGGCATGGCCTTCTCTGCCATAAGTCGCTGGATTTGGCTTTGGTAGCCAGACCCAGCGCTATTGGGTTTGGTTGACAATCCAGACCCAAAACACTTCCAAAATGTGTCAATTCCCAGCCAGACCCAACATACATTATATCGCCTGTGGAGGGGCGTTGTCTTTGCTGTTTGTATGTCAGATAGGGTTGCTGGGTCGTTGCAGCAGCCAAGACCTAATGACGTTGGGTCTTGCTGGCACCATTAGAGTTGGGTCTTGCCCCAGCAGGACCCAAGACTGTAATTGGGTCATTGCAGCAGGACCCAATAGCTTTGGGTCCTGCTGGACCATTAGAGTTGGGTCCTACCCCAGCAGGACCCAAGATTGTAATGTTTTTTTCCTTTTTCATACGGGAATGACCGTCTAGCCAAACCCAGCAGCCATACCCAATTAAATTTCTTGGTCGTTGTCTTCTCAAAATAAATTGTTTACACTGTGAACACGCACACGCACTCTTTCCCTTTGTTGACAAGGAATTAAAGTTAATCAATGCAAGTAAGTGCTAATATCACTGACATCGGCATAAGAATATTGTAAAAAAAAACAATTTATTTTCTTTGGTGGACGGATTGGGAATTCATGTTATCATGTACATGAGAATTCAATCTCTCATGCCTCTCTATGCCTCTGCATAATACCTCATCAAATTATAAACTTCAACTCTGAATTAAATGCAAAAAATTAGTGTTCTGCTTTTCAATAAAACTACGTATAAAGAAAACTGAGCAAAATTCAAGTACAAAAGAGAGTTGTAGTGAAGAGAAAAGGAGAATCATAAATCTGAGAAACTAAATAAAGATGCAGACAAAAGAATGAAAATTTTTATTATTATTGACTTGGGTGTGACATCCCTTTCCAGACCCAAGAAATTAGGGCTCGAAAGGTGCACCTAACCTATAGTTTTAAAAATACTTTGAAAAAAAATTGAAATTTTTTAATTTTGTTCTCTAATATTGTCATATTAAAATTGTTGGAGCCCTCAATAAATTTTTGATTCACATCATATACTTTATAAATTTTTAGTATTATATAAGAGATTTTATTTTGGGTAATAGAAGATATTTTAATTTTATAACATTAGTAGAGGAGATTCAAAGTTTTATCAATGTTTTATTGTCTTTAGATTTTTTGTGCGGTACTTTTGAATTATATATATATATATATTATGAAATACATAAATAAAAGACCCAATTAGGTGTTGGGTCCTACGCTGCAAGACCCACAATAGCTTTGGGTCCTGCAGGGTGGAGGACCCAATTGGGTGTTAGGTCCTGCCGGGTGCAGGACCCAAAATCCCTCTAGATCCTGCAGGGTGCAAACCCAGGTGGGTGTTGGGTCCTGACGGTGCATGATCCAAGTATGTGTTGGGTACTGTCGGTGCAAGACCCAATTGCGTGTTGGGTCCTAACATGTGCAAGACCAAAAATCGCATTGGGTCCTGCCGGTGTAGGACCCAATTGGGTGTTGGGTCCTGCACAGTGCAGAACCCATAGTGATTTTGGGTCTTGCACTCGACATTAATAAGATAAATTCCATGGGTAAGGATTATATTAGTTGGTCGCGGGTAATTGAATCCGAGTTTATAATTTCAAAGGGTACTGAGAATTTAGTTGAATCTTCATCTTCTTCTTCCTTTTCAGAGCTTATCATTATTTTTATTTTGATTTTCAATGTTAGGAGAAGTAGATTAGTCTCCATACAAATAAAAAGGATAAACTATATAGAATTTCCTTCAACTATTGAGAATCAGGTGTATTTATAAAACTATATTTATTAAATAGAAAAACAAGTTTGAGTAATAATAATAAAAAGACTAAATTACCCAAATAATTATTCTATATTAAACATAAGTTGTTGAACAAAACTCTAAAGTGAAAATCCAATATTAGTGTTAGTTACATATTATAGTGCTACTGTTTTTTTATTTTTTAAATTGTTTTTTGAAATAATTTTAAATTTGTTATTGAAATTCAAGATATTCTTATTTGTATTATCAATATTGTTATTTTTATGATAATTAATGTTATTGAAATTAAAAATATTATTATTTGTATTTTAAATATTATTATTATTATTATTATTATTATTATTATAATTCTCTTGGGTCTGGCGGCAGGACCCAATGCTCTTGGGTCCTGCGTCCAGACCCAATGCCCTTGGGTCCGCGGCATGATCCAAGGCTAATAGGTCCTGGATCAGGACCTAAGAGAATTGAGTTTGACGTCAGTACCCAATTCTCTTAGGTTCGGCGGCAGGACCCAATGCTAATGGGTCCTGCTTCAGGACCTAAGAGAATTGGGTCTGCGACAGGACCCAAGGCTGATGGGCTCCTGCCTTAGTGCTGGGTACACCCCTGCGCACACCTGGCGCTTAGGGTGCCTGCTTGTGGGCTGAGAACACCCTAGTGCACACATGGCGCTTGTGCTGCCTACATGTGTGTTGGGCACACCCTAGCGCACACGTGGCGCTTGGGCTGCATCAAGACCCAACTATCCTTAGGTCCCGCATGCTGTAGATCCTGAAAATAGCCTTGGGTCATTCGCTGTGCAAGACCCAAAATAGACTTGGGTCCTACTTGTGCAGGATCCAAATAGCCTTGGGTCCTGCCATGTCAGGACCCAACTTTTTTATGAAAATAAAAGGTGAGCCCGTGGCTTAGCGCGGGCCACCTAACTATTACATGTCTGTCCATTGAAAATTATGATTCAGGGTTGCTTTTCCATTCTAATTCCTGAAGCTAGAATCCAAGCCACCAACCCAATTTACGAACCAAGTGTGCTTCCTCAAGTAGAGACCACCGTAGGCCCAAATTTAACTCATCCCGAGCTCAATTCATCACTTACCCAATGAGAATGTAAATATTGTGAATTTGTTTTTGTAAAATTAGCAGAGTAAATCTAAAAAGTTGATAAATTAATATAGATTCAAAAAGATTTGATGAAATGGCACAGTTTGACTATATTACGCTTTAAAAGCATGACATGGTCAAACTCTAATCTTCTACTTAAACCGGTTGACCAGTTGGATCCAATTATATTAACTGGTCGACCGATTCATACAAAAAACTATAATTTTATGAAGTTTTTCTTCCAAATATATTTTATGAGTCAAAATATACCTCTTTGTCAAACTTATTGAATAAAAAATAGACTTCAATTAAAATCTCAAAAAGTTGTTGTTCACACAGTAGTGAGTGATTCTGAGCAATCAAGTATGAGTTTGCCGTAACTAAATAAGGATCTGCCCCCAAACAGATTATGTGGATAGCCTAGCAGATGAATTTATGAATTAGTGAGATAAGTCTATACCCAAAAAGAGATCTGGTCGCGCCAGACTAGAATAACAGTTTAAAAGGGTCATAACTTATGATCCGACCGTTGGATCGCATTTAAATTTTTACAGAAGTTTTCAGAGGTAAAAATTGCGTCGACACGAACTGTCGGATCTTTGGATATCAAAATCTCACTAAGGCCCCTCAGTTTTGAGATTTTCCTTGTTATTTTTGGAATTGATCGACCAGTTTAACTACCATTACGAATCGGTCGACTCATTGAGTTAGAAATGACATAGTTTAACCATGTTGTGTTTTAAAAGCATGACATGGTAAAACTCTGCTATATCACAAATTTTTTTTCAACCTATATAAATTCATCTTTTTAAAAAAGAATTTGCGTTCCAGTTTCCCAATTTATCCAAATATTGTTGATCACACGCACAGCTCTATTGTGATTATCCTTTCGTTTTCTGTTATTTTCCCCTCATAATTGGACCGAAACTTGATGTATCACTATGTTCTGCTTAAGCTAGACGAAGGTGGTGGTGGGCAATATGATTCAACCATATATTTACAAAATTTTGAATTGTTTTTAGTTTTATTTTTTATATATATTTTTAGATTATTTTGATATGCTAATATTAAAAAATAAAAACATTATTTTAATAAATTGTCAAATAAAAAACATTTTTAAAAGAAATCTTTTATCACTTTCTTAAACAAATGCAAAAAGAAAATTGTATGATAGCGGACAAATCTCATGGTCATTATGTGAGTTGATTTTTTTTTAAAAAAAAAGAAAAGAAACCCAGAGATAGAGAATTATATTAAAAAAAATATCAACCTAAGTAACTTTACTAATTAGATTCTGATTGCAATAATTTTTTAAAATTGATTTAAGATATTTTTTAATTTTTTTTCTTAAAAAAATCATAAAAATGTTTAGTGACTTTGAACTAATTAGATTCTGATTGCAATAAGTTTTTAAAATTGATTTAAATTATTTTTAATTTTTGTCAGAATTACTTTTTGACTTAAATAAAAATGATGTTACAAAACCGAGTCAAAAAATCTTTTTTTATTTATCAAAATTTAAAATTAAAATTTTAATTTTTGAATTTTAAATTACATTATCTACTTTATAAAAATTGAGTTATTTTTATTCAAACATACTTCTAACTTATTTTATTTGAATTATGATTAAAATAATGTTTTATAATTTATATCAAATGAACTCTTACAGCTTGTTTAGAACTAGTTAAATTTGAATTTTATTTATAAATAAGTTAAACTCATATGTTTAAAAGATATGGAATTTAATTTAATTTATTTTCTATATTACCCTCATTACATTCATCTTATTTATTTGAATATCTTTTTTTAAAAAGATAGGTAGATTAGTATTTAAAAAAAAAATTAATTTTAATATTTTTTTTTGAAATTGTAAATTAAAGGGGTTAATCTCTATTTTACTTTTATATAATTTTCAGAGATTGGATTTTTTTTAGAATTCAATTATTGAAACTTAAAATAGTTTCAAACATAAGATTTTATTAAAAGTTTGTATTAAATTCAATTCAATTCAATTGAAAGATTTCAAATATGGTGGTAAGTATTTTATTTTAAAAAATATATCTACATTTTCATAATTTATATGAGAATAAAAAAAAGGTAGAATAAATAGAATCCCGTGACTACTGAAATCACGCTCTTTAAAGGGAGGTCAACTAAGGATTTCTAATGTTGGTGAGAGTTTTCAAATGTGAATCGAATTTATTTTTTCCCGGATGCTGTCTAGTAACTTGACTTGGTGGTACCCACAAAATTGGTGTATTAGGAGAGAAGGATTTCTTATATGAAAAAAAACCTCATCGGCCTCTTTGTAATTGACCACTGCGTCAGAAGCAATCAACCATAGAGGAAATATGTTCATAGCATGTTTCCTTTTACCCTCAAGGTAGCCATTTTTGACCTGCAAATGTTCAGGCACTACATGGGGAAACCAGTTGAACAACCATAGTGTTCAAGCGAGCAAATTATACATTTAGTAGAACACTCCATGAACACAAAGACTTCGTACAAATATAGAACAAACTTAATATTTTTGTTTTCAGTGCTCTTGATTATTCTTGGAACTTGATTCTTTTTGTGAAGTTCCCATTAATCCGTAAACTGAAGAGAAGATATGATAAAGACAACAGGGAATCAATCAGACATGTCAAGCCACAATTTTACTCTTAACACCACTTTATTACAGACCTCGCATTTGATCTCCTCAGTTTCTTAATTCCATTATTGAACAGTCACTACAGGCGTATTTCATTCTAGAATTAAAAAGTTAAATTACAGTAAGAAAGTGCTGCGGTGCACAAAGTAACGAGCTTGATGGTGTTCCTTCTCAGCAATTCTGTGACATATATATATATAGCCAACCACTTTTGTAACAAGGAGTTGGATTTCTCAGGGCCTTCCAAACTGTTACTAAAATCAGCACTAAAGTGAAAGGTTCAGGTCTAAGCTTGCTTTATTCTCATCATTCTTCACAGCTTCCTTTCTTTGAGAAGAATCCACCAAGCTGGTCGACACAGCTGCAGCTGGGATCAGGTCTTTTAACTTCTCAGTCTCTGCCATGAAGTCTTCACGTTGAAATAAGGGCTTCCAGACAGTAACCTGCTTCATCTCTTCCTCTAGTTTTCTCTTCTTGTTCTTGCCATCTATCTCCGGTTTCAATGCGGGATCTGAGACATTCATTAGTCGATCACGAGCCTCGCGAATGCCTTTGATGAGCGCAAAGAATCTCTCTATTTTTTCTTCTTCATTCTCTTCATCAAGATCGTCACTGAAAAGTTTTCTCTTCTTGCTTGCACCATCCATGATGATGTTGGTTGTTGGATGCAGAGGCAAGCCAGGAAGCAGGCAGTCACAAGCAGAGGAAATGCACTTTGTAGGTTGCTTCTCCGATGCTTCTGGTAGACCCATACTTGTAGTCTTGTGCACAAGGTCAGGGTCAAGCATGTACAGTGCTTTTTCACTTTCCATCGATTGGTTTTTGATCCAATTTTCGTTGGACCTAAGCATCCCTCTTTTTCTATGTCAGTGCCATATGGATGATGCTATTGCTGTCACTATTAAAAAACAGAAAAGAAACAATGTCGTTTTGCTAGATATAATCTTTTACTGTTCAACTCCATTGCGAAATGCCGCCCTCCTTTGAGTATATTATAGTGTTATTTAACCTGTGGATGTTGTTTGTATTTCTGCTTCTGTTTCTTTCTTCCTTTTCTCCCTTTCTTTCGTTTCTGAGGTTTCTTCTTTCAGTTTTTTAGTAAAAATAGTTGACGATATTCTGCCTTGAGAGTAGACACAATTAATAAATAATAGAAGACTAAAGGTACTTAAATGTATTTTTTTCATTCTGAGAGAATTATTTTGTTGTATATTAAAATCAATTCAACTTATTTAATGAATAAAATGTGACTAACTGATGAAGAAAACTACTCATTACAAAAGACATTTTGTTATCTTGACAAAACATATAAATGTTGACTAATCTGACTAATATTGAACTTAATATAATAAATTAGTTAAATAATTGAAAAATAAGACATTGAATGCTGATATCACACATTGAACCGTGAGTCATATATTATTTTTTTTCAAAAAAATGGATATATAGGTTTTTTAAACGGGTTTTCTTACTTAAACAAAATTTTAAGCGTAAATAAAAAAAAGTTTATGCAAGCATTTAATTAAATAAATTGAGAATCTTTTATTTAAATAAATGAAGAAAAATCATTAACCATAACTAACAACAAAACTAGAAAAATCAGGAGATAAATATAAATCAAGATATTTGATCTCATAACATGGAATATTTATTGGATGTCTTTCCTGAATTTGTTTATTAAAATTAATATTTTATTCAATTAAACAATAATAGAAATAGACACATACATGAGATTTATTAAATAAAAGAAAAAAAATGCAAGGCTACACATATTAGAAATATTATCTAAAAATATTTTTTTTATTTTTAAAAATAAGTTTTATCTATATAAAAAATATAAAAAAATTATAGATAAATCAGAACAATATCTTAAAAAAATTAAATAAGAAAACCTATTAAATGAAGGTATTAAAAAAAAAACTCTATTAAAAGAAGGCTAAATAAGAAAAATAAAAAAAATCATAGATGAAGGATATTAATCAAAACATAAATTAAAAAAAAAGACCTCTTAAATAAAGACATCAATTAAGATAAAAACCAAAATTGGAATGAGTTGGTTTTTCAAGAAATAAGAAAAACAAATGAATCAGGTTATAGCTCTGATTGAGTTTAATCAGTTGATTTTATTTTAATTAGATGATAAAAAAGGTAACAATAGTAAATGAACATTTTTTTCAAATCATGATAAGTTGAAAAAAAACTTTGAAAATAAAAAAAATGGATAAAAAAAGGATAAAAAAATCAACTCGAGTCAACCTAAGGTAGCGTAATAGACATGTAACTTAGGTAATAGAGGCAAGTTAACCCATGTTAATCCACAAAAACCATGGTCCAGGTCATATGATTAGAATAATCCGATAAAAAGAAAATGAAGAAAACCATAAAACCAATTTTTTTTTTCAAAATAATAGGGCTAAATCGAAAAGAAAATCTTTTTTTCAAAATAATAGGGTTAAATCGAAAAGAAAAATAACTTTAACAAAAAAAAAGAATAAAAACCAAATTGGAAAAAATAATACACCATAAACTCGAATTGAATGATGAAATTGAAAACCAATAAAACTTTTACAAAATACTAGGAAAACAAATTAGAAATCAAAAGAATAAGAATCGAATTGGAAAAAAATAATATATGGAAAATTGCAATTGGATGAAAAAATTAAAAACAAATAAAACTTTAATAAAAGGGCCAAGAACATAAACTAGAAATCAAATGAATAAGGACTGAAAGTGAAATACAAAAAATAAAAAAGGTCATCCTATAATTTCTTAGGGAGGAAAGAGAAAAGAAGAAAAAAAAGAAATCATGCCGACAACAAAGCGTGTCACCTCCGCTGACACGCGCGGCACTAGGAGGAAGAGGACGCAGTAATGCTTCAAACAACATGATCTAGAGGCATTACGTGGTACTAGTGCCTCACGCGCACTAACAACTTTTTAAATTTAATATTAGTTAATCATCCTAAAAAACCAAATTACCCTCAATGATTTGAAATTACCAAAAAACTTATGTGAAAGGATCAAAAAACCTTTAGACTAATGGCTGATATTTTCTTGATTCCAAGGATAAAGATGCGTTTTAATGTATTTAAAAAAATAAAAAGACAATAATACCATTGGTCATCAATTTTTTTAAAAAAAATTTGGGGTAATTTATTTATTTTACTATTTTGAAAAGATGCATATACCCCTGTACAATCCTTTAATGACCAATAAGCCATGAGAAAATACTAAATTACCCCTAAATCCAAGATATCTCATTTTTTTAAAGGAAAAAAGTAATTTCATTATAGCAATGAATAATTTTTTTGTGTTTGAGTGTATAGTATTTTTGCTACACTTTTTAGAGTTTTTGTAACAAGAAAATTAGTTGTGCCATATTGTGGGTAGGATTTCAAGTTATGTTTTAATGTAAGAGAAGAATATGTTCATATTATGAATACATTTTTTTGCATCATGAGAAACTTGAATTGAAAATAAAAAATTTGATGCATGTGTTTAATTAAATAAAGTGAAAATTATATGAAATAATCAATCATAAAAAGATTTATTAACACTAACTAAAGACTAAAGCGGGAAACTGAAAGGTATTTTGGTTTCGTGACATAAGATATTCTTCAACTAATTCTTTTATTTAATTATATAGAAATAAAAATAGATTTTTCATTACAAATGCAATAGTTTAAATTTTGTAAAGAAAAACCTTATCAATGTATCTTTCTTAACAAAAAAAAAATTATTTCTATAACTATCTTGTTTATTGCGTAGAAACTATAAACAATTAAAATCAAGATTTAAAAAAATTCTAATGATATGAAATAATTTTCATATCATTATTTTTAAAAGATCATTTTCAAAAACAATTCAATAAAAAATGTGAAAAGAAAAAAACAACGGGATTAAAAAATAAAGGGTCAAGCACACATGGCTGGATATGCATGCCTAGCCTATATAAACTTTGTTCACCCCATCTGATTTCTTTAAAATGTGATGGACTTTGTGTTGCCTAATTGGGTAGTCAATGCATCATCTTTTTTTCATCTTTTCTAGTCATTAGAGATGGCTTTGGTGATCGGAAGATAAGAGTCCAGCTTTTTGAACCCTAAAAATCTGAATTCCAACCACTTTTACCTTAAAACATGAGATTAAAACATCTCATAAATCTCTATAATCTCATTTCTAACAGCGAAACACGTTCTAATCAATCTAAAATTTTAAAATCAAATCAAATAAAAAAACCTTCCCAATCTCTTATTTATTTTCTCCAACATTAAAGGCGAAAATCATATCTATTAAGTTTCATTTAACAAAAATAAATTTATAAACACTAAAATTATAATTATTGGTGGTCAAAATATGACCACTTGAAAGCGATTTATCCTCAAACTTTTTTAATAATCTTCTCTCGCCTCCCTCGAGACCAAGAGACTAGAACACAAATGAAGTTCGGGATAAAAACAAACATTTTAAGTATAGAAGGGGCCAAATTAGAAAAATATTTAATTGAGGGACAATAATCTAGATTTACATGCATTTTAAATAGTAAAAATGAGAAAAGGCTGCCAATTAATGGAAATATGGAATTTGGTTCTTATTTGATTTAATTATCTTCTGCAATAATTTATTATTTTCCCATGCAAAATCAACATGTCATTAAATATGATTAAATCTTGAACAATTTCATATACTTAGGCAAGCACAAACATGTAATCTAAAAAGAACAAAAAATCTAGGACAATAAAAATAAAACTTTTGAGCACAAAAATGAAAGGAACTGTAGCTTTAAGATAAAAAAATCAACTAAAAAAATTACGAATGAAGAAGGAAATATTCCAATGCCACAATACTTATGAATAAGAAAATGTTAGAGGATGAATAATGATTTTATAATAAAACAACAATTTTTTTTTTTGTTAACTAGTTTGTTGTCCGTGTGATACCGCAGAGAATATTTTTGTAATGTTATTAAACCTAGTCTAACCCGATGGGTCAACCTAATGACTTTCCTACCTAGCCCGTGCTTATGCCAGGTTTCAAACTAATTTGAATGAGAATTGATCCAATATGATTTAGTTTACCTGACGGTCAACTAGCAACTCAATCAATCTAATAAAACACGATTTCACTTAAAAAACTCAAAATAACTTTTTTTAACTTTTATTTTAAAAATAATTATTGAAATAATAATATTTTGGATTGACTTGAGTTATCTTGCTCAACCTATAACTCAGATTATGAGTCCAATTGGTTTAACACCTTTATTTTTATATCTACTTTTAATTTAATTATACAAATATTCCCATGAAAGACAATGAATAAAACTATGGAGGAGAAATGCTATGTTCTTCGTCAGGTCATTTTTTTTATTTATTAATGTGGCTTTTTTACAACAAAATGTTTTTTTATTAGCATCATATTTTAGTGAATAAAAACTAATAACAATCAGAACAAAAATATTTGTAAAAATTATAATGATTTGAACTAAAAAGAAAGAAAAAAAAGCATATTTTTAATAAAACAAATTCTTATATTCTTCTTTGTTAATTTCTTTTTTATTTTGGAAAAAAAATTATAAGAATTTTTGCTTTTTAAGTAAAACTTGTTAGGATTGTGAAAGCAAGTTCAATTAAAAAATAATAATCATGAATCGATGTTCTTACACACCTATATGAAAAACGTTTAAGAATAATATATTTTATAAAAATATAAAAAACAATCATGATAAAAATAAAAAAAATATATTTTATTATCATTAAATATAAATGGGAATATTATTTTAAAAATTCTACATATTAAGCCAATACATAATTATTCATAAAACAATCCATAATAGCATCATAAAAAAAATTGTTATCTTCTTAAAAACAATAACATAATTAGATAAACACTTAAATATCATTCTAATAAATTGATTTAAAAAGATATTTTTTTCAATTGTTTAAAAGGAATATCTAGATAAAGGCTAGCCATGCATTGGTATAGAAGGCCAGGTCCATTCATCTGGTTGGTTTAATTGTTTTTAACGGGTGAATGATCACTTGCCCATTATTTTTTTAATCAAACAAATTGTTGCGTGATTAGACGCATCGTCTTCTAGCTGACTTTCTAGCCATTTTCGTTAACTAGATAGTCGGAGTCCAAGTCTTTGAACTTAAAAAACCTATTTTAACCATTTTTCACTTATAAAGACACAAAAACAAACACTCTAATAACCTAAATTTTATTTTGCAAAATATCAAGGAATTTTTTTTGACATTGAAAAAACAACATAATAAGCTGAAGTGAGGCTTTAAATAATATCAACATTAAAGGATAAAATTAAAAAAAAAAATTTAGTTAAAATAAATAATTTTGCAAGCATTAGGAAAAAAAAGGGGGGGCTAGAATCACACGTGGTAGCATTCCACGATGTAACCGAGTCTGACACCACATTGAAAGAAACTATATTTTATTTATTTTAGTTTATTTTGTAATTAATGTTTTATTATTGTGCAAGACTATAATGGAGGGTTGAAACTTCATGAACAATCTAGTAAAATTATCTTACCGAATTCTTAGAAAGAAATTATTCGAGATTTGTTTTAATCTCTTTTTCCATTTAAAGATTTTCCAACGCAAATTTAAAAGTAAATATTACATAAAGTTTACGTATCAACATAGAATAAATAAAAAAACTTTAGTGATTTATGATCAAGAAAATATTATCAGTCATTTATTTATTTTAAAAGGTTTGGATTGATTGAATATGATATATCATGTTCTTTAAAACATAAGAAGATTTCAATCCGCTGCAAGGAAATTATGTTAATTTGAAGAGGCTCTCTCTCTCTCTCTCTCTCTAAAGGGAATTCAAAATATCAGTGGAATTTTCTTAATATTTCTGTCTGTTCCTGCAGAGCACTACGTAAGCAACAAGCACTACGTAAGCAATAAGCAAGAAAAAATATCTAGGTGGTGGTACAATGATAATAGCTTGAGATCAAGAGGTTTGTTTTCTTTGTAGTCTCAGGTTCGAGCCTTGTGGTTGCTCATATGATGGCCACTAGAGGCTTTCATGGTCGTTAACTTCAGGACCCGTGGGATTAGTCGAGGTGCGCGCAAGCTGGCCTGGACATCCACGTTAAACCAAAAAAAAGAAGAAGAAAAGAACACGCTTCAGAATTACACAAACTGGTATGTGCGCGTAGACAGGAAGATGCCAGAGCACGTTCGGAGACTATTCCAATCCTACAAAGAAAGTCCCCTGTCCGTTTATGTCTGCCTGGAGAACTTGTTAGTAGCTTTATTCCTCTTCTGATCAACCACCAGTTTGGCCAAAAATTCTCATCTAACAAGGGATCCTGCAGCTCACACCCCATCATTTAAATATTCAAGCACATCAAGTCACAGCACAAGAAGTCAGTACAGATGCATGTGTTCACTGCAATATCGCCACTTGAGCAGATGCTCGAAGGCAAAATGTTTTCAAGCAACACTTGAGGAACTTGCATCAAGCTTATGCCTCAAGGATGGCAGGATGCGCTGGAGTTCATCCAGCAATCATGCATATCATCACACAAGATGATCATGCCCATCATAGTTGAGAGAGTATGGCTAATGATGATTCTTTTAAGAAAGGTGAGAAGATAAATGTCAGGGCATAAGAATGTCAATTGCATAGAGGATGCAGGGTGATGGAAACTCAACCAAATTTGTTTTTGCTGTTCTAAAAATAAATAAAGAAAAATTTAGAAAGTAATTTCTAGAAAATCATTTTTCATAACACAAACGGGGGGCATGATGATTCAACAACAAATAAAGGAAGTAAGTCATGGCAGCACTTCAAATTAATGGTTCAAAGTTGCGTGCTGCGCCAAAATTAAGGTAATGGAAAACTGCATAAACCCGGGTATTCTTTGTGAAATTAAGAAGATATGCAATACTCATGAAAATGGGTTAGTTATAAGTTAAAAGTCAAAATCCTCAAGCATTAATAACTTGCCCTTAATTTCAAATCGATTATGGGGTAGAATGTTTTTAGTAAAAAACCGTCCTCCATCATAAAAACATCCTTCAACCAGAAGCTTTTTAGTAGGAAACTATCCCCGGCCACCATGAGAACGCCTAACACAACATTATTTGAGCATAGCCTTCTTAATAGGAAACTGTCTTTCACCATGAACATGTCTTTTACGATCTCTAACCATGATGATTCTACAACATGCATCAAAAGCCACTAAAAATCGTCAGGTTTTGAAACTAACCAATACACCTGGGAAGCGAATAGTAATGAAGTATGTTATAAGTTAAACCCTAACAAACCACAAAGTTTGTTACGAGTGAAAATCCTCAAAGTCCAAAAACACAATAACTAAATCTTTCTACAACATGCTTCCTGTCTGTTCATTTTGAATGATCTAATGTATCCGTTTGGCGATAGGCGGTGAAGGTGAAGGGGTTTGCATTAGGAGGGCTGTGTCAATGAAATCTTGAAAACTATCAGAGAAATACATATATATCAGAACTTGAGAGGGACTAAAGGATCCATAATTCAACAGCAGATTCAGTGGTGCAGCCTGTCCAGCTAATTAATAAAGATTGGTTTAGGGACTCCAGCAAAATCATTCCTTGAAGTGATTGAACAGAATACTGCTAGCTTCATGAGTGTGGGCTCCTGGACAGTTGTTTCCCTGGCTTAAACAAAAAACACGACACTTGACTCTGTTTCTCTCCTTCCTGGAACAACTATTATTGGCACTCTAGAGTCCAAACATGAAACATGTGGTGTACGAGAAAATTCAGAGACCAGAAACGAGAATGACGGGCACCGAATCTATCTACGTCATTGCATATGCAAAGTTGACGTATGCTTCTTCACACCATTCCATGCGCCTTTTCTTTTTTTCCTTTACCGACTTCATAAATTCTAAATTATTCTTGAAAAAAGATTCTGCAGGTGTAGAAAAGGCAGACACTAGAATAAAGGAGAGTTTATCAATGCATATCAAAACAGCATCCGGTAAAATTGACAGATGTTTGACTCGTCTTTTATTTTGAATTATGTTTTTAAATAAAATAATTATATATATAAGTATTTTGAACTTGTTTTTGTTATTAAAAAAGTTTTAAGTAAAAATAAAAAAATTTATACATACAATCATTGGAAACTATATGGGTTAATAAATAATAAAAAAAACATATATTGATTTTTTATGTGTAAAAATTGTATTTTATACTTTACATATTATTTTAAATCCAGCATAAATCCCTAAGATTTTTTTTATTTTTTAGCTATTTTCAAATTACTTTTTTAATTAGGTTTTAGAGTTTTGATTTGATTTGGTTTTAATTAGCTAAGTTAGTTTAACATCTATTTAAATTGTATATAAATTTAATTCACAAGTCGCATATTAATAAGTTATTTTAATTTAAAATTTTAAAGTTATTAAAAATAAAATTTATATTATTTATTAAGAGAGAGACTTGGTCCAACATTTATGTTTTAAAAAGTTTCAGTGGTCAAGTCGCCTAGTTTTGCGGATGATAATTGGTCTGGACCGGTGAATGATGGGCACATGCAAACTCCCGTGTAGAACATGTACACCACGGTCCGCCCCTAATCGTTTGATCAAGTGGATGCAAACTCATTAAAATTCTCAGTTTTAACTTTACCAGATTAGATTCTCCCAAAAAAAAACAGAGAGAGAGAGAGAGAGGCTAGATTGGTAATTACCTTCGAGCATACCGAGGGGATTCTTTTGGACTTTTCAGCACTCTTGATGATAAAACTGGGGAAAGACTTCGGCAGTGTTTGGGGACGCGGCTGCGGCTGCGGCTGCGTTCCTAAAAAATTTGAATTTTTTTTTCTTTTACTAAAACTGAGTGCGGTTTGTACTTTTTGGATCGTTTTGATGTGCTGATATCAAAAATGATTTTTAAAAAATGAAAAAACATCATTGGCATGCATTTCGGCACGAAAAGCTATTTGAAAAGCACCTGCAACCACACTGCCAAACACGCTCTTCGTTACATGTACCAAATTAACATTAACAACAAAAAACCTAAAAGATTAGATTGGTAGTACTGTTGACCATACCATATGTTTTGACTTGTTTTTGGAGGAATTATTATGGTATGATTCTCAATTTATTAATCTGATTTGATCTAATATATTATTGTCTAAATATTTATATAAAAAAATAATATTTTTAGTGTTTATTCAAGCTATCTTTTGATTTATTAAGTTGATTGGGTCATATTAAATTAATTTTGGTTTGATTTTTTTTTAATTAAAAAAACATTAATAATATTTAAAAATTTCTTTTTATATTAAAAAAGTAATTGCACTAACAACATAGCACGGGGTAAACTTTCTCCTTGTCATTTTTATTTTACAATAAAGAATGACTAGCACAGCTCATGAGGCCGACATAGGGTGATGGTGGGCTACTACATTAAAGTGAGTCCAAGACACGAAAAGATTAAAGGAGTGACCCAGAGAACTTTTCAAGAAAAAACGTCTGATAACAACAATAAAAACAGTATATAATGTCACTCATAAAGACTTCGAATCCCCCCGGTGTGGAGTTAATTTGCTGGAGCATTGTTCACAATGGGGCGATGCGATTGAACGGGTCAATTGATTGCTTTCCTTTCGGCTGTATAGTCGTTTTTTATCACTCAAAAATAAATAAACAAACCATCGAATACTTCTTTTCTCCATGACCGGAGGTATAAACCACCTCCATCCAAGCATCCATTGGTGAACATGTAATTAATCAAAATAACAAGGCCAAGGAGGTAGAATATAAAAACAAGGAGAAAGAAAGGGTAAGAGAACTATGCTAAAAGAGAATTTTGTAGCTTAAATAGGAAAAATGTCTCTTTCAGGGGAGAGAGGGCTAGTTGTTCTACTGTGATTTCTTGTGGGTCTTATATATAGTACTGTGCCGTAATATACCATCGCGCGCAGGTTAATTGTGGGCCAAAAAAAAAACTTACATGATATCTTGTTGTTTTGTTTATCCTATTTAGCAATTACACATTAAAAGTGTATTTACATGTGTAATGACCCGTATACAAAACTAACATATGAAATATATCACAATACTACTCAGGTCACACTTCAAATTAGGACTCCAGACACTTTGGTTGGTAGCCTATCACATGAGCCATCTTTCATTCTTACTTTGAGCATTTGAAAACAATTTATCAACTACTCATGAGCATAACTCGTGAATGATTAGACTAATAAGGGGGAAACTTAACAAGTTTTCAATATTTAGGCCCAACATCACATTGACATAACATGTGCACAAGTGTATGATAATTTAATGTTCATATCTCATATTGTTGCAAATATGCTGTGCCGCGATAATTATCCTCCCAGATCGGAATTATCATGAATGATGTGAGTGTAAAGAATAAGGAATTCTTGTCATTTATAAAAAAAAAAAAAAGGAATAAGAATTACCACCTAGTATTTTGATCACTAAAAAACCTAATGGTCTGCGAGAGCCTTGGTAAGGGGACTAGTTGTGTAAAGGGAAGATGTATCACTTTCAGTGCACCCCACCTATGGTAAGCTGCCATGTTATTTATTCTAAAGTCATGTTTTTATTCATTTGTTTATCTAAGTTTTGAGAAAAATCCTTCTTAGTAAGGAGATCTTTATCTTATCAGGTTAAAACCTAGTCGTTCTAAAGCCTAGAAAAGTCTGTCCAAGGTTTAAGAAAAGTCATTCTCAATAAGAAGATTCTTATCTTACCAGGTTAAAACCTAATCATTCTAAAGCTCAAGAAATAAAAAATATTTTATTTGAAATTTTGGTCAAATCCTAATGGATAATCACAAACTTGTTGTGATACCTATTAATTGATTTTTTTGTATTTTTCAAAATATGATGAAAATATAATTTTTATTTTTTGTATTAAATATGCATGAAAATTTTAGAATTTGGCCATATGCACATAAAATAAAACATATATTTTTTTGGAATCAAGAAATGTTTTAGAAATTTGGTTTAACCCGAAACAAACCCAGAACAAAGTAAATATCCAAAAACATATTCAAGTAAAAAAAGATACGAAAAACATAAAATTTCTTAACAAAAACATATCAACACACACACAAAATAAAGAGCACGATGAATGTTCTTCGTGAACCTAGAAAATGTAACTCTCATCATCGACCAAATATAACAAAACCAGGGGCACAAAGAGATTATAGATCATGCAAGGGTTAATAATCTAGCATTCATTCACTTCGATTATCACTAAGACATCATGACTTGACCAGTGGTGGTTTTAGTTTAAAACCAAAACTCAAAGGTTAAAATCATGAACAACATGTTATTAAGGCAAAAAAAAAAAAAAAACCTATATTACTGGCTAACGAGGTCATGCGAAGTGGTTAGTGCTAAGAAATGGATCAAAATTAGTCCAAATCATGTAGTTAAGGCAATGTTCTTCCTAATAACATTACCAAAAAAAAAAGCAGAAACCCAAAAAACTCAATATGACAACTATGCAACTAGACCAAAAAAAAATGCACTAAAAGCCTAGAGAACGTACTAACCTTAGCAACCAAAGCTTAAGCATATTGAAAACAACTTATTTTAACTATTAAAATAATAAGAATCAAAGAATAAAAAGCAGAATAACAAACATAGCCTATATCCTATAGAAGGCCAAAAACATATTCCAACACTATTTCATAGGGTTTTTTTTTTCACATTGTTAATCATAAACAAATATTCATTTGGCTTAAACAAACCCAACTAACCACTAATAATGGTCTAAGAACATCAAAAACAGAGAACAACCAAACCTTCAACATGTATTGCTATAAAGACTTCATTAACTACCTTGAACAATCAAAACATGCTAAAAATATATGTCAACCTAATATTTATCACCTCAGAGACAAAACTAAACATCCGAACTAAACCTTGAACAACACTTATGTTGTTACTCAATTTTGGACCCCACATGCTGGAGATGGTGTATACCTCTTTTGAACCAAGTGTAGGAGTTTAGCTTATGTTTGTTGGAAGATTAACAAAAGCAGAGAAGAAAAAAATATTTTCCGAACCCTGTTTGAGCTGTTTTCTACCCTCTTATCCTTCCCCTTTGCTGCCAAAATTGTCAGGTTTCTTAGACTAACTAGGAGTCTTCATAATGCTAAAATCATTCCTTCTTTATCTTGTTCTTAAAGTTGGATAAACCCCTCAGAATTTGCACTAAAACAATGGATTCTTCTGTTGTCGCAATGTTTTGTTCCAACTTAAGCTCTGATTCTGACTTGGTTTCGTATGATATCTGATCATACTAGCTATATTATATCACTCATGACATGTTGAAGAATTGACCTACACGTTTATTAGGTCCTAGGGCTTACTGTTCTTATGGGACACTCTCAGTCAGATTTGGATGCTCGGCATTGTCAAATCAGGAAACCCTTTTTGACAAACCAGATAGCAGACAAATTTTGTTCTTCAAAATGAATTTATCTCACTTTAAACCCTGTATGAAAGTTGTAGATCTGTATGCGTAGATGAATTTAGGTTTTTGAATCTCCTGATTTTGATATCAGAAGCTCAAGATATTCCCATGAGAATATCTAAAGAGAAAGTAGAAATTTCTGCCGCGAAAAGGATTCTGACCCGAGTTTTGCACTAAAGACTCTGCTTCTGTCATTATTTTATTGTTCACAATCCTTAGGTTAGACCCTCATTCCGATTTAGGATGCTCGACATTGGCAATTTCCGAATCAGATCAGGAATCCTTTTGACCAACCAGGTTGCGGCTAGATTCTGCTTTTCAAAACGAATTTATCTCATTTTAGATCCTTCATGAAAGTTGTAGTTCTATAAGCGTAGATGAATTTGGATTTTTGAATCGTCTGGTTTCGATAGCATAAGCTGAAGATATTTCCTTTTGAAATCTAGCCTGAAAGCAGAGAATCCTGTCGCGAAAAGGTTTCCAGCTGAGTTTTGTTGCAATTTTGTTCTTCAAAAAGAATTTATCTCACTTTGAACCCTTTATAAAAGTTGTAGACCTGTACATGCAGATGAATTTGGGTTGTTGAATCTCCTGATTTCGATATCAGAAGCTCAAGATACTCCCATGTGAATATCTAATGAGAAAGTAGAGAATTCGATCGCGAGAAGGATCCTGACCCACGTTTTGCACTAAAGACCCTATTTCCGTCACAAATTTTGTTGACTGTTCTTAGGTCATAGTCTCAGTCATATCAAGATGCTAGGCGTTTGTCAGTTTTTGAATCAGATCAGGAGACCTTTTTGATTAACCAGCTTGCTGCCAGTTTCTGTTCTTTAAAACAATTTTATCTCACTTCGAATCCTTCATCAAATTTGTAGTCCTAAACGCTTAGATAAATTTGGGCTTTTGAATTGCTTGATTTAGATATCAGAAACTCAAGATATTCCCGTTTGAATATCTAGTGTGAAAGTAGGGAATCCTACCGTGAGAAGGATTTTGCCCGAGTTTGCAGGGACACAATTGCAAGATACTTAAAGTTTGAAGACCAATTGCAAGCCAATTTGAAGCCCCTTTTTTGGACCAAGGATTAAATGAAAAAGGTGCTAAAATAAAGGAGTTGATTGAAGATAAAATTAGAAGAAATTTTGCCGAATGAAGAAATTGAAGAATGGGGATTAAATCAGAAAAGGAAAATAAGAGAGTTAATCATGTTTTGCTCTCATTTTTACGACGTCGTACTACCTTTTTTTTTATACAAACCGCACAGCCCCTTCATGAAAATATAATTAACATAACACTATCCATTTGCATTGTGAGAACAATGCCTCCCCGTCTGCAATTCTTTCCTTTTTCTCTGCACAGCTATCCTGGTTGTTTTCTTTCCTTTTAACTGCAAGTTCCTGTTTGGTTATCATGTTTCTCTCGCTTGATTGGAAAGCTGCAGACCACGTTTTTTTGCCTCAGTTCAAAGGAAACAGCTAGTGCCTTATGGTCCCAGCTATAGAAGGACAAAAAGGAAATGCACCATCCTCTAATGACTGCAAAGAAATTGCTGATGATCACAGAATTAGAACAAAATATTTTAGTTTCCTATTTTTGCTTTATTTGATCACTCGGGGTTACATCCTAGAATTAATGCAATATTTGTTTCCTAATAAGAGCTGTAATTAGGCTATATAAGCCTCCTCTGCTGGGAGGAGAAAGGGGGAAAAGGAGAAAAAAAAAGCAGGAATGGGAGAGAGTAGAAAAATGAAAAAAAGAAAGAGATAGTGAGAGGAGAGGATAGTGCAGATAACAGGGGAACATAGGGGTTATTTCTTTGATCCTTTCATCACTGTGAAAGAAAGGAAAAGGGAAAACAGAAAGGAAAGAGGCGGAGAGTAGAAAGTAGAGAAAACAAATGGAAAAGATTAGGTTTTCTTAAGATTATCAAAATCCAAAACAAGCAGGGACTGCCTTTCGGTCTCTGCTCCATTCCCTGCAACAAGATCTGCAGAAAAGAAGAGAAAACCGAAGCTAAAACCAATAAAGAGAAAGGGACGAAAACACAAAGCTAAACACAGGAGATAGACGCAAACAGAGAACAAAAGGGGAAAGGGGCTGGAACAGACAACACGAATAGACCAGCCAGCACGCCTTCAACATCGTTACAGCTCCTTTGTTTTTCTCCAGGTCTGTTATTCAGTTTCTGCATGCATTTCTTAGTTGTATGTGTTACTATTCAAGTGAAATTTAATTCACTTAAACAGTGATCAGCCAAGGCATGAGTGAGGAAACTCACGCATGCCTTTGTGCCCAGCCAGGTCACTGGTTTGGGCCAGTGACCCGGCTAGGCTTGCTGGGTTTAACCCAACCACATGGGCCGAGCTGGACCCAGCCCCCTAAAAAACGAGTAATATTTTTTTTTTGTGTATTTATTTTGTGGTTTTTTTTGTATTTTTATATTATAAAAATACAAATCTCGTATTTAGAATACCCGGTTTTCGACACAATGTGACAAATATATATATATATATATATATATATATATATATATATATATATATATATATATATATATATATATGCTTTCATGCATACGGCCAATACCCTAACATGTTCTGAACGTTTTGTAATAAAAAAAATATTGGAAGTTTCGAAAATGTGTTTTCGCATGGATTTCTTAAACACAACAAAAAAATTATTTTCGTGCATTTCTGGATTTTACAACATATTTGTAAAACTCCAAAGGGTACTGGCCAATATTCCAAAAAATACAAAAAATCTTATTTTGAGGGGAATTCATCTATTATTCACTGTTAATGTTTGGATAAGAAAATCCTAAAGGGATGAATATCCAAAATATTATTGGGAATAACTTGTTATTATTTATTGTTAATATTTGGATAAAAAAACTTTAAGTGGTAAATATCCAAAATATTTTTTTAGGAATAATAAGTCATCACACATCCTTGAAAGAAGCCTTAATTATAATTGAGACATTTTAATTTTTGACTTCATGATTTACGAGCCATGAGAGCATGAAACACTAAGGTAAAAATAGGCTTGTAAAGCGCCCTGAATTTCCTTAGATTTTTAAATTTTTGTCCCTCCTCCTTGCGATTTACGAGTCGCAAACTCTTGAAATACTAATGGAAAATGAGCTTTTAAAGCACATGGAATCTCCTTGGATTTCCATCTTAATAAATTTAGTTTGAATCAAACACAGATTTTAAGAGATCTGCATTGGTTCTCCTTAGCACTTTGTAGACATATCTAAAGGTATGATCCATATTGAGCAAGTGTTCTTGCTTTTAGACTTTGAACACAAATCCATCCATCATAGCAAACCTATCCTAGGAAAACTAATTAAGAGAACACTAACACCATAGCAATTATATGACAAACCAAACACCAAACAGCTTACCTTAGGTAGGGCGTATTAGGGGTGCTAATACCTTCCCTTTACGCAACCAGACCCTTGCCTTAGAATCTTTGAAAGACCAGTTAGGGTTTCTAGTGACCATAATACTAGGTGGCGACTCTCTTATTCACAAAACAAAAAAAACCAAAATCAATCGAGGGTCGCTGCGACGTCGCGCTCCGCCGCGAGGGTGCGACAACTTAAACACACATATGCATACTAAAACATGACATGGTTAAACATAAAAAGCAAACATCCATTGCATTTAAACTAACAAAAAGCTTTAAGAAAAGGCATAAAGGACACTCAATGCAGAAGATAACAATGAAAACAAAATGGAAAGGAAGGGAGTGTGCTCGTTAAACTACATCCCCTCATCAAAGTTGAAAACTTACCTTATCTAAAAATGTTGCCTCCTTGGTTTCTTTCCTTGAGTGATGGTGAGTGTGGTCATGTAGTTGTGTGTCTGAGAGTAGGTACAGAGCTTGGTAACAATGGTGAGGATCTATGGTTCAAAAGGTAACCTCTTTTTTGCTTCTTTTTATTCTCCCCTCTTTTTTTCCCTGTTTTTATGGTCTTTTGCCTCCGTTTTTAAAAGGCCATAGGGATCCTTTTTAGGGCTGTTGGACCATTCTCTCCCATTGATGTAGAAGAATCAATCATCTCCATCCATTGAGGCTAAGGTTCAGGCTTTGTAGTGTTGCAGAGTCGATGAAAGAGGTAAACTAGCCAGCCTGGTTGGTTGGGATATGGGTTTTGGTTTTTTTGTAGCAGCACTTTCAAAGCTATAAAAAAACTTATATTTTGTCTAGGTAGGAGTACAACATTCAATGTGTGATAGGGTACATTTATTGTTTTGTTCAAGGAAAAGATGAGGATGATTTTGGACTTGAAAGATGGCAATAAAACCAGCTTTCTCGATGCTTTTAGGGAGGAAAAAGATCTATATAGCCAGACGACAAGTCGTTTAAATTTGTTTTTATTTTTTAATATTTGGAATTATCAAAACAACGTCGTTTTGGTCAAAATGCATCGTTTTATCTAAATGAAATGAAGTCGTTTTGATAACTTTTGGTTATTTAAGGTTCTAAAATTGAGATTTGATCAAAAGTCAAATTAGTCCCTAATTTCTTGACTTCTTTTAATTGCACTTGTAATTACCTTATAACTTTCAATTTTACGCAATTTCACCCTAGTCAAACTAAAACACTGAACCCGAAGTTCAACATCTTTTCTATTTTAGTTATTGGTTTCTAATTTATGTAAATTGATCCTCAATTGACCATTTAACTTTCAATTTTCTTCAATTTGACCTCGATTTCAATCCCTAGTGTTTCACATGTTTTACAAGTTGGTTATTGGTTTCTAATTTCTTTAATTTGACCATAAACTTTGACTTTCATGCAATTTCATCCTTGATTTCACCTAATTAAGTTTGGAAAAATTAAATTTGATCCTCTAAAATTCTAATCTTCTCAATTAAGCCCAAATTAAGTTTCCAAACTTAATTTTTTAAAGGCAAATGACATGTATTTTTTTTAAGAAAAAAAATCAAATGATGCATTGCTTGTTATGGCAAATGACACATCATTTATTGCCTATAATTTAGCTATTATTATGGTGGCCAGAAAATCAAGAGGATGTTTTTTCATGTAAAAATTATCTTTAAGTTCATTTTAACCTTAAAACACTTCATAAACACCCTTACACCCAAAACCAATTTATCAAGCAAAAAAAACCCAAAAACAATTCAAAAATACAAAATTAAATCGAGAAAAATTCTTTCTTAAGGCCGATCTATGTTTTCATACAAGATAAAAGTCAAAAAACACCACCATCAAACTTTCTCTCATCAAATAAAACCCTTTAATACTAAACTTAGTCCATTTAGTTGTCAAAATCATGACAATGTACAGAGAACCTTTTTTTCTTTCATCATTTTCCAATGAATTTCTCTTACCTCTGTCAACCCTATTAGTATGCTCTTACACATTAATTGTTAGACCTTATTGGATACTTTTGTGACATTAATTTGTGATTTCTGATGAAAGTGTTTGGAAACTCTTTTCTTTCTTTCTTGCAACAAATAAACTCTTTTATTGCCGATTTTAATGCGACTTCTGTTTATATCGATGATTCTTTAATGTACTTGTTCTGCGGTTTGCCTGTTTACATGCATTCTGTGATCATTTGAATCACAACCAATAAATCCCCATCAGTAAAGGTAAAAGAGATATGCTGAATGCATTCATTGCACTAAACATGTTATATATACAAATATGGATGTTTGGATAATGAAAAAAAAAGTTTGAAATTGCCGGACTCTTCAGAAGGGATTTTTTTTTATATATAATAAAGCCATTAGCTCTTGAGATGGGATTGGATGGAGAAAAGATTCGAAAAGGCTCTAGCTAGCAGTTGAGTCAACAGTAATGCATGTCATTATTCAAGATTGATCCGGGAATGCCCTCCATCAAGCAAGAAACTGGAGGAATGGTTAGGGTTTGTGAATCTCCATATGCATTCCAACAATATGGATCCAATACTGAATATCCTTCAGCAGGAAGAAGCTCAACATCTGAGAGTGTTATGTTGGTACATGGGAGTGAGTCACTGCACGCAAAATGCATTGGTGGGCTTCGAATATTGTAAGTTCCCTTTATGTTTTCATAGAGAATTTCTGATACTGAAACGGCAGATGTTTGGTTTGCGCACCTCTTGGTGAGGCAATAGAATTGGTCAATTATAATCGGATTCCTGACGTTGTCCATGTGAATATTACTGAAAGTTATTCCTGATACTGCTCCCGATCCACCTTGCCATGTCTTGATCCTAACTCCATTATCCGAGACTCTAATCACCGAGTCCCTGACTGTGATATTGGAAACACAGGCTCGTGAATTGTGATTTCCTAGACTCCCGATGCTGGTTTTAATACGATCAAAGGGGAAATTTGCAAAAAGATTAGCCTACAAGTCCATGAAAATGTGACAGACAAAATTCCAAGATTAGAGCCTTATATATAACATTCTGTACATACCTGATTCCATGACTCGGTCCACATGTGATGTTCTCTATGTCCACATCAAAACAACCTGACCCTATTGATACACAATCATCGCCTATGAACAGGTGAATATGAAAAAATTTGATGTTAGTGAGCTTTTGAGGGAAGCTGTTAATGGAAATGAGAATGATTTATATGTTCTGACTAACCGTTAGAGATCACTGAATTATATATCCCAACACCATTGGTATTCTCTATGTGAATTCCATCAGTGTTGGGACTTAAGGCAGGAGCGGTAATGTGAATTGATTCTACATGAACATTCTTGCAGTTGTCAAATCTGAGGTTGAACTGCGGGCTATTCTTGATTTTAAGTCCATGGATAGTTAGGTTTGAGCTCATGAAGAACCTTATGGCCTGCATTTCAAATGTTAGGTTTTACTGAAAGAATTCAAGAATATTTTGAATTGGGCGTGAAAATAAAAGGTTCAAGTGTAGATGACTTACAGTTGGACTATCACAAGGTCCAGGCATTGTTGTTCCATTTATTCCCTGTGCCATAAACGTAAAGAATCAGGACCCAAATTTTTTTCAGGCTGTAAAGAGTTTTTCAAGAAATGGCTTGTGAGTGATGCTAGTTTTTTTCATATATTTACAAAATTAATGAGTTCCATTTATTCCTGACATGAATCACTAACATAAAGCCAACCCCAGTTTTTCAGGTTGAAAGAATTGTTTCAGCAGTACCTTGTGGGGTTTACAAGGAAGATCCCACCATTTCTCTCCTCTGCCATATATTACACCACCTCCTTGAAGTGACATTTCATTTATTCTGTAGAATACAAGCCATTGACGTCTGCTGTTCTTCTTTGGCCAAGAATCAGGTCCATCAGGTGGCATAAGAGTCCCATCAACCTTCTCAATGAACAGAATATAACCAATCAATTACCAGAATTAGTAAGTCTTTTCAAACCTTAAAAGGCACAAAGAACAACCTGACATGACTGGCAAATAATATTACCTGAAACACTAGACCATCTTTGCAAGGACCAGAGAAAATTGTAGATTGGATCATGAAATCAAAACCATAAGGAACAAGGATGACAGCAGGATCAACTTGGTTGCAGGCCGCATCCCATGCCATCTTGAACGCGTCCGTATCATCTATTATACCATCACCTATAGCCCCAAAATTTCGTACATCAAAAACTCCACTAGAGTTATAGCCACTCCCATCTGAAGGATCAGCGGGCTCAGGTGGAGGAGTGGGAGGTTCGGAAATTGTGGATGATCTGTGATTATTATTGTGTTTGTGGTGTTTTGTATGGTTATGCCACCTAGCTTGGGTGCAAAGGAAGAAGCAAATGAAAGAAATGCCAAATTCTAGTAAAGAGAGACGAGAATGCTCCATGTTAAGCTCAACTTGGTAGAAGTCTTAAATGGTGGAAACAAAAGAGTACTCTTCTAGAGTCTTTCCACTTGCCGGACCTCAAAAAACAAAAACTGTTTGAATTGCTTTTGCACTACAATTATCAGAAACTAGATCAAAAGACTACCTGACAATTAATATTTGAAGTTGAAACAAGCAAGATGCTTGTTCAAGTGACCACTGCGAGCACTAGAGCAACTTGACAAAGACCAAGTTTGGCTTTGGAAAGTATACAGAGCCAGAAAGGCCTGTTTCCATATTTATAATAAGAGTGGATAGTGGAGGTGGCTTTGAAAAACACTTGCACCTTACCACTTCTTTTAATGGCTTTGGTGGCGGGAACCGATCGAGTTCCTTGTAGGCTTTGGCTTTTCTTTTTTTCTTTGAGAATGTGGAGTCTGCAGATGACTGTTCGGGAAAAAGGTAAAAGTAATAGCAAGAGTCGATAAGCCCCCGTGTTCCTCCCATAACTCTCACTTTCATCGGTTCCCAGCTTGGTTATTTCAGCGATATCACGTTTTATAATAGGTTTAAGTTTGACACCATACCTGTATGAGAGGATCGAAATTGATTTTGTGACTGGCACTGAAATTAGTGAAATCTCTTCCTAGATTTCAGCATTGTTTAAATTAAGCAATGTAACAAATGAAGCTCTATCTGAAAACACATCTGGTTTGGAGCCTATGTGCAGTTCAACACAGCTGATCAATAGACACATGCACTTATGGATGCAGATAATTTCCATGTGGTTACCCATGATGATGGCAAAACCCTTGCTTGTGGGAAAACAGATTAAACTGAATCATTTCCATGGCTCTTGAGCTGTATATGCATATGGTATTTTGAATATGAGTATTAGTGATCAAGGAAATGTTTAGCCCGAACACTTATGTTCTACTACTTATGTATTGAAACATGGAAAATGCTTGTTAGTTGTCAAAGGTCTTTTTACAGCATATTGCAGCATCTCCACAGAAAGAAACTTTTATCTCAGTGGGAAAAATAGCCTGTCATGTAAGCAATGAAATTGAAGGGTGAAGGGACAAATATTGGTAACCATCAGGTTTTGATTGAAATAGCTTAATCAACTCACTGTCACTTCAACCCCTTGTTTTGCGGTTACTACGCTCATGTATGATTCGAAAGATACAGAAAGGCAAACATCCACTTTCTGGAAGTGGTCCGCTTTAGGAACTGGAGGGTGAATGTCTGCCTAAAATTAAGTTATCTTTCCTTGTAGTGGAAACTTCACTTGGAGCTCTGGTAAGGCTTGTTGAAGCTTATCTTATAACCGACCAAATCAATGCAAACATGTCTGATCATGGTTTCTCTCATCGCCCCTTTCGGTGATATATATCCAATGATGCCCACTTGAGGGGTTTAGTGCTTGTTATCTGTAGCCATGAACGGTTTTTAGAAGCATTTCTGCTAGTAATATGATTTTAGTATCCAATGACGTAACATTTTCTGCAAGTTAATCAAAGCAGAACAGCACACTAATTCAAAGTCATAATGATTGACACGTCCATTTCCAGTGATTTAAAGATCAAATGCTTAACGCGAAGATTGGTATGGATCACCTTGTTCAGCATTTCACTAAGGTTCCTATCATCTTGATACTACATGCAGCATGGATTCTGTCTTCTGTAGTATATTTTTCATTTTACAAACTCTTAAAGTGGTGTGACGAAGCATGCTTAAATCAAAACAACCATTTGTTAAAATAAATCCATTATATCTTATTCGGTGTTGCCACCATACCTTCCGAATTCGGAATCTGTACTTGGCAGGGTTTTCAATAAACAGAATGTCTTGTGCAACAGAATCCAGAACGTTTCAATTTACAAGCCATTGAACCACCTTCTTGTCCTCTTTGAAAATCGTAATGCCTGGATTCCTGATTCATATGAAGAAGACCAAAGTCTGCACCATTGCTATGGATACCATCAAAGACATAACTCAGTCATCTGATGCCAAGAATAGATCGAATTTAATCCTAGAAAGATTACTAAAGCTTGCTGAAGGCACAAGCAGGAAAGGAACGACTCTCAGACTCGAGATTGTAGATTATTTATTGAACAAAAAATCCATCTCCATTGCTATGCTGTGGGCTTATTAATCATTTCTCAGATCACTAAGCCTGACATTGAGAGGAGGCAAAATCCATATTGATGTCCCATTATTCTTTATGAGCAGAATATGCCATGGCGGTTCCATCATTACTTCCAGTCCACGCATGTCTTAAAGCGCTGTAGTTAGGAACAAAAGTAAGCCATTGACGCTGCTCGCTTTTGAAATTTGGGACCCAACAAATCCACCGCCTAACATGCCGACTAATGAAGTCTATTATTTTCAACCCCATATACAGAGCATTCATTTGATTTCACTTTCTCAAATAAAACGCCATCCATTCTTAACCCTTTCTATTACATTTCATTGAATAAATCTTGTACGGACAAGCCCCGTTGGTCTATTTGACATCCATTAATCGTGCGAGGATAGATCAAGCTGAGAATGATGGGTTGCTTAATCTGTTTTGCAGCTAAAATACCAAAAAAAAAACAGAGGAAACAGAAATCTTCTTCCAATGTAATCCTCGGGATCGAATTGTAGCCAAGAAAATTACATAAGTTGCAACTTGTCTTTCACTTAAAGATTAAGGGTCAGTAATGCCATGGAGATCTTAATAACATGCTACGCAGAGCCTTCTTTACCTGCTCTCTACACAAAGATAAAAGATAAACATAAACTTCAAAATAATTATAAAAATGGAATAAATGAACTGGGGATGCATAACAAATAACACAGCTTGCATATGGTTCCACATTAAACAGACCACTAGCTACTTCTCTACAGTGGAGCACCATTTTCTGCAAGGAGCATACCACCAGAAAGGACAGCATCACAACCCAAGGAAGGCACACTGCTTTCTTGCATGCTCTGGGATCAGCTTGACAAGCATCTCAACTGGCACTCCTTTCAGCTCTGACACGTAGAGTAGAGAGAAATCAATAACAATCACAAACAGGAACTTCGAAGGAATTAATGAATGAATATTGAGAACAGGTCATACCATGAGGCTTAAAGTTGAACAGTGGTGGAAGGATGCGTCCATTAGGTAAACGGGCGTTAGGATCACGCAGCTCATCAAAGAAGGGATGGATCAAAGCCTCCAGCTGCATTACAAAATAAATTATAAGAATAAATAAACAAACCAAAAGCATTGTCACTAAAAAAAGGCAGCCACAAAACAAAAGCTTACAGCTAAAACCTAAAGAACTCGTTCATTCAATTGATGCTACACCGCACATACAATAGAAAGCTCAACTACAAGTCAAGAAGGTGAATGCCTAATGGGGTTCCCTATTTCCCTAATATTCTGCGGAAAAGCAGCACATCTGAAGCGGGGATTCCTGAGAACTGTTTCGTGTCTTAAATGGTACAGCTGAGTCAATGACAAAAAGATGCATTATGTGCATGGAATGACTTCAAGAAAGAAAATACAAAGAGTCACAGGCATGAACCTGGAGGTATCTTTGTACAAGGTCACAACACATTTACAATCAGAAAAATACAACAGAGTAAGTATTGAGGGAAGAGATAGCCATTCAAAGAATAATTTTTCATTTGATCTAGCTGGAATTTTATACTCACAGCTGTGCTTCGGAGGTTTGGAGAGTACTGTAATAGTCTTGAGACGAGGTCCACAGCTTCAGGAGGCATGCGCTTGTGGAATATCTAGCAATCACAGGAGGCAAATAAGTGAAAAATTCATGTCATTTGTACGAGCTTATTTTGTAGAGACAAGGCAGAAGCAATATTTTCAGGTACCTTGTGCCATGGGTGAGCTTTAATTTGAGGAAATTTGAACTCTGTGTAATTAGGATTCATGCACTTAATTTCCTCCCTTGTTGGGGTACCCAAAACCTGCATGAGAATCACATAAATTGTAAGGGAAAAAGAACTTACAGCACAGGCAGTTAAAGAAAGCTAGAAATTTCAAATCTCAGCAACATAACAAGCAATGCTCCCTCTAAGTTCATTATAATTAAAACTTCACCTCTTGACCAATTGTGCCGGATGGGAGACAAACTGAAAATGGATTTTTCTTATACAGACCAATCTAGCACTTTTTTAAGTATCAGAAACAATTATTACCTTTATAATTTCAACCAGCTGGTCTACTCCACTCTCACCCGGAAAGAGAGGCTGTCACCAATAAAAATATTTGTTACTTGTACAATTTACTAACCCCCAAAAAAAAAAACAGCTAAACAAACTTGTAAAAAACAAAGCCACCTACCTGCCCAAGCAGTAATTCAGCCAGAACACATCCCGCAGACCAGATGTCAATGGCAGTGGTGTACTCAGTGGCACCAAAAATAAGTTCAGGTGCTCGATAGTACCTAGAACATATGTAAGATATGTTTGGTTCGCCTTTAACCTGTCAAAAGTAATCAGAATTAGAATAATACATCTTATATACATATCATAACTCAAAGACTGATAACAATTCCAGCATAGAAAAATCCATACCAAAACTTTTGCACTTCCAAAGTCACATAGTTTCACTTGGTGCGTATGTGGGTTCACCTATTACAAATAATAAAAGGAGATTCACAATAGAGAAAGTAATAATACAAACATCAAAATAGGATCGGCATATTACAAGAATACTACAATGCCATCTTAAAAGCACATTTAGTAGTTTGCTGCACAAATGTTCCACATTGCAGGTGCTACTCCAAGTAAAAGAAAAACCAAGCACCCTTGCCAACGTACCAATAAATTTTGAGGCTTGATGTCTCTATGGCACACTCCAATACTATTGTGAATGTAAGCAAGAGCTCTACAAATCTGTTCATGAGTAAGAAAAAAAGGATCAAATAAGAGCCATAAGCTAATAAACTCCACTCGTTAAACCACTTGTCATATAACCTATATCTAGTGTACAACAAACACGCTTCTAATAGGAAAGAAAGCACATATACAACTCATACCTGATAAAAGTAAAGTTTGACATATATCAGAGGCATCCTTTGACTCATCTTATAGTAGTGTTTGATTACACGATGGATGGTCTCAGGGACATACTCAAGTACCAGGTTAAGATAGAGTTCATCTTTTTCAGTTGTTGAGAAGAAACAGTGTTTCAAAGACACTACATTAGGGTGGTCTAGAAGACGCATGGTTTGCAGCTCCCGGTTCTTGTACCTTTTATCTTGCAGAACCTTTTTAATAGCAACAGTTTCACCAGTCTCTAAACATTTCGCCTGAATACCCATGCCACAGAAAAAGAAAGAAAAGAAAATTTAGTGCCTCGTCCAAACAGTATGAGAATCATACAGCTAAAAAAATAAAATCAATATTATATCTAGATAACTTACCTGGAATACTAGTCCAAAAGATCCATGCCCAACAACACGCTCAGCCATATAGCTTATTGTCTGCATTCATCAGGGATTAAATTATATCATCACAAAATGAAAACAACACCAGAATTTATTTGACCAAGAGGCTAGAATTTAAAGATAATAACCTGCTTTGGCTGGCCATTTTTGCCACCAATAGTCGTGACAATTATATGACCTGTCTCGGTTCCATTACCATCAACCACAGCTGCTTCCATTTCCTGTCCAACATTAGACATTTTCCTTCCAAGTAAATAATATTGAAACCAAGCAATCAACACACGTGATGGGTAATGAAAATGATGATAATAGCAAGTTGGAGGAAATGGATAATAGCATACCTTGTCATCACTAATTTTCATGTCATTCATCTCGTCAGGCAACTTATCAACACCGGTTGTGTTTCCAAGTGTATCTCGCAATCCAGAGGCAGGGACAACACTTACAGAAGCCATTTGCTCAAAAAAGAAAGTACTCAAGAAGATCCTCTTACAAATTCACCTTGCTAGCACTATAAAAATTCAGTAACTCGCCTGTGTAAAAGACTAATCAAGGTTAGTTGTTTCATGTAAAAGAAACAGGGTACATCATCAATGCATAAGCGGAATGAGTTGCCCTTTGATATTAAATACAGTTTGCAAGCTGATAAAAGATAGTTTTCACACAACAACAATCTTCACAAGGAAGAACAACAAAAACAAAATGCATAAGGAGCCATCCATGCAAAGTGCCATCATTACAGCATGTCGAAGTGCATTCTACTTAAATCCATGCAATGCGTCGTTATTAAGACCTTAGTAAGATCTCAAAGAGTTAATTAAATAAATTTCATGTTGAGAAAGTACTCTGACTATGAAAAACAAAATGTCATAAAAGATTATTTTGTAGTAACAAAATAATTTTGCAAGCAAATCATCTGCTTCTTACAGACCCTAAATAGATAGATTTGAAGATCAATTAGACTTGGGATAATAGATACTGTCGAAGGTTAAGAAATTAATCAACTTAAAAAAGAAATTATAGCCAAACTCCATTGGACACAAAGTTGCAAGCCAAGCTCCTATCAGCACTCAAGTAAACAGTCAAACACTAAAATTCATGCGGTGTTCTGACACTGAAAAGGACAAGGAAAGGTGAAAGATGTTTAATTTCTTTCACCATACACACAAATCATTAATCTCAAACACGTTTGGCGTGGCTAAACCACATCGTTAGTTTAGGCAGTTTTTTCTCACCTCTCTCTGCTAACCCCTGCCAACAAAAGGCATAAGAGATAGCTAAATAAGTTTAACTGAGATGGGTTTTTGTCAGAGCAGCCAAAACGGAAGTTTGCTTGAGATGGGATTTATTAAGTTTTAATTTCTTTCCTCTTAAACAAAAATGCAAGTAAGTTTTTTTAATAAAAAATGTAAGTTTGTTTTTGAAAAGCCACCCACTAAAACACATTTTGAGTAGAGAGAGGCCAAGCAAAATTAAATGAGAGGATAATGAAGATCCACAAGACTCACAAATTCTGTGTAATTATCACAAGAGGAAAAGGATAAAACAGCATAAAGTACTAAGTAGTAAAAGAAATAAAAGTAAAGATCCTTCCTGATGCACACACAGATCAAAGCATAACAATGTAAATAGCCTGATCCAGAAACTAAAAACAAAAGGACTCAACTTCAAAAAGAGAACCAGCTTGTAAGAAATCCATCAAAAATAAAAATGAGCAAAGAGAAAAAAGAGGAACTTACCTAGACTTGCAGATCAGGTCAAGAAATTCAGGGGATGAAGGGAGGGTATTGCAGGGAGAGGCGAATTCATGACCGGATTTCAACAAGCAAAATGCCTTAAAGAATCGATTATAATTCTAGAGAGAGAGAGAAGAAGGGGGGGAAGACAGAGAAAGGGTCAGGACAAGGTGGTTTGATGTAGCTTTCTTTGGTTTGGATTTTGGAAAGTTTTTACCAAGTACTACTCTATTTTGTTCAGCACAGATAGAGAAAGAAGCCATAAATATGTGTGTTGTTCTTGTATTTTTCACTTTCCTTCTTTTTGACCGTTCAACACTGGCCTGGACCCCACTCTTCCACTTTCCCTGTCTCCTCTCTGTTTTTTTTTTAATTATTATTATTATTAAAAGGAGAGAAAAGCTGTAGAAACCAAGGCTTACAAAACCTTGGAGTAACAACTCCAAACGCATGATTAGCAGGTCAATCTGCAATTCTATCAGCTCCGTGATAAGACCAGCCATGGGCGTTGAAAAAGAAGACAGCTGCCTATAATCACCCTGTAAAGATGTCGAAGAAGTTAAAAGATGAGCACCGACAGCAGAATCAGGCTCCACCAAAGCCTTCCTGTATCCTTCATTCCAGCCTATCTCCAATCCTAACAAAATACCCCAAAGCTCAGCTCACAACACTGAACGAACACCAATGTGATGAGGCTTCCCGCAGTGGCAGTAACCAAGCTCTTATTAAAGGCCCATCAGTGTTCAACTTAACCCAGCTTTTGGATCGCCCAACCAATGACTTGTTCATGGCGGACAGCAGCTGGATTAGAAGCGGTAACAGCAGCAGCAGCACTATTCACCACTTTTATGGAATAAGCAAGAATGCAATGCATGGGATTATTTGGAAAGGAAAAGCTAGCTTCAAACAAGCTTTTATTTCTCCAATACCATAAGTACCAGCAGCAGCAAACACCGAACTAATACTGCACTGTCCTTAACAGCCCTTAGAATCCGAAGACTAAAACACATCCAGTCCTGAAGATTAAGCTTAAAGAAATTGCCCCCGCTGCTGTAAGAAATCCTCATTGATAATTCTGTGAGCATGAGACATTAGCGCACCCTCACCTGGCACCCATGGCTCCAGCCAAAACGGACAAGAAGGCCATTCCCTGGGGTCCAATGAATGTTTTGCCATAAGATCCTAATTTTAGACAAGCTCCTCCAAAGATCTGATGCCCCTGCGGTGGAAATATCCAAAGGAATAGGATGGAAACTAGATAATTCACCGTTACATTCAATTTTTCCTGATGTAAAAATAAATAATAATAAAAATTAATCATAAACTCCATGAATATAATGTAAAGGATATTTTTTTAAAATATCGATACAGTGATATATTAGATAATATTTTTTAAAAAAATATTATAATAACAATATATTAGATCAATACAGATTAACTTGATAAATCTTTGATCTGGATCATGAAACCATAATAAGCCTATAAAAAAACAAATCAAAATAAATTATAAAAGTCAATTCTTAATTAACCTAATTTTGAAGGATAAAATTTAAAAAAAAAAAAAAAAAAAACCTAATCTTGTCAACTCGGGTTAACATGATAAACTTGCAACTCGTGTCATGAGATCATGATAACCCCATAGAAATTAAATCAAAAAAATCATGAAGCTCAATTTTTAACGAACTTAATGTTGAAGAATGAAATTAAAAAAAATCAATTAAAAAAATAACTCAAGTCAATTCATGCTAACTTGTTAAACCTATAACCTTAATCATGAAACTGAAATAATTTAAAAAAAAAAAAAAACTACAAAGCTCCACATATAACATATCAAATGTTGAAGGTTGAAATCGAGAAAAAAAAAATTAATTCATAGGACCACGATAACTCCACTGAAAACAAATTTAAAAAAATACAAAACTCAATTCTTAAACAATCTAATATTAAAAGATAAAATTGAGAAAAGAAAAAGAAAATTAGTTGGACGGTGAAATTGAAAAGGAAAATATTCAATTAAAAAAGAACAAAAAAATAAATTGAGCCAACCTGGGTCACGCCTAAGTCAACCTACCAAACATGTGACCCGGGTCATAAGATCGAATTACTCCCGTAAAAAGCAAATAAAACAATTATGAAATTCAAGTAAAAAAAACCTAAAAATGAATAGAGTTAACTTGTCAAACTCATAACTCGAGTTATGAAAACAAGATAATCACATAAAAAGCAAATTGAAAAACAATTATGAAGCCTAATTTCCAAACCAACTCAATGTTTTAAGATAAAATTAAAAAAAAATCAATTAGAAAAAACAATTCAAAAAAACAACCAAAATCAACCCGAATTAACTTATTAAACTCACGATCTGGGCCATAAAATCAAGATAAATTAATAAAAAACAAATCAAAGAAAATTATGAAGCCCCACTTCTAACATATTTAATGTTAAAAGTTGAAATTAAAAAAAAAAACTATAAGACCGACATATAACCCAACAAAAAAAAATCTTTATAAAATAATTTAAGATTAAATGATAAAAAAACTAAATAAAAATAAAAAAATTGAGTTATAAAAGAGTTAAGTCGGAGAGAAAGAACAAGAAAACAACACTGTTATAATAAATAATATGTTATAGATGTTGCTACAGTAATTTAGTAAAATCTTTTAGTATTTTGTTAATTAAAGTTGTATTTGTCTCGCAGTCGTTGTACCCCTAAAGAAGAGTTATGATGCAGCTGTTTGAAAATAAATTGATATATTGGAACGCGATGTAAATTTTATTTTAAAAAATTTTAATATTTTTTTAATTAAAATTTAATATAATTTATATGTTTTGGATTGTTTTAATGTGTTAATATCAAAAATAATTTTTAAAAAATAAAAAATATATTATTTACATGCATTTCAATATAAAAAATTATTTAAAAAATAACTATTATCATATTGCTAAATATATTCTGGTATAATTTAATACAAGGAGAATAATGATAAGTATTACAAATTATGAAATGAATAAAGGAAAACTATTTTTTTTTTACTCCGCCGCCAAACTCGAGTTCTATGTACGTGTTGATGTCTGAATTAATCATCAATATTATAAACAAAAATTTAATTTGAAAAAACAATTATTAAAATTGAAAAAAAAACAGCCATTTTTTTATTATTCAAAAAGAATGGAAAACCACTGTTTAGCCCCGTGGAGTTTTAAATTTTTTGTGCTATTTTGATTACTATGGTTTGAGAATTTTATGTTTAGATTCTAAATTTTATTTTGGTTATATTTTAAGCTTTGTATGTTACGAGATGGAAAGAAAGTAGCCAAATAAAAGGGAGGAGAGAGAAATCATTCAAATGTTTATATTTTGACAATGAAAAAAATTAATTTTGATGTTAATGCATTTGTCTTGGATAATAGAGTTTTATGTAGGTAATTTAAAAATTTTATCTTGTTGTAAAAAATAGATCCAAGCTCAAAAAGTTTTTTTTAATTGGTCAATTATTTTGTTTCTAGACTGAATTTATAGTGTTTTTGGGTTGATAATAAATTTATGAGTTTTATGATGTTTTTTAGATGCTTTTAAATTAAAAAAAAATATTGATAATGAGTTTTATAGGTCTAAGAACCCAAAACCCGACTTTCTAGGCATATGAGATGTTTGGAAATTAAATTATGTGACGACACGTTGTATGTCTAGGTAGATAATGTATCATTCATTTAATTTTTTAAAAAAAATAAATCACACAACATATGGTTTATATATTGAAATCAAAGATCAAATATGCATCTAGCTTTTTTTATATTACTCTTGATTTTTTTCTTTTTTTTTTAATTTTGAATAAAATTATTAACATAATTTTTAAAATGCTATTCAGTTTCATCACAGTTTCTAAATAAGATTGTATTTCTTATAATGGTATTAACAATTTCTTTGTGAATTATTATATATCAACCTAATATGCATATCTTATTAAAAAATAATAAGCTCATGAATATTAATTAAAATTAAAATATTTATTTTATTATTTTTTATTGTAAATATTTTACATGATTTTTCCAAATTAATTATTCTTTTTTTATTGCATACACATTATTGGATTATGATTTTCTATTTTTTATTTAGTCGTGCTTCTTAGATCATAATGAATTTCTATTTAAAAAGAAATAATTATTATAAAAAAATATATTTTTGCCGAGACAAAAAAAAATGAACAATTAAATGGAGTTTTGATTGAAGAGAAATATTCTTTTCTTTTTCATTCAAATATTGAGATTTTTATAAATATTTATTTTAATATTTTTGTTAGTTTTTTATTCAAAGAGGACGCTTCTAATAAAAAAAAGATATGTTTTTATAAAAATAAAAAAGTGCATTAATTAGAACTTAAAAATTCATCTAATAAAATATTTCTTTTCAAAAAATAAATCATTATCTTTCTTGGGCAAAAAAACTAGTTACTAAACTTTATTAATATTCTCAAATATCGATCTTTTCAATTAATTTAATGAAAGTACAATATTGTTGATCACTGTTTAAGAAAAAAAGAGGACATCATTGGGATCAAATTCATCAATCCGTATTCCATGATCAAGAATTAATCTTTGTTGCAACCTCCATAATAAGTGCAAGCAAGCAGTGGGTAATGCATGTGGATTCTGCAGAAGTTTCTTCGCAAAAGCATTCATGCGTTTTATCAACACAGACACCACATCCCGATGGACATTGAAAGGAGCAAACCAATATCACGAACACCTTCTGTTGCTTCGACTTATCTTAGCACAGCTGCGTGTATATATGCCAACATCGAAGTAAATCTATTGTTGTTCTTTGTAAGTTTTTGAGATTCATTAAAAACTCCTTAAGAAAACTGTATGAGCTAAGAAAATAGCACCCAAACCTAAGAGAGATGGAGAGAGAAATAAACAGACTCATTAGAAGCAAGAACTGAAAGGATGAACAAGAAGGAAAATTTCAAAGAAGCTTTCTCCATTTGCTAGGAGTGATGTATGTGCTAAAATATATTTGACTAACTAGTCGTAGTATAGAATTAGGTGAGCCGATGGGGGACAGCATAAGTGATCTTTCTAGGCTAGGAAATATATTTGTGAGGAAAAGTTAACAAATATTTCCAAATATCCTTCTTACTTATTTACGAGATAGATATATACATATCACTGGAAAAAAAATATACTAGAATCACCTTTAATACATGTTACATGGGAGTTCTTAACCGTACAATTATGCTATATATTACTTTCATACCAAGAACCATGTAATTATCTTTCTAACATTCATCAAATGTTGTTAAAGTCAATGATGGAGTTGGGCTCCTAACTATGATATCGTGCCTAAGAAAACTCGTAGAATGTTGTTAGAAGAATTTTTCAAATAACATTACTATCTTGTATTACGATCTCTAGGTTACTTTGTATATTTTATACGTTATTCCTCTAGTCTATAAACCCATCATAATTATCTAACTGACTGGAGCGATTGGAAGGAACACAATCTATTTGACAGAAATCATCATCTGGAATTTCATGGAAAACAAAAAGGAAATGTACCTGCAGGGCAGTTTGGTCGCCGGCCGATTTCTCTCTCTTCCACCGTTAGAGCATGCTCAGTCTTGCATATGTGGTGCGCCTAGATGTTACCTTCATTCTGGATGGTAGAGATCGAAAAATATTTCTCCGACAAGGTTGCGTGCATGTTGAACAGTAGCTCGTCCATTTTCAGGTAAGCTCGGTTTTCTTCAGATCTAGGGAGATTTAACCGTTGGATCATTATGATTTTGAGATATATTATGCACAACTCTATGATTTGTAGTTTGACCGTTGGGTTTGAAACAATAATCAGAGGTTGATGACTTATTGCTTTTTGAATCTATTGCTAGTTTTGGCAAAATGTAGTAAGCTTGATTAAATACATGTTTTGATGAAATTAGAATTGTGTGGGTGTAGGTTTTATGGAAGATGTAATGGTAAAATATGTTCTTTTTATTAGTATTATTATAGATTAATTGTGTATTCTTTATATGAGGGGAAGAATAATTATTGTGTAAGAATAGTAAGGAACATTGCTATATGAACATGTTGATTGAATAGAACATGTTGATTGAATAGAAAGCTAACTTGTTGGTTGTGTGGATATAAATAGGGTGGAATCATGAAGAAATTGAAATGAAAGAAATTTGAAAAAAATAAAACATATTTAAATCTAGCCATAAGTGTTTTTAGCAAATGGTTAGTTAATGAAGGTTGTCATGGATCCCAATTAGTTGGGTGAAATTATTGTTGTGATAATGATCTGAGAATATTAATTGTTAAGGTTTGCCATATATGTTTAATCGCACGAGGAGAAGGCGAAAGAAAATGAATAGTTCATTATTTTGTTGTATTAATAATAATAATAGGAGAAATCTCAAAAGGAATGAGTTTCCTTATTTTGGTCTAATCTTGCTATATTGTAGAGGTAGGGAAATTGTTTGAATGTTTTGCTTTAATGATGTCAAATGACCTTGGATGATGTTGATTTTACATGAAAATAAGTTGGAAGTTGAAAAGGATTTCCAAGGAATGAAAATCCTCGTTGTCCAAAATTTTAGCTATAAAGAAGGGGCTATTGTGATTGTTGATTTTAAGCCTTAAACAAAATAATTTGGAGTTGGTTTCTTCATAAAAGTTGTATCTCTATGTTTAGCATTTCATAGAGATATAAATCACGCCCAAAACTGAGTTTTACAACTTTAGTTATGATTAAGACACTAAATAGTGTTGAGTGATGGTTAATTGATCGGAATTAGACAATTTTTAATCGTTGCTTGGAATTGCTGTTGAGTGATGGTTTTGATAACAAAATTATAATAATGAATATAAACATGAAAATAAGTAAGAGTATGAGATCTTAAAGAAAATTCCTTGTGATTAGTTTGAGAATACTAGTTGAATGAGAATTAAATGAAGATGTGATGTTGGTTGTATTGTTAATAAAAATTGAATCCCTAGTGGTACAGGGGAAAGTTGTGGGGACTGGACAATTGCATGGAGTGGCAGCACGTGCACCTATTCTAGGTAGGTGATTCATCACCTTATTTTGTAATTATTAGTTTTTCAGACTTGGCAAAATCCAAATTGATTAATTGTGCTTTTAAGATTGGTCGGTAATTTGCAAGTTTAGGAAAATAAGGGTCAAACACATATGATACAACCATATTATTCGATAGTTTTACTCACATTTAACTAGTGTTTTGCCTATGTTATATATATAAAATGCCTTGAAATTCTTTGTTTTATATTTTGAAAGTACTTTTGGATGAAAGATGCAAAAAGGAGTAAATTGAAGGTAATTGGCAGATTTAATGTTCAGTCGATGTTTTGTGCAGAGCGTGAGTTCTAGAGGTTGAAATGAAGTGATTCCAGTGGCACTAAAAAGCAAACATCTATACCTTTCTGGAAATTTAATGCAAGAAAAATAAAAAGAGAAAGATCATGGGAATCACACCCTTCAAAGTCAAATCTCGCATTCTGCCAATTACCTCAATTTAGAGCTACAGCAGTTCAATTGATTCAAACTCAATTTTTTTGAATTCCTGACTAAAATTCCGATAAACGCTCAAAATTTCAGCCAAAAAAGATATCATATGAGGGAGATACGATTTTCCAAAGATGACAGCTAAATTCTGCCAGCAAACAGGTTTCGTGAAGGAACATGTCCAAATTACGTTTCGAAGCATCTAAACCGGTGTCCCAGTTTTTATTTCAGCAATTTAGCTCCTCTAAGTCAAAGCTTGAAGATTTAATGCAAGGCTATTTCTCCTTTTTAGAAAAATAGTTATTGAAGTACTTAAATGTAAACTGTCAACTTAAGGGAGGACTATTTTGTAAAATAGGGACTAGGGTTTCTTAGCATATAAAAAGAAAGAGAGAAGGGAAAGAGGGCAGAAAGGAGACAGCAGCCAAAAGTGAAGAAACACAAACTCTCCTTTCTACAAACCAGAAATAATGCTTTCTTCTATCTTTAAGAGTTGTTGTTTCATAAATATGCAAGGCGAAGCTTTGTTTTCTTGGTTGCAAGGACACAATAAACCTTCGAATTTCAAAAACCATGAAATTTATTCTTCCTTTTATTTTCAGTTTATATTATGAATGAGTATGATTGTTTTCCTATGCATATTTTCTATGATTGTTGTTGATAATTGCTAGAGCGGACTCTAAGTTATTATTGTGAACAATCTATTGCTAAGTTTGATATCAAAACCGGAGTTGTGATATATGAACTTGTGAAGCAACTAAGCTTGATAATTGTGGTGGAACTACGTTATTAAACTTAGGGAGAACACTCAAACAAAGGAAACATAAGCTGCGGACAGCTTGGTTGTCAAGAGATCAATCAATTTATCTAGTTCTTAGGGCTGCCATTGAACTAAATCATTAATGCGGACATTGTGATTGTTTGTTGGTTAGGGTTAGTTATACGGTGGATCCCTTAATTAACCAATGTTAAGAAAATATAAAAATTCAGAATATAAATTGAAGTTTCGTTTCAAGGATCGGTTCTAATTTCTGTTGGTGGATGTGTGCTTGCAACCAAGGTTTGTTTTCTTGATAAATTTCGGTTTCAATTGATTTTGTTTGCTAGTTTAATTTCTTCCATAGTTTAGATTATCACAAATCAAACCCCCCCTCCAAATTGCATAACGTATAGCATAAAAATTTAAACTAAATCTTCCTTGTGGGATTGACTCATTGCTTGCTCTATACTATCTTATGTGTTGTGTTTTAAGCTAGGGTAATTAATTTGTACAACCGCGACATCGCAACAAATTTTGGCGTCGTTGCCGGGGAGGTAATTTTAGTTGATTCTTGTGCTTGTACTGTTATTTTTATTTGCTGTGATTATTATTATTATTATTGAAAAAAAAACATAATTTTTGCTTGCGGCGGTACTGTTCACTTACGGCAGCAGTACTGTTCAAAACAGGATTTTTGATGGAATTAGGTATTAACCTTTTGTTTCTTGAAGGGAAACGACATTCTGAATAGGACTAATGGTAACCACTAGCCCCACCCTATCAAGGCCAAATTCCGCTGTTTTCTAGGGTTTGCAGGTAGTTTTAGTTTTTTAGCCTTGGATTTTCGTACAATTTGCATTGTTTTCGATCACTTGTGTGGTTGGTTTCTTTTGAGTTTTCTTGATGATTTATGCCAGTAACCCGTTCTACTAACCAAAGTCAAGTGCAGTTGGATCTCGAAATAGAAAAAACTTTACGCAGGTTACGAAAGGAAGCTCGCCTCGACACCATGGCTATTGCATGACAACAAACACTCAAGGAGCTTGTTGCTCCTAACATGAAAAATCAACCATTGTGCATAAATATCGACAATAATGTAAACTTTAAGCTAAAATCTGGTTTTATATATTTGCTACCAACATTTAATGGTCTTGTAGGAGAAGATCCTCATACTCATCTCAAGGAGTTCCATATGGTTTGTGTTGGCATGAAACCAAACGGAGTTGATGAAGAACAGGTTAAGTTGAAAGCTTTCCCTTTCTTTTTAAAAGGGGCAGCAAAGACATGGCTTTTCTCCATTATCCCAGGTTCAATTGGAACTTGGAATGGCATGAAGAAGATCTTCCTTGAAAAGTGTTTTCCAGCATCTCGAGTTGCCAACATAAGAAAAGAAATATATGGGATTCGGCAATCTCATGGAGAGACACTCTTCAAGTATTGGGAAAGATTTGAGCAATTGTGCATTCAATGCCCTCATCATCAAATACTCGATCAGCTACTCATTCAATATTTCTATGAAAGATTGATGCCTACTGACCGTAGTATCATTGATGTTGCAAGTGGAGGGACATTGGTAGATAAGACACCCGAGGCTGCACGTCAATTGATAACTTATAAAATAGAAATTTAGGTGTGCGAGAAACGATTACGACAACGTGAGCGTACTTAAATATTATTGATGTGTTAACCTTTGTTTTCCTTTTTCTTTTCCTTCTTTTCTCCTTTCTCTTATTCTCTCATCAATCAAGCCTTTCATTAGGCTTGATTGGACTGTGTTTTCTTCTCTTTCTCTTTATTTTTCTTCTTCATTTCCTTTCTTTTCTTTTAGGCATGATAGGGTTTCTCTTCCTCCTCTCACCTCTTTCTTCTCCCCTTCTCCTTTTCTCCTCCTCCTATCCTTTGTCAAGCTCGATTTGGCTAAAGCATTGGGTCGGTAGGGCTACCTTTCTCTCTCTTCTTTTTATTTTCTTCTTTTTCAATATCCTTTTTCATTCTCTTCTTGGTGGGTCTAAGAGTTTTAGGCCTAATTAGGCCAAGACTATTCTCTCTCTTCTCTATATGACTATATTATTTCTTGTCCCTCTCTTTTTATGTCTAGGCGGACTTGGTTGTTATGGGTTTAGTTGGGCCTATTTCATCTTGCTCCCATCAATACATATTCATTTTTTTTTTTACTCATATATGATGAAAAGTTCATGTCCCTTCCGAGGATTTTTTTTCTAGCTATAACTAATTAACCCTTGACTTCCTCTTACTAAATATATATGTTATTTTAATATATTTATAAACAAAAAATACTCTGAAAACAAAATCTACCCTACTCTTTAAAGAAGCATGTAATATAACAGAGTAACCCCATAATATAATATATCAGTGGAGGATAAAATTGGTCGCAGTGCAACAATTTATGTCTTTTTATTTAATAGACCAACTAATAAAATGCATTATTGCAAGCTTCTTGGAATTTAATATGAATTTCAATTTCTAAGGTAGAAAATGGGAAACAAATTACAGTGATTGATATGAATATTAAAATAGGTGAAAGCATTTTCGATGTGTTCATTTTATGCATGAATCCTTTAATAGACACTCAAATTTAGATCTTGAATTTTGACATGAATCGTGAGATCCTCACCTAATTAAATTGTAAACTTTAACTATGTGATATCTCTACTCTACTTGACACGAATTTATTTATAATTTGAATTTTTATTTATTTTTATATACCATATATATATATATATATATATATATATATATATATATATATATATATATTCTGGTTGAGTATTTATATAATTGTTTTATAAAATCATTATAAATATAATTAAAATATTTTAAAAAACATATATACAAGATATTATATATAATCAATGCGTGTTTATTTGAAATTCTGAAGGTATTTTATTTTTTGAAAAAATAAGTATAAGTTATATCACATTATTTGGATTTTTATTTAAAAATGACTTGATTGAGAAATAATAAGAGTGTAGATGAATCATAATTTATTTTTTGTATTAAAATGAATTTTTAAATAACTCCAAGGGCCATGAAATGGATTTATCCGTATATTTTTGGTATTTTGTGTTCAATAAAAGTACACAATATTCATCTTGAATAAAAGTTTATAATCCAATCTCTTATTTCATAAAAAAAAATATGATTAACAACAGATATAAGCAAAACCCACGCCCAGCACTAGTTTATTAGGCTGGATCCATACTGGGCTTTATCAAGCCCAACGCCTTACAATAACTTAGATCAAGGGCTGCCGTGGAGGTTTCCTTTCCCGTCAGAAACCACTTGTGAGAGTCTGCTTCGCGTCAGATGGCAAACAATTGAAAATTGAAGAGACCATGACTCAGAGAATGGTCCCCTTAAAGATGAAGAGTAGAATGGTCGATTGACTTTGGGGTTTGTTCTTTCCTTCACCACTTACTTCATCAGAAATTCATCATGAAGTACATTATGTCTACCGTTCATCCATAAATCCTGCCAATGAGCGTTTGTAACAAACGAGAACGCGGCGACAATGGGTGGAGATGGTGGTGATCGGTCGGTCCTGCTGGTGGAGATGGAGGTGATGGCATTGGAGCCTCCACTCTCTCCTACTTTTTTCTTTTTTTTTCTTTATTTATTAAATGCAGTTAGTAGCAGGAGTTTGACGTGTGTAATTGCTGGGTGGTGCAAATAGGCCCACTTTACTCGGAGCAAGAAGCATGTAAAACTGTGATAATAATTCATCTCCGAGTCCGAGGAGGGTAAATTTTTTAATGCAAAAATATTTAGATGATAATAATATCTTTTAAAAAAATTGTAATTTAGATTATTAATTTGTAATTTATATTATTAATTTTAATATTTAAATAACTTAATTAATCTAATAACAGAATTGTAAAATAAAAAAACAATGACAATGATTAATAAAAAAAAATATTTGCTAATATCATGAAAAGACATTCAATAAATATTTTTAAAAAAATTTCAATGATTTTATTTTATAACAAAGTAAAAATTAAATTGTAATAAGATAATTTTATAAATAAAAAAATAAAAAAAAATGAAATTCAATCTTCAACAAAAACAAACATTAAAGGATGAATTGAGAATAAATTAAGACTAGATCATACATGATTTCCTTTAATTTCGCATCAAGTCTAAATTAATTCATTAACTAAAAAGTTGTTATAAAACCGGTTTGAATTTTCATTATATATTTTCTCGACTACTCATTATGTTAGGTCTCATCTATTAATTAGTAAAATGAGACATATTAATAATTAATAAAAACTCTAAATTCTCCAGCAAAAATACACTCTCTAAATTAAGACTAGATCATACATGTTTTTTTTTTTTTCAGTTTGGGTTCGGTTTGGTTTTTTTCGGTTTTAGGCTTATAAAACCGAAGCCAAACCGAACCGACCAGTTTTTTTAAAATTTTAATCGGTTTTTTTTACTGTTCGGTTTTTTCAGTTATTATTTTTTCGATTTTCTTGATTTTTCAGTTTTTTAACTCCCTTCTCCTCCAAACAATAATCATAAATGTTTATTTATATATATATATATATGTTCTTCGCTTTGGTATGACATTTTCTCACGTCAAACAGGGAATAGATTAAGGAGCTAATGTGAAAATGTTAGCCCAGGAGGGAATAGGTTAAGGAAAATGAGTGAAAGTCACTAAAAGAAAGCATCTAAATTACAATATACTATTTAAACAGTAATCAATTTCAACCCAACACCCAAGTCCACAACCGACACCTAAATTAATACGCATACATACTGCAACTATCAATTTATTATTAATATTTAAATATCCATTATTTACTTTTCATGCCATCAAAATAAATATACACGTGTGTGTATGTATATCACAAGCACAAACATATTAAAATGAAGAAACAGCTGAAATTTCTTAGATATTTACTTAAAATTAATAGATCATAATAAATATTAAAAAAACTCTTTGCAATCGCAACCATTAATTATTTCAATCAAAACCCACCATTTTAACATTACATCATTATTTTAAATAAAAGAACATCACTCGTACCATAAATTAATTAAATCACTCATTAATCGAAATTTCTCCAAATTTATTTTCCATTGAAGTCACAATCGTCGCCATATATTGATGCACATTCCTTCCTTGTTACATGAGAAACTTGGCCTTGCGTCTGCCGTTCTTCTTTCTGTTGTTTTGATTTGCGCAAATCCCTCCCAGCACTCCTTCCCTTGAGTCTTTTCAACTTTCAAATTTGTCTTTTGCTCTTATAGTGCGTTTTTTTATCTGTTGTGGAAAAATGTCATGGAAAGAGATTATGGAAGTGTGATTAGAGGTTTTTTTAAAATGAATTGTTTTTGTATAATTTTAGACAGACTCTGTTATTATTTTAATTAAATAAGCAGGGAGATTGAGATTCAGATTCGTAACTGTTTGGTCATTAAAACTCTAATATCATATCAAAAAATCAATTTAATTTAAAATCTTTAATTTTAAAATAAAAATTATATTATTCTCTATCAAATTATCACCGTGTTAATTAAACACCTACCTACCTAAAGATTAAAGATAATCATAATGTTCAAGGTAGCGTAATTAAAGATTAAAGATTCTCCCTGCACGATTTACCCTAAACTATTCCAAGCATGCTGCGGTAATAAGTCAGCTGTTTCTTTCTCACCTAACGAGCACCTCAATTTTTTATACACATCTCTTAAGATGATTCTATTATCACGCCTACTTTAGCCATTGAACAGCATTATCTCTGTCGTTTTTTTCAAACATCGGGCTAGCTAACGTGAGTTTTGGGATCTATAAGGCTAACGTGAAGCAATCAATATCCAGTAAGAAATCAGTGGATGCTTACTAATCTGGATTGATTCAGAGATGACCTCATTGATGCATGATCTGGTGAATACTGATATCCCATGTACAATTATTCGAGCATCATTTGACGAGAATGGGTTTTTTCTTTCACGTTTTCACATGAATGCTACACATGGCAAGTAAAATATTTCATTAGCATCATTTCTCACGAGTAAATATATATTAAATATAATTTAAGATGGATGATGGCCACCATGTCTGACATGGAAAGCTTTCTAGGTAAATTAAGAAGATCAGGCCACAGACAAAACAAAACCCTAAAAGATTATTGATTAAAGACATTAATAAAGAACGAAATAGCTTTCTCATGATCAATGGTGGAAACCCTAATCAGGCCGTGAGCACCACGGAAAACAACCACAAACAAGTTGTCGCTATCGTGGTTTTTGCCCAGGATGTTCACGAGTGAAATTTTGAAAAAAAAACTTGTTAATCTTTGCCTTGACAGGGGTGACCTACCTTCTGATATGACTCCTGAGATATTTTTTATTACTCGATGCAAGTCCGAGACAGAGATGGAATTTACAATTCATATATCAGACACCTGGCATCAAGAGGTCAATTTAGTTGACCAATCAAGAGAGTTTATAAGTGGTTTGGCTAGTTGGAGCAATAAACACACTTACGCCAACCTTTTTTTTTTCTATTTTGGTAAGCTGTGGGCTGTGCTGTATGGAGTGGGATCGAACATCTAGGTGTTTGTGGATGGCAGACAAAGCTACATGTGTGAGCGTGATACAGCGTACAAAACACTGTAGGTTAAAAAATTAATTTTTTTTGTAAAATTTTTAATTTTTTATAAATTATTTCAAATAAAATAAATAATAAAAAATAACCAAAACTAATAAATAATTAAAAAAATTAAAATTAAAATAATAAAGACTAAAGTTGATATAAAAATCAAATTTTAAGAGAAAAATTAAAAAAATTATTCAATACAGAATATATAACAATAAAAAATTTAAGATTAGATTTATTATAATTAATAAATTATAAAATATTTTGAATTTTTTTCAAATCTGAAAATTATTTATATTCAAAATAAAAAAATATACTTTTTTTAAAATCAAACCAATTTTTTTTATTAAAAAATATTTTTCATTGATTGAAAAATCTAATGGTAATTAAACACTAAAATTTTTAAAAAATAAATTAAAAAAAAAATCCCTTTTCATCAAACAAGCAAAGCGAAAAGAATTCCTTGTCAAGTTTGTTTGTTTTCTTTGGCTTTCAAAACCTTTTCCTTCATAAAATCAAAGATTACTAATCCCCTATTAAACTATTTATGAAATTAAATATTTAATTAAAAATCCCATTAGATAACAATTTTTTTTTTTTTATGTTGATGAATGTACATGGTATGATACAAATTGAAACTTGATGATAATGTTTACCTTTGTTTTCAGGGAAAGGAAAGCAGACAAATTCTTTTATGAAAAGAAAGAATAAAGGTTCCTTCGGGCCAGCATTCGAAAAGTAGAAAAACAAAATTCTAGTGCTCCAATACTATTCATATTATCCAGACCAAATATTAACTTGGTACAAAACCGGAGGTTTGATTTGATTTTGAATTGACTCGGATTAATATAATATTTGAATTATAAAAAATAAAAAATATATTATTTTAATAAAAAAACTTACTAACCTAATCAAGGCCAAGCCTCGAGTTAGTGGATCACCCGGTTGATCTACTGAATTAGACTGAGTCTTGTAACTATTTTATTGTCTTTTTGGTATTACAGCTATTGCATCAATTGTGAGTATGATTTTGAAGTTAATTACTGACATAAAATGAGAAGGTGTGAATGTTATAAAGTGTTTTTCGGTATCATAATTTTTTTAATGAAAAATGAGAGGATGGTGTCTCCACTTAACAATATAAATAATAATAAAAAATATAAATTGATAAATAAAAAAATAGTTATTAACGTTAATTAAAAACTAAAACGGGAAACAAATATTTCTTATAAAAAACAAAAGCTAGATACAAATATAAATATTCTACATTGGTTATTTTTTATTTTAAATTTTTTTTTTATTTATATTAGAGGTTAATTTTGATAGTTATGTATTAATGATTTTTATTTTTATAAATGTATTATTTAAATACAATTTATCTATATAAAATAAAAAATTCTAAAAGCATAAATTATAATAGAAGTATTATGAGATTACAAAAAAAATTAAAAAGATTAATTATTATTTTTATTAAAAAATTAAATTTTAAAAATAAAAAAGAATATATTAATTAAATTTTTTTTTAAAAAAAGAGCTTCCATTGAGCCAGCATTAGAAAAGTAGAAGAAAAATTATTTAGGCAAGTCACATGACGTTTAGCAATCCCCAGAAGAGTCCAGACGCATCTTAGCCGTCCAGAATTATCTTGTGGATCCCAATCCTGTCAACGGCGACGAAACTGTTGCCGCGTGTTTCCCTCGCCGCGCCAAAGCGTCTCCCACTGTCATTTCAGGGACGCCCGCGTCTAAAATTTACCCTTTTATTTGAAATCTATTAGATTTCCAAGTATGACTCTATCGGACCGCTAATTAATCCGATTAAGATTTTAATTCGACAAAACTTATTTTCTAGTAATTTGAATAATTAAACTAAACCTAGTTTAAATTCAATCGGATCAACTATAAATCAAAAGTATTCCTCCCTTAAACATGTAAGAATGAAGGTTTGTGTTTTTTTAACCATGAATTGTGGTTGTTATAATCTGGATAATTAAAAACTTTAGGTTTAATTTGTATTTTAGATATTTAAATCATACTTTTTAATTCAAAATTCATTTTTTCAAACTTTTTTATTAATTAAAAGATATATTAAAATTGAAAACTTGTTTAAATTTAATATGCTACATCATTTTAAATATATTATATAGTTGAGTTGACTTAATAACTTGACTCATATCCTTTTCTAAGTTGATTATCCTTAACTATCAAGAAAAAATCTATCTTATAATAATTTTAATAAACATATATTTTTTAAAATTATAATTAAAATATTTTTTACAACCTATTTCTAACCTAACAGTTAAAATTACCTAAATGTCAAACAAACAGTCAGAAAAACTTCTTTTCCCCAGTGACAGCTCAGCACGCTACACCCCACTCCCCCGTAGAAGGACGATACAGCAATGGCAATGACACGCGTCAACCTAATAACAGTCACGTGTTAATGAAGCTACTCGATTAGCGTGTGAAAACAACGGTCCCTTAAGATCCCATGGTTTAAAAGCGCACACGTGTCCAATTACCGAACTTAAGTAACCTGTAGCCACCGGTCATCGCTCTCTTAAAAAATAAAGAAGTCCTGAATCAGTTATGCATATATATATGCCTATTGTTGAAGCCAAAATTTGACCACTCAGAAAATAAAAAATTAAAATCATTATTACCAGCGAAAGAGAAGAGAAGAGAAGAGAAGAGTAGAGAAAGGGATTTGAAGTTGGAATCTTCGGAAAACAGAAAATTAATTGATTTTATTATCATTATTTTTTCGGTGAATGAAATATGGTAGTTGAAAATATGGTAGTTGAATCAGAGGTAGTAAGCGTGCCGGTGTTGGATGTTCAATATTTTGCTGCTGAAGGAAACAGCCCTGCTCATGAGAGTGAAGATGTTGTTACTGTTTCTTCTTCCCCTAGAAGGTTAAGTCAAGTTCGAGTCTCCGATTTGGTCAGTTTTCTTCATCATCCTTTTCTTTTTTGCTAGGGTTTGCTTCGTTTGAGAATCTTGAATATTTATTAGTTAAAATTGAGTATTTTCTACTGGTTGTGTGTTGAATTACTGTTTTTTTTTTTTTAATATTCATAATGGGTTGTTTAGTCTTGTTTGTAGTCCAGCTGAATCTGAATGAATTTTTCTGCCTTTTTTTAATTTATTTGTAGGGTACAGAAAAATTATAGAAATTCACTTCTGGGTGTTTCCAATGCTATATAGCAATTTTAATTGAAAGAATAATTTTAATTATGCATTTGATGGCGAGAACTGTAAAAATAGATTTTGTCAATGATGATTGAAAGATTTTTAGATTTTGATTAGTTGTGCTGTAGGTGAAAAACTTAATGGAAAATCAACTCTTTTTGCAGGATATTACATGTTCAGAAAAAGTTTCAGATGCGGAAATTGAGTCCGCCATCCTGGAGTTTGTTCCTAGTATTCGTTCTGGTAGCTTTGCTGACATTGGGAATCGAAGATACATGGAAGATGAGCATATACGCATAGATGATCTATCCGCTGAATTGGGCTCGGCCTTTAAGTTTCCAAAGCCCAGTGCTTTCTATGGGGTAATTGTTGATCAAACCTATGGTTGTTGAATATTTATTTATTTATTTGATAGGTTGAAGGAATTTATAACTGACTGAGATTGAATTTATTTGCAGGTTTTCGATGGTCATGAAGGACCGGAAGCAGCAGCTTATATCAGAAGAAATGCAATGAGAATCTTTTTTGAAGATGTAAATTTCCCTCGAACATCTGAAGTTGACAATATATTCTTGAAGGAGGTTGAGAACTCCCTCCGGAAAGCATTTCACCAGGCTGATCTGGCTTTGGAAAATGACTGCAGTGTGAACACTTTTTCAGGGACAACTGCACTTACTGCTTTGGTATTTGGAAGGTATATCCATGCTCTTGAACATGATAATATAACCATGTGTATGTGAATGCTTTGTTTTACCTCGCCGGAGTTATGTTTTTAGGTATATTTGTGGATGTGATGTTGGTCAATCACCACTCAGTTTATCTATTATAAATGTTTTATGAAATCCGCTATTCTATGGTATGCTAACTATGGTTGTCTTGTTTTTGTCCTCGCACATGATGTTTTACCTGAACCTGCAAACGTGTGAGTTAACTTTTGATGTCCAATGCGCTGGCTCCACATTGCATGTTACCATTAATGGTTAAGATGGCTCAATACCAGCCTTCCTACATCATCTTTTAAGTGCATTACTCTAGTTGACTTCGAAAAAATAGAAACTTCTAAGTGCCTTTTTTTTTGTGCCTCATGTTGATAGTTTTTCAGTATTTCCTGGAAATGATTTTTTTTCATCGCAAGCATCATGATCATGCTTTCATATTCCAGGCTATTAATGGTTGCTAATGCTGGTGATTGCCGAGCAGTTCTATGTCGTAAAGGAAAGGCAATCAACATGTCCCAAGACCATAGGCCTATTTATCCATCAGAGCGAAGGCGGGTTGAAGAATTGGGTGGGTATGTTGATGATGATGGATTTCTAAATGGTGTACTGTCAGTTTCCCGAGCACTTGGTGACTGGGACAAGAAACACTCTTGGGGTTCTCCTTCACCTCTCATTTCTGAGCCAGAATTCCAGCACCTTGTTCTAACAGAGGAAGATGAATTTCTCATAATTGGTTGTGATGGGATTTGGGAATTCATTTCAAGTCAGCATGCGGTCAGCCTTGTCCGCCGTGGGCTGCGGCAGCATGATGACCCTGAGAAGTGTGCTAAGGACCTTGTCATGGAAGCCTTGGATTGTAAAGCATTGGACAATCTCACCGCACTTATTGTGTGCTTCTCTTCACCACTTGCACCTAAACAGAAACAAGGGTTTAGCCTCTCTGCAGAGGCATTGTGTAGCTTGAGGAACCATTTGGAACGCAGTGCCAACCGCCGAATGTTATAGAATAATTTTCTAATTTCTCTTGCTGATTAAACAAGCTGTTTTTGGCTTCTTCAGTTTCATGATAGAAAAAGCAGCTTGCAGTTTTGCAGATGATGATTTTCAAACAGCAAGCATTGAGTATGGGTTGATGGGTTGATGTACATACTGGGGGGGGTGGATGCTGGTGGTGTAGAGATCGATTCAGATGTGTGCTTTATTAAAATACGTTCTTGATGGATGGATTGGTTTTGGCCTAGCTGCCAGGTCTGATATATTCCATTTTTAATCTTGATATGTATCTGTACAGTTCGAATAAAATTTTCTTATTATGGTCTGATATATGTGCTCTGCATTCCTGTGAGACCCCTGTTTATACATGTACCCAATGCATTGGTTTAAAAACTGTTTTGTATTTTAGAATGAAACATTAATTCCATGTTTCACTTTTACGAACCCTTGATTCATGAAGTGGCTAGCATACTCAATTCAACTTGCTTTGTAATTTTAATCTGCCAACCTACCCACCAAGGAGCTTTGACTGGTGAGTATAAATTTTCAGCAAGCTCGTTTTGATGCCTTGATATAAATGTTTTTTAAAAAATACTTTGAAATACAATTATCGAATATAAGGGCGGGGGCGCTTTCAAAGAAAGACGTACACAGTAAAGCGAGTTAAAACTTAGAAAGGCTGATATCATCTGTGGGCTCTCAAACGACTCCTTCAGCGATAAGACTTGAGAGTATTAAGATCCTTCAGAGTATTCAGATGTTTAACACGTTCGTTGACATAACCTGACTCGAAACTCTCTCAAACAGGGAATCAGAATGACTTTGCTCTCTTTTTTTTCCTCGTTTGAGCGAGAAACACTGAAGATCACCGCGAGAATTCCAAGTTCCAACCACAGCAGAGCTGTCACTGTCACTATATTCATATCAACAACTGTTTCCCAAAGCGAAGAGCTAAATCAAAATGGAAGTGGTTCATAAACATGGAATGCTACCAGTGCTGATGGAGATAAGAATTTCGGAATTTTGGAATTTTGGTTAGAGCAATATAAGGGCTATAATGGAGATAAGAGCTGCATAAGAAACAAGGGAGAGCAATTAAACTGACCAATTCAGTTTTTTGTTGTTACTATCAAAATCAGCAGAAGCATCATATGAAAAGTTCCTGTAGGGTTAGTCTTAAGTTAGCCACCTTTCCATGATCCCCTACAATGAACCCTAATGCAGGTGTGTTAAAACTATTTTTGAAAACGTACAGAATAAAAAATGGGACAACAAGTTGTCTTTTCTTTTGTTCTTACATACGTCAGAGTGGTAAATTTAGCAGTTCAGTAACATGGGTAAGAAGAGAGCAAGAAACAGAAGTGTTATTTAAATAACCTGCTCTTATTGAAATTAGGGAGTGCTGCCAACGGAAGGAAAACTCATGCTTATAACACGAACTTTTCATTATTTGTAGAACTGATCAATCATCCAAAGTAAGGTTGTGAATACAATCAATGGCAAATTAATAAGAGAACTTTTCCCTTCTACAGGGAACTATGCTGCCAGTGAAAGAGAATCATATTGTTTCTGAAAATATTCCATCTGAAAAAATTGTCGATGATCATTAAACATGAGTTCCAGTTACCCCATTGGGAGCAAAGGTTTCAGTCAGCCAAAGTGTTTTTTGCAAGTTTCGCAAACCTTTCCAAACCCCCTCTGAGTAAGCTGTCAAGCAAAGGTTGCAGTGCCTGCAAAAATCACAATAAAGTAAAACAGACTAATCCCTCACTGCATTGCAAGTGTAAGAACATGTCCTTAAATAAAACAATTTTCCATCTTCTTCTCGGCTGAAAACAAGCAGCACGGACGCACAAGCATGCAACCGCACACCCACTTAAAATGCATGTTACCGTTCATTGTATACTTTTTTGCAGGCTAAGTATGTGGTGCTCCTTTCAGAGTAATAAAATAGCATCTAAATGGAAGGAAGAATGCTTACCGTTGCCACAGGAACCAAAAGCTCGGGAACTTCATATGAAACCGTTAGCTGAAAAGGAAAAATACAATTATAAGGGACTGAGCTAAGTTTTAATTGCAAGAAAAATGAAACATCATGTTCTTTTCGTTGTCATAGACTCACAGAGCCACATATTACTATCCCAAGCATGAGAACATATGAATTGTCAGAGACTAGAAGGAGGAAATCTTATCAGATTTATTTTTCTTTCTCATTCTAAGGTTCTACTTAGAAGTGAAATTACATAAGCCTACTCTGGCAAGTTTTAGAAACCATGAAGAAATGGCAATCTTATCAGAACTATCTAGTAGATCTCTTAAGCAAATTAACAATCCAATTGATCCACTAAACTGAGGGTGATGAACTGTGATTATAATAGTTGATAATTAATAACCGTGAATGGTGTATTCATGAAGATTGAAGTTATTGAACTGAATGCTGTATATGGGAGCTCACTTCTACTAGACATGATGAAGGACCTTTAGGAAAAAATCGAACAATGCCTCTGCGAAGTAAGAAAAATGTTAATTAACATTCTGCTATCATGCTAAGGAAAATGAAATGACATCGCATTTTGCAAGGCATTCAAATATGAACAAAACAGTATGATAACTCTTTCATGACATGAATCCTAAGTTATATGGGCATGAATTAGTTCAACAGTGTCAACAATCACACACATTCCTTACAAGCAATCTGACACTCAAATAGTCAATGCACATGAGATATTCTTCCCAGCTAAATTCGTGAAAACCCCACCGAAATTGGTGTTTTCTAACAGCATCAGGTACAGCACTAAAAATCATCAACATGTAGCAATGAGAATTTGAAAGACGGATACAAGCAAATCCCCAGAAAAAATATATGACCTGAGCAGGTAATAGAGAAAGCAAATTGATATGATGAACCGACTTCAATGAATTAGATCTACTAATCTATGTCCATAACAGTCCAATTGGTCACCATTCCCTCTCTTTAATATATTTAGGGAGAGTTCCTAATAGAAAGCCCCAAAAAAAGTGCTTGCTTCAGCATCACTAAGCATCTACTAGACATTTACAAAGATTAATGGCGCCAATGCAGATTTTATATATTGTTTTCGTCAATAATTTAGTCCCAGATGAATTTTTATCTTTTCATGAAACACACACACACACACACACACTTGATAATTAGCTATTTACTGCAAGTTATTCAATTTCAAGTCATGTTAGTGTATCAACAAGATTACTTTAACCACAGGCAGCAAATACAACAGGCGAGAGCTTTTCCATAATCTTGTGATGGTAGTATATTTCTGTGGAATAAATTCTTGGACATCTTGAGCTGAAAATTTAGCAAAGGAAATCTCATATTCTCATTAACTAATCATACACAATGGCTAGAAGGTGTGTTCTTGATTTTCGAGATAACGAGGTAATCGTGAACTTTTGTTACCTGCTCTTTGCAGTTACCTGTTAGGAAGACCTTCCAGAGATCTCCAATGAATTTTCTGATTCGGAGTTGGCTGCAACAAGTTGAACAGAGAATAATAATGAAAGGGAACATAGCAAGGAGACCTCGATTTCACCTCTGATAACGTAGCGAAAGCATCATGCGTCCATGAACAATTAGTGAAAATGTTTCCATACAATACAAAGGATCATTACCTGCATATTTCTAGCAAGCCAAGAGTATTCAATATTCTGACCAAGTGCTTCATACTTCAGTGACCACCGTGATAGGTCGGGTTTGTCTTTGAGTACCTATTAAATAGAATCAAACACCAACTTATCCTAAATGCACACATTTATGGCTATAACACGTTCAAGACAGATCAAGATTTTATCTAGATCATTATACAATAAAATGAAAATTATTGATTCAAGATGAAATAATGAAGCATCAAAATTGTTGCACACCTGCACAGATGAAATGAAGGGCATCCAACGAGGAATTGATTCACGATCTGAATAAAGATTATAAGCCACCCCAACAGGCACGTCAATCTCCATCTTAACCCTGCATTTAAACTACAGTGTGTTCACAATATCATTGAAGAACCACTTTCAAGTTTCAACAACAACATACTCCAGTTCCCAATTATTCCTACAGTTTCACAGCCCAACAAAATTGGAAACAATTAGTTAAAAGCAAAGTACAATGAAATACTGTTGGTATATTACTTGCAATCTTGCCACTCCATGACTGGAGAAGAAAAGGGCTTGAACCCAGTAAGAACCGAGTTTCTCTTCGAGTAACCATATCCATATTGGACTTTACTGATAGATGATGATGATGATGATGATGGTGATGTGATTTTGCAAGTGGGTATGGAGTTTGTTAAGATTGCCGCGCTCTTGTTTTTAGTGGTTGAGAATTGGCTGTGGCCGAGAGAAGTTGGGGTTGAAAAATGTGCAATGGCCGTTGCGGCAGCAGCAGACATGGTCATTGGCTGATCAGCAGAATTTATTCAGTTAATTCTTTTTTCTTTTTTTTTTGCTGCTGTTTTTATTATTACCAGAAAACAGACTCGGAAGGATAGAAGAAGTGCACTTGCCTGTCCGAACACCATATCCACAGAGTTTATTATGGGGTGAATTGTTCTTTAGTCCATAGATGTTGACCTTAATTATAATGTAGTCCTTCATTTTATAAACCTCATCACGTCATCCCTTGATTCTTGCTATTCTGACAGTAGCTTTAATAACAGACATGGGTATTTTTTTGTAAATCCAATTATTTTCAAACATGAAATGGTAATATAAAATAACGTTCATGAATCAGGGACTAAAGAGCAATTAATAATATATCATATTTGTTAGATTTCTCGGCCTGAAGATATTCTGCCACGGCTGTTTTTCTTGGAGACCGATAGATCATGGGCCAGCCTGTGAATGTGTTGTCATCCGATCACAATTCACAAAGTTACAGGAAGCCTTCAACTGTTGGCCCAGGTAGCATTGATGTACGAGCAAAATTTAATAAAGAGTGGACAAAATTTGATTTTTTTAAAAAATTAATTTTTTTTTTATGTTTTTAAATTATTTTGAATTATTGATATCAAAAATAATTTTAAAAAATAAAAAATATATTATTTTGATATATTTTTGAGTGAAAACACTTTAAAAAGCAATAATTACCATACTCTCAAACACTTTTAAAATTTAAATAAATTAATAAAACCAATCTGTCTTACAGTAACATCACAAGAGTTAGCTAGGACAGACATGGTATTACACGGTTAATTTTATTGATATTTATATTTTGTTTATTATTTATCAAGTAAAAAAAATTGATATTTATAAACTATTCAATTTTGGATATAGATATTCATAACTATTACTTATTATTTAATAAAAAATAAAATAGTTAATATGTGTGTGTGTATGAATATTAAGATATGTATGTATCATATCATATTGAAAAAAAATATAAATGTTTTGAATATATATATATATATATATATATATATATATATATATATATATATATATATATATATATATTGGATTGGGTTTGGGTTGAGTTTGACAATATCTATACCCTATCTATTACCTATCGAGTACAGTAACTATCCAAAAAATACTCGTATATTCTGGCTAGCATTCATTTAAGTTTGAATGAAATTGTCATCCCTAAAGTTAGCAAGGGTGTTTTTCCTTTATAACACTTGTTAGAAAGTCTTAAAGAGATAACATGAGTGAAAAACAAGATTTTGAGAGTTTGAAAATTTTAAAAAATAGAGGAGAGAGGAGAGAGAAAATGTAAAAAAATAAAGCAAGAACTAGATCTCGAAGTTATATTGAAACTCTAATGAAGACATCCTATGATCATTGAAAAAAGCTTAACGAGAAGAATTCACAAACATCAAAGAAAACTTCTAATAGTGGTCAGTGTGAAACACATGTACCCTCGAAAGCTCAAAATATTTTTTCATCAATTTTGGCCCCAAAACACTTGATAAACATCCTTAGAATCCTAGAAAAATTATCAAGCCAACACCAAAAAAAAAAAACAGCTCAAAAACATAAAATAAAACAGAGAAAAAGTTTTCTCTTTTGACCCCGATATGTTTTTCTAGGCAAGATGAAGGTTTAAAAAAACCACAATCAAACTCTCCTCATTAAATGAGATTTGTTGACACTAAGAACGATGAGTGTTATTGTTATAAAGTGGTCCAATTAATGATTTCTCTCTCCTCAGTATTTTTAGGCGAATTTCTCTCTTCTTTCTCAAGCTTAAAAACTGAAAAATAAATATAATAAACTTTTAGATCAAAATAATTTTTTTTATGAATTTGTTGTGAGAAATGTATTTCTTTATGATTTACTTTTCAATTCTCTATCTTTCAATTTCATATTTTTTTTTCCATAATTTCATGTCTAATCCTATCTAATTAGGTTAGAGAAGGATATAATTGCAAAAAAAAAAAAAAAAACTTCTTCATTATTCATATAAACAATAAAGAATATGGGAAAATAGGTCTTTTAGTACATGGAATTCAAATCTTCAATTTACATTCTTGCATGCACATTAAGATGAAATAAAGACATCTAACTACTACATCAATCTTCTTCTTATTTACATGCTTAAAATGTATAGACTATGACAAAAGCCTATGACAAAAGCAATATTTGCAAGTACTTTAGGTTGGGGTAAGCTTTAAATTTTTTTAGACAATTTGAATTCTGTGCAACTAGGATACATGAATCTAATTTCCTCTTTTATTTATAGGGGTACCTAAAAACCGAAGGAAAATTTTAACATCATTCATTTTAGACGATACTAACTTTTACAACATTTTGAAACCTTTTGAATTAAATTTAATTAAGAGATTTTAATGAGATCTCATCTTTGAAATCATTTTAATTATTCCAAATAAAGTTCAATCTCTAAAAATAGTATAAAATTAAATTAAAAATCAACCCCTCTAATTTACTATACTAAAAAGGATAAATTAATATTAAAATTAACTTCCCAAAAATACCCATCTATTTTTTTGAGAGACCTTTAAAGGAAAAAAATGAAGATGATGAGGGTAATATAAAAGCAGAATGAATTGAATTCTATATCTTCCAAACATATGAATTCAACTTATTTATCAATTGAATTCAAATTAAATAATATAATTGAATTCAATTATAATAAAAAATTGATTCCAAATATCATGTTAACTCTTAGACGTTGCCTAGCTTAATATAGACAAATAAGGAATGATCAATATCACATAATCTGTTTAGATCAATTTTTTTTATCTGATTTCACTATGATTAAAACAATCAAGTAAAGGTTCGACCTAGTTTTACTCGAATCAAATATGGGTGGAGGGTTCATCTAATGTATTTTTATAAAACCTATATAAAAAATAATTATCCAACTTAGCTAAATTTTACTTCATAAATAATAAAAATTATTTATTTGATTTTTTTAAAATTTATATAATTGTTATCATTACAATATTATATTGCAAATATTATAAAAATCAATTTAAGTTTCTAACTTTATAATTGATGTGTTAATTTATATTTATGAAAGGATGATTAATTAAAAATATATGAAACTAGTATGTTAGTGTAACTTAGTATTATATAATAATTTTATATTATATAAAAAACTAAGCCATGTGGCATTTTCATTATAGTGTTTTTACTATGCACTCTCTCACAAATCATTGTAGATTAGAATAGTTAATGTTTTTTAATTTTCAATCTGGTTCTTAAATCTTTTTTTTTTCTCCTTAATTGAGCCATTTCAAGCTCAAATTAGCATCCAATTGCATGCTTTTTTTGGAAGGAAGGGTTGAATTAAAATTCAAAGGATCAAAGTTAAAATGATAGGTAAAATAGATGGTGGTTTCGAATCTTGGTAAAAAAAAGTTTATTTTGGTCTCCCATCTTTTTCGGTTTATCGATGACCATCATTTTAGTTTTTAGAATTTTAATTTTGATACCAAAGTTTATTTCTCTTATTTTTCAATATTTTTTTGTGAGAGGAAAGAGAGAGGACTGACAGATTCTTATTTATAGAGAGAAAGTTATATTTTACTCTTGTTTCGACCACTAAAATGGTTGAGATTGGTGTCAATGGGCCTATTCGGTGAGGGGAGTCTTATATTGGTTATTTTGAGCCTTTATCTTGCCAAAGAAAATTTATTTGATTTGAGTTTTTTTTTATTGCTAATTTGGTTTCTACATGTTATAGGACTTTCTTTGTTTTTTTTTTGTGTTTTTGGCTTTAAATGGATTGAAAAATGGTTTTGCCAGGTTAAAAAACTATAGCCTTGATTTTTCGATCACTATAGTGGTAGCCAGAATTTGGATTGGAAGACAACGTGTTGTTTACCTTGGCAGACAATGCATCATCTTACTATTTAAAAAAAAAACAATAAAAAGGATAGACGGCATGTTGCTTGCTCCTTCAAATAAGAAAAAAATAAGCTTAGACGTGCGACCCTAGGCTTAAAGGCTTACATGTTGTTCCTTCCAAAGACCTAGTGTGCTAGGCTCTTTCTAGTCCTTTTGTTTAGATAAAGTTTTATGGAAAAAGAAATAACTTGGTTGATTCCATGACTCGGATCACAAGTTTGACAAGTTAAGCCACAACATATAGTCTATATTTTTGTTTAATGCTTTTTCCTTTCCTCAATTTTTTTTTAAAAAATACAATTTCATCATTTGTTATCGATGATTTTTCTTATTTAACTTAAAATTAAAAAAATATACAATTTCACCATTTATTACCAACGATTTGCTTTTGTTATCCCAATCCCACACACTTGTTATTTTCTTATTATTTTAAAAAAATATTTCAGACAAAAAAAAACTCACATGCGCTTTATTATCATATAAATATATTAAATAAAAAATAATCTAAGAATAAGAAATTTATTAAATCCGATGGCATGCATAACTTGCATTGAGAGTTTGACTCAAGTTCACTTGTTTTTTTTAAAACAAAATTGAGTTTTTTTTGTCAATTTTATCTTTCGACATTGAATTAATTTTAGATTTAACTTCTCAGCTTGTTTTTTTGAAGATTATCCCTGTAATTTTTGCGTGTTGACCTGGAATGATCTAGGTTGATATAATGTGTTTCTTTCTCAATGTTAGATAAAAATATTGTTATATATGTAGTTGATTTTAAATACATGGTTAACACCTTTTTCTTTTTTAAAAGACACATTAGAAATACCTATGTTTTTTTTATTGAAGAAAAATTTTACTCCAACTTATGGCGTAGCGTAGACCAATGGGCTAGTCAAGTACTGAGTCGTATATGATGTAACATAAGGTGTCATTGTATTCTTTTAAAATATATGATATAAGTTCATGTAACATATAATTCAACCATACATACATTACAAAATAAACTAAATGAAAAGGTAAAAAATACAGTTTCTTTTGGTCTATAAAAAATTATTTGTTTAGGTCATAAAACTTTTTTTATTCAATTTTATCCTCTCTTATTATGTTCACATGAATTTAAACCTAATAATTTGCTTCAGATCGTTTGCTACATTGTATTCGCGAAGTAAAAAAAAAGCCTCGATGTTAAATTGATGCTCAATTTTATAAAATAAAATTTTATTTTATCAATTAAAAAAATAAAATAATAGGGACCAAATTTAACACAGAAAAAAAAATCATAACCCATTTTTTTCTTTTTCACTGGTCATCAATGTATAAAACTACATTTTTTTTCTTTTAGAACCTCCAGACATGTATTCGCATGCTCATGTGAAAATCATAACTTTTGATTATATGAGTTTTTTCCAGTAATTATGCACTTTCAATGGCCTACTAGCCAAGGTTTTGGAATATTTTTTTTCTTATTATTGTTGCATTCTATTAAATGAACTATGCTACTAATAAAAAACCATTTTGTTGTAAACCATAATTACATTAATTATAACAAACAAAAAGAAGAAAATAACATTTCTCATCTATAATTTTATTCATTATCTTTCTTGCAAATGTCTATTTTTATTATCGTATAATCAAATAAAAAATATATTCTAAAAAGCAAAGTTATTAAACTCGGTTGGGCCTATAATCTAGGTCACAGGTTCGGTAAGTCAATCTAAAATGTCATCATTTTAATATTTTTTTTAAATAAAAGTTAAAATGATGTCTTTTAAAATTGTTTTTTTTTTTAATCAAACTAAGTTTTAATCGGGTTAACTAAGTCGGTGGTTAGCCTGCTAGGCTGATCAACTCACATCAAGTCAACTCCCACCCGATTTAATTTTAAGTCTAGGCTGGTCTAGGTGGAGAGGTTTCCAAGTTAACCCTCATATCAAATTTAATAACATTGCCAAAACATTTCTCGTTATAATGTGCGACCTAACTAGTGATTTCTAAATATAAAAGAAATATTGAATGATTTATATATTTACAACCATACTAATCACTAATGATCTATTGCTCACTGTAGATCACCAATATTCTTAATGACATGATTAATTTTATATGGAAAAATTAACTTGGTCCTCCATAGTTTAGTTATCATTATGGTTTGCCTCTATAATTTTCTGAATTACAGTTTATATCTTACAGTTTATAAGTTGTGCAATTATTTATATCCTGAATGACACATGCTATAAAAAGTTTAAAAAAATATATTTAAATTATTTACATGATTGCCATTATATTCCAAATAATGACCAAAGCATATATTGCATTAAAATAATGAAATTGTCACTCAACTTACTTGCCTTGAAAAAGAGAAAAACAAAAAAAACTATTGAAAACAACTCCCTCTATTTTACCAAACATAAAACCCTAACCACCTGCATTCACCATACTCGCTGCCAAAAACACAAACTTCAGGCTAATAACTTCCTTTCATATGCCCCTTTCTTCCATCACCTTCACAACTACCATGCAATCCTCCAACTTTACTTCACTCGCCGTAAAAAATCCCAACTTGAAACAATAACTTCCGTCTTATCTGCTTCTCTCTCTTTTATTTTCTCCACAACTACCATGCAATCCTCCAACTTTACTTCACTCGCCGTAAAAAATCCCAACTTGAAACAATAACTTCCGTTTTATCTGCTTCTCTCTCTTTTATTTTCTCCACAACCACCCACACAATCCACTAGCCTCTACCATACTAGTCGCCAAAAACACCAACTTTGGCTAACAACTTCTCTCTCACATGACTCTTTCTCTTCCATCTCCTCCTTAACCACCACACAAATATTTTGATTTTGATTAATAGATGATTTTAATTTATTTCCTATTTAACAAGTGAAAATAGTAGTAGTGGATGCAGGAAAAAAAAAATCGATGATTAAAAATCCTCTCGTAAATCTTTTAGTGAGTCCATAAGATCAACTACAAGATATCACTCCCATTGGCCAAAATCACCAAATACACTGCTAAATAAAAGGAGAGCCAAAAAGAGGTTTATAGGACCTATTGATTAAAAGGAGCATTGTTTCCTTTTTTTTGTGATGCTTAAGATAATAGAAATTGAAGAAAAGTTTTATCTTTTAAGCATCAAGACTACTACTTTATAAGTTGCAGAGATTTTAACTCAATTTAACAAGCAAAAAGGCAAAGGGTATTAGGTTTTGATTTGGGTTCACAAACTGTGTTTGTCATGAGAAAAGATAGAAATTGTATCTAAAAAGAGAGAATTTTGTTGAATTAACCTATCATTTGTGGGTGTTCTAGTTTATTATATATTGAGGATAAATTCATATTTTTATTTAAATTTTAAAATTGTGTTGACATAGGATATAAATTATAATTTTTAAAACTATAGAGGCAAAATATAACTACTAATTTACCATGAGTAGGGTAAAAATATTTTTCTTATTCTATATTTTTAATAACAAATATTAATTTTTAAAAACAATTTAGAGAAATAAGATATTTGGTAGAGCATATAAGACTAGTTGTTTTCATATTTTATATTTTTAACCACATATATTAATTTTTAAAATAACTTAGAATAACATTTGGCAGGGCATGTGAGATTGGTTGCACTAATTTATCATAGTGTGATTTTAAGGTGTTATAAGAAATTTAAATAAAATTTCTATTTTTAAAAGGAAACTAAGTCATAACCAAGGTCTCATGGAATTTGATTAAAAAGATACGAGTCTAAATGTCAATTTTTATATGCTATGGGCTGATTTGTAAATAATATAAATGATTATTATAATTACAACTAGAAGTTAGATTTGTAAACGTTTTAATATTCAAGTTAGACTTGGCAGCCCATAAGATCCAGGCGTTTTAGGTTTGACAAACATGTCAAATCTATGTTATTGTGGACTTGGCTAATCGCCAAGTCCAGACGTTTTGGGTCTGGCAACCATATCAGGCTCACGTTACTTGCCAGACTCGTATTTACTTAAGTCTGGCAAACATCTAGACCCAAGTTACTTGCTGGCATGGTTGCTAAACCCAAGACGTTTAGGTCTGGCAACCATGCCAGACCCGTGCCTAAGTTTGACATTATTGTCAGACACACGACTCTTAGATTTAGAATGGTTCCTTGACCTAATTAACGTGGGTATGACATGTTTGGTAGACCCAAGTAAACGTGAGTCGGGCATGTTTGTCATACCCAAAGATGTTAGACTCAAGTAGCCTGGGTTTAACTTGCATGTCAGACCTGCGACTGGGTCTGGCAACCTAGCATGCCAAACCCAAATGTCTGAGTCTAGCAACCATGTCAGACCCAAGGCGCTTGGGTTTAGCAACATGGCATACCAGACCCACGCGTCCTAGGTATTACATGGTTGTCAGACCCAAGTAAACCATATCAAGCCCAAGTGCCTAGGTCTAACAATCTGGCATGATTGCCAGACCCATATGATATTTACAATAAAACCAATGGGGTGTGTGTGTGGAGAGAGAGGGAGGGAGAAGCGTAGTAGAGTGAGAAAAAAAATATCAGCATTCAGTCCAATACTATAAAAGCCTTCAATACAAAAAAAAAAAAAAAACATTAATATGAAGAGTCACAACCTCACAATCTATCCAATATTCGGAAGGGAATATGTGACCTGATAAACAATAAGGAAAAGTTTATTTTAGTTTTCCATTACATGGTTGATAGTAATATTATTTTTAAACTAATTTTTATGTATAAAGATTTAATATCTCATGCCACATATAAATAAGGATTAATGCTCAATTTTGTGATCTTTTATTTTTGTTATTATATAGTTAAATAAAGAAAATTTTGAATTTTTTTTTATCAATCCCTAAGGAGTCCAATCTCGGCTCACATGTTTGATATATTGACCTAGGTTACTTGATTCACGGGTTTGGTATGATTCCCACCGAACCTGATATGTTTTTTTTTTAGATTTTAGTCCTCAATTTATTTAATTGATTTTTTTATTTGATCCTTTATGATTTATTTTTATTTGCTTTTTACAAAGTTATCATGATCTCAAACAAACATCTATTTTAGGGTTAGTACTCGATTCACGGGTTTGGCATGACTCCCATCGAACCTGATATGTTTTTTTTTAGATTTTGGTCCTCAATTTATTTAATTGATTTTTTTATTTAATCCTTTATGATTTATTTTTATTTGTTTTCTACAAAGTTATCACGATCTCAAACAAACATCTATTTTAAGGTTAGTACTTGATTTTTCGAGTATCTATTTTTTATTATATAATTAAATAAAAGTAGTTTTTAAAAAACAAAATTATTAAATCCAGTGGAGTTCATGACCCGAGCCACGGGGTGACCAGGATCAATCCAATCTAGCATCGTCTCAATATTAAAAAAAAATTGTCATCATAAAGTTTTTTTAAAAGTTAAGTAATGTTTTACTTGTCATCAAAGTTGTTTTTGGAATCATGAAATCAATTAATTCACGTTGAATCAATTCACACATGATTTAATTGAAAACTTGAACTAGATAAAAAACTAGGTCAAAAGATTTTTAGATTGACTTACTTTGCCGAGTTTAATAATAATATCAACAAATTTTTCATGCTTTTAATATTTTATTTTATATTTAAATAAATTTAGTTTGACCCTCGACGAATCACGAAGAATAAACTTAAGTTAAAACCACGACTGATCTATTGCGTCGGCTGCTGTTAGCGCTTGGAGCTCACCAGTCTCCGGTCTCCAGTCTGCAGTCTCCCTCAACCAAGGTTGTCAATTCCGTTTCGGTAGGTGTTTCGTTTTTTCAATTGGAACGGAATGTTTCAGTTTCAAAGTGTTTCGGCGTGCCGTTTCGGGGTTGTACTGTTCATATATATATATATATATATATATATATATATATATATATATATATATATATATATATATTCAACAAACATAATTCAAATTCAAGATAAATTAATTATAAATTATGCAATACAAACACAATGCCAAACAAATATAATTTCAAAATTTAAAATATTTCTAAATAGTCAAGATTAAATAGATCTTTAACTTAAAGTAATAAAGTTAGGTCAATGTTATTAAGGCTAATGGAATCTAAAGCATCCCTTGTTTTGCTCAAATTCCTACAAAATATAAACATGAAAAAAACAACATGGATATAAACCATATATATTAGTGATAAATCTAATTTTAAAAAATTAATATCATTGTTAATGAAAATAGTAATAATAATTTTCAATGTTATTATTAATATCATTGTTATAGAAAATAATAATAAAAAAGAGCTTTTTATAATTGGGTGGTTTAATTAATTAAATTGAATAAGGTTCAATTTGATTCAATGGCTTTTCAAGAGCGGAACGGAACATGTGGAATGGAATCGGAACGTTTCAGGCGGAATTTAGCCGAAAAATCCGGAACGGATCGAGATTTAAAATAAGATGAAATTTATTCCGTTTTGTTCCGTTTTTTGAATTGATATGGAATGTTTTGACCATTTCAAACAGAACGGAACAGAATTGACAACCTTGCCCTCAACCATGTCAGCCTCGGGCTCAAATTTAACTGAAGCACTCAATACATTGCAGGTGGCCAGGCCTTGAGGGTGATAATTGTTGGACCATTGTAAGCAATAAGAAAGAAGCGAGCTAAGAACGATATTCTACATTGGACCTCTTGGGCCTGTCCCCTCGCATCAGTTGTCTTTACCTCTCACAATTTTCTTAAAATCCTGATAATTAGTCCCATCAGTTACCTTCATCTTCTTTTTTAACCAGTATTACAAAGCATGCTGTACAAAATTTTCAAACCGAACAGTCAAACCTAACACTCCCTCATCAAACCTTCCAACTTTTCTGTTCCATCTAAACAAGTTCTCAGATGCAATCAATGGTCGTGATATTCAGCTTTCACTTCAAACATTTCGACTTCTAAGGTCTACATTGTAGGAAAGGTCCAAGTGGGTGTGTCTATGGCACTAGTCATATATTGGTATGATATCGTATGTTTTGGCATTGTTGCTGCGTCTTTTGTTGTGTCCCTGTGGGTTCTATGGAGGAGGGACCTCGCCTCAAAATGTGACGATAACTTCTTATATCAGAGCCTCCTCGTGACTCGACCGGATATTAATGATCGGACCGTGCTTGCAATGCCAAGGAACCATGTTGGTTCTTCCCAGCTGTGGACTAGTTGCTGGAAAGGGGTGCACCCAGGGTGGCTCCTGGCTACTCGTTTCATCTCCTTCCTGGTCATGGCTGGACTCTTGTGGAGGGATATCGTGGACTGGGACGCCACCATATTCATTTACTACACAGAGTAAGTTGTTCTTGATTTTAAATCCTTTTTTTTTTATAACTCCATATACCAGTTGATTTCATCGATCGAAACAAGCCTCAATGAAGTAAACTGAAAGAGAAGGGGGAATTACTGGTATGAATCTAAAAGTTGTCACTTGAGAGTCCCAATTGTTCATCATATAAGAAAAACTATTGGTTTTACTACGTAGATTCATGTGATTACAAGCAATATTGCAATACACATTTCACAGAATGTCAAGTCTGTCGAAAAATTCGTTGTGTGAAGCTACACTGTGGGAAGCTACTCTTCACAATTTTATAAATATAATTCTTTTTTTTTTTTCGAAGAAAGGAAAAAAAATGCAATAAGATTTTTTAAAACTTTCCGGTGATGAAGGATTCATCTCAAATTTCCATCCACAACAGATGCTTTAGCATCATTATCTGTTTTTTTTTTTGAAAAAAAATAAAGGTTAGAGTGAATTCGAATAGTTTAAATTTTTTTATTTTAAATTATTTTTTTTGTGTTTTTATATTTTTTTAATGTACTAATCTTAAAAAATAAAAATAAATTATTTTAAATAAAAAATACTTAAAAAATAACTGGAAGCATGATACTAAATCGGGGTAAAAATAACAGAATTGTTTGATTTTTTATATAAAAAAATAAAATGGTCTGAACACAAACAAGTATAATTAAATGTCTCGAGGACTAGAATAACAAGAAAAGGGCCTGAAGGGTCCTTACCAGCAAAAGTGGGCAACTTTGACATATACAAAATATTCTGGTTATGTAGCCTTGTCTTCTCATTTCTCATCTCAAGTGGTCAACTCTCAAGACAAGAACCACTTTGGTTTGGATCCCGTATCCATCCATGTCTAATACTTCAGAAGGACTTGGGTACTGGCTCCGATGGCAAGTCCCAGTTTGTGCTTTAGCTATCATCTGCCCATCTCTTCTTTCCTTTTATATAATCAAGAAGGCAAAGACAGAGCCGTTGTACATCCATGATCTTTGGAAGCCACGCTGGAGATGTCTTAATCCTCTTTGGCTTCTCTTTTATAGATTTTTCGCTTTTCTTTGCTTGTCTCCCATGCTTTATCGGATAGTCTACTTAGATGGTGCTTTTGCCTTCTATTTCTACACTCAGTAAGATCAATACCCCAAAAGCTTTGCCAAAACTTTTCCTCCTCTACAGTTCTTGATTCTGAAATTACTGTACAGTAATGTCAATATGAACTGGTTCCTGATTTTAGTTTCTAATTTATCTGCGCAGATGGACATTTATGTTGATTATGATATATTTCGCGGTATGTCAAACATTGTAGCACAATTGTCTCCATTTTATTAACTGTTTCGAGTAAGGACTAATACTTGTTCATTCGCTCGGCAACCATTTTCTTTTGTAGCTGGGCACTGTGATATCTGCATATGGATGTTGGGTGTCCTTAAAGCAACCAGCTGTGTCTGAACATGGCGAAAATTCTGTTTTCTTGAAAAGGGATGTGGAAGAGGATGGAACTGCAACCTCTATAAGTTATAAGGAGAAAAAAAGTGGGGGTACCATCAAGTTACGAAGTCACTGTGCTGAGGAGGCAATTCGAGAAAGAGCTGGATTTTGGGGATACCTTATGCAAATTATATACCAGGTTAGTCATCAAGATTTGCTTGCTTCTTATGTGTGTATGTCATGTATTCGGCTTTCTTTCCTTGTAATAATTCCTCAGCACTTAATGCCTTTCTTTACACCCAAACAAGTTTCAACAGGCGGCATTGTGTTGCAAAATTCACAAAAAAAAACATGCTTGCAGTTGCTCATAGTTCTGTAAACCCTCTTGAATATACAATAATGAAGCCAAAATGTGTGCACATCATGGGTTTACAGGCCTTTCAGTAGTGCTTCATCGATTTAGAAATGCCTTTCTTCTGGTTGAAGTCAGCTTATTTATATTTCTCTTCTATTTTAACAGACTTGTGCAGGTGCTGTCATCCTAACGGACATTATATTTTGGTGCGTTATAGTCCCTTTTTTATCAAATACGCACCTTGGCCTCAATGCGGTGAGAATCCTCTAATGAACTGGTTTTAGCTCATTTTGGTGCCTGAAATCTTTAATTTATTGGAGGTTTTGTTGGGTTTAATTCTCTATATGTTAAGCTTACAGTTTTCCAAGATCTATGAACTGTCTCTGTACATTGTTCGTACTGGTCCGATCATACAATCTCTTGGAAATGCATGGAGCAAAATCATTACCTGCTTCAATTCTCTGGTGGAATTCTTACTTACTTTTTGATGTTCTCGTGCTTTGCAGTTGATGGGTTGCATGCATTCTCTGAATGCTGTTTTTCTATTGCTAGATACCGCTCTCAATAGCCTTGTAAGTATTGCACTGCTAGAAGTGGAAGTCCTTTAGTGAGACTTTACATGGATTCCATGGCATCAATTTGCATCAACGTCATCACTGTTTTTTCTTTTACATTCGAAGAAATTTCATAATAGTCTATGAATATCTAGATACAATATATAACACAGTTCCCTTGGAGAACAATGAATCCAATAAGGAGAACTTAAAAGAGAGCATGGCATTGTTAGCAAACCAGTCTACAACTCCGTTAGCATTTCTACTAATGAACCTAAAACACAGTTAGAAAGCCTGGAAACCATTTGCCCGATATCATCCACTATTGAAGCAAACTTCCCAATCTGGAATCATATTGATATTTGAGACTGCATTGACAGCTTGTGAGGAGTCTGATTCTTTGTCAAAAGATATCTATGAGATAATTTCACTGCCTATTTGATTGCTAAAACCTTCTTCAGCATAATAGAACTGCAGAGACCCTCATAAACACTCGCATAGCTCATAATCCATAGGAAAGCCTGCTAATTATACCAATCCCTGAATTCCCTAGAAAGGCAACAACACAGTTCAATTTGAAACCTTAAAGCATGGAGGAATCTGTCTTGGAGGAGCGTACCGGTTTCTGTGAACAAAAGTGCTCTAAGTTAGAACAAATTCCTCTGCATCCATCTACTGACCTCGGAGATTAATCGGTTTTTCCTTCAAGAGCCAAGCTGTTTGTCTGAGCAGAAATGACTCACGGGAGCAATGAATCCCTTTGTATGTCCAGCACTTAGATTGCTGTGAATCTTCCACCATCAGTGTTTGAAACTAGTGAAACCAATTCTGTTTAGGCTGTACCTGAGATTACTAGAGGAGCCTCCATCAAACTTGTTTGTGTAAATTTATTGACTAGGGAACAATATGCAATCCTTAACAGCCTTCACGTGAAATTCCTAATTTTTGCAAGTGAAAAATAACTGCTTCGATAGAAAGGAGAGGGTAATGACTTAATGGCTCTGTGCCTTTGTCACCCAATACGTTTATCTTTTGCTGTAAAGTAGACGTCTTCGGATCTCCTCCGTGGCAATTAACCCTATGTCTTGGTTTTTCTTTCAGCCATTTCCATGGTTCCGCCTTGCATATTTTGTGCAGTGGAGCTGCCTCTATGTCATTTTCCAGTGGGTTATTCACGCATGTGGTTTTACGTGGTAAGCATAATGTTTTTTTTTCTTTTCTTTTCCAGTCACTAGATAAAGAAGACATGCTTTCTCTTCTTTTTTATTCTGGTTCAAGTACTAGTAACATTTTTGTTCATCTTTCTTAGGTGGCCATATCCATTCCTCGAGCTTAACACACCTTGGGCTCCTTTATGGTATATTGTTCATCTCACTATCTGTTTTATTTAGACTTTGAATTTTATCACATTTAATATATAAAAAAAAAACTAATGATTTTACACATCCTGCAGGTATTTTGCGATGGCTGTAATTCACATTCCTTGTTATGGAATATATGCACTGATTTTTAAAGCAAAAAATACGATTTTTCCCCGATTGTTCCCTCGTGCTTTTGTGAGATCATACTAGTTTCTTGTTTTTTGACACCCAGCTGCTGTTAAAGGTGATCTCAATTTTGGTTGTACGTTTATTTATTTGAAGAGGGAACACTCGTCCATTCCCTCAAAAAATTGTTTTTTATGGACAATTTACAGTTGGATGAATGAGTATTGTCCTGAAATGAAACTCTACCTGCCACCGTTCGCAAGTCTCTATTTCTCTTCTTTTTACTTGAAGGAATTCCCTACTGGTAACTCTGTAAATGAGCTACAATATGGAGAGAAAAAAGCTAAGATTTCCCAAGCTTTTGCCCCATAAACAGACCTTTCAGATTGTTGGGTTCTGAAATTCATACCCATAATGAAAATCATAAATTTCAAGTAACATTCAGGATTCAAGAGTCCATACGATTCTGATAGATAAATTTAAAGTTGGTTAGAGATTTATTACTTAAAAATATAATCTTTTCTGATTTTGAATAATTTTTTAAAAAATGGGTTGTCCAGCTTCTAACGATAATCTATACGAACCACCAACAAGAAATTTTCTAAATTTTTATTTAGGAGGGATTGCTATGCAGTGCTAGATTTTTATTTTGTGATTTGTATAATTTTTTTTATCTAATAGATAACTCTATATTTATAAGTAATTCTAAAAACTCTATAAATAACAATACTATTTGCCTATTTAAGGATAATTTTAGAAAATTAATCAATAAAATCTCTACTTGATTATTCCATAACAATATATTTTAGTGCTTAATTTCTAAAATTATTTTCAATCAAGTCACACTTATTTTTTAAAATTATTTTTTATTAATGGTTCTTAATATATATATAACTCATTAGGTTCCTAATATGTTGACTCAAATCTAAATTATAGTTCTAAATAAATAGAATTAAATAAATCAAACAATTTAATTTATTATTAATTCAATAATTGATTAATTTATATTTGAAGATTAAGTGCATCATTTAGCAATGTGTGATGATTATCAAATATTAGAAAAATTATAAAGTAATTTGACTTAACTTTTCAGTGATCGGTATCTCAGTGTAATTATTATCATTTCATTAATAATATTATGATTTAAACATTTTAGCATGGAGTGTGTCTGTCATGTCAAATCATATTTGTTCGTAACATTATAATCATTGATAATTTGAATAAGGTTTGAAACTCTTTTTAAATTTCATTCCACCTTACGCAAAGATTTAACAATCGATACTATTTGAGAGCATGTGAGATTTTTTTCTAATTCACCTAAGATGACGAATTCTCTCATGATCATTCAAATACCTTCATATAGTTTATATTATATCCAATGTCTGCTCATTTGTTACATCTACTAAGATAACGTGTAACAAGATCAAAACATAACAATCCATATATAAAATAACTTAATAATCCCAAGTCTAAGAATTACTTACATAACTGTCATATAAGTCTTTCCATAGACACAAGTGTTATCTCCATATGGAATTCTCATGTGAATCAGTTCAATGCACAAGTATTATGACAAGCACCTATATAGGCATTCCTTATACCTCAACTTATGAGAACAATTGTTCTTTTCTTAATGAAAAGAACATAATATGTATTAATCTCTATAGCTTTAATGAATTACTAATATTTAAGAGAGTATCGACCAAGAATATTTTAAGAACAATGCTTTGATGCAATAGGAATCTCATAATTATAATAACTTTAGAATTTTCTTTGCAAAATATTTTTATCTTATGAGCTTACTTTAGATTTATGAATCAAATATTAGATTCATTAATTTAATATTATATGAATATTAAAGATAAATTAAGTCCTTATTAATAATAAATATGTATTTACATGAATATAATAATACCACGTGTAATTAACCTATAAAGTATATTAAACTTAAAATGACTATTGAAACCTTGATATGAGATGGAGCAATGAAGATGAGCTAATTTTATTAATTATTATGAATGCATGACGTTTTAATCAATTAGGATATCAATATAAATAAGTATATGAAGATCAAATAGGAGAGGAAATGAAGAATGTTTGGCTTACAAAGAAACATGAAGGGCAATTTTACAAAGCAATAGAGAATATCAAACTAACTTTCTTGACAAGCTAAATCCTAATATGGATAATGATTTATAAATCTCAAGAAAAAAAAAACTAATAAGGTACTAAAGACTTTTATTATAAAAAGTCTTTTAGAGGTTGAGAGGCCAACAATGTTGGGTTTTAACAACTTCAAAACCTGTAAAGTAAGTTATTTTATAAGCTTGGAGATCTTCCAATGTCCAAGTTCAAGTAGGAGAGGAGGTTTTAGCAAGGTCGTTAGTGTACGTGTTTATTTATGAGTAGTATTTAGGGTTAGTAAAACTGTAAACGTGTGTGTTTATTTATTAAGTAGTATTTAGGTTTTTAATACATGAAAAAGTTCTTGCCTTATCTTAGGGAAGGTTTATATGGCCTTTAACTCATGTAAGTGCGTTTATACAATGATAAAACAATCAATGTACTTGTTATTAATAGTTTTGGATTACCCAAAGTCGTTAAAGCTATTATCAATCAATATACTTGTTATTGATAGTTTTGGATTACCCAAAAGCCACTAAAGCTACCATGATTTTAGGTTGTATGGGCGATGAACTATTGATGAAAGTTGGATCAATCCTTAGTGTGACAAGCATGTACATATTGTCCTCTCAACTTGTTGCAGACAAGCCAAGTTTTATAAAAAAGTTACATGTTCACATATACAAGGATTCGTTTGAGGGTTGTATTGTTTGAAAGGTTTCTTGTTAGGTCATGGACCATGGTTACTAAAATACAGGTTGCCAATGCACCTTGAAGGGTGGCAAACTTTAGAGGTGTGTTAGAGCCATCGAGACACCATGAGCCAAAATCAATGGCATTTTTCATTGAATACTGAGTCACAAAGGCATTCTCAAACCCAAATTGAGATCCATTATCATACAAGCCATGTTTATCTATTTGTATTTGAGTAAATTTAGAAACTTATAAAGAATTTGGGCATAAATCAATACCTGATTCAATGTTGTTTGAGCATTTATAAATCGTGTTCAAAGAGTGTAAATTCTGAACCAATTTATGCTCCTCACAAAATTTTGTTTGTTTTAGGGAGTGTTTTGAGATTGTGGTTGTATAGTGTTTTTGAAAAGTTTAAATGTTTTCAGTTTCAAATTATATTTTTATATGTTTTTTTATTGTTTTAATGTACTAATATCAAAAATGAGTTTTAATAAATAAAAAAATATATTATTTTATTGTGTTTATAAACAAAAAATACTTTAGAAAATAATTTTTACTATATTTTCAAACAGTAAATCTTATTTTTTATTGCTATGGTGTACTCATTTTGCTACATGAACTTCACAAAATTTTATTTATAAAATATCATTTCTTCCTTATTATAAAATCTTTTTTAAACATTGTTTGCATTATTCAAATAACGCATATATTGTAGAAGTTAACTTTATGACATAGATATTTAATAACAAAAAATTTCAATGTTGGCTCTCGTATTTAAATCTAAAGAATCAAGAAAGAAAGTATACTTTTTGACCGTTGGATCAGTCATTTAAGGTTATTACAACTATTTCTAAATTATAATTGTACAATGGGAAAAAAAAAGAAAACAAAACAATTCATAATTTTATAGTCCATGACTTATTTGATCTTGCATTAAATAAATAAAAAAGTTGGTAATTAAAAATATGAGAATGGCTGTCTCCAAATTATGACAAAGTGAAAAGGAATTAAAATAATAATAAAAATTGAGATGAGAGGCAACTTGCATTATTTGTCCAAGTTTTAATAATCAATATTTATGGTTATAATAATTAAAAATAATAATAAGTTATGGGAATTAACAAGGGTAACACCTTCCATTCTAAAAATAGTTGTGAGTTTGCAAAGTTGTAAATTATAATTATTAGGTATGTTTGTTTTTATGGTTTAATTATATTTTTGAAAATTTTGAAATGTTATATTTATTGTTTTATTTAAAATAATTTTTTTTTATTTTTTTATATATTAATATTAAAAATAAATTTTTAAAATGATAAAAATATTATTTTAATATATTTTTAAATAAAAAATATATTAAAAATAATTATTGGGTTAGGAAAAAAAGCCAAAATCCATGTCCCTGCAAATAACAAATAGCTCTATGGACAAAACCGTACTTTCACGCCCTCAAACCCAAAAAACCCTAGTATCGGTACCATCCTCCTCAAATACCCCTCCCTCATACACGCCACCGGCCGAAACAGTCTCTTCCCATTCTGCTTTGCATCTACAAGCGAAGATGCAGATCTTCGTGAAAACCTTGACGGGTAAGACAATAACCCTCGAGGTTGAATCCTCAGACACGATCGACAATGTCAAGGCCAAGATTCAAGACAAGGAGGGCATCCCACCAGACCAACAGCGTCTCATTTTCGCTGGAAAACAGCTCGAGGATGGCCGCACGCTCGCTGACTACAACATCCAGAAGGAGTCCACTCTCCACTTGGTGCTTCGGTTGAGGGGTGGTGCCAAGAAGAGAAAGAAGAAGACCTACACCAAGCCCAAGAAGATCAAGCACAAGAAGAAGAAGGTCAAGCTTGCTGTCCTTCAGTTTTACAAGGTTGATGATAGCGGCAAAGTCCAGAGATTGAGGAAGGAGTGCCCTAATGCTGAGTGCGGTGCTGGAACTTTCATGGCTAATCATTTTGATAGGCACTACTGTGGTAAGTGTGGGCTTACCTATGTTTACCAGAAGGCTGGTGGTGATTAAGCATACTCGAATGGTTCTTTAGCTTCTTCTTTTTTCGTTTTAAAGTATCGAAGAAGGATTTTGGCCAATTTCTCTATTTAGAACATGTTTGATGTTGGACATAATAGTTATGTTTTCTTGGTATTGGTAACTTGGAGTTTAATTAATGGTTAACTATCTGTTTGTTTTTTTTGCCCTGTGGGTTTTGTCAGCTATGTTTTTGGTTGTGTTTGATCTGCTTATTTATGTGATTAGTTTGAAAGGAGGCAGAATCTCATGGGGGGTGGCGATTTGTTAGGTTAAATCGAATGGAAGTGCATGTTTTTGAATTTCTCAAGAATTTAAGGTTTTTGAACGGTCATGATGAGCCCTGTTTCACTCTGATAAGGTAGCCAAAATAAAAGCCGAAAGTGTTTTGGGCTTGATGACGAATCACCGAGCTTGCTTAGTGGTTCTGTTTTCTAATGGGTTAGTTCTATTATTTACACTTTGATTCATCTTCTTTTTCCCTGCTGTTCATGGGATGTGTTAGGTTAATAGAAATAGAACAAGGAATAGTTGCCCAGTAGCAATGGCCTCCAGCTATGTGCCGAAAGCATAAATGTTAAAAGCTTTCTGAAATATGCTTATTCCATGTAAGCATTTCAAGTTCCTGTAATGAAATCTAGTTGTATGTTTTTTTCCAACATTTTACACCTTATACATGCAAAAATACGTATTGCTTTATCTTAAAAACCCTCTTTGTATTGGGTGATGTTTATTGCAAACAAGAGTGTGGTGTGTGTAAAGGTTCAGGACTGGTCATTACTGTAGTGAGAGTTGTGGGTTGAATAATAGAGATTATATGCACAGCAACCTATGTATCTGCATATCTGCAAGTGGGTTTTTGAATTGCTAGCAGATTTCCATATGGCTATGATGTTGGTTTTCTCTACGAAATGAAGTTACTGCTATGGGAAGGGTATTGCAATGCTATATGATTGAGGATAATCAGTCTAGTTACTCCAGGGAGGGAATAAGGTTGGAGGCAAGGGATTAAAACCCAGGATAGAGATGAGTGGAATGAGATTTATGCAGCATTTGGTTAATGTCGCTGGATAAAAGAGATGGAGACAATGAAGATAAGATAGAAAATGAGAGAAACTTAATTGAGTTTGGAAAATGATATACAAGATTATAGTGGATAAGATATAATAAAATACAAAAAAAATTATTTTATTTTTAATATGTATTGTTGTTAAATTTATATATTTAAAAAATAATTAGATGTTTTTATTTTATTTTAGTTTATATACCTTAGCTATAAATTTAAGATTGATTGATTTGATGGACTCGATCTGAATCAGTTAAAAATCCAGGTCAACCTGAGATTAAATATAGATGAAAAACTTGATTTTTTAAAAAAAAACTTGATTTTTTTTAAAGAAAAAAATTGATCAAAATCAGGTTCTTTTGATTATTTTTTAAAAAGATTGGGTCAACTAGGTTGATCTCGGGTTTACTTTTGAGTTAGGTTTTAAAACTATAATAATAATTATTTTTATTTTATATTAATCCGGGTTAACCTGAGTTGATTCTCTTGACACGTGATTCGAGTCTACACGTGATTCGAGTCTTAATCTTGATAAACCCTCGAGGCAGGATTTAAAACTATGATAATAGTTATTATAGCTATATTTTTGTTATATTGATTTGATTCAACGATTGATCTCATTTGTGACTCAAGTCTCGCTTGAGTTGATTGTCAAACCATGTTTTAAATTTATGTTACTAATTATTTTTATTTTTATGTTGTATCGGGTTATTATTGATTAACCTGACCTGTGACTTGGGCCTTGATTAGTAGCTTAGGCTTTATTCAGATTGATTCTTGGATTGAGTTTCAAAATTTTAATAATTTTTATTTTTATATATTTTAATGTAGTTTAATAATTTTAAAATTGTATATGTTTTATAAAAATATTTTAAAAATAAAAATTATTATTTATGTATACATGTCAAATCCATTCAAAATTTATATCAAAAATAAATTTATTTTTATATTTTTGACCAAGCATTTTTATTATTATCTAATGACAAAAAGCAAACGTGGAACATTTTGACTGTGGAGGCACGAGGTTTGAAGAATCATTCGTCTTTTCTAAGATAAGCTGATAGAGATGGGTGAGATGAGAACAAATGTAGAGAGGCATCTAAGATTTCGATTTCACGAGCCTTGATTTTGTCAATGTCATACCATACCCACATGAAATTCGATCCGCATGTAAACCGAATTAACATTTCACTTCATGCTTTCATATATTATTCAAGTCAAAGCTAATAATTTTTTTTTTTAACATGAGTGTCCGGGTTAACTTGCGTGTACCTCGACTAATCCTATAGATCCTGAAATTAACGACTATGTAAAACTCTAGTGGTTATTATACGAGCAACCACAGGGTTCGAACATGAAACCACAAAGAAAACAATTTTTTTAATCCTAAATTTTTATCATTAGACCATCACTTAGATCACTCATATGATTAATTAAAAGCTAACAAGTTAACCGTAGAGATGATGGGCATGAACAGTCTGAGTCACCGTGTGAGTTTCACCATCCTTTTCATTAAAATTAAAATTATTTTAATTTTAAATTATTTTTCTTGTAATATTACTTATATTAAAAATAATATTTTTCTTGAAATTCACTTCTTTCTTGATCTTAAATAAATCCTCCTGCTCGGAAGGTCAAGAATATGGGCGTACGGCTCTCCTGTGCGGTGACGTTGTTTTTTATTAAAATGATTTGTATTTTATTTTTTTAATAAAAGAATAACCTGTCTAGGTTCAATGTTTACATCTAGAATTGTAGAAGAAGGAAACCAGTTGGAGAGATCTGCGTTTGAGTAGTCGTCTAATGTCCTTTCAAAGACCCACGCAAGTAACTTGCCCGTGCTATGCGGTGCGTGGGGCTCCATTTTGTTTGTTTTTTTTATCAATGCTAAAAACAATTTTGTAGGTATTCGCAAAATGTTTTACACTATAAAAAATAAAAAATTATATTCATTTATAAATGTTAAGATTGTTTATAACCAATTATTAAGTTGCAAAATAAGACAAGGATGTATATTGCAACTATAGTTTTGAAACCCAGCCCGACGGGTCGATTCGGGGCTGAAACCGGGCCAGGTTGAAGAAAAATAGAAGAAGAAAAAACCTGGTGTGACCTGGTTGACCCGGACCTGGTCAAAAACCTGGTTGCAACCTATTGACTTTTTTTTTAACTAAAACGATGTCGTTTTGATTTAAAAAAAAAAATGACCTGATAACCTGGTCAAAACCCGGAACCTAGATCTTGAATCGAGCCGAATCTGAAAACTATGATTAGAGCTCTACAAATAATTTATATTTAATTATATAATTATAAGATTATTTCTTGTAAGAAAATCTTTTGAAAACAAATATGGAAACAAAAGGCAACAATGTCATCCAAATTGATTGATATCTAATGAAAAAATATATCAAATATAATTTTATTTATTTAATTATAATTAAATTTAAAGAAAAAAATAATCATGAAAAGTTGTACAAAAAAACGTCTGTTAATATATAAAAAAGAAGAAGTGCACTTGAGGGTCTAACTGCTGTGGTCAACCGTGTGACTTGTTCCGCCCCCGTCCCGGGTTCGACCCTCTATGTGCACGCCTGTCACCCCCGCGGTGCCTTACCTGCTCCTGGGCTTGCAGGATGTCCAGTGGGCCGTGGGGAATAGTCGTGGTGCGCGCAAGCTGACCCGGACACCCCACGTAAATAAAATAAAAAAAAGAAGTTTATTAACTCATTTAAAAAATATATAGAATTGAAAGGTATTTAATAGAATAATCTTTTAAAAAATAATTTTATTTATTTTCCTTAAATAAATTTTAATAATTGTTTTAAAAAAGAGCATTGAAGCCAGGGGCGTGGTGGAGCCATTTCTGGCCCAACAAATCCTTTGTCTTGACTCATTCCAATGTGTTACGTTCATATTTGGCAGTACTAGAAAATCATTCTCGGATCGAAATTGAATTATTATTTGCTTTGTATAATTTGTAGCATGATCATATTAATTTTATGTCAACATTGTTGATTTGCATGTGTGAATGATCATGTGCTTTATCATATTATCATGTATGGATGCGTTTAAATGTGGAATTTTTTTGGAACACTAAGAATTTTCAATTATTTTTTTAAAGAAAGTGGTAGGAATATATATATATATATATATATATATATATATATATATATATAAAGTTTACTTTTTTGTCAAATGATTGACTAAACTGGTATTGTGAATTAGATGTCAAAACTTTTTTATTTTCTCATAATAAAATAAAAGAATTTTTTCAATTTTTTATGATCATTAAACGGTCCTATTCTTCAAATCTTGAAAAAAAATATGATATGTTTTTAGAAGCTATATATATGAATATTGTTTTTTTCAAAATGTAAATGAAGCCTTTCAGACCTATTTTGAATATAATTTAAGAAAAGGGTTTGTAGCCTAATTTATTATTCATCATCCTCTCGGGTCCAATACTTTTATTTCAAAAATAAAAATTAAGTGATCCCAAATCAATGTAATATGGTTTTAGTACTTCTTCTTTTTAATACAGACATGGATATACTAGTTAGGGCAAATTTTCACAAGAGCACATTAAAATATTTTTATCATTAAAAATAAATACAATATAGCCTGTCTCATGATGCTTTACCATGATGTTCATTTTTTCTTTAGTATAACCAACTCCTCACCTTGAACTCTGAAGATCAATTATAATTTATAGTTATCATAAAATTAAGTAGTGATTTTTTATCATCTATTTTTACCCTTAGTTCGACGAGATGCCCCCTGAGACAATTGATATTTTTTAAAGTGTAAATTCAAAAGTACATGTAAGCAAAATCTAGATATTTTGTAACATAAAACGAGACATGCATCCAATTGTGTTTATTAAACTTATTTATTTAAATAAATAAAAGATAAATTCACACCTTAAAAAACTCATGACTTAAAAAATAAACACAAGTGAAACTGACTAAATAAACTCATGTCATAAAAAATATTACACAAGACCAAACACATCAACAATATAATTCAAAGACTCATATTTTTTTTTTAAAAAAAATAAACTTCATTTGTATAAAAGAATTATAAATGAATTATAATAATACCTTGAAAAATTAAATTGAAACAAAACAACTAAAAAAAACTTATATTAAAAAAAAGATATGCAAAAATCATGACCTAATATAATGAGACATGGATAAACTCATCAAAAAAACTTAAAAATAATTACGAAATCAATATTAAAAAAAACTAATACAGAACAATAAGATCGTATGAAGCTTGAAAACTTAAAAATATATTTGCAATGTATAATAAAACCTTAAAACTCTAAAACACCCTTATTCAGCAACACAATAATTTTTTTGACTCTAGAGAAAATTTGTATTTTTACTATTAAAAAACTTATGCAAAGTCAATAGAGCCATTAGTCAACAATTCTATATTTAGTTGATTGTAGGGGTAAAATAGTATTTTTAATGTAAAAAAAAATCAACACCCCACCTAAAAAGCTATATTTTTTTTTAATCAAATGACATAAAAATAATTTTACTATAGCTCAAAATATATTTTACTGTAAAGTGAAATTTTGTAGAACACTCGTGATATTTAGTTTTCTAGTTAATAAATAAAAGGAAAGGCAAACCTCCATCTATGCTTTTACGAAGTTACAGAAAACAAGACAGCCAATTAACCAGTAGCCAATCCATCTTCATCGTGCTAAAAATAACAATGGACCCCACACCTATTAAATGCTTACGTGGATCCTCCTCCCCAATCTAATCTATTATTATCTAACCACTCCCCGCAACACTTAATTCTCAAAATTAAGATGCTTTACGTGCTCTTTTTTTCTACCACTTTTTATGAGGACCGTTAAAAAATATTATTATATTTATTTTTTAAAAATAAAAAGTCATGAATATTGTTTTAATGTTTTAATTGATTAATAATTATTATTTTTAATATTCAAATACTACAATAGCAATATTTTAACTATCATCTTCTCAAGGTTATATTTTAAATATCATATCCATTTAAATCTTTATTTTATATATATATATATATATATATATATATAGATAGTTCATTCTATTTTTATGGGTTTAAATAATTTCTTACTTGAGATATTTGTTCATGGTGATGACTTTGACAATGAATTTGAATTGCTGCGCAGCGATAATAGAAGAAGAGCAACAAGCTAGTGAGAAATGATTTTTTCCATTCCTCACGAGAGACTTGGAGGTTATATATAAAAGTCATGAATTATTTCCACATTTATTTCGAATGACGTTTCAGATGACATAATGATAACATCATCATTTATATACAATTCTTTGGTTTGATTGATAAAAATAGAGTTTCCAGTCTTTATAATTAAATAATGAATTTATTTTTGATTTCTTCGTGTCTTCATCGGCGATCGTTGTTTTTCTGGGTGGGGTAGAAATGGTGAAAAGAGGGACCCGCTGGTGTCATTTTGATGGTTCTTGATGTGGTGTGCGTGTTGGGGGGTTGGGTGGGGTGTTCGATGTTTTTGTGGTATGTATGCTTATTGAATTGGAGAATGAAATGATTGATTTGATTGCCCTTTAATGATTGGGATTTTTTTGGTCGGGGGGTGAGTGCATAAAGTGGTAAATTTGGTTTACAATAATGGGATATATTGTTTTTGTTTTAGGATTTGTTCCCTGTCATTTAAAATATTTAAAAAAAAATCTTTTGAACTAAAACACTACATGTGTATTATTCATTCTCTCATATTTTATTATGAGTTTTCTATTTATTTTTTTTAATTTTATCCATTAACTTTCTTTTTCATGATTCTATTTTTTTAGCTAAATTAAAGGACAATTAAATCAAATTTATTGATTTAAAACATAATAGAAAAATACAAAATCAAAATAAAAAAGGCACCACACATGAGTAATGATTTCAAAGTTCACATAAAAAAGCTTAATTTAGTCCTCAAACTTTACCAATTATACCTATTCGATCCCTCAATATTTTTTCAAATTAATTTTGGTACAAAAGTTCATTTATGTTATTTTTTAGTCTCTGATTTAAAGAGACGAGAGAGAAAGGTCGCCGGAACGTTAGAGAAAAAAGAATGTTGTTAGCACCGATTTCAGTCACCGAAATGATTTATTTTTATGTCAAATGGTTCCGATTGATGATGAAAGTTTAGTAATAATAATGGTAGTGGCAATAGTAGTAATAATACTCCTATTAATAATAATAACAATGATAATTATAGCAATAGTGGTCAACCAATTTAACTTAAAATTCAAATTTGATAGTTTTAAACTCGATAAATCTTGAACCACTTAAACTCATATCAATTTTATGATTCATACAATATAAAATATGTGAATTTTATTTTAATTTATAGTATCTACATTGGAGCACTAAACACAGCCACTTGAAAAACTAAAGTATTCACCTGCTTTATTAAACATTTATGATAGCATGTGTTTTTATATTTTTTTTATTCTATTTGAATAACCAAACATTTTTTTTAAAGAAAAAATAGCCTGTGCCGCGGCGAAGCACGGGAACCAATAATATCTAACTCTGATTTAAATCGAGTTCACATCCGGTAATGTAAAAATCATTTCCTGTGCACGTGTCTAGCACTTATAAGGCTATAATATCCGTGGGTGGTGTTGTGTAATCTTCACCTCCCGGTAATTTGGAATGTAGCAAATATTTCACACGCTATCCAATCCAGCTAAGCGCTCTCCCTGCATGGATTACTGTATTTTAATGACCATCGCTTCTTTTTAATCTTACATGTTCTTGGAAAGAAATAATAATAATAAAAAATATCCCCTGGCTTCCACGCCGTTTGTATTTTTCTACTTTTCTTTCTAGCCATCTTGTGTGCTTGCTCAGTAGGCCCCACATGGTTGTTTGGTTGCTCATGGGCTGGGTTTTTCTCCCGGAAAAAAGAAAAAAAAAACAGTTATTTTCTTGCATATAATTTGTTGCAAGGATATTAAATTAAGAATATATGAACTGGCCTATTAGAAACAATCTTTGAACAAGTAATTTAGAATCAAGGAATTAAAAAAGTAAAATATATTATTATTACAAAACAATGAAATTGTAAAAATGCTTTCTTTCCTTGCGTCATCATCTGATCGAAGAAGGAAAAGGATAACTTTGAAAAATAGACAGCCACCTCAACTTCCGAGAATAGAACTTTATTATTACAATTATTACTGAATATACAACAAAATTCGTCCGATTCACCCTTTCTGCTTCTCTATAAAGCTGCATACAGCTCCAAAGCACTGATCCTCCTCCTTCCGTTTCAAATCTGTATCCATGGCTGCCAAGAAGATATCAACTGTGCTCTCTCGCTCTTTCTCTTCTGCTGCTGCTCCTCCATGTTTCTTTTCGAGAGGTGATTTGATCGCGATCTAAAGACTCAGCCTTTTTTTGTTTTTTTTCCCTTGAGTTATGACACTTTGTTTTCGTTATCTACATGCTTTTTTGATATTAACCATCACCCTTTTTTTCATTCTATATTGTACCAAACCGCTAAATTATTTCAGTGAGGGGTGGTGCTGGTCAGAGCAGATTAATCTCTAGATATAATAGTACTTTGGCTGCTGTTGAGGACCCGATTACTCCACCTGTCTCTGTCAAATACAATCAACTCTTAATTAATGGACAATTCGTGGATGCAGCATCAGGTATGAACTTTTTTTCTTCTCTCATTTTTTCCCTAGAATTTGTAATTAAAGATCAGGTGCTCTGCATTCATTTCCGTACAGTCACAATTGTTCAATTATTGCTAGGAGTACTATGATTTCCGTTTTAAGAGCATTTGTTGTCGTTGTACACCTTTTCTCCTTTCTTCTTCTTTTTTTTCTTTGGGTGTGGACCACTGAGTTTCACTCTGAGGTAGAGGCAGGCTCATTTCAAGTGTGACCCAACTTTTGTTTCCTTCCAACGAAGTTATCTAGCACCCATTTTGTAGAGGGACAAATTGAGGTAGAAATCTCAGAGGGACCCGTGGAATAGTTTTCTGAGAGCATGGTTTTTTGTTTTTCTAAGGGGATCCAACGATTCTTGGATTTGACAGTTGAGGCAGTCCTCCCGGAATTAGAACATTTGTGGCCTCCTAGTGGAAATTCCAAGTTTTAACTGTTGGGGTCTCCTTGAGGACTTTGTAGTTTATCTGTTCATAAATGTATTAAACCTTCTACACGGGATATCCTTTTTGTTTTGTTTTATTTGACTTCAGAGCATTTATTAAACCTTCTACATGGGATATCCTTTGCCTACAGGGAAGACGTTTCCAACATTGGATCCGAGGACAGGGGAAGTGATTGCTCATGTTGCTGAAGGTGATGTTGAAGATGTAAACAGAGCGGTCTCTGCTGCCCGCAAGGCTTTTGATGAAGGACCATGGCCACGGATGACAGCTTATGTAACCACTGCTCCTCTTACTTGTTAACTTTTACTGGAGTAGTTGTTTTGCTGTTTATGTAAAATAGGGGAAAAAAGGATCTTTGGGTTGAGAATTTTCTTTGCTGTGTTTCAGGAAAGGTCAAGGATCATTTGGCGTTTTGCTGATTTGCTTGAAAAGCATACTGATGAAATTGCAGCTCTTGAAACGTGGGATAATGGCAAACCATATGAGCAATCTGCTAAAATTGAAATACCAATGACTGTGCGTATATTTAGATACTATGCTGGTGGGTGAAGTAGAAATGCAGAGATTCTATTTTAGTACTACAATATGCTTTAAACTTTCTCACATTCTGCACACAGACATATTTCTTTAAACTTTCTCACATTCTGCACACAGACATATTCTTTCTTTCTTTCTTCCCTTTTCTTTTGGAATTCCTAATCAAATATTTTTCTCTTCTCCAAATTTACCAGGCTGGGCAGATAAAATCCATGGCCTCACAGTTCCTGCTGATGGGCCATATCATGTACAAACCTTGCATGAACCAATTGGTGTAGCAGGTCAGATTATTCCATGGAATTTTCCAATGCTCATGTTTTCTTGGAAGGTTGGGCCAGCATTAGCATGTGGCAACACCGTTGTTATAAAGACAGCAGAGCAGACCCCATTGTCTGCTGTATATGCAGCCAAGCTATTTCATGAGGTAGTTTTGAATATAATATTTGCTCACTTCTTGCATTACTAAATCTCTGCACAATTCTTGATAAATAGTTTTCTTAGTGTTGACATTATTCCAAATGATTGAGAGTTTTACTACAATCCATGCCGGCCATCTATGCTACATATGCGCTTTCTCACTTGTGCATTATGTAAAATTTGGGTGGCAATTTTTTAGGCACATGTGATTTCTATCTGTGGTTCTGATCAGCTAATCCTTCTGATAGGCTGGACTTCCAGATGGTGTTCTGAATGTGGTTTCTGGTTTCGGTCCAACTGCTGGTGCTGCTCTTGCTAGCCATATGGATGTGGATAAGGTATATGCAGCCTTAAACATCTTTACCTTTTCCTTTACGGTGATAAGCATCCTCACTTTAGACATGTTTTGAACTTGCAAAATTTGAACCGAAAGGTTTAAAATTTATTGTCTATTAGTTCTTTAAGCAGTCACGACTTGATATCTAGTGTAGGCACCGATTATTTCAAATAGTGTAAATATATTCCCGTGGATCATCTCCATTATTGATCAATGATTTTAGAACTGTATGGTGAATGCACGCTAATATTTGGTTCAGCAGGTCCTTAAACATAATGCTTGGGGATTTTTGGTTTCCCGAAGAACTTTTGAATTTTAGCTGTGGTAAATAGCTGTGATTCTGATTTTATTGTCCAGGGCTGCTTACAAAGGAGTTCTAGAGCGGTTGTTTCTGCTTGGTAGTCATTTGTCATTAGTAGAAAAAATATTAATTATAGTAGTTGGTTGAATTGGTAGGCTAAGGTGGAAAATCACTTCAAAAGATATTTAGCTTAAACATGCTTGATGTTTAAAATTTGCTTTTCAAAATTTGAAATACATTAGTTGTTATTATCGTTGATGGACATGCCTCTGAAGATAGAGGATGCAACTTTTGCAAAGTTTGTAAAAGGATGCTAGTGCACTGTCCTATTTGAAGTATCAGTAGTAGAAGGCACTTATTTAGAAGCTTATATTTGAAACATGATTTCCATTTCTAATCTGCAATCTCTTTCCAGCTTGCATTCACAGGATCAACTGATACCGGGAAAATAGTACTTGAGTTAGCATCAAAAAGCAATCTTAAACCAGTAACTTTGGAGCTAGGAGGAAAATCACCTTTCATTGTCTGTGAGGATGCTGATGTTGATCAGGCTGTAGAGCTTTCTCACTCTGCTGTATTCTTTAATCAGGTATGCCCAGGAAATTTTTTCTTAAAACAGCATGGCTTCTAAAAGTAGTTAAATCAACTCGAATTGATTAAAATTATATGAAAGAGTATAAAAAAAAACCAGGTGGTTTTCATGGTAGTTCAATTACTTCATTGATCACACTTGTGTGCACTTTGCAGGGCCAATGCTGCTGTGCTGGTTCTCGTACATTTGTGCACGAGCGTGTGTACGATGAGTTTGTGGAGAAAGCAAAGGCACGTGCCAACCAGCGTGCTGTTGGTGATCCATTCAAAGAGGGAATTGAGCAAGGCCCTCAGGTAAATTAGCAACTCATCATTTAAGAATCCACACACGAGGTGGTTTTCATACTGTGACTAATCCACTAACTTCACCGTTGAAACTTGTCGAATCCATTATATGCACAAGCATTCCCTGGTATAGTTTTGCAAGTATGGCCAGTCTATATAATTTCCTTAAAACTATGAAGAACAAATCAAAATGCATGAAAAGAAATTTTGCCATTCACCTTAACAGCCTTCTACTGGTTTTCTGTCAAGTGCTTCTGGTGCTACTACCTTCAATGGTTGTGCTGAAAGTGATCTACTTGAATGCCACAGGTTGATTCAGACCAATTTGAGAAGATTTTGAGGATCATAAGATCTGGTGTTGAGAGTGGAGCGAACCTTAAAGCTGGAGGCGACAGATTTGGCACAGCTGGATATTATATCCAGCCCACTGTTTTCTCAGATGTTCAGGTATATTTCTCATCTGGCAACCATTTTATGTAGAATATTGGAAATTGAATCTGAAGAACACGATCGCTAAATATAACAGGATGACATGCTGATAGCAAAGGAGGAGATATTTGGGCCAGTTCAGTCCATCTTTAAATTCAAGTGAGCAACCATCCTCTTCTTTAGCTGTATATTAAGGGCGTCATCTTTTAGTAGCATTAATCTTTAAAACAATTGCAGGGACCTGGATGAAGTCATACAAAGGTCCAACAACAGTCGCTACGGACTTGCTGCAGGGATTTTCACACATAACTTAGACACTGCCAACACCCTTTCACGTGCATTGAAGGTTGGAACAGTATGGATAAATTGCTATGATGTCTTCGATGCTGCCATTCCTTTTGGTGGATACAAGATGAGTGGAAATGGTAGAGAAAAGGGAATTTACAGTCTTAACAACTACTTGCAAGTGAAGGCTGTCGTTACCTCACTCAAGAATCCAGCCTGGCTATAGGTCCTCTTAACCCTTTTCAAGTACTTCTTTTGCCTGGTTCTTTCTAAATAATAAATCACAGTCTGCGTAAATTGTGAGATTATCTTGATTATGGTGACAAATGATATGATGATAATGATGATAAAATGGTCTCTTGTTTGTGGAGAATTTAGAATACAGTTCTCCTTTTCGCTTTCCATTTGCTTCTTTAAGATGAAGCCTTCATTTCACTTGATAATATTGCCGTTCCTTTTTTCTTTATTCGTTAAAGTTTCAAGTTAAAGGAACATTTTGCATTTATTGATGGGGCGATGTTTGAAAAATGCTGAGATTTAACTCACAGCTATACCGAAAGTCGCTGGGCAAAAGACAGATGACAGTCGCAGATTAACTTATACAGCGCATATGCATCCTATTTTGCAAAGCTTTTGTTAAGTAGGCCAGCTAGTGCAGAGGCTACTTCGTAGTTGTCACTTGTCAGAACCATTATCAACGCTCTTCCTTGCCAATAGCTTCGCCCAGTTCTATGCTATTTCGTGCCGCTACCATCTATGCTTCTATTCTATCTGCTCCTTCGTTAACGAGCTTCCAACTTGCTACATAGCTGTCCGTCAGCAGTTCATATTTTGTGCCTCGCAAATTTGCTGCTCTTGTACATTGAATGTTTTATTTTATTAATATTTAATAAACTGTTTTATTTTTAATAAAAATGAAAAGTTCAAATATTTACTGAATTAAATTAAATGTTTGAAATGCAAAATTCAATCAACTTTAAGTTTGATAATTTCTAATTAAAGTAGTTATGTTTTTAAGTTTTTTTGAATTATATAAAACAATTATAATTTCACTAAAATAAACTTTATGTAAAGCCGAATGGTCATTTAAAATATATTAGGTAAAAGATATACAAGAGCAATTAGTTAATTCCTTGGATGATGTGGGGGAGTGGATGCAATATAAAGTTTGATATTCAAAATTCAATTAATTTAATATAAAGTTTGATAATTTCCAATTAAAGTAGTTATGCTTTTTTCTGGTTATTCTTGTCTAGTCTCTGATGGATTTGGAAGAGTAAGAATATTTTAACTTTTGAGGATGAATATTTAAGGGATAATCGATTATTATACCAAATTCACTTTCTAAAAAATAGATACTGTGATGCTTGAAATAATCTTAAGGTGGTGCGTAGGCACCCCATTATTATCTCATGGCTTGGACATGAAATTTTTTTTATTAAATTAGATATGGATGGTAGCTTTTTTAGTAACAACAGCTTTCTTAGAAACCCGAGGAAAATTGAATTTGAAGAAATTTTAAAGGGAGATGGTTGATGAGTTTTACAGGTTATGGAGGTTTTGATTTAATTTATTTTAAAAATTATTAGTAATTAAATACGATTTAGAAAAAAAAATTTCAGAAAAAAAAAAATCATATACGCGTAGAGGTTTAAGAATCCACGCACGAGTTTTAAAGCTGTTGTCATGAGGCTTGCTTGGTGTAGTTTTTATCTACCATGTTTGGCGGGAAAGAAACAAGAGAGTTCATGGAGGCATTTGTCCTAGCAGTTCTGTTATTGTGAAAAACACCATTCAATAAGTGTAATTTAGAGTTTCTAAAACTAAGTTGCGTAAAGAGAAATGGGCTTCGATGGATACGCACAAGGGTAAGAACTACTGTACGCAAACTCTCCTACTGGTATGTTGTCCGCTAGAAACCTACATTAATTATTCTGTCACTGTTTAATCCCCATATCACAAAAAAGAAAGAAGGAACAGAAAATTAAAACTTCAAGAGAGATCAATGCCAATAGTAGTGTTGTCTAGGTGATTTCTTACACAATGTGATGACTGTTCCAGATGACGCTGTGCTGATGGTGCTGCTCCGAGGGATCAAACCAGAGATAGAATCCCGCTTCTCGTCCAGTGCCACCACTTCCATTTGCATAGACATTGGTTTGAAGGACCCAATCATTTCTCTCATCATGACCAAGAAGTTCAATGTCAATCTCGTCATGGTTGTGCGGATAACTATCTGCATTAGAAAACTGTAGTTTTTGGCCCCTGTGTATCAGTCATCAATGTCTAGTACTGAAAGAAAATAAGCCTCTTCCTATTTATGTACTCAATGCAGCAGCAGCAGCAAGCAATTCGTTAATATTGAATATTAAATAACTCGTCATGGCAGAAAACAAAAAGAACGAAAATCTAAGAGCTAGCTTGCATAGAAGGCTCTACTACAACTCCAGGGGATAGACCAGATGGCAACTTCATGGCAGCACTAAAGAATCCATGGTGATATTTGTTCCGTGAGGCCAATCCAGAGCCTGCAAATTAAAGAATCCAAAGAAAAAAGATGGTGAGAATTATGCCATTAGCCCAGAAAGACTGAACATCACTTACCAGGCCACGAGTCAAAATGATTGGGTCCTTCAAACCACTGATTATCCATGGTGTTGTCTAGTAGACATCACCGATATAAAAAGTCAAGAGAGATGGTTTTAGGATGCATGGCAGAGCTCGTCTTGCTCTTTTGTTAACAATAATGACCACCTTTTGTCAATGGTTAATTGCTGCTTTTTGACAATTTCAAATTGTCATCAACAACCCACCATTATAACTTCTTTCTTTGACAAAAGCAATTATCCTCTTTCTAAAAGACAGGCTGCAGATATTGCTTTATCAATGGACGATACAATACATTAATGGTTGCCACACATTAATGGCAACAATCCTAACATAATCAAGATTTAGTTGACTTGGCCCTGGGCCGAGTGCTCGAAGAGTCAATCCAATTTAATTCGATTGACTCTATAGGCTACTTTTAAAGTAGTCAATTTAGTCAAAACCTGGTTTGATTTTGTTTTCAAAACAATTTTGTTTTGAATATTTAAAAATAATTGATTAACTCTGATTAACTTATCTAACATATAAATCAGGCTTTACATCAAGTCGATATCAAATCAGGTTTAATAACTATAGTATTAAGTCGCATTCCTTTTTTTTTTTTAATTCCACTGTAGATGAAGGCTACTATTTTTACGAGAAATCATATAATGCTCAAGCTGTAATTAGTAGCAACCTCGTAGTTACTCATTAAAATTCACTTTTAAGAAAGAAAAAGAAATGAGTAAGAAAGAGAAATCTTAGATATGTATATTATTATCACTTTTGGTGAGATTCTCTCTCTTATATGCTTGATCCTTCAAAATAAATCCTATAAAAAAACTAATAGAAACTCATTTGTTATAGCTTAAACATAGTAAAATTTTACCCTTTTTTTACCACAATCTATTTTCTATTTTGGTTGTTACCAACAAACAATATGTAATCTTGGCCTTACAACTAATGTTAAGAAATTTGAAATCCCACCGTGATAAGTCATGTGCCAACATATATGTAATTTAAAAAAAAAAGATTGTAATAAGCACAATGAAAACTGATAGGAGTGTAACACAATAGAAACATATTCTAAGGCACTAGCACTATTAAAATAAACACCTCTACCTTATGAATATCAATTCGTGAACGAGAAGTATAAGGAAAACGCCACGAAACTAGTTAATCTTCGACAAGTCAAATTTGTTATTTGTCCCAGCAAAGAAAACATGTTGCATCATGCAAAATAAAATAGGGATTGTAATGGGTACCTATTAATTGGGTTTCTTTATATTTATATCTTATATATTATCTGTTGGGTAAAAAAATAGATATTCATATCCTATTCATCGGGTTTCAAGTATTCGTATGAATATCCATTTTACAACTATTATTTATTATTCAACAAAAATAAAATAATACACACACGTGTGTGTGTGTAATTTTGGGTCAGATTTAACAATATTTATACTCTATACATTATTCATCATGTAAAGTACTATCCATAAAAAAAAACTCATTCATTCGGATCAAGTTGGTATTTATCGAGTTTTGATTAAATTGACATCCCTACTTTTAAATAACATTTCGCATATAAATTTTTATATTTTCATCTAAAATATAATTATTAATAATACAAATTTGATAATTTGAATTTATATGTGGTTGAAAATAAAAATTTATGATAGTGTATATTTATTATGTTTGGTTTATACTAGGAAATTCATAAGGATTTTGAACGAATTCACTATTGCAAAACTAAAGATTAAAGTGTTTGATTGGCCATATTATGTCATGCCTTTTTTTATATAATAATTTTGCCCATAAGAGATGCATATTATATTAATTTTAGCTATAAAATAAAATAATTTATTTATTAGCAAATTACATAACAATTACTTTACAAAAATAAAATAGCAGTTGTACATTATTTCATAATAAGACTAAAGCACTTTTGTTATTATTAAAAAAAAGTTAAGAATACATAGGTCAATAGGAACATTTTAGTCAAGAAATTATAGGATTAAGTCTTACAATTAACTATAACTAAAACTGATCAGTGTTTCACTGTAGTGCGGAATATTGTTCACTGTGAGTGGATTTACCGTGGATTGCACTGTTCTGCACTGTAGCGCAGGTATTATGCACTATGAGTGAATTCACTGTGGCTTGCACTATTTAGTGGGGGCATGTGTGAGGCTGCAGCCAACAAGCCCCAAATGCTAGGCTGAAGGCGTGCCCCTGGAGCTGTGCACACATGGCACTTGGGCTGCCTGCCTAGGGGTTGGGCACCCACAGCGCACACGTGGTGTTTGGGCTACTGCCTCAATGCTGGGCACACATCTGCGCACACGTGGCGCTTGGACTGCTTGCCTGTGTAATGGTAGACAAAGCACACACATGGCGCTTGGGATGCTGCCTTAGTGCTGGGCACACCTCTGCGCGCACGTAGCGTTGGGATGCCTACCTGGGGGTTAGGCAAACCCCTGCACACACATGATGTTTGGGCTACGTTGGAAGTGAGTCATGCCCGTGCCCCACTTGGGGACACCTGGCGCATAGGTCATGGCGCTACACCCAAGGTTCCTGGGTCCTAGGATGTCAATAGAAAGCTAAAATCAAGCAGTATACAAGTTAATAGAAAAGTTGAATTCAAGCAGGCTGTAAATACTAGATAGGAAATTTCTCTTACCATAGATAGCTCCCTAGATCTAGCTTAACATATATAGCTCCCTAGAATTACTCTTTGTAATTACTGTGTACAAGACAATTTTCCCTATATAAATGAAAGGTTAATCTCAATGAGAGGCAAGCAATTCATACCAATCTGTTATGGTATTAGAGCCTTTCTCATAGAATTCTTAAATCTTAGTTTTTCTTAGTCATGGCTTCATGGAAAAGTCAGATAATGTTTGTGTCAGATTTACTAGCAAAAATTATACTGCTTGGGCATTTCAGTTGGAGATCTTTCTCAATGGAAAGGAGTTGTGGGGCCATATAGATGACAACGACAAATGAGACTTGGCTATTGAAGGATCTGTTGTTGCTAAGGCAGCATGGGCAACCAAAGATGCAAAAATTATGTCCTAGATTCTCAGTTCGGTGGAGCCATATCTGATCTTGTCTTTGCGTCCTTATAGATCAGTAAAGGCTATGTGGGATCACCTCACACAAGTCTATAACCAAGATAACAATGCTAGGCGTTTTTAGCTTGAGTTGGCTATTGCCAACTATACCCAAGGAGATCTCTTTATTCAAGATTACTAATCTGAATTTTTTACTCTATGGAATGACTATTTTGATCTTGTTACAGCTAAGATTTCTGCAGAAGGAGTGTTGGCAATGCAACAAGTCCATAAGATCAGCCAATAAAACCAATTTTTGATGAAATTGTGACCTGAATCTGAACCAGTTCGTACCTCTCTAGTCAATCATGATCTTGTTCCATCCTTGGATGCTTGTTTTGGAGAACTTTTGAGTGAAGAACAACATCTCCATACTCATGGAGCAGACTAGAGTTGCCCAGTTGCTTATGTTACTTATAACAAAAGGAAGGGTCATGATATGAGCAAGACACAATGCTATAGTTGTAAGAAGTATGGTCATATTGCACCTCATTGTTTAAATAAGTTTTGCAACTACTGCAAACACCTAGGACAGATTATTAAGGAATGTTCTATTCATCCTCCATGCCTCAACAAAGCTTATCACATTGCTGTTACCACTGCTGGTCCTTCTGCTCCACAGACTCTTGTTGGCTCACCTATCTCACAGCCTCCAGCAAATTTATTAACCAGAGAGATAGTGCAAGAAATAATTGTGAGTGCTTTCTCCACACTTGATCTTTAAGGTACTGGTTCTTCAACTCTTTCTTGGATCTTAGATTCAGATGCTTCCAATCACATGACAAAATTCTTTGGTGGCTTAAGTAATATCCAAAAATATTAGGGATCTTCACATTTTCAAATAGCTAATGGCAATGCTTTTCCCATTGTAGCTATTGGTGATATACCTCATTTAAATGATATTTTTGTCTCACCTAAACTTGCTGTAAATCTAGCTTCTATAGGTCAGTTTATGGACAATAACTGTGATGTATACTTTTCTAAACATGGTTGTATTGTACAGGACCAGATGTTAGGACAGCTGAAAGCGAAGGGGCCTAAGTATGGACATCTATTTTTCCTCCGATTTCATGTTCCACACACCTTGGTTCCTTCCTCTATTTTATCTCTCTTTTGTACTCCATCTAAAATGTCTAATGAAGTTTGGCATAAGCGTCTTAGTCATCCAAATCCTAGAATTATCTCTCATCTATTGAAATCTGGATTAATAAACGATAAATTGCATTCCTCTTCCAGTATGTTCCTTGATTGTGTCACATGTAAGCTTGGCAAAAGTAAAGTGTTACCCTTTCCCTCTGAAGGCAACAGAGCCACAAATCTGTTTGAGATAGTTCATAGTGATGTCTGGGGAATTAATCCTATCCTTTCTCATGCAGGATATAAATATTTTGTAACCTTTATAGATGACTACAGCCGTTATACATGGGTCTATTTCTTGCGGAACAAATCAAAAGTTTTCTCCATGTTCAAATTATTCTTGGGACTTGTACACACTCAATTTTCTGCCACTGTTAAAATTCTTAGATCATATTCTGGTGGAGAGTATATGTCTAATGATTTCCAATCTTTCTTGTAAACTAAAAGCGTTATTTCTCAACGATCATGTTCCTATACTCCTCAATAAAATGAAGTAGCGGAACGTAAGAATCAACATCTTTTGGATGTAGTTCGGACCTTGCTCATTGAAACCTCAGTTCCTTCTAAGTTTTGGGTAGAAGCTCTTACTACCGCAACTTATCTAATCAATTGTCTTCCTTCACAAATCTTAGGTCTGGAGTCTCCATACTTTCGGCTTCATCACTGCCATTCTACATATACAAATCTTCACACATTTAAGTGTGTATGCTTTATGCATCTTCCTCCACCTCATAGAAATAAAATTTCTACTCAGTCCATTCGTTGTGCCTTTCTTGGGTATAATGTCAATCAAAAAGGTTATCTTTGTTTTGATCCACACACCAATCGAGTTCACATTTCCAGAAATGTTATCTTCTTTGAAAATCAATGTTTCTTTCCTTTGTCTTCATCCTCGGCCACATCTCTTGTCTCTTTGCCTTTCTTTAATGACACTTCTCATATACCAAGTGTTCAGGTTGATAGAATCAAGCCATATTTGGTGTACAAACGTAGACTACCAGTGTTGCCCCCTTTAGCTAATGTCCTACCATTTGCTCATTCTTTGCATCCTTCGGCGGATTCTGAGGTAACTGATTTGCCTCCTTTAAGGCGCTCCTCTAGGGTATCTATACCCCCTGATAGGTATGGGTTTAACTTATCCGTGGCACATATCTCTAATACTGCTCTCTCTGCCACTTTAATCGCTATTGATATTCCTACTAGTTATTCACAGGCAGCTAAAGAGTCATGCTGGTAGCAAGCCATGCAGGAAGAATTAAGTGCCCTTGATGCCAATCATACTTGGGATATTGTTGATTGTCCTTCTGGTGTTACTCCTCTTGGATATAAATGGGTCTATTCTGTTAAAATCAAGGTTGAAGGCAGCTTGGACAGACATAAAGCTTACTTGGTGGCTCTTGGAAACCATCAATAATATGGAGTCAATTATGAGGAGACTTTTACTCCAGTAGCTAAAATGACTATGATTCAGACAATTCTGGCCATCGCAACTTCTCTACATTGGTGTTTACACCAACTGGACGTGAAGAATGCCTTCCTTCATGGTGATCTCAATGAAGATATTTATATGCATCCACCAGCTGACTTATTTTCCACTCCTACTTCTGTTGTGTGTAAGTTGCGTCACTCCTTATATGGTCTCAAACAAGCTCCTCAAGCATGGTATGAGAAATTTGCCTCTACCCTTCTTAACTTTGATTTTCTCAAGAGCAAATATGATGCCTCTTTGTTTCTGCGTACAACTGCAAATGGAGTTGTGTTTCTATTGGCATATGTTGATGATATAGTCATCACGGGTACTGATTTAACTCTGATTGATAAACTAAAACAACATTTGCAGAACTCCTTCCACATGAAGGATCTCGGTAATCTAACATATTTTCTTGGTCTAGAGATTCATGCTGGTTCACATGACATTTTTCTATCACAGCACAAGTATGCCATGGACTTGGTGGTTGCTACTAGTCTCCAGGATTTTCCACCTCTTGATACTCCAATGGAAATTAATATCAAGCTACTCAAAGATGAGGGGGATTTATTACCGGACCCAACAACATATCGTACAATTGTGGGCAACTTGATTTATCTTACGAACACTAGACCTGATATCTCTTATGTCGTACAACAGGTTAGTTAGTTCATGGCCTCTCCCAGGCACCTTCATATGGCTACTGTTAGAAGAATCATCCGCTATGTTTATGGCACTATTCGGAAAGGGCTTTGCTATCCTGCTGGTACTTCTCTTGATTTAATTGCCTATAGTGATGCTGATTATGCTGGGTGTTCTGACACTCGATGTTCAACTACTAGTTGGTGTATGTTTCTTGGCCCTGCACTTATTTCCTGGAAGAGCAAGAAACAAGATTGTGTCTCCAGGTCTTCTACGGAGTCCGAGTACAGGACTATGTCCAAAGCTTGTTTAGAAATATTTTGGCTACATAGGCTCCTTACTGAGCTTGGTTTTCAACAGTGTACCCCAACTCCACTTTATGCTGATAAGACAAGTGTCATTCACATTACCGCTAATCCTATCTTCCATGAGCGCACCAACCATATTAAGATGGATTGCCATTTCATTTGTGATGCGTTTGAGGCTCAGATTATATCTCTACTCCATGTGTCCAGCAATCTTCAGGTGGCTGACGTCTTCACCAAAACTCTCACACGCCAGCGTCATCATTTTCTTGCGAACAAATTGATGCTTATAGACAAGCCCACATCAATTTGAGGGGGGATGTCAATAGAAAGCTAAAATCAAGCAGTATACAAGTTAATAGAAATGTTGAATTCAAGCAGGCTGTAAATACTAGATAGGAAATTTCTCTTACCATATATAGCTCCCAAGAATTACTCTTTGTAATAACTGTATACAAGACAATTTTCCCTATATAAATGAATGGCTAAACTCAATGAGAGGCAAGCAATTCATACCAATCTGTTATAGGATTCTAAATATTATTATTTGTTTTAGAAATATTATTATTTTTATTATTAATAAATTTGAAAGAAAATATTTTTATTAATATTGAAAACATATTATTATTTCTATTATAAATTTTTATGATATTTTTTATAAAAATAAAAAGTGAGCTCGTAGCGCAGTATTATTAAAAATTGTCAACAATTCTAAGTATTAATATAAAAAATATTATAATTTGAGTTGTAATTATTATTATTTTTCATACAATACAAAATATTCATATACAACATATTATTATTTGTGTTCTAAATATTATTATATTTTTTATAATTCAAAATATTCATATCAAAGATATTATTATTTCTTTTATAATATTATTATTTTTATAAGAATTCAATTTTTTAATAGAAAAAAATATTACTATCTACGTTCTAAATATTCTTGGAATTAAAAATAGTATTAGTTGTGTCATGAATATTATTATTTTTACTATAATCAAAAGTATTAATATTAAAAATATTTTTTTTGTGTTATAAATATTATTATTTTTATAATAATTAATATTATTAATCAAATAATTACTAAATTAGAAAAAAAATATTTTAATATTGAAAAATAACCATAGATTTGATTTGAAAGGTAAAACTAAAAATTATTATTATTATTATCATCATTAAAAAAAATTTAAAAAATTATTATTACTATTGAAGAAAAACCACGCATGGACATGTGGCGCTTGGGTTGCTGCTTGGGGGTTGGGCACACCCCCTGCGCCCACGTCGCGCTTAGGCTCCTGCCTGAAACACACACATGGCGCTTGGGTCATGCCTCAGTGCTACGCACATGTGGCGCTTGGGTCCTACCTCAGTGCTCCACACAAGTGGCGCTTGGGTCTAGCGTCAAGATCCAATTATTATTGGGTCCTCCATCAAGACCCAAGGTTCCTAGATCTTAGAATTCTAAATGTTATTATTTATTTTAAAAATATTATAATTTTTATTATTAATAAAATAATTAATAAATTTCAAATAAAATATTATTATTAATATTTAAAACATATTATTATTTATATTATAAAGTTTTATGGTATTTTTTCTACAAATAAAAAGTGAGCCCGCGGCGAAGTATTATAAAAAATATTCAACAATTATAGGTATTAATATAAAACATATTATAATTTGCATTATAAATATTATTATTTTTCTTATAACACAAAGTATTCATATCAACATATTATTATTTTTCTTATAATTCAACATATTCATATCAAAGATATTATTATTGGTGTTATAATATTATTATTTTTATAAGAATTCAAAATTTTAATATAAAAAAATATTATTATGTGCATTTTCAATATTCTTGAATTAAAAATAGTATTATTTGTGTGATGACTATTATTATTTTTACTATAATCAAAAATATTAATATTAAAAATATTATCGTTTGTATTATAAATATTATTACTTTTATAATAATTAATAAATTAGAAAAATAATTATTTTTAATATTGAAAGATAACCATAGATTTGATTTGAAAGCTAAAAGTAAAAATTATTATTACTATTATTATTATCATCATCATTAATAAAATTTTAAAATATTGTTATTACTATTGAAGAAAAACCACGCATGGACACGTGTCACTTGAGCTAATGCCTGGGGTGGGCACACACATGATGCTTTGGCTCCTGCCTGAAGCACAGATGTGACGCTTGGGTCCTGCCTCAGTGCTGCGCACATGTAGCGCTTGAGCGTGACCCATGACCGCGCCCCACTTAGGGACACCTGGGGCTTGGGTAGTGCCGCTGGACCTAAGGGGAATGGGTCTGACATCAGGACCCAAGATCAATGGGTCTAGCATCAGGACCTAATTATTATTGGGTTCTCCATCAAGACCCAAGGTTCCTGGGTCATAAGATTCTAAATATTGTTATTTGTTTTAAAAATATTATTATTATTATTAATATTATTAAAATAATTAATAAATTTCAACAAAAATATTATTATTAAAATTTTGAAAACATATTATTATTTATATTATAAATTTTAACGGTATTTTTTCTAAAAATAAAAAGTAAGCCAGCAGCATAGTATTATTAAAAATATTCAACAATTCTAAGTATTAATATAAAACATATTATAATTTGCATTGTAAATATTATTATTTTCTTATAACACAAAGTATTCATATAAAACATATTATTATTTTTCTTATTATTCAAAGTATTCATATCAACATATTATTATTATTTTCTTATAATTCAACATATTCATATCAAAAATATTATTATTGGTGTTATAATATTATTATTTTTATAAGAATTCAAATTTTTAATATAAAAAAATATTATTATTTGCGTTTTCAATATTCTTGGAATTAAAAATAGTATTATTTGTGTTATGAATATTATTATTTTTACTATAATCAAAAGTATTAATATTAAAAATATTATCTTTGGTATTATAAATATTATTATTTTTATAATAATTAATATAATTAATAAATTAGAAAAAAATATTTTTAATATTAAATATATTTGATTTGAAAAGTAAAATTCAAAATAACCTTGAGTTGAGTTGTTGGCTATGTAAAGTTAAAAATGAACCAAATAGCATTATATCCTGCCAGCATCAAAACTCTACTTTTAAAAAAAATAAAAAAATAAGCCCGAAACGCCGCCACCTAACCAGTTCTGATCTAAAGGTCGCGTCCACAGCCTAAAAAAATAACGCACCAGCTTTCCGTTCCGCTTGTTTCCTCTCGTCCAAAGCCAAAAGGCAATTAAAAAAAAAAAGTAATCAATATGAAAGAGAAAAAAACAATTATCTTGAAGATGTTGCAGTTACTCTTTTTTAACAGAAAGAGATGCCGCTGCATTTACTGACAAATTTATAGTGTTTTTTATTATAATTTTTAACTTTAAGTTATAATTCAAAAAAAAATTAAAATAATTGTGCCAAAAATAAGTTAAAAGTTGTTTTTAATTAAAAATATATTCTATAAAAATGACTCAAGATTAAGGAATGTATTTAATAAAGTTAGAGTTTATAAGTTAAAAACTAAAAATTCTGATTACTGAGTTTTGCAATAAACTTTTAATTCAAGTTAAAATTTATTTTTAATCAAATATATTTATGAATTTTTTTATAAATAAAAAAGTTTAAAAATCAAATTCATCTCATTTAAATTTAAATAGGCACAAATCAATCATTTTAAGAGTTAGGTAAACATTATAAAATTAGATCATGATAAAGTATATTTGAGAATGCGATAGAAATTGTGTTTCAAAATAATTTTTGTTCGGAAATATATTAAGATAATTTTTTTATTTTTAATATCAATGTATCAAAATAATTTAAAAATATTAAAATTTAAAATTTAAACACAATGAATCTTAAATGGGTCGGGGGAGAAAAATAAATTAAATAACTTCTAGCCATATTAATAATCTTGTAGTTAGTAGTTAGAGAGAGAAATATTTGATTGATACAATAACATATTTATTGAACCTGAAAAAATAAAAGTAAAAATAAAAGAAATAAGGGAAAGAAGTTCTTAACAAACAAAATATTTTTTTAAAAAAGAGAGAGAGTAAGCTATGAATTAGTAATTATAGTTTTACAAAATAAATTAAATAACTTCTCTAATTTTAAAAATAATTAATTAATCTCTATATTATTACAATTGTTTGTAACTTGATTCTTTTTGTTTATTCCATTTTATTTTATTCTTTAATTTAATTTATTTTTATTTAAAAAAATAATAAGAAAATATTGATAAGAAAAAAGATATTTTATCAAATAAAAAATAAAAAATTGAGCATAGTCAATACTAATCAAGAAATTAATTATTTATTTTTTAAACTAAAGTAATTATTTAATTGAACAAAATATATAAAGCGTAAGTGTTTCACTGTAACACTAGACACAATGTATTATAGATTGTTACAATGAAATTATCTTTTCTACTCTTGAGTGGAAAAAATGTGAGCCTTTCTTGTGAGGGTAATTTGGTCTTTTTTAATGATACATTGGTGATTAAAATATTGTTGGGGGCATGCTAGTCTTTTCTAAAAACATTATACAGTAAAATGATATATTTATGCCAACGTCAACAAAATTTTGAACTATTGATCATGAGTTTTTTGTGTCTTCAAAAATTTAAAACAATCAAATTGCTTATTTACCCCAAGGTGTGTATATATATATATATATAAAAGAGTTATTGACAAGGGGTTTTCTAGTTTTTTTGCTTTTTAAAATAGAGTAAAAATGCATTTTTACCCTTAAAAAGACAAAAAAGAGGGCTATCTAAGGACATTTTTATCCTTTCACACAAGTTTTTTCTTTAATGATTTACAAAGTCATGACGAATATTTTGATATTTTTACATTGCATTATTAATTTTTTATTTTAAAAAGTTGGTGGAGCGTGCTCATTACACGCTAATGAGTGGGTGGTGTCCATGTTATTTGAACGGCATGTATGACGCTACCCGATAGTTTATCGTGCCCTTTCACCATGTTGTTGGAAGCACCACTATATCTATTTTCTCTTGGTGTGGTGTGCGATGGAAGATGATGAATGATTTTTTATTGGTGATTGTTTCTTTTTCTCTTCTTTTCTCTCATACCTGAAAAAGTGCATGATTATTCTTTTTTTGTATTTCAATTTCAATCCTTATGATTTTTTATTTTCATCCTTATTCATTTTATAAAAGTTTTGTGTTTTCAATTTAGTCCGTCAATTACAACTTGTCATATGTTATTTGTTTCATTTCGGTCTTTATTCTTTTGATTTTTAATTTTTTTTTCTTGACCCTTTTGTTAAAGTTTTATTGTTTTCAATTTTATCCTTCAATCAAAGTTCATGTTTTTTTTATTTTTTTCAATTTTTTTTTATATTTTTTTTTTACTTTTGTTAAAGTTATTTTTCATTTCAATTTAACCCTCCATTTGAAAATTTTTGATTGCCCTCTAATTTATTTTTTATTTTGATTTTCACCCTCATTCCTTTAATTAAATTATTTTAGATCCTTTTATGTAATTAATTTTTTTTCATGGCTCAACCTTTGATATTTGATTTGTTGGATATTGGGTTTCATGTTTTATTTATTTATTTATAGTGCTTTCGCTCTAATGATCCGGGTCATGAATTTGAAAAGTTAATATAGTTCATCTTTTTTTTTTTACTTATTTTTTTTTTACAATCTTATTGTTCTGCATTAATTATTTTTTTTAAAATTGATTTTGTGATTATCTTCAATTTCTTTTCTATAAGTTTATCTCGTTCTCATAACCTAGGCCATGAGTTTTGCAAGGCTTTTTTTAAAGAGTTTTTTTTTTAAAATTGTCTTCTTTGTGTGTAATATTTGGAGATATTATTTAAATTCATCTATATTTTTTTTTTGTTTTATACAGATGAAATATATTTTTCAAAATAAAAAAATATTTATTTTTAAATAATATTTTTAATATGTTCGGTCTTGCGCAATATTTTTTTTATTCAATTATTTTCATTCATGTTTCTATTTCTATTTTTTTATTGATTTAAATAAATAAATTTAATAAACACAAAGGTTTATTTATTTTTACCTTATTTTATGAGATTAAATATTTTGATTTACTTTTATCTCTTAATTTTTTTAATTTGTCTTTTAGCTATTACTAATGATTTATTTATTTATATAAATATTTATTTATTTATTTAATTAGATGTTTACATATAATTTTAAATTTATACTTTAATTTTTTTATATAATAAAACTTCAAAAATAGTCTACATTTCCGATATTGTTTTGAAAAAATAATTTTATGATCCGCACTGGAGAGGGTCAAATAACTAGTTTAGTATATAAGACTTGAGAGATTAATATACTAGTTTAGTATATAAGACTTGAGATATATATATATATATATATATATATATATATATATATATATATATATATATATATATATATATATAAAGAATCCAAATTCTCTAAAAAGCGAAGTCTGAACTCAGAGGCGCGGCAGCAGCAAGAATGGAGGAGAACCGCTGCAAGTTCTGGCTTCCCAAAAAGAACCGATTTTGTGCCAACTCCCCTCTAAACGATTCCCAGTAAGCTCACTCTCATCCTCCTCTCTTTTCTGTTTTTTTTTCCGTCCTATGTCTAATTTTTTAATGCGTTATATCTATCGAACTGTTCGTAAGGTTCTGCGGCAACCACAAACCGAGGTCCATTGAACAGTGGATTCCATGCCCCATCGACCCTTCTCAGTAATTTCCCATCTTTGATCTTTGCGCTATCATTTTTTTATTTATTTTGGGATTACATTTTTTATGGCTTTTCTTGTTTTTGATAGTTCTGTTCTAAAAGAAAATCTTGAAAGCCATGTTAAGAGATGCCCTTTAATGAAACAAGCTCAATCCTTGTCTCTTCAACCATTTTATCAAAAGGGCATCAATGCTGGCAAAGAAGAAGAAGAAGAAGATAATGTTAGCTCTGAGATGAAGAGGAGTGCTGTTTATAGCATGACTGTGACTCAATTTTGCAAACTTCTTAACAAGATTGAATCTGTTCATGCTTCTACATGTAAGGATATCTGGGAATCATATAAAGTTCCAGAAGCTTGTAATATGTGGATTAAAAGAGAAGTAGACAGGTAAATATGTGATGTTAAGATGAAGATTGTTGTTTAATTTGATGATAATCGGTTGGTTTTGTAAAATGAGTTTCTTGTTGAGCAGGAAATTACCATTTCAAGAGAAACATGTAGCACAACAAGCGTCAATTCTTGGGAATTTGGAGGACTTTGGGGTGATAAAGAGTTCAGTAGGAAGTAAAGAGGCTGATAGTCAGGGGTTTTGTAGTGATGATAGCAATTTTGTTCACGCAGTCGTTGAATTTGGAGCAGGGAGAGGGTACTTGACACAGATGCTGGCAGACTGTTATGGATTTGACAGAGTCTTTCTGGTTGAGCGCAAGTCGTACAAACTTAAGGTTAGTTTTGTTGAATTCTGCATTGCATTGTTTATGAGAAGGAATATCTACTGCAATAGAATGAAATTCAAGTTGGAGATGTTATGTACTCTTTCCGCCTTAATTGATCTGTAATTTATGTTTTGTTTGTGTTTATATGCTGTGGCTACTTCTAGGCTGATCGATCTTTGCGACAGAAGGAGAGCTTGATATTAGAGCGTTTGAGGATTGATAGTAAGGTTTTTCAGAATCCTGTTCTTTGGAATGGCATTTGCATTTCCTTAATTATATCTTTAGTTCTATCTCTCTCTCTTTCTCTAACTTAAGTCTGGAGCTGGTGCTAAACATAACCTCAAATACTCTCTCTTGCTGGAGCATTCAGTTAACCTCTTAAAAAGGACTTGGCATAGTTTTCATGCCTTTTTTTCCTCCCTCAGTCCTCCAAAGTTAAGATTAGATGCTGGCAGGTGGCTCAATTTTGGAGCTCTCTTGAGTGCATTGTTTTTCCTTGACTTTGCCTTCATAGTGTGCTTATGAGTGGTGATTTTAAGTGGCATAACCTAACAAATTATTGTTGCCTTTTATTGCTCTGTTTCTGTACTCTTCGAAGTTGCAGTTAAACAAGGTCTTGCAGTTTTCGGCATTATTTTACTGTGCATATTATATTAAGTCATAACTTCTAACATTCCATGCCACAGCATTAATTTTCTACAACTTTATAGTGAGCTTATTTCTCTCAACTAAGTGAATAAACAGGTTTGTCCCAACTTCCAATACAGGGGTCAACTTAATAAATTTTACCATTTATTTCCTCTTAATTTTGGGTGATATCAACGGCAGTCTCAAGTAGTAACAACAGAAAATTTATATTCATACATGATGTCTGTTCTTGTTTGCCTTTTATTTTTCAGTTTGTTGGCATGCCTGCCCCCTGTAAGGTATAAGTGAAAAATTGGTATTAACACTACCTTCCATCTGATCTCTCTGCTAGAAAAAGCTCTGCAAACTTTTGAGTTCTGACATTACCAAATTCCACCTTTTCAGTTGAGGACTTAAACTTGAATGCTGTTGAGTCTTTAAGGGGAATCCCTTATTTGGCTATCGGTAAACATCTCTGTGGGCCAGCAACTGGTGAGCAATATGTTTTAAAATAACTTTTTCCTGAACATTAGATAGGGCTCTGAAGTAATTTTTTTGCATTTTATATCATTATTTCTCATTTCTGGCAGATTGTTCCATTGAATATTTTCCTCCATTGTTTTGTTTTAATACTTGCGCTGCAGATTTGACACTGAGATGTTGCTTGTCTGAGCATTGTAATCAAGGCAGTGTGCAAGATTGCAGGAGCAATGCTAACCTTAAAGGCCTTGCTATAGCAACATGCTGCCATCATCTTTGTCAGTGGAAACATTACACAAGTAATCAACACATCTTACCCTGCATATTCTCGAAGTACAAGAACACGTATGCTCTTCTATTTACGAGTTTTCAATGTAACTTTTACTTCCTTGCAGACAGGAAGTTCATGTCCGATTTGGGGATCACCAAGGGACTATTTCATGCAATGACATGGTTTACCTCCTGGGCAGTAGATGCTGACCATAGTTCAGATCTTCCTGATATTACTGACTGCAGTTTGCAGTTACAATCCATGTAATCATTTGAACTTTTTGTTTATGTTATATAGATCCTTCTTTTTCCTATCTTCTGTTCACACAAATGGTTTTCTCATTCCTCTCTTCTGTTCACATATTTAGTATTTTGGATCTTAATTTTTCTCAGTTATTACAGTGAGGAGAAACAATGCTTTGGGGACATGCATGGGGTTGAAGATGTTGTGAGGAATATGAAACCAGTTGAAAGGGCTGTGTTGGGTTTTAAGTGTAAGCAGATCATCGACGTAGGAAGGATGATGTGGGCAAAAGAACATGGATTAGACACACAGCTTGTGAAGTATGTCCCTTCAGGCATCTCTCCAGAAAACCATTTATTGCTTGCCAGACATGCCAAGTGCTTGTAAGACACATCATTTACTTCAGATTTAGGTTGTAACCATTAAAATTCATGCCCATTATATGCATAGCCATCTCTATTTCCATCTAGATGGACGTGCAAAGGAATGTTACACAAATTTTTAACTGGTGCGACTAGCAGTTTGCTTGGCTTTTATTGGCATCTGTGGTTCAAAGGGGCAGATAGCATGTGCCCGTGTTATATCCATATTTGGCTGGGGATTGGAAATCTTCACGCACATGATTTGCAGATCGTAAATTTAGATTCATTTGAGGGGGATCTCTTTTCTTCTCTTCCATCATCTCCTTCTCTTGTTCTTCCATTTTTCTTGTCTGATGCTTTAGTTTCCTATGCTCCTTATTTGATTGGATGCCTGTGATTGCTGTTTCATATTACAGTATGTGAGCTTGTTGGAATGTTTATGCGGTAGTATTTGCAAAGCACACTGTTTTTGAGCTGGCATATGCCGTTAAACATTATGACCCTTCGAGGCTCCACATCATTTGCTTGCTTGACCAGTACCAAATCCAGAGAGGATTGGCACTATGAAGAGTGAAAAACACACCCTATCGTTTAGAATTAGTGCAGAATATCTTCCGAAACCATCATTGTTGCATGGGAATTCCGAGAAAAGAAAACTACTTAGCAAAAGGAGAGGCAAGCATCGAATTCGCATCATCAGAAAATAATAAATAGGAGGGGTCGAGAGAATTGCCCGTGCTGATCTATGTTTCTATGGCGGAAGAAGTGTGTTGATCTATTTTCTAAATAAATAACTTATCTACTCGTAAGCATGCAAAAGTGGAGATGCGGGGGATCGAACCCCGTGCCTCTCGCATGCAAAGCGAGCGCTCTACCATTTGAGCTACATCCCCATTTGAGATTGAATCCACTTACAAAAGAATAAATAATATATACATCCGAGTTACCTAATGCAGGTTACAAGTGGGGTACCGTGAACACGCTTTTTGAAGAGGAACCGATTCCTAACTTTCTTCTCGGATCATACTGATGTTTTTGATAGCCCGAATATGTATATTTTTTAATATTATGGTAATTTTTATGGTTAAGTTTAAAAATATATGTTTGATTAATAAATTATGAAATGAATTTTATATATAAAATAAATAAATAAAATAGGTTTTTATTAATAAAAAATAAGTTATTTTATAAAATTAGGTTTCTATTTCATTTCTGCTCATGAAAAACCCGATCAGCCTTTTGAAAAGCTGGTCCACTCTTTACTCAAACCATTATCGATCACAATTCACAACAGTACTAGCAAATTTATACGTTTGACCCCTCACGGTGCTGTTGACTACAGTCCTGCAATTTCTCTCTGCCAATTTCATAGCTGTTGCATCTTATGGATCTCGCTCTTGGGGTGGTGAGTTCCATGACATGCACACAGATATTGTTGTTTTTAAAGAATCCAACCCGAGTACTCGGATTGTTGTGTCTGACCATGGTGGATGGCTCACTTGGTGTGGTGACTCCTCAATCTACTTTCACCGCCAAGCTGATGATAGCTGGTGGAGCGTTTTCCAAGTTACTTTACCAGAAAATTTCGAAGATTCTGAGCTTCCAAAAGCTGCTCCTGTCCGGGTCACTCCACCAGGTGTCCACTGCTTCACTCCAGCTGCCTTTCAGGACGGTAAAAGAATAGCTGTCGCTACACGGCGGAAGGGTAATAGTTACAGGCACGTTGAGATTTTTGATGTTGAGTCAGACGTTTTATCCTGTCACTGTGTTGGTGAACCCGAGTTGCATCCTTATAACCTGTTTGTCTCTTCGGATTCTATGTTTCTTGGGTATCATCGGTTTAGAGGTGAGTCTACTCGGGGTGAGTCGTGGATTCCACATCTCGACCCCGTGTTGTCTCCGGTCAAGGATTTACGGTTGCTTAGATTAAACGGATCATTCCCCTTCATTGTCGAGAAGGCAACCCGGTTAACCAAAAAAGAAAATATATTAAAGATAAAATCAAGAAATTTACAATTTTTTTTATTCAACTCTTTGCATGTGTTTAAATTAAATTGTGTAAAAAAAAATTCACAATGGTTTAGTTAACTTGCCTGATTATAAAGAAACTTGATTGATCAAAAACATTTAAGGACACAAGTAAGAAACAAAGAATGAAACTAACACAATAAAAAACTTCCTTCTTGATTTATTGGCTAGCTTGGATTTAAAATTAAACAATGTGAAATAAAATTAAACAATGTGAAAGTTAGTTTGATGTGATCTAGTCAACTTTATTGGTTTAAAAATAACTTGAATAACCGTTAAAAAAATATGAAGATGAAATTAAAAAATAAAAAGGAAATGATAAAGAAAAAAAAGAAATGAAAAGGAGAAAAAAAAAGTGGGGCACATGTTTTATTGTTCGTACTAGTTATGTGACTCGCGTTCCACCACGAGTCAAATATTTTTATTTTTCATGAAAGGATTGTATATACAGGTTTTTTCAATGCATTATTGTACTTCAAAAAATTTAAGTGCAAATAAAAAAGTTTATGCACATATGTAATCAAATAAACTGAGAACTATGAGCGCTGATAAATAAATAAAAAATCATTAAGAGTCAGGATATTTTTTAGGAACAGATGTAGATCAAGATATTTAATATTGAAATACGAGATATTTTCCCAATCATGTTTGCTAATTTTTTTTATTAAATGTTTTTTATTTAATCAAATAATAATAGAAATAGACAAATATTAAATTGATTGAATAAAATAAAAGAAAAAAGAAGAAATAATACGCAAGGCTACACATATTAGAAATATCATCTGAAAATAAATATTTTTTATTTTTAAAAATATATTTCATCTATACAAAAGATAAAAAAAAAAAGATCATAGATGAATAGGAAAAATCTCTTCGAAAATTAAACACAACCAAAAAATCTCTATTGTTTAAAAGAGTCTCTCTAAACAAAATAAAAGAGAGAAGAGGTATTAATGTAAATATAATTAAGTTTTTTAAAAAATAAAAAATAAGCATTAATTGAAATAAAAAAATTAGGAAAAAAAGGGGTCAGACGTTGTTGGGCCTAGCAAGCTAGTCCAGTCTACTTGGCCCATTTCATCAGGGTCCACATGACTGAGCCCTTTTTTTAATTGCACCTAGGGTAGACAACATATCGCCCACCCTATTGTTTTGAAAAAAAAAGTAGACGACTTGTAGTCTATTTTGCCAATATTTCGGCCTCTACGGTGATCGGAAAATCAAGCATAAGGTTCTTTTGACTCAAAAACTCGTTTTTGACACAAAACACCTTTCAAACACCTTAGAAACCATGATAAACCTATCAATGACCTCAAAAAACCACCCCAAACCAAAAATCAACTCGAGCTCAGATATGTTTTTTTATGAACTTTTAAGGAACAAAAACACTTAATATGAACCCCCCTCATCAAATGAAACAATTTGATACAAATATCCTCCACTTCGACAGTCTAAATGAATGCCAATGATATGTTTATATCTCTATCGCTAGAATTCGACGATCTCTCTCTCTCCTTGCTCAACCAAGGACCAACAAATAAAAAAAAATGAACTTTCATACCAAAATAGAATTGGTAAAATGTTGAGGGACCAAAATTGTATAATTTACGTGGTTGTTTATGTTGGAGTACCAAAGTGCATCTTTTTTTAAACTTATGGCACGCCACTCATGTTTTCCGTGTTTTTCATTTCGGTCCCCCCTCTTCCAATCACACCTTTTCATAAGAATTCAAAATCAATTGCTCTTTAATTAGGACTAAATCGCCCAAAAAAAGTTTGAGAACCAAACTAAAAAAATACAAAATTTTGCACAGTCCATCCACAGTAAAATATAAGAGGATGAGGATGAACAATGGAATGTACAGTGAAAACACCACACCATTTAGATTATAGGTAATGAGCACTACAAACAAGTACTTTACACCTAGTTGTTTTAGTATAAACAAGAACCAACTAGTTGAGCTATCATACAAATTTTTTCAGCAATGTTATTAAACCTAAGCAATCTCACCGAATTAGTATGGTAACTTATTGACTTGGTTTTTATTTCGGTCCCCCCTCTTCCAATCACACCCTTTCATAAGAATTCAAAATCAATTGTTTTTTAATTAGGACTAAATCGTCCAAACAAAGTTTGAGGACCAAACTAAAAAAATATAAATTTTTGCACAATTCATCCACAGTAAAATGTAAGAGGATGAACAATGGAGGCAATGTATAGTGAAAATACCACACCATTTAGATTATAGGTAATGAGCAATACAAACAAGTGCATTGCACCTAGATGTTTTAGTATAAAAAAGAACCAACTAGTTAGCTATCATACAAAGTTTTTTAGCAATGGTATTAAACCTAAGTAATCTCACCAAATTAGTATGGTAACCTATTGACTTGGTTTTTAAATTGGGTTTGGTTTCAAAGTAAATCATGTGGGGAATTGACCTAATATGGCTAATCCGACTACACGAGTGCATTTACGACTAAGTTGACTCAACAAAAACTTAATTTGCTCTTTTACAAAAAATGAAAAAAAATGAAAAAAAATGAAAAACAATGTTGGTTTAATGTTTTCTTTATAAAAAATATATATTGAGATGATGATGTTTTGAATAGACCTGTGTCAAATTGGGTTAACTCGTTCAACATATGATATAGATCATGGTCTTTAACGGGTTTAATAACCTTACGTTTTGTAACTCATTATTTATTTAATTAAATGATAATAAGAAAAGACATTTACATAAAGGATCACAAATAAAATTATTAAGTCTAAACTTCATTTCCTTGTTAATTACAATTGAAATTGGACGCATTAACAAGGAAATAACATTGTACATTATATTATTTAAGAACTATGACAAAATTGAATAGTAATTTAAATATCACGTCAAGTTTTTTTTTATAGTGTATTTCAATAAAAATAAAAAAATATATTAGAAAATATAGAAAAGAGCCAAATGCTCAGGCAAAAGAGATAGGACACGCGTGCTTGACTTCTTCTTCTTTTTTTGTGCAAGGACAAATAAAAAGTTGCATGTCCTTTTGTTTTTCTAAAAGAGAATTAAAGCAAATAATGCGCCGTTTTCTTTTCAAGATTTTAGCTATTAGAAAGGTGTATTGGAAAATCAAGTTGTTTTTTTAGATCCAAACAACTATTTCTTAAACTTATTTTAATTTAAAAAAACTTAATAAATATCCTTAGAACATCAGCTTCAAACACCATCTAAATCGGTTCATAAATATAAAATTAAACAAAAAATAAGCTCTTAATCCTGATTTTTTTTTTCCTGCAATATAAAAGTTCGAAAATACTTCAATGACTATACTCTCATCAAGAAAAATATATTGACATCAAATTTGACTTTTTTTTTTCATGAAATCTGATCAATTATTTTATCTCTCTATCTTTTTTAGAATACTATTTCTCTCCCCTCTCAAATTAGGATTAAAATGTAAATAAAATAAAATTCTTTACCAATATATATAATTGTCAAGCTAAAAGGACCAAAACCGAAATTAAAAAAACCAGGGTTGAATGAATGATGTTTTTATTTTTGTCTAATTGTCAATTTTGATCATTTTATTTTTTTAATAAATAATAAAATATAATTATTTTTTTCAAAATCAATAGCCAATCTAATATCATAATCTTTTTGTACACTTTGACACTGCAACAATTTCATAAAAAATAATCAAAATAAACTATTAAATTTAATTTTTAATCAAAACAATTCGAGAGAATGAAATTGAATTGAATTTGTATTTTCAATAACTAAAGCAGTATTTACTGATTTATAAATACAAAGAAATTACAACCTCTTTTAGATTTTTATTTATTTAATTAAATGGTCCAAACGTTAAACAATCACGGCATCAGGAAGTTTATACGTGTCCCCCAATTAATTCATGATAGAAACCATGATTCTTTCTGCTTGTCAATCAAAGACACTTGGTTAAAATAAAGAAAAATACAAGAAACACCAATTCCTCATAGCTACTTCACCTGTAAGAGACAGATCACACAGCATCTATTAATCATATCTGCTTTCTTCATTCGTGATGTCTATGAACACTTTCTGATATTAATAAAAGATAGCCATGCGATGATGGACAACCCCATCACCTCAATTACATTAACAGTACAAAAACCGACATCGGATAGCATTCATCACCTAAATGGTGAACTAAGCTCAAAAGGAGTATCACGTTGCAAAACCGCTGCAATTCGAAGGAATTTGCTGGAATCTATTCCGTCTCTATTGTTTAATAATTGGCCCCATTTCTTTACTATGATGATAAGTATACTGTTCATGGAAAGAGCTTTTGCCCCCCACCTTTTCTCCAGACTCCACGCACAGGTAACCCTCCTACTGAGTTACTGCTATCGTCTATCCTGTTCTCCACTGTTTCGCGAGGATCAGGTTCAGAATTTTGGAGATCCAACAGGGCCGCCATTGAGCCATCACCAAGCCTTGCTCTATGAACCTTGGAGGTTTTCTTCCGTTGCTTCTCGGTACCCCCGTCTTTTAGGTTTTTACTAGATCCATCACCGGCAGATAAAGAGCCATTTAGGATTCTTGGTTCCATTTGCCGCTCATCAAGCATGACATTCGATTTACCTTTGGCAGCCCGATACCCATCCTTTGACAGCAGCTGCGCCTCATCTTCCACAGGCTTGTAATTTGACTGCAGCGCTCGAACAGTATTAATAAAGTTATCTGTCAATCTATCCTTTGAACTGCTATCATTTTCAGCTATTCCCTTGCCTTCCTTGGATCCATTAGTGCCTTTTAACTGGGCACTACCACGGCCCCAGCCATTCTCTTTCTTCCCACTGCTTCTCAAACTAGCATTGTAGGTTTCAACAAGCTCTTTCTGTTTCTGAGCATCAGGACAAAGTCTAGCCAGCTCAGGAATGAGATGTGATAAGCCAAATTGCTGGACATAGTCCAGGTACTCTCCTGTGTCAATTGAACCCTGTCGATACTGTCCAGATATGTCTTTAAAAAGAGAATATCTATCTTCATCATTTTCAAGAGCAGTACGTATCTTTTCCACCAATGACTTGTTTGCAGTTTGAAATTCTTCCACATTCAGCACAACCTGGCTACTAGTAGGCATCTTGTGCATCGGCACTGCAGAAACTGGAGGAAAATCTGAAATAGAGGGCTTCAATGATCCAGAGTCAGCAAGATTTGAGGCTGATGCAGTGCTGCTTATCCTACTTGTAGTGCCTGAGATCCCCACTGAACCAGCTGAGGGATGCCCACGGACTGCTGCAGGTCGAGTCTGAGCATGGGACTGAATAGAACTTGCATAACTAGAGAGACCAGGTCCACTAGCAGAACTCCTTGAACTCAAAGGTGATGTATCTACTGTAGGCCTATATAGTGCTGGACTACTTGATACATGCCCACGGCTTGCTGCCGGCCACTGCTGGGGTGAGTTGACTACTGTTGCATTTCTGTTGTTCTGGCGCCGAAGATGTGTTGCCATTGTATTATTAGGCAAACTTTCTGATTCATCTTTGGCCTTTTGTTGACCACTGCTTGTAGTCGTAAAGAGAGGAGGAAAGGAAGATTCTTGCAAAGGTGCATTCCTAGAAGAAGGCCCCAAGGCTTGAAGATATCTCAATGTTGTTTCAGGATCTGTAGCAGTTAATGATTCAAATGGCTGAACTATTGGATCAATATCACTTAAATCTACATGATCAGAGATCGCTTGTGCACTGGATGATCGATCACGAGATGTGCTTTCTGAATATGCTGCCTCCAGGCTAGCCTGAATGGCTATGGAGAGTTGGTTATCTGATTGATCACGAAGGAATGTTCGTCCCCTTCCATGACGATTATCTTGTTCATTACTTCGACGATATCGAAAGCTAGTTGGTATCTGATTCATGGAAATCAGCAAACGAATAAGAAAAAAATAGCCACAAAAGGTGTACATAAATGAGAGAACCAAAAAAGAAGTAAGAAGGTGATCAGATATCATCAAGAAAAAACCAAATCCATTAAGGAGCAGTTCTGTAAGTAGAAAATAATATGTACCTGGAGAGCAGCATTTCGCTGAGAACGAGACATATGACCAGCATGTTCAATTGTATTATGTCTCTGAAATTTAAAAACAAACTTAAATGAGTTGAACTGGCCAACAAGCAATAAGAAAGAAAACTAAACCAACAGAGATCCCCAACCCCAATTCTGCCCCCCTGTGCAGCTTGGGGGCGCACACAAAGAAATTGGAGCTTGAACAGTATTCATAAAGAACGAAAGTCAATGGAGCTTTCTCAATCACCTTCAACTCTGCTTCAGTTTGAAAGACAATAAACTTCTTGGCAAGACAGCCCTCATCATCACATAGAAAATGGTCTCGACGGAAGTGAATCTGTGACAGACAACTTTCACTTGTTTAGAAAAATATTCTTAGTTAAAGAACACTCATAAAGAAGTGTCAGCACCATAACCTCATTAACAGAAAGAAAGAAATGCAGATGAGCAGTCTCACCTCTAGGTCATCATAATTCTTGTAATATTCATATTGTCCTGGATGCTGCCTGCATTGTACATAGCAGAAAGTTATTTGAGATTATCTAAAAATGTACTTAACTTATGGTATCATGTGTACAAACTATAGTATGTATCACCTCTGGCATAGATGACAGGTGTAGTGTTCGGTTGACATATGTGTATACAACTCATTATCTCCATAGAATGGTTTTTTACAGAATTCACACATGGGATGTCCCATAAAGCCACCTCTTTCACTTTCACTTCCGTCAACCTCAGAATCACCCGTGTTTATATGCTGATTCAATTGTGCTCTAGTGTATAGCTTTTGCTCACAAATAAAAACCTGTCAAATTCAAAAGAATCCAAAAGATGTTACAAAACCCCCCAAAAAAACAAAAAGGATAGATTTCTTTAAGATAACATTAGTAATCTATGTAAATCATGTAAATCACTTTGACAGTTGCCTTAAATAAGATGCCTGAAAAAAAAATTACAAAAAGAAAGACGTGTGCACAAATTCTAAATAATCTCAACTTGATTATACCTAAAAATGACTTTTAATATCCAATCATTTCAAACAAGAAAACATATGTCATACATGATCATATGCATGAGAATCTTACCTTTCGTCCTTCTAAGCATAGGCTACACATATGCAATTTATGTTGATGAAATAAATGACCCTTCAGCTGATTTATATTTCTAAACTTCCCCCGACGCTTGGATCCATCATTTGATTCCTCCTTGTCACATACACTACATGACAATCTGCACATGGCCTTTATCATTTTATAATGGTCAACATCGTCAAAAAATGCTTGTGTGTCCTCATGGTACCAGTAAGATCCCATTCGACCCTCCTTTGGTTCAGATGGCAAGAGCAAAAAGTCATTAATCATCCTTGTATAATCCCCTAAAGCCTGCAAGAACAGCAAAATATAAGGCTTTTGTGTCATTAAATCCATGTGACGAACAGTAGAGATCACAAATATGAACAAAAGCAGTGAAGGAAATCGAAAAACTAAGCATACAACTACATGTATATATTACTTACTTCCCATGAATACACCTTAAATGTATTAGATTTGCAACTACAATAAAAAGATAAGTTCAAAAGGAAACTAAAAAACAAATATCATTCATATTAAGCGCAAAATACAATAAGGGCTATCTTAACCATTTATTATAGTCTCTAAGAAACCCTGCCCAAAAAATCCTGAGTGATGAGCCCTTTGTCTTGATTGTATTAGATTTTGATTCCACTGACTCTACATTCCTACAGTAAATGCTGTATCTGCAAAATGCTTGTTTTCTGCAAAATATCCATGGAAAAACTACCATCAAGGTTCAGTTTCCCAGCAATTACATTTTACCTTTCAAGGTGCATATATGTTCTGGCATCAATATACCGATTTGCAATTTCTTTCATCGTTATTCTTTACATATAGCATTCGCTGCCACATAGCAAAAATGCTTCCAACAGTCATTAAACTAGTCGATTTGGTTATAAATTCTTCTTTGGTAAAGGAAAAGACTCTTGTATGTTAAAAAATTAGCTGCTTCACTATTACCACGTCCAAAGAGGGTCTATAAAATACAAAGAAGCTTCACATGGCTTGGTAAATACTCAAAACCAGAAATCAGTCAGACCTCTATTTTTGCCAACAGATGAAAATTAGCCCTTAGAAGATTTCGTACTTGGTTATTGAAAAGCAGAAAAATTGCATTACCTAACTGCAAATTTGATTTATCGATAAACAATCAAGCACATCCATCATCATAACTAAAAAGCATTAGCAATCAAAACCAAAAAAAAGAAGTTAAAATTTGAAAAAGGCAGGCCTAACCTTGGTGACAAAAACCACAGATGACTCGGTCTTGCAGATACAGCAGCGGCGATCGTCGCATATGAAACGGAGCCGAGACACGCACGTGGAGCAAACGTCACGATGGCCACACGCGCCGTATGCAACCCATTCTAGAGCCTCCGCACACACCGCACAGCTATCGTCCATCTCTCTCTTTCAAACAATTGATCGGAGACTGAGAAATTGGAGGTCGATTGGCGACGATAGATCTAGGGATTTGGAATCAAAATTTACAGAGGATCGTTAGGAATTAGGCACCAGCCTTTCTGTGTATTTACGTCCGTATATATGTGTGTGCGTGTATAATTTTTTTTTATGCCTGTTTAGAAAATGAAGCGGTTTGATATTTGATGCTGGGAAAGAATTCGGATTTTTTTAGAATCTTGTGAAATTCAGGGCACCGCACGAGTCCTTCTGATTTAATAAGGGTAATTTTGTAAATGGATTTTTATAAAAAAATATGGATCGCTAAAAAGATGGTGGAAGGGAAAAATTTATTTCCCAGGTATTTGAATTGGATTGGATCTCCAAGTATGGGCCCGTTAGCCACCTTTAGTTCTTTGTTCGGCACGCGGTGGACCGGTTTCTTTTTGCTTTGCTTTCCTTTTCTTTTCTTTTTAAATATTCTTTTAAAAATTATAATTTACATCAACATAATTTTTTAATTTAATTTATTCCCATTATTATGAGAGCATATACAGCGTGTGGCTCTTTTAATGTAGATAATGTTACTGTACACTCTCTCATATTTTAATTTGGACTTAATATTTCGATTTAGTCCAAATTGAGACTCAATTGCATGTTTTTGTTGATATAAGAGTTTAATTAAAAGATAAGGGACTAGAGTGAAACACACGTGTAACATAGGTGATTCTTTAGAATTTTCTTAGAAAGTTCATTATTATCCTTCATATTTTAAAACTTTATTTTCCTCAATTTTAATCCTTTTTTGGTGAAGAAAAAAGAGGGGATCGTTAAATTCCAGCTTAGAAAGAGAAAGTTGTTGTTGAGAAAGATTCAAGTAACGAAAACAATTGATTTATGTCAAATGGTTCCAAGTGATAAAAAGAATTTTATTGGGTGTTTTTATTACCTTTAAAACACCTGAAAAAAACAAATTTAAGTTCGGAAAGATTTTATGATCTGAGGTGATTTCAAGTTTTGGACCTTTTTGTTTTTTTGTGTTTTAGAGGTCATTAATTGGTTTTAACAAGATTCTTAGGTGCTTTGGGTCAAAAATTGATAGAAAATCAATTTTTTTTTGTAAAAAAAAAAGAAACCCTGTTTTTCTAGCCAAACCAATTGTTAGATTCTAAGATTAACAGACAACACGTTATTCACCTTATTAAACCTTTAAAAATTAAAGGTCCACACGCGAGCCTTTTATTTACTGGGCTAGGCACTCGATCTAGCTTGCTAAACCCAGCAATGCTTCGCCTCATCTTTTTTTTTTTCAATTTGTTTTTATATTAATGACTTTTTGTGTGTGTGCTTTATAAAATAATTTTAAAATTTATATTTTAATTAATACCATTTCTTTATGATTTTTTGGGTTTTTTATCCTCCGTTGAATAACAATTATTTTTTAATTATATTGAGTGTGTTTAATTTTTTTCAGAGTTGGTATAATTCATCTTTAATTTTTATTATATATATATATATATTTTTTTTTTTATATAGATTACATATTTATTTTTTATAATATTTTTAATATGTGTAACCTTGAATAATATATTTTTTTTTTATTTAATAAATTTTATGTGTGTAAATCCCTATTATAAATTAATTTTCATAAACAAATCCATTAAACACAATTTGATAAATGATCTGTATTAAGATATTAAACATCTTGATTTAAAGTGGTATCTTAATTTTTTCAGTTATCTTTTTTTTATTGTCAATTATTTTATTTATTTATTTACACAATGATTCGTGATTTATTTAATTGAATGCGTGTATAAAATTTTTTATTTACATTTTGATTTTTTTTATCTAAAAAATGCATTGAAAAATTCTACATGTTTAGATGTTTTTCATTTGTTTTCATTTTGATTTTTTTTCTTATAATATCTTATTTGTTTCCTTAACTTTTTTATAAAAATTTTATTGTTTTTAATTCTACTTTTTAATCCAAGTTGATAGTGTATTGTTTTTTTTTTTTAAAATTTTAATCCTTATTTATTAGTCTACATGTGTTTTTTTTATGTGATTCAAATAAATTCAATTTATTTAGTTGATTGTGAATTATTAATTTTTTTTAAATACTTACAACATTTAAATATTTTACTGCGTAGCACAGTTTCCAACCTGGGGCATAACACAACTTACCCACAAACTCTCATCCCTGATTTGTAAATTCTAACTCGAACTTTAAATCTAAATTCCCATATATTCTCCTCCGGTTTGTCGCCTCAATCCTCCTTCCCCTCAAATTCTCCGACCACCTGACTATCACATTTCGTTTCCCGGAAAGCCCATTAGTCCATAAAGATGCTCATATTTCTATTACTACTGCTTTCTTCGTAAAATGTTCGCATGTTGATTTCTACATAACATCTTGAGGTTTCTTTAGACAATATATTAGATAGAAATTAAAATTAGGGTTGAGGTTTATCTCCCTTGTTCTCACGCATTGTCCATTAGGCACAACATCAATCAAACTGAGTTTACTCCGTAGCCTGCGAGTAATGTAGTTAACAAGTGAGAATGGAAGTTTGCAATCAACAAAGTGATCTACCAGTGAACATTTCCGTTGGGCTTGACCAGTGGCTGCCATTTCGCGCAATCAAAATTCATCCCCCTTGCTTTGCTGGTTTGAAAAACTCAAGTTGCATACTAGATAGGCCCTTGTCCGATTTCACAATGTTTGCCCAAGAGGCTCACGAGACATTCTTCTTCGAGTCCAGATCTGCCATTGGTTTCTTGGAGCAACCAGTAGTGTCCATAGAAGGAGCAGAAACCAAACCCCTCTCTCAGCACTCTCCCATAAACCAAAACTCTACCCGCAACCTTCCATGCTGGAATCCAATGACAGGTAGCAGCAGACCCACATCGTCAGCCTTTCCCTTACACGCGATCACTCCCACATCCAATCATAAATCACCAAGACCTAACCACTGATCTCTTCCACACAGCAGCCGACAGTGCCTACCATTTTTGAATTGTTTCACAGCGATTAAAATATTTTTGATGACATGAAGGTTGAATTTGGACATGGTTCCAATGCTGCAATAGTAGTCACTCATGAAGGCCAATCTACACTTGGCACTTGGCTCATTAACATTCCATGAACGAGGATGAAGAAATAGAATAGTTTCCCAGGTTCGCATGATGCAGTTTTTTTTTCCTTTGCCAGAAAACACAACAGATAACATTGATGTTTTGTTTTTTTTATAGGATTTACAGATATCAGAGGAACAAGTTCATGCAGCAGTAAGGGGGACTTTTTTTCCTTTGCCAGAAAACACAACAGATAACATTGATGTTTTGTTTTTTTTATAGGATTTACAGATATCAGAGGAACAAGTTCATGTAGCAGTAAGGGGGACTTTAAACACTGATCCACAATGGAGACAGTGACATTCAATTGTTAACTAATCGGAACAGTATGACCAAAGGTTTTTTCACTGCTATAACACATGTATAGAAATCCATCTTCGTCCTTCAGGGATTCATAAACGGAGTCCATTAAAGCAGCTGCAGGAAGAAGTGATGGGTACCAGATATTAGCTATTTATCATGGAGAAAACACCATGCAACAGAATTTTAAAGAAGATGAATGGTAGCAAATTGTGAGTTGACCTGTTTGAGGTAAGGTATCCTTGACAAACACAAAGAGGGCTTTCCCAGGTGTCAAACGAAGCCTACTGCTTAAAATGTGAATGAATTGCCCAACAGACATGTCTCGAGGAACCAGATATCTATACGAAAGAATGAGAGAAATAAATGAGATATTGAGATGTATAAACCAAGTTGTTCATTATTACTTATGAGTGAGAAAGTACTATGTGCATGCAACATTTATCGGCCGTAGCAGATTCTTTCAAATTGGATTTCTCCCTAGAAACGCTGCAATGTGCCCGATGCCTGTTACAATAAGGAGGGATCTCCTCTGATTTATCCATCTCCTCCTGCCTATTCGAAAAACCCATTTCCCCATCCGAAGAGAAACAAGCACAAACTGAAAACCTATCTCAGCAAGCGATCATTGCTTCCCATGGATGCCAAAAGATAGCATTTCATCCTAATATTGGAGAGATCAGGACGAAAATATAACAGAAACATGTCACCTAGTTTTAGTATGATTGACCTTGTTACTTGTAACAGTGTTTAAACTCTAGATATTCGTAGGATACATCCATTCTATACTCATTTTAAAGGCATCAATCCCCTTGTAAAGCTACCAGCCCATCTAATCATCCTTTTTTCTCCTCAATCAGAAGACTAATTAATGTCATACACCCAAGTCTCACATGTGGTGTGCACAGGGGAGGCTCTTGCCATCTAACTTTGTCCCACTGATTCTGAAAGCAACTCTACATAGCACTTCTAATAGTTGGCCCATGGTATTTAATCTAGGGTTTCTAATGTGTGGAAGCCTAAGAAAGAGGGTTTTCTTCTGCCTTCCCTTCCTTTTACACCTTCGATTAGGCCACTTAAACGACCGAGACAAACCTGTGGTCGAGCCTCAAAATCAAGAGATGGAACCCTCTGCTGATAGGCTGATAAGCACACAATCAATACATGGAACCCCGCTCTTCGGGTTGTAGGTAAGAGTGCAGATCTACTCCCCCATTATGTCCATCAATCCCAATCATGCCGATAGGTTATTAACATGCTGGAAGTACGGATTAAACAATAATTTAACAAAGAAAACCGCTGACGAAGACGAGAATCCATGCTATCAATTCAATACTTGAGAAAAGAAAAAGAGCATATCATCTCAACCAGGTCTGGTCAATAACACACGGATTTAAGCTTGGACAATGACCCGCAAAATAATAATAATAATAAAAATAGTTTGAATCATCAAACAGTAAGAAACATACATAAAATAAAGATTAGCCAAAGCTGAAAACGAAATTAAGACTTACTTCTTCTTTTCCATCTCAGGAAGGTCAGTTTTGCAGTATCTTTCAACGACAACCTGCAGAACGATTAAAAATTACTTAAAACTCAAAACGTTTAGATATAGTATGAAAAAAATAATCATAATTGCGCAGAAAAAAGAAGAAGAAAAGATCAAAGACTCCACAGAAGATTCTAGGAACTCACGGGAACTCGAAGGGGGTACTTGGCAATAATATCTTGTGATTCTTCCAGCCTTTGCTCTGTAAATAATTAAGAGTATAGATATTACCTAGAAAAAGAAAACAACAACATTGAAAAGATGGAATAGCAATATAGAAACAAACGAACCGAAAGTGAACTCATCCTTGAAAGACTTTCCCATTGCTGTTGTCTCGTTTCTCACTCGATTACACAGAGAGATAAAAAAAAAAAACAGATGATGAGCACAAAGCAGCTGGGATGATAACTATTATATGGTCCAGGAGAAGCCCCAGAAAGAACCAGTCAACGCCAATCTATTGACCAGGAAAAGTATTATATATTTACTATATAATATGATAGAAAATGCCGAGCGGCGGGGATAGCTCAGTTGGGAGAGCGTCAGACTGAAGATCTGAAGGTCGCGTGTTCGATCCACGCTCACCGCATTTTTCTTTTTTTCTTTTTAATTTATTTTGGACATAATTTTATGCGCTAGTTAAAGTTTAAGCCCGGCCCACAATAGTCTCCCTCTGTTTCTCTCTTTAAAACGAAGTCTTGTTTACGATTTATACACCTTTTAAGTTTTAAGCCAACACTACTCAAGCTCAGCAGGCAGCAGCCATGGAAGAGCAGCAGCAGAAACAGAGCAGGTGGAAACTAGAGAGAGGGCAATACCTAGGAGAAATATCAGCTCTCTGTTTCCTCCACCCTCCTTCTAACCTCTCTTCTCTCCCTTTCCTCCTCGCTGGTACTTTTTTTTTCTTGTTTCCTCGTTATTAACTCTCGTGCTCGCCTCATTACTCACAGTTTCAATTCAGTTTATATTTTCTGTGCTCTTAGCATTGTTTCTTCTTTGAATTTAAAACAGGCACAGGATCGCAACTGCTGCTATATAATTTAGAATCAGGAAAAATAATAAAATCCTTTGAAGTTTTTGATGGAATTCGTGTCCATGGAATTACTTGCAGCTCCAGTGAAGAAGAGTCATCGAACTTTCCTTCTTTAACTGTTTCTTTCAAAATTGCTGTCTTCGGTGAAAAAAGACTCAAACTTTTCAACTTACACATTCAAACTCCTTCGCAAGTGAATGCAGATTTAGCTTTGATTCATTGCTTGCCCAAGTTCACTCATTGGGTCTTGGATGTTTCCTTCTTCAAGGTAACTCACTTCTCTTTTCTTCTGTTTTAGCGTTCAATTCATTACTTTTATCTTAAAATAGTGTTGTTTCTTGTCTATTTTTTCTTTTGAATTGGCGATAGAACTCTGCAGTCTCTTCAAGTCAGGAAGAGAGACAATGTCTTGCAATTGGATGTAGTGATAACTCTGTACATCTCTGGGATATGTTGGTGTCCAGTGTAGTTCTTCAAGTTCAATCTCCAGGTTAGTTTTACCAAAATTTATTGCCTGTGTGGTTACCCTTCTTATTTCACTTGCCCTTATGTATTTCGATATTTTGTGGACTTGTAGAGAGATGCCTTTTGTATTCCATGCGGTTATGGGGTGACAGTTTAGAAACTTTAAGAATTGCTTCCGGTACCATATTCAATGAGGTGCCTAACGTTTCCTCATATCTGCTTTCATCTTTACTTGATTTATGTTTATTCTGTAATGACACTGGTTATCGATAGTTGAGATTGATATGGTTCCTTCTACTTCATTCATAGAGCTATAATTTTTCTTTGATTGGGTTAGGGTAGATCATCGTTTGGAAAGTGGTTCCTGTAGAACCTCAACTTGGTGGGCTGCCTTCAACAAGTCTCTTGGAAGATGATATGTATTTGAGCTGTTCATTACCCGACTCTTCCCAGCTTCGTTTTCAGCAGCATAAATCTGCTCATATGTGCAGACTTATTGGACATGAAGGCTCAATTTTTCGCATAGCATGGTCCTCAGATGGATCCAAACTGGTTTCCGTCTCTGATGATCGCAGGTGAAGAATTTTTTTAATTCTTACACTCCTTATTTCTATTCTATGAAGTGGTTTCAATAATGCAATTTCCTTATTGTTACAGTGCTCGTATCTGGGCTGTTAGGGATGAACTGAAAGATTCAGATAACAGAGAGGAGGAGGTTGCAGGCCCTGTTCTGTTTGGTCATAATGCTAGAGTTTGGGACTGCTGTATCTGTGATTCTGTAAGTCCTATAAGATCCTGGTTTACCTATTTTTTTTATATGATAACGTTTCTGGTTAAAAGAATATTTAAATGAAAGGAATGCACATTCTGACTTCAATTCAAAATTCCTAAGAATTTCATTATAAGTAGATTGCTGATTCTCATCCCATTCTTTCTGTCAGAAAGCAATTCATGTGCACTGCATTTTTAGTATTTATTTTCTTCAATCTATCTTGCTCTACTTTTCCAGTGTATCCATCAGTTAAAAGGATGCTGTCAGTTAGCTTGTGCATAGAGTTCTATGCCATGCCCAAAGGGTGACTTTGAATGAATGGAGTTGATAAACTATTATGGCTGCAATCAATAATTAATTTCCTTCAATGGTCAAGCTCATGATTAGAGCAATTAAGCATGAATGTCATGGGAAACAAGTATTTTTAATACATCCTTCATTAATTCCCGGTTGATAAATTCTTCCATCGTCGTTCATATGCATTGGTGAATGTATCAGTAGCATCATCTATCATTGTTATGAAATTCAATCCTAGTTAGAAATGCAGTCCTTCAATTTTCAGAAAGCAGAATCCTACAAGTAGATTTAGATAAATTTTTATTTTTTGCCTGATTCATTTCCGTTTAATTATAATGCGTCTTTCATCTGTGTACTGATACTACTCTACCACATCCTACCACATACTTTGTTTACTGATCATGTAAATCAATTTAATGTCTTTGTTTTCTTTTCTTCTTGCCTGGAACATGCTGACCCTTTCTTCCATTTATTCTCTTAGGTAATTGTCACTGCTGGTGAAGATTGTACATGTCGTGTATGGAGATTGGATGGCAAACAGCTCAAGATGATTAAGGAACACATGTAAGTCGCGTTTTATTTTTAATTCAGATTGGAGCCTATTTGTTGCATAGATTTGAAGTTACAAAATTGTAAGCGATTATATGGGGGTCCTACTTCCACAGAATTGTGAAGTAGGAGTCACCATGGTCGTAATTCCATAACAAAAAAACAATTTTCATTCTTAACCTCTCAAAGAACAGGTTTTTTACTGGCCTTGTAGAAGTTCACTGCCTAATTGGTGAATTCTTGGTTTTTTTATATACAGAGGAAGAGGTATATGGCGTTGTTTGTATGATCCAACCTCTTCACTCCTCATTACTGCTGGATTTGATTCTTCAATCAAAGTGCATCAAGTGTCTGCTTCTATTTCCCAGAGCTTGGAAGGACAAATTGAATCAAAACCATTCATTGACAGAATGGAGATATTTACCTGTCGCATCCCTAATTCATCTGAATATATTGGTCTCATGGACAGGTAATTTATCTTTAATATCAGAACTTCTTCAACTCATTAATTTATAGTTATATATATAATACAATAACAATATTAGAATTGGAGGAGCCTGTTCACCATAGATCATTGTAGCTTAGCTAAGGTGGTTTTGGCACGGTATTAAGACCGTGTTTTCTCCATCTGTTTTGCTTATTATGGCTTTTTGTTAATCAGTTGTAGGGCTGATTCGAGATTTATTTGTCATTAGCTGGCCTGAGCTGCTGTTGGTCTAAATTGCCAATGAGTGCTTTGGTTCTTTTACCAGTTTTGCCCTTGTTTTTCTTATTCATTACATGTTTAGGGAGCAAAATTCTTAATGTCCTCTACTTTTGTATGCAAACCAAGAGTGATATAACTGGCTATGATATTTTGGTTTTGGTGCTGGTTCTGGGCTCCAATTTCTCTGGTTTCGCATTTGGAACAAAACTTCCAACATCTTCATAAACTTTCCATATTCATTAATTTACCTAATTAATTTGTGTTTCCTTATTTTTTATTAAGGTACTTGCTCTCTTGTAAAAAAAACTCTTTATGGCTTTATGCTTTTAAACTCCAGTTCCTACTCAACATTGGGATTCCTCCTTTTCAGTTAGTTCTTTCAGAATCTGTTGATACGAGATCGAGATTCAGCCAATAGCAGATACATTAATAAAGGGCCTTAAAATTTTACAAGTATTTTGCTATAATTCATTTTGTCTCACTACTATGGCTTTTCATGAGTAAAAATGTTATTACTTATGGTATTCTTCTAAATTTTAATTTTAATTGATCCTTGACCTTTTTATAGCAGATACATTAATAAAGGGCCTTAAAATTTTGCAAGTATTTTGCTATAATTCATTTTGTCTCACTACTATGGCTGTTCGTTGAGTAAAAATGTTATTACTTATGGTATTCTTCTAAATTTTAATTTTACTTGATCCTTGACCTTTGTTTCACTTTTTCTAGGATTTTTCTAAGCATGTTCTTGAAGTCATCTAATATTAACTATAAAGATAAGATTTAGATTTGTCTGTTTAAATCTGACTTGGATTTTTTTAATTATAATCATTTAAATATAACTTAATTATAATAAATCCAAATAGATAAGTATCACCAGTTATATTTACAGTTAAATCACAATATACACCTGCAGCATCTTGTGGGCAGGAGTACTATTTACCTGTAATTTACAACCTAATGATGGTAACGAGGCTTTTCCTGCACAATATTTTTACATGCAGGTTTTCCTCTCGAGTTGAGAGGCTGGGGAACGGTTTTTACGCATTGGTATTCTGACATGAGACCTTCCATCTCATTTTGATGTTCTTTTAGGCCTAAAAAAATTGATTGAATTGCATTGGAATAGGTAGATAGTGATGGAAATGCATTCATCTCCAATGTCAAACCCATCAAATGTTGGCTCACATACTTCATACTCCTTTGTGCAATAGACTTCATCATTGTCTACTGGTGTCTTCATTATTTGCTATTCTTTTCATCCTGTATAATGTTCATATGTGCTCGAAATGTTGGCTTTTTTTATTGCAGCAAAAGTGAATATGTTCGTTGCTTGCATTTCACATGCGAAGATACTCTTTATGTAGCGACAAACAATGGTTATCTGTACCATGCTAGATTACATGGAACTGTGGATGTAAAATGGACAAAGCTTGCTCAGCTCAGTGAAGAGGTGCCGATTGTTTGTATGGATTTGCTGTCCAAAAAACTCCCCAAACATTCCAATGGAGTTGATGACTGGGTTGCTTTAGGAGATGGTAAAGGAAACATGACAATTGTGAGAATTATGGGTGATGTTTTCACTCCTGAAGTGGGTTTCACCGTCACCTGGTCAGCCGGGAAAGAGAGACAACTCTTAGGAACCTATTGGTGCAAGGCATTGGGATGTAGGTAATGATGCCACTAGTGCTAAAAATGTCTCATTTGTCTTTTGTATCCTTTCCCTGAGCAGTACATGGATAACATGCAAGAGGGACAGGATTTATTTCTATGTTACTATCACTAAAACATCAACCAGAGACATTTTTTTTTTCTATTGGTTCAAAAGCTTTGTTATTACATAGTATCATTTTTCGAGTGATTTGTCTGCCACAAATATATAGGTCATATTTTTAGAAAAAAAAACAGGTGATTCTTAAATTATACCATGCCTCGTATCATATTAAATTATGCTTTGTGCCATGCAATTGTGAAATGCTTGCCAGAATGCCTTTGCATTATCATCTGGAGATCACTCATCTTGCCTTGCTACTTTTGTTGTGGTTGCATCTTTCTTTATTATTCAGATCAAACCATCACCAATCTCTGCTATGCAGGTTCATTTTTACTGCTGATCCTAGAGGAATTTTGAAGCTATGGAGGTTAAGCGATCCTTTACCATCTGGTTCTCTCACTTATGGAAGAACTTTTGATGCATCCCTTATAGCAGAATTCACATCATGTTTTGGAATTCGGATTATGTGTCTAGATGCATCATTTGAGGATGAGGTCTCTCTCTCTCTCTCTCTCTCTCTTACATGCATGTTGCTGTATATACTTTTATTCTCAAATGTTTGTGAAATAACCACAATTCTTCTGGAGCATGAGAAAATAAGAGATAACTATTTCCTTCTTACAAAGAGATAAAGTAAAGCCTTTTTTTTCCTTCTAATTTTATACTTGAGGGGATTTTTGGTTTATTAAATATGAGAGTAAAAGGTATTACAAATCTGGAATCTTTATTGCTTGAAACCAATATGCAACTTCATTTGCTTTGTGAGCTCGCAGTGACTTCTAAACATTCATATAGCATCTCATATGCTGCTTTGTTCATTATGGTTGAATGTAGGTGCTGGTATGTGGGGATTTGCGTGGAAATCTGGTTCTTTTCCCTTTGTCAAAGGGCTTGCTGCTGGACAAACCTACCCTTCCAGAAATAAAAATTTCACCATTGTGTTATTTTAAAGGATCTCATGGAATATCAACTGTATCCAACATTTCTGTTGCTAAATTGAGTGACATGATTGAAATACGCTCGGTATGATACGAATCACTTTTTGAGTGTTTGCTGGTAATGATGGATTGCTATGATGCATTATACGGACTTCTCTTGTGTTCAGTGTGGAAGAAAGAAAAAAGTTGAATCCTTTAGGAAACAAGTATGTGCATAATCAAATTGGAGGAATAGTTCATGATACACACCTGTTTACAGTGCAACAAAAATAGCATTTCATGGCATGAAACATCCAAATTTTTTTAAAGCATGGCTATGGTTCTCTAGTGATGGAGAGAGAATTGTGCTTGCATGTTTTCTGTTTCCTAGTGTACAAGTTTGTATGCAAGGACTTTCATGTATTAAATTTTTGTCATTACAATTCTTTTCAGACTGGAGGTGATGGTTGCATATGCTATTTAGAATATGACCCAGACCAGCGTGGTTTGGAATTTATTGGGATGAAACAAGTAAAAGAATTGAGTTTAGTTCAATCTGTCTCTGCCGATAACAACTGCCTCGATGATTTGGCTAATTGTGGATATGCTATTGGTTTTGCATCAACAGATTTTATAATCTGGAACTTAATAAGTGAAGCAAAGGTAGTTTCTCTCTCTCAAGTATTCATCCCATCCTGTGTTCATGACTAAACATTTGTTTTATTTCTACTGATGCTTGGAGCAGGTTGTGCAAATTCCATGTGGTGGATGGCGACGTCCTCATTCTTATTATCTTGGTGATGTACCAGAGGCGATGAGCTGTTTTGCATATGTCAAGGTACCTTTTGGTTTCTATTAGTTTAACAATACATTCCAAGCAAAACTTTAGGGAACAGGCTCCTGGTCTCATCAACAAGTGGTACTGCTATATTTTGGACTTGTATGTGATGAGATTGGGACTGCTATGTGGTTCGGTAATTATGCAAGTAGTTACCATAAGAACTGCTTTTGTGTGACAGTTAACTCTTTGATCATCAGTAAATATAAACCATTATAGTTAGGACTTAGATCACCAATGAGATTGCGTACTTAGATCACCATTGAGGGTGCATAGGTGCTAGCATAGTTAACCAGATTTTCTATGACAGTGAAGGTTTAAGAATTAGGACTCTGAATATGATTCTTCGCCTCAGTAAGCCACTATCCAAAACCATATATTGATGTACCACTTAAATGAGATTGAACAGAACCCTACTTCCTCATTTTGCTAGAGAAGGTAAATATATCTTAAACAATGATAAACAACTTTAGTAATTAGACTTTTCATTCACCTTTGAGAGTTATATCACCTTTGTTGCAGTCTGTGCTACAAAATGATATTATGCTATATAAACAATGGTTACCATCTCATTGTTTTTGCTTGTTTTCTTGATATCTTTCTTCTGACATTCTGTTTCCCATTGTTTTTCATTGACCACAATACACTTTTCATCAACTATGCATTTAAGTCTCTTCCAAAATCCTAGAGTCTCCTAATGTTGTAAACCTGATACAAGCTGTGGAATGACTGCTGAATGATACTGTCGTACTCTAGTGTTTCCTTATCCTAGAGTCCCCTAATGTTGAGGGCTTAATTTTGGAAGCTACTGAGTGTCATTGTAGTCCTCAAACATTTCCTTATGCTTATTGTTTCCTGGTCTCATATATTCATCTCTTTTTCCCTCTCAGGATGAGATAATCTATATTCATCGAAAATGGGCACCAGAAAGGGAGAGGAAGATATTTCCCCAGAATTTGCACACCCAGTTTCATGGGAGAGAGATGCACTCCTTATGCTTTGTTTCTAAAAATACACTTGTTGAGGCAAATGGGAAGAATTTTCAGTTTGATAGATCTAGTTGGATTGCTACTGGGTGTGAGGATGGAACTGTGAGGTTGACTAGGTAAGTATGTATGCAAGTAATTAGTTGCCACTTTAATTGAAATCAAGTGAGTTTTTAATGACATTGTTGTTGGTGGGTCCCAAGAACACTGACATGTCTCTCCTCTTATGCATATTTAGAGTGTTGGCCTCCACTATTTCTCACAGTACTTCATTTCTTCCCCTACCTCAACCCCTACATTTTTATTCATTTTTTTGTCCAAATGATTTGTCATTTCTTGGAACCAAACACGGGCAGCTAATTTTGTGATTGGTGTAGGTATATTCCTGGAGTTGAGGGTTGGCTTACATCAAAATTGCTTGGGGAACATGTTGGTGGATCTGCTGTGAGATCAATATGCTCAGTGTCAAAGATGCACATAATTGCTTCGGACTTGACCAACTTGTCAGATTGGACAAAGAGACAAAACACTTGTGCAGGGGACATGGATAATCCTTTCTTGTTGATCTCGGTTGGGGCAAAGCGGGTGCTAACTTCTTGGCTACTGAGAGATAGGAATCTAGACAAGGAAAATGTATTTATTGAACAAGAAAAAATGGAAAACGAAAATGGCTATAAGCCTTCGTCAGAAGTATCCTCATTGATGTCTTTCAAATGGCTGTCAACTGACATGCCTCCCAGAAATTCCAGTTCTCGTGGAAAAACAAAAGTAGCTGAGAACATACAAGGAATAACCAAAGAACTTAATATGAATATTGATGTAACATCAGGACCACCTTTACTGGAAAAGGGAGAAGGATATTCAAAAATTTCTTATGATGATAAGTATGAGGATGACTGGAGATATCTGGCTGTCACTGCTTTTCTGGTGAAGTGTGCTGGTTCCAGGTGAGATGGGACAGCTTTAATTTTTGTGATGATTTTATCCTGGCACTGACTTATCCAAATACAATGAAATAATACCTCCATCTATTTCCTTCAGGTTGACTGTCTGTTTTGTTGTTGTTGCTTGCTCAGATGCAACACTTGCACTGCGAGCTCTTGTTTTACCACATCGGTTATGGTATTCATGACGACAACTGTAAACCATTAATTGGTGCTCCTAAATTGTTTTTAATTTAGTTTTTTCTTTTCCCTTGGGGAAATCACTTTTTATTCTTACTTCCTTGCAGGTTCGATGTGGCTTTGTTGGTTCCTCTATCATCACCAGTTTTAACATTGCAGCATGTCATCATTCCTAGCTGTTTGCCTTTTGAAGGTTTAATTATATGACTTGCTGATTACTGTTAGAACGTGGCATAAGAAGTGCTATTAAACTCCCTGTCCATCAATTAATTATGTTTTGGTATTTTGTGGTATTTTAATGCCAAATTCTTACTTGGAGTTATTAATTTCTCATGATTCACAGAGAACATTCGAATTGGAAATGTGTATATTGTGATCAGTGGAGCTACAGATGGAAGTATTGCCTTTTGGGATCTAACTGACAATATTGAGGCTTTTGTTCAGCGGTTATCAACACTGAACATAGAGAAGTCCATAAATTATCAAACACGGCCACGCACTGGAAGAGGAAGTCAGGGTGGACGATGGTGGAGAACATTAAGCAGCGGTGTGCCTAAAAATAGACCAGGTGATGGTTTAGTTGCAATAAAAGCTGGAGAGAGGACTAACTGCAATTTGGCAAATCATCCTATGAATGAAGCATCAACAGCAGTAAGTGACGCTGAAAACTGCACAATAGTTTGTTCTCAAGCTGTAGACAACACAAATCATGAACCAGAAGTGAATAGTGTCAATTCCTTGCCAGGAATATGTGAAATAAGGCCTTTCCATGTCTTCAATAATGTTCACCAATCAGGGGTCAACTCTCTTCATATTTCAGACATACAGGATATTCAAAGTTCTGAAAATGGTTTTGCATTCAGTGTAATAAGTGGAGGCGATGATCAAGCACTCCACTGTCTTAAATTTGATTTGTCACCATTATCAACAGGGAAGGATTCTGATGTCGTGACATCAAATCTCATCAATTTATTCACTAGTTCTGAAAGCATGAAGAATAATTGTTGTAGACAAAGCCAGACAAACAAGTACAGGATCAGATTTTTATATCATGACCGAATTATCTCAGCTCATAGCTCTGCCATAAAAGGTAAAATAGAAATTACTCCTTCAAATGAGGGAAGTTTGTGTTGTTGTTTCATTAATGTCTTTGGTCTCATGTTCACGGCTGTCCAAATGTTGTTACTATAGATTTTCCAAGTACTCATCCCCTCTTTAGTTGCTGGTTATTTATTGGAAACCATGGCTGATAAGTCTGTGTTTACGTGGATATAGAAGGCTTCACAGTTTATTTTTCCTTTCTATAACCCTCCATACATGGTGCATCTTTTCAATCATGTTCTTTGTAATGTTGATTTTATATATTTTGGTAGTCTTTTTCTGGCATTTGCAGGAAAAATGTGAACCATATGGAAATTTTGAGCAAGGTCTTCTCTAGATTTGATGTATTGGACGCATTTGTTGTGGCCATTGACTGATTGAAATTGGTTTTGTTTCATGAAGGTGTTTGGACAGATGGCATGTGGGTGTTTTCTACTGGTCTTGATCAGCGCATCAGATGCTGGCTTCTTCAGGATAACTGTAAATTAACTGAACAAGCTTATTTGATCATTAGTGTTCCAGAGCCAGAAGCACTGCATGCTAGAGCCTGTGGCAGGTGAGCATAGCCAGTTATGTGCATCACAGCTGTCAGCATAAGCATTTTAGAGTTATGATTCTGATTTTATGATATGACTGTTCTTTGTATCTTTTTGTCTTAATTCAGGAACCACTACGAAATTGCAGTGGCTGGGAGAGGAATGCAAATGGTTGAGTTCTCCGCGTAGGCTGTGGATGAGAGAGATGCAAGTGGTTTTGACAATTGGGTTCTCCCTCGTTAAAACTTTTGACAATGGTGCTAATTGTCTTGGTATGACCATGTGCACCTTAAAGTCTCCTATGTTAACACTCAATGTTGACATAGCGACGTGCTGAACATGCCAGCTGGCTCTTCAATACCCAAAAGCACAAGTTGGGGAATCAATTTTTGAGAAAATGGTTCGTGGCAAAACGAGGTCTGTAGCCTGTTTTCCATTCTTTCTCATATTTCCAATTTGCTTTTCACCCCCATTAAGACAAGGGCGGGCAAATTTCCAACAAATAAGCGACAAGATCCCATTGACGTGCATAATTTCAGAACCAAAAAGAGGACCGGGGATCTATCTGGGGTTTACTTGTAAATCAAACCAGTTTGTTATTTAAGATTTGGTTTCATTTTATAAGTTCGAAATTTCATTGTATGTGTGTTTTGAATCATTGAATTCAGTAAATTCTTGGCATAAATACACCTAAAGCTTATGTTACAAACGACAAGTATCAGTTGCCTGACTGAAATGTCCAATGCATCACGGTTAAGTTCACTTCCCAGGTACGAAGTTGGTGGCATAAGCCCAAGCATTGTTGTTCACAGGGTCAGCAAGATGGTCGGCCAGGTTCTCTAGAGGTCCCTTCCCAGTCACAATGGCCTGCACAAAGAACCCAAACATGGAGAACATGGCAAGTCTCCCATTCTTGATTTCTTTAACTTTAAGCTCTGCAAATGCCTCTGGATCATCAGCAAGCCCCAAGGGATCAAAGCTGCCACCTGGGTACAAGGGGTCGGTGACCTCACCGAGGGGGCCTCCTGCAATGCGGTAACCCTCAACAGCGCCCATGAGGACTACCTGTGTTGCCCAAATGGCTAAAATGCTTTGAGCATGGATTAAGCTGGGGTTTCCCAAATAGTCAAGACCACCCTCGCTGAAGATTTGAGCACCAGCTTTGAACCACACTGCCTCGCCGAACTTGACTCCATTCCTGGCAAGAAGCTCGGGGAAGACACATCCCAAAGCTCCAAGCATTGCCCACCTAGAATGAATAACCTCAAGCTCCCGGTTTTTGGCAAACGTTTCAGGATCTGCAGATAGCCCTGCGGTGTCCCAACCGTAGTCACCAGGAAATTCACCAGTCAAGTAAGATGGAGGCTCGCCAGAGAATGGTCCAAGGTACTTGACACGGTCAGGACCGTACCAGGGGCTCCCAGAAGCAGCTACCTTTCTTGCTGCCTTCCTCATTGAGACTCTGCCATTGCCACCGCAGGTGGCTGATGAAAACTCAGTGATTCCATTTAAAGGAACAGCTTTGCTTGTGAAAGTAGATGAAAGTGTCATGCTTGCCATGTTTTATGTTTTAAGCAGAGGGTGGAGTGGCTGCTGCTGTTCCTTTTGAGTTGATTGATGAATAGGGGATAGGAGAATCGCCCTTTTATAGGGTCTGGTGAGGTCCACAATCCTATCCATGTGGATTTTCCTCTTTCTCCTCATTGGTTGATGAGTTTATTTTAGGTATGCAAAAATCTTATACACTCTCCTAGCCAGTCGACGAGGGCTAGGATGGATTTTGCTCAAATAATTGAGAGATATCCCCAGCCTAATCTAAATTTATTCATGTGGTCAAAATTTAAATTCTTCTTCGTATTCATAAATAACGAATTCTTAATGATTCTAATGACATATTAAATTAAAAAAATAAACAGAGAACATACAGAACGGTGTTTTTATTTTTATTTTTTTATATTCTTAATTATTTTTAATTTTATCTTTTGAAATTATGTTGATTGTTAATTGAATTTTATAATTTGTTTTATGTTGATTTCTTTCGGGTTTTTAAATATTTTGTTTTTAAAATATCAACATTGAGTTGATTATTGATTTAGTAAAAAAGAATTTGATTTAAATGCTTATAAAAATAAAAAATGAGGAGATAAAAATTGAAAGTAAGGTGAAATGGAAACTCTTTTTTTTTGTTCTTCATTTTTTTTACTTCGATTATTAATTTCTTTTTAATTTTATCATTTCATACCATGTTGATTGGTGATTTGACTTGATGATTTATTTTATATTGTTTTTTGTTGGGTTATTGTAATATAAAAAAAAAACCCTGATATTGGGCTAATTCTTGATTTTACAGTAAAGAATTCAGTTTTCTTGGTTGTGAAAAATTATTAAAAAAAAATCAAAATTAGAAACTTGATAAAATAGTAGCTTTTTCAGGAAAAAAAAAATTATGTTAGTGTCTTTTTTTGTTGTTGAAAACTTAGCCTTGAATTATATAATTTAGTCAAAAACTTAATTTTATTTATATTTTAGTTTTTAAATTTGAGAGATGAGATGATTGTTAGAAACAAATAATGATAAATAAAGAGGTCGGTTGATTTGATTTTAGTGATAAAAGTGGTGAAATTTGATGTCAATATTTCTCTTAACAAGAGTAGTGTCATTATAGTGTTTTTAGGCAACCATATCACTTGAAAACATTAATTGAGGTTGTGAGGTTTTGTTTGTTAGATTATTTTTTTATTTTTTAATCAATTTGAATATTTGGTTTTTTTTTAGTTGGAGAATTAGTTCCTTTTAAATTAGAAGAATGTTTTTAGATAAAAATATGTTAAAAATTGAGTTTTTGGATAATAAAGTTTTCATAGCCTACTTTTCTGACCAATCTTGTGGTGGTCAAAATTTAGGCATGTATATGATGTATTGTTGGTTGCAATTTAAAAAAAAAAAATATTAGATGGACCATCCACCAAATTTAAAAAGAATTTTAATAAATTAAGGTAAAACGTGTATACCCAAGTTTATTTTTAAAGGCTTAGGTGTGTTAGGCTGCCTAGGCTTGTAGGTTTGATTTTTTTTCTTCAATAATTAATATTTAAATTTTTTAAAATTAGATAATTTTAAATATAATGTATATAATTTCTTTTAAATTCTTAGATTTATTAAGATTTTTTTAGATATTATCTTATGATATTGTATTTAATTTTTCTTTTTTCTTCAACAATTGTTTTATTTTTTGTACAACCCATCATAATTATTATTTTTATTTTATTTAGTTGTTTGATTCCGATCACTTATTTTTATTATTATATAATTAAATAAAAATATTTTTATAAAAAAATAAAAATAAAAAGCATGTTAATAAGACAAATGGGTTTTAGCTAGCAATGTATTTTGTTTAATCTTTATTTTAAATCATCTTGATTTTTTAGACGTGTCTTCTAATGCTTTTGGTTTTTATTAAATAAATAGCATTAAAAAAAATTACAGTTTATTAAATTAACAATAAGAAAATGAAGACTTCAACTAGCTAATTATTTTGTTTTGATGGAATTTAAATTATTATTTTTCTTATAAAAAAATATTAATATCATTTAATTAAGTTAAAAAACTAAAGGTTTTTTCCCAACATATAATTTTAGTAGTTAGTCTTTAGATAAGCTCATGAGAAACTAGTTGAATGAGACATTTCTCAAACGAGAAGAACTCGAGCCAATGGAAGTCTCGGCATCATTACAGTCAATTAATGCTGCTAGTTTTTCCTCACCCAAAAAATGAAAATCTATCAAATAAAAAGCATTTTCAACATAAAGGCAATCAAGGTCAGCGTTTCTTTATTTTTGGCTACCACAATTCAGTGTTATTTGTCAATTTCGTGACATAAAGGGCCACACTGCCCGTGGTTTCTATACTACTAGAAGGCTATTTTATTCCTCAATAAACACTAAATGCCAATCCCACCATTGCTTTCAACAACTCCTCATGGATTCTGAACTCCAGAGCCTCTCTTCATGTAACATCCAATCTCCATACCTAACTCCTAAGCAACCTTACTAAGGACCACATGACATTGTTGATTGCATAAATGTTGTATTTCACTGGGTTTCTGGCTTTGTTCACCCATCTTTTTTTCAGGGTAAATTGTTGTAAAAGTAATGGATTGATTAGACAACCTTCACCAAAGAGGTGTCTGAGTGTCTGCTCAAGCAAGCTTGTGATGCGAGCCATGTTAGCCTTTAGGGAATCCAACTATTCTTGAAAGTGAGCATCACGGAGAGCACACTCTTCATCCTCATATTTCTTTTCTCACATTTGGGTGCTATAAACTTTACGCATTAGAGCTTTCTCGGGACCTATATTTCAACTTGCATATGTCCGCATGACATTTAAACATGAATGCATGTATGCTTATGAATACAAGTGTATGTACGCGTACATCGAATATAGATTAACATGTGTTAAAAAGCTAATCCATGACTTCTTTATTGAATACATGCAAAAATTCATAGTCTGATTAATCTGAATTTTTTTTCCCAAGCCTCATCTTGGTTAAATCCCATACACATTGGAGAGTATAAATCAAAAAAGTGGGTCTAAAGTCTCTTTAATTAAAAAAAAGACAAAATGGTTTTTATATGTAATTTCTCGACCTTGATCTTTGGGCAATTCCCCCTAGTTAGTTACATCATTTCAGATTCTTTACCATATTCATAAAAAGTCATGGTCTTAACTCAGAAAATCCTGCAGAGTTCATGATTATTGATCAAGTCTGGGTTGATGCAAAAATGAATTATTAGGGAGTTCATATCCTAAGGACAAGTTATAAGCCATTATATGAAAGGTAGGCTTACTACATGGTCTAAAAAATGTCTATGATCTGCCTAGTGACCACCTTTTGTGAAGATAATATAGAGGTTCACAAGGAATGGTTGGGGCATGGTGTGACCGTAATTTTCAAGTAAACACTCAACTTATAGTTAAATGTTTCATGAATGTGAACCATGATTGAAAGTCATGAAGTATACTGTTACTCCCCACCTAACCTAGAATTGGTTTATTCTAAAATTAAAATGTATAGAAGCATTAATCTATATGAGATGTATTTATGCATGAGAAGTATGTAAAAAAAAAAAAAATGCATGAGCAATACATTAAAAAATGCATGCTAAAATTAAATTACATAGACAAAAAATAATAATAAACAAGACAACAAACATTCAAACAAACAAAGCTCGAATCGACCTGACAAGTCCATAGTGGAGTCATCATCCTGTGGTGACGTGCACGACATCAAATGGCGGAGCTGCCTCTTGGAATTGAAGGGGTTTTGATTTTAATCATAAAATTATGATTATAGAGTCCAAGCATCACCACTTAGTATTATGGTCACTAGAAAACCTAATGGTCTACGGGAATCTGGGTAAGGAGACTGGTTGTGCAAGGAAAAGACACATCACTTCTATTGCACCTTACTTATGGTAATCTACATCATTGATTGATTGTTAATTTGAGATATTTTATATTTGTTGGTATCATCGAAGGTGTCGCGGGTGTCGTGACGTCGTCGATGACGACGGAGGCTATTATCGTGCCTCATGTGTGAGGTGTGGTGTGTTGGAAAGAGTTTTGGATTTAATCATAAAATTATAATTAATGTTCAGGATTCGCCACCTAGTATTATGGTCACTAGAAACCTATGGTATGCGAGAGTCTGAGTAAGGGACTGGTTGTGAAGGAGAAGACGTGTCACCCTTAGTACACCCTACCTAAAGTAAGCTACATTATTGTTTGATTATTTTTATAGGTCAAGTTTCTATCCGTTAGTCTAATTTATGGTTCAAGGTAGATCTCTCTCCATAAGAGAGTCTCTACTTTATCGGGTTAAATTCTAAGAATTCTAAATTCAAAATTTAGCATTGCGTTTATTTTATGTCTCGTATCTTTAATATCAGAGGGTGTACTTTATCGTTTAATTTTACACCTCACAAATATTAAAGTCTACAACTGAACCTTAAAAAAAGGTTGGAAAACTGTTTTTGATATTTTGGCTAAATCCTAATGGATGATCATAAACTGGTTATGATATCTATATTTTTTTTATTTTCAAAACATGAGAAAAATGCAATTTTTTGTCTTTTTAAGGAAATAAGTTTGGAAGATTTTAGGATTTTGGCCGTATGCATGAAAAAAAATAATTTTTTTTGTTTTTGAAAAGAGAAATTAATTTAAAAGTTTTGAGATTTTTTTTTAATTTTTTGAATTGTTTTAGAAAAGTTTCAGAGGAAATCGAGTATTTAAATACCTGATTTGTATCTTATAGTGTAAGTATACAAAACCGATATTATACAAAATTGGTGGAAAAATATGCGAGAAAATCATGATTTTTTTCAAAGGATTTTTGAATTTTTTTAAATAATATATAATATAATATAATATTATATTATATTAATTAAATATTATTAAAACATGTGGGCTGGGCTGGCCCAGATAAATACGTTGAGCTCAGCCCACGGAAAAGTGGGCCGATATCGACCTAAAATGGTTGGGCCGATCTTGACCTAGTATATTTTTTCTTGTCTTTTTGGGGTGGGTCGAACCCGGCCCATCCATATGGGCTGGGCCAAATCAGGTCTGGCCCACATTCAAAGTTAATTATTTTGCAAAACATGAACAATTATTGTTCATGTTCTGCACGCAACCAAATGGTTGCAGAAGTTGGAGATGGGCGGAGGAGAAGACTACCGGGGGCAGTGGTCACGACCGTGATCAAGAGGTTGAGAAGATAGTTCAGGTGCGTCACTACGAGTAATGGTGGGGGAGTTGGTGGCGGTCGGTGGTAGCGAAAGGAAGAGAAGAAGAAAATCTGCAGAGAGGAGAGGAAAAACTTCGCGGTTGCTGCCCTTATCACCGGTAAGTGGGTTTGTGGGGAGGCTTCATCGTCGTCTGTTGGTGGAAGAGAAAAGCTTATGTGGGGTCTTCAACAGCTGAAGACGTGGTGGAGAGAGAAAGAGAGATGAAATGTGCAGAAACCGGAAAACAATTGGTTTTTTGGCTGACTTTGGACCAAATTTTCTCCCCCCTCAGAGCATGAAATCCACCCCTATTTATAGGGGATCGAAGAGGGTAATTTTATCTATATAGGGGAAACTTTTCAACATTTGATTTAGTTGGAAGGATCCCAATCATTGGTTTAAAGTGTGCATCGTGAGTTGTCAAATGTGCAGGGAAAGGCTGCATGAATTGGCCTCTTTAGGTCAATGTTGGGGTCGTCGTGCTATCATTCAACCTGAACTGTTCCCATAGGGTTGTAGAGAAATTACAGGTGATCATTTGCGTGCAAGTTTTGTTAGATTTGATGGAAAAATGAAGCATTAAATGCACTTGAAAAGTAAGCACCCAGACAGTTTCTTTCAGGTAAAACGGGGGAGACAATGAGCAGTAACCAGACGACTTGTCGTCTGGTCCTCTTTCTATTTTTTTACGCAAAACGACGCCGTTTTGGGTTTAGAATTAGGGATTGTATATCATATGTCAATTTAGTCTTTCAACTTTCAATGTTGTTCAATTGAACCCCTAATTAAACATAAACTTTTGATTTATGCAATTAAGCCCCTTTCGAAACTTCCATTGGAACCCCGTATTTACGCATGTTTTTCAATATGGTCCTGGTTTTGAATTTATGCAATTTAGCCCCTAATTGACCATTAAACTTTAAATTCTTCAATTTTACCCCTGGTTTTTGTCCAATTAAGTCCCATAGTCTGCCACCTTTTATAAAATGGTCTTTGTCTGCGAATTTCTTCAATTTGACTCCTAATTGACCCCTGAACTCTAATTTTCTTGCAATTTGCCCCCTAATTTCAATCAATTAACTTGGTAAAAAATAAATTTGGTCTCTTAAAATTTCAATATTCTCAATTAAGCTAAAAATGCGCTCCCAAACTTAATTTTTCACCAATTAAGCCTCTGATAAAATTAATTTAACTCATTTAAAGTATAATTAAGTCCTTGCACTTAATTAAATTCTTTAATTGGACCCAAATTAATTCTCAAACATAATTAAAATTTAATTTGTTCCATGATTAAATCAAATTGGTCTATTAAAAATTTAATTATGTCCTTGGACTTAATTTTTATGCAAATTCATCCAATAATAATTTAATTTGACCTTCAATTTGTATTTCTCTATTTTCGGGCATAATAGGGTACAATTAGGTTTTGAATTTTCTAAAAAAATGGCAGCTTGATTTTTTCATATTTTTATAGTCCTCCTTGATCTGCTTTCTCCATATTGTCAACCTTTATTTTATTTTTATTTTTTTTTTAAAGTGAATTTTGGGAAATAACCTAGAATTGGGTTTTGACAGAAGGTTCAAGGTAGATTTCTTTTCGTGAGAAAGTATCTATCTTATCTAGTTAAATCCTAACCGTTCTAAGCCCAAATTTGAGCATCACATTTATTTTCTACTCTTATATTTTTAATACATGAGGGTATACTTTACAATGTAATTTTATACCCCAAATATTGAAGTTTACAGCTAAATCCTAACACTCTGAATAATAAATTAATTGTTGTGGAATATTTTATATTTTGATCAAACCCTAATGGATAATCATAAATTTATTACGATATTCATTTAAAATATAATAAAAATATGATTATGTTTTTTTAGAAAATATGCATGAAAAAACTTTAGGATTTGGCCATATGCACAAAAACAAAACATATTTTTTATGTTATTTGAAATAAGGGAATTCTTGATTTTTTTTTGGGTTTTTGAAATTTCAGAGAGAAATCAGGTATTTTAATATCGGGTCTGTATTTTATAGTGTATGTCTATAATCCAATATTAAATGAAATTCTTAAGAAAAGACATAATTTTTATTTTCTAAAATAATAGGAACTGTTTTTGGATTTTGTTTTAATTTTTTTCAAAATCATTGAGAAAAATAATGAATTTTTAATACCGGGTCCATATCTTATAGTATAAGTCTACGACCTAAAATTAAAAAAATATTGAAAAAACATGCAAGGAACCCACAAATAATTTCAAAATGATCATTGCAATTTTTTTTAGAATTTTTTTGGCCTTTTATTAGGTTTGTTTGGCTTAACATTAAAAAAAAAAACAAATTAAATGATAAGGGAAAGGCAGTAAGTTGTGTTTGGCAAACAAAGAAAATGGGTTGGGCCCAAGGCGCAAGCCTAGGGGTTGGGTTGGTTAGGCCCGAGGCGTAAGCCTATTCGGATGGGTTGGGTTGAGTGAAGGCCTAACAATTTTCTTTTTTATATATGAAGATGGGTTAGACCCAGCCCATCCGTATGGGCTGTGGGTCCAGCCTCCTTCGGCATTTACTAGCAAAATTATGGTTAATGCTCAGAGATAAGGTGTTAAAAGCTTAATTAAAAGATGTTGAGGTGGGAAAAATAGTGAATAAGATAAGGTTAGGAATTGAAACTCCCTATTGGATTCTAGAGGATGAAATGGTGGGAATGGAAAAACAAGTGTACTTGCTTGATGATAAAATCCTGAAGAATAAAGTTTTGAGCGAGGCCCATGAATCCAAACTTGCAGTGCATCCTTATGGTACTAAGATGTATTGTGATTTGAAAGAGTTTTATTGGTGATCAAATATGAAAAGAGAAATTGTAGAATATATGGTTAAGTGTATGATATGTCAACAAGTGAAAATAGAGCATCATAAGCTTGTTGGGTAATTACAACTACTTCTAATACCTGAGTGGAAATATGAGGATATCACCATGGATTTTGTATTTGGATTACTTAAAAGAAAGAGGAGTAATATGCAATATAGGTTATTATAGACTGATTAACTAAGTTTGCCTTATTCTTTCATATGAATATGACAGATTTAGTTGATAAACTATCTAGATGTATGTGAACGAAGTAGTAAGGTTACATGGGGTGCCGATATCAATAGCGTCTGATTAAGATCTCAAGTTTACATCTTACTTATGGTCAAGTTTCTAGCGTGCACTAGGAACAAAGTTAAAATTGAGTATTGTTTTTCACCCTCAGACATATGGACAGTCAGAAAGAACAATCCAGAATTTGGAGGATTTGTTAATAACCTGTATATTGGAATTTAAGGATAACTAGAAGGACCATCTACCACTTGTTGAATTTATTTATAATAATAGTTATCAGGCTATAATAAGAATGACTCCTACGAGGCCTTATATGGAAGGAAATATTGAACCCCAGTTTGTTGGGTGAAAGTTGGTAGTATAAAGATAATTAGACCAAAGTGGGTACAAAATATCTTGGAAAAGATGAAAATCATAAGAGATAGAATGAAGGCGGCTTAGAACAAACAAAAGAGTTATACATATATCAGAAAAAAAAAACCTCTTGAATTTAATGTAAGAGATAAAATGTATTTGATAGTTGCTATTTGGAAACATATATTGCGGTTTAATATGAAAAGGAGGTTGACACCAAGGTACATTGAGCCCTTTGAAGTGATGAAGAGAATTGAATTGGTAGCATATAAGCGACCTTACCCTTATATCTGGCCAGAATCCATTAGTATTTCATATTTCATTGCTACGAAAGGCTAAGATAAATCCTTTTCAAGTACTACCATAAGTTCTTTTAGAGATTAAGAAAGATTTGACCATGAAAGTAAATTTAATTAAGATACTAGATCGAAGTGAAAAAGAGATGAGGAATAAAAGAATTCTTATGATAAAAATATTACAGAGGAGTTCTTAAGTTGAAGATAAAGCTTGGAAAGGAGAATTAAAGATGAGGAGAAAATATCTTAAATTGTTTTTTAAAATAGGTAGGAAAATTCAAATTCAAATTTTAAGGATGGAATTTTTATAAAGATGGGGAGAATGTAAACCCCGAGATATTTTTTTAAAGAGAATTTAATTTTTATGGAAATTTTGAATAAATAAATGGGAAATTTTGAAGAATTGAAATGATTATTTATGATATAAAGTAGTAAGGATCTTTGATACCAAATGTAAATTCTAAATATAAAATATGTTAATGAAAGAATTAACAATGAAAGATAAATATGTGAAGTAAATAAATAAATAATTTTTTTTGAAAGGGGACAATCATTTATAATAGTCAGATGTAATTTTATGCATTAAATTATACTGGAAATTAGGATTATTTTCACTTTGATTAGTTATTTAGAAAATTTTGTGATATATATATATATAAAGTTAGAAAGTGATTTATCCGTCTATTATCAATACATGGTCTATAAAAAATCTGAAATTTTGAGATTTCTTGCTAGTCATTGACCAGGATACAATCAACTAGTTAATATATAAAGCTTAAAATATAATTCAATTTGCTTGGGATATTATATTAATATATAAACCACATAAAGGAGTAGGTAGACACTTTGTCCCTAGTACAACATATGGGTATATAATGGGTCCATCAATTAAAGTTTTAAAATAATAGTAATTGATTGTGATACAAAACTGGATTACGCTAAAGACCACTTAAATTACAAGGCTATCACTTAACAAAAACTCTAAAAATAAATTATATTTGTTAATTATATTTTATAAAATAAAGATTATCCTCACTTAATAAAATATTTCAAGTACAAAATAAATATTTTAAAAAATATCATTTATAATTTTATTCAATGATCTCATTCACTTTTAAATCGGCTCTATTGTGCCACTTCATGTATAAAAATTTAAATTATATAAGGTAATTTTTTACTATATCTTGGATAAAAATAAATAAATTAAATGTTGATATTATATTTATTGAATTTTAAGTATTTATAAATTACAACTATTTATTATTAAATATAAAATAATAATGTACACATCATATATATATATATATATATATATATATATATATATATATATATATATATATATGAAATTCAATAATATCAATACTAAACTTACCAAATCCATATTAAATTATCATTCTTAATGACATTTATGGATTGACTAATGAATTCATTGTACACTACATCACAACTAATCAATGCCATTGCATTGTCATAAAATCTTCTTTTATTATTTTTTTTTTCCTCCACTCTTTGATTAATCAGTCTCTTCTAATGCTTTTTTTTATTATTATTATTCTTTTCCCCTCCCACCAACCTCCATCAATCCTAAGTTCCTAACCGTGTTTTCCATGTCTTTTAAATTCAAGGGTCTGTGTCACCTGACAAGTCAGCCCACCAACTTACAAGAGAGGCACGTGCCGGTAAGCCCAACCTTTTGGGAATTCCATGTGCAGCTAACAGCTTTGTCTGGGTGGGAACCGCACCTAGCATAGCTCCTGTCAAATCCCAACTGCCCCACTTCCTCTCCTCACCACTTGGCCTAGTTGTGGCCACCTCGTTTCACAGGCTAAAATCCCATTCGGCGGCTTAATTCCAACTGGCTTAGGCTCTTCCTCTCTTCTTCTTCTTTTTGGCTTTGAAATGCCATCGGAAAGCTATTTGGTGGGTGGCCAAACTCCTTGACATCCAATCAAACTTGAAGAAGGAACTCATGTTTCTGATTTCGACCTCAGAGATTGAAGTTGTTGACGCTTACCAACCCCTACCAATTCAGTCTCTTGGTTTAAATAACCTTTAACTTATTTTGAAAGGCTTCTTCAATCTTGAACATGGCCTCGTGAAGTTTTAGGGTGTGTTAGGTTTTAGGTTAAAGGGGTTGAAGATTAAGGGTTTTAATCTTTAATCTTCTGTGATACATCTTTAGGGAAGGCGAGAAATTTAGGTAAATAATTTTAAATGTTAATTAGTTATTTTGTCTCGTAATGGTCACTTGATGTTTATTCAAGTTAAATAATTTCTTTTTTCCTTTTTCTGTCATGGCTTGGGTATTTTTTTTTCAGTTTTCGTATAAGAAAATTCTCTTTTTGACCTAATTTCATTCAAGTTGTCCATTTTAGAAATTACGAATTCATGATAATTTTCTTCTCATAATATATTGAAAAATGGTGGCCAAGTAAGAAATATACACTACTAATTAACCACTTTAGATTTAAAATGAATTGAATCTTAATATTCATGTATCTAGTGGAACATCATTCATTTAAATTTATCAGTTTATTATTTTAACTCCACACTTTATCTTTTCTTGTCATTATACGTTCAACTCCTTTAACTTTAATTTTTTTTTTCTATAGTTTATTATTTTATCTAGCTAGCTAGGTGACACTTCTTGCATGGTAATTTTTTTAAAAAAAACAACTTGCAGTTGTTCGGGCCATGCCCAAACAATAAAGAATGACATTCTTGTTGTGTGGAAATGCCTAAATGGTAAGGAATGGCATGCTATTTTGGCTAGGTCTAAATCACAAAGAGACTTGTTTTTTTTTTTAAGGTCCATTAATAATAAGTTTGGCCTCATCTTAACCATTATGAGATTGAATCCAATCCCATGTCAATTCTTAAGAAATCCAATGACTGACATAAACCACAAGGTATAATTACTACCTCTAAAACAATTAGTACAATGTCACACTCTCCTATACTTATGTACAACTTGTAAGTGCAATATTATTTTTCTTGTTATTGGCTATCTCCCCCATCTATATCCATGCATATCTCTTTTGCTAGTGGTTATCTCTAGGCAATCTATCTTCTCATAGGACACCAACCTTTCTGGGAAATCACTCACGAATGCACACTTTTTCACCAATAGCACAATGAGGCACAAAAACCAACTTCTTTTTTGTCACCCACAAGGAAAAATAATTTTTCTCCATCATTACTATATTCTCCACGAGATAAGCTCATGTGATCGGGGCATTTAAATACCTCTAGTTACCAAGTAAACCACAATTTCATTCACAAGATCATAGACCATAAACAACAATCGCATATACATTCCTTAATCTATTCATTCTCCTTCTCATTCTTGTAAATTATTTCCCTTATATGGTTTACTAACTTAAGCATTGAAAAATAAAATGTTCCAATAGGGGACTTGTTTAGCAGGGAATACCAAGTCTAAAGATAAAGCTCACATTCAAGCCTAGACACTTTAGTCCAAGGCAACTGTGGAAAAGCCTATATAAACCTGAAGTTTTTACGACTTCATTAATGACACCATCTGTAAGAAATTAAACAAAAGCTAGTTTATTCTCATTTTACACATCACTTAAAAATTCTTTCCATGACTGAAGATATAAAAATATCCAAGACACAAGAGAGTAATTGATCTTCTCACTATAGGAACATGATCTCCTCCAAATCTCCAATAAATTACCTATTATATGAGAGTGCTAAATGATGTTATTTACAAAAATAGCTTTCCACTCTTCCATTCTCTCAACGAGTTAGTGCATGCACATATGCGATTCTAGTTCTTTAAAAGAATAAGGTATACCAGCATGCAAGCAAGTAGGTACGATATCACTCATCCTCCAACTCTATAAATGATTCTCTCTTTATGAAGTGCATTCCCAAACTAGACACTCCAAACGTGAACTTCAATGGTAAAAAACTAGAGTTTCAACAAGTAGCCACAAGAGTGGCTAAATTTTCTCCCATCAAGTGGAGATTCTAAAATTTATCATTAAGTGCTAAAAACCTGTGATGCAAATGTTTTGAGTCAAGCAACCCCCAATGAAGTAGATAACAAACTGAAAAGCTGAAAATCAGGTTTGAGAGAACCCTGACCTAGAGGTAACCCTGTACCTAAGAACCAGAAGTATTGTAAAAAAAACTTGGATCCCAAGATAACCTTGTATCTAAGAACCCTAAGTATGCGAATGACACCACAAAGCTAGTTAATAATTGATAAGTTAGTGTATGATCTTTGTCCTTGCAAAGAAATATTGTTTTGCTATAAACAAACAAAAGGAAAACTCATGTTTATTCTCCAACTTGTTGCTGAAATTTACAGGTAAAAAAACATAATATAGTCTCCTCTAACAAACCCTAATCGACCCTTTTTGGGTTGCAAGCTAATGAATTTAAACTAATAATCAACTAATATAAGTCTAATAATAAAATAAACCCCTAAACAATGTCTAATAGGGCATAACAAACCCAAATTAAAAATAATTATTCAAAAATAAATAAATAAATAAAATAGAATAATAAAAACAAAGTATTCATGCTAAAATTCTTCCATGTAGCCCGAATCTCCAATTTCCGCACATTCTTGACAGATTTTTAGTCATGATTTCAAACACGTCGTTCTCTCTCTTTTAGATAAATTACCAGGCCTACCATATATGGTTGGAAAGTTTGAGATGTCTACTTTCCAGTCCAACTTGAATCACAAAACAATTACATTTGTAGCTCTAGTTATGTCTCAAACAGTACACAAAGATCTAGTTTGGCAGATTTGATAAACTTTGTCTAGTAACTTTGACCATCTGAAATAATATATTCCTGAACTTCATTTAATCTGAAAATTTACCAAAATATATTCTCATGTGTCTACTATTTTCCTATAAAATTTCAGCTTTTTCTTATGTACGGTTTGAGAGATATGTTAAATCTCACAAAATTGGTTAGCAAACATTTTAAGTTCAAATTCGGACCTCACTTGGTTCGTATCATCTTCCCTTTCTTTAAAAAGATTTGGCCTTAAATATGTATCATGAAAAAATATCTTCTAAGGTTAACAAATCAATACCAACCAGAAGAATAACATCATCAAAACTAAGAAAAACCTTGTTAGTAAAGAAGGTCCCCCTAATATAAATGCTCTCATTTTCAACCATCTTTTTCTTCTTCTTTAATTTCAGTTGCTTCTTATATATTTGATTAGATGTCAAAGATACAAGAGTTATAGGTCTTCCATTAATCTCAAATGAATACCTATTTGTCAATCCATCATGCATAACTCTCATATCATACTACTATGGTTTACCAAGCAACAATTGACTAATTTGTATTGGTACAACATCACATAACACATCATCACAATATTTACTAATAGAAAAGCAACCAAAAACCTACTTATTCACTTTCAATTCACCACCATCATTCAACCACTATAATTTATAAGGCATGCGATGTTTGATAGAGCACAAGTTCAACCTTTTCACCAATTCAATACTAGCTACATTGGTGCAACCACCACCATTTATAATTAAGCTACATATCTCATTATGAATATGACATCTCGTATGGAATATATTCTCGTTCTGACCTTCCAAATCATCCACCTTAACATGCATATTCAGTTCTCTCCTCACTATAAATGTCTCTCCCTTAACCGGATAATCAACACAAATATTATCAATATCCTTTAATGGTTGCATCTTCTCCTCTTTATCCTCCTCAACGATCTCAACCTCATCATTCGTTTTCATAACCATGATTTTTTTGTTTGGACACTATGAAGCAACATGGCCAAAATCTAAATAGCAAAAGCATTTAAATTCATGATTACAACAAGTAGGAGTAACATTATTACCTTCAATAACATCCAAGATGTTTTTCTTCTCTTTAGGGTATTTAGCCTTGGCCTTCTCATTCTATTGTGATGGACCACCCTCAATATTAACCTTCCAATTAGGCTTTCCAGGTTTCAAACGGCCTAATGGTTAGCTTTGTCGAATGACACCCTTTTGTTTAAGCTGTTTCTTCATCTTTACGACCATATTGCACAATCTCCTCCAACTCTATATAATGATGCAACTCCATAATATTAGCTATATCATGATTAATGTCATTTATGAATCTAGCCATAATAGTCTCTCTATCCTTCTCAACATAAGTTCAAATCATAACAAGTTTCATCTCCTTGAAGTACTCATCAACATTCTTTGTACATTGACTCAAACTTTTTTATATTTGATACAATTCTCTATAATAGTGACTAGACACAAATATTCTTTTCATATAAGATTTCATCTTATCCCAAGTATCAACTTGCCTCTCATAATTCTTCTTGTGGTTTGTCACTAACTGATCTCACCACACAATGACATAGTCAACAAAAGCAATCACAACAAACTTCACTTTCTTGGGCTTTGAATAATTATGACACAAAAAAATACACTCCACCTCTTTCTCACATTCTAAATAAACTTTTGGATCGTTCTTCCCCTGAAAAGTTGGTATTTTCAACTTAATTATACCAAAATCTCTACCTAACTCAACATTATGGCCCAACACCTATAATTATCCCTTTGGCCAAAATTATTACCATATATTCCCCCTATAAACTGATAATTTCGTTGCTGTCCAAAATATTCCCCATGTCTCATGGACACATCTTCAAAACCAATATCACTTATGTTCGTATTATCAACCACAAACGTATCCATATTAGTGTTAAATTTTCTTTGCTCAAGCCTAATTTGAACCCTATTATGATCATTAACACGTTGCCGCTCCAACCTATCCAACCTATCTCCAAATTCATTAGCCATCTAATCCATATGCTAATTCATAATACATAATTAAATTATAATTTCATTGTCTCCTCTCTATGGTGCCATGTTGTTACTTGCCTCTAAAATCTTTGAATCTGAAAATTGGTTAGTTAAAAAGAAATATATATTCATTATCCACTTCCTCACATGTTTACACTTCCCTTGCGTTTCACTCAAATATGCTCGCCACGCCCTTTTCCTCGTTTCTCACCTTTCTTCAACTCTTGCGGAACTAAAATCAAAACCAAATATATCAACCTTAATAGCATATCCAAATATGTGTATATCACTCAAGAATCAAGAAAAATATGAAAACAAGCAAAGATGAAACTACAATTATAATTTCACGAGTAATAAGCGAATTTGTACAAAAATAGATGGTTTTGAAGACGCGAAAGAAAAAAAGATGAAAAGTTTATATACAAAAATTTAAATGAGACCTAAATATATCAATTATGATGTTATTATACTGTCATAATTGAAAAATAACAGCAACAAAACAAGTTTGAATTACTGACATGAATTAGACTCATTACGACAAGTTCCAATCTTGAATTTAGTTCCTATAGAAAACAAACTCCAAATGACATCAAGTTTTATATGGGATTCTATTAGAACCTTAAAACCAAGTGTATAAAATTTGAGAATACTATGAATTTATTTGACCCAAAATTCCCTTCTGATACGAATCTGACCTATTACGACAAGTTTTAATCCCGACCTTGGTTACTATAGCAAATGAGATCATATTTTATATGGGGTGTGATTAGGACTCCTAAAACAAGTATATACAATTTGAGAATTTTTTGAATTCGTTTGGTCCAAATTCTCCCTTGTTTATGTACTGTGGCAGATTCAACAAAAGTGATTTTTGGACTCTTTTTTTTACTCTTTATACTACTGATATATTCTAAGATAGCAACAAACTAAAATAACATCTTTTTTTTAAGGAACTAGACATAAACTATTAAGTTTTAGACACGAAATAATTGAAAACCAAATCAAAGACAACTAAAGCTAATGAAGCTGAAACTACTAAAAAGAAAATAAAGGATATAATTTGATTTTTGGAGCCTAGATCTGACACCAACTAATGCGAACCTCTTGATCACGTGGTCAAGCCACCCCTAAAGAAGTAGATAGCAACCTAGAAAGCTAAAAATCAGGTTTGATAGAACCCTGTACCTAAGAAACTAAGGTATTGGAAAAATACTTGGACCCATAGATACCTTATATCTAAGAATCCTAAGTATGCAAATGATGCCACAAAGCTATTTAATCTTCGATAAGTTAGTGTATGATCTTTATCCCTGTAAAGAAAGTTTGTTTTGCCACAAACAAACAAAAGAAAAACTCACGTTTATTCTCCAAATTACTTCTGAAATTTATAGGTAAAAAAACATAATATAATCTACTCTAACTAACCCAAATAGACCCCTTTTGCGTTGCAAGCTAATGAGCCTAAACTAGTGATCAATTAACATAAGTCCATTAATGAAATAAATCCCTAAACAACATCTAATGAGCCAGAACAAAATCAAATTAAAAATAATTATCCAAAATTAATTAATTAAATAAAATAAGATAATAAAAAAACAAATTCTTCATGCTAAAAGTCCTTCATGTAGCCCGAATCTCTATTTTTCACACATTCTTGGCAGATTTTCAGTATTGACTTCAACCACGTCGTTCTTTTTCTTCTAGATAAATTACTGGGCCTACCATATATGGTTATAAATTTTGATATGTCTAGTTTCTAGTCCAACTTGAATCGCAGAACAATTACACATGTAGTTCCAGATATGTCCTAAACAGTACACAAATGTCTAGTCTGGCAGATTTGACAAGATTTGTCTAGTAACTTTAACCTTCTAGAATAATATGTTCTCAAACTTCATTTGATCTAAAAATTTACTAAAATATATTTTCATGTCTCTAGTAGCTTCCTGTAAAATTTCAACTCATTTTGATATATAGGTTGAAAGATATGTTCAATCTCGCAAAATTGATCAGCATGCATTTTAAAACCAAATTCCAACCTCACTAAGTCTGTATCAACCGTCTTTCCAAAGATTGTGTATATGTCAAGGCTAATTTAGATAAAGCAGTTATTACAAATTCAAGAAAGGGAATTCGGGAATTTCGCAAATGCTCTACTTTATTATACATGCTTTATTTGATTTAAAAAATTCATAGATGTTAAATAATCTAATTTTGTTAAAGCAAGATTTAGGAAGTGTTTCAAGTAATATATGTTTGATCTGATGTAGCTGATTCCTCCAAAGCTAAAGCTCATGGAGAATTATGTATTTCCTAGTTCATTTTTACAAAGAAGGAAGTAACAAGCTATGGTGATAGTCACTGTTTTTCAATACGAATGAGAGAGGAAAGAAAAGAATAGGGTGATAGCATGTGTATTTAGTTAATTTCCACAAGGCAAAAGCTCATGGAGAGCTATGTATTTCCTTGTCCATTTTGACAAAGAAGCAGTGTTTTAAGACCCGGACCGGCCCGGCGGGTCGACCCAGGACCCGGCCGACCTGGGCCTGGGACCGGTCCGGGTGAAGGCAAAAACCCGCTCGGGAATTGGCCCTGCGAAACCCGGTCGACCCGGTCCACCCGGTCAAACCTGGGTGAGACCCGGTCAATTTTTTTTTATTGCCAGTCATTAAACGACGTCGTTTTTATCATTCTAAAATGCCAAAACGTTGAAGACAGTGTGAAGAAGAACGAAGCAAAATCATTTACAATTGGCAAACCTAATTTACTCACTCTCTGAAACCCAGCTGCCCAGCTGATGAGCAGAGGACGTCCCTGCCTATTGATTGCTGAGGAGCTGAGGTCGTCTTTGAATCTCCTTCTGAAACGCATTGTTTTTCGTACTCTCACATCTCTCTATCTAGTCACCTTCCTGCCGCTTCCTGCCTCTGCCTCTTCTCTTCCTTCGACCACCGCGTCTCGGCCTATTGCACCGGCTGCCTCTTCCGGTCAGTATTTCAAGTTTTCAACTACTATTTCTTTCATTCTTTTTGTCTCATATCACTGTTAGACTTGGGACTTTTGAAGCATAAATAATTGTGGTTAAAGCTTGAATGTTGATCTGTTAGGTTTAGTTTTTGTCCACGGTTTCTAGCTTGAATGAGGTTGATAGTAAACACCCAAATAGGTTTAGTTTTCGTTGCTTTTTTGTCAAAAAGTTTAGAAGCAGTTTACTCTGGCTCTTTTCTGGGTAAGAAAGAGGAGCTTGGCATGCTAATTATGATCTGTTTCTTTTATATGTTGACCCAGCATTTTGTTAATTATTGATCTGTTTCTTTTATTTTGGTTGATCAAAATTTTGTTGATCCAGCACCCTTGTTAAATTGTTGATCAAATTTGTGGATTATATTTCTCTGTGTAATATTTTGGTTGGTGATTCATCGGGGGAATATTTATTTTCTAAGATCAGGCTCACCATTGCTTGCTTATATATGTAACAAGGTGTGGAATATGAACAATTTCTACTGTTAATTTGTTGTGGTCCTTCGTTAGTATTATTTTGATAAATTGTTTATTTCTACTGTTATAAATTGTTTATTTTTAATTCTTTTGCATTGAATGAAAACTATGGGACTGTCATTGTTAATTTATGAATGGATTGCAAAGTGAGTTGGCTTGCAATTATATTCCCTCTTATAAATTATGTCAGGTCTTAAAATGTCTTCACATGATGGTAGTACTCCAAGTAGTGATCCTTCAACTGCCCAATCATCTCAACCTTCAATTTCTATGTCAAGTGGTAGTAGAGGAAGAACAGATTTGGCATGGGGTCATTGTAGAAAAGCTCCTGAACTTAGTGTTGGGTGTAAAAAAACAAAATTAGTTTGTTTATATTGTGCTAAAGTATTTGCGGGTGGTGACATTAATCGATTTAAGCAACATTTAGCTGGAGCTAAAGGAGAAGTTGAACAACGTCGTAAATGTCCTCTTGATGTTCGACATCAAATGCTTTTGAATCTTAAAGGAAATGCTGAAACAAAAAAAAGAGTTAGAGAAATGCAAGCAGAATTCAATCCATTTAATGCACGACAAAGGAGCATGAAGAGATGATGATTAGGCAATTAGAAGATGATGATGATGGTGATGATGAGGATGATGAGGATGTCAGTACTAAAAAACATATGTTACCACCGAAGGTTGCAAAAAAGAAAAAGATTCAAAGCACCAGCACTGTAAAACAATCGACTACAAGTTGTGGAAAGCAGAAGAAATCTGCAACATTAGGGATATATTTCATGCCAAGAAACAACTCCTGGTGCTCAAAAGTCTATTCAGAATTGCAAAGAAAGGAAGCAGTTGAACGGTGTGATCTTGCTTTAGCGAAGTGGATGATTGATGCATGTGTGCCATTTAATGCTGTTAATTCTGTGTATTATCAGCATGCCATAGATGCTGTAACAACCATGGGTCCTGGTTATAAAGGACCAAACTTGCATGCTATTCGTGGTTATTACTTGGCAAAAGCGGTTGATGAAGTCAAGATTTATGTTGAGACTTATCGAGAGATTTGGAAGAAGACTGGTTGCACATTAATGGCTGATGGATGGACAGATCAGAAGAGGAGGACTTTAATTAACTTCTTAGTATATTGTCCTAAAGGAACAGTTTTTTTGAAAACCGTGGATGTATCAGATGTCTCAAAGACTGCTAGATTGTTGTATCAGTTGTTTAGAGAGGTTGTTTTGTATGTTGGGGTAGAAAACATTATGCATATGGTGACTGATAATGCTACAAATTATGTTGCTGCTGGCAAGTTATTGATGGAAGAATTTCCTTCAATATTTTGGTCTCCTTGTGCTGCTCATTGCATCAACCTCATACTCCAGGACATTGGTAAATTGCAGTCGGTTGTTGTGTTGTTGAGCATGCTTCTGGTATCACAAAGTACATTTATAATCATTGTTATCCATTGTATTTGATGAGGAAGTTCACTAGAGAAAAAGAAATACTTCGTCCTGCTCTACTCGTTTTGCTACCAATTTCATTGCATTGCAAAACATTTTAGCTCATAAAGATGAGTTGAGAGCTATGGTGACATCTAGGGAATGGGTCTCATCTGCTTATGCTAAAGATAGCAAAGGAAAAAAGTTTGTTGAGAGTGTGCTAGACTCTCTGTTTTGGGAAGAATGTGCAATAATTGTGCGAATGAGTGAGCCTTTAATTCGAGTTCTACGAATGGTTGATGGTGATGATAGACCTTCGATGGGATATTTGTATGATGCTATTCATCATGCAAAAGAAGAAATGATAAGGAGATTTCAAAAGAGAAAGGCTAGAGTGAAACCTTTCATAGACATTATCAGTAATCGGTGGGATGGACAATTTTATAGACATCTTTATGCAGCAGCATTTTGGTTAAATCCTCGATTTCAATATGATGCAAATATAATGGATAAACATATAAGCACCATTTCTGGACTTCTAGATGTTCTTGAGAAGTATGCACATGGAAATCTACCATTGCAAAGTAAGATTACAAGTGAGATGAAGTTGTTTAGGAATGCTGAACATGACTTTGGTCGAGTGTCCGCAATAAATAATCGCACCCTTATGCCTCCAGGTATATAATTTTTATATTTAAAAATATTATTTAACATTGTCTCCTTTTACTTATTATTTTTTTATATAGATGAATGGTGGATGACATATGGAACCAGCGCTCCAAATCTACAACAGTTGGCTATACGAGTGTTAAGTCAAACTTGTAGTTCTTCAGGATGTGAGAGAAATTGGAGTATTTTGAACATATTCATTCCAAGAAGAGAAATAGATTGGAGCACCAAAGGCTTAATGACCTTGTTTACGTCCACTACAATCTAAGATTGAAACAAAAGTATTTTTCTTTTTTCTAATTCCTTAAATATTATTTTATTTGTTTACAACATTATTAATATTATATTGTGTTTATCTTCACTTTTAATATATAGGAATTATTGGAAAGGACGAAATTATGATCCAATTAATGTTGAGACAATTTGTGACATTGAAAAATTGGGTAGTAGAAGATGACCCGTCAATCTTGACAGCTGAAGAAGCAGAGAGTTTTCACCAAGCTCTATCAACTATGACCATACAAGATACTTAAATGATGGTAATTATGATTGATTATTTAGTGATAAATATTATTTAAAATAAATTTTTGTTTAACACATAAATTTATTTATTAATTGTGTTTGAAATGTAGATGTCATAAATGTTAATGATATTGAAGATGATTGTGACGATGAAGTTTCAAAGGAGCATGCTGAGATTTATTAGGTGTTGATGAGATTGGCTCAATTCCATCGACATTTGATCCAAATTTGCTTCTATGGACACAAAAGAACTTAATGTGTTCATTCAACAAAAGTGAATGTGTTGTTTATTTAGAATTATGTGGTTGGATGTTTTGTTTTAAATATTTTAGAATTTATGTGGTTGTATGTTTTGTTTTAAATATTTTAGAATTTATATTTTGTTTGTGTTTTGGATATTGAATTAAATTTATGTTGTTGGTTTATAATTTAAATTTGGTTTATGTAAGTGTTGCATTGTAACTAGTTATATGTTTTTTTTTATAGGTTTTTTTTTTGGGTTGACCCGGGTCAACCCATCTGACCCGTGCCCCGATCACCTGACTCATGACCGGGTCGGGTTTCAAAACTATGCAAAGAAGGACGCAACTAATGATGATGGTAGTGACTGGGCTTTTATAGAGGGAGGCATTGTTTTGAAATCCAGTCCAACCGGCTGGCAGACCCGGGACCCGGCTGGAACGGGGCCGAGTTTAAGAAAAAATAGGGGAAGTCACAACCTGGTGTGACTTGGATGACCTAGTCGGTTGATCCGACAAAACCCGGTAAAAAATCCGGTTGTAACTCGTTGACTATTTTTTTTAATCAAAACGATATTGTTTTGATTTATAAAAAAAATAGGGTTGATCCGGGTGACCGGGCAAAACCCGTGACCTGAGCCTTGGACCGAGTGGACCATCGGGCCGAGTTTCAAAACTCTAAAGGGAGTGGTTACTCATTGTGTTTTAGAGAGAGAGAGAAGGAGAGAGAGAGAGAAGAACAAGGAAAATAGTGGTAGCTCTGTGAAGATTTTTTCTAAAGATACTTTCGATATTAAAAAACAGCACTATAGCAAGCATATAATATATATAAATTAATACATACATACATACATACATATATATATATATATATATATATATATTGATATATAATGTGAAATTAATTTTAAAACCACGGATATTATAAAAAAATTGGTATGTAAAGTATTCATGTATTAAAGAACATGAGTTTTTTAACAATTTTCTCAAATATAAATATTATATATATAATAAAATTTAGATTAAATTTGATAATATTTATAGTTTATATATTGTCCATTGAATAACATGACTGAAAAAAAAAACTCAAATAAATCGATTAAAGTCAATTCAAATGGATATTTGAGTTTGAAAATTGCGGTACCAAAACCATTCACATCATTGTCAATTACCTAAATCCGAAGAGCCAAAAACTTTTTCCCAAGCCGCAGAAAGAGACCCAAGCCCATGACTCAAGCCACTGAGCCGGCTACCGATTGAGGTTGGTGAGTAACCAGCCATGCCGGTTACTTCAACCAACCAAATTAGTATTAGTAATGGTAACTGCTTTGTTTTTTCGTCTTTTTATCTTTTTCTTTTTAATTCATTATTGTTTTAAAAGTAAAATTTAAAAAAGAAATAATTACAAAAATCCTTCATAGTTTCATCTAAATTTTATTTTTTCACTATATTTTTATAAATTATACTTTACATCCCGAATTAAATAAAAATTCAAATAAAATATATTACTAAAAATATAAATTATTATTGAACATATAACTGAAAGGTATTTATAAAAGTATATAGAAAAAAATAAAATTTAAATTAGACTGTAAATTCTTTTTTGTAATTATCCTATTAAAAAATAACAAAAATAAAATAAAATAAAAATATATAAATATTGAATTACGTGATCTATAATTACACTTCATTTTAGGATTATTTATGTGGATTTTTAAAATATTTTTAAATTATATATTAAAAAATTAACCCATAAGCTAGAAAGTTAATATCAACCCTCGAAGACCATATTAAATTTGAAAATAAAAATGTAATCGAACAAAAATAGCAATACATCTATATAGTTTTCCAAGAGTTACAAAGAAAAATTACTTCCAAAAACATTATTAAACACCTTGAAAAATGAAATTATTCTCTCATTTTTATCCATCTCCCACCAACCCCAACCAATCCAAATTCTGACATCCAACGGCTATGTTTTGTCCCTCAAGCAATTGACAGAATCCACCGTAGATTTAAGAGAATCCCAAACCACCCCATCCGGTTACCAGTAGGTAGGTCTATAAATACTAAGTAACCAGAGCAGTATTATTTCGTGATTCTTTGGGGTCTGATTAGAAACTCTCACACAGGCCGACAAACTCTTAAGCTTTCCTTTAGATCTGTACCGGTGACTCCTGTCCAAGGTATCTCCTGCCATTCTCCACTTTATAGTACTGTTTACTCTAAATCATATTGCATGCTCTCTTCATGGGTTTTTCTTTGTAGACTCTAGAAAAATGAATGTTTAAAGAGTGGTCTTTTAGTTTCTTGGTCTTAAATTTTTTAGTAAACATGGTTCAAACAGTTACAGATCTGGGTACTTGTTGCGTTTACTCTGGAGTCTGGTCTGTGTCGGGTGTGACGTTGAAGATTTCGTTTTGACTGTTAGTGTGTGCAGAGCATCATGTCTGAAAGGCATGTTTTTCGCTTACATTTTCATTAAAATACATCAGATCTGATTATTTTTATCAATTTGATAGTTTTTTAGTGATGAACTCTCTGAAAATTTATCGACAGATTCCAAGAATGTTTTGTATTACTTGAAAGGACCATGTAGGGTTGCGATCATAATCGTATCAGAGTGCCTCTTGCTTAGATCTAGTGTTTATTCATCTCTATCGTGCAATTACTAATAAATTATACCAAGAAAAATGTAACTTTGCGCTTCTGCAAGTAACTGAGGCACGTTTGGTGTCTCTGCTTTTAATATAATCAATGGTAGAAAAAAAAACTGTTATAAACTGTGCAAAACACCTTCAATTCATAATGAGGCTTGCGATACTCTGGGAGCTCACTCTGTATGAGAAGCTAATATTTTTGTTTGCCGTTTGGTACTTTCACCATAGCATAGCATGTTAATACCTGAATTTTCACTATTGGGGGTTGTTTTATTGGGTATTTGATTCTTTTCCCGACTTTTTTTTTGACAAGTGATTCTATAGAAGTTTATCTCTTCCAGTGCTTAAGGAATCTAACTGTTCTTTGTTCTTTTTTAATTGCTCTCATTCAGGAGCATAAACTTTTGAGATTCTTATCATTTCCTGTACTTTGATTCTGCCCGTTTATAACTTGTTTAGAAAAGTTTGAAGAATCTAAATCAGTCATGAGGATATTTTCGGCACTATTCTTTTTACCATATTCTCACATGTTGATGGAATTTTGCTTGCCACACTAATTAAGCAAGCTTAGTTTGCACACAGTTGCCACATGTCACCATATTAAGAGGTCTTCGTTGTGAATATTGTGACATGCAGCTCAAGAAAATGGAAACCTTTCTATTCACCTCTGAGTCAGTGAATGAGGGCCACCCTGACAAACTATGTGACCAGATCTCTGATGCAGTGCTCGATGCCTGCCTTGAGCAGGACCCAGACAGCAAGGTTGCTTGCGAGACATGTACAAAGACTAACATGGTCATGGTCTTTGGAGAGATCACCACCAAGGGAAAGATAGACTATGAAAAAGATTGTTCGTGACACATGCCGCAACATTGGATTTGTTTCTGACGACGTTGGTCTTGATGCTGACAAGTGCAAAGTATTGGTTAACATTGAGCAACAGAGCCCGGATATTGCCCAGGGTGTCCACGGTCACTTTACCAAGCGCCCAGAGGAGATTGGTGCTGGTGACCAGGGCCATATGTTTGGTTATGCCACTGATGAGACCCCCGAGTATATGCCTTTGAGCCATGTTCTTGCCACCAAGCTTGGTGCTCGCCTCACCGAGGTTAGGAAGAATGGAACCTGCCCTTGGCTAAGACCTGATGGCAAGACTCAAGTTACTGTTGAGTACTTCAATGACAATGGTGCAATGGTCCCTGTTCGTGTCCACACTGTTCTCATCTCTACTCAGCATGACGAGACTGTCACAAATGATGAAATTGCCGCTGATCTAAAGGAGCATGTCATCAAGCCTGTTATCCCGGAGAAGTACCTTGATGAGAAAACTATCTTTCACCTCAACCCATCCGGCCGTTTTGTTATTGGTGGTCCTCATGGTGATGCAGGTCTCACTGGACGCAAGATCATTATTGACACCTATGGTGGCTGGGGAGCCCATGGTGGTGGTGCTTTCTCAGGGAAGGACCCAACTAAGGTGGATAGGAGTGGTGCTTACATTGTTAGGCAAGCTGCCAAGAGCATCGTAGCAAATGGTCTTGCTCGTAGGTGCATTGTGCAAGTTTCCTATGCTATTGGTGTACCTGAGCCTCTGTCAGTCTTTGTGGACACCTATGGCACTGGAAAAATTCCTGACAAGGAGATCCTTAAGATTGTGAAGGAGAACTTTGACTTTAGGCCTGGAATGATGACCATCAACCTGGATCTCAAGAGGGGGGGTAATAGGTTCTTGAAGACAGCTGCTTACGGACATTTTGGAAGGGATGACCCAGACTTCACCTGGGAAGTTGTCAAGCCCCTCAAATGGGAGAAGCCTCAAGCTTAAGAGTGATTTATCCTATCCCATTTGCGCAATGCTTATTTTATTGGTACTTATGAATAATTCGGTTTGTCTTGCTGCTGGTCTATAATCGTTAGCTATCCTCAATGGTCTAATCTCATACATTAAGATACCCTATTCATTTTCATTTCTTTTTTTTTCTTTTTATTTTCCCTTTGGTTTTTCTTATCCTTCGCATTTGTTCCCCGTGCTGGTGTGTGAATGTGTGAAATTTTTGTTTGAATTGAGGGCACTGGAAGTAACAAATGCCTGTTAAGTTTGCATTAGAACAGCAGCAAAATGAAGTAACGTGTTTTTTGGACGAAACAAATTATTGCTCTCTCTCCCAAGACTGCATTGTAATTCGATTGCCATGGCTTTCCTCTCAGTTTCAAGCATGGTATAACATAGGATTGAGCGTTTTCGTTCAGTTTAGTTTTCACTTAAAAAACCAACCAAAGTGAATTATTATTTTTTTAATTTAAAATCTCAAATTGAACATAAAATAGTTCAAACTAATCATTTTCAGTTTAGTTTGGTTTGGTTAATTAAAACAAAAAAACCTGGAAAAACCAATATAATCCAGTTGTGAAGGGAAGCTGATGCCTACAAAGTTTGGCTGCACCTATACAGGTGCAAAATAAACAATTGCAACCTTTTCTATTTAAATGATGAGAGTGCCTAAAGGATTTTCAACATACTGAATTTTGTTGTGGAAATTGAACTTTTCCACCCATATCAAATATCTTGGCTACTTCTTACTACTAATATTTAGTAAATCATGATTAGTGTGGTTTTCGAAGTCCTTGGACTCCTTGCACTCGCAAAGAAAGGCACCAACAAGCCCTGCCAACCAATTGAGATACAATCATAAAATTTTGTGCTTTAAGCTTAATAGAAATGTTACCTGCGCAGATTCTTTAACCTGAGCGTATCCGAGTAGAGCCTGTTTCTATGTTGTCATTTTCAATAAGGAGAGAAAAACTAAATAAAAAAACTTTAAAATATAAACAAGAAGAGACTCAAAGTCAAAGGAGGAATGCGTTGGCACCATTCGTTTCCGTTTCACAAAAAGAGATTGTCTCTCATTCTCCCATTACAAGGGAGGACGTGATAATTAAGGGCCCTTCAATCAGAATTATTCAACTACTAATAAATATGAAAACCCTTCTTGTCTCGAGCTCTATGATCATCGTCACAGGGGATATGTACTGGTTCCGAAGGCTGCAAACAACATCATCACAGGAGTTTTTTATTTTTCTGCAGGCACAATACAAAAAAAATAAAATATCATAGAATTGTTATAATATTTTTTTTTGTAAGATTATTTTAAATGAAAATTGTACTCTAGAGAAGTCTTACTACTCCTCGAGCTACATTTATACCACTATCCATTCAAGAGCCCATCTAGTCCTTCACTTTTATCATGCACGCAACAACCATGAAACCCAATTCACCCTATATCCACGCTCATTCTATTCAATATTATGTCATTAGCTAAAGCGGTTGGTCTCATGAAAGGGAAAACTTCTTAATAAAGCGGGAAGAGAAAGACCATTGTTAGCTGAGTTGTCTCTGCAATTCCTATTTATCCAATGCAGAATTATTGGCTCCCGTAGAGTGTTTGTGTTGGCATTAACAAAGTGGAAAGGAACTTTATTTGGGGAAATACAGATTCTGGTCGTGGTATTCATTGGGTGAAATGGGACTCTGTTGCTTGGTGTGAGGGATTCTAGATTGACAAATATAGCATTACTTGGGAATCAAGTTTGGCATATTTTTAACAGACCTCATAAATCTAGGGTTTCAATTTAGAGGCATAAATATTTACTAAAACAAAATCTCTCCCAGTTGACTGTTGCTCCTCAACTTGCCTCATATACTTGCCGTTCTATGTTGAAGGCATTCCAATGACTAAGACATGGGTTTATGTACAGAGTTGGAAAGGGCGATGTTTGACCAGTGGCTTGAGGAAGGTTGTCTTGGTTCGCTTATTGATGTAGTGAATATCATGGATGGAGATTTATGTGTGGAGGATATCTGGCGTGAAGGCTCCTGGGATTTTGATATATTGACTACACTAGTTATTCCATATCATATCAAACTTAGAATTATGTCCACACCTTTCTCTCAAAATGCTACTTGGGCTGATAGGGTTTGCTGGGCATGAAATCTATTAGGTATATATAATTCTAAATTAGCATATCTTTGGTTTCTTACAATGGAGAAAGAGTTATGCTCTGATAGTTGTTGGAATTGGATATGGAAGCTGCAAGTACCAAAAAAGATTAATTTCTTTATCTGGCTAATCTTTCACAATGCCTTGCCTACCGATTTGCTTCAGTTGAATCATCATGCCCTCGTTTCCTTATTGCTGCTGAAGATGAACTCCACTACTTGCGTGATTATGGAATGGTTAGGAGCATATGGATATCTCCCGGCTTCTCTCAAGATACACAGTTTTGGAAGGGGATTATTACTCAGTGAGTGAGTAAATTTGCTTCTACAGGGAAGGCTTGTCTTTTTCTAGCAGGCTTGTGGTGGCTGTGGAAGCAGCAACACAATCTGATTGTTATTTTCTTAAGAATGGTGTGCTAGTGATGATTGGATGATCCGAAGAATTCTCTTGAACAGTGAGGAGTCTGAGAAAATCTTAGTGGGGAATACTCGTTACCAACTGTAGTTTTATCGAAAGAACTAGAGAGGGGTATGTTAAATTAGATGTGGATCGATGGTAGCTCATTTGGAAACCCAGGTAAGGTTGGTTTTTGTGGCTTGATGATCAGGGACACACAGATGGCTCCTGGTAATGCCAAGAAACCAAGAGAAAAAAAAACTTGAAGAATGATATTTATTGTCTCAGTTATTTTGCAACAATATTTATTTTGAAATAATAATAATAGAACTGATCACACAAAAGATATTAAACTACCATTTGAATGATATGGAAGTTCCATTAAGCTTTTAAAACTGTAAAAAAAATAATATTTGCTATCTGAAATATCGTTATTCATATTTATTATAAAGCTTTTTGTCAAACATTTTTCATGTAACAATAAGCTATAATTCTTGTTTTAGTGTAGTGATATATTTATCTTTTGAAATATTGGATTAATAACTTAATTAATCATGATAGTTTTAATATATATCATCACACATGAGACCAAAGATATGCCACCCACCTTCAATTCAATGTTATATATATATTTGTCATCGAAGAATATTAAAATGTTCAAATAATATAATTAGAAAGTATCATATATTAATCAAAATATTTAAGAATCAATCAAGATATTTTTTATAATTTTAGTTTTAAAAAATTACTAGATTGAGATTTCAATTCAACTAAGTTAAAAATATAAGTCGTTGAGAAAATAAAACGTTGCAAAAAAAGTTACACAAGAAAATAGCTGTGAGAATACACAATTCTTCTAGAAGATAAATATTTTGATTCTAATAAAAGAGGATAATCAGATTGGAATCTTAGATTGGGCGAGCTAAATACAAATATTTTGATTCTAATAAAAAAAGATAATCAGATTGGAATCTTAGGTTGGTCGAGCTAAATACAAATATTTTAATTACGATTAAAGAGTACTATTAAATTGAGGTCTCATTTAGCTGAGCTAATAATAAATAATTTTAAATTTTGATAAAAAAAAATCATTATATTAAAATTTCAGACTAACCAAAACTGAAAATAAGCATTCTGCCATATATATTTTATATCATGACGAATGCAAGGCATCCAAATAGCATCTTCACATCACCAGATAAGCAGTTGAGAGGGAATCTGATGGGGCTTGAATAAAAAAGAATGCAACTCAACTGAGCCCTAATTTTAAAATGAATTAGCCAGCCAATCACACGACGTTGAAATTAAGTCAGGCAATATAAATTAGTGACTTTATTCTTCTTTTTTTTCCCCTTGATGATAAATATTAAATAGGGGACTTTTCTCTAAACATCTAATTACCTCATCACACGTAATCCAAAGATATTAGTTAAGCAAAATTATGGGGTTTTTTTTTTAATGCACACCGTTGAATTATGGTTGAAAGTAGAAAAATTTACTGTTATATTAAAAAATTAACTTGTGGCGTAGCCAATATGTTTTCTTGTTCTTGTTCTTATTCTATTTTCTATTATATTAAAAAAGAGTTACTCTCTGGTCTATGGAGTAGGCAAAATTCTTGTATATTACTCTATATATGTTAATCTACGTATTTCTTTATCGAATCATATTAATTAAAAGATCTAAAGTCAAATATATGCAATTAAATTATAATAATATTGTGAGACAGCCCTGCTAAGCATTTTAAAGCACATCAAATTAAATTACGATAATTAAGACACTGTTATATCCCTATAAAAATCAGAATACAAGTTCGTTTTTCAGAAACCGCATTTATTAAAAGGAACAATCACAAACCCCGAACAAAACATAGTTTCACCCTTTAAAAAGATATGAAAATATAAGAAAAAATAACTAACCATCATAGCTATACAAGTTACTATAACTAAAGTACTAGATACCAAATTAAATTCTTGCAAGTCCAAGTAAATTTAAAATTGGCCATAAACCTCATATTATGCCTGGGAACCGAGAGAGAAAAAGAAGTTTAATAAGATATTTATTATCTCAGTTATTTTGCAATAATTATTTTGAAAAATAATAATAGAACTGATCATACAAAAGATATTAAACTCCCATTTGAATGATATGGAAGTTCCATAATTAAGCTTTTAATGCTGTTAAAAAATAATATTATTTGCTCTCTGAAATATCTTTATTCATATTTATTTATTTATTATAAAGTGTTTTGTCAAACTTTTTTCATGTAACAAGCTATAATTCTTGTTTAAGTTTCTGGTACGAAGATAATTAATGATATATTTATCTGTTGAAATATTGGATTAATAACAACTCAATCATAATATATAGTTTTAAATAAAAAAAAGTAATAGATAATATCTCTCCCAAGAATATATCATCACACATGAGCCAATGATAGGCCACTCACCTTCAATTCAATTATGTATTTGCCATTGAACAATGTTAAAATATTCAAATTTCATGATTGGAAAGTATTAAATATCAATTTTGTAATTAAAATTTTTTGAATTTAATGAATATATTTTTGGAAAGTTTTAATTAAAAAGAATTATTAAATTAAAATTTCAGTTAGCCGAACTAAAAATAAAAAATTAAATTCTAATTAAAAAAATCGTAAAATTAAGATTTTAGATTTAGGTTAATGAATGCAAGCCATCCAAATAGCATCTTCCCATCACCAGAAAAGCAGCAGGGAGGGAATCTGACGGGGCTTGAATAAAAAAAGAATGCAACTCAACCTGAGCCCTAATCTTAAAATGAATTAGCCAGTCAATCACACGATGTTGAAATTAAGTCGGCCAATACAAATTAATTAGTGACTTTATTCTTTAATTATTTTTTTTCCTTGATAATAAATAGGGAGTTTTCTTTTAAGAGCTAATTACCTCATCATACGTAAGCCAAAGATATTAGTTATCATAACTTCAACCGTCATTCTGAGTGCATAACCTGAAATTCAGGAAATCACATCCTGAATTTTTATTTTATTTTTATTCAATATCTTCGTCCTTTTTTAAAGGATGAAACTAGTTCCGTTTGAGATTTGTAGCTGTCTCTCCCAATAAATGCGCTTTCTAGAGATTGAATTTGTATTCTTATCATTACATGATATAGCAGTGTTTTAACCGCTAGACCAACACTTTATTGATATTTTTTTTTATTTTATTTTTTTGTGATATCTGACTCTGTGAGAGTCAATATTCTAGTTTTTTTATTATATTAAAAAAAATACTCTCTAGTCTTGCTCTATGTAGTAAGTATAGTTTTATCGATCTATTCTAAATCTTGTATATTAATTCTATGTTAATCTTCATATTTCTTTATTGAATCAAATTAAAAGATCTAAAGTCAAATATATGCAATTAAATTATAATAATATTGTGACAGCCCTTCTAGACATTTTTAAAGCGCATCGAAATTTGTTTCTAGGAAAAATTAACTAACCACCCTAGCTACACAAGTTACTAGAATTAAAGTACTCCCTAGCTACACAAGTTACTAGAATTAAAGTACTGGCTGCCCGATTTGACATGATTTTCTTTGCTAGCACACTAGAGAAACGTGCTCCGCAAAATTAAAAATAATCAGGAATTATTTAGAAATATATATACTAGTATTTTTATTTTTAAAAAAAATTAAAGATAGAAAAAGAAAACTTGAACTTTATATTCAAATACAATATTTATCTATCCAGAATTATAAAATACTGCTTTTCAGTTTTTCAAATTTGTATAAGTTTCAAAAAAAAATATTTTATAGATTTTAAGTTTTATTTTTTATAATTTTTTCGAATGAAAAAAAATATGAACAACATAATTTTTTTTCTTTTCTGGTCAAATTAAAAGAATTATTTTAAAATTTCAGTTATTTTACTATTAAAATTATAAATATTAACAAGGAAAGAGCTGGAAAAAACATTTTCTTGCACGGATCGGGGCCTCTGTCAGCCCCTTGCCTCCGCCACTAATATAAGAATGTTTTAGCAATATGAAAAATTTAAATTTTTTTTATTTAGTGTTATAAATTTAGTTTTTATTAAAAATCTAGTATAAGGTTTTTTTTTTAGCTAAAAATATAACCTTTTCATGATAATTTTTAATTTGAATGGGATAAAATTAATATTTTATTATTAAATTGTCATAATTATTACAAAATATTAATAGGAATATGATAAATTATAAATTATAGTTTTGATTTTTATGAAAAATAGTTGTAATATTGATGTATTTTTTTTATTGGTAAAAAAATTGTCTGTATTCTCAACAAATGAAATCGTTTTTCAATTTCCAATAAAAAAGAAAAATTAAAAAAAATTCTAAAATGAAAAAGAAAGACAATTTGTGCTAGTGACCGCTTAAGAAATATTTGGAGGAGGGTTGTTGAGGTCTCTACATATTTGATCTAAAAGTGAACGCTTGCTCCTCAGGGTTCTGCGCACACATAACGTTCAAATGGCAGCTCCTGTCACACGTAACGATCATAAAACAGATTCCCTGAGGATGGAGTTGGAAGAGTCGACAGAGAAAAGCATCATGACATCATTTCATAACCATGCACCAAGCTTCATTAGTAGTGCTGCAACTAATTGTGATGCAACATCCTTATCCAGCTTGGAAGAAAACGAAGATGAAATTGAGCTACAGTGGGCAGCCATTGAAAGACTACCCACTTTTAGACGGCTTAGGCTGTCATTGTTTGACAAAAAGGAAGATGGCGAAGGAGAGGAAGGCAAGAGGGTGGTTGATGTTACCAAGCTTGAAGCTCTTGAACGCCATGTTTTCGTCGAAAAACTTATAAAGAAGATCGAGGAAGATAATTGCAGGCTGTTAAGCAAGTTTAAAGAAAGAATGGACAAGTAAGAACCTTGCCTGCCCTGCTATTCCATTCTTGATTTCTTATACGTATGAACATCGATTATGTGCATTAGCGTATGAAACAAAGAAACGGAATCATTTCATTAGAAAGCATACTATTCCTTTTCTTTCTCCTTCTCTTTTTATCTTTACATGCAACTCGCAATGAACTATCTGTTTTTTTTCTTATGTTTCCTTTTCGAGGTATAAATTGGATTTCATGAATGAAAATTAAGCATTAAATAGCGTCTAGAAAAGACAATCTCTTGGTTCCCTGAAGCATGTAAGCTGGATAATGAGCTAATTTGTTAGTCTGTTGCTGAACGAAGCTGAAAGTTGGGTCCTGAAAGGGTAATATGATCATATCTCTCATATCTACAATAGTAAAAAAAAAACAATTATTTCAATCCATAGCGTAAGTTTTTTAGGGAGATTACTTAAGAACAAAATGAGAGGGTAGTACTATGCTTCTGCTGTGATGGCGTATTCTGATTGTCACTTGCAGTGTCCCTTAATTCCATCATAAGTCTAAATAAAATTATTTTTAGCTTCCACAAATTGCATGCACTGATGTGTTACAAGTCACTGTGGATGTGTCTTGGAGTTACATGATTGGTTAAAAAGCCTTAAACTCGTCAAGTGTCTTTTTCGTGGGACAAAACCATGAGGCCATGTGTTTGTGTGTGTACATTATATAAGAGGTGAGCTCGTCACACCTGACGTTGTAAGTTCATAAACTCTCCACAGATCACCGAAGACAACATAAGGATTCTTTTCTATCACCCAGGTTTCATACACCTCTCAAGATTCCTTAATCCAACCTTTGATCAAATCTCACTATCCACTCTTTAACCCCAGTAAGACACCCAGCAATTTCTGATAGCATGTAACTTACCATCGATCGATCTTCTATAGCCCCCCATCTTTATATAAAGTTCCTCTTTCGCAGACGACATGAAGAAGGAGATATATTGAGAAAATAAAATTTAAAACAGTGAATAAATATGCTCAAGGGAAAAATAGGAATTTACTATATACTGTTCCTGCGCGCAGGAGGCGGAAACATAAGTGATAGCATTCACTGAATAGCACTGCAGTGCTTCTTCAAGATCTACAACCTTATAGCTTGAGAGAGCTACTGATTATTTATTTGGAAACGATACATCCAAGGATGTTTATGTGCATGTATCTTTGTCAGTACTGATCGATGTTTATTTACTCTTGATCAGGGTGGGTCTGGAATTGCCAACTGTGGAAGTGAGATATCGGAATTTGTCTGTGGAGGTGGATTATGAAGTGGTTCATGGAAAGCCCCTTCCTACTCTTTGGAACACCCTCAAGACTGCATTTGGGGCAAGTATCTTTCCTTGTTTTTCTCTGTTTAGCATCAGCTAATCTTTCAGCATTAGAAAGTCACTGCTCAAACACTTCGTTTTTAGGGAGAAATATAACTTGACTGCGTTTAACATAAGATGGCAGGAGCGGCAAGAGTGCTGTGAATGAAAAATTAAAATTGGAACTTCGAGTCCACCATGCACTGTACATTAATTTATTGGGTTGACTTATTTTTATTATTTTTCTCTCACTTGCAAGTTCTGATAATGAAAGAAATATTTTCTATCGACAGGGTATTGCAAATATTACGGGATGCAAGTCGGTACGAAACAAGATTAAAATTCTCAAAAATGTCAACGGCATCATCAAGCCCTCAAGGTTCACACATAATAATGCATCTGTTCATGACGTTTCCCAACGGGTTTGATCAGTACTAATTTCTGCAACGAGGAGCAACTAACTTATGATTAATATTATATGGGAGTTCATACATAAACTCACTTTCCATGCAGGATGACTGTCTTGCTTGGTCCTCCAGGTTGTGGGAAGACCACTTTATTACAGGCACTTACAGCAAAGCTTGACCAGTCCTTGAAGGTCTCTTACTTGTGCATAAAAATCCATGCCATAAAACAACAATATGAACCATCTCTGTAAAACTGTCACCTGCTATGAGAATGAACTGGGAAATTATGAACGAAAATAATGATGAAATCACAAATTGTTAAACATATGATATAGAACAATAACTGATTTCCATGTATAGGTCGAGGGGGAAATTTCATATAATGGTTACAAACTCAATGAGTTTGTTCCTCAGAAGACATCAGTTTACATAAGCCAATATGACCAGCACATTTCTGAAATGACTGTGAGGGAAACCCTCGACTTTTCGGCTCGTTGTCAAGGCATTGGGGGCAGAGAAGGTAGGTTTGCTCCACATCTTGTAATGGTAAACATTTCTTAGAGACTTAAACTGATACAGCAGCTGTGTACTGCTGAAGATATCATGAAAGAAATCAGTAGAAGGGAGAAGGAAGCTGGTATTGTCCCAGAACCGGATATAGATACCTACATGAAGGTAAAGCTAACATAAGAAACAAACTAACTCTTTATCATGATCTCATATTTGAGGAAGCTTGGTTCCTACTTTCTGGTAGCAATCTCAGCTGACAATCTCTACGAACAGGCAACTTCAGTTGAAGGATTGAAAAGGACTCTCCAGACGGACTATATCTTGAAGGTGATTCTCTATATAACAAAGGAAGTATCAATGCGAAAGCTCCTATCCTCTCCATTGACTACAGATTCTATTCTTTGTGGCATTACAGATCCTTGGACTGGACATATGTGCTGATACAATGGTGGGAGATGCAATGAGGAGAGGAATTTCAGGTGGTCAAAAGAAAAGGCTAACAACAGGTTGTGTGAATTGCAAAGTTTAAATAATTTATACTTGTTGAGGAACCTTTCAGCTAATTGTGTTTAAGAACATTGACGATCCTATATTTATAGAAATATCAAAAAGAAAAAAAAAGCCTCTGCTGGAGATTTGTAGAGCACTAGAGCTAGGTGTTACAGGAAATCCATTTCTTCGGATTTTAAAATCTCTGTTACTCTCTTCTGCCAGGGGAAATGATAATTGGTCCAACAAAAGCGCTCTTTATGGACGAAATATCCAATGGCTTAGACAGCTCAACCACCTTCCAGATTGTTAGCTGCATGCAACAATTGGCACACATAACAAAATCAACCATGTTGGTTTCACTTCTTCAGCCAGCTCCCGAGACCTTTGATCTCTTCGACGACATTATTTTGATGGCAGAGGGAGAGATAGTATACCATGGGCCTCGAGACAACGTTCTGGAGTTCTTTGAACATTGTGGTTTTAGGTGCCCACCACGAAAGGGCATTGCTGACTTCCTCCAAGAAGTACGTAACCTTTTAATTCATTTCACATTACAAGAACATTTGCCCCAAAATACTTTTTCAGCGGGACATTTTTTTACTTATCCGCAGGTAGTTTCTGAAAGGGATCAAGGACAGTACTGGTATCATAAACAGCAACCTCATAGTTATGTTTCTATCGATATGCTTGTAAAGAATTTCCAGGAATTTCATGTGGGACAGAAGCTAGAAGGGGAGCTCTCCAGGCCCTTACAGAAATCTGAAAGTCATAAAAATGCTCTGTCATTCAGCATCTACTCCTTAAGAAAATGGGAACTATTCAAAGCTTGTATGGATAGAGAATGGCTGCTTATGAAGCGAAACTTGTCTCTTCATGTATTCAAATCAGTACAGGTAAAGACTAATTGTGACTGGATTATCAACATATTTTTACCTGACACTCTTAACTAATCAGCAAGTTGTTATTGGGTTTTCTTCATGCAGCTCGTGGTCACTGCATTAATTACAATGACAGTGTTCATACGTAGTCGAATGAATATTGACATGGTCGACGGCAACCTATACATGGGTTCCTTGTTTTATGCTCTAATTAGATTAATGTGCAATGGGATTACCGAATTGTCATTGACTATACAAAGAATAGCAGTTTTCTACAAGCAAAGGGATTTCTACTTTTATCCTGCGTGGGCTTATTCTGTTCCAGCTGCCATTTTAAAGATTCCGTTTTCATTGCTAGATGCATTTCTTTGGACAGCTCTTACCTATTACGTTATTGGTTTCAGTCCTGAACCAGAAAGGTGTTTTGTTGCGGACAAATGTCATTTCTATTATGAAAACTATATTCTTTTCTAACTCTTGTTGTTTTCAATGACTGTCAGGTTTTTCTACCACTTCTTTCTTCTGTTCCTTGTTCATCAAGTGTCTGTATCAATGTTCCGTCTGATTGCTTCCATAGTTCGGAATCCATCTATTGCATCAACATTCGCTCTTTTCATTATATTAATCACATTTCTATTTGGTGGATTTGTAATTCGACAACGTAAGCCCTTTGGTGACTTTTAGCACAAGGTTTGCATAAATTAGCCATTTAAATCAAACGCTTTCTTTGCTGCAGCTTCGTTACCTTCTTGGTTGAGGTGGGGCTTTTGGCTCTCTCCACTGGCATATGCGGAAATCGGTGCATCTTTAAACGAATTCCTTGCTCCGAGGTGGCAAAAGGTGAAACCCGACTTCTACTTTGGTTAAATTCTCAATAAATACTTGTTGCTGTGGTTGTTCACTGCTAATTGTCTCTTGCAGGTTTCATCTTCCAATATTACATTAGGTCAGAAAATTCTCGAAAGCCGGGGACTAAACTTCAATGAATACTTCTATTGGATACCTTTAGGAGCATTAATTGGATTCTGGATAATTTTCAACATTGGATTCACCTGCGCCCTCAGTTATTCAAAAGGTAAGTTTCATATTATCATGCGGATGGATAACAAATTGACTCCTCATGCTCATCTATATAAACTTGAAATTTGCAGCCCCTCGGAGATCTCGGACCATAATTTCTCAAGAAAGGCTCTCCAATATTCTAAAGAGAAAACAAGATTTGAGCGAGTTTCCTCGCGCTGAAACACCAAAACCTGCCGCAGAAATGGAGAAAATCAGTAATAATTATTTGTTGTTGCCATTTATTTGATATTCCTTGAAAATGATGGATATTAATCAACAAACAAAACAGATGAACTCTTTTTTTTTTTTCTATTTTACTGCAATATCCATAGTGATTTCATCTGTTTTGCAGAAATGATTTTGCCTTTCGAGCCCATAACAATATCCTTTCAGAATGTGCAATATTTTGTCGACACTCCTAAGGTAAGTACAACTCATCAACACAGGACTTCCTTGGCTGGTAGTTATAGTTGATGCCTATTGATTTCCATGCATGTGTCACTCAGATATTAAGAAAGCAAGGTCTTCCACAAAAAAGGCTGCAGCTTCTTCATGATATCACTGGTGCCTTCAGACCTGGGATTCTTACGGCATTGATGGGTGTTAGTGGAGCTGGGAAAACAACACTAATGGATGTTCTTTCTGGAAGAAAAACTGGTGGCGTTATTGAAGGCGAGATAAGAATTGGAGGGTACCCTAAAGCCCAAAAGACGTATGCTAGAATATCTGGTTATTGTGAACAAACAGATATTCATTCTCCACAGATTACAGTAGAAGAGTCAGTAATGTACTCAGCTTGGTTGCGGTTGCCAGCTCAGATTGACAAAAGGACAAGATCTGTAAGATGCCTAATTTGAACTACTAGTGTTGTTCGATTGTTAAATAATGACATTTTCTGTAGCTGAACACAAGATTCCAGCCTGAGAAAACCAGCTAAAGTCTTTAGCTCAAATTGAAAAATATATAGAATAAACAGTGACAAGATCAGTGTTCTCATTAACAGAAAATAATTGATCTTTAGATATGAAGTGTTTTGTTGTGAGAGCATCTCTAGGGCGTATTCAGGGGTTCTTCTCACGTTAGCATTTGGTAGTAGCATATACACATAAATACGCATTATCATCATTTCTTTCTGCAGGAATTTGTAGCAGAAGTTATTGAGATGATTGAGCTTGGTGAAATCAGAGATGAATTAGTTGGCATCCCTGGTGTTAGTGGTATATCGACCGAGCAGCGAAAACGGCTAACTATCGCCGTAGAACTTGTTTCCAATCCATCTGTAATATTCATGGATGAGCCCACCTCTGGTCTGGATGCCAGAGCAGCTGCAATCGTCATGCGAGTTGCAAAGAACATTGTTAATACAAACAGGACAGTTGTGTGCACAATTCACCAGCCAAGTATTGATGTTTTTGAGGCATTTGATGAGGTAATTGGCTATGTACACATGAAAATATGCAGTATGCAATATCAAAAACGAAATCTTACCAATCTGAAAACTTTAGTGAGCTGCCTGATTTCTTGCAGGGTGAGAAAAACCATTGATTATGGGTCACATGTAAACGATTAAGCATAAAATATGTGATCAATCAAAAGTAAAATTTATTAGCACTCTAAGAGTCTAAGTGGTTAATTAGGAACTGTCAGTGCAAGACTAATTAAATTTCTTGATATTACTTATGGTCCTTTTATTTATCAAAAATAACAATTCCTGCAGCTCATTTTGATGAAACGAGGAGGACAAATAATATATTCTGGAGAGCTGGGTCAGAATTCAAGTAAGCTTCTTGAGTATTTTGAGGTAAGCATCCATGCACATGCAATGATTGACTTCCAGGTTCATTGTATGTTATGTGTTTCCCCTGGCATTCTAGTTCTTTCAATTCTTCGTTAAAGAACAAATTAACAGAAATAGAGTTGAAGAACTGATATTCATGTCTATATAAGTGTAGTTCTGTAGGTAAATATGTTTCTATGTATGAGCAATATCTGTCAAAGAATTTTGGAGACCAACCTACTTTGCCTATCTTATTCGTTTGTTATTTACTCATTTACGTCCATATTTGCATGCAGGGCATTCCTGGAGTTCCCAAAATCAAAGAAAATTACAACCCTGCAACATGGATGTTAGAGGTTACCGGTTCTTCTATGGAAGCTCGACTTGGTTTAGATTTTGCAAATCTCTACAGGACTCCCATCTCTTCCAGTAAGCTTAACTATATATATATGAACGGGTGGAGCACTTTCTAGATTGCAAGTGTTGCGTGTTTGACAAAAGTTTCGTTGTCATTTGAAACAGAAACAAAAGAATTATCGGGAAGTCATATGTTTTTGCTTGATGTAGGAAAAATGAAGAGCTAGTTGCTAGACTGGGCCTTCCAGAACAGGGTTCGAAGGAATTGCATTTCTCCACCCGATTTCCACAACATGCATGGGAACAATTTAAGGCGTGTCTTTGGAAACAAGAATTGTCCTACTGGAGAAGTCCAAAATATAACTTGGTTCGGTTGATATTTATCATCGTGTCTTCTTTGATATTCGGAGCACTTCTTTGGCAAAAAGGACAGAAAATGTAAGCTCTCTACAGTCGAATTTATCAGCAATGTTAATGCTTGAATATCCCGTAGAAAATGCTAACTAGTGATTACGCTCCTTGTTCCGAAGAAATGGTGAACAGGACTTCTTCAACATACTGGGATCTATTTTCGTCTTTATTCAGTTCGCCGGAATAGCCAACTGCTCATCTGTTATGCCATTTGTAGCTACTGAACGCACCATTGTATACCGGGAAAGGTTTGCTGGAATGTACTCTTCGTGGGCGTACTCGTCTGCACAGGTCCGAAGATAGTACCAGAAAGATTTAGCATTAATGTCCATGAAATCAGTCAATATAAGATTTTAGAACTTGCAAACTTTAACATAAACTTGTTGTTACGAAAGTGCAGGTGATTGTAGAAATTCCATATATATTGCTCCAAGCTGTGCTGTTTCTGATGATTACATATCCAGCAATAAATTTCTACTGGTCAGCTTACAAAGTATTTTGGTACTTCTACTCAATGTTCTGCACATTGCTCTATTTCAATTACCTGGGATTGCTGCTTGTCTCATTGACCCCAAATTTCCAAATGGCTGCAATATGGGCTAGTTTCTTCTATACCCTCACGAATTTGTTCTCAGGCTACCTTGTACCGGAACCGGTAAGCCAGCTACATATTTGCTCATGACCCGCATTAACTAGTGTTGCGTCTTGGATAAGTTCAACTAGCACCATCTTCAAGCTGCACAATAACCATTCTGAGTATATATACTAATTCTAATGCTTCACTTTCTTTGTCAAGACAGTAGTTGTCTTAATGTGTAAACCAAGAACTCCCCAGCCTTCTGTTTTTTTTTTTTTTTTTATCCTTCACAACACTAGCGAAACAAAGTTTTGGTAACTATAAATTTGTATTTGTTGCAGCAGATGTTTCTTTTTTTATCCTGAAAGTAATGTTCAATATTTCTCACCCAAATACATGTATCTTGCAGAAAATGCCTAGATGGTGGGCTTGGGGCTATTGGATTTGTCCAATTTCATGGTCCTTGAAAGGCCTTCTGGCATCACAGTACGGTGATATAGAAGCGGAAATCACAGCATATGGAGAGCGAAAATCAATCAGTTCCTTCTTACGAAGTTATTTTGGGTATAAACAAGATGATTTAGGTGTAGTGGCAATTGTTCTTCTTGCTTTTCCAGTTTTCTTTGCACTCGCTTTCGCAATTACCATAGCAAAACTGAACTTCCAAAAAAGGTAAAGATGGTTGTACATGAACTTATTCCTCGCGTATTCTTCGGTTGAGATACAATAATTTGGGTTGAGTATACGTGATTCTACCAAGGTTCATCGAGTAAGAGTGATGTCTTTTAGATTCATTTTGAAACTAACCATGACAAATGGGCCAAAATTCAATAATATGTTAACCATCCTTATAAATTCAACACTCATTTCAGAAACAATTAATTTTAAACATATTCTAATTGTAGAAATTGATGTAGACTCAATGCGCTTTTAAAATAATTTTAATAACAAGACAATAAATTTAATCATGACATTGTCAAATTTAAGTTTAAGTTTATTTTACGTGTCTTTTAATTTATGGACTGACGTGAGCTTAATAATTGAAAATTATGTTTATTAGTTTTTGTCACGACCCGATCCCCGGATCCATGACCGGCACATAGGCAAGGTTCCCCTCCAAGGTTCCATACCTATGCGAACCCAAACTTACACACAAACTTATCCTAACTCAATCAGAGTTCAACGCAGCATTAACAACAAAACTAACTTTATAACATAATTGAATTGTCTTAATACAAGAGTTTATATAAAATCAGAGTTTTGGAGCACTAACTAGACATAAAGGAAAGGTACAAGGTACAATAAAAAAGCAGGTTCTGAAGGTCCAACAAAATGACCTGCTATCAAGCTATAAGCCTGAAAAGAATAATAATGAGAGGGTGAGTTCAACAACTCAGTGAGTAGATAACATTCAATATACACACACGAGGTAATACAGCAATGAGAAATATATATACAAGTATGGCTCTAGGTTCTTATATGAAGGTTTCTCAAATAGGCCATAACAAGAAGATCAAATGGTAAAGTTCGTCAGAAAATCAAAATGCAATGAGCATGAGGCTCCGTACTATGGGATGATCAGTCCATACAGGTTGGTGACTCCCCCGACCAACTAGGGTTCAGATACGATGTGCACAAAGGACTAACACTACCCTGTTAGCATGGGTATTCTGACTGACATACCATAGGTTCATAATCATAATCAAACAGACATATTCATATCTCAAGGCTCAACTCATGACATCAATCAAATGAGGAGCTATCAATTCAGAATTCAATTCAAAATATATACTGGTTCATATCAAGAATTCAGATTCAACAATTGATCATGCTTTATCAAAACACGAATAATAATCAACATATATATTATTAAGAAGCATGATCCAATTCATATGAGCAAATCAAATATTTATAATATTTCTCATGCATATGGAAAATTATCCACTCACCTGACTTAAAAGCAAACAGAAGCCAAAAGCAGACACCGAAGAAAATCCTACTGACGTCCTGTCGGTAGAATATCAGGATTATCTGAATACAAAGGAGACATATTCAAGAACGACTCAAAAGAATATATATAACCTATTTAATATACTTATCTAAGGGTGTATTCCATAACCCTAAATGTTTTTGAACTAACTAGTTATCTTTCCTAAAAACCCAACATTTAACGGTTTTCCCAAAATCTAATCCATAATAAAACAACTAATAAAATTGGCAATAATTCACTAAATAATCCTTAATTATTCATCAAAACAATCTGAAAAAGATAATATTACAGCTAGGGACTAATCTGAAATTTATCATATTTTTAGGGCCAAATTGTAATTTTCGTCTAATTGGAGGACCAAACTGAAATTTATCATAAATCCATGAATATAATGAAATTCTGACTATAATTAGTCCTCATTTCTGTCCAGATCATCTCATTATACTCCAGGGACCATTCTGGAATTTTACCAAATTTTTAGGGTCAAATTGTAATTTTTGTCAAATTGGAGGACCAAATTGAAAGTGTTAAATTCTCTTATCTATACAGTAATTCTGTCCATAATTCATATGTTATTCTGTTCAGAATCTCGGAATAGGCTCCAGGGACCAATTTGCAATTTTCCAAAGTTCGGGGACTAAACTGTAATTTTCCAAAATTGAGGGACCAAACCGAAATTTTGTCATCTTCAACCTCAAACCCAGAATTTTCAACAGAAAACCCACTGTTCTTTCCTTATTTCTAACACAAATTCACCATTCAACAAAACCATAACTCAAAATCATCATTTTCATCTACAATCTCTCAAAATCATCCAATTAATCAAATACCCACAACAATTAACTCTATAACATTCAAATTAATTCATCAATTAACCCAAAACATAAATTTTCAAAACCCTAACATTCATCAAAACTGAAATTAAAGCTAAAGAAAACATATTATACACATTAAAGCATAATCTTACCCCTTTTTACTTATTTCCTCCAACTCCTTTCCTTTTTCCTTTATTTTCCCCTCTTTTCTCTTCTTCTTCTTTCTCACTTCACTCCTGCGGTTCTCTCTAAATTTCAGATCTCTTCTTCTTTTTTTTTCTTTTTTTTTCTATTTATATATATCATCTCTTTATACAATTACTACAATACCCTTCATTTATTTTATACCTACTTCTAAACCACCAAGGGCTCTATAGCCTTTTCCTATCTCTTTATATTCAAAACATTACAGTTTTCATCATGATTTTGCTAAATTATCAATGATTTGGCTAAGACTTGTTTTTTCTAAAAGATAGATGGACAAGACTCCTATTTATTTTTAGGGGTTGATATAAAAAAAATATAAAGATAAACTAAAAAATAATTAAAATAATTCATGACAATTAAAAGGGATAGATTTAAGAAGAAATATATAGTAAAGATGATTTTTTCATCATAAAAGTAGTTAGAGTAATGTTGATCTTCTCTTGAATATAACTAATCCTTTACTCAAAACTCTGAAATCAATACTAATTTTTAGGATTCCTAGTGCTTTTTATTTACCAAGTGACGACTTCATTTCTTAAATATATTCCATTTAATTTCAAAGAGTCCCACTATTGTCATTGTGTGACAGCATATCGAATCAACTAAGAACCTTACGGTTGAGCCTGATTGTTTGTATTTATTCTCTTATAATTTATTCTTTTTTTGTTGCTATTTTTTGTTTGTGTAGTTTTCCTTGTAATTATTTCTTTTTTACTCCTAATTATTTTTGGAATAGTAATTTGTATTGTTTATTTATGTTTATGTTATTAAATTGTCGTATTTATTTTCACCTTCTGAAGTGTGTGTGTGTGTGTGTGTGTGTGTGTGTGTGTGTGTGTGTGTGTAGGGGGGGGGATTCTTCACATATTTCAGTGAAAACCAATAAAAAAAAACTATGGATCCAAGCTCGTCCCATTTAGGATTAGAAAAGGAGATTCACGTGGCGAATGTGATTTATGTCTAGTGATGCTCACTTGGACTTTTTCTTAGCTTGGGACTTGCCCTATAAGTGGGGTATCGTGGAATTATTCTCATACTCGGATTGTATAAGGTTAAAAGGTCAAATTACCTTGCTGATAATTGCTTGCCAATAGGATTTGAGTCCAAGCTACCATACCATATGAAGCTTGAAGAAAGAATATTGCCTAATGTCATCCGGTTGTTGGATTGTTAGGAGATGTTTTCCTCACAAGATCATATTGAATTCCAAAAACAATAAGGATGCATTGCTCAATTTTTTAAGATTTAGGTGTAACACTCATGTTTCCAAGTTTTAATAGGGTTTTGGATACTGGAATACAAGTATTTCACCTTTAACACTATAAACATGACTCCCACCCTTGAAGAATACGATTCTCTCTTAGACTATCTAAAATCAAACCTGGTGTGCTTCTATGGGATAAAAAATCAAGCTTCATAAAATTATACTTGGTTAACTAAAATTGATCATGATAGATGAAAAGATAACCAAGTGGGGTTTAAGTGAAGATTGGTTATGGAACACATTGTAACCTATATTCAAGAAAAGATTGCATGATTAAAAGAATGAGATTTGTTTGAGAACATTTTGCTTTGGGAATCATCTATGGTCTAATTCTTTTCACATTGGTAAAAGGTATGATCAACCTTGAAGTTGTTAATATGTTTACAAGTGTAGTTACTCTTAAAGTTAATCCAGCAACATCAGTTTTAGCTGAAACCTGTTAGCCAACTAGAAGTATACTTTGATCATGGTAAAGAAAAAAAAATAGTTATTTTATCCCAGTTACAGTAGCAACAAAAAGCTTTCCAGGAATTGCAAGCCAAGTTCAACCATTTACATAAGAAGAAGAAAGGATAAAAGTGTAGAATGATAGAGAAATGGCAGAAAGCTCAAGATGAAATAGGGGAGTTGAAACAAACAAATGAAATGCTCCAAAAGCAATGCCAACAATAGGCCAAGCTAATCACATATCTTAATTACTAGGCTAATAGGTTCTCCTCTGTTAAACAAGCTTTGATTGAAGAAAAAATGTTGCAATAAAAGAACCATAACATTGGGGCTTATAAATTATGCACTACCACGTACAAGCTGAAGATGCCAAAGTTCTTGTAATGAAAATTAGAGGTATAGTGGAATATTTGGTTGAAGACATGACATTGCCAAAAAACACGCTTTTAAAATTCTTCGAGTAACTCCTTGACTATACTAATAAAGTACCAGAATACCATGGACTGAGAACATGAAAGGCTTAAATGGCTTAATTTTTCAAAGAATCATATATTGAATAAATTAAAATTTTATTGAGTAATAAAAGGCATTATCTTGATTAATGGTTGTTCGGTATTTAATGTTTCTCTATGCAAATCCCTATCAATGGTTTAATTTTGAAAGAATCATGTTTTTCAAGAACACTAGTTTTTTAATAAAGATGGTTTTGAAAGTCCACTGAGAAGCCTAGAATGCCATTGTAACACCCCACCTCACTAGCAAGATATTGTCTGCTTTGGGCCTCCCATTCCACTCATGTCCAGGGCTTCCACCCAGGTCCCCCTCACGAGTTTGTTCTTGGCAGCCACGCATGGCCCCAAAACGCGTCTTACTAGTCAAGGTGAGGTGTTACAGCTATGGCCAATAAAGCTTCATGCTATCATTAGGGTGAGTTGTAAAGCAAAAGATGATTTGCAAGAAGGATGGCCTATATTTTAATACCAGGTAAAGATACATGCATAACATTTAAAAGCATTGTACAATTTTTTACACAGGAATTGTATAAGAAAGAATCCCTAGTGAAGTCTAGTAAGACTTCAATAAACATGAACCCAACAGGGTTCTGAGCCTAACAAAACTCAATTTGATTTTTGAAGCCCAATAAAGTTTCAGCAAAGAAGGAATACAACAAAGTTCTAAAGCCCAATAAGGCTCAAGATAATCCAAAACCCAACAAGGTTTAGCAAGAAAGAGTTTTCAGCTAAAACGACCCAGCAAGATTCTGAGCCCAACAAGGCTCCCAATGATTAAAAACCCAACAAGGTTTTGACAAAGAAAAAATCGAGTAAAATAAACCCAGCAAGGTTCTGGGCCCTGCAAGGCTCTAATGATTACAAACCCAACAAGGTTTTGACAAAAAAAAAAAGAGTTTGGCAATACTCTAGTAAAAACAATATAGCAAAACTCTAGTGATTAAAAACTCAGTAAAGTTTTGACAAAGAAATAGTCTAACAAGACTTCAACAAAAAGGACCCAGCAAGGTTCTGAGCCCAACAAAGCTCTCAATGAGATATTGCACCTATGAGCCCTCACCTGCCAAATAGTGTGCTTTCTGGCCCTATCTATTTTCTTCTAAATGAGCTTTCTAGCCCTCACGTACCAAATAGTGCACTTTCTAGCCTTACCTATTTTCTTCTAAATGAGCTTTCTAGCCCTCACGTACCAAATATTGCACTTTATAGCCTTACCTATTTTCTTCTGAGTGTGTTCTCTAGCTCTCACATACCAAATAGTGCGCTTTCTAACCATATTTATTTTTGTCTAAGAGCGCTTTCTAACCCTCACATATCAAATAATACACTTTCTAGCCTTATCTTTTTTCCTTGTGAGTGCACTTTCTAACCCTCGCCTACCAGATAGTGCGCTTCCTAGCCTTATCTCTTTTCTTTTGGGTGTGCTTTCTAGTCCTCACCTACCAGATAATGCATTTTCTAGCCCTATCTCTTTCCTTCTGAGTGCGCTTTCTAACCCTCATGTTTTAGATAATGTGCTTTTTAGCCTTATCTTTTTCCTTTTGGGTGTACTTTCTAACTCTTACTTTTCAGATAGTGCATCTTTAAGCCCTATCCCTTATCTTTAATGTGCGTTTTCCAACCCTTACCTACCAAATAATGTGTTTTCTACCCTTATCATTTTCCCTGTTGAGTGTGCTTTCTAGTTCTATCTCTTTTACACAATGCTTCTTACACTATTTCCTTCTAAGTTCACTTTCAATCCCTCACTTATGACACTTTCAAAAGGGTTGACCATTTCTTAATCTAGTAAATCCATAATTTCTCATATTTTCTTCTTTATAAGCTTACTATTTAAAGCCTCTTATGAGACTTTCTGTCATAAGCATTGTAAAGAGATGGGCAATTGTCATAACCCAATTTTAGGTTTCCCACAATATTATCTTTTCCATTTTAAAAAATGAGAACATAAAAAAAATGAAAACAACAAAAATGAAAAAATAATAATAAAAAAAAGACTGGTAGCTTGGCTAGAACATGCTGAGAAGGGTTTTAAACGCACAGGGAAACCAAACTGAGACTTTAAATGAAATTGAGAACCCAATTGTACTCAAAATTAAAAGACAATTCAGATTCAAAGTTAAATTAAAGGATTATCATATGAATTTGCATAAAAATTAAGTCTAAGGACTTCATTAAATTTTTAATATGGCAATTTGATTTAATCATTGGCTCACTTAAAGGTTTAATTAAGTTTAAAAATTAATTTGGGTCAAATTAGAATAATTAATTAAGTGTAAGGACTTAGTTAGACTTTTAGTAGGTCAAATTAATTTTATTAGAAACTTAATTGATGAAAAACAAATTTGAAAACCTATTTTGAGCTTAATTGAGAAAATTAAAATTTAAAAAAACTAAATTTAGTTAGGTATTGCTTCCGGAGAGTAAAGAAGAATACATGTATGTTCATTAACGCATTAAATTATGCAAGAAATGCTCAAAATAATAAGAATGCTTAATTTGTATACATGCATCAGATTGCATATATATATATATATATATATATATAGGAAATAATGCTTGATTTGAATACATGCATCGTATTTTATCAACTTCTTTACTCGCCATAACACTAATTATTCCCAATCTTAATTTAGAATCTCCTCCTTTCCTTAAATATTTATGATATCTGCATGATTTTGTTCGGTACTAGCATATATTTGTACCTCCCAAACCTAACTTGAATCCGTCGTACAATCATCTTCATCTATATAGGCTGTCTATTCCTCATGGAAAGCTCCTCTCTCTTTTCCTATATCAATTGTACTACTATATGTTGCTAGCTTTGCCTGCGTCTATGCCAACAATGCTAGCTTCATTATGGAACTTATCCACCGTGATCCATCAGAGTCCCCCTTTCACAACCCTCAAGACTCAAGAGACTCATCTCCAGCGTGTCAACAATCCTTTGCGTCGATTCATCAATCGGGTCCACCACTTTGACCCAACTGCGCCTACTGCTTCAGTCTCACCTAAAGCTGCGGAATCTGAGATTACATCCGCAAGTTGTGAATAGGCCTTCGGGACACCACCTCTTAAGGTTATGGGGATAGCATATACAGGCAGTGATCTAATAAGGACACAGTGCAAGCCATGCAAGAATTGTTACAAGCTAGTTGCTCGTCTTTTTGATCCAAAGTCTTCCAAAACATATAGGCACTTCTCTTGTGACGCAACGGAATGCACCTCGTAACAGCAAACTTCTTGCCCTGGTGGCGAAATTTGCAATTACGAATATTCTTATGGTGATCGATCGTACACCATTGGAATTCTTGCGGCTGATACAATCACTTTGGATTCCACATCAGGCCGTCCAGTGCGTTTCCCTAAAACTGTCATTGGTTGTGGACAAAAAAATAATGGACCCTTCAATGACCAAGCTTCGGGTATCGTTGGCCTTGGAGGCGGTTCACTGTCTCTTATTTCTCAAATGGGTTCTTCAGTCGGTAGAAAATTCTCCTACTGTCTGGTGCCTTTTTTCTCCCAAGCTGGAAAATCGAGCAAACTAAACTTTGGCAGCCACGCTGTTGTTTCAGGTCATGGAGTTAAATCTACCCCATTATTAACTGAGGATACCTTCTACTATCTAACTCTTGAAGCCGTGGGTGTTGGAAAAGAGAGAACACAATTCGGTGATTCTTCTTCAGGAACTGGTCGTGGAAACATCATCACTGATTCAGGTACAACTTTGACAATAGTACCAGAAGATGTCTTGAATGAGTTATCAAAAGCAGCAGACAATCAAGTTGAGGGACAGCGTGCTGAAGACCCAAGTGGATCCTGAGCCTTTGCTACACGGTCTTCTCAAGGTTCCTGTAATCACTGCACATTTCACTGGTGCAGATGTGAATCGTTCAAATTTCAGATGATCTGTGTGCTTGGCCTTTGCCTCTACTAAATCAAATGTATCAATCTATGGAAACCTCGCGTAAATGAACTTCTTAGTAGAATATGACCTTCAAGGGAAGTCTGTGAATTTAAAGCCAACAGATTGCACCAAATTATAATTCGATAGCCACAGAATTTAACTCTTGTTGCCTTGCGCATGTAAGTCGAGAACATCTCTACTTTCGTATACTGTTGGCTTCCGTCCTGAAAAACTTTATTAATAACAAGTACAGATTTCACTTCGTTTTCCCTTGTTTCTTTCACATAGCATTAATAAATCCTTTTAAGTAGTTTTCCTGTAGACTGGAGACGTCGGTAGATGCAAGAACAGGTTTTCAGATTTGACGGTTCAGATTCGATTTTGGGACACGCTGAAATCGGAGATATATTATTGTAACGTATACTAAAAAAGATTAATGTTTTATCATGTATTGCACAACGTAGTTCACAGTAAAATATTTTAGAATTTTTTTTTAAGTTGTCTTATTTTTTTTATGCCTTTTGGGATTAGTTTTTTGCTTCTTTCTTTGTTTTTTTTCTTTTAACAAAATTTTTTTGTTTAATTTAGTTTATTAATATTTAATTTTTTATTTAGTTATCAGACTTTCATGACACGTTTTCAGGATTTAACGGGTTAACCTGATTTGACAAGTTAACCCAAATTTTTTTTTTGCTTTTTTTCTTTTTAATTAATTTTTTTTGTTTAGTTTAGTTTGTTAATATTAAATTTCTTTCTATTTAGTTATTAGACTTTCATGACACATATCCCAAGTTTCACGGGTTAACCCGGTTTCACGGGTGAACCCAGTTAATTCTAGGTTGACCTGTCAATTTTTTTTGTTTTTTTATTTTCATAAATTTTTTTTGTTTAATTTAGTTTGTTAATGTTAATTTTTTTATTTAGTTATCAAACTTTCATTACACAAATCCTGAGTTTAACGGGTTAATATGGTTTGACGAGTTAACCAAGATTTTTTTTTGTTTTTTTTTCTTTTTAATTAATTTTTTTTTTCATTTAGTTCAGTTTGTTAACGTTCACTTTTTTTTTTATTTAGTTATCAGACATCATGACACGGATCTCGGGTTTAACGGGTTAACCTGGTTTGACGATTTAACCTGAAATTTTTTTTTGTTTTTTTTCCTTTATAATTAATTATTTTTATTTAGTTTAGTTTGTTAATGTTAAATTTCTTTCTATTTAGTTTTTTTTACTTCTTAGAGGTTTTTTTTATCTTTTTAATTAATTTTATTTAATTAATTTAGTTTATTAATATTAAATTTTTTTCTATGTAGCTCTCGGCTGATGCCTTTAGTTTTTCTTTTTTGTTGTTGTTGTTTTTATATCTTTGACTATGGACTGCACAATGCAATCCACAGTGAAAAGGCTGATGACTTTTGTATTTTTTTTAATGAATTTTTTTTGTTTAATTTAAATTGTTAATGTTAAATTTTTTTTCTATTTAGTTATCAAACTTTTATGATACAGATTCCGGGTTTGACGGGTTAACCTGGTTTCACGAGTTGGCGCGATTAATTCTAGGTTAACCCTTTAATTTTTTTTTCCTATTTAGTTATCAAACTTTTATGACGCAAATCTAAGGTTTGACGGGTTAACCTGGTTTGAAGGGTTAACCCAGTTATTTCATATTTTTTTTTCTTTTTCTTCATTAGTTTTTTTCTTCCTGTTAGTTTTTTTTCTTTGTTTTTTTCTTTTTAATTAATCTATTTAATTATCACGCTTTTATGACCCGACCTTGCAGCCAGACCCACGTTTAATGCTATTGGGTCAGATATTGCAGCCAAACCCACTTAAATTTGGGTCATGCAAGTTTAATGTTATTATTAATATTATAAATATTACTCTTAGGTCAGGAGTTGCAACCAAACCTAAGACTCTTGGGTATAACTTTTTAGAAAGACCTAACACTTTTAGATCTTAGTTTTTTTTAAAATATAAAAAATAATTAACTCGCGACATCGTGCGGGTCATGTAACTAGTACAATACTCTAAATGGTGTGGGGGAATCACTGTTCCCCCACACCTAAATCACTGTGGATTACAACAACAGTAATCCACAGTGATTCTTCCCCACCCCCTTTTTTTTTAACTTTTCCCTTTTTTCTTTTTTTTTTGTTTTTTTTTTTCAAAATTATTTTTGTTGATTTTACTTTTTAAATATTGACTTGGTTAAAATTTTTGCTTTGTAATTTTTTTCCTTAAAATACTGTGGATTGCTGCAATGTGTTTCCTCATAGTTTTTCTATTTTATTTCTTTATTTTTCAAAATTATATTTGTCAATTTTTTTAAAATATTGAGCTGATTGAGAATTTAGTTTTGTAATTTTTTTCTTTAAAACATTGTTGATTACTACAATGTTTCTCCACAAGGTTTTTTTTTTATGATTTTCTCCGAAATTATCTTTTTTTATTTTATTTTTTAATATTGAGCAAGTTAAAAATTACAGTTATATGTGAGGAAAACACTATAACTTTCCTCGAAAATTACTGTTGATTGCTACAGTACTTTTTTCCACATGGTTTTTTTCTGTTTTTGTTATGTTTTTTCCTAAAATTATCTTTGTTAATTTTATTTTTTAAATATTAAGCTGGTTAAGAATTGCAATTACAAGTAAATACAAGTTTTTCCACAATTACACTAGATCCTTTTAAGAATGTGTTGTATTACTTGAAAGGACCATGTAGGGTTGCGATCATAATCGTATCAGAGTGCCTCTTGCTTAGATCTAGTGTTTATTCATTTCTATCGTGCAATTACTAATAAATTATACCAAGAAAAATGTAACTTTGCGCTTCTGCAAGTAACTGAGGCACGTTTAGTGTCTCTACTTTTAATATAATCAATGGTAGAAAAAAAAACTGTTATAAACTGTGCAAAACACCTTCAATTCATAATGAGGCTTGCGATACTCTGGGAGCTCACTCTGTATGAGAAGCTAATATTTTTGTTTGCCGTTTGGTACTTTCACCATAGCATAGCATGTTAATACCTGAATTTTCACTATTGGGGGTTGTTTTATTGGGTATTTGATTCTTTTCCCGAATTTTTTTTTGACGAGTGATTCTATAGAAGTTTATCTCTTCCAGTGCTAAAGGAATCTAACTGTTCTTTGTTCTTTTTTAATTGCTCTCATTCAGGAGCATAAACTTTTGAGATTCTTATCATTTCCTGTACTTTGATTCTGCCCGTTTATAACTTGTTTTAGAAAAGTTTGAAGAATCTAAATCAGTCATGAGGATATTTTCGGCACTATTCTTTTTACCATATTCTCACATGTTGATGGAATTTTGCTTGCCACACTAATTAAGCAAGCCTAGTTTGCACACAGTTGCCACATGTCACCATATTAAGAGGTCTTTGTTGTGAATTTTGTGACATGCAGCTCAAGAAAATGGAAACCTTTCTATTCACCTCTGAGTCAGTGAATGAGGGCCACCCTGACAAACTATGTGACCAGATCTCTGATGCAGTGCTCGATGCCTGCCTTGAGCAGGACCCAGACAGCAAGGTTGCTTGCGAGACATGTACAAAGACAAACATGGTCATGGTCTTTGGAGAGATCACCACCAAGGGAAAGATAGACTATGAAAATATTGTTCGTGACACATGCCGGAACATTGGATTTGTTTCTGATGACGTTGGTCTTGATGCTGACAAGTGCAAAGTATTGGTTAACATTGAGCAACAGAGCCCGGATATTGCCCAGGGTGTCCACGGTCACTTTACCAAGCGCCCAGAGGAGATTGGTGCTGGTGACCAGGGCCATATATATGTTTGGTTATGCCACTGATGAGACCCCCGAATATATGCCCTTGAGCCATGTTCTTGCCACCAAGCTTGGTGCTCGCCTCACCGAGGTTAGGAAGAATGGAACCTGCCCTTGGCTAAGACCTGATGGCAAGACTCAAGTTACTGTTGAGTACTTTAATGACAATGGTGCAATGGTCCCTGTTCGTGTCCACAGTGTTCTCATCTCTACTCAGCATGACGAGACTGTCACAAATGATGAAATTGCCGCTGATCTAAAGGAGCATGTCATCAAGCCTGTTATCCCGGAGAAGTACCTTGATGAGAAAACTATCTTTCACCTCAACCCATCCGGCCGTTTTGTTATTGGTGGTCCTCATGGTGATGCAGGTCTCACTGGACGCAAGATCATTATTGACACCTATGGTGGCTGGGGAGCCCATGGTGGTGGTGCTTTCTCAGGGAAGGACCCAACTAAGGTGGATAGGAGTGGTGCTTACATTGTTAGGCAAGCTGCCAAGAGCATCGTAGCAAATGGTCTTGCTCGTAGGTGCATTGTGCAAGTTTCCTATGCTATTGGTGTACCTGAGCCTCTGTCAGTCTTTGTGGACACCTATGGCACTGGAAAAATTCCTGACAAGGAGATCCTTAAGATTGTGAAGGAGAACTTTGACTTTAGGCCTGGAATGATGACCATCAACCTGGATCTCAAGAGGGGGGGTAATAGGTTCTTGAAGACAGCTGCTTACGGACATTTTGGAAGGGATGACCCAGACTTCACCTGGGAAGTTGTCAAGCCCCTCAAATGGGAGAAGCCTCAAGCTTAAGAGTGATTTATCCTATCCCTTTTGCGCAATGCTTATTTTATTGGTACTTATGAATAATTCGGTTTGTCTTGCTGCTGGTCTATAATCGTTAGCTATCCTCAATGGTCTAATCTCATACATTAAGATACCCTATTCATTTTCATTTCTTTTTTTTTCTTTTTTTTTTCCCTTTGGTTTTTCTTATCCTTCGCATTTGTTCCCAGTGCTGGTGTGAGAATGTGTGAAATTTTTGTTTGAATTGAGGGCACTGGAAGTAACAAATGCCTGTTAAGTTTGCATTAGAACAGCAGCAAAATGAAGTAACGTGTTCTTTGGACGAAACAAATTATTGCTCTCTCTCCCAAGACTGCATTGTAATTCGATTGCCATGGCTTTCCTCTCAGTTTCAAGCATGGTATAACATAGGATTGAGCATTTTCGTTCAGTTTAGTTTTCACTTAAAAAACCAACCAAAGTGAATTATTATTTTTTTAATTTAAAATCTCAAATTGAACCTAAAATAGTTCAAACTAATCATTTTCAGTTTAGTTTGGTTTGGTTAATTAAAACAAAAAAACCTGGAAAAACCGATATAATCTAGTTGTGTTTCTGATGCCAACAAAGTATGGCTATACAGGTGCAAAATAAACAATTGCAACCTTTTCTTTTTAAATGATGAGAGGGCCTACAGGATTTTCAACATACTGAATTTTGTTGTGGAAATTGAACTTTTCCACCCATATCAAATATCTTGGCTACTTCTTACTACTAATATTTAGCAAATCATGATTAGTGTGGTTTTCGAAGTCCTTGGACTGGACTCCTTGCACTCGCAAAGATGGGCACCAACAAGCCCTGCCAACCAGTTGAGATACAATCATAAAATTTTGTGCTTTAAGCTTAACAGAAATGTTACCTGCGCAGATTCTTTAACCCCTGAGCGTATCCGAGTAGAGTCTGTTTCTATGTTTTCATTTTCAACAAGGAGAGAAAAAAAAGAACTTTAAAATATAAACAAGAAGAGACTCAAAGTCAAAGGAGGAATGCGTTGGCACCATTCGTTTCCGTTTCACAAAAAGAGATTGTCTCTCATTCTCCCATTACAAGATAGGACGTGATAATTAAGGGCCCTTCAATCAGAATTATTCAACTACTAATAAATATGAAAACCCTTCTTGTCTCGAGCTCTATGATCATCGTCACAGGGGATATGTACTGGTTCCAAAGGCTGCAAACAACATCATCACAGGAGTTTTTTAATTTTCTGCAGGCACAATACAAATATAAAAAAAAAAAAAAAAAAAACAGTACTGTGTTATCTCAGGTGTCAGTAGGATGCTTGGATGACTCTTCCATAGAAGATTTGGGAAAATCCGAATGGAAAAGATTGATTTGTCTGCGATAAGCTTGATGAAAGTTGTGTCATTATTGACAGTAGCTTTCTCTATGAAGTTTCTCATATAAATTGTGGACTCGGATTATGCAAGAAGAAAATCCAAGTTGCTTTCTCTTCGAAAAAGAGGTTAACCAAGGAGTATGAGCTGCTAGCAATTTGGTTCGGGGATTTTGAAATCCATGGTATAATGCGGCACGAGTTGTCATTAATTTGTTACCGCCATTACCTTGGATCCCTATCCAGAGACTAATTGCAGACAAACCTTGAATGGGAGCTCCTGTAAACAAATTGTTAAAGACGTAGACGAACATAACTGGGCTAATTGGGCAGCCGGCCCCTTTCTACAGGTGAATAACTGAATATCAAGTTGAAGATGATGCCACGATTTGTGAATAAAGTAGAAGATGACTATCCAATCTCATCTACAGTTTCTATACTAATCAAGTTTGCTATGAAATTGCAATAACTTAATCATGATAGTTTTAATATATATCATCACAGTACATGAGCTCAAAGATAGGCCACCCACCTTCAATTTAATGTTGTATTTGGCATCGAAAAATATCAAAATGTTCAAATCATATGATCATGAAGTATAAGATATCAATCCTGCAATCAAAAATTTTTGGATTCAATCAAGATATCTTTGACAATTTTAGTTTAAGGGAATCATCAAATTAAGATTTCAGGTCAACTAAATTAAAAATATAAGTTGTTGAGAAAATAAAACGTTGTAAAAAAAATTGTACAAAAAAATAGCTGTGAGAATACAATTCTTCTAAAAAACAAATATTTTGATTCTAATAAAAGAGAATTATTAGATTGAGATCTCAGATTGGTCGAGTTGAAGATAAATATTTTGGTTATGATTAAAGAGTATTATTAGATTAAAATATCAGGTTAACTGATCTAATAATAAATAATTTTAAATTCTGATAAAAAAAATCATTATATTAAAATTTCAGAATAACCAAAACTGAAAATAAGCATTCTGCCATATATATTTTATATCATGACGAATGCAAGGCATCCAAATAGCATCTTCCCATCACCAGATAAGCAGTAGGGAGGGAATCTGGTGGGAATGCAACTCAACTGAGCCCTACTTTTAAAATGAATTAGCCAGCCAATCACACGATGTTGAAATTAAGTCAGGCAATATAAATTAGTGACTTTATTCTTCTTTTTTTTCCCCTTGATGATAAATATTAAATAGGGGACTTTTCTCTAAACAGCTAATTACCTCATCACACGTAATCCAAAGATATTAGTTAAGCAAAATTATGGGTTTTTTTTTTTAATGCACACCGTTGAATTATGGTTGAAAGTAGAAAAATTTACTGTTATATTAAAAAATTAACTTGTGGCGTAGCCAATATGTTTTCTTGTTCTTGTTCTTATTCTATTTTCTATTATATTAAAAAAAAAGAGTTACTCTCTAGTCTATGGAGTAGGCAAAATTCTTGTATATTACTCTATATATGTTAATTAATCTACGTATTTCTTTATCTAATCATATTAATTAAAAGATCTAAAGTCAAATATATGCAATTAAATTATAATAATATTGTCACAGCCCTTCTAGACATTTTTAAAGCGCATCGAAATTTGTTTATAGGAGAAATTAACTAACCACCGTATAGTTATATTAAAGTGTTTGAATGTGGTTATGGTTATTTTTTAAAATATTTTTTATTTAGAAATATATTAAAATAATATTTTTTATTTTTTAAAAATTATTTTTAAAATCAGTATATCAAAATATTTGAAAATACTAAAAAATATTAATTTAAAGTAAAGATAAAAATAAAAAAAAATTAATTTTTTAAAAAATACTTTTAAAAACAAAAAAAAAATAAAAATATTATAATTAAAGTACTTGCTGCGAATTGACATGATTTTCTTTGCTAGCACGTACGCTAGAGAAACATGCTCTGCAAAATTAAAAATAATCAGGAATTATTTAGAAATACATATGCTAGCATTTTTTTATATATAAATTAAAGTTAGAAAAAGAAAACTTGAACTTTATATTCAAATACATTATTTATCTATCCAGAATTATAAAATACTGCTTTTCAGTTTTTCAAATTTGTATAACTTTCAAAAAAAATATTTTATAGATTTTGCAGTTTTATTTTTTACAATTTTTTTTTATCATTTTTTCAAATGAAAAAAAATATGAACAACATAATTTTTTTTTATTTTCTATATAAGAATGTTTTAGCAATATGAAAAATTAAAATTATTTTTTTATTTAGTGTTATAAATTTAGTTTTTATTAAAAATCTAGTATAAGGATTATTTTTTTAGCTAAAGATATAACCTTTTCATGATAATTTTTAATTTGAATGGGATAAAATCAATATTTTATAATTATTAAATTGTCATAATTATTACAAAATATTAATAGGAATATGATAAATTATAAATTATAGTTTTGATTTTTATGAAAAATAGTTGTAATATTGATGTATTTTTGTTATTGGTAAAAAAATTGTCTGTATTCTCAACAAATGAAATCGTTTTTCAATTTCCAATAAAAAAGAAAAATTAAAAAAAATTCTAAAATGAAAAAGAAAGACAATTTATGCTAGTGACCGCTTAAGAAATATTTGGAGGAGGGTTGTTGAGGTATCTGCATATTTGATCTACACGTGAACGCTTGCTCCTCAGGGTTCTGAGCACACATAACGTTCAAATGGCAGCTCCTGTCACACGTAACGATCATAAAACAGATTCCCTGAGGATGGAGTTGGAAGAGTCGACAGAGAAAAGCATCATGACATCATTTCATAACCATTCACCAAGCTTCATTAGTAGTGCTGCAACTAATTGTGATGCAACATCCTTATCCAGCTTGGAAGAAAACGAAGATGAAATTGAGCTACAGTGGGCAGCCATTGAAAGACTACCCACTTTTAGACGGCTTAGGCTGTCATTGTTTGACAAAAAGGAAGATGGCGAAGGAGAGGAAGGCAAGAGGGTGGTTGATGTTACCAAGCTTGAAGCTCTTGAACGCCATGTTTTCGTCGACAAACTTATAAAGAAGATCGAGGAAGATAATTGCAGGCTGTTAAGCAAGTTTAAAGAAAGAATGGACAAGTAAGAACCTTACCTGCCCTGCTATTCCATTCTTGATTTCTTATACGTATGAACATCGATTATGTGCATTAGCGTATGAAACAAAGAAACGGAATCATTTCATTAGAAAGCATACTATTCCTTTTCTTTCTCCTTCTCTTTTTATCTTTACATGCAACTCGCAATGAACTATCTGTTTTTTTTCTTATGTTTCCTTTTCGAGGTATAAATTGGATTTCATGAATGAAAATTAAGCATTAAATAGCGTCTAGAAAAGACAATCTCCTGGTTCCCTGAAGCATGTAAGCTGGATGATGAGATAAGAACAAAATGAGAGGGTAGTACTATGCTTCTGCTGTGATGGCGTATTCTGATTGTCACTTGCAGTGTCCCTTAATTCCATCATAAGTCTAAATAAAATTATTTTTAGCTTCCACAAATTGCATGCACTGATGTGTTACAAGTCACTGTGGATGTGTCTTGGAGTTACATGATTGGTTAAAAAGCCTGAAACTCGTCAAGTGTCTTTTTCGTGGGACAAAACCATGAGGCCATGTGTTTGTGTGTGTACATTATATAAGAGGTGAGCTCGTCACACCTGACGTTGTAAGTTCATAAACTCTCCACAGATCACCGAAGACAACATAAGGATTCTTTTCTATCACCCAGGTTTCATACACCTCTCAAGATTCCTTAATCCAACCTTTGAAATCTCACTATCCACTCTTTAACCCCAGTAAGACACCCAGCAATTTCTGATAGCATGTAACTTACCATCGATCGATCTTCTATAGCCCCACATCTTTATATAAAGTTCCTCTTTCGCAGACGACATGAAGAAGGAGATATATTGAGAAAATAAAATTTAAAACAGTGAATAAATATGCTCAAGGGAAAAATAGGAATTTACTATATACTGTTCCTGCGCGCAGGAGGGGGAAACATAAGTGATAGCATTCACTGAATAGCACTGCAGTGCTTCTTCAAGATCTACAACCTTATAGCTTGAGAGAGCTACTGATTATTTATTTGGAAACGATACATCCATGGATGTTTATGTGCATGTATCTTTGTCAGTACTGATCGATGTTTATTTACTCTTGATCAGGGTGGGTCTGGAATTGCCAACTGTGGAAGTGAGATATCGGAATTTGTCTGTGGAGGTGGAATATGAAGTGGTTCATGGAAAGCCCCTTCCTACTCTTTGGAACACCCTCAAGACTGCATTTGGGGCAAGTATTTTTCCTTGTTTTTCTCTGTTTAGCATCAGCTAATCTTTCAGCATTAGAAAGTCACTGCTCAAACACTTCGTTTTTAAGGAGAAATATAACTTGACTGCGTTTACCATAAGATGACAGGAGCGGCAAGAGTGCTGTGAATGAAAAATTAAAATTGGAACTTCGAGTCCAGCATGCACTGTACATTAATTTATTGGGTTGACTTATTTTTATTATTTTTCTCTCACTTGCAAGTTCTGATAATGAAAGAAATATTTTCTATCGACAGGGTATTGCAAATATTACGGGATGCAAGTCGGTACGAAACAAGATTAAAATTCTCAAAAATGTCAACGGCATCATCAAGCCCTCAAGGTTCACACATAATAATGCATCTGTTCATGACGTTTCCCAACGGTTTTGATCAGTACTAATTTCTGCAACGAGGAGCAACTAACTTATGATTAATATTTATGGGAGTTCATACATAAACTCACTTTCCATGCAGGATGACTCTCTTGCTTGGTCCTCCAGGTTGTGGGAAGACCACTTTATTACAGGCACTGACAGCGAAGCTTGACCAGTCCTTGAAGGTCTCTTACTTGTGCATAAAAATCCATGCCATAAAACAACAATATGAACCATCTCTGTAAAACTGTCACCTGCTATGAGAATGAACTGGGAAATTATGAACGAAAATAATGATGAAATCACAAATTGTTAAACATATGATATAGAACAATAACTGATTTCCATGTATAGGTCGAGGGGGAAATTTCATATAATGGTTACAAACTCAATCAGTTTGTTCCTCAGAAGACATCAGTTTACATAAGCCAATATGACGAGCACATTTCTGAAATGACTGTGAGGGAAACCCTCGACTTTTCTGCTCGTTGTCAAGGCATTGGGGGCAGAGAAGGTAGGTTTGCTCCACATCTTGTAATGGTAAACATATCTTAGAGACTTAAACTGATACAGCAGCTGTTTACTGCTGAAGATATCATGAAAGAAATCAGTAGAAGGGAGAAGGAAGCTGGTATTGTCCCAGAACCGGATATAGATACCTACATGAAGGTAAAGCTAACATAAGAAACAAACTAACTCTTTATCATGATCTCATATTTGAGGAAGCTTGGTTCCTACTTTCTGGTAGCAATCTCAGCTGACAATCTCTACGAACAGGCAACTTCAGTTGAAGGATTGAAAAGGACTCTCCAGACGGACTATATCTTGAAGGTGATTCTCTATATAACAAAGGAAGTATCAATGCGAAAGCTCCTATCCTCTCCATTGACTACGGATTCTATTCTTTGTGGCATTACAGATCCTTGGACTGGACATATGTGCTGATACAATGGTGGGAGATGCAATGAGGAGAGGAATTTCAGGTGGTCAAAAGAAAAGGCTAACAACAGGTTGTGTGAATTGCAAAGTTTAAATAATTAATACTTGTTGAGGAACCTTGCAGCTAATTGTGTTTAAGAACATTGACGATCCTATATTTATAGAAATAGCACTGGAGATTTGTAGAGCACTAGAGCTAGGTGTTACAGGAAATCCATTTCTTCGGATATTAAAATCTCTGTTACTCTCTTCTGCCAGGGGAAATGATAATTGGTCCAACAAAAGCGCTCTTTATGGACGAAATATCCAATGGCTTAGACAGCTCAACCACCTTCCAGATTGTTAGCTGCATGCAACAATTGGCACACATAACAAAATCAACCATGTTGGTTTCACTTCTTCAGCCAGCTCCCGAGACCTTTGATCTCTTCGACGACATTATTTTGATGGCAGAGGGAGAGATAGTATACCATGGGCCTCGAGACAACGTTCTGGAGTTCTTTGAACATTGTGGTTTTAGGTGCCCACCACGAAAGGGCATTGCTGACTTCCTCCAAGAAGTACGTAACCTTTTAATTCATTTCACATTACAAGAACATTTGCCCCAAAATACTTTTTCAGCGGGACATTTTTTTACTTATCCGCAGGTAGTTTCTGAAAGGGATCAAGGACAGTACTGGTATCATAAACAGCAACCTCATAGTTATGTTTCTATCGATATGCTTGTAAAGAATTTCCAGGAATTTCATGTGGGACAGAAGCTAGAAGGGGAGCTCTCTAGGCCTTTACAGAAATCTAAAAGTCATAAAAATGCTCTGTCATTCAGCATCTACTCCTTAAGAAAATGGGAACTATTCAAAGCTTGTATGGATAGAGAATGGCTGCTTATGAAGCGAAACTTGTCTCTTCATGTATTCAAATCAGTACAGGTAAAAACTAATTGTGACTGGATTATCAACATATTTTTACCTGGCACTCTTAACTAATCAGCAAGTTGTTATTGCGTTTTCTTCATGCAGCTCGTGGTCACTGCATTAATTACAATGACAGTGTTCATACGTAGTCAAACGAATATTGACATGATCGACGGCAACCTATACATGGGTTCCTTGTTTTATGCTCTAATTAGATTAATGTTCAATGCGATTACCGAATTGTCATTGACTATACAAAGAATAGCAGTTTTCTACAAGCAAAGGGATTTCTACTTTTATCCTGCGTGGGCTTATTCTGTTCCAGCTGCCATTTTAAAGATTCCGTTTTCATTGCTAGATGCATTTCTTTGGACAGCTCTTACCTATTACGTTATTGGTTTCAGTCCTGAACCAGAAAGGTGTTTTGTTGCGGACAAATGTCATTTCTATTATGAAAACTATTTTCTTTTCTAACTCTTGTTTGTTTTCAATGACTGTCAGGTTTTTCTACCACTTCTTTCTTCTGTTCCTTGTTCATCAAGTGTCTGTATCAATGTTCCGTCTGATTGCTTCCATAGTTCGGAATCCATCTATTGCATCAACATTCGCTCTTTTCATTATATTAATCACATTTCTATTTGGTGGATTTGTAATTCGACAACGTAAGCCCTTTGGTGACTTTTAGCACAAAGGTTTGCATAAATTAGCCATTTAAATCAAACGCTTTCTTTGCTGCAGCTTCGTTACCTTCTTGGTTGAGGTGGGGATTTTGGCTCTCTCCACTGGCATATGCGGAAATCGGTGCATCTTTAAACGAATTCCTTGCTCCGAGGTGGCAAAAGGTGAAACCCGACTTCTACTTTGGTTAAATACTCAATAAATACTTGTTGCTGTGGTTGTTCACTGCTAATTGTCTCTTGCAGGTTTCATCTTCCAATATTACATTAGGTCAGAAAATTCTCGAAAGCCGGGGACTAAACTTCAATGAATACTTCTATTGGATACCTTTAGGAGCATTAATTGGATTCTGGATAATTTTCAACATTGGATTCACCTGCGCCCTCAGTTATTCAAAAGGTAAGTTTCATATTATCATGCGGATGGATAACAAATTGATTCCTCATGCTCATCTATATAAACTTGAAATTTGCAGCCCCTCGGAGATCTCGGACCATAATTTCTCAAGAAAGGCTCTCTAATATTCTAAAGAGAAAACAATATTTGATCGACTTTCCTCGCGCTGAAACACCAAAATCTGCCGCAGAAATGGAGAAAATCAGTAATAATTATTTGTTGTTGCCATTTATTTGATATTCCTTGAAAATGATGGATACTAATCAACAAACAAAACAGATGCACTCTTTTTTTTTCCAATTTTACTGCAATATCCATAGTGATTTCTTCTGTTTTGCAGAAATGATTTTGCCTTTCGAGCCCATAACAATATCCTTTCAGAATGTGCAATATTTTGTCGACACTCCTAAGGTAAGTACAACTCATCAACACAGGACTTCCTTGGCTGGTAGTTATAGTTGATGCTTATTGATTTCCATGCATGTGTCACTCAGATATTAAGAAAGCAAGGTCTTCCACAAAAAAGGCTGCAGCTTCTTCATGATATCACTGGTGCCTTCAGACCTGGGATTCTTACGGCATTGATGGGTGTTAGTGGAGCTGGGAAAACAACACTAATGGATGTTCTTTCTGGAAGAAAAACTGGTGGCATTATTGAAGGCGAGATAAGAATTGGAGGGTACCCTAGAGCCCAAAAGACGTATGCTAGAATATCTGGTTATTGTGAACAAACAGATATTCATTCTCCACAGATTACAGTAGAAGAGTCAGTAATGTACTCAGCTTGGTTGCGGTTGCCAGCTCAGATTGACAAAAGGACAAGATCTGTAAGATGCCTAATTTGAACTACTAGTGTTGTTCGATTGTTAATTAATGACATTTTCTGTAGCTGAACACAAGATTCCTTAAGCTCAAATTGAAAAACATATAGAATAAACAGTGACAAGATCAGTGTTCTCATTAACAGAAAATAATTGATCTTTAGATATGAAGTGTTTTGTTGTGAGAGCATCTCTAGGGCGTATTCAGGGGTTCTTCTCACGTTAGCATTTGGTAGTAGCATATACACATAAATACGCATTATCATCATTTCTTTCTGCAGGAATTTGTAGCAGAAGTTATTGAGATGATTGAGCTTGGTGAAATCAGAGATGAATTAGTTGGCATCCCTGGTGTTAGTGGTATATCGACCGAGCAGCGAAAACGGCTAACTATTGCCGTAGAACTTGTTTCCAATCCATCTGTAATATTCATGGATGAGCCCACCTCTGGTCTGGATGCCAGAGCAGCTGCAATCGTCATGCGAGTTGCAAAGAACATTGTTAATACAAACAGGACAGTTGTGTGCACAATTCACCAGCCAAGTATTGATGTTTTTGAGGCATTTGATGAGGTAATTGGCTATTGCGTACACATGAAAATATGCAGTATGCAATATCAAAAACGAAATCTTACCAATCTGAAAACTTTAGTGAGCTGCCTGATTTCTTGCAGGGTGAGAAAAGCCATTGATTATGGTCACATGTAAACGATTAAGCATAAAATGTGTGATCAATCAAAAGTAAAATTTATTAGCACTCTAAGAGTCTAAGTGGTTAATTAGGAACTGTCAGTGCAAGACTAATTAAATTTCTTGATATTACTTATGGTCCTTTTATTTATCAAAAATAATAATTCCTGCAGCTCATTTTGATGAAACAAGGAGGACAAATAATATATTCTGGAGAGCTGGGTCAGAATTCAAGTAAGCTTCTTGAGTATTTTGAGGTAAGCATCCATGCACATGCAATGATTGACTTCCAGGTTCATTGTCTGTTATGTGTTTTCCCTGGCATTCTAGTTCTTTCAATTCTTCGTTAAAGAACAAATTAACAGAAATAGAGTTGAAGAACTGATATTCATGTCTATATAAGTGTAGTTCTGTAGGTAAATATGTTTCTATGTATGAGCAATATCTGTCAAAGAATTTTGGAGACCAACCTACTTTGCCTATCTTATTCGTTTGTTATTTACTCATTTACGTCCATATTTGCATGCAGGGCATTCCTGGAGTTCCCAAAATCAAAGAAAATTACAACCCTGCAACATGGATGTTAGAGGTTACCGGTTCTTCTATGGAAGCTCGACTTGGTTTAGATTTTGCAAATCTCTACAAGGACTCCCATCTCTTCCAGTAAGCTTAACTATATATATATATATATATATATATGAACGGGTGGAGCACTTTCTAGATTGCAAGTGTTGCGTGTTTGACAAAAGTTTTTGAAACAGAAACAAAAGAATTATCGGGAAGTCATATGTTTTTGCTTGATGTAGGAAAAATGAAGAGCTAGTTGCTAGACTGGGCCTTCCAGAACAGGGTTCGAAGGAATTGCATTTCTCCACCCGATTTCCACAAAATGCATGGGAACAATTTAAGGCGTGTCTTTGGAAACAAGAATTGTCCTACTGGAGAAGTCCAAAATATAACTTGGTTCGGTTGATATTTATCATCATGTCTTCTTTGATATTCGGAGCACTTCTTTGGCAAAAAGGACAGAAAATGTAAGCTCTCTACAGTCGAATTTATCAGCAATGTTAATGCTTGAATATCCCATAGAAAATGCTAACTAGTGATTACGCTCCTTGTTCCGAAGAAATGGTGAACAGGACTTCTTCAACATAATGGGATCTATTTTCATCTTTATTCAGTTCGCCGGAACAGGCAACTGCTCATCTGTTATGCCATTTGTAGCTACTGAACGCACCATTGTATACCGGGAAAGGTTTGCTGGAATGTACTCTTCGTGGGCGTACTCGTCTGCACAGGTCCGAAGATAGTACCAGAAAGATTTAGCATTAATGTCCATGAAATCAGTCAATATAAGATTTTAGAACTTGCAAACTTTAACATAAACTTGTTGTTACGAAAGTGCAGGTGATTGTAGAAATTCCATATATATTGCTCCAAGCTGTGCTGTTTCTGATAATTACATATCCAGCAATAAATTTCTACTGGTCAGCTTACAAAGTATTTTGGTACTTCTACTCAATGTTCTGCACATTGCTCTATTTCAATTACCTGGGATTGCTGCTTGTCTCATTGACCCCGAATTTCCAAATGGCTTCAATATGGGCTAGTTTCTTCTATTCATTGACGAATTTGTTCTCAGGCTACCTTGTACCGGAACCGGTAAGCTCATGACCTGCATTAACTAGTGTAGCGTCTTGGATAAGTTCAACTAGCTCCATCTTCAAGCTGCACAATAACCATTCTGAGTATATACACTAATTCTAATGCTTCACTTTCTTTGTCAAGACAGTAGTTGTCTTAATGTGCAAACCAAGAACTCCCTAGCCTTTGGTTTTTTTTTTTTTTCCTTCACAACTCTAGCGATACAAAGTTTTAGTAACTATAAATTTGTATTTGTTGCAGCAGACGTTTCTTTTTTTATCCTGAAAGTAATGTTCAATATTTCTCACCCAAATACTCGTATCTTGCAGAAAATGCCTAGATGGTGGGCTTGGGGCTATTGGATTTGTCCAACTTCATGGTCCTTGAAAGGCCTTCTGGCATCACAGTACGGTGATATAGAAGCGGAAATCACAGCATATGGAGAGCGAAAATCAATCAGTTCCTTCTTACGAAGTTATTTTGGGTATAAACAAGATGATTTAGGTGTAGTGGCAATTGTTCTTCTTGCTTTTCCAGTTTTCTTTGCACTCGCTTTCGCAATTACCATAGCAAAACTGAACTTCCAAAAAAGGTAAAGATGGTTGTACATGAACTTATTCCTCGTGTATTCTTCGGTTGAGATACAATAATTTGGGTTGAGTATACGTGATTCTACCAAGGTTCATCGAGTAAGAGTGATGTCTTTTAGATTCATTTTGAAACTAACCATGACAAATGGGCCAAAATTCAATAATATGTTAACCATCCTTATAAATTCAACACTCATTTCAGAAACAATTAATTTTAAACATATTCTAATTGTAGAAATTGATGTAGACTCAATGCGCTTTTAAAATAATTTTAATAACAAGACAATAAATTTAATCATGACATTGTCAAATTTAAGTTTAAGTTTATTTTACGTGTCTTTTAATTTATGGACTGACGTGAGCTTAATAATTGAAAATTATGTTTATTAGTTTTCATCATGATTTTGCTAAATTATCAATGATTTGGCTAAGACTTGTTTTTTCTAAAAGATAGATGGACAAGACTCCTATTTATTTTTAGGGGTTGATATAAAAAAAATATAAAGATAAACTAAAAAATAATTAGAATAATTCATGACAATTAAAAGGGATAGATTTAAGAAGAAATATATAGTAAAGATGATTTTTTCATCATAAAAGTAGTTAGAGTAATGTTGATCTTCTCTTGAATATAACTAATCCTTTACTCAAAACTCTGAAATCAATACTAATTTTTAGGATTCCTAGTGCTTTTTATTTACCAAGTGACGACTTCATTTCTTAAATATATTCCATTTAATTTCAAAGAGTCCCACTATTGTCATTGTGTGACAGCATATCGAATCAACTAAGAACCATACGGTTGAGCCTGATTGTTTGTATTTATTCTCTTATAATTTATTCTTTTTTTGTTGCTATTTTTTGTCTGTGTAGTTTTCCTTGTAATTATTTCTTTTTTACTCCTAATTATTTTTGGAATAGTTATTTGTATTGTTTATTTATGTTTATATTATTAAATTGTCGTATTTATTTTCACCTGATGAATTGTATGTATGTGTATGTGTGTGTGGTGGGAGGTGGGTGGGTGGGTGCGCACGTTATTTTATTTAAATTCTTCACACACTTCAGTGAAAACCAATAAAAAAAAACTATGGATCCAAGCTCATCCCATTTAGGATTAGAAAAGGAGATTCACGTGACGAGTGTAATTTATGTCTAGTGATGCTCACTTGGAATTTTTCTTAGCTTGGGACGCACCCTATAAGTGGGATATCGTGGAATTATTTTCATACTCGAATTGTATAAGGTTAAGAGGTCAAGTTACGTCGCTGATAATTGCTTGCCAATAGGATTTGAGTCCAAGCTACCATACCATATGAAGCTTGAAGAAAGAATGCCTAATGTCATCCGGTTGTTGGATTGTTAAGAGATGTTTTCCTCACAAGATCATATTGAATTCCAAAAACAATATGGAGACATTGCTCAATTGTTTAAGATTTGGGTGTAACACTCGTGTTTCCAAGTTTTGATAGGGTTTTGGATACCAGAATACAGGTATTTCACCTTTAACACTGTAAACATGACTCCCACCCTTGAAGAACATGATTCTCTTTTAGACTATCTAAAATTAAACCCGGTGTGCTTCTATGGGCTAAAAATCCAAGCTTTATAAAATTATGCTTGGTTGACTAAAATTGATCGAAGAATGGTAGATGAAAAGATAACCAAGTGGGGTTTCAGTGAAGGCTGGTTGTGGAACACATTGTAACCTATATTCAAGAAGAGATTGCATGATTAAAAGAATGAGATTTGTTTGAGAATTTTAGCTTTGGGAATCTATAGTCTAATTCTTTTCCCATCGCTAAAAGGTATGACCAACATTGAAGCTGTTGATGTGTTTAAGAGTATAGTTACTTTTAAAGTTAATCCACCAACATCAGTTTTAGCTAAGACCTTTTAGCCAACCATAAGCATACTTTGATCATGGTGTAGAAAGAAAAAAAGATGGTTATTTCATCCCAGTTACAATAGCAACAAAAAGCCTTCCAGGAATTACAAGCCAAGTTCAACCATTTACTTAAGCAGAAGAAAGGACAAAAGTGTAGAATGATAAAGAAATTGTAGAAAGCTCAGGATGAAATAGGGGAGCTGAAACAAACAAATGAAATGCTCTAAAAGCAATGCCAACAACAGGTCAAGCTAATCACACATCTTGATTACTAGGCTAATGGGTTCTCCTCTGTTAAACAAGCTTTGATTGAAGAAAAACAAGTTGTAATAAAAGAACCATAACATTGGGGCTTATAAACTATGCACTACCACATACAAGCTGAAGATGCCAAATTTCTTGCAATGAAAATGAGAGGAATAGTGGAATATTTGGTTGAAGACTTATAGTGCCAAGAGACACACTTGTGAAATTCTTCGCGCAACTCCCTGACTATATTAATAAAGTACCAAAATATCATGGACTGAGAACATGAAAGACTTAAATGGTTTGATTTTTCAAAGAATCATATATTGAATAAATTAAAATTTTATTGAGTAATAAAAGGCATTATCTTGATTAATGGTTGTTCGGTCTTTAATGTTTCTCTATGCAAATCCCTATCAATGGTTAATTTTTAAAGAATCATGTATTTCAAGAACACTAGTTTTTTAACAGATAGGGTTTTTGAAAGTCCACTAAGAAGCCTAGAATGCCATGGCCAAGAAAGCTTCATGTTATCATTAGGGTGAGTTGTAAAGCAAAAGATAATTTGCAAAAAGGATGGTCTATATTTCAAAACCAGGTAAAGATGCATGCATAACATTTAAAAGCATTATACAATTTTTTTACACAGGAATTGCATAAGAAAGAATCTCCAATGAAGTCTAGCAAGACTTCAATAAACATGAACCTAACAAGGTTCTGAGCCTAACAAGGTTCAATTTGATTTTTGAAGCCCAACAAAGTTTCAGCAAAGAAGGAATACGACAACTAGCAAGGCTCAAGATAATCCTAAACCCAACAAGGTTTAGCAAGAAAGAGTCTTCGGCAAAAAAGACCCGGCAAGGCTCCCAACGATTAAAAACCCAACAAGGTTTTGACAAAGAAAAAATCGAGTAAAATGAACCCAACAAGGTTTTGAGCCCTACAAGGATCTAATGATTACAAACCCGGCAAGGTTTTGACAAAGAAAGGGTATGGTAATACTCTAGCAAAAAAGACCTAGCAAAGCTCCAATGATTAAAAAGCCAACAAAGTTTTGACAAAGAAATGGTCTAACAAGACTTCAGCAAAAGGGACCCAGCAAGGTTTTGAACCCAACAAAGCTCTCAAAGAGATATTGCACCTTTGAGCACTCACTTACCAGATAATGTGCTTTCTAGCCCTATCTATTTTTTTCTAAATTAGTTTTCTAGCCCTCACGTACCAGATAGTGCACTTTCTAGGACTACCTATTTTCTTCTGAGTGCGTTTTCTAACCCTATTTATTTTCTTCTAAGAGCGCTTTCTAACCATCACATATCAGATAGTGCACTTTCTAGCCTTATCTTTTTTTTCTTTTGAGTGCACTTTCTAGTTATCAGATAATGCGCTTCCTAGCCCTATCTCTTTTCTTCTAGGTGCGCTTTCTTGTCCTTATCTACCAGATAGTATATTTTCAAGCCCTATCTCTTTCCTTCTGAATGCGCTTTCTAACCCTCATGTTTTAGATAATACGCTTTCTAGCCTTATCTTTTTCCTTTTGGGTGTACTTTCTAACTCTTACTTTTTAGATAGTGCGTCTTTAAGCCCTATCCCTTTTTCTTTTATGTGCATTTTTTCAACCCTCACCTACCAATTAATGTGCTTTCTACCCCTATCATTTTCCCTATTGAGTGCGCTTTCTAGCTCTATCTCTTTTACACAATGCTTTTTACACTATTTCCTTCTAAGTGCGCTTTCAAGCCCTCACTTATGACACTTTCAAAAGGATTGACCATTTCTTGATCTAGTAAATCCACAATTTCTCATATTTTCTTCTTCATAAGCTTACTATCTAAAGTCTCTTACGAGACTTTCAGTCGTAAGTATTGTAAAGAAGGGAGCAATTATCATAACTCAATTTTAGGTTTCCCTCAATATTGTCTTTTCCTTTAAAAAAATGAAAAAAAAAAAAAAAGACTGGTAGCTTGGCTAAAACATGCTGAGAAGGGTTTTAAACGCATAGGGAACCAAACTAAGACTTTAGATGAAATTGAGAACCCAATTGTACCTAAGATTGAAGACAATGCAAATTCAAAAATAAATTAAAGGATTATCATATGAATTTGCATAAAAATTAAGTATGAGGACTTAATTAGACTTTTAATATGTTAATTTGATTTAATTATCGACCCACTTAAAGGTTTAATTAAGTTTAAAATTAATTTGGGTCAAATTAAAATAATTAATTAAGTGCAAGGACTTAGTTAAACTTTTAATATGTCAAATTTATTTTATTAAGAACTTAATTGATGAAAAATCAAGTTCAGAAACCTAGTTTAGACTTCATTAAAAAAATTAGAATTTTAAATAACTAAATTTAGTTAAGTATTACTTCCGTAGAGTAAATAAGAATACATGTATGTTCATTAACGCATCAAATTATTCAAGAAATGCTCAAAAATAATAATAATGCTTAATTTGTATACATGCATCAAATTGCATATATATATATTTGAAGGAAATAATGCTTGATTTGAATACATGCATGGGATTTTATCAACTTCCTTGCTCGCCATAACATTAATTATTCCCGATCTTAATTTAGAATCTCCTTCTTTCCTTAAATATCTGCATGATTCTGTTCGATACTAGCATATATTTGTACGTCTCAAACCTACCTTGAATCCGTCGCACTAGGGGTGTTCAAAAAAAACCGATAAACCGATTAAACCGACAAAAAATTAACTGAAAAAACTGAACCGAAAAATAAAACCGATTAAACCGATTAGATTATGTAGAAAAAATCCCAGTTCGATTCGGTTTTCGGTTTTGTAATGCAAAAACCGGGTTAACCAGACTAGACCGGACCGGTTCAAAAATTTTGGTCCCTAGTATAAATAGAAAATGTTATTGAGCCGCGCCGCACCCCTCTCTTCTCTCCAGACTCCAGTTTACTCTCCACTGCGCTAACCCTAAACCTAAACATTTCAATCTCTCCTCTCACTGCTCAGAGCCACCCGCCGTCCCGCCCCCTCGCCCCCCACCCTCTCCGGCCTCCGCTAAGGCCGCCCCCGTCCACTCTCGCCTCTCCCTCTCCACTGTCCACTCTCCTTAGACTAAAAAAAGTAGAAAACATAAACACAGATCGACGATCGACGTTTCCTCAGTCTCAACTGGACCAAAATAGTCTGTGTTTCCATCAGCCCAACGTTTCCTCAACCTCTCAAAACCAGTAAGTTTTAATTTTTTTTCTCCTTTCTAATTAATTAATTAATTAATTCAGTTAAGGTTATTGTTATTTTAAATACAGTTAAGCTTATTTTTTATACGTTTCTTCCTCAGTCTCCACTGGATCAACACAGTCGGTGACTCGGTGTTTCCATCAGACCGAGCCTCTCAAAACCAGTGAGTTTTAATTTTTTTTCTCCTTTCTAATTAATTCATACAGTTAAGCTTATTGTTATTTTTAATCAATTTTGTTGGGTGATGAATTTCAGTTTTAGGTTTAAATTAGAATTTAAAGCTATTTGGGTGATTAAAATGATTTTTTTTTCCTATATGGGTTGTTTCTTAGTTTGAAACCTCTGTCGTTTATATAAATTACTATTGTTACATGTTCTAAATCCCTATTTCTTATCCAGTTCTGTTTATTTATCACTTCTAGTTCCTTATGTGCCAGACTATTCTTCTTCTCCGTTTTAGAATTTATCTGTAATATTAGGTGTTGTGCTGTCTATAAAATTTACCAATTGATGCCTTCACATTCTTGGTTATTATTTTATTTTCTGTTTGGTTCCTGTGAAGATTGATTTCTTAGGTATTCGTTTTGCTGAGCTAATGTGACAGTTAAGTTTGTGTCTTTTTTAGGATTAAAGTATGATTTTAATGTGTGATTTCTTTTGTATTCGTTTCATCTTTACCTTATTTTAGCTCATTGATTTATTCCTTTTTCCAAAGAAAAAAAGGGGTTTAGGAATACTTATACCAGAGCATACTGCTGATGTTTTGAGGCATATGTATAATTTCACCTTATCAAAGTAGAGTTATGTTATTGATGTTATTTTGATCAGTTTTTTAGATATGATATCAATCAAACCTATTCATTCCTTGAGAATAATAGTTTTCCAGCATGGCTAAATTTGGATTGAATGTCATCTTTGACAATCACCTTCTTTGCAGCTCTTAAAGATAGTTTTGTTTTTCATTTTGGTCTGTTGTATGAAGTTTTTTTTAAAAAAAAAATGGAGATTGTATTTTAATTCCCTTAGTCATTGATTTGGTTGTTTGTCTTTCATTGCAAACTAGTTTTGTTTTGATGGGTTTTTTTTATTCGGTTTTGTTTTGTCATTCTATAAAATATATTCATTATTCTGTTTTGGATGATCTTGATTGGCATTTTGTAGTCATTAAAATCATGTTATTCTTGTATTCATTGTTATGTTACTTCTGTAATTATTTTTCCTCCATTGATAGATTTTCTAAGCTTGTTTTGACATGTTACTTGACTTCTGTAATATTTGTTTCATTTTAATTTTTAAACTGATTTTAATCTTTATGTTTATTAAGTGCTGAAAAGAATTGTGCAAGTGATAATGAACATGTTTGCATTTGGTAATTTACACATGGAAAACCTTCAAAATCAAAATGCTTCATCCACTGGCACTACCCAACATCAACCAATGCCCCAGCTTCAAACACTAACCCAACATCAACTACTGCAGGATCCACCACGGATAGTAAAGGTAAACAACTTCAAGTCCCTGCATCTAGGAAAAGAAATGTTGATGATAAAAAAAAAGTCACAAATTTGGGATCATTTTACAAAACTTGATGGTGATCCTACAACCCCTAGAGTTGAATGTAATTATTGTGGAAAGGATTATGCATGTCATACTATTATTAATGGGACAAGTAATATGTGGAGTCATTTGAAAGTATGCAAAAAGTTTCTTTTTATGGTTGATAAGAAGCAAAAAATTTTGGTATTAGAACCTAATAAAGTAGGAGGTGAATTAGGAAATTGAAGTGTGGGAACTCTTAAGGCAATAGGTTATGATTATGATGAATGCAGAAAGGCACTAGTGAAAATGGTTATAATTGATGAGTTGTCTTTTAATTTTGTGGAGGGTAAGGGACTTAGATTATTTTCTAGGACCTTGCAGCCTAGATTTGACGTTCCTTCTCATTTCACTGTTATGAGAGATTGTTTGAAACTTTATGTTAAAGAGAAGGAAAGATTAAAGAGAGCTCTTAAGGGTCAACGATTATGCTTAACAACAGATACATGGACATCAATCCAAAACATTAACTATATGTCCTTAATGGCTCATTGGATTGATAATGAATGGAATTTGCATAAAAAAATTCTGAATTTTTGTCAAGTTTCCAATCATATGGGTGAGACAATTGGTCAAGTTATTGAGAATTGTTTGTTAGATTGGGGGATTGATAAACTTTTAACTGTTACAGTAGACAATGCAAGCTCTAATAGTGTTGCTCTTTCATATTTAAAGAATGTGATGAAAGATTGGCCAACTAATATATTGTCAAATGAACATTTGCATGTTAGATGTTGTGCACACATTGTAAACCTGATTGTATGTGATGGTTTGAAAGAGATGAATGTTTCGGTTGTTAAGATTCGAAATGCAATTAGGTTTGTGAGATCTTCACCCTCTAGGCTACTTGCATTTAAGAAGTGTGCAGAAAAGTTGCATATAGAGTGTAAGAAATCATTATGTTTGGATGTTGCAACTCGATGGAATTCAACTTATCTTATGTTAGAAGCTGCTGAAAAGTTTGAAAAGGTGTTTGTGAGGTTAGGTCAAAGTGAACCTAGGTATGTGAGTTACTTTTTGGAGGTTGATTCAAGGGGGAATAAAAAAAACATAGGGCCACCTAGTTTGGAGGATTGGAAAAATGCTAGAACTTTGCTGAAGTTTTTAAAGATCTTTTACATGGTTACATTGAAATTTTCTGGCTCATTGCATGTTACATCAAATTCTTTCTTCAATGAATTGATTTACATGTATACAAACTTGTTGCAATTGTGTAAAAGTAGAGATAATCTTTTGAGTGGAATGGCGATGAACATGATGAGTAAGTTTGAGAAGTATTGGGGTTGTGGAGCAAATCAGAATTTTGTATTGTATGTGGCTAATGTTTTGGATCCACGTCTTAAGTTGAAATATGTGAAATTTTGTTTTGGTGAGTTGTATGATCATGACAAAGCACAATTGCTAACAAAAAAAAGTGAGAGATAATTTGGTGAGCTTGTATGAGTTTTATTTGAAAGCCGATGAAGTGGTGGATGATAATAGGCATAAACAAGATGTTAATGATGCTATTGATGACATGGAGATAGATGTTAACACTTTAGCTCGGTTCAAAAGGCACTTGCTAGAGGAAGATAGTGTGGAAAATAGAAATGAGGTTGAGAGGTATTTGATTGATGGTTGTGAGGATCCTAATGATGATAAATTAGATATTTTGGGTTGGTGGAAGATTAATGCTTCAAAATATAAGATACTTTCAAAAGTTGCACAACATGTTCTGGTTATTCCTATATCCACAGTGGCTTCCGAATCAGCCTTTAGCACAGGTGGTCGTATACTCGACCAATTTCGAAGTTCTCTATCTCCAGCAACAGTTCAAGCACTTATTTGTTGTCAAAATTGGTTGCATCATGGTCCAATTCCAGTTGATAATACAACCTTGATGAATGATTTTGAAACCTACGAAAACCTTGAATCAGGTAATGTTTCTTAAAAACGTACACCTTTTATTTTATGATTTATTAATTAACACATTTTTATTCTAACATGTTTAATATTTTATTTTGTAGAATTTGATGGAAAGTTGCATTTAGCAACGGATGATAATTAGTTCACAAATTGTGATGCATATGGTATAAATATCTTTTTTTATTTTTATATCTTCTGATTTAATTTATCATGTTATAATTCTAGATTATGAATTTCAGGAATCAAAGTGCAATGCTCTTGAAGTGCTTTTTTTTTTAGACGATGTGCGCATGAAGATTTATTTTTTGTGGCTTGGAGTGTTTTACGATAATGTAATGTTATTTGTTGTTTTTTTGTTAAGCCCTTTGAAGGCAATGGTTTGTAATTTGGATTTAAACTTATTGTTGTATGATTGTGAGTGCGTGTTATTTATTTAAACTTTTCGGAAGTAGAAAAATATTAGTAAGTTAAAAAATATATTGAACAGATTGACATTAATAATTTCATATAAATGAATATTTAGGGGTAAAAAAATTAAATATATTTGGAATCTTCAAAGAAAATGAGACAATATCAACATTAATTGTAAACCTAATAGAAGCCCATTAAAAGCCCATTAAAAAGCCTATTAAAAAGCCCAAAATAAGCCTATAGGTTTGTCCGGTTTTTTGGATAAAAAACAGGACCGAAACCGGCCGGTTTGGGCCTCTCTCTCTTTTTTCGGTTTGGCTGTTTTTTTCGGGTCAAAACCGAACCGAACCGAATTTGCTCACCCCTACGTCGCACAATCATCTTCATCTATATAAGCTGTCTATACCTCATGGAAGCTCCTATATCTTTTGCAATATCAATTGTACTACTGTGTGTTGCTAGTTTTGCCTGCGTCTATGCCAACAACGCTGGCTTCACTTTGGAACTTATCCACCGTGATTCATCAGAGTCCCCCTTTCACAACCCTTAAGAGACTCATCTCCAGCGTGTCAACATTGCTTTGCGTCGACCCATCAATCGGGTCCACCACTTTGACCCAATTGCTGCTGCTTCAGTCTCACCTAAAGCTGCTGAATCTGAGATTACATCCGCAAGTGGTGAATACCTCATGAGTTTATCCTTCGGGACACCACCCTTAAGGTTATGGGTATAGCAGATACAGGCAGTGATCTAATATGGACACAGTGCAAGCCATGCAAGAATTGTTACAAGCAAGTTGCCTCTTTTTGATCCAAAATCTTCCAAAACATATAGACGTCGCTTCTCTTGCGACGCAACGGAATGCACCTCGCAACAGCAAACTTCTTTCTCTGGTGGCGGAATTTGCAATTACAAATATGCTTATATGGTGATCGATCGTACACCCTTAGAATTCTTGTTGCTGATACAATCACTTTGGATTCCACATCAGGTTGTCCAGTGCGTTTCCCAAAAACTGTCATTAGTTGTCTTAAAAATAATGGATCCTTCAATGACCAAGCTTCGGGTATTGTTGGCCTTGGAGGCGGTTCACTGCCTCTTATTTATCAAATGGGTTCTTCAGTCGGTAGAAAATTCTCCTATTTTCTGGTGCCTTTTTTCTCCCAAGCTAGAAGATCGAGCAAACTAAACTTTGGCAGCCACGCTGTTGTTTCAGGTCATGGAGTTAAATTTGTTGAAAGTTAAGCTGATTACTTGTTTTTTAAAGCCTCAGAAGTAAATCTGCAGGCTATAACGAGAAGAATGAAGAATGAAGAAATGGAAGAAGTTTCTGTTTGAAGCAGTTAAAACAGTTATAGCAGTCATAGTTGTTTTTTCTGTTACAACCGATTCTTGCATAGGTGTAAGAATCGTAGCCCTTAATCATTGAATGGTTGAGATGAATTGATTCCTAAATTCTAGGATTCCGTTATTAACTGCATGTAATTTGTATAAAAGCAGAATTCCTGCACTGATGAATACAATAGAACAAAATACCAGAATTCTTCTCTTCTTTTTTACAAAACTCTTCTTAAGAAACTTGAAAATCAAACATGGTATCAAAGCTCTAAAATTGATTCTTGAGAGAGGCATAAACTGTGAAAACAGATTCATTGATTGCTTCACAAAGTCTTACTCATAAAATGGTGGGATCAAGCTCTACTGGAGGAGATCTATGAACTCCACAGTTCAATGGTACAAACTATGATTTTTGGGCTGTAAAAATAGAAACTATCCTCATAGCATTTGATCTATGGGACGTAATAGGGGTTGGAATACAACTCAGCAATCACCTGAGGTTGCAGAAGGATTTGGCGATGAAGAGAGCGAAGCTGAGCAAACCTTATTGAGAGCATCCACTACCTCTAGAGAAAATAAAATAATGAATGCAAAGGCATTGAGCCTCATACAATGAGCACTAACTGATGAACTTTTCCCACGCATTAGAAACGAGAAGACTACAAAAGGAGCTTGGGACATTTTGAGCAGCGAATTCAGAGGAGATAAAAAGGTAAGAGCTGTGAAACTCCAAGCAGTTAGAGCAGACTTTAAGTACATGAGAATGTCAGATGATGAAAGCTTAGATGGCTACCTAGCTAAATTCTTTGCAACCGTGAATAATCTGAAATCACTTGGAGAAGATGTATCTGAAAATAGAATTATGCAAAAACTGCTAATGAGCCTAAGTAGAAGATATAAGTCCATTGTGTCTATCATTGAAGAAACACGAAACCTTGATGTTCTAAGAGTAGAAGAGGTCATTGCATCTGTCAAAGTCTATGATAAGAGGGAAGATCAGCATGATGAAAGAGACAAGTTAACAGAAACATAGAGAGTCTTTAGCAGCTTAAAGGTTGGAAACAACCAAGCCTATAGTACATATAAGGGCTTCCAAGGCAGATCCACTCAAAAATGGCAATCACAAGACAGGAGGGGATCAAATTGGACTCCAAACAAAAACCTGAATAACTACAACAATTCAAGCTAGAATAACACTGCAGGGGGGAGCAGTCAAGCAAGTGTAAAACCACAGTGTCAAGTCTGCCAGAAGCATCACTTTGGATTGTGCAGGCACAAAGGAAAACCAAGATGTGGAAGATGTAATCATTTTGGCCATATTGCAAAGGACTGTGATAGTCATAGTCACAAACAATTAGCCAACTATGCAAAGAAAGGAGTAACCACAGGAACCATGTTCTATGCTTGTCATTCTGCAAGTTTGCAAGATAGAAAGGTATGGTTCGTGGACAGTGCTTGCAACAACCATATGACATCTCAAGAATCCAAACTAATCAACATTGATAGAACTGTGACTTGCAAAGTAAAGATGGGCTCTGGAGATCTTGTGCAAGCAACTGGAAAAGGCACACTAGTGGTGGAGACTCAGCATGGGAAGAGATATATAAAAGAAGTGATGCTTGTTCCAGGATTGGATTAAAACCTATTGAGTGTAGGCCAAATGATGGAGCATGGATATTATATCCTTTTTGGGGGTAACAAAGCAGTGATATTTGATGATGAAAGCCTTAACAATGTTGTAGCAATAGTGATCATGGGAGGAAATCGATGCTTTCCTCTTTCACTTGAATCCATGACACCTACAGCAAGGAAAGCGTCTGTGATTGAATATTCCTAGATATGGCATAGAAGATTGGGACATTTGAACTTTGCTAGCATGAAGAAGATGCAGCAGATAGAGATGGTATGTGGACTTCCTGTATTGACAGAAGTGGAGGGTGTGTGTGCAGGCTGTGTTTTAGGAAAACATCACAGGGAGAAATTTGATAAAGAACAAGTGTGGAGAGCAAGCTATCCACTGGAGCTGATACACACAAACCTGTATGGACCAATATAGAACAAATCAATTGGGGGAAATAGATACTTCATCACATTCATTGACGACTTCTCAAGAATGTGCTGGGTATACTTCCTCAGAAATAAATCTGATACACTTAATGTGTTCAAGAAATTTAAAGTCCTAGTTGAACTGCAAAGTGGATACAAATTGAAGAAGCTAAAGAGTGATAGAGGTGGTGAATATACCTCAAATAAGTTTCAAGAATTCTGTGCAAATCTAAGAATAGAGAGGCAACTGACAGTTGCATACTCTCCTTAAGAAAATGGAATTGCATAAAGGAGAACCAGAACAATTTGTGAGATGGCGAGGTCCATGTTAACTGAGAAAGAAATGCCAATGATTTTCTGGGCAGAAGCTGTGAGTATAGTCGTGTATCTTCAAAACAGATGTTTTACAACATCTGTTATAAGAAAAACTCCATTTGAAGCCTTCACAGGAAGGAAGCCAGGAGTCAAGCATCTGAAGGTGTTCGGTTGCATATGCTACACTCATGTTCCATCATCCCTGAGGCAGAAATTTGATAGTAAAGCTGGAAAGGGAGTTTTGTGGGATATGGAAGCTGTGAAAAGAGGTATAGAGTGTATGATCTGAAATCTGAGAAGATTGTTCTCTCAAGAAGTGTGATCTTCAGTGAGGATAAGTCATGGAGTTGGGGAAGAAATCAGATGAAACCAATGCCAATGCCTCTCAACCTTTAAGGAGATGAAGTTGAAGGTGAAAAATCTGAAGAACAATCTGTTGCAACCCAACTTGATAATGCTGGATGTTCATATCTAAACTCTATAGTTGGCGAGTTAGCTAAGAACATTGGCAGTGATAGCAGTCAACAATCCACACCTAGCTCTACTCTAGTAAAATTAAAAACCTTGGAAGATATATATGCAAGGTGTCACATGTGCATCATAGAACCTGAGAATTATCAAGAAGCAGCTGGAGATAAAGCCTGGCAAGAAACTATGAAGGAAGAACTGGAAATGATAGAAAAGAACAAATACTTGGGAATTGGTGGAGAGACCGATTGACAAACCTGTTATATGAATGAAATGGGTGTACAAAACCAAACTTCATCTTGATGGAACAGTACAAAAACACAAGGCTCGACTTGTAGCAAAAGGATATGCACAGAAATCTGGAATTGATTACAATGAAACCTTTGCACCAGTAGCAAGGTTAGATACAATGTAAACCCTTATTGCACTTGCAGCATAAAAAGGGTGGAAGTTGTTCCAGTTGGATGTTAAGTCAGCATTCCTAAATAGTGTGCTTGAAGAAGATGTGTATATTGAGCAACCTGAGGGGTTTGAAGTAAAGGATGCAGGGCACAAAATCTACAAATTAAGGAAAGCTTTATATGGATTAAAGCAGGCGCCAAAGGCCTGGTACAATGAGATTGATGCATATCTTTCTATATGCAAATTCAAAAGGAGCACAAGTGAAGCTACTTTGTATACAAGGTCTGATCGTAAAGGTAACTTGATCATTGTTTCAATCTATGTTGATGACATTGTATATATTGGTAGCAGTGAGAGGATGCTTAGTGAGTTTAAAAGAGAAATGATGCAGAGATATGAGATGTCTGATCTTGGACTTCTTTATCATTTTCTGGGCATGGGAATACTGCAAACTGATCAAGGAGTATTCATTCATCAAAGCAAGTATGCCAAATCCTTGCTTAGGAAGTTTGGGCTTGAGGACTGTAAACCAGTCTCGATTCCTTTGGCCACTGGTGAGAAACTGAATAAGGTGGATGGGAGTGAGTTAGTTGATAAAGGACTCTACAGGAAAATAGTAGGAAGCTTATTATATTTAACAGCAACAAGACTTGATCTAATGTATGCTGCCAGCTTGCTATCACGATTCATGAATGGTCCTACCAAAATTCATATGGGAGCTGCAAAAAGGGTTCTAAGATATGTGCAAGGAACTCTCAGCTATGACATTGAATATATGAGAGATCAGTCAGCAACTCTTATTGGATTTTGTGATGCAGATTGGGCAGGAAGTGAAGATGATAACAGGAGCACCTCTGGCTATGCATTCAGTTTTGGAAGTGGAGCATTCTCTTGGGCCTCTGTGAAACAGAATACAGTGGCATTATCAACTGCAGAAGCTGAGTATGTCTCAGCATCTAAAGCAACAGCTCAGGCCATTTGGTTAAGATTTCTTGATGATTTTGGTGAAATGCAAGCTGAAGCAACACCTCTGTTCTGCGATAACATGTCATCAATTTCAATGGCCAAGATCCTGTTTTTCATCAAAGAACCAGACACATAAATAGGAAATATCATTTCATAAGAGAAACTCTGCAAGAAGGAGTGATAAATATGCAATTCTGCAGAAGTGAAGAACAACTCGCAGACATCTTCACGAAAGCATTGCCTAAAGACAGATTCAAGCAACTAAGACTGAAACTTGGAGTTAAACCAGTAAGCAGCTTAGGAGAGGTTGTAGAAAGTTAAGCTGATTACTTGTTTTTTAAAGCCTCAAAAGTAAATCCTGCAGGCTATAACGAGAAGAATGACGAATGAAGAAATGGAAGAAGTTTCGGTTTGAAGCAGTTAAAACAGTTATAGCAGTTATAGTCGTTTTTTCTGTTAAAATTATGTTACAACCGATTCTTGCATAGGTGTAAGAATCGTAGCCCTCAATCATTTAATGGTTGAAATGAATTGATTCTTAAATTATAGGATTTTGTTATTATCTACATGTAATTTGTATAAAAGCAGAATTTCGCATTGATGAATACTGTAAAACAAAATAAAAGAATTCTTCTCATCTTCTCCGCAAAACTCTTCTACAAACTCTTCTTAAGAAACCTGAAAATCAAACAAAATCTACCCCATTATTAACTGAGGATACCTTGTACTATCTAATTCTTGAAACCGTGGGTGTTGGGAAATAGAGAATACAATTCGGTGATTCTTCTTTGGGAACTGGTAGTGGAAACATCATCATTGATTCAGGTACAACTTTGACAATATATAGTACCAGAAGATGTCTTGAATGAGTTATCAAAAGCAGTAGACAATCAAGTTGAGGGATAGCGTGCTGAAGACCCAAGTGGATTCCTGAGCCTTTGCTACAGTCATCTCAAGGTTCCTGTAATCACTGCACATTTCACTGGTGCAGATGTGAATCGTTCAAATTTCAAATGATCTTGTGTGCTTGGCCTTTGCCTCTACTAAATCAGATGTATCAATCTACGGAAACCTTGCGTAAATGAACTTCTTGGTAGAATATGACCTTCAAGGGAAGTCTGTGAATTTCAAGCCAACAGATTGCACCAAATTATAATTCGATAGCCACAAAATTTAACTCTTGTTGCCTTGAGCATGTAAGTCGAGAACATCTCTACTTTCGTATACTGTTGGCTTCTGTCCTGAAAAACTTTATTAATAACAAGTACAGATTTCACTTCGTTTTCCCTTGTTTCTTTCACATAGCATCAAGAGATCCTTTTAAGTAGTTTTCCTGTAGACTGGAGACGTCGGTAGATGCAAGAACAGGTTTTCAGATTTGACAGTTCAGATTCGATTTTGGGACACGCTGAAATCGGAGATACATTATTGTAATATATACTAAAAGGAATCAGTGTTTTACTGTGAATTATACAGTGCAGTCTACAGTAAAACACTTTAGGTTTTTTTTTTTTTAAGTTATCTTATTTTATTTTTTTTTAGCTGATTTTTTTTATGCCTTTTGGGATTAGTTTTTTGCTTCTTTCTTTGTTTTTTTTTATTTTAACAAAATGTTTTTGTTTAATTTAGTTTATTAATGTTAAATTTTTTTTATTTAGTTATCAGACTTTCATGACACGTTTTCAGGGTTTAACAGGTTAACCTGATTTGACAAGTTAACTCAAAAAAAATTTTGCTTTTTTTCTTTTCAATTAATTTTTTTTGTTTAATTTAGTTTGTTAATATTAAATTTCTTTCTATTTAGTTATTAGACTTTCATGACACATATCCCGAGTTTCACGAGTTAACCTAGTTTCACGGATGAACCCAGTTAATTCTAGGTTAACCCGTCAATTTTTTTTGTTTTTTTATTTTCATAAATTTTTTTTGTTTAATTTAGTTTGTTAATGTTAATTTTTTTATTTAGTTATTAGACTTTCATAACACAGATTCTGAGTTTAACGGGTTAATATGGTTTGACGAGTTAACCCATATTTATTTTTTTGTTTTTTCTTTTTAATTAATTTTTTTTCATTTAGTTCAGTTTGTTAACGTTCACTTTTTCTTATTTAGTCACCAGACATCATGACACGGATCTCGGGTTTAACGGGTTAACCTGGTTTGATGATTTAACCTGAAATTTTGTTTTTTGCTTTTTTTTCTTTATAATTATTTTTTTTTGTTTAGTTAGTTTGTTAATGTTAAATTTCTTTCTATTTAGTTTTTTTTTACTTCTTAGAGGTTTTTTTTATTTTTAATTAATTTTATTTTATTAATTTATTTTATTAATATTAAATTTTTTTCTATGTAGCTCTCGGCTGATGCCTTTAGTTTTTCTTTTCTGTTGTTGTTGTTGTTTTTATGCCTTTTACTATGGACTGCACAATGCAGTCCACAGTGAAAAGGCTGATGACTTTTGTATTTTTTTTGTTTAATTTAAATTGTTAATGTTAAATCTTTTTCTATTTAGTTATCAAACTTTTATGACACAGATTCCGGGTTTGACGGGTTAACCTGGTTTAACGAGTTAGCCCGGTTAATTCTGGGTTAACCCATTAATTTTTTTTTCCTATTTTTATCAAACTTTTACGACGCGAATCTAAGGTTTGACGGGTTAACCTGGTTTGAAGGGTTAACCCAGTTATTTCATTTTTTTTTCTTTTTCTTCATTCGTTTTTTTCTTCCTGTTAGTTTTTTTTCTTTTTAATTAATCTATTTAATTATCACATTTTTATGACATGACCTTGCAGCCAGACCCACGTCCAATGCTATTGGGTCTGGTATTGCAGCCAAACCCATTTAAATTTGGGTCATGCAAGTTTAATGTTATTATTAATATTATAAATATTACTTTTGGATCAGGCGTTGCAACCAAACCTAAGACTCTTGGGTATAACTTTGTAGAAAGACCTAACACTTTTAGATCTTAGTTTTTTTTAAAATATAAAAAATAATTAACCCGCGGCATCGTGCGGGTCATGTAACTAGTACAATACTCTAAATGGTGTGGGGGAATCACTGTTCCCCCACACCTAAATCACTGTGGATTACAACAGTAATCCACAATGATTCTTCCCCCCCTCCTCTTTTTATTTTTAACTTTTCCCTTTTTTCTTTTTTTTTTCTTTTTTTTTTGTTTTTTTTTTTCAAAATTACTTTTTTTTTTAACTTTCCTATTTTTTCTTTTTTGTTCATTTATTTTTTTTTCCAAAATTATTTTTGTTGATTTTACTTTTTAAATATTGACTTGGTTAAAATTTTTGCTTTGTAATTTTTTTCTTTAAAATATTGTGGATTGCTGTGATGTTTTTCCACATAGTTTTTCTATTTTATTTCTTTATTTTTCAAAATTATATTTGTCGATTTTTTTTTTAAATATTGAGCTGATTGAGAATTTAGTTTTGTAATTTTTTTTCTTTAAAACATTGTTGATTGCTACAGTGTTTCTCCGCATGGTTTTTTTATGATTTTCTCCAAAATTATCTTTTTTTATTTTATTTTTTAATATTGAGCTGATTAAAAATTACAGTTATATGTGAGGAAAGCACTATAACTTTCCTAAAAAATTACTGTTGATTGCTACAGTGCTTTTTCCCACATGGTTTTTGTTATGTTTTTCCCTAAAATTATCTTTGTCAATTTTATTTTTTAAATATTAAGCTAGTTAAGAATTGCAATTACAAGTAAATACAAGTTTTTCCTCACAAAACACTATGGATTAATACAGTTTTTCCTCACATGGTTTTTTTTCCAGTTTCTTTTGTGTTTTCTTTTTTTATGATATTTTTTTTCAAAATTATCTTCATCGATTTTATTTTTTTTTAATATTGAGTTGGTTAGAATTTAACTTTGTAATAAAGCTTAATCATGTGGGGAAAGCATTGTAGCTTTACTCATAAAATATTGTGGATGGCTACAGTGTCTCTCCGCATGGTTTTTTTTTGTTATAATTTTTTTCAAATTATCTTTTTTAATTTTATTTTTTTAATATTGAGTTGTTTGTGAATTACAATTACAAGTCATTACAAACAAGGCTTAATCATGTGGGGAAGCACTGTAGCTTTCATCATAAAACACTATGAATTGCTACAGTGTTTCCAACATGATTTTTTTTTCCTTTTTTTGGTGTTTGTTTTGTTATTTTTTTTAAATTGTCTCCGTCGATTTTTTTTTTTAATATTGAACTGATTAAGAATTTAGCTTTGTAATTTTTTTTCTTTAGAACACTGTGAATTGTTGCAGTGTTTTCCCATGTGATTTTTTTATGATTTTTTCCAAAATTATCTTTGTCCATTTTTTTTTTAATATTGAGTTGGTTAAGAATTATAATTACAATAAAGCTAAATCATATGAGGAAAGGGTTGTAGTTTTTCTCACAAAACACTGTGGATTGCTACAATATTTCTCTAAATGGTTTTTTATTTTATTTTATTGGGAAAAACGCTATAATTTTCCTTACAAAACATTGTCAATTGCTACAATGTTTTTTCTCATAGGTTTTTTTCCTTCCAAAATTATCTTTGTTGGCTTTTTTTTATTATTATTAAGTTGGTACAGAATTTAGATTTTTAATTTATTTTTTCTTTTTATTAACTGAAAAGCTAAATCATGTGGCAAAAACACTGTATCTTTCCTCACAAAACACTATAGATTGCTACAAATTATTTTGTTCAATCTCTAAGTTTTTGATCAACACAATTTTTTTTTTTCGTCATGAAATATTTACTCCATCATACCTTTAATTTCTATTTACTTATCTAGTGTTGGTTCACAATTATAACACTATCAAATACATTTATTTTATAAGCCCGCAGCAACACGTGGGCATGTCATCTCATATATCATATAAAGCAATGACGATATGATGCCCACAATCATGCCGGTTATAGATGTTACCGCTGAAAGATGCAGTGGATGTCGAATAATTATGTCAATTAACATTACTGAATCCGAAGCGTGTCCCAGTAGATTGATTGATTGTTATGCGGGAAACCTCAACTTTACAGTCTATAAATAAATGCATACAAAATAATAAACACGTCCTATCGTATGTCAATATTGCAATGGGCAACGATGGATCACCTCAGCTTGTTCCGTAGTCCACCATTTCCCACCTGAAGGGTCGGAACACGTACAGAACCTCAGGACAACTCTTGAACAGAAGAGCAACACAGACACAAACTGCAGCAATTGCCACCATTGAGAGCATTGCAGGCCTGTACAGCTGAGACCTGCTGGCTATTCCATAGACCACCTTCTGACTGCAAAGCTTGCAGTTGCGCTGAGTGGGTCTCAATGCCGTTTGTCCGATCTCAAAGCTACTGGACAATCCTTCATTTTGTTTCTCATTAATGTTACTGTTTGAGAGATTGCTAGGGATGTCAAGCACAACATGGCCCCCAACAGCTTGTCTCTTGTTAATTTTCCTTTGTACAAGATGGATGTATGTGTAGTGGCCACGCAAGCGAGCATAATCTTCAGGTGTGAAGCCTGTGCTGTCAAGAGCATTCTTCCATGCTTCAATGCCCACCTGAAATGTATCACACAAATCTTTACACAAAATGAAGGCAAATAATAAATCCCTGCCAGAACGTAACAATGATTGAAAAGCAGTCTTGGATTCAATTTTCCAAGATGTTATTATTGACTGCTGATTTAAAAAAAGAAAAATTGCTTCCTGTCCAGACATTAAATAAAAGAATTGAAACAACAAATTAACGCATTTATGGGAAATGGAAAACCATCCACTAGCTACAAAAAATGAAAAATGAAATGTAATATAAAGCTTGAGATGTGGAATGATAATGAAAAGAGGCAGCTAAATTAAAGGCCTGCTTTACACTGCTATTAGTAGCTATGAGATCAGAGATGATCATGTAGCCGCAGCATGACAAAAGCAACCCCCTCAGTAAATTTCTATTCTTTTTAGAATCAAGGTTTTTCAATTTACGTTTCAACTATTTTTTGAGAGAAAGCATAGTTGTGACTAAGAGCAGTAAATTTACCACACTGGTTCACACAAAAAGGCAGTGTAAAACAATCAAATGAAGCAAGATTTAACTTCAACACATTGGCTATTATCACTCTTCAACACATCATCATTAAATTGAATTAAAAAGGAAACTCTGGGAACTAAATAAAATGTGGGAGAAAATATAGCTAAACTAACACCTCCTGATTATCTTCTCCATCTAACGAGATCCTACACATCACATTAGGTTTGCAAAATCATGCAATCAAAAAAAATTTGATCATATTCCAATTCCTAGAACTGATTATTGTTGTCACCACATAAGTATGAACAGGGATCCAGATTGAAGAGACACAGAGAGTGAAACTGGTGGTGGTGAATATTCATTCCATCAAGTATAAATGCAATATTAAGAAAATTCTCTCCTCAGAGTATCCAGAAATTAATTTAATTAGAAAAGGGGTTACCATTCCAGGATCTTCAGTTAATGTGTCAAGTACATCTTCAGAACCATCTTTACCCGCTGCAATGTGAAGAGGTGTCAAACCAGCTGGGCCTGTGACATCTGGCCTAAACAAAATGCTCTCATGGCTTCCACCAACTAGGGCCGTGTCTTTGGACCCAAATTTCTCAGGAACATATCTTAATAGGAGCTCCACAAGAGACCTAGAATTCCTCCTCACAGCTCTGTGAAGAAGGCCCATTTCTGATAATGCTACATTCAAAGATGAGTGCTCTTCAGTGCCAACAATTCCGTTGTGCAGAATGTTCAAGAGTTTCCCCACAACAGCACACCATTCATGGTCCATGGAGAATTCCATGAGCCACTTGAATCTTCTTAGTGGGAAGAGATTCATACTAGGATCCGAGCAGCCCAATCTAGACTTCAACTGGCTTCTGTGAAGAAGCCAGCTCATTTCATGAACAAAGTTCATCGCTTGGTTTTTGGCTTCCATTTTTTCAGTTTCCTCAAAATCTGCATCTGTTTCAGTCTCCAACACACCCTCAAGCATGCGGATCTCAGAACATACATCTTCCTCTGCAACTAAGAAAGGAAAGAAACTGCTGCTAAAACCGTGATCTTCAATCTGGATAGAGAAAAGATTGAACTCAGCATACAGAAGCATACTCAAAAAAGTATCAGTATTCTATGAAAGCACATTAGCAACTGCATACAAACGCTTGAAAAACTAAAGAAATGTGTTGACTCAACATAAGGGTTAATTTAAGATACAGTTTCAAGAAAGAATTTTCCTTGAGATAGGAATGAAGTTCGCTCCAAACAAGCCCAGATATATCTAATTCACAATCTCTTTGAGATAGTAATGAAGTTGGCCCTAAATCAATCCAGATGTATCTTATTCACAAAGAAAGATGCAAAGCACTTGAATAACCTATCTGTTCACATATTAAGGTCACACTTTAATAAACACACTCATAGTTAATGAGAAAAAAAATTCACAGAATCAAATTAAACTAGCATGTATCCAACAAATCCTCAATGAATTATAGATTCAAAACTAGCATTTATCAAAGATAAGGATAAGAACAGAACAGGATTGAGATGAGACACAGAAGGCAACAACACCTCAATGAATCCTCTTCCGGTCACCATGGGGATAGAGCAAGAAAAGTTGACACAATGGACCTCATCATGACCTTTGAAGCTATCAACACCATCCATCACCTCCTGTCTATTTTCTTGAACCATATAATTCCCTTCTACTGCACAGAGTAATCTGAAAAACAGAAGTGGAGAGCACAAAGTGTAGCTTAGTAGCACATAATACCAGCACAATGAAAGAGAGACTACAAAAAATACAGGAAATCAAGACTTTTAACAATTCTATATCAGGTGAAAACCAACAATCATTACCTTGTGGCAGGCCGAGACAAGTTGACCCCCTTAATTAAAAATTCAGCTCTCTCAGATGCAGTTATAGCAATTGGCTTGACACTTAAAATTTTGCTATAATTGTTGCTTGTGAGAGGCAAAGAAGTATCAACAACCACCTGACCTGCAACACAAAATTCACAATATTTCATTCATAAGTCGTGTTACTACTAGACAAAATTCAAAATACTTCATTCATACAAGTCTTTTTACTACTAATCTATTCTTCTAAGCTTCTGAATTACTTAGACAATCAAGGGCAACAGACCATTATAAACAAATGCTATTTGATGTTGCACCCTAATATAGATCCATCCAGTTCTCCAGAAAGTGTCTTCTGATACAGCTAGAAGCCTGCTCAAACTGGAGCCAAGGCCGCAGCAAAGCTATACAAATGAAAATTCGACTATAAGGCCACAAAAGTTGTCTGGAGAAGTTTAGATCAATAACAATGGTCAGGGTTTATGAAGCTTACTTCTTCCCATGCAGCCTCGGCCTGATGAAGATAAATGGTCAGAATGATACAACCAGGCCTGATGTAGCTTTCAATATCAGTGGGACTATGAGATAACCAATCCAGAATCTAAAACCAAAACATTTCACATACTCATAATTTGTAAGTTAAAAAACATCAAACAGCAGCACAAAACAAAAATTAAATTGAGTACCTGGGCTCGCAGGACAAGAGGAAAATCATTTGGTTCTTTCCCAAATAATTTAAAAACAATTCGATCTGTGCGGCTCTGAAATGGTAGAAAAGGATAAGGTAACTGATGAATATTATACGGATACAACTCGTAAGTCAAAAGACAGAACAGATGATCCATCCACAGATTGAAAACTAAATCAAGGGGAAAATATAAGAAATCAACATTTCACCTAGTCTCGGATGAAAGGTGATATTTTCCTCTAAAAAAGAAATGCCTTGTTATTTTGGGACAATCGTGCTACTCAGAACAATATGAACACATGAATAAATATAAGCATCCAAAGGGACTCTAGGAATCAACCAAGAAATTCTTCTTGGTACTATACAAATTGAGTTTAGATGGGAAATGATAAACAATATGCAAGTACAGTATACCTGAGCTTCTCCACTGGAACTAGAAGGTGACTGTGCGGAAGCTGAATCTGAATTTCTGCTGGTCTGAGGAGGACTTGACTGATGGGAGTCTTGTTGTACCCATGAAGGGCAATCAAGGGAGCTAGTCCTTGCATTCACAGGAGCAGGTGATCTCTCTATATCTTCAGTGCCATCATCTGAGTCAACACAAATGTCATTCAAATCAAAATTGTTCATCTTGACCTGCCCCGCTGTACTCTCGCGAACTTCTGAATACACTGCAAAGTTGTTTGGAATGCTAGGTTTCAAGGAAGGTGTGGTCTGTATATTTGCACCATATGCATCATGCACAGGCATAACTTGCTGAGGCATTCCAGACACAGGTACTGTCAGATGCTGTTTTAAATTTGATGGGCCTTCACCATTTGAAAGTAAAGTTGAGACTACCTCTGAATTTCCAAATGATGTGCTCAAATCTCGAGGTTCCTGCAATGGCCCAAACATGTTTCTTCCTCTATGTTCAACACTATGGCTTGCAAGGCTCCTTAAAAGATGAGTTAACAGATCCTGATCAGTTGTTTCGTCTGATCTATTGGCTGCAATTCAAAAATGACAGAATCATTATCTAACAAATACAGGTCACTCATACAACAAGAAGATATAAGGTGCCCAAGTTTTCCAGGAAGAAAATGAAGCCCGCAGCACAAAACAGAAAATCAAGGTAATATCAATGGGCAAACAGAAAATCCTCAATGAATTAATTCTGAAAAGTTCAAATAGGAAAACCATGGAGTTCCTTACAATGCATGTTTGACAGTATCCTCAAGAGACTTATCAACAGATAGCCACTGTTCTGATCATCATTCATCGAACTTCCATTACCAACAGTATCAGGATTAGTCTTCCTTCTCCTTTTATTGTGGCCAGCCAGACGTCTACGACAACTTCTCTTCCCTTCATCAAACTCTTGAAGGACATGAAACCTGCAAAAAAAGTTGACAAGGCATCAGTTAAGTACTTTTGGCAGAATATAAGGAGCTGCAAACCAAGAAATTTTTCCCGAAATTTATGAGTAATAATAGAAATTTTTTGAAAACTGGAGTTGGCAAAAGAAAATTGGGACTTTCTGTTCAAATGCATTAATCTCCATCCAAAAAATTGGAAAACTAGTTTTCCAATTTTCCACATTTATATTGAGTTTGGAAACACATTTTAGAAGCTCTCCATAGTTTTTTTTTACTAGTTTTTTTTTCATTGTTTTTCAAAAGAAGAAAATACATGAACAATACAATATTTTTATTTTATATACAAGCACTTTTTAACAATATAAAAGATTAAAATTATTTTTTTACATTACATATCAGGTATTGTCAAATTTTTATTATAAATCTAATATAACGATTTTTTTTAGTTAACAATATAACTATAAATTGATAATTTTTAATTTGAATGAAATAAAATTAAATTCTACAATTCAATTATCAAGAACACAAAATATTAAGATGCCTATTATAAATTATGGTTTTGATTTTTTATGAGAAATAGATGTAATGGCAATGTATTTCTTTTTTTTTCCAGTGAAAAAATTCGTCTTCGTTCTCAATAAATGAGCTTATACACACATACCTACTGCACTGCTGACAGAAACGCTGCATAACGTTTCCAACGAGAGCTTTGCTAGCCTTGGAATGCATCTCACAAACCTTATGCCGCCTGTGATAGTCCTTGGCATTACTCAGATCAACACCGCAATCCTCCACCTGACAAACCGCCCGGCTCAAGCCACCCCCAAACAATTTAGTCTTCTTCCCGCTGCTTCCTTCCCAATTCCCCACATCCCTTTGACCACCAAGCTTTAAACTAAGACCACCAGTTTCCTGATCATTCAAATTGTCGTCGTCAATGACAACCACCCTTCTCCTTTTCTCCAATTCCCTTATTCCTTTCTCAACTCCCAGATTCACTTCATCGGAGCATGAGGATGAACTATTGGACGAATTCCCAGTGGCCGGAACTCCTGTCCCAACCCCAAGAGGGAAAAATGGCCTACTGACGCTGGTTGATGGTACCGGATTCAAAGGACTAGCAAGAAAAAGATCACCATCCCATTTCCAATCATTCAAATCCCATTCTAAACCTCTCTTCCCTACTGCCCGCATATCAGTTGGGCCCATAGCATAGAAATGATGAGCTTCCCCTCCAAATCTAGCCTCCATACCAAATACCCAAAAGGATCCAAGAATTTCACTAATTGAACAAGCACTGATAACCAAAAAGAAAAAACAGCAAAACCCCAGATGAACTAAACCAGAAAAGATGAAAGCTTTAAATGAAAACTACTCCTAATCAGCTTCACTTCTTCCCCAAAAGTACAAAAAAACCACACCCACACACCCATGATTCCAATTAACCGCAACCCACATACCAGATAACCCTTTAATCAGCTACCTCTCCCTCCAAGAATCCTTTTAACAAAAAACCATCAACCCCACTTCAAGCTCTATGATTTCCTCAATTGAATCAATCATATACAGGAAAGTAAGAAAAAAATAAAAATAAAAACTTCACTTGCCCGGAAGAAACTTAACAATCCTGTCCGAAGAGAAGGAAAACAGATCGCACTGTTGCCGGAAAGTGAAGACAAGTGAGCGAGAAGTTAGGGTGATGATGATGATGATGCAGAAGAGGAGTGGATATGGTAAGGTGTGGTTTGGTACATAGGAAGATAAAAGTAAACAACTATCTTTCTTTGCTCTTTTACTTACCAATACCTGAATGAAGAAAAAATGTGATATAGAGGGAGGAAGAGAGAGAAAGATGACATCTACGACGACGACAACAACAACAGTACCATCCCACAACAACAAATGGTGGGTCCCCCTCTCACACTCACCATAACCAAAATTCACAAAAAGAACAGGATGCCTTTCTCCTCCTCTTTTTACTTTTTCTTCTTCATTTTCATTTCACCTCATGCTGCCATCGTTTTTGTTGTACGTACTGTTACTGACGCCCAGTTTGTATAATTTCATAACATTCTGAATTTTTTAAGAAAAAATTATTTTGACAGCTTTAAAATTAAAAGAAAAACTCTCCTACCAAACAAAAATGTGCAAGAGTCATGACTAACAGTTAAAAGCCAGAGCAGTGTCAGTGAGTGACCAATGCATTGATGTTATACGAGGTGACAGTGCTTTGTCGTGAGGTAATTTCCAGCTTAGGACACGTCAATGTCGTTGAATGAGAAAGGATTCACTGCACTTTATATGTAGGATAATACAGTAAGATCGACTGTTTGTGTCAGTCAGTCAGTCACTGCTTTGTTATGCTCAGATGATAGGAGATAAGATAACCGTCCGTTTCGTGTCTTGTTTTGAAGTACCGTCCGTGAGCTCTCAAAGTTTCGCGATTATAACGAGTATTTGTGAGGGATGTTGCCCTTGCTTTTTCTAGATTTGAAAAGTGTTTTTTATTTAAAAATAATATTATTTCAGTATTTTTTTTATAATTTTAAATTATTAATATTAAAAATAAAAATATTTAAAAAAAATATTTCGCATCGTAATATCAAACAATGATAATTTATTTTTTTAATTTTATCCCAAATATTAGACAACTTACCTATTATTAGATCACTATGTGCATAATATTTGTAAAATTAGAAAAATTTTCATTTTCTTTTATGTTAAATTGCTACTTTACACAATCATTTGGAGGGTGAACTTTCATTTTTTTCCCTTTTTTACCCTGTGCATATAAAATAGATTTCAAATAAAAAAAAATTAATTTGTTGTCATTTGCTTGACATGTAGCCCAAATAGCAACAATTGTTATTGTTATTTGGGTCATGTCTAAACCTCAACATCCATGTCATTTTGCTCCATTCTAAATAAGGACACCAATACATGAAAAATTACAAGCTTGGTCCAAATGTATCCATTTTTTTTTCTTTTTTTTAGCAAGCTTTATTGTGTATTTTTAAGTTTTGAGAAATTAGAATATGGCACCACACGTTCACACACATTATTTTTTATAATTAACTGATATATTTTCTAACAGATTTTTTGCAAGTATAGACCTTTATACATGCACCATATTTTTTAGTCAATGATCGATAGTGAAAACACAAACTATTTTCTACGCAACTCAAGTGCCTCTTTCTCAACCAATGGCAATTTCTTGTAAATGTGTCATTGATTTCCACCAATCATCTCACTAATGACAATGTATAACACTACAATGGACAGTGTTCACCAACATTTCTAGAAATTAATTGCAACACCACTCCCCAAGTTCAAGATACGAAGTTGACATTATTAAAATCTATAAATATCTTGAATTACAAGAAAACACAAAAGATAAGCCTCATAGCTCATAAGACTTACTATCACTTTTCTCTTACATTAAAAGACCATGTCTTACCGACTTACTCTCACTTTTCTCTTACATTAAGAGACCATGTCTTACCTTCAAAATTTTATCCTACATCACGAGACTTTGTTTTATGTTGTAATACATAATTTTCTTTTACATTATTTTTTTCTTGTCATTACTGACTTAAGTATTAGAGAGTCTCTCGTTCCACGATGGACTTATTTTTTATGTATACTAAAGTTCAACCTGGAAGCGCAACTCATAATTCTTGGCCCAGCTTCTCAAATTGTGAAAGATAACTTCATTAATGGCATCGTTTATGGGGAACTGAACAAAAAACTAGTTCATTTCATGTTTTATATCTTTTCACTAAAAACATTTTTCATGGCTGATGAAACTCCAAGCTAAAGGAGAATAAATGATCTCTAAATTACAGGGACTTCAACTCCTCCAAGTCTCCAACAATTCTCTCGTTAAGTGCATATGATTAATGATGTTATCGCAGTGATGCAACTACATCTTCACACTCTTCCTCCTACACAAAAACAAACACAACTAAATGTGCAACAATGACTTTAATTTCTTGAAGAGGCATGGTAGAATGACATACAAGCGAGTAACACCCACACTCCTCCATTTGGAAGAAACTACACGCGTAGTTCTCACATGATACTCTCTAGAAAATTTAGTCACTATTGATCTCCATTCAAGTCTTACTCGCGCACCAAAAAAGGACCTAGCTATGAGACGAGCTTCATGAGTTCATAAGCAAGAACACAACCTTCACCAAATAAGGAAATCCCTAATTTGTCAGAAAATATTACACACTCAACTCTTCAAAGACCTTATCTCTTCAAAAGTCAGCTTAAAAAACTATGAAGGGCTCACAAACCTCCATGAGCACATACAAAATATAAAAAGCATCATAAAACTTATCACACAAGACAATGATGTCATGTGCAAAGTTCTTCTAGCAACGCTTCATGGATCTACACGAGCATGGTATCATAGTCTAGAGTTTGTCTTTATTCTTCACTTTCTTGATTTCAACTCCAAACTCATCTTTTACTTCAACATAAGTATTCTAGCAAAAAAAAACACCATAAATCTCTTCATTGTCACAGAAAAGAAAGATGGGAGCACCAAAGTTTATCTCTAAAAGGTCAACGTGGAACGAATCATTGAGCCCATTATTATATAAGCCTTGATTAATGACGTTTATAATTGTTCTTTATAGGAAATATTATATATTCTACATCACTAAAATCTCTTTAGTGTCAAACATACAATGTGAAAAATCAACAGGGTGGAAGAAGTTAGCATGACAAGATAAGGCCACTCATGTTTTCACTCACTGGCAAGTCTTCGCAACAATATTAGTCCCCTACAAGAATATCCAACAAGAGCATTAAAGGGCATATCCATGATCGATTCACATTCTCAGAGCTCATAACTACACCTCTACCACCACATGAACTAATATATGCAATACTCACCTCTTATATAAAGAGCGTGAATACAAGAAACTCTAACAAAATTTACCTTTTTCATTATGATCACAGGCATGACAGCAAGGAATGTCATGCCTTGAAAAGGGAGATAGAAAGATTGATTACAAAAGTCACCTCCAACAGTTTATGAAAAAAAAAGACAACCGAAGTAAGAAAGAAAAGAAGTGTGCACACTTGGTGAACTACCCAAAATTAGATTATCCTCGGGTTATCCCATATAATGTGTCTCTATCTTTTGAGTTTTTAATAAAAAGTAGTATTTTTTTATTCATATCTTCATATCTCCAAACTTTCTCTATATGAAAAATCTTCATGTCTTCATTGAATCTCCCATATATATATATACAAGTCTTCGTGGCCGTTTGTCTCTAGGTCCTTATAATCATTTGTCTCTCGATCCACATGATCACTTATCATGACTGCTTCTCTTCCAGTTCCCGTGACCGCTCTTCAAGTCCTTGTAATAAGTTATTGTTAAAAAGATCAGGGAGCATTCTCCAAAAACATTGATAAAATTACGAGAAGGGTAGGTTCATAACATAAAGAAAATGGCAAACATTCAAAGCTATAAAGGTAATATTTTTATGCAAGCATGGTCATACAAGTAAACATTGACACTCTAAGTATTCCTCCTTTTTGCTATTAAAGTCTTCTGAACATATTTTTTAAAAAAAAAAAAAACTTAAAGGAGCAACTGATGGTGCATGTAAAATATGTTTCAAACCTAAAAGAAAATTATGTTAATTTGTTGTCATTTATGCTATTTTCCCAAATAAAAACAATTGTTGTTATCGTTTGGGTTATGTAGCCCAAACGACAATAATTGTTATTATAATTTAGGTTGTGCCCAAATGGCAACACCCACCCTACTTGGGTCTCACCCAAACAGCTACACTAGTATACCAACAATTCCTGGCCTAGCCCAAATACACCCATATTTTTTTTCTTTAACTTTTTTGAGTTTCGAGGAGTTAGAATGCCTATACATGTAATTTTTTTATTATTATTAACTGAAATATCTTTTAACAGATTCTTTATAAGTACAAGCTTTTATGCAGTACCATATTTTTTAGCCAATGGTCGATAATGCAAACACGAACTATTTTTTATGTAACTCAAACACCTTTTTTCTCGACCAATGACAATTTCTCGCCAAATTATCATTGACTTTAATCAATCATCTTACTAATAACAATGACAAACACAATAACCAATTTTGTTCACCAACATTTCCATCAATTAATTGCAACACTACTCTCCATGTTTCAGGTAAAAAAATCGATGTGAACAAGGTCCATAAATACCTTAGGTCATTAGATAAATAAGAGATAAATCTCTTGAACCATATAACTCACTCCCACTTTTCTCATTCATTACAAGATTATGTCTTACCTTTGATATTTTCCCTACATCACAGGACTTTGTCTTAGATTGTAAGACATAATTTTTTGTACATTATTTTTCTCCTGTCATTACTAAATTAAGCATCAAAGAGACCTTTATTCCATAAGAAACTTATTTTTTCAAGAATATTCAAGTCCAAACCTGAAGCCTAGCTTATAAGTCTTGGCCTAGCTTTACAGATCATGGAAAGACTAATTTATGTGTGAAGTTTTTCCTGACTTCATCACCAACTCTTTTCTAAACTATCTTATTCTCCATCCTATCTTATTTCTTATTTTTATTTCTAAAAAAATAATCATAAAGTGTTAGAATCAACACATCCATTATCTAAACACATCCATTATCTAAAAAAATATCCCATAAAAACTCGAATCAACCTGAAACAAAAAAGCTTTCCAAGCTTAGATTTTTCATAGACAATTTAAGGGTGAAGAAACATATAGGTGAAATTTCCCTTGTAAAATGAAACCTTTTTGACACCAAAATTAACCGTTTTAGTGCATAAAATTGATATAAACAATGATTTTTTTTTCTACCATAAAAAATTAGTGACCTTTTCTATATTCTTTCAAGTCAAAAACTGAAAAATAAAAAATAAAGTTTTAAATCAAATTTTATTTTTTGCCGATATTTAAAAATTGAAAGGACCAATCTTCATAATTAGGTAAAACAAAAAGAATGGAAAAAAACTTATGAGCACAGTGAATCTACCGTGATCATACATATACAATGCGTCGAAGAATAATATTTCCAAAATACATGATATATATATATATATATATATATATATATATATATATATATATATATATATATATATATCTTCTTTTTTGTTGAGGCTAAATAATCGATAAAAAAAGAGAATTACAATTGGACTCATGCACATTAAATGAAATTACAAGCATCCTAGTGTGAAAAAACAACTCATTGAGTATTCTTTTTAAAAGTATGAATTGACCTTTTGGAAGGAGCTGCAAACAGAGATGATTTCACGAGACGATGTTCCTCATTTCCATCCCATGATAGATGAGGCTATTTGTCTCCTTGGCATTGTTTTTTTTATTATAATATAATTGAAATCATTGAAGCATGATTAAGGGATATTTGGCTGTGTTTTTAATTAAAAAAAATATTATTTTACTATAAAAAATATTTTAAAAAATAATCAGCGTCACACTCTTAAATATCCTTTAAAAAAATTATTGCATTGCAAACCTTAATATTCTCTTTTTTATCTTTATTTTTATTCCATATCAGTTTATTCTTGAATGTAAACGCACCGCATGGACATACAAACAAAATTCTTTTCACTTTTGTTGATTTTGACTCTTTTCTTGGTCACCCAGGAGTCCACATGAGCTAGCATTTTGGGCGTTGGATCACATCCTAACTTGCCCTGCCCTGCTTTTTATTGCCACGTGTCAGCCTAAGATAACTTTATTGAGGGAAATTATTTGGGGTTGTTTCAATTACGATTATTTTTTAAAATATTTTTATTTAGAAATATATTAAAATAATATTTTTTATTTTTTAAAAATTATTTTGATATTAACACATTAAAATGATCTAAAAACACCAAAAAATATTAATTTGAAGCAAAGAAAAAAATAAAAAAAATTTTAAATTTTTTTAAAAATGTTTTTTAAATGCATAAACAACAGGACTATCTAATTTGTTAATCCAAACCTAGTAACGCGGTTAGCCATGTTTTTGTTAAAAATTTAAATTTTATTATATATTTTTAATTATTTTTATATATTGATGTTATAAATTAATTTTTTTAAAAAAAATAATTATTTATGCGCTACCAAACATAGGGGCGCTCCGTGGTCCACAACATTTTCTTTTGTTGCCGACATTGACGGTCAGGAAGACGTAGGGCGAACGAAGCATTAGATTAAAATTGAAAAAACCTCAGTAAATATTTTATGGGTGTTGACGACGAGCCTGTCTGACAAATACTTGTATTAAATGAAAATCATTTTCTATATTTATAACAGCAGTAAAGTTTTAATTAATTTATAACAGAACAAACTATGGGTATATTGAGGAATTTAATTGTGATTATTTTTTAAATTATTTTTTATTTAAAAAAATATTAAAATAATATTTTTTTATTTTTTAAAAATTATTTTTAAAATCAACGCATCAAAATGATTTAAAAATAATTAAAAAAAATTAATTTAATTAAAATATAAAAAGAAATAGGACCTAAAAATAGCTCTGGGCAATTGAACATGGTTTGACTTTTGTGAACAGAGAGCACCTAACGTCTGTCATGTCCTCCGATTTGCCATAGTTTTGTACTCATTCGATCGTTTTAAATTGATTCCTGTCTCCGGCAAACTCTGTATAGTTTGTTTCGAGTTGGCTTCCATAATTTATCTATCTTTTCATTTCACGTGAGCTCTTCCTTGAGTGATCATCACTGCAATAGGAAATTGAACAAGTGCACATTTCGATCATATTCAACACTATTATTATACAAAAACCGCCGCATCCACATCCGCCTGGTAGGGTGCATGATGGTGGCGAAGAGTGCTTAGATGTCGGTGGTTGTTTTTTGTGTATTTAAAAAAAAAAATATTGATTTTTTTGTTTTTATATTTTAATTCTAGTTTTTATTTTTTTAATTTAATTTTTTTATTCTTCATTCTTTTTATAAAAGATTTTTATTTTTAATTTAGTTCTTCAATTATAATTTTCATATGTTATTTTTTTAATTTGGCCTTTAGTCTTTTGGTTTCTAATTTTTTTTTATCATTTTGTTAAATATTTATTACTTTTTAATTTTATTATTCAATCAAAGTTTATGATATATTATTTTTTTATTTTTATCTTTGTTTTTTTTATTTTTTTCTCTTGTGTTAAAGTTATTTTTCTTTTCGGTTTATCTCTCTAATCAAAAAAATTTTGTTGGTCTCTAATTTATTTTTTATTTGATTTCACCTTTATTCTTTTAATTACAATTTTTTTTTTAGATTCTTTTATGTAATTTATTTTTTTCTCGATTTCATTCTTTAGTGTTTAATTTGTTGGGGGTTAAGCTTCGTGATTTTTCCATTTATAGTACTTCCAATTTAACGACCGAAGTCACAAGTTTGAAAAGTTAATACGTATCGACGTCTTTTTTTGGCTCATTTTTATTTTTTAATTCATCGTTTGACATTATTTTTTTAAAAAAAAATGGTTTTGTGGTTATCTTCAATTTCTTTTCTATCGGACTATCTCGGTCTCATGACCTGAACCACTATCTCGGTCTCATGACCTGAACCACGAGTCTTGTGTGTTAACCCGGGTTGGCCCGCACCTTATTACTCATGTTATATGTTTATCACGCTAAATCAAGTTATATGACTTTTATTGTTTAATTAAAATAGAACCAACTTATTAAACCTGGTCGGACTTGTAAGCCAAGTCATTTGTTTTTCTTATTTCTTTTAAATGTGTTTGCGGCACCTGTATTATCGATGCCTTTTTCTTATTGTTTTATTCTAATTTTAATTTATATTTTTTTAATATGTCTTTCTTAAAGTCATTTTTAAATTTATGTTTCAATTAATATCCTTCCTCTATGATTGTTTTTATTTTGATTATGTATCCTTTTTTGAATAGAAGTTTTTTAAAATTATTTTGTATGTGTTTAGTTTTTGAAGATATTTTTCTAATTCATATATAATTTTTTAATGTTATATATAGACTAAATTTATTTTTAACAATAAAAAAACATTTATTTGTAGATAATATTTCTAATATATACAGCTTTGTATAATAGTTTTTTTTCCTTTTAATTTAATCAATTGATTTCATGCGTGTGTATATTTCTATTATCGTTTTATTTAATAAAAAATTGATTTTAACAAACAAATTCATTAAACACTTATTATTTATTTACATAGATAATTACGATTTATTTAGATACTTATAATTTTTTATATAAAAAACCATGTTGAAAAAACCTACTAATCTATTTTTTTAATTTAAAAAATAGCTAGTAGTTGTAGTAGGCACTAGCATTGTAATTTTGCATCCACTTTATTCTGCCTTAAAATCTGAATGATCTTGGTTTTTTTTTTTTCTTTTTTTCTTTTTTTTTTGGTAACCCGGGGTGTCCGGGCCAGCTTACGGGCATCACAACTAATCCCCGGGCCTACTGAACATCTTGCAAGCCCAGTAGACAGGTAAGCACCACAGGGGTGACAGGCTGGTACACAGAAAGAATCGAACTCGGGACAGTCGCAAAGCAAACCTTGCAGTTGATCACTGAGCTAGACCTTCAAGAGTGATCTTGGTTTTTCTATGCTTGGGCTATGGGGTCATGGGGTGGTAGTGGGCACATGAGCCACGAATCCAAGTACGCGGTGTAGATATCTTTCACCAATTCTGCACAACCTGTCTATTGTTCTCATTCATGGCGTCTTTAACCACTCACATGTCATGAACCCACACATCCAACCGACGCATATTCTCTCTACCACTACTCTATAATTTGGTTTCCCCTCTTTGCCGTCTTTGTTTTTCGTTTGTTTTCTCAGAAAAATAATAAAAACCCAGCACTCATGACATGTGAAAGCAGTAGCATGTGTCAACATCGTCTAGATAAGAGGTATTGTTGTTGTTCGCAGCAGGAGCGAGAGTATGTTTGTTCTTACACTTTTGAAATTTTTTTGATTTTTTTTAAATTATTTTTTTTATATATTTTTGGATTTTTTGATGTGTTGATATCAAAAATAAATTTTTAAAAATAAAATAAAAAATTATTTAGAAGCATTTCTAAATAAAAAATATTTTAAAAATAATCATTATTACAATTCCAAACTTTACCAGGATAGAAAATTGAAATCAATTGGTAGCTTGCACTACATTGCAAGCCTGAATAATTATTTTTTAATATAGAAAAAAGATGTTCATGTAATGGTAACCCAGGCCAACCCGAATAACTTTAATTAACACTCGACCTGAGATTCAAGATCGAGATACTTCACAAGAAAAAAAAATGAAAAAAATCACTAAACTCAAGTCCTAAAAACATAATATCAAAGGATGAAACTAGAAAAAAAAAATTAATTTTAAAAAAAGTAACATCGAAAAAAAAAAAGTAAACACGAGCTAACTTGACTAACCTGCAACTAATGATATGAGATCAGGATAAAAAAATTAGATTTAAAATTAAAAAGCTCAAGAGTTAATAATTTAATGTCAAATGATGGAATTAAAAAAGAAATTAATTTCATAAAAAAAAACATTGAGAAAAAAACCTAAGTAAATCCGGGTTAACTCAACTAATCCACTATCCATGATATGAGATCGGGATAAACTCATAAAAAATCAAGTGAAACAAATAACAAAGTTCAAGGGCTAATAATAGTGTAATGTTGAATGATCAAATTTTTTTTAAAATATAATTTTTAGTAAAGGACCTAAAAAAGAAAACTTTAATCGGGCTAATATTCTAAGCTAATGACTCCAGTCATGATACCGAAATTACCCTATAGAAAGAAAGACACAAAAAAATCACGAACTAAAATCTCCAATCATAAAAAATTTATAAAACAAAATAAATAGCAATTAAAACAATGAGGGCCAAATTTGATATAAAAACTAAATAAAAGAAAATAATTGGGGACAAAATAAAAATAAATAAATCAAGAAAATGATAAGAAAATACAAATAAAAAGAATGATCAAAATTGTATAAAAGAATTAAATCAAATAAAATGTCAAGGGATAAAATTAAAAAAAATAATAAGAAAATGATAAGAAAATAGCAATAAAAAATATAAGGACTAAAATTGGATTAAAAAAATAAATGAAATAAAATGTTGAGGGAAAAAATAAAAATAAAATCAAGAAAAGAATAAGAAAATAAGAATTAAAAGAACAAGAACCAAAATTGGATAAACAATTAAATAAATAAAATGATAAGGGACAAAATTAAAAAAAATCAATAAAAGGATAAACCACACAAAAAAACAAGTAATCAAAAGAATGAAGACTGAATTGGATGAAAGTAAATAAATGAAATAAAATGTCTAGGGATGAAATTGAAAAAAAAAACTTTAAAATACATTAAAAGCAAAAGAAATAGTAATCAAAAGAATAAAGTCTAAAATTTATAGAAATAGAAACCGGAGGACACAATCACTTTTTGGAAAGGCTAGTGTGAATTTCTAAGCTAGAAGAGAGAAAAGAGAGAGGAAATGAAAAAAAAAGTTGATCTGAGCTAAATCGTACATTCTCCGTTTACACGGCCCTACTAATACCAAATGTTGTTGTTAATGTCTGATTTAGGTAACCGGACGATCCAGTACACGCTGCCCGAAAGGCGCGAGGATATTCACGTGCGTTGCATGCGTGAGCAGCTTTTTTAATAATATTTAATTGTTTTAAATTACCAAACAACCCCTTGGTTAATCAAAAAATAATAATAACAAACCAAAAACACCTCTAAAACCATGTATATAATTTCTTGATTTTAAAGGTAATCCAGTAAGTTCATTGTTAAAAAATTAAAAATACGTAAAAGCCTCCTCGTGCAAACTTAATGGTTTTTCTCTCTTAAGGGTATTATTGTATTTTTATTATACAAATAATAGTAAAAAAATAAAAACAAAAATCCCATGAACCAAATTATACTTTTGTTTTATCTTTAATGGCAACAAAGTTATTTAACTAAAAAAAAAAATGTGTGGATTAGTTTATATTCAATCAATCAATCAATCAATTTTGTAATGCAAAGAAATCTTCTGGAAAAGATAATTCTACAGCTAATTGCAAGCTTTGTAATTTTAATGAAAATGACAAAAACACTAATGACTTTTTTTCAAGCTGTCCAATGCGATTCCAATAAACACGTATTGTCCACGATGACGATAAAAGCAGCAACTTTTCTCGGTCCCTAACATTTTATTCGTCAGAAAATAGAACAAAAAAACAATTGATGATCAGACTTCCAGGTCTGTCGCCGGAGAATTATTAGCTAGGAAAAAAAGTTCCCTGTCGTCTTCGTAAATTAGTCTACCTTCCAAATGATATCAATCCCACACATCTATTTTTATATTTTTTTTATTTACATGTATTTTAATTAATCTTTTAAAGTTAATGATATTATTGAGTACATAATAAAATATCTATTTAAGAATAAAATATAGAATAATATAAAGTTACTACAGAGTTCACTTTTACACGATTCTCTTTTTATCTACGTTGACTTGACTTCCTTGAATAATACATGGAATGACACTCGGAATTTTTATTTTTATTTTTTGCCAGCAAAAGATTCTCTTGGAGCTGACGAGAGCAAGCAAGAGTGGCCCAATTGTCTCCTCATGGGCTGGTAGCCCTGGTGCAGAGCCCATTTGTGAGGCTGCAAAGCCTGGATCAGATTTGCAGCCGGATAATGGGATTTCCTGCTTGGATCTCTTCGATGCTTTACAGGGGTTAATTCCATTTGGACTTTGGAGGGATTATTTTGGTGATTTGTCTTCTTTTCTGTGGAATATCTCTCGAGTAATGGCATGTGCAAGATGTTCTGTGGTCCCATGCATGGTAGGTTGATAATGGTCCAGCATGTTCTTGTGTAACCTTTTATGATTGTCAATGATTTATTTTAAATATTTTATAATTTAAAACAAATCTTGTGATGATCAGAAAATCGGTGATTTAAATTGGCGAACAAAAAGATTCACTCTAGGATGTTATTTTGCAAGTTGGCATTGAAACTGTTGTAATCTTTCTTTTTTGTAGTTTTATAGGTTGATTCGGATTAATTTTACTAATTTATTATTTAATTATTATATTAAATTGATTCAAATCCGATTTAATAATTATGAATAAAATTACAACACATATTCTTAATTATACTAACTTTTCCAGATAAACAAATTCCACTTGTTTTTTTTCTTTTTAAGACGTTTATTTGATTTAACAAAAACTAAAGGAAGAGATGGATTCTTGTCCACCACTTTATAAAAGCACTTTTTACTATAATAGAGCTTTTTAAAAGTTTTTTATTTTTAATTATTTTTTTTAATTTTCTTCTTAAATATTTGGATTTATTGGATATTGAATTTTATAATTTATTTTGATTTACTTCCTATAAGATTATCTCACTCTTATAACACGAACCACAGGTTTGACAAAAACTTGCATTGGCTTATTTTTTTTTATCCTTTTTAATTGGTTTTATTTTTTAATTTCATGCTTCAATATTGAATTTATTAATAAATGAGTTTCATAATCTTTTTTATTTGTTTTTTATAAAATCATCTTAGTCTCATGACTCAAGTAACTAGTTTAGTATATTGACTCGGGGCATTTTTTTAGATTATTATTCTTTAAATTAAGTTTCTTTCTTCAATTTCATACTTCAACATTTGATTGATTGAGATTTGGGTTTTATAATCTATTTCAATTTGCTTTCTATAAGTTTATCACGATTTCTTAACTTAGATCGTGAATTTGACAGGTTAACCCAGGTTGACCTGGGTAATAGATTTGACAACTTAACCTACGTTAAACCGCGTCAATCCAATATGTTTTTGTCTTAGTATTAAAATAAAAAATGTTATTTTGAATATTTTTTTAGTCAAAATATATTTTTACAAGTCATTTTAATTGTTTTTAGACCAGTTAAATTAATCAAGTTATATCATGTCAACCCTTATAAAATTTATACTTTTTATTAGAAAGTATGTTACTAATGTCTAAACATTGTTTTTACATTTAAAAAATCTGATCCACTACGTAACACAATAATCTAGATTTGAAGACTAAAATATCTATAGTAGCTATAATCTTGAATTTTGAAAAGAATTTTGGTATAGATACGAAATTTAGAGGAAAACCACATATTTGGTAAGCATGTTTTATATACATATAAGTTGAGTTGTTAAAATAGATTGTACAAATAGACAACTACCCATGATACATCGTCATAAATAATTTCAAAAACTAAATGGTGTGACAAAAATATTGTACATTAGTCTTGGTTTACCATGGATTATAATAGTGTATTGACAAAATTATCCTTAAAAAACTATATAGAAATTATCTTTTAAGGATATAATAGTCTTTTCACTTAACTCACTTGTCATTATCGATATTTTTTTGGGGCATCTTGGTTTTTCACTTTTTTAGTACAACATAATTATTTGATTGCACTCAAAACCAAAAAACATTAAGCTATGGTCTAGAGTCTCTTTTTATATTTCGGAATCTAAACTTCAATTTAAGTTTTCAATAGCTTGGTTTCAGGGGCTAATTGGTAATTGCAAAGTGGGTTTTCATGATAATGCTTTGGTTCGAGAGGAAATGTTGTATTTTTAATAGAAAAAAAAGCTATTGATGCGTCCATCCAATGCCTTTGAGCAGCGCATGTGACTAACTACAGTGGCAAAAAAATACTTTTGTCATGTCATCTAGTTTGATTCGACCCCCTTTTTCTTTTTATGTAGCGCGTGTACTTATTTGAGGTCCAGTGAGTCATCAACAACTTTTTTTCCCCTTTTCTTTTCTCTTTCTCTCGAAAAAACTGCTCTTGACCCTCAAATTTTCATATTAGCCCTTCAAGTTTATTTGCTTTCGCTTTCGTCCCTCTTTTTCATATTCTTATTTTTTTATTTTAATTAATTCTTAAAATTGGATGTTATTTTCAATCTCACCCTCCTTTAAATTTTGACCATGTCAGATTTAGTCCCCATTCTTTTAATTATTTTTCTTTCAAATTGTTTTTGAATTTTTTTTTTCAATTTCATCATTCTTTATTTTTTACTTCTTTCAAATTTGATTCCAGTTCTTTTCATTGTTATTTTTTTTTTACTTTGGTAAGTTTTTTATTATGGAATTTATTTTTTAATTTAATCATTCAATATTAAATATATTGAGAATTGAACTTCTTAATTGAATTAATGTTTGTGGTTTGATGAGTTGTGAATTAGAAAAATTAACACAGATTTTAAAGTTTCATAAATAGACTGCTTTGTCTAAAAAAAAAACCACCGGCCACCTTCAATTATTGTGGATTAGCACTTTTTTAATTGGTCAAGGTTACTACTGTTTTTTTGCAACTTATTTACAAGGTTAAATTACTTTAATATCCTTAAAGAGAAAACAACACTTATCTTGGATCTAGGGTTTTTCTTAAAAAAAAATAAACATTTCGATTAATCTATTACCCTTAAAAGTATATATTTTAACGTTTGGCTTTGAGGTCTTATTTGTAGTTTCATATTGATTTTTTTGGTCTTGGGACAATTTGGTTGTTTATTTAATATCATAACTATTATAAAAAAAAATTTATTTTTTTCGGTTTTATTTTTTAATGTTGGATTGATTGTGAAATTGACATCATTAATGATTTATTTCTGTCTAGGTTTATCACTGTTTTAAACAAAATAAATTGTTAATTATAAACTCCAATGAACATGCTTAAATTAGAAATAAAAATAATCAATTATAATTCAAACCTCTAAATTGAATAGTAAAACATCTAAACTAGCATACGTTTTCAAAGAACTTAATAAATCAATTCATGACATCAATTTATAAAATTTATAACAATAAAGTCCAAAGAAGTCCACAATTTGAATGGGTCTTCTAATTCAAAGGAATGGAAGATGAATCCCATGCCAATAACTAAATATTTTTCAGTGGTGTGTTTCGTATGTAAACTCTAAGATTCTCTTTAAACACCGAATATCATGAATGTAATATTTATATTCGATTGAACATAAAAAAATAAAAAACTTTCATATTGTTTTTCTTTCGTATAGATGGTTGATGAGAAATTTAATCAAACTTATTATTTAATTTTGTTGACCTTGCCGTTTTACCTTTAAAATATAAATGATTCAATTAAATAATAATATATCTTTTTTAAATAAGTATATCCACAGGCACATGCATATTACATTAATAATACTACCAAGTAAAAATTGAATTTATGGGTTAGTAATGGACATAAATACCAAATATGAGAAATTTTCCGGGAAAAAGAGAGAGAAGAAAACGTCCAAACAGGTTGAACGAATGAATCCACCTAAGACGACCAGTCAGCTTTGACCCAACTGCCAATCAGTAATAAGAAACTATGTAGACAGAATCCAATCAGTTTCAGACACGTAATATCATTCCTTGTACTTAAGACTTCGCGACCTGAGAGAAATCGGAAGCTTTAAACGGTAAAGTCAATTCTGTCAAGCTTAGCGCGTATCTGCCAATCTCATAAAAAAAAAAAAACAAATTGTATTTAAATTTGCAATTTTCTTGTGTTAACTTCAAAACTCGATCTAAACAAGTCGTAAAAGAAACCCCTCCTTCTTCTGTCAATCTATCCCTCCCTATCCTGCGCACACTTGGCCGCCTTCCACGTCTCAGATCCTCCTGCTCTCTCCCACACACTGACTGGTAAGGCATAGTAATTGTCAGCTCTTTGTACGGATCCATCTCTTCTGCCTCTCTCCTTTTCTTTTCATTTCTTTTCGTCGTGCTTAATTGCTGAAGGTTGCAGCATGCGTTTAATTTACAGGTCTTTTTTTTTTGTTTGTAAATTTTAGTAATTTTAATGAGATTTACCGAGTCGTTGTCTTGAATATTCTTCAAATCTTGTCTTAATTATTATTATTGCCTTTTTGTTGGTACTATTTAGTAAATATCAGTATTATGCATTTCTGGAGTGAGAGTCAGTTACCTCTGCTTTATATGTCAGTTTCTATGACGATAATTTTTTCTGGGATTCTTTTATAAGAAAGTTGGAGGAACTGGGAATTGTGGGATTCTACTGATTTCATGGCCTTGCTTTTAAATCCAAATTGATTTCTTTATGGGGGAATACTTGGCCAATTTCTGTGGAGTGTGGAAGACAATCCTTTGCTTGTGTTTATTCGTGCCTTTGGTATCTAAACTGGGTGTTATTTTGAATAAATCCATTTCTGATGGCATGTTGAAAAAACGTGTGGGATTTTCTTGTTTTGGGCATATTATTTTGTGCTGATAACCATGTGCATGTTAACTCTTCTGATCTCTTTAGTGTTTGTTTTTTTATGTTTTTTAATGGCCGTGTTAAATATTTTGCGTTGCAGAGTGGGATTTATAAAGATTTTGAATCATGAGTTGCTTCGGCTGTTGTGAAGAAGATGACATCCATAAAGCTGCTGACTATGGAGGCCAGTATACAGTTAAAAGCTCAGCTGGTAATATCTCTTGGCTAGAAGCGTTGTAGCAAGAGTGATATATTTATGTTTTCCAATAAATGTGTACCTACATTCTTATGGTGCACTCTATCTCTTTTTTTCTAAAATGTTTTAGTGAAAAGTTCACTCCCTTCTAATTTTTCTTTTTTTCTGAATTCAGGTTTAGTTATTCATTCTATTTGCTGATTTCCATTTGACCAAACAGGCAATTTAGGAAATTATCATGCATCAGAAACAGCTCCCAAGGGCGCTCAGGCTTTTAAAATCCAGCCTATTGAAGTCCCTGAAATATCGGGGGATGAACTTAAGGAAGTTACAGATAACTTTGGGACAAGTTCATTGATAGGAGAAGGATCATATGGAAGAGTATATTATGGTGTTCTTAAAAGTGGGCAGGATGCATCAATAAAAAAATTAGATGCCAGCAAACAACCTGATGATGAATTCTTATCCCAGGTTTCTTTGAAATCCTAAATTGTTGTGTATTCCATTTCATTTGTAATTTTGAGTGGCATATCAAATGTTTGGATGGCTTCAACAGGTCTCCATGGTATCAAGGTTGAAGCATGAAAATTTTGTACAGTTGCTTGGGTATTGTGTAGATGGGGGTTCCCGTGTACTCATCTATGAATTTGCTTCTAATGGATCGCTTCATGATATTCTTCATGGTAAGCCTTGTTGTGTCAATTGTCCTGTTATGAAATCTTAATAAATTCATTCCATTTTTCTAGGTACTTCATCTTGTTTCTGATACTGACTAGTTTTATATGCTTGGAGCTAGAGTCTTTTATTCCTTTCAAACGCCATAATTGATCACAGTTCTTATCCTTTTCCGAGTGCTGTCCTATGTAGTCAGAGAAAAGAGCTTCCACCATTAAAATTATATGATGTGGCATCTTTATTTGATTTCGATGAACATTTTATTCATGAGAACTTGTTTTCTCAGCATTCATTTGATTTTACATGCCTAACAAACCTTGTGGTGGTAGGCACATATTACATAGCAAATGTTCCTGGTTTCAAACCCATCAATAAAAACCTTGCTATTCAAAAAAGGATACAGTGGAAATTCATCAGCATTTGCTTGTATGAAATTTTAATAGATGTCAAAACACCAGCACTAAAAGATTTTTAATGAAATTAGGTAACATTGAGAGTTTACAATGTTTCTATAAAATTGCAAATACTCTCGTGTTCTTTGGATCTTACAATGAAATGTTGGTTCTTATTATCTGCATGATTGATGCTTTAGTTGTCAATGTCTTGTTAATTTAGGGAGGAAAGGTGTTAAAGGAGCACAGCCTGGTCCTGTCCTTACATGGCCTCAGCGTGTAAAAATTGCTGTTGGTGCTGCAAAAGGGCTTGAATACTTGCATGAAAAGGCTGATCCTCACATCGTTCATCGTGACATCAAGTCCAGCAATGTTCTTATTTTTGATGATGATGTTGCAAAAATTGCCGACTTCGATTTGTCAAATCAAGCTCCTGATATGGCAGCACGTCTTCATTCCACTCGAGTTTTGGGAACATTTGGTTATCATGCTCCTGAGTAAGCTATTGGTCGATTGTTTATACACTTCTTTCACATCTACATTTCACTGTGTCAAAATCTGTTTTTGGTTTTCTAATATGTGGTTATGAGGAAGCTAAAGGATGGAGCTGCTTATCGGATCCACTATCTGAGATTTTTACTTGATAATTTAGTTTCCCTTTCAAAACTTAAAATCCACCAATGCTTTATTGCTTGCTAGAAAATGTTCAGAGAAGAAAAGGAAACTTGTATGTTTCTGATAATTATTCTTAGTTGAAAGCTTGTAAATTGTAGTTATAATTTGATTTTCTTGTGTTCCTCCCTGCTATCAACTTATGCTTAAGTTTAATTGCTAAGACACCCTCCTGAGTAAGCTATTGGTCGATTGTTTATACACTTCTTTCACATCTACGTTTCACTGTGTCAAAATCTGTTTTTGGTTTTCTAATATGTGGTTATGAGGAAGCTAAAGGACGGAGCTGCTTATTGGATCCACTAACTGAGATTTTTACTTGATAATTTAGTTTCCCTTTCAGAACTTAAAATTCACTAATGCTTTATTGCTTGCTAGAAAATGTTCAGAGAAGAAAAGGAAACTTGTATGTTTCTGGTAATTATTCTTAGTTGAAAGCTTGGAAATTGTAGTTATAATTTGATTTTCTTGTGTCCTCCCTGCTATCAACTTATATTTAAGTTTAATTGCTAAGACACCCTGCTTTCAAAACTTGTTGTGAGAGTGTGTGCCTTGATTGCTGTGCGTTGACCATCTTTGTGATTGGCAGATATGCAATGACTGGACAATTGAATGCAAAGAGTGACGTGTACAGTTTTGGTGTTGTCCTGCTTGAGCTTCTGACTGGGAGGAAACCTGTTGATCACACTTTACCACGTGGACAGCAGAGTCTCGTGACATGGGTACCAATCACTATTTGTTGTCTCGTGCCTAGCACTTGTTCTCTTTTTTCTAAGCTTTCGAAACCTGAGTGTTCCTTTTTCTCTCTGTCCTTGCTGACTATTGAGTGTTTGTCTGTGTCAGGCTACACCAAAACTTAGCGAGGACAAGGTTAAGCAGTGTGTTGATGCAAGATTACAAGGAGAGTACCCACCCAAGGCAGTTGCAAAGGTATTTGCACCACACTTCTAAAATTTCTCGGTAAAAGGAAACTTGTATTATTGAAAAATTGACTGGTCAATTTGTTCGGATGTCTCCAAAACTGCCATGAGTGATCCATTGCATCCAATTTGAATGAGGCTTTGCATTGCTAGATGATTTATGTGGCCTTCATGAGGTGGAAACCTTAACAAACAGCATGTATAAGATTGGATTGCAAATGTCTAAAGCCTCACCGTTGAACTCATCTTGTCTTCATTACAGATGGCTGCCGTTGCTGCCTTGTGTGTGCAATATGAGGCTGATTTCCGGCCAAACATGAGCATTGTGGTCAAAGCCCTCCAGCCCCTGTTAAATGCCCGGCCGGGACCTGCTGGAGAAGCACCAAGCATATAATTCCTTCTCCCGGCTCAGTGTATGTTTGTGCAGTTGAAAGTGGGCATCCCTGAGCAAGAATAATATATCAAGGTTTTGTTACTGACGTATGTAGCAAAACATTTGGACATCGTTCCCTGAGCTCCCATTATTTGATGCGCATTTGATTTTTTTATAATGTGTGAAGCGGTCCATGTTGTCATATGATTTTTTTGTATACCATCTCTCCCAGATGTGAATAAAGATGATATATATTCTGTGAATGAGATTTATTCATTTATTCGGGCCAAGTGGTCTGCGCCTCCATCACGTGGACATCTCCTTTTCTTTCTCACTTTTTTTCCTCCTGAACGATAGAGAAATTGCTTCCCATTTTGTGATGGGTCTGTCCCGGTGGTAGAACCGTAGAAAGGAGGATAGGCCGAAATACAGAGAGTTAATTATTATTGACTAAAAACCTAAAAGGTATGGGGGATTTACTGACATAGTATTGTTGATGGACTGTTAGCAGTGAAATTTTTTTAAAAAAAATATTAGATCTTATTAGATCAAATTTAAAACTAATTTACTGAGGGAGGGTGAGATTGAAAGATGAGGATCAAAGTGAAAAACATGTAAAGAATTTAAAAAATTTGGACAAAATGTTTATTATAGCTATTCCTATACTTTATAAATTATATATATTGAGTCCCTTTACTTTTCAAAATTAAAAGGAAGAATTAATTTTGATTCCAAACTTTATTTTTCTTATTTTTTGGCTCTTTGCATGAGAGAGGTGAGAGAAAGTCGTTGGAATCTAACGCTAGAAAGAGAATTTTTGTTTGAATCGATTTCAACCACCAAATAGAAATTTGGATCAAATTGTTTGTTTTAATGAGGGGAACTTACATTACAGTTTTTTTTTTTTTTTTACTTTAATATCGTCAAGAAAAACATATATGATCTAAGTAAGATTTTTAGTTTAGGGATGATTTCAAGGTTTGAGATGATTTTTGGGTTTTTTAAGGCCAAGAATGGGTTGTCAAGTTGCCTAGATGTTTTGGGTATAAATGGATTGAAAATTAAGTTTTTGGTTTGAAAAACTATCAGCTCTGTTTTTCCAGCCCCCATAGCGGCTAGAAACTGGGCAATACAGATGATATGTCATCTCTGAATCTTTTTTTCTTCAAAAACACTATATATATAAAAAAAGCTAGTCACACGAGCCCTAATGAAATGGGTCAAGTGAATTGGTGTAGCTTGTCAAGCTCCGTAGTGCCTAGCCTTCTCTCTTTTTTTTTTTTTTTGTAAATCATTGTTTTTTTAAAAAAATTAATGCTTTTTATATTTTTTTTCAGAATTTTTTTTATTTATATTTATCTTAATACCCCTTCTCTTTTTTATTTATTTACAAAGCCTCTTTTAAATTATGGTTATTTTTTGGTTATTTTGCTTGCATTTAATTTTTGAAGAGGTTTTTCTGATTTATCTATAATTTTTTTTTATCATTTGTATAGATGAACTTTATTTTTAAAATAACAAATATTTATTTTCAGATGATATTTCTAATTTTGCAGCCTTACATAATATATATTTTTTTATTCACTCAATTTAATGTGTATTATTTTAATAAATAAATTTAGCAAACACAACTGGGTAAATGTCTCGTCCTGCGAGATTAAATATTTTAATATGCACATGTCTTTAGATTTTTTCAATTTTATTTTTAGTTATTGTTTATTTTATTTATTTATTAACACACATACTTCTCGATTTATTTGATTACATATATGCGCAAACTTTTTGATTTTTGCATAGAAAAATGATTAGGTAAAACATTGTAATGCCAACATTATTTTATAATTTGATCCTACTTTTTTTTTAAAAAAAAAAATTACACCCTTCCATGCCTAAATTATAGCAAATTTAAAAAGTTTTGTTAACTATAAAAAGATTACAAAGGGGCAAAGTGTAAACAAGGAAATCATTCATGGAAAATATAAAATGACAAAAAAGTTCTTTTTAATCCTCATACTTTCTTTCTTTGTTTATAGTTCCTATAGTTTTTGGAATTTTTATTTTGATATAAAATTTAATTAAATTATTAATCTATTTTATGAATAAATAGATTTTATTAAAGATTCAAATTTCCTTTTCATCTTATGTGAATTTAGAAATTTAGAAAAGATTTAGAAATTTAATATATAAAAATCTATTAGATTTAAAATTTATTCTTTGGTAAATTATTTGTAAAATGCTTTTCTATTTTTAGAATGCCAAATATGTTTTACATTTTTTATATAAAAATATTTAATTTTCATAAGGTCTTCTTGATTAATTTTTTAAAAGGTCCACAAAGTATGTATGTATATTAGACTTTTTAAGCAAGTATAAATCTTAAAAACCAATTCTAATTGATCAATAAAAATATATTTCAATGCTATTTTTTTTTTTTAGTTTAGCCAATCTATCATGAAAAGCAAAACGGGGTAAAGTAATCTTGGGTTGATTTTTTTTTTTTTTTTAACATTTCAATCCTTAAAATAAGAGAAGAGAGAGAGTTATCGGATTCTAGTTGAAAAGGAAAATTGTCACTTAACACCGATTTTGACTATAAAAAATCGATCTTGGTATTGATGGATTTTATTGGATGAGAGGAGTTCAATAGTGATGAGTTTTTTATATAAAAATCCATGAGTAGGTAGATCTGGGCTTTGAAAGTTTTTTCAATTCGGATTGATTTTTTTGTTTTATAACCTATTTTGGGTTAATTGATGCCACAAATATATTTATTTAGATTTCTAGGGTTTTCTATTAGTTTTTTTGGTAAAAAAACTGCTTGAAAAATTATTTTTTTTGGTAAAAAAAATCAAACCCCAAAGTCGCCTTTGTAGCGGTCAAAACCTAGATAGCTAGATGAGGTGTCTTCTAGGGTTTTTTTTTTTTTTTTTTTTAAAGTAAAGAGTGTATTTATCCCCATTAGGAAAAAATAAAATAAAAAGTCTAGGCAAATAGATCTGTGTTAGAAATCCCACACGGCGAGGCCTTTTTTTACAAGTTTGGGCACGCTTAACCACAAGGTTGGGTTGGCGTACCTAGCTTTTTTAGTTTTTAATCTATTTTTTTTTATTAAATTAGTCTTTTAATATAGTTTGCAAGTATCTTAAGTTTTGTTTTCGTTTTAAAAAATTAATTTCTTATTTCTTATTTGAGGGACATTAAAAAAATATAAGAGAAAATATAAATATCTGAAGTTTTAAAAAAAAATTTAAAACTTTTATTTCATTAGATATTTGAATTGTTTATCAATATTTATTTTTTACTTTCATTAAAAAAAACCTAATTATTGGTGCAAAGATTAATAATTAAAGATATATTCAAATAGTTAAAATATAATTAATTTTAAAAAAATAATGTTACAATATAGTAATAAATATATTCACTATATGAAATGCATGAGCAAAAGAATGATTAAAGCATTATTTAATTAATTTTTAATGATTAATTAAATAGTTTCAAGAATGAAATTACAAAAAGCTTTTTTAGTCTATACTAATTGAAAAAACAAAACTTTGCATAATTACTATTTGAATAATATATTTTAATATTTAATAAATAATTAATTTTATGCCCACTTGGCCTAGCCCTTTGGTTTTTTTCCCCTCAATGTCTGTTTTTAATATTGGAGTTTTAATGATTTTTTATTTATTTTTTTAAATCTATTTAATTTTAAATTGATATTTATATTTTTTATAATATAACAAAAAATAAATAAATACAACTTGAAATCTATAACTCAATCATAATTCATAATTTTTATTAATTAACTCATCAATTTAATATATTATAATTTTAATATTAATTTAAGAAAACCATCTTATAATATTTTTATCTTTAAATTTTTTTTATCCAATTTAAAAACTAAAAACTACTATTTAAAAATTTCGTTATCACTTAACAATCCACAGTTCAGTCCCAACCAGGACTAAGGGCCTCAGGAAATACACCTGTAAAAATGAAGTTTGACATGAAATTATTCGCTACAAAACAAAGTACTGTACAGTGCCTTGTATGCGTAAACCATAGGGACGCGACATCGCCTTGTTCTATGCTATTACTAGCTTTGCACGCTTCAAATTTTTATACTAGTATTGCAAGGGTGCGCCAGGCCAATGCAGCAGTGCAACGTACAGGCGACGCGCGAGGACCTCAGTAGCAAGCTACTGTAATAGGCTTTCCCCATTAAAAAATAAATTTAATATCGTGTGAGTCATTGACCCACGTATCAGATATTAAACTGATAAGAACAGATACTACACTTGATCTTAGCCAAAAGGCCGAGAAAGGTATGCCTTATTCACTTTCACGCTTCTCTTTTTATAGACTACGTGCACACGTGTATTTTCAGTTCTTTTCGATGTGGGATATAAAAACCCTAGAAACGCAGCACTAGCACTAGACAGCAGCAGCCACCTGCCAGCCTCTCATCAAGATGCGAGAGAGAGCTCGCACCGGCTTCTCAGATGAAAAGCAAGGTGGTGTGTACTTTGCCTTAGCTCAGATCCTGTGGCTCAGTGAATTTCAAGCTGCCCCTCCTGCTTAGCTCTTTTCTGTAAGCTGTGGATTTTGTCCTTCGTATCCTTCTTCCATTGACCAAAAGTAAGAGAACCAATACAATATTTACACTCAGAATTAGTGTATTACATTACAGTTGCAAAAGCTACTAAAGGAGAAAGCGCTGAACTTTTCATAAGAAAACAACGCATGATGAAGAATAATGCAACTTCCCATTGTTTCCTGGAATTAAAGATTAATAAGGGTGATGTGATAAGGGTTAATTATTTACAAGAACAGGCCAGCCACCACATGGATTAATCAAGTCTTTGCCTTGTTATAAACTTTTTTTTATATATAACCCGAGGTGTCCGGGCAGCTTACGCGCACCGTGACTAATCTCCGGACTCACTAAACACCCTGCAAGCCTAGTAAACAGGTAAGATACTGCGAGGGTGACAGGCGTGCACACTGAGTATCGAACCCAGGTGCAAAGAAAGGGAACAAATCCCTTTCATCGCTAGGCCACGACCTCAGGTGCTTTTACTTTTCAAGTATTTGATGCGATACTCATCGTTGCCCACCAACCATGCTTGCCAATCCAAAATTTTCTCTATTAGGTGGTTTTAACTGGCTATTTAAAATTCGGATAATTTTCTGAGTGTCTAAAAAAAAATATTATATAGGCATTTCCAACATTTTTTTTGGACACAAAAAGATTTTCAACCATAAATTATGTTCAATTAAATAAATTGATATTTAATTAAGAAATAACTAAGATAAAAATATTTAATCTTGCAACATGAATTATCTACCCCACAACCATTGGTATAAGATTGAAATAACTCCATAAAAAAAGTGGAAAAAAAAACACAAAGATCAATTCTAAAATAAAATATTGAAGGATAAAATTAAAAAAAATCAAAATGAACTTAAAAAATACCTAAGTTAACCCGTGTTATCCTTCGAAACTCATGACCATGGTCATGAAGCCGAGATTGACCGCATAGAAGGCAAACCCTCTAAAAAAGCAAAAATCTAAAAAAAAAAGGGTGATAAAACTGGAAAAAAAAAAACAATAAAAGAAAGATATGGTTCAACTTGAGTTAACCCGCCAACTCTATATTTATAGATATAAAATTAAAATAACCCCATAGAAAAAAAAGTTTTTAAAAAGCATGAATATCAATTAAAAAATTCAAATGTTGAAGAATGAATAAATTAAATTTATAAAAGGACTTGATAAAAATCCAAAACTTCACCCAAATTAACCCTTATAACTTGTAATCATTGTCATGAGTCAAGGATTGATCCTATAAAAAGAAAATAAAAATCTCAATAAAAAATAAGAAGAAAAAGCTAAGGGATGAAATTAGAAGGCAAAAGGAAAAGTTTAGACAAACCGAGCCACAGAATTATCCGTGTGGCAGGGGGGAATATACAAATAATTTTGAATCAAATAAAAAGTATTAGTGTATGAAAAATAATAATAATAATAATAATTAGAGAAGGTGGTGTTTTTCGTTCAACTAAAAAAAATCAAGATTGTCAAATAACTTTTAACATTAAAATCATATTTCTTAAAAAAGAATCATTTTTGTTTTGTTCTGGCGTTGAAATCATATTTCTCCAAAATCAAAACTTTGGATTTATTAACAACATTTTAACCTAGGGCCTGTCGGTAAACAGGTGGTTCATATGTTCTTTGCGGATTTTTTATCCGAAACTTTATTTGCGATGCCCTGATGTCCAGACAGGTCTTTATAGATAAATTGGAAACCAAGTCGCAATCCTCCATCAACACTCCAGTGAGGGTCCTAACAAGGCATCCAAATGACAGGCTTCAGATATCATATCAATACATTCTATTAGCTACACTTGAACTCAAAAGTTCAAGCCATGGAAATTATCTCACAACTGCAGTTTTCTCATTTCCTAGTAACTGCCCACAAAGGCTATAAAATTATAGAGACGGTGAAACCTCAGATGTAATAATAATGATGATGATGATTAATTTATATCTGCAGTCAACATGATGATGAGCATGAACACACCCATGAGCAGCATGCCACATTGATGCGATGCATCATAATCACAACCACATCCTGATGCTGAGGTTAAATAATAACCTCTACATAAATCCAAATGGATTCTGCTGCGGATACCACATCACGGAAGAAAAGGGTTGTGAGAAGGATGCGCCTCTTTCTGCTTTTTGTAAGCCCTGAGAAGCAAAACAATCAAAGATAGATGTGACCACATACTCTAAACAAAAGCTTCTGGCTTAAATTTGACAATCCTTTGGGTTGACACTGCTAATCACCTGGTGGCATTTAACCCCCCCAGTCCAACAGTTCCCAGAATAATAAAAAGGAAAGGGATCTGAATCAGAGCACGATTGCTTCTTCCACCATTCGCTCTTGGCACTCCAGTCCTCACAACTCGAGCATATGTGGCTAAACAAGACAGCTCATGTTTGATCGAGTGATGACAGCCAGAAAAACAAAAGAGAAAACAAAATTGCAAGTAAAAAAGCAATGTTACCTGAAGCTGAATCTTCTCCTTTTGCACCTGCGGTTGCCATACATGAAACTTTTAATAACTCATTCTCATTGGTAGTAAATAGCAGTTCAGCTAAGTAACGGCTTCATAATCTTCTGAACAGGGCGATTAACACATAAATCGTGGTTTGCAAACTCATCCAAATGACATATTCCAATTAGACACTGCAACTGAATGATCTCATGCAAAAAACTCAAGATTGCATTCATTTAATATTTAAAGCAAATGGAATTGCATCTCCAATGTTTGGGTAATTGTTTATCTAAATTTTTAAGGGAACTTGACCTCCAACAATCAATATGAATCCATACTTTTAAAGACAAGAGGCATCCATTCATATAAATAAACTGATAACTTCATAAACATGGATATTAATAAATACTAACTCATCTAAACTTCAGTCCAGAATAGTTTGCTAAACATGTAAGACTATATGAGATGTAAGATTATCTGTTACAAAAGTAGCAAACATATATGCATATCAAATTAGAATGGGCAGAAGGACATCATTAACAAGTAGACCTGTAGTGCCAACACCATCAAAATACCAAATCAAGAACATACTTACAAAACACAGAGTCAAGAAAAAATAAATCAAATGAACCAATTTGATTGAAGAACAAAGACAGAAAATAAAGGTTAGATAGGCTACTTAGTGGGGATCAACTATTATGATTAAGAAATAAAAAAAATAGAAATCAGAATAAGGAAAGACAACCTGGAAATGTGACAGAATCAATTAGGACTGTACGAAGACCTTAACAATCACATACTGCATAACAAAATACAAGATGATAATCGGTCTATGATATTACCGATTCACTTTGCTATCAAAATATTAAACGTGTATCTCACTGCTTACTCCAGGTTTGATGAGCCACATACATATTAACTAATCTGTCAAATCATCATCAAGAAAATCAAGACCATCATCATCAGTGGTAACTCCTCCGGCAGCAGGAATAACATCCAAAGGCTCAATTACCCCTGCCAATGTCACCATATCTGCAGGTCTCTTTTCTTGATGATCATTCTCATCCATTTCGTCTCCATCAAATTGTTCCATCTCATTATAAAGGATCTCCTAAAACAGGACCAGAGGTTTCACCAAGTTCTCAATCACTCCCTGAAGAATTGAGGCAATGTGCAGGATAAAAGAATATTTTGAGAAAAAAGTAGATATAATTGGAGGTACCTCATCTTCTTGCATGGTTTGTTTCTCTGACTCTACAAGCCAGTCATCCAGTATGTTTTCAGTAATTAAGTTGTCAAATGAGACCACATCACCAGGCTTTCTTCCTAGTTGGCGTTCTCTTAGACGCAAATTATAGTGGACAAAGGTTAGCTCGTTCCATCTCTTCCGGAATGCAGTACTATGCCTTTTACTATGAACTTGATCATATATACTCCAAGTGTGTTCACATATGAGAGATGAGCATGTCTGGCTTAGTATACGAATGGCAATTCGTTGAAGCTCTAAGCAACTTATCCCATGTTGTTGCCACCATGCAGCTAATAAGATATCAAGTGTGCACATTTAGATCACCTCTTGATTTTGCATAATAATATAAGCAATCAGACTCCATAATTTGATTTATGCTTAATCAAAGATGCATGACATCTTGGACAAATTACCTGGATCAAGCTCCATTCTAGTACTAATAGCCAAATCAGTTCCAAAATCAGCTTTCGCAGACACAAAATCAGGGATCTGCTGGGGTCGCACATTTAAAGATCAACAAAATTAAGAATACATAACAAAACATCAAATCATGAGCATGAAAATAGTTCTTTTGGCTGCATTTTGTGGCATCATTTAGTGCAGCACAAATTAATGGTAGCCTAACCTTCAGACAACTAACTACACAAAAATATCTCTAATGTTAGTCCTGTCCTTAAAAATGATACAACAGCAACCAAAAAAAACACAACAAAAAGCACATTACCTGCATGGATGCAGAAATTCTTTTGCCATTGTCAACTTCCAGTCGAACAATACATTCATTTAGACCACGAACAACCTCAGGATTCTATGACAAAGATACATTCATTTAGACAACGAATAACCTCAGGATTCTATGACAAAGAAATGACATAAGGACAGAATGGCAGGACATTAAGCTTAAAACCAAAAGAGGTGTAGTTGACATAGCTCATACCAATAGGAAATCAGGTCGATAGCGGTAAGATGGATTTAGAAAGTAAGCAGCCACGTAAAGTGGGTGGTGAAACAGAGAGCTCCATTGGTTTTCTATCACAGTCCAGAAAGGTCCATATTTCCGTGCATCATCCCCATGAATAATTTTAATTGCATGTTTAGCTCTGCACATGTCATTATATATACATGCTATTGATCGGGTTTCATCACCATCTATCTTCTGAAGAACAAGCGCAACCGGTTCTAAGGATTTTTTCACGTGCTGCACCTTCTTCCAGAATGTGGCATTTAAGACAATTTTTTCAACTTCTCTACCATCATCTGCTTTGGGAAATCGGGAAGATATCCATTTGTTTGATTGGAACATTCTCTTAAGACCAACCCTTTGGTCCAACAAACTTTGTAAAGTGAAGAATGTAGTGCCAAACTTAGTAACAGCTGGCCTGAGAAGTTCTTGTCCCTTTGTGAATTCTTTTTTCATATAATTCAACAACCAAGTATTGTTGTAAATAAACCTTGTAACTTTTTTAGCCTTATCTACGCACTCTCCTACCCATTTTATATTCAAAAAGTCCTCTACCATTTGATCAATGCAATGGATAGCACATGGTGTCCAAAATAAATTTCTCCTTTTCTCTTCAAGCATCTTCCCAGCAGTCTTAAAACTGGCAGTGTTTTTAGTGATTACCTGTGTCGGAAACCAGAAGAAAACAGCTTATTAGGCACCCGTTTACGAGTGCATTTGAGTAACGTGAGAAATGTCAGAAATAAATATTTAACTACCTGAACAACATTTTCCTCACCAATCTCTTCCACCACCTTGTCCAACAACTTGAAAAGGCTTGCGGCATCTTCTATCATATCAGTGGCATCAATAGAAGAAACAAAGTATGCACCTCGGGGACAACAGGCCAAAAGGTTAATTGATGTCCTACCCTGGAGATCGTTCCAACTATCAGCAACAATAGAACAGCCAGTAATTGTCCAAGATGCCTTAAACTCTTCAAGATATTCTTTTATTGTAATGATCTCATCCTGAAGAAACCGACCAGATAGTAGTTGGCTTGAAGGTCCCTGCAGACCAGGCCCATATTGGCCAACCAACTCCAGCATTTTGAGGAAATATGGGGAATTTGCTGCATTTGAAGGGATTCCTGCATGATAAAAGAATTTGCAGATGGAAGAGATCACTTCCTTTAGAGCTTTCTTCTCAAAACCCATCCTTGCTTTTGTTTGCCTGTAGTGCGATGATGTTTGGTTTTTAAGAGACTTCAAAAACACTGAATCCAATCTTGATCTTTTCATTGGTGGTTCAGCACCGTTGCTGCTACTACCAGGGGACCTCCCCTTGATATTATTTCTGATGTCATTGTCTGAAATTTTATCATCAATGGCCAGCAAATCCTTACTTGAATATTGCAACAACCCTCCTTCCTGCTCCTCTTCATCCTCGTTATCTGAGTTGGTATAGAAAGTGGATATCTCTTTAGATTCAGGTTTCCGATTCCTTCTTCCAGTACGGTGCCATTTCATGTTCTCCTTGATTCTAAGGTACACCTCCTCAGGTGCCTTGTCACAATAGGCAACTTCCCCAGGGATCCTAGCCAGATGTTGTTTAAAGCGATTGATGCCTCCACTAATAATTTTCTCACAATAATTGCACTTCACTCTTTTCTTCTTTTCATCTTGAGCAATACAATGTTCCCAGCCCGGGTCCACATATCCTAAGGATCGAAGAGAAGCAAACCTTATAACCAAGTTCTTGTCACCCACCACCTTTTTGCCTTTTTGTTTGTAACTACAGGAAGCTTCCTCCATGTCATTATACTCACTAGAGTGGAAAGCTAAAGATGCCTGTTCAAATTCAGCTTGCCTTCGCTTTCGACCTGAACGGCATCCTTCCAGGTTTTTTCTCATATTGAAGCATACTTCCTCAGGAACCTTAACACAATGAGTAACTTCACCAGACATTCTAGCTAAATGTTGTTTCAATCTGAATATTCCACCACTAACTATTTTCCCGCAGTAGTTGCATTTGACCTTCTTTTTTCTTTCATCTTGAGCAATGCCATGTTCCCATCCAGGATCAATATATCCTGAGGATCGAAGTGGGGCCATTTCTTCAAACATTCGTGTATTAGCACAGCAGCAGCAGCAGCAGCAGCTTATATCCTTGGCTGTTACATTCAAAGAAGCATTAAAATAAGCAAACAGCTATAAGAAATGAAAACATGCAGGGATTTAAATTTTAGAGCAACCAAAAGACTACTATCTAAGGGGGTAATAAAAGCACCAGACAAAGGAGCTTTCCTAAATCAAAAACAATATTATTGCAACAAAAGAGATGTACATTATGATAAAATCATCTCTTGAGATTGGTCATGGTTTTGGTGCTTGTAGTTTACTGGCAGATGTCCTTAATATAACAGGACTTTGAGCAAAATTGAAAAGAACGAAGAAAAAAAGATCCAACTAAGATATAAATATATAAAATGATTAAGGTTGAACAAATTATGATCCAAAAGACAAGCAATGATACTGGGTTAACTAAATGGATGATAAATGTGGCGGTGGAGCACAAATTAAGGACTTCAATTTGACATGAATTTCAGTCTAAAAAAAACTAAAACAAAATCCTTGATACCAACAACGAAAATTTCACATGCCCCGCCAGATTTCCATATATTCCAAGTGAAGGACAAAGTCATCCCACTGACAAAGAAAATAGGACACCCACAACAACACAACACCAGCAACATCCACAACAAAATAAAGAAAAAGAAAATAACATGGGCAATCATGAGTTTCATCAATACCATGCAGCAAGAAAATAGGAAACAAATTCAGTAATAGAATCAATTTACCATGTTATCACCCTGGAAATCCTTTCTCAAGCGCAAGGCTCCTGTTGCATGTACCTCTAAACCTAGTCGACTTGTGTTTCTTCCTCAAAGTCAAAACCGTAAAATGGGTCTTCCAAATAAACCTGTGTTAGTTACAAAAGCTACAGTAACAAGTGAGTTGAGAACCCAAAGAGCAAGCAATTAACATGAAAAGGAGGGCACAGCAAAAAAATACACCCACAAAGAAAAAAAAAAAGCAAATAGCAGATTTGCTACAACAAAGTCATCTCAGCAGACAGACAGGAGATGCAACAGCATGAAATTGACACACAATTTTCTAGAAGTTTCTATTCAAAGTCAATCAATATCTCAAATACATGTATGCAAAACCATGAGAATATTAATGCAGAATCGCAGCTTCGTCCACTTCCAATAAGTTTTCTAATCCATTTTTCAGAGCTTGCAAACCACGATTTAAGTTTTTCAATATATCTCGTGATACAAAAAGAAGTGAACAATTACCCGTCTGCAAATAAGTGTAAGCTTCTGAAATCTGCAGCAAACGCAAAAACAGCAGTTAGAACCATGAAAACAATTATAAAAAAAAATATTACCTGGCAAAATACACAACCTAAAGACTCGCAACATTTAGTTTGACATTATTTAAAAAAAGAGGGAAAATTTACAAATCGAATTACTACAGCAAAATGCGCATTGATGCTATAATGACCGTTCATCCGCCTAGGCTCTAATCATAATACAGATGCAAGCAAGCATTTTAGCCACACAAGGTGTGTCAGTTTTACCGAAGTAACCAACCATAAGTTGAGAAGATCACAAAACTCTTGAAACACTGAAAAAGAAAAGGAGATAACAAAAAAAAAGGTTTGTGAATGCTTAATCACCAACTTAAACTTGGACTCGGCACCGGGCTTTTCATGAAGAGGAAAGAGGTCAGGATGAGATTCCCATACTTTCTTTCTGTATGCAGCTTTAACCTAATACATAAGATGGAGACGCAAATAAATAAATAAATAATTCATTTGACAACAAGAAGCAAGGAAACAAAGAGAAGAGCTTAGCTTAGCTTGAGAATCAATGATCGATTACTATAGAAAGTGATGTATTCAAACCCTAGAATTAGAAATTAATTTTATTTATTTACTGGAGCTCATAAAATATAGATTCGAAAGAGAAACGACTAACGGATCACCGCTGTTTTAAGTTCAAGATTGCAGAAGAAATTGAAGAAGGGGAGAGAGAGAGAGAGAGTTGACCTGAGAGAGAGTGGGGCGGGAATTGGGAGGGAAGCCTAGCAAGACCTTGGCCTCATCACCCTGCATTTCTTTCTGTAATAATCTCCTTTTGGGGGGGTTGTTCTTGTTGGTCTTTGCTGCTTCTTTTCCTCTCTTCGAACCGAATAATAAGAAATAGGGAAAAAAATAAAAAAAAACGTATTGAACTACACTACGTTGTTGAGTTTTCTTTGTTTAGTTACTGTCTGTATTGGAATATGGTTTGGAGTTGTTTTAAAATATTTTTTTTATTTTTAAAAATTTATTTTTATATCAGTATTTTAAAATTATTTAAAAATATAAAAAAAAAAAATTAAAAACATCTTTTAACCACAAAATAAACATACTTTTATACTTCAAATATTTTCAAAGTATTTTTACTTTAAAATATATATTGAAATAAATTTTTAAATTTTTAAAATTTAATTTTTACATTAATTTAAAAAAATTAATTTTTTTAAAAATACAAAATCAAACAAAAAAAAATATATAATAACATTACGAGAAGAAGCACCCACTTTTAGAGGTTGATTCGATATGTTCATGAACAAACTGCCCTCCATTCTACTCTTGTTTCTATTGGAAGTTAAATATATGTAATCGTTTGGAATTTTTTTTTTTTTAATCTTCGTGAGTGGATAATGTAAATTAACTGACGGTTGTTTTCATGTTATAATTATTTAAAATTGAATACCTGCCATCTGTTATAATAAGGTTTTTTTTTGTTAGCTTAATTAAATTACTATTACAAGATTTCTTTTCATAGATTAATTAATTATATATATATATGAACTTATATATTGCAGTTCGTGTTAGGCTGAATTTTGACGCATTTAAGTTTTTATTAATTTTAATAAAGCTAAAAATTTTATTTGTGTTCATAATGATAGGTGAGCGTGATATATTTTAAATAAGATGCAGTTTAAACTCGACTTGAGTTTGACTTGGTTATTTGATAAATAACCCGAGCATTCTAAGTTTAGTTATTTTATTAAATTTAATTTAAATTATTAAAATTAGAAAATAAATAAAATATATTGAATGTGACTGTGACTTCTTTTTTTTGTTGGATTATTACTTATGAGAATAAAAGCCAAAGTCCAATCAAACAGTAAAAAAAACGAATTACTCAATTTTTAATATGGATTTATATAGTAAAATTACTATTTTTTTTTCTTATAGATCAAACTTATTTGGCTTGGTATAAGGGGTAGAAAGGTTTTTTTTATGGGATCCATTAGTTATTACAAGAATAGACAAGGTTAAATAATCTTTTTATATTTTTATTGCAATGTAATTACCATTAAAAGCACTAAATATTAAAATTAGATAAGGGTTTTTTTTTTTATCTTTGACTTAATTTTAAAAAAGTTAAGTCACTTCATTGCTCTTAGAATTATTTTTTTAAAAAAATGCATTTGATTTAGGGTTTCTTTAAACTTTTACATTTGATTATTTAATAGTTATTGAGTGTCATTAAATACGGTAGGATAATTTAATAAATAAATTATTAAAAAAAAAACAAAGGTAGATACACGTGAGTGGTACTTGTTGGACTTGGACAGCGCGTGTAGCTTAATGCAATGGGCAGAAACTTGCTTCCAAGGAAGCCAATGAAGTGTCTCGGCATCCCCTCCATGTACAAGCAGCGTGTGTGGCATAATTGTTACCGATTTGGCACGTTTGACCTTTTTTTATTTTTCCTTTTCTTTCTCTCCTACTTGATTTTCTTGTTGGCCTTCCAAAAATCAAGTCAGCCTCTAAGGTTTATTATCCTTAACATTTGGTCCATATTTTCTAAATTATAATTTTTTTATTTAGAATAATTTATGAAATTAAAGATTTGTTTAATTTCATCCCCTATAAATTTTTTTTATCTATCATACTTGGTTCTCATTTTTTTTTATTACAATTTGTTTTATTTGAGTGGTTTTTGAAATTATATTTTTTTACAATTTCATCTTTCTTGAGTTTTTTTCCTATCAAATCTAATCCTTTTTTTTTGCTATTTTTACCTTGAATTTTTTTTTAATTGATTTTTTTATTGTTTCATCCTACATCATTTAATTGGCTAGGTTTTTAGCTTTTTAGTTTAGCCCAGATCTAGAATATAATAGATTGTGGCTTTAAGAGATTAACTCGGGTTTATGAAGTTCACTCGAGCTTCTGTGGTTTTTTTCTCTTTTTTTAAGTTTTTTTTTCATCCTCTAGTATTTTGTTATCTTGTTATTCACTTTCTATGGCATTGTTTAGTTGTTTTCAAAATAAAACTAATTGCCTAGGTTTTTTTTGTCTTTGTTAAATTTAGCTTTTTAAAAAAAAAAATTGTTTTTTTATTAAATTAAATTAGTTGATTTAATCCTCCCTAACATTTAATTGGTCGGCTATTTGGCTTATTGGTTAAGCTTGGGATCTAGAATTTAACGTAGTGTTGACTTGAGAAATCAACCCGAGTTTATAAGATTCACTCGGATTTACTTGATTTTTTTATCTTCGCTCTTTTTTTTTTGTTTTATCCTACAATATTTTGTTGTTTTTTCTCTCGCTTTCTACAATATTTTTCAATCGTTTTAAAAATAAATGGCCTACCTTGATTTTTTTTTTTTGTCTTTGTTAAGTTTATCTTTTTAAAAAAAGAAAATTTGTTTTTAAATTAAATTAAATTAATTGATTTCATTCTCCAACATTTCATTAGTCTAGGTTGAGTCTGGATCGAGAATTTAACGGATTGCAGGTTTGAGAGTTTAACATGGGCTTACAAGGTTCATTCAAGCTTGTTTGGTTTTTTTTAAGCTTATTTTTTTTCTGATTCCATCGTCCAACATTCTTTTTATTCAATTTATGTGGGATTTTTTTGTCTTTGTTAAATTTAGCTTTTTTAAAAGGAATTTTGTTTTTTTAATCAAATTAAATTTATTGATTCCATCCTCAAGCATTTAATTGGGTGGGTGTTGAGCTTCTTGGTTGAACCTAGGTCTATAATTTGACGGGTTACGAGTTTGAGAGATTAACTCAGGTTTACAAGCTTAACTCGGGCTTGTTTGGCTTTTTTCTCCTCCTTTTAAGCTCCTTTTTTTTTGTTTCATACACCAACATGTTTTTTTTTTTTTGCTTTATAGGAGATTTTTTTGTTGTTTTGAAAGTAACAAGGGTTAACTCGAATTTTTTTTAGCCTTTATTGAATCTAGCTTTTTTAAAATGAATATTATTTTTAAATTAAATTAAATTAATTATATGAGTGTAAGCATGAGATTCTCGTTTAATGGTGTTTTGTTTTGCTTGTTTTCCGGGTCATTGCTCTGAATGCACAGACAGCCTTTTTCAAGTTCCAACTACCAAATTCTTAGATTTTTCTTACTCCTTTTAAAATGTTGATTGCACATTAACATCCTTTTTTACGTTGGTAAAAAGTTAACATGGCCCATAACATAGCATAACATATGTCATCTATCTAGTTATAAATAAACTAAAAGAGAATGGTAATTTATTATTATTTTTTTCTACTATTGTTAGTAATTAATAAAAAAAAATATATAGGGGGGTGAGTTTTTCACTGTAGTACTAGAAATAGATTATTGTGGATCACTACAGCGAAGTTATTGTTTTGCTCTTCAGTTGAAAAAAATGGAAGCCTTAGTGTTGGGGGCAATTTAATATTTTTCAATGGCACATTAGTCATTAAAAGATTGTTAGAGGGTAATTGTATTTTTAATTTTTTTACATGCTTGTTTCAACTGAATTTGTTTATTAAAATCAATAAAAGATATTATATGTGAATAAAATAAAAGGAAATATGATGCAAGACCATACATATTAGAAATATTATTTCAAAATAACAATTTTTTTATAAAATAAAGCTTATCTGTGTAAAATAATAAAAAAAACTCTTTTAAAATTGAATTAAAAAACATTTTTTTTAAAAAAAAACCTTTATCCAAAAAAAGCTTGCAAAACTCATGGCTTAGGTTATAAGACCGAGATAAACCGATAAAAAATAAATTAAAGATCACCACAAAACTATTTTTTAAAAAATAATAATAATGTGAAATGATAAAACTGTAAAGGAAAATGAGGGGAAAAAAGGATCCTTAACCATATTACTTGTATACCAAGACGCATGAGATTTTCACTGTACATTTGTCACAATGCAAAATTTTATTTTTTTTCCAGTTTGGTCCTCAAACTTTGTTTTTAGACAATCAAGTCCTATTTAAGGAGCAATTGATTACAAATTCTTATGAAAGGGTGGGATTAGAAGAGGGGGGATCAAAATGAAAAATGTGGCAAACATAAGTGACATACCATAAGTTTTGAAAACATTCACTTTGGTCCTCCATCTTAAACAATCACGCAAATTTTTTAATTGTGGTCCCTCGAAATTGTTCCAATTCCATTTTGGTATAAATGTTTATTTTTGTTATTTTTTTATTCTTGATTGAGAGAGGGGTTGCTAGATTTCGGCGATAGAAAGAGAAACTTGTCGTTGGCACCGATTTAGATCACCAAAATAAGGGATTTTTGTGTCAAATTATTCCATTTGATGCAGGGAGTTCATAGTGTTTTTGTACCTTAAAAGTTCATGAAAAAACAGATCTGAGTTCGGATTGATTTTTAGTTTCTAGTTGAGTCCGGTTTTTGGAGGTGTTTTTTTGAGGGCATGACTGGGTTTGTCATGGCTTATAGGGTGTTTTATAGGTGTTTTAGGTCAAAAATAGGTTGCAAAACAAGTTTTTGAGTCAAAAGAGCATAAGCCCTAATTTTTCAACAACCACAGTGACCGAAATATGGGCAAAACAAGCGACACGTTGTTTGTTGTTGGCTTGGGTCTGACACGGCTACCCCAAGGCGCTTGGGTTCGACATAGTTGTCATACCCAAAGCGCTTAGGGTTGGCATGGTTATCATGAAAATATAACTTTAAAGAATGCAATTGAAAAGAAATAAAGTGACATGACCAGTTAAAAAAATAAAAATAAAAAAATAGACAAAACCTTCTTTCTTTTATTTTGTTCAGATGGCATCTTTTAAATAATATTGATTTTTTGTCATGTGTTTAATATTTGGAGAGGTTATTCTGGTTCATCTATAATTTTTTTTATCTTTTATATAGATAAACTATATTTTTGAAAATAAAAAAATATTTATTCTTGGATGATGTTTTTAATATGTCCTTACATGTTATTCCTTTATTCCTTTTCTTTTATTTAATCAATTTAATATCCTATTTTCAACATTAAATATATTGACATACATCTGTCTCTCGGTTTTTCAAGTTTTGTTTTTAGGTGTCATTAATGATTATTTATTTATTTATTAGCGCACATAATTCTTAGTTCATTTGATTATATGTGTGTACAAACTTTTTGATTTGTTACATTTTTTGAACTACAAAAATGCTTTGAAAAAACCTGCATATATATTTTTTTATGAAAAATAAAAATATTTGACCCGCAGTGGAGTGCGGGTCACGTAGCTAATTAACTATTAAAACTCGTGACTCGTGTTATTAGATCGGAAACATGACAAATGAAAAAACCGCAAAGCCTAATTCCGAACAAATCAAACGCCAAAGGAAAAAACCAAGAAAAAAAATCACATAAAAAATTATAATTAAAAGAATGAGGGTAAAAATTGAAATAAAAATAAATTAGAGGGCATAAAAAAATTAATTTGGAGGGTTAAATTGAAAAGAAAAAAACTTTAACAAAAAGAAAAAGAAATCAAAAGTATGAGGGCTAAATTGGAAAAAATAAAAGAACATAAACTTTGATTGAAGGATGAAATTAAAAACCAATAAAAATTTAAAAAAAAACCAAGGAAAAAAAATCAGAAATAAAAAAAAAGGAGCGAATTGAAAAAAAATATATATGAAAAATGATAATTTAAGGACTAAATTGAAAACATAATTTTTTTAAAAGGGTTAAGGAGCAAAGTAAGCAATAAAAAACACAAGGACTGAACTTGAAAAAAAAAGAGAGAATGGACGTGCACTTTTTTCTGGAAGAGAGAGAAAAAAAGATAGGAAAAAAACAACTACCGACGACAAACCATTCATCATCGCTTGTCACTCTCCACACCAGGAGGAAGAGGACGCAATGACACTTTCATGGACAAGGCGGAAAGCCAGGTTTGACCATTAGATGACATCACATATGGCAACAACTTTTCAATAAAAAAACTAAAAAGTCAACATAAAAATACCAAAACACCCATCATAACATTGAAAATTAAAAATGAACCCGTGTGAAAGGAAAACAATCACCCCCACCCCTAAATGCAAACCTTATGTTTTGTCATTTCCAAGGGTAAAGAATAATTTTACTATAGCCTAAGAAGGGAAAAAACAAGAAAACCTTTGATCAACAATTCTAGTTTTTTTTACTTTGAGAGCAAATAAATATTTTTATTGTTTTAAAGTTTGTGAAAAGATGAAAAAAATATTGGTCAACTTCTAAAATTTACTGACTTAGGGCGGTAGAAACATAATTTTATTGTGCAAAAAATTTGGAAAAGACTTAGATACTCCAGAACAATCTTTTAATGACCGACGAGTCACTAAAAAGACCAAATTACCCTCATAATCAAGGCCACAATTTTTCCACTCAAAGACAAAATAGTAATTTCACTGTAGTAATCTAAAGTAAACCGTATCTAGTACTATAGTAAAAAGCCCACACGCTATATATTTTGTTCAATATAAGAATATTTTTGTCATTAAATGAAATATAACGGTAATTATGTAAATAATAATATGTTTTTTGTTGATTTTTTTTAGCTAGGGTATTAAGTGTTAGCACACTTATAAAATTTAAGATGTAAATTATAAGTTTTCAAAACTCGATAAGCAAGTGCAATTTCAATAAAATTATAGGATCCTATGAGTAATTTTTCCTTTAATATTTTGTTTTTAATTTTATTTTTTAGCACCAAATTAATTAAGATTTGTTTAGGTTATCATAGTTTTATGATTTAGATTGTATATTTAATAGTTTAATCTAGATCGATCCAATATATTGTTGTCGTAATATAAAAAACCATCATATAATATGTTACCATATTAACATTTTCTTTAAAAATATCTTCAAATTATATTATATTTTAAGTTAATGATTAATTTTTTAATTAAAAAATATATTAGTAATATTTAAATATTTTTTTAATATTAAAAAAATTAATCCGAATCATAATTATTAAAAACATGTTTGTTTTTATATTTAAAAAATATTTTTTAAAAAATTTAAATTTAAATTTTATTTTAAATTAATATTATTTTATGTTTCCAAATTGTGTTAAAGTATTGATATTAAAAATAAGTTTTAAAAAATTAAAAAAATATTATTTTTATATATTTTTATATATAAAAAAAAAAACCAAGATGTTGAACAGGTTGGTTGTGGTCTTGCTCACAAAAGGAATGGAGGGTGCAATTCTCCCGAAGGAAACGGTGAAAAATAAAAGCCGTGAAAAGTAAAAATCAAGGGTAGTGTGGTGTTTCTGCACAGCAGCGAGCGGCGAGGGTGCAGTGGATCATCGTTCCCTTTCCTTTGCGACTTATGAAGAAGGCATAGGAGGCGAGACAGACTGCATCACTCACTCACCCCATATCACCTCCTCTTGCCATAGAAAGAAAGACCCATCAATCACAACTAGTACAAAATGAGAAGAATACACGGAGGAGGAGGAGGTTTAAGTGGTGTTCGAATCTGCAGCAGCTCATTCAATCTGGGCGGCGGAACCGACCATCCTTTCTTCTCCAATCTGAAGTTGCCCAACCTTCTCTCCCCTTTTCTCGCCCTTACTCTACTGGTCCGTCTTTTCTCTTCTCTTCTCTCTCTCTCTTTTTTTATTTCATTTTTTACGATTGTTTTTTTTTTGGTTCAATGGCAGCAAAAATCGCACCAAAGTTATCTTCGAACCTAATTAGAATAATGGAACAAAGACTAACATGCCATACTCTAATAATATTGTCTTGTGTTTCAAGGAACACCATTTTAATTGTCGCCGAGGGTGGCGGTTGAAGTTTCAGCCATTAGAGTGCCAAGTTCCAAAATGGCATGCTTTTGCAATGTTTCTCAATTAAGTAAACTCTTTAAGCAAACTACTCAATAAAAGATGCCAGTCATTGCATATGCCTTTATATCTCGACTAAACTTCAGGGGAAGGAAAAAAACAAAGGGTATGCTAATTAGTAGCAATTAATTTAACAACAGCAAATACTTGCTTCGAACGTGATTTACTGGTTACTTTGAGGGAAGGGGCAGTCTATGGGGTTTGCTTTTTTCACTTTCTAGGAGATTGATGGTCTGAGATCGATGATGGCTGAATGCCCAGAAGATAAAGACATGCTTGATATGGCAAACGAGGAATTGATTCGAGCCATGGAAGAAGAGAAAAGACAGCAGAATTTGTTGCTGAAGTCATTACTTCCCAAGGATGATGCTGATGAGAGGGACTACATTTTGGAGGTGGGAGCAGGTAATAATACGTCTATACATAGCATCAGAAATGAAATTTCATTTTGCACCTATGGTTTTGTTTTCAGAACGCAGAACCATGAAGCTTTTTTAATGGATTCCGCCCTCTATAATGTTTATATTCTCTTGAATTTGACCAAAAAAAGTTTTGATTAGGAACTGGAGGGGAAGAGGCTTCTTTATTTGCGATGGATATATTCAAGATGTAATTTGTTGAAACATGTTATTGTTACACTATTTACAATTCTGCCCCCAAGTCTGCTTTTGAGAATACAGACCTTTTTAAACTACAACAGGCGTGAGAGATTCTCGCAGAAGAATGGTTGGAAATTTGAAGCGGTTGATATAATGTAGTCTGATTTGAAAGGATACAAGGCATGCTTCCATCTTTTGTTGAATGATTTTAATTAATCTTCCGTCTGCTCCATCTTAAACCAGTGTTCTCTAATTCTTTGTCTATGGAGGAGTTTGGTCTCAGCTTTGCGTTCTAAGTCCAGACATTGTATGGGGAGTTCATCTTGTGATTGTGTGACAGATACCTAAGTTCCAGTTCTCTTTGACAGGAAGCTAGTGCGGCAATCTCAGGAGCTGATGTTTTTGGGAAACTCAAATTTGAGAGTGGAATTCACAGAGTTCAGGTCTCATCACTATCATGTCCAATAAAAACCATGCACGACTTTTAACAGAAATGACTGACGATTTGCTTTTGGCAGCGTGTTCCAGTGACAGAGAAGTCGGGGTGTGTTCACATGAGTGCTGTGTCTTTTGCTATCCTTCCTCAAGCTGATGAGATGCTAAACTCTGTAAATGATATCCAGAAATATGTTATCGGGAAGATTCTGAAAATTCATCACTTGAGGGTTTTGTGTTAGTCTCTAAGCTTTTATAATGAAGAGCATGGTGCATCATAAGGCTGTCCTCTATAACTGGCAATTATGCTCTTTGGTCATTATAGTATTTGGAAGTATCAATACATCTCATTTCTGTTCTCGGATGACCCCTTTTGATGTTTCAGTTCCAATATGATTGGATTTTGGAACTTGTTTTGATTGGATTTTGGGACTTGTTTTGATTAGCTGTATTTGGGGCTTCTGCTGCTAGACGTTCAATTAAGGAATGAAGAATTGAGAATTGGCGCTTACAGGTCTGGTGGTTCTGGTGGCCAGCATGCAAATACCACCAACAGTGCTGTTAGAATAACTCATCTTCTGACCAGGAAAACTGTTTCCGTACAAGATGAACGATCCCAGCATCTGGTACGGGATTCTCGTCAATTACACTTTTGGCTTCTGAGTGTTTGGGATCTTTGGTCGCTACTGGCCTCTCTTTTCATTTATTTGAGATAATCTTTTCTTACGATTGCAGGCATATTTCCGTAGTTTAAAAGTAGATTCTTATTGAAACTAATGGTAATTGATTAAATAGCAGAGTAGAAGATCTCGTGATTGAACCGCAAATAACATTCGAATGGATTAAAAACATGAATAGCCATGTAGCATTTTCAAACACACTCTAATGTCAATTTCTGCCTTTGAAATTTTGTTATCCAGGTCCCATTGGAGGGATGAATTCTGGGTTGTATGTATTTCAAATCACACACTAAATTGCTAATAGTAGCAGTGCCTTTAATTATGATTTGTTATTTCTGCTTCTTTTCCATGTTATGTAGTCGAGCCACGAGCATATGAATTCCATCTCCTCAATGGTTTGCTTATGCAATTTTTCTCTTTATGATTCTTGGTAGAATAAATCAAAAGCCCTTAAGGTGCTATGTGCAAAGCTGTATGAAATGGAACGGTCAAGTATTCAAATGAGTCGATCAAGTCTTCGTTCAGAGCGAGCGAGCATTATTTGTCTGTCCTTTTTCCCAAAATGATTTGGAGCTCTTATGTGTTCTTGAACAGATTGGCAGCAGAGACAGATATGAAGGCATCTGAACATATTTTTCAGACCTGACCCGGTCTAAGGCTCAGGTTCCGGATTTTAACCAGGTCACCGGGTTTTGACCGGATCGGTCAGGTTATTTTTTTTTTAAATCAAACGACGTCGTTTTAGTAAAAAAAAAAAGTCAACGGGTTGCAATTGAGTTTTTAACCGGATCTTGCCGGGTCAACCGGGTTATATTAGATTTTTTTTTATCTTATTTTTTTTAATCCGGTTCGATTTCAGTTAAAGATCAGCTGTGTCCTAAATCAATCTGCCAACCGGACAGGTTTCAAAACTATGCAAGTGTTGCAAATACTTTCCCCATGGGGGTGTCACTGATCATCGTTTAGGCATAACTCATCATGCAATTAATGATGTTGATGCAGGGCGAGAGTCTGGATGTCTTCATTGATGCTTTTCTTCTACAGCAGGAAATGGATCTTTTCATAGGCCGTTATATGTAGCTAGAAACTCGTAATATCTTTCAGAGTAGACATCGCCCCATTGCACAACTACGTCATGTATCATGATTTATTTTTTTAATAAAAAAAACAGGTCATTACAGTTTCTGTCTGAATTACGGACAGTAAATCCTGCCGCCATTCTTGTCGACTTTGTCCTACCTAGTCCATGACTAATTTCTGCATCATTATCTCCTTCTAGGTTTTTCGATTTCTGAAGAGTTCATGTGGGGTTTCATTGTCAGCATTGAAATGGATGAAAGATTGTCTGTAACGTGATGGGAGCGCAGTTGTTGACAGAAATTAAATTTTTTCTTCCTTGCAACCCTTGAAATCAACGAGTCCAATCAATGCCGCTAATCATGTGAGCAGAATTCATGATCTCCAGGCGATAATCTTTACCCCACCAGCCTACTTGTTTTAAGGAGAGAGACAACGCTAATGGTCTTATCCTCTCCTCTCATCCAGGAGAAGGAATGTAAGAAGAGCGCAACCCCACAAGCAAGTGGATGATAAAATCGATGAATCTTAACCACCCATCGACTCCAAGACATTAGCGGATTAAAAATCATGATTAGTTATGGTTTTGCCTCGAAGGAAGAAAACCAAAGGCTAAGACCTTTGAGAGAGCTAAACCCATGGGAATGAAATTGCCAAACAAGTGGGGGCACGGGGGACACATTTTCTCGAACCTTTTTTGGTCGATTTCAACACTTCTCGCAAAGTTAGCCAATCCAGACCTAGATAAGTAGGAAAATCAATAAAGGGATTCTTAGTCATAGTTGTGATATTTCAATTGTCTTATCCATATAATTCTTTTGATTAAGAAACACAACTATGTGCCTCCTACAGGAAAGATGATAGGATATTATATCACTAGATATATGACCGTGCTAGATAATTTTTTTTTAAAAAAATAATGTTAAACTAACATGAGAGTGTTTAAAAAAAAACAAAAAAAAACAATATTAAATGATAAAAATAAAAAAATAAGCAAAAAAAAGAAGGATCTCGACCCTTGTTAACCTATTAAACTCGTGCTCGAGTAATTTGACCAAAAACAACTAAATTGAAAAAACTTTGAAGTTCAATCCTCAACAAACCATATATTGAAGAATGAAGTTGAAAAATACAAAACCTAACATACAAAAGGATAAAAAATAGCAAATAGCAATTTAAGCAAAAAAAAAACCCGAGCCTGCTCAAGTCAAACTGCCAAAACCACAAGTCATGTTATAAGATCAGGATAACTCGGCAGAAAGAAAAATCAAGAAAATCATGAAATCCAATTTAGAAAAAAAAACCAATGTCAAAATATGAGATGAGAAAAAAAAAGTCCAAAAAAAAAACTCGATCCCAACACTTGTTAGCTTATGAAACCTGTGCAAAAGCCATTTGATTAGAAGCACCAAATAAAGAAAAATTATGAAGGCCAATTCTTAAAAAATCAAATATTAAAGAATGAAATAAAAAAAATCAATAATACAACAAGATTCCAAAGAAAAAAATAACTAAAAGGAAAAAAAGGGGGGGTCTTCCTAGATTAACCCACTAAATCCATATGTCATGTGATGAGATCAGGACAATCTTATAAAAAGGTAAACAAAGAAAACTATAAAGACTATTTTTTTCTAAAAAAATCTAAGGCTGGGCATTTTCGGTTCGGTCCGGTTTTGGACCAAAATAGACAACCAAACTGAATTTTTTTAAGTTTTTGAACCGAACCGAAAACCAGTTCAAACCGATTAATTTTGGTTTGGTTTGGTTTTTTTCCCTTCCAAACCAGTTCAAACCAAATTTGATGCTCGAGCTAATTTCAGATTCAATCCACTCCTTCTCCGGGCAATGTCACAAGGCCCACTAGTTGCAAACAAATAGAAAGCAATTCCCAACATCATGCATGCACCCAAATCTCATCCTATTAAGGTCACTAAAGATCTGATCAAGTGCATGATTACTGGATTCAACCAGAAGCATTTTCAAAAGCAATTACCAAAGATCATCGCAGGGAAAGAATTAAACAAAAGCGTAAGTAGGTCTTGGCCAACAGATGAACCTACTAAAATTGTCAAGCACCACAAAGCCACAATATTTGGGCCAATAACATGCAGATCTGAGAGATGAGAGACAGAGATAAAGAGTATGGAAGAGATAAGACAGATTTGAGAGATGAGAGACAGAGAATAGGGAGAGAGGGCGGCTGATAATGCATTTAGGTTTAGGTATACTAAAACCCTTTCAAACTTAGGAGCCGAAGAAGCATGGAGCAGGAGCTTAATAACTAACAAGTAAGAATCGTGGAGCTGAGCATGAAGAAATATCAGAGAGGAGAGATGCAGGGAGAGATGCAGAGAGCAAATGGAGGGGCGGCGGCGGCTGAATGTTACTTTAGGTTTAGGGTTAGAAAACATTCTATTTATACTTGTTTTTTTTTTGTTTTAAGTGCTGACCTGGTTGAATTGGTTCGGTTGGTTCAATCGGTTTCAGACTTTGAAAACCAAAACCAAACTGAACTGGAATTTTTTTGTGATTTTTTAATAGGTTAATTCGATTTTTTTCGGTTAGTTTTTCCTGGTTTTTTCGGTTTAATCGGTTTATCAGTTTTTTTACTCACCCCTAAAAAAATCAATGTTCAATAATGAGATCGAAAAATAAAATAAGTCCATAAAAAAAGACAAGAACCTATGTTAGCTCATAAAACTTGTGATATGAGCCATTTAATTATAAGCATCAAACCTAGAAAACCAAGAATCCCAAACCTTAAAAAACCAAATCTCAAAGGATAAAATTGAAAAAAAAACATTCAATCACAAAAAAATCAAAATATAAAATAGCATTCACAAGAATGAGGATCAAATTTGAAAAAAATTAAAAATAAATGAGAGGGTGGATAATTTGGAATTGTAGGGCTAAATTGAAAAAAAAAATTAATTTTACAAAAGAATTAAAAAAGAAACCACCCAAAAAATAAGGACCAAATTTAAAAAAAAAACAACAAACTAAATATTTTGATTAAAGGATGGAATTGGAAACAATTGAAAGTTTATAAAAGAGATAAGAAAAAAATTTAAAAAAAAAACAGGACCAAATCTGAAAAAATTAAAAATGAAAAATCTAGAAAGATAAAATTAAAAAATAAAACAAAAAACTTATAAAAGTGCTAAGGAAAAAAATAAAAAATCAAAAGAATGAGGATTGATATTAAATATCCCCAACTAAGAGGACTATCCTATAATTTTAATTGCCAAATGTGAATTTCAAGGAAGGAGAGGGGGAAAAAAAATCTTTGACAACAATCCATCGAGAAAAACTAAACACAAGTCACTATTAGAGAAAGAGGATGTTGCAAGGAATCTAATGACATGAAGAAAGATAATTTTTCACCACCGTAGGAAGCCGTCCACACCATCTAAGCATGACAGGACCCTTCCGCGTCACTAGCATGTGCCAAATAGATTTTAAAATTTAATAATTATTAATTAATGCAAAATACCAATTTACCTCTTTACTAATTTGCTTATAATGCAAAAACCAACATGAAAATCCAAAAATGTCCCCAAAACAATCCTATTTTTTAAATTCCAAGGATAAGTTAGTAATTGAACTGTACAAAAAAAATTAAAATCTCAAAAAAACCCCTAACAACCAATTATCTTATTTTTATCTTTAAGGGCGATGAAGGTATTTTACTATTCTAAAAAACATGAGAAGACCTTTGTACCTCCAATTACAATATTAATGACAAATGGATCATATGAGAAAGTCCATTTTACCCCTAAGCTTAGCCTTTTAGGTTGATTTGATGAAGGGTAAAATTGTCAAATCATTGTTACAATCAATAGTGTTTTGTGTCTATAGCTACAATATTTCTTCCATACCCTATATGTTTTTGTCAAATACTATAAACTAAAAGAGATGGTGATTTTACTGTTCAACATCTTACAAATCATTATTCATTTCAATAGTGTGTTTTTTGTTTTGGGTTTTTTTTAATCTATATTTCTTTCTCTAATTTTATACTTCAACATTTAGTTTATTGGAGATTAAAATTCATGATTTATAGTGGTTTGCTTTATATGTGGTTAGCTTAGTCTCATAATCCGTGTCATGAGTTTGGCGTGTTAACTCAGTTGATTCAAGTTTTTTTTTTTATCTTTTTTTAATTGATGTTTTTTTTTAATTTCATCCTTCAACATTGAGTGGATTGAGAATTAGACTTCATAATTTATTTTGGTTTGCTTTTTATGATGTTATCTTAGTCTCATGGCTCGGGTAGTATAATTTTTTTTATCTTTTTTTTAATTGATATTTTTTTTAATTTCATCTTTCAGCATCGAACTGATTATGAATTAGGCTTCATGATTTATTTTGGTTTACTTTTTATGAGATTATCTCGATCTTATGACTTGTGTCACATGTTTTGTGGGTTAACCCGTGTAAACTGAGATCGTTTTATTGTGTCTTGTTTTTATATTGATTTGTTTTTTCAATTTTAACCTTCAACAGTGAGTTTATTGAAAATTGAGTTTCATAATTTATTTTGATTTACTTTCTATAGGTTATGACAGTCTCATAACCTTAGTCACAAGTTTGACAGGTTAACCGGGGTTGACTCAGATTTGATTTTTTTTACTTTCTATGAGGTTATCCTGATCTCATGATTTAGATCATGGGTTTGACATGTTAACTCATGCCAATTTTTTTATTGTTATTTTTAAATTTATTTTTTCAATTTCATCCTTTAATATCTGGTTGATTTAGAACTAGGCTTCATATTTTTTTTCATTTTGCTTTTTATAAAGGGTCATTTGCTTGACATAGGTCACGGGTTTGACGAGTTAACCCGGGTTGACTTGGGTCATTTTTTTATTTCATCCTTCAAAATTGGGATTGCTTATCCTGATTCATGAGTTAAATCAAGTTTTTTTATTCTTTTTTATTTTTATTTTTTTCTCAATTCCATCTTTCAACATTTGATTAATTTGGAATTAAGCTTCGTATTTTTTTTTGCTTCCTATGAAATCATTCTGGTCTCATTACCTGGATCACAAGTTTGACTGGTTAACCCGTATTGACTCGAGTTTTTTATTTTGTTTTTTTAATTGATATTGTTTTTTAAACAATTTGTCCTTCAACATTTGATTGATTGAGAATTGAGTTTCATAATTTGTTTTTATTTGCTTTCTATAGAGTTTCTCCCAATCATATGGCCCGGTTTGTAGATTTGACAGGTGAACTAAAGTTGTTTGTTTTTTTGGTCTCTTTTTTTAATTGAATTTATTTTTTCAATTTCAACCTTTAACATTAGCTTAATTGAAAATTGAGTTTTATATTTTATTTTGATTTGTTAACTATAAGGTTATCTCAATCTCATAATACAGGTCGTATATTTGACAGATTAAGCCGGGTCGATCTAGTATGTTTTCATTTCAATATATTTTTAAAAACATGTCGTCTTAAATTTTTTTTAATTAAATTATATTTTTAATAATTTTTCAAATTAATTTTAAACTAATCAAATTATATTAAATCAACTCCCATATAATTTATATTTAATTCTACAGCATACAGATATCTTTTTATATTAAAAAAAAATGAGCGCAGAGTAATACAATAGAAACTTAGAAGCAAAGACCACGGAAATGGTGCAATCCCTTGGGTCCAAAACTGTTAGGACTGAAGGAGACAAGTGAACATACCTATCATAAAAAGGCTTCCTCATTCTAGGAACCTTAGAGAGAGAGAGAGAGGCAGTAGAAGAGGTCTGGATTGGTTTTCTACTCACCGCCGGTTCCATTCAAAGAATAAATAAAGATATAATTTCCTTTTTACTCGTTGATTCAATTCTTTAACAACCAGCTACCATTTCTTTCTTCCCACATAAAAAAGTCCATGAAAATGACCAATTGTGAATGCTTGGAGATGTAGAAAAAACCCCAGCTAATATGCAATCCAAGCCACAAAAGTCTCTTTCTTTACTTGCAAGGTAGAGATTTGGATCATGTGAACATGTTCTGATTGGCTTAAGATGAAATCTGCCTGTCCATTTCCACTATTGGTTAGTGAATTTGATATCAAATTGATTAACAGAGAGAGAGAGAGAGAGTTTCTTGTGATGCCTGTAGTTCCGGATCTAACAACAATCGGATTCCAATGCTAAAAATAAAAGTAATTAATCAGATTCTATTTCTGAGAATGGTTGATGATGTGTCACGCTTTGTCCCTTCTGATTATTGGTTTCCTGATTTGGACCGGAAGGATTGATATTATTTTCTTGTAATCCATGTTGAGTTTATCACTCTTTGTTTTAAATATTGCTGACGCATGGACCTTGACTTCGCAGGGCCATTTGTCTCTGACACAAATACAGATCCCTTCCTAAAAGAAAACAAAGGGAGAAGCTGTTGCGGTTCATAACAAGCAATAACTGACACAACCCTAAGAACTGAGGGGGAGTTGGAATCTGAAACAGAATCAAACAAACTACCAGACATGATTCTGTCAAGCTTCCTTCGATGAATACTATAATGTGAATGACCAACTGGGTCTTCCTTGTTTTCTGGAAAAATCTAAGCAGGTGTCAGAAGTGATCAGAACTGAAAGGGTGATTGTTTTGTTTTTGTTCGGCCACTTGTGTTCGAGTGACATGGATGATTTACCAAAAGTTTTGTATGGGTGGAGCTGGGAAGAAAACAAGCTGTTTGAGATGGCTTTGGCTGTGGTTGATGAAGAAGACCCAGATAGATGGAAGGTGGTTGCAGCCATGGTTGGAGGGAGGAAGAGTGAAGAGGATGTGCAAAAACATTATGTGATCCTTTTAGAGGATTTGCAGGGTATAGAGTCTGGTAAATTGGATCACACACTTGTTGGAGAAGCCCAGCCTTGTGTTCAAGTTGACTGCTCTCAGTCTGTATGTTGGACAGATGAAGATCACAAGTATGTATTAAGCTTTAATTGATGAATTGGATTTGCTTTAGCTCACTTCTTTTGCTTTTAAAAATTTTCTTTTCCTGTTCTGGTTCTTCTTCCTTCTTCTTTTTGTCCGTGTTGAAGTGTTTTCATTAACATATTCTGGCTCTCATCATGATGCTCCATGCCTGCTGTAGATAATCAGAACAGCTTCATTTAATTCTTCTAAAAATATTTATCTTCATATCCATTCCAGGTTCTCAGGTCACTAAAACGCATTCAATTCACAGGACGAGTAATCCTCTGGCTAACATTTGATTAAAAAAACCTTCTCGCTTTTAAAAGGCACCTATTTATTATCTTAAAAATTCCTTTTCATCTCCGTTCAGAATTTCAGACACTCATTTTAATCGTTTGGTCAACCATGTGAATCCAATATTGCCAGTCTGATCAATCAAGGGCCAGATAACATAGAAAATCTTTTGGTCTTTCCACTTTTTTCTACTAGGATTTTTCTAGTCTGCCTGTCATCCTTGTTTTGGTTTCTTTGACAAAATCTTTCTCAGGCCATTGAGAAAACAGTGTCCCAATAGGGCCAGCCAATTCCTCCCGAAAAATGCATCAGGTTTTATACCTTTCCGCTGTCTAATTATGCAGTGATTTCTGGCTGATGCATTTTTATTTCCAGTCTAACGAAAACGATCAATACAGCATATCTTGGTCGCGAGTAGCAATCCACTATTCCTCAGTCAACATACACTCAACATACGGCAAGCCTAGAGGAAACTAGGTGTAAAATCACTTGTAATAAAAAAAATTAAACGTGGAGAGCACAAAGTAAATTAACGTCTTTGTCTCAATAGATTTACCATTTTAGCCTGAATAGGCTGCATGTAATTTACCAGTGATTGGAGCCAGCCTGGTATCATGATTTATTTTATTTCAGACAGGTTAAAAATTCTCCTTGCCAGTAGCTTTTTGAGTTCCAACCAGAGAGAGATTTTTACTCCTTTGGCAGTTAGATTTCAGTTTGCTCAAATGTCTTATTTCTTTTGTTGTTCCTGAACTTTGCTATATCTTCGTATCCAGGTTGCTGATACGACTGGACATAGATTGACTGGTAGGGTTGGCAAACAATTCATCAGAGCAGAACTATTCCTGATGAGCTACTGCTCAGGAAGATTGCAAGTCAGGAACATAATTGATGGTGGTAGGAGTATCAATTCTTAAGCTTTGTTCGTAGTTTGTAAGGTACAATACATATCTGTCCTTTGTAAATCAGAAGTTGCCAATGAAATGTGGATCAGAAGTGTTAATCTTCCAATCTTTGCCTTCGATTTTCTTTCCTTTTCCTTTTTTTGAATTCCAAGTCTTAGCCCGACAGTCAACCATCCCACTTGTTCTTTTGCTGTTTATTACCAATGGTTTAAGTACTTAGGATTTCACAACTGGCCAGAACCATCTTGGACTTGTCTCATGGTGACCACCTGAGGCTCCTTTACTAGCACAATGTGATCAAGATGTCTGACTAAAGAAATGTTGTTAGGATTCCATACACCACACTGATTTTTGTTTATCACCAAGTCTAGTTTATGAAGAAAGCGAGGAGCTTGTGAAATAAATATTCAGAAAAGTACAATGTGCTCTGCACATTAAGCAGCCATGTGCAAAGGGGAACGAACTAGGTCCAAAAAAGCGAACGGTTGACATCCCTGCATTTGTCGCAGCGCAATGTTATGTTGTAGCAAAAGTGCACAGTGAGAGCATGAAAATTGTTCTGTTACAATGCCATTGAGGCCCCCGATAGTCATGGTAAAACTTGAAATTACAATCCTTTTGAGGAAATAAAAAAGTAAAATATTGATGCTTTGTCAAGTTGATGTTCTTCAAGGAAGACGATACCAACATCACGATCATCAGATTATCAGTAGGTTACAAGGAATTCTCGCCTGTACTGAGAAGTTGATTCTAAGCTTTTTAGTGTCCAAACAAAGATCTCCATTGCTATTGATCAATGCCTTGGTTTTTCCTGGCAGCTCATGGCAACGTTTTTTTTTTTTTTTTTTCTCTCGAGCTTCATGCTTAGAGGAGCTGTCTTCAAAATACGTCTGTCCCTGGAAAATTGTTCTGACTGCAGCAAGTGACCATATTCATATCCTCATGGACGAATTTGCCATCGGCCAAAGATAACAACAAACTTTGCATTATCTCAGTGATTCAAATACATAAAAGGAACCACATGATACTCTATGCTTATGATATATAAACTCGTCAAAATGTAGCAGCTTCATCTGCCTGGAGACTCAAAATTTGATATCACCATTGATTTGTTGTTTGGAGGTAAACAAAGAAGGAATAGTTGTACAAATCTGTCCCTATCAATGAAGCCTCTGATGGTGCTGAACTCACTACGGTGGAAGCGAAAAACGCTTCCTACATACATTTGTTATTTCGATCGTAAGGATTATTTTCTCTGCAGAAAGAGTAGGGCTAAAAAGAGAAACAAATAAATAGCATTTAATACAATGATATCATAAATCACTAATAGTCAGTGCTAGGACGATTTTTTTTCTTCTTGTTGAATAAAGTGCAGCTGCTGCTACTATATATCGCTTATCACAGTTCTAAATTAAGTGACAAAAAAAAAGAAGAAGTAAAAGGAAACAAAAGAAGGGAGGAGAAAAAGAAGAGCCACAAGCCAGGGAAGAGGCAGTGCATGGGTAGAGCCAAAACAAGTACTTCTGTTAGTAGCTCCATCCATGCTCTGCCTGTTCCCCGTCTTCATCTGTCTCTTTCTGCTCCCTCTCCCCACGATCCCTGTTTACGTACCTTCACCTTTCATTGTGCTTCCATACCATGCCAGCTACTGCCACCAAAATTAACCTCTCAAAGCCTCAGCCTTCTCCTTGAAAAAAAAGCTTACAACAAAGTTTTGGAACACGCTTCCCCTTGGGTGATTTGGGACCATGCTGTCCAAGGGGCTTTTATAAGTCAACAAGGCAAAGCATTATAGTACAGACATGTACTACCAGTTCTACTTGGACTAGCTAACCCTGTACTGCCTCCTTTCAGTACTAATCAGATTAGGATTTCCAGGGCATTTTTTAAAGTGTAATGCGTACTGCACTCTTTTTTGTACTTGTGAAACTCAAGTCATTAACAAAAGTAATTAAACCATTCTTAATTATACTGATTGTCATATGCAATTATTTAAAAAAAAAAATGTAACTCTTTACTATCTTCTTTATACAAATTCCGCAATCATATTCATAATCAATTATTTTATAGGGGACTTGATTGGAAATATTAATAGAGTTACTTCTAACAACCGAAATCTCCAAGATCCTTCACTGGTGAACAGATATTTGATTTTATAAAACTGAAATTAGGTCCGCGAAGATAACCATGTCATGTGCAGGTTGCAGACTTGTCGTCCTGCCAATGGAGTAAAATGTAGATTCTGATTTGCTCCCACGGAAACCAGAAGGCAGAAAAAACATGGATTTACCATCGAAATCAAGAGAGCAGAACAGATGCCACACTAAAATTAAAGCATTGCATAATCCGATACAAACCCTTAAAAGTCACACTTGCATCAGAGTTCAACCTCCTTTCCCGTCTAACCTATCCCTAAAACTAAACAGGCAGCCTGATATCGATCTATCTGACATGTGCTTAATGAATTTAAGGTACAGCTCTAGAAAACGTGATGCATCTAATAGGCCACATTGCATGATACTTTATTGTGGCCTTCTCCTTTGCACCTGCTGCAATGCAGTGGCCTTTTAACCACTCCTCTTGACCGAATTCTTCTCTTTTTGGGAGAGCCAGAGATTCGACGAAGAGGGGAAGGAAGTACCTGAACCTCTGACAATTCTTGAGGTGCAGGCTTATCCACTGTTGGAACAGGCTTTATTGATTCAGAATATGTTAAGCGATAAGCTTCAGTTGTATAAAATTTGGAGCAGTAATCATATACATCCCTACCAATGTGTTGAAGCACCGCCACAGCATGCGAACACGGGAAACCATTAAGTTGCCATTCCCTGCAACTGCAGTCCCAGGCATCTATGTTAACAACATTAACTGCACCCAAAAAATCTTGCACCTCAAAAGTGTTACTGGGTGAAAACATAACTTGAAGCGACTGTGCCTTGAGAATCTCTTTCTGCAATTTATCCTCCACAGATGGAGTTAATCTTGTAATCCACTGATCTGAATCCACCTTTCGAGTGTAAATTAGCTCCATCAATTTATGGCGAATGGTATCAATAATCTTTGTTACTGGTAATGCCGTGAGCTCAGTTAACCAACTATAAAATGACTCAGCAATGCCTGATGTTATATGGTTGTACCTTGCACCTTCGAAAAATGAGTTTGCCCAGTGCACGGGCTCACTTTGCAAAATCCATTCATAAGCTTCGGGTGAAATACTCTTGATGCTTTCGATGCACTTTCTAAATGCATCAAGTGTAGGAGCATATGCAGCATCGTAAAGATGTCCAACGATGACACCAATAATTTCATGAATGCATGGACCCTTAAGATCCCTCTTCAACTCTTCTGCCAGATAGCGAAGGCAATAAGCATGGTAAGAATTCTCAAAAACCACAGAAATTGACTGTCCTAGTGCCATCTGTCTATCTGCCACAAATGTTATTGGCTGAAGTGTCGGAAGTGCAGATTTCAACTGTACCAAAAACCAATGCCAGTTATCACCATTCACCACATCCACAATAGCAAAAGCAACAGGGAAAATACCATAATTTCCATCCACTGCTGCTGCAGTCAGCAATTCTGACTGATATTTTGATTGCAGGCTCATAGTATCAAGGAAAAGCAAGGGGCGACAACCACTCTGAAAACCATGTAGTGAAGCATGAAAGGCAACAAATAGACGATGAAAACCCAGGTCCTCCCTGGTGTTAAGAGAGACAGCAGTACCCGGATTTGTCTCTACAATCTTCTCGCACAACCATGGTAATTGATTGTAGGCCTCTCTGTAGGAACCCTGAATCTCCTCTGTGGCAGCCTCCATCCAACGTCGAACCTGTGAATATCTCAATTCAATTCCAAATTCCTGCTGAATTTGATTAGCAATTTCCTTGGGTTTGACATTAGGACTATCATGCAACTTTTCTTTGACAATACCTTCCACTACTTTCTTTGAGGCTCGAGGATGACTATCTGTACCAGTACCAGCTCCACATGTATGGATTTCATTCAGCCTCTTAATTCGGAATAAGTGTGTGGTAGACAACCTCGATGCAAAAATCCTCCAAGGGCAGCCATCAACACTACACTTGACACTTACACGCATGCTATCATTTTTCTTAAACTTGACTGTGAATCCCTGAGCAATGGAATACTTTCGTAAAGCATCACGGACTTCACGGACATTATTAAACTGCTGGTGAAGACCAGTTATGCAATTCTCCCATAACTTAACACGTTTCAGCTGTCCAACACTCTCAATTTCACCAGCAGCTGCAGCCAAGGTGTTGAATCGCCCAGCATTCTCAGAAGCAGGAGCAGAAGCAAGAAAAGCAGGAGCGGGGGCAGGAGCAGCAGCAACAGGCGTAACATTGAGAGGGGTCTCTTGTTGGACCAATCTCTTCTTGCTGGCCCTGCAAGACCAATCATACATTAACATGAAATAAAACACAAGTATGACAATTACATCAGTTTGGAAACAATTATATCCACATGGTCAGCAGCATCTCATTACAGTTCAAATCAAAGATCAGACCCTTGCCAACATTTTAAGAATACCATCAGAAGCCAGGCAATCCATTCAACAGAGGAAAGCAACATAAACCTTCCTCTTCCACATTTAAAGAAGATATGCAAATTACCTTTTACGTGGAGTTGTAATCAGGGCTCCAGTTGTACTAGGCATAACTGAGGCTAAAGCTGTTGAGTTCTCATTCTTAATGACAAAAACATCCACAGTCACCGAGTTTCCATGAAAATCAAGGAATCGTTGAAGGTCTTTGTCACTCGAAATCGTGATCAGAGTCCGCATGTTATTGGGCAGAAAGTACTTGATGGTCATTGAATCAGCTCCATACTTCCACATATCAGCCATCTCCAACCTCAAATCATCAAATTTAGTCTCACGACTTACACTAATAGCATGGGCATCTCCACCAACATATGACAAGGAACCATCACTAGCACTGGTAAACTTCCCACCAGATTGACATATCACAATAGGGTTACTCATCACTTTTTTCCAATTCTTTGCCGCAAGTGTCAATTATCGAATTCAACAAGACCAAAACAAATAATCTGCCCAGAAAAGAATTAAAAAATAAATAAATTAATCAATGGAAATCCAGTTCTAAACAAGACATAGCTGGCTGTAACAAATTATAAAATTTGAAATACACAAATCTTGACAATTGATATCCTTTGTACGCAGTCACAGGACTATTCAGCAGGTTCAAACAGTAAGCATGCTAAGCAATTGTTAATTAAAAAAAAAAAAACTTTCTTTCTTGCAAATTATGAAATAAAAAAAATTGAACGCAGGAGCAAACCTAAATTCAACGTATGACAACAATGTAGTACGAAAATAGAATAACTTTGATAGAAAAACAATCAAAAGAAAAGAGAGGGAAACAAACTGACCCAGGTGCTGAAATTGCAAGACAAGGCCAAAAACCCTAGCTTTTACTCCATTGAAGAAGAAAAAAGAAACCCTAGATTTAAGATTTGGGGGGGAGGGGGGTTTAGGGTTTGAATTAAGGTGGGTTTTGGGTTTTGATGGTGAAGGAGGTGAATTGAAATAAAATTGTGGTTTTGGATTGATTGGAAATTTCGAGGTTAGGCTTTGGACTTTTAGGGATCTCTCTCCTCTCTCTCTCTCTCTGTCAAAATTCTCAAAAGTACCGAGAGTTGGATGAAAACGCAAATTACCATAAAAAAGAGTGGCTGACCTATATAAAAAAAGACAAATTCACTCCTCGTTTTCATTGTTTTTGGGCTTTAAATGTGGGCCTATTGTCGGTTTACTAGGCTGGAGAGTGCAATCTCAGAGTTGGGCCGTGTATTCTAATTGTAGGCCTGGTTGAATGCAGATCAGTCAGGACTTCTTGTTCCACTCCCACTCCAGATGCAATAATTTAGGCCATGCCATTCTCAATTCGGCAAAAACAATTCCTTAATGTGTCAGCCCATACTAATTATGCAGCCATACATGAATTTTACAATCTACTGCAAAGGTAATCAGCAATGTGCCGCGGCCGGATTAATTTTTTTTTTTTAATATAGAAAACATTCAATATTAAATAACATGATTAAAAAATAAAAACTCAAATCATTGAATTGAATAAGTTTAATATGCTAAGTTAATTTAATAACATGATTAAAAAATATATATTAACAATGAATAAAATATATATATATATATATATATTACAATAACTAATTATAAAAAGTGAGCTATCAATATCAAACTAATGTCATTTTCAAACTTAATAAAAAAATCTTATAAAAAGCAAATAAAAAATTTAATAAATTTCATTCTCCAATTAAATAAATGTTAAATGATAAAACTAGGAAAAAAAAACAAGCTTAAGAAAAAGAGAAAAAGAACACAGAGCAAAACCGAAAATTTTTTCTAAACTTTGGTTAATTTTTCAAACTTGTAACTCGTGAAATCCTAGATTCAATCAAGAAGCTCAATTTCCAATCAATTTAATATTGAGGAATGAAACTTGAAAAAAAATATCAATTTAAAAAAATTACCAAAGTAAAAAAAAAATAACAATTAAAATAATAGAGATCAAATCTGATAAGGAAAAAAACCCCAAAGAATGATGAAATCTAAAAAAAATATTTTAAAAAATTATCTCAAATGAAACAAATAATAATCAAAAGAAAGAAGACCAAATATAACATGAAAAATTGGTGGATGAAATTGAAAAAAAAAATCTAATTTTATAAATTATTTCAAATAAAACTAATAGTAATCAAAAGAACTTGACCAAATATAAAGAAAAAAATAAATTGAAGGGCTGCAGTGAAAATTTGAAGGATCAAATATGAAAATCGAGAAAGAAAGAGAAAAGAAAGAAAGAATAGAAATGCCATTAGCGCCAAACTAGAGGTTCATTGACAACACGCGCCTCCCATGGATGAAGAGGCCGCAGAGACAATTTTAAGGTTGGTTTGGAAGCCATCTTTTGACCATTAAGAGATGTCGAACACGTCACTCGAAGAGCGTGACCACAACCCACGTGTCGACGCTCGCAATACATGCATTAACTACTTTTTATAATATTTATATTTATTAAAATACCAAATTACCTATAATTAACTTGAATATAACAAATAAAAACCAAGATAAAAATACAAAAAAAGCTCTCGAATGTCAATTAATTTTTAATTTTATTTTTTTATAGTAATTTAGTAATCTTATTGTGATTTGAAAAGGTGAAAAATATTAAAACATTTCTAAACTTCAATTAATTAAATCTTGTTTTTAATGGTAATTTAATTATTTTATAGTATTAAAACAGTTAAAAAGATCTATGTGCCCCTAATAATCCGACAATAATCAATGAAGCTTGTGAAAAAAACTTTTCCAGCTCCCAGTAGCTAGTCCAACGGTTTTTTGTTGGAAGGGCAAGATTGAAATTTTATTGTAGCAAAATAATGTGTCTGTGTATACAATCAAACACCGAGTCTCTCTCTCTCTTTTTTTTTTCTTTTTTTTTTTTTAATGTTTTTGTTTTACACTAAACTTATCCCAATGTTCCTCCATTGTTAGTTTACTTTAACCGACACCACAGGAATCGTGTATTTAACTATTTATCATACGTGTTTGTTCAGGCTGCAAAACACATTTTGACAGCTTGGTGTGTATATAACAAGGTTGTAATTGGTTAATATCTCGAAAAAAAAAACAAAAATATATTTAATTGAAAAAAATATGATCTGGGATATAAAATAAGTATATTTTTATGATAATTTAAATAAATTTATATATTTTTAAAATAAAAAAATATTATTTTTGTTTTTTATATTCCAACAAACTAATTAAAAGTTAACTAAGTAAAGACATGAATTTAAACTTAAATGAATGTTTGGAGTGCGGTACTGATTTAATAATAAAAGATATTTAGAGTATGATAATGGTTGTTTTTTAAAGTGTTTCTTACTTGAAAATATATTAAATTAAAATTATTTTATTTTTAAAAAATTATTTTAATTTCAGCACATCAAAATGCTTTTATTAATTATTATTATTATTATTATTTTATTATGCTAGCTGTAAAGAATTAATGCAGTCCAAGCCATGTAAGAATATAGCGCTTGAACCTGGCTTGAGCTCCCGTGAAATTTCTCTGTTGTGTTGTTCTGACCAGTTTGGTACCGAGTTAGGTCAACCACATGGTAGGACCAATCCACCTAGGTCCAAATTAGAATGACACGTGTCCCACAATTAAAATGACCACATGGTAAGACCGGTTTCGCACTCTAGGAAATTATTGTCCGAGCAGTCTAGGAAATCAGTATAGTTGCTTTTCTTTCCTGGTGGGTAGATCCGTAGATCACGCATAATTGCTTGAGAAGAAGATGGCTTTTATACTTGAAACAAAATACTGGAGAGATGCAGTAAAATTGACACAGTTCATATTTCTTTCACATTAATTGATGTTTCGGGATACAATTGGATGCGCTGATGTGCCTCACAGCACAAGAATGCCAGGCCCTTACGGGGTTTTTTGGCTACTCGATCCAATCCCAGCTTTCTAAATTATCATTGTAGCAGATGATGCCTTTACCCCTTTCCCCTCTTAAATCTCGAAAGGGATTTTTCTGAAAGAAAAAAGAATTTTGAACACCAAATTATGTGAAAGTAACATCAAAATCACTAATAGTCCATTCCGCTACTTCATCTTTGTCGCTAACAAAAATCTCAGTACCCATGTCGATGGATCTCCATATTCTTCTAGCAGGAGGGGTACCTGGATCCTGCAGTGAAAGAACTAAAATGGTGACTATCTGGTTGTTCATCACTTTTATAGCATTGACACCTAAAAGAGGTTGTTTGACTACTGACCTGATAGAAGTAAAGTCTACTTGCTAGCCCACCCACATCAAGCTCCCAAGTTCTGGCATCCCCAACCCAACCATCCCCTTGTTTTGTTGGATAGCCATAGTCAGCCCATATAGGATGAGGCAGCAACTGAACTAGCTCTTGTGCCTGAGGATTGCTGTAGGGATCACAAGTGCTGACAGGTTTCTCTAAAAATTGAGCATTCTCTGGAGCACAGTAGTAGTGATACGCCCCATACGGGAAGTTAGCTGTATCATTTCTGTAAATTTTTGTGTTGTTTGGAGTAATGTGGTATGGTGGGCAGTTTCCTAGATTTGTGGGACTGCACCAAGCTGGAGTTTCAGGATTGATAATCATCTCACTGTATCTGGTTATGTCGGTAAGCACGTCTCCATCGCATGGAGCACCATTGTTCTTCCAACAGCTCCCAATATCTATCAAATAGAACTGGCTCTTGGGTCCTCCCCCTTGTTTCACATCCAAAGTCACTTTGACCTTGAAATTAGGTGACTCTGGAAGCTGCAAGACAGCTAACTTGTTACCAATTTCAGGAGGACAATTATACAAAAAACAGGACTGGTGTAATTATTACTCTACTGTGGTTCATACTGATCTGACTCCAGGCAAACTGATTTGGTATTTTTAGCATGTAGTTTAATTTTACATGAATTAGTATCAGAGCAAACACAAAACACACAATCAATATCTTCATGAGTAAGTATGTGCTCTTTTGTATACTGACACGTATATTTAAGAGCTTACCGAACAAGGATAGGAACAAGTCTCCAAATTTACTACGTATCAGTTCCTTTTGTCTGCCTAATCAAACCTGCAACCTCAAGACCGGTGGTGCCATCCATCACAAGACTTGTTAAGTAAAGGAAGTGTGCACTTGCAACCATGTCCAAATGACTGAAGCTTCTCGTGTCCTATGATTATAAAAAGATTACGAGTCCCGTGACCTCCACCAAATCTTTCAAGGCCTATAGAAACAGTACTAGTTGGACAAATCCCAGTAGAAGTTTACAATATGGATTAAGAATCAACTGGATTTTGACCATTTTGTTAGATATGAGCTTGAAAATAGTAAAATATCAGATGAATAACTGAGTTCCAAAATGGCTGTAAAGGACAGAGACAGCTAACCAAAATTATTTTGATACCCTGATTTAATATTCCGGGTAGGTAATTAACCTGTCCAATCAATGATTGTTTCCTATGACACAGTGATCAATTTTAATAAACAAGAAATAAAACAAATACCAATTTTCATTAACAAGAAACAAAACAAATCTCTATCTGCCAAGTCACAAGCATACACCTTCATCATCAAGACACACCAGAGTACCTTCTCCCGTTTTCTTTTCCTTTGCTAAGTAATGAATAACTGAATATAGAAAGGCGAACTCATACGTATTTGCTAGTGCAGCTTAGTTTTAATCTGTGAAGATGACTTGGATTTGCTTTGAAATTGAGGAGGAAAAAATATTTCAAACAATTTCTACTTACAATTTTGAGCATTCCTCTTGTGTCATAGTGATACCCTCCAGAGAATCCTGTAGTTGCATCAGCTCTGAGGTACAGCATCAGCCATGGGTACTTCTTTGAAGTCTTGAGCTTGTGGCTAAAGACCCAGCTTCCATTACTAACTGTTTTTTCCCAAACCACTTCATAAAAAGAGATTCCATCAAGTCCACTTCCAATGTCAGAACCCAAATCATATGTCCCATTGAAACTTCCTCTCATTATACCACCATCCGAAAGCTTAGTCTGCTGATGATACAACATGGGTTGATTCATACAACCCTTTCCAAAACAAGGAAACCTTCCTGGACTAAAAGGAGGGGCCTTTTTCCCATTCCTTGGACACAAACCGGAAGTTGTGTCATAGTTTCCATTTTTAAGCATGACCATCCAAAACTGCCATGGATTCGGGGTATCCTCAACTTGACATAATGAACCCAGGTATAGCTCCTTCTGCATTGCATAAAGGTCGGTATTGTTTATGGCTCCTGGGGCCAAACCTGGGAAAGGCTGTCCTACCCCGAGTTTGTTATCAGCTTCACTTACCTTGTGTTTCAGAAAAGAACCTGCCTCATTTATAACAAAGAATTAGCATGCATATAACAGAAACAGTGGAGACAGTTGAGTGCAACAGATAAAGAGTCAAATACAGCATGAAAAAGAACTGATTTTTGTGTGTGTTTATGTATAAAAGCTAGATTAAAGAAAATTAAAAGAAAAACCATGATAGTAATGAACATTTCCTTCAAATGAATAGAAGCTACGAGTAAACACGCCCATTTGAGCAACGACAAAGATTTAGATGTTGATTTTGGCAATAAAGAACTCAATAATTGAAAAGGAATAGTAAAAAAGAAAGACCCACTCTTCAATACTGCGTGTTTCCTTCTACGGTGCTTGTTCTTACTTGAGAGGTCAAAGCAATCAGCTGCTCTGGGGCTACCCATGCCAGGAGCTTCTTGGCCAACTTCATTGCAGAAATTCCAAGCTTCAAAGGCCACTCTCAAACCATCCCTTCTCATTCCCGGGTCTCCAACAGCTGTTTCTCCTCCTGCGCCAGAAACACCCAGCAAAACCACATTTACCAAGAAAAACACAACACGCAAATGGGTTTCCATGGCCATTCCCAGATGGGTGCTCTCTGCCTTAGAAACAGAGCTAACTGTCGTTATTTATACACTAGTATTAGATGGGGTCTGAGCCAGCAGGTCATGGTGGTCATTTCCTATATGAGTCTAGTGCGAAAGAAGAGACTGGAGATAACGAAGTTCATGTTGTCGCATAACCATTCTAGCCATTCATGCGGTCAAAGAAAAAAACATAATAGTTGTTTAATTATTAGTAAAGCCATGGAAACAGAGTCATCGTATTAGAAAATCTTACTGTTAACGCCGATAACATTTAGCGCCATGATTGTATAAATCACTTCTGTATTATACCATACACCAGTTAGTGTGATTTGTCATCTTTAACTTATTTTAACACAATTTCTTCTTTTTTCCTGTCCTAAGATTTTTTTTTTAATATGTTAGAGTAGATTCTGCCCAGTTTTAGATTTTTGCTAAAATTTAAATTTTTTTATGTTATCATATCATTTTATATACCATATTAAAAAAAAATTTTAAAAATAAATAAAAAATATTATTTTAATGTATTTATAAACAAAAATTATTTTTAAAAGCAATTACAACTACATTTCTAAACACTTCCGGTTATGATTAGAATATGTTGCCATAATTATGTTGGCTAGATTATTAATCATATTTAATTCAGAGCTAGTTAGTTTGTTTTTTATTTTCAAAAATAATTTTTTAATATTAATACATCAAAAAAATATAAAAATATAAAAAAATTAATTAAAAATAAAAATAAGTTATTTTAATATATTTTAAAATAAAAAAAAACTTTAAAACATATAGCAGTACAAAACGGGCGGTTGGGAGTCGGTCACCAGTTGCTTTTCTCTTTTTCTGTTGACAGCATGCACAGCCCCCAAGTATGTTTTTCTTTTCTTTTTTCAAGAATAACAGTAGAGGGAATTTTCATTTTTCTTATCTTTCTTAAAAAGTAGATTTGTCGTTTGGTTGGCTTATGTTAGAAGCTAGTACTTATGGATTGGTTGGGTGTGGGGGGGCCCACCACACACTAGCTGGTTACCAGTGGGGGTTTTAAGACTAAACAGGGACTGGATACGGCCTGAAAAGGAGGAGAAGTTAAACAGCCGCGTTGTTCTTTTTGTGGAAAATAGGGCAAACAAAGGAATAAAAAAGAAATGGGTAAAGGAGATTTTAAGAAATTTTGGATCGATTAATAAATTTTAAGGAATAAAGAAATATTATTTTAATATTTAAAAGAAAAAAAACACTTTCACCGTCACGGACACCCTAACAAAGCCTTCGAAAGGAATAAAAGTTGGGTGGATGCTTTGAAAAATGGCGGAGCTGGTGGTGGTTTTATTTGGAAGCAAAACAACTGCCGAGTGCGTCCAAGACTAGCAGTCGCGTTAGAATTGGCCGGCCCTTTCCTGTCCGCGTACACATGGGGTTGGCTTTTATCGTCATTTTTCCTGTCACGTAAATAATTAGCACGACTTATTCCGCCCAGAAAGGAAAATAAATCAGTCACTGAAAATGTCATCCATTGGCTTATGTTTCCACTGGCATTAGTTTCCTTTTCCCTGCCGACGGTGGGGCTGGATTTCCAAGGAGATAGTGATAGCCGTTTGTAATAGATAGAGAACGTGGTTATGATAATTTTTTAAGGTGTTTGTTTTCGAAAAAATATTTAAAAAAATTATTTTTAATATTACCCCATTATACAAATTTAAAAACACTAAATAATAAAAAATTTAAAATTTATATAAAAAAAACAAATTAAAATTCACTTTCAAACACATCTACATCTATAATGCAAGTAGACGCAAGTAGACGGTGATGAACTGATGATTATTTGTTGGTGTATTTCTGAAGGCATCAACGAAACAATTCCTGAACGCTGGCACGAAGACAGGTTTGCTTGCTTGCTATTGAATCATTCAAGCTTTTTGAATGCCTGGATTTCTTGAGTGTAATCATTTTCGTTGAGAAAATTAATTCATTTTCGCAATACATGCTGGAACAGGTACAGGTTTAGCCTGCCATGACTGCAACAGAGGCAAACGATACGTAACCTATCACATGATGATGGCCTGTCTGTCTCGAGCATATTAATCTATCAACAAGCCCTTTTCATGTTAATGGAAAGACAGGACGAGGGAAACTCTTGCTAGCTACTATAACTTGGGTAGCCTAATTCTGAACTGTCAACGCTTCTGCTGCTGCTGCTTCTTCTTCCTGAATTATTTTAATTTAATGATGTTAGAAATAAATTTTAAAAAATTAAAAAAATATATTATTTTAATATATTTTTTAAAAAATAAATTAAAAATATTCACTACTACCTTAAACATTAAAATATACTTTGGATAGGAATCCAACAAGTTTAGTTTGATGATTATAGAAATTGAGAAGATTTTTTAATCTTCAATGTGAGAAGGCGCATAATACACACAATTCTTTTAATCTTTAATTAAATAAATTTTATCAATAAATTCTGAATTTGTTATTGAATTTTTTTTTAAAATCAACTCATCAAAACAAAAACAACTAACATGAAAAACATAAAAACATGTTGGAGATACTCTCATCTAGATAAATTCACAGGGACTAAATAAGAATCATTTCATCTCTGGAATAGGTATTAAGAGATATATAGTTATTTTGTTTTATTTATTAAAAATAAAATAATATTTTTATTTTATTTTCAGTTTAGTTTATATATAATCTCTTTATATTTAGATTAAATTTATTCTTTTAGATTATAGTGATCACATCATGCAGTATCGATAAAACCCTAGTCTTTTTTTTTATTCTTGCATTTTTCTTTATTTTTTTAGACTGTTTAACATGAAATCAGAGCATGATTTTATTAAACGAGACTTCATCTCAAACACATCTTTTACGAATCGAACTTAGAAGTATACATTGATTGTTGGCTTATAAATGATATTTAAACTTTAATTTGTATTCAAGGAGTTTCAGAATCCAGTGCGATTGCCTGGATTTTAAACAGGACATGCAAGATACCGTTTGTAAACGATGCTTCAATTACAAGGGCGATGTGTTGTTCATGTAAATACGTCAATGCAGGCAGGTACATATTCGGGCATAGATGCACTCCGACAAAAAGCTCAACCGAACATTTTACCTTTTTTTTTTTAATAAGAATAATGTATAAAATAGCCAAATGTAATTCTCCCCATCAATCTTAAATGAACTATAAAATAAATTTTTATTAAAACAAGCTATAATTAATTTCATATATTCTTGATAATTTATATCAGTAAAAAGAATTAGGACAGGAAAAACAATAAAACATAGTGAATTCAAAAAGAAGTCTCCAAACCCTTACAACAAGTAGCACCTTTTGTCTTCTCAAGTCTTTCTTTACCCGGTGGATCGAAAGTTAGCAACGGTTCTTGTTTGGGCTCAAGTGTTCCTGGAGATTCAGTTCACCGACGCTACCAGTACCGTCCAAGATAAAAGTTTCTACATTCCGAGCCGCTAATTGTTGGAGCCCTTTCTTTTTTCCTTCTTGGAATCTTAAATTGAAAAAAATATAATAATAAAAAATAAAAAATTATTAAAGAATAAAATTAAAAAAATAAAAATAATAAAATTTTCAAAAAACAATACCAACACAACAATATATTAAATGACCTAGATTAACACCGATTAACCTGTTAATTTTAAAGTTCAAATCATAAGATCATAATAACATTGTAAAAAATAAATCAAAACAAATTAATCCTACATAAACTAATATAAAACATATAATAAAGACCAATTTAAAAAAAAAATTGTTTAAACTTTTATTAATATAACATCTTTTATGAAAAAAATATTAATACAAAAATATATTGGATGAACCCAATTTATATGGTTTTACCTATTAAGCTCATGATCTGGACCATGAACTACACTAGTTTTTATAACTTCATTTTTTTAAATTTATTTTTTCACCTAAATTTATCATAACAATTTTTTTTAAAAAATTAAAGAATAAAATTAAAATAAAAAAATTAAAAGTTAATAAAAGCGATAAAAAAAAAGCCAGACATACGAATCTAAACCTTTAAAAAAAGAGCCCAAGATCGTGCTGTCGTGCGTTCAAGTCCTTAATTTTATTTTTAATTTTGTAAAGGGAATTAATTCTTTTTTTGTAAGGGTTCATGTATGCCTTAAACCTTTATTTTGGTTTTTTTTTTTTAAAAAAAAACAAACAATTACTCATAACTCAACCATCATTGTATTGGCTAGAAAATCAAAACACATTTGTTTTTGCACTAAAAACCTAGTTTTCAATTCATTTTTATTTAAAAACACCATAAACACCCTTAGAATATAAAAAAACCAATGTATTAAGTTAAAAATAAAAACAAAAAAAAAAGGTCTAAATGCACAAAATTAAACAGGATAAAAATTTTATACCTCAACCTCAATTTATTTATTTTAGATAATATCAAGGTTTAAAACAATCATCACCAGACTCTTATCAAATATGATCCATTAACACCAAGATTAATATTAGTGTCACCCAACAACTTTCTTTCTTCTCACCAAAACCCGACAACTTATTTTTTTCTCTTCCAGACTGAGGGGTTGAAAATAAAATTGAATTCATAAAAATTACATGAGCTTTAAAGGAATTTATAGGAAGAGATTAAAATTTTCTCAAATTTTAAATTGAGAATGATATTTCTCCGTGTTTTATACTTTAGTTCTCTTTATTTTAATTATTCTCATCATGAACAAATTGGTTATAAATCTGTTCATAGATGGATGCATATAGAAAAAAAATATTAAGGCAGGAAAAAAAAGTTGGACGATGAAGCTACAGTAAAACACCTGTATATTTAGTAATTAGTAATGGTAATAAGTAATAACTACGGAGTGATATTTCTTCCCAGCAGTTTGTGACATCTTCTCATTCCACTTCTTGTTTATTTCAAGGTAGGTTCATGCCTCATCCACAAGCCCAAAGGGACGACCCCTTAATCAGAAATTGTACATGATGCGGCCACTTATTGCCTTGATTTATTGATTTTTTTCTCCAATTATTTTCAATTCTGAGATCATTACAGTTTCAAGAATCAAAGTACCAGGATATCTACACTCTCGATGACTGGACACAGTTCCTTGTTTAACAGCTTCATGCAAGCAATGCATTTTCTGCCACAACGAATGAAGATTTATGTACACATATACCAGTGAACTTCGATTACCAGACATCTACCTTCCCTTTGTTTCCCGGAATAACAAGGCAGATCCAACGGCTCCTGTGGAACAAAAAATACAGACTGACCTGTGTAATTGTCACAAGCGATGCCCCAGGAGATCAGGCAAGGTTATCTTTCCCAAGTTGTTTGGGTCAAGCTTGCTGAATTGATTGCAGATCTGTAATACATCTTTCTCGCCTATCTTTCCCATCTCTTTGAGCTTGTAAATTACATATTCTGATTTACTGTAAAAAAAGTAATAAAAATAAACGAATTAAGGCTCTACCTAGGTTGATAGATCGCATTATCTCATTAGCTGGGAAAATAAGAAGAAAGAATTGAGTTCTATCTGGAATGCTAGATTACATGTTCTTATTCACAGAAAGACAATCCTACGTAAACCCACCCACTAAAAAAAGAAGATCAAATACATCTCCTGTGAGGATATAGGTCAAGAGCAACAAAAGGAAAAGGAAAAAAAAGAGTTTATAAGAGTTATCTCAATGTACGGACGTTCCAGATAATATGATGGCTTGGAGCAGCTATGAAGAGCCTTGATACTTTAACTTACAACTATTTGGATATAACTTACCATTTGAGAAAAAACTAGCGAATGAGTGACCTGACGTGTTTAAATCCATAAACTTTAAATACTAATGGAGTCATAATTTTCTCTCATATGTTGTTTTACAGTTCGGTAGGAAACCTATTGGACCTTTCATATCTCCTGAGATTATGCAATCTATGACGGATGATTGTCTTTCAACACTTCATCTTTAGCTGAAGTTGCAAAACACTTTTTTTCGCAAAGAAGCAAGAAAAGGTTATAGAATGCGCTAAACCAGATTATCTCTTTAATGGCCTCCAAATCCAAGAGAGCAGTTATTTCATCAAATAAGCACAGCCCATCACATACTGTCCTCAACTCAAGAGCCAATCACTCACTATTACAAGGTTAGAACCAGGCTAACTTCACTCCGAAACAAGAAGACTTTAAGATCTTAAGAGCTTTTGATCCGTGTTTCAAGGTCTTGGAATGTAACGCACCGGCATTTTCACTAGAATCTGCTTCTATAAAATTAGCATCAATACAATAGGAGAGTACGAACCAAGGATGGTCAGCACAGAAATGGAAAGAAGAGTTTAATTAACTTTTGATATCCATCTTCTAGAGCAGCATTTGATCAAGAGGTCATCTTATCACACATTAACATAGCCTAGTTAAGGTTTTGAGGATTTTTTTAACCCAAATTATCATATCATTAATTCAACAAATTTTCCCAACTAGAAGAGCTAAACATATCCAATAAAACAAGTTAGCAAGAGATAAAAATAGAGCCGCACCTAATGAAACCATTATTGTTCATATCCGCAGCAAGCAAATCCTCCACGGTAATATCTCTATGCAACACCCAATTGGAAATCCTCCTGTGCCTCTTATCAATCCTAGCCTCTGCCAAATAAAGAAATGCTCTTGCTACCGCCAATGTCGAAACCAAAAGCCAAATTGCTGCAAACAACCTTCCTGGCAAGGTCTTAAACGCCCTATCACCGTACCCAACAGTTGTAACTGACATGACCGCCAAATAAACCGAATCAATCCAATCAAGATCCTCCAGAAAGTACAGCACCAAGGTCCCTATTCCAATGCACAGAATCACCACACCAAGTGCTAATCCAACCTTCAATCTTATCCTCATCCTTCCCTTTTTAACATCAATAATATAATCAGCAGCTGAAAATCCTTCTCGATTTTGATTTTTACTCATTTCAATACCAGTCAAGATCATGCTTTCTTGCAAATCAAGAACGTAATTCACAAGCCCACTGAGCAAGATGTCTATAAACCCAAACCCAACTAACACAAACACGCACGCAAAGACCTTTGTCACTGGTGTTAATGGAGCTATATCACCATAACCAATGGTACACATAGTGACTATACAGAAATATAAAGCATCAACGACCGGATGAGTCTCCGTGCCCGAGAAGTGATCAGTGTTAAAAGAGTAGATAACAACTCCAAGGAGTAGATACAAAGATAGCAAGAAAATGGCTTGCCTGATTATGGAGTTAGACTCTGATTGTGGTTTAGGAATTTGGGGCTTCGTTGGTTGAAATTCTCGCATGACAACCATAGCAGGCGCGGTCTTGCTCCTGTGAAGAGTACCGGGTTTCTTGAAACGGGTATTTGAAGGTCCGGGAGGAGGAGAAGGAGTTGTGGGTTCATCTTGGATTTCATGGAAGAGTAGTGGGGTTGAAAGAGACTGGGTGAGAGTGATGAAGGGCTGGGGTTCGTGGGTTTTTTGGTTACCGAGAAAATGCTCATTTTCCATCTCAACAAAAGAAAAAACACTTCATTAGTTGTTTGTTTTAGGTAACGAGAGAGGCAGATTGTGGTGGGGGGCGAGTCTGAGATTTTAAATATTTTTAATGTCTCTGAGTTTTGGGTGTTGACGGAGACGTTTATTATTTGTTTCTTAAAATATTTTTTATTTAAAAATTTATTAAAATAATATATTTTTTATTTTTTAAATTTTATTTTTGATATTATTACATCATATAAAAACATTAAAAATATAAAGAGAAAAATAAATTTTAAAAAAACTCCAAATGAAAGATCTCCTCCTGTCTTTATAAGATGCTAAACCTATGATCTTTTAACAGGTTGTCAAAAGTATGATGACTGGAGAGCAGTCTATTTTAAGGTGGCCCTGACATGACCCCACATGGGCTCGCAGCCATGCGTCGGTTTTGCGTCAGATTTTACGTTGACCGGCGCATTTTCTCCTACATATCCACTCAGATGGGCAAAGAGTGGCGTGCCATTTAGATAAAGTTGGACTTGAGTAATTTTATATTTCCTGTTTTTAAAAATATTTTTTAAAAAAATATATTAAATTAACAACTCTTTATTTTTAATATTAGGACATTAAAATAATTTAAAAATAAAAAAATTAATTTGTTTTAAAATACAGCTACGCCGCAATAACAAATATCCTAATATATGTTTTTTTTTTAATATATCTGCAAATTGATTATACACACGCATGGTATACACTCTTTCCAAAAAAAAAAAAAAAACCTTTCTAGCTGAGGTGAATTATAAATCTGATTTATGCTGTGTCTGTGATTTTCAGTTTTTGTTAATTGAGGATTAGACAGTCCTTATCTAGCCACATTGAATTTGATGCTTAATTATTAAAATACATTAAATTTGATTATCATCTACCTCAAACTATAACACTTTAGATGATATATTTTTGTTTTTTATTAACATGGATATTCAAGTTAATTTATGTATATCTTAACTAATTTTATAAATTTTAAAATTAATGACAATATAAATCACTAATAACTATCATATTAATAACCACAGAGTTCAAATATAAAATTAAAAAATAAACCTTTACTTTAAAGGATACTTAACTTGAAGAGAGGATATGAAAATGTGGAAAGGAGGGATGACTCTTTACAAAGTGTTGGTATAAAATCTCTTCTCTCATTTTTATCACCTTTAATATGATTTTGTTCCAAAATATACTATGCTTAGGAGTAGGAAGAGAATCTAGAGTAATTGGATAAAAAAATATCATACATTTATTTTCATTTTTCCTTCTCCAAGGTTTATAAAATTATTACTTGCATGGTAATAAAAGACCTGACACTGTAAAATAATTATTTTTTTATAAAATTTAGAAACCCTTTAATAATAAAATCAGTAAATTGTCATTGTTCTTATTTATTTATGTATAATAAATAATCATGCATTATAATATTTTTTTTTAAAAGGAAGAAATGCTAGTGATATTTCCCCCCTTTTAAGATATAATTTGGCATTAATTAAATCGGAGAATGCTGAATGTTCAACATAATTGTTGAGTTGATAGACGGTGTGCTGAGCTAATACATGAGAGAGATTCCTTTGATCACACCCAAGCTTCTCTTATATTTCTAGCATGCGTGACTAAGGCTAAAGGATGGGCTTCTTTTTTTTAAAAAAAAATAAAATAAAATTCCTTGAGCATTTCAATGAGTTATCTTTCAAACATGATACCTATCTTCTCTCGGTACCAAAGCAAAACTATACCTTTCTTCTCTTGACTACATCATTACTTGTTGGATTTCTCAAATTAATTTATTTTTTAAATATAAAAAATGTTTTAAATCTTTTGAATATGATGATCATACTAGATCCAACAGACTTAAGATTTGGTGGTCATAACAGACCCAACAATTAAATTGTTTAAAATTATTTATAAATGAATAAATTTAAATATTTACCAGATTAACCTTTTGTTTTATCATATAATAATTGATTTATTTAATTTTTAAAACACATAATATAATTTATAATTGCTGTTAATTAAAAATTAGGGACAAAATTGAATTATATGCCACATGATTATAAATTAATTATAAATAAATAAATAAATTAGCTCATGGAAAGAATTGAAGTAGTCACTACTGTCATGCTATAAACAACAACTAAGAAAGGCTTTGACATTATTAATTTTTGTTTAAAATAGTAAAAACAACGTAAGACAATAGCAAAAAATAACTTATAAGAAAATTAATAAAGAGTTTAATTTATTCTGATGAGTTTTGAAGTAGAATAATTATTTTCAAATTTTAATGTTTATATTTTTTGTTGCTTTTTTAAAGATTTTTTAGAGTTTTGATAATCGAAATAAAGTATAACAATAATATTATATAGTGTCAGGTAGCTTATTTATATTATTTAGAGTTTTGCATGGTGTGTAAATTAAAAATAAGAGTAACCTATATTTTATGATGTATTTTATAAAATAGTCAATTTTTATGAATTAAGAATTTTCTTTTCAATTTTTTTACTAATATTGATCTTTTTATTAATTAGATGATGAGTTGAATTTACTTACTTACTTACTTTTAGCTGCGCATCTAGTGATACGGTGGATGGACGGATTTAGACACCGGGAAGAGTCTCATGCGCCTTCTTAAAGGTACGAGCGCTGCTCATTCGTTGGGGCGTGTGTAACACGCTTTAGCAGTTTTTTGATTAAAAAATACAAAATACAACGTGAAAAATATTAAAACGCCCCCATAGTCCTCTTAATTATACAAAATACCCTTGTAAAAAATACCAAAATACCCCTTTTTTTTTTTTTTTTGTCTTTCTTGAGCTAAAATTGTTATTTGCTTGTACTTGAAGAATTAGAAAAACCTGGTTGTCCTTGTGGAAGAAAACTAAATAAACATTTATCCGCTTGAAAAAAAATAAAAAATAATACTACTATTATAATTCATTGTGAAATATCTTTTAATCTACAGTTATTTTGTGGTTTATTTTTTTGTTATAATATACATAGCTTTCCCCGTAATCAAATTTGGGCCTAATTAGGCCGATTGAGCAGACACCATCTGACATTCTTGATTTTCTAGTCATTAATTAATAGTTTACTTATTCTAATATGCAATGCTTGAATGTTGCATGTGTTCAGAAAAACAAACTTCACATAGAAACAAACTTTTCCTGATGAGTTTTGGACTTGAGTTGTTCTTGTTCATAAGAGATATTTGATTCTTAGGTTAGTATTTGAGTTTGGTTGATGACGTGATAAATATATAAAAAATCAAGAGAATAAAAAATAATATTTAGTTGTATATAAAATAAATAAATTCTCAAGATAAAAAAGCTTTTTTAAGGAAGTTTTAAATTTTTTGATACCGATGACATAATTTTATTTTGCATTAAAAATACAAATCTCTATGAAACCCTCCACCAATTTTATTATATTAAAACAATATTGCAAAAATACCAAAGTTCCCCCTGCCACCAAGTAATGAGATTTTATTTTTTAAAAGTAATTTGATTATTTTATTGTCTATAAAAATTAAAAATACAAAAAAATTCATGAGCCGTTTTTAAAAAAGATTGATTTCAAGTATAATAAAATTATTTTATCATGCATAAAAGATGTGAAAAAACCGAGTTATCGCCACCAATATAGTAATGGGCAACGAATCCCGTAAAAGATCCAAAATAAAATGGATAAAATATTATGGATTGTTACATTACTTTACCCCATGCTTTAGATTTTCTTATAATTATAATTATAATTATAATGGGGCAGATTAGGATTCAATCAGTTGGATTATGGATGGGGTCCTCCAGCTCACATTGTTCCAATTCAAGGGCCTAGCATCATTCCTGTTGGCATTGCCTAGGAAACATGGCGTGTCGAAGAGGTCCATCGCCAACCATTCATTGATCAAATGATGAAAGTTATTTGAATTCCTGCAAGCGCAAAGGTGACAAAATAAAACAATAAATCGTTTTACGAACTCTGTGAGCAGAAACAAGCATGAAATGCCATGCCTTGTTGCATCTGTGATCGAGGGGTGAAAATGAATGGATCATGTCGCTATTTCAGAGCTTCTTTCTTGGGAATCATGGAGTATGTTTACTGTACCAATGAAATAGAGGAGGGTCGATGAAAATGAGGCATCTTTCTTAGAATGATGCTGGCAAAAATCCCACAGGCCACGAGCTTTTGCTGACTGCTCGGCAGATTTTTGTTGATGTAATTCGGTGAAATCTGGAAATGGTAGAAGTGATGATCCAAGCCTTGAATAAGTGTGGTTCTTACGTGGGCTTGGGGCATAACTTTATATAAAACTCGGATCAGCCCAAACTTTACCAATGGACTGGAGTCAAAACATTTTTGCAATAGTTGAACAATGAACAGCCTCTGAAATGACATTATTTCTTTCAATAGTATAAGATTCAAGATGCACGTGAGGATGTGGCCCGGGGAAGAAACTTGTTTTTTATTTTTTAGCATTCGGGTTTGATTTTTTTTTGTATATGCCTGTTACCCTGCAGTACCTTACATACTCATAGATTTGTAGGATATTTAATGAATCTAGGGATTAATTGTGATGCACGTAAGCTGGTACGGATACTCTAAGATATAAAAACGACTGAAATTACCATCATCATACAAAATGATTCACATAGCTGAAGAAATATATGTGCTTTTCGTAGGGAAAACAGAGTGTTAAATGTTAGCTGAGGAAGCACAACTCAGGACAAAGAAAGAAAACAATTGCAGTCATATTAGATCTGACCAAAGATATCATCCTTTTCAGCATTTATTGACATTGAAGGCTCCCTCTTACCAGCCCCCATCCATTCACGTCGGGCAAAACAGCAAAAAGTCAGAGTACAGGGAGCTCGTGATCGTGCAACAGAGTCGCCTTATCTTCTTAATTAAAGTTAAAAATATTATTTTAATATATTTTTAAATAAAAAATCTTAAAAAAAACCATTATCACATTTTTAAACATTCTTTAAATCTCCTAATATTTTTTTTTTTTGAGAAAGATGGCTTATCTTTGATTTAATTGAAAAAAATATTAAGTATTTAGACGAATAATCTGATCCATTATTCAACTACCAACGGAAAAGTTTCTCATAATAAAAACAATTTAATTACTTTTTACTATACCCGTCGTCTAAAACTGTTTTGTATATGGTGTAAAATGAAATAACTTAAGAACTGGCCAGTAGAAATCAGGAAAAAGACTTGCCCGTTGTGATTAGGAGAGAAGAAATAAACCTTAAAGATATCTGTCCCTTGTGATTAGGACATAAAGTAATCCTCTTTTATCTCATGACATCAATAAAGTTTTGCTAAATATATTCCAATTATATATTTCGTTGAGATGTGATAAATGTATTTTTTATTTATATATTTATGATATGTGATACGAATCAAGATCTTAACTATTATATTTCTTCTTGTTTCGCTGGTATTTTTTTTAATTTAAAAAAAATATCAAGATTATGCTGATTTTTTTTTGATAATATTATTAAATTCAATTAAATGTTTGGATCCTAAAACCTGCTAACCTGACTCCTTAACTAGCTTGAGTTTTAAATTAAACCACGTGAGAACTTATCCAAAATAAATTATTCAATTTAATTTGTCCATAGACAACTTGAATGACCGATAAAAACATGACATAGTTTTAAAATAAACTTTAAGGGAATAATTTTTTTTATATTAAGACGATGCCAGATCGGATCGACTTTGATCACTCTGCGACCTGGGTTATGGATTTTAATAGGTTTAAGAATTTTGTTCTTTTTATAAATTATTTTTGATTAATTTTATGATAACATTAGATGCTTTCAAAATCGAGCATCAACCCTAAAAAAATATTTATTTGAGATCATGATAACCCTATAGAAAATAGAAAAAAAATAAACCATGAATTTCATTTCTCAACCAATCCAATAATGAATAAGAGTGAAATAAAAAAAATAATTAGAAAAATTAAAAGACCAGAAACTAAAAAAAAAGTATCAGGTTTGATGGGTAAACCCACTAAACCCGTGAATTAGATAAACCAGGTCAACACATCAAACCCGCAAACTAGGTAATGGACTCAATTGAAATTAATAACTTGTTTTTTTTCTAAACTATTGTTTATTAATTTAACTATATGATAACAAAAATAGACGATCGCAAAATCGAGCGTCAAACTAATATTGAGACCTTTTTTTAAGATTACGATAACCTCATAGAAAGCAAAACGACACAAATTATGAAATTCAATTCTGAATTAGTCCAATATCAAAGGATGAAACCAAAAAAAAAAAGAAGTTAAATCGCCATACCCGTCAATAAGCCCGTGGACTTTCTAAAATTTAATAACTAAAACTATTTTTTTAACTATATGATAAAAAAAAATAAGCAATCACATAATCAAGTTCAATTAGAAGAAGAAAAAAAGTACCCCGCTAAACCTGCAAACCAGGGCAACCAAGGTTACCTTGCCAAACTCGCAAACCAGGTCATTGACTCCATAAAGTTTATTAATCTAGTTTTTTTTTTAAATCATTTTTTATTTAACTAAACTTTTTAAAAAATATACCATACCGCGATGCTGAGATGTTTTTTTGATACCAACCCTATGTTGGAATATTGTTTTGATACTGCAATAACCATATAAAAAACAAATTAAAATAAATTATTAACTCTGAATCCCATAAACATATTATATAAGGACTAAATAAAAAAAATCAATAACCAAAGATAAAAAAAGTTCAAAATGCAAAAAAAAAAAACAACTCTGTAAATTTACTATTGTAATCCTTAGAGCTAAAGGATATGGAAAAACAATGTTTTTCCTATATTTTTTAGCTTTATTTATAATACTGTATATTGAAAAAAGAAATCTTATGGACCCAGGATTGCTATATATATATATAAAAAAAGGATTTTATATTATTAGAATTATAATCAACTTTTTATCCATTAATCAATACTAAGATATAATTATTTTACAGGTGTTTTGAACTAATTTTTTTTTATATGATAATCAATTTTCATATAAACTATCATATTGCTATGACCGTATGTATTTGAGATTTATGTATGAGTTTTTTTCAAGATTTTATTTTAATTTTGATTATAATAAAATTTCTTCCTTTATCTTTCGTTTATGAGTACAGCTAGAATCGAATTATTGTATCATGTGATGGTTTCTTCTTCTTCTTCTTCTTATACACACACGCAGAGAAGTGTAGGCATGACCTCATGTAAAATGAAACAACAATAATAGAACAAATTGTCAAAAAGAAAATGATTAGGAAAGAAACGCGTCCCTTGCAAGATCTCTGTAGCTTCAGATCATGGAAAAGAATCTACCAAACCCTTTAAAAAAGCCGATGTCGCAAATTCAGCCATCAATTGAGCGAAGTGTAGGCATGGCCTCAAATTACATGAAATATCGTCTTGTTTTCTAGTAGGTTGGGCGCCAATGCACGTTATTTTTGTTTTTTAAATTAATGTAGGTGTTCGAATCAGCTTGTGTATTTTTTGACTAATCTCACGGGTTTTAAAGTTAACGACTATGTAAGCATTTAGTAAATCTTAAATTTATGAGATTCGAACCAATAATTTCTAGAAAATAAATTTAAAATCTAATTAATTAAACTAAACCATTCAAAATTAACAAACGAATGCTATTTTGCTTTAGGACAAAAGGTGCAAAATCCTGGGGGCCTCCTATTGATGACTACTTGGCTTAAAGTCAAAAAGAGGAAAATCCACTCAAACGAAAATAAAGATGCTTTAATCGTATTTCCTCCACTGTGATGGAAGCTTCACGGTGCATGTGGACCAAGGCGTTGCATCTGCTTGCCTTTTTTTTAAAAAATAAATAAATAAATAAATTCTTCCTTTTTGCCACTTCCACTCTTGTAGTAATTTATGCTATCAATAATGATTTTCCCTTTTGGAATAGCTCATGTGCAACACCGGTTTTAATTATTGGTAAAAACGCACGTAGAAAAATTCGACGTGAAAAATGCCCTCATAATCTCAGTGGTACAAATGTATATCCCCTGGAAAACAGGAAGCGTGGAGAGTGATAATCAAGGGAAACGTCTTGGCGTCTTGCCCAGAAAAACTCCGACGCAACAGCAAATCAAAGCAACTTCCTCGCGGCAGTAGCAGAACAAAACAACAGCAGAGCAGCTTCATTCTTCTTCTTTTTTGGCAGCGAATTTCTCAGCAACGATCCAGCAGCAGTAGAATTTATTTTATTTTTTTTGCGAAATTAGTAGGAGTCCTCCCAGAAGCAGCACCTAACAGCCTTGGCATCGGCGCAATCCATATCACAATTTGTTGCAGAGACAATGTCTTAACAAAGAATTCAGCAAAAATGTTAACCAAAAAAAATAAATAAATTATGGTTTCCGGTAACTTTGTTCACCTGACCATTCCATGCTTTGATGGTCATACCATGTTAATGGATAATTTTTTAATATTAAAGGAATATTGGCAAATCATTTCTTAATGAATAATTTAACCACCATCCACACCACCAATAGTAATTAATGAATATGCAAAAGTTAGAGATAGAGGCGCAATGGTTGAAAGGTTTCAAGATAGAAAATTATCTTTTTTAATCAATTAACAAATCAATTTTGGAAATTACAAGACACGAATCCATGAGATAAAAAGATATCACCATCATTATGAAAATCTTTAATTGTTGACACCAAAATCCAATTTTGGTGTGAGTTTAATAGATAAATCTAAGGATATTGATAAACTTTCTATTGATGAATTGCAAAATTCCTTGCTAATTCATGAGCAAAGTTTGAATTGATAAGACACCGGAGAAAACTTGGAGTAGATAAAAACCAATGATAGATCATCTTAGAATTTTTAGATGCATTGCCTATTGATTAGTACTTAAAAGTGTATTTTTATCAAGGTTTTATATCATTATTTTGCACTTGAAGCATCAATATCTCCTTAACGAGAGCATGTTTTATAATAACATGTCTAACAATATAAGATACCTTTAATATATGGTAAATGTTCATCTTCAATACAAGCCTATCACATAAATCAAAGGATTGATTGATGAGTTTAACTACTGAAATTGAAAAGACAAAGAGAGGGCTAAGCTTAGAAAAGAGATGTTGGTTCAGTCCAAACTGGAACATATTTGGTTATTGGATTATAACTGGAGCTGTAGAACTTGGATTTAGATCTAATTTATATGTATGGAAAACTAAGACATAGGCCTAAAACTTTCATGAAGAGTCCAAGATTCAAAAGGACTGTTTTCAAGTTCAAATTGTAGCAACAACAGAGAAGTCGGAATCTGTCCTGCAGCCCAGATACTATTTATTGTTCAGCTTATATCTCGAGTTCTAGAAGTCCAAATGCACCGATTCTTGTTTTGTTGGAAAGATGAGACAATTTCCTAGAACTTTCATGAAGACTATCTGCTCAAATTCTGATGTTAGCAATGATGTTTTCTGCAGACAAGAAGATAAGAATTGTTACCGAGTCAAGAGGTAGCCACCCACTCAACAATTAGTCATCAAATCAATAGTTCCGAATTTTGGCCTATAAAAGAAGGCATTTGTCATACATTTAGGCATCTTGGTTTTCAGATCATGCTCTTTATTTCTTTCTTTATATTTTTGTAATGTTTAAGTTTTATTTCATGTTACATTTTCCTTAATCTCTTGTTTATGCTTTTCATTTCCTTTACTATAATTATGTTCTTATGTTGTTTATTTATGTTTCTCTTTTTTATTATGTTTAGTTAAGTTTATTATGTCAAGGTGAAAAGGTTACACTAATAATGTAAGAATAGGTATAGTGTAAACTCAATATGAACTTTAATGTTTGATACTAACATGTTTTGTATTTGTTATCTCATTCACTCTTAATATTTTGCTTGTTAAATGGTTAATCTAGATTTATGTTGTATAACCCTTGGTACAATAAATACTTGATCCTTTCATAACCAACTGTATGGTATAACCGACACCTGTGTTATGAAAGGAACTTGATTTGTTGTTAACATAAATTAACATCATGAATACTTGACAATATTTACAAGTATTAATATTATTCGAATAAGATAACTAATGTAATCATGTTAACAATTTATAATCCGATTGGAACCTCATTTATGTGTGGTTTCCAGTTAAGTAATAAAAATAATTTATACTATACTTATTTAAAATACCATTAGTGGATCCTCTAACCTTGACAATTGTTTTATCCTTATTTAATCCTTACATCAATATCCCATAAAATTCTCATAAACTCTTTGTTTTATTAAATATATATATTATTTATTATTTATATAGTTCACCTCTTTGTTGTTCGATCCTCGGTCTTGTCGGATTATTTTTTACTTCGACACTCCTACACTTGGGAGAAGACATCAATCTTTTAGTCGTATTTCGAATCAAAAGAGAAAAAAGCTTGATGATAAAGGAGAAAAATGGATTTTTATTGGTATAAGTGATCATTCAAAAGCTTAAAAACCATATAATTCTAACACCAAGAAAATTATTATTAGTAAAAATGTTATTTTTAATGAAGCTAAATTTTGGACATGGAGCAATAATAATCTTAAACAAAGTATTCCAGTTGATTCAGATGACGATGACGATAATGATAAAAGAAGGGAAAACTTATGGAGGAAGCATTACAACTAGTAAATGATTAAAACATACCTAATAATTAAAGATTATAATGTGTTAGAAGAAGACCTCCATGGATGAATTATTATAAGATAACTAAAATTGATCAATCTTATATCCACTTATTCATTTTACTATATTTTTATATTGTGATTTTATGACTTTTGAAGATATCATTAAAGAAACAAAGTTACAAAAAAATATAAATGATGAAATTGATGTGATCAAGAAAAACAATACTCGAAAGCTTCTAGAAAGACAAATGATCATTGTTGTAAAATAAGTATATAAGATAAAAATTTAAGGAGAATAGTGAATTTGACAAATATAAAACACTATTGATAACTAAATGTTATAAGAAAGAGTATGGTATCGGTTACACGAGAAAATTTATTTTTGTTTCGGTTGTAAGGCATGATACAATAAGATTCATTATTTCTTTTGGAATTTAAAATTCATGTCCTATCTTTCAATTATATTTTATATTAATACTTAGTAAATTCATTGTTATTGATTAATTTTTCACGCACCTTCTTGTTTGTAGCAATTTTCATTTTTAATAATAAATGAGTTTTGAATTCAAGCTAAGAAAACACTGAATTAAAACAAAGTCAAGACTGCCCTCAATTATATTAGCTAATTATAGGGATAAAATACTAATGTTTTGTTTCATATAGATCTTACAAATTGAATTTTCCCGTTTCAACTTTTAAATGCGCATAAATGGATAAAAGATTCGGTTTAAAGTGAATGATATCTTAGACAAAATTATAAATTGAGTCTTTAAAAATATTTAAGATTTTTATTTTATTTTTTTATGTATGTTTGAAAAATGAGTCTTTGAGCAATTTTCATTTTGTACTTGGAGTCGTTTATTAAGTGAGGACAATTAATCTTAATTTTATAAAATGTAATTAACAAATATATGTTATTTATTTTTGAAGTTTTTTTTTTTTGATTATGTAGGAGGTAAAACATTGTAGTCAACTTATATATATATATATATATATATATATATATATATATATATATATATTACACATTAATTAAGATAACTATTAAAAAAAACTCATTCATTTAAATAAAATTGTATTTACTGGTTCGGATTAAAATGTCATTCTTACATGGAAGTCATAAAAAACATTGAAGTGAATGATATATATATAATTTTAGACTACGAAATAGTGTTTGGCACTATGGTTGAAAAGTATTTTTGAAAAATTTTGAATTTGTTTTACTTTAAATTAATATATTTTTTTATTTTCAGATTATTTTGATGTGCTGATGTAAAAAATATTTTTTTTAAAATAAAAAAACACTATTTTAATATGTTTTGAAATGAAAAACACTTTAAAAAGTAATTATTACCACAATCTCAAACACCCTATAAAACTAAGTTATAGATAGTTTACTCAATAAGGTAAGGTATGGATATTAAAAAATTGACCTATGAGTACGCACAACCATCCCGGGCCCGTTTCAGCCACTTCTCCCTTCAACGCTTAACCGCCATCAAAGAAAGATTTCTTGCTAGAATATTTAGCAGTCTTTGAATCTTGCTGTATCATATGGCTATTGACTTGTGTGTTCTTCATAATTATTGGCGCACCATTCTTGGCAAATCTATGGGTGCCGCTGGCTCTTCCTCAAATAAAGAAGAGAGCAGGGCTGCCAGCTATAAAGCAAACCCAAAACTAGAGAAATACACACACCATATGAAATTATTGGCGAAGAAGTTTTTTTTTTTTTAATCTTTATATATAATCTTGAGAGAATATTTGAACATGCGAGAGATCGATCCGCCATTGGATCGACGAATAGTTGTGTTCCCAAAAGAAGTAATAATGGTAAAGTAGTGCATATTAATTTAGAAAAGAAAATAAATGTCGAGAAGAAGCCACTTTCAATTGAAACCTCTGAATTTCTTAATTATGATGGTCGACGACAAGCATCTCGGCGTATCCATTGAATTATAGCAATAGTGGAAGCCAACGCTCCCATTATTAATTTAAATTTACAACTTGCTAGGAAATCCCAAATCTAAATATTCCACACCTTCTAGATATTACTGTGCTAAAACAGAAAAAAAAAAATACAGAAAAAACAAGAGATAGATATAAAATTATGTTTGGTTGCTTTATAAAATAGAAAAATTGTCTGTATTTGATTTTGTTGGTGATGAACAATACAAAATAATATATATAAAAAATTATTTTATCTTTACTATGTATTATTTTCAAACTTATATATATTAAAAAAATTTAGATATTATTTGTTTTTTTTTATTTATGTTGAGTGTTGAAATTAATAATAGAACAATAACCCTGATTATAAAACTCGAACCGGCCTAATAGGTTGATATGAGATCTGAGGCCTTGATTGGTTCGGATTTAAGAAAGAATAAAAGAAAAATTAACATGGCCTAACCCGATCAAAATCCCAAGTCGATTAGTGATCCCAACTGGTGACCCGTGCCTTACTACAAGTTGACCTCCTGATCAAAATTTTTTAACTATAATAATAATAATCACTTTTATTAATGGATGTTTAAATTGAATAATTCTGAATTAAGAATTTTTTATAAAAATATTTTAAAAATAAAAAATAATAAATATGATTGGAAATATCATTTCTCTATATCTCACATACCTTATATTTTAAAAATACATAAATCTATTTAAAATTAATTTATAAATAAATTTATTTTTATGTTCTCTCGAACAAAACACGTCTCTATTCCTATTACTTTCATTTTTTTTCTCTGGTACAATAATTCAACGCTAACCTACTGTGCTGTCCCTGTTATCGTACGCTTATTATCATACGATTTGATTAAATTATCTTACTTGAATTTATCCATTTCCGTGATGGCCACACAAAGTAAAGGGTTGAAGAATCCAAAGTCCTGCCCTAATTTTAATACTTGAAAAGACATATAAGAATTATCTAGCTGTTGTAATAGCTTGAGAATAAAATATTTGTTTTTTCTATGATTTTAGGTTCGAGTCTTGTGGTTGTTCATATGATGGTCATTGAAAGCTTACATAGTCGTTAACTTTAGGACCCGTGAAATTAGTCGAGGTACACTCAAGCTGGCCCGGAAACCACGTTAAATTAAAAAAAAATTAAGTTAGAGATCGTATAATCGCAGATTCAGCAAAATACAATATTGCCCCTTGTGAGAAGATCCAAATTGGAGAAACGTCTGCAAGGATAATAATTAAGCAGACGTTTGAATTCCTATGCCTGGGTAGGTGACAATTAGCTTGCGGCCAATTGACTTGACTTGTTGCCGCTATTTTATCATCACAAAGCGAAAAACATGCCCGCCACCGTGCTGCCTTGTTGATAAAAAGTCCAAGCGGAGAAAAGATATGATTTTTATTTATTGTAAATCTTGATTTTATAGCTAATTGAAGGGTAGGCGTCCTCTCTGATTAATGAAACGATCGTACAATAATTATTAAGTATGAAAACGAGTTCTTAATCTAATTAAATTTATGCTAAACATCATTAAAATATAATAATAATCATGAAAATCAGGCGCTGCGGATGTGTATGAAAAACAGCTAATAATATACGCAGTGCGACATGAACTGAAAAGATTGGCCTCCAATGAAACAACTATTTCTGGTGGTTTAATTCATTTTTTTAAATAATGAAGTCACAGCTTTCATATTTGGCTGCTTCCACACTCACTGTGTATGATCTTCACGTAGGCCGATGAACATTTCGCAACCTAAGTCTAAGATAATACAAGCTGAAAACCCTTATAGCTAATTTATTTTTCAGCAATCAAGAGGCTGGAGGTTAGGCTCGAGGAACAGGGCTGCATGCCGTATCTCATGCCGTATAACATCTGGTGTCTACGCATAAACAATAGGGATTTGGTTGAAAAAAGAGCAGAATATTATATCTGTGTTATTTGTTTTTTTGACCGGTTGCAGGAAGTCAGGATGAGTTAAGAGGAACACGAATGCTTGCCCTTGAAGCAAGAGGAAGCAGGATTTTTTAGTAAACGTACAAACAGGTCATACAGTAGCCACAGAACTAGAATAATACCTATGGAATCTTGGTGACCACTTCTCACCTCAACTACTACTACTTCACATCCCTTTTCTTCTTTAGGTAGGTAAATGCTCTCTTCCTCTCTCTCCGAGTCCTTTGGAATCTTGGTTTTTCTGTTTTGATAAGTAATTAATGGTTTCTGCTGTATATAGATATAACTAATTGTTGCTGTTCTTGTGCAAATAACATTAGCAGAAACACAACAGAAGTACTATATTTCACTGCTTTCTCGTTCTTTTCTTTCGTCAACTCTTTTCCTTGCATGATGACTACCTTCTTTTCTGCTTTTTAATTCTTTATTCTTGTACCACAAAAGGAATCACTGAGAAAAACCACCTCATTCCATGCCCACCTTTATCTCTTGGATCATATACTTTATTTTGCTGTGATGAGGTAGGTGGATCTGTTTTCAGAGACAAATAGTATAGCCTAACTTTGATTCCTTTTTGAAAAAAAAGGAGAGAATTCAGTGGAAGCTTCTGTAACGTGGGGAAAATGTACAGGAGTCTTGATGGACGTTTTGGCTTTCATTTGGTTCAGTAAATTCTAAACTGGGCCAGCTAGATAGTTGTAGTATATATGTTATCACACTGATTTCTAGTGAGTGAATTCCCCAAGTTTTACTATATTCTCTACCGGTTCTTGCTTGCTTCTTGGGGCCTTTTGCCTTTTATTTTAGCCAAGATTTTGTTTATTCCTTCTTCCTTCATGCTACTTGAAGGTTACTTCGATGAAAGTTCAAGTAGTTGGTCAATATTGGCGGCATTTTTTATTTATTTCTTGAACAGCTCAATCCTTCATTTAATTTCTTTTTCATTGGGCGTATTGAATGGCCTCCATTAAAAGTTGCTGGTTTCTTTGTGCTCTGTTGCAGCTGCAATTCAAGTTTTGAGAATCCTGTGAGTAATTGAGGATTAGATTAATATCCCGAGGTTTCATGCTATGGCTGTCGAGAACGGGAGAAGTCGTGATAAGAGTATGGATAAGGCCAGCACATCAAAAAGCCAGGAGGTAGAGGAGAAAAGTTCTGCCGGAAATGGGGACCAACAGAAGCAAAAGAAGAGCGAAGGAGATGAGGAAACTAAAACAGTTCCATTTATCAAGCTCTTTTCATTTGCGGATTCTAAAGATATCTTTCTGATGATCCTTGGGACGGTTGGCGCTATTGGAAATGGAGCATCCTTGCCAATTATGTCAATACTGTTCGGAGATCTGATCAATTCTTTTGGAAAAAACCAGAATAATAAAGATGTAGTGGATTTGGTTTCAAAGGTAAACATAATCAGCATGCCTGTTGCTATCAATAGAAATGTTTTTCAAGGATAAGATACACCATTCATCTTTCTGCTCTGGAAGATCCATAACTGGTTTTCTAACTCTCTAGCTATTTCTGATGTGTAGAGATGTTAGTAATTAATATTTGATAAACGTCCAACTTTCTTTAGGTGTCTCTCAAATTTGTCTACTTGGGAGTTGGTTCTGCTGTAGGTTCATTTCTCCGTAAGTACATCATTAATTCAACAATGCTATCCTTACAGAGAAATTGTCTAGAGCACCAAGCGTTGAGGATTTATAAACCTTTTCTCGTTGTTTGTCAGAGGTGGCTTGCTGGATGGTCACAGGAGAGAGACAGGCTGCACGGATAAGGGGTACGTATTTGAAAACTATACTGAGACAAGATGTTGCCTTTTTCGACAAGGAAACAAACTCTGGAGAGGTTGTTGGTAGAATGTCTGGTGACACTGTTCTTATACAAGATGCTATGGGTGAAAAGGTACCAAACTATTCTGACCAGAACGGGAAATTGCAGTGAATTTCATCCATATTGCCGGGATGTTTTTGAGGTTAAACAAGCCTAATTATTTTATGCAGGTCGGGAAATTTATACAGCTAGTATCAACATTCATTGGCGGCTTTATAATATCATTTATCAAAGGCTGGCTTCTTACTCTTGTCATGTTATCCTCCATTCCCCTGCTTGTGATAGCTGGTGCAGGATTGTCCATCATGATAGCTAGGATGGCATCTCGTGGCCAAACTGCTTACACTAAGGCAGCGTCTGTAGTAGAGCAGACTATTGGCTCAATCAGAACTGTAAGTTTACACATATAAATAGCAAGATATGCCAAGATGCAAGTTCAGTATGGAAAGCTAATTGCCGATCTTGCATCCAGGTTGCATCATTCACTGGGGAGAAGCAAGCCATAAGTAATTACAAGAAGTTTCTTGTCACTGCTTATAACTCTGGTGTTCAAGAAGGCTTGGCTGCTGGAGTAGGTCTTGGCATTGTTATGTTAGTAGTGTTCTGTAGCTATGCCTTGGCAGTATGGTTTGGTGGAAGGATGATTTTGGAAAAAGGATATACCGGGGGTGTTGTGATTAATGTGATTGTTGCTGTGTTGACCGGTTCCATGTGAGTTTTTGACGCAAAATCTACTTTCAAAATTAATTGTTTGTTTTCTTAGGGTTTAATCATATGAATGTTTCAGGTCTCTAGGGCAGGCATCTCCTTGTATGAGTGCATTTGCATCTGGTCAAGCTGCAGCTTATAAGATGTTTGAGGCTATCCATAGAAAGCCAGATATAGATGCCTCCGATACAAGGGGAAAGATATTGGATGACATCAGAGGAGATATAGAGTTGAGGAATGTATATTTCAATTATCCAGCTAGACCTGATGAGCAAATATTTTCTGGATTCTCTCTTTTCATCCCAAGTGGATCAACTGCAGCCTTGGTTGGACAAAGTGGAAGCGGAAAGTCAACGGTGATCAGTCTGATAGAGAGATTCTATGATCCACAAGCTGGTGAAGTTCTCATAGATGGCATTAACCTCAAAGAGTTTCAGCTCAAATGGATTCGGGAAAAAATTGGTCTTGTCAGCCAGGAACCTGTGCTGTTCACGTCCAGCATTAAGGATAACATTGCATATGGAAAGGATATGGCAACTACCGAAGAGATAAGAGCTGCAGCTGAACTTGCCAATGCTGCTAAATTCATCGATAAACTACCTCAGGTTATAACTGGTTCCCTCTTTACAAGTTTCTAGAGTTATAATGTTTTTTTTTTTTTGGGAGAGGAGGAGGTGCAGATTGCCTCAGTTTTTTCCATTTAATTTGGACTTCAACTTTTGCATCCAGGGAATAGACACCATGGTTGGTGAACATGGAACTCAGCTGTCTGGTGGACAGAAACAGAGAATTGCAATTGCAAGAGCCATCCTGAAAGATCCGCGAATTTTACTTTTGGATGAAGCTACAAGCGCTCTTGATGCAGAATCTGAAAGGATAGTGCAGGAGGCATTAGACAGGATTATGGTGAATCGAACAACTGTAATTGTTGCCCACCGTTTGAGCACTGTGAGAAACGCAGATATGATTGCTGTTATTTACCGTGGGAAGATGGTGGAGAAAGGTATATAATTTAGCATGCATGATTATCATATAAAGAAACATAAAGAAATCTCGGGATCCTGCTGAGAAATTCCTTTGCTGTAAATTTTCTGGTCTCAGCATTGCCACATATTGTGTATAGATCAAAAATATTAGTTATTTTCAGAATTGTTTTGGATTTTTTATGTCCACCAAACATGTTGTGGAATATTTTATGAAACTTCTTATTTATTTTCCTAGTTTTACATAAGGCAGATAAATACTGCACCATGATGATTGATTCATGCACTAATTTTCTGCTGCCAAATCAGTTCTGCGATCAACAACACTAGTTAGGATAGTCTCCTGATCAATCCCAGAACTTGTTTAAGTCTTCTGATTACGATGGATTAGGGAAATTTTCTGAGATTTTCATACATGATCTAAAACATCATTTTCTTTGATCGATCAGGTTCACATTCAGAACTGCTCAAGGATCCTGAAGGAGCTTACTCGCAGCTTATACGCTTACAAGAAGTGAACAAAGAGTCGGAACAAGAAGCAGATGACCAAAAGAAGTCAGATATTTCGACCGAGTCCTTAAGACATTCAAGTCAAAAAATTTCACTGAAACGGTCCATAAGTCGGGGATCATCTGATTTTGGAAATAGCAGTCGCCGCTCGTTTTCAGTGACATTTGGTTTACCTACTGGATTCAATGCCCCTGATAATTACACGGAAGAATTAGAAGCTTCTCCACAGAAACAACAAGCTCCAGATGTCCCAATCAGCCGCCTTGTGTATCTCAACAAGCCGGAGGTTCCAGTGCTGATTGCTGGAGCTATAGCTGCAATTCTCAATGGGGTCATATTTCCGATATTTGGTATACTAATTTCCAGGGTGATTAAAACATTTTTTGAACCACCTCATGAATTGAGAAAGGATTCTAAGTTCTGGGCGTTGATGTTCATGACCCTTGGCCTGGCATCTTTTGTTGTGTATCCGTCACAAACATACTTATTTTCGGTGGCTGGTTGCAAATTAATCCAAAGGATCCGATCTATGTGTTTTGAGAAGATGGTTCACATGGAGGTTGGTTGGTTTGACGAGCCTGAGCACTCAAGTGGAGCAATTGGTGCTAGGCTCTCAGCAGATGCTGCAACAGTGCGTGGTCTGGTTGGAGATTCTCTTTCCCCAGTTGGTTCAGAACATAGCATCAGCGGTAGCGGGTTTGGTCATTGCCTTTGTTGCATGTTGGCAATTGGCATTTGTAATCCTTGTACTACTTCCTCTAATAGGACTCAATGGATTTATTCAAATGAAGTTCTTGAAAGGATTCAGTTCAGATGCAAAGGTATACTCTTTTAACTCATGAGTGTGAATTCTACTGCTGTAGTAAGCTAAAGAATATGAATTTATAATCATCAAATGAACCAAAAAAATAATAATTAATAATCGCATCCATTGATCTAAATGGTTGCAGAAAATGTATGAGGAAGCAAGCCAAGTTGCCAATGACGCTGTTGGCAGCATAAGAACTGTTGCCTCTTTCTGTGCTGAAGAGAAGGTGATGCAACTATACAGAAAGAAATGTGAAGGCCCTATGAGGACAGGAATAAGGCAAGGGCTGATAAGTGGAGCAGGATTTGGAGTTTCTTTCTTCTTACTTTTTTCTGTCTACGCAACTAGTTTCTATGTGGGAGCACAACTTGTCCAGCATGGGAAAACAACTTTTGCAGATGTTTTTCAAGTGGGTATCTATTCGTTGTTTATTAAAATCTCCACAAGATAGTTATAGAAATTACAGCTGTTTTCATAATTCTTAACAATGTGTCTACTCGCAGGTTTTCTTTGCTTTAACCATGGCAGCGATTGGGATTTCTCAATCAAGCTCCTTTGCCCCTGATTCCTCAAAAGCCAAGGCTGCAGCTGCTTCCATATTCTCCATTATAGACCGAAAGTCGAAGATTGATTCAAGTGATGAGTCGGGAACAACATTAGACAATGTGAAGGGAGAAATCGAACTTCGTCACATAGGCTTTAAGTATCCAGCTAGGCCAGACATTGAAATTTTCCGAGACCTCAGCTTAGCTATTCATTCTGGCAAGGTAAATTTATTCATGTTTTAAATCAAATCCTTTCAAACATATCGTCTTCAGAAAATTGGAATTCTGAAAGTATGGCGCCAATATCATTTAAAATGTCATGTCAAGTTCTACATTATATCAACGTGAATCTCTTCTTTTAGACTGTTGCCCTTGTTGGAGAAAGCGGAAGTGGGAAATCAACGGTGGTCTCGTTATTGCAAAGGTTTTATGATCCCGATTCAGGCCATATAACTCTTGATGGAATTGACATTAAAAGTCTTCAACTTAAGTGGTTGAGGCAGCAAATGGGGCTTGTGAGCCAAGAACCAGTTCTCTTCAATGAAACAATCCGCGCCAACATTGCATATGGAAAGGAAGGCGATGCAACGGAAGCGGAAATTCTAGCTGCGTCGGAGCTAGCCAATGCACACAAGTTCATCAGTAGTTTGCAACAGGTTAGAACATTATATAACAGATATCGTTAAATGTTTCCATTGATGTAATCTTATTCAATTGCAAGTAGCTAGTAACTCGAATTGCTCAAGCAAGCAGCTATGATATGGCTTTTAATTGGCGTTTTCATTGATAAGAATCGAAAATCATTCGTGCACTATCTTCAGGTTGTTGTTATCCGAGTGAATATTTTGCTAAGATGCTGGTGTTAATTTGGGTTGCTTATGGCAATGCAACATGCAGGGGTACGATACCGTTGTAGGGGAGAGAGGAATCCAATTATCCGGTGGACAGAAACAAAGGGTGGCCATTGCTCGTGCCATAGTCAAAAGTCCCAAAATACTTCTGCTGGATGAGGCTACCAGTGCACTGGATGCCGAATCTGAAAGAGTGGTTCAAGATGCCCTGGACCGAGTAATGGTGAATAGGACTACGGTCGTCGTCGCCCACCGATTATCTACAATCAAGAACGCAGATGTTATTGCCGTGGTGAAAAATGGAGTTATCGTAGAGAAAGGCAAGCATGAGACTCTGATTCATATCAAAGATGGTTTTTATGCCTCCTTAGTGGCTCTTCACATGAGTGCCTCAACTTCTTGAGTCACCACCTGCAATATTTCTGCCACCCCATTTGTTGAAGGTATTCTCCTTTCAAACACCGAAGAAATGTATAAATGTCTAGTTTTCCTTTCTCTTTTACAGAATCTACATAGCGATTTCTGCTATACAAACATGAACAACAGAGAAATGAAGGATAAATCAACTTTAGTTGATAGTTAACATAGCGAAATAGGGTTTTTTTGGGGTTAGAAATCAAGGATAAGGCAACATTAGAGCCAATGGCTAGAATTCTCATGGATATGGATCTGTTGTTGAGATCAAATCAATGGATGACAGGTTGAGAGCCATGTTCCTATCATTTGATTGGGAAGTTGACGATATTTTGAAACGAAGTCATGCCAATCATCCAATAATCACATGGCAAGCCTAGTTTGAATTTATAAAATCTGTTCCCTCTGCACAGTAGCATAGAAAGCAATTGCTGTATAAAACAATGGGGTTTTCTATTTTGTAGTTGGAGCGAAAGCATATTATAATTATAACTAAAGCTAAAAAGTTAATTATAACTGAAGTTAATACATATATATTATTATTTTTTCCTTTGGTTATTATTATTTTTTAATTTAGTTTTTATATGATATGTTTATGGGGTTTAAAGTTGATAATTTATTTTAATTTGTTTTTTATATGATTATTGCAGTATCAAAAAAATATCTCAGCATCTTGTTGGTATCAGAAAAATATCCCATCATTGCGGTATGATTTATTTTTTTTAAAAGTATAGTTAAATAAAAAATAATTAAAAGAAAATAAGTTAATAAACTTTGTGGAGTCAATGACCGGGTTTACGAGTTTGACAAGGTAACCGTGGTTTTCCCGGTTTGCGGGTTTTGGAGGGTATTTTTTTTTTTAATTGGACTTGATTATGTAATTGTTTATTTTTTTTTATCATATAGTTAAAAAAATAGTTTCGAAAAAAAAACATGTTACTAAATTTTAGAAAGTCAATGGGCCTGTTGATATGGGTATGTTGAGTTTAATTTCTTTTTATATATAATTTTTTTTTTTATATTGGACTGATTGAAAATCAAGTTTTATAATTGTTTTGTTTTGTTTTTATCAAGGTTATCATAGTCTTAAAAAAAGGTTATTATAAAATTAAGTAAAAATAATTTACAAAAATAACAAAGTTATTAAACTTATTAAAGTCCATAATCTAGGTTGCAAAGTGACCAAGATCGATCCAATCTGACATCGTTTTAATATAATTTTTTTTTAAAGTTTTGTCATGTTTTTACCGATCATCCAAGTTGTTTTTTGACCCATTAAATTGAATGATTTACTTTGAACTAGTTTCTACACGGTTTAATTCAAAATTCAAGCTAAACAAGGAGTAAGGAGTTGGACTGACATGTTTTAAGATTTAACCGTTTAATTGAATTTAATGATACTACTAAAAAAAATTTCCATACTCTTAATAATAATAAAAAAAATATCCACAACTAAGAGTGCTGAATATGATAGTATATTATAAGGTATATCAACAGCTCTATGCTGAATCTAAGATGACTTTGATGTTTAGAGAAATTGACTGCCATATTATTTTAACAAGACCTGCACCTGAAGCAAAAGGAAGATTCACTGCAAAGGAACCATGGAATTATAAAGAAGATGAAACACAGATAGCAACTACAAAACTTAAATCTAAAATAATGGGTTCGGACCAGTTCTCATTTCAACTTATGTTCCTGTTTCTTCATTGGTGATTTTTTTTAAAATTTTTATTGTTTATTTTTATTCTCGTAATTGTTTCGATCATGTTTAAAAAAAATTAAAAAACAATTTTTTTTTAAAGAGACATTTTCAGCTAATTTTTAGCCATTTCATGACTTTCAACCTTTTCATTTATCATTTTGATGTTAATGAAATTTTAAAAATTAAAGGGTTGAAAAAAATAAAGAAGAACAAAAAATCAAAGAAGCAAAATCTTTAGTGAGCATAATAAAATACCTATGTTTCTTGTAATATTACAATCTTCCTTTGAAATACCTGTGTTTCTTGCAAGGGAGGACTTTAATGAGACATTACATGCCCCTATGGAAGAAGCAGTGGATATCTTAATTTGAATGGCTCCAATGCTTTTAAATCTTTCATTTCAGCTTGTGACTTGATAGATGAGTTGAATTGATATAGCTCTGGCATCACCAGCTTGTCATTTGCATTTTACAGCCATAACTTTATCTCAATATCCTAGGGGTTTTCTGATCATTGTCAGCTATTCAGAATTAGGGTTGGAGACCTTTCAGGTTCTTCAATTGCTGGGTCTCTCACCCACAATTCATGAAGAATCTTGGAGACGTTTGGAAATCAGGATAAAAAAAGATCTGGGCGGTGCCATTAGGCTATAATAATACTAAAAAAAGATCACATAGGATCTAAGAATAGTATTACTGTATTAGAGACCTGGCCCAACAGAAATCATATGACAAGAAGTCTTGGCCCAACAAAAATCAGAAGTCTAAATTGCAAATTTGCTTATCAGGATATTGAATATTTAGATTATATAATCTCTGGAGAAGGAGTTAAGGCTTACCCAAACATGGTGGAGGCTATGGTAAGTTGACCTAGACCTCTAATCTTAAGTTCCTAAAGGGGTTTATACGCCTAACAGGTTAAAATAGGAGGTATATTAGGGGTTATAGAGTCGTGGTAGGACCCTTAACAAAATTACTTAAGAAAGGGACATTTAAATACTACAGAATGCCTATAAAAGCCTTAAAAGAAGGTTGTTTCTAGCATTGTTGTCAAAATTGATGGTTAACTCGTAAAATTATATGATTTTACGAGTTAACATGTATATAATATGTAAAATCAGGTTAAAAATTTAAAATCAGTTAAACTCGATCAAAATCAGTCAAACTCGGTTAAAATCGATCAAACTCAGTAAAATCAGTAAAATTTTACGAGTTTGATAAAAATTTAAAAATTTACCGCCACTCTATCCGAGCCACCCGACACTCCACTCCACAATGTGTAATTGAAAGTTTAATTTTACATTTTATTATGTGATGACTTTAAAGTTTAATTTAGAATTGAATTTCTAATTTAACCATATAAAATATTAACACAATAAAAATCAGGCTGATTCGATCAGGGTTTTAGTAGCTTATTTAACTCCACTCAACTTAATTAGTTAAAATATTTTTCTTGTGATTTTACGATTTAAATTTACGATCCGAGTTTATATTGTATATTTCGTGTCGTGTCAAAAAAATATTTTTGATAACCTTGATCTCTAGTAACCTAGTTCTGGATTTGCTATATTTTTCACAACCATTTATTTTATTGTTGAATATGATGCTTCAAGGGTTAGGGATAAGGGCAATATTGAAGCAAAATAGGAGGTCTAAATCTTATCTGCATAAGGAACTGAATCTGTCCACATGACAAAGAGTTTCAAGCACTTGTGTTGGCAATCCAGAAGTGGAGATCCTACTAGCTAGGACCAACTTTCAAAATAAAAACTTACCAACAAAGTTTGAAACACCTCCTAAAACACAAAATGAGGGAATTTGTTTAGAATTCGAGGAAAAACTATTTTATTTTTCATTTGATAAAATTAAATTTGATTTTATAACTTATATGAGTTATAATTGAAGAAATAATAAGTAATTTAATGGATACCAATTATTATTAAGTCGGGAATTTGAAGAAGATTGATTTTTATAAATTTAATAATAATTAAAAAGTATTAATTTAAATTCAATAAGTTTAAATTAAGTAGATAATGGATAATTAGTTGAGTACCAAATATTTTTTTATTAATTTTATTATGCAGTTCACATTTTAATAGGAAATAAAATTTGTGTGCATTTAATAATTATTTATTGAATTGTAAACTCATTTTAAATAAAAAATTGAATTTAAAATTGATAGTTATATTATTAATAAATATTATTATCAATATTCTATATAAATTTTATAAGTAATAGATAATTATTTTTGGATGCATTGAGATTAAATAAAAAATTACATGGAAATTAATTTTTGATGGACTTGCCGATAGAAAATTAGCAACAAAATCTTATTTTTTTCATCGTATTTTCTAATTTTCTGGTAATGCCAAACTATTTGGATAAAAAGCTAAAGAACTTGGTGGCAAATGCACTATTTAGAAAATGGAGGGGAGATTTACAAGGGGAATTGTGGGCTATAACTTCCTCTATAGTCAATTGGGTAAAGTAATTGAAGGACAGTTATCAAGAGGATCAGGAGACACGAAATATTTTTCAAGAAAATGAAACAGTGGGTGGTTTTCATTACCAACTTTTATAAGGGAAGGATTCTCTGAGCAAGTATTGTCCCCTCAAGGCAACTATCATACAATACCTACATGATAGCTGGTTAATTAGGGTATGAAGAACCCTAAAAAGCTATATCAGATAATGTGATATTTGTCAAAGATCTTAGGTAGAGAACATTAAACCCTTGGGTCTTCTTCAACCCCTGCCTATACTCCATAAACCTTGGACTGCAATTTCTGTAGACTTAATCAAATAGCTACACAAATCCAACAACTACTCAGTAATCCTGGCTGTCATAGATAGGCTTACTAAGTATGCCCATTTCCTACCTCTAGCCCACCTTTCTACATTTGTCAAGGCTGTCCAATTTTTTCCCCAAGCTTCATGGACTGCCAAAAAAACATATCACTGACCGAGACCCTACGTTCATTAGCAAATTCTGGACTGGATTGTTTAAAGTCGATGGTGTACATCTTCGCCAATCCTTGGCCTACCACCCATAGACCAATGACCAAACAAAAGTCTAATCCTAGAAGGTTATTTAAGGTGTTTTGCAAGTGATAATCCTAGAGAAAGGTCAAACTGGTTAACCATGTCAAAATGGTGGCACAATTCAAGTTATCACACTTCAACCAAATCCACCCCTTTTGAACCAGTCTATGGCTACCCTACCAAATTTTATCAATTACAAACAATGAAGCAATGGATACACATATCAGAGAAAGATCATAAATACTACAAACAATCAAAGGCAGAAATAAATCAAAAATTAACATATAGGTATTTCAGGCCATTCAAAATTAAAGCAAGGGTTAGGGATGTTGCTTGCTGTTTGGAGAAAGAACAAGCGGGTGGAACCAAACCTCCCACCATTCGGTTAAGAGGGGAAACTGCAACCAGATCCGGCAGAAGTAATAGATCGTCGGGAGCGCTACACCAGACGAAAAATTAAACTGGAGATTCGGGTTAGGTGGGAAAGTTAAAATAAGGAAGACATCATTTGGGCAGATGAATCGTGGCTGAAAAACTCTTACCCTTACCTTGAGGGCAAGGTTTTTTGAAAGGGAAGGTAATTGTAACAGATCCTCGAGAGGAACTGAACGAGAGAGAATATTCGTCTTCTCTACACTCTCTCTCTCTCAATTTATTTCTCTGCAATTTTTGGAAAATGAGGCTTCATGGAAGACCCTCGGCGAAGAAAAACATCTGATTGAATGAATTGCAGGGATGGTGTCTTCACTGTCTTGAGTTGGAAGAAAATAGGTGCACGGCAAATGAGGCCACACAGCATAACAAGCTAACACGTGCCAGGTTGATATTTTGGAATTTGGATCCATCAAACGACACTGTCGTTATAAATAAAATGACATTTTGTACTGGGAAGGGTGTAAGTGGTAATTTTTTAAAATATTTTTTTATTAGTGAATGTTTTAGAATAATATTTTTTATTTTAATAAATTAAAATAATTTAAAAATATAAAATAATTATTTTTAAACAAAAAAAAATTAAATATCTTAAAAAGAACACAATTTCAAACTCCCTCCTCTAAAACTCAGTGGCTCAAAATTGATTTTGTCAAATGCCAGTTCAGTCCAAGGATCTTGAGAATCCAGTTTCAATTTCAAGTTTAAATTCAAATTATTTAGTTTCTTAGTTATACAAGGAATAATTGATAGCCAAGATGGTTATGAAAAATGTCTGGAAAAAACTAGTTCATTTTATAAGACTGGGCTTCCTCCTCGATTGTTTTGATATTCTGATATAAAAAATACCCAAAACACCGCGATTGGATGAGGCTCCGAGTGCACTGGATGCTGAATCTGAAAGAGTGGCTCAAGATGCGCTCGACCAGGTCATGGTGGGCATCGGTTATCTACGATCAAGAATGCAGATGTTATTGCAGAGGTTAAAAATGGAGTGAAAGGCAAGCATGATGCTTTGATGAAGACCAGAGATGGCTTCTTCCCTGAATATCGATCAGTGCCTCAACGGCTCAACTCATCAGACTCAACACTCGCGATTATTCAGTGACCTCGTTTTCTAATGATGGGCTGTTCATCTTATCTCTTTTCAAACCTGTTGTCTTCTTGTAAAATGCACTGCAGCTTCTGACAAGTGAATATTAGCAGCAGCTACACGATATAGATATATAAATGGTTGACCTTTTCAAGGAATTGGCTTCTAATGAAATCCCGAGATTCTTACGGCGTTGGAAATGAATTTTATAAGTGAGATCAAATGTCATAGATGGGGTGCGAGGCATGTTCGTCCCATTTTGTTTTGCGGGACAATTTTATCCATTTCTTGTTTACTGTTTCCTGCTTGGCAAATAAGATCAGAAAACCTGAGGACAGAATCCTCCAGAATTGACTTGGATGTTGCTTTGCTGGTGGCTTTATTTCAGTTACGGCGAGATGCCTGGAAAACACACCATCCGGAAAGCGATACAGACTTTTTCCACTCGCAGATAATTTTCTCACTTCCTCTCAAAAGACACTACAGTTTTTCTGATTTTTAAAAAAAAAAACATCAGCACAGTAACCTAGAAATTTTTGAGGAATAATATCATCTTAAACAGGTTTCGGTAAATCTTATGGTGTTTTAAAAACGGGATAATTACTAGATGTTGTTATTTCTTATCACATTTTTTTTTAAAAAAAATTAAATATTTCATAGTTTTAAAAAGTGTTAATTTAATATAAATTAGCAAATAACAAAGTATTTTTTATTTAAAAATCAATTAAAATAATAAATTTTTTAATTTATTTTTTACACCGTCATATTAAAATAATAAAAAATATAAAAAATTAATTTAAATTTAAAAAAATTAAATTTTTTTTATAAATTCGTCTCTACCGTATACCTATTTCGACTTCGTGATTCCTATGACCTTTTCTTACGCTGACAAAAATTTGGAACTACACTGCAGGCTGAAAACGATTACTCTATTGCAGTCCTAGCAAGAATTGACCTTTTCAAATGCAAGACGGAATTAAAGAAACTAACAAATTTCATTCCATAAGTGAATTTTGAATTCATATCACTTACGGAAATCATGAGCTTTTTTTTTTTTTTTAATTTTTATTATTATTATTCTAAGAGAGACTTAAAGAACATTGTGGGTAAATAGTATGATGTAACATTAGGAAAAGTTTCTAGGGATTTTTTTTTCTAAAATTGCTTTTTCAATAAAAATGATGTTACAATAAATTAGTTTTATGCTCATTGAATTTAAATACCATGCATTTGTGTGTTTGATATTGTGGCGCGAGTATTTTTTGCTTGAAAATAAATTAAAATATTTTTTTATTTTTAATATTAGCACATCAAAATCATCTGAAAAACATAAAAAAAAATTTTAACTTGTTATTTTTTTAAAAAATAAACATGGTTAAAAACATAAGAAACCATGAAAAGTAAGAGAGAGTTAAACAAATAATAAAGCTGAAATTCTAAACTAATCTAATGTAAAAGGATAAAAAAAAATCGATAACCGAAAAAAAATAAGAACTGAAAAAAATAAATAACCTAAAATATTTTTCCCAAAAACTATATTCTCAAATAGATTCCCTAACATAAACAATCCCCAATGAATCTCTCATCTATCAAGTGTTAAACATTACCCAATTAATAATACCCAAAAGAATGGGGAATTGATTGAGAAATACTTTTGTTTGGAACCAAGATGAGAACAAGTTAACAGTTTGGAAATAAATTTGTCAAAAAAAATAAAATTGACTCTCTTATCTTTATACAAAAAAATAAAAATAATTGTAAGCAAGATTAAAAAGCTATGCGTCGAATGTGGTAGAAATTATATTTTTAAAACTCAATCTAGTCTGGCAGGTCAATTTAAAACTTAGCTGATCCAGAACTAGAACTGGACTGGGTTAAAAAAAATAAAAAAAGAAAAAAACTCAGCCGACCCGGTAAAAAACACGAGTTGACACGATGAAAAATCATGTTGCAATCCATTAATAATTTTTTAAATAAAAACAACATTATTTATTTTAAAAAAAATTAAAAATAAATTTAAATTTTTTTTATTAAAATTTATGACTCGAGTTTTAAGATGGATGAACAATTAGGCCGGACTTGAAAATTATGGTAGAACTAATGAACTAATGGAGTATGCATGCATGAGTCTTTTGTTTTCCCTGACCGAATGAATGAATGAATAAATAAATAAATAATTTCAAGTTGTGAAAAAGAAGGAATGGTCTTGAATAATCAACAACATGAAGGTTCCCTTCAGCTTAATTAATTAACGATCTGAGTCAAAGTCCAAGAATAAAACAATTCTTAATTTATTGCGGGCTGCGTTTTATTTCAATTCTTGAACACAACGTTTAACATCCTTCATATTTTAGGATGAGAATAAAAAAAAAAGCCTTAAATGTGAGCTAAGAAACACACCATCCATCCTTGACGTACAAACATTTTCATTTTATGAGAGCGCTAGACGAACCATGCACTCTATGGTGTGTGTGTGTTTTTTTTTTTGATTGGCTAGTTATTTAAATTGTTTTTGAATTTTTTTTGTGAAATATTAAATTAATATTTTTAGATTTTTTTTATGGTTTTAATGTAGTGATAATAATAATAATAAAATATATCATTTTAATGTTTTTTAATTTTTTTTTTTACAAAAACACCTTGCATGTATTATCAAACACTCATAGATTAATCATGTGTTGTTGCCGGAGTGGTGCACCCGCTTTACAAATATCATACTTAGGTAGTGTTTGGTATGCTAAATAATATTAATTGGACTCAATTGGATAAATAATTATCTTATCTTGTGTTTGGTATATTTTGGTAGACATTAGACTGGACTCGACTGACCCAGGGCCGAGACAGGTCTATGTTTAAGGGGGGAAAAAAGATTGATATGATTTAACTTAGTAAAAAACCCGAGTCAACCTGCGACCCAATCAATTTGAAATAAAACACCTGTCAAAAATGCATTAATTTGTTTTTTTTTTTTTTTATCAAAACAAGGTTGCTTTGATTTTTTTAAAAATTTAATTTGGGTCAAAAACTTTGTTCAATCCGAGTTGACCATCCTAACTCGTGACTTGGATCTTGACCTAGATCAACCCTCAAATTAAATTTTAAAACTATGATAATAATCATTTTTATCATTATATTAACTTGGGTCAATGATCAATATGACATTTAATCCAAGTTTTATCTTAGATCGACCCTCAAATCAAATTTTAAATGATAATAATTATTTATATATTTATGTTAACTCGAGTTAATAATCTACCTGACTTGTGACTCAAATTTAATTTTATATCAATTTGGAGTCGGATTTTAAATCTAAAATAACAATTACTTTAAAAACAAATAAAAAAAGAAAGGTTGATCTTATACATGATAAGAGTCATGGACTGTACACACGAGAAAGATTTGATAGTACCTTATGTTTTAGTCTTAGACGGCAGAAATACAGTAAGTCGTATTGCCTGACAAGTTTTCCGTTTTCTGGGAAATATACTACACAATAAATTCGCTTACCGAACCAGTCTGCGCAGAATATTTCCTTTTCTAATATCAAATTGGATGTTTTCTTTCTCTCTCGTGTTAGTCAGTCCAAAGGAAACAGTCTGCGCAGCCAGCCTCGACGCCCCATATCCAGATGATCATAAAATAAAACCTTGAATAAGAAAATCTCGTTAATGACTATTTTCCGGGTTCCCCCATCTCCAGATAACTGCGATTGCAAAATTGAGAGACGGACGTTAACATTTTTTCTACACCTAGATTCATGCCAAGATTTGATCTAATACGGAAAAGAAAAGGAATACCCTGTACTGTACTGTAAACAAATACGTAAATTCACGAATGCTCCAAGATTATATTATGAATAAATCATTAATATGATTTTGATATTATATTAAAACATAATTTTAATTTATAATATATAATATATATTATTTTTTAAGATTACGATGATGTGTGAACTTCCTTAAATTAATGGTTGAATATAGAGGTAGAAAGAGAAAACTATACTATATAAAAAAATAAATGCACTAATTCTCAGCGCGCGGTGGCTAAGTCTATTTTGTGTTTTTTAATGGAAAGAAATAAAATATCCTGCTTCTAGAAGACGAGAATACATGTAGGTAGTTGCCCACAACAAAAGGGATGTGTAATGTGACTTTCTTATATGTATATAGTATAATAATAATAAGGAAGATGGCAAACTATATATTAGCTGACAATCACGAAAACGCGACTTTTGACTAAGTTGCGTTGTCTGCCATATATTGTATTATATTATATTATTATCGCAGTTCTTCTTTGAACAGAGAGGATCACGTTATATAAGGCGACTGGAAAATATTGTAGCTGGAAAAAAAATCAAGACAGGTCCTGAAGGAACCAAAATCTCATTAATCCAAGTCCACAGGGCCAAGAACCAAGAGAGTTTGCTCATTTCAGCCTCCACACTTTCGCTTCTTCTTGGTAAGTGATTCATAAAATTAGGTTGCCTCTCAAAGAATACTTCTCTTTGGATATGGGATTTGTTTGCTTTATGTTTTAAATGGTGTGTGGGTGGTGGAAATGGCTTTTGGATGGAAGGTTTTCCTTCATCTGAACTGCAAAACTCTATCGAAACACACAGTTGTTTTGCATGCAACGTCTTTACTTCTTCTTTTCAAATTACTACCTCAATGGACACCATACAGTGCATGCATATCTTTCTTTTGTTGAACGAACTTGCACGGACACAAAAGAAACAGGTGTCTTCGTTGGTCCACCTTGCTTTCCCGCACGGGTTCCTCTTCATGACAACCTGTACTCTTGCAGAATCTATAAATACCATGTTGTAGATTCCTAGCTGCTTGTAGTCTTTGTCATAAGACCATCATCAAACTTGTTGATCCCTCAAAGCAGGCAATCAGTAAGATGACAGTACTTGCTAATGATCTGCCAGATCGAGGGTTCCAAAAGGATTGGAAATATAAGTTCTATGATCCAAAATGTCAAGAAATTTAATCAACATTTGATACAAGAGGTGAATGAGAATAGCAAATTGTATATGCCAAAGGGATATTTTTTTTGTCTTCTCCACTATATCAAAACAGGGGTGGAGTGTCAATCTTGAGAATATTTTGAACATTGGGCGTGTAGAAGTTTGAACTTTAAATTAGCACCTCCGTTATGAAATATTGACTTTCTAGAAAGCCACGAATTCTTCTTTTTCAATCCATTTTTCACTCGTTTGTCCAACTTACTATTCCTTTAATATGCATTTAAACTAAAATACGATGACCTTCTAGTCCTGCTTGTTATTTAAATCAAATGATTTATTGCTTGTTGCCCACGTCAGTTCAAGAAGGGTTTTCTTGTTGAAGAGTGTTCAAACGTATTTGTAGAGAAAGTATTTGAAAAGGGTTAATGATCAACGTGCTCTTGGGATTTTCTATTATGAATATTGATCCATCCACTGGTGTGTTTCAAATCTTTCTAAAAACTTTGAATGCAACTACAATTTTTCCACTTGGTTGACAAGTTTGATTAATATTGGGGAGTACATGTGTTTTGCAGGCTACAACATAAATACTGTAATTTTGAGAGCAGAGGGGAGTCCGATTTAATATCTGGTTCAGGATGATGGCTGAGGAGAATGGCTTGGGTGGTGATGCAAGGATCCATGAAGCCACCAGCTCTTCACCAGTCAACGATGATGGGAGGCACCTTGGCGCTAACGAGAATCAAGAAAAACATGAGAAGAGCCAAGAACATGAGAATACTAAATCAGTTCCATTTTTTAAGCTCTTCTCGTTTGCAGATTCCACTGACTATCTGTTGATGTTCTTGGGCGCAATTGGTGCAATTGCGAATGGCATGTCCATGCCTCTCATGACTTTACTGTTGGGAGACGTGATCAATGCATTTGGAAGTAACCAGTTTGGCAATGACATGACCAGTTTGGTTTCCAAGGTATAAAAAAGTGGTGCCATGCTTCAAGCTTTAAGTACCAGACTAGTTTTGATATTTTTGTTATTAGAACCACGCTTATAGAATTGGACTTAGATAACATCTGTTAGCATTTTCTCCACGAAAGTTAGGTTGTAATTTGAGATTTGACATCAGGAATTTTACCAACCCCCCTGGTGTTTCTTTGTTGATTTGTTTGAATTGAAAATATAAATATTTTTCTGATGGTACCTGCAAATATTTCAGGTCTCTCTGAAGTTTGTATATTTGGCTATGGGTTCTGGAGTGGCCGCGTGCTTTCGTAAGTATATCTCACTCTTAAAATCAAAATGAATTTTGTGCAGAGCATTGTGAATTAACCGGAAAAACCTGTGTTTGGTTCTTGTCAGAGGTGACTTGCTGGATAGTCACAGGGGAGAGACAGGCATCGCGTATAAGGAGTACGTATTTGAAAACTATATTGAGACAAGACATTGCTTTCTTTGACAAGGACACGAATACGGGAGAGGTTGTTGGTAGAATGTCCGGTGACACTGTTCTTATACAAGATGCAATGGGTGAAAAGGTATTATTCTGCTGCAATGGAAATAACCTCACCTAAAGAAAAAGTGCAATGCTTTTTCACAAGACTTTATATGCAATCCGCATGTGAAATAATACTGCTTTTTTGCAGGTTGGAAAATTTCTGCAGCTGATGGCCACATTCATAGGAGGCTTTGCGGTGGCATTTATTAAAGGATGGTTGTTAGCCCTTGTCATGTTATCCGCTATTCCCCTCCTAGTGCTAGCTGGAGCAAGCATGGCCCTTTTTATATCCAAGATGGCAGCTCGTGGACAGAATGCTTATGCAGAAGCCGCAAATGTAGTGGAACAGACGATTGGAGGAATCAGAACTGTATGTTTCATTAAGAATAAGAGTGCTTAGAACAGAACATATCAGCTTAATGTTTTCCCTTCCGTAAACCGTCTAATTTTGCTATCTATATATTGTTTGATCAAACCATGATGATATTCCTTTGGTATTCCAGGTTGCATCATTTACTGGGGAGAAAAGAGCTATAAGTATTTACAACGATCTTCTTCTTACTGCTTACAGATCAGGTGTGAAAGAAGGCATTTTTTCGGGATTTGGTGTTGGTATGGTTATGTTCATTGTGTTCTGTAGTTATTCCATGGCTGTATGGTTTGGTGCAAAGATGGTGTTGGAAAAAGGATATAGTGGGGGTGCAGTGATTAATGTGATTGTTGCCATTTTGACTGGTTCCATGTAAGTTCCATTCTTTAATTTATTGCATATGCAGCATGATTGCTTGGAAGTTGGAACTATAACTTCTTTGATGAATTCTTTTGCTTATTACTCGCATTGCTGTGTGAATTTCATAGGTCTCTGGGACAAGCTTCTCCCTGCTTGAGTGCTTTTGCTGCCGGTCGAGCTGCAGCACATAAGATGTTTGAGACAATTGATAGGAAGCCAGAGATAGATGCTTATGATATAAAAGGAAAAGTATTGGACGACATTCAAGGAGACATAGAATTGAGGAATGTGTATTTCAGTTATCCAGCCAGACCAGATGAGCCAATATTTAGTGGATTCTCTCTTTCAATCCCAAGTGGCACAACTGCAGCTTTGGTCGGGCATAGTGGAAGTGGGAAGTCAACAGTGATCAGTCTGGTAGAGAGATTTTATGATCCCCTAGCTGGAGAAGTTCTTATAGATGGCATTAACATCAAAGAGTTTCAACTTAAATGGATTAGAGAAAAAACTGGTCTTGTCAGCCAGGAACCGGTGTTGTTTGCATCTAGCATCAAGGAAAATATTGCATATGGGAAGGATGGTGCAACAAATGAAGAGATTAGAGCTGCAGCTGAACTTGCCAATGCTGCCAAGTTCATTGATAAACTACCTCAGGTTCTTAACAACTGCCTGTTTGTCAGCTAATTGAAGTTCTTGTTTGATTTTTATGATTACATGAATCAGTAACCGACCAACAATTTTCATATTTGCGTCCAGGGTCTTGACACCATGGTTGGTGAGCATGGAACTCAGCTTTCAGGTGGACAGAAGCAGAGAATTGCAATAGCCAGAGCAATCTTGAAGAACCCTCGGATTTTACTTTTAGATGAAGCTACAAGTGCACTTGATGCAGAATCTGAGAGGGTAGTACAAGATGCATTAGACAAGATTATGGTTGACCGAACTACTGTTATTGTTGCCCACCGATTGACCACTGTGAGAAATGCTGATATGATTGCTGTAATCCATCGCGGAAAGATGGTTGAAAAAGGTATATATCTCACAGAAATCTCCATAGCATAAGACATGCATTTTCCAGCATGCTATTCACTTGTTAAATTGCTCAGGAGTTAGGACTTGTTCTTTCCTTCACATGCTATCATTTTCTTTAGAGATTTGAACTTTTATAACATAGTTTTGGTAATTTTACTAGCACTTTTGCCAAGAGAAAGCAAAAAAAAAAAAAACCAGTGAAATACTGCTCATTATTACATGATGCATCAGTGATAGAGTCAAAGAGAAACATGTTGATGTATGTCAATTGAGCAGGTACGCACTCACAACTACTTGGGGATCCTGATGGAGCATACTCTCAGCTTGTACGCTTACAAGAAATAAACAGAGAGTCAGGACGTGAAACAGAAATCAGTATGGAATCATTTAGACAATCAAGTCAAAGAAGATCAGTTCGACGATCCATAAGTCGATCCATAAGTCGAGGATCGTCAATAGGTAGCAGCCGCCACTCTTTCTCCCTCCCATTTGGTTTGCCTACAGGATTCAGTGTCCGTGAAAATGCCTATGAAGATCCAGAAGATATTCTGCCACCAGAAGATGCTCCAGAGGTCCCACTTAGCCGCCTTGCCTCTCTCAACAAGCCAGAAATCCCAGTTCTTATAATTGGTACTATTGCAGCATGTATCCATGGTACAATACTACCAATCTATGGCACACTAATGTCCAAAGCAATCAAAACATTTTTTGAACCGCCGCATGTACTAAGAAAAGACTCGAAATTCTGGGCATTAATGTTTATGACACTTGGGGTGGCTGCATTTGTGGTAATTCCAGTGAGATCATACTTCTTTTCAGTGGCTGGGTGTAAGTTAATCCAGCGGATTAGATCAATGTGTTTTGAGAGGGTGATTAACATGGAGGTTAGCTGGTTCGATGAGCCTGAGCACTCAAGTGGGGCAATTGGTTCTAGGCTCGCAGCAGATGCTGCAATAGTCCGTTCTCTGGTGGGAGATCAATTAGCTGCTATTGTTCAAAATATTGCAACAGTAACTTCAGCTATGATCATTGCTTTTACTGCAAGCTGGCAACTCGCACTTGTTATCCTTGGATTGATCCCTCTGATAGGCATCAATGGAGTTATCCAAGTGAAGTTCATGAAAGGATTCAGCGCGGATGCAAAGGTATGCCCTTAAAGCTAATCAGCCGGTATTTTAGAAAAAAATTAAAGAAATATAGTTGAATTCATTGTCCATGTGGGAACTGCCAAACTGCCACATCCACAGCTGCTATTTTATTTTGCTAGAAGGTTTAGGGTGCGGGGTTTTTTGATAGCATAATTTTTCGTTTTATAAATTTCCTATAACTTATAAAAGCTAGTCATTGTGACAAATTAAACTGGTTTCTGTAGATGATGTATGAAGAAGCGAGTCAAGTGGCTAATGATGCAGTTTGCAGCATAAGAACAGTTGCTTCTTTCTGTGCTGAAGAGAAGGTGATGCAACTTTATGAAGGCAAATGTAGAGGTCCCATGAAGTCGGGAGTGAGGCTGGGATGGGTAAGTGGTGTCGGATTTGGGGTGTCTTCTTTCCTACTGTACTGTTTCTATGCGACTAGTTTCTATGTCGGAGCTCGGCTAGTTGACGCCGGCCACATAACATTCCAAGATGTTTTCCAAGTGAGTATTTATTACGTTTCTTTAAGCTTGCTCCCTAGAAGTTCTAGCAGGAAAATATAGTTTCTAACGATATTGAGGTACTTGTTCTCGTTGCAGGTTTTCTTTGCTTTGACGTTGGCATCTGTTGGAATTTCTCATTCAAGCACGTTCACTACTGATACCACCAAAGCGAAAAATGCTGCTGCTTCTGTATTTTCAATCATAGACCGGAAGTCAAAGATAGACCCTAGTGACGAGTCGGGAATAATATTAGAAAATGTGAAGGGAGAAATTGAGTTTCGACATGTGAGCTTTAAGTATCCAACTAGGCCAGATATTCAAATCTTCCGAGACATTAACTTGTTAATGCGTGCTGGGAAGGTATGTCTTCTATGGTGTCATAACTTCTATTTGTTTCAAGCATTTAGCATGTCAGAAGCTATATTTATTGGACTGAATTTCTTTCAGACTGTTGCTCTGGTTGGAGAAAGTGGGAGTGGGAAATCAACAGTGGTTGCATTGTTGCAAAGATTTTATGATCCAGATTCAGGTCGCATCACACTTGATGGAACTGAAATTCAAAAGCTACAATTGAAGTGGTTTAGGCAGCAAATGGGGCTTGTAGGCCAGGAGCCTGTTTTGTTCAATGACACAATCCGTGCCAACATTGCATATGGGAAAGGAGGAGATGCAACTGAGGCAGAAATTATATCTGCAGCAGAATTGGCCAATGCCCACAAGTTCATTAGTAGTTTACATCAGGTGGGGTTTCGTCATGTTTATTATTGTCCATTGATCAATCACGAGTGAAGATATAACGCAGAAACACTCACCAAATTTTTATTTCCTTTTGACAATGCAAAATGCAGGGGTACGATACTGGAGCTGGAGATCGTGGAATCCAGTTATCTGGGGGGCAGAAGCAAAGGGTAGCCATTGCCCGTGCCATAGTGAAAAATCCAAAGATTTTACTATTAGATGAGGCTACAAGTGCATTAGACGCTGAATCTGAAAGAGTGGTTCAAGATGCATTAGACCGTGTCATGGTAAACAGGACTACAGTTGTTGTAGCCCATCGATTATCCACGGTCAGGAATGCAGATTTAATCGCAGTGGTTAAAAATGGAGTTATCGTAGAGAGAGGTAGGCATGAGTCTTTGATCAAAATCAAAGATGGTTTCTATGCCTCATTAGTGGCACTTCACACCAGTGCAAAAACTGAATGAGCTACTCGCACAAGGAAGTTCCTCTCCCTTTTCTACAAACAAATGGAGCAAGTAAATCTTTTCTTAGTGTTTTTTGTTTCTTTTTTTAGAGCTTCTATGTGTTTTCAGGTAAATGAATAAGAAAAAGGCAAACAAATTGCTAATAGTAAAATTCTTTGTAAAATGTCGCAATTCTTTTCATCTTATTAAAAAAGAATGTAGGCAAACTTCTTTGTAATATGGAGATCAAACATCGTGGATGACTGCTCCAAATCAAGTTCCATCACTATGATTTTGGTTGTCTCGGTTGCAATGAAAAATGTATGTACAAAATACTTCAGAAGATCAATGAAATAATGAGACTGATGGGGTTTCTACAATGCATGGTTTAGAATATATGGCTCTTCTTGAAAGTAGACCAAGAGGAATACTACGGATATAGCTCAGATTTAATCTAGTAAACAAATGGAAAAACTACTGACATGCACATATTATACAAGTGATTTTGTTTAAGAAAGCAAAAGGAGCCACACGCCATGCTCTGCATACGTCAAGTCGAGCCATTCTTTTGCAAACAATTGTGTAATGACAACGAACACTGCCCTAGCTTAAGTTTCTACAATGATATTCACTTGCGTATATAGGGCATTCTCACCGAAGTCCAAGCTCTAATGATATCCCATTTTAATGGTGTTTGAGACCCGTGCAATCCTTTTTGGGCTTCCTGGAGCGCAAAGAATAATATGTTTACAGCCCAGGCTAAAGCTTATTCTATAAGAATATAAATGTGTGCTAGAGAGAAACAATGCCACCACACGAAACTTTGTCATCTACTTTCCCTGCTAGATGTGTGCAAGAAACTGGAACAGAGTAAGAGAAATTCGATCAAATGATTATAAATATCCAAGCTATCTGTTATAAAAACTAAGGAGTCATCATCTTCACTTTCATCACTCTGTGAAAAAAGGTCAGTTTTAGAAATTTGTAAATTTGTTTTGGTATTTTTTTTATGATATTCATGCGCTACAAATTTTGCAAGCTAACCAATTTTATGTCAAACGGGAAAAATGCCAATTTGATAAAAAAAAGAAGCTGGTTACTTGGGGCATTTAATTTCCTATCATTGGGGTGGCTATGGATCCAGGAGAATATCTTCCATGATGACATGGCCTAAACCATCCACAGTGAAGGGAACTCGGAGGATTGGTTATTGTAGAAAGTTCATCCACCACTATAGCATTATTGATCAAGCATTGACCCACATGCTCAAGAACGATTCCTTTAGGTGGACTCCTGCTGTAGAACAAGCTTTTGAAGAATTAAAAAGGGCCATGGCATCCGGACCAGTGTTGGCTCTTCCAGATTTTTCGCAACAATTCATTGCGGAATGTGATGCCTCTGGCTTGGGTTTGGGTGCAGTGCTTATGCAAGGAGACCGACCAATTGCTTTTTCTAGCCAAGCTCTGCATGGCAAGAATATGGCCTTATCTACGTATGAGAAGAAATGTTGACTTAAGGCAGTTCAAAAATGGCGCCACATTTCTTTGTTCGTAAAGACCAAAAATGGCTGGTGAAGCTCTTGGGATTTGATTTCCAAATTCACTACAAAAATGGAAAAGAGAACTCTGTTGCAGATGCTCTGTGCCGAAGGTTTGGCATTCAAACATGGGCCATATCTTCTCCTATTCCTAATTAGGTGGATCCATTAAAAGCCGAGATCTTGGCTACCCCACACTTGCAAGACTTGGTGAAGAAAATCAAGGAGGGAGAAGCTTTAGGTCCATGGCTATTCAAGAAGGAACAATTCTTTTTAAAGGCTTAATCTATCTCTTGCCCACATCTAACTTTATTATTTCTATAATCAAGGAATTTCATTCCAGCACTAACGAAGGCCTCCACAAATCTTCCAATTCCACATCATGTGTGGATAGATATCTTTATGGATTTTGTTGATGGTTTGCCAACATCAAGAAGTATTTCTACCATTATTGTGGTGGTTGAGGGATTATCCAAATATAGCCGTTTTATTCCCTTTTACGGTGGCTCAAATATATATATATATATATATATATATATATATATATATATATTCTAGTTTCATGGCATGCCCGAGACTATTATTTACGATCGTGTGATCCGGTGTTCACCAGCTTTGTTTGGAAGAATTTATTCCTTTTAAATGGAGTTAAATTCAATTTTAGCTCAGTATATCACCCACGAACCGATGACTAGAAGACATTGAAGATGTATTTGCAATGTTTCACGAGTTCTAAATCCAAGGAGTGGGTAGATTGGCTTGCTTGGGCTAAATATTGTTACAATACCAGCATTCATTCTTCCACCGAGAAGACACCCTTTGAAATTGTCTAAGGACGTGAGCCTCCCACTTTACTTGCCCATGTTCATGGCACTTCACGTGTGGATCCTGTTGACAAGTTTTTAGTAATATTATGATGAGAAATGTGGTAATTAGGGATGTCAGAGCTAACTTGAAGGTGGCACAGGAGAGGATGAAGAAATATTATGATGAGAAACACACGGGGATTTCCAAGTGGGTGAATTTGTCTACCTAAAATTGCAACCATATCGCCAGCTTTCCTTTGCACAACGGAAAAATCCTCACTCTCTCCCTCAGGCCATTTTGGAAACTCGTAAGAAAGGGGAAGAACAGGAGGTGCTTGTTCATGGCAGAATCTCTCCCCTGCTGAGGCCACATGGGAAAATCTTGCTGAATTGAAGACACGATTTTTCCTTGAGGACAAGGAAATTTTCAAGGAGGGAGGAGTTGTCAGAGACCTTGCCATCAATACCAGTTATTTCCACTCAAGCAATAATATTTCCTTTCATTAAAATTGTTCTAAATTTAGGCAAATGTAATTCTCCTTTCCATTTGAATAGGTTATTGCCTATTCCATTAATAGCTTTTCGGATATTTAATAGCTTGAGACCATGAATAAACAAAAATTAAAAAGCAATCAAGTGACAGAATAGAGAGTTATAGAGATGTCATGACAATTTGAGAAGGAAGGAGAAATGGTAAAAAAGTTTTAAATGGCTAGCATTCAAAACTCATTTTATTTTAAGGTAAGGGTTCTAAAGGCATATATACAAGTTTGAATCAAGATAAGTGGATTTTATATGGAATTTTCAATTTATAAATTAGATTTTATTATTTAAATTTGGAGGAATTGCAAAATTAGATGTAATTGCAAAATAATAGGAAAATAAAATAGGAGCCATGGTGGCAAGGAAGGGCTAGGGTCAGGCATGTTTATTGTTAAATGTAGTGTTTGTTTGGTTTAAATGTTTACAAAATTATATGAAATTAAGGTGTATGTTATAACAATGATGATTAGAAATGGATTAAATTAAATCACAAGAATTTAATTGATTTTGTTAGTATGTTGTTAATGTGTGTGTGAGAGATATTGGGAGGAAATTGTGTTACTTATTTATAATTGATGAATTTAGTTAGATTAAATTAATTTTTATATAAATTCATGAATAATTGAAGATAGAATCAAGATGATGTCAAACTTTAAGATCAGCCAGGTATATGGTTATAGAAGAATTCAGATAAATGATAATAAATTTTATCAACTATGATTAATCTTGTAGCATTCTTAAAATGGTGATGGTTGGAAAAGAACAATTGATATAATACATTAAAATTTGTGTGTTTACATGCTAGAAATTATAAATCAAAGTTTTAGTTATGGTTTTGAATAATTATGAATTTGTAGGATGTTATGAAGATAAGATTTATTTATAAAATATATGATATTTGCGTGTTTGATATATTTGCGTGAAAAGAATGAATGAAATATGTTATTAGTAAATAGAAAGTGGTTTAACTTGAATAAGAACAAGTTAATTTGAAAGACACATTGATTTTGAGTTGTATCTTTCTTTCTTTTTTTAAAAAAAGAGAAACATCGAGAGTTGGGCAAGAAGTGGAAGGAGCTAGGTTTACTGAGGAGAAGGTAGGTGCCCAACACCTTGTTTCATTTAAGTTTTGTTAATTTCTCTATATTTTTTATAAATTTTGTATTACAAACTATTGAACTTAGAAATTGGAATTGTGAGAATTATGGTTTTAAATGAGATTTATGAATGACTCGACTTGGAGTGAGAATTTATAAATTAGATGGGAAGGAGAGGTTTGAATTGAATTATGTAGAAATATATACCCACTTATACTAATTGATTTTATGGATAAACATACATAATATTCTGAAACTTAGTTTACTATGTTGATGATAGCTAAGAAAACAACATTGTTATTAGGCGATATATGTTGATAGACATGTCAAGAAATGTTCTGAGACTTACCCTACCATGTTGACAGTAGATAAAGAAATAATATCAATATAAATCAATATATATTAACAGACATGTAAAATGTTTGAAAATTTAGTTTACCATGTTGACGGTAGCCAAGGAAATGATATCAATATTAGGCGATGTATGTTGACAAACATGTATAAAAGTGTTATGAGACTTAGCCTACTATGTTGAAGGTAGCTAAGAAAATAATATTGATATAAATCGATATATATTGACAAATATGTAAAATGTTTTTGAAACTTAATTTATCATATTGACGGGTAGCCAAGGAAACGCTATCGATATTAGATGATCTATGTTGAAAAACATGTCAACAAATGTTCTGAGACTTAGCCTATCATGTTGATGGTAGCTAAGAAAATAAATGAATATGTATTGACAAACATGTAAAATATTCTGAAACTTAGTTTACTTTGTTGACGGTAGCTAAGGAAACAATATCAATATTAGGCGATATATGCTAACAGATATGTCAAGAAATGTTCTGAAACTTATATATATATATATATATATATATATATATATATATATATATATATATATGTCAAATGTTTTGAAACTTAGTTTACCGTATTGATAGTAGCTAAGAAAATGATATGATATTAGGTGATATATGTTGATAGACATGTAAAGAAATGTTCTGGGACTTGGTTAACTATGTTGACAATGACTAAGGAGATGAATTAGAATTATTCAATTAATTAGATAGATGATGATTATAATAGGGAATAAGATATAAGATATTTAATTATTTTTATGGATGGTGACCGAGGAGATGAATTAAGATTATTCAGTATGGTGAATAAGATATTTAGTTACTTTAACAGATGATGACTAAGGAGATGAATTATAGACGATTGTTATAATGATGAATGAGATATTCAGTCACTTTTACAGATGATGACTAAGGAGATGAATTATAGACGATTGTTATAATGATGAATTAAAATTATCAAGTGAATTACATAGACATTGATTTATAATGGTGAATGAGGTATTTAGTCACTTTTAAGGAGGATGACTAAATAAATGATTTAGAATTATTCAATAAATTATGTAGATGATGATTATAATGGTGAATAGGATATTTAGTTACTTTTACTAATGATGGTTAAGAAAACTAATACAAATCTTGGTTTGGATAATTTAGTAGTGACTGATTTGATGAATATATATGAATTAATAAATTTCTAATGTGGTGACAAAAATTTAGAATCATTATAGCTATTTAATTAATTGTGTTAAACTTCGGGAAATAAAATTATGAAATAATAACTTGATATCTAATTTTACTTTTAAAATACTATATTTCTTGCCGGTCCATCTCATTCCATGAGGCCACGTTGATATTAGTCATTAGTTTTTATTGTGATATGTATATAAACTATGTAATTTAAGTATTATGTCATTATAACAAAAATTTTTTGAGACATGCTTAATTATGTAACCTTACTTAAATTTTGAAAATCAAACTCTTGTGTTAAATTCCTCAATGCATCCATTAGGTCAATCTTATAGTATAATAAGGAAAGAAAAATAAGTATCAATATAATTTATTTATTATGAATGAATTGTGAGAGATTTTAATGTATTAATAAATAAACTAGTATGTTTGAGGTGTGATAATTATGAGATTGTGTTTTATATAGGATGTGATAATTGATAAGATAAAATTTTAGATAGGATCTCGTATAAAAAAAATTCTATCAAAATTTTATCAAATCTGATAAATTTTTTAATTGATTGATTAGATATATTGTAAATTATAAAATGAATGTTATTCTATAAATGAAATATAAAAGTGAAGATTTGATAATGTTGAGAAAGCAATCAAGTACTGAAATGTGTTGAAATATTTATAGTAAAAGGATACAAGGGTTAATTCATATTTCTCCAAATATAAAATACACGTGGAAAATAAGAAAGATGCTTTTAACAGAAATATGATAATAAATGATTGATGAAAAGGAGAATATAAGAATGCATAATTCATTGATCAAGATACATGAGAGTGCAAGTTACGGCATGTAAGAATACATAAATTAAGTTTAATTTAAAGGGTTTTTTAGTAATTTAGCCAAGATTTAATAATACAAAAGGATAAAAACTGCCCTTGGATGATGTCAATGTGTTGGTGGCTCAATGAGTGATAAAATTGCAATGGCAAGATTTCGGAGTGAAGGTACAAATCATCAAATCCTGGCTACATCAGTACTTCAACTGGCACAATCTACACCATCCAAAATTCATTAAAGTTAATCCCACCGTCAGTGTTGAAAAAATTCCATGTCCAACTCTCACCCAAAAGTGTGGCAAACTCAAACAGCACGAGCGCCCCAACACCCATCATACACGTCAGCATCCGAAGTTTTCTAACCAATAAGAAATTGCCACGACGTTTCGAGTTTCCCTAACACGCAACCGTCAAGATGGTAACTGAAATCCAAATCCAAGACAAAATTCAATTTTTAGAATTTTGGTGCATACCTCTGTTTTTTTTTTCATGGAGACTGCTCGCAATATTGTTCCTCGGCCTGTTCTTTGCTTCCCTGGCACCAGAATTGCTACTCACCGTTTGAGCTTGCCTCCTAATGGTCTAGGTACTGGAAAATGTGGGATCCCATTTAGAAGCAAACGCTATGATGGTATTTTGAGTTGTGGATTTTCCGATTCTGGGCATTTAAAATACTATGTGTCGCCAGCGAGGTGTGGCGTAAAGAAAGAGAAGAGTAAAAAGAAGCAGCTCAAGTTGATGCGAAGATTGTCCAGGGACCTGCCCATTTTTTCCCATGCGGTCTGTGGCGAAGAGGGTAACGGTAGTTTGATTGGTGAAGTCAAGGAGAAGATGATTTCGGTGAGTGTCAGACAAGTCTTCTTTTCTTCTTTTTTGTTGTTGTCAATGTGATGATTGGTTTTTTACTTCATTATTATTTGTTATTAATTTACTCCCATCTGTCCGGTGTGGATATTGAATGCTGATGTAGCCCTTGTTTAATGCAGGAAGCAACAGAGATTTTACTAGCGGAATTGCAAAATCGGAGGTTAGAGCGAAAGGAACAGAAGAGAAAGAGAAGAGAAAAGAGGGCAACGTTGATTAAAAATAGGCCCAGGTGTGACTCTGGATCTTCGTCGTCGTCGAGCTCTTCCTCTTCCGGGTCATCTTCACCTGAGTCAAGTGATAGTGATTGTAGTAGAGAGGTGGTTTCCATGAAACAGATGAGAAGCAATGCTCTGAACCCTTTTATAGAGATTGAATCGGCAAATGCCATTAAAGAAGAAGCAACTCAAGAAGATCAGCACAGGGATACAGTATCAGGGGCTAAATCTAATGATTCAAGTCCTCAAAATCTCAGTGATGGCGCTCAGATCGGAGCGTCTGGGAGGAAGGTTGAGATATGCATGGGTGGTAAGTGCAGGAAATTGGGAGCAGCTGCTCTGCTGGAAGAATTTGAAAGGAAGATCGGAATGGAGAGTACTGTTGTTGGTTGCAAGTGCATGGGGAAATGCAAGAAAGGTCCTAATGTCCGGGTTTTCAACTGTACTGTTGAATAAAGACATGAGAGTGGAGGATTCTATTAAACCCCCACTTAATCTTCCATGCATCGGAGTTGGTTTGAAGGATGTGGGTATCATTGGTCGTCAACTTCTGGGCAATAATGGCAAAGACAGGAATCATGCATGTCTGATGGCACCTTCATGAGGAGACATATTTACTTTTTTCCTTCGTGAATTAATTTGTTTAGTTCATTTTTGGCGTCTAACTGCAATTGGGCTGCTGACTATCTGCATAATTTCAAAAAAAATAATTATGAGAGGAATAAGAAAACCAGGCAGGCTTCACACCTTCATGTAATGAGAACGATGAGAACTGATTGAAATTTAATTAGCAGCATGAAAATCAGAAGTTTCTCTCCTCTTATTTTCTTTTTTTCTTTCCTTGCCTGCAAATTCATATTCTATTAAATACAACAGCAATGAGCTTCTAGGTTGGGGTTACCTGGTTTCTGCCCGTTTATCAGTGGGAGGGGCAACTGCGGGAGCATCCAGCAAGCAAAATCTTGAAATTTGCCTGAACCAGCACTGGTCCTTTGCCCAGGCTTCAAGCCAAGAAATGAATGGCCATCTCAGGGGAAGAACCGCATTCCTGGCAATGCATCAGCATACTTGTGCCTACTACAACATCCTACTACCTTTGGCTGAACGACTTGAGTGCTAAAAATATATTTATGGAATTATGTACATTGCAACTATTTAAAAAAAACAAATTATTAACAAACATAGCGATAGAAGATTATGGTATGTACCACTTCACTTTGATCAATTTATCTGTGGAAAGAAAGTTGAGAGGTCATATAATCATTCTAGGTTGCAATCAAGCACCTCTTTCAAAAGATTGAGTTGTGAAGTTGACATGCCCCTGCAATCTATGTTGTTCATATTGGAAATGCATCTCTTCAGTTCAACACAATGGAGTACAAATATGCTTACACGAATTTTTAACATTTACCTCATACCTACAAATATATGTGAAACAACAGCGCAAGTCATGACTGAGCTGGCAGAAAAATGGAAAAATATAGGTAAATTTGGTTGAAAGCAGAAACCTTGCTAAGAGAATGCTGACATTCACAGGTTATTGCCATAGCTACAGTGATTGATACACCAAGGATCCAGAATAAGTCTATCACTGTGACCATCCACGGGCATCAATTAACAAGGGAGACATGAGTTTTAGTCAATCAAGGCAGCTCCGATGATAACAACCAATTGCCAAAAGAGAACATAGAAGAATTAAAGAAAGATATTTATGAGTTTTGCATCAAGATAAATATTTTATACTGTACAAGAGAGGTCTATAAGAACTCAAGACCTTTCTCCCAATATCTGAAAATGAACTACAAGGAAAGAGTCAACAAATCACAAGTCCAAATCTAAATTAATCTACGCATGGATTCATCACTAGGACAATGTGTCTTCCTAGTCCAAGAAGGACACAGAGAAGGCTAAAAACAAATAGAATGGACTCCATCTACACAGGAAGTATACTGGGAAGCACCAAAAGGGAGTGTTAAAAAGAAATAAACAAAAATAGTTGAGAAAGAATAAGAAATTCAAGAAGTAAAATACACCTAACCCCAAAACTTAAAGCAAGGGTGGTCCACAGAAGCCTCCTGGTCTGAAAATGCACACAACATGAGAAAACCTTTTCCTTTAAAGATTGCAAATTTAACTCAATAAAAGTTGAGATTACTTTGTCTCTCTGCAGATGCATCTCATCGTCTCATCTAAGGCACAAATTCATGCAGCTTGAGTAATCCCATCCCTTCCCTAAAATTTAGCCTTTGCCTGGTTCTTTGAATCCAGGTAGAGGTGTTAGACATCAAATATAGTTATTGCTCCCTAGAGTAGAGCCTGCCAAACAGGTCTCTTTCAAAACAAAAATAAACTCTAATACTGTCCAAGGACAGAGGTGGTAGCTAGATTCACAGCAAGAACTATGTGATCACTATTCACTTGTTATATCTACTGCAGCAGTCTGCTAGACCTTTCCCCAAACTAATCCTTAGCCACAGACATAAATGAAAACATATAGTTTAACTAATGATTCATAACTTTCTTGGTTAGCTTCTATCTTCTCATGGTCTCAGTTCTCAACTGCCCAACCACTCTAATGGGTTTTTTCCTAACAGAACTCTGATGGTTTTTTATATTGATTTACTTTACAAGCATGTCAAGAGTTGTTTCAGAATTCATCCATCAGCAAGCGCACGAAATTAAACTCAACATAATAACAACAAGCTCATTCATTCTGAAACTTGAACCAATAAAAAAATTCTCATCAAGAATTTTGTGGTCTGGGGTCCACCTTCTGGTTCAGATGAGATATCAAGTAAATAAATCCAACACTGTTAGAAGTCATTTCAGGAGATCTATTCCAAATTTCATAGCAACTTAAAGCATTCAAATGAATAAGTGTTGGATGCGAAACAAGAATCAAAGTATTCTTATGCCACATGAACTGATAAAAGACTATGTATAGGGTTTATTAATAACAAAGTGCATCAGTAGAATAGACAAAAAAAAGAAGTTCTGGGATAATACATTGGACTGCCTCAAGATTTTTTCTTCTTTTTTCTGAAAAACATTTATCAATAGTAAATCCAATTTAAATTTCTCATGGCTATGTTTTAAAGAAACTATCAGGCAATGCAACTATTATTAATTTAGCTGGCCCAAATGTCCCTCAGGCTAAAGTACACAGATACACAGAAAATTGCACGTTATGATAGAAATAACATGCTCCATTACTGTTTCAAGTTATACCTTCTCACTCTGGATAAAACGTTTTGCTAATCAGTAGATTCTCAGAAAGACGATTTACAGCATCCCTAAGCTTGCAATAATCCTCAGACTTATTATAAACCTGATGAGAAATCCTAGCATACGCTGTTATAACCCCATCCTTATCTTTCACTCCCTCCTCACCATCTTTTAAACCCTGATAATGTATCGGAACCTCAACCCCATGACACTCGCGCAAATGCGATCTTAACCTCAAAGCATCATCTTCACTTGAAACACGCAATCTCGAAGGCAGACCAACCATGATCATTCCCGCACACATCTCCGGTGAAGAACCAAGATTTGTCCCCCATGATTCGGCCAGCATTTTCCCCATCTTAACAACCTCCTCATGGTTCCTCTTCATTATCCCCTGAATCCCATCCTCAAATCGATTAACAAACTCCAAAGCTGCCGGCACCACTAATTGTGAGCTATAATCCCTAGTCCCAATCCACGCACTCTCTATCGGCAATCCATTTCCATACTCATGTGAAACAACCGGATGGTGTACATCAAATTCCGAACTCGCTGCTTTCTTACAATACAGAAAAGCAACCGATGGGGGGCAAAAGAACCACTTATGCAAATTACTGACATAAAAATCAGCCCCGATTTCTTTAACATTTATTTCAACACTACCAATAGCATGAGCTGCATCAACAAAAACCTGATCCACACCTTCTTCTCTGCAAATTTTAACCAACTCTTTTACCGGAATAACAACACACGGCATCGACGTTATATGATCAATTATCGCTAACCTAATTTTTTTACCGTTAGCTTTGCCTTTCTCTATTCCTCTCTTAAACTCCGAAATTATCTCCTCGTTCGAAGTAACCGGAAACGGTAACTGAATCTCGATAACTGAACCCCCAGCACGCGTGACGTAAGCTTGAATCGATTTTTTAACAGCTTGGTAAGCACAGTGAAGCATTAAAACGGTATCGTTTTTAGCAAAATTACCTTCAGCGAAGGCACGGCCAATTTGTTGAAGGACGATGGCGGCGGCAGTGGTGGCGTTATCGACAAGGGAGATCTCGTCGACGTCGTCAGCGTTGATGAGGTCTTTGATGACAGTACGTGAGTGGAGAATTCCTTTACGGAGAATGTTGAAGTAGAAGTCGTCAGGTTGTTGAAGGAACTGGAGCTGCCAGTTCTTTTGAGCAGCAAGTACGGATCCGGGGCAGCTACCGAAGCTACCGTTGTTAATTCGGGCTACATGAGGGTTGTGGTGAGAGAATTCATGGTGGATTTCGTGTTCTGTTATGGAGAAGCTGACGCGTGGTTTTTTGGAGACCTGCGTTGGCGTTGTCGACAACGAGTCGCCGCCGTTTCGAGCATCTTTGGAGTTTTCTTGCATTTTTACTTATTTTGAGAGGAAGAAAGCATAATGACAGAGAGAAATGAAAGAAAATATAGGGATTCTTTTCTGTTGAAAGAGAGAGGGCGTTCAGTACGCCGAGGGGCTGTTTTTTTCCCCAAGGTTTGTTTTGTTTGGTTAAATAACATTTCAGGGATAAGGCAGGGACGACGGCGTTTCGTTATACTTTGACGACACTATGTTTACGCGCACATGCATACGTAAAAAGACGAAAACATGGTTTTCAAAATTAAACTAATGTTAACATGAAGCAAATAAAAATAGATAGGTGAATAATAATCATATATGAATAGTGAAATGTACATTTTTTGCATTTTAGTAAAATTATACACTAGTTGAAAAGAAAAGAAAATGAAGGAAAAGAGATCGGGTTTATATAAAAGGCTAGTTTTAGACAATGAGAAGATATTGAGGTTGCTGATGGTGGTGGAGATAGTAACGATGCTAGTGATGAAGAGGTTTTTGAAGGGTTTTCCTCATTAGATTTTGCAAGAAAATTGCTCTATCTTTCTCTCTGGCTCTCTCTTTTTCTTTTTTCTTTTTCTTTCTCATTTCTTATCTATTGGCTAAAATAGTCATCATTCTCTCGGCTCAAACTCTCTTCCTTTTCTTTCTCCCTCTCTTGAAAATTTCTTTCTCTACCTTTGGGTTTTTTCTCCTTTTATTCCTCTATCTATAGTAGCAAACAACCTTCCAAAAGCTCTGGGTGGCTTGATCAGGACCTTTGGTCCATTGGGACAAATCCTAACCCTAAATGTTAGTTGCTATGTTTGAAAAAGCATGACTAACTAGCCTTATGTAGTCTCTTTTTGCAATGGTTTCAAAGATCTTTTTAGTATAGAGAAGGGCAGTGATAAGATAAAGAATGTCAATGAAAGGAGTGAGTGTGTTTTGGTTGTGTTAAAGAGTTTGAGCAGGAGGATAAAATGCAATCATTTCATAGGCTATAAATAGGTGGCATTGCATAGAAAGAATGAAGATGGTGTAGGGCATGCATCAAAATAATATTTTTTTTGTGCATGCCGTTTTTATTCGGGTGAAACAGTGTCGTTTCGCTTAAAGGGAAAGTTTAGTTTATTTAATAGGTCCTCTACCTTTTTTTCCAGTTTAGTCATTGAATTTATATCTTTTTTTATTTTCTTAACCAATTACACCTTTTTCTAAAAAATTATTTCAATTTAGTCCCTAATTACATATTTTTACAGTCCTCTCATTCCTCTACTTTCTTTAGTTTAGTCTTTGGATTTGTATTTTTTTTTTCATTTTTGGCCAATAGTACCTTTCTCATTATTTATTTCAATTTTGCCCCTAATTGCATATTTCTTATTTTCTTTATTTTTTTTGTTATTATTTTTGCTTCCATGCCCAAAAAAAGATATATACAAAAACTATGAAAAATAATAACACTCAAAATAATAAAAAATTTGAGAACATTACCAAAATCAGAATAAAATATGATTTTTTAAAAAATATACTTTTCTTTTGTAATTTTTTTTTTAGACAAGAAATTTTTTCCTTTTTTTATATGAGGGGTCAAAAATAATTTATAATATATTATATCATGCTTTAGCTATTATATTGTACTATGTTATGCTTGCATTTTAGATGAAATTAACATAGCAATTCAATTTTATAAAGCTATACTTTTACAATAAACTACTTTAGTTTTTGGTTAAAATCTAGGATATCCTACTTGTTTTGAATATATATATATATATATATATATATATATATATATATATATATATATATATATATAGCTTTTTCATGTGTTTTATTCTCAAAGCAAAATATAACCTAATCAAATATTATTTTTATACTAAAGCAAACAAAAGTAGTTGTGTTTAACAATACTAAATAGCCACATGATATAACTCATTTCTCATTGACAATCATTTTTTGACGAGTTTAATCCTAACAGACTGCAATCTTATAAAAATATTGTCTAAATATATTAAAGATTTATCTCAGCCATTGTTTTATAGACTATTTAGAACTTTTACAATTGAATTCAATTCAAAGAGTTAAATCAATTATTGTATTTGGAACTCTTTTGATGGTATTGATTTAAACTCTAAATGGAATTTTATTTATTAAAAATGACCAAAAAGAGACTAATTAATTTGCTCAAGGAATTCAATTCTAATTGACATTGAAAATTATTTTTAAAAATTAACCTCCTTTTATTTCCTTTTAAAAACCCTAACTTGCATCTCTTCTTTCCCCCGCCATGTTCTATCTCTTTATGTGTGGTCGATGAGCGTCTTTATGAGGATTAACGAGGCTTTGGGGAAGTACATTATAATGGACTCTTTATCAATCATCACATTGATATAGTGATATATTATCACTATATCGATAATTAACATAACATAAAATTTTATAAAATTAAACTAACTATGCATTTATTCATAATTCTCATAATAGATAATAACATGTAACTATATTAATAATCGCAATAATCACCCTAGCTTGTGGAAAGACCTGGAGCACTCATGCACTGATTTAAAGCATCACCCCAACTCATCTAACTCAATGATGAGTCTGTAAATCCGTCGCTATATTGCCATAATAACGACCATCATTAGTCTATACCAAATTCTCATATAAAATGTCAAACTCATGTTTTGATGGATTTGCACACATCCTATGCAACATATTTTTCAATGCAATATTTTTTAACTTAATGTTGAAGTTACTAACAAAGTAGGCTCGGGAAAAATCAATGTCATGGAATTCTTAATTGTTGCATGTGTATGTAATATAATACACAACTCATTGCAACCACCAATCACATATCGATGAAAAAAATCTAAAAACCAACTTTAAATATTGTTTGTCTTTTATTTGACAATAACAAAACACAATGAATAAACTCTATTATTCATATCCTAAGCAACTGCAACCAACAACTTTGCCTTGTACTTATCATAAAGGTGAGTGTCGTCTATTAGCATAGTCATTGCATCCGTATTGGTCATCCACGCTCACAATCTCAAATTCAGGAGTAAGAGGAACCATATATTGATTAAGAGGCTCGACTAAATCAACATCTTCATCTTCCCTTTCTTCTTCATCTTCCTCCTCAACCTCACCTCTATCAATGTGATGATTATCTTTGTCGTCATTTGGTTTGGATTCTCTATAACAATATGGAGTAGATTTCATACCCAACCGAGATTTCTTATTTATAATTTTCTGTACCAATATTTGTCTACTTGCATTACCACTTAAACTAGATGAAACAATTGCTTATGATGCCTGTGTGGTTCTCTAAAAGTTACTTGGAACCTGAGTAAACTCTATACTATAAGAGTTTCATCGTCTAGGTCTGCTATTCAAGTAGAGCTCTAGCATATTAATCTCATTAATCCTTGCAAACTCAAACATTGAATTCACACTTTCGTCACTACAGACTGATATATTGATATAACAAGCTTGACTGATCCCAGTTTGCAACATCCTCCAAGTAATTTCAACTTCTATTTCAAACATATTCCAACCAAGTCGATCACATAACATTCTAGATAATTGTTAAAAGACATGTCTAATGTAGCAACTAGGAACTCATGACTTCCTCCATTATAAGTGTTACCATTATCAGCATTGATAACAATACTACCATGAAAGCATAATATTCTTAAATTACTAGACGTTTTGTCAAACAACACAACAAAACATAATTTTAATTTATTAATATCCTAAAGTTAATCAAAGTGTATAATTTATCAATAAAACCATAACGGAAACATATTTGACTAAAATCTAAACTCATCAAATTAATTAATGAACACCTACATTCATTAAATTTCGCTACCATAACAAACTTATCAATCAAATTTATGAATTTCATAGCTAATTATCTTATTTTATACCTAATTCGGTATGATCCATGATTTAACTTAAATCAATATTAACTCTAACAAAATAATTTTGTTAATTCACAAACAACAACAACCCAAAATCATTGATTATTTTACAAAATAACCTAAATATCAACTCAAATTACATTTAATTAACCTAATTCAAAACACCCTAAATTTTTCAAAAAAAAATCCCTAATTCAAAATGTAACATTGTATGAAATCAAATTAACACATATTAGTATAAATTGCATCAAATTAATAGAGGAAAAGAGTTCAATATACCTTTAAGTATAGAATATGGGTGGTGATGGTGATCGGTGGTGGTAGTTTTAGTTGAAAATCGGTTGACCCATGATGGAGAGAAAGAGAGGGGTGACGGGTCTCGAACTAGATAAAGATAGGTAATCTCGTGGTGTTTTGGGTGTGTTTTACAGCGAGGAAAGAGAGAGAGAGAGAGAGAGAGAGAGATAGGAAGGTCACTAATTATGGAGAGAGGGGAAGGGTGGGTGGTCGTGGGGAAAGAAAAGGGAGAAAATAAGATAAGAAAGGAAAAAAAAGCTTGGAGTATTAATTTTAAATAAAATCACAGATGCTATATATGACTCGCATATTATATATTTTATATCATTTAAATAAATATAAGGATGCTTGTATTAAAAAAATTATGAATTAAAGATAAAATAATAATAAAATGCTAATTTAAATCATTATAACCTATATTTCAAAGAATATAATTGTATTGAATTTGTCACAGATACATTGTATTTATTGCAATGATGTACCGTTATTTCTTTATTAAGGAAGGCCTTTATCGGTTTTGGCAAGCCAAAGATTACCAAAAAAAAAACAAAACAAAAAAAAAGTCCGGCTTTATAAGCCCACGGTAATATTGGCCGTAATTTGGAGGAAATCAAATTAATATAGTAAGGGGTAGAAACGACGTCGGAGTTGTTCACTCACGATTCATCCTGCTGAAGAGAGACAATAAAAAAAAATGGCAAAGTTTTATTTACCTTACCGCATGTGGACCAATGGTTTCTAACGTAGCTGCCTCTCTCTCGGAAAAAACCGAACACAACTAGAGACGAGAGGGAGGTTCCTGATTAGTGAGGACAGAGGAACCAGAATCCAAAAAATTAATAATCCATTTTTGTATTGATATTTTAAAAAAGGAATAAAAGATTTACTTTGCAAATCTTTCAATTTTCGTTCTCTTCCTCTCAGGTACGCCACTTCTATTGTCCTCGTCTCAATTTCACTAAGTTTGGCTTTTGCAGAAGAGTCCTAGATCCTTTTTCTTGACACAATGTTTAATTCAAACTTGTCTCTTTTTTATTTTGTTCTTTCAGGTGTCTGTGCGGCACGAAGATTTTGGTGCCCAATTGCGCAGAGAGATCAGGTTTTCTTGCTTTTAATTTGATCTCTGAAGCTGTAAATTTTGGTTCTTTAGACGGGTTCTTGATTGTATTGGGGATTTCTTGAACTGGGTTTGAATCAGAATCCATTCTTGTTGCTGGGGTTTTAGATTTTATTGGGGAGTTTTGGTTTGTCGAAGTCCTTCAATTCTGTATCTTCTTCTGGAACGAAGTAAAGATTGGTTTGCAATTCTTGAGCTGCCGGTGTATCAGACCTTTGTAGGATGTTTATCTATGATTTCTTGATTGATTTTCTACCAATAAATCAAGTGACAGTCTCAAAGTTTTCACTTTGAATTCTCCTGTCCTAATTGGCTTTGGGATAAAACTGCTTCTAGCTTTTTGCAGAGTCTGATTTTTGCTTCTAGGTTATTCTTGATTATTTGATAAAGAAATCTTGAATTGCAATGGCTAACCCACCTCAACCTTCCCTTGGGTACTCTGTTGCTGCTATTCCCTCAAACCCTGACTCATCAACCCCTCAACCAGAGAAAAATTCTGTTCCTCCTCCTACAATGTTACCTGGAGCTTCCCGATTTCCTCCTCCTAAATTGCACCAAGATCAGATCCCTTCCCCTTCGTTCCAGAACCCAAGGTTGTTATCACCTGCCAATGGGGTTAAAACTGGGAGCCCAGTTCCTCATTTAAGCACCCCTCCTGGTCCTCCTGTTTTTACGTCACCAGTCCGGCCTGCTGCTGTGCCTTTTCGGACTTCTCCTGCAACTCCTCAACCAGTTGCTTTCTCATCAGGCTCAACATTACCAACATCCTCGCCTCCCCATTTTTCAAATGGTTCCATTGAGTTGCAGCACCAAGTTCCCCTTGCTACAAATGACTCCACACCTTTCGAGGAATCATCATGTGCTCTGTTCTCTGCTCGCAAGGTATGTCTATCGCTCTCTAGTTCGAACAGAAGGCACTGATTGTCGTGAGGATTTTTTTTCTTTTATAAGATTGTTGTTCTGATTTTGAGAACACCTTTTTGTTTGGCTAATAATTTACATATCATTGTCTGATTATCTTTCTTCCTTAATGCCCCCACCTATATATGTTTGAATCTTGTGATTATTATTTCATTTATTAAAGTCAGGATTTAATTGAGCTTGAACTTAGCTCACTTTGTTATTCAGGTGTTGAAGCAAAAGAAACTAGCAAATGTACCGAGTTTGGGCTTTGGGGCATTGTTTTCTCCTGGGGGAGAGATTTCTCCTGGTCCTCAAATAATACAGCGTGATCCTCACCGCTGCCACAATTGTGGAGCTTATGCAAATCTTTATTGCAAGATTTTACTCGGTTCAGGCCAGTGGCAATGTGTAATTTGCCAGAAACTGAATGGAAGTGAAGGTGAATATGTAGCTCCAAGCAAAGAAGACCTTCGCAACTTGCCAGAACTTTCATCACCCATCATTGATTATATTCAAATTGGGAACAAGAGACCTGGTTTTATTCCAGTTTCTGATTCCAGAATGTCTGCACCCACTGTTCTTGTTATAGATGAGTGTTTAGATGAAACCCACCTGCAGCATTTACAAAGCTCTTTGCATGCATTTGTCGATTCACTCCCCCCTACAGCAAGAATTGGAATAATACTATATGGCCGCACAGTATCAGTTTATGATTTTTCAGAGGAATTAATGGCATCTGCTGATGTACTTCCTGGTGACAAATCACCTACCCGAGAGTCCTTGAAAGCATTGATTTATGGAACTGGTGTGTACTTGTCGCCGATGCATGCTTCAAAGGAAGTGGCACACAAAATATTCTCATCTTTGAGACCATACAAATGGATTGAAGATTCCAGAAGCTTCTAGAGACCGGTGCCTGGGTACGGCAGTTGAGGTTGCTATAATTCAAGGGCCATCAGCAGAAATGTCTCGAGGCATAATTAAAAGGGCTGGAGGTAATAGCAGGATTATCGCGTGTGCTGGGGGACCAAATACATATGGCCCTGGATCAGTCCCGCATTCTTTTAGCCATCCAAATTATCCTCATATGGAAAAAAACAGCATTGAAATGGATGGAGAATCTGGGTCGTGAAGCGCATAGACATAATACAGTAGTTGACATTCTATGTGCTGGAACTTGCCCTGTTAGAATTCCAGTCCTGCAGCCTCTTGCAAAAGCTTCTGGAGGTGTTTTGGTTCTTCATGATGACTTTGGAGAGGCCTTTGGTGTGAATTTGCAAAGGGCAGCTTCTAGGGCATCACGTTTCCATGGCTTGTTGGAGATTCGATGTTCTGATGATATTCTAATTACTCAAGTTGTGGGTCCTGGTGAAGAGGCACATGTAGACACACATGAAACTTTTAAGAACAACAATGCTCTCTGCATTCAAATGCTAAGTGTTGAAGAAACACAGAGCTTTGCACTTTCTATGGAAACTAAAGAAGACATCAAAAGCGATTGTGTATTTTTCCAGTTTGCTGTTCGATACGCTAATGTTTATCAAGCTGATATTTCAAGAGTGGTTACTGTCAGGTTGCCAACTGTGGATAGTGTTTCAGCATATCTTGAAAGTGTTCAGGATGAAGTGGCTGCAATCCTCATGGCCAAGAGAACCCTCTTGCGAGCCAAAAACCATTCAGATGTCATGGATATGCGAGGAACAATAGATGAGAGAATTAAAGATATTGCTTTGAAATTTGGGTCCCTAGTTCCCAAGTCAAAGCTTCATCAATTTCCTAAAGAACTTTCTGCATTATCAGAGCTCCTTTTCCATCTTAGAAGGGGCCCGCTTTTGGGAAGCATTGTTGGTCATGAAGATGAGAGGTCCGTGTTGCGGAATTTGTTTTTGAATGCATCTTCTGATCTTTCACTCCGTATGGTAGCACCTCGTTGTCTAATGCACCGAGAAGGGGGCACTTTTGAGGAACTACCAGCTTATGACCTTGCGATGCAGTCTGATACAGCTGTTGTTCTTGACCACGGTACAGATGTCTTCATTTGGTTGGTAAGCGACTTAACTTTTTGTGATTCCCTGAAATTGCATGTTATTGAATTTTCTATTTTGTATGTTTATTGTCCCGGTATTTCTCATGAACTGTGGGTGTATCTACTGTCTCTGTCTTTGCATGGGCTTGTGATCACTTTTGTCTATAGTTGATAAAAACTCTGGGTATTTTTTTGTACAAGTATGTGACTGAGGAGGAAATTCCAGAATTTGTTGTAGATATAGGGTGGACACAAGCACTTGTGATGGAAAAACATTTAAGGTATCGTTTCCTGGCAGAAATATTGATAGGAGAATCTGGTGGAAAGCATTTACTGCTTCCCTGCTTATAATTGTTTCAGGCAAAAGAATCTTTTTTTGATTAAACAAAAAAGAAATTCAGAGGCATTTTTCCTAATTCTGAAGTAAGAAATTGAAGTTAAGAAATTGCTACTTCCACTTGTGGAAGTCAAATATGACCATGCAATGCACCATTTAGAAGGGTGCTAGTACCTCTAATGTTATGTCAGTCTTCTCCTTAAATATCAATTTCTGCATGTTCAATTGGGAGCTTTTATGTTAATTTCCTCTTTACGACCGCCTCTCTTTGAGTGGTATCTGATTGCTATTCACATGCATATATCTAACTAGTGTTGGTTTGAGTCCACTTGTCTTTTTATTGAGTTTCTTTCTGAGTTGGCTGGCATTTTACTGTCTTGATATACAAAGATACTTTCTCAATAACTGGCAACTGCAGGGTGCTGAGCTAGCTGCTGATGAAGGAAGAAGTGCAGCTGCTTTAGCAGCTTGCAGAACATTAGCTGAAGAAATCACTGAATTGCGGTTTCCAGCTCCTAGGATCCTTGCATTCAAGGTTTTTTTCCCTTGACTCTTTGCATTCCATTTCTATGCACCTTTATCCTTAATTTTTTTTTTTTGCCAAACTGATGAGCTTACTGGTTTGGGTTAATGACAGGAGGGGAGCTCTCAAGCTAGATATTTTGTTTCTCGGCTGATTCCTGCACACAAGGATCCACCGTATGAACAGGTAAGAGTGGAAAAGGAGAAAAATAACCTCTTGATCAATAATATTTGTAGGCCTATGGTGTTGGATTTATGCCAATTTGATGGAACTTGATTGCAGGAGGCAAGATTCCCGCAGCTTAGATCTCTGACAATAGAACAACGGATGAAGCTAAAAACCAGCTTTATTCACTTTGATGATCCAAGTTTCTGTGAGTGGATGCGTAGTTTGAAAGTGGTGCCCCCATAACCAAGTTAATCTGTAATTTTACATAATTTAATGGCTAATGTACCCCCAGAAAAAGGGGTTCTTGAGAACTGCATCCTGCTTTGCCCCCCTTGATGGTGTCGGTAGGTATCATTTCATCTTTAAATTTTTCAATAAGAAAACATCCATACTTGACTGTCACTTGAAGAAGTTTGAAAGTGTTCCATCCTATTCTGTTTCCCAGCTGACATGCTTTTAGAGAGCAATACAAATTTCCTGTTTTTGCCCCCCTCTTCGCATCTTCTTAGTTCTGCTCTCTTTCAAGGAAAAATTTCTTCGTGAGGTTTTCAATTTGCTAGAGCAATTTTTATGCCCCACGTCCGGGATGCTGATCTTTTAATCTGTTTATCTCAGATGAGCATTCACTATCGTTTTGCTTTCTGGGATGGAGATTAACTGGTTACTACTGAAGATGATTGAATCTATTGTATGAATATAACACCTCGCAAAAACTTGTAAGTCAATGATTTGTTCAAGGCCGAGGATACCTTGTGATTTTGAAGTCTGAAGATTCGGTGTTACTTTGCGGAGGAAAATGTTTTCCTCATTATATTTTAATTATAAATGTAATTCACACTAGATGAAAACGGTGTTTCACTGTTACTCTAGACTTAGGCGCACTGTGCATACCTACAATGATTTTTAACAATTTTGGTCACTGAAGTTTTTCTTTTTACCAATTTGGTTCGGTTCTTGTATTTAAATGATTTTAGACTTCAATTCTAAGATTCTTTCTCATCATGTTTTAATCCATATGACTTGAGAGATGGGAGAGAATGTTGTCAAGAAAAAAAAATTAGGTCAATTAAAAAATTATCAATCTTGGTATTAATGAGTTCTTCTTGAACTTTAATTTCCTGTTAAGGTGAATATTTGGCTCGGGAGTTCAAAGAAGATGAGAAGACCGTTAAAAGAGGTGGACGTGGAGAGCACCTCATAAAAGGAGGTGGAAGAGGCGGTGAAGCCACTAGTATAGCGAGGATATCTCTTGAATTTGAGGGGACGTTTTCCTTCTTCTTTTTTTGAATTTGAAGGAAAAATACCATTATTAAAAGGAAGTTGAATTAAAAAAAAGAAGAAGGAAAATGTCCCCCTCAAATTCAAGAGAATATTAAAATTTATAATACAATGTTTTGTATGTCATTAATAGGCCGAAATATTGACTGTGATGTTAATACAAACAGCAGGGTCTTTACGTTCTTAGATTAAATGTAAGAAATAATTGCTAAAATATAAAAAACATTTACTATGATGTTGATAACTGATGTAAATTAATTTATCATAGTTTGTATTCAAATTATCTAAAAACAATATATTTGAAAAAAACTATTTTAACTCTCTACAAACCTCAGAAATATTTGTCATAAACATTTCTAATTTAAAATATATTCTTTTTAGTCTTATTATCATCTATGTTATCAATCATTAAAACAATCACTATGCTATCATTATTATTATTATCAACATCAATATTCTTGATTATTTTCTCACTGCTATTATTAATTAAAAAATTAAAATGTATAGGAGATTAACTGTGCAAAATGCACTTTGAATCCCCTCACGTGGTATCATGAATGAACTATTCACAATGCTATTTTTTCATCTTTTTATTTATTTTAATTTATTATTTATTGGACGAAATTATAAGCTAATTTGTTGAGGGGAGGGTGGATTGAAAGATGGGAACCAAAGTAAAAAAACATGTAGAGAATGAGTGGCTTTAAAAGTTTGGAATTTTTTTTTTTGTAGTCTCTATACATTACAAATTATAGTTTTCAAAATTAAAGGGAAATCATTTTTGGTCTCAAACTTTATTTTCTTTATTTTTTGGCCCATGGTGTGAGAGAGGTGAGAGAAGGTCGCCTAAATCCAACACTAGAGAGAAAATTTATGTTGACATCGATTTTGACTATCAAAACGATTAAAATTAGTGTCAAATTTTTTATGAGGGACCTCACATTTGGAGGTTTTTTTTACCTTGAAATTGCCAAGAAAAACAGATTTGATCTTGGTAAGATTTTTTGTTTCGGGTTTTGGGATTTTTTTTTTGTTTTTTGAGGTCATGAATGACTTTATCAAGTTGCTCATGATGTTATAAATGTGCTTTGGGTAAAACAATGAGTTGAAAATTTGATATTTGGGTCGAAAAAACCATAAGCCTCGTTACTAGTCAATACAGATTACGCGTCGTCTAACTCGTTTTTTTCTTCCAAAGAAAATTAGAGTAGACGACATGTTGTCTGCCTTAGATGTGAAAACAAAAAAGGACCCAGTTACACGAGCCCTAACACAATGGGCTAGGTAGGCGGGCTTAACTTATTGGATCCAGTAACACTTGACCATTTCTTCTTTGTTTTAAGTTATTTTTTTCTATTTTTAATTAATGCTTTTTTATATGTTTATTTTTCAAAATTATATATTTTTTATTTATATTAATACTTATTCTCTCTTTTATTTTGTTTAGAGAATCTTTTTTAAATGACAATTATTTTTTGGTTATTTTGTATTCATTTGATTTTTGAAGAAGATTTTCTGATTCATCTATAATTGTTTTTATTTTGTATAGAAGAATTTTATTTTTAAAATAAAAAATATTTATTTTCAAATAATATTTCTAATATGAGTAGCTTGCATAATATTTTTTTTATTTCATTCATTCAATTTAATATGTGTATCTATTTCTATTATTGTTTGATTAAATAAAAAATTATTTTAATAAACATAACTGGGTAAATATTATATTTTACGAGATTAAATATCTTGATTTATACCTATCTCTTAACTTTTTTTATTTTTTAGTTATTATTTATGATTATTTATTTATATGTATAATTTTTTTAATTATAAAAATATATTAAAAAAACTTGTATATATAATTTTTTTTATTAAAAAAATATTTCACCCACGATAAAGTTAATGGAAATTGAAATAATCATGTGGTGACATATCTGATGATGCAAGGGTTAAAAGGAATCTTCAATAGTCGAATACCACCAGATTATTTTCCACCTATAGTATCGAATATTAATAATAATAAAAAAACACTGTTGCTAGCATTCCTCTCCTCGAATATCGCCTTTTTTTTTTCCCCTGCTACTGTTACATTAACCCCTTCGAACAAATTCTCTCTATAAATAAATAAATAAATAAATAAATAAAAAAGTCGTGATCAGTAGTAATATATAATACATATCTTAGAATTTGTTTTTATTCCCGATAAGGAATAACTCTATTACACTCCCTAGTCCCAACGCTATTTGAATATAATTTAGATAAAAACAAGCTTCCAATCCAAATTACAATTAATCCGACCCGCAAATAACGGCAGTCATGATTCAGTTACCTTTTACAGAAAAAAAAAATACCCGCAAAGTCGTTACTTGTCCCAACGATGGTTAGGTTTTTCCTTCTATTCTGTTTTGATAGGTATTTTGTTATTTTAATTGGAATGAAATGTTTTAATTTTAAAATGTTTTAACGTGTTATTTTAGAGTTATATTATTCATATATATATATATATATAAATATATATATTCAACAAACATAATTTAAATTCAAGATAAATTAATTATAAATTATGAAATACAAATACAATGCTAAACAAATATAATTTTAAAAGTTAAAATATTTATAAATAGTCAAGATTAAATAGATCTTTAACTTAAAATAATTCAACTTAAATAAAATATTAAAATATTATGAAAGTAAAATGTTTTAACACAAATATTTTAAATATAAAGTTAGGTCAATGTTATCAAGGCTAATGGAATCTAAAGCATCCCTTGTTTTGTTCAAATTCCTACAAAGTATAAACATGAAAAAAACAAAATGAATATAAACCATATATATTAGTGATAAATCTAATTTTAAAAAATTAATATCTTTATTAATGAAAATAGTAATAATAATTTTCAATATTATTATTAATATCATTGTTATTGAAAATAATAATGAAAAATAGCTTTTTTATACTTGAGTGATTTAATTAATTAAATCGAGCAAGGTTCAATGGCTTTTTAAGAGCGGAACGGAACATGTGGAATGAAATCGGAACATTCCGGTTGAAATTTAGCCGAAAAATCAGGAACGGGCCGAGATTTAAAATGAGATGAAAATTGTTCCGTTTTGTTCTGTTTTTTGAATTGGTAAGGAATGTTTCGGTCATTCCGGACGAAACAGAATGGAATTGATAACTTTGCTTAGACAGGAGAGAGAACGCGTGCTCTTCTTTATCCTGTTTAGAAATACAAGTGTAGTTGTTTTTTAAAATAAATTTTATTTTTTAAAAATTATTTTTGAGTTAAATATATAAAAATATTCTGAAAAGTATTTAAAATAAAATAAAAAATAAAATTTTTTAAAAGCAAAAAGAATAAGTATTTGCTTTTGTTCTCTTCTGCTGTGGATTGAGAACAACGCCACCTCCAGCGCAAACCAGATTCGTATTCTCTCTATCTTTTTATCAACAAAGAGGTAATAATTCATTCCATGAAAACGTGAATTGTGTTTCATAACCCCTAAAACTCATATTTCCAGATACGAAACGCCTAGCTTATCTGTTCACTTCTTAATTCCAATTGCGTAAGACTGTTAGTTCTTTTATTTGTATTTTTGGGATTCTGTCGGTATAGGTTTATTGTTAGGATTGGGTGAAATGCATGCGAATTTACTGTTTGTCATTTCTGTTTTTGTTGTCTGATTTTTTTTGGTTAATAGTATTTGATCAGGTGTAGTTTTTAAGCTGTGAAAATGGCTGATGGTAAAAAGAAGGAGGTCAAGAAAGAGACTGGGTTAGGTCTCACTTTCAAAAAGGAAGAGAATTTTGGGGAATGGTATTCAGAGGTGAGCAAAGGTTTTTTTTTTAGTATATGCAACAAATTCTATGAATGTAATCGCAAATTGTTGATGATTGCATTAGGAATTAGCCGGTAATGCATAATAACATAGCGGATATTTAAATTCCCTGGCTCCCATTGTGAAGTGGTTTTCTTTTTGGCTTCTATAGGTGGTTGTGAATGGGGAGATGATTGAATATTATGATATTTCTGGTTGTTATATTCTGAGGCCATGGTCAATGTCAATATGGGAGACTATGCAAGTAAGTTAGCCCTTCCCATATAATCTTCTATTTATTTCTTCATTTTAGTATTTTCTGTGATACAACGTCTTTCAGCGATTGATTTTCTATTGTTTATTCTCGTTTTACATAAGGTATTTTTTGATGTAGGAATTTGCACCCAGCAATGACAGTTGACTTCTACGCAGGGTTTTTAGTTTGTAAAGCTGTAGTTGTTTTTTCTATATTATATCATTTTGATTAATCCTTGCTCTTTTTATTTTATAGGTCATCTAGGTAATAGATTTCTCAATATTTGAGATGTCAATCTGCAGGCATTCTTTGATGTGGAAATCAAGAAAATGAAAATCAAGAATTGCTACTTCCCTCTTTTTGTATCATCTAGTGTTTTGGAAAAGGAGAAGGATCACATTGAGGGCTTTGCTCCAGAGGTGAGATTTGTTAGAGAATTTGAGTTAAGGGGTACTTTTGTCCTTACCAGATTCATGAATTTATTTAATGTAATGTTCCTAGATTGGTGTTGCTTGGTTTGGGGTCACTACCTAACCATGAGAGTGCAGTTTCAATGCTAGAGAATGTGCTTTATTGAAAAATTTGTAGGCTAGCGTCTCCAAACTCTCATTGCAGGACTATATTGGTGGGATCATAACTTGATAATAGACTTAAAATTTTTGCTGTTACTCAGCTTTCAACAATATTTTATCTAATGTAGCACTTTTTTTCCATTGCAAGAATGAATTTTAAAAATACAGAAGAAAAGAGGTTTTGACTGTATCATCTTGGTCATTTCCAGGTTGCTTGGGTGACAAAAACAGGAAAATCTGACTTGGAGGTTCCTGTTGCTATTCGACCAACTAGTGAGACTGTTATGTATCCCTATTTTTCTAAGTGGATCAGGGGACACCGTGACCTGCCTTTGAAACTCAACCAGTGGTGTAATGTTGTTCGATGGGAGTTCAGCAATCCTACACCATTTATCAGGTAGTTTGATTTGGATTTCTTTATGGTTAACTGCTTTGTCTGCAGTGAATTTGATGTCAGCCATTTGATTGATTTTGTAAAAATGTGATTATGTCTGCCTTATGCAAAGCTCTTAATATTTATTCTTGAAATATTAATTTTTGTATTCGTTCTTCTAAGAAACCACTTTTTTTAATCTGTTGAAGCTTTTATCTTGTTTGCCATAGATTTTTAACTGATATTAGACCATACTAATGACCTATCCTTTTGTTTTAGGAGCCGTGAGTTCCTTTGGCAGGAAGGACACACTGCTTTCGCATCAAAGCAAGAAGCAGATGAAGAGGTATGAATCTGTGAACTTATTCTTGTACTTGTGGACGTAAAACATTTTAAAAATTGTTTAGAGGAGCCCGTCAGTCCATAGACAAGTCTGTCATATTCTGGTTTTGAGCATGTAATTCACACGATCATGTTTTCATGGAAAAAGCATCTTTTTAGTTTTGCCATTCATAGTCCACATGAAGCACATATTTCTAATATTTCAAGGAATCTAGAAGTGTATGGAATGGGTTGGGGGTGAATCCAGTCATTCACATGGCCCTTGACTATGAAAGAGCTAGATAAGCTTGGGACGTAATGAATAATCTAACCAACTTATCAAGATTGCTTCTTTTATACAAAGATTTATGTCTGGCTTTTTTTTTCCTCCTGTTTTTTGATAGCATGCCTGCTTGGATGCTGATAATTTAATCTCATAATTTAAACAATAAATATTGGCAGCGTCATTGTACGTTTCCTCATTTTTTTTATTTATACTTTTGGTACCTGTTTGTATGCATCAGGTGCTTCAAATATTGGAACTGTACCGACGCATATATGAAGAATTCTTGGCTATTCCTGTTATAAAGGGCAAGAAAAGTGAGATGGAAAAGTTTGCTGGTGGACTTTACACAACTAGTGTTGAGGTACATAAAAATTAAAGCAGACAAGACTTACCCTTTGTAATATTTAATGAATTACTAGCATGTTTTAGTCTGAATCATTTCTTTTTTCAAATTCTTGTGTCTGCACTAGGCATTTATTCCCAACACTGGACGTGGTATCCAAGGTGCAACTTCTCATTGTTTGGGCCAAAATTTTGCAAAGATGTTTGAAATAAACTTTGAAAATGAGAAGGGAGAGAAGGGAATGGCCTGGCAGAACTCTTGGGCCTATAGTACTCGGACGGTAAACTTTCTGATTTTTATCACCTGGAGTTGTATTCATTATCTGGAGTGTATTCTTTCTTTTATTTTCTCGGTGGTATGATCCGTCTGCACTTGACAGTGTATATTTTTACCAATGCATTGGCCCTGTTACACTTCAGAGTTGCTTAGCTATTACATTAATGCTTCATAAGTTGTTCATATTCCTTTATCCTGATTCTATTTTATCCCATCCTTCCCTTTTACAGATTGGAGTTATGGTGATGGTTCATGGAGATGACAAAGGCTTGGTTCTGCCACCTAAAGTGGCATCTGTCCAAGTTATTGTTGTTCCTGTGCCTTACAAAGATGCTGATACTCAAGGAATCTTTGATGCCTGTGCTGCAACTGTGGATACTTTGTGTGAAGCAGGTATTCGTGCTGAGGCTGACTTTAGAGAGAATTACTCACCTGGTTGGAAGTATTCTCACTGGGAAATGAAAGGTGTTCCTCTAAGGATTGAAATAGGGCCCAAAGATTTGGCAAATAATCAGGTGAGCATCCCATTCCTCCAACTGGTTTCATTGTCTTCCATTTGCACAATGCTCTTCTGATATTGTTTTGTGTATCTTGTTCTGTTTGTTGCTAGAGCTAAAAGCTAAGTATAATTACTCACCTGGTTGGAAGTATTCTCACAGGTACGTGCAGTTCGCCGTGACAATGCAGCAAAAGTGGATATCAGTCGTGACAGTTTGATGGAGAAAGTAAAAGATATGTTGCATGATATTCAACAGAGGTTGTTTGATGCTGCTAAACAAAAGCGAGATGCTTGCATTCAAGTTGTGAAAACTTGGGGTGAATTCAAGGAAGCTCTCAGTCAAAGGAAAATGATCTTAGCTCCTTGGTGTGATGAGGAGGTATGATATCTCATCACTGCAAACTTTTTTAATGTGCATGGTTTAAATTTTTTGTTCCTGTAAAATTCCTTCTTCATTACGAGGTTCCATTGGTGTGCTTTTGTTTAGTTGGTGTCATGTTGTGTGCATTTGTTTTCTCACTTTTGTCCCAGTCTGAATTACTATGACGTGAGTATTGTTACAAAAGGTGATCACCCGTGTTCATAAATTTATGCTTGATTGCCTCATATTTTCAGAACTACTTAATTCTTGTATTATTGAATGCTAGTTCAGTATAAGGATGTATTCTATCATTGTTTTGGATTTGTTGTCTAGTTAAGTTTGGGTTTTGTTCTGTAATTGTCAAATAAATTTGGTAAACTCCATTTTAGTCATAGATGGATGTCATTACCATGTTATTTTTTTTTCATTCTTTTTATTGATCATCTCTCACTGACAGTTTTCTGCTTGAATTCTGCAGGAGGTGGAAAGGGACGTAAAAGAACGAACAAGAGGTGAAATGGGAGCAGCCAAGAGTCTTTGTTCCCCATTTGACCAGCCTGAGCTCCCTGAAGGTATTAACCCTCTCATTTCATGTCATGGTCACTTGAGTCATTATTGGTCCTTTTCTCACTGACGTAACTTTAAAATAAACATTTCCAATGAATCAACTAGGTTTTGATTCTATGTTGTTTGCTGAATACTGCTTGATGTTTTTTTTTTATTTTAAAAAAAAAAACAATTGCAGGTACCGCATGCTTTGCTTCTGGAAAGCCAGCAAAGAAATGGACCTACTGGGGCAGGAGTTACTAGATCATCAGGTCCCTGTGCAATCTTCAATTTTCATATAGTTCGAATATCAGGTGCTTATGTACTTCAGTTTGGGCACACATTTAAGTAATTTGGCAGCAGAGCAACAGGAAATGAAGCTAACATACTAGGTTTTGTTGTAATCTATTTCCGACATCGATTATTCTACTTGAAATGTTGGGTTGCAACGCTTAAATCTGCTACAATAATAGATTGCCAGATAATTTATACAATCTTGTTCTTGTTGATGGTATCGTTGGGCTCCTTGGTGGACCTAGTTTGCCAGTGTTCTGAACTGCTTCTTTCTCTTCGTTTTCATTTAACTTCCTAACAGCTGAAGGATACATTTTCGAAGGCTGGACCGTAGCTATACTTGCAGCTCAACTGTGGTTATAGAGATGGTGGCCAGATTTAGGTCTCTTAATTTTTTTTTTTTTTTTTGTTTAAAATGATTTTTTTTTTATATTTTCACATCGTGCTGATGTCAAAAATAATTTTATTAAAATAAAAAAACTTTATTTTGATATATTTCTAAGCGAAAAGTACTTTGAACCATCACCGTTATCACAATTCTAAACACACCCAAAGTGTGTTTAGTCAAACCATCTATTACAGCTCGAACTCGAGATAGGGTTTGTAGATGTATGAGGAAAGAGAAATATTGATTTTGATGTTTATATTTGATATTGTGATAGTTTTTATGGTTTTTAAAAAATTACGTATTGTTATTTTTTCTTAAAATTAGGTTTCAAAAGGGGTTATAGTGTGATTTATACTAAACCTAAGTTGATTAATACTTTTAAGATTATGGTTGAGACAAATCTATACGATACGACATCGAAGAGCCTTCTAGGGTGGCTAAGCTTCGCCCTCAATATCAAGCAGGTCTAGTATGTTTGACAGTGTGGTAGCAGTTGCTTTTCAAATAACTTTTCGTGTCGAAATGAATGTCAATGATGTTTTTTTTATTTTTTAAAAATTATTTTTGACATCAGCACATCAAAACAATCCAAAACATACAAATCATATTAAATTTTAGCAAAAATATTTTTTTTGAAATTTTTAGAAAACTGCATTCCCAAACGGTTTCTAAGGAAGAAACCGACACATCCCTTGAAAATAAAAAACGTGCTATTTTATGGCGGTTGATTTGGAAATAGGGACCTGACTTTTTTGTATACCTCAAAATCGGTATTCTTCGTAGTCAAAGTGTTTGAGTGAATCGTGGAGTTATTTTTAAAACATTTGTTACGATAATTAAAATAAAAATTTTAATGATTTAGATTTTAAGTTTATATCTTCAATTAAGATATATCTTTCTTATTTAAGCATTTTTTTTTTTTTTGACAAAATCATGGTTTTTTATTTACAACATGGTTATTTGAGTAAAAAATTAAAGCAATTAAAATAAATATTCATAAATTTAAATTGATTTAGATTCATTAAAAAATATATTCTTTAGCTAAAACTCTCTTTTTAGTATTTGTTTTTATTTTGATGAGTTTTTTTATAATTATTATATATAAGCATGTTATTTTTCAGTAAAGACTTATTATGATTTATAAAACAATTTTAAACCATGAAACAAGAAAAAAATGTTTTGATTCTATTTATGAGAAAATATGAGAAGAATAAAAGAATAATTAATTCGATAAAATAATATAAAAACCTAATAACAAAAATATATATTTTATTTTCATTGAATATTTCTGTGCAATGCTTTTAAAAACTCGGGCATATTAGCTTTATATATAATTATAAAAAAAATAAAAATATTACTATAAAAAACTCAAATCTTATTTAAAAAGTACGATATATATAATTGAATAATTTTTTAGATATCAACATAATTATTTATCTAAATAGGATTTTAATTTAAGACATAAAAGAAAATTGAAAAAGAGAAAAGGAAGACCTAGAATATCAAGTGGGTCAGGAACAAGTTTTTCACTACAACTGTTTTTTGATAACCTTTGTTGATAAAAAAAAAATAAGGTCCAAGTTTTTGAATTAAAAACCTGAAAATAAATATTTTTTTCCAGCTAAAAACATGAAAATAAAATCTCATCGAACTTCAAAACCCCATTTCAATCACTAAATGCATTCTAGTCGATCTGAAAATTCAAAATCAAATCAAATAAATTCGTTGAGCTTCAATCTATTTTCTTAGACATCATCAATGGTAAAAACTGCTTTTATAGATTCGGAGTTATTGGTGGAAAGAATTTAAGCATCTTATAGATATCTCTCTCATCTTCTTTTTTATGAATTTTTCTCTCGTCTATATACTGCAGACTACCAGAGAGTACTGAAATTCAAAAGTAAAGTTTTTTTAATGAAACGTAAATGAAAAAATTGTTAACTATAACTAATGAGAAAAATGAAAGATAGATATTTGGTCTCTGAGTTTGATCTAAAGACTGCGTCAACATATATATTGGACTCAAATGGAAGGTCTTCAACTCCGAAAGCTCTCATAACACCCTGAGTGGAAATGCCGAGAATGTTTTGACAATCATTTATTGGGGAGCACTAACAACCAGGCAACAGCAACCACAAATCAAACCTGGATTCGGTCTCCTCCAAAAGTCCTAAAGAGGTTGTCTTCAAGACTTGGGAAGAAGCGGGAACTTCCAGGAACCCCTTGGCGACCACTTCGATCTCGAAGCTGCAATCTATGGCATGCAAGTTCTGTTTAAATTAACCTACAAAGAGATGGGTAGCTATGAAATGATCGTTATTTAAACTCTTCTTCGACAGCGATCACTTCTCTAATCAACTCTAATTCATTTCAACCATTCTTTTGCCTTGATAAGCTATTCTAATATGTTCAAGAGTTTGGCCTTTCGACATGAAGTGCAAGACCAAGATTGAAGAGACACTCTCCCAGGTAAAAATATACAAGGTTGGTAATCGATTGTCAGTGATTTCCTGAGCGTGTATATGCGCGCATGTGAGATCTGCTGGAATCAGGAACACAAATTTAAGTGTATAACAGCCACGGATTACTAGGGTCATATACATAAAACTAACTTATCTACTGGAAAGTCAACTCGTGCACACAATGCATGATGAATCGATTGGATATCGTCTTTAACACTACGGATGTGTTGCTGTGTCCGACAAAGACCACATATATGATAACTAGCATGCTTCTCGGTTCATTCCATCAGATGTTCGTGCACAGGAAACTTGAATGGCCGTGCAAGTGACCGAGTGAATATCTTAGCCACGAGGTTAATTTCTTCTGCAAGCACGTCAGCAAGCTTGTACAATGTCTGAAAACCTTGTTCATCATCTGGGGAGAGTAAGCATGAGCTCCCAAATTGAAAAATGCCCATGATCCAGACATTGTGATAGCAGTAGTTCAATTCCCAATTCAGTTCTGTTGTTCCTACCCTTCTGCCCTGACTTAATGCACATGTCTGTAAAAGTGGCAAGCTCATTGATAGGGTGAAGGCAGTGTTGTCAAATGCGAAAGCTGTCAAATGTCCAAAGCAGTGTTGTCATGAGGAGCTAAGATGCTCGTCTAGGCGCTCCAGGCGAGACCCCTATGCCTTTCATTTTATCATGCAAGGCAATTTAACTAGTGTTTGCCTTGAGTGCAAGCACCAGACACCGAAACGACCGCTGGTCAAAATATATGTTATTTTCCCTCTCTTTCTTTAAATTGATATATATATATATATATATATATATATATATATATATATATATATATTTTTTTTTTTTCTATTTATCAATATTTTTTCTATTCGCCATCAAAAATAATTTAAGGGTATAATTGTAAAAATAAAGAATATGATTTGAAAAGAAAAAAAATCATTAAAATAGAGATGATTGAAGCAAAGGATTTGTTTATGATTTCAAAGCAAGAAGAAGTCAAGTTGAGGCAAACAAGCATAAAAGATACTTGTGATAAAAAAGCAAGAGCTAGAACAATTCATTATATAACTTGCTTTTTTTTATCAGAGTATTGCATTCAATGTTGCTCATTTGAAAAGTTTCAAGAAGATAATTGAAGTTATTGAAAGATATCATCCACATTTGAAACCTCCAAGCTATCATGAACTTAGAGTACATTACTTAAGAAAGAATTGGACTATTAAAATGATTTGTTGAGAGGGCATAAAGAGGAGTGGGCAAAACATGGTTGCTCTATAATGTCAGACGGACGGACGGATAGGAAGTATAATTAATTTTTTGGTTAAGTGTGTTTTGGATTTTATTTTTATTGACTCTACTGATGCATTATCTTTTGTAAAATCTGATGAGAAGGCATTTGAGTTGCTTGATGGATTTATAGAGCAAATTAAAGAGAACACTATTGTTCAAGTAATAAATAACAATAGAAGCAATGATATGTTAGCGGGTAAGTAGATTTTCATTTATTTATATGTTGTAAGTTAGTATATTGTTTTAATTATTTGATTAAATATGTTATATTTTATAAGTTTTATGTTTATACAAACTTGTTATTACAATTAGATAAGTTGTTAGAAACAAAAAGAAAGTTTTTGTATTGAACTCCATGAATAGCTCACTGTGTGGACCTTATGTTAGAAGATATTAGAAGCATTCCTCAAGTGAAGAAAACTTTAGAAAAAAGTAATTATTGTTATTGGCTCTAATTACAAGCATCATGATGCATTGAATATAATGGAAAAATTTACAAAGAAAAAGAGTTGGTGAAGTATAAAATTACTCAATTTGCAACAAGTTTTCTTATTTTACAAAATTACACAAGCAAAAGCATAACCTTAGAAACATGTTCATATTAGAAAAGCAAGTAAGAAGTAAATGGGCTAAGAAAGTTAAGGGAAAAAAAACAACTAATATCATTTTGGTGCCATCCTTATAGAATCATGTAAAGAATGGCGCTAAAATGATATCAATTGCTTTTTTTTTCACCCTTAGTTTCCTTAGCCCATTTACTTGTTGCCCACTTTTATGATATAAACATGTTTTTAAGATTATGCTTGTGTACTCTTTACAAAGTAAGAAAATTTGCAAATCAAGTAACTCTATGCTTCACCAATTCTCTTTTATTTGTAAATTCCCTCATCATATTCTCATCATATTCAATGCATTATAGTGGTTGTAAATAAAGCCAACAACAAAAATGGCTATTCTAAAGTTTGATTCACTTAATGCTTCTAATATCTCCTAACATAAGGTCTGCATAATAAGTTTTATATGAAGTCCAATAAAAATGCTTTCTCTTTATTCTAACAACTTACCTAATCGTAATGACAAGTTTGTATAAATATAAAAATTATGAAATATAACATATTTAATCAAATAACTAAAACAATAAACTAAGTTACAACATATAAATAAATAAAAATCTACTTACCAGTGAGCATATAATTGCTTTTATTGTTAGTGATTACTTGAACAATATTGTTCTCTCTAATTTACTCCACAAATCTATCAAGCAACTCGAATATTGCCTTCTCACTAGATTTTATGAAAGATGATGCATTAATATAGTCAATAAACATAGAACCCAAAGAGAAATTAACCAAAAAGTTGATTATGCTTTTATGCTTCTTATATGTCCATTCATTCGACATTATAGAGCAACCATGTTTTTCCTATTCATCTCTATAACCTTTCAACAAATCATTTGTATAGTCCAACTCCCTCTTAAATAGTGACACTCTAAGTTCTTGATTGCTTGGAGGTTTCAAATGTGGATCATATCTTCTAATAGCTTCAATCATCTTCTTGAAACTTTCTAAACGAACAACATTGAATGCAGCATCCACTTGATAAAAGAAACGAGCTATTTAGTGAATTGTTCTAGCTCTTGCTTTTTTGTCACAAGTATCATTTATACTTGTTTGCCTCAACTTGACTTTTTCTCCTTATTTTGGAATCATAAACAAATTCATTGGTATATTAACCTTTATTTTCTTACCATTAACATCTTTTTGCCAACTTCTTTCACCTACTATTTTACCAAACAAAGTTGGACATATCTCTTATGCTATATTATCTTCAAGAGCCTCAACTTCATCAAATTCAGGTGGGCGACCATATGATATTGCCTTCTGTTTTTTTTTTCTTCAATGTAATCTTGCAACTCTATTTTCACTTTAGCAAGACATTTCTTACATGCTGAAGCATTCTTAAATGTCCTAAATTTGATGTTTTGTTTGACACTTTTGACCTTTTGTTTCTTTGCTCAAAACTTGCATGCGATACTATTTGAATCATCGGGGTTTTTTAAATAATTATACTTTCACCAAAGATTATTCTTGTTGTCACTTGAAGACTTTTCACTTGTCATTTCTCTATGAGAGTGAAATGTAAAAATATTGTTAAACATAATTCCAATCTACAAAATATATACTAACTAATTTTTTTTCAATTATTACAAGTTCAGAATATCAATTTTTACAAAGTAATGATAAAAGTTCATTAAAAAAAGAAAGAATAAATTGAAGTTTTAGAAACAGTAAACAAGATAAGAAAAAAAAAGTGAAGTTCGATGAGTGATGAACTTGAGATCTGAGAAAATGTTCATTTAATTAAAAAAAAATGTTCAAATTTCTGGAGCATAACAACATGGATATTGAAAGAGAGAAGAAGACAGGTAAAAGAGAAATAAGATAGAGAGAGACTACATATATAAATGAAAAAGAAGAAAAATAAATGAAGTAGAAACAAATAAAAATGATGATGGATGAAGAAAACAATAAAGATGTACTTGATTCTTTAGGGTGTGTTTGGTATTGCGGTAACTGTTGTGGTTGTGGTCTAAAAAAAGTTATTTTATAAAAAGTACTTTTAATTAAGGCTGGTTTGGAAAAATATATGTTTGGTTAAAACTATAGTTGAAATTGAGGTTGAACAAAAAGTAGTTTAATGTGTTTGGTTAAAAAATGCTTTTCAAATTGAGGTTATAAAATAACTAAAAAAGATATATTAATATTGATGGTTTTTAATTGAAATATTGTATATTTAACTACTTCTATTACATCATGAAATAAACAATACTTTATATAAATTATTTTTTATTGTTCCATTAAATTATTTGTAATTCCATCACGTATGAAATCCATCCGATAAGAACTATAGTTTTTAAAGGGAGGAGTTCAAAATTCAAATACAAGCAGTATTGGACTATTGTGGATCTAGGTTTCGAAATTTTTGGCAAGAGGCCCATATGGAGAAGATTCACAGTGATATGTTTGTTATGTTACAAATGAATAACCCATTGATTTCTTGTCAATGCAGCCTGGCGATTCAGATGAATCTTTGGACTTTGGATGCCATCTTGCAAGGTAATTTTCCACAATCCTAAATTGGGTCCCAAGCATAGGCTGTGCTCGCTGTCTTCTACTTGAATTTTTTCTTTTTTTTTTGACAGGATCTACTTGGACTTTCCTCGTTTTACCTCTCCTGATTTTCTTCATTGCTCTTGATAAGGGATCCAGTAGTATTAGCAAGTGATCATCACTTAGGGCTGCTCTTCTTCTTCAACGAAAGCTTGCTCTTTCCCTTTCTAGTTTACTGCAGTTTTCCTTTATTCTCCACTGTTCACGTGAACAGTGGAGTAGCTACTATTTGCAAAGCACATAAATTGTGCTTTTGGCACAACCACCGTTTATGATGGATCCTATCAAAATAAAATTATGTTTTTTACTTAACTAAACAGTAATATATGTGGCTGCGAGTAAACCTTACCCGAAGCTCCAATACCAAACCACCACTTAATGTCTTTAACTTTTGAAAAATCATGGTTGCCTCTAACTAATAATTCTCCATTTAACTTTGCCTCCATCTCTATTTTGATGATTCCTTTTTCTTTTTAAACCCTATGCTTTACTTTTACAATTATACCCTTAAATTATGTTTTTGTGGTGGATGGAAAGAACATGGGCAAATAGGCCAAAAGACATCAATTAAAAAAAAATAATTTAACGAGACACTTGCTCCAGTGCCTACTCTGGGGGGGGGGGGGGGGGCACCTATATAGTACCTAGTTAAATTAACTTGCCTCAAAGAAATAGAAGGTGTTGGGGTCTCTTTTCGCCTTGCCTCGCATAACGTGTCTAAACAAGCACCCCAACGCCTCTTGACAACACTAGTTGAAGGCACCTCATTCAAATTTCAGCCATCTATATCAAGACTTATTTAATTTCTCAAAAAACTTTCCTCCATGATTTCATTTATAGCATTTCCTATAGCCTAAATGAAGTGAAATCATCAATTGATATCCGAATAATATTTCCAAGCATAATTACCTATATAGTACCTAGTTAAATTAACTTGCCTCAAAGAAATAGAAGGTGTTGGGGTCTCTTTTCGCCTTGCCTCACATAACGTGTCTAAACAAGCACCCCAACGCCTCTTGACAACACTAGTTGAAGGCACCTCATTCAAATTTCAGCCATCTATATCAAGACTTATTTAATTTCTCAAAAAACTTTCCTCCATGATTTCATTTATAGCATTTCCTATAGCCTAAATGAAGTGAAATCATCAATTGATATCCGAATAATATTTCCAAGCATAATTACCTTGCCAAATACAGGATATGCAATTTGCAAAAGATACCCTTACTTTCACTCCAATTGCAATTGCAACTTTTAGCCTAACAATTTCACCTGATCTCAAGGATCCTCTTCGTTTATCTTTGATGAAAATTAGCAGCACCTTCCTTGACAAAGCCAAATCAAAGTATAGAATTTTGAGTCATAAAGATTATAATTAAATATTATATAAGAGTTTAAGCTGTTAGATGATGTTTTAAGATATAATTTATATTTTTTTCTTACACATTCTCTCAAGTGAAAGTCATTTATACTTGAAACTTGTATGTGATTATGTTATCTTGTATTTAATTTTTATCAAATAAATAGAAATGATAAAATTCAAACTCATGACCGTTTAATCATTAAAGTTCTGATACCATATAAAAAACCATATCAACCCAATAATTTAAATTATTAAATGAAATTCTAAAATATAATTTATATTATAAACCAAGTTTCCTTTCATTGATAGAACAAGAAAACATAAACCAAATTCTACAAATTACACGAAGCAAGTAATTTAAGTTAAAAGAACCTGAAGGTGAACACAGGACACTTTGTGATTATTGCACGCAACGGGAGAATGTTGAGGGAAGCTTCCATTGTCGGTCGCAGACAACATTATACGTTCAAGAACACGAGTGACTTCATTGACCCCAATAGTAAATTGTCGCTAAAAGGACACCACCATCATCACCCATGTTAATTGCAATACATTACACATCTAAACTAGCAACGAAAAAAAAAAAAACATCAACTTGAACCAAAACTTCTCGGGGAGGGAGTTTCCTTCCAAAGTTTTGGTTGACTCTATCTCGCTGTTACAAAAGTTTAATGGAAAACATCATTACTCCATGATTTGAAAAAGAAAATGGAAAAAGAGAGTGTAATGTTTAATTGTGAATTAATTTGAGCAAACGAGCAAGACGTTCCCCTTCAAGGCAACCACCTGCACAATCAACCCCACGTAATAAAACAGAAAACACCACAAAATAAAACGAACTAAAAACCAAGAAAAAGTAAAAAGACATCAAGAAAAGATAGGGAATTAGCTTACACTCTTGTTCCTGAGTAACCGAGTCTTTCGAAGCTCCGTTTCCGTTTCTGTTTCGCATGCTTGTTCAAAAAAGGTTTTTTCAGTTTTTTTAATGGCTTCTGAGGTTTAGCAGAGGGTTTGTTGCCCTCATCACTTTTCTATTGATAAAATGCTAAAAATTGGGTCAAACAAAGACAGGCTCAATAAGAACTTTGAAGCCCATTTTCACGTTATATTATAAGGCCAACTTGGAGCTCTATTGATGCCCATAGTTATGAGACATGAGACCCGGTTAAGGAATCTGGTTGATCCACCTTAATCTAAATCAACCTAAAAAATAAAAAAAATATTTAAAATTTTAATATTTTATATGAAAAAATTAAAAAAACAATTTATATGAATATAGACTATACATGTTATAAATAATAAAATGAAAATATTATTTTATAAGATTTTTTATCCCACATTGAAAAGGTACTATATTAGTATGTTATCCTTTTAAGTTAAGTATTTAAACCAAAAAGGTTTTTTTATCCCACATTGAAAAAACTTAACTTTTTTCTTGTGAACATAGAGTATATATACTAAGGGGCTTCAAATCTCATATTGAAAAAATAAAACATTCTTCTAGTATTTATATAGCGAACTTTGAAAAGGGTTAATAACCAACTAAAAAATATATAAAAAAGTATCTGACTAGGAAAAAAAACACATTAAAAAAAAGGTCTCAACCAGGTTTCGTTGGGTCAAACCTGGTTTTGCCGAGTCGCCCAAGTCACGGGTCAACCGGGTTTTGCTGCTTTTTTACTCACCCTGGTCTTTTACCTTATCCGGACCGGTTCAACCATTGGGTCGATCGGGTCTCGAGTCGACCTGCCTGACCAGCCCGGGTTTAATATCCATGGCTCAGCCCAAGACGATTAAAAAAAAAAACAACACGCACAACAACACGCACAGATCAGATGGTGCTGGTCCTAGCAAGTTTGTTTAGGTTTACTATTGTTTGAACTTTGGAGGAGGCCAAAAGAGTACCATTAATAACTCGATAGAAGCGTTAAAAAATATTTATATGCTTAGGTTTGGTATATTTACATGGAAGTGGGATTGTGGTCCTCCTCCTATCTATTTAAGTTTATAACCATCTAGAAGGTGGTCCAACGATAAGAGTTTGGGATTAAGGAGTTTGTTTCCTCTGTGGTCTCAGGTTTGAGTCACGTGGTTGCTCATATGATGGCCACTGGAGGCTTACATGGTCGTTAACTTCAGGGCCCGTGGGATTAGTCGAGGTACGCGCAAGCTGACCCGGACACCCACATTAATCAAAAAAAAAAAAAAGTTTGTAGCGTTCTTGGATACTGCCAACGAGCACATGGAAATTAAATATAGAGTAATAGGTTAGGTGTGATAGATCCAAAAATGATGCTGTGTATAAAGATTATCATGATAATCCCTATCTTTGATGTATCTGCGCCAATCCAATGCTATATATCAGGTCGATGAGGGCATGCAAATCTTCATTGTCATGGTCTCAATACCCACCTTGAAATATATCATTCAACTCAATAATCAACAACGTGTGACTACCAATTATTGGACATCAGAAATTTATTTTTTTCACTCATTTAATCTTTATATATATGTGCAAGGCAAGAAATTGCGAATATATGTGTTATCACTCCATTTTTTCCTATATATTGGGATGCGTTCGTGGTTCGTTCTATATTATGCTGTCTTTCTTCGGCAAACAATCAACAACTGATGTTCTATCATTGCAAGGTAGCTGCTATTGTTGGTTGAAACCTGGAAGAGAAATATATGTAATCATTATTCTCTTGCTGCTTTCTACCAAACTTCCCTAATAATTTTGTTTCAAAGAATCTTCATAAAGTAAAGCATAACCGCTGCATTAGGTGAGATACCATCTTGCTAATTAAATGCTTCTAACTTGGTTTACATAATGATTATGTCCAAAACCTAGAATGTTTAAGGAACAAGGTTTTTTTTTTTTTTTTGATAGTGATTAATTAAAATATTCATGTATATAATTTTCTTCTCCTTAACTTAAGAAGTACTTAATTAATGATAAAAACCTTAATATTTACAAAAACAGTCACAATCGGTGGGACTTACAAACTCTTCGATAATAAAATTAGTGACTTTTAGGGGAAAGATAATAAATGAAAGAAAAAAATCTTAAATTTCAAGAACAAGAGTGTTTTACATATATTTTAGAATATTAATCATTTTTAAATTCCAAGAACAAGTAGAATATTAATCATCCTTAAATTCCAAGAATAAAAGTGCTTGTTCTTGGAATTTAAGGATGATTAATACTCTAAAATATATGTAAGCTTTTAGAGTAGAAAAAGTTCTGAATATTTTTAACTGAGTGGTTTAGAAGGTATTTATAACTCTTGAACTTTGTTGTCTTAGAAAAAAAAGTACTGAAAAGTCCTCGGTTTTTAATATCATTTAATAAGAGATAAATATTTTTTACGTTACATTAATGTAATGGTAAGTGTAGTAGAACCCTTAAGAGACCTTTTGTACATCTATAAATGTAGGGAAATCATTACCTCTTACATAATTAATTCATGTAATTAATCTAAAAGTAAAGCTCTATAGTCCTAAAATTCTAAGACCAATTGGACTTGACATATGAGCAAACTGAGATAAAAAAGACATGGTTGTTCATCAAATTCATAGTATATTAGGTTCAGTTGATGACTGAATTCATCAAATTCTTGAGGGGAGATGACCTGGGCAATATATTTTGTGTAAAACCACATGTTCACACTCTACTTGGTTTTGGTTAATTATAAAATTATTGTATTTAATTCTTGGACGGTCTTGGTCTTAATTTTTTTAAACAACAAGAATTCATTTTGAATTTTAAAACATTAAAATTAAAATATAAATTAATTATAATTAATTTGAACTATATAACTTGTTAATCATTTCTTCTCTTCATCCTTTCACCTTATTTTATTTATCATTTTTTTATCGATCCCTCTTGACATATTGAATCATTTGTATGTTAATTGAAACTAGATTCCTTTTAAGAATGGATCCTTCAATCAATTTTGTGCATTTATGAAAATAATCTTCTTGGATACATCTCCAAAGTACAAGCTAAAAATGTTAATGGAGAGACAAAACCCCTTAACCATTGTAAGAACCCAGCCAGCCCCTTAAAGCAATCTCTTGATTTAATATGATCCAAAATAAATTAAAAGAGATACATCTTCAAGTTCGTAAACAAAATTATTTTATCAGCAATTTTTGATTTGGAACTTCTTTTCAAATTAGTAAGAGTCGAAGTGGATCTAGCTAATCTTAAATGCCTTCATAATCATGGCAGAGAATCATAAAAAATGCTGATAAAATAAGTAAAAATCAGAACAAAGAGATATCAGACATCAGCAATGTTTTTTTCCGCAGACATTATTATTAGCTTTTATCATAATCTTCTGACATGGGATTAGGACAAACAAATCAAGAGGTTGCCGAAACCCAAACATCACTCGTGCCCTGTGAGACAAAATGAGATTATGAAGATCCAAGAAAGGTTGTTGCCAAGTAATAGGGCACAAGAAAGAAGTAAAATACAGTAAACTGATCCTAAAACGGAAATTCAACTTGCTGAATGAACCGATGCAGGCGGACCATCCATGGAAATACTGGGAAGTAACCCTGTTCTCTCTTCTTCTACACAATTACTAGCTGTGTTTGGTGTCATTGGATACTCGACCTTGGAAACCTTCACCTTTTCTTTTTACAGTACTGCTCCAGATTCGAGACTTCCCTTTGCGTTGTGTTTTTCCTTGTAGTGCCTAGTACTTTGTCCCCAGCTGTTTGGACAAATTTTCTTGATTGGTTTAAGTTCCTGTTTGTACTTGATGGATTGGTGCTCCTCTGCCCTTTTAAAATGGTCTTAAACTCGTTGGCATCTTGGGGGTGTTTTGGAAGGTGCATTCTGTCTGTGGCTGTCTGGTTCAGCACTTTTGAGGTTTATGGCACTTTAGTGTAATGTGTTGTTTAAAGTAGTTTTTGATTGAAATTATATTAAACTGATTTTTTTTATAATTTTTTAGTTTTGATATGAACACATTAAAATTATTGAAAAATACTATAAAAGGTATCAAGTTAATGTTTTTTCAAATCAAAATCACTTTTAAAAAACCCTAAAAACATCAACAGGAACTTAGTCAAACACTCTCTTTAAGCCCTAATTAGTATATTAATCAGGGTCTAGGTTTTTCTTGTATAGTATGCCTTCGACTAGTTATCTTTTTATGTTTTTTTCTCTCTCTTTAGTTTCTTTGTCGTTTCATCATGATGTTTGAAAATCTTAAATATATGATATCAAGAGGTTTAATCTTAGGAGTAATTCTATATATCCAGGTAAAAATTGCAAATCTTGAGTCTCATAGCTATAACTAATACCCATAAAAACATTTATTTTTATGATGCAAATTGCTTTCTCATTAACTTTGATCATTTCTTCCTTTCAAATTTTAAAAACTCAAAATATGATCAAGTAGATTTCAGCACAACTTGAAAATAAATTAAATATAGGGTCAATCTATAATAGAATTAGAAAGTATATCTACCATATCATCATATTATTGCTGATTTGCTTCTAATTTATATCACTGTTAGTGAACTCTGACCAATTTAGTGGGTTGATCTAAAGTCTAGTTGACCTGTCCCCTAGTCCAGGTAGGGCGTTTTAAAAAAATTAATTTGAAATTGACCCCGTTTGATGCTCATAACCTGATTAATTTGGTTAAACATGGTTTAACATTTCAATTTTTTTTAAACGATATTATTATAATTTTCTTATAATTTCTTTTTATTGGTTAACACTTAATTTAGGCCTTTCACTAGGTAAACCTCAAAACAAGTTTAATAACTTATGATTTACACTAGTATCCATGATGCCAAAGGATTTGAATTAATTTTTTTTAATGGTATAATTGCCAATTATTAGATGTTTTCTTTTTTGGGTTTTAAACATGTTTCAAGTAGGAGGTGTGGAGTATTCCCAAGCTTTAAAGCCAATAGGGTAGGAGAGTTCCTTCATAGGGTGAACTTTTTAGACTTAGCTTGGCAATAGCTTTGGTGTCTGTGCTTTATCACAGGCCAAACTATTTCATGTAAGAGCATCTCTAATTGATGTGCTAAATGGAAAGCTAAATATAAAAAAAATATTATTTTGGTTTTTCTATGTTTATTTTGCACACTCCAAAGAAAGTGCTAAATAAAATGCTAAAATGTCTTTTCTCTCCCACAAATATTATTCCTACATATCTCTCAAAAGAGCCAAAACCAACAAAGTAGGGCCACTAAAAAAATAAACCAATTAAATATAGCCATGTGAAAAAAAATAACATCAAACTTATTAAGAAATAATAAAATACTTGTTTCTTCCACTCCAATATAAATGGCTCTTCAAATAGCTTTTTTCCATTGGAGTAGATATGGTAAAAAAAAGCTATATTTATACTTTTCAAAATGCTATTTTACTAATTTAGCTTTTTAAAATAGCATTTTACATTGGAGATGCTCTAAAAAATGATATTTAGCAGTCGCAATTGTTACTTTTAAAAAAAATATATGGCTTGGGTTATAAATCCAACTAAGTTGAATATGCTGGCTTTATTTCAATTAGAGGAAAAGAAGAAGAAGAAAACAATAGTAGATGAATCAAATTTAAAAGAAAAGTGATTAGGATAATATGAGGAAAAATATTTTTTTCAAAAGGAAACAAATGATGTATCTCAATTTACAACTCATTAAATACGGGAGTACGCAATGGGGTAAAACGACAAAAGAAAAAACGGATCTTGATTAACCCAAGTTAGCATGACAAACCTATAACCCCGGTAATCAAGGTTGTACCAATGAGGGATATCCCGCCAAACTTGCGACCTAGATCATGAGATTGTAATAATATGATAAAAAATAAAGAGAATTATAAAGTCTTTTTTTAAAAAAAGTAATTTTGCTAACTTTTTAAACTCACGACCTGGGTCATTAGACCTGAAGCATTCTATCTAAAAAATCATGAAGTTCAATTCTTAATCAATCAAATATTAAAGAATTTAAATTGAAAAAAGAATTTAAATTATACAAAAGGATTCAAAAAATAGCAATTAAAAGAATGATGATTAAAATTAAAATAAAAAATAAATTTTATATTTGATTGAAGGGTGAAATTGAAAAAAAAAATCAATTTAGCAAAAGGACCCACAAAAATATGGGTGAAATTGAAAAGAAGAAAAAAACAATTTAGCAAAAGGACCCAAAAGAATTCCAAAGAATAGAGATCAAAATTGACATAAAAATAAAAAAGAAATTGATTGAAGGGTGAAATTGAAAAGAATAATATATTTTTAAAAATGACAAAGAAAAAAAATTAGAAATTAAAACAATGAGAAACAAATTGAAAAACATTACACCATCAATTTGAATTGAAAAATAAAATTAGAAACCAACAATTTATTTTACAAAAGGGTCAAGAAAAATAATTAGAAATAAAAAAATAAAGACCAAAATAGAAAATATAATATTTGGTAAATTAGGATTGAAGGATGAAATTGAAAATAAGTAAAACTTCTACAAAAGGATCATGAACAAAAATTAAAAATCATAAAAATAAGAAATGAAGTTGAAATACCAACAACAAAAAGGGATAAATTGTAATTTTAGGAGGGAGAGAAAAGAAGAAAATGAAAAGAAAGACTCACCAGCGACAAACCGGGCCATCAATACCGACACACGCCTCTCCACAGAGAAGAGAACATGGTTGCACTTCCAACGACATGGCGGAAAGATATTTTTGGACTCCTAAAGGCACTGCACGTACCTTTTAATATCGCACACGCGCCCCATCTTTTTTTAATTTTTAGTCAAATATTAAATTGCCCCTGACCTGATTTAATAATAATAAAAAAAATTATTGTGAAAAGATGAAAAAAACTTATTGACTCCAACTTTAAATTTTTTTCCCTTAAGGGTATTTTAGATTTTTAAATACTAAATTGCCCCTCAACTAATATTATAAAAAAAACATTATAAAAATACAAAAATATCTCTTGAGGTTAGTTTTTTTTTTTTTTTGTTTCTAAAAGTATTTTAGTCCTTTCATTATGTAGAAACATTTTTGGTCAGCTACAAAGAAACTTGAATGTCAAATGTGTTTCCGTAAGCTTTTTTTTTTTTGGTCTCTGTCTTAGCTCGTCTTTCCTCGTCCCTCCAGCTATGACCGCAACTGCACAAAACTACAGAAATAAAAACAAAAATAGGTTAAAAGAGAACACTTCCGAGAAAGAGGAAACCATAAATTAGAAAACAGAATTTTTGTTTTTAATTTTAGGGTGCATTGTAAAAGAAAATACTAAAAAGTTTCTAATATTCTAGCCCAACTACATTAATTAACTATAAACTAAAATAGAAGAGGTTTTTATTCTACCCCTCTCTATACGGTGCAATATTTTCAAATAATTTATTTTTTCAATCAATGTTATTTTTTAGTTTTATTTTTTAATATTAAATTTATTTTTTTTATTAAGTTATCACACTCTCATGACACGAATCGCGAGTTTAGCAGGTTACCTTGATTTGGCGGGTTAACCCGGTTGGCTCAGGTTTCTTTTCTTTTTCTTAATTAACTTTTCTCTCTTCAATTTTATCACTTAATATTGGGTTGATTGAGAATTAGAATTCATAATTTGTTTTGTCTACTTTCTATTATGTTATTTTAGCCTCATGACTTAGGAATAATGCTTAAAGGGTTAACCCAAGTATACTCGAGTTTTTCTTTCTTTCTAAAAAGTTATCTAGGTCTCATGACCCCGATCATGAGTCCTTCAACGTTCGATTTTATTGGGTTGTCCTCATCTCGTGACCCAGGGTACAAGTTTGAAGGGTTAATCCAATTAACTTAATTTGTCTTTTTTTTTAATTTACTTTTTTTTTTCTCAATTTCATCATTTAATATTGAATTTGATTGAGAATTATGTTTTATGATTTGTTTGGATTTGCTTTTTATTAGGTTATCTTAATCTCATGACTTAAGAATAGTGCTTAATGGATTAATCCGAGTTAACTTAGCTCATATTTATTTAATTCTTTTAATATAAATTATTATAAATTTCATCATTTAACATTGGGTCCGACATGCGCGATTGGGAGTTGAGCTTCATAATTTATTTTGATTTGTTTTCTATGAAGTTATCTAAGACTCTAAGTCTTATCACCAAAGTTATGAATTTGATAGGTTAAATCAGGTCATTTTTTATTTTTTTTATATGAGGTTATCTCAGTCTGATGATCTTGATCCTGGGTTTAGCTGATTGACTCATGTTATTTTTTATGTTCTTTTTCTAATTAATTTTTTTTAATCAATTTGTTTTCCATGAGGTTATCTCGGTTTTATGATTCAGGTCGCGAGTTTCACTGGTTAACTCGAGTAGCTTTTTAAGTCCCTTTTTAATTGATTTTTTTTCAATCTCACTCTTCAACACTAGTTTGATTGAGAATTAGACTTTATAATTTATTTTGATTTACTTTTTATGGAGTTATCATAGTCTCATAATCCAGGTTATGGATCTAACATGTTTAACCCAAATCATGGATTTAACATGTTAACCCGGGTTGATCCAAGTCAATCTAATATGTTGTTATCTTAAATTAAAAAAAAAGATATCATCTTGAATTTGTTTTGGTCAAGCTATATTGTTATTTTAATGTTTTCATGCATATGGTCTTAATTAAAAAACCTAGGGGTGACTGGGTGGGCCTAGAAGCCTAAGCTTACGCCTGGTTTTTTTGGATAAAAATATGAGTGACAGGTCACCTATTAAGCTGCTATCTAAAATTTAACCACCACTATGGTGGTTGAAAAATTGAGGGGGGTGCTGCAAACCCAGAGGGTAAGAACTTTAGAACTCACAATCAAGATTGAACACAATCCAATAAAGCTAAAATTAAGTTGAAAAGAACTTGACCCAATTATTATAACAAACCAATAACCGAAGGTATAAGGATAAATGCTACAAAGAAAAAATCTTCGATATGTTTTGAAAGTTTATGAAGAACTAAGAGTAAGAGAAATCTCTGATATAGAAATTTATATATGAATAATCAATAAGTTGTGGCAGCTTATAAATCAAAATAATTATTTATGGTTCAACATAAAAAAAACCTACTAGAAATTGGGTAGGAATTAAAACCCAGATATAAACTAGTTTAAAAGTGTTTTAAAATAAAATAACAAAGCATGCCTATTACATAAAGATGTGGAACCAAGTTTTAATCATGTTAAGCAACTTCATCTCTTGTTTGAATCACATTGATCAAGGCTAGATCTTTTTTTTTTTTAACTCAGTTTCATTCTTAACGCTGTTTTAGAAAGAATTCTCGAAGCTTGTTGGACCCAAACATCTTGAATCATTTTATTGAATGCCTCTTTAATTCTTTTGGCTCTTGTCCTTGTAATTGGTCCAAATAATACATGCATCAATCATTAGTGGGGGTTGAGTTTTGACCAAAAAAATTCATTTTCCCATCCTTTTTAAAAATAAAAAAACCCTAAAAAACATAATAGAAACCTCTATAAACCCTACAACATTCCAAAATCACTCAAAAAAACAAAAAACTAACCCAATCAAAAAAATCTAAAAATACCTCAATCAACTTTTTTTTTCCAGGCATGTTCATAGGGGAAAATGTCATTATCAAATTTCTCTTATTGAATAAAACTCTTTGACATCAAGATTAATCATTTTTATTGTTAAAATATGATCAACTAACAACTTTCTATTTTTTCTCTCAAATCTAAAAATTAAAAATGAACAAAATAAAATTTTGAACCAGATAAAAATTCTAAAAACTGTAAGACTAGCCATATATTTTCTTTGTGTTTTACATCGTGGTCCTCTATCTTTTAGGTTTTTTTTTATTTTTATTTTTTGCTACAATTTAAAACTTTATCTCATGAAATTAGGTTACAAAAAGATTAAATAAAAAATATTTTGAGAGTGAATTTGAAAAGGATGAAAATAAACAATGAAGAAGGAGGAGGAGGGAGGTATTTTACTGTTCATATATGAAAAACACCAAATATTTTAATTGCATGAATAAATTTTTTAATATTAAAATATAAATACGATATGTTGGAAATTATCCTGATAATGTATTTTCTATATGACCATGTTACCTCTATTAAAAGTTTCGTCCATCGTACATATTTTTTTAAGAACGTATTAATTTCCTTCAATGACTTGGTAACGAAAGCTGAAATAAAATTCAATCAAAATAAATATTGTTTTCAAGCACTTTAAAAGTTTTAATGGCGAAAATAGAATTTTAATAAGGTACCTTATAGGAGACGAGCGATGTAAGTATATTATTTAGGATTTTAATTGTGATAAAATTTCAAGCACTTGATGAAATTGTCGGAATAAAAAAACAAAATATGAAACTATAACCCATCCCACCTAAGATCTATAACGTTTTATCCTAGTTTTTTGAAAAGAACAAAGGCAAAATTATTGATTAATTTCCAATTACACCATATCATAATTTTAGTTACAGTTAAGAAAAAAAAAACAAAATCAAGGATAAATTCAAAGAGAAAGATAAATTCAGGAACTCCCATTACTTACTAAAGTTTCCCTCTCAACGAAAAGGCTTCCTAAAAGACGAGGCCAAATGATGATTGAAGAAGTAAAATTACAGGGCAGGTTAGTTTTAGGACTAGATTCTCCAAACCTTGAACTGAAAACGTGAGTTGGTCACATGCGAAGGCAAGCCTACCTATAGAGAGGAGGGAGAGGGAGAGGGAGAGAGAGAGATAGCGAGGGATGCCCTCCTTGTCCCATGCTCTCTCTCTCGAAAAATCAACTTCCATCAGTGTTAATTAGCTCTCAATCAAGGGAAACATAGAAAAACTAAAATCCTCAAAAGGGACACACAGACACCACTGTTTTAGCTCAAATATCAGTATTTAAACACTAACCCAACTTCGATTTCATCGAGTGCTTCAGTCCCTTTTGCTTTTTCGGGTTTTCTTTAGTTCATAGTGTATTTGTATTCTTGAAGAAGATCATAGGAGTGAGTGAGTGAGTGAGTGAGTGAGAAAATTACAGTGGAGTAGCAGATGAGGTGAAGGAACAATTAAGAGGGACCTACTGCTTAATTTTTTGGCTGACAGCAACGGTCACTTTTAATGATATTTCTTTTCTTTTCTTCTGGATGGTATTGTTGGTGGTTGTTTGTCTCAATATCTAATCAGTAATCACACTCACAGACAGCACACACACTTGCATTTTCTTGCATAGGGAGAGATCTTGATTTGCAAGATCCCTACCCCTATCTTTATCAACCTCTCTCACTTTGAGGGAATTTGTTTGTTGGATTTTCTTATCTGGCAAACAAGGTGGGAAGGTTAAGCTGCTTGGGCTCAAAACGGAAATAGCAGATCTTAGTCATATGAGGAGATCTTTTACTGTGAGTTGCTTGATCATTTCTTATTTTAACTCTTCTTGCTCCCCTTTCCTTGTTTTCGCTCTCTTTTACCCTGTAGGTAAGTAAATTAGTGTATGGTTTCAAGAAAATGGTAAAGCATTGCCCTGACTCAGCTTATTTCAGTCAGAATTACAGTCGTAAATTCAAGTACATACATAAAATGAGAACAATTTGCTTGGGGATCTGATTGAAAAGAATTACTTCTTCTCTTTCACTGTTACCAAATGTTGATGGAGAAATGTTTATTAGTTTCCTTTTCTTTGTCAAAACTATGGCTGTCTTTTCAGTTTAACATCTTTCTGGCAAAATGTAGCTCAAGCGGCTTGCATTTCTATCTATCAGAAACTGATATGGCATGAAATCCGTGATCTATTGCTTATGAATTGGTATAAAACTACATGTTTGTTAGTTTAAAGTGCTTCACTCTCTATATATTTTAGTATTTCTTCCAGTTTTGATTCACATTTTACTTTACATGGCTTGCCTTTCTTTATATTCTGTTTCCTTGGCTAGCTTTTGAGTTTTTAAGCTGATCAAGGTCATCAACATTACCATACCTGTATATAAGAACTCACCATCGCTCACTATGATTAACTAGAAACACAAGTAAAGAAACAAAAAGACATAACTCAGATCTCTTACTCTACTTAATCATCTTAGAATATATATTTTTTTTATTTTCAGCTGGTGAATGTGCTGCTGTTACTTGCGTTATTCGGTGATGCTCCATGGGCTATCAAGTGCAGCTTACTCTGCGAACAGGGCAACCTGGCAGTGATTCGACCTCACAGTGTCACTATTACTGAATTTGGAGCAGTTGGAGATGGGGTCACTCTCAACACAAAGGCATTCCAGAATGCCATCTTCTATCTCAATTCATTTGCTGACAAGGGCGGGGCCAAGCTCTTTGTCCCAACTGGCCGTTGGTTGACAGGAAGCTTTGATCTGATTAGTCATCTGACATTGTGGTTAGATAAGGATGCTGTCATCCTTGGATCAACTGTGAGTCCCCACTTCCATGCCAGAGAATATGTGCACAAAATGTGTGTTAAAATCTTTGCCAATTATCTGCAGTTATTCTATCTGGAAAGTTTGGACTGTGTTAATTTAGAAGCTAAAAGCTATTGTTTTTGATAAAATAGATCATACATGCATGAAAGTAAGTTATCTTTATATGAATATGTGAAAATCTATATTCCACGGGTTTCACTTACTGATTGATGCAAGTGATTATTAACATATGATTTTTGGTTCCTTATGCTAGTTCATCTGTGCAAATTTCCCCCAGTGTAATTGGGCAACCTTTCTTTTGATTTTGGGTCCACTGGTATGACATTGTAGCTCATAATACTGAATAACTTAACCTGAAAATTCCAGAACTCTGATGATTGGCCAGTTATTGATCCACTGCCATCATATGGCCGAGGGAGGGAGTTGCCTGGGAGGAGGCACAAAAGCCTTATTTATGGTCGTAATTTAACGGATGTTATTATAACAGGTCAGTGACATCTATAAGGTCTTTTATTTATTTTTATTTTGTTGTGAGTACTTATTTGTAGTTAAGTATGTTGTTTTTGAAATGGTACTGGTTTCACCATGCAGGTGACAATGGAACTATTGATGGCCAAGGCAGCATATGGTGGGACTGGTTCCGAAATCAAACCTTGAACTATACCCGGCCTCATCTGGTTGAATTTATGAACACTACTGGGTTAGTCATCTCAAACCTGACTTTCATAAATTCACCGTTCTGGACCATCCACCCTGTTTACTGCAGGTTTGTCCTCTCCAAATCAATCATATTGCATATCTCTTCCTTATTGTTAGACTTGAAGTGTTTACATTATCATATAAAACTGTGCAAAAGTGAAGCTTTTATGAATTAGGGGGAGAGTTGAGACTGTTTTTCTGGATGAACAGCCAAGTTATTGTTCAGAATGTCACGATCCTTGCTCCTCTTGATTCACCAAACACTGATGGGATTGATCCAGGTGAGCTCTCTTTAAGGCTGGAAAATGTTCATGCAGTTTATGGATGAGAAATATATAGTTTGAGATGCAAATATATATATATAAAAATTACATTTCTCTTTGGAAAAAATCAAACTCATGTGCGCTGTCATGGAATGTGGCTACTACTTGCTTGATTTTTAAAGCGAGAAGCATCTCTGCAAGATGCAAGTTAACTTCTTCTCATCGTCTAACCCATTTTCAATTACTTACTGTAAATACTTCATATGGTTCTTATTCATGTGTTTAAATGGATTCAGATTCTTCTGATGATGTTTGTGTTGAGGACTGCTACGTTAGCACTGGTGATGATATAATTGCCATCAAAAGTGGGTGGGATGAGTATGGCATGTCATATGGTCGTCCTAGCAAAAACATTACCATTCGCAGGCTTGTTGGACAAACTACTAGTGCAGGGATTGCAATTGGAAGTGAGATGTCTGGAGGAGTGTCAGAGGTTCATGCAGAAAATCTCAGGTTCTACAATTCAACTACAGGTATCAGGATAAAAACGTCTCCTGGAAGGGGGGGATATGTGAGGAACATTTATATATCAAATATGAGCTTGACTGATGTCAAAACAGCTATAAGTTTCACTGGTCGATATGGAGAGCACCCAGATGAGTATTATGATCCAACGGCTCTCCCTTTAATAGAACGAATAACCATTGAGGATGTTGCGGGACAGAATGTTAAATATGCTGGCCTTTTGGAGGGCATAGAAGGGGATACTTTTCTTGACATTTGCCTGTTGAACATTAACCTCAGTGTGACCTCGAAGTCTCCATGGAATTGTTCATATATCCAAGGGTATTCTGACACGGTTTCCCCAGAAATTTGTGAGCCTCTCAGGGAGAGAATCTTCCCTGACCATTACTCAGATTGTTACTGTCTATCACATCACTTGCAAAGTTCAAGTAATCAAAACAGAGGTGGTGCTTGGTTGTCTTGGTAAATTTATGGAGGCATAATAGTATTGGTTCGGTGATTAATTAATCCTCTACTGTGAATGTTCAACGTAGTTCAAGATTTGATTCTTGCCATTATCCACACCGCTGCTCATTGCCTTTCAGAGGAAATGGTCGCCTGACATATTAAGTTGAGTGAAGTTGCTGATTTGTGGTTGTTGACTTGAGAAAATAGTCTTGAGAGATGATTTTTCCTGTAGCTGTGTGCAGTAACAAATAATTGAGTGCATTTTTTTTTTATATATATATATCATAAGTGGTAATAGAATGAGCTTATACCTTCAAAACTATCTCCGTGCAAACGTGTCCGTGTGTGTCTGTGGAAAGCAAAAAGGAAGAAAAAGAAAGCATTTTACACCATTTTGGATACGGCTCGTTTTGTGATGCTGTTGGTGTTGAAGAAATTGCAGAAAATGATGGGATGAGGATGGTCTCTCTCTCTCTCTCTTGCATAAGGACAGGGGGTTGAGAGAGAGCCATCTCAATAACGCTTGATAAAAAGCCTAATGCCGGCTGCACGGTTGTTTGGAATTCACTTTTGAACCATTTATGAATTTACTTTTGCTCGACAGAAGAGCCAAGCGCTTCCAGTTTTCATGTTAACGCCTCAACATTTATGATCCGTATGCTGAAGGATCCAGATCCAGACTACGAAATAGTGAAGCACATTCGAGAGAAGTTGACCTGCTTTCCAATGAAAAAAGAATCTGAACTGAGTGCTCCAGGTAGTATGTCGTTAAAAAGAAGAAGAAAAGAAACACATGTATGTATACACTAAATCAATGTACAAAACTTTCTCCAAGGCTGAGAATTCAAAAACTCAAGCGCAATAATTATTTTGGGGAAGCCTCTTGGGCATCTTTTTTCATTACAGAACACAAAACCTGCCTCGAAATATAGGTTTCGAGCTCCCTGGAAACTTCTGTCAACTTCAAATCAAAACTGCTGCTGTATTTATTCTTTGGCGAAGGTATGTAGCCAGAAAACATGCTTTGGGAGCCAGAAAAACGCCTTCTTGGACTTGAGAGGCTTCCAAGTGACACTGGAACCCTCCCTTTGGAAATAAGTGGTGTTGAACCTGATTCCACATTGATCACATTCTTGTTTTGGTTCATCAATGGTCCACATTTAGTCTCCGACGGTAGGGGCCTTAATGAATTTGGTTGCTCGACTGGTTTCTGTTTCATAATCCTTTCTCTGGCCTTCTCAGCTGCTAGCAGAGCTTTCTCTCTGCTCAACTTGATTAGTTTCCATGGATTGATGCTTGCACGAAAGCCTTGTTTCTTGGTTAAGTTGGAAGACTCAGGATCCCCCCTATCAATTTTTATTGACAGACTTGCAGGGTTCTGAAAATAAATTAACCATCTAGTAAGGTTGATATTATCTCTTCTCAAAGTGCAATATAAGGTAGGCAGAGTCTAATATACCTCATTTTCTCTATGGCCACAAAACCGTGAAACAATTGTTGATTTTTCAGGAGAGTCAAAATCCGAGTCTGAAGAGAGATCTGAATCTTCCAATGGATCTAGTTCCATTGATTCGTTTACCTCTTTCATGGCCAGGATATAATCATATGTTCTCATTCCCTGCAACAATAAATAATCAAAATACTAACTTAGACTAGGGAAGCAATTGATAGAAAAACTTTAAAGTGCAGTAGAGGAAGACATACAAAATATTTTGGTTTCATTGTTTCTAAATCTAAACCTGCACGGATTTGCAAGCATCCTTTAGTGTTCAAAAGATGTTGTCACTTGAGATACTGATAATTGATGCTTTGCTGGAAGAAATCGAATAAATTAACCCTTAATGTCATTCTAAGAGACATAAACTACTACGCAGAGGGGGGTTGGCATATCAAGGGAATAACTTTAATCCTATACATGATTCTCACACAATGCCAACCCGTAAGAGAAAAATTAAGATTTGATTTCCAGTATCCTTGTATGGTTCAAGGTATCTGCATCTATCATGCGAGGGGAGCGGTTCATGAATCTGCCAAAAGAAAGAGAGTTGCGGTTGAAGGAAACTGTCATTTTCCTTGTATTCCTAACACCAAGCAAGGCAAGTGCCTGTTTTTTTAGGCTTCAATGTCCACCTTTTCCCGTTACCATAAGGAATCCTTAACATGGACAGAATAGGCACTGCTGTTTCTCGTTGAAGTAATTGTTGAAATGAACAAAGATGGCTGGATGCCGAAGTTTCGTAGCCATCCAGTCCTTGCTTTACCTCACTAACCCAACACAATTGATGTTTTTGGTGATATTAGCAAACCATTATAATTACCTTGCGTATGAGAACCACATGAAAAAAGAAAAGTTGTCCCATGGCTGCTGAACTATAAGCTGTCATTAAAACCAACAAAACCTGTAACATTGTGACAAGTAGAAGCCAATGAATACCCAAATTTTTTTTTAAAAAAATGATAACCCACTGAACGTAACATAAGCTGTATATTACTGATATTGTGGCAAGAACCCCTCTTGGGAACTCCACATGTAGCCTCCTCTCCAGCTCCCTTTCTATTCCTTTCTTATCAGTAAAGCACCTTATAAATATGGCAATGGCAGTTCCTCCTTCTATGATTAACTGTACAACAATTTGATTGAAAAAAACTCCAGTTAATAACTGAACTTCCATTAGGAAACATAATTAGTTGGTCTCAAACAATCTAAAGACACAAAGCTACTGACCATTAACAAGACAAATATCATTAGAAGAATGAAAGTTGTGTAATTCCTCTTGCCAACACAATTGTTTAACCACTGGATCACAAAAATTGAACTTCATGAGAAAATAATGAAGAAGATGATCGATAATTCAACCTACAAAGAAACACCCAGACTCTTACCCTGCAATGGTGATCAAACCCTTCAACACACCTGTTACAGGCTCTACAGTGCTTGCTTCGCTTCTTTACCTGAGACATATATATTGCAGTCAGCTATGTATCCTTTAAATCTTAGCAAAACTGTTAAAGATACGCGTAATTAAAGCATATATGCCCAGACCTCAAAATCACATAGCGAGCAATAAGAGATGTCATCATCTTTTGGGTCAGGTGAAACTGCATCATCCTTCATGACAAGTGGAAATGGAAGCAATGGCTCCATTTGAGCATTGGCCTTCAATGGGTCCAAATACTTTCTCCTTATAAAGGTTTTAAGGATCTTTCTTTCCATCCTTCTAAAAAACCTCATGATTATTTGATTCAATATAAACCAATAATTTAACTTTGGAAACCCATCTGATTTAGCTCTTTTCTTCTTCCTAAACCTGGTCTTATCAGTCGGATCAATGGCAGTACACCTAACAAACAGGAACATAACTGGAACTGCCTGAAAAAAACAGGAATTGAGTTACGGGTTAGCTTTCTTGGCTTATTGGTAAAGAAAGAATAGATTTTAGGCTTGTTTTGACATCAACATTACCACAAAAGTAAAGATTGCAGTGACTGTAATTTCAGCAATTCTGTTTCCAAGGAAAAGTCCAAGGAATGTATAGAAGGTCACAACCAGAAAACTGTAAACTGCCATTCCTATCATCTGCATCGCAACAATGAACAGAACAGATGGATGGTTTAAACTTTAAACAACACTATGACATTAAAAAAATTAAGAATTCAGCAGATAGGATATTCACCTTCTTTTTTTTTTTTTTCGTTTTTCAAGTACAAAAACAAAAAATTTAGCAAGCTATGGGTTACTTAAGAGGTGATTGAAATAAAGAAAGACCCTTTCTATATTCCCCAACATGAAAATATTAGAAGGTAATATAGCTTTAACAGTTCATTTTTTCAATAAACAGAGAGATTGAAGTTAAAAAAAGAAAAAAAGAAGAAGAAGAAAAGAAAGCGGGGCGTACCTGTAAAGGGTGGAGAGGGCGTTGCCAACCATGGCGCCTCGTGGCCATGGATATCATTTCTGTTTTTTGGGTGTATTTCTTGTTGCAGTTTCCGAATCCGAAGTAACACAGAGAATTTGGGAGTATGATTTTAGTTGCAATCCATAGAATTTTTTATAAAATTTTTTGGCCTGAGTGAGCTAAAGCTAAGTGCTGTTTAGATTTGGGTCTTTCGCTTGAAGTCGCCGCTGAGAGTTAAAAAATTGGAACAGCTATTCCCTCCCTCTTCCAACGGTCGACTATTGGGGAGGGTTTTTTGAAATTTGAACGGCTACTTTTAGAACTAGGAAGATCAAACGGCCCTCAGTAGTTAACTTCAAAAAACAAAACAAAAAAATATGTGGGACCCAATAGAAATCACTTTCACATGTTCGGGCCGCCAGAGCTTATGCCATTGCTACCAAAGCTATAATACCTAAAATTAGGCTGGGATTACAAGCTTGGTGGTGGATGGATTTTGATTAACTCAATACAATAGTTTCAAGTTTTTTTTTTTTTTAAATAATATAGATCAAATCTTTTTTAACTCAATACAATAGCTTTAATTTAAATTTGAATTACATTCAATTTTAGATAAGTTAATCTTTTGATCTGCAAGTTAAACCAAATTTTATAACTATTATTATTATTATTTTTGAAAAGGATAACTTATGCTATTTCAGTTTTTAGTTTGTTTTTCTATCAAATTGTTTTTCTTTATTTGAAGAAAGATGAGAGGTTTAGATTCATAGAGTGGGGCAAAAAAAGAGAGAGTTTAGAGAAATTCACCTTCTCATATTACTCAATTAAATACAAGGTACAAACCACATAAATTGGACAAGTTTGTATGACTGTGTTATGCCATGGGGAAACCAAAACTTTTTTAAACGCAAAAATATATATATATATTTAGCTCTTAGTAAATTCTTTAACACTGTTATTAAACCAGAAAATACAATTGTTTTGAATTTTTTTTTAATTAAGATAAATGTTCTTATTAATGTATCTCTTGTTTATCTTACCAAGCATAAGGTTTTAAATTGGAATCATGGTTTCTATTAAAAATATATATTTTATAATTGTTATAGCAATTTTTAAAAAATATATCAAAAAAGTATGTGATAAAATCATGTTGAGGATTTATTTAAAAATTTTAAGAATATAAATAAAATTGAATTGAATTTGCATGAACAATTTATAATTAATATTATTATTTTTATATTAGGTACATAATAATTGAAATTCTTTTTTTTTTTTGTTAAAATTCAAATTCAAATTTATAATATTATCACATAACCATGTCAAAATTGAAGAGCAAGTAAATCTAGTAATTTTTATAGTGCAAAAAAAGGAAAATAAATGATATAAAAAGTTCGGGTCCAGCACGGAGCACATAGTAGCATGCTAGGCCCGCACACCTAACCCTTCTTTATTGTCGTCTGTTTTTTTTTTTTTAAAAAAAACATGTCGTCTAAAAGAAAATACTAGTTCCAATAAGACTAGAACCCGCGACTTGCTCCCATCCCACTCATGCCTCAATCGACTAAGCTACGATGTAGAATTGTCATAAGAATATTAAAAATATATATTAAAGTGATTCACTATTCATATCAACCGACTTCCTCCAATTGTTTTAGAATGTTTAGATAATCTACCGACTCTACACAATAATTTCTTTAAAATAGGAAAAATAAATTAGGTTAAAATATAGTAATGTTTCTAAATTTCACTAATCTAATTTTTTTTCTTTGAATACTTTAACAAGGATTTTTCTTATTTCAATTCTCAACTCCTTTCCTAGTAGCACGTCCCTTTTTATCCATAACAAATTCACGCCTTTTAGATTATACCAAACATCTAAACCTGCTCCTTTGTTGGACTTCTTCGTGTTAGCAATATTATCATGAAGTTTCAATAAATTAAAAATTGAAGCTCGATAACACATGCCTCCAGCCATGACAATTAGACTCTAATTATGAGAGGAAAACATGAATACCGAACTATTGAAAAGAATTGAGAAGTCTATTATCTAGTCTGTCCAATTCTTTAATATGTACACTTGATGAAGAAATCATAACCTTTCTTATTAGACTAGAGACCTTTTTATTTTTGTGAAAATTTCGTGTTCTACTCTTTTCTTCTAAAATCTTTATTCCCATCAAAAGAAGACACACACACACACACACACACACACATATATATTGGAAAACACCAAAGTAAAAAAATAAACAAGATTTATCAATCTTTTTTATTCAATCTTTTCAAAAATAATTTTATAATTAAAATTGAAGAAATAAGGGGATTTATCAATCTTTTTTATTCAATCTTTTCAAAAATGATTTTACAATTAAAATTAGACAATGAGATATACAACTTGCAAAACCTTTTGAAACCATATTGATATTAGAGTCTACGGGGGTCTGGAATAGTAATGTTGTATAGAACTTTAATGATTCGATAAGAAAGAAAGAAAAAACCTTAGAATCTTAGATCAATCCTACGGAAAGGTGTAAGTCCCGAATAAGAGTTGAGTAGGGCATTAAAGCCATATAATTTGGAACATGCTTTTCTAAGCAATCTTTTTATTTTCATGGATTTTGTTTTTTTTTTAAACTACTCTTTCAGCCTCTTTTACAATTGATTATTCTAAAAACAAAAAAATTATTAACAGTGAAGAAATTACTATTGAAGATTTTACAAAAAATATTGATGATTGGAAAATACTAAAAATCCAAAAGAATTAGATTTATCAAACTTCTTCATTCAATATTTTCAAAACTAATTTTATAATTAAAACTGAAGAAAGAGATATACAACTCACAAAACCTTTTGAAATCACCCAACTTCTTTCCCAAAAATCCTTACAAAAACATAAAAACATAAACTACAAATATGTCCATATTGGTCTTGTATAAGTAGGAATAAAGCTCCTTACCAAAGAAGACCTAAACACTTATATTGTTCTCAGATATGTTAGATTCTATAATTTTCAAGATTCATTATTAAATTCTATAGAATCTAGTTTATGCATTGGTTCTTTTTTTTTTAACCGTTACCCAAACTTTACCATATCTCTCAAAGACAAGAACATACTACAAAGTATACTCTTACAAACAAAAATTCATAATTACAATATGCTTGAAGGATCAATTCTAGTAGCTTTGATCTTCAAAATCCATTATAAAGCTATGGCTTCTGCCTTTGCCAGCGAACATAAATTTCAATTCCAAAAAGGTGAAATCTTACTTTTTTAGATAGACTTTTCAAAATCAAACACAATTGTACTTAGAGTCATCTAATGGAAAGATGTAACTTTACTAGAAGACTAGATCCTTAAAGAAGCAACCCAACCTAAACCTACATAACCTCCCACAACCAAATGTCTAATTTAAACAAATAACCCAATACAATGACGGCAAGGTCAAACTAACCTTTCATATACGTTTAACTAGTTCTAGATTCTTATATGAATCATTTTTATCCAGCACTCTTAATTCAGGAAAAATCTTTGAGATCCCATTTGTCATAAATATACCTTACCATACAAGCCACTCTAGAAAATCAACCTTTGATGTTTCTAGTACCAGCTTTCAAAATACAGATTATACCACAAATGTATCCAAGTCTTTATATACAAACCTAGAAAATGACCAACCCTCTCCACCAACCTTTTCAACTTTCTCTGATATAACAAAGAATATCCAAAATAAACTAAATATTTTAGAAAAAGAATTTATCAATATTAAAAGATATTTTATTGATGATTTCTATAGTAACCATAAATTTGAAAAAAGATCTTAGTTTTTAAAGAAAATTCTAAAACAAAGATTAGAAATAAAAAAATTATTTTTATGATTTTGTTGCATTATATAAAATATAATTCTTATTTTTTTAATTGGTTTGAGTTATATTATGTTTTTTAAATCATACAGCATGCATGCATGCATACATCAAAGATGCATGTCTCATTACAATCAGGAACAAAACCACCGTTTGGAAACTAACAAGCAGTTCTCCTATTGAATCTGAACATCCTTATTTGAGAAACCTCAAGATCCATTATAAAAACCAAACAGTTGAAATTACTACCAATACTAAACACATTATACAACAAAACAACTTCACAAACATAAACCTTAACACTACAGGAAAACAACTAACTAGAATAAATATATTTAGAAATCTTTATTTTCTCCTGTTGAAATTGCAAAACCTATTGAACAAAAGCAAAAAAAAAAATTCGTTTTCAAACCATACCAAGTCGCTAAAGTTAGCCAAACTAAACTTCAAAATAATAAAAAAGATTTTCTTAAATCTACTAAGGACCATCTCAACCACCTTAAAGCTTCCTTTTTCACCTTAATTGCTCTTGACACACCCCAAGTCATTGACTACCCTCAAACCTCTACAAGCTATGTAAACACCATATAACTTGACAAAAACCAAACTTCTACTAAAGAAGAAGCCTTCCAGAAAGAAATTCCTGAAATATACAATCTTTATTGGAGGAACACTACATCCAAAACAACTCATGTTGCACCAGAGATAAGAATCCAAAATGAGCCAAACATTACTAACCAACATAAGTTCAATGCCTCTTCTTTGTATAAATGGAACTTCGATGGAATGATATAGTACAATATCCTCAATACTTTACAACAAATTACTATGGCTGCCAATGCTTACAAAATCCATATTAGATACTCAGACAAAAACCATAGTTGAACTTTTAATTGTAGGATTTTTTGGCCAATTAAAACGATGATGGGATTACCATCTCACTGATACCCAAAGATTAGAGATTCTGCAATCCATTCAAATATATAAAGACCAAACACCAATCCTAAACCATCTGACAACCTTATCCAAGATGCAGTATCAACCCTAATACTAACTATTTCTCTACATTTCATAGGAGATCCATCTCAATTAAAAGATAAAAATGTTGAACTTCTTTTAAACATTAAATGCAAAAAACTTAGTAATTTCCATTGGTACAAAAACACTTTTTTCACTCGTGTTATGCTTCGAGAAGACTCAAACCAACTTTTCTGGAAAGAAAAATTTCTTGTTGCATTACTTACCTTAGAAAAAAGAGTTAGAAAAAAAATCAAAGACATCTCTAGCACCGAACCCATCCCCTATAACCAATTAATATTGTTCCAAACTAAATTTATTACATTTGAAAATAAGTGCAACACTAGATAATCAATCCTTTATATGAAATCTCTCTAAAATTTCATTAGCATAGGCTTCTTGAGACAATCCTAATATCCCTTAGGATTTGTCTCTCTCAATATTTATGCCCAAGACACAATAAGTATTGCCCATTTTTTTAATATCAAATTGCACCAAAAAATCATTTAATCGCACGTGGTAAACCCAAGTCATTTAAAGTAAGTAGAGAATATCATTTATGTATAGGACTAAGAAAATTATTTTCCTTTCATTGACCTTACAGTCTATAAATCGATCCATGATATTCTCTATAAAATCAAATAAAGAAATAACATTATAGAATTTTAAATACCAATGACGAGAGGCTTGTTTTAGATAATATATAGATTTATTAAGTCTACAAACCAAGTGATTGTTCCTCTATAAAATGAAACCTTCTAGTTTAATTTAAACCTCTTCTTTTAGGTATTTATTGAGGAATGTCATTTCCATATCCATTTGATGCAACTTCGTATCAAAATGAGCTACTAATATTGTGATTATTCGAAAATGATTCCTTTTTTGAAACATGAGAGAATGTATCATGATAATCAATCCCTTGGCTAAGAGTCTTACATTATATCTTCTAATATTTCCTAAAGAGTCTTTTTTGGTTTTAAAAATTTTACTTACATCCGATGGCTTTTCCATCTTTAAGCAAATCAACAAGACCCAAACTTACTAATTAACCATTAAATCTAACTTATCCCTAATAGAATTATACCATAATATAGGTTTATATCTCATAGCTTGTGAAAACATAATAAGGTCATCACCAACACCAATGTTCATGTCATATTCTAATAGGTACACAACATAATTTGAGAAAATTATAGGTTTTCTAATTGTTAAATATATTCTTAATATTACATCAATGTATTCAACTTAAGAATATTAAGTAACTAGATTTATAGAAATATCCTTCTGATGATGTGGTTCTTCAATGATTAGTTTTTTTAGTTATCAAATCTTGATAATTATCATGAAACAAAACCAATTTATATGAAGATATACGAGTAGGTTTAAAACTGTTATCCTTTTTAAGAACCGAGTTTTGAAGTTGACTACTCTCACTAATCTTATCATTCTCAAGGAATTTGAATTTTTAGATTCCACAACTCTTGTTACACAAGGTAGACAACAAAATCTGTATCCCTTAAAATTTTTTGTACAGGTAATGAAATATTCACTGATTGTTCTTGAATCTAATTTTATCTTATGTGGATTGTATACTCTTTTATACATGTACATGCCTCAAACTAGGTTTCCAACCTTTTCTATTACTCAAATGGTATTTTATGACTGCCTTGGTTGGAACTCTATTTAGTACATACATGCTTCATTCTATAAAGATAATGGGAGCTTAAAGTTACTAACCATACTCCTTATCATATCCATTAATACTCAATTTCTCCTTTTAGCCATACTATTTTGAGGTGGTAAGCGTAATATTATGTATTGTGCCACATTACCTTGTTCCTCAAGAAACCTTACAAATGGACTTTATAATTATGACCTTATAATTATCCCTTTTTAGTGTACCTGCCATAATATTCATCATTTTTATTTGACCTCTCGTCTTAATTTGTTTGAATAATTGATTCTCTACTTCTACATTATAGACCTTAAAAGCATCATATGTTTCACTTTTTTTCATAAAAAAATAAGGATGCATATATCGTGTATAGTCATTAATAAAGGTAATGAGAAATTTTTTACTATTAAAACATGCATCTTAAAAAACCTGAAATAACAATGCTTAATCTCTAAAAAAATCAGAAGTTCTTTTGGTACCTTTCTTGAACTTGTTAGTTTGCTTTTCTTTAATACAATTTATGTAAGTACTAAAATCAATAAAATACTCCATTATTTACCAATCTTGTAGTTCTATCAATAAAGATATAACCTAATATCATATGCCAAAATATAAAAGATCTCTCATTTATAACCCCATGTTTAATGCCAATATTATTAGCATGCAAAATCATAGGCTATAATCAAGGGTAGGATTTAAATGAAATTTAAATAATTCATAATCCATAATACCATTGCCAACAAAAACATTGTATTTATATAAATGAAAGGAGTTACAATGAATTTAAAATTAAAGGCACAACATAAAAGTCTTAAAACTGAAATAAGGTTTATTGAAAAAGATAAAACATAAAAGGTTTTTTCAAGGTCTAAAACAAAACAAGAAGTAACGACAGGTCTTTAGACGACAGGTCTTTAGGTCCCAATCGCATCTTCATGTGAAGGTAGTGTTTCCTGAACAGATGACACATTCATTTTTCATCTATTTTTTTAAGAAGCCTTACATGGTATTGACAATATTAATTATAGAACCATAATCAATCCACCAAATATTATGAGAAACATGAATCATATTAGATTCAAAACACACTAAAAATGTTTTTATTTATTTTGCATGCAAAAAATTCATCTTACAACAATTTTAACCAAACATATTTTTTAAATTTATTTTTTAAAAAACCACAACTAATTAAAAGACTTACTACCACAAAATTACTACAATGCCAAACATACATTAAATAACATATAACATGTGCCACCAGACTAGCCTACTATTTGTTACAGATTCTTGAAATATAAATTTATATATTTTATACAAGTGACAATTATACGCAGAAGAAGTGTAGCAAATGGATTCTTTGTCTAGTTACAGACCCATAATGTTATTCATGATCCATACAAGATAAGAACATGCAGCATCATCGGGCTTTTCTCTCTCTCTCATAATTTCACATGGAATTTGATTATCCAATTAGTTTTTTCAAAAATAAAATTTATAAATAAAACATCACAAATGTAAGAATTCCAGTATAATTCCACATGCAAGAATCCAGTTTGAATAGAGTTTTGAAATACAAAGTAAAACACCACAGATGCATGAATTTCAGTAGAATTCCACATTGTGCAGAGTTTCAAAAACAAAGCAAACTTGAAAACATACGTAATATACATAATTTAATATATAGATAAACCAGATAAATTATGCAATCAAAGAGATCTTTAATGGAATAAAAACACTAGACTGGAGATATTGCTTTGATACCAAAATGTTAGCAATATCATCATGAAATTTCAATAAACCAAAAGCGGTATCCCAAGAACACATACCTCTACTCATAGTAGATAGATTCCAATTGTGAGAGAAAAGCACAAATACCAAATTGTTGAAAAGAATTGAGAAGTATTTTGTCTAGCCTCTCCAAGTCCTTAATTTGTGCACCTGATGAAGAAATGACAAGCTTTCTTGTTAGACCAGAGAGACCTTGCTGCATTCTGAGCCGCAAAATAAAATTTTAATTTTATAACTACTCTTCGCCAAGGATCGGAAAAAAAAACAAAGAAAACAAGTGCCGCTCTCACATCTGCAACCAGTGGCAGCCCACTCGCCTAGTTTGCTTTTCTATTTTACCTCTACTTCTTTTTTTGATCTACTCTTGAAGTCAAATATGCTATCTGTATGTTTGGATAATTTTGCTTTCCTCTTTCCGATGGAATCTTTAACTTGGCAGCAACAAAGAAATAAGGGGATTTGAAGCGATTACTGGTACAATTTGTGGCTGCCATGTAAGAGGAGGTCGAGGTGTGCACTTCCACAACCTCCATTTTACTAACAAATGTGGAGTTTTGATCCTGTGGCCTTCGAAGGCCTTGTAGTACTACACACTCATCATTAGTGCAGCTGTTTTGACATTTTCATGCCATCTCCATAACATCTGTTGATCATGTTTCAATTTATCTTCATTATTATGGTAGAGAAGTTTATCCTCCCTTTAGCAGAAGTTGAAGAGTGCTTAAAATAAGTCCAAATAGAAAGAAAGAAAGATTAAGATTAACCCTAGGAACGTTGAACCAGTCCAGAACTAATTATAATTGCAAGTTGCAAAGTAATAAAGAATCTCAATAACCCACCAAATTATCCGATTCAGATCTGCATCAACCACACAGCATGATAGGTAACAAGTTTGGCAGCACCTAGAGTTCCTCCAAACCCTTCAGCAAATCAGGAGTAATACCACATATACTTGATTAAATCCTCTAACACAGAACAAATACTTGAATGGCGCCGTAAATAATCAATAATATTACCTTTAACACATCCAAATCTGACACCTGCTAGTCTTACCAGCTCAAGATAATTGCAGCATTAGCTTTCCACGGGTACTGAAGAAGCTAGGAGGAACTCAGGGTGACCCCAAACAAACTCATTGCCCATTTCTAATCAACTTCCGATGAATATTTCAGTTTGTCGACATAGCTAACATATACATGCCTCCTGCCGTGTCCTCCTCCTCCTCCTATATATATATATATATATAACTGCCTCTGGATCTGTCAAGGACTGTATGGTTTATTTTCAACCGTGATAAAACTACGTTTTAGGCGAACCTAGCCCATGTTGCGATCTGGTTCTGGATGACCCTCGTACTAGATTCATTGAACTTGGACATTTTCTCAGGCTCTACTGGTTCTCGTACCAATTGACCCGAGTGTAATCTTAAATACCACTTTTAATAAAATATATACTAATTATAATTATTTGACCCGTGTTTTGACGGATTGAATAATATTTTTTTGAAAAAAAATAAATATATAACTTTATTAAATGTGTTTATTAAAAATATTATAATTAAAAATTAAAAAGTGCATTTAATTAAATAAATCAAAAATAATTTGTGTCAATAAATGCAAAAATCAAAATATTAACGTGTTTATTCAACTCGTCTTACTGTAGGTCAAATAATTTTTTTAACACAAAAAAATTAAGGTATAGGTGTTATTAACGTATTTTTTAACATCGGGTAAACAATATAATCGTGAATTAAAAGATTAATGCTTATATATAATAAAATATAGTAAAAATCACATACCTTAATAAAAATATATAAGTTCTCAAGTTAATTTTTAACATAAAAGAAGAATAAAACAATGTTCCGATTGCTACATAAAACACCATTTCCTTATTTTTTGTATAATAATTTTTTAAAAAAAATGTAAAGAAAAAAATTGAAAAACAAATTACAGAAAAATAAAGATAAAAACAAAAAGAACGATATAAATAGGCTAAGAGTAGAGTGATAAATATTGAAAATGTAAAAAATACAAAATAATAATTTTTTTCTAAAAAAAAGTGTAAGGAAAAAAAACTAAAAAAATGAAGATAAGAAAAAATGGTAATAAATAGTCCAAGTGTAAAATGATATAAATTCCAAGTATAAAGAGAAAAATAAATATAAAAAAAAGTTGTTTTCTAAAAAAGCCTAATAATTATAATTTTGTCACTTTCATTTTAGTATATGCATACTAATATATAACAGTTGACGCGGTAGCTGTTGATAAAGGCTTTGCCTAATCCTCATAATTCTCTAGCGAATGAAATTTAAAGTTGTTGATAAAAAGTTCAGATGTCTTTCACAATATGAGTAGACTTTTTAAAGCTAGATAGGCCTAATCCAACCCAGAGATAAAAGTAGAATTAGCAAAAACCTAAAAAGAAATCATGAATTTACTATTCAAGTCTTCACTTATTACCTATGACAATGATTTATGTTTCTTTTTTTCTTTCTAGTCCTTTAATTTTTCCGAATAACTTAGTCCTTTAACATTATGTTTATTGATAATTGGTTTTTGTTATTTGTTCCTTCTCTCTTCCTTTTATGCTACTGTAGTCTAAAACAAATCTCGTTGTTGGATTGTTTCCTGATTTTGTAGAAATTTATTTCATTCTATTGTTTGCACAAGATTAAAAGCTTGGGAACCAAAATTAAAGAAAAAGTAAAATGACAGCCCTATTAAAAAAAATTGGTCCCTTAGCTTTTTTGCTAAATTGTATTTTGTCAAATTTCTTATTAGTCCTAGTGCGATCTAATTTTCGACCCTATTTTTAAAAACATTTCAAAGAAAAACCAAAAATTGCAAAAAAAAAAAAACAACAAAAACCTAAAAAATATGTTCTTGATATATTTGGGTCGTTTTTGGCGTCTTTTTCAAAGAATTTAAAATAAAAAAAAAAGAAAGAAAAAAAAATATATTTAATTTTTAGTGATCTAATTATAATTGTGAAAGGGAGATGACCAATTTGAAAATTAAAAACCCTCTCACCAAGTAATCCATTTTTTTAATCAAATGGTTTACAATTATTCTCATAATCCAAGGGTCCATTTTTTATTTTTTTTTGCTTTGTCTCTAAGTTATCAAATGAATGGTTGAGATTTATTTTTGAAATCCAATGGTTAATCTTTGTTCGCTTCATCTTAAAGCCAAAGAAAATTGTCACCTATAAATAGATGGTTATACACACATAAAAAAAGGGTAGAAATTTAGGAGAGAATTTCTAGGTGGAATTTTAGGATAGAATTAGTTAGAAAAAAAAACCACCCACACACCAAAACACTTTCCCATCTACCAACTCAAAAACACCCATATAACACAAGAAAACTTATACCTATTATTCTGAAACCAGTTGCTAGCTACACAAGGAAAAAATGGGTGACTCACACTAACCATTACTACAGTCCAGCCTCTTTCCCTGCACACCAGCCTCTCTCTTTTCCTCCACAAGTAGTCACAACTATCAAAGGAATCTACCAAATCACAAACACTTTCATCAACCCACAACAACCATTTTTCTCACTATCAATGATCAGAGTTTATCTCATCTCAACCACAGTTTTGTCCCCTCTCACCATACCAATTAAATAGTTTTTCTCATCCACCTATTGACAACCACCCGAAGCTTAGTCACCATTTTTTATAAATCAAGCCATGCTTCTCTTATACCCATTTCAGCCTCTCACACCACTAAGACATATACCAAATCACAGTCCTATGTCAATAGCCATTAGCCATTAAATCACCAGAAACCACCAAAACCATAGTTCCTATTAGCCCTCACACCATCTGCCACCACTTCCAATAGAGCTTTGACTGACAACTCTTCTTTATCACCATCAACAGCACCGTCGACCACAAACTCACCCTTTCCAAAACAAAAGAAAACCACCAATCTATCATTTACCTGAAACCCATATAAACAAAACCAAAGCCTTCACCCATTTCTCATTCATTATTCAAGGTCAGCACCACTATAAACCCCCTAACCTAGTTGCAACAAAATCAGTCGCCATCAACACGAGACAACCCCATCTCTCTCTCTTAACCTCATCACCACTAGTAGTGATGAGTTTCCCCAAGCCAATCAACCCTACCAACACCTCTCAGCCTAATAGCCCCAGCAGCCACAGACAATAGAAGTAGCTCCCCTTTCTCTTTAACAAAATTAATTGTCTGAACCCTCACAAGCTAACCTCTCTCACTATCAAATTCACTGCTTATCATCTCTTCTTCACACTAGTAAGAGCCAACAACCTCCATCGTCAATAACAAAGCCCAGTTTCATCTTGACAAATTTGTATGGAGAGTAAAAGAGAAGCAGATCTATGAACAAAAAAAGATAAAATTAGCAGTTTGTTGCGTTTATTTCTTTTACAGGTCCCAATAAGAGTCACCACCAACACAGGGAGTAAGAAAAGGGAAAACCGCTTTATATCCACCTATTTTTTGGGTTTCGCCTACGGCAGCAACATGTGAAGCAAACGTGCCACCATTGTTCCTCATATCCAGTGTGCTTCCTGAGTTCCCAGTAATCTCCCCAACTTGTTTTTTACCTTCAGAAGGTCCATTTTGCAATTCTTAAATGTTTAATGGGTGGTTTAAAATATTGTTAAATTTTAAATTTTGATGAATTGTAAAAAGTGTAATTGTAGGTGTGTGTGAGTAAAATATAGTAAAAAAAGAGAACGTGTGTGCGTGTTGCATTTTTTTTTATTACTTATTTTCTTTTTATGGTAGAAAAGATAAAAAATTAAAAGGATTTTAATTTATACAAATGTTTTAATTGTATACAACCAAGTCTCTCAAAAATACAAAAATCATATCTTGTTTAAAAAATAAAATGCATGGTATGTTTTTTTTTTTTTTTTGCATTTTGGATTTAACAATTAGTTTATTGAATCCATAAGAATTTGATCAATATTCATATAATCACTAAAATTTTAATTCATGAGAATTAATGGTCAATATTTTGGTATAAATGTTGGACCTATAAGTAAGCTAGTATTTAAATATCAAGAATTACCCTGAAAATTCTCAGAATTATAAGAATTATTCTGAATATTCATCAATTTTAATTGGGAGTATTTCTCACCACAACACACGAGTTGTGAAAAACACTCTCGTCTTCCAAGATAGGTGAACTATGTCGGGGCACCTACATAGATCATTTTCATAAGAATTTATTTGGGCACGCGAGCCCATAATGAATTCTAAAAGTCATATTTATTCACATGAATGAATCTTCACCCTGAGCCATAGATTAACTATTGGTTAGAAACCCATCAAAACCTTTAAACAACATTCAGACCACACAATGCAGCTTACCTCAGGTAGGGTATGCTAAGGGTGCTAATACCTTCTCTAGCTACAACCAGTCTATTACCTTGAAATTTCTAATAAAACCACTATACCTGGGTTTCTTAGCGACTCTGAACCAAACAACTAGGTGACGACTCCCATAACCCCTTGACGTCACGCTTCCACATACGACAAGTTCCTTAAGTTCAAAGACCAAACATTTTATTTATTGATTTTATTTTTTTCATATCCTGGTCCTTGGTTTGAGAGAGAGAGAGAGAGAGAGAGATTCATTTGAAAATAGTAAAGAAAAGAGAGTTGTTAGTTGATCCTATTTTTGCCATAAAAAAGTCATTCCTAAAGTCAACAAGTTCTTTTTTAAGAGAAGAGTTCCATTGAGATGTTCATTGACCTTCATCTTCTTTAAAAAAAGAAATTGATTTTTCAGGTTGATTTTTCATTTTGAAATTGATTTTTTATATATATTCAAGACCATAAATAATCATTTGTGTTCTCTAAAGTGTTTCTTAAATGTTTTCAGGTGAAAAAAAAGTTGAAAATGAGGTTTTTTGTCTGAGAAGTTGGAAGCCCGACTTTTGACCACATGAAGTGGCCTGAATGATCCAGAGATGATGTGTCTATCGTAACAAAAATAATAGACAACACCATCTTATTCTTAAAAAAAAACTAGGCAGATGACACATTATCTACTTAATTTAGAAAAGAAAAAAAAGGCACAAACGTTGGGCCACCCTGGCCAACAAACCTGACATGGTTTTTTTTTTCTCCTTTTCTTTTAAAAAAAGAAGATATTTTATTTAAAAAAAGATTAATAAAAAATATATTTGGTATGTTATTTTATTAATTTTTTACACTAATTATCAAACCTATGAATTAACCCAAACATGCTTAAACCTAATGGGTTAGGATTAGGGTCAACTGGTAAAATGCATGATAACCTAAACCCAAATACAATCTAAACTTTTAACAACCTAATTTGAGACAACATAATCAAAAACCACCTAATCCAATCCATTTGCCAAATCTGACTTTTGCAAATAATTAAATTTTCTAAAGTTATTGGAGCCCATACATGATTCCAAGCTCTAAATACAAGTTGTAAATTACAGGCTATGATGATTAAGTCATGGAAGAACTTCACATAAAAATGGACTTTCCTTGACTGATGAGTTTGGGCTTATATTGATCATTCAAAACAAGTCCCTCATGGAATGTGGTACACTCTGATTCTTAAGTTAGCATTTAAGTTTGTTTGATCAAGTGGTAATCATGTAAAAATTTCAAAAATAGACTTTCCCTTTATGTTTTCTAGCTCGTTGAGTGTTATCTTTATATAGTGTTGTTAAGATTAATCCCCCTTTTCTTTCTCAAAACCTGAGAATATATAGTCTTGAAAAATATCTATAAAATATATAAAGAAATAACTAGAGAAATGCTGGTGAAAAAGAATACTATTCATGAATAGTAAACTAAGGTGAGAAAGTTCGGTCAGACCAAAACTCGAGCTTGGTTGGGCTTGACTTGACAAGCTTCGTGGAGCTTGGTTGGGTCATGGCATAACCGAGACAAAATAGCTTGGTTGAACTATGAACAAATCGAGCTCGAGGTGAGGCTTGGTTGGGATGCCAAACCAAGCTTCAACATGTCTTTTTTTTTTATTATTATTATCATTTGCCCTTGATGTCTTGTAAATATACATATTTGGAAGACTTTAACCAGTTAGAAAGGGAAAACAAATACTTACAGTATATGCTTGCATAAAAATGTTACCTGTGTTAGCATGCCTTTTAATGTTTGCCTATTTTTTGATTTTATGAGATATTGTCGATGTTTTATGGGGAGAGATCATGATCCTTTTGGAGACAGTAGTCGCAAGGACTTGAAGAAAGTTGGTCATGAGGACATAGAGATAGTTGGTCACAAGAACCTAGAGGTAATGGTCACGGGGACCTAGAAAAAATTAGTCATGGGGACTTGAAGAAAATTGGTCGTGGGGACTTGGAGGCATAATAAAGATTAATGGAAACTTCTCCATGAAAATTTCAAGGTAAAAAACTCAAATAGATAAAATTGAAGGTTAGGCATTAAAATAAAAAATTAATCAAAGATTGATTACCAAATTTTTATTTTTCTCAAACAAGTACTTAAGTTGCTTAATTGGTTGTTGAAGTTGAAATCAATGTACAAACTATTTGGACCATATTATGTTTATTGTGCTTTCTTATTCTTGTTATGTTGTATTATTGTTTGTTGTGTTGTGTTCTAAGATTAAACATATTAAATTGTTTGGTAATGAACTGTTTTATTATGTTGATAGTAAAATTACCTAAAATCAAACTATCATTAAGAAAATAACTTTACATAATTTTTTTTCTTAAAAATAATTAAATATTTTCTTTAAGAAACTAAATAAATTACTTATAAAATAAATTATATCTTTGAAAGATACACATATATTAAAATAGCATAAGAAAAAAAAAGCAATAATGAAAAATATTACATAGTCTTTTTTAGTAATTAGAAATAGTAGATAATTTAATTAGGATCCATAAAGCTAAGATATAATATACTTAAAATAAAGTAATTGAGCTTAGTTAGTTTTAAAATATTTAAGGTTACCAACTATGTAATTAAATATTAGTTAATTGGTATGTATAAAAAATATTACGTTTATTTTATTTTTATAATATTTAAGGTTATTTTTTTAAATAAAATAAATAGTATTTCATCTAAGAAAACATCACTTCCTATATGTTTTGAGTTGAAATCTAATACACATTTAATCTATTTTTTTCTTCTAAAAAACAATATATTTCAATATCAAAAGTTACATAGTTGATTTTTAAAATCTTTATCAAACACTATTTTTTATGAGTTGCATTAAAGCAAATTAAAGCATTAAGATTTAGAAAAAATTAGAGAGCCAAACAGACTCGTAAGTTTGCTCAAGTTTATTTGTAGATGTTAATGAATAGAAAATCTATTTCTTATTTATAGATGAAACTTAAATTTAAATTTTGTATTTTTACGAGAAAAAAATATGTTCATTTGAATACTCCAAATACATATGATTTACTACCTTGACGTATACATTCAAACAATTTAATCATTAATTAAATAATTTAAGCTTCATTACCTTATCACAAACTCCATTAAGTTTGAGCTTTTTAAAATTACATTTATATGACCCTAGGAGAAAAAAAAAGCCATATCATTTACAACACAATTATATTTGCTAAAACATTATACTAATCATATATCCCATAATTTAGTTATTTGATAATTCATATATAATCAATTATTTAGTAATTTGGCTATATTATTATAATCTTGTTTGTATGTTATTTTAATGATTATAATCATGTGCATTTAAATAAAAATATTAACAGATCTTATACTCATAAAAATATTTAACCCAAAATTTATATAATTTTATTTTTTAATCTTGTGATCTAGGAGAATTTTTTTCCTAATGTGCAGTTTGAAGTTATTGAGCATAATTTTTTATTTGACTTATTGATTAGACTATAATATTTCTAAGAGATCCTAGAGACCCTATTTCCTATAGGGTTAAACTTTCACAACAATCAGTTATTGGAAAAGTCGTTCGATATTTTCTAAAAAATTACTATTTAGGATTTGTTATATTTTTCTAGCTTGTTTAAGATTCTTTATACTATTTTGTTTAGAACTCTTTATTTATTTTTTTAGATTTATTGAGTATTTTTTTCATAGCTTGTTTAGGTATTTATTACATAGTTTGTTTAGGTTAGTTTTTATATTTATTTAAAGAGTTATAAACATCTTAGAGAGATAGACTACTTGAAGAGAAAATATGTAGTTATAAAATCCTGAATTAGAGTTTTTTTGTGATCCCTATTTAGTATAATTTTAGGTTATGACGCTTGTTGTCTTTCTTGTATTGCTTCCATCTGTGTTAGTTTGTATCAGAGCTCAATGATCCTTAGTTCTTTTCTTGTTGTGTGTTGCAAATCACATGTTATTTGCTTATTGTGTGTTGGGATAACCATGGTTGGAAGAGGTCGTAGTGTAAAATGTGTTTAGGTAAGAGGGGATGAGAAGGTTCCCCCTCTAAAAAGAAACATTCAGGAGCAGTTTATAGAAGACATGCAGAGGCAAATTATAAAATTAACCCTGTTGTTATTCATTTTAGGGTCCCACATAAAAAAAATGAGAAAAGGAGAAAATACAAAAAACTTGAAAAAATATTGTAAGAAATTATAAAAATATCAGTAAAAAAATAATACCAGAACGCTTAGAAAATTGTTGAAGATTGGTTGAGTAATATCAAAGTATACAAAATTAAAAAATTTAACAGTGTATCTTCAAATGATGAAGGCCTTGGCAAATAAATTTCAATCTAAGGAGGAAAATTCAAAATTAAATGTTTAAGGACTCAATTGATTTTTTTTCAAGGTTTAATTGAATTTATTAAGGGCTTAATTGCAATTCAAAAATGATTTTTGAAGTCAATTTAGACTATAATTTGAAGCAATTAAAGTTTATAGGTCGAATTGTAATTTTTAAGAGTTAATTTGATCAAATCAAGGTATTAATTGCTTAAATATTGTTTGACAACTAATTAAGGACTTGATTGAAGAAATCCAAAACCAAGAACCAAACTGAAAAAGGCGCATGAATGTAAGGGTTGAAATTGACCAAATCAAGGACCAAATTGAAGAAATTAGAAGTTTGTTGGTCAATTGAAGGTAAAAAATGCATAAATTCAGAACCAAAGACTATAATTAAAATAATGATCAACTTTAGGGTTAACAATTGAGTTAGACAAGGGTGAAATTGCATGAAATTAAAAGTCTAGAGGAAATTACAGATACAACTAAAAGCAATTAAAAGAATAGAGACTTAATTGAAATTTTCTAAATCCCAAATTAAAAACCGTAAATGATGTGTCGTTGATACTCAATAAATAGAAGGTGAATGACACCTCATTTGTCAGCTTATAGCTTTGTTTTGACAGTTTTGGTTGAATAAATTAGCAACTTCAAACGAATGAATGTAGAGGTAATGACCCCCAAATTGAGAAAAATTAAACTAAATAAAAGGTGGGCACACGCTCTACCAACTTCAAGTGGTCTCAGATGACGATGATGTCAAAATTGCTCCGACAAGACCTCAAAAGTGGGCAACCCAGTTAGCCCTGATAGTGCAACCATCATGCAATAACCAATTTGATTTTCATGTGTTCACACATAAAGGCTCTTTAATGGGTTCTTATCGAGGGTTTACAACACTTCCCTCAAGATCAAAAGGTTAGAAATGGATTAAAGACCTCCTAAAAGTCTAGCAAAACCTTATAAATACCCCCTTCAAGATCAATAAAAGGGGTTGAAAAAAAAAAGAAGTAAAAAAGAAAAAGATAAGATAAGATAAGAAAAATAAGAGAAATATCAATAAGGAACAAAAGTGTAGAGAAGCCTAAACTATTAAGATTTTTCAAGTTTGTGAGAGGCAAAATTTTCCAAACGAAAGCCAAGAAAGAGTGGTTGTTCTAGGTATATATTACTGATAAAAAAAAATAGGTCATTTTTTGGCCTGCTTTTGTTGTTTTTTTGTTGTTTTATATTTATGTTTGCAAGTATAGAAAAGAGGTTTGAAATAATTAACAAATGATGTTGCATTCACCAATGTGTTGCTATGATTTTTATTTAATGAAGTTATTTTGATGGTTTTGATACTTTAAAGTTGTTGTTTCAGTTTGTTGTTAATATACAATGTTATTTTAGTTTTTGTTTAACTTAAGCTATGCATGTTAAAGAAAGGGTGTTTACTTTGGGTTTGTTAGGCTTGTTCATGCATAAAATGAGTTTAGAAAATCAATTTTGAATCCATGCTGCATGAACATATAGGTTGTTTTAAGTTGATAGTTTTTTTTTATTCGGTACCTCATGCTTGATTTTGATGCTTTAATGTTTTTTTTTTTGTTAGGTTTTTGGTTCAAACATGTTTGTGTATGATATTGTGACTTGTTGGGATAAAAAAAAAGCATGTTTAGGAGGAAAAAATGCCCATTTCTGGGTTTGGTAGAGGCTACATTGGCTGAGAATTTTTTTGGATTTTAGGCAATGTTCTCCATATTCTTATGAAGAATATTGCCTTAGCCCCCTAGGTTTGGATTAATTTTGGTATATTTCTTTGTATAGAACCCTTCCTTATGCATGATTAACTAATAATAGTGTTTATTTGCATGAATAACATGATTTTAATGATTTTTAATCCTAGGGTTTCAGTTTAGAACCAAAACTCATTTTAACAAAATCGTTTTGTTGAAGTGATAATTGAAGTGAATGAATGCTAGATTATTAATCCTTGCATGATTTCCAACATATATATGCCTTCGTTTTGATCAAATCTAGTACGTTTTGGGTTCCATGTTGATGGGTTCGTTTCAATGTTCTTGATTATTCTTAGTGTTTTTCATTATTTTTTTTTACATTTGATCCATTTTGTTTAAGGTTTTTTGAGTTTTTTGTATCCTTAGGTGTTTAATCTATTTTTTGTTTTTTGATTGTTTTTTTTTGTCAAACCATGATTTTTTATTCGGTTTATGGTCGAACCAAAGATTTCAGGTCAACCTGGTCGGGTGGGGTCAAAACAATTTAGGTCAAAAAGTTTAAGATCCGGATTGGTTAGCCATATTTTTTTGTTAAAAGATGTTTGGGTTTAAGGTTGTGCTTTGCAAACAAGCTTTAAGTCTATTTTTTTTAGTAGTTTTATTACAAAGAAAAATGAATTTTTGTCAAACAAAGCCTAAAAATATAAATAAAAAATATTTTCATTTTTCTTACATATGACTAAAATCCTAAAGTTATTAATTTAAGCATTGTTTTTAAATAAAATACTTTGACATGTTTAAAAAAAATATTACATCGATTTCATAACAAGTTTGTAAAATTCCAAAGGATTTTGGCCTACATTTTCAAAATAACAAAAAATAATTATTTTGGTTCTTTTAATATGTGAGATTATAAACTTTTACGTAAGATATATTCCTGATATGAAATAAAAAAATAATTGTTTTTTTTTTAATATACAAGATTATGAACTTATACGTAAGATATATTCTTGATATTAAATAAAAAAACAGTTTTATTTTATTTTTTATGCTGGCATTAGAAAGGTTAGGTTTTTAACCTGATAAAATAAAAACCTCTTAACTAAAAAAAGTTTTTTCTTAAACCCTAAATAGACCAACGACTAAAAAACACAACATTATTTTAATTTACATCAGACAAATAAATAATACAATTTATCTTAGGGAAGGCGTACTAAGAGTGCTAATACCTTCCCTTTATGCAATCAATCCACTTACCCAAAAGCTGAGATAAGTTAAGGTTTATAATGACCAAAATATTAGGTGGCAACTCCGATTCCCTTTTTTTAGTGATAAAAAACAAGAATTCCTTGTCTTTTCCACCCATATCATTCCCGACGATGGTGATCCAGGAGGATAATCATCGTAACGCCGCACATGTGTAAAAACTCATCAAATAAAGACAATAAACATGCGAAGGCAAGTTGAAGAATTATCCCATTAATTGATGGAGACGAGAAGGAGAATATTGAAGTATTAACGGATCCAGGGCTAGTTTTGATAACCCTTTTCAGAAGCATTAAGCAGATAATATAACTTTTTGATAGAGGTGAGTATTGTAGAGATTTTAGTGATTCTGTTTATGGTGAAATAGATATGGATTTGTATTCTCTACTAATCTATGATGATTATTTTAGTGATGATTATTTTGATAATAATATCATAAATAATGGTAGTAATAATAATGATGATATCATTGATGGTGTTCTTGTTGATAATATAAAGATTGAATGCAAAGAAAACATGAAAGGTGCTCAACAAAAGAAAATTGTTGATTTAAACTATGTTATCCTTTTGATTGCAAGGTTAATGTTATTATGAAGGTAGATGTGTTCATAATAACATTAAACTCGATATATATTGATGAAATGAAAAGACTAAAGTTGATGTGTAAAATTGTTATATGCTTGGAGAGAATAAGGAAAAAAGGGTTGGAGAGTCTTCATTGGCATGGGATCAAGAAAAAAACAATTTAAACTCGAGAATGAGTTCTTTCGATCCAACCTGAAAATACTAATGTATAAGATCTTTTCTTAAAGTGTAGTTTTATGTTGTCAAGCATAATTTTGTATCTGACAATTGGATCAAACTGAAATTTTTTTAGGAGATTCTATAGACCCTGTTTCCTATAGAGTTTAAATTCTACAGCAATTGAATATTGGAAAAGTCTTTTGATAATGTCCAAAAGTTATTGTTTGAGATTTATTACATTTTTCTAATTGATTTATAATTCTTTTTACTATTTAGTTTAGAAATTTTTATTATTTTTCTAGCTTTATTTAAGATATTTTTCCTAGTTTGTTTAAGACTTTTTATTGTCTTATTTTTTATTTTGAGGTTGCCTAATTTATTTAGATTAGTTTTTGGGTTTAGTTGAGTTGCAAACCTTCTAAAGAGATAGACTACTTGCAGAGAAAATAAAATTTTGAATTATGATTTTTATATATGTGATCTCTATTCGGTATAATTTTATTTGTGTTCATGTATTTATTATCTTTCTTGTGTTACTTTTGTATGTGTCATCTCTTGGTATCAATTTTTAAACTTTTTTTTTTATTGAAATTGAATTTAGAAAATCTCTATCCTAATTTAAAAAAAAAAACCTATTTAACATATTTTATTTTCTCAATCCATATAAAATTTAGATTTTCAACTATTCTCGATTTTATTTTAAAAATTACTATTGTAACATTTACTTTTGTAGTTTTTTAATAAAAAATAGTTAATTCATAAATAATTAAAAAATAAAATAGGTAAAATTGTATACTATCATAAACTTTTAAACAATTTGAAAGGCCTTGATATACATTGATCTAGCATACGAGATGAGTTTCTTGGTTTTTCTTTTATATCTTACTAAAAATACTTAGTACGCATCTTAAACTAAAACTTATTGTAAGAGATTTCTATTGTTTAAAAAAAAGAATTTACATTAAAAATATGTTAAGAAATTATAATTCAAAATATTTAATTTAAAAGATTTTCTTATATTTGCTCTCTTTTCAAATTGATATTAATATTTTTTTTTTGGAATGTATGTGTTTAGTTTTTTTATAGATGTCAAAATTTTATAGATTAAAATTTAAAAATATTAGTACATTAACAATTCACATGTCATAATCGTAGCACTACTTTTAATTGCATTCATTTTGATAAGCTTATATGGGGGTAAATTAAGAAGGATGATAGAAAATTGTATAATTGACATTAAAAATATTTTCTAATGAAATATTAATTTTTGATGCATTAAAAAAATGCTATAATTATATGGATACATAGATTGTTAAATACAGTAGGATATTTATAAAGTGTGCACAATAGAGTACATTTCATGTTTGAATGGTAATGAAGTTATTCACAAATGACTTTGTATATAATATTCTATGGGTACTTTTTTAATAAGATTATCCATAAATTACAAATTGAGTACATTTCATGTTTGAATGGTAATGAAAAACCACATATTGGATTTCATCATCATTACTCAAGTAAGAAATATACATATATATTATTTATTGAGTTTCAAGTTTCCATATGATATCTATTACTTGAATACTATATATTAATTATTTAATATGTATGTATGTATGTATATATATATATATATATATATATATATATATATATATATATGTATTAAAGAAATTAATATCAATATTCTACGTACTTTATATATATCTTAAGTACTCATACTTTATCCATTAAAAAACAAAATTCAATAAAAAAAACTTTTCATGTGGAATGTAGGAAATGCAAGGTTCAATGAAGTTCATGATTTTTTATTTTTTTATTTTTGTGTTGTGGAAGCACGCCACTAACACAATAAGAGGATAATCTTCTCCCATATCATTTTTTTTTTAATTATTAGTTAACCCTCTCTCATTTGTTTTATACTCGTCTCACCTAATGTATTAGGAGACTACGTACATAATTAAAGTAAGAAGAAATTTGGGAAGCTGGTCCACACCTATACCCTTGGAGATGGCTTTAATTCGATTTGGCTCTTAGCATTGACTGTCTCTTAATTAAGTTCTGGTCCCTTGAACTCCCAAGAGACGAAGTACTCGAAATTATTGAAACCCCAGACTTCCAACAAATTGATCGAAGGAAAGTGAGTAGAACCATAAATTCCTGACCTAATATGTTTCTTCAACAGGCTCAATAAATACTATTGCCATGTAAAATAGTTAACTAACCTAAAACATCAAATTATCAATTATAAACTAATTTATAATAACAATTTAATATATGTGTATAAAATAGAATCAAATATGTAATTAGTATCAACATGGCTTAAAAATGGAAAATAAATTAAAATAAAACATGCCTACGTCCTATCTAGAATTATATTAATTAAATTTGTAGCTGAGGTTTTTTGTTATAACGCAAATTTGGATATCATCAAAGCTTCTAAAATTTAATCCAAAAAGAAATGGTTAAAAGAAAAAAACTAGTAAGATTAATATTCCGACAGACGGATTCTGTCAGAGAGGCTGTTGGTAAAAGTTTTACCGACAAATTATATGTCTTATATCGAAGGAATGCATCCGTCAATAAAACTGTTTAATGATATAATGTAAGTTAAGATATGTTTAATGATATAGTGTAAACTGTTTAAGGTATGTAGAGAGATAATTATTTTTCTCAATAAAACACCTAAATATATGTATTAGATAGGATATAGATTTAAGATTTGAATTAGAAAAAAAAAATTATTTCTTACACTAATTTTCAGAGTAATGTAACGATCTTGTGTTTCTGTATAAATCGAAGTGCTTGAAAGGAAAGGATGACAAGTCATTGTTCAATTAATGCTATTTAATTAGCACATTGTAGAAAAACTACCAAAATAACTCATAAAACTTGACTTTGTGATTTTTCGGCACTCGGCAGGTAGGTTTATTTTGATACAATATCTTAAAAAAATGTTAAAGATCATCATTCACGGTAATATATACTGAGCTGGTTAGTGCTTATGACATAATTACACGCAAGAGCATATTCGGGAAAGCTGCAATGACTTTGCCTGCAGTTCAAATTCAAGTATGCGATCTCTCTCCATCACAAGCTTTATGTGTGTGTGTGTGTGTCTTATTTTAATTTATCTCCTTTCTCAGCTTAACTGTATACATGTCAAAATTTATCTCTGAGCCCAAATTGTAGTTACATAAGAGTAATAACAACACTCCAAACAAGCTGAATCAGCGATACCTTAACCATAGCTAGAAGCTACTCAAAATGCACATCCAAGATTGCTGGAAAACATCATCCTTGGACAGCCCATGATTTCAAGCTTCCTTTTTAACATCTTCAGCGCTGTTTCTTCAAACTCTCTCAAAAGCCAACAATAAATCATAATTAGCTTTCGCGAAAAAAATGAAATCACAGACTAGGCACCTTATTGAAGACCAGAGCCCCAGACGGTAGCAGCCCTAGTTCGTGGAAAAAGTGGTGCAAGATTGAGGAATCTGTACTGGAGATCCGGGCAATCCAGGTATTACACTAGGTGTACTAAGGTTGTTAGACCCATCTCTGCTCCTTGGTGTACCCATACATGTAGAGATAGCTGCTGCTAAGGCTGCAGTGAAATTGGGGTCAGAAGCAATGGCCGCAGTAACTGTCTCAACCATTGAACCGTGCCGCTGCCCTAATTGCACTGATGGAATTGCAGGTAACTTAGGAGCGACATACATTGGGTTCCCTGGGAGTTGTGGGCAGCCATGCAAAGGAAAAGGGAATGTGACTGGAGAAGGAGAAGTGCAGGGGAATGGCATTTTAGTGTTTGGGCCATGTGTCAAGTCCAGGGTTATAGTGGGAAATGGTGCAGAAGCAGATATGGTAGCCATTGTTGATGCATAGGGCAAAGAAGGGTAGAAGCCACTACTTGAGGATAGGCCTTCTCTGCTAGAGGTTGAACCTGATAAGAGCATTGTTGCTGCAGCTGAGGTAGTATTAGCCATAACCGTAGCAGCTGGGGGAAGAGGGTGGTTGTGATTTCCTTCATATGTGGTAATGAGAATGGTCCTGTCTTCTGCACATCTTTGCACCTGTTAAAACAAAAACATGAAAAATGTCAGTAAACCAGCAATCAAACCTAAATGTACGGTTGGTCAATATTAATTTGAAGTCAGAATACATATAGACCTCAAAAAAAAATATCATTGTACTCTTCACCTCTTGATCTGTTTAATTTCGAAGGAAATGGGAAAAAAAATAAAATCCCATCTTTATTTTGCTCGATTAATTAAACTTCTACAAGTTTGTAATTTATCTTATAATAATAAAAAAGAAGTTGAACGATACCGACCATTAATATTTATTGACTAACAAGTGAAAATGAAGTAACCAGCACCATCGTCACATTAAATTATATATTGAGAGTTGAAAAGGCGTAGTTTTTGTTATTGACACTTGACTTTTACCTGCTTGCGAACTGGGCATCCTACAGTCATGGAGCACCGATAGTAGGCACGAGGACAAGGGTTACCTTTGGCCATCTTTTGACCATACTTCCTCCACTGGCATCCATCGCTTATCTAATTAATTAAACACAAGAAATTCACTGATCCCATTAATTCATTTAAATTATTATTATTTTGCAGCACAGAAGTGCAACGCTTTTTCTTTTTAATCCATGAAAATTAATGCTCACCAAAGGAGCCTCCGATCTTGCTCGAACGGACACTCTAGCCTTCCTGAAAGGGACCTCAGGGACTTGCTCGTTAGGCTTTTCTTCTTCTAATCTTGGACTTTTTGGAGAGCCCAAACTCTGGGATGTTTGATCAATATTACTATCACCAATGGAAGCTCGTTTCCCTGATATCTGAGACTTTGTTTCCATTGTATTTGTTGGAGAGACCAGCATTTCATGCGTCTTGTCGTAGGATACAGAAGGTTCAATATTGGCATCTAATGTTGAAAATGGCCGTGGGTCCATTAAGAGTTGAGCTGACATTACTGGAGTTGGTGTGTCATTCAGCTCCCCTTTCTGCATCAAACATTAAAATGATTCCATACAGTGAAAAAGACACCGAAGACGCCAACCATTTATTAAAAAAGAAAAAAATTGATCCTCATATCCTATTGAAGATAAATTGAATATCGAAATGAGAGATTCAAGTTTTGGACCATCTGATTACATTCAATGAATGCCGTGCTTCGTAACTAGAGAGAGAAAAAAGGAATAGTAGCTTATGTTCTCTTTATAGGTATTGATAATGGAACACCTTGTACGATCTATTGCAATAGCTAGGAGATATTGCAGGCTTAGGCTGGTGATCCCTACATCAAAAAACTTGGGACAAATCTTTGTTAAGCAGTAGCACTCCTGCAAACACGAGATCCTATGGAAGCAAGTTCGATGGTGGTCAAATAGAAATTACTTTTTCAAATTATACGAACTCGGAACTTTCCCGTCATCTGTCTTGGTGGTTTTGGAACTGGAAAGGCCTAAAAAATGTGTATTAAGGTATTGAAAAAGTAATACTGAGCCGAGTAATCGCACTTTCCAATTTAAGGGAAGCACGTTACTCATTTCTTAATTGCTAAAATAGGCACTTGTTAATGAATTTCAAATTACCGTAGCTATATCACACCATGACCATTTATTCAAGAAATTCGTATGATTGGTAAGGATGAATGAAAATCCATCTATCTCCGACCAATACTAGACACACATACTAGTGGAGAGGTAACTGATCAGTTAAGCAACTCAAACGATGAATCACCTGCTCAACCCGACATCCCTGTGTCTGTTTTTGCATTGCCACGAGTAGTTGAGCTTGCAGGTCCTTGTAACTCTTGGTAATCTGATCCAACAAGCTTCTCAGCTTCTTATTCTCATCATGCTGTCTTCCTAACTCTCCTCGGAGTACTCTCAGCTGCAAAACCAAATCCTCTAACTTAGAAATAAAATAAAAAAGCTTGTGAATTAATAGCATCGGAAACTCAAAAGACTCTAATTAAGTACCAAAGTGAAAACTCACTTCATTATCATTTGGTTCTTTGGCATTCGCTATTATTGAAATCCCAGAACTTGAAGTTGACAGATTCAATCCAGTCTGTAACACATGAAATTAAGTCAGTAACAAGCAAACACAAATACGTACCTACTGTGCTCATATATTGTTATGTAGTAAATACAGTATCGTCATGGCCATGCCCTTAAAACCTAACCTTTCACAAGTGCGTGATCACATATAAAGATTAATAAGTGGACAAAAATAAGGTGAAAAAATTCAAGAGCTAGGTAAATACATTAAAGAAACCTTACGTTTAGGCTAGAATCAACCAGACTTGATGATCCAATATTAATCTTCATCTCTTGATGCTCACTTGGTGATTTACCATTCCTATCAGTAGAAAAGAAATCAACTTCTTTCATTGTGGGCTTGGCATGATCACCCGAACTATAATCATTTAAGTGATCCGATACACCTGGGTTTTGCCGTAGAAAGTCGCCGGAGTGCATGAACACCAATTCACGACCTTGTTGATCCATGACTGAAACGAGGGGAGGGAGGGGGAGAGAGAGAGAGAGAGAAGAGATCTTGTGAGCGTAGTGGTTGTGGAGGCCTTTCAACGAGAAGTATTTGTATTGTTTAGTTAGCAAAAGACTAAAGAGAAGGGAGGGATCCAAAACAATAATTACAAGTCCCTAGAGAAGACCCAGCCGTTATTTTCTCGAAATGTTGACATCATTGTTGTGTTAGGTTACACGTGGCATTATTAGAGAGGGGGACCATGCGGCAGCCGTGTAACTTGTAACATAACATATTAACTACTTTACAGCATGTAGGAGAATTGGGGATAACTTGTGCCATTAGCATACAAATTTTTTTTTATAAAAAAAAAGACTATTTAAAATAGCAGAAAAAGTTTTGGTAAAATAGTATATTTTGGGATGTTATGGTTTTGAACCGCAAACATGATAAAAATTTTAATTGATATTAAGATTCACAACCGCGACATCAATTAAATTCAAGACTAACTGGTCGACCAGTTCAAAAATAATAATAAAAATTACAAAACTATCAAAACCAGAGTCCTAAGATGATATTCTTAAAATCTAAAGATTTGACGGTTGGAGTAGCAATTCTATAACCACTTTAAGAAAAACAAACTCTGAAAAATTCTATAAAAATTTGAGTGCAATCCAGCGATTATGTTAAAAGTTATGACTTTTTTGAACCATCATTATGTTCTGGCGCAACCAGACCTTCTCTTAAATATAGACCTATCACAATGGTCTATAAATGCATTTGATAGGCCATCCATGTAATTTGTTTGAGGCAGATCATCATCTAGTTGTGGCAGCTTTCACACTTAACTGTTCAGAATCACCTATTATCGCAAGTCCGACTATATCATTGACACTCTTAAAACATATTTGAAAGAAAAAAGTTCATAAAATTATAGTTTTTATGTGAAACAGTAAATCAGTTTATACAACTGGATCAACCGGCCGACCGGTTGAGCCAAAAAATTGGTTGTGAGGCTACATGTTAGTTTGTCGCTTTCAGAAGCGCGATATGGTGAAAATGTGTTATTTTGTCAAATATTTTACAAATAGTGTTATCTTGCTAAATATTTTAACTTACCATGCTAATTTTTTAAAAATATATATGAGAATTAGGATAGCTAGATTTTTGACATAACCATAAAGATATTATAATAGCGGTTGCTTTTAAAAGTGCTCTGCGCTTAAAAATGAATCAAAATAATTTTTTTTATTTTAAAAATTTATTTTTGACATCAACACATCAAAATGATTTAAAAATACACAAAAAAAATTCATTTGAAGTAAAAAAATCCAAATTTTCTAAGAAGCGCGATATTGCCTCAATAACAAATAAGCTTAAAATCTATACTTATAATTTTTTTTCTCAATGCTTGTTAAAACAAAATTTCAAATGGAGTTTCTATATTCAAAAACAATATATTTCTATTAAGATAGTTTACAGCCAAATTTTCAGAGAATTATATAAAGTAAATATTTATGGGATAATATTAGTCATTGAATCTCAAATATCACCATAAAAAATAGTTATTTTGATTGATTAAGTTTTGAAAGCTGAGACAATTTAATTAAAAAAAATTCAAGTATAAAAATCTAAATATAAAAAAATGATCAACTTCAAACAACTAATTTTACAGTTAACTCCTAGAGTCGTTGTTAATGATAACGGAGTGCATGGGGTTTCATTTAACGGAGATTAAGGTTGAGATTCAGTATGGTAAGGCCTTCCATATAGGGGTGGGGATGACATCTCTAGAGGTTAATGTGGTTGACGACACGACTTTATCTTATGGTGCTTAGAATAAAAGGATGACGAGTCCTACATATATAAAGAGAGTAACAAAAAAGAAAACCTAATCCCATTGACTTAAACTATATATATATATATATATATATATATATATATATATATATATATAAAGTGCCTTGCTTTTTCCTTTTGGAAAACTTCAATTTTGAAGAGTACCTAAACATTGCTTGTATAACACCCATTTGAAATTAAGGCACATTAACTAATTGATATGATTTTTATATGACAATATAAAAACATGTCTTTCTATATTATCTTGTTTCTTGTTATTAACCTTCCATAAAGAAAATTAATTTTCAATTTTAGTTTTACTTTGTTCCTAGTCTCTAACATACATATCTTCTACAACAATTAATTCCATTAAATTTAACTACTATTTTTATTGCACATGATAGTTTTTGTGTAAATCATGAATGGCACAAAAACAAATAAAAAAATTCATATTGAATTATGTAATGACTTGATCCTTTATTTATGGAGATACATAGATAGTTTAGGATTCATCATGATTTCAGTCATAAAAAAATTCAAATCAAAATTAGAATAAATCATATTCTATCATTATTCTACTCTTGGCCCGTAAAGTATAAACTATGAAAAGTACGAAAATAAAAGCAAGAAAAAAAATCCACTCTGAACAACTTTATGACTTGATCCTTTATTTATTGATGTTCGTAAACAGCTTAAGTTTCATCTGAAGTTAATTAACAAAAAAAAAATTCAAATCGAATCAAGAACTAGTCATGTTATATTATAATACTCCTCGTTCATAAGAGTATAAACTATGAAAAAGAAGAAAGAATGAGTCCAAGACAATACTCACCAACAATCTATCTATCCAAGAATTCTACAAAAGGATTCACTAGTGTTTCACGTTATCAAGGATCCTATAAAAGGATTTGTCAAAGTTCTAAGTTTTCAAGGATCCTCTAGAAGGATTCACCGAACTTTCATGTTTCCAAAGATCCTCAAAAAAGATTCATCAAAGTTTCAAGTTTTTAAAGGTCCCCTATAAAAATTCACAAAAGTTTAAGTTCTCAAGAATCCTTCGAAAGGATTTACCAAAGTTTCAAGTTCTCAAAGATTCTCCAAAAAGATTTACTAAAGTTTCATGTTTCAAAATGATTTTCTTTTAAAAGGTTCACCAAACTTTCGTGTCACCAGGGATTACCTAAAAGGATCACCACCTCAAATTCTTGAATCCTATAAAATACATAAATCTAAAGGTTAGGATTCAAGAAAATTGAGAGAGTTTAGAGAGAAAGATAAGAAAATAATAATAAAAAAGTAAGACAAGAAAAAAAAGTGAAATAAAAAAAATCCTCTCTCCAAAAATAAACCTCCAAAAACTTTTGAGAAAAAAAATTTCTTTTCATAAAAAATTCATCAAGTAAAGTAAAGAAAAAAAATCAACCTAAAAAATTCATTTATGAAAAAAAACCAAACATTGATGTGACATTTATATCATATTATTTTAAAGGCTTGATATGATTTCTCTAAATTTTCAACACTATATATTTGAGGACATTGGTGTTGTGTATATATATATATATAAAGTGTCCTTGTTATATTAGGAGATAAATTTCTTTTTGGAATCAAGTACGTATTTGAACTAGACATACTTTTGATCCCACCATAATTACAATTCAAAAGAGATAAATTTACTTATTGCATCAAAATTGTAAAAGTAAATTAACCTTGAGGGGACATTTGTAAACACTAAAATTTCAACAAGCGCCCATGACTCAAGCTCTCTATGACAAAAAAACATTATTAAGGTTTGGACCCAAATTAAATTAAAAAACATAGTCCAAATACATTTCATGCTTCTTACTTTAATTTTATAAAATATCCTTGTGATAAAGGATATTTAAGGTAAATTGTATCTAACTTGTCTATAAATAGATAACTAAGCCACAAAATCAAACACAATGACAATAGAAAAAGACTAAAGACTAAGAACAATACTTAAAAGTTCTATAAAAAAAATTCAAGTTCATGAAGGAAGCAAAGGATGAAAATCATTCCCTTCATCAAATCAAACCAAGAAAACAAAGGATCAGAGTCCTTTTCTTCATCAAATCAAATCAAGAAAACAAAGGATCAAAGTCTTTTCCTTTATCAATTCAAATCAAGTTAAGATTTCACATAGTTAAAGCTTTTGGGCTTGTATGAATATTCTTTATCTTCATCAAATCAAAGCAAGTTAAGATCTTACATGGTTAAAATTTTTGAGCTTGTGTGAATACTCTTCATCTTCATCAAATCAAGTTAAGATCTCACACACTTAAAACTTTCGAGCTTATATGAATATATTTTCATCCGAAGCAAGATCTAGATCCAACAGTTAATCAGAGAATTTGTGCATGTGAAGAGCACTTCAAGAGAGTTTCAACTTCTTCTTTCAATCAAATTCATTACTGTAATTTTGACATCATTTTTAATGTATTTTTAATATGTAAAATTTTGTATGTACAAGTGTATAAAATACGTTGTGCTATATACGTATACTAACAATTCTTTTATAATATAAGTTATATTTATACCTTGTCATTAAGAAACATTTGATAGGTCCAAACTTTGAAAAAGGTTTTTAAGGCATTACTGAAAGGAGAGTTAAGTTATGTCTTTAATTTCAACTTCACATAAGCACTAATATTCAATTCCATTGTTCATTTAATATTGAACATATTGTCTTCCCCTACAGATAGGGCATATCCTATATTTGATGCTGCCGGGCTGGGACCTATAAAAATCCGGATAAAAGAATTAGGAAAACTCCTTGCATTACATTATATTGGAATTCTTGGTGTCGATTTATGACCATTTGTTGCATGGTAGTCTTCCTTCTACAAATTCTTAAAGTCTAGGCGTTTATACGGCTGTTAATTAACTTCTGGTCCACTTCCCACTAATCCAAAGAAGCAAAGAAATGTAAACTACTCCATCATATATATTCCCACTGTGCCAACTGATCTACACCTTTGCTGGTTCTTTTTTTCCACACGCTAACTGATCGCCTGATTAATATTTTCGTAGAAAAATTGTGTGTTTGACTTCTATCTTTTCATATTACAATGCAAAGATCTCAGTATTACTACAACATGTCTAAATATACATTCTCTAATATTCTCTTTTAATTACTATTTATAAAAATAACATTGACAGAAAGAGATCTCAACAATTACAAAAGCTGTGTTCACAATGATAGGTTGAAATGTTTAATTAATCAATAAATCGGTATCTTATCAACTTGGTTTGTCAATGGCATTTTTCACAAGTTGCTTGAAATGTTCAAAGATCTCGGGTGCACGTGAAAATCACATTGAACTAAAACAGCAGGGAAATTTCTCAATATTCCTTGACAGATGTTTTTGATTGGCCCAAGAAAGGAGAAGATATGAATAAAATTGTGAAAAATAACAAATAAATATTGATTAGGTGTTTTAATCTCTAGCATGTTTGCTTAAGAAAGACCCGAATAAGATTTATATTTTATTTTTAAATTAGTCCACTTATATTCTTATATATTTTCCCCTTCACAAAAGTTTCTGGGACTCGCTACTGCAAAAAAGTTATTTCACTTTGTGAAAATCCTTTTTAAATGATTAAGAACTAAATATACGGAACAAAAGGAAATTATAACCTCCACTTCTAGTGGCAAATACCCAACTTCCGTATTTTATTTTAGATAAATTAATTCCACATCTGAACTTGAAACCGCTCTCTCTCTCTCTCTCTCTCTCTCTCTCTCATTTTAATATATATAAATTGTATGCATGCATGGCAAGCATGTAATAGTAAGATTTTAAAAGTTTTCATGCTTTGTCATCACATATTATTATAATCAAATGTAATTTATTGTCAACAATCTCAGTTTAATTGGTCAGGATGTGGAAAATTTTGGTCAATCGTGGAAGATGCTGTATTTGACACTGAAACTAAGAGGTGGAAGGTCCTTCTCGTGAGTTAATATAATAAAAAGCATTGAGAATGATCAGTTGTCTCTAGCTCTGCACATCAAAACAAGGCCGATCTTTATTTTCCATGTGAAGATATCCACAAGTCAATGAATTCTAGTTAAACAAAGATAATCATATCTCCGTCCAAATCTTCCTTCTCGATCTATCCATTGTTTTGAAAAAGAGGCCTGCTAATCCAAATTGTCATCACATTAAGCCATTGAATTATTCCTTTTGTGATTGTCCACTTGGATTCAAGTTTTTTTTTTTTTTTTTCTGTTTTAGAATTTTTTTGGCAATAGTCTAGAAGAAGCCTGTTTCTGTCAGCATAGCCTAATGAGGACTGGAAAGTTACGTTACTACGAAAATCTAATAATATAAACAACTTGAAATACTTGTAGGTCTCCTCGATAATCTATATCTTTGCCTTGCAACAAAAAAAAAAGAGCAAGAGGGATAAGAAGTTCTTAACCACTTTCTTGGACACACACACACACTATTCCCAACTTACAGGAGATATTAGAATCGTCTCTTCCGTGAGAAACATGCATGGGTGTAAATTAATTAACATTCATTCTCTGTCAAAAGGGAAAAACTTGAAAAATGTAAGCATGCTCATCACAACTAGCAGCCTCAGAGACTGGACGGGCCTTGACGACCAATCTCCAGACCTAGTGATGAAACTCTTACCTTGAACAGAAAAAGAGATGCGAGGTTTTTGACTTGTATGGGTAGTGTCCAGATAAGGAGAAAAGAAAAAATATATGGATTTAATTTGTATAGTTGGAGAATAGAGAAGGTAATATATTCAGCATGGGAATCTGAAACAGGGAAGGGATGTTAATGGGATATATTGGGATGGTTACTAATTAAGGTTCGTGGTCATGTCACATGCAACGTGACTGCTTTTTAGTCAACTCATAACGACATACCAAGAGATGGGAGCCAAAGTAAAAGAAAGCGGCGCCCCATTGAGCTAGCTGGAGCTCAAGAACAACAGCTATATACCCCAGTAAAAGAGACTATCTTTACATGTCTAACTAGCATTAAACAATGACCCAGCCATCAGGGCATCCATCTTTGCCTGCACGTTCAGTCTCCAATATTCAAAGAAGTCGAGACTGATCAAGCTTCCAGTGCATCATCATCTGCTTAATTAATTGAGTGTGAATAGAAAGATGATATTAAAATCATTAGGCAATGTTGAGGTCAAGATTGAATGCTCAAAGTGATAAAAATTAACGTTGTGAATACGCGACTAAGCCTCGTGATCTCAAGACATTTCGCTACACAGTAGTTAACCTTTAATTAACTTGCATACAAGCACTCAGCTACAAACTCCAGTGCTGTTTACATAACGTAACGTAACAAAACCAAACCCAGCATTATCTTTCATATATGCTTTTCACCCTACCGAACTTGTGGTCATGTTAGGTTTGTAGGTGGACGTGAATCCATTGGACTTTGTTCTCAAGGGAGGGTTTTTCTAGAAAGAAAGGGGAGATTTTTTATTGTGCTACAGTATTGATTACACCTTAATTTTCGTTTCTGAGGAGGAGATTTAATTTATTATTCTGGGCACATCACTCTGACTCTGTCTAGCTCCCAAATTCATTTAGCCATGTGCCTATATGGGGTCGAGAATCATGTTCCCCCAGCCGAGTGCCGACCTCCAACCCGGAAGTTCGTACGTGGCAAGCATAAAATGATATCCTTGAGGCATGATCAGATTAACAAATAAACTAAGAGGCGTGCTGATATTATTGTGGACAAAGACTCATTAACATTGTAGATTATAACAGTGTGGTTACGTTTTTACCTTTTATCTACTAAACAATCGGGGTGTGTTGAAGGGTTTTTTTGGTTTTTGGTCATTGTGGTCATTCTGGCTTTTGGGCTGAAGAAGAGATATATAGGAGAAGCACATAACACACAAAATATTGAGAAGAGTAATTAAGACGCATTAGAGAAGAAAAAAGGCTAAGAGAGGGTGAAGATCATGTTGGTAGAGGTGTCAAGTTCTTCTTCTTATTTTCTAATCCGAGCCAAAAGAAGGAAGGGATGGGAGAGAGGTGCTAAACTGTAACAATCCGGCAGCGCATAAAGGAGCAAGACCAAGTTGAAGCCGGGGAAGAAATGAGGGAGGCGTGTTGGAGAAGACTTACCTGCAGCAAAGAGATAAGGTGAGCACGTGTATGGTCAAGATTGGACAAGAAGCACTTACATGGAGGGCTAAGATGAAGAAGCTCCTGCGGCTGACAGCTGGCAAGGGAGTAAGTTCAAAAGCAAACGACACTGTTTGGGAGAATAAAAGGAGTCCAAATACAACACAGATAAATAAAACAGCTGTTAATTCTATCTATTATTCTTAATTCTCAACTAACCGAGAATTACAATAAAAAGGGGAGAAAGGGGCAGCAGATAGGCAGGAAATTGCTTTGAAGCAAATCTCATTCACCTAGGAGGCCTGGGCTACCTCGAAGCTGCCCAGAAATCTAGATTAGGGTTTGTCAACATTGCATTGTTCTTTCAATTCCAGTTCTTTAAAATATTTCGTTTCGGTCATTATTTCAATTTCCCCAGTTCTCTTTTTTTAAAACTTGTAAGGCTCAGGTCCAAGAAAAGCTAAAATAAGAATTCCAGTAATTTTCCCTTACTTACCAAGTTCATTATAAGTGGTATCAGAGCCACGATTCTCGGATGGCTGAAGGAACAAGAGTCCCACAACTGATAGAAACAGTATCGGGGATGAAACAACAACAGGAGACGCAACAACAAAACCAGCAGAATCAACAACAAATATTGGAAGACATAGTTCAGCAATTAAGAAACATGTCTACTAGGATGGATCAGATGGCTAAGGCCTAAGGAAAAAGACCCATGGGCTCCCCTCCTAATTCTCCCACCAGGTCAGTCAATGGAAATACAAGGCATGAAGTAGTACCACAGGAAGGATTTCAACAGGTTCAGCTCAAGTCAATCAGATTGGAGTTTCCCCAGTTCAATGGAGATGATCCTATTGGTTGGGTATACAAAGCCAATCAATTCTTTAACTTTCACAACACTCTAGCTCAACACATATTGTTTATAGCCAGTTTTCACATGGAAGGAAAGGCCATAACATGGTATCAGGAACTAGAAGAAACCGGAATTCTCACCAGTTGGGATGCCTTCGTTAAGGCACTTCAAATTCGTTTTGGAACCTCATCTTACGATGATCCCATGGAGGCCCTTATAAGTATCAAACAGACATCAACAGTAGAGCTCTACAAAACCCAAATTAAGATGCTTTCGAACCGAGTCAGAGGGTTGTCTGACTCTCACAGGCTCAACTGCTTCCTAGGTGGATTGAAGGAGGAGATAAGAATGGGAGTACGGATGCTAAACCCCCAGAATTTAATGGCTGCTTATAGAGTAGCAAGGATGCAGGAGGAAAATCTGACAATTATGAGGAAATCATGGAGAACTAGTGCTATGGGGTTTCAAGGCCGAAACCCAACACCAACTCAGCCCAGGGCTAAAAATAAACCAGTTCTGGTACAGAGACTCACCCTTGCACAGATGAAGGAAAAAGAGACAAGGGGCTTTGCTTTAAATATGACAGTAAGTGGGGACCTGGCCATAGGTGTGGAGGACCCAATATATTCTTGATAGAGGAATTAGAAGAGGAGATGGAGGATAAAAATTTTGTTCCTGAAGACCTGATTGATTTAGGAGACCCTCAAGAAGAAGGCAATAAGGGAATCGGCATATCCCTTCATGCAATCATTGGAAGTCCCAATCTTAAAACTATGAGGGTGTCAGTTAAGCTAAGTGGCCATAATTTTGTGGCCTTAAATGACACAGGAAGTACACATAATTTCATACATCCAAGGGTAGCAAGAAGAGTAGGGATGAAGGTTTTAAAACACAAGCCTATTGAGGTGAATATTGCAGATGGTTCCAAGCTGTGAAGTGAGGGAAGCTACTCAGATATCAAACTGATGATTCAAGAAGATCAGTTTGTCACTCGGGCTTATGTCATACAGCTGGGAGGCTGCGATATGGTGTTAGGAATCCAGTGGCTCAAAAGTTTAGGGCCTATTCTTTGGGACTTTTCAGCCTTAAAAATGGAATTCAAAAGGAGGGGAAGAGGGTCTTGATTTGTGGAATGAGAGTGGAGAAATCATAAGTAAACTGCAGCCCAACCTTTTTACAAGAATTGAGAAGAGTCGAAGAAGGACTGATGTTGCAAATTTGGGAGCTGGGATCAGTCTAGAATAAAATTCCAGAACAGATTGAGAATCTGTTGCTAGAATTCATGGAAGTTTTTCAAGAACCAAAAGGAATCCCACCTAGCAGATCACATGATCACTCTATAGTGTTAAAAGAAGGTACCTCCCTAATAACTGTACGTCCTTACAGGTATCCCTACTACCAAAAATCTGAGATAGAAAAACTAATTAAGGAGTTGTTGGTAATGGGTACCATAAGACCCAACCAAAGCCCTTTTTCATCGCCAGTCCTACTAGTTAGGAAGGCTGATGGGTCATGGAGAATATGTGTGGACTATCGTGCCCTCAAAAAGGAAACTATGAAAAACAAGTTTCCCATACCAGTTGTGGAAGAATTATTAGATGAACTACATGGTTCTCAAGTTTTTTCCAAGTTAGACCTCTGATCAGGCTTCCACCAGATTAGAATGAAGGAAGAAGATGTCCCTAAAATAGCCTTTAGGACTCATGAAGGGCACTATGAATTTCTAGTGATGCCTTTCGGCCTCATAAATGCCCCTTCCACTTTTCAAGGTTTGATGAATGATATTTTTCGACCCTATCTCAGAAAATTTATGCTGGTTTTCTTCGACGATATTCTAGTCTACAGCCATAATGTGGAAGAGCATGAGAGACATCTGAGAATGGTATTTGAGACTCTAGTACGACATAAGCTATTTGCCAAACAGTCCAAATGTAAATTTGCAAGAAGTGAAATTGAATATTTGAGGCATATCGTATCAGGTCAGGGAGTGCATGTTGATCCAAGCAAGGTAGAGTCAATGATCAAGTGGCCTAAACCAAACACACTCAAATCACTAAGGGGTTTTTTAGGGTTAACAGGTTACTACCGCAAATTCATCAAAGGTTATGGGGCGATTGCAGGTCCATTGACTAGACTACTAAAAAAGGGGGCTTTTAAATGGGATTCAGAAGCAGACCAAGCCTTTGAACAATTAAAAAAGGCCGTATCACCCCCCCGTCCTAGCACTACTAGATTTCAACCAAAGTTTTATAGTAAAGTGTGATGCCTCAAGTATAGGACTCGGTGTTGTGCTAATGCAAGGAGGGCGACCCATTTCTTATTTCAGCAAGAGTCGAAAGGGGAGGGAACTATCACTATCCACTTATGAGAAGGAATTCTTGGCACTAGTTACTGCTGTTCAAAAGTGGAGGCCTTACTTATTGGGCCAAGCCTTTAAGGTTAAGACAAATCAACAGAACCTCAAGTATTTATTAGAGCAGCGGGTTGGGACACCCACACTGTAGAAATGGTTATCCAAATTAATTGGATATGACTTTGTGGTCGAGTTTCGAGCAGGAAGGGAAAACCTAGTAACTGATGCACTCTCTAGGCAGGAGGATACTACAGAAAAAGGTACACTATGGGCTATCTCTACCCCAATTGTTAACTGGGCTGATCAATTGAAAGATAGTTATAAAACTAATCCAGAAATTCAAACTATCATACAACAACTAGACCAAGAAACCATAGGTTCCTTAAAATATCATCTTAGGGGAGGGATACTATACTACAAACACAGAGTTTACATAAGTCAATCCAGCCCTATAAAAAATGATATACTGAATTATAGTCATAACAGTCCAACCTCAGGGCACACAGGTTTTGAGAGAACACTAAAAAGGGCAAGGAGAGATTTTTTTTGGGCAGGGATGAAATCAAACATACAAACCTATATAAAACACTGTGAAGTCTGTCAGAGATCAAAAGGAGAAAACACAAAACCCTCCTGGCTCTTACAGCCCTTACCTATACCCATCAGACCATGGTCATCCATATCTATGGATTTTATAAAGGGGCTACCAAAATCTAATCAATACTCGGTAATTATGGTAGTTGTGGATAGGTTTACCAAATATGCCCATTTTATTCCCGTATCCCACCCCTACAGCACGACAAAAATCGCCAACCTGTTCTCACAGAATGTAATGAAGCTTCATGGGCTCCCAAACAACATAGTATCCGACCGGGATCCTACCTTCACCAGCAAGTTTGGGGAGAATTATTCCAAATTCAAGGGGTCAAGCTGCTGATTTCAACAACATACCACCCCCAAACTTACGGGCAGATAGAGGCAACCAACAAAACATTGGAAGGGTATTTTGAGATGCTATGTAGGTGATAACCCGAAGGGTTGGTCCAATTGGCTAACAATGGCTGAATACTGTTACAATACCAGCTACCACTCATCCCTTAAATCTACCCCGTTTGAAGCAACCTACGGCTACCCGCCCCCAAGCCTCACAGATTACATCCCCGGTTCAACCAAAAATCAAGTAGCAGAAGAACATTTACAACATAGGACAGAGCAGATTACAGAAATCAAACATAACTTAGCTCAAGCTCACGAGAGACAAAAGAAACAAGCAGATAAAGGCAGAAAAGAAATCCAGTTCAAAGAAGGGGAATGGGTTTACCTCCGGCTCTAGCTATACCGACAGTCCAGCATGCCAAGAAATAAAAATGTGAAGTTAGCATTTAAATATTTCAGGTCGTTCCAAATCTTAAAAAAGGTGGGAGAAGTGGCTTACCAGCTAGATCTTCCCAAGGAAGCCCGAATCCATAGCACCTTCCACGTCTCACTGTTGAAGAAATGGGTTGGAAAGGGAATCATTCCTGAACCAAAGCTACCCATTCTCGAAACCAAGCTGAAATCTCAGTCAGAACCAGCAAAGATACTTGACCGAAGGAGCCAAGTCTCAAGGAGGAAAACGAAGGAAGAAGTGTTGTTAAGATGGGAAGGACAGCCCAAAAGAAGATGTCGTTTGGGTCGATGAAGAGTGGTTAAAAGGTTCCTAGCCTCACCTTGAGGGCAAGGTTTTTTAAGGGGGAGAAAGTTGTAACAGTCCAACAGCGCATAAAGGAGCAAGACCAAGTTGAAGCCGGGGAAGAAATGAGGGAGGCGTGTTGGAGAAGACTTACCTGCAGCAAAGAGATAAGGTGAGCACGTGTATGGTCAAGATTGGACAAGAAGCACTTACGTGGAGGGCTAAGATGAAGAAGCTCCTGCGGCTGACAACTGGCAAGGAAGTAAGTTCAAAAGCAAACGGCACCGTTTGGAAGAAGAAAAGGAGTCCAAATACAACACAGATAAATAAAACAGCTGTCAATTCTATCTATTATTCTTAATTCTCAACTAACCGAGAATTACAATAAAAGGGGGAGGAAGGGGCAGCAGATAGGCAGGAAATTGCTTTGAAGCAAATCTCATTCACCTAGGAGGCCCGGGCTTCCTTGAAGCTGCCTAGAAATCTAGATTAGGGTTTATCAACATTGCATTGTTCTTTCAATTCAAGTTCTTTAAAATATTTCATTTCAGTCGTTATTAATAATTGAAGAGAATTATCTCCAGTCACCAACATTTGCATAAAAAAAGTAAGAATGGATAAATAACACATAAATCGAGGGCTATGCGGATCCTCAGACATATATGAAATGGAATAAAGATGGACCAAGCTACTTATGAATGTAACCACAATTAACATCACTACGGTCAGGCTATCGAACACGGAGTCAGAAGTGAATTACGAGTCGGATCAATTTGCGAATCGAGCGAGATCCCCTTGCAAGCAATGATGTGGTGGTGAACCTCTCATTCTAATTCAGTGCTCTCCGAACCGTGCTGGAAGGTTTCCCATCACACGGCTCACCAACTTGATCTTCCAGGTTCAATTTCCTCAGTTTTCTTTTTTTAAAACCTGTAAGGCTCGGGTCGAGTCGGATCAATTTGCGAATCGAGCGAGATCCCCTTGCAAGCAATGATGTGGTGGTGAACCTCTCATTCTAATTCAGTGCTCTCCGAACCGTGCTGGAAGGTTTCCCATCACACGGCTCACCAACTTGATCTTCCAGGTTCAATTTCCTCAGTTTTTTTTTTTTAAAAACCTGTAAGGCTCGGGTCCAAGAAAAGCTATAATAAGAATTCCAGTAATTTTCCCTTACTTACCAAGTTCATTATATAAACAGAAAAATGAGAAAGAGGAAAAGAAAGTCGCAATAAAGAAGAGGAAGCTGCGAATAGAGGACCTTTCTATCACGTAACTGATGTTGATGATGGAAGTGCTAGTGGTGATTCTTTTACCATGAGGTAGAGGATGTTGGATAGAAAAGGAAAAAAAAATTGTGTTTCATCTGAAATCCTGGCTCTCTGATGTTGTTTTTTAACTACCCATTTAGATATGATGCTTGCAGTTTTTCATATGAGGATGTTGTTTTTTAACTACCCATGGAAAATCAAAAGATTTCTTGCCAACCAAACACGACACAAAATGCCTTAAGTCAAAGGAAAAAAAGCTTTTCTTTGAAACTTGCCTGTGATTAGGATCTTTCATTGCATCATAAGAGATTCCAAGGATTCCATAGTTTCCAAGTTTCATAACAATGAAGAAAATTGTTATCGAACAGTACCAAGGGCTTGCACACTTTCTAAGATTTTGTCCATAACTCTAATTGCATATCGAAGGCCAGAGAAGATTTATGTGCCACCTGAGTTGTGTTCAAACTACAGTCATAGACTCAAGGTTTAGGCGTTATATTTTGTTCTCATCTTCATCTGCCTAACTCCTAAATCACTATAACCAAGATTTTTCCCAGAAGCTACTAAGAATGTACAAGAAATAAATGATATGATAATTGCAGTATCAAATTTTGATTTGTTTGACAATGCTGCTGAAAAAAGTCCAGTGCAGATAAAGAAGCTTTGTTCAAATTCTTATAACTTTGCAGAGACCTGTTTTTTATTTGCATCATGTCTAAGAAGTATAAGAATATGGAAACCTTAGAAATAAGAAAGTGAAAGGTGAGAAAGCTTAGGCAATTTGGAAAGGTAGGTTAGAATATATTGCCTAGATATATAAAAAAAAACGTATCCTTATTTTTTGAATTATTATTTTTTATTTTGATTTTTTTTATAATTTTCTCTTTTCAATTTATCCTTCAATATTGGAATGATTTGAAATTGATTTTTATGGTTTTTCCAAATATGATGCTTTCAGTCTAATGACCTGCGTCACATGTTTGAAAAGTTAATTAACATAGGCTGGCATTGGGTTTTTTTTAAAAAAAAAAAATAGGCTTTATGATTTTCATCATTTTTTTATATAAAATTATCATAATCTCATAATCTAGATCACGGGTTTGGTAAGACGACCTAAGTTAGCTTGACCTTGATTAACGAGGTTACAAGTTTTTTATGCTAACTAGGGTTGTTGACTCAAACTAATTTTTTAGATCATTTTTTTACCCAATTTTATCATTTCTGTATTTAATGAGTTAAGAATTGAGCTACATCATTCATCTTTTATTGAGAAAAATATTTTTTTCTCAGGTTATCGTAATCATTTTTTTTAATTTGATTTATCTATTGTCATTACCTATTGACCCATTTGATCTAGTCAGGCTTATAACCCGAGTCATAAATTTATCTTTCTTCTTTGAAACGCCTTTGCGAAACCTAAGCATAGTTTTTTTATGCAAGAAAAAAATCAAGTTTTTTTCATAACGTAGCTAGTTAAATACTATTAATTTAACAATTAAGAAAGTCAAGTAATGCCGTGGATCATGGAGTTTGAGCAATTCGATTGTGTAAAGGAGTTGAACTATTGAAGTGATGTAAATTTGTTCCTAATCATATATATAAACTAACAAAGAGAGGTTTTTCCTCTCTTTTTTCTATTTTCTTTCCACGTCAACTTTACTTGTTTCTCTCTCTCTAATAGCCAACCATATGGTGGTGATGTTTTCATAGAAAATAAAGTTATATTTATTGTAGTTCTCAGACCTAAACTAGGAAATGATTCGAAAAAGAACTTGGATTACTAGGTTATATTGGTGAAGTGAAATATGTAAAAATTATACGTGCGAGGGCAAATTTTAAAAAGAAAGGAAATATAAAGGTTTGGAATAATGATTGGTAAATAATATTTATTCCTACACCCACTTCTTTGAGCATTTTCTTTTTCATTTAAAATTGTTTTTTTTATTTCTTAACGTTAATTCTTGAACATCTAATGATTGGGTATTTTTGTAATTTTCATTATTTCTTAAAACCCCTCAAACTCTTTTTCTTTCTTTCTTTTTAATACATACAAGGGTTAATTTTGAGATTTTCATAATACTTTCAAGGAAATTGTTAGGGTCTTAACTAAAAATCCTAATATTAACAAATTACTAAAAGGTATAGGGAAATATTGTTCTCCATGTTACTGTAGCTCTCCTCACAATTCATTGTAAACTTCCACAATAATTTTTTTTCATTTTAGTGATTTGACTTTTTTTCTCATCAATTGCATCCTTCTATGATCGAATTAAAAGTCAATTGCTTCTAATTTCTTAAGGAATAGTAGAATTGAAAGACAATAAACCAATATAAAAAGGAATGAGAAAATAGATGGTCATTTTAAAATTGACTAGAAAAAATTACTTTGATCCTCTTAATTTGCAACAAACCTATTTTTATCTCTTTAATTTTTTTCAAAATTCATTTTTTGTTCAAAACTTCATTTTTTTTTGTCTCTAGTTTGAGGTAGGAGAAGAAAGTCACCAGATTTTATTGATAAAAAAAAAAAAATCAATTGACAATGATTACAACCACCTAAATGATTAATCTCGGTGTCTGCATGTTCCATTTAATGACAAGAGCTTTAATAAGGTTTATTTTTCCTTCAAATAGCTTGAAAATCAGATATGAACTTGGAAAATTTTTTGGATAACAAGTTGATTAGTTGTTTTTGGACATTTTTTAGGATATATGAAGGCTTAAGCGAGTTTATTTAGGTCTTTAGAGTGTTTCAAGGGTTTTTGGTTCAAAAAAATGCTTGAAAATGAATCTTTTAGATGTAAAACACCCTCGCCTCGACTTCCCAGCAACCTATGGTTGTTGCAATCTGTGTAGAGCAAGCAAGGTGTTATCTGCCTCAGCATGTGACATGTCGCCTGCTATTTTTTGCAAAAAAATTTGTTGTTCACCCCAAAAAAAACAAAAAAAAAAAGATAAACAGGCCCAGACACGTGGGCTACCCCAGTTCCATAGCATCTGGGCCTTTCTTTCCTTTTTTTTTTTTTTTAATTTGATCATTCACAATTGAATCTTTTCATCCTTTTATATTTTGTTAATTTTTAGTTGGGCAACACAATTTATCTCGGTTTGATATTTGTAGATTTATCGCGATCTCAAACAAACGTCCTAATATTTATTTGGTTCTTAGTTTTGCTAGTGTCTATTTTTCTTATCATATAGTTAAATAAAAAATATTTTGTTGGGTTAGGAATCGAGCTTTCTATTTTGTTTCGGTTGTACAAATAATTCTTAATTTATTTAATTAAATACTTACATCAGCTTTTAAATTTATGATTGAGATTTGTTTATCTTAAAAAAACATGTATAAACTACTATTATCTTTATTTTTTATGTTGAAAAAAAAATTATTTAACTCGCAATAAAACACGGGTGAAATAGCTAGCTAGCTACTATTTCCTTTAAAATTAATTTTGCAAGTCTTAGGTTATATCACCTTACCTGTCTCATTTTTGTTTCTCAACCTTTAGTTCCACGTCAATTCTATTTTTCATTTTCATTTTTTTTATTTTAAATTCTACAATATGCCATCCCTTATTGATCATCTTTAATATTTATTCTATTGTTCTTGTCGATATACTATGTGTTCCTTCTCTTTTACCGAAACAACACATCCTCTATGACATTGAAAAAACCTAAAACATATGAGAAACCCTAAATCTAATGCTTTCCTTGTCTTTCTCATAACAAAAAGATACCCTTTATTCCTCTTATTTCATCACATTTTCAGAAAATTCTCAGTTTGTCAACATACTAATAATTAAAAATGGCAATTGTAAGATTACAAAGATTCTTTTACACCTAACACTATGAGATTTCATAATTTTACCGATGGACCGAATTCATCGGTATGAGTTTCAGACTTCGTCGGTAAATTTTTTACCGACTACCTCGCCAACATAAAGTGTCTGTCGGCATGTCTTTCGTCTGTAATTTCCCATTCCATCGGTAAGACTATCAGAAAAAAAAATTCACCAATGGTTTTACAAACAGAAAATGCACGCCAAAAAAAAATTCCTGCTGGAATTATTCCGTCGGTGATAGTGGCATACAAAGTAAATATTTTTCAACTCTCAGTGAACTACCGACGGATGGCATCCGTCCGTGAAAACATCGTTGATTATAGCATTTGCAGTAAATATTTCTCAACTCTCGGTAGAATACCGACGAAATGTTTTCGTCGGTGATTGTGGCATTTCCAATAAATATTTTTTAACTCTCTGTAAAATACCGACAAAAACACTCCATCTAGAAATCTGTCAGTGATGTTTTTTTTAAAAAAAATAGAATAAATAATATAAATTAATAGTAAAAAAACCAATTATGTAAATAAAATTGTATAAAACATCAAAAATATAAAAACAAAGTTAAATAATATTCCTAACAAATTTAATGTGTTTCCAAAAAAAAAATTTAAACTAGAACAATGGCGAAGCTGGAGCGGGAACGAGAGCAGGAGCGGGAGGAGGTGGTGGAGGCTGGTTGTTTTCGGGACGAAACAGCCAAAAAAGAGGCGTACATATATCATCACCCATCTTTGATCTAATATCCATGATCATTTGGTGGAGGTGTTGATAATCTGCCGAGAGTTGAGCGTATTGTTGTTTCAAGGCCATGAACTCCTCAGACCAGGTGCTCAATACTAATTGGAAGCTTCCGACAGTTGAGACATTACAAGTAGCCTGCAAGTTCTCAGTCGTAGTGTTGGAGAATCCGTACACCTGATTTTTATCAGGTCCACCAGACGATCCTACCTCTATCCACAAATCTGGATCGAAATCCAGATGGGTTGAAGGATCATCCCCATATCTCTCCTTCAACCGGCTATTATAGGTCTCCTGAAAATGAAAAAAGAAATTATCATATTCAATTCAAGAAAAATAACAACTTAAGAAATAAAATGGTTGAACGAACATACCACGAAGTGTTGCACTCCCTTTTGGCGGTCTTCACTCTGCACGTGCGTCTCTACAAATAGCTCCATTGGGCTCGACTAACGTCCAAGTGATGTAGCCTCTAAGAAAAAAAATTAATTAAGTAACAACAAATTAATTAATGATATATTTTATTTAAATTAATCTTACCATCCATTTCACATGTGCAGCAAACGGAATACAGCCGCCAGTGTGTGTTGTCACTGAACCATGAATTTACCGATTCCAGTTGCCAGCACCGGACGATGAGTGTCATGTGAACCGTTCAAACATTACGTGCTCAATATATATTGCCACCATATATCTCCTGAGATGTATAGCGGTTTGAAATCCCTCCAATTCGCCATGTTGTTTCAGCCTTGGAGATCGTTATCTCTCGCGTTTTTTTTTTTTTGCCTTTTTTTGTGCTTCAACCTACTTCCATAGTGATAAATTAAAAAAATATATATCGTATTGTTTTCGATGTTACGTAGTTGCCGCGTGATTTTCCCACACTCTCCTCACAACATTGTCAAACACGTTGTCCCAGTCGAATTTATGTTGTGTATAAATAATTTATTTAAAATAAAAATAATTATTTATTTACAATTATAATAATAATTTGTTAAAAATAAGCTAGAACTTAGAAATTAACACCAACCTCAAATTTGTCAAACCATGCATCGATATAAGGTCTTCATTCAAGATGTTTGGAAACCTAACTCCATTGAAATAATGGAATCTCTATCGACAATTTAAATGCCGATGATATTACTCGGGCAACCTCAATGTTTGTGAACCTAAAAATAAATTAAATTCATGAAATATTGATTAGTTGTTCATAAATTATATTATAATTAAAAAAAAACTAAAACCAAAACAAACTTACATTGAAAGATCGTCCTTCCAATGTGCCTCGTACTTACGGGTGAATTGATTCCGTTGTGAAGACACACCGCCTCTGCGCTGTGAAACCGCGCTAGAAAAGGCAGCATCGTGAGTCGGCGCAGGTGCCTCTTCTTGATCGATACCTAAAGACATATCATCTTCACTGCTAGATGAACTAGTTGAGACCATATGTGAGCAACGAGCTGTTGATTTTGTTCTACGCATCTACACAATTTTATACGAATAATTACATAATTAAATTCGATTATTAAAAAAACATTTGGCAGCACCTCTCCTATACTAGAGACTACCGAAAGTTTTCAAACCTGCAAATATTGACAATAGCCACAACCAATTGACCGCATTCAAAAATTTTATTTATAACATAACATCTATACAAATAACAATTAAAATTAATACAAATAATTAAACACATATCATGCAATAATAGAGTAAAATTGAGATAAAATAATTAGATTGAATCCTATATATTCAATTACTATTTACAAGGAAAATTCAACAATAACAATTAAAAATCAACAAAGTATTCAATTAATATGGCAATACAAATAATAAAATATATTGAACAAATTATATAAAAAAAAAAAAACTATAGACTTTAGGAATGAAAAATTATTACCTTAATAATGTGTGTATTTCAAGACTTTATCTATATTATAAAAATACACCAAAAAAGAAAAACATTAAAAATACAACAATAACTAAAACAAAGAAAAAAAAATCATTAAACATATTAAATAGAAATACATACCTTCTGAAGATTGAACTAGAGATTACAAGCTAGAAAAACAAAAGCTTTGAAGGAAATGAGAGGGAAAAAACGAAAATGAGAGAACTCTCTCTCAAACGAAGCAGATGAAAAATAAAATGAAGGGGCAGTTGCTAGGATTTATAGCGCAGTTTTACCGACGGACTATTTAAATAATATTATTTTTAATTATTCCGTCGGTGTAATTTCCAAAATCCGTTGGTAAATTTTGAATTTTGCACTAAAAATTTTAAATGACCCTCCAGAATTTTCATAGTCCGTCGGCAAATGCACGCGGTCATAGATGCATTAATACCCTCCCTTTGAAATTTGCATTGTCCGTCGGTAAGTTTGTCGGTAATTGTGAATTGCGCCGACAAATAACGACGAATGATATCCGTCTATAGGGACATCGGTGATGATGGCATTTACAATAAATATTTTTGCAACTCTCTGTGAAATGCCGACGGACTATATCTGTTTGTAGAGTTGTCGGTGATTGTGGCATTTCTAGTAAATATTTATGCAACTCTCTACGAAATACCAACAAACGTGCACATAAGGATTACTGTTCTCATTTGTAACTCCATGCACGTTGCTAGCACTAGAAGTTGAACCAACCACCATTTCTTCCATGCTCTTATTACGAACAAATAATTCTCCGTATGCATACCAACACAGGTAATCCTCCATGAACCCTTTGTGTAGAAGATGCATCATTACAATATCTAGATGCAGATACTTTTTTTTATATACTTCCTGCATAGACACCTAATACTGCCTCCAGTAAAATTTCTGGGAATAGATGTTGCGAAATTAATAAAACCCTGAACCCCATTACAATAATCCATCCTTCGCAATTCTTGGGATGAATCTCGATACATCCATGAACTGATCATCCATGACTTCTATCGAACCTCTATAAAATTATGATGACAACATGTATTAATTAACTATGTTAAGTAAATAAATTTGCAAAAATATTAGTTTACCTCAAGATTATCCAACAAACTAATTAAAACTTCTCATAAATATTCATTATCAATTATCAAGCTTTATACAAATTTATACATATCAATTTACGGAAATTACAACTCCATAATAGCATTGATAAAAATTAAAACGGACTTGTTAAACAAGCTATTAATTATTTCACCACAATACATGTAATTCGGTAATTCAACAAAGTTTCAACAATTTACAAACAAATACAATTTTACAAAATAAAAAACAAACCATAATAAGTACAAAATTATACATTCATACCACAAGTTTGTTTGTGAAATAACAATAAAACATGTACATATATACACTAACAAAATACATATACTAAAAACAATAAAATTGGCATTTAAATGTTAAAATTAAAAAAGATAGATTTACTTAAAAAAATAATAAAATCAACAATAAATCAGAACACGGATGTTGTGAACACAAAACTTAAGGAAATATGACTTGTGTTGAGAAGAGAAGAATTTTTTTGAAGGGGTGGTTGTTTGCAGTTTGGGAGAGGAGAGTTGGGATGGGGAAGAAGAAGGAGAAATAATGGAGGAGACAGTCGGCAGAGTGGTGATATATTAACTTTTGCTGATGGAATCACCGATGGACTCATTCTGTCGGTGGTTTCGTCAAGCATTCTGACAGTGAATTGGTCACGTCACTGTATGAAGATTCTGTTTTAAATCCCTCGGTGAGTCCATCGGTAAAATCGCCCGCAAAACTTCCACATCATCGAACCGTTTTTTTCTTCAAATTCTATCTATTCTGTCTATAATGTCATCGGTAATTATCACTGCAAGTTACCGAAAGAATTATTCCGTTTGTTTTAGGTGAATTTCTGGTAGTGTAAAATCCTTTCCCACCAAAAGAAATTTGTTTAGTAATTGATATTTGACTATAAATTTGTTCGTGGTTTAGGTTTCATTCAACCACCAACGATTATGGGCTCTGCGTTGGGTTTTGTGGGGACTGGTGTCATGGAGTTTAAGGGTGGTGAAGGATTCGAATAGGGGTGATTTAATGAGTTTTGCAATCCGATTAGGTTATTCATTTTACAATCTGTAATAGAAGGAAGTTGTGGATGTTGTTTTTACTCTTTATTAATTGTTGATGTTTAGGTTTGAATTTTTTATTGATAGTTCAAATTAGGGAAGATGAAGATATGAAGTTTCTTTTTGGCTTAATAAGTAATGAGACCCATTACATGGGTTCAATTAGTTTTATTAAGTCAAAAGTATTAATTGACTAAAGTAGCAACCTAAGGGTTAAATTCTAAATTTCAAACTTTTCAATTAAGTCTGTTAGGTTAAGGAGGTGTTTGGAAGTATGGTAACGGTTACTTTTCAAAGTGATTTTTGCTCGAAAATGCATCAAATTAATTATGTTTTACACCACCACATCAAAACAACCCGAAACATAAAAAAAATAATTTTAAATAAAAAAAATGAGTTTTAGAGTTTTAGATTTACAATAAGATATAAATTCAAGTGATATCGGCTAGCAAATGGATCATTCCTTTCCGAGGGTGTTTGGCGTTGGGATTGGATAGTGCTTTTCAAAAAAATTTATTCTTTGTTTTAAATTTGTTTTATGTATTTTAATTATTTTGATGCATTGATAGTAAAAATAAATTTTAAATAATAATATTTTAATTTATTTTTAGATAAAAAAACTTTAAAAATAATATTTATTACTATCCCAACACCTCTAAATTTTGAAAAGGAAAACGATAGAATGGGAGAGCCCGGTAGGATGTCAAGTAGTATTCTCATTTTCAAGGTTGTAGACTTTATGTTAAAGCCTCTCTTAAATTTCTTGGTAGTTTAATTGAATTTCAATGGGGCTCTTTTGTCCTTTTCCTGGTTAATTTATGTGTGTGGAATGGGATATTTGGGTGAGGTTGACTCAACCTACCCCCTGGCCATAACTTAAAATTTCAAGTGCTATGAAATTTCAACAGAATCATTTCAACTTATTGAAAAAATAGCCATCACCAATTTATAATTAATTCCTGAACAATACAAATTTAAAAAAAAAATTAACTTATTAAAAAGGAGAAAAATATTTTCTTGATACTATTAATTTATGGGACACCGTCATTTAATTACTGTAATTATTGACACCATCACTATTAGCACTACAACAACAATCATTGTCACCTACCCTCACCCTATCGTTACCGACCATATTATTACAACCACAATTTTAATATTAATATAATTATCATTTTATTATAACCTTATTATAAAATTTTCAATAATCAAAACAATATTCTTCTTATTATCATTGTTATCACCACAACAACTATAATAATTATTATTGTACAAAGACTTTCATTATTATCGATATTATATATTATTACAATTACCATCACTATCATTATTATCTTTATTATAAACATTATAACTCTCATCTTACTACAAGAACAACTTATTTTGTATATAAAAATATTTTTTTTGGTTACATTTGAATAATAAAGAGTAATCACTCTCTGAAAAGATTTTTCATGAAAAGATATATCCCTAGAAAGAATATTTTTAAGTCAGCGTTACTTTTGTTCTAGACTTAATTGTGGGATTAGCAACATCTTTTCAAAGTGATTAACTTAAGCATTTAAACACAAGAGTACAGGCGGGTTGTTTTAGCTTAGAAAAGACGTTGAAGAATAATGGTTTTGGATAGGGACGGAAGGACCTCATGCATACAAGGGATTGTAAGCGAATTTGTCAACAGAGGCCGCCGCCCCCTCATTGTCATTTAGCAGCTTATACCACTTCTTTCCAGGGAGGACCACCCGGAGAAGACCTCTCTCTCCTCCTTCCATCTCTCCGTCCGAAGATTCTTTGAACGATCGATGACTTGATCTACACATAACTTGCTCTTTACGGTCTTTTCTTTTCACAGCCACCCTTGCAGCCCCAGTGAATTGATGGGATCCTCTTCGTTTCCATACCTCACTTGGCGGTCTTGACACGGAAACTTTGTGAAAATTCTATGGAATGGCTGGCCCTAGCTAAACAAATATATAGGTACAAAGGAAATCTTCAAACGTCAAAATATAATAGACTTTCATGTAGTAAGAAATAATTTATATTTATTTATTTGATGAGTGACTTTATCTTATTTTATTTTTTGAGAAAAAACAATTGTATTTCTCCTAAGAAAAAAAAAAGAGAAGAGTTTTTTGGTTAGTTTACGAGAAGGAAGAAATTAGCATTGTTTTATAATCCTCTCTTCCTTTCTTTTTCTTTTTCATGTTTCGGATGGCCTCGATCCCCTTTATTCATTTACGTTCAATATGCAATTAATCAAAGCAATTTATTTCCAAAAATTGATTACATAAACCCGATTATGTTGATCAAATTAATCTATTATAAGCACTCACCATAACAACTAGTGATAATAATGGAATCTACTAATTCTAATGAGTATAGCTCAACTAGTCAGATTTTAGATTTGCTTTCTAAAAATCACCGATTCGAGTCTCACAAATCTCAGGGTCACTGAAGGCTTACATGGTCGTTAACTTCAGAGCCCGTGAGATTCGTTGAAATGCATGCAAGCTGACCCGGAAACCCACATTAATAAAAAAAAAATAGTAATGAAATCTACTACACGAAACAATCAAATACATTTCGTTAAAATGAAATTTATGCATAAATCCCTTTCACCTATGTTTGACCGAGTTATTTCTTTTGTGAACATCCAACTCTATTATGCATGGTTCACAAATGTCAAAGAATGTGTCCAATGATAAACTATAGCCTGTTTGGAATTAATTCTTAACTTAATTAAATTCAATTATAATATGTAATTTAAATTTAATTAATAAATTAGTTGAATTTATATGTTTTTTAAAAATAAAATTCAATTCATTTTATTTCCTATATTACTTTTATCTTATTTCTTTAAAGATCTCTAAAACAAAAAATGAGTAGAAGGATATTTTAGAAAAGTTAGTTTTAATATGAAATTTTTAAAAAAAGTTATAAATCAAAGGAGTTAACTTTTGATTTTCTTTGATATAATTTTTCGATATTGAATTTTATTTGAAATTTAATTTTTTAAAAAAATTAATATACCCCTTTGATTCTTTAAAATAACTCAATGCCTTGCCTCCGCCTCGCGTCGCAAATGGTGAACTATGCTATGAACTTTTCTTTAGTCTTCAATTTAAATGAAAATCATCCTTTTCAAAAAATAAATATATAGATGAAAAGATAAATCATGGATATCTCCCTCTAGCCCGTGGATTTTCTAGGTAAGTCCGAGCCCATTATGATATCTCGGCTAGTTGCCCATAATTGTCGAGCATTGATAACACTGGGTCAAAGCCTTTTATCGAGCCCTATTCCGTTTTCACACTGTGACTTCTTTTTACATATATATTTTTTCTTATAACCGGAATATTAATGACATATGTTGATTCATGCACTTCTTAAGAGGCCGGGAGTATTTTTAGGATATTGTATGAATTATTAACAGCTAACAGCCCAATACCCACTAGAGAGATGAGCGTTGCCTTAGGAACAATGTATTTTATGTTAGCAGAGATTCTTAAGACCAATAGTAAATGCGAGTTGAACCCGGAGAGCATGGTGCCGATGCACCCAAAAAGAGGGTCCGGTAACGTAGGCATATGCAATAAGATCGCACATCACATGCTCTTTGTTTGACTTCTGAGCCTAAAGTGGTGCTCTGTGGCCTGTGGGAAGAAACTGCTCAGTCAGAAATCAACGTATATAATTAAGCATTCAACGACTCGCTCGCTGGAATTGGATGGCATTAAGAAATGACAAGCTGGGTTTCAGTAGCGACTAAAAATAAACTCTTGTGATTGGTTTCGACATTTCCGCTTAGGTAAAGACTACAGAGGAGATCATTAATGGGAGAATGTGATATCTAGTTAGTCAACTCTGCAAACCATTCGAAAAAGGGATCTCTTGAATCTTTTTTATATGTATAATACATGCATAGCACCGTCGGAAAAAGAATCGCACGTATCTGACTTTCTTTATGGAGTTTTTGGAACTAAAATACATAAACAGAACTATGCTTAACACATGTATAAGAAGCCTTGCTCGCCTCTTTACATCCCATTTTAGCAAAGACAAGATGGCATCTCCTGCTTATACTTTGTTGTCATTCACTTTTTACACCATCTTCCTCTCGTCTGGATCATATAAAGCTGAAGCTAGGAGATTCAATGACATCTCTTCTCTTGTTAGTAAAGGCCTCTTTGATTCCATATTTCTACACAAGGACAACAACGCATGCCCTGCTAAAGATTTTTACACGTACAACTCCTTCATTCAAGCATCTAGATCTTTTCCTCGGTTCGGCAGGACAGGTAGTTCTATAAAGAGGAAGCGAGAAATTGCAGCTTTTCTTGCTCAAATATCCCATGAGACCACAGGTGGGTGGCCCACCGCACCCGATGGACCATTTGCATGGGGTTTGTGCTTCAAGGAAGAAGTGAGTCCACAAGGTAATTACTGTAACTCAAGCAACACTCGATGGCCATGCTCCCCTGGGAAATCCTACAAAGGAAGAGGGCCTATTCAACTATCATGGTAATATTCATTCGTTAAACAAGTATTGCATTCAGGATCCATGTTGATTTCAATTTGGTATCAATATTAACAAGGCTTATTAAACTTATTTTGCTGATGCTGGGGCAGGAATTACAATTATGGACCAGCAGGTAAGGCATTAGGATTTGATGGGCTTAACAACCCAGATATAGTGTCTAACAACTCCTTAATCGCCTTCAAGACAGCTCTTTGGTTTTGGATGACTAAGCAGAGCCCAAAACCATCTTGCCACAACGTCATGATTGGAAAATATAAGCCAACAGCAGCTGGTGTGGCAGCTAATCGGACTGCCGGCTACGGGTTGGTGACTAACATCATCAACGGTGGTCTTGAATGTGGAATACCTAACAATGCGCGAGTTAATGATCGGATTGGGTTTTTTCAGAGATACGCAGCATTGTTTAATGTAAGTACTGGGCCTAACTTAGATTGTGTAAATCAGAAGCCCTTTACTTAGATTTTTTTTTCCCGTTTAGGGCAGTGGAATGCTGTTGTGGTTGCTTGTTGCTATGATTAGTTTTTGCAATAAATTATGATTATGCATATGATCCATATTAAGAGATCATTTTGTGACGACTATGTGAAAAATATCGTTAATTAACTGAACTGTGCTTAATTTGAAAGTAATTTAGAAAAGTCAAATTGTTGATATAGCTTTTTAAATATTATAAATATTTTTTTTATGCACACTCCAATGAAAAAAATCATTTTAAAAATTTATTTATACTTTAATATATTTAATATTAATATTTTCAGCTTTTTGTTCCAATATAGAAAAGAAGAAATCACTCGCTTGTATGATGAAATTCACCTCTACCATATCTAGAGGTGAGCATAATTCAGTTTAACTGAATTTTCAAACTAAGAAACGACCTGCCTTGGTCAGTCTTGTTCGATTCTTTGGATTTTGAAAGAATATCTAAAAATATTTTGGTTGGAGAAATTTTTGAGTTTGGCTAACTAAATTGACCAATTCATCAAATCACAACTTCATATACAATACAAAATGAACTAAAACACATAGAGCAAAACACAGATCACTCACACTTATTTTATTGTCATAGCCGGTTTTTTTCCTTTTTGATCTCTAAATTCTTTCTTTACACTTTGGTCATTGAACTTTAGTTCTTTACAATCTCATCCTCGCAAATTACATTAATATGATTTTATATATTGAATAATTTTTCTCTTTTCATGTTCTTGAATTTACACAGTGTCAAAAAATATTTTGATATTAAACTAAAAGCAGATATTACAAAATATAATTTTAGGTTGTAGTTAAGAAACTGAAGAACAATGACCAAAATTAACATAAAAAGGAGTTATTTTTATTTTCACTATTCAAAAAGCTCATAAACTTCAATTTAGCCCTTGAAGTTTCAATTTATACATATTTGGTCTATGCTATTTTAGGTGTTTTTGTATCGGTCCTGGATTTTTTTTATCACGTTTCAATCCTTGTTTATTGACAGATAAGAGAGAAAGTTATCAAAAAAAAAAGAGACAAAGAATTCAGTCGACCACATTCTAACCGATAAAAATATCAAACTTGGTGTTAATGGGTTTTGCTTTCAAATAGAAGTTTAATAGAGGTGATTTTTCCCTTCAAACATGATAGAAAAAGAAAACATGACTTGTGAAGTTTTGCATTCAGATTGCTTTTTATTCTTAAACTTGCTAGAGGGTTTTAATGTTTGAAATAGGTTTACTGATATTTTTAAGGTGTTTTTAGATGAAAAAAAAAGTTTAAATTTGGAGTTTTGGGATTAAATAGTTTAGAGATTAAAATGAGGGGAAAAATGCTTATGGAATGGGATTAATCATGATAACCAAATATCAACTTTATCAAATTAGATTTAGTTTAATTGAATCCATAATTTGGTGTAATATGTTATATTTTAAACTACATTAATTTAAAATTCAATAAGGTTAGGTTTGGAATTGTATACAAAATGAAAGGGATAGGCACGAGATAAAGATATCATGTTTGATTTATAAAGACGGGATCTAATTTCATTTTTATCTCTATCACAAGAACAAAAATGAGTGTATAAGGGATATGTGGAATGGAGACAAAGACATAGAACATTATAAAATTTTATTCCAAAACTATCTTTATAAACTTTACAAAACTTCATGTCATGCCCCTCACTTATCAATCTTAACAATTAATTTCACATGAAGTATTTTTTACTTTTATATTTATCTAAACAAAAATATCAAAAATATAAAAGAAAAAATCATGAAAAAGAAGAGATATGAAGAAAAAAGAGGAGAGAAATTATTAGCGATATAATCTAGTCCTTGTTATAGCCAATACCACAATCAAATGAAAGTTGTCATATTTATGAATTCATAGACACCAAAATTTTACTATTTCGCATTTGAAATTGAAAAATATATGGATTTGAAGTTTTAGAACTAAAAACTTTCAAATCAAATATTGTTTTGTTGTTTAAAAATGGTTTTTATATTTAGATTTGGATCTCAAAGAACAAAAGGGGAATCTTTTGAAGTGTTTTTTAGTGAAAAAATATTTTAAAACAAGATAATATGTAATAAATCAGGTTATCACCCACAAGTCAACATGGACGAAGATCTTGCAGCCTCTATCTCTCTCTTTTCAATTTTTAGATACACAGAGAGAGTTTAGAGAAGATATAGTTAGAAGACTCGGGATAACATTGATCCAATAATGGAAAGCAAGAGATTAGATGTTGACATCTAAGCCTTGGAACTCAAAACGATAGTGTTGAAAAGCCACCTCACAACAATATCATTTTCTTGATTTTGCTTCAGGTAATCAAATCAATTTGAAAATTCAAATTATCTTCAATTTAAGACTTTTTGCATTATATAAGAGAAAGATTTATCAGATTAAAGGCATGTTGATTTTTATTAAGAATTGGACTTAGTCCTTGGGAGCCCTAAACCACCTCAATTTGGTTCACCAATTTGTTTTTTTTTTTTTTTATCTAGTCCATTGTTCTTGTTTTTACTATTTTCAATTCAATTAAAGTCTTACAATTTAGCCTTTCTTGATTATATGTTATTCTCTGAATTAGTCAGGCTTGTTACAATTGGTAATAAAGTCTAACGAATCATGGATAATAGAACCTATATGTCATAACTGTTGGACATAATAACTATTATGAAATAGCAATAAGTTATCGAAATGACACCACCAACAGACGTAACAAAAAGTTTTATAAGAATTAGTATAACAATTACCATAGACTACCGAATTTCAAAGAAAAATACATGTTAACTCTCCCTCTAATATGCCTATCATCTTCGTTAATGGACATCATAAGCCAAGAATTAAAGTATAGGAGGACCCGAAAATCCATCTTAAACCGATGAAATTTGACTTCCTTGTTTTGACAAGGAATGTCCAATAAGGTGGGCAAAAAAGCCAACCAATTTTTTAATTGTCATAAGACAAATCCTCATAAAAAATTATTTATGGCGAGTTTTCACATGGAAGGGATAGTTATTGTGCGGTTCCAAGAGATGAAGGAAACCAAAGTTATTACTATCTAGGAATCTTTTGTGATTCCCTACAAATAAGGTTTGGTACCTCTTCCTATAATAACCCCATGAAAGCTCTCATAAGCCTGAAGTAGATATATTTCATTGAGACTTATATGTCTCAATCGAGATAGTTTCCCACAGAGCCTGTGGATTATCAAACTCCTATCATTAAAGTTTTTTTTTTTATCTAAGAGAGATTGAAGAGAGAAATTAGGGTTGGGTTAGGATGTTAAATCCTCAAAACCTTATTCTAGCTTATGTTCTTGCAAGATTACAGGAAGAGAATATTTTCATCATGCAAAGAAGTTGGAGGCCCAATACAATTAGGTCACTTAGAAAGTTTAATCAATTAGATCAGTCTAGAATATAGCCCAAGCATAATCTTCTCATTTAGAAGTTATCACAAGCCCAACTTAAAAAAAAATAGAAAAAGGTATTTGATTTAAATATAATAGCAAATGAAACTCATATCATAAATGTGGAGGCTTAAAATTGTTTTTGGTTAAAGAATGTAAGGAGGAACAAAGTGAATAGGATTCAACCAATATTAGGGATTTAATTGATTTAGAAATCTTATTGTTGTTAGTGAGGAAACCGAGAGATCCCTACATGTTATCCAAGAACCATAAAAGTTAAAGACATTATCAATAACCAATCCATTACAATCCTGATGGATAATAGAAGTGCCCACAACTTTATCTACTCAAGTATTACTAAGAAAGTATGGATTAAAGTGGAAAATCACAAGCCAATTGAGGTAAAGATAGCTCACAACACTAGAATCCAAAGTGAATGGAGTTATTTCGAGTTTAAATTTGAAATCCAAGCAACTCAATTTCAAGCACAGGCCTTGGTTATCCAATTAGAGAGATGTGACATGGTGTTAGGGATCTAGTGGTTAAAAGGCTTAGGGCCTTTTTTATATTACTTTTCATATCTAACCATGGAATTTTAATTTAATGGGCTCCAAGTCCATCTTAAAGAGTCAAGGGTCCAAAAGTCTGAAATTAACTACAAGTTTAGTTTTATTCTAGAATTGAAAATTAAGGCTAAAAGGCTAGTTATACAAATATAGAGGATGAAGACCGAGCTCCAGCCTAAGGTAGAGCTACCAAACCAGATAAACTTACAATAAAAAAATAGAAATTGAAAAGATTGTCAAGGAACTATTAGATTTGAAAACAATAAGACCCAACTAAAGCTTATTTTCTGTACCAGTTCTCCTAGTGAGAAATTTAGATGGGTCGTAGAGTATGTGGATAGACTACTAAGATCTTAATAATGAGACTATCAAAGATAAGTTCTCTATACCTATAGTAGAAGAGTTATTGGATGAGTTGTAGGGATAACACTATTTTTCTAAGCTATATTTAACATTAGGATACCATTAGATTCAAATGAGGTCATAAGACATCTTCATAACTGCTTTTAGAACTCATAAAGGGTGTTATAAGTTCCTAGTTATGCCATTTAGGCTAACTAATGCTTCTTCTACATTTCAGAGCTTAATGAATGAGATATTTAGACATTTTCTTAAAACATTTGTGTTGTTTTTTTTTATGACATCTTAGTACATAACAAAACAAAGAAAGAATATGTGAAACACTTGATGGTTGTTTTAGATAGATAAAATGGAGAATATAAAACCCTCAATGTTGCTACATTCTCTCTTTATTCTACAAAATATAGGATTTTTCATTACTTTTAAAAATGAATTGAGTCATCACGAATCTTTTTATTTTTAGTTCTTTTTTAAAATTAGTTTTTTTTTAGAAATTCTATTTTTGAATTAAATTAAATTAATTGATTAAATATAAGCATGAGGTGCTCACTTCAAGATATTTTGTTTGGTTTGTTATCCAAATCATTACTCTAATAACTTGTGCGGCTTCTTTTAGTGTCATTGTGCAATATTTTATAGTGGCGTTAAAACTGTTTTGATGGACTCTTTTTGGTAGTGGAGCAGTGTCTATGGTGAGAGACAGTTAGTCTCCAACGAGCTATTCTTTCTTCTCCTCCCGTGTATGATATTGACAACTCATTTTGTATAGTTAATTATTGCTATTTTTTTTCTTCACTCTATTTGTTGTCAATGTCTTTTTTTAAAATCATATATTAAATTAACTGAACTTATTGAATCTAATCAAATGAATAAATTAACGATACCATTGCTTGAATATTGTTCTATACTAGGAAAAATTTAGGTTAACCCACAGTATAGTGCGGACCACCTATCTTATTATCTACTAAACCAAACATAAATTAGTCTCATCTCTCATGTATCCTACCATGTGTCCTTGTTGTATAATCTCTGCTATATTGTACATCATTTTAAACTTAACTTAACATAATCAAATTATTTAAGTATTATTTTTTGAACTAAACATACCGAATACTTATTATAAACACAACTAAAATGCTAAAAGTCAATTTAACTGTTCATATGAATATAAAATTGGTTAATATATTTTTTTAATCGATTAGTTACGAGATTCATATGTCTTTAATTGATTGGTTAAAAGATTTGTGTTGTAGCTTAATGGTTAATGCGTGGAAATAACGTGAGGTTATTGGTTTGAGACTTGGAGGCGCCAAATTCTTTTCTCAACTAAAAAAAAAAAAAAGTTTAATAAATTATTTTAAGTGTTTTAGCTCAATTGATTAAAGTTTAAGGGGCTCCTACAAGTTGTGCTAGGTGTACTATTTGGTTTAATAAAAAAACTCCCCCTAAAGAAAAAAAAATGATGGGCTAAGAGTGCAAGCTTCCATAGGGCCACGTGTTTGGCTCTTAGGCTAAGCTCACCCTAATATAACTGGGCTTTTTCTTCTTAGCAATTGTTTTTTGGATTTTTTAAATTTTTTTCCAAGTCCATCATTTAATTTTATCTTTTAGTAATATGTTAATGTAATATGTTAATGGTAAATCATTTTTTTATAATATAAAAAAAATTAAATCGACCAAGTAGAGTCCATAACCCGGGTCACGAGTTTACTAGATATTAATTAAAGAGTCAAGTTGGGTTTTTTTTTTGCACTTTTTGATATATCTTCTTCTTCTTTTTTCCCAATTCTATCATTTAGTATGGAGTTTTTATTGAATTTTATCTTTCAGTATTATGTTGATGGTAAATTAATCCTGGTATTTTTTATCATATAATAAAATAAAAAATTAATTCAACCCAATGGAGTTTATAACCAGAGTCGCGAGGCTAGCAAACTGATTAAATGTCAATCAAAGAGTTGGATATGGATTTTTCAAGTTTAAAATGTTATATTGAGTTTAATGATAATACCAAAAAAAAATTAATAATCTAAATAATGTTATTTTACATAACTGGGTGCTTTTCTTCACATCTTCCCCTAAAGAAGCTGATGGTTTGGATTCTTTTTATGTACAGAAAAAAGAAAAATGAGGAGTGACTCGAAGGAAGGCAGCAATATAGGTGGAGAGAATAATCATAAGCCCGAGAAAAAATGCTGTGATGTGTTATAAGAGAGTTTTATTTCCCTTCTTTCTTTATGAATAAGAGAGAATTCTCAAGAATGCTTGTTTCTGATCCAGTGTTTGGCTCTAAAATAATATTGCCATAGTTTTATTTATCAGTGAAACTAGAAGTCGATATATGGTTTCAGGACTCGCGTGCTACTAAAGGGTAAGAAACAAAATATATTTTTTTTTCTGAAATAGGAATGGCAGTATCACTCTCTTTGATTTTTGTTTTTTACTCCTATATTTTTTTTCCAAAATACTCACATTATTATGTATTCCAGAAAATTAAAAAATACATAAATACACAAAAGGGGTTAGACCCGGAACAAATATATATATATATATATATATATATATATATATATATATATATATATATTTCTGCTACGAGTAGTAAGATTTAATTTTTTACTCACTCTTTAACTCGGTAAAGTAACAATTGATGCTAGCCTATTTATAGCATAATAATAGGAAAAGTATATCCTATGAGAAATACTAATAATATACTTTCTCAAAAAAGAATTTTATAATAGCATGTAGCAAGTGGTATCATATCAATTGACAAAGAATATGATAAACTCTGAAAATCCTTAATTTACAACAAAAGACCAACTTTTGTTCTATCATCCTCAACATATTCATATGGAGTTACCTAGCTGTCCACTACCTATTTATTTTCGATTCACCATATACAAGTGCATGTCTAGGGAGAAGAGGAGACTGCATATGAATCATGAACCAAAATCATAGGCTGTCTGCCCTGGTGATCTTCAATCTCCGCACAGAAGGTAAGAACACCCTACAAATTAAAGAAAATAAATTAATATTAAGGCATTTATGTTTGTAGCTGCTCTCTTGCTACTTTGTGTCAACAGAGAAATATGGTTTATGATTAAAACAAAGAAGAAGATTAAAACGAAGGAACTTACTCCCATGGAACATCCCCAACAATCAACCAATCGCCCTCTTGGTCTTCATATGTCAGCACATGGCATTTCCCGGAATGTTCAACATCCATTTCAGGCCCTGCTTAATCATCTTCAGCTTAATTATTATATACTGATCTCCATTAATAAAAATAAAATAAAATTGTATTGCTATGGAAATGGATCAACGGAAAAAGAAGACACTTAACAGAGAATGCTAGTGTTGAACATTTCGTCGAGAGTCTGTATCAAGTCATGGTAACCATCGTGGGCTAATAGGTTCAGTTTCCTTCCAATTTGAATGCCTTCCATGTACACCTTGACGAATAAGGTGGAACTACTGCACTCATTTTCTTCTGATGTTACTGCCTTCCCTGGAGACGGCTTGATCGGTGGCCAATCCAATAGCTGCTCACTGGATTGATTCGTATGAGATCACCAAAAATTAATAATTTAAGAAGATTACCGATAAGTTTCTTCAAATGGGAACTATTGGTTTATTGAATAATTAATTAGAGACACATGTACCTTGGTGTAGAAGGGTTGTCCTGTCGAGAGGTTGATATGCCAAGTCCAAGCCTTAGATCTGTGCTAAGGTCCCTCTTTACCTGAGGGAAAGAAGACTCGCCGGAGACAGATGGGTAGCTGCTGCTTTCGAAAGATGATGAAGAGCTAGAGGCAGCTCCTCTGCCCATTTTTGGAGGTGTGAAGCTAATGAAGCCGCCACCTTAGGCTCAAATACATAGCATAGAGAGCATAACACGTTTATGAGTATTAATATAGTGAGGAAAGGCATCTCCTCATGCAGCTCACGGCCCTGATATGTTGTCCATGTAGCCGGCATCTACACGTGTCAAGTTGAATCCTGCTTATATGGTGTCGTGATTTTTGTTCGAGCTTAAATTCAATGTGGTTCATGTGCATAAAGTCTACATATATCGGTCGTTTATTCGCAAATTATTTTACTTTGTAGGCCCATTGTAGTATTCTCTTTGCTCGGATTTTCCGAAAACTCATCATTGGTTTATAGCTCAATGATTCTATAGAAGAAAAGGAAATTAAAAAGAAGTGCGAAGAGACCTCGACCCTTCAATTCTCCTATACAATCTTCATTCAAGAAATAATCCTTTTGGCTCCTAAATTGAGATAATTGATAAAGTATTGTAGGGTTTTTTTTTTTTTTTTTTTGAATGTGGTGGTAATATTAGAAATTATTAGGTATTTTCCAAGCAATACAAAATGTACTAGTAGTGTAAGTGTATGGATTGATTGCTCACTTAACAAGCTGAAGTCATGGGCATGATCATATCCAGGGCTTGACAATTGAAGTAAAATATTGGTGTTGCAAAGCGTTTTAATGACTAATTTAAGAATTATTTTAACATTGGAAAGATGATTCTGCAGGCATGGTTGATGAAGACTAGCTCTTGAGGATAGTTGAAGAGATGAATGTAGACAAACTAGGGATATTCAGATAGGATACAAAGGCATCGGTATTCGAGGCCCTTCTCCTCCAAAAAAAAAAATACACATTGAAGTTAACACACAATCTCATGCCAATGTTCAATGGATTAGATTATCGAGCTGCGCTTGGAGGCCTTGGGTACAGTAACATAATTTTTAATTTTAATTTTAATTTTTTTATTAATATAATCGGGTCAGCTTGTTTACACCTCGACTAATTTAACAGATCTTGAAGTTAACGATCATGTAAACTTTCAATGACCCTAAAATTTATGAGATTCAAACTGATGACCTCTAAAAAACAAATCAAAAGCTTGATTAGTTGAGTTACATTTCAGAGCTGGTACAATTATATAATTAAGGGTATTGATGGTGGTGAGACTAAGACTTGTTTGATAGTTATTAGTTTTTAGAATTATTTTATTTTAAAATATATTAAAATAATTTTTTTAAAAAAAATTATTTTTAATATCAAAACAATCTAAAAATATAAAAATAAACTAATTTAAAAAAAAATTTAAAACTTTATGAAAATCTATACAACCGTCCCAAGAGGACATATGCTATTATGTACGGTGACAAGATAGCACACTTCAACATGATGCATTCATTACATTTTAATACCATCCTAGTAATAAACTCTCAGGTTGCTTTGATAATTAAAATCTTTTTATTCTTTTTTTATTTAGTAAATTTCTACATTTTAAATCATAAATATACCCTATTTTTTCACATATATCATGCAAACGTTTTTATAAAAGGAAAGAAGCTTAATTGAGAAAAGAGATTGTTTACTAAATTAATAATTATTCGTGTAATAGAAAAAAAATGTACATTATTAATGTTAAATATTTTACATTGCTAATTTACATGTCAAAAATTACAATCCTAAAACTATCAATTGCATACGAAATATTATTGATGGTGACTAAAATTGTTTTATTGTGTAAATATGAAATCATTTAAATATTAAAGTTTATTGTTGTCTAAAAATATATCATTCATAATAGAATATAAAGTCTAAAAATTTATAAGATATTGTTTTTAAAAAATAGAAATTAATGAGATATCATTACAGTAACAAATTAAATTTAAGAAGTTTGTGTCCTTAGATTCAGAACTTTAGGATTTCACCAGTTATCTAATTAATTGGTTTTGTCTGATCTCTGACATATATTTCATTATCATATGCTATCATGTTTAATGTTCATATGTGTGTTTATCTATATAAAAAAAGTAACATTATCCGGATAGTCAATGAAAACATTTATATTTTAAAAAAGAAAATTGTTAGCTTAGTCCTCAATGTATTTTAAAATTTAATCAGAAAATAAATATTTTATGAAATTTTCATAATGCCTTTTTTAAATATATTTAGCATTATTAAAAAAAAACAATGTTTAGATTTCCGGTAAGTATCTTATTATATTTCAAAAAATACATTTTAAATAAATTTAGTTAAGATTATAGGTAATTGTATTTTTTAAAATTAAATTTGAATGCCTTTTAAAAATATTTTTTCACAATATAATTTGTAATAATTTACTATTGCATAATAAGTCAGTATATTTTCTAGGTTAGAGATGACACCTCACATATTTCGTTGCAATATCAAAGTATATGGGAGATGCCTGTGAAAACTTTTTTATTTTTAAAAAGGAATGCCATAGTCATGTGAGCCCTAAGTGTTGAGTTACTGAGCACTATTAAGTCCTCAAATACATTAACAGAATCTAAGCCCTGTGGCCAAACTATTGTATAATAGGCGTCAATGACTGTGAATTATAATAGTGGTTATAACAGTAATGTAGTCTTTTGATACATCAAAAAAAAAAAAAAAACAAGTTGTCGATGTATCAGCCATTCTGTAACCTTAGACCGACATGTATTGTTAACTTTAGTGGAGGAAAAAAATGTTATGTTGTGTCATTTGATGCGTCTTTGTGTTTTTTATTCTTTCTGGACAACGCGTGTATAGTGATTCTATTCGATTTGGTGCCGGTTTAATTTTTTCTCCCGTCGTTTCTCTCTCCTCTACCTTGGTTTATGTGCTACCCATATAAAAAATCATAGCAGCCCTTCAATTTCTTTTTCCTTCAAGTTTAGTCCATATTTTTTGAATTGCAATTGTTTTATTTGAAAAAATCACTTCAAATTAGAAAACAAATTCTAATTTTATCCTCCTTCAATTTTTTATCTCTCAAATATGGTCCCCATTCTTTTGATTTTATTATTTTTGTATGGGATGGTTTATAAATTTTATTTATTTCTTACAATTTCATCCTCGTTCTTTTTTTTTTCATGTTTGGTCTCCATTCCTTTTATTGCTATTTTTTTTTCTATTTCTATCCTTCAAAATTAAATTTGAATGGGAATTGGGTTTCTTGCTTAAGCCAAAGTCTAAGATTTCATGGGTTGTGATTTTAAAAATTAAACCTGGTTTAGAATATTCACCTGGGTATGCTTGTTTTTTCATGTTATTAAATTGGGGTTGTTTACACACACACACACATACACACCAAACTTATTAAACATAATCGACTCGAGTCTCGAATTTCTTTTAATTCTTTGGAAATCCTAGCATCGCCTTAACTTTTTTCTTTTTTAGTTTGACAAATTTGTCTCATCTCAAGGCGTTGCATAGACCATTGATATAATTTTGCTCAAGTTATTTTTTTTTGTTCTTTTTTTAAAATTAATTTTTTCCACTTTTAACCTTTAATATTTGGTTTGTTATAATTAAGCTTCCTATTTTGTTTCATTATCGGTTTCATGGTTTTATCACTATCTCATACCTATATTGCCGGTTTTGTACAGTAATCATAGTTATCATAGTTATTCTAAGTCAATCTAGTTTATCGTTGTCTCAATACCTTTTTTATATAAAAAATATATCATGCCATGTGTCACCAATCAATTATTTAAAAAGTGTTTCGGAGTGTATAAATCAAGTTTTTTACTTTCTAACATCTTTATATCTTTTTAGGTTAAAAAAAAAAAAATTGACCTGTGACATAGCACAAGTAAAAAAAACCTAGTCCATTTTAAAATTGAACTAAATTTAGCTATTAAAGTTTACAATCGCTGACCTATTGAGAGAACTTAAAACATCAGAGAAAAAAAACTTAAAACATCAGAGAAAAAGAACTTAAGTCTTACCTAATTGTCAAGCTAAAAGCTCTTTATTTCATGATAGGAACACGTCAACCTAAATAAGATAGCTAATGTTCTTAACAAGAACATAATGAACTTAAATTTAGGTATCTAAAGTCATATATAATTGTAGGTAAGTTTGGATGATATAAGGAAAAACAAATTATGTAGCATATAAAAATAATTAAGGGTTATGATGAATTCAATGCCAGGGTTATGATGAATTCAATGCCAACACAATTAAAGTTAAAAAAAAAAAAAGCACCTATTATATTGTATTTCTTGCATAAGTTAATCAATCATTTAAGTAAAGATGTCCTTAGAAAGAAAAGGGACATTGATTTCCATGGAGTGCTAAAAAGGAAGGAAAATATTTCAAGAAAGAGGTAAACTTTGACATCACATCTAATTTGGCTATGCTCTTGTTTTTTTTTTTTTCATTTATTTGTTTTTTCTTTTTCTTGTTGTTGACGGAGCCCCATTAGGCTTTTGTGTTGTCTCTTTACTATTTCTTTTACGATAAGTCAATTTGCTTCCATTCAACCTCCAACAACAGCACACTCTTTTATTGCATTATATTTTGATTGCAATCAGTTTTGCCTTACACTTTAGTTGTGTGTAATAGTTTAGTTGGTTGTGGGTACTAGAAAAAAATAAACAGAGAAACAAAACTTCTACAATCTTATTATATCTTTGTTATATGTTATAGTGTATATACACACACACACACACATACATATACAAGTCTGCTTTATGTTCTTGATCTAGAATCACGCCGAATATATGTAATTACATATTTAAATCTCTTAATTGTAGGAAGAGCCTATCAAATCCATTTATTTTGCATCTGCTAAATATGTTAAGAAATTTACTAGTATATGCAATTATCCTAAGTGATTTGCAACTGTTAATTTGCTTCTGCTAAGGATTTTGCTCCCGCCAATACTCCCTCTCTAGCTGGATCAAAAAGATTGAATGATCCAAGCTTGGAAAGTAACTTATGAAATTTAGTTGAAGACAAAGGCTTGGTTAAGATGTTTTGTAAGTTGATCCTGACTCCGAGTGTAGTGAGTTACCATTATTTGAGATTGAACTTTTTTCTCAAACATAATTGCAGTCAACATCGATATGCAATTTGCATGGCATCTTGATTATCACAGCAAAGAGATACAGGCTAAAAGGGTAAAAGAAACTCAAATCCTTAAGCTATGTATTCACCCATATAAGTTTAGAAGTAGTGGATGCCATAACACAATATTCTGTTTTTGCGCTAGAACGAGCAACAACCAATTGTTTTTTGCTTTTCCATGAAACCAAATTTTCCCCAACAAATATACAATATCTAATGGTTGATTTGTGATCAAAAGCGTTTTCTGCCCAATCTATATTAGTATATCTAAGTACCTGAGTGTGACCATTATTTTTCGTGAGTAAATCACGTCTAATAGACCCTTTAATGGATTGAAGAATCCTTTTAACAATCAATATATGAACTGTAGTAGGTGCATGCATGAATTGGCTTACAAGGCTGATTGCATGGCTTATATTGGGTCGCATATTTATGAGATAAATAAGCTTCCCTACCATCCTTTGATAAATTTGCAGTTGGTGAAGAAGTTCAACATCCATGGTCATTTGCAATTAGATATCCAAATGAATACTGACATGCTTGTAATTGGTGAAGAAGTTCAACATCCAGGCTTGCAGTTAAGCATATCAACTTCTTATAACAAATCAAGAATGTATTTCTTTGGTTAAAAAACAGCCCTTTATGTGAAGTAGTCATTTCTATACCAAGAAAGTATTTGAGAGCACCAAGATCTTTGATAACAAATTTCTAATAAAGAACCCGTTTAAGATTAGCAGCAACAACAACAGGATTGGTACCACTGACAATGAGATTATCAACACAAATTAACACCACTAACCTTTTACCTAATTTTGTTTGAACAAATAAAGAATGATCAGCATTAAATCTTCTAAACCCATTTTCTTCAAATACTACACTTAGTTTAGCATACCAAGCATAAAGAGATTGTTTTAATCCATAAATTGATTATCTAATCTGCAAACCAATTTAGGATCATAACTATTTAGATGTCTAAGTTGAAGCTTCATATATATTTCCTCTTGGAGATCACCATGCTAGAAGGCGTTTTTAACATCCAATTGAGACAATGTCCAACCATGATTTACAATAACTGAAACCAGAATTTTGATGTCATCTACTCTAAATTTTGATTTATAACAACAGGTTCAAAAGTTTCTTTGTAATCTATACCATATGTTTGGGTGAACCCCTATACAACTAGTCGTGCTTTATATCTCTCAATGATGTCATCTACTCTAAATTTAGTCTTGTATATCCATCGGCAGCCCATAGCCCTTTTTCCTTTTGGAAGTGATACAACACTCCAAGTGTTATTTTCATTTAAAGCTTAAAGTTCCTGCTGCATTGTCTTTTACCATTCCTCTTGCTGATTAGCTTTATGAAAACTCTAAGGATCTGACCTCTTGGATATAGCATTAAGATAGGCAGCATGTGATGAAGAAAGTTTATGATAAGTTAAAGCATTATTTATTGGATGTATATAATATAGGTGACAAAGTCATGAAGTCTGGATAGTGGCTATCGATTATGAATTAAATGGTGTCTATAAAAAGCTTCAGATTCACTAACAGGGATAGGTGTTATATTTGTATCAGCAGTTTCATATGGTAAAGGATCAGAATCAATAGAGTGTCCTATATTTGTGGCGTCGGATGACAGGTCTGAATGATTTGTATCATAATCTGAAAGTGGTGGTAGAAAATAACTGAATATGGACTCCCTGTATTTGTTAATTATGCTGGAATAAGGGTAATATGCAGTGCTCCCATCAAAGCGTACGTTCCTGGTCACCAACAGCTTCTATGAGTTGGGATAATAGCATTTATATCCCTTTTGGGTAGCTGAATAACCCAATAAATATATATTTGATAGCTCGGTGGTCTAGTTTGTCCCGTTACGAGGGTTAAATGTGTACATAGCATGAACACCCAAAAACTCTAAGATGCATCAAATTTAGAGTTTTTCCTGTCAACAACTCAGCATGAGAGGTAAAATTTAAAGTTTTACTAGGTAACTGATTTATAAGATAAGTGGTTGTGAGTACGCCTTGTGACCAAAATGTTTTAAGAACATTCATTTAGATTTTAGTGATCTTGTTTTTTCTAGAATGTCTTGATTTTTTTTCTTTCTGCTACTCCATTCTATTATGGAGTTCCCACACAGCTAGTTTGATGAATAATGTCATGCATGTTTAGGTATTATGTCATGATGTGTGACACGATCAAAGAGTTGATGTCTTATCCCAAGTGTAGGAGTGTCGAAGTAATAAATAACACGGCAAGACCGGGGTCGAACCATAGGGAGGTCAACTATATAAATTACAAATAAAGAAAAAGATTTGAAGAGAATAATAACAGAAAAGGAGTTGAAGAGAGTTTTGGGATGTGATATTGATGTAAGGATTAAACAATGATAAAAACAGTTGTCAAGGTTAGAGGATCCACTAATGGTATTTTAAATAAATATAATATAAACTCTTTTTATTACTCAATTGAAAACCACACACAAAAGAGGTTCCAATCGGATGATTTATCGTTAATGGCTCATTAAAAAGTATTAACATGATCATATTAATTATCTTATCTAAGTAACATCAAACTTATAAATATCATCAGGCATTCATGTTGCTAGCTTATGTTAACAACAAATCAAGTTCCTATCATAATAACGATGTCGGCCGAAAACTATGAAGGATCAAGCATTTGATGTACCAAGTGTTATACAACACAAATCTAGATTAACCATTTAACAAGCGAGGTATTACGAATTATTAAGATAAAAAGATAAAACATGTTAATAACAATCTTTCTTGGATTTAAACATTAAAGTCCATATTGAGTTTATAATATACCTATTCTAACACCATTAGAGAAACTTCTTCACCTTGACATAATTAACTTAGCTAAACATAATGAAGAAGAAAAACATAAATAAACAATATAAGAACATAAACATGATATAAGTTAACTAAGTATAGGAAAGGAAATGAAAAAGCATAAACAAGAGATTAATATAGCATGAAAGAAAACTTGAACATTACAAAGATATAAAGAAAGAAAACAATAAGATCTTGATCTGAAAAATACGATGACTAAATACATGGCAAATGCCTCCTTTTATAGGCTAAGATTTAGAACTATTGATTGGGAGGCAACCATTGATTTGGTGGCTGGTTTTTGACATTGTTGGCAGATTTTTGATATTGTTGGCTGCTGGTTCTTGATATTGTTGGCTGGCCAAAACGTCGTTGCTAATATCAGAATTTGAGCCCTTTGTTCCATGAAAGCTGTGGGCAATTTTCTCAGCTTTCCAACAAAAAAAACCAGAGCTCATTTGGATTTCTAGAACTCAAGATATGAGCTGAAAACCGAACAGTGTTTGAGCTGCAGGACAGGTTCCGAGTTCTCCGTTGTTGCTAAGATTTGAACTCGAAAATGGCAGAATTGAGTCTTGAACTCTCATGAAAAGTTTAGGTCTATGTCTTATCTTTCCATCCATATAAAGTGGACCTAAATATGAGTTCTACAACTCCAGTTATGATCAAATAACCGAATGATGTTCCAGTTTGGAATTGAACCAGCATCTCTTCTCTTAGCCTAGTCCTCTTTTTGTCTCTTCACTTTCAATAGTTAATCACATCAATCAATCCTTTGAATTGTGAGATATACCTGCATTCAAAACAAGCATTTACCATAAATTAAAGATATATTATATTATTAGACTTGTTATTATAAAACATGCTTTAGTTAGGGAATTTAACGATACTTTAGTGCAATATGATGATATAAAGCCTTAATAAGAATGCACTTTTAAGTACTAATCAATGTGTGATATATATTCGGTGTCATTATTTGATTGTACAGTTTTTATTGTGGATACGAATTGAGTTTTAACTAAATTACAAAAGCCTTGAAAGACAGATGCGACTTTATTTTTGGATTTCAGAAGATATAGACAAGTATATTGTAAGTAATCATCAATAAATGTAATGAAATACTTGTAGCCATTGAAGGACATTAAAATTAAACCCTAGACATTAGAATGTATCAAGTTAAAAGATTTATTAGAACAAGAAGTAGAAAAAGAAAAAGGTAGACATGTAGATTTGATAGATGATGGACATCACAATTTATTGAATTATCGTTCAAATAAGGAAATAATTTATACAAAATAGGTTTTGAAGGATGAGCCAAATATTGATGCCATGGTTTTAGTTCAGAATCTAGACTAATATTGCAGTGAAGTCCCTTAAAGATGCAAGAGTCTATTTGAAGATAACAAAGACCTTAAAAGAAAAATCCCTCACTAATCATCTTCTTGATGACTAGATCCTGAAACAGAATAGTGTGAGAAGAGAAGCTAGAAACACAATTCAACATTATAGTAATTTTCTTAATTGACAGTAGCTTAAAAAGAAACGAAAGAACATATAAAATAAGAGACGTAATTATTTAAGAAAGTAGTTTCACTTTCTCTTACTCAACAACGAGTATTCTGTCACTATTGGCAACTGAAATTTGAGATGACAGAGACAGGATTTTAAAGTCAAGTATGAGATTATGATCATTGAATACGTGCAATGGCACCAGAATCCATGACCCAACAATCATGTACTTTACTTATTATAAAAGCTTATGTGAAGGCATTCAAAATACCTAGGATTTCTTCAGCTAAAACACTTTTATTAGTAGCAAGAAATCCTACAAAATTTCCAAGCAATGCAAAGGAGTTGTCAGTTTCATTTTTATTCCGCTTTGCTTGAAGATATGCTACAAACTCATTAATGAGAGTTACGGGACTAGAGATAAAACTGGATAATCCATTAGTTGTTGTATTGGTCATCATATTAGCCTTATATCCAAATGCTTAAGATCTCTTCTAGTCTTCCATGTTATCTCTTGCAAACTTTTCTTTCAGGTCTAAATGTAAAACCCTATAATGATCTGCAGAATGGTTGAGATTATTACAGTAGTTGCACTTCAAGTCAGATCACTTACCTTTGTTTCTTTTATCTTCAAAACATCTAGAGTTTGATAGATATACTCTAACTTCAGATATGTTAGTTTTGGTGTGTACATTCATGGCCCTTCTTTTGGTTTCCTCTCGCTGAATGGTTGCACATACACTTGCAAAGGGTGGAGGTTCTAGATTTATAAGTATATGACTTTAGAGATCTTCGTATTCAGGAGATAAATTGGCCAACAATTGAAAAATCTTGTCTTCTTCAGCTTGTTTCAATAATATTGTAGGATTAGTAGTGTGAGGTCTATAAACTACTAGCTCATTCCACATGTTTTTCATGTTTTCTAGATATTGAACAAAATATTTGCCTTCTTGTTACAGACATGAAATGTTCTTCTTCAGCTGAAATAAATACATGTGCAACATTATTCTGATTCTCATACATCTCCTTTACTTCCTCCTATAAATCAGCAGCAAATTCTAAGTAGTTAAAGATTTCTGTAATATATGGTTCCATGGTGTTGAGCAACCATGATTGAATCATCTGATCATTTGAAAACTAAGATTTATATTGAGATGACTTGACATCATGGGCAACATTGCTTTTGTCAATGAAGTCAATTTTAGATCTTTCTCTAAGAGCTAACGACATGGGCCTAGACTAAGAAAGATAATTGAAATTATTCAACAATACTAAACACGGACGTTGATTTGTGTTGTCATCAGAATTGTTTGATGGAGGAGGAACAATCGAGGTCTCCATCCCTAGTGAAGAGACAAGTGGATACTAACCTGCTCTGTTATCATGAAGAAAAATAAACAGAGAAACAAAACTTCTGCAATCTAATTATATCTTCGTTACACGTTGTAGTGTGTGTCTATATGTCTATATATATAGAGAGAGAGACACACACACATACATACTAGTATGCTATATGTTCTTGATCTAGAATGAGGTTAAAATATATGTAATAACAAATTCAAATCTCTTAATTGTTGGAATAGCCTATTAAATCTATTAATTCTGCATCTGCTAAGTATGGTAAGCAATCTGCTAGCAAATGCAATTATTCCATTCACATGCAATCTAGTCGTCCTAAATTGGAGACATGTAATCAACTAATTTTGGGAACACAAGGAAAAGGTGTAAAAGGAAGGAAAGACACAAAGCAGTGATTACATTCTTCCTTTCTTCTTCAATTCAATCTCTCAATCACGTGTAAATCCATGGGTCAAATGCTAATCTCTGATTCAAATTTATACTCCATCTTCTTTAACGCAGGGGGGAACATGAAATCTCCGCTTGGGATTTCAAACAAAACACACGGGGAGAAAAAGAATAGGTAAATGTCCCCCACCACCCCTACCAATGTTGCTTAGATTTGACATTATAGGACCTTTCCCTTCCTCCAACGACTTTTTGGTTTTAACCCGAAGGCATTAGCTACGAACCTTACCACTCTTTCCAGAAGCCTCAATGTCCTTAGTTTCCTATAGCAAACCCTGTCATTTTTCTCTCCTCGCCGAGCTGTGTGCTTCAATGCATTCCATCATGATGTCTGCGCCTTTTGAATGTTAATTCTATTCAGTCAAACTTCAGATTGCCTTTAATTCTCCATTCAAGCATGTCTCCAGGATTAGGCCCTGGGTGGGGCAGGATCCCCTCTTTGAGCTCTGCTTTACAGATCCTTTTCTCCAATCAGCATGACTTTCTCACCAAATTTGTTTCGAAATACGATACAGTTGGAAAAACATAGCCGCCAGGGTAGTTACCAGGCTAGACTACGGCAGCCTATGAACATCGGGCTCCTATAGAGTTCAAGCACGTGTACAATTTTTCTTTTCTGCATTTTTTTTTAAAAAAATTTAAAAATTATCTTTTTTATTTATTTGAAATTAATATTTTTTAATATTTTTATATCATTTTGATGTATTAATATTAAAAATAATTTTTAAAAAATAAAAAAAATATTATTTTAATATATTTACAATCAAAATATACTTAAAAAAATAAATACGGTAAGACTACCATACTGTCAAAAATCCCTTCAACCACATGTTGTGCCCTGCTTTTTGGAAATAAACTCAGCTGTTTGCGCTTAACAATTTGGAAAACAGCACGTAGAATTAATTGTGGTTCCTATGCCTGTTGGTATAGACTAACCCTGGGTTTAGTTGATTTCGATTATATTATTCTTTGTACAGTATTTTAAAAAATATTTTTAATTAAAAATATATTAAAATAATAATTTCTCATTATTAATTCTTATTTTTTACATAACACATTAAAATTATAAAAATATCTAAAAACATTAATTTAATATTTTTCAAACAAAAATAATTTTAAAAAATAAAATAAAAACAGAAGCTATTGGAAAGCCATACAGTCACTTGGAGGTGTGTGGTTCCTTAGAGTTTAAAATCTATTAAGGCCCATGGTCAACCAAGGTCCAGGAGAAAACACATCATTCAGTGCCAGAAGCTGCCACATTTGTGGTCCTCCATGCATTAGTGGGAGAAATGCCTGTTTAAACCTGGTGTGACTGCTGTTGTTATCGTTGAGAGCCTGACGCTACAGGAAGATAGGTTCCCAAATCTTAAGCATTGTGCTAACTGCATTTCTGAACATGGTGTAGCGATAAGAACAGAGTTATTGCTACTGTCACTAATGATAAAACCTAAAGTGGATTTTGAGTAATTACAGAGTCATAAAGAAGATCTAAACAAAGAATAACTAAGCCAATCAAAACTTCATGCAACAGCCGTAGAGAAATCGCTTATCTGATCATTCCTACAGGATACCAGAACACTCGACTAACATCTGTAGTGATCGTCCAGCATCTGACACTATTTGTTGGCATACTGGGAGAGGAAATCAGTTACCTCAGCAGCAACTTCATAAGCTCCTTCCACACATCGGCCCAACGCAACACCAGATACATAGTTCCCCCCAAGAAACAGCCCCTGCAACCCTTTAGCCTTGAGAGCATCTCTTGCAGCATCTAGGATGTCAAAATGACCAATCAAGAACTGAGGAATGGCTTGTTGCCATACTCTCACCCCTAATACAAGAGGATCTGTCGCGTTAGGATTTATAAGCATCTTTCTCAAATCACGATCAACTGCTTCTACAAGTTCACTCTCTGTCTGCAAAGACAAATAAAGTGATGATAAGAAATTTACCCATAAAACAAAAGGAGACTGAAGAACATGAATCTCAGAAAGGAAGTGATTATCTGTTACTCTGTCAAAAAGAGGAAAAAGAGACTTTAGGCAGTATCCCATAAGGTATAATTGGCTTACACATAAACCAAAAATCAGATAATTTAAGTAAACAAGACCTTTGGTACACAAGCGATAGCATAAATATGAAAGCTACAATGAACCAGGGGGGGACAAGATCAACCACAAAAATTCAAACTGAAGTTGCTTCGTTGGAAATGAAACCCATCTGAGAGAGATGGATGAGCGATTAATACCCTTTGGTCATTGGGTTGGTTATGGGAAATGAATGGATTACAAGCTATTATGGTAAGGCACAATTTTCTCAGCCATTGGTTCTTGTGGAACCCAGGAATTCCATAATTTTGCAATTCAATCCTGTCTAATCAACTGTAATGGGATAGAAACATTCTTTAGAATTTATAAGGCGTTCCTGGATCCACTTCCAGGGCTTCATTTGGATCTCTCTTTTCTGATATTCATTTATCAGGCATTTCTGATATTCTTTTCACCATGTTGTTTCGTCTTTTTCCTTTTAGTTCTGATTTTGGAGGAAGACTTGTCCTCCATCCTGTAAATAAGACTTCTGATCTACTTTATCCGAGTACAATTTTCTTTATTTAAAAAAAAAAGCTGATAAATGTATATGAGAATTCAATGTTTGAGTAGGCAAATGTTAGGACCCAACTAAGCATCTTTCTGGAGAACTAAGCTAAAAATACTCTGTGCATGAGCCTATGACGTCGATAATTTATCACCAACCCCACCATCATATTTCTCCTTGGATCTGTGTCTAGGATCATTCACAACAGAAATCTAAATGTTTCTATAACTGTCTTACCTTAGACACTATTCCAGGGTTAGTAGCTCCTCCAATGTAGTTCAAGAGCAAAATCCTTCCAGTAGGAGCACGATTAGGAAAAAGAGATGAGCTATATATAGTTCCTGCAGAGCACACAAAAATTCACAAACAAAATTAGACATTGTTTTTTTGGTAAACTGTGGAGTATTTTGTCATTATTTTCAAACTTGAACGGTGACTTCTAGGTGCAAGACAGGGTTTAAGATTGTGATACAGTAATGGCAAATAATTTTCGCACTAAAACGTATGTACCTAATGTTTCCACCCCTTGGCTTCGTGGATGCAGCTGACCAAACCCCTTGAGTTCACCATCTATTAAGCGTTCTGGTCTAATTGCTTCCTTTGGATATGAAACAGACACTGCTGCTACTGGTGGGTAATAAAATTTTGATAGTGCATCTGCAGCTGTAGCCTGTAAACAAGAGTAAACATGGAAAGGATTAACTGCATATTTTGGAAATCTCTTTTAAAGAAAAAAATAAAGGAACTGCAAATAAAGCCTCCATTGGTCAGTTAAAACAGCCAGACACAAATTATTTTATTAAGCCTTATTATTGGATATTTTGGTTAGATACCACCAATGCTTTTACAACAGATTACTAAAAATTTACACATATTTGAATTAGGCATCATGGAGCAGATTATATACTTTACAAAAATAAATTTCTGACACCGTAAGACATTTGGGCTAAAATAGGATGACTCGTATTCTTGAATGTCTCATGGGGAGATATGCATGATGTTAGGATAGTAGAAACCAATACTTGGAATAACATTGTCACAAGAGCACAACAGGCCATTAGCATCTATCAATAAATTTAGAAAACAAATTTGAAAGAAAGTCAGATCCACGAATGATACAAACAACATTCGAAACAGATTTTCTTAGAAACCTGTATGCACTAATTCAAACCTATTAGTTTCCTCACTTCAAGAACAAATTGTAACTTTCACTAATTATAAAGGCACACAAAATCAAACACTGCTAGCATGGAAAGAACTTGGCCACAATCCAATTGTGATTATTCACTAACAAACAGCAGCAAAAAGGATTGATTTGAAATAGGGTAAAGTCTTCAAGAATGAAACATACAGAAAGTGGCTGCAGTAGAGTGCTTGCAATGTGGGATGGAATAGTGAAGACCACACTTTTGCTCAGTAGAGAAACTAATCCTTCAGGTGTTTCATATGTCAAACTATATCCACCACTATCCAATTTAATGACGCTTGCCAGCTTCCAAGATAATTTTACATTGCTACCCAACCTGCCAAAATCAACATGGCTAATTAGTACCTGAAAATCATCAAACCAAAAAAAAAAGCCACGAAAAAGACAATTTCAAACAATAGCAAAAGGGCATTGACTGAATCAAATAACAATGGAGGAACTTCACTCATTGTGAAGAACGATAAGTATCCTTCAAACAGAAAGTCTGCTTTTCAAAAACAGAGATTCGGTAGCAAGGCGCACCTTGTTGCAATTGCATTAGGCAACATAGCAAGTCCTTTTCTAAAAGACCCAACAGTTTGGCCCTTTGGTGTTGGTAGGCGCCTGAAAGATAATTATGAGTTAAGAAACTGAGGATAAAATAACAAATATAAGATAATAAAAAATGATTCAGTCCAAGCATATATTATTACGGGTCTCGAGGTGGCTTGGGGTTTTTTCTTCTCTCCTGGATTGTTTTGAAAGTTCCACCAATGATACTACCACCAGTTTGCTCCAGGTTCCAAACTTTTCCAAAAGCCGCTTTCATGCTTAGTTTGGAAGGATCACCCGCATAAACACCTGTGTACTGCAAAAGTTTTAGGTAAACCCAGAAACTACTCTCCGTATAAGATAAAACAAATTGTAATATAGATGTTCTTGGCAAAAAAAAAAAACAGATTAGAGGAAGTCAGTGTGTGACAGATCTATTTCATCTATTATGCAGCAAAATACTGGCTGGGGGTTTCCAGAACATATAGTCAGTGGAGTTGGATGGATGACCACATTGTATTGCACACAATATTTGTGGGAAGGAATAAATAAATTGTCTTGCATGGCCTAATAAGAATAAAGATACAGCCATCAGAGAAAAATCAAGTTTAGCCAATTTGACAAAATGTTTGAGTTTCATTTTTCATTGTCATTCATTAAGCAGACAAATACAAGAAACACATGATGACTAAATAAATAAAGGAAAAGGTATTGCGAAACTAATTAATAACAGGCATCAACAATGCTGCATGTGTTTAACATCAACTAGATTATACCATGAAGTGACGCGCCGGCTTTGAGCATGGTACAGTTATAAAGAACAGAAATGGGCATCATTTTAGAAGTTATACACATTGGTTGACAACATAAGCTACTAATTATCACCTGAACAAAAAGGCTCAATCAATCGCTCGAAAACCTCATTACCAAGGTTACGCCGCACAAACTCTTCAACTGATTCTTCATGTCCCTGTCACCTTTGTCAAAGTCTAAAATTACGAGAAGACTCGTTGACAAGAACACAGAAATATGCACCATTACACTATCATTTGATGTTCTTATCAAGTGCATATTATAGCAATTAATTAAAGTTAAAAGGAGAACAAACTGGTGGCGGAGGCCGAAGTCCAAGAGCACCAAATCCAGCTCTGAGTTTGCCACCAATACTCATCAAGTCGAAAAATGGCAAGTCAGTAGGCTTGCCTGGTACTGGCCTTAACTTCCCATTCCACAATACAAAACGGGGCGCATTTGGATCCCCTAGTACCAAATCCTCTTTTAATCCGCTATCCACCTGCACACAAATTCAACCAATTCAGTAATAAATAAACTCTTAAAACTCCAAATTGTATAAAGCATTGATTGATCATATATGAAACTATCAGCAATTGAACTAGGAAAATAAGATAAAATAAAATCTGACTGGTAATTGAAGAACTTACCACCATAGTGAGCATAGGATCGGAAGGCTGGAAACTGTTTGGGCCCTCTTCCCATAGATAACCATCTCTTTCCAGGGTGGTAATGTTGCCACCGACGCGATCTCTGGCTTCGGTGACAATCACATTGGGAGCAACATCCCGGTGTTTGGTTGCAAGAGCCTGGGCGATACAGAGCCCACTAATGCCTCCTCCGACAATGACACAATCCGCCGCGGCAGAATGTCCGCCGTTGGACTGGGCTTCGCCGTTGAGCTTCGACGGAGTAATTGTAGCTGACTCTTCGGTTAGGGAGCATCGGAGTTTAAAGGGTCTGGGAGTGGAGAATTTTGAGAATGAGGAGGGGATGAGAGAGGGCGTTGTTGGACGGAGAAGAGAGAAGTCAATGAAGGTAGTCATGGCGGGCGCGCTCGCGGTTTTACAAGCAAAGAAACCACCGGAAGCGTGCTGTTATCTTTGATGAAAATTGGAAGTGTTTTGCTTCGCTTATACGCCCGCATCTCAATCCGTTGTGTTGTGCCTTGTGATGACGCATGCGTCTGTAACCACTTGTCTTTTTTGTTTTTTATTAATGCGATCCCTTATTTAATTAATTATTTTTATATCAACCCGAGGTTATTAAAATGGTTGCTTCATATAAGATCGGTGGAGGGTTAAGAAATTTGGATTGTAAGATCTTAATAGTTTACAAATTATATATAAAACATAAAAATTAATAAATATATTTATGTTGAAAGTGTATATTTTTTATCAATTTTTCAAGTTATTTTGGTAAGAAAAATATTAAATTTTATTTGAAAAAAAAATTGAAAAAATATGGAGGAATAATAAATTGAAATCATATTTAAAAAAAAATAAGAGAAACAAGGACAATTTATAGTGATGCGAAGCCACTTCATGTTTAATGAATAAATTTTAGTATTTAAAAAAATATTAAAGTTTAGTTTTTTTTTTCATATTTCATTCTCCTTTTCCTCCCTCTTTCAACTTTGTTTTTAAAAAAAAAAGACATGTTTTAAGCACACTTTATTAGGGGTGAGAAAAAAACTGAAAAACCAATTAAACCGAGAAAATCGAAAAAAAATAACCGAAAAAACCAAAACGTGAAAAAACCGATTAAACCGATTAAAATTTAAAAAAAACCGACTGGTTCAGTTCAGTTTTGGTTTTATAAGCCTGAAACCGAAAAAACCAAACCAAACCCAAACTAAAAAAACCGAGTCAAACTGGTTTGAACCGGTTTTTGTCTTAGAAAAACTGAACCAAACCGAAACTGGTCAGTTTGAACTGGTTTCGGTTCGGTTGAGGTTTTTTTAAAAACAAATTTCGATTTAGTTACTTTTTTTTTAATAAAAACCGAACCGAACCGAAAATGATCACCCCTATAATTTATAATGATGCGAATCCACTTCATGCTTAATGAATAACAAGGTGTCAAAAATAAAATCGGTTAAATCCCTGTGAGATTGCAATTTTAATGACCTTACCAAGTTAAAGAGATAATTTAATATGATTTCAACGGAGATCAATTGTTTAACTGACTCAACTTGTTCAACTTATTTTGTATCATAAAATCATGTGATTCTATAAGTTGAATTGTAATTTTAATAATTAATGAAGTCATGGAAACTTATATAGGCTTCTACGCTTCCATAACTGTGTTTTAGGGTGCTTTTCTACGAAAAAAGGTTTTTTTATCAAGAGAGACCTTTTCATATTTAAATCAATAAATTAATGGAGAAAAGAAAAACATATTAACAAAAATATAAAAAAGTATATATTGTTGTGATTGTTGTATTGTAATGTGACTTGTGTTGTTACTTGGTAATTAGAAATATATGCATACATTGGTTATATGAGATTACCTCATAAAGTGTAGAGTTGTAAACATCATATGAAATAATGATGGAGAATAATTGTTTAGGCGTCGTACTAAAGGGTTAGTCATCGTGACTATTGATGGGAAAGGTTGACGTACATAGGTGATTGGCAAGAAAGATCAGTGTCATACTGATAAGGTGCGTGTTGTATTTATATAGCTATTGACGATAAATCTAGGTGCAACACTAACCTCTTAAAGGTCGTAACATTGTATTATGGTGTTTGTTAATGTTAAACTCCTTGAAAATGAGATTAGGAGTTGGGTTGAGGCCCATAACTGAACGAATAGAGGTTGTTCGCTTTGGACAAGGCCCTTTAATGTACAAGGTTATTCCTTTCACAATCTCTCTTTTTTTTGTTCCATTAGCTCACCCCTTGTTTTGGAATTGTGTGATTTGAAAGGCTCATGAATTTCTTCTCATTAAGTTATAGGGGAAAATGTTTGTGACCGCCAAACTTATATAATGGTAAGAATTGCACCAATAACAAAGGAGTAATGAAGATATAAGATATTGTCAAGATGAATGTTTAGATAGCTCATTATTTAGAGACATAAAGATTTTGTTGGAAACATGAATACTTTATATGAAGATTTTGTCTAGAGATATAGATATTTCATTAGAGACATAGAGATTTTGCATGAAGATTTTATTTTAGATATATGAAGATAAGCAATGTCATGGGGAATAATGTATGGAACTGTAACATCCCCATATCCAGGATTAAGCAACAATCTCATGTCAACTGATACACAGAGTAATTATTTATGTGTGTGTGTGTGTGTGTTCATATTAAATTTTAACGAAATTTTCACTAAAAGTTCAGCAGAGTTTCCGCTACATCGGGAGGTCCCAAGTTATCGACATTTAATCATGTTTACACTTCTAATATGTCACATCTCATAACTCAATCACGACCCAATTATCCTAGGTTTTAATCTCACAAACATCATCGTCATCACAACCATAATATTTATAACATACATTAAACAACAAATATCATTATAGAGAAATAAATGAGATAAGCATATACACATGGACATATTCATATTCATATGAAATTCAAAGTTAAGATTATCTATTCAAGTTTAAACATTGATTATACAAATTAAGTTATATGAAGTTGTAATATTACAAAATACAAGGGTATACTCCCTAGAACCTAGAATTACAAAAAGTGAACATAAGTTAGGATATACTCTTGTGGTGCATGCGAGGGTCCTAGAACAAAATACATATTATTGAAACATGAATATCACAATAAACATAACAACACAAATATCCAACAATTTTAAAAAGGCAAACATGCATTCATATTTTATTCATTTCTCCTTTCTGGTTTTCATTGGAAACTCTTTCTCATTCAACTACTAAAAATCATCCCATCTTCCATTATCAACCTCCATTCAAGATTTCATAAGATCAACCATGATTATTTCTGCTTAACACATTACCATACCAATTTCATTGGTATCATCATCACCCCGTAGGAGTCGATGCAAGGTGATCCCTTTACCCGAGATCCTAACATACACTAAATATATGCTAATCAAAACATGATGATCCCCTTACCCGGGATCCTACCATACACTATATGTATGCTAATCCACGCCCCATATCACACTTCTCGTATTTTCATTGTTCGCGATAATTTCATCACTTAGCAATTCAAACAACAATCTTCCACCTCGAATACACATACATTTAAAATACCATCCAAAATATTGAGATCATTACGCAACTTTCCTACTTTCACATAATATCCAACATTCGGTAATTCACATTTCACATCAGTAACATATTAGATTATGGAATTCAACTAGAAAGTATAGGTGCAGATCACCTACCTGCAGTAAAAGCTCTACTCGTGCTCCCTTCCTGCTGCTATTGCACCACACCGGTGGTCCCTCCTGAAATCATAGGCTCATCTCATAAATTTTTCTCATTCAAGGATATGTTTTATAATAAACATATCAACAGCTAATATGTCTTTCTTTCAATCATTTCTTTCTTTATATTTTACATTTTTTCTCATTACACCCATTAATGTTGTCATTCTTCATCTAACCATAGTTATCATTCCTTTCTTTATATTTGAATTGTTACTGTTTAAATCTTAAACTGTCATTGTACAACTATTACTGTCTAGACCTTGGACTATTAATGTTCAACCGTTACTGTCTTGACATTAAATTGTTACTGTCTTGACATTGAACTGTTATTGTCTAGACATTACATTGTTATTGTCTAGATATTAAATTGTTATTGTATAGACATTGAACTGTTACTGTCTAACCATTATTGTCTTGACATTGAATTGTTATTGTCTTGAACTGTTACTATCTAGACATTGAATTGTTACTGTCTTGAACCGTTACTGTTTAGGCATTGACTGTTACTATCCAACCGATATTGTCTAGACATTGAATTGTTACTGTCCAACTGTTACCATCTAGACATTAGACTGTTACTGTACAACTGTTACTGCCTAGACATTGAACAATTATCATCCAACCATTACTGTCTGAACTCTCCTTATATTTTTAACTATATACAGATTTCTAGAACTCCGTTTCAAGCGAAATTGGTCTCGTTGGAAAGCTAAGACACAAGGCTACAAATTTTCTAAGGAAGGAGAATCCAGTTATGCCCCTAAAACAGTCAAAATTGCTCATCAACAAATCAGACTTGTTGCCCTATAGGGTCTGTCATGACCCAGTCTCGGTTGATAACGCATAGCTGAAGTTCTACAGCTCCAAATTGAGCAAAACCAATTTTCTTAGTTAGCTAACATCCAAAACTACAATTTCTATAAGGAGCCTGATTCTAATTCCTTCATCCTCCTATATGAAATTTTACCAAAAGTCAGGAGACAAGTCTGTCTAGATTCGTCACCCCCTTCCCTTCACATATAACTTTCACAAACTACTTTTTTTATGGGTAAATTATCATGGTTTCACGTCCCTGATCACATATCACACATGAATTAACTTAATTTTAACAACAAATACTTTTTCCTCAATTCAAGCCTAAGAACCCTAATCTATAATTCAACATCAAGGCATCAATTCCTTATCGAATTTGAAATGAATTATAAGATCATGTATAGAACACCTTACCCGGTACGAATTTACGTTTTGATCTTTAATCAGTTGAAGATTTTCAACTCCCTCCTTTCTTTTCTAATGACAGACGACCTTCCTTCTTCTTTTCTTGTTCAATTTTCTTATTAATCCCTTGCTCACAAGTGTTTATTCCATCTATAAACCCTTAATCTTGGATGGGTTCTTGAAATTTTGGTGTTTCTCTCTTGATTTTGCAAGAATGGATACAAAACTCTCTCTTTTCTTTCTTTATAGTTGTTGTAGATTTTTGGTGAGGAGATGAGTATTTATACTCTATAATTTCTTTTATTTGCACTTAGACTCCATTTCCTTTAAGTGTATTATTTTCTTCAATTAAATCCAATCCTCAACATTACCGGGTTTTTTTTATAATGTCTCGAATTATTTTTTCCGGAAATTTATATTCAAAAATTCATGAATTCCTGTTTTTATTTAACCATATATATGAATTTCTTCACTTTTATTTCCCATGTAGTCAGTTTTACAATTTAAGCAACTTTTATTTTTCTCAGGGTTTACAGTAACTACTTGGAGAGACTATTTTTTTTTTCATAGAAAAGCTCAAGAGATTCTCGTACATAAGTGAAGATATAATCCTTGAAAACTATATAATCTTGAGTAATGTTTTATAGGATGCAATAACCTCTTTCTTTTTCTGTTTCGGTTGCATTTTCTTCTTTACAAACTATTAGAGATAAACTCTAGCAGCTAGTCTTTTTATCTTCTTTTTTTCATGACATGATAATGTTCAATGTCATGTTCAATATCATGGTGAAATAAACAAAATTTATTAGAGGTTTTTGTGTTCGCGCCACATTTCATAGAAGGTGGATATTACACGAAATTGTTTTTAATGGAAATCAATATCAACAGACGTGATGGTCAAAGTTGTGGTCATGAGCTCAAGAAACATCAGTCAATCATGAATTGATCCATTGGTGTTTCTCTTGGATGCCCTAGAGTTGCTAGGAGATTAGTAACATTTAGGAGATTTTATTCTTTGTAATTGGAATTGAGGACCTTGCCTTGTCATGCTTGTTTTTTCTACTCAAATATGGTTTTTCATTTCTTATTTCAACTTGAGAAGATTTTGGTTAGGAAGAGAGTACAATCATTCCTACAAAGAATAGTAGTAGACTCCACTAATTAGGGTTTTAATGGTAATAAGCTTAAGTAGACTTTTCACGTTGAATATTTTCTCATTAAACCTTTGATGATATACTCTGATGCACTCATCTTCTCATCGTGTGGTGAAAAAGAGCTTAGTTATGCTTTTTTTTAGTTGATATACTTGAGCTAAAATAGAAAATAAGTTTGGTTGTGAGATTATGAAAGTAAAAAAACAGAGCCAGACTTCAAGCTATAACATTATGCTTAGGCAAATCAATTGAATGTTGTTAGAGACTTTACACAAAACATAATTATTTTGGGTTACAAGCTCCAAATAGCTTTATACATTCTATGTGCTCTCTTAGTTCAGCTGTAGTTGTTTAAGTTGGTTTTAGTAGATACACAATATTTAAAAGGATAATTTTGTAACATTTCATGACAGAAGCCGAAGGTGTATACAAACAAATTGTATTTTTTTATAAGGCCTTGTTTGTTTCTAGAAAAATACTTTTTTAGAAACCACTTTTTCCACTTTTTCATAGTTAGAATTTTTCTTAGAAAGTAGTTTTCCACCAAAGAAAAAAACTAGCCTTTCAAAAGAAAAATATTTTTCTTTTCTTATCTTTGTAAAACACTTTCCAAAACACTCCTCTTTTCTTTAATTGGTAACCTTGTCAAAATATTTCTCTCTCAATATGAAAAAAAAAATATCTAAAAAATTAATAAAAATATTTTTGGATCTACTTATCATTAACTATTTTATCTTTTTCAATATGAGAAAAAAAATTATTTTAAGGTTTAAAAAATAAATAAAATATTAGTAGATTTTACTTAAAAATATTTAACAAGGTTTTATGCCTATAATATTATATTTAAAATATTTATATTATCTATCTAATTACATTTTATAAAAAAAACTTCATATAAATATATGATATAATAATCTTTTTTCCACCATTACACTTTTTATATCTCATTCTAAGTAGTCAGATAATTATATTTAATTTAATGTTATATATGTTAAAAAATTATTTAACATATTATTTTCAATGATATAGTTAAATGACAAAAAAATATTATTTTTTTTTTTTGAAACTATCAAATATAAAATAATAATCAACTTTCCAAAAATTTTCTTTTCATAGAAATCACTAAAAAAACGGCAAGTTACCATTTTGACCTTTACAATATAAGCAAGAATACAGGGGCATTACTGTGATACTGTCTATTCGAGAATCATGGCGCGATACGCACTCACAAGTTAGAATCAGCAGGCCGTTTTAGATTCATGAATAACACATTTTTAATTTCCCGCCTCGTTCGGTACCCGCAACACCACTGTAGTATTGTTTCGAAATCAATCCCCCCTTCTCTGTCTCATTCCGCCAAATCTCTCCACCGCGTCTCACTTCTCTGTGATTCTCATGTTAAAAATCATAAGATAAAATCGAGCTCTCCGATTATCACCGCCGAATAATCCGTAAGCGACTTCTCGTATTAATTACCGTAAATTTTAAATCAAATGCTTCAATTTAGCACGTACTGCTCAATCTTGCTTTTTTTTTTTTCATGACTAGATGATCTGCTCTTACTGTACTGAGTTCTAAATATGCGACTGATTATAGTTGTTTTTTCTAATTTCACTATCTTAATTTATTCTGATATAGTAATTAATCTCAGAAACTCGAAACCTAACTTCGTTCAATTCGAGATTTCGTGCGCTTGAAATTATGTAATGAATAACAAATTAAGTTGAACCTGCAGATTATTAGGGTTCAGAGATATCGGTAGAAATTTGTGATGGTTTGTGATCTACTTGTATGAACAGTGAATTTGTCACTAACTTCGTTCATAATGGATTTTTTGGTCCTGAATTATTTCTCTATTTGACTAATTTGCTTGTTATTTGGGCTGCAGATTCTTGCAGTATACATTTCATACCTTTTTGGCTGAAGCAACATGATGGAGGTGGATACACGGCAGAAATTACAAGATGTAAGTGGTGAATACGTGACTCTTAGGACTATACTGCTAATGGAAAGTGTTTCTACCTGGTTTCTGCTTATTAGCTAAAGCTTTTTGTCTATTTTTGTAGTGAAATGTATTATTTGTTAGAGAAATAGCAGAGTGATTGTTTTATGATACAGATGAGATTATCTGCTTGTAAAATCTTGTGTGATGAATATTTTAATTTTGCATTGCATGGAATGTTCAGCTGCATGTTGCTGGTCCCGGTTGAATTTTATTTGTGCAATTTGGAACCTTTGGTCTGCTGGTGAAATTTTCTTAGTCATGAATTACCCTTGAATTAAATTTAAATACACAAACAATATTCAGGGGAATCGGATTGGAATTCCTAGGACCAGATGATGTCACTGTCACCTGTTGCCACTTGGTGAAGTCTTGTGAAATTAGATATTTGACAACTTCTAAATACACGTTTCAGGATCAAATGAGTGACTGTCGCAGCTTTGGCAGCAATTGTCGTCCATCTAGCCAGTCTAGAAAGATTTCGATTGGAATTCTGATTGACTCATTGTGGAAGAAAGGATCTGGAGGCACTAAGGAAAATGAAGCTGCAGTACCAAACACAGAAAGGGTAAATTCTAAGAAAGAAAGTTCAGTTGAAGGTAAAAATAAGGGAAAAGGTGCTTTTGATGCTACTAAAGGCAACCAAACTGAAGCTCCTGAGCAGGTCCATTCCCCTTGGATTACTACAAGATCCTTTCACCAAAAATTGCCAACTTCTGAGGGTGTCCTTTATGCTGTAGAAACTTCCAATTTACCAGGTTCTACTGGAAGAGGGAACAAGATTAGCAGAGTAAAGAATGTGCCTGTAACGCACTCAGTAGAGTTTTTTGCCAACCAACCATCAAATTCACATTCTGGTGATATAAAGCAGAAGTTTAGTGGATTCACCTACAAAAGGAAGGGCGGAAAGTATAGAAACTCAAATTCAGAAGAGGAATTTACATTTGCAACTGAAAAAGAAGGCACCATGCCAGATATAGCAGTGACTGATGATAAGACAGAAGAGAGAAGAACTGAAACTTTGAAAATGAAACTATGGGAAATACTGGGAAATGTTTCTTCACCGAAAAGTCAGCCATCTAATTCTCAGGCTCATCAGATTGGTGTCAATAATTTAAATCAGAACCAAATTCTTGATCAAACAGATGATGTAGTTGTCAAGCCTAGACAGAGCTCAGATACCATAGAAACTGATTCTGAAACTCCTGATCATACTATGAAGAGACCTGTGACTCGTTCCTTGACCCAAAAAAGAGCTTCAACCAAACAGAAACCAGAGAAAACTAAAGTTGATCCATCCTCCAGTCACAGGCAAAAAATTCAAGAGAAGGATGTCTACTCCTTCGAAGAAGGATTGCTTGGAAAACAAAATGTTGCTGTCAATGATGGCTCTTCAATGTCTACAAGGAAGAAGGGCCAGATAAAGTGTTTCAGCATCAAACCACGTAAGATTCACTTCAGTGAAGACAACAATGGAGATGAGATTCAGGAAGGAAGTCACAAGAGTGAAATATCACTCCCTGCTGAGAAAATGTCTTCTCATAGCAATAAAATGGGAAATATCCATGGTTCTCAGAATAAGGGAGACTACTGTGGACCAAAGAATAGAAACAAAGAGTTCCCCATCAATCTGCAAGGAAAACACCTTTCCCTGGTGAGAAAGCATCTTCTCTTAGCAACAAAATGGGAAATTTTCATGGTTCTTTTAGGAATAAGAGAGAATACACTGAACCGAAGAATAGAAACCAAGAAAGAGATTCCCATAAATCTGCAAGCGAAGACTCCCACCAGTCTTTATGGACACTCAGGACTGGTCAACAGAATGATTTTAGCAGCTCCGCAGTACCTGAACATGGGGATCAACAAGAAAAATTTGATATTCCCTCCTCAAATAGCGCTGTTGATCCTCAGAATGATTTCCAGAGTCCACCATTCAAAATCAATTCCTGTACCTTAAGCTCCCCCCCAAGCTCAATGCCAAAATCTGACCAGATAAAACAGGTTTTTGGCAGTCCTGAACAAGCAGTGAGAAACTTTACTGTGGGAAAAATAAATAGCTTCAGGACTTTGTGGACTTCAAAGGCAGATTGTTTTGCCTCAAATAGTCAAACAGAATCGCCTGTATCCTTAGCTATTTTGAGGGCTTCAATATGATAGTGTATTATCATGTTAGTGATGTATAAGGTTAAGTTCTGTTTCATTTTGCCTATGTGTTTCCTTATTGAACTTCAGGATGTTGCAGCAGAAATTATGGATTCCCCACGCAGCAAAACATCACCTCTTAAGGGGGGAAAAGATGTGGAAGGTGGTCTTTTTGAATCATCATCTGAAGATGGATACTCTGAGAGCTCTGAAGAAGGTTCACCAATTTTTAAGGGTAACGACTATTTTATTCCTCTTGCATGCTTGTCATAGAATGTTCACCAAGTACTAAGGGTGATCATTCTTTGTTCTCAAAAATATCATTTTCTTTATTCTCTCTTTTTCTCACCTCCTTAATCATGGTGTGCAGGTCATAGAGAAGGAGATAACTTCTCTCCAGAAACTGCTACTGCTGTCAGATCAAAATTCATGCTTCATCCAACTAAAAGGCTCCGCGACCACAATGTTGAAGAACTCAGAAAATTTAGTCCCACATCACCCTCTCCAACAGGCACTTCTTATAACATAGTTACACTTTCTGCTCCATGTCCACGGTGTTACAGCCATCATCTGACTTTTTTTAATCTGTCCTTTCTCTGTAAAATAAATCCTTAGGCATTGTTGAAACTGAGCTCACTCCTGAGATTTCAGAACAAAACCAAGGGAATGAACTGGAAAGGTATTCCTTTCTGTACTTAAGACAGATATGAGAATTAATTGGATCCAAATTATTAAATACCATCATGTTTTTAATTTTGCATGATTTTGGGGCATAATCATGTTTCAGGGCCATTATGCTGTTCGCCACAGCTTTAGAAAACTTCAAAAATAAAATGAAGTTGGAGACTAGAAAGAAATCCTCGGACATTTTGATGTCTGTCTCAGAGGAGATACGTCTACAGTTGAAGAATATTGAGTCGCAAATCCAAACAGATCTGTAGGTTTATTGAAATTAATTGATTTTCTAAATGTAAAAGTCAGTTATCAGGTCTAATCTCAATAATGTTTTCAGGGGGAAGCTGTCAAGTGTTAATAAATCAAAAAGGAGACGCCTGGAGTCAAGATTTGAAGGTAATGAATTTCATCTGCTACTGTACAGCTTCATGAACTTATCTTAAATGTTTGCTGCTATTTAAATTTATAAGAATGTTATTGCAGTAAAAGCATATCTTCAACTTTTTATTGTTGAATATGATGGTGTATTTTTCTTCTTCTTTAGGATTCACCGAACATATTTTGAACTCCCATTAGCCATCTATTTGCAGTGCAAATACATATTTTATAACATCCAACAGTCCCTTTTATTAGCAATCAAACCTGGCTTAGCACCACCTGTTTTGAATCACTAGTGCATTAGACATGAAGATCCATCAACTGACAGGTGAGGTACACCATCAATACCGAGTATGCAGTTTTTTTATCAAGAAAATTTTCGAGTCTCATATTCATATTGCCAGGGATGTAAACTAGCTTGAGAATAAGACATTCAAATTTTTGACCAATTCCTGTCTTAATGACTTTGTATTTCTTCTATGAAATCTTGTGTCTCTGATGTTAGTTTCCCTTATCACTGCATGTCTAGGTACTATTACATGTAATGTAGGATTAGTGGTTCTAGAACCATCAATGATTGGTGAACCTGTGGATCCATTTGGAACTCATTTGGAAATAATGCCTGAATGGTATTTCTTTCCTATATTTCAAAGCTCTGCGATTGAAAATATCTTTTTTAGGAACCAGACCGCAATAAGGTGGATTTCACTTTCTTTACTACTAGTAGGAAAGGTAGAGAATGGAAAAAACCACAACTAAGGTGTCTTCTATAGCTCCATCTTGATTGATTGCCATTGAAGGCCCCACTGAACAGAAGTAATTTAGAAAGACTCTTCTTTCTCGAAGGTGATCGGTCATGGTATCTGCCGTCCCCTTCCCTTTCACCACTGGCATCTGAAGGTCTTCAAGCTGTCAACAACTGATTGTTTTATCAACATAACATAGTATTAGCAACTCATGCAGATCCATACCAGGCATACATGTTTCTTTAAATAAAAGGTTCTGTGGATTTGATAAATTCTAATCAGTCTAACTCAGCCTTAACTTCTTAAGGGTCATCTAGCTGTTATGTTGAATCAATTTATTGTCTTCATCTTGCCGAAGCTTTAATAGCTGGTGTTCTGATTCCTTTTTTTTTCTGTGCAGAACAACAAGAGGAACTAAAGTTGATACATGATAAATTCAAACAAGATATTTATCAGCATCTCCAGGAGTGTAAAACCACGCTTGAAGGACTAGAATTGCACCAGATTGACTTCAACGGAACTGTGAAAAAGCGAAGTATGTGAGCTTATGTTATAGCTAGTAATTTTTTTTTAATAAATACATTATTGAAATGTGTTTGATTGATTTCATATTATTCCTAATTTTTATTAAAACTTTTTAACTTGAGTTACACATACAAGCATGTGAGTTTGGACGTCATGATGCTTGTGGTGGATCTGTGATAATTGAAGTTTCAAGTTGATCAACAACTTCAAAACATTTTTAACTGGCTTCTTTATTTTTATTTGGTTACTTGTTCATCCAACATAAATTAATTGTTGACTTGCAAAGTTTTCATTTGATGTAAATGATTTGGGATAGAAACATGTCAGGGCAATTATTTGGTTGAAGATTAATTGCAGTCATATGCTCCGTCTCTTTAGTGTTTTGGACCTCCACAGGAATGTAAATAGGTGCCTACATTATTTATTTATCATTCTGCATCAACAAAGTTACTTCATCTGCAATGCTCTTATTTATTGTGGTGGTATGACTTAAGTTTTGACACAACATGGAAGTATCTAAATGCCATTAGCTTGATCTAGGGCATCCTAGATACACTAATGAGTCACAGTCTGGTAACAACAGAAACAGAGTTGAATGGAGATGTACCATGTGTGGAAACTCTGAAATACCCTAATGTTTTATTTGTTCTCTATCTCCATATTGCAGAAGCATCACACCAGAAGCTTCTTATGCAAGCGGAAGAAGCAGTGAAGACACAGCTAGGTGATGCACAAAGAAGAATCACAGCTGTGCAAAAGGCAAGTCTGCTTCTATTTTAGGAAATATGATCTTCAGCATTTTCTAGCATCTGGGTTCTGGGTATATTATTCCTGATAATTGTATCATTGCATGCTCTACGGCCTTTGCTTGTGTGGATACGTAGCTGTTTTTTTTTCCTCCATTGGTATGACATTAATTATGAAAAAATGGCAAGACACCTAACTGTATGTATCTATAATGGTGTGAGTTTACATTCGTGGGGGTCACAGCCTAGAAGCTTATGAATTAGTATTCTTCATGCAATATCAATCTATTAGTGGTTGAACCTTTAATGTTCATAATTACACCTATAGATTTGTCAAGTTGTTGCCTATCGAAGGTTATGTCCTCGTGCATCTAGGATTATGCCCAAAAATTAATAATGTTAGTGTTTATAATTGAAAGAGAGCTTGCGGAGCTAATGTGAACCTTCCCTGTCATTCATTCAATTGCAGTTGGCAAGGGAAAAGACGCTCCAGTTGAAGTATGTTGTAGCCGAGTGCTTGAATGAGGGTGTTCTAAGTTGACGAGGTTTTTTAGCTGATGGCTAACAAGATGGGGACTTTGTACAGAGACTTGAATTAGGAAGAGGCCGAAGGTTTTACGAGTTTCCTCTAGGTTGAGCCTGTAAGCTTTTTCTAGGTTATAAGATTGCACATCATGCTGTGGAATTGGTCATTCATTTCATAACTGCGCTGGGAACCATGCTTTAATTGTTGTGACAGCCAAGTCCCTCTGGCAGGTATTTTTGTCATACGTCCACGGTGTTGCCGTTTAGCTATATAGTAAACCATACTGAGATTATTCATTTAATAGTCAACCTCAGATTAGATAGCTTTTTTTTTTTGCTTTCCTAAGCTGCCTTTGGACGAGTTAAACAGTCCATAATGGTAAAAGTATGTTCCAGAATTTTCGTTTCTGAAAATATAGAGCGTAGCGGTGCATGAGAATGATTGAGGGTAATCCAATTTTACAGTCCAAGTCACTGCATGCACAGAACATTTTCACTAGAAATGAACTTGACAATGATCCTATAAGTTGCTTCAGGAGGCACCTGTGAGTCTTTCTTGACAATTTGCTTTCTAATTATAAAGTGATAGTAGGTTCAAATCTTTCAGACTACTTCTCAATAGAAAGAAAAGGAAAAGGTTAAAAATTTGTGAGAGCTTCAAGAGAGTATTTGATGTGGGGTATGTGGTGTGAAGAGCTCACGGATAAGTTTGATAGACAAAAGCTCAAGAAGACGGTGTGGAAGGGTAAGCATGCATTGTTGCTTTGATGGGTTATAATTGTGCCTGATTGATGCAAATCATATAATCCGAAAAGCTAAGTCAGAGGCCAACAAATAGCGGAGTGTTGAAGGCTATCCAGGTCATTTTTGAGGTTAAAATCCATTTCAAAGATTTTTAATTTTTTTTTATCTTTTTGTGATCTGGATTTCTTTATTATACGCTATGTCAGCATTTTGACATGCTTTGCTGGGATAAACCACAAGTTTGTAGATATTCCATGTACATCAATTATTAGCCAAGAAATTCCTAGGTTATAATATATGATAATGACATGACAAAGAGAGGTGACCTGGGTTAGCCTTTTGACATTTTAGAATCCAGCAAGGATATATTCCAATTTAAAAACGGATAGTTTCGAAAATTGGCTGCTGAAAATGAGAGAATTCCTTGGCGTGCTGTATACACCATTCATTGCTTTGATGGTGGGACCTGCATCCTCTTATCATTGTTTGTAATCTGTGTTTTCATTGGCAATCAATCCTCGTCTGATTGTTGAATTTTATAGGCTGTGATTTTGTTCCGTCAGTCGGTCGGTGTCCGGGGAGGGAAAAAGGCGCATACCAGATAGGAAACAAAGAGGCACGTGAACCACCACGCGTCTGCACGTGAAGTGCAAACCTTTTATTTTATTTTTACGGAGGGATAGGGATTTAAATTATTTTGTAAGATTATTTAATCTAGATTTAATATTTCTTCTTGTTTTACTACTTTGAGATTGTTTGAAAGTTTACATGAAAGAAAAAGAGAAATTAAAGAAAATTTTTAAGGATCAACATATATGTTTAACAACTAATATTTGGATATCAATCCAAAATATTAATGATATATGCTTGACAACTCATTAGCATGATGATAAGTGAAATTTACATAAAAAAAATTCTAAATTTTTATCAAGATTTCAATCATAAGGGTGAGACAATTAGTTAATTTATTGAAAATTATTTATTAGAGTGAGAGATTGATAAAGTTTTGATTATTGCAATAGGCAATGCAAACTCTAATAATTTGATTATTGTCTATTTGAAGAATATGTACAAGATTAACCAATTATTATATTCTTAAATGAGTCTTTGCATGTTACGTGTTATGCACATATTGTAAACTTTATTGTATGCAAGGACTTAAAATAAATTAATGTTTTAGTTGTTAAGATTCAAAATATGGTCAGGTTTGTGAGATTTATACAATATAGGTAAAATACATTTAAGAAGTTTGCACAAAGGTTGATTGAAGATATGGTATAAAAAATCAATGTGTTTTGATATTGTAACTCCATGGAATTCAACTCATTTGATATCAGAAGCCGTTCAAAAATTTGAGAGGATCTTTATAAAGTTAGGTGAAAATGACTCTATGGATATGGGTTATTTTATAGAGGTTGATTCGAAGAGAAATAAAAACAAAATATAAGGACACTTAGTTTTGAAGATTAGAAAAATGCTAGATTTTTGGTGAAGTTCTTAAAGATTTTTTACATGGTTACATTGAAATTTTTTAATTCGTTGTATGTTACATCAAATTCTTTCTCCATTGAATTTATTTACATGCATACAAACATATCACAAAGGTGTAGAAATAAAGATAATCTTTCATGTAGAATGAGAAAGAACATGATGTTAAAGTATGAAAAATATTAGAAAGATAAAAAAAAATTAGAATTTCCTGTTGTATGTGACTATTATCTTAGATCCACATTTCAAATTAAAATATATGAAATTTTGTTTTAGTAAGTTATATGACGTTGAAAAGGCACAATTACTAACAAAAATGATAAAAAAAAAATATTTTAGTGAGTTTGTATAATTTTTATATGAATGTTGATGGGGTGAAGGATGATATGAACAATGGTAGGATATCTATTAGACACCATCATGATGTTAATGCTAGTAATGACATGGAGGTAAATGATATGTCAAACACTTTGGCTCGATTTAAAAAATATTTAGAGGAGAAAGATAGTATGGAGAGTAGAAATGGGATTGAGAGGTATTTGATTGATGATTGTGAAGATTTCAATAAAAATAGGTTAAATATTTAGGCTGGTGAAAGTGTAATATTTCAAAATAAAAGATTTTTTTTAAGGTCTCATAACCATAACATGTGTTGGTTCTTTATCTTGAAAGTTATTCCTATATCAAAAGTTGCTTTTGAATCAGCCTTTAACATTGATAGTTATATACACAATCAATTTTGAAGTTTTTTTTATTTTCAGCAACAATTCAAACTTTTTTTATTGTTAAAATTAATTGTATTATAAATCAATTCCAATCAATATTAGAACCTTAATAGATAATATTAAAACCTACAAAAACTTCAATTAATTTATCTTATAAACTTACACATTTTATTTTATAATTTATTAATTAATATATATTCAATCAACATGTATAATTTATTAATAATATTTTTATGTTTAAGAAAAATATGACCCGAAGGGTCAATTATCTAGTTACAAGATCATAAGAAAAGAAATGGCAGGACATGAACCGATTGGATCAAAAACCAAATATATTTATCAACTCTTCAGACAACCAAGATTTATGAATGGTCAAATTAGACATCATAATAGTTTACATTTTTCTAGCGTATATACATGTAAAATATGCGGAGAGTGAAATCGTTATATACATGACCACAACAGCTTGACCAAATGACCGAAAACTCGACATCATATTTAGCCAGTGCAGATGATCATAGTACCATTCCGGCAAGGAATTCCTTTAATTATGCTGCTTCAAGCATCGCATGCTTTGAACTTTTAGTTCTCGTCGGGAATGGAGACTTCTGACTTACAGATTCCCTAGCTGAACCATCATGGAGCTTTAAATTTGACAAAGCATCAGTTAGCGAGTCAGTGGATCCCAAAGCATCCATTTCTCCTGATGTATTGCCAACCTCGACTTTCGATATTTGAAGGTTTCCACTTTCTAATTCCAACTCTAGCTTTTCTAATTCCTCTTCTATATCTTCATCTTCAATACCTGAAATTGGATTTGATTCTGCATTTGACAAAGAAAAAATTCTCAGACAAATCTTAGAAACTAAATTTGCTGAAATGGTAATGAATTTTCCAATTGGCATTAGCTATAGTTTATGTCCAGGCATAGAGGGGAGGGGAGACAGAGAGGATACCTAGAGCCTTTTCAACTTGTTTTTGTGCATCAATACTCTCCTCAAGTTCTTCTAAACAGTGTTCAACCTCCTCTACCGTTATCTTATTTTGTTTCATTGCTTCAGCTCCAATTCTGATGGCCTCAGTTACCTGGCACAAGGAGACAAGTATTAAAGCCAAATGATTTTCCACGGTGAAACCTTGCTAGGTGGCTCCTTCAATTTGCAAAAGCTGAACTCACCAGTTCATTAGATCATAGAACTTGATTTGTCATTTGAAACAATTTATAGAAAAATAAGTTTTTTTTTAATAAAAAGAAATGGGAGAATGTGTTGATGAAATAACTAAGTTGACATCAAGACAATTCAGACTTCAGAGTTGCAGCAGAAGCTAATTGCAAAAGTTTACCTTTTGTGTAGATTCAGCATTTGCGATGACATTCAGAACTTCCTCCACTCTGTTCAAAAGTGACGTACACCTTTCTCTACTCTCCAAGGCCAACTTCATCTCTCTAGCATGCCTCAGGGCTACTTTCTTGTTTCCAGAATTTAAAGAAGCTAATGCTGATTTTCTTGACCTGCACAGAGAATAAACTGAATCTGTGAGACAGGAAAACTAGTTTCAACTAACCTATCAAATTACCACATTAAAATGCTGCTTAAAAAAAAACCATACGAGATGAAAATGTAGAAACAATTAATCCTAGTACATTAGCATGTACAGTCAACAGACACGTCCACTTTTCCTGTTAACAAAGCTGGCCACGTTTTTCAAGAACAGGCATAGGACTAGACATCCCAAATTGTTCAATAAATGATATACCAGTGTGATGATCACTTGAAGATATGGGTGAAGCAGAATTTTATGCTAGACATGCAGGACATCGTCATCAGTTTTTAGCTTTAATTATAGGCCTTTGCCACATTAGTTAAAATCTGGGATAAATAATTATATCCAAGCTAGCTTCAATCCTAGGGCAAAAATGTACTAGTGTACAAGTAAAGGGAGAAGCAAATACATTTCATATCGTCTGTCAATCACGTCAATTTGGTCCTCAAGCTTTTGTGCTGTCCAAATCAAGTGCAGGACATCCAAATCTAGACTTGAGATGGCGGGAACTGATGCTGATGAAAGGGAAATTTTCACTCCCTGCAAGAAAGTTATTTAATTACTCTCTTTATTAACTGAAATGCAATGAATAGCAATTCTTCTTCTAATATAATTAGGTAGAAACAAGCCTTTGGTTAAGGTTGTTTTATGCATTGAAAATTTAAAATGTAACTACGTTTATACTAACAAAAGTATATATTTTTATAATTTCATCTCTATAGAAAAGTAAAAAGAAAACCATATTTTAATACCTCTATAACCTCCTTAGAAATTGAGAAATATTGTGCTTTCCCAAGTCCAGATAGATAACTCAAGAGAGGAGCTGCCTCAGATGGTCCTCCACACATGCCCTGGAACTTGCTCATAGTAATAATGCACGAAGAAGTCCAATGACTTTCAGATAAGCGTTTGATAATCTGAGCAGTTTTATCCTAGATATCAAGAAAAAGGATTCTCAATAATGAAAACATCAGCACTATATAGAAATTCAAAAATTCCATAAATAAACCCTCTCTCTTCTGGCACAGTTTAAGGTGCCTACAATCATAAGCTCACGAAAAGTTCTGAACCCATCATTTACAATTCCAAGAATAATGCTGAGAGGTGCCAATCAGCTTTTATTCCAAAACCCAGATGAGAGTTAAAAGAATAAATAGCTAGCTACCTTCAATAATGGTGTAAGAAAGAGATGATCTTCAAGCATAATTATTTCTGGAGTAACAGGTGATCTGACCATCAAATTTCTAACTTTTCTGAATAACTGAGAGATTCGACCACTACTTGGGTCTACAAGATCCACATTTCGCACAATATCACCTTCATTATACATTAAGCACTGCAATATTAAAATAAAATAAGAATCGTAATTTAGAGTATAAAAAAAATAGCGTAGGAAGTTAATTGACTAATTACCAGGACATGATCAAGGCATAAAGGCGTTAAACCTCCACGATTGAACCACTCCTCCTTTACCTTCACATTTTTTAAATAAAAAAAATATTAGTATTAACTCTTGATTAATGAAAAAAAAAGTTAATAAAGAAAGAACCTGAGAAGGTTGAATAACGAAGAGGTCGAGATGTCGAGCAATTTTGAGGATTAAATCTTTCCAGAACAAGTATTTGGGTTCCCAGTCGGATCTTTGCCCACTAAATGCTTTGAATCGGGCTGTGGCCATTATTTCGTCGTCCCAATCGGGGACTTGTTTTCTTATGAATTCCTTCACCGACGACACGGAATCCATTTCTATTCTATTCGGGGCTGCCTGCTTGTTGAATTTCAATTCAATTCCCGCTTCGCTCACCGAAATCGAAAATTTGAAGGAGAAATTGGAATTTTCAAAGGAACCGAAACTTCAAAATCCCGGGTTTGATACTGTGGTCAGCGAACGGTACTTGCAGGAAGGTTGGATTGGGACTAGAAGATTTTTAACTAAACCGACACCGTTTGAGGTAATTGCAGCTCCAATGCGGCAACTTCCTCCAGCCTTGAAAAAAAAGGCTGTGAGAACTTCCAAGTGAGAAAAATTTTGATAAAATCCTGTAACTTGGGCTCTATTTTGATTAGGGTAAAACTAGATAATTGTCCGGGCTACTTGTGTGTTGATCAATTCTTTAAAATGAAAAAAAATTTCTAGGTTTTATTAATGTATTTTTAATTAAAAAAATTAAAATTATATAGGATTAACCCAATATTTAAAAAAAAAAAAATTGGATTCTAAAGAGAGTTTTGACTTTAAAAAAGTAGCATCTTGCTTTATGTTATGTTGAACTTGCCCATTTATAGGTAACATCCTATAATTTAATCTCATAAAAAATAATATGCAATATACAAACGAGTCATGATTTTATTTAAAAAATATTTTTTTTAAGACTAAAACTTATAAATATAAATAAATTATTTTTCTTTCTATCAAAAAAGAGTTTTAGAAACATGTAATGCAAGTTAAGGTTCATATCTGTGAAAGAATTGGATACATATTGTACCCAACATCATGGCAAGCTCATAAAAAATAAAATGCTTGTTTTATATTTAGAAAATAGGGTAAAAATAAAAAGAGAAGTCGTCACCTAATATTATAGTCATTAGCAACCACAATTAGTCTCTAGAAATGTGAGGTAAGGAATTGATTATGTTAAAAAGAAGATACAATCACCCTAAAATATCCTTCATGAGATAAGATGCATTGTTACTTGTCTTTTATTCCTAATAATTTGTTATGCCTAGTCTATTGATGGTCTATCTAGAAGGTGATAGTAGGTCTATTGTTATGAGTTAAACCCTGGATTGAAAGTTAAACCTGGTCATTATATGGTCTGGTTTATTTCCGCGACTCCTAGTTATTATTTGAATAACATTTAGTGAATTGATAGTTCTAAAGTTGGTCACTAATTATCACAACTTGTGATTAATTGTTGATCAAGTCATGTTAGGCTCATTAAACCCAGCCTCACTCCTAGAAAAGGTTTTTAAAAGGTATATCGATGAAGTTCATCTGTCTTATAACACTTGAGTTTCACTCACGATATTTTATAAATGAAGGTTTAATACTCTCAATTCATGCTCAGATGTGATCGATGAATATTAGATTGAAAATTCAATACTCTTGATTTTGTATTTAGTTAATATTATACTAGAAATTTAATATTCTTGATTTTATTATTGATAAATATGAGATTAAAAATAAAATTATTTGAAAAATTAAAAGGATGTGCTATTAATCTTGTTATCCAGAGTAACGACCTACATTGAATTCATTTACCCTAAATACTTAAAGAATAGCAAAACAATATTTTGATATGATTTTATAGAAAGAAAAGGATAGGTTTTAAAAACTTAAAATGTTGTCCCAATGAACCTTTTAATATGAGTTAAGCCTAAATGATTCTTATAAACTTATTACAAAACTCAAAAAATGGCATGCAACATGATAAATATTTTTTTTCTTTATATATATATATATATATATATATATATATATATATATATATATAACATTCAAATGATGTTTAATGATGTAAAGTCATATGATTACTTATTCTTTGTAGAGATTCTCTAAGTTTGTTGTCTTGATTTTAACATTTTAGTAACTAACCTCACTTTAATCTTAATCTTAATCTTTAAGTTCTAACTCATTTTTTGTTGTTGACATTTGTCTTTAATTATGAACTTTGCAGAAAGATATACTTTTGAGAGTTTTTTTTCTTCTTCTTTTTCCTGCTATCTTTTGAAATGCTAGTTTCTCACTCATCCCTTACCATTTTAACTTATCCTCTTTCCTTTTATTTCTTACACTTTATTTCATTCTTCCCTCCATCAATTTTATTCAAACATATTACCTCTCATTTTATTGTATATCACATTCTATCTCAATTACCATCAAGTTTCTTGTAAAAAAGAATTAACTAAAAATTAATTTAAAAGATTTACTTTATTATTTAAGTTAAAGCTAATAATGGTGTTAATCTCTAGAAATAAAAATAAATTATGTTAATAAAAATTAATATCATGACGATGATTATTAATAATTTTGGTAGGAAAATTAATTATTTCAAAAAATCATGATGATAGTTATTGCTATCATTAATAATATTTTGTTTTTATTTTATGAAGATTAATTACTCCGGACTAAAGAAAATTTTATAGTTTTTTTTCTTATTTTGTGACCAATTCATGGCAACAAATTTGATCACAAATTCCCATATAAAATAAATATAAAACAAAAAAAATATATATATATAAAATTAAAAACGGATCACTATCGTAAAAATTAAATATTTTAAATGAAACCAAAGTAAATTAGCATTCTTGTTGTTTGTTAATTTATTTGAGTTTATTTTCTATTTTAGACTTAAAAGAAAATCCATAACTGTATTCAAATTGAAACCATTTTATCCAAAGTCAATTGTTCTCTGGGCACATAATACAAGGATAGATAATCGCTACTACAATATCAATCACTATTAAAATATAAAAGAGCCATTGGATTGACCAGACTCGGCTCAATTGCCGGGTCAAACCTCACAATATACAAAAGAAAGACTATATAATCATGCTCTATTACTCAAGGACCTAATTGTTCCCTGAATGGAGGTGAATGATGTAATGTGAAATTTAATTTGACTATGATTCTCCACTATAAACAGAAGGGGAGATGTATACAATCCAAGTTAGGGGGGATAAACTAAGGGGTTAATCCTCCCCGTAATGCTGCCTCTCTTCTCATTAAAGTCAAGTTGCTATGATAAATGAGATCTCTCAATTTCTTTAATTTTTATTTTCAGTAATTGTTTTTTTCTTGGATTAGCCCTCTCCACGTAATCGATCGACTCGAAAGATCATCAAAGGTGTTTCCCTTAATTATTGTGGTTTGAACATAACCACTGTCTCTTAGCGAAAGAGACATCAAATTTATTTTTGTTTTCCAAATTATCATGATTAAAGCTGGTGATGGGAGTCCAAGGAAGGCTTGAGAGAAACACATGATGCAGATGCATGTGCTTGTGCTGCTTGCGTCCAATGCCTCTGGGCCAGTTGATTAGGGATATATGCATTAGGGTCAATCTCGAATAGACTCCTTCTCAGTGCTTAGGCCTTTCAGTGCTCAAGGAGGAACGTGGTGTGCTCCTACAAAAAAAATGTGGATGTGTTCATTTTGGGCCAAACTTACAATAGTGATAGAAAGCTGTCCTGCCGCAGCCGGGAAATAATTAGCAATTCAATGTCTTGTTTCTTTCTATATTTTAAAAATATTTTTGAAAAAATTTAAATTTAAATTTTTTTATTTTAAATTAATATTTTTTTGGTGTTTTTAAATCATTTTGATGTACTGATATAAAAAAAAATTTTAAAAATAAAAAAACATTATTTTGATACATTTCCGAGCTTGTTTGAAAACGCGGCGCAAACTGCGTTCCCTTAAATTTTGAATTTTTTTTGTTAAAAAATCATTTTTCTTAATTTTTTTCAGACAGTTTTAATGTGCTGATATAAAAAATAATTTTAAAAAAATAAAAATATATATTATTTTGATTTATTTCTAAATGAAAAAAACACTTTGAACCATAACCGCTACCACAATCTCAAACAAGTTCTTGAATAATTAGTTTCAAACAGGTCATTATCTTTCCCGTTATTTTTTAAAAATTATTTTTTTATCTAAAAATATATTAAAATAATTTTTTATATTTATTTGAATCAAATCAATGCACAAATATGTTGAAAAATTAATTTGAAAAAAATATTCAAAAGGTTTTAGAATAAAGGGCAATCGTACTCTCAGACACTATAGTAGCATTTTCAAGAGGGATGATAGCTGATCTTTCTTGTCATTCTTTTTGAAAAGAGATGGATTAAAGATAATGAAGCACGAGGAGGCTACCTCTCTCTTTCTTTCTTTTTTCGGTTCAAGGACGTATAGAAAAATAATTAACATTTGAATTGTTAAATAAAATGCTCATCATTATAGAAAAAATATAAAATACTTGACGTTTTATATATAAACTACTTTTTTTTTTTAATTTAGTCTGAAAACTATATCTTTAAATCAATTTGGTTGTTGCTCTTGAGAAAAAAATCAATGCGGTCAACTAAAAATTAAATTCACCTCTGCAATCCAATAAAACTATAACAAAAATAATAAATGTTTCATTCGTTAAAGTAAAATATTGAACACTTTAAATATTCTTTTATAACAAGGTCGGTCAAAAAAATCTAAAATATAAACAAAAAAACAAAAATAATAATTTGGTCGATGGTGACAGCTGACAAGCTACCCTATAGTTTATTCGATATTATTATTAAAATTAAGAAAGTTTTAAAAGTATATAAAATTTAAAAAATATTAAATTAATATTTTTCAGTGTTTTTTAATAATTTTAATATGAGTGTGTTTGTTTTTAGATAGCTTCTGTGGTTGTGATTTAAAAAAATATATGGTTAAATGTGATTAGATAGATTTAGATACGTGTTCGGTAAAAATTGTGGTTGAAGTTTATGTGTAGCAAAAAACATGTATAAAATGTTTGGTAAAAGTATGGTTGCGATTGCTTTTCAAAATGCTTTTTACTTGGAAATGTATCAAAATAATATTTTTTTTATTTTTAAAAAATTATTTTTGATATCAGCTCATCAAAATGATCTAAAAACACCAAAAATATATCAATTTGAAGCAAAGAATAAAATAAAAAAAATTCAATTTTTTTTAAAAGCGCTTTTGAAACGCAAAAACAAATAAGGTTTTACGAAACTCGATTAAAAAAGCACGTAAAAACTGCTTCACAAAAACTCCGTTTCAAACTCAATTTTTTAGCGGGGACCGCAGTACAAAACACAGTTTGGTTTATTACCAAATATCTTGTTGTGTTTGTTTCACTGCAAATGTAAAAGCCGGTGAAAAACAAACGCGACCTATATTAATACTAAAAATAAAAAATTTTAAAAATATTTTAATATATTTGTAAATAAATCTTGTAAAAAACTTTCCACATATATCTCGTGAGCTAAGCTTTGTAATGAACCTAAAAACACAAGATTGAACTGCTGATGCTACAAGATCAATATGTACCTTATTGGATAAAAAATAATTGATTCTAGAACATGACATCAGAATTGCAACTCAACGGTACTGAAAAATAGCCATAAGAGTGACTTCAATTCCCCCAACAAAAGGAGAGGTATCGCCATGGATATTGAGCCACTAAAGAACAGCACAGCAATCAAAGTATAGGGTAGGAGGATGATTGTGTTTTAATTTAATATTGCCCTGATACTCTTAACAGTACTATAGAATCTTCAATGCAATCAATTCGCATCTTTCTTCTCTTCATTTCTTGCATTTTTTTTAAATATTTTAAAATTATTTTAATATATTGATATCAAAAATAATTTTTAAAAAATAAAATAAATATCATTTTAATATATTTCTAAATAAAAAATACTTTTAAAAAACAATAACTAACCTAATATTAAATAATATCCTTCTTTCCTTCTATCCCACGGCACTCTAGAAACGTAAGAGCCTGGAAAAGGAAACCGTGTTATAATTTTCTAGCTCCTACCCACATCTAGTTTTCTGCTTTGATTTATGAATACTAACTAACTTTCTATGAAAAACTAGAAACAACATAATTGATTCACAATTTCTTCAATAGAAACAACATAATTGACTTCGTTTGCAACGTGACCGATCCAGTCGTGTGGATAGCAATGTCTGCCTGTTTAAGAATAGTATTGTGGTTGTTTTTTAAAGTTTATTTTTTAGAAATGTATTAAAATAATATTTTTTTTATTTTTTAAAAATAATTTTTAATATTAGCATATTAAAATAATCTAAAATATATTAATTTAAAGTAAAGAAAAAAATAAAAAATTTTAATTTTTTAAAAAATATTTTTAAAATACAAAAACAAAACAAAATGTTTTTAGTTGATGTTGCAGATAACAATAGCGAACAGTCACCGTCTTTAATGTGTGGCTTGGAAAGCATTGAGAGAGAGAGAGGGGGTATTGAGTAATAATTGTTTTTTAAAATAAATTATTTTTAATATTAATATATTAAAATAATTTAAAAATATATAAAAAAATAAATTTAATAAAATAAGATTTCAATCACGTTAGCGTACCCTCATTCCTCCCGTGTGAAATGATATGATATTTGAAAATCTGCAGCAGGCCCCGATTAGGATACCAGAAGTATGAGAAGGTACAGGTGATGATGCATTGAACTAGCTAGCCAGCTAGGCCCCGAATCTCTATAATTTTATTTTTCGGAAATTTCATCGAACAAACAAATCTCAATGATCTATCGGACCCGCTTATATGCATTTCTAAATAAATAAATAAACTGACTTGGATAGAAACAATGTGCTTGTGTGCATGGTGTTTTTTATTTAATTTTTAAATTTAGTATTTGAAATCTGGGCGGATCGATTCAAGATCCGGGACTGGAATTGGACGAGATTGAAGAAAAAATAAAGAAAAAAAACCATGTGTGACTTGGTTGACCCTACGGGTTGACCCAGTAAAACCTGGTTGCAACCCGTTGATTTTTATTTTTACTAAAACGACATCATTTTGATTTTAAAACAAAAAAAGGAATTGACCTGGATGACCTGGTAACCCGGTCAAAACCTGAAATTCAAGCCTTAGACTGGGCTGGATCTAAAAACTATGTTGAGTATATTAAAAAAATTTGAAAAAAGTAATTTAATATTTTCTTAAATAAAAAATAAATTAAAAAGCATCATGCAAAGAAAAGGCTAACGTTCCATCTACCAAACCATTGACGGAAGCCATACACTAACAACGTTTGATCCAAAAAAATAAAATAAAAAAATAAAAAGAATCTGTCTATTCATGCAGGCGTTAAATCTTGGAAATTAATTCAATCCTAATAGTTGTTTGGGTGACCGAACTTCCTCCCTTTCTCCATTGGCATTGTTTTTGAGCCATTTATTTTGGCAATTTAATGACAAAAAAAACCCTTAAAAAAGTCTAAGAATTATTGATTCTCGATTACTTTTCAAAAAAGAAAACCATTAATTATTTTGTCCAAAGTCACTTATTTGCATCTTATAGTTTTCCCAATTCGTCAATAAAACCCCTCTGTTATCAGTTCACTTAATTAAGCATATGTATTTTTAATTTCAATTAATTAAGTACATTGAGATTTTATCTCAACTAATTATATTCTATACTTTAAAAGTTGTAGGGAAAATACTATGCAAGTACTATAAATATAAACTCATTATATTGTGGATCATACTATAAACGTAAAGTATTTATACTATAGACGACATCGTAGCACCAGGAAACGTTATCTTTTCTATTTTTAATACAAAAAATACTATTGGGTCTGGCTTGCAGTCAGACAAAAAAAAAACACATTGCATGTACTGTATACATTGTTTGTACCGTGAACAACACTATAGTACTATGGGGCGTTGTCCTTGTTGTTTTTTAGTCAAAAAAATATTATCAAGTCTGACTTGACAGTTAGAATCAATATTACTAGATGTATGCTCTATAATCTTTATATTTGTTTTATATTTTTTAAAAAATTATTATTGATTTGCTATTGAACGCAGGTTAAGTATCCTAATTATCTTTATTAAGCAATCTTTATTTTTAAATTAGGTGATTTGTATTTAATTGACTGAGATTAAAAATATAAGTGCTTAATTATGGCTGGACAACAAGAGAGACATGAAGTTACACGTGGAAGTACGGAGAAGATATGACGTTGGATTTGCGTTGGCTGAGGTAGTTGATGGGTCACCCGTAGGAGAAACAAACGTGTCGAAGAGAACGCCACGTATTTGTTTTGTTTTCGGGATAGTTCGGGTAAAAGCAAAGCTTCTTTGGGCAATCATTAAACCGTTACGACACATATCTTCTCTTATCTCGGTGGGTTTTGTGGGGGCATCATAACCTCTGTAAATAACTTCTTCTTCTTTTTTAAGAAAAAGAGAAAAAATAAAATTTATTAATTTTAATACTTTTAAATTTATTAATTATAATATTTCTCTCGGCAAACTTATCAGTAAATTATGACATATAATGTTACTAATAAAATCACCACCGACATAATATTTTTTTATTTTTTAATTAGTTTTATTTTATTAATAATGTTATCAATAATTATTGAGAAAATATATTCCGTCTCTAATGGCGTTGACTGATATTTTCCATTGTTATTGTTATTGAATATTCTGTGGTTGCTATTTGCCAAGTTTTTGATAGGAATGTATGTGTGTATGTGGTTTAATAATGTATCATCGTTTAAAATACTGATAGATGGGATGGCCATGGATGGGGTCTAGTTAGACTTATGTCACTCATTAATATTAAGACTTATGTCACTCATTAATATTAAGACCCCAAATACCTTATCTAATTGCCCCATTTTCGTTCACAAGGTTAGATTTGAGAGAGTTAAACGCACGTATAAAATTCTATTTATTTTTGTATTTTAAAATTATTTTAAAAAAAAATAATTTTTTTTATTTTAAATTAATATTTTTTTTGATATTTTTAAATATTTTAATGCGCTATTTTAAAAATAATTTTTTTAAATAAAAAAATATTATTTTAATATATTTTTAAATAAAAAATACTTTATAAAATAATGACGATTATTTTTTTTAACATGATACGAATGAACCTGGACAGCCCAAGGTTTTCGACCTCACTAATGGATGGTCGGATCTTCATGTCATATCTCGACGATCCTTGTTGGCCATGACCTCATATCTGGTCTCAATCACCCATCCGTTCAAATTGTCAGTGGACTTTTATAAGTTCGCAATCTTTAACAGGTCATAGGGATGATAATGAGTATTCTTGAATTGAATTTTCTGGTATTTATATTTTCTATTTTATTTATTATTTATTAAAAGAAATTTTAGATATTTATAAATTATTTATTTGTATTTAATAGATACTATTACTTATTAATCAATAAAAAATAAGATAATATATATGTGTGTGTCAATATTAAAGTATGATATATCATATCGTATTAAAAATTTTAAATATTTTACAAATATATTTATATAATATAAATAATTATTATCATAGTTTTAAAACACGATTAGAAATCAACTCGAGGCAAGATCAATGTCAAAGGTCATGATGGTTGATCCAAGACAATATAAAATAAAAATGATTATTATTATAATCTTAAAACTCAACTCGAGAGTCGTCTTAAGACAATACTCGGCTCACAGGTTAAAAGGTTAATATGGGTTGATCCCGATCAACATAATAATAATAATAATAATTATTATTATTATTATTATTATTATTATTATTATTATAGTTTTAAAACCTGATTTGAAAGTTGACTCGTGGCAATGCCTAGATCATTAGTTAGGAGTAGGGGTGTTCAAAAAAACCGAAAAAACCGATTAAACCGAGAAAACCGGAAAAAAATAACCGAAAAAACCGAACCGTGAAAAAAAACCGATTAAACCGATTAAAATTTTAAAAAAATCGACTTGTTCGGTTTTTTAAGCCTGGAACCTGAAAAATCGAACCGAACCGAACCCGAACTGAAAAAAACGGAAAAAAACCGAGCCAAACCGAAAAAACCGAGCCAAACCGAAAAAAACCGAGCCAAACCAAGCCAAAACTGAGCCAAACCGGAAAAAACCGAGCCAAACCGAAAAAACCGAGCCAAACCGGTTTGAACCGGTTTTTGCTCTAAAAAACCGAACCGAACCGAAACCGGTCAGTTTGAACCTGTTTCGGTTCGGTTTCGGTTTTTTTTTTTAAAAAAAAAATCGGTTTGGTTACTTTTTTTGGTAAAAACCGAACCGAACCGAACCGTGAACACCTCTAATTAGGAGGGGCAATCCAAGTTGAACCAAATTAAAAAAAATAAAAAAATAAAAGAAACCTTGTTTTGAAAAAAAAAAAAAAGTCAATGAAATTTTTATTACCATGTTGTTATATGTATCCGATAATTCTTCAAGGAAGAGAAAGCTAAAGAATATGCTCTTAATTTGATGTTTCGTTGTCATATTATATATATGAATATGACTATAGCACAAAGACTATTCATGGAATATTTGCCTTTCCACAAAGTATAGATAAGTAGTGAAAGCATATTTGTTTCCTTTAATTTCTACACTTTCTTTATTCATCTTTACATGATTAATGAAAAATCTGAGAATCCTTCCATGCCGCACGGTAATTAATATAAAACAGTGTTGAATTTACTTAATTAAAAGGCATCGTCATATTTTAAATAATCATTCCAAATTAATATAATAAAACTATCGTTTTACCTATAAATATTTGCTTGTTTGAAAATATGGTTGCGGTTGTTTTTCAAAGTAATTTTTACTTGGAAATGTATTAAAATAATATATTTTTTATTTTTTAAAAAATTATTTTTAATATCAACGCATCAAATTCATCTAAAAATACTAAAAAATATTAATTTTAAATAATAAAAAAAATTTAATTTTTTTTAAAAATACTTTTAAAACGCTAACCTGCGCGTTTCCAAAGCCCCTTTTAAATACAGCAGCAAGATTCTTTTTCCTGCAGGGTAAAAGGATTTAGGAAGAGGTGACGACTTATTAGCACCCTCTGCCTTTTATTAAATCCAAACTTTGGAGATATGCACAACTGTCATGAGAAATCTTGATTTAAGTTTACTGGTAGCCATTAACCCAGTTAAACGTGATTTTGATAAAGTGATTGGAAATACTTCTAACATATTTTTTATTTAAAAAATATAAAATTGATATTTTTTATGTTATTTGATGATTTTGAATATTATCATAATAAAATAATTAAAAAACATCAATTTTATATTTTTTTCAAACAAAATAATTTTAGAAAATACTTTAAAACACACCTGTAATGTCAAACATTGCTTAATCAAGTCGATTAAATGGAGTGGTACCTTTTCTCGTGATGTGATCAAACTTTGGATTTTCAAATCAAATAAATTGTATAAAAACCTAATTTTAAAAAAATTCAAAAAAGATTTTAGTCCATTTGTGTTACGACTCGAAACCTGTAATCTTAATTAAAAGCTTGGGATGAACCTCATTAAAAAAATCTAAAAATAGATAGACTAAATAGAATATAAAAAATAATTTGAAATGGATGAAATTAAAAAATAATATATATTAGAAAAAAAACAAAGAATAAATAACAATTAAAAGAATAAAGATCAAATTTAATATAAGGGTTAAATGAAACTAGATTATAAGGGGCATAATTGAAGAGCAATAAAAACAAGTAAAATATAAAATAAATAACAATTAAAAGAATAAAAATCAAATTGAATATATAAAGTAAATAAAAGAATACCTTTATATTTTAGCAAAAAAAAAAAAAAAAAATTCACCCAAATCCAATCATAGCTCTTCCTTGTACACGTGTGGCATTAACAGAATGAAAAAAAAAGAAAAAAAAGAGAGAGAGAATAATGAGTAGCACCAAACACTATCCCGTAAAATAGCTTTTGGCTATAGGATGATATTGTAGGCATCACTTTCTTACTAGTGCATGCACTATACACGCTAGCAGTTTTGTTTCTTTAAATAATATTAAATAATGCTAAAAGACCAAATCATCCCTAAGATAACTTCTTAACCATTAAAAAAACTATTTTGAAAATAAAAAAAATAACTAAATGCAAACTTGATAAAATTTGCTTTTAAAAATAAAATAATCTTTACACTGCACTTAAAAATTTAAAAAGATCAAATAACCCCAACTAGCCTTTTAACAATTTCATTAAATGAGGATAATTAAATCTTTATATTGTACAAGTAAAAGATAAAAATATCTTATTACCCTCTCATTAATTTTTTTAAAAGGTTTTTACTTTTACAGTAACATATCTTTTCGCTCTGGAATCATTTGGGAATGTGGTGTAAATTATGTTTCCAAAATATTTAATTTTTTTATTAAAATTTAATATGGTTTGTATATTTTGAATCGTTTTGATGTGCTAAAGTAAAAAATAATTTTTAAAGAATGAAAAAATATCATTGGCGTGCATTTCAGCATTAAATAATTATTTGAAAAGCAATTGCTATCACACTGCTAAATATACTATTCGTACTTGAAAAGTCATCAAATTATCTCTTATTAATTCCATCATAACTAATAAATCTTAAAAAAAATATCAAATTACCTCAATCTCAAACTTATTGTGTTCTTGTTAAAAAGCTATACTATTCTCATCTGTGATACATTGTGCCCACAATCAGTGGTTTTTTTCCCCGCTCGGACAGAAAAATGAAATGGAAATTCGACCAGTAAGTAGTTGCATACTTCTATCGTAGGAGGGCAGAAACGACATTTTGTAGCAAGAAAAAGAACGACAGTTGAAAATAATATAAAGAGGCTTTCCACTAATTTCTAACTCAAGAGGTAAGATACAACTTTAGAAACCCTGCCATACCACTTCAAAAGCAAAACATGGATTTTGGTCAACCTATTCCATAAACACACACACTAGTTATCTAACCTGTGCTTCTTTATAGGTTATAATTTTTTTTTCCAAAAAAACAATGGGTATGTAAACTATTTTAATGTGTTTTTTACATAAAAAAATCAAAGTATAAATAAAAAAGTCTATGCAAATATTTAATTAAATAAATTGATAACCATCTATATAAATGAACGAAAAAAAACTGTTAACAATAACCAAAAGAGAAATATAAAAAAATTAAGAAACAAATATAAATTAAAATATTCAATCACATAAAATGAGACATTCATCCAAATATGTTAACCGAACTTATTTATTTTCAATAAAAGATAAATTCACACCATAAAAAACTTGTAACCTAAAGGATAAACATAAATGAAATTGACTAAATAAACTCACTCCTTAAAAAAAATTATGCAAGGCCGAACACATCAGAATTATTATTTAAAAAAGAATAGTTTTTTATTTTGAAAAATAAAGCTCATTTGTATATATAAAAAAAGAAAATATAGATGAATTATAATAATATCTTAAAAAATCAAACACATACAAAATAATTTTAAAAAGGCATGCAAAACCAACGACCTAGGTCATAATACTAAGATAAACATATAGAAAAGAAATTGAAGAAAATCAAAAAACTAATACTTAAAAAAATAATAATACAGATGATAAGATCGCATGAAGTCGAATGCCTAACAAATAAAATGTCAAAAGATGAAACCAGGTGAAAAAAACCAATTACACAAAAGGATCTTAAAAAATAAATGTGAAAATAAAAAAATAATAATAAGAAGGCAAACAAAATTTTTCAATTGGAGGGTTAAATTAAATTGAAAAATATATTTAACAAAGAAGAAAAAAAAAATGAGGGTCAAATTGAAAAAAATAAAACAATGAAAAATTTGATTGAAAGATGAAATTGAAAGCTAAAATTTTTTTAACAAAGGTCCAGGAAAAACAAGAAAAAAAACAAAAGAATAAAGACCGAAATGAAAAACAAAACATATAAGAAATTGTAATTGAAAGACTAAATTGAAAAAAAAAAAACAAAACTTTTATAAAAAGAATAAGAGCGAAATAAGAAATTAAGAGAATGAGAACTGAAATTGAAAAAGAAAAAAAAAAGAAAAGGATAATCATGAACTTTACCTGGCAGGAGAGAGAAAAAAAAGAAAAAAAAAAAAGACCTTCGGTGACAATCCAACCACCATACACTAACAACTTTTTTGATTAAAAAAATAAAAAGTTATTGTGAAAAATACCAAAATACCTCTCATGACCCTAATAATTACAAAAAAAACCCCTTGGTCAACAACTCTAAGTTTTGTTGATTCAAGAGGCAAAAAAGTATTTTTACCATGTAAAAAAATAATAAAGACCTAGACATCCTCAGACAATATTTTAATAACCAATTTGTCAATTGAAAAGACCAAAGCACCCCTACCCTTAAGGCTTTTTTTTTTTTCAACTCAAGCACAAGTATGTAATTTTATTGTAGCAATTCATAGTAAACCGTGTCTATGATTATAGTAAAAAACTCGTCCTATAATATTCTGATTAATGTATATAAACACCCTCAAGCTATACTATTTAGTTATTAAAAAAAATGTGATTTCATTCATAAAAGAGTTATGAATTTAAGTGGTTATATAATAAGCTCAACAATAACCTTTTGAATTAATTAAAAGAAGAAAACAATTTAATTGAAATAAGATTCTTAATTCATTTCGAAGAGTGAATAAATATGTAGTTGAGCCTAATTTTGAAAACAGGATCTTAATTATTTTTAAATGTAATTATAAATATAAATAGATAAATGATGATACACTTTAGCAAACAATTCTGCATTTCTCAAAATATAGGTAAATAAAAAACTTTAATAATTCTTAAAGCATTTAGCAAAATTACGAATTATGCATTTGAGCGATAATTGGATGTGGTTAATTTTGAATTTAAGTTGGTAATTTAAAAAACAAAAAAACCTTGATAATTTTTTATGTAATTCTAAATTTATATAAGTAGTAGAGTTTAGCCACTAATTACCTAGTCAGTCGAAACAAAGGAAAAATAATAATTTAAATAAGGTTTTAAGGTATTTAGAAGTGTAATGATTTAGGGATAATTAACGTGTTTTAGCTATTCTGAAGAATTAAGATAAATTTGTGGACTTCAAGGGTTTTTATGTAAATATTTTAGATATAAGGATATAAATTAACATTAAAGAAATATATATAGAGATTAAAATATTTCAAAATCAAGGTTTTGTCAAGAATATTTTGTAACTATGGACAAATTGAACATTTATAAATGGATAACAATCAAATGTATTTTTATATAAAAGTTGGTGAAATTTCTCAGAAAAGACAAAAACTTATGGAACCCGCATAAAAACTTCAAAACTTTGTATATAACCCCGCGTGAGTTTAGTTTTTACAAGTCAGCACGTTGGATTTTTTACCGTAGAAAAATAAATGTTTAGACATTATCTTTAACATTAGTAAAATAATTAATTGTAAATTAAAAATATAATGCATACATTTAATCATAATCTTTTGTTAGATTTTTTTCTTTTCTTATTGATATATTTTGTTGATACATAGTTTTTCAAAATATATTGTTTATTAAATAAAAATTAAAAGCACATACAATAAGTATAAATGTTTTTTGAACAATGATGAGTTTTTACTTTATAATAAGTATTTATTAAGAATAATTAAAAATCAATAATTAAATTTAGAAATTTTTTCTAATATGATTTGTGATTATAAATAAATTAATAATGAAAATCAACAACTTTTTCTACGTATCTTTACTTTTTAGTTAACTTAATATTTATGTATGAATTAACCTTAATCACATAATAACTTTCATTAAATATACAAGATTTAATTAATTGACATTATTAAAATCAAAATTGATGTTATTGACTCATGATAATTAAACACACATAGAGAATTATTTTAATAAATAATCAAACATGGGTTCAAAAACTATACTTCTCCTACTTGAGTTAATTAGTCATGCATCTAATATAAACCAACCAATAACAATAAATTTGAAAACCAAAAACATATGATACACATCATATAGAATCTCGATAGTCAACCATCAAGTTTAATCATAGAAAAATATAAAGATATCCATGCATCACAATCATATATGTAATAATTTTAAGTACAAATCGATGTGATAATTTAAAATTCAAGAGTACTAACCTCTAAAATTAAAAATTATGCTTGTCATAAATTCAGAATAAGACAAAGATAAAACAAAATTACAAAAATAATAGAATCCCTCCTTCTCTTCTTCTCTTCTTTGAATGTGATTCCCCTTATTTTTTAGAGCTTAGGATTAGTTATGTCGCACGTGTGCGGCGTCACAACGATTATCTTCTCGGGTTGGGATTTTTCTGGTGATAGGGAAAGAATAAAGAATTCTTGTTTCTTATCAGTAGAAAAAAAGGATGGAGACGCCACCTAGTATTTTGGTCACTAAAAACCCTAACTGGTCTCAGAGTCTGGATAAGAAGACTGATTGTGTATAGGAAGGATGTATCACCCCTAGTATACCTTACCTAAGTTAAGCTGCATTGTTTATTTGTCTGATATAAACTAAAGTATTGTTATGTTGTCTACTCGTTGATTTGTCTAATGTTTAATAAAAGTGTTCGTCGGTAACGAGATCCTTATCTTATAAGGTTAAAGCCTAGCCATTTTAGAATTAAAACATATTTTTGTACTTCTTTCTTTTAATATTGGAAATACATCTTACGTATAAGTTCGTAAGTCTTGATATTGGGTCAAACAAAATAAAACTATTTTTGATATTTTTAAAATATAGGTCAAGTTATCATAATTTTAATAAACTGGTTACTAAATCCAAAAATACATGTAAAAATAAAAAAATTATTTTTGTAATTTTTTAATATGTTAAAATATGCAAATATAACTTATTTATGAGAGATTTGACCATATATACATAAATAAAAATGTATTTTTTTGTGTTTTTTTTAATATAGGATTTTTGGAATTTTAAATTAAAAAAATATTTTATTTAATATTAGAAAAGTACCTCACATGTCGTGAAATCATAATTTTAAATATTAAATATAAAAAAATAAAATACAAATATAATATGAAAGAACCAAAATTAAATGTAAAATCAAACACACTCTCCTAATGTTCCATGATCAAGATAAATCACAAAAATCATATTGAACAACATTACACCCTTAAAAATCAAATCAATGTGTGGACCAATTTCATCAAACATTAATTCCAAATTAGTCATATAAATCATAGAAAGCAAACACACAAAAATGATTCATTAAAACTCTTTTAAAGGTGCATGCTTCAAAGTCTTGAGAATTAGATCTTCAATAACAAAGAAAAATGAGGATGCAAGGCTGCTGCTACTTTTCACAGTTGGGTCAAGTGTTTGCTGCTCCCGGTTTGAGCCAAAGAATCATCTACAATTGAAAATAGAGCTAATGCTCATGATGGAAACCCGCTGCTGTTAAGGAATGAGGGACTTAATTGCTACTAAATGAGAGGCTCTGCTGCTGTTGTCGACTGAAACAGGAAAGAGGAGATGCCGATGCTGTTTGCTGATGTTGCTGGAGTTCACGTGGTGCAGAGCTTCTGGAGTAAGTTGATGTCGCTGGAGTTCACTATTGTTGTTGAGGAGCAGTCGGTTGAAACTCCTGCTGTGGCTAGGACAAGGAGGCGCACGGTGCAGCTGCTAAAGACTTGCTGGAGATTCACGGTGCTGTGCAAGAACTACTATTGTTGGCGTCTGTCCATGAGACTCTGGAGCTTCACTGAAAAGAGAGGTTAAGCGTTGCTTCTGCTACTGAGAGGTCACGTTGCTGATATAGGGGTTGTGCTGCTACTGGAAGACTGTGTTTTGCTACTGGAACGGACAAGGCGAAGCTGCTGTTTGCTGTACCGAGATCCTGCAAGAGCTGGAAGTAGCTGCACTATTATACAGAGAGGAGGAGGTCATGGTGCTATGGAGGAAGAGTGATGGGAGAGAAGAGTGAATTATTTTTCTCTCTTCACTCTCACGGGTTTTGTGTTTTGCTTTGTTTTTGGAGAGAATCCGGGAGACAGTTTTGGCTTTTCTTTTCTTCTTCTTGTTTTTTTTTTATTGGTTAGCCTCTCCAATTAATTCTCCCCCGTTTATGGGTGGTACAACTACCTCTTTATAGGTAAATTAATTTGTTATTTTTCTTCTAATTGCTTGATCCTGAACAATTAAAAAAATCACTTTAGTCCCTCATTTTTCTTTCTTTGTACTTTTGATCCTCTTGTCCAAATATTTTTTCTTTTTCCTTATTTTTTTTTGTATTTTGATGCTTTTAAAAAAGACAATGTCAACATGAACTCAATATGAAAAAATTGATCAATAATTTTAAAATAAGCGTGTTAAAAAATAGACGTGTCAATTTTAAATTTAATATTTTTTTGAAAAAAAGTTGAAAAAACCAATACATCATGTATATATATATATTTGTTTCTTGCTATATGTTTTGGATTTTTTTTTAAAAAAAAGTATAGAAAGAGTGTAAAAAATCGAGTTATGACAAGTTATATAGAGTTGAGGAGATGGAGAATTTTTCTAGTTAATAACTAATTTTTAATTATATTACTTTAAAATTTCCTTATACTAATCTCATTCTAATAACTTATACATTGACTTTTATCTTATAGAGAGGTTTCATGATCATTTAGGACCCTTTCTACATCATTAATGAGTTGCCATGTTATCATCCCAACAAGAAAAGATGGGTTGGACTTGTGTTAGTTTGCTGATAGATTTTAGACCAAACTTAAAACATGTTATTCTCTCTCATCTAGATGGAAAGATTGAGATGTCTTATTTTCATTTTTTCAACTTAAATCATAGTAAAATTTTGTCTACAACTTCAGATAAAATCCAAAGAGTATATAGGGGTTCAGTTTGTCAACTTTGCTCTGACCAATCCTAATCCCAATAGAATTCATTGTTCGAGTTGCATTCCTAATACAATTAAGATTTTCACTTCTTAGCTCCAATGACTTCTCTCAATGTGCTTTTTATAGTTATTTGCATGAAATTGTGCTAAAAATACTTCATTTAACTTCTTTTTATGCTTTGTGTCTCGTAGCAATGTTAAGAGCAAATAAATTAATTAATTAAGTAAGGTATTGTAAAACATAAAATATCCCTAAAAAACTAGTAATAAGGTACTAAAAAGGCAAAATAAAATGAGTGTATCAAACAATTTGAAATAAGGTTAAAAAGGTATCTTTTGAATCAAAACTTCTTCATCTTATTAATACGCTCCTTTTTTGTGACATTTATCAACCAAAATAATTGTTTTGTGAATAATATCTTATTAAAACCATAAAAATAATTAATTATATGATAACAAAAAAAAAACATTCATATGAAAGATAATAAAAAAAGATTAAATAAAACAAGTCCTATCCTCTTATTTTGGAGAAGAAAGAACAAGTAGCTTATAATTTTAGTGATATATACATATATTCTTTCTTCTCCAAAATAAGGAAAGCTCTTGGATTTAATTTCTAGAAAAGCTCTTGCATATTAAGAACAAAAAATAAAGTCTACTCAATGAAAGTGGGGTAGGAAATTTATTTTAAAAACATAGGTAATTGGCATATTTAAGATCAAATTAAAAGTAAAGTCCACTAATTTTTTGGATTAACTTTGTTAAAAATTATTTTTCAACAAAAATACTTTAACATGAAATATTAACTTGTTTAAAATAAATTATGTGTGAATGAGAAATTGATTTAAAAAAACTCTTAGTTGGCATGTTTTATAAATCCAAAAACCTGTAGTCTCATATTGAAAGATTACAAGATTTTCTTATAACTTATAAAGTGAAAAGCTGGAAAGTTAATATTAGGCTCGTATGACACCAAAGTTTTTAGAGAGAAAAGACTCTATGCTAAGTGAGCTTTGGACTAGTAACACGCGCTCACTCAAGTATGAAGATGAGTTTGGATTTGAGATTACTGTAAAATGATTTTTAGGTTCATAAAAAATTATTTATTACTAGCCCATGATTAAATAATCTGAATGGTAACATTTCTCTAACTAGAAAATTTATTTTCAAAGAGAAAGTGTATCTTTTTTCAAGGAAAAAACTGTCATTTTTTATTTTTTATGGCGGGTAATTGAGATAAAATTGCGAGAACTAATTCTAGTAATTCCGCATCAATTTTAGTTTCGAAAATCAGTATAAAAATGAGTTTAAAGGAAGATGTTCTACACACTAAGCAGTTGCTCTTCTGCCTTCTTCTCATCTATTTTACTATAGTATTTTTTGCTCTATTTTCTCCATTCATTCTGGAGCTTAGGTTCAAGTTTTCACAGAGAGATTTTAAAATCTATTTTCATAAGTTCATGGATCTTAATTAATAATGCAACTAATTAAGGTGATGTTGTCGATATCTTGGAAGACTAATTATATTAAATCTATTTGCACCTAGCGGTGATAATAAAGCTTTAAGGATAAAGGATATAATCCTTGACACTAACGTAATGTGTATATCATTTTGTATTTTAAGTGCTCTAATAATTAAGTATACTAAAGATTTATTTAAAATATTGTTTTCTTTAAAATTTATGTTTAAGACCTTAAGGCTATTGTATGTTCTTAAATTGCTAGTAATTCAATGCTAAGTTTACAAATTAACAAAGTAAAGATACTTCTTTTATATTCATATAAATCCATCTAGTTAAACTAAACTTTATCTTTTACATTCCAGATAACAATCTTAAAGCTTTATCTATTTGTTTAATTTATCTAATTTAATTTTTGTATATGTTTATATGCTTGCTAGTAACTTTGTTTTACAAGGTTAAGTTCCTCTAGTTTATTATTTCAATGAAATTTAATTTATATGTTATAATTTGAATTAAACCTTTTATAGAAATTGCTAATCCCTAGATCTTAGACTTATATTTGAATTAAATTGTTTAGTTCAATAACCATGTTTAATTTTTTGTTATTTTTTTACTTGCTACCTACATATAAAAAGCCAAAATTTTTAATTATAAATATTTGGATATTATTATAGAAATCTTATAATGAGTTCAAGTCAAGAAATGGTAATTACAACAAATATTGTTTCAATAATTATTACTTCGGTAGGGAGAATTCCACCATCATATTTTATGGTGCAAGGTGAGAAACCTAAAAAGTCTAATGAATTGAAAATGAGATGTGACAACTTAAGATATTATTCAATCTATCCACCTTGGACTTAACAAAGTTCGTGATTAAAGAAGCATCAAAGTTTTCAGATGATGAATTTGATCCCACTATTATGAAAGTTATGGATGCTTGTAATCTTATTAATTTTATGTGTAAGAAATACATCTTAAATGGATCAGACAACATATTATATGATGTTTATAGTTTAATTAAGAGCACAAAAATATTATGAGATGCTTTGAACTGAATGGTTAATTCAAGGACTGTGATAAGTCAAGTTAAAGAGTTTCAACTCATCTTACATGATGTTTAAGATAAAAGGATTGTTCTGAGTGAATCCTTCTAAAGACTTGAAAAACTTGTCACCATCTTAGAAAGACTTTAAAAGCTACCTTAAGTATAAGTGTAAGGAAATGAGAGTTAAATTCCTTATTTTACGGTACAGGATAGAAGAGGCAATAAGTTATCAAAAAAAAAAAAAAACAACTCTTCCAATATGACCCCCAAAGCAAATATAGTTAAACAAGTGGTAAAAACCCATAATAACAAAAAAAAGCTTGTTGTGAAAGGAAACCGAATTACCAAGAAATTCAATGACAAATGCTTCATCTATAATAAGACTAGATGCCAAACAAATGATCATAGAATAAGGCTCAAAACGGCAACCCTAAAAGAGGAAGGATTGCTTAAGCCAATGTCACTAATATTGATAACCTTATAAATGAAGTGTTAGAGATGAACTTGTTCGTGGTTGTCTTTGAAAAAGATATTCCCACTGCTTCGGAACAAAGGTGATTCTGTTCTTGCTGAAGATGATCTGTCTAATTCGTCGACTTGATCAACAACTCTGAGAAATGATGGGTTGATAACAGTGTAACAAGACATATATGTACCTGAGGATGTTTTCCACTTATAAATATGTGGATGATGGACAACTAAACATGAAGAATTTGTCAACATCAAAGGTACTAGATGTTAGGAATGTCATGCTAGATATGAATTTCGAAAAGCTTTTCACCCTTAATAAAGTGCTCCATGTTGTTGGCAATAGGAAAAACTTAGTATATGACTCATTATTGAGCAAAAATAGTTTTAATATTGTCTTTTAATATGATAAATTTGTACTTACTAAAATTAAAATGTTTGTAAGAAATGTGTATCTTTGTGATGATCTTTTCAAAATAAATGTAATGACCATTGTGACAAAGAATGAGATGAATAATAATAATACCTTTTCATCTTTGTTTTTTTTTAGTCTTATGATATGTAGCATGGTAGGTTAGGATACATGAATTATAATTCTATACAAAAATTAATTAATCTTAAATTATTACCAATTATAGTTTTTGAAAAAATATCATAAATACAAAGTTTGTGTAGATTTTAAATTCATAAAGATTTTTGTTCAAACAATTACAAGTAGTTAACCTCTAGATTTAATTCACTCTAACATTGATGATTTAAAATTTATGCAAATTAAAGGTGATAAAAAGTGTTATATTGTTTATATAGATGATTATACAAGATACTATTATACCTATTTTTTTAGAAGCAAAGATGAATCTCTTAAAATGTTTAAATATTAAAAAAATAAAATTGAAGATCAATTTAATAAGAAAATACAGGTAATAAGAAGTGATAGATGTGGAAAATACAATTCACCTTTTGATGAATTATGTTTTCAAAGTGGTATTATCTATCAAACCACTAATTCTTATTCACTCAGCAAAATAACATCGCAGAACATAAAATCTAATATTAAAAGAAATGATGAATATCATGTTGTTTGAGAGCATCTCAGAACTTGTAAGAGAGATAATTTAATTGTCAATTATATTCTTGACAAAGTATCCCATTAAAAGATAGAGTCTTCACTATATAAATTTTGAAAAGCTAAAAGATTTTCCTATAAATACCTTAAAATAAAGGGGTGTCTTGCAAAAGTGACAATACCTAATCCTAAAAAGGTTAAGATATGACCTAAATATGTGGATTATATTTTTATAGGATATGTTTACAATAATAGTGCGTATTGATTTCCTGTACATAAATCAAGTATTAATGATATTCATCATAGTATAATAATAGAATCAAAGAATGTTACATTTTAAATTTATTTTCATTTAAAAAAGCATAAGAAATTTGTTCATTTAAGAGAAAGAAGGCTTGAGTAGTTTTCATCAAATAAAAGATGATGAAGTTACACCAAGAAGGAGTAGGAGGAAAAATTAACTAAAATATTTAGTATGAATTTTCTAATATACTTGTTAGAAAATAAACCTCGAAACTACTTTAAGATAATGTTATGTCCTAAACCTTTCTATTTAAAAAAACACAGTTAATAGTGAAATTGAATCCATTATACACAATTATACATGGAAATTAGTTAATCTCCCAACCAAAAGTAGACCATTAGGTCATACGTGGAGCTTAAAAATAAAATAAAAATTGATGGAATTATTGATAAATATAAAACAAGACTTGTTAAAGGATTTAAACAAATTTTTTTTTTTGACTATTTTGACACATATTCATCATGTCAAGAATAACTTTTCTACAAATGTGAATAACCATCATAGATATTATCAAACTTAAAATAAATCAAATAGATATAAAAATATCTTTTTTAAGTGGTGACCTTAATAAAGAGGTTTACATTGTACAACTCCAGGGGTTTGTTGTTAAAGGGTAAGGAAAGAAAGTTTGTAAGCTTTTCAAGTCATTACATAGTTTGAAACAAACACTTAAACAATGACATGAAAAATTTGACAATATTATGTTGCAAAATGAGATTAAAATAAAGGAAGTTAATAAATATGTTTATATAAAAAACAAAAGTAAAGGTTATGTTATTTTATGTCTATATAGACGACATGCTAATTTTGAGCATCAATGATTACATGATTAAGTCTACCAAAAAAATGTTAATTGATAAGTTTGACATAAAAAATTAAGGTGTTGCAAGTGTCATACTAAGAATATGAATTACAAGGGCATCTACTGGATTTGTATCATTTCAATTTCATTATGTGAAGAAAACTCTCGATAATTTTTTAAAAGGTGATAGTAACATTATTAAAACACTTGTGGACATAAGTGCATACATGTCCAAAAACAAAGAGAATGAGTACACCAATTAGAATATTATCGGATAATTAGGAGCTTGGGGTATGTTATTAACTACACAAGACCAAATGTTGCATACTTGAAAAGAAATAAATAGAGTACTCAAATATTTGAGGTGCATATTGGGCTATGAGTTATGCTATTCTAGTTACCTAGTGATACTAAAAAGGTATAATGATGCAAATTGGATATTCTAAATTAAAAATTAAAAATCCACTAGTTGATATGTCTTTGTACTTGGTGGAGCAGTTATGTCTTTAAAATACTATAAGAAAATACATATCGTATTATCTATAAGGAAATCAAAGTTATATTGGTCTTGATAAAGCTGTACAGAAAGTTGAATAGCTTTGGAATTTCTTTGAGGATATTTCATGTTGGCCTAATTCAATATCAACAATTTATGTCCGGTATGACAATCACTCAACAATTAGAAGAGTATAAAATAGCATGCTTGTATAATGGTAAGTCTAGATAGATACATCATAGACATAATGATATTAAAGACATGCTCTCAAATGAAATTAATTACATTGATCATGTAAAGTCAAAGGAAAATATTATGGATATGCTCACTGAACGTTTAACTAGACATCTTGTCTATTATTCATCGAGGAGAATGAGAATTGATCCTTTAAATATGAAAAAAAATGTCATCATGGTAACCTTACCTATTTGACATGAGATTACAAGATTTAGGTTCAAATACAAAACTAATTCATTTGGTATTCTTAATAGCACTAAAAAATAATTATTTCATTTCTATTTCAATAATGTAGAAAATGGTGTAAGATGCAGTGTAATAAGGGTGAGCCTCACTCTTAATGATTTTTATATCTTGGTCTATCAAAGCTTTTAAATGGGAGGCCCTAAGCTAAGTGGGTTTGGGTTTTAACCACATAGGCGCGTTCACTCGGTTTGCCTAGGGCCTTAACTTAAGTTCGAGTTTGTTATAAAATATTTTTTATTCTCAGAAAGAACTATTGTTTTGCTAGCCCATGATTAAACATTTTGAATAGTAAGCTTCCTCTACCTAAAAAAATCAAAGGGGAAAAGTTTGCTTTTAAGGCAAAAACAATTGTCAGGTTTTTTTTTTATAGCAACTAAGATAAAATGGCGAGAATTAATTATAGTAATTAACATAATTAGTTTTGAAATGGTTCATTTTCAAACATCAGTATAAAAAAATGTTAAAAGTGAGGTGTTTTGCGCACCAAGCAGTAGCTCTTGTGCCTTATTCTCCTTTATTTTCTTTGATAGTTTTGGTTTTTTTTTTTTGTCATTTCTGGAGCTCAAGTTTAAGTTTTTCATAGAGATTTTTTTCTTAGCATGTTTTTCTAAGTTCATGTATCTTCATTAAAAATGCATCTAATTAAGATGATATTATTAATATTTTAGAAGGTTGATTGCATTCCATTCATTTATAAAAGGAAGCATTAAATTCTTAATGATAAAAGATACAATCCTTAACAATAACATAATCTACATATCTTTTTGAAGTAAGTATACTAAACCATTTTTTTTAAATATTATTTTCTTTTAAATGTATATTAAGATGTTAAAGCTAATTATGTGTTTTTAAGTTGTTAGTATTTCAATGCTAAGTTTATGAATTAACTGAATAAAGATATTTATTTTATGTTCATGCAAATCCATCAAGTTAAACTAAATTTTCATTTTTACATTTTAGATAACAAATGGTTGTATGGCTTTATTTAATTTCATCCTCTAATTTGCCATTCTTGTTTAACTGGGTTATTTGACAAGCATGCCATTAATTGAAAAAAGTTTAATAAATCTTGTACAAATTTAATTAATGAGATAACTGAGGGTGGTCTTTTGCAAGAAAATAATGAATTAAGATTCGTTGCATTATGAATTGCTACAGTATAATAATGTATTTGTTCTCCATGGTAAAAGCCAATGAATGCAAATTCAGGAGCAAAATAATCTTTTCATGGGGTTAATTTGACATTATCAAATTTATCAAGATTAAATTAGTCTCTTTTTTTTTTAGCACACTAAAAAGACTTAATTAAATAAAAATAAAATAAAAATTAGCCTAGCATTCAGAGGCTTCATAGTCTTTTCACCTTTTTCAAAACAATTAAATGATTATTGTTAGGGGTTTTTTCATCTTTTTATTATGGTTTTTTTTTTATTATTATTATCATGTGCATTAAGGGGTGATTTAGTAATTTAATAAATATAAATATTACAAAGAAATATGGTTGATGCATGCAATGCACACGTTAGCGCGTGCTTGAAGGGTTCAAGTGCCGCGTGCGACATTGCCTGTTGGTTGAACGATTGATTTCATGGTGGCATTGGAATCTTCTTAGTGTCTCCTCCATGATTGGGTGACAAGTGTAATCAATTGACATCCGGTTTGGCGTTGATGGCTTTTTTTTACTTTTCTCTCTCTTTTTAATTCCATGCCATACCCTTCATTTTTTTAAACCAGCCCTTCAACTTGTTTTTTTCTTTAAATTTAACATGTATTCTTTTGATGACTATTTATTTTATTTGAAATAATTATAAAACTGGAATTGTATCTCAATCTCATCCTCCTTCAATTTCTTCATCTATCATATTTGGTCATTATTTTTTTAATTGCTATTTTTTAATTTTTTTTATCATTTTCTTGATATATTTTATTTTTTAATTTTTTCCTTCATTTTTTTATTTAATTTAATATTTATACCAGATTTGGTTTCTCATTCTTTTAATTGCTATTTATTTTGTATTTTAATTTTAGATGATTAGAAATTTTGCTTTGTGATTTTTTTAGATCTGTCTTCTATAGGGTAACCCAATTATATGACTCAGGTCATAGGTTTTGAAGATTAGGCTAGTTTGACTTCGGTTTTTTTTTTAAGGTTGTTTTTTAAAAATTGAATTTTTTTCTCCAATTTCATCAATCAATATTATATTATTGGGCCTTCGTCTTCGTGAGTTTTGTCGCTTTCCTTTCCATGTAGTTATTGTGATCTCATATCTCGGGTCACGAGGTAATCGAGTTAATCTGAGTTGACTCGAGGTTTTTGTTATGTTTTTTTATTGATTTTGTTTAAGTTTTGTATTTCATTATTTTGTTTACTTGAGAGTTAACCTCCATTGTTTTATTAGATTTTTTTATCTGGTGCTATCCCACCCTCACAATAAAACTATGAGTTTGGCATAGTGACTAGAGTAAGATGTTTTTTTTATTTAAAAAATTGATTTTTTTTTCAATTCATCCTTTCGATGTTTGATTTAATGGTAACTAAGCTTCGGAATTGTTTTTATTAGTTATTGTTTTTTTTTTAGTTGTTGGTGGTATTTTTTATAATTATATTATTAAGTTAATAAAGTTTATTGAATATATTTGAATCAATGATACAATCCTAATTTTTTTTTTTATTTTTTTAAAAACATTATCATTACTTGAACTTTTTTTTTTATATTAAAAAAAATAAACTTAACATATAGCCTAGCGTGTGCTACTTATCTAGATTGAAATATCAAACCAGAATAGCTTTCTCATCATCGAGAAAAATAAAATCAATCCCTCAACAGAATCCCAACTGTAGTTCTTTTAATCGCCAAGTCATTAGGACTTTTTATAAAAGGGTTTCTCGTTCAAAATGACTTCGTCTTACAAAGAGTAGGGCTTTATTAACGTTTTCAAGCTTGAATTATCGATCCTGATGGATTGAACGTCATTTTTATATGGCCCAGAAGCTCAAACCTTCGCCATTTCTCTCCGCCATGAAATTGTACAGCGGCGGGTTATACTGTTCACCACACAGCAGAGGCTGTAAGTAAAGGAAGTGTAAGAATACTTCAAATTGGTTACAGAATAAATGGTACATTAGTCCCATATGATCATGATGGAAGTAAAATGCAGCAGACTCCCTTGCGCCATGGCTCATATATATAATGAAACCACCCTCAGTCGTGTAAATGAGATTTTTGTTTCAATTTTTATCTGGTTAAAGATTATGTATTAAAAAGAACACGGAGATTAAAACCACGCTGGCCGTGTTTGCTGGTGGGGTTGGCGGTGGCGGGCAAAACTATATAGCCGGTGGTGGGCCTGGTGGTGTTGGTGTGGCATCTGTGAGCTAGTGGCGGTGGCTTTCTTAATGATTAATTAGCTAGAAGATTAATGGTGTGAGCGGGTGATGAGTTGACCTCTCCTCCGGCGACATTAAAGATTCGTTTTGACTAGTAGGCATCACAGCAACAAGAAAACTGGTCAGTGTCAAGAAATTTCTTCAATTTGTATGTCTACAAACGAGCCAGAAAAATAACTAAAGATGGATATTCATCTTGACAGAGAACAATACTATCTGTACAGGAATGGTAAATACAACCACTACGTACTCAGTAATTGTCAATCAATTTTATGTACTGATATTTGGCTGCATCACTTTAAATTTCATTTAGCAGAAATTAGAGACATTGGGGGGGTTGCCGTGTTGACAAGGGATCCCTATCTTGATTTTTTTTTTCACACGTGAGGCCAAATAAAATAAAAAAATATTTATTACATCAAAATATCAACCCTAAGTAACGTTGATATTACATTAATATTAAAAATAAATTTTAAAATTTTAAAAGTATTATTTTTATAAATTTTCAAATAATAAATACTTTAAAAAATAATCCACCACATTGCTGCAAGCATATTAAATGGATTTCATCAGAAATGGCAAGATAATTTTTTTTTTTTAAAAGAAAATAACCGAAACAATTTGTTCTTTCGACGTAATGATGAAACTTTTGTAGGTGATCATGATTCGGAAGAATTGCCCCAAAAAGCTCAGAATAAAGAAGTGACAGGAAACCTGTTTTTTTTTAGACACTAGAGTTGTTATGCACAAGCAAAGGAATATTAGGCTATGTTTAATTTTTTAAATTCACTTTATAAAAAATTATTTTTAAATTATTTTTGTATTTTTTTGTTATTAAAAAAGTTGGTCAATAAAAAACACTTTTCAGTTAAAATTTTTTTTAGCTTGGTTTGCAGGAAAGTGTTTTCCTGAAAAATTTGGGCGGAAAATATTTTCTGGAAGTTATGAAAAATTTAGAAATATCATATTATTTGCTGATTATATCAAATTTGGTCCTCAAACTTTTGATTGCTGTATATATTTTGTTTTGAATATTTATTTTTCAATTTCATCTCTTAAAATTTATTTTTTATATTAACTTTGGTCCTCATTTTTATAATTGTTATTTGCTTTTTTCTTATTATTTTTTTATTGAAATTTTTTATGTTTCAATTTTGGTTCTCATTCTTTTGATTGTTACTTATTTTATTTGAAATAATTTATGAAATGTTAATTATTATTATTTTAATTTTTTCATCTTTTATTTTTTTTATTTTTTAGATTTGATCTCTATTATTTTGATTATTATTTATTTTATTTGAGATAATTTATGAAATTATAATTTTTTTTAATTTCATTCTCATTCAACTTTTTAATTTGTAAGATTTATTCCTCGTTATTTTAATAAACTTGAGAAAAATAAAATATTAATAAGTTATTTTCCAACTCACTTTCAATGACATAACCAAACACTGAAAAGTGTTTTCCAACTTATTTTTCATTACACTATCAAATATCAGAAAATAATTCATTTTCCAAAAGAAAACTATTTTTCAGCAAACAAATGAGACCTTACACATGGTCCCATTCATTGTTTCTTTGGGCATAAAAAAATTTCTGATAGTGTGGCTTGAAAGGATTACACAGTAAATAATTCTTTTACAACTTATCTTGTTTTTTGTTCTTTGAAATATCATGGGGCAGGGCTTAATTTAATATCCCAAGATTTTATTTCCTTTCTCTAACTCTTTTAATAAATTTATAATCTTCAATATTAATCTATTAGACTAAACACTCATAGATCATCAAGGCTTTTTTAACACGTAAATATTTTTTTTTATTTAGTGTGAGTTTGATAATGCGTTTGAGACATAATTTTTATTTTATGTTTTTCCTTTTTATGGCTTTTCAGTAATATTTTGATGATTTTGATAACCTCGAGTTAAAATCATCTAATAACTATATGATGGAAGGTGGATTGGAATAGAAGGAGAAACACTGAATATTTCTATATGATGTGAGGTGATCATACCAAATAGGTAATCATATCATTATAGAATACTTCACTATTCTATAATGAAATAGATGTGGATTGAGATTATCTATCAATCTATGATGTTTATTTTAATTATGATTATGATTATGATTATGATATTAATTATATTATTAACAATAACACTAATAGTAGAGATGATATCATCAATGTTCTCATTGAGAAGCTAGAAAATTGAGTGTAAAGAGAACATGAAATGTTCACAATAAAAAATAATAAAAATATCCTTGTTGATTTAGACTAAGTTGATCTTTTTATTACAAGTTTTATATAATCACAAGGTGCTTGATAAAATGAAGAATCAAGCACAATTTATTGAGAAAGAAGACATGAATTGGAGTTCTTCAGTATTCTATGATGAAATAGATGTGGATTGAGATTATTTATCAATCTATGATGTTTATTTGAATGATGATTATGATATTAATTATGTCATTAACAATAACACTACTAGTAGAGATGATATCATCTATGATATTCTCATTGACAAGCTAGAAAATTGAGTGTAAAGAGAACATGAAGGGTTTGTTTGGGATTGTGATAGCGGTGACGGTTCAAAATGTTTTTCGCTTAGAAATGCATCAAAATAAAGTTTTTTATTTTTTAAAAATTATTTTTGACATCAGCACATCAAAACAATATGAAAACATAAAATATTTTTTCATTTTAAGCAAAAAAATTCAAAATTTTTAGGGATGTCGTTTGCACCGCGTTCCTAAATACTTCCAAAATGTTCACAATAAAAAATAACAAAAATACTCTCGTTGATTTAGACTAAGTTGATATTTTTATTACAAGTTTTATATAATCATAAGGTGCTTGATAAAATGATTATATGGATACAACATATGTTGAAGGAGCAAGTTTAAGGTTTGCAATTCATTGCTCTAGAAGTTAATGAAAAAGAAATAAGTTGTCGTTAAAGTTTCTTATGCAAAATTTAATATGAAATGACTAAAGTAGATATCTAGAATTGTTATATACTTGACGTAAAGAAAGAAAAGGGGTTAGAGAGTCTTGATTAAGCATCTATGAGATCGAGACAAGAATGGTTTCAATTAAAAGATGAGTTTCTTTTGACCTAAGAAATATTTATAGTATTAAGATTACTTCATTGATCAAGGGACATGTAATTAGCATGCAACTTTTTAAAGTATCTTTTTTATAAGCTAAGTAGTTTTATAGTGGACCAAGACTATGAATCATTTTTCTTTAAGGATCTAGTGTTTTAGTTAGTATTAGATATGAGGCTTGCTCTATGCTGCAGGCCAGCCCAAATTTTTTTTAACATAAAAAAATGTTAAGGCAACACAAACGTTCCTAAAAAAGTGGGTCATTAACTTAATTATGTTTAATAAACTCAACTAATTCAAATAATATGATTAATAAAATGCAACGATGATAAATAAACTAACAAAGAAAATTGACAACCGATTTGAGCCTGTCCATGTTAGCATGTCAAATCTATGACTAGGTTGTGATACCGGGTAACCCTTAAAAAAAACTGAATAAAACTATGAAGCTCAATTATTAAATAATAAAAATGTTGAAGGGCAAAACTGAAAAAAAAATAATTTTAAAAAAATCCAAGTCAACCCGGGTTAACCCACTAACCTCATGACTATAGGCATATGATTGAGATAACCCCATTGAAAGGAAATAAAAAAAGAAGCATGAAGACCAGTTTCCAATAAATCGAATATTGAAAGATGAAATTGAAAAAAAATAAAATAAAAAAGGACCTACAAAACAAAGTAAACCTATGCTAACCTTCAAAATTTATGACCCTAGTCATGAGCTCAAAACTAATCCCATAGAAGGTAAGCCCTAAAAAATAACGAAGGAATATTTCAAATCATCAAAATAGTAAGCGATGAAATTAAAAAAAATACAATAAAAAAAGATCTAAAATAACAGAAATAACAATTAAAAGAATAAAAACTAAATTTGATATAAAAATAACTCAAAATGAAATGTTAAAGGATGATATTGAAAACAAAATTCAAATGACAATCAAAAGAATGATGACTAAATTTGATATAAAGATTAAATGAAACCAAATAACGAGGGGTGAAATTGTAAAAAAAAAAAAACAATAAAAATGAGTTAAAAACAAAAAACAAATAGCAATCAAAAGAATGAGAATTAAATTGAAAACAAAAAAACAAATGAAATGACACCTTTTATATTTTGGCAAGAGGATAGAGGAAAAAAAAGGGAGAAGAAAAAAGATTATTGGAGCCCACCCACCACGTCATCGTGCACACACGCTGCACTAACAGAAAGAGGATGGTGAGGCACTTTCAACGTCGTAGCAGAAGGCTATGTTTGGAGATGGGATGACAAAACACTCACCACCCACTCACAAGTGCCAACAAGTTTTTTTTAATAATATTTATATTGATCAAAAGACCAATCACCGCATACCAACTTGTTTATTAAATAAAAAACAATATGAAAAAGCCCTTGGATATAAGTTTAACATTATTATTTTTTGTATTTTAGGGTAAAATAATCTTTACATTGTGACTTTAAAATATAAAAAGGTCGATTTGCCCCCATTCAACCTTTTAAACAATGTTGTTTTTTAGACAAATATAGGCATTACATTATGCATTTGAAAGGTAAAAAGACGGAATTGTCCATAATCAATTTCATAATGACTAAGTGACCCTTAGAAAAAGACCATTCTAACCGAACACCGAGGCCATTGATTTTTTTTAAGGATAAAATAATAATTATATTATTGCGGTAAATAGTAATATGTGCATAAGAGCACAATAAATTCTTTATGCATTAAGTTTTTTTTAAATAAATTGTAAAAGATGTTACTACGGTATAAAGTAACAACTTTCATATTATGATAATTTATAAAGTTTTTTTTCCTGCTATTTAGCTCAGACAATAAGCTTTAGCTATATAACCTATCTTTAGTTTTTTTTTTTTTAAAAAAACAAAATCGCTCTATTTAAGAACATTTTGGTAAAATAGCACGCTTTAACCTTTCACGCTCTTGAAGCGTGATATTTACTAAATATCGCTATTTGCAAGAGCGACAAGATAGTTGTCATGCTTTAGAAGAGCGACAATTAAACATGTCGAGCTTAAGAAGTGTGACAACTTAACATGTCACGCTTTAGAAACGCGACACGTCATGAAATTTAAACCCCTTTCCAGATCGAAGAATACAGACATACACAACCCCTCTCTCTAAAAATCATCGTTCATTATGTTTCTCTCTCTTAAAAAACCCACCAATCACTTTTCCCCTTAAACACCTATAAGTCGAACTTATTTTAGTCTACAAGCATTCTAGGACCTTCTTCTTTTCAAAATCCACTTATGATATTGTTATTGCCGCCGCCGCCACCCCAACCCTTTTTCTAGTCCCATAAGTGAGGTAAACATACTACATTATTATGAATGTGTGTTTGATTTAGTTGAAATGAAATCATTGTTTAGGGTTTACGTTGAATTTAGGGTTTGTTGAATTAATGATGAAGTAGCTATGAATATTATCAATTATGATTAAACATGAAAATAAATTAAATTAATTATGAATTAATTATTTCAATAAATTATGTGTTGCGTTAAATTTTGGATAAGTTTCTAAAATAGAGATTTTGGGTGGATTGGCTGGAATCAACTAATAATATTAGCAACTACGCTTGATGATGTCATGCAATAGAGCTTGAATATGGTATACACAAATATATTTGTAATGATAGGTGGTGCACTAGTAGAGTATTTTATAACAATCCAACACATGTGTTGTCATTTTATCAGAGCGAGCTAGTTAGGCAGCAGCTGAAATTGTTGCTGGATTTTCATGGAAAGGTTAGGAGGCTACCAGAATTTAATTGATGTCACAATTCTGAAATGCAACATCAATTGATTATCGTGTTTCTGAATCGCAACATTAATTAAATGTTGCGGTTTTGAACCAAAACATTTAAAAGTATATTATTTCACCAAAACGTTTTACGGAAGTGTTGATTCACATATTCTTTTAACTTTCTATGCTAATTATCCAATATGCCTCCTTATCTTTAGCCTTTTGTTTCTTACATCATATGTCCTTGGAAGAATCATAAAACAAAGAATATTAATTGACAATCATCACAGGAAATTTATACTTTTTCCCTTAAAACACCAGTAAATCGAACTTATCTTAGTCTGCAAGCATTCTATGACATTCTCCTATTCAAAATCCACTATTGTTGTTGTTGCCGCTGCAACTGCCGCCGCTGCCGCCATCCTTTTCCTAGTCCTACAAGCAAGGTAAACATACTACATTATTATGAATTTGTGCTTGGTTTAGTTGAAATGAAATCATTGTTTAAGGTTTATATTGAATTTAGAGTTTGTTAAATTAATGATAAATTAGCTATGAATACCATCAATTATGATTAAATATGAAAATAAATTAAATTAATTATGAATTAATTATTTCAATAAATTATGTGTTGCGTTAAATTTTGGATAAGTTTCTAAAATAAAAATTTTGTATGGATTGGTTGGAATCAGCTAATAATGTTATCAACTACGCTTGATGATTTCATACAATAAAGCATGAACATGGTATACACAAACATATTTATAATGCTAGGTAGTGCAGTACTAGAGTATTTAATAACAATCCAATACATGTGTTGCTGTTTTATCGGAGCGAGCTAGTTAGGCAGCAGCTGGAATTGTTGCTGGATTTTCGTGGAAAGGTTGGGAGGCTACCAGAATTTAATTGATGTCACAGTTCTGAAATGCAACATCAATTGATTATCGTGTTTTTGAACCGCAACATTAATTAAATATCACGGTTTTGAACCATAACATTCAAAAGTGTATTATTTTACCAAAACTTTTTACTAGAGTGTCCTATTCTTTTAACTTTCTAAGCTAATTGTCCAATATGCCCCCTTATCTTTAGCCCCTTTTTTTTTTCCTACATCATATGTCCTGGAAGAATCATAAAACAAAGAATATTAATTGACAATCATCACAGGAAATTTATACTTTTTACCTCTATTGGAAGGACTGTGTATGAGCATTCACTGAGATCTTGAACAGCTTGCGAACTTCCGTCCGTTGGCATTGAACTTACTTAAGTTACAAGCATAGGTTATTATCAACCATTGTTTAAATTTCGTCCAAAACATATAATACAATCAATGAGATGCCCCACCATCTTTGCAAAAGACATTATTTTTTAGGCCCCCTCTGATTAGACGTATGTATGCGACTCAGGCTGTACTGGTAATTCATTTCCACTTCCTGACAACAAAATGAAATACATAATCATCAAAAAAAGAAAATGAAAATAATATTAAGGGAGCAGAGAGAAATGGAGAGGTGACTTTAACACCTTATTGATGGTGACTTATCTCTCTTGAAGGCTACCCCTTATATTAACTCAACTCCCTTTCTCCGCTGATGCTTCATTTTCCTTGGCCTCTCTCTCTCTCTCTCTCTCTGCTTACATCTTTTCTACTAAAGCGCTCCTTACAAATCCATTTCACAGACATCTGTGTTCATTGCTGACACTTCACCTAGGATTCAACAAAAATTGCTGTTCTAGGAAAGCTATCTTTCCCTCATTGCAGGGGAGTCTTTCTCTAAATGGGGAGGCACTCTTGTTGCTACAAGCAGAAGCTACGGAAAGGCCTGTGGTCACCTGAGGAAGATGAGAAACTTTTAAGTCATATTACTAAGTATGGTCATGGTTGTTGGAGTTCTGTCCCAAAGCAAGCTGGTAAGAACAACTTCACTTTCTTCATCACTTTGTTTACGGTATCCTTTGAAACTAAAGTGTGTTTTTGCAATGTTCAGTAAAAAAGAGTGCCCTGTTGATGGGCATTAATCAGATTTGTATTGAGTTCTTCAGGTTTGCAAAGGTGTGGCAAGAGCTGCAGACTAAGATGGATTAATTACTTGAGGCCTGATTTGAAGAGAGGCACATTCTCACATCTGGAAGAGAACCTCATAATTGAACTTCATGCGGTTCTAGGAAACAGGTATTCTCACTTCCCATAATTAGTTACCCCTCATTTTGAATGTCTTCTTTTTCCTCATGGAAGCTGATACTGTTGAGCTTGTTTATATGAATCCTCAGGTGGTCTCAGATTGCGGCGCAGTTGCCTGGAAGGACTGACAATGAAATAAAGAATCTGTGGAACTCTTGCTTAAAGAAAAAACTTAAGCAGAGAGGCATTGACCCTGTCACCCATAAACCACTTTCTGAGGTTGAAGATGGAGAAGACAAGAATCCAGTTGCCAGTAGAAACCAAGATAAAGCCTCTGCAGTATCCAACACTGAACTCAACCTCCTCAAAGCTGATCATTCTAAGCCATCAGGAGCAAATTTACAAGAAAAAAGATCATCTTCAATTTCTCCTCATGGCAATCAATTGGAGAGGGAAAGTACTTCCAGCTTCAAGGCCATGAATGACAACAACAACAACACCAATGACCATGGTAACAATAATTTGATGACACCAACAAGCAACAAGGACTTTTTCTTGGATAGGTTTACAGCTTTCCTCCATGAAGGCTCCACGAGTAATTGCCCGCCCTCGGGTTTTGTGGGACATTTCCCTCTTCAGCAATTGAATTATGGATCCAATGCCAGGCTCGCGACGAACTCAATTCCTTCTCTTTGGTTGAGCCAAACCAGTAAAGCTTTTGGCATGAATTGTGAATTCTCTTCGACTATGATACCCTCCATTCCTCCACCAGCTGTAACAAGCTCATTTCTTTCTTCTTCTATGGGCTACAAGCCTTCCATTACTGTTCCACCAGACAATCCTTCATTGCCCTCTTTTACAACCAACAGTTATCGGCCGTGGGAAACCGGTGCTCCCAGCAACAATAGTAACAGCAGTACTGGAAGCAATGGCAGTACTGAGCTGCAAAGCAACAGCTCCTTCTTTGAGAACACCATCTTTTCTTGGGGATTAGGAGACTGTAGCTCAACAGAAAAGGAGGCACAGAACCACTTGATTGGAAGCCAACAGGAGGACATCAGGTGGCCTGAATATCTTCAAAATCCATTGCTCATGGCTGCTGCTTTGCAAAATCAAAATCAGCAATCCTTGTACAATGAGATAAAAACAGAAACACATCTCCTAACAGAAAATCCAAGTGGTATGTGGCCTGATAACCAGCAGGAACAAGAACCTTTACAGAATCCTGATATATGTCCGAAAGATATGCAGAGAATCACAGCATCTTATGGATATGTTTAGCTTGCATTGGTACATGGAGCCTCAATTTAGAGGAAATATTAATTAGAGAGGCTTGAACAGAAGCTTTTTTTCATTTACAGGTGTGCGTGCCATAGATTTTTCTCTTGTACATAGGTCTGATACAGTTAAAACATTTCTTAACCTCTGGTTTTGGAATAGTTGTGAGCAAAACAAATCCTTTTTGTTAGCTTTTTTACTTTTGGGTGTGGGGTAGAATTGCAGAATAAGGCTACTACTTCTTGTGTATGTTCTCTTCTTTGCCTCATTGCATATTCATCATCATGTTGCAATTCTCTCTGTAAACAATCCAAAACAAACGTTATTTGTCGAAGGGTTTTTTTCAATCTTTCTTCTTAGTGCAGCATGAGTGAATATCTGACCATCCTTTTCAAATTGGATAATTTAGTTTTTTTTTTTCCATTTATCCAAAACCTTCCTCTAGGAATTGGTAAATTGATAATCAGGTGAACCTGAAATCTTTTTCTCCTGTATATATCACTATCCTCGATCGGCCCCGGGAGACAACTGATACTAATCACTTGAACAGCTGCATTTGTTCACTTACAATTTAAAGAGCACAGCACTTGCAATACGTCTCATTCCTTTAAGACTCAAGAAACCATTCCTCCCCGCTCCCCTTTTCATTTGCATGCGCGCGCCCCACACACACACACACGCAATGAACATAATCACACATGTGAAAGTGTGCAGATTAATATGGCTGAAGAAGAGAAGAGGTGAGGGTACCATTTAATAATAGAAGCAAATTAGGAAAGGGAAACAGAGAGTTCTTCACTTTCTAGTCCGTACATGGGGGATAATGACTGTCAATCTAACAAGGGCCATATGTATATGTACATATGCTCATGACCTCTAGCTTTCTTAAAACACTAACATTATCTTAAAAAAAACATTTTATATGTAAAGCAAGAAACTTCCAATTCATGTGAAAAGATCTGTCAAGTCTATAGTGAATTAAAGAAGAAATTGTATATCTGTACACGCACATATATAGCAAATCACTGTCATCTACTTGTCAGCATTCTGCAGAGAGTTGTCCTTTTACGATACTGGTCCAACGCACAACTGATACACTGATATGAGACTACACACATTTTCATTACCGTTTATTGGCCGCAGTTGAAATTTGCTTGGGATTTAAGAAACGAGCCTGTAGAGTTAAAATCAGTTGAAAATGCTAGGGCTCCTTCCTTCCTTCCTTCCTTCCTTCCTCGGAAGTCATGATGAGAAGGATCATATTGTTGACATAAGAGTGAGGAAAGGAGAAGGAAACTCCCTTGCTAACCAAAAGAGATCGATTCTTGATAGCACTTGTATATATCAACTTCAGAACACAAGCACACTTTCCAGTTGTTTCTACCTTTTCATAGGCAGCAAGTTCACAAGATCAGCTAGAGGGATTGGAGGAAATTGATGGGAAATTAACATTCAAATGAAAATCACAAGTGACATTGATGGGTCTGGATAAAAGGAAGGGCAAACTTTCTCTCATCAGAATTCTAATGATTAATGGACAACAGAACTAGTTGTGGACTGGATTGGACTGGGTCAGAGGAGGACCCACTATAGACACATAATCCTTCTTACGTGACTCGAAGCGAGCCGAGGAAGATAATCCTTTGCGCAGCCGCATGGACAGCCATGCCCTCCTCCACTCTCAGCTCAGCAGATGGATCATCAAATGAGCAGGCCAAATTATTGGGCCTTTTTGTTTCATCTGTGAATTCTTTCAAACTAATAATTGATGGGTGACCACCGTTCAATTATTTGCCCTTGGAATTTGGCTCTAACACATACTCCCCACCGTCCCATTTCTTTCCCCAAGGCCACAGCACTGCAGGCCTTCATTAATTAGTTTAGCTCAGTACTCTCTGCCAGTAAAAGCAACTATATATATATATATATATATATATATATATATATATATATATATATATATATATATATATATTGAGCACGAGGGCATACACATTAAAATGTTGATAAGGGACAATATAGTAATATATGTTATATTTAATTTTTTTAAAATTGATATGCTTTCCATTTGTTGGGAGTTCCTTAGAGCTCATACTAACTTCAAGAAATGTTGTTCATTCTTAAATTATTGACAGTAGAACGAACAATATTCTAAAGAAAATAGAATTATTCGCAGTTTTGGACCATAAAAGAAAAAATAAATAAATAAACGAATTATTTCCAGTTATGCAATCCAATTATTGAGGAAATGACTGGATGGCAATAAGATAAAACAATTGTCAGGAAATTACGAAGTCAATACTATCCAACCAAAAAAAAAGACCTCTAGTCCTTGATTTGACTTTCAAATTTACAAGAATTTCAAATCCCCAATTATTTTGTTTTCTTTTCGGGAAACCCTCTAATTAAAGTCGAAGAACATTCAGGATACTTAAAATTATGTTAGTAATTGCGGTTGTAGTAATTTTTTAAAATGTTTTTTAATTAAAAATATATTAAAATAATATATATTTTTATTTTTAAAAAATTATTTTTAATATCAAAGTATTAAAATGATCTGAAAACATTAAAAAATATTAATTTAAGCAAATAAAAAATTAAAAAATTAATTTTTTAAAAAATATTTTTGAGACGCAAAAACAAATAGGTTTTAATGTATTTATTATTATTATTATTATTATTATTATTCTTAAAAGATAATTATTTTAAGAATAATAATAATAATAATAATAATAATAATAATAATAATAATAATTTTCTTCCTCTGACTACCATTCTTGCTTTGCCACTCAATTTTCTTATAACCATTTCTGAACTTCAGCCCATGTGATGGAGTGGCGTTAAAATCCAATCAAAAGACAGAAACGGAAAAAGAATTGTCAAAGAGATTAAATTTGAAGAAGAGGGAAACGTGCTGAAATTGTCGAGTGGAGAAAAAGATAACCATTATTATTAATTTTACTGTAGTATTTGAGAGATTCATTGTTGATTCAAATAGTATAATTATTATTTTGCCCTTCATTTCTCTTAATAATTGTATCGGCACTACGGGTAAAAGCGTATTTTTCATGGGATCCAAAAGTCATTTAAGAATTGATCGGGAACAAAATTGTCATTCTGTGTATTTTATGTATAGTCAAAATACTATATTGCCCCTAGGGCTCAAAAGATTTGGTTTTCAGTCCAGGAGCATTTGCGTCTTGACAGGTTTACTTGTATAGTGAAATAACGTTTGTGCCCTTCAAGTCTGAGAAATATTGACCTTTGAGTGAGGAGTTGTTATGTCTTTCTATACTTTATGTACAGTAAAATTTCACTTTCGCCGAGTTCAATAAATTAAAGGCTGTCTGGGAGGGTATTTTTGAATTTGTATCATGGTTTTTTTATAATATTCGTATGCTCTTAGGATCGTTTTAGTAATTTGCATTATCATAATATTAATAAATTGATAAAGTTAGCCCACGCGTGCCATGCATGCATAGGTGCATTATCACTCCCCGCTCTATTCAGATGGCGCATGGGGGCACATACGATGGTAAAAAAAGGCTGATCGCCTATTCACTCGACACGGAAGGTCGCTGATCATCTTTTAGGGTGGCTTGTGTTGTCATTTGAGCGGCAGTTCAACGATAATTGATCTTTTTTCTCCTCCCTTTCTTTTCTCTCTCTCATGCCTCGGTATACGTGCAAAGCTTTGACAAATTCAATTGTGTCCTCCGATTTAAATTTGTTTTGGGTTTGGTCCTCATTCTTTTGATTTCTATTTTTGTTAGATTTGATTCTTCTTTAAGTTTGTTTTGTTTTTAACTTGTCCTTAATCATTTACTCTAATTAGATTTTTTTTTTTTTATCAAATCTAGTTCTTATTTTTTTTTATTGCTATTTTTTTTATCCTTTTCATTATTATTATTTTTATTATGTCATTGGGAGTTTGATTTAATTTTGTTTGGTTTTCAATTTTGGTCATCATTTTTTTATTACTCTTTTTTTTATCCTTTTCTTCATTTATTTTGTTTTCAATTTAGTCGTTAATTAGTTTCTTTCAATTATTTTTGTGCATTGTTTAGTCCTTGTTGTTTTAATTTTTTTTATTTTAAATTTTAAATTTTTTATGGTTTGAAATTTTTCTTTCTGGTTTTTTCATGTTTGCCTTTTAAAGGGTAATTTCAGTTTCATAACCTAGTCCACCAGTTTCAACGATGAAACCAGTTTAAGTTCGATCTTTTTTAGGTTTTTTAATTTCTAATTTTGTTTTCATCATTTGACATTAATTGTTGGATCTTGAGCTTTTTAATTTGTTCTGCTTTTTTTTTGTTGGGTTATTCATGCCTCATATCTCAGATTGAAAGTTAGTTGAGTTAACTTGGGTTGGCTTGTTTTTTTTTTAATTATTTTTTTTCTTTTCCAATGAATTATTGACCCTTGAGCGTGTTTTATTAAATATTATTTTAAAACAAATGCACGAGAGATGGGTTATCTCGAGTGCGGGGTGGTAAAATTAACTCGAGTTAGCTTGCATTTTCTTACTAAGTTTTTTTTATTTAACTTTGGTATTTTTTGCTAAGTGCTTCTTTTGAAGGTTTGAATTTTGTTTCCTTGATTTTTTTATGGGTTTTTATTTTTTTATTTTATCATTTTGCATGAAATAATTTGCCCCTAAGCTTTGTCATTTTTTCAGTTTTCTTTCTGTTTGGTTTTTACGATGGTGGGTTAGTAAAGTTAACTCAGGTTACCTCATGGTTTTTTTTTATTTAACTTTGTTTTGTTTGCTAGGTGCTTCTTTTGAATTTTTTTATCCTTATCTCATATTGCGGGTTGTGAGTTTATAAAGTTAGGCCGAGTTGACTCGGGTTCGCTTCTTTGGCATTAAATTTTTAGATTTTTTTTCATCTTTGACTTTAGGTTATTAGGTGTTGAACTTTGCAATTTCTTTTTGATTTTCTTTCTACGTGTTATTTCAGTCTTATATCGTGAGTCATGCTTTGGTAAATTTAACCCGATTTGTCTCGTGTTATCATCATTTGAATATTATTTTTTTGCCTTGAGAAAATTTAGACAGGCCCGTGACATAGCGCGGGTCACCTGTCTAGTTCTCTACTAAATAATAACACATCGTTTTGTCTAAAACGCTTCACCTCACTTACTTGTTACGCGTTATTTTGTTTAATATTACAGTTTTTAGTAATGCTATGTGTGGAAATAGGGCTAATTTTCTTTTTATTATTATTCTCTTTTAGAACACCTAAGATGTTATATACGCAACAAATTACAACAAAATGCATGATTATGAAACGATGAAAGAATGATGAATTGATCAGTGCAATCTCTCTCTCTCTTTTTCTCTCTCTCACTCCCTTTCTTCTTCTTCTTTTATGTGATTTCAGTACAACCTCTATTGTAGGCCACTACCAAACATAACTTTGTATTTCAGCCACTCCTGGGTTTTGTTTAGGCTGGTTCTATTACAGTGTTACTTGCAAGAAGTGGTATTAGAGTCATTGATCTTTGAACGCAAGCTATTGCTCATGAAACCAAGTCCTAAGCTCTCAGAAGGTTAGAGGAATCATTGGAAGCTGTGAACAATAAACAATCACAAAAATATAAGCAAGTTATGAAATCACTAGAAGTTACCAAGCTTGTTAAAGAAACTAAGTTTAAGAAGCTCGAAGAACTCATTAGTGGGTTGTCCCACCATCATAACACTCTTTTATAGAAGTTAGAACATACTCCTAGTGAGCCCAACACTAAGAGTGACTATCTAGCATTCAACCAAGAGGATCTTGTTATAAAATCAGGTTAGACTTGTGATGGTAGCTACTCCACCTATAAGGTACACAAACCCAAAAGAAACTTTTCTAATTTTGATGGTGATGATGTGTATAAGTGATTATATAAATGTAATCAATATTTTAATATAGAAGAGATTGTTAGGCTAAAAAAATTAAGTTAACTTTCTACTATCTAGATGGAATTAATGGCCTCGTATTAGCACCAGAACTTTATAAAAAAAGCAAAAGTGATCAAAGGGTGACTTGGGGTGAATATGTAGAGGGAATATATTGTCGGTTTAGGGGTCAGAATGATCCACTAGAAGAGCTTAAGAATCTTAGATAGATGAGAGATTTGGAAAGTTACATTAGGGACTTTGACATACTATGGAATAAGGCTGAAATCAGTGAGAAGCAAGCCTTGGTATTTTTCTCAGCAGGATTAGAAGTGAAAATCAATAACTTAGTTAAGATGTTTGAACCTAAAGTCTTAAATCAAGCCTACAACCTGACATGTTTATAAGACAACACTTTAGCTTATAAAAGATTTCACTAAAATTACAATAAACTTGCCTCATTAAACACCAACCAAACAACTCAATCTAGGCCTAGAAATAATAATAATAATAATAATAATAATAATAATAATAAACCTTATAAAATTTCACTTATGTTAATCTATAACAATCTTAAACAACCACAAAACAACCTATTATCCATTTCTAACCCACATCTCCTATACAAACCTACCATGAAACCCATTAAATCTGTGAGGAATAATGAGTTGGATTAGAGGAGAGCCAAGGGATTGTATTTTTGGTATGATTAAAGGTATGTACCAAGCCATAAATATAGAAATAAGAAACTATATTCCTTGTGTATAGTTGATGGTGATGGTAAGGAGGTAGATGACGATAAGAATATTGTTGAGGAAGAACCTAGTCTTGAACATGTGACCCCTCACATATCTATCAATACGTAAAAAGAGTTACTAGTTTCCAAACTCTCAGGATGATTGGTAAGGTAGATAAGCACTTGTTTTTTTTTTTTATTATGGTAAACTCAAGAAGTGCCTATAACTTCATTGACTCCAACATAGCAATCAAGTTGTAATGCGACCTTAGAATAATCAAGCTATTAACAATAGAGGCAGTTAATGGGGGAATAATATGTTGTTTATTATTGTTTGCAAGAATTTTAAGTGAAAAATACAGGGGAAAGATTTCATAACTGATATATTCATTATTGAACTGAATAGTTATGATGGTTGGCAACTTTAAGAGACATTGTATCAAATTACAAGGAGATGTGGATGTCTTTTAATTGGTAATGGTAGGAAGTGATGATCAAGGGGGATAATCCCATCAAGTTATAGACTATCAGATTTGAAAAGTTCAATAGTCTACTAGACAATTCTACTCGAATAGCAAAGGTCAATTTTTACAGTCTAAGACTAATTTCAGAAGTGGGTGATGACTTGCATTTGATGTTTGTTATTTTCTCACCTAACACCGAAGGGAACCCTGCTCTAGAACTAATATTAAAAACATATCAAAACCTATTTAAAGAACCTAGAGGCTTACCACCACCACGGCTACAAGATCATTCAACTCCTTTGAAAGATGGAATTAATTTGAGGCCTTACAAACACTTTACACTCCAAAAAGATGTGGTAAAAAAGATGGTGTCTGAAATGTTAGAATATAGGATTATACAGCCAATTCACAGTCCTTTTGCTTCCTCTAATTGATGAATTATTAGAATAATTAGTAGGCGCAACTATCTTTTCTAAGATTGATTTAAGGGCTGACTACCACCAAATTAGAATAAGTCACGAGAATATTTCTAAGATTGCATTCAAAACCCATAATAGCCATTATGAATTTTTTGTTATACTTTTTGGCTTAACCAATGCTCCAACCACTTTTCAAAATTTGATGAATTAAGTCTCTCGTGAGCATCTCAGGAAGTTTGTCTTAGTAATACTTTGATGATATTTTAATCTATAAACAATGACCACCTAAGACATCTACAAATTGTGTTTGAGTTGCTATGGTCTCATAAATTGGTTGCTAAAAATAGTAAGTGTATTTTATGTAGTGACATAGTAGAGTACTTTAGGCATATTATCTATAAGATAAGGGTGGCTACTAACCTCAAAAAAATATAGACAATAGTAGATTGATAAATTTCCAACACCATCAAACAACTTAGAGGGTTCTTGGAGCTAACTGGTTACTATAAAAAATTTGTTAAAGACTATGGTTATATATATAAACCCTTAACTAAGTTACTTAAAAAATATGGGTTTGAATAGGAATGAAAAGCTATTCTAGCCTTTAGACTTCTTAAGAAAGTGATGACTAAACCACTTGGTCTGACATTGCTAGATTTGAATAAATTATTTATGGTAGAGTTTGATGCTTCAAGTGTGGTATGAGGGTAGTTCTTATGTAAAAAGGACTTATAGCTTTTATTAGCAAGTCTCTGGGTCCCAAGCAACAAGTATTGTTTGTGTATGAAAGGGAAATGCTGACAATATTCCATGTTGTAACCAAGTGGAAACATTGTTTATGGGGCAGACATTTCAAAATCAAGACAAATCATGTCATCCTGAAGTATTTATTAGACCAAATGGTAACTTGTCCCTTTTAATACTTGTGGCTAGCTGAATTGATGGGTTATGACTATGAAATTGAGTATAAAAAAGAAAGAGAAAATGTAGCCGTTGGTACACTTTCTAGAATCACTAGTATAAAGCTATGTACTTTGGGGTTATTTACCATTTCAACCAATCTTATAGAAGAAATCAAAGCCTTATAAGTGAATGATAAGATAGTATAGGTTATTATCCAAGACCTTCACTAGGATCCTACATTCTATTTTCACTGCAAATGGGTCAAGAACCACTTTAACATGAAGGGAAGGTTTTGTTGGTAATGATCCTATATTGCATCATAAACTAATATCATTTTATTATGATATTGCTATGGGAAGGCATCCAGGTGTCATTGTTACTAGTAAGAGTGTGAAAAAGTTATTCTACTAGAAGGAGCAATAGAATCATATTAAACAATTAATGAGAAAATGCCCTGCATATCAGAAAAACAAGGGTGAAAATGTACTTCCATCAAGACCATTACAGCCTCTCCCCATTCTACAAGCACCATTCATAGACATTAGTATGGATTTTATTTAAGGCTTGCCTAAATCTGATGAAAATAAAATTATTTTGGTGGTGGTGGTGGACCAATTTAGCAAATATGCACACTTTATGGTCTTTAACTCATCCTCACACTGCTTCATCAGTAGCTAAGGTTTTTATAGATGGTGTTTACAAGTTACATGGCTTGCCAGCTATCATTGTAAGTGACCGAGATTCAATCTTTTTCAGTCAATTCTGGAAACAACTTTTCATTCACCAAGAGGTTGATTTACATTACTCTACTGTCTATTACCTTCAGTCTAATGGACAAACTAAGATAGTTAACAAGTTTCTAGAGAATTATTTACGATGCATGATAGAGGTGAATTACCAATTTCCATACGTCAACTAAGGCTACTCCCTATAAGGTATTGTATGGGCTTACTCCACCAACTCATACACCCTATTTCCCTAAAGATTATACGGTGGAGGCTGATGATAATTACTTGACTACTAGAGAAGAAAGGTTAAGACCAAATTTACAATCTGCTCAGCATATGATGGTTCACGTGGAAAACCAAAAGGAGTGAAAGAACATTTGAAACAGAAGACCTTGTCTTATCTCAAATTGCAACCATATCGATAAAAAAAAAACCTATAGCACACAAATTTTCGTAGAAATTGGCATCAAAACACCATGGTCAATACTTGGATTTGGAGAGAATTGGCTTTGTGGCATATCGTTTGGACCTGCCCTCCGTAGCAATACAATCGGTGTTCCATGTGTCACAACTGAAGAAGCATATTGGCAACAAAGTGGTTGAATCTTCTCCACCCCAATTTCCCAAGGCGCCAACTCTTCAACCTCAGGTTGTTCTCAACTGCAGAATGGTTAAAAGGAGTAATAAGGTAGCAACCCAGGTTTTGATTCACTGGAAGAACCAATCCCCATCGGACGCTACTTGGGAATTTGTGGAAGAATTCAATTTCAGGTTTCCTCAGTTCTCCCATGAGGACAAGGTTGAATCGAAAAGGAGAGAACTGTCAAGAGTTTAAGAGGGAAACATACATAAATTATCAAGTGAAAGAGATAACCGTTATTATTCTCAACTAAATAACAACGCGTCGTTTTGTCTTAAACACTGCACCTCACTTACCACGCACCATTTTGTTCAATGTTTTAGTATTTAGTAAATGCGCATGTGTGGAAAAAAGGCTGATTTTCTTTCTTTCTTCTTCTCTTCTAGAATGCACAAGCTATTATATATGCATCAAATTGTAACAGTACATGATTATGAAATGAGGAAAGAACAATGAACTAATCAGTGTAATCTCTCTCTCTCTCCCCTTTTACGTGATTTTAGTACAACCTTCATTGCAGGACACTACCACATAGAGCTTTGTAATTCGCATTATTCTCTTCAACACAGTAATTTCTTAATGCAAGAGAAACTGCTTACAAATGTTCCACGGGATACACCATAATTAGCATTCCTAATTATGTGTTCAGGAGTCACTACCTCCTGCTATACTTTCTCGTAGAAACGAAATACTCCAGAAGTTCACAATAAGAATGCTTGTGATGATAAGACACCAGGTCATTAAACAGAAGGGATGTAGCCTACCCAGGAAAATTATAGCAGCATCGCATCCCTCAAGTAGACCTCATCCAGTGCCCAGGGGAGCAGAAACAGAAGTTGGGTGTTATCACAATGTATTTATCATTCTCTTCATCTCAGCAGACCTCCTGGGATCTAGCTCTTCAATTGCTCTCTCGGTGAGAACATGCTTGATACGACACATTGACTTCCTCACCTGAATTTCATTGTTCATTCAAATGGAACAGAATTTCCCATTAGGTTTCTTTTACTTTATCGTCTTTGCAAAATATCAAAACACAGGTGAGAGTACATGGCAAGGCAGCTTATAGCTGTCCTAATTCATCTGGCATGAAAGCAAGCTTTTTAGTTTCTAAATGCATCGGCTTCTCTATAGTTAACGCAAGGGAGAACAAAAGGGAGAAAATGATTATGAAACACATTAAGCCCATGTTTGCATGCATATGAAAAGCCAAATCATTTCCTTGGTCTTTCTCTCAGCCCATTTTTAATGATTCACTGGTTTTAAGGCTAACATATTTAAGTCAGTATTGGTGCAGGTAGATAGAGGAAAGCATTTGAGCTGAGAGAAACAATAATGACACACTCGTATCACTATACAAGCAAAGAAAATTTGATATACCTTGGGTAAGCGTTCTGGATTGGGAAATCTGAAGTTCTGGGCATGAAGCATCTGGCGTTGAGTCATCAGCATGTTTTTCTCCTTCAACATAACATACCATAACTTATGAAGATCATCCCAGGCCTTTAAGCGTAGTTCGGAAGCTTTCCAACTTTGCCCTGGAGAAGGTACAGGTTAAGAGGAAAACACATTCAGTAAAAATAACTCGTTTTGCTGAGAGGAACAGAACATAGAGTTTTCATAGTTAAGACAAAAGTTTTCTAAGTTGATTAAAGTACTTTGTATTACACTTGCAAAGAAAATGCCATGATGTGCAGAATAAGAAACCATAAAATTGTCAAAAAGAAAATAATTTACACTTGCGGCATTTTCAGTACATTCAGAGGCAATTTATCTGCGAGGTTAATATCATATAAATTGATATTGAGTCTTTGCTCTATCATTCATTCAGGAAACACAAAAACTAGGGTATAAGAACCATGCAAGTGCACAAGTCTAATATAGTAGGCTTCAAAATAATATCAAGTCATGCAAATATGTACTGCTAATTTATCAGTTCAATTGTTCAAGCCAAGAAAACTTTGGACCTTAAAGCACTTGGACTCATGAACTTTTTGTCACACAAATTGAATCGACAATAAAGAAATTGCAGCAAAAATATATAATTGCCCATACAACAGTTTATTTTATAGTGCTCATTATCACAATCCCACACATCCAATAAAATGGGTTTCAGAGTAAGCCAGTCCAACAAATGCATCCCAATCTTTCCCAAAATCTTATCTTGATTCCACATGGCTTGTTGTAAGGCCCTTCTATTTCAGCTCTGCCTGTATGTAACACTGTATATATTTTAAAACCATGAGCTCCACCAGATTGCCTAATGGGCAAGATGGTAACAAGGAAATAACTCTGGTAAACATTCTAGAAAATGAAGAACATCTTGCATTTATAAAACCATATATGCATCACCTTTGATGACAGAATCAATCACGTGAAACGTGATCAGTTTGCTACAACCAGAGGCGTTTGATCTTACGTATACATAAATGATTGGATATTATACTGATATTGTGCTTCAATTTTTCCTTTTGTTTTCTTTTCAATTTCTTAATCTTCATGTGTTGAATGCTGCTCTCGTTTCACTAATCAGAAAAGAAACAATAAATTGTTTACCAGCAATATGATGAAATGAAGGGTGGTGTGGTACTCAATTAGTAAAATAAAAGAAGAGAATAAAACCTTCATATCATACCGTATACAATCAGCTTATCCTCATCCTGGCTCCTGTCAAACTCAAAGAAGTCCTTAAGTGGGTTATGTCCAAATGTAGCTGTAGCAGCAGCAGCAGAGGCAGCGGCAGTTTCAGATTTAGCAGCAGCAAGGAGTGTCCTCCCAGTAAATCTTGTCAAAAACATGATTGAAAAATCAGATATCTGCACACACAATTGAGCAAGAAAATGAATTAGGGAAAACCAGTAAATAAAGACAAAGACAAACACTAGAAAACAAATCGTTTGTGGTGATGGGATATATCAACATTTGAGCCTGCATTCACATATTTTGGACCAAATATGCGTTGGCATGCAATTTTATTATCAATAAATAAATAAATAAAAAGAAAGCCATCTGAGCTTTTAAAACCAAATCATTCAATTTTTCAATAAAAATCGTTCTAATCAACCTAATCAAAATATAAATGAAAACGGCAGCTGGGATTTATGATGCTTCTGAAATCCAAAATAGATAAGTGTGAATCCCACGTCAAACAGTTAATACAGATTTTTTTTTAAGAAATTATCCCAAGTGATTATAAATTTCAACAAAAGTAAAATTATGCCAAACATAAAGCAAATAGAGAGTAAGCAAGTGGAATTTTCTCAAAAGCCCAACACAAAACAGAAGCATTTTCAAACACAAACGGCAGAATCATCATTAGTTACTCAAAGCCCTAACTGTTCTCGAGTTCCTTTTAAACTGAAAATCATCAATGAGAGATACCGAAACCCGAACGACCCTAAAGCTTATTAACTGAGTTAATGACATATTAAGACTCAATTCATGCTTATGAAAGTTCCGATCATATTCGAACAATCACCCATACTTACTCCAAGGCATTTCAAAATCAAAGATATTTGTACCTAAATGCAGTCTCTTAAATCGAATTAGAGCCCTAAAGTCATCCTCTAACTAAATAACTGGTGATGGAAGTGTTATGGCATCAACAGGGGATGCAGGGAAGTCAGTTGAAGAGGCTGGTCGCCGCTTCGGCTGCTGGGGGTATTGGAGTGGCTTTGCAGGACTGGGGTTTTATGGTGGAAATGGGCTTTGTTTTGGACTTTCTACAGATGTGTGCTATTTGAAGATTGTGGAAATGGGCCAGGTGAAAAGGTTTGGGGTTTTACATCTTATTTTATTTTTTCGTAAATGCTACGAAAATTAACATTAAGTCGGATAAAAAAATATTAAGAAAAAAAATTGATGTTGGTCGATGCAAGTGTGTTTTAGGCTCCGTTTGTTTGCAGGAAAGTTGTTTTCTTTTTAAAAGTGAATTCCGGGGAAAGTGAATTTCGGGAAAGTATTTTCCGATGTTTGATAGTGTTATGAAAAATGAACTGGAAAATACTTTCCAGTGTTTGGTTATGTTATGGAAAATAAACTGGAAAATAATTTATTAATGAATTAATTTTTTTTAAGTTTATCTAATATATATATAATATTTAATATAAATATTTAATCACTTACAATAAAAGAATGAAATCTAAAAAGTATAATGATGAATTTTTTTTTATAATATATATTTTTACATAGCTTATTTTATAAAATATTACTATATATGTCATATCATATTATATAGAAATAAGCTTGTGAAATATTTTTTAAGTAAAACCTATTACTATATTTTTTTCAATTTTAAAAGCTTAAAATAAGTTTTTTTTTCATATGAAGAAAGCCAAAATAAATTATGCTCAAAGAAGCTGACAATATACAATTTGTAAGTTCACAATGATCAATAAGATCAATCATTTTAATTCTTAATAATGTGATTATTGAATAATTAAATAAATATAAGTTTCGAAAATCACCTCATATGCAGCAACACAACACACGATCGAGTTCTTGGCTAGGTTCAATTCTATTCTATTTTGATTTGTTAGTTATAACCATGGAGATTAAACACATAATTTAGAGGAACAATACCTTACTTAGAGTTGTATTTCATTATATTTCATTACACTATTAAACACATAATTTATAACTAAAATTACAAATATAATACAATTAGTTCTCATGATCTATGTAGTGTTCTACTACAACCACATGAAAAAACTACAGCAGCCTTTATAACAAAACCCCACCGTTTTCTCTGTTCTCTTTCGCCTATCTCTAACTCTCTCCCATAACTAATTAATCATCTCATTCGGTTTCATTCCCCTGTCATTCCCATCATCATTCGGTTTCTCCTCTCATCGGGTTTCATTCCCATCTCACTCCCATCTCATTCAGTTTCTTATCCCTGTCAATCTGTTTCTATCATTCGGTTTCTCATGCCCCTCTTAATCGGTTTCTTCATTCGGTTTCTCAAATTCCCCTCTGATTCCCCTCATTCAGTTTCTGAAATCCCCCCATTCCCCTCATTCCCCTGGGTTTTCTCGTCTCACTGTTCATTCTCTCTCGCCTATCATTGATCGTTCTCTCTTGGTTGTCTCTCTTCCCCTGCTCGCTCTCGGTTCTCTCTAACCATTCCCCTGTTATTTGAAGAAGCAGGACACCATCACAGATTCAAGGGGCAGGACACCATCACCATTCCCCTGTTCTCTCTCTCTCGGTTCTCTCTCGCTTATCACTGATTTGCTCCTCATCCCCAGTTCTCAACCCTCTTTCACCCGACAGTTTCCCCTCCTGTTCGCGTCACTCTCTTTGTGCTGGATCCGGTGCGGGGAAATAGGGTAAGGGCTGGTTGGGTCTTGTTTCGGGATTTTTATTTCTCTAAAGCAGCTGCCGAATGTGCAAGAAACAATGGGGTTTTTATGGCTTGATTGTGATGCAATTGGTTGGGTTTTTCTGTGAGCATTTTTTACTGTGACGAAGAGATGAAGAAGAAAACTGGGTATGGGAAAAAAATTGGCAAACATAGAAAAATACAGGACAGACAAATTAAACAGCAAAAATATATAGTGTTTGGACAGAGATGCAGAGAGGAGTTAGATTGTTTTATCAGTAAAGATAGGAAAGTGTTTTCCTTTTGACAAGGAAAGGAAAACACTTTCCTGCGGGTAAAGTAAACTGTTTTTGTTGACCGAAATTAATTTTCCTTTGACCAAGTTTCCGGATGATTGCCAAACATTGGAAAATCAAGGAAAGTGAATTCCTGAAATTCACTTTCCTTGAAACAAACAAGGCCTTAAAGAAAGAAAAAAAACCAATATCGAATAAGAATAATTAATATCAAATGATGAAAATAAAAAATAAAATAAGAAAAAGAAACATTATTCCAAAAAAATAGCTTGATTCCGCCCATGTTAATCCGCTAAACCAATGAGTAAAGTTATGAAATCAGGATAACCTGATAGAAAATAAACCAAAGAAAATCATGAAACTCAAATTTAAAAAGATCAATGTTAAATTATGAGATGGAAAAAATAAGTAAAAAAAAAAAACTGATGTTAACCCTTGTAAGCTTATAAACCTCATATATGCCATTTGATTAGAAGCATCAAACATAGAAAATCCATGAAGACTAATTCTTAACAAATTAAATATTAAATGATGAAATAAATAAATAAATAAAATCAACCACATAAAATGATCTAAAAAAAATACAATAATTAAAAGCACAAGAAAATGTGTGAGCCCATTTGAGTTAACCTGCCATATTAACGGGTCAAGTCATGAGATCGGGATAACTTTATAAAAAAAACAAAGAAAACCATGAAGCTTATTTAAAAACAAAATTAATGTCAAGTAATGAGATTGAAAAAGAAAATAAGTAAAAAAAATAATGTAAACCTGTGACCCGAGCCATTTGATTAGAAGTACCAAACTTGAAACAACCATGAGAGTTAATTTTCAATAAATCAAATGTCAAATGATGAAGTTAAGAGAAAAATCAATCACAAATAAAAAATTCAAATAAAAAATAGAAATTAAAAGAATAGGGATCAATTTTTTTAAAAAAATAATGGATGGACAATTTTGGATTTAAAGGTGAAATTGAAAAGAAAAATCAATTTCATAAAAGGAATTAAAGAAGAAACCACTAAGAGAATAAGAGCCAAATCTAAAAAAATAATAAATTAAATTTTTTTATTAAAAGATAAAATTGAAAACAATTGAAAGTTTACAAAAGAGACAAGAAACAAAATAAAGAAAAAAAATAAGCAGGACCAAATTGTAAAATAAAAAATGACAAATTGATTACATGTAAAAAAATGAAACCAATTATCTAATTTTTTTTGCTTTCAAGGATAGTGAAGGTATTTTTTTTATTCTAAGAAAAGGAAAAAGACCTTTGTACTCCCAAACAAAGCAAAAATAACAAATTGATCACATGTAAAAAGTCATTCTATCCCTAATCTAAGTCTTCTTGGCTAATTTGATGAAGGGCAAAAACTTTAATTTACTATTACAATCCAATAAAGTTTGTCTAGTGATATAATGTATTTTTCATGCCCTATATATTTTTGGTAAATTAACAATATTAATTAATTAATTAAAAAGGAATATAAAAAAGACGAAAAAATATTGTAACTCTTCTTTTATTCATCTCTTCATAAATAACTATTTAGAAACATGGTGCCTTGCGCGTGTTTCTTTATAATACTTTAATTTTTTTTTATGGTTATCGAACTTTAGTTTCATTCATTTTAGTTCTTAAAAGTTTCTTTGTTTTAATTCTATATTTTTTCATTCTCTTTGGATTGCTTTGTCCATATTTCCTGGATGTTTTAGATTGTTTCAGTAGTGAATGATATATCAATTTTACATAGAAAAATATGAAATTATTATATAAAAAAAGGGTTAATTACACCAAGCCTCCTATAGTTTGCTTCTTTTTTTTCTTTTTTTTTTACTCTGCTTCTATTTTAAAAAAAATTGTACTTTATATTTGGGTCAAAGAAATTTTTCAATTTGGATACAAAAACCAAATTACTTTCACATATAACATATTAGAAATGATTTCCCTATCACATTACCACTCATCTAGCTAGATCTGCATTTTCTTCTTCTTTATTTTCTTTATGTTTAACTCATTCAAACCCTATATATGATACTATATTTGGGGTTGTTAGGGTTGTTGTGTTGCCAACAAGAGGAAAGAAAATGAAATATGGGTTGTTAGTTAAAGATTTTGACAAGATAAAAGAGATCAAGGATTCAAGATTTAGATATTGAAAAACTTGTGCGAACTAAGTTAAAATGATCAACAGAAAGACTTCAAATCCTAAGGCAATGTGACATTTATACATCATGAAGTATCATTTTGGTAGCCTCACAGTGATAAGAGGCAAACATGTGAAATTTTGCATCAAAACAAAGTTGTTATCTACAAACAAATCCCAACCAATTTATCAATCTCCATATCATGTCATTGTAATTCAATATCAATATCATCATCTATTAGCAATAACAAAGTCAAATAACTAGAAGATGAAACATGGATATTGTCAAGAAACAATCCTAAACTAGTTGAGACTGATTGCAGTTGCAAGAAATCAACAAAGGAAATCTGGAAATTATTCTATAAAAAGTCTTGATCCCTTAATTTATTTCTCCAAGACCATAATTCCATTGCACTTCAAATCACTCATCACTGCCACCATTTATACATTACCAGAAAATTGGCAAAAACAAGCAGAAATACTGATAAAAATATTTTCATCGATAAATTATAGTGACATTTACTAACGGAATATTTCATCACTATGCCTTTCAATATATACTGACAAAGATTTTTGGTTAGTGTATACCGAGGGAATTACAGTTGAAAATGAAGGAATGAAAAAAAATGACGTGTCATTATTACAGATAGTATTACATACGAAATAAACTTGTCACTAATATCTATTGGTGAATCTATTGGTAGTTTTTAAGTTATAACCTGGAAATCAACTCCCTTCTCCCTATCCCTTATTTTTTTTTTCTTCTTCCATTTTTCTGAAAAACAAAAGAGCAAAAGATCACTAGCTACTCGTTCAGTTTATGTGATTCTAAAAAAGAAGGAAGCTAGAAATTTTCTCCAGCTTGCTGGCTTAGTCATATCAATAAACAAGAGTGTTGTATTATGTATAAATTATGTGATACGTTAGTTAACCAAGTCCTGACAACACTAACCTCCTAGCAAATGGAATGTCCCTTAAGAAGTCAAAACTCATGCACTACATCACCACTATAGGAATTTGTTTGCTTTGTTCTATAGGCTAGTGGCATCGGTTGACCCAATTTGATGGAGCATGCCCAGGAAAAAAAATGAAAAAACTATATTCTACTTTTTTTTATTTTTTTGAAGTTTTTAAGTAATATAAATCTTTAGATTGTTTTTTTGGTATAGTGAAATTTTTTGAATCTCGAATATCCATTATCATCAGGAAAAAAAAATGATAACTCGATAATTTTTTTTTTCTAAATGTATTTCATGTGAATAGAAATGACATAGAATAATAGTGTAATTTTGATTGTGGAAGGCACCTTATGGCTCATGGTTATCGCAAGAGGAAGTTAACAACACAGGGTGTCTTTTGGTTAAAAAATAGACCCATGTAGGTGAACAAAATGATATGTTGGTAGGGACAACATTTGAAAAGCAAGGATGACCTATCTATTTAGGACTTAACTTAAACTAATTTTATATCGAAATAGGTTGAAAGTTGATCCAGTTAATTTGTGAGCTGGTCTAAATCTAAGTGAGACTCAATTTACCTAAAAAACTCATAAACAACATTTTGTTAAAAAAAAAAATCAAACTACATCATTTTGGATTTAACCAGGTCAACTTGAGTTGATCTGTTAACCTATAATCGAGGCCTTGAACTTCATGGTTTGGTCGAAATTAATACAAAAGCTAGACTTCACATAAAGAAATGATTGTTCTAGGGTTGATTGGTTGTTCATAGTGAAAATCAAACTTAGGGGTCATGTTCAAGTTGTTTAGGAAGATAACTGTGAATTAAATGTGGTAAACGATGTCTTTCAAATTTATGAGTTAATTGATGTATATCGAGTTACTCTGTCTATCGATGTAGAAGAAAATTTAAATTTTCGTGTAGCTGAGAATATTTTTATTGATGTTGATTTTGATGTTGAGGAGATAAATGATGTTTTGAATCAACAAGCATCAATTCAATAAAGAAAATTATGATGGACATGTCGATGACAAAATTAAAGAAAAAGATATTTTTGATTAAATTGTAAACGTCAATGTGTAATGAAATTGACTTTAATGTAATTAGAGATAGAATTACCGACGGACTAAGTCGGTCAAGGAGTTCTAGAGAGTTGAAAAAAATTACATGACTTTGTCACTGACCATTACAAATAAAATTACCGACGGACTGAAAATTTATTGAAGAATTTTAGGTTTAATTGAAAATTTCAAGTTTTAATTACCAGACACATCTTCTTGTTTCTTCTCTCTTCCTCTCTTCACCCCCCCCTTTCTTTTCCCTAAACTTTTTCATCCTTCTTTCACCACGCATCCACAACTTGTGCTTAATGTTTTGCCTTATGATGCTCCTAACTTGTGCTTTTTTTTTTAATCCATGCAAGCAATTGTGTAAGCCTCACTGAGTTGGATTAAAAGGTAATGTTTTTCATTTTCTTCTTTTTATTGGGTTTTATGTGTTATTTTTATGAGTTTGAAGCATGTGTTGCTTTGTGATAGCTTCTGCTCTATTTTTTAAATTTCCTAAAAATCCATTATCTGATACAAAAAAAATTCCATTTAGTTTCTGTTTATTTTACATTATATGTTTGTTATTGTTATTATTGGTGTTGGTAGTTTTGATATGTTTGTGTTAAAATTTGACAATTTGGGGTTTCGGGTTAATTGATAAAAAAAAAAACTAATTATAATATATTTTTAATAAATAGTGTACTTGTTGGGGTTGAATTGAATCTCAATTTAAAGTTATGTCTAAAATTTTAACATGTTAGGAATGAATTAATTTACAATTTAGTATTTGGTGAAATTTGAAAGAAATTGATTAGAGAACGTTTTTCATAAAATAATTATTTTTTTGTTGTTGTTGAATTCAATCTCAATTTAAATTTTAGTTAGTAATGCAGGTGTTAGGAGAAAATAATATTGTGATTTAAGGTTTAATGTTAAATTTGAAATAATTGATCAGGATGTGTTTTTCACAAAATAAATTGTTTTTATGGTTGAAGCCATCTCATTTTAAAGTTGACCTGGGAATTACCTGGTAGTCTCTTGTATAAGGGAGGTGCTGCCGATTTTTTTTAAAATATAATTTTTTTTTGTCTTTTTTAATCCTTTTATTTTAGTTTTATTTCTTTTAATTTTTTTCTAGTCTGTTTATTTGAATTTTCTTTTTTAAAAAATATTAAACATAGCACTGACAAAATTACTGACAGACCAAGAATGTCAGAAAATTCTAAAAAGTTGAAAAACATTACATGAAATGCTACTGATAATATGTTTATCACCAATGGATTTTGTCTTTTAGTAATATGAAATAAATCACTGATAGAATTACAAATGATTTTATCTGTCGGTGATATGACTTACTCATTGATGGAATTACCGATAAAATGATGCCGGTAATATTTTTTGTTTAGCACATTTTGTTTTTTTTATAAATTCATCGGTGTTTATATTGCTGACAGGCTGACTGACATAATAAAAATCACCGACAAGATGTTTCTCGATAAACATTAAATGTCCATAATGCCATCAGTTAATGTTTTTCTAATAGAATTACTATCTAAATAGTGATGGAATAATCTGTCAATAATATATAAAATTCTAGTAGTGATACGGCCAAAGCAAACCCCACCATATGAAAGAGAAATGGGTTATGATGAAGTTATTGTACTAGATATTAGTAGATAATGGGTGAAGTAATAAACAGGTGAAATTATCTAGTAAGTTATGTTTGCTAAATGTTATCATTGGATTTGATTAAGATTATTCTTTTGGGTCATTTCCATTTTGTTATGTGAGGCATAAAAGTTGGGTTTTTTAGGGTTTTTTAGGAAGAGAATGAGAGGTTTATATGAAGGGGGGGGTAAATGGGGTTAGTGAAAAGAGAAGAATGGACATGGTTTTATCTGGGTTTTTGTTATTGTTGTTGTTGTTAGAGATCTAGGTTTTGGAGAAGAGGGTAATGGCTAGGATTTATTTCTAATTCAATGATAAAGTTGAAATATTTAATATAAGAGTTTTTTAGTCATTAAATGAGATATAATAACAATTCTATAAATAATTTGGTCTTTTTGTTAACTTATTTTTAATGTGTGTTAGTGGAGATTTAAAGCATTATGAACTTGTAAACTTTATGATGTAAAATGTAATTTAAAAAAAAATGAAGATAAAATGAAAAAATGAGTAAACTAAATAAGACTCACGTGTAATTAATTTAAAATAAAATCAAGAACAATAACCAGAATTGATATCTGTCAAATTTTTCATGTTTATTGATACCAAGCGAGTAGATCCATAGTTTAATCCCTCAATTTTAATTTTTTAAAGTTTGGTCCCTTATGGTTTAGAATGTTCATTTATGTCCCAAAACTTATTTATTTTATGTTTCAGTCCCTAGAACTAAAAAGAGAAGTGAAAACGTCACTGAAATATTCTTAGGAGAGATAAAGCTTTTAGGTGACCAAACTCTTGCCACTAATAACTTTGATTTTGGTGTTTATGAATTCATGTTTGAGAGTGAAACTTAACGTAGATGATTTTCACCTTTAATGATATTGGAAAAATTGGAGCTAAAAAATGTTTTTTTATTTTAAGCCGAATAGAATGTGTTTTGTTTTTAGAAGCGAGTGGTTCATGAGATGTTTTTTCATGTTTTTGGATGAAAAAATAGTTGAAATATGGGTTTTCAGGGTTTCAAAACTTGAACCTTGATTTTCGAGACACCAAAACTGCCTTAGAATGTATAATTAGCTAGTGAATGCTAATTAATAAGTTTTTATTAATTTTTTCATCAAATGATGTATAATGGAAATCTACAAAAGGTGAACATAAATTGAAGAACATTAATTATTGATATTACAAATAATTGGTGACACTTGCATGTGAGTTGCAAATACTTGAAATGTATAACCGTGTTTTTTCAATGATGGTGATATCACATTAATTTTAAAGTTTTATCCCAATTAATAAAAAAATTGATGAAGAACTTTAATATCTATTCCAGTCCTTACTTTTACATGCATCGGGTCATTATTGTCAAAATCACGAGTTGATTTGTAAAATGATACGAGTTTTAGGAGTCAACATGTATCTAATATCTAGAATCATACTAAATATTTGATAACCAATAAAATCAAACTTGACTCATGCAAAATTAGTAAAATCAAACCGAGTTTACGAGTTTACTAAATTTAACTTTTGGAATTAGCTTGGACTCAATAGTTAGAAAAATTAAAAAAATATATTATTATTTTTTACCATAGCTATAAATATTAACAAAAAGACTCATTTAAACAAAACAATTTATACCATTTATATTCTTGCATATATTTTTATTTTCTATCATCCAACATATAATTTCAATTCTAAAATAATAAATTTTATTAAAATTTAAAATATTATTAATTGGATCTTAATTTTTTTAAATAGACATTTAGCTATTGTCTAATCTTATATTTATCACCATTAGATTAAATTATGTATTTCGTTTGAGAAACTCTTCCTATTAAAGAAAACTCATGTCAAAAGATAGCACAAAATTTTTATGTGTCTATATTTTTTATATTTTCCTCACATTTATTAAAAAGAAACTCTTTAATATTTACCATATATTTATTAAAAAGATATAATTATATTACAATTCGCATCAAACTAGATATGAAAAATGTTTTAAAAGGTGGGAAAAATCTTGAGTTTAAATTACTATTGCTTTTCACTACCTCACTAAGCAATGGATTTGATTTGCTAATTATTATAAAGTACTAAATTGGTATACTTCTAAGACTTGGTCTCTTGCACTTGAGTTTTTCTTCCCACCAAGGTGACACGAGGCCCATTTACAGTTGCAAATGACAAAATGTTTCATGTCATCAGATCCATCCACTTCATATTAAAATTACTAAAAACCCTTTCAATTTGTTGAAGCAAAACACTTCTCTCTTCTTCTTCTTCTTCTTCTTCTTTTTTTTTTTTTTTTTTTTGCAGTGAAAAAAATCTCCTACGCCGTCCTATCAACTTTTCTTCAACTTTCCATCCTTTAATGTTCTGTTCTCCAAAATTACAGTATCTCAGGATAGCAACAAAATGTTTAGTCAAGTATTGTATTAAAAAAAACCCCTTCTGACGGACTTTTCAGGCATGACCAAACAATATATCTCCCTCAAACAACAATCCATGTCTTTGGAGCCCATTTTCTCGCTCCCTTTCTGACTTACCAATGCGTATGATCGGTAATTAATATTTAAATGTAAGAGCATTGCATCTATCATCAATGCCATGTTTGAAAATCGAGGCCATAATATCTTGCAATATATATATATATAATGAAATTCAACTCTCGTGTAACACATTGATTATTATCACATTTTCTTATTGTAATTTATATATCATGTGATATATCAGATTGATGGAGCCATTGTAGTGTATAATGTGGACATTACCAAGTTTCTAATGGAAATGGATAGAAGGTCCAACCGTTATCTCTTTTTTTTAGCGGGGTTAAACCTAGCCTGACCATATAGGCTGGGTCTAATTCAGCCTACAAGGACTAATGACCAAGTTGCAACAAAACTTGCAGGACATGATTATAATTCACGTTCTAGAAGCTTGTACAGTGGGGGAGTTGGTACATGTGTTACTGGACTGGAATGGAGCTCACGGTGCTATGCCAAGAAGGTGTTGTTCGCTAATGAGCTGGACTGTGATGTTGTTCGCTACGCTGAGAAGAGTTCCACATTGGTAGGTGCAAAGACTGAAATCACGACGATTGCTAATGAAGAATGTCACAATGCTAGTGTAGAGAGCTACTGGACATCTCTGTTGGACAGTCTTGTGTCATGATTGACTCCTAAACTTTGATTATCTTGTAATTTCATCCCTGATTTCACCTAATTGAGTTTGGAAAAATTAAATCTGGTCCTCTAAAACTCCAATCTTCTCAATTAAGCCTAAATTAAGCTTCCAAGCTTATTTTTTCACCAATAAAGTCCCTAATAAAATTAATTTGACATGTTAAAAGTCCAATCAAGTCTTTGCACTCAATTAAATCTTTTAATTTGACCCAGATTAATCTTTAAACTTAATTGAACCTTTAATTAGGCCCATGATTAAATCAAATTGACTTATTAAAAGTCTAATTAAGCCCTCTGACTTAATTTTTATGAAGATTCATCCAATAATCATTTAATTTGACTTTAAATCTGTATTGTCCTTTAGTCTTGGGTTTAATGGGGTATAATTAGACTTCTAATTTTTTTAAAAAATCTAGCTTAGTTCCTCTATACATTTGAAACCCTTTTCAGCCAGCTCTTGCCAAGTTGTCAATCTTTTTTCTTTTTAGTTTTGTTTTAGTTTTATTTTTTTCAAAAGAAAATGGTAATTTTGGAGGAAAACCCAAAATTGAGTTATAACCATTGCCCTTTCTTTACAATGCTTATTACAGAAAATCTTATAAGAGACTTTAAATAGCAAGCTTCTAATGAAGAAAAAAAATGAGAGATTGTGGTTTGTGGATTCACCAGATCAAGAAATGATCAATCCTTAAAAAGTATTAGAAATAAGGGCTCAAAAGTGTGTTAGGAAAGAAAAGAGATAGGCATAGAAAGCATACTTAAAGGAAAATGGATAGGGCAAGAAAATGCATTATCCGGTATACGAGGACTAGAAAGCGCACTTAAAGGAAATAAATAAAGCTAGAAGACGCATTATCTGATGAATGAGGACTTGAAAGTGCACTTGAAAGGAGAGAGATAGAGCCTGAAAGCGTGCTATTTGATAAATGAAGGTCTGAAAACACACTCGAAGGGAAAGAAATAAGGCTTGAAAACACATTATCTGATAGAAGAGGGTCTGAAAGCGCACTCGAAAGGAAAGAGATAAGGCATGAAAACACAATATTTGATGGATGGATGCCTCAAAGCACACTTAAAAGAAAATAGATAGGGCTTAAAAATACATTATCTGATGGATAGGGTTAAAAAGCGCACTCAATAAAAAATGGATAGGGCTAGAAAACACACTATCTAATATATGAGAGCTAGAAAATACACTCAAAAGAAAAGAGATGGGGTCTGAAAGCACATTACCTGATGAATAAAGGCCTACAAACGCACTAGAAAGGAAAAAAAAAAAAGAGGCTTGAAAGCATATTATTTGATAGAAGAAGGCTTATCCAAAAGCTTAATCAAAAGGAAAGAGACAAGGTTTGAAAGCGCACTATCTAATGGATGAGGTCTTAAAAAATGCACTTGAAATGAAAAAGATAAGGTCTGAAAGCGCACTATCTGATAGATGGAGGCTAGAAAGCGTAGTCGAACAGTGTCAAATATATTGTCTTTAAGAACCTTGTTTCGAAAGATTGGAAGCCTTGTTGTGGTTAGAATCTTACTAGCTTCTTTTTGTTGGAAAAGTTAGAATCTGACAAGGATTTTTTTTGTACACTTCTTAAAAATGTCCTCATTGCTTTGCATATTAGATTTTGTAACATTGTCCATATCAATTGCCTAAAAACATTGTGTTACTATTAGAAAAAAAGAAAAGAAAAAGAAAGAGAAGGCATGCTAGTTTATTTGATATAAAAAGTAATGGTTTTAACTAAAAAACCATAAAACGTTTTGGCATCTTTATTGCGCTTTTAACTATAAAAACAAATTTAAATTTAATATCAACATCTAAAAGTTCAAAATGAAAGTAATGTCATTAACGTGCCACGCCCACTAAGGTTTAATTAAATGAAAGTACTTTTTTATTTTAACTTATTTTTTCCTTATTGTTTTGACAGCTCAATCTAGATATATTTTTTACTATTTCGTTCTCAGCCCTTCTAATTATATTCTTTTTATCATATCATTATGTTTCTAATATCTAGAAAAATTATTAAACTTTTATGGATATATTAGATTAATATATAAAAAATGTTTTTAATTTCATTTGTAGAAAAAAATAATTTTAATTGATATACAATTTGATTTAAAAATATTTCTCATCTAAAAAAACTTATAACGACTGCTATTATAGTATTCTTAGAATATCTATAATTAGTGAGAGTTTATGTATTTCAATATTTTCTTCAATTAGGATTCAAATTTTGTGAATTATGGTAGTAATAACTAATGTTGACAATTTTCATTATGTGTCTCGATCATGCCGAATTACCTTCCCTCAAATAAAAAAAAAACTAGAGTATAATTATTATTTTTTAATTTTATTCTTTAATATTGCATTGATTTTGATTTGGTCTTTTTAATTTTTTTTATTGTTTTAAATGAGGTTATCACAATTTCAAACAAATATCTCCCAATTGGATTGATTTCTAATTTTGTTATCATCTATATTTGTCATCACACCATTAAGTAAAAAATAGTTATAAAAAAAACAAAGTTGTTAAACCCAATAGAGTCCATGATCCAGATCACAGGTTTGACGGGTTAAATCGCGAAACCCGGGTCGATCCAATATGTCATCTTCTTAATATGAAAAAAAATATCATCTTGAGATTTTTCTTAAAGCCAAATTATATTTTTTTATTAGATATCCAAGTTGTCTTTGGACTCTTCAAATCGATTAGATCACGTTAGAGCAACTTCTATGCTGATTAATTTTAAACTCATGCTAGGCAAGGAGTTGATTCGAGAGATTTCAAGGATGACCCGCTAGATTGGGGCTCCTTTCCCCTTGTTTGTTTTTTATATAAATTTTTTCTCTTAATTTTTTTTCTTTCAATTGAATCCTTTTTGGCTTTTACCTTTTCAATTTCATTATTTAACATTGGATTTATTTTGAATTGATCTTCATAATTTATTTGAGTTTGCCTTTTATGAGATTATTGCAGTCTCAAATAAATATCCTGATAATTGATTGATGCTCAATTTTATGAGTGTCTATTTTTATTGTTATATCAATAAGTAAAAAAGTAATTTATTAAAAAAAACAAAGTTGTTAAACCCAGTGAAGTCCATGATTTTGGTTGCAAGTTTAGCTAATTAAACTGTAAAATTCAGATCGATCCAATATATCGCAGTCTCAATATAAAATATAAAATGTCATCTTAATTTATTTTTAAAAAATTAAACCATGTTTTTAACTAATCATTTGAGTTTGTTATAAGTCGACTGGGTCATGTTAAAACAATTCTTAAACAAATTAATTTTAAACTCAAAATAAATAAAGAATTCAGTAAGAAGATTTTAAGATTAATTAGTTGGGTTAAATTTAATAATGATACCAAATATCTTTTTAGAACTAAATAATTTTTTCACATTCAATTCTTTTTATGCCATGGGAGCGTAGCGCGTGACAGTAGTTAGTGGTTATTTCTAATTAAAAATACATGCATAATAATATTCAACCCTTGCGTGCTTGAAAGGATCATGACCTCAAATTTTAGGTGGGGTCCAGTCGCTGAAGAGCAATCCTAGCCACATAAACTCCGAGCCGGCCTGAATCATAAGTTTTGTGCGTGAGATTGGCCTCTCCAGATATATTTAATGTTTATTGTGATCAAGAAAAAAGAAATACGTGTACTTATCCCAATCACTCTTCTTGCCATACCAACCGTCCATTTCCATTGCCATCAAAAGAGATGGCTTGAAATAGCAGCTAGTCAATAGATCAACGGTCGATGAGCGGCAGTGTTTACCATGCCCATTAAGCAATGCTCTGTGTCTATTTTATCAAAATTCTTGGTCCAAAGCACATTGTCTAAGTAATTATATAGAATTTATTATATAATCTTGACAGATAAAAAGGTGGCTAAAGAAATTATATAAAAACAAGATTTTCTAGAGCAAAAGCAAGAGTTCCTGATACGTATAGGAGTGAAATATGGGGACCCACTCACTCCTCTTCAATGGAATGATGCCACGTGGCGTGTCCGATTGATGCAATAATTTAAGCTGGTAATTTTGTGTTCGTGTCGTTGGGTGGACCCCGTTGGGCCCTAGGTGCTGTAAACCCTCCACTCCCTTGGCTTTGACAGGAGGAGTGGAAGAGCAGAGAGAGGGCTATAAACGCGGACAGCTGTCCAATTAAACGCGGTTATATACATCATCGTCATCAACAGCAGAAACATCATCATCAAATCAGGCACTGTCTGGTGGGCCCGATGGAGCCAAATTTATAGCTGAGACTGCCAGAATTACTCTCCACATTGCACATACTGAAGAGGGTAATCTTGGAAATGCAAGTGCAATTTAGAGTACTTGTTTTATGTGACTGAAATGTTTTACGTGATTAACATATGTGTATGGGTGAGAATATTTAATGTCACATCTCAACTCGCTAGCTAGATTTTCTAAAAGTGAAAAAGGAAAGGCAAATTGCCAGTCGCTTCAAATTTTTTTTTATATATTAATGTTTAAAATAAATTTTAAAAAATAAAAAAATATATTATTTTAAAAAATATTTTAAGAAACAAACTCGATATAAAAAACGCTGTCCACTTCAAAACCAAACCACAAAAAACATGGGCAAACAGTGTGAGAAGAGATTGAACAAGGGCATCCATGTGAATATCTTTTGTTTTTTGTTTTACTTGCAGTTGTATTATTCTGTGACTAGCCACAGGCACGGCAAATCAGGGCAAATCGAGCTGATATGAAGTGGTTGGTGGTTCATCAGATGGACCCGTGAGCATTGCCTGTAGTAATCTCTGTTTGGCCATGTCCAGGGCCTCGTGCAGGCATGTCGTTATCTATATTCCTTCCTTGGTTCACAATTGCTCTAATGGTGTAGCTAGCTAGTCGTGTCGACCCATTAACAATAACGAATCATACACTGCTATTATCTGTGAGAACGTGTCACTAACTACACCGATCCAGTTCGTCTATTATCTTTAGCCTTGCCGTGATGATTTTTTCACTGTCACAATTACAGTGTTAGTTGAAATTGTATTTTTTTAAAAAAATTATGTTTTGAAATCATTTTAATATAATAATATTAAAACTAATTTTTAAATTAATAAAATATTATTTTAATATATTTTTAAATAATAAATACGAAAATACTTCTAAACACTCAACCTACGAAGGGTCGCCTTAGCGCTTCGCGTACCCTATTCATATTACCAAAACAGCCCTCCCAATCAAATCCTCCCATACGAGAGAAAAGATAGACACAGAGGGACACCTGGAAAGGGCATATTAGGGATGCAAACAAACAACATTGTATAAATACGAATATTTGGTCCGGGAATCATGTTTACACTTTACCTCATCGTGGAATGAGAAACGAACGATTCACAAAAATCCAAAAGCAACAATCATTTACTTGATCACTCCTACAAAAAGTACTGCACTTTCTCTTTCGCGCTTCCTTGAAAAAAATTGAAACCCTTTTACTACTTCAATTCTCCTTCCTTTTCCTGACACACATACACTTTTGAATTTTGATAGCTGGTGATCCTCAGTACTTGTCAGTTGGCAAATGGCTTCTGATTCGAGCATGGCCACGCTGTCTTCTTCTGTTCAAGAAGATGATCAATATGATCATGATCATGACACGGATGATGGGTATCACCCCCCAAGTCTTCATAACTTGTCGAGGCTGTCCATGTGTACAAGTTCCATGTACACTAATGAAGACGATGATTATCAAGATTGTGATGGGATGACGATGTTTGCGTCAAGACTGACTATAGAAAGTTTCGATGCTGATGAGGAACTCTCTGATGATCAAAAAGAAGGTAATCACAAAAACATACTGCACCTCTCTTCTGATTCTGATAAAGAAACAGGCTGCTACTGGCTTCCAGCAACACCACCTCGTTGGAGAAATCGCGGTGGCTCAAGAAATCAAGTGCAATTAATCGGAGTAACAGATTATGCCAGTGAAAATGAAGCTCAAAAGGGTATTATGAGGCAAAAGATGAGAAAGAATTTGAGGAAAAGAAGGGTCATAAGAGAAAGACGGATGGACAACAGCAATATGAGTTTTAAAAAGAAAGAAGAGGAGATCACAGGGCTGAGTAATAACGGTTCTTGTAATAGTTTTAGTGGGGAGAGTGAAGGTGGTGGGTTGGTAGTGATAACAAGGCCAAAAGGAGGGAGGAGGTCATTGTGTATGGACTTGGAAGAAGTGAAGGCTTGTAGGGATCTTGGGTTTGAATTGGAACATGAGAGGATGCTGGAGATGCCTAGTAGTCGTGTCTCTCTTTCAGGATCCACTCTTGACACTAGTAGTGGTGGCGATTCTCCTATTGCTAACTGGCGCATCTCAAGCCCTGGTTAGTGTACATTTACGAGTGTCTCTCTCTTTCTTTCTGTGATAGGCTTACAGATAACAAAAGATAGAATCCTTGATATGATTTATGGACCATAACTTGAGATCATGGGTGATTAAGAGTTCTGAATATTGTCAGCACTGTCAATGATTCTTGACTTTAGCGTATTATAAGGACCGCGCGTTGAGTTTCACCTAATTTTTTCAGTGTTTCTCATAGTGATCTGAAAGTTAAGTTTTTGTGTCTAATTGAGAGAGAAATTTCTTGTGTAGGTGATGATCCGCGGGATGTTAAGGCTAGGCTTAAAGTATGGGCACAGGCAGTGGCAATGGCGTCTGCATCTAGACATGGTGGCATCTGACTGCTGGTGTTTGCGGATTCTAATCTTTACTTTTTTTGTTTTCACTTTATTTTGTGGGATGAAGAGAGTTTACCTTACTTGTATTAAATAAATTAGTTTGAAAATATACTTAGTTTATAATAACAAGTTTGTAGTTAAAAAATAATTAGAATGCATTAATAATTTATCATTACAAAAATATGTCAAACAAAAGATATTCTAGGAAAGATCAGAGTTTATACATATTTCAAGATAAAAAAGTTTAAATCAATTATTTTTAAATTAAAATAAAAAAATACTTATTTATTGAAGCACTTTAAAATAATAAATTTTTTATTATTGTCAAGGATGAATCATTTGTCCTGATTCCAATAATACACCACATGCATTGATTTACATGTACTTCTAAATCAAGATCTTTGAATAAAAAATTATAAAACTTAAAAATCTCTCAACAACATGAATCTCAGCTTTAGATTTGAAAAGAAAACCAAAGCATAAAATGAAAATAAAACACTTAAATATGAGGTAAAGAAAAGAGTGTAAAAATCTGAAAAATTCTTAGATTAAACCCCCCCTCCCTCTTTAATGAATTTTGAAAGCTAAAATATTGAATAATTAATAAGAATTAATTCCCACCATTATCAATCTTTAATTAGCCACAATAAATAAAGAATTAAATATAGAAAAACCAAGGGTTCTTTGAGTAGAAAAAGCAAGGGTTCTTCGAGATTATTTTCCTATTCACCCATAATTTGTTTAATTAAAACAAATTTCCCCACATGAATGGAGATTTTCTCATCATTTTGAAAATGACTCAAAGATTTGTTGAGAGATATTGATTTGGTAGATTACTACATCAGGATAGATAGATTTTGACTTGGAACCTTTCTTAATGAAATACTATTGAATTTACTCGGCTAAATATTGAATGCGATGTCTTCAACTATTTGACCTTTTATGCAAACCAAGACAATAGTATTCACACAATTCTCTATCTATAGATTTTCTTTGGTTCTTATTGTTGTGTTTATTTTGGTCCTGAGCAACTCTTGGATTCATGAGTGTTATAGAGAATTCCACCTTTATCGAAAGTCTCAAAGAAATAATCATATTTCTCACTCATAAAGATGATTTTTCATTAAGAGTATTATGTTATATTCAACTTGGTATACCAAAATATGAAAATTATTAGAAGTTTAACTCACCCTTCATCACACTGTAGTTAACACTTATTTCATCATAGAAACAAGCAAGAAATAATAATCTTCTAGTGCTACCGAGAATGTTATATGACTTATTTTTCTATTTGAACCTAGATATTGGAATCTCCAATCAACTAGATATGGTTACCATCATTACACTTTTTTCATCTTTCAAAAACTTTAAGCTTATTTTCCCTATATGAGAATTACACATAAGCTCTCTTGACAAACCTTTGGTTAGCGGATTCGTAATATTTTCATTTGACTTTACAAAGTCAATGGAAATAATTTTATTTAAGAGCAAGTGTTTACAACATAAATATCTAGACTTACAAATATGCATACCACTTTATGCCCTTCTAATTACTGACTAATTGTCATAATGGACATAAATAACTGAAACAAATTTTGACTAAAATGAAATATCCTCTAAGAAATTTCAAATCCTTTCATTTTTATCAAGAGTAATAAACTTTGATTATATCATAGATTTAATGATACACATTTGTTTGGAGGATTTTCATGACACAACTGATCCACAATGTGTGAAGATATATCCTTAGTGTTGGATATCCAATTAGCATTATTATACCCTTCTAGTACTACTAGGTAACCAGTATAATGTCGTCCATAATTAGCGATGTACCTCAAATATTTGAGTGCCCTTCGTATTACTTTTTAATAATCCATAGTTAGATTACTTAAAAATCTACTCAATAAGCAACATCAAGTCTTGTGTGGTTCATAACATGCATCAAACTCTTAATTATCCAAGAATATTCTAATTGGTCTATTCTCTTGCCTTTATTTTTTTTTGACAAATAGACATTCATGTCCATTGGTGTGTTCACAATGTTATTGTCATTTTTAAAAAATTTGTCGAGAACTTTCTCAACATAATGAAATTAGAACAATACCAATCCATCAGATGTCCTAGAAATATTTATTCCTAGTATGATATGTGCAACACCCAAGTCTTTCATGTCAAACTTGTTTAGTTAACATTTTCTTAGTAGACTTGATTATGTAATCATTACTGCACAAAATAAGCATATCATATCTTCCACATAGAGATATACAATGACACAACATTTATCTGTGTTTTTCACATAAACACATTTTTTAATTTTTTTTTAATTTTAAATTTATTTGACAGTATAACCTTGTTAAATTTTTCATGTCATTATTTAGGTGCTTATTTCAAACCATATAATGATTTGACAAGTTTACAGACTTTCTTTTCTTTTTCATTAACAACAAACCCCTTAAGTTGTTCCATGTTAACCTCCTCATAAAGGTTGTTATTTAAAAAAAAAGTTGTTTTTACATTTATTTAATGTATTTTAAGCTAATTAATAGCTACAATGGCTATTAACGTTCATATGAAAATTATTCTTGACACATTTGAGTATATGTCAAAATTCTCAACACCTTTTCATTATTTAAAACCTTTAACAAGTGTAGCTTTATATCTATCATTAGTACCATCAATTTTCATCTTTCTTTTGTAGATCCACTTATGGCCTCATGGTTTATTTCTGGTAGAAAGATCTACTAGTTCTTATGTATGATTATTTATAATGGATTCAATTTTACTATTGACTGTCTCCTTTCAATAAGAAGCTTCCGGACATGATAGAGTACAATAAAAAAATATCTCTAATCTTCTTCTTTAATAATAAAACATGGAAAACAAAATGGATTTTAGCATCTTCTAGAAGTTGTAATTTTTAAGCCACAACTCTAACCTTTTGAATTACTTTATAAGGGGCATAAAATTAAGGACTAACCTTGAAAGTTTTCCTTAAAGCAACATTAGTATGTTTGTAGGGTTGCAATTTCAAATACATAAAATCTCTTACATTGAATTTCTTTTTTGATTTACCTCTATCAGCTACTTGTTTTATCTTATGCCTTGCTATTTCTAATTGTTTATGAAGAAATTGATCCATGCTTACCCTAACTTGAAGTATTTCTTCCATTACAGCTACTAGAGAAACCTTTTATGTCACAATCTCTCTATTACGAGGAGAGTTTCCATATAATGCTTAAAAGGGGCACATTTTAATAGCTGAATGATAACTAGTATGTACCATCATTGAACCATTGTTAGCCACAAATACTATTTATTAGGATTGTACATCGCTATAAATCTTACGTAGATTTCTAAGCATTGGTTAAATCTTTCAGTCTACTCATATGTTTGAGGGTAATATGCAGAACTCATGAGTAACTTAACCCTAAGCTTTTTAAACAATTCTTTCTAGAACAGACTTATGAATATCTTGTCTCTACCAATCATAATTGAGGTTAATAATTCATGAAACTTATAAAAGTGATCCAAGAATGTCCAAGCAACATCATAAATAGAAAACATATATGTTAATACAATAAAATGAGCATACTTCATGAATTGATCCAATACTACCATAATAATGTCTTTTCCCTTAGACTTTGGTAGTGATTCAATGAAGTCCATTGTGATATTCTTCCATGTGCCACCTGATAAGGGTAAAGGTTGTAACAGTTAATGGTATACCACTCTCTCCAACTTTTTTATGGTTGACAAATAAAACAAACCTTCAGTCTCTTGTAGGAATTTTAAACTCCAACATAACCTCGTATATAATATTCATGAGCAAAATTTACAAATCTATTCCTCAACGTTTCATTGTTGCTAATAAAAGTCATGTTCTTATACCTCGACACTCTATTTGACAAAGTAAATTCTAGCCAACTATTCATATTCAATAATCTCTTAGTTACCATATTATTTAGCTTAGGATCCAATTCATATGACTTGTTAATTTCTTCATACCATAATGGTACAATTGTTGTCATAGTATAAATGTTATTCTGCTCTTCATGTCTTGACTCTTTACCGGTAATTAAACTATTAGGCAAATCATCATTCTTTGATAAGGCATCTGCAACCAGATTCTCTTTTCCTCTCTTATACCATATAACATATCTCAAAACAAAAAACTTAATTAAGACTTTTCTTTGTAAGGGTATGGGTATCATCCGTTCCAATAGGCATTTTAGACTTTCATGATCAGTATTTATGATAAACTAATCATGTTCTAAATAGTGTCTCCACATATCAATTATCATTAGAATGGTTATGAATTGTTTTTCATATATGGATAACCCTATATGCTAAGGATTTGAGACTTTACTAATAAAACATAAAGGCATTTCCTTTTGATTAAACACAACTCTTAATTTCATAACACAAACATCAGTTTCAAGCATAAAAACCTTGTGACAACCAGGTAAAGCTAATATTAGAGCTTCACACAATGCTTTTTTAAGTTAATCAATCTTGTGCTTTTTTATTCCATTTGAAGTTGTTCTTTTTAAATAATTCAGTGAGTGTATTATTGATGATACCATACTCTATAATGAATTTTCTTTAATAACCTATTTATTAAAGGAATCTTTTTAATTCTTTGATAGATATAGAACAAACTTGGATCTTATATCTTCAGTCTTTTTTAGGGTCAGTTCTCACCTCTTTAGAAGAGATCATTTGACATAGATATTGTACATTTTCTTTAAAGAGTGTTCACTTGACTACTTAATAAATAATTGGTTACTTCTTAATGTCACTGACTTAGTTTTAAAAGGGTTGATATGCAACTCCATGGAATAACTATTTACCAATATGTCATAAAAAAAACTAATACAAACTTTTTTAAGGCTCTAACACACTATTCATTAAAAGTTGAAATATAGTAAAAGCATTAGTCAAGTCAAATGGCAATACCTTGAATTCATAATACCCATGGTGTGTTCTGAAGGAAGTCTTCTCCTTATCTTCCACATTTATCCTCACTTGATGATAATCTAACCTTCAAGCTGGTTTTGAAAAGAACTTAAATTCATTTAGTTCATCCATTAACTCATTAGTGAGAGGAATTGAGAATTTATTTTTGATAATAAAGTTATTTAACTATCTATAGTTCACACGAAAATTTCATGTACTATTATTTTTTAACTAAAAGAGCTGGCGATGCAAAAGGGTTGTAACTCTACCTAATGACTCCATTAGATAGCATATCCTTCACCAACTTCTCAATCTCTTCTTTGAGAATGAAGGAACTCCTATAAGGTCTGATTTTAACAGGTTTTACACCATGTATAAGAGGAATTCTATTATCTAACTTCTTTATTGGTGGTAAATATATTAGTTCTTCAAATACAATCTTAAACTCTTCCAAAAATGCTTTAACCTTTGCATTCTTAGTATTTGAAGTAATCTCCTCAGCAGTAGTGATAGAAAATAATTGTCCCACGAAAACCAAAAATATGTTCCTTTAAATCCTTATGAACCTTTTTAGCTGTAATTAAATGCAATGTAGCTTTATCAACTATTTCTTTAAGCTCTATTAATCTATCATCTTTCTTAAATGATATTTTCATCTTAATAAAGTAAAATAAAACAAGAGTGTGTTCTCAACCAATCCACACCCAAAACCATGTCACATTTTCCTAACTTTAACAATCTCAAATCAGTAAAGAACTCATACCTTTGCATGAACTATGTGAACTTTGAACAATAAGTATTGCACTTCATAACACTAAAATTGGCCACAATCACAACCAATACAATAGTTTTCCTAACCAAAACTTTGATTTGAATATAATGATTACCTCATCTATAAAATTATAGGTTCTTCCATTGTCAATCAAGATCATCAATTCTCTTCCCTAATAGCTTTATTTGATTCTTATTGTATTATAGGCATAGTTTTCTGCAAAAAACCATACTCATCAATTGCATTTTCTTTCTCTACATTAACTCTATTATTACCCCCTTCCTCGGCTTCCACAAACTCCTCCCCATCTTCTCCATTGCTTTCAATCATATGTATTCCTTTTTTGTTGCACCGATGGTTTGGATTGTATTTTACTCCATATTTATAGTGTTGCCTCAGTCGTCTTCTTTGCTCATAAAATGTCTTAGGATTTTGTTTTAGGTTTTGAGATGTGTCACTTCTAATTGGATTATAAAGTTTTAAAGGCTGATTTTCTATCTATGTACTTATACCAATTGAAGCAATTGATCTGCTAACTAATCTACTCTTTTAAGATCATTGGCTTATTCAAAAACCTGCGTCAAAGTGATTAGTTTTAAGATCTTCAATATTGGTTTAAAATCTTCCTTGAAACTACTTATTAAACTAGATATATAGTATAATTCTAGCAAAATAGGGTTCAAAATAGTCATAAGAGATTTGAGTTCTTTAAACTTATCTATGTATTCCTCTTTCTAGGGTTAATTTATTGAATTCTTTCACCACTTCTTCTCTATTTCCAAACCTCATACAAATTCATTTTTTAAACTCATCCCATCTACCTACATCTCTACTACTTAAAACAAAGTTGTCAAACCAAACAAATGCCCTCCCTTCCAAGTATATGGACGCACGCAATCTCAACCTATTGGAAAACTAGAGTGAGGTGCAACTTAAAAAACTTCCTACATCTCCTCAGCCAACCTCTAAAGTTTTCTCCATGAAATGACGTTAACTCTATTCTAGGAAGAGCCATATTACATCCCATCTTGTTTCCTTCATGAGAATCCATCTCTTCCATTCTTATGTTACTCCTTGGATTTGGAAGAATTCCATCAGATACTGGACTGTTCCTGCCATTAAACTTCTCATCTTCTTGATTGTTAACAATGGTCTGTAATGTTGCCAGGATCAAATCCAACCGTGCATTGAATTGATCATTATTTATATGTTGTTCCTCCTATTGTTTCTGAATATGTTCTTTCATTTGCATGAATTCATCATACATGTTCTGCAATTCCTCGTGTATTCATTGTACTTGCTCTTTCAATTTCTTTCTTTGTTCTTCCAAGGCTCTGACCTTATTGTTTTCTACCATGGTTAATGATTGAGTGTTTAATCAAGATTAAGGGTGGATCTTTGGCAGCTCTGATACCCAATTGTTAGCTCATGAACTAACAAAAAAAGATTTTGAGAAATTGAGAGAGGAAAAAAGAAGAAAAGAGGGAGATATTGAACCTGCACATAGCAGAACTTTCTAGTGTTATTTCTTGAGTATCACGTTACAATTGCCTACACTATATACAATGAGATTCCCTTCAAAAAGCAATTTTCATTCTAACGAACTCCTAACTAACACAATCACATGACAGTTGGTTAGTTATCTAACTATTATTCTAAGTGATATGACTCCAACTTTTTTTCTTCTTCTTTTTATTTCCTATGTTTTCCTCCAGCATATTCTTTAATATCCACGTGTGCTTTCATTCCTTATTCTCTTGATTGTGCTGTAACAATTAATTGATTTGGGTGGAAACAGCACTGAGATTGAGATTATGTTACATTGTATATCTAAAAAGGAAAAAAAATGTATGAGGCTATCTAGAGCCTTGCGTAGTGATATTGTTGGAGCCTATTTTGCTTGTTATTTGCTTACAGAGAGAAGATAGTTTGATTCTTCAGGATTGGTAGCTTTTTTATGCTAGGTGTGTGCCCCCCGTTTGTTTTCAAAACAGAAACAATAATTGCATTTGTTTACAAGGCATTGATAAAAACCTTAAGCATTTTAGGTCCAACGCCCTTAATCTAGAGCCAAGGGATTCACATGGCTGTCAGCAAACAGATCTCCCCATTTTCTTCATTAATATGTCCTTGAAAGATAGTTGTCACCGGTCAAACTTAAACCCATGGTGCTTATAGAACATAACAACACCAAGAATACGATAAGCAGGTTTAATGGGGGTAAAATTTAACCTTGTAGACTAGGAGAATGTTATGTTTGAAACCACACCACTGCAAAGGGAGATGCTAATTTTAGTTTTTGACATTTGAAACTCAGCAAAAATGGTGCACAAATTATACAGAAAGAGAAGAAATTGTACGATAATATAAACTTGTTATTACCATTCACATGACTCAAAGCACATCACCTATGGGATACATGGTGACAACCAGGGCAAAACAAATTATTTAACGTGTTCTTGGCAACAACAATGTCATCATTTTACCCATTTTAATTCAAATTCAATGATCTCAAGCCAAAATATATGTAAACAACGTAGACTCGTAATTCTGACAAAAAAAAAACATTTCCTCATACAATGAACAGAATTTAAATCTATGATTGGATTGAATTTCCTACAATTCTTGGTGTGTAATTACTGGGTACATTGGTAGGAAAAAGAATAATTATTCATTTCAATTTTAAGCCCATAGTACTTTTATGTTCTACTAGGATAGTAAACAGATAAAGAGAGAATGATGCTATTCATGGCCGTCACTCAGCCAAGTGATGCCATAACCATCAGCACAAATAAATATGCCAAGTTCTATATGAGAAAATCGAGGAATGAAAGAAAAGGAAGCCATGAGAGCCAACGGATAGGTTATCACTCACAAGGGTTTGAGATTATGGCAAGTGTCGTCAAAAGGGTATGGACAGCCAACAGTTTTAGCAACTTCTTGTTCAAAATACCAGTCTCCAACATATTGTGTAATCATCTGCACAGTGGAAATTTAATTAGTGCAAGTTTTGAAGTTCTGTACATGGACGCACGCAAGCATCTTGTGTGTGCACCAAAACTTTCTAAGATTCTAGCGTTACTTTTGATGCCAAATAATTCATCCTATTCTTTGAAAAGAACAAGGGACAAACAGATCACATATGAATATTTATTATATCATCCCTATACGGGGAGAATTATCAGCGAACTATATTTCTTGTTTCTCAGATTGGCAATGAGCAAAACAAGAATTTATGAACAAACCATTTTGATGGGATGTTGAGAAAACTTTTATGGCATCCAGCATTTGATTTATGAAGTCTATTCCATAACAGAGAAAGGACAGACCACTATATATATGAATCATATGTTCTAATTCAAACTGAATATTGATCCAGAGATTCAAAGACCAAGCAAAATAAATTACCTTGCAAAAATTGGATCTGTGATGAATTACATAGCGCATGATTCTGTTTGCATTGTTTCCAGGTATCACTATGATCAGTTGATGGTGGAGCTAAACTGCTTCGCACCTGCCAAATATAAAGAGAAGAGCTAAACTACTCTGCTGTTCATTCTTTTCTAGCTTCTATTTTCTTGTTTTCAATAAAAATCTCCATTTTCATAATAAAAAGTTGTCTTCACCTGCAGTCCTGTTTAAACCGAGGACTCTTCTTGCCTTAGAAATCTTGTGTCTGCGATGCCTACTATTGGATTCTTCTCCACTATTCCAGCCCCCTTTGATACTTCTCTTCCACTTCTAAAAGGTTTATTTCAAAACCTAAATATCCATTGAATAATTATCTTGTTTTATTAATGATTTTGATGTGTTTTGTGATGAGAATTTTGGTATTAAATAGTTTTATGGGATTGATATTTATGTTAGAATGATATTGGCCTAATCCTTTAATCTTACATCTTGTTTTATTTTTTATTTTGATGTGTTTATGATGATATTTTAGGATTAAAAAATGCTTATTGAATTGATATTTATATTGAATGCACTTTTAATTTTGCATCTTGTTTTCTCTCATATTCTTGATCATTTCATCATTATCCTTAGCATTGCAACATGTATTTCTTTGTGTATGAACAATGATCTATTCAACAATATGTATAGAGATGGTCTTTTGTTCCAAATGATACAAAATCAATGCTCATTCCTACATATATTTGCTTGAGTTTTATAACGTATTTATAAAACCTATTAAGGGTTCAGTTCACGTTAAAAGGTTTATTGGGCCCACATTTCAATCTTTAGAAAATCCACCCTTGTTATTCTCACAAATCATATCTTGCTATTCACTCTTGATATTTAGGGTAAATGGAATTAACATAGACCATTACTTTGAATATTAAAAAAACTAGCTTGTTCTTTTGATTTTAAATGAAAATAAGTCATAGAAATATCTAAGTCCAATATTCACCAAATAAATTTAGTGTATTAGCCTCTTTAATAATTTCTCGCATGTTAATAAGAATCCAAAAAATTATTCACTTACGGTAAATGTACATACATAAGTCATAGCACTAGTGTATATAAATATTAATAAAAGGTAACCAACTAAAATTGAAATGAAAAGAGGTGATTGATAAAGAGCATACCATATGGAAAATGAACCTTAAAAGGGTTATTGTCAAGACTTAATCCATAAGGGACCCTTATATCACTAGATCTTATTCCAAGTAAATGAACTCATTATGGTCACTATTTGGGTAGGATTGAGGCATACAATATTCATTCATTCAGTAAATATTATGAGTGAATCGTGGATACTATATTTTAAATGAATCTTAATAAGGTATTATTCATGGACCCTTTCTAGAATTTGGGTTGGGTTCAATGAGCCTAACATAACCTCATTGATTATTCATTGACATGATTTGATAAACTATTGATAATAGGTAATGATCAAGATTCACCAACTATAAACATGTCAATTCATTGATTATTATCAAAGGATAATAAGTTGGGGTGGAAAAGATGAATCATGCCTTAGAATGGTTAAGCTTGAGCCCACATATTCATCCAAAGTTTAACTCATAGTAGCAGACTCACTATCACCCAGTTATATAGAATACTGATACATTATGCATAACAGACTGTTAAGAATAGAAGACAAGTGTAGCAATGCAGCTTATCTCATGTAAGATGTTTTAGGGTGATAATATCTTTCATTTAGCATAACTAGTCCATTACCTGGTAAGTATAATATTAGGTGGTGATTTCTTTTTAACATGAGAACCCCCCCAAACACAAACAACCTTTCGTCTTCTTAGGAAAGACGGCTTTAATTCGTCGCGATGTCAAGTGTGACACTATATCACATACCAAGCCAAATTTTTTCTAACATAAAAAAGATGCTCACGTGACTTTATAGTTTTTAAAGAAGTAAGAAAAATTTAAGACTCGGGTCATTGACTTGATTGTGTTCTGTTAGGATTTTGATTTAAAATCATAAACTTTGTTAGGAATGAACAAATTAACTGCATATAAGAGCTTTTATTAAAGCTGAACATGACCTAATATATTTAGCATGTCATAAAATCTTAAAGTTATTGTTATACATCCAATAAAAAATTAATTTTCTTGGACAAATTAATACCAAATATAAGTTTTCTACTAGCTCATAGAGAGAGATAGAGTGTAGAAATAGAATCAATCAAAAACAATAAATTAGTAAATCAACAACAATAATGGTAAATTCACCTCATATTCTTAATTGTGATTTTATCAAGACTAAAAATGCATGATCTTGTTTCTTTCATCCTCTGTTATATTTGAATATGAATAGCTTGTATTATAACCTAAAAGAAAGAAGATAGATCAAAGTTGTGTAAAACAAACACAACCTTACTTTAAAATACCACTGAGAAGAAAGGAAGAGGAGACAGAGAGTATGTACCTGCATTTTTAAGTATGTACCTGCATTTTTATCACTTACTTTCCATACTGAAGCTCAATGTTTTAAAGTTGCAATTTTCCTTAAACATGATTTTATGAAGAGCATTTAGAATGCAAAATTCATAATTAAAAATATTAAGCGGAAGTACAAAACTAATGATTAAACATGTAATTTGACAAATGAAAGGCTAAGAATAACTAGTAGAACTTTAGGATTAGTAATAACTTGAAGGCATTTATCATACACATATTATAAGACTATCACATTGAAAACATCTCACTTAACACTTTCTTTGGTGTTAAAAATAAAATGATAAAACTTTGATATTTTCTCATAATTAGAAATGAATGATGCTTTAAAAATGTTATCCAACCCTCGACTCAAATAACTCATGGAAATTAATTTGTTAGGGGTAATAATAACCCATAAAAATCAATTTGAGATTTGTTTTAGAGTTTTGAAGAAAAAAAAGAATATTTGGATTAAAATGATTAAAGCAAGGCACTTCACCAAAATCACATTAAGAAGACTTTAATACATATCATTCTTTCTTATTTTACTTTAACCCCACATCTTTTTATAATCTCATTTTGGCCCCCTTTTATTTTTCCATATTTTCCTTTTTGTCCTATGATTCATTTTTTTTATTAACTTTTAAGTCCCTCCAATCACAAAAGACTTTATTTTAAATTTTGTTCCATCCATCATATTACTAATTTTGTTGTTGTTGTTATTGTTTTTTTTAAAAAAATTTCTATCCGGGGGTATACAGAAACGATCATACAATTTCATTTAAGATTAGAGGCTTACTATGCCCTTCCTCATCTTTAGGTGCCTAGGTATCCACCATAAATCTTTCCTCATTTGGACCTCGCCTTTAACTTTAAGGCTACCCCATTCTAAGGTGCTACTAAATGGAAATGATGCAATCTTGGATATGACATCAAAGGATCCATTAAGAGTGTCTATTAGGTCTATTCTAAGGCCTAAAATAAAGTGGATTCAAGAGAAGTATGATGGGCTAAGTCAAGAGAGTTGGGTTAAAAAGGTTCAAAACTATTAGTTTGAACCTTTATGTACTTTTCAGATCATATATTCAACTACATGAAGATTTTTTATGTGATTCCATTTGGATTGGAAACTAGACATATATACCTTTTTAACGATATATATTAGACCTGCTAATTCATTCGGACGAGAGAGAATAACGTGTTTAAAATTTGGACAACTTTTAGACATTAATAAAATTCAGTTTTTCTTGAGCAAACTTCTTCTTCTTTGTTGGGACAAAGAGTAAATTCAACTTATCAAGGTATAATTGACCTTATGGCGTCATTCGCAATCATCCAATACCTCTGGTTCTTAGTTATAGGTTAACTCTGGGTCAAAGTTCAACTAAACCTGATTATTCAACTTTTTTGAGATTTGTTGTCAATCTTGTTGTGAGTTGCATGATCACCTGATTACAAGTTTTACATCATATACTTAGTATGCATGCTAGTATTCTATTATTATTTTTATATTAAAAGCATATTTATCATTAGTTATGTTTTTGCATGCTTATAGATTTAAACTTGTATAAACTCTAGGTTTTCTTTGAAAATCGTTTTGTATTTAGCATGTTTTGTTATCATAAACTAAATATCACAGCTCACTGGTCTAATATATATCTATAAACTTTGATTTAGTGGGGGTGAAGTCTAATTTTGACAACAATCTCCAATGACTTAATCTAAAGCACATTAATTCTTTGAAGTTTTCTTTGAATTTATCTAAAAGTATTGTTTTTTATAATTGTTGACGAAGCCGGTGATTAATTAAAGCATGGCGTTGTGCATGTTAATTTCAATTGGAAACATTTATTTTCCCTTTTCTTGCATTAAAAAAAAAAGAAAAAAGAAAATTTATTTTCCCTTTTAGGGTACAAAATGAAACCCAATTTCGTAAATCTCCATGGCCTGTCATTTAGCATATCTAAGTCCCTAATACTCCAACCATTTTGAAACGAGAAGAGCTCTCTCTTGATCTATAGCTACAACCTACAGACACTGCACCCATTTCCTACTTGCTTGGGAAGCAATTTGTGGGCCCCTCAAGATACTCGCTATAAAACTACCTGCATTCACGTTTCTCATTCCCTCACGCCTTTGGCAACAGAAAATAACAACCTCCTCCTCTCTCTCTCTCTCTCTCTCTCTCAAATACCAAAAAAATGGAAATCACTGTTGAAATGATCAAGGAATCGCTCAAAGACCCTTACTACCATTACAACGGCTACACCATCCACGTCGAGAACCACCGCATCCTCACCGTCATCTCCGGCTGCGACCTCACTGTCAGCAAGTGGATCAAACATGTCTCCAAAACCAACAACGACTCTGCTTCCTCCTCCAAGAAATCTCTCATTGTCGGTGTCTCCACCGATAAGCAGTACATTTCCGGCAGTAAAGGCTCCGAGAAATACAGTCCGTACAACATCCTGCAGCTCTGCGTCGGTTCTCACTGTCTCATCTACCAGTGTTACTACACCTGTAAGTCTCTCCGAGACTTCTTCTCCAATCCTAAAGTCATAGCTGTAGGTGTTAACATAAAGCCGGTGGCTAAACTGTTAGAGAAGGAGTTTGAGATTAAGTTTGAGAAAGTGATAGATGTCCATAAGCTAGCTGTGAAGAAGATAGGGCAAGAGTTGTTAGATCTGAATCTGAGCAAGTTTGACTTGGATAATATGGCTAAGGCATTGCTAGGAAAACACATGGATGTTGTGAGGCCTGAGGAGAAAGCGGAGTGGTCTACTAATACTCCTTACTGTATGTATTATGAATATCATGAGCAGGTGAAGTTAGCAACTGTGGATGCTTATCTCTGTTTTTTGATGGGTTGGGAGCTGTTATATGATGCGGATGAGTGTAAGCGCAATGTTTCTCTTGCCTTAAAGCAGAAGATGAAGAAGGAGAGTAAGCATCTGAAGAATTATAGGAAAAAGAAGACCAAGATATTGTTTAAGAGATCAAGGATGGATTTCAGGGATGATATGGTTTGGTAGTTAGTAAAGACTTACTTAGTCTCTGTCTGGCTAGCTATTAGGAGTTGCTGCTCGCTTTAGTTTTGGTTACTACTTAATTTTACTAGCAGCAGCAGCAGCGGTGTTGAGTAGTGGTGGAATATTCTGGACGTGTACGTGGATGACTGGTCAGTACTATCTCTATCTTTGATCAGTCATATTTCATTTGCGAATGCAACTGATAATTAGTCTTTGGCCTATGTGATCAATGAAGGAATGCTATATAGATTTTACAACTATATATGAGAGTTATGCTTTAATTCTGGTGTTCAATGTTTTCGTTTTAAATTTGTCGTCGGGTGTTTGGGAGCTGTGTGCTGCATGCTGTATGGATATGCTGGGGGGGGATTTTATGGCACTGTTGATGATTCTGTTTTGCTCCTCCTGATGAAATTAGAATTTAATTAGAATTTGGATCCCATTAATTAATGTGATAGGCTTGCTGCGAACGTTATTGTTTGCCAAAGGCCATCAACCTAGCTGTTCCCACTTCCCAATTCCAATATTGTAGAGACCCATAATAGCGCAAATTCTACTGTGCCGTACAACTGAAAATTGCGAATTACAACTGTTGGCCAAAAGATTATTGACACGTGTCAAGAAGTAGAGCAAAAATTAGAAAGTGCACGGGCCTCCACCCTAGCTGAGACGATCAGTTCTCTAACAGACTACAGCAACAGAAAGAAGAGAAAATTCCAAGTAGATGGCAAAGGCACCACCACCACCCAAAGGCAATATGTTCCAAGTTGAAAGGAGGCAGGCTTCTCCATTTCACCTGCTTCTCAAAATCAATTAATTAGGTTAAACCAAATAAAAGCACCAATTGAAAACATTATACTTTATATATTATAAAAAACTTGGGGGGAAACATGTGAACGGTGAAATAGCTTCTTCTTTTTTTCTTTTTTATATTTCCCCATCTCTTTTTTTCTTCTTTTTTTTTTTATTCAACATTTATTTGATTTATAAATTATTTTAATTTATTTTTATAACATTATCAAAATCTTAAACAAACATCTTGAATTTAATTTATACTTAATTTTTCAAACATTTATTTTTATTATCATATAATTAAATAAAATAAATAAATTAAATTAAATTTTTAAACTCAATATAATTCTTCACTTGAATCACATATTAGCAAGTTAAATTGCTAAACCTTGATCGAATTAATACATCACTGTTTTAATATTAAAAAAATTAATTACACTATACCAAAACAACTCCCACACAAATTAATTACAAATTAATTTTAAATCGGAATGATAAAATATATGGTAAAAAGATTTTAAAATTAACATTTAATAACAATGTGAATATAGCTATTTGGCCGGGATATATTTTTAACGCGCTATAAACTTTTAAAATTCTAAATCATCAGTTCCCTACATGTGTTTCTCTCGTACATAAAAGAATGAAGTACAAATGATCAGTAGCATGTAGCCTTGGGGTGATTCAACTTTATCTCAGAAGGGCAAAGTACAGCCCTCTAATCATCAAAATCCTAAACAAACCCCTCATTCTGATTTTGAAGGCAACAAAATATTCTTACTTGCTTGGGATAGACGTTCTCATCCCACCCTTTATTAAGTATAAAAACAAAATTAAATTAACAAATGTCAAAAATATATATCAAGAAATTGAGCCACTGAGCATCTGGTTCTCACCATCTTCACCAAACTGATAATCCTTGTAGATTTCAAGTAATAGTTCCCTACATGGTACAACGGCTCCAATCTTGATGCAAGCCAAGAAAGCACCTGAAAGCTTTCTATGAAGGCTATATACCTCATCTGGAGGTGGAGTGAGCCTGTGCCTTAGCATTGTTGCCCCAAGGTTCGAAATACTGTGAGTGATATTAGAGGATCGGAAGTCATACCCGCCAGGATTAGAGAATGGCAGTCCCACGATGAAACCAGCCTGAACATGAGCATCCAGCATTGCCTCTGATTCTTCTCCTGTGAGGAATCCAAGCCTTTTTGACATCTCAATCACAACATCTCTTTCACCATTTGCACATGCTACAACCTAATCAAATATCCAGATCAAAGCCCTCAGCACATAAAACATTAAAGATAAATTAAAATCCAAGCATGTTTACAAAAATGTCTTATTTTTGGTACTTGAGTAATGAAAAGCTAAGAACCACCGCAAACAAACAAAAATAATAAGATGCTCCACTACAATTATTTGAGTCGGCTTTTTATAATATTGGCTACTCTATGTCTAGGTAAATTTCCTGCTGAATAAACTACTGAGCCTGTTCTTGTTATATCAAAAGGTGAATTATCTACTGAACTTACTTCTTGTTCATCCATTAATTCTACCGTGAAGCTTCCGGTTACTGTACTGATTGTATCAGTTACATCTTTCTGAGTTCCTATTCTTATATTTCTTTCTTCATAATAATATATATACTCTTCTTCAGTTAATTGTTTGTTTATAAATATCTGTCCGTCTAATTCCATTAATTCTTGTTCTGTTAAATTAGTCATTCCTGATTCTTTAGGAAAGCTATTCTATCTGTTACTAAATGAATATGAGCCAAATTCATTTCTATATCTGTCTCTTGATCTGAATCTATATCTCTAGCTAGTGTCTTAGTATAGTCTGTAAACCTTACTGAAGTTTCTCCTCTATTATTTTTATAGGTTAAAGGTGACTGTGGTGCTAATATACTTTCTCTTTTTATAAAATCATCTAATTTCCATTCTAAGCCGGCTAAATCTTCTGCACTATACTTGGTTGGTTTTATCATTTTTAAACCTTTATTTCCTAACATTTCTACTGCATCATCAACTCTCAAATCTGTATCTAGTATTACTACTACTTCCCATTTTTCCTAGGAATCCAATACACAATAATAAATTATTGCCTTCGAATTGTTCAAATCCTTTAGTCTGAATTCCTATTTTTATATGATCTGTAAAGTCTTTCATTTCTAATAAGAAATCTGGACCATAACATAAGAATCCTCTGTTTTCATTCAAATCTAGCTCTTGATGGATCTTGCCATCTATCATCATAAATACATATCATTACCTTAGCTCCTAAATGTTTTCTAACCATACTTTTTAACTCCTATAGTTATCATTCCTAGATGCATTAGGTTATATTCTTCTCTTTTTAATTCTTTTCCTGCATCTGGCGAAATAAGATTGACATTTACTGTGTCATTACCACAGCAACTTATTGTTACTTCTCTATTATGATTGTAAAACCCTGTTTTTATTGCAAAAGTACCCGGTGAACCATATAAAGCTCTAGCTCTCATGGTTCATAGAGTCTGATTTACAAAAGTATTATAATCTTGATCTACATCTACAACTTCGTCTAATTGAACATCTTCTCTTGTTCTATTTCTACTAAATTATATATCTATTATACCACCTGTACCACTTGTACTAGCCTCTGAAGTGTTGTGTCTATTTTCTTGTATAGTTCTACTAGTGCCTGTGAAGGGTCTAAAATTACTCATTTTGTGTCTGAAGTAAATCCTGGGATAATCTTATATTTGCTATCTTTAGGCTGTACTGCTATAAAATTCCAAGCTGGCTGGGTTTTAATCTTTTTAGGTCCTTTATCTGAAGAATCTATTTTAAAATTGTCCAACTCAGTAGATATTTCTGATATAGCCATGTCCTGTTTTTCTTTTAATCTCCTTTCTTGAATTTTAATGATTTCTGCTAACGTTCTTTCTGATTCTTCTTTTTCACTTAGCCTAGTTTTTAGTCTTTTGATAGTGTTTAGTAATTCTGAATTATCAGTTGTTATTTCTTTACCTTTACTATTATTTTTTACTTCTTTTTCAATATTAACAACTCTGTTTTCTAATAGTGAAATTCTAGCTCCTAATTCTGATAATTCTAATATTAAAGCCTGAATAGTATTATTTTGTTTAATCTGAATTTTATCTCCTTTAGAAGTTGGCTCGTAGGATGTGAATCCTTCTGGGTCCCTGTAAATTTTTGTTTTTAGCAAAGCTCTTTGATATTCTGGTCTGTTTTCTACTCCGCTCATGAAAGTGCTATTTCTTTAATATTTAGGGCTATAACCTTAATCTCATTTATCTCATCTTTAAACTTATCTGTTTGTGATTTTATATTTCTTAAAAAATTTCAGATTCTAACTCTATATCGTTTGGCTTCTGATTTATTTTATCTATTAATCTAGTTAACTTCTCTGTTGTAGGGATTTTTTCTAAATTAAAGTTCTTCTTAAGATTAGATATAGCTCTGTTTTGATCTACTAGCTGTTCTTTAATATAATCAAAATTTTCTGCTAAATCTTTAAACTTATTTTTATACTCTTTTTAAATTGATTAAATTCTTCTGTGAATTTCTTTTCTTTCTTTTCTAATTTTACTCCTAGATTTATAATCGAATCTACTACTGTGTTTAGATGCTTATGTTCTTTAGTGTGAAAATAATGATTAAAGCCTAGATCTGAAAATTTGCACTTTATATTAAACTCTTTTCGTTCACTTAACTTGTATTTTCTGTTATCTGGTAATTCTAAACTAAGATAATCTAATCTTTCTATTTTCTTTGCACTATTATTGGCTATTGTATCTTCTTTTAATTTTAGCTTTAAATTAATAATTTTTTCTTTTGAACTAATCTTGTTTGTCCAAGAATCGAAAGGATTACCATTCTTAAGTAGTCATCAACAAATCTTTTAGGATAATCTCGAGCTGCTCCAAAGTCAATGAGATTGATGGTGTTTGTAGCCTCATCATACAAGAAATTACTCCAGTTAGGATCAGTCTGCATAAGAAAAGTGCAACACAACTAAAGGTGACTACCAGATCAATGTGAAATGATCCAAAAAGATGCAAGGATATTTGCATGCTTGGAGAGAGCACACTTCATAAAGAAGATCAAAAGCAAGTACTCAAAAAATTTGTAAGCTAAAAAAGGGGGCCTGCCTGCATGAAGCGGAAGACAAACAATTCCATCAATGTGAGTTCTAGCAACTTTCTCCCAACATAATTACGAGTTTCTTGGTTCAGTGATGCTACTTTATCAATTGGAATTCCTGTAGCAAGGACAAACATTGCATTAAAAGATGACCAAAACCAAAGTTTCATGATCTACAGAGAAACACGGGTGCACACGCAAGCGCACGCACAGTCTACATTATATTGTAGGAAAGCTACCATAGCTTTCTTTTTTGAAAAAAAGAAAAGAAAAGCAAAGAATAGTTATATGCTAATGTTAACACAAACCATGATAAGAACTAAGAAGAATTGGTTGTGCTAGTCAATTCTGTATACATATTAGAAGCTAAGTATCATCATACAGCTAGAAGATTGTTAAAAGTGATAAAAGGATTATCTTTGGGCTAAATCTATTCATGCTTCTAGAAAATTTTAAGTTAAGGTTCCAACGCCATTGCAAATCTAAATTGATGGCCACAAGCACTTCAACCAAAAATCAGCTTTTTTACATGAACCTTTTGCTCATCAAATGTCGTACTTTTATAGCAGCAGTCCAAGAGTATCTTGAAATGTACATTCATAAGTAATATTCTAGATAAAGAAAGGGTAGAAAAATGGAGTAGCAATTCATAAAACAAGATTTTCAAAGGTGAAAAGCATGATAAATCTAAGACATGAAGAATGACCAATCATTCATGTGCATGAAACCATCAGAAACTCTCGCAAGTGGACATTTACAGTGTGATAAATTTGTTAATAACCTTAGCTTTCAAGGTTAAATTAGACCAGCATATTTAAGCAGGAAAGTAACACAAAATACTCAGCAATTACCAGAAACAAACTCGGTACTTAAGACTCTTTTACATGAAAGATCATCCACAACCAATGGAACATAAAAGCCCTCAGCATCAGATAGCAGACTACGGAACTGTTTCTGATTGGCGGCCTCCAACTCATAGTCACATTCTCGAGACAGTTCTACTTTTGCCACCTTCAAAGAACGGCAAAGGAAAATTAGCATCCAATCCCAACAGTACAGCATAGCTTTACAACTAAAGTCAATAATTAACCAGTTTTTGCAGCAAGGAGTGATGGATAGCACCAAAGCATACACCAAAGACAAGATAAAAGGCACGATTGGTAGCTGATCAAACAACCATAAAACAGACTCTATTTTGAATCTCACTAATTAAGGACTAAAAACCACTCGGTAGCATGTAGTGGCAATCCTAATACAGTAATGCAAATCCACGGGAAAATATGAATACCTTTATAGCTCTGTCAAGAAATAGTCCTTTTGGAATCAGGTTTGTATAATCTAAAAGAAGTTTCACATTCTCAATGTCGCTCTCAATACTATCTGCAACACCAGGGTACTGAATTTTCATTGCGACCTCCATACCATCCTTTGTCGCTTTGTGCACCTATAATCATTAACAATAATTAAGCCACAATAAGAGTATGAAGCATGAAAACGCATGTGGGGAAGATATATAAGTTTACATAATAAAATAAATATCATATAACATATTTAAAAAAGCTTCTAAAAGGATTCTATAAATTAGAGACAAGCGTTTCAAATATGAATAACAGAAATGTAAACTGGAAAAACAAGAGAAAAGGTGGGGAAGAAAGGACAAAATCAGCTTATGAGATCATAAAATTCATAGAGAATAAGAATTGAAGCTGTATGCTTCAAAAGTTTCACATAATTATAAGTACGAACATAGAAATCCAATAGTTTAAATAATAACAATTAAATGAATATTCACATCTTAGTTGGAAAATCAAACTGAAGCGGGAAAAAACAACAAAGTACTGAACTGTTTGCGTAGCACAACAGTGTAGAGCAGCCCAACTGGATATAAGGCATTGTATGCGCCGTTTGGAATTACGTTCCAAATGGGGTTTCATGAAAATTTGAAAAAAAAATTTGCTTGAAATTAATTTTTTTTATGTTTCCGGATCATTCTGGAGTGCTCATTTAAAAATAGTTTTTTAAAAAATAAAAAATATTATTTTGATGCATTTCTGAGCGAAAAACAGCTGCTATCATCCTCCTAAACACCCCAGTAGTTGGTTTAAAAAACGCTTCTAAACAATAGCCGGTCTATCTCAATTTGAAAAGACACATGAAGGTCAAAGCAAAAATGAATAGAATGCCAGGGCCAAGAGTCGACTGCTATTGATTGAACATAAAAATGAGATATGTAGCTAGAATGCTTCACCTGGCCTATACTTGCAGCAGCAATTGGTTCATAATCAAAACTAGTTAACTTGGTTGACCAGTCAGCGCCCAACTCAGCATCCAAAACTTGATTCAGTTGGCTCTTGGGCATCACGTCTGCACCTTGACGTACAATATCTAAAGCAGCCAAGATCTATAAAAGGTAGAAGAAATCAAATATATAATTGAAGGAAAAATACGTCAACAAAAAGTAAGTCAACAGTTCGGAAGCCATTGTCAAGACAAATGATGATCCGTTGTTTCTTTTCTTTTCTTTTCGAAAAACACCTTCTCTAAAGCCGAGGCAGTAAAAGTAGAGCCAAAAAAGCTTTAATAAAGCAATTATACTATTACTCCTGCTCCATTTTGCAGCTTAAGCAAATATTCTTCAGCAATGCCAGAAATCTCAGCAAACGACAGTCTCCCATAGAAGAGAAGTTAGCATCTCCAAGATAAGGAAGGGATGACATTTTATTATCAATTTATGAGTACCAATTCAAGATACCCCATATAGCTACTCCTTAGATGAGTTTCTATAACTCATGAATTCAAACCTTCAGATAAAAAGTTGGAATGCAAGATTTACAATTTTGAGAAGTTTAGAGCCATGAGGACTCCTCAGCAATGCACCTGAGGTGCGCAAACATGACATCCTGCTATCTAAATAAACAAATGAAATAGATAAGGGAATAGACTAAGCATACCGGAGCAGGAACAAGAGATTCGTCCTGTATGCTCAGCATTTGTCCTATCTTGAGCGCAGCTCCACGCATTCTGCATAATGCAAGAGCCAGGCGTTCTGCATTCTTATCGGACAAAAATGGAGAATAAGCAGATTGTTTGTCTTGTGAACTTGGTGTACCAAAGACAAGTCTCTTTGCAGATTCCTGAACTGTTCCCCATGCAAGCCCGGCTCCTAGACCAGCAAACCTTTAGAAGTTATAGGATATAAGTTAAACATATACTCCATGATTCATGTCATTAACTTATAATTTGCTGAATCATCAAGACTAATGCTCTATTATCCTCTACTAAATTCAGCCAATATGTGAATTAACATATCATCATCAAGTTTTGATTTCCAAATATATTGGAAAATGTTATATATAAACTTTACTGGTGTGCATATGCCATTAATTCAATCTCAGCCAAATTATATATATATATATATATATATATATATATATATATATATATATATAAAGCAAATGATACAAAAGAATGAATTTCAATCGATAATAATAATTAAAAAAAAACTACTCACCCAAGCGCTCTAGTAAACGGACTGGAAGGAACTCTCCTCTCCCGAGGCTTCCTCCTCTTTACCACTGGCGGCGCCGCCACGGTTTCCGCCGGTGCCACAGCCACCTCTCCAGCACCTGCATGGCCTTTATTATCTCTATCCAAATCACCAATTTCCTCCTTTGAAATTCGTTTCTCCTCTAAAATCTTGTCTTGAAAAGAAACCGAAGGAGTCACGACACCATCACTGGCGCTGCTTTCCTTTCCGTTGTCGCCAATTGGCAGCTGCGATTCAGCTGGGGTTGATTCTGCTGCCAAGTCAGGTGAATTGTTGAAATAAGCGACGGATCCATTGTGCCTGGGAGGCGAAAACTCGCGTACTTTCCCTTTAGTGAGGCCCGATAGATCAGTGGCGGAGACTAGCGCTTTCTTAGCGGTGGAGGCTATTAGGGTTTCGAAATCTCCAGTTTCGAGAGCTTTGGAGCGTTTGGCAATTTCCTTGGCTACTAGAGAAATGCCGCTCAGCAGTCTTCCTATGTGATTAAACGAACTCATTGCATGGCGCCCTGTAGATTTGGTTTTCGGTTAAATTGTTTTCACCTTTATCCGATAATTGTTGTTAGTAGTGCAATCAAATCAATCGATCAGTCAACACTAAATTTTAGAGCGAAAGCTTTTGGTTACGCGAGCGAGAGGGAGAGAGGCTACGTGGTACTTGTCCCTTCCATGAGATTGGGGAGAAAGCAAAGGAAAAGTCGATCGGTTAGAAGTTGAAAAGCAAAGCCCGCTAACGCAAAGGCAGAAACCAAATTGGATTTGGAAACCAGGCCATCCAAGAGGGAAGTCACACGTGATGACGTCCCAAAGCCGAAGGGACACATGGCCCGAAAGTCTTCTTGCAAATGTTTTAGGTTTGTCATGGACCACGAGGCCTGAGTAAGAAGATTGTGTGGATTGCAGCCCAGCTGCAAATATACGGGCTATAACTGCTAGCTGTATATTTATTTGAATTTTGTTTATTTTACTTTGTAAGAGCCCAGAAACAAAAAAAAAAAAAAAACAAATGTCTCCTCGTTTATTGTTGTGTACTAAGAATGTGTTTGGTATTGCGGTAGCTATTTTAGTTGTGATTTGAAAAAAATTATTTGAAAAAAAGTTCTTTTAATTAAGGTTGGTTTGAAAAAATAGGTGTTTGGTTAAAACTGTAGTTGAAATTGAAGTTGAAAAAAAAGTAGTTTAATGTGTTTGATTAATAATGCTTTTGAAATTGAGGTTATAAATAATTTTAAAAAATATATATTAATATTGATAGTTTTTAATTTAAATATTGTAGATTTAACTATTTACTATTATATCATGAAATAAATAATACTTTATATAAAATATTTTTTATTGTTCCATTAAATTTTTTAAGAGCGCAACAACATAGGTAAAATATAATCAGAAATAAAATTGGGATTGCGATCAAATTCTGCAAATATTATGTCATCAAGCGATCTCTGTTTAATTTATGTATTGTCATTAAATAATGTTTAACACTATTTTTTCAAATAAAACACAATTAAAAATAAAAAATATTTTTTTATTTTGTTAGATCGGACTCGGTTCAATATATTTTTAGCGTTGAACCGGACCGGTCTGACCGGAACAATGGACATACTCCACTGTCCATGGAAAAAACCCATTAACAGTGGAGCATGCTCCACTGTTCATTAAAGGAAACCCACTGTTCATGCCTTCTTACAAACTTGTGGTCGTGCCACAATTAATGGTAGGCCCCATCAGTAGAAATCTGCTGTGGGAGCATTACCAAACGGGTGAGTTGTTGTGGTTGCTTCAAACGCAGAAGCAACCACGCAACCAAACACCTACTAAATAAGTGATTCTTGCAAGTCAAGTTTTTTTAATATAAAAAATATCTAAAATTTTTAAATAAATAAGAAAAATTAAAGACTTGAATCATTAACTTGATTAGATTATATAAGTTCAGTTAATTTAATAATATAATTAAAAATACATTACCAATAAATAAAGTGAATAAAAAGATTTGGCAATAATTAACTATAAAAATAAACTGTCAATATCATATTCGAGTGGAAAACAAAGAAAAACTCGTTAGAGACTTATCATCACTATGTCGTGACACCATGAGAGACCGCATTCGTCTTCTGAGCAACAATCCGAAAAGCAAATCAAATAAAAATATCATGAAGTAAGCATCACATACTTATATTTAATTAATTAGTTTGATTTAAATAAAAAATAAATTTATTTTTCAAAAAAATGGTAAATTTTACAAAGAACAACAAAAAAAAATCCAAGATAACCTAAGTCATTTTTAGAATTAGTGAACATCCTATAGAAAGCAAATAAAAAAATTACGGATCAGCTTAATCTCCAATTAATAAATACTGAATGATAAAACTAAAAAAAAATGAGCTTATAAAAGGAGAAAAAACACCAAGCAAACCCGAGAAAATCTCTTAAACTTAAGTTAACCTTCCAAACTCGCAGCCAATAAAATCATAGACCCGGAATCAATAAAAAATCTCAATTTTCAACCAATTTAAAGTTGAAGGGTAAAATAAAATAAACAATATCAATTAAAAAATTTTACTGAAGTAAAAAAATAGCAATAAAAAAATGAAGATTAAATCTGATAGGAAAAAAAACTAAAGAATGATGAAATAATAAAAAAAAATTATTTTTAAAAATTATCTCTAGTAAAACAAATAGTAATCAAAATAATCTTGAGCAAATTTAACATGTGAAAGAAATTGAAAAAAAATCCAACTTTATAAATTATTTCATATAAAATAAATTGTAATAAAAAGAACATGGATCAAATATGACAAAAAAAAACTAATTGAAGGGCTTCTTTAAAATTTTAAAGGTTAGACGTGAAAATCAAGAAGAAGAAAGAGAAAAAAAAAAGAAAACAAAGGTCACTTACACCAAAATAAAGGTTAATAAGTCAATCAGCGACCTAGAAAATAAAGAGCTACTAAAATGATTCCAACACTATCTAGGGAAGAAGGGGGTGTCAAGATGATTCTAACACCACCTAGAGATGAAGGGGTTGTCAATACGATTCTAACATCACCTAGAGTGGGATGGGCTTCGTCATTGTATGACACCTTATGCATCATCCAAAGATAGCTAAGGCTCTTCACATGCTAATGAGTGTCTTTTTATTTTTGTTTTAAAATCATATTTATATTTGTTAAAATATTAAATTGTTCATTAATTAGCTTGATCATAACTAAGAAGCTAGGATAAAAATATGAAAAAAAACCTTTTGACACAAATTTTAAAAATTTTGCTTTGAAAGGTAATTTAGTCATTACAATATGCTATAAAAATATGAAAAGATCGATTTATCTCTGACTAATATAATAATAATTAATGAAACTTGTAAAAAAATCATATTATCTCTAATAACTAGTTCAATAAATTTTTATTGGAAGGAAAAATTTATCATTGCATAGTTTTAATTTACAATGCAATAAGTTTGGATATGCAGTGAGACCTTAATCAAAAAGTTTTTTAAAATATTAATTTGTTCTACTTTAATTGAAAGAAAAAAATTAGAGGAGAAAAGAAGAAACCAACAACCAAAACGCTCAATAAGCCCAACAAACTTAAAACATTATTAGCCAACACATTTTTATTCCTTTAATATTTATCTTAAAACATTAATCAAATACAATTTAAAACAAAGAAAAATTATTAGCCACTTCCGATTCAGAGCTTCTCCACTAGCAAAAAAAAAAAAAATCCCTTATGTTTGTATTAGAAAGGAAGATAAATCTGTATGAAAAACAATTTGGTCAAATTTGACAATATATTTTCAAATTTAACTAAATTCGATCCAATTAAACTAAATCATATTATATTTTAAGATAATTACCAATTAAAATTTATTTAAGAATTAGAAAATTAATATGTTTTCAAGAAAAATTGAGAGATAAAAATAATTCAAACAATAATTAGTCATTATAATTTTTCAAAATATATAATAAATAAAAAAACATATTGTTTTAAATTAAGCTTTTGAACATTTTTAAGAAGTAAAAAACAAATCAAAATGCTTAAAAAAATTAAAAAGCACTTTGACATTAAGTGATGTAGGCCAAAGCTAAAGATAACAATTAAATAAAGAACACAAAACTTTTAAATGGATGAAAAGAGCTGAAAGTATGTGCCTCAAATTCACAAGTTTATTATCTCTATAAATAATGATAATGGGTTTGTCTTACTAGGAGGCCAGAAATCATATCCCAACTAGGAAATAAAAACAAAAATCCTAAATTACAATGGAAAAAAGCATAAAATCCAAAATAAGCAAGAAATCTGAAACTAAAAATGAAAAACATCAAAACTGCCAAAATCGAGGAGGTCTCGATAAGATTTTTTATATCAAAAGATCCGACAGTTCGCGTATCAACATAGTAGCTAATATAGGGAAAACAACCTCCAAAAACTCCTATAAAAACCTGAGAATGATCCAACAGTTAAATCAAAAGTTATGATCTTTTTGAGTTGTTATTCTAGCTTGACGCGACCAGACATCCTCTTGAATCTTGACATATCTCATTGGTCTATAAATGTATCTGTTAAGCCATCCACGTAATTTATCTGTAGCAGATCATCATCTAGTTGTGGCAAACTCACACTTAATGACTTAGAATCACATTTTATCACAGATCCAACTACATCATTAAGTTTCTTTTAAAATTTTAAATAACTAAAAATGATTGAAATTTCTAAACAAAAAAAAATAGAAACGCTTAGCAAGTTTTTTGGAATTTCTTTTATTTCTTGAACATTTTAGAAAGCTTATATATATATATATATATACTCTTAAAAATTTTAAGGATTTTAACAACCAATATTTTTAGCACTTTTTTTATTTTTAAAAAATGGAAAGAGTATTCTTAAATAAAATATTACTTTTATCAAATATTTTCTAAGAGTTTTCTTTGTTTTAGAAAAAGAGTTTGAGAAAAAGAACTTCTCAAACATTTTTAAAGATTTTAATTGGTATTCATAAATATAATTGAATGGACTAAATTTAATTTGATAATATAGGATAAAAGTTGATCAAATTTTTTTATAAGGATTTATTTGGTAAATTGATACATACACACGCAAGGACAAATTTGAGGGTTTTTTTTTTCTTTCAAAATGAGAGCTCTAAAGTGCAAACTCGAGCACAACTCCAAGATTATGTTTGTCAAGAAAAATAATTGTGTTTGTTAATAATAATAATAATAATAATAATAATAGGAGGAGGATTGCTACACTTCCAAAACAGAATCGGAATCCTTTACTTTGTCCTGCCATCGATTTGCACCACACTTCGAATGCCAAAACATTTGTTCAAACCTCTCTTCTAGCTTCTTGCAAACCAAGAAAAACCAAACGCACGATTATTATTAGCCACGTAAAAGAGCACTGATGCTTATTGTTTTATTATTTTCATTGGCTTTTGCACCAGATAATGGATTTAATTAGCATTTAGGTAGTCACCTTCTTAATAAGTATCCAAGATATGTAATTAAAAAGTTATTTAATATTTAGAATAAGTGCTTGATCTGAAGAACTCCAGGCTTAATTTCTAAAATCTGTGCAGCTGCTCGGAGTTATGGACGGGATTTTGCTTTTAAATTCGGAACCAAGCCCTGTAATCTAAATTAATGTGCGAAGTGGGTTAAGGGGGCACTTGGGAAGTCTCAAAAAGCACTCGCAAAATCCAAGACAATGACAGGTAACAGAAAGATGGAAGATGATCCATGATCCATGACTGTCAACTAATTCAGAGTTGTTCAAAGGAAAATCAAATATGCTTACCACCTCAGACTTTGTAAGTGCCATCTCCCTCATTCCTCATGTTGGTGGGTCATCCATGCAATTCTACATAAATAGTCCCATTCACCTGCTGCTGTAATGCGCGTCGGACCTGTTTTATTTTCCATTCCGGTACTATTTGAGGATGGTTTTTGCTGCTCTGTGATGATTTCTTGTCCAATTATTGCCCACTACTAAGTTCGGAGCTACTATTTTATTTCGCATTATTATGTGGTTAATATTGATGCACCAAACTCATTGCTTTCACCATAATCTATAAAAAATTGCTGAATATGCTATCTCTATGTCTTCTTTAAGATGGATACGCAAACCAGCCATGTATATAACTTGCTATAAATTGGAAACTTCTGAGTATGTGGCCTTTGTTCTTCCAACATGGGATCGTTAGGTCCTTGCTTTCTCCCTCTCTCTCTCTCTCTCTTCATTCATGCACTTTGATCTCTTCATCCCCCTTTCGCTAATGTTTCTTTCTTTTTCTTTTTTCCCCTCAAATCTGTCACAGTGAATTCTTTCTTTCTTTTCTTGTTTTTTTCATGTCTTTCAAGTGATTTTCTACTTCATCTCTTATTTTAAGGTTCTCAAACCGGGGAAAGTCTTGCAGGTAACCTTCTTAAGATGGACGCTGCTGGGAGGGCCAACGGACCAAAATACGAGTGCTTGCTCTTTGGTACGTTAAAGCCAGTAATTAGTTAATGAAAAAGCAGGATGTCCAACAGAGAACTCAGGAAATCTGATTTAAATTTCTTAATGTATTCATGCTTATGATTAATAATGTTATGTTTTCCAGACATGGATGATACGTTGTACCCCTTGAGTTTGGGTCTCAACATGGCTTGCCGAAAGAACATTGAAGGTTAGACGAGAGTAACCACGGAACTTGTGTTGATATATCAATTGAAGTACATAAATAATGCGGTTTGAGTTATTTTCTCTGCAGAGTTCATGTTGCATCAGCTACATATTGAGGAAAGTGAAGTTCCGAGAATGTGCTTGGAATTATACAGGGAGCATGGAACAACAATGGCAGGTCTAAAGGTGAAATTATATCCTTGATTCTTTAATAGTAGAGTCCTCCCTCTACTTCTTCTTCTTCTTCTTCTCAGCTGGGAGTTTAACTAATGAATCTTAACACAAATGAAAACCAGGCTCTTGGCTATGAGTTTGATAACGATGAGTTTCATGCTTTCGTTCATGGAAGATTGCCTTATGAAACACTGAAGCCTGATCCGGTGCTAAGGAACATTCTACTTTCCGTCCCACAGCGTAAAATAGTAAGTCAAATTTAATTCCATTCTTTCCTTTCAAGCTAAACATATTTCAGCAAAGTAGACATGGAGTGTTGGCAAATTTTCTAAGATGTGCCTTAACGTCTTCAGATCTTCACAAACGCTGATAAGGCGCATGCAGCTGAGGTTCTCAAAAGGATGGGATTCGAGGATTGTTTCGAAGGCGTCATTTGCTTTGAAACCCTTAATCCTCCTCTAGAAATTGCAAATAACATGGATGCATTAGATAATGATGCAATGATTGCAGGAGGTGAGCCAGAGCCAAGTGGCTTCGATGGTACTATTGCCACTGGAAACAAAAAAAAAATAAAAAATGATTTAGATAATGGTATCAGCTCCAAGTCACGAATCCTCTGTAAACCCTCTCTGGAGGCCATTGAAGCAGCTATTCAGATTGCAAATGTGGACCCAAGGAAGACAGTAATATTTGACTCATAACTTAGACCTGAAAACTATCATTGTTCTGCTTCAAATTTGCAGAGATCATGTGGAGTTGTATCTCATTTCTTTTTTCTCCCTTGTTCCTTCATTCTTCTCAGATCTTCTTTGACGACAGTGCTCGAAACATTGCAAGTGGGAAAGCAGCAGGACTTCATACAGTTATTGTAAGCTCTACAAATCACTGCTTTTCTTGTTATCATCAGTAAACACACAGTAGAACACTATAGTCATGTGTGATTTCAATAATCATGGCAGGTAGGGAGCTCGGTCCTTGTACCAGGTGCAGACAATGCCTTGAGAAGCATCCACAATATCAAAGAAGCAATACCTGAAATTTGGGAGGATGAAGGAGAGGAGATGGAGCAAGTTATCCAGTCCACTACAGTCGAAACAATGATCCTTGCTTAGGTTTTCCTTTCAGTTGCCTCACATTAACCCTGGTTATTGATGGCAAAGTAACCTAATGGCCAAAGGAGGAAAAGGAAATAAAGTACTGATGGTATATTCAGTCTTCGTGTAAAAAATCTCTACCGTGGAAGTAAAAGCTCATTGTATTTGGTATGGGCATGTAGCGTCATACTCTATATAAGATTTCATTTAGCTAATCTGAAACAGTTGGAGTAAGATGGTAACTAGTGAAACGTGGTTGGGATTCTTATTTGAAAAGGCTTTGTTGAGCTGCAAGTTTGATACAAATGGTATCTGGCATTTATGTTCACTTAACAGTACTATATGTAAAAAATCTCTTCCTACCATGAGCTTACAAAACATAGCTCATATTTCTCTGAGCCGCGGATGAAGTTTCCCAAAACTAATGCGAAATCAAGGGGGTGATTGCTCGTGAATTTTCTCAATGATTATGAGAAACCATGTCTCTAGGGTTGTTGACATGATCTTCGAGAATACAATAATCAGCTATCTAGCGGTAGCTCCCCAGAATTAACAACTCTGCATGGCTTCCGAGGATTATCTGACCTGCTTGTCTCTACAGATTCAAGCTTGCGCACAACATCCATTCCATCAATGACATGTCCAAATACAACGTGGCGGTTGTCCAGCCATGGAGTCTGCAGCACAAATTAAGAACATTGTTTGCATAGAATTTCAGTGAAAGGAACTCTTTCCATCGATATTTCAGCACTTCAGCTGTTCACTGAACTTAAAGATTAACAAGGCACAGACAGCCATCATCCAATCCATGTTATGTACGAAAATGATAGGGATCCCAGTTAAAAACTAAGATTGGAATGAAGAGGGAGTTGCCCCAATGCAATACGATACAGTAGGCGACTATTTTAGAAGAAAATTGTAAGAAATAACCAATCAAGTCAGTTACATTTTACAACAAATTAATCAAACAAACACAATTCATGAACCTGCTACAATTTTTAATCTGGACCTCCTATCTGATAAGGAAAACTAACGAACTACCAGAGCCTTCTTTTCTTCTTTACATTCTTGTTTCCAATGTTTCATCAATAAACACTCAACTTCATGTTTTACATTTCCTTTTAATGCCATCTTTCCAGATCAAAATGTAGAGGAGAAAGAGAAAAACTAGGATATCTCTCCACCTCCGCACACAGAATAAGAAGAACTAATGCTCTCATTCGTATTCCTTTGTACATGACCGCTATCAATTCATTATCTCTATCCAATCGAGACATCAAGTAAATATCTCTATCAGATTGCTGCTGCCAAATGTTTACCAGTTGATCTAATAATAACAGGGTGCAAATATGTCCAAGTTTTCAGAATTCTAATTCTAGAAGAAGACAATGTGAAACATTTTTTATAAGAAACACAAAAAATTGTGGAAAGTTTCCACTAGATCTATACTTGAAAAAATGAAGGTGGACATGCAACAACCAAAAGAACAAAACTGCAACAGTGATATTACCTTTACTGTGCAAATGAAAAACTGGCTCCCATTGGTATTGGGACCTGCATTTGCCATGCTCAAAACACCAGGTCCAACATGCTTCACTGCAAATGATGGATTTAGAATTTTAGCACAATATTAGGCAAATCCTCCCAGGACCCCAGCCAAATCACCCACGTTATAGAATAAAAGATAAAAATGGAAAGGGATGTTTATGTGATGCTCTGAGTTATAGAAGTTTACAGTATATATTTATTCAGGCTCATGAAAGTACTCACAGGAAAAGCTCTCATCTTCAAAACTAGAACCATATATGCTTTTTCCTCCAGTTCCCTGCAGTAATGAAATTAACAGTTTCTTCTTAGTGAAACCAACTTCCTACTTAAGAAGCAGTATGTGTTAGACTGCAGAAACAGAGAGCTCACATCTCCTCTCGTGAAGTCACCACCCTGGATCATGAAATCTTTGATAATACGATGAAAGGAGGATCCTTTGTAACCATACCCTTTATCTCCTGCATGCGGTGTTTTAACATCGAAGGCCAAACACATCACCGTATGATTAAGCCTCAAATAATGGCTCCAACAGATAATCCTTGTTTAAAAAGCTCACCTGTGCACAAGGCACGGAAGTTCTCAGCAGTTTTTGGGACAGCATCTCCAAAAAGGCCCATTACAATTCTACCCACGAGTTCACCCCCAACTTCAACATCAAAGAAACACTTGGTCGTCACTTTTGCTTGTAGATCAACATCCTGATACAACAGGGTTATGAGAACACAGGACTCCAATACATACGTGGTTCCAAAGATGGAAGGGGCGACTTATGCATACTTCAAAAAAAAAAGAATAATAATAACAGTAATGAAAACCTTGACGGAATCACATATTTGTCTGTATGAATTACACAATCATCTGAAAGTCTTCTGAGACAACAAATACATAGAATTAATAGAGCACCACCACAGGCTGAAAACTGAACTGAAAGTGAAGCTAAAGCCATTTAATTTTGGGTTACTTTAGATTGAAATGTACCAACTATAAGAGAAAAAAATGCTGAAACTGGCCCGTATCATTGTTTACATTCGTTCGCTAATTTTGTGGACGGACCAATTCCATGACTAGTTTCAACATTTGAGAGCTAGTTCAGGAGATGATGAATGTTAGCTAGAGATGCAAGGAAAAAGAAAGGCCATCTTCTACATTGGCAATCATATCTCAATTTTCTATATCACCACTAAACTCAACATGGATAGAAAAGAAATTCCTTGAGATGTGATATCTGACAATGAAACTTAGCAGTCCATTGTTTTAAGGGCTTTTTAAATACTATCATTGATGAATACCAAAGCAAAGGGATTGAATAAGTAGTTACATTTGCCATTGAGTTGGCGCATGCCATTCTCTGATTCTTAATATAAGGTGCTTTAGGAAGCCGTATGATAGGGAATTTCGATGCATAGTGAGATCTTGATGTCAATGCTCTTCCAAGGCAGTTCAAGGTTGGAGTTTGAGAGTAACCACCCCGGGCATTTCTGATGGTAGATATCTTATGTGGCCTGCTTGTATTCAAAAAATCTTGTTCATAACTACCCTGCCATGAAAACAATGAATGAGAGGAAAGAAAACAAGTCACATAGTAAGAGTACGAGATACAATAGGTAAAAAAAGGAAGAAAATACAAAAATGTACTGCTTGCACAGAGGCAATATGATTTTTCTTTCTGTACAATTTGTGAGCAAAGTCTTACTGGCAAATAAATCATTGACCAGCATCAAAGTGTGATGGTTGTCCTTAATCACAAAATTTTGCTTTGGCAAAGCAAATGTGATCAACTCATGTCTAGAGCTTAGAGACCTCATTATTTCTTCATCTCACTCCTTTCAATGACCTTTTAATCACTGATTAATAATTAGTTGTTAGAACCAAGTTTCTGTTAAACCCCCCTTTTCTTTTTCGCAGCTTTCAAGGTTCAGTGTACAGAATGCGTTGGCCTTATTTGAATGATTAACACTACATTTCATAAATTCTCAACTTTTTGTTATTCGAAAAATACGTTTGATAGATTACACGAATTCTCCAAAATAAACTGAAATAAAAAGAAAAACTCAAATAAAGTTGGCATTTAGTTACAGGCAAAAGATTTGAAGGCCATGCTTCAGTGATTCCTTGTAAAACCACACCAGCAGCTAAGAATTCAACAGATCCAAGGGAAAGTTGTCCCACATGCAATAAACTTTTGTCTACAAGCCAAGGAAGCATCTTGATAATTGGGAAAAGGAAAAGTCACATCAATAAAATAATCCTTGTTCAAGTTATTAATATTCTTCCAGGATCACAAAAATATACTATGAAATTAATACAACTGGAATTAAAGAAAAAATACTAGAACAGAACGCAGAAGCCGGGATTCGATAGAATGTGAAATGAATGTAAAGGCAAACTGTCAACCCCATTTTAGTCATAAATACAGAATGATCTTCTAACAAAACCCATTTCTCTACAATTCTCGAAGTTGATAAGCAGTAGTCGCCAATCTGTAAATTAGTAAGCCCAAAAACAGACATTGCAAATTAAAGAAACAATCAACAACAAACAAGAACTGGGTTCTTAGTAGCTATGCAACCAGCAGCGTCAACAATTACCCAAGGTGTGTCATGTCATTCACAAACTTTATCTACCAGTATTTGCTTCATTATTCTTGTCTGTGCGTATTCCTGACTTGTGTCGTTGTTTCAATGTGTTAAACTAGGGAGAGAGTATGTGAACATAATATGGAGTACTGAAAGACTGACCTGAATAACAAGGCGAGGACTGTGTGCCATTTGCATTGACGATGTAGAGGCCATTTCCTTTGGCAGACTAGACTAGAGTCTTCTTCTTTCTTTTCGGCTGTGCCTGTGTTTTGGAGTAGAGGAAGTTCGAAGATAAGATCACCTTAGCCGTTAGCGCGTTGAAGCCTTTAAGGCAAGGTGTCAAGGCAGAGAGGACAAAAAATCGACAGACTTGAGGAGGCACTACCTCGTTTTATCCGACGGGTGTCTTAAAAATATCCGCCTCGTATTTGTTGCTCTCTCGAGTCTCATCAACTCATTATTGATTGGGTTGGGTAACTGCAACCGGCCTTAGACCATCCACGGTGAGACCACTGCCTAATATGTCTAACCCAATGGGCTAGCTTTAGACTGCTCACATGGCCAATTTAGTTCAACATTTACAAAAACAAAACAAAAAAACAAAAAACAAAAAATTCTACATTTTATCTTTAATATCTTAGGAAGCTATATTTACTTGTTAAAATTATAGATTTTCAGTCAAGATATTTGAAAGATTGTTCATTTACACAAATAAAATCCAAGTAGTTTGGAAATAAAGCTTGTGTCTTAGATAATTGGTTAATTTTTAATTCTGACTATCTGATTTATTCTTTCTAGTCAAGGTGGGTCTTTTTTAGTAAATTTAGAGACTCTTCAATTATGTAAGCATTGCTTATGATCACGTGCAAAAAAACATGGAAGTTCTTCGGCAATTCCGTATCCAAGGCCATAAAAGTAGCCAAGCATTATCTTCCTATGTGGATTCGTTGTGTGCCATCAATTAATCTTCCAAGCTCACAATAATACATGAAATTATTATAGCTTAAGTGCCCCCAACAAATATTAGTTGTTGTATGGTCTATATTTTTAAATTATGAGTGAATGAGAAATTAATCTCAAAGAATTTTTGGTTTTCCCACCCAAAAAAATCTTAGTTTTTCTAAATTTAATTATCAATTTATGGTGGTTAAACAATAGTTGATAATTGTGAGAATTAATTCTTTAACCTTTTAACTTTCAAAATAAAAATAGAGATAAAGGAAGAGTTTCAAATAAGAATTTAACTTTCATTTAATTTTCTATATTCTCACATATAGATTTTTCTTCAATACTACATGTTTTAATTTATAACCTTTTGGTTTGCTTGTAGGTTTTTTTTTATTAAATTTTAGAAGGTTGTTATATACATTTGTTTTAAAGTTATAATTTATCTTCTAAAATTGTAATTCATGCAATTTATTTGAATCTCTTTGAATTGTTGCATGACATATATTTTATGAACTAAGCTTTTATAAAACCATGTTTATATCTTGTTTAGTTTACACATGTTACTTGTAAACTTTTTGGTATAATCATGTATTTTTTCTTTCTTGAACATAATGTTCTGACATAATACATGTTTAATTTGAACTAAAATAAACAAAAGTGTTTTTTTTTATCTTGGATAATTTAAATATTTTTATTTATCAAGTTGCTTTATTTCAACTTATATATTATTGTACTTACTTGTTGTTGAGCCGAAATATGTATTTATAGATATTATTAGCTATTGTTTTTATAATGTATTCATGTTTTTAACTCGGAAATTAGTTTTTCCCAATATTGTTTCAACAAATACTACCTCGATAGTGAGGATTCCACCATCACATTTTGTGGTGTATAATAAGAAACCTGAAAAAATCAATAGATTTAACTTTAAATGATAACAACATAAAATATTGATTTATGTGTTTGCCCATCTTGGACTAGTTAGGTTCTTGTACGAAAAATATTAAAGTTGTTAAATAATAAATTTAATTTTATTATTCCGTGTTTCAATAGAAAAAAAAACACGAGAGAATTGTTGACTTAAAAGAATGATTAATGTTAGCTCAAGTAATCATCATCAATTAGAAGATGATGAAGTTGAGCTTAGAAAGAGTAAATTGACCAAAACATTTGGTCCTAATTTTTTAACATGCTTGTTAGAAAATAAACCTCAAACCTACTTTGAAGCAGTGTCTTGTCCAGAAATATCTTACTAGAAGGAGATAATCAATAGTAAAATTGAATCCATTATGAATAATCATACATGAGAACTAGTGGATTTTCTCCCTGGAAGTAAACCATTAGGTCATAAGTGGATCTTCAAAAGGAATATGAAAGTTTATGGCATTATTGATAAATATAAAGCTAGACTTGTTAAAGGTTTTAAACAACAAGAATGTATTGATTATTTTGACATATAATCATATGTATCAAGAATAACTTTCATACTAATGTTAATAGTCATTACAGTTATTAATAAGCTTGAAGTATATCAAATGGATATAAAAACAACTTTCTTAAAATGGTAATCTTGATGAGGAGGTTTATATGGAACAACCTGAGGGTTTTATTATCAATGGATAAAAAAATAAAGTACGTAAGCTTGTCAAATTATTATATGGTTTGAAACAAGCACCTAGAATGACATGAAAAAAATAACAAGGTTATGTTGTCAAATAAATTTAAAATCAACAAAGTTGATAAAATGTATTAATATGAAAAACACAGATAAATGTTATGTCATTGTATATTTATTTATGGAATATATGCTTATTGTGGCCAGTAATGATCACATGATTAAGTTTACTAAAAATATGTTAACTAAACAAGTTTGACATGAAATACTTGGGTGTTGCAAATGTCATACTATGAATAAATATCTCTAGAATATTTTATGGATTAGTATTGTCTCAATCTCATTATATTGAGAAAGTTCTGGACAAATTTTCTAAAGGTGACAATAACATTGTGAAAACATCAATGAATATAAGTGTCTACCTATCCAAAAATAAAGACAAGGAAATAGATCAATTAAAATATTCTCATATAATTAGGAGCTTGATGTGTGCTATGAATTACATAAGACCTGATGTATTGTACTCGGTTAGCAAACTAAATGGATTTTTAAGTAATCCAACTATAGATAAATGGAAAGCAATACGAGAGTACTCAAATATTTGAGGTACATCATTATCTATGGGCTACACTATACTAGTTACCCAGCAGTACTAGGAAGATATAATGATGCTAATTAGATATCCAACACTAAGGATTTGAAATTCACAAGTGGACATATCTCCACTCTTGGTGGATCAGTTGTGTCATGAAAATCCTCTAAACAAATGTGTATCACTAGATCCACAATAGAATTAAAATTCATTACTCTTGATAAACTTGTAGAGGAAGCCAAATGGATTTGGAATTTCTTTAAAGATATTTCATGTTGGTCAAAACTAGTATAAGTTATTTGTATCAATTGCGACAGCCAGTCAACAATCAAAAGGGCACAAAGTAGTATGTATAATGATAAGTCTAGACGTGTACATCATAAACATAATATCATTAAACATTTGCTCTCAAATAGAGTTGTTTCCATTGACTCTGTAAATTTAAAGGAAACTATTATGGATCTATTAACCAAAGGTTTGTCAAAAAAGTTTGTGTATAATCCATCGAGGTGAATGGGCTTAAAGCCTTGAAAAGATGAAAAAGTATAATGATGGTAACCGTACCTAGTTGATTGGAAATCCCAAGATATAGGCTTCAATAGAAAACTAAGTCATATAACATTCTTGAGTTTATAAATTTAAACATGTATAAACTCTAGTCTTTCTTAAGACATTTTTGTTTAGCATGCCTCTATGATGATAAATTATTTATCCATGTTAATTATTTTTTAACTATAATCTTGTTATGATAAACTACTCATATTTGCACACTAGTCTAATATATCTATAAACTTTGATCTATATGTCTAATGTAAATGATTCTGAGTATTGCATTACAAGTATGCAGGCTCTGACGACCACCATAACCTTAAATTTTTTTCCATAAAATATCCTGGAGATATAAAAACTTTGACACACAAAACATATAAACTAGAAATTACAAAAGGTTTGGATATTGAAGGTTTTAAAGCACGAGCCAAGGTATAATCACAAGCTTATGTATATAACTGCTTCATTTCCTAGTCCTTAAGTTTCAATGCTTAATTTTCTCAGAAAAGTATGTTGAATGAAGTGAGGATGATAAAACAGTGATGAAAATGTAGAAGCTATATTTTTTCTTGGCAGCTGCGAGACGTTCTCATCTGTGGCATTTGGTGTTTGGAATGTAGTAATGTATATTTGGGATTGTCAAAGAACCAACTCAACCTAAAAGCTTAAGCTATTGGGTTGAGATGGTTCTTTGACATGGTATCAGAGCCTTAATGACCAAGCGATCACGAGTTCGAATCTCACCATCCTCATTTATTTTATAAAAATTAAGCACAAGGTAATATGGGCCTATGCAAGTTTCAAGCCCAAATGGCTTTCACTTGAAGAGGTGTGTTAGAGAATAATATAAAGCATATCTTGGGACTTCACCTAACAGCTTAAGTTATTGGGTTGAGATCGTTCTTTGACAGGGATTGCTTCTTCTTTTAATGCATTTCAAAATTATTTTTGACTTATTAAATTGATAATTTTTCAGTGATTTCTAATAATTTTAATGTATTAATATCTAAAAAAATCTAAAAAAACTTATTTTAATATATTTTAAATAAAAAATATTTTAAAAAACATCCTACACCTTAAAACTCCATAATCTCAAGAACAACTAATAGATAGTGTTGGTCCGGCGGACGTAATAAAAGAATTAATGGAATGGTAATGTACAACAGACAGCACAACGAACCTTGATTTTTCCAACTGTTATCTTTATAATATCCATCACCAGCACCCAACGATCACGCTAACAGCTAGCCCTAACTCATTATTGGCTGTATATACAATAGGTCGACCTAAGCCACCCTGCCAGTGAGACTGGAGGCTAATTTCTCTTACCCAACCCAGTTGACTAGCTTCACTCCATTTCATTTCAAGTTTAACTTCGGTTAAATTTTTATGTTTTTCAAATAATATGTTAAAATTAGGGTCATTTCATTTTGAATTTAAAAGGAGAAAATATGCTAATCTTACCAAAGGTTTTGTTTGGAATTTACTCTCTTAAAACGAAATTCAGTGAGAGATTCTCATTTAATATATGATATTTCTTAAAATATGAATTTTGAGAAAATACTCGATAAAAAGTTAGTTTTATCTATTTAAAAATATGTTTCCATTTAATAAACCAATTGGATTTCAAAATATCTTTTTGTTGCTAATATTTTATCTTAATGTTTAACTCTCTTTTTCTTTGTTAAACACATTTCTTGATATTCTAGATTTTGAAAGAATAGAAAGAATATTTAGAAAGAATAGCTCAACCATTTAAGGTTGGGATTCTATTGTATTTATAGTCATCATACAAGGCCATGCAAATTTGTAACAATTATACAATATCATATTGTTTGCCTATTTTATAGCCTAAATGTTAGTTAAGAGATAGAGTTAATTGCCTAAATTATAGCTATACAAATCTATCAAAATCTTGAATATATCTTGAATCCTATTATAGCCCCTTAAGGTGATGAGGAGGATGCCACAACAACTTGTCATGAAAGGAATGAAATGTTGACGAAGGTAATCCTTTGGTAAAAAAATCAGCAAGTTGATTGTTTGAGCGAACAAATAAGACCTGAAGGAAGCCAGTGGAGACTAGCTCACGAATAAAATGATAAGACAATTCAAGGTGTTTGGTACGAGTATGGAAAACAGGATTGTGTGCCAATTGACTTGCACCCATGTTGTTAGAGTATAGTGTGTAAAGTAGGGGAGTGTTATAACCGATATCTCGAAGGATATAAGAAATTCATAAGAGATATGCAGAAGCATAAGTGAGTGCTTTATACTTAGACTTTGTGCTAGAGAGTGCGACTGTTAACTGTTTCTTGGTACTCCAAGAGATGAGATTAGAGCCAAGAAAAACACAGTGGCCCATGGTGGAGCGACGAGTGTCAAGGCATCCTGCCCAATCGGCATCAACAAAGCAAGTCAAATTGGGAGACGTAGTGGCATGGAAGCAGATGCCAAAACCAAGTGTACCTTTGAGCAACGCAAAATGCGTTTAACGACTTGAAGGTGAGCATCAAGTGGAGAGTGCATAAATTGGCAAACTTATTGAACAAAATAAGAGATATCTGGCCATGTAAATGTGAGGTATTAAAGAGCTCCCATTAGACAACGATATTCATGAGGATCTGGTAACAAATCGCCATCAGAACTAGAGAGTTTATGGTCAGAGATGACAGGAGTAGGTTGTGGTTTACAATCAAGCATGTTGGCAGACTTAAACATGGAAAGTAGATACTTAGTTTGTGTGAGATGAAGCTGGGTGGAGGTGCGATGAACCTCAAGACCAAGGAAATAATGAATGTCACCAAAGTCTTATAAAAGCGTTGAGAGAGCTGACTGACGAAGTGATTAACAAGAGAATATGAAGAGCCCATAATAATAATATCGTCAACATAGACAAGAAGCAATATGGTGCCAACAGAGGAATGATTGGTAAAAAAAGAATTATCCGCCTTGCTAGATTTGAAGCTAAGAGAAGTTAAGGCTTGACTAAAACTCTGAAACCACACTCTTAGTGGTGCAAGCCATAAATTGATCGGTGTAATTTACAAACATGGTATGGAAAAGAAGAGTGTATGAAGCTAAAAGGTTGCGACATATAAACCTCTTCAATTAAAACACCATGGAGAAATGCGTTTTTGACGTCAAGCTGCCGAATGCTCCATCGGCGAGAGAGACCAAGTGAGAGAAGGATTTGAACTGATGTGGCTTTAACGACTAGACTGAAAGTGTTTGTAAAATCAATGCCCTATTATTGATTATAGCCTTTAGCTACAAGGCGTACCTTGTAACGTTCAACGAAAACATCAGCTCGTTCCTTGATTTTGTAAACCCAACGACAGTCAACAATGTTCATAGAGGATGTACGAGGCACTGAAGTCCAAGTCTGATTACCAAGGAGTGCATGATACTTATTTATCATTATCGAAACCCAATGTGAATCTAGGCTGGTAGCTTTGAAGGATGAAGGTTCACGAGGTATGTAGGATGTAAGTAGTGCAACATAACGTTAGGGTAAGGGATAATTACTGGCACAAAAGGTATGGGGTTTACGGATGCTAACTTTTGCACGAGTAATCATAGGATGATGATTGGAAAGTATCGAAGCTGGAGTGGCCGGTTGGGAAGCAGGCTGGTTAGGTGCAACACAACTATTGGAAGTGGTTGGGGGTGAAGGAGCAACAGGTGATGTAGATTCCACGCGTGGGGCAGTAGTTGGTGTGTTAAGAGGTTCAATAACAGAAGAATCAAGGTTCAGATATAGTGAATGGTTGAGCAAGGATGGCTCAAAAGCTAAAACCAAGGGTAATCGTGATTAAGGAACACGTGGTGAAACAGTAGTGAGTAAACCAGAAGATAACCCATAAGGAAATTCATTTTCATTGAACACTACATGCCGAGAGATGAAGATACGGCCACTAGAGGAATCCAAATAACGATAACCTTTATGGATAGTGTTATACCCAATGAAAATATAGCGTCGTGTTTTGGGAGTAAGCTTGTCTTGACCATAGTCAGCAAGAAACGGGTAACAAGAACATCCGAAAGTCCGGAGTAAAGTGTAGTCGGGGCGAGTACCAAAAAGAGCCTAATAAGAGGACCGTCTTAAAAGGGCAGGAGTTGGCAGCCTATTAATTAGGAACACAGCAGTAAAGAAAGCTTCAAGCCATAAATGTCGCGATAGCAATGCCTAGTGTAAGAGAGATAAACCAATTTCTCGAATATAACGATGTTTTTTCTTTCAGCAATACCATTTTGTTGAGAAGTATGTGGGCAGGAAACTCTTAGAGAAATGTCATTGGTATCTAGAAAGGAACGAAAACTCCTTTAACGAGTTCTTTAACACCATCACACTGAAATAGTTTTAATCGCTGATGAAATTGATTTTCACCCATGTTTTTAAAGGTGGTGAAACAGGCAAAACTTCAGAGCGACGCTTCATAGGATAAAGCCAATAATATCTACTATAATCATCAACAAAAATAATGTAATACCAATAACCAGAAGTAGTAATAGTGGGAGAGGGACCCCAAATATCACAATGCACCAATTCCAAAACATGAGTAGAAAGTCTACTAGATAAATAAAAGGGCGAGTGTTTGCTTTTCCCAGCTTGACAAGCATCACAAAATATCATAAAGGAAATTTTATCTGAAGTACAAATTAATTTATCAGAAACTAACTGTTGCAAGACTTTAGAGCCGTGATGGCCAAGCTGGTGGTGCCAGGTTGAACTAGGAGCAACCTTAGCAGTGTGAGCAACAAAGGTTGCGTTGTTGCAGGAGAATTTGCAAAGAGAACAAGAGAATGCATGAACTGGTATCGGATAGAGGTTGTCTTTAATTGGTCCCTTCAAAAGTGTCACCCCTGTTGCCAAATCCTTTATATCGAAGCCCCCATGAAAAACAAGCAAAATCACAGTTGTTATCTTTCGTCAGTTTAGCAATAGAGATGAGATTTTCCTTTAATTGCGGAACCACTAGAATATCTTCAAAAAGAGCAATTTGGAGCCCATTTTGATTGAAGAATTACCAATATGTGAAATACAGAGAGAGTCACCATTACCAACATACACACTTGAGGTACCATTAAAAGAAATAGGTTGTTGAACTAGATCAGTGTGGGAAGCCATGTGGTTTGTTGCACCTGTATCTCCAAGCTAAAGAGGTGAGACATAATCAAGAGAAGTCTTTGTGGGAACTGGCGAATCAAGACGTGAATGCCAACAAATTGACTAGATATATTGTCACTGTGATTTGAATCAGAGCGAATATAACGATAATTGCAATTGAAGCAGAATGACCTTCATGTTTACATATTTGACAGCGGCCACGATAACGTGACCTGCCAAACTGAGGACGATTGTATCCATTATTGAATCGGTATTTACCATTATTCAAACCATTACTGAAAGTTTTATTAGTGAAGCCATCAGGAGGTGAGTAGGTATGAGTAGGATACTGACCAAGTATGCTTGTAGAGGAACCACCAAATTTTTAAGAAACAGTACCTTGCTTTTGACAATTTGGGCGACAAGAATTTCCATAATTGGTATGACGAAGAGGTTGATAATGTTGTTAGGAGACCCAAACATGATGTGAGAGTTGAGTCAATGGTGGAGTTACACGTCTACGAATATGTTCAAGTTCTTGTTCATGAACAAGAAGTCGTGCACGAAGCTCTATGAAGGAAATTGGAGTATGCCGATTGGCAATGCCTTGAGCAAATGGTTGATACTCAAGTGTATGAGGAAGGCCACGAAGAGTCCGTTTTACTAATTCACTGTTTGTGATTGGTTATTTGATGGCAGCAAGTTAATCTGCAATACCTTTAATTTTGACGAGGTATGCTTCAATAGAGAGATCATTTTTGTAAGTGTCAAGAAGGGTATCATGCAAGATATCAGCACGAGATAAAGTTTGTTGATGGAAGAGCGTTTCTATAGTGTCCCAAACATCTTTGGCGACACTTTTACCTAGGACCTCCGTGCAAGCGGTTGACAAAAGCGTATTTTTAATACCAGCTACAACAAGTTGGTCAATCTTAAATCAGTGAGCATATTCTTTAGCGTAGTCTAGATTTGGAGAAGTAGTGCCGTCAACAAGAATGGTTTTTGAAGGAGACGAATCAGTGCCATCAATATGGACATAGAGGTCATTGCTGATGAGGAGGGGGTGATTTGATCACGCCAAAGCAAGTAATTATCAACATTGAGATGGGTAGAAAAGTTATTTGTTAAAGCAGCCAGAGAGATGGGAAGGCTGGAGGAGGTGACAGAGGAAGGAGCTATAGGGGTAGTCATTATTTGAGAAAAAGATTTTTTTTTAAGAATACACAGTTAGAGCTCTGATACCATGAAAGAATATAGAGAATATTTAGAAAGAATAGCTCAACCATTTAAGGTTGGGATTCTGTTGTATTTATAGTCATCATACAAGGCTATGCAAATCTGTAACAGTTATATATTATTATATTCGTTGTCTATTTTATAGCTTAGACATTAGCTAAGAGATAGAGTCAATTGCTTAAATTATAGCTATACAAATCTCTCAATATCTTAAATATATCTTGAATCCTATCAATGTTAGCAAGAAAATCCTCCATAAATTAACATCTAGGAAGGTAACGTTATTATCTTTCTATAAATGATTAATCTCACTTTACAATCATGATTAACATTCTAAACATGTTGTTTTCACACGTATTTCCTAATCATGTATTATTTTAATTATAAAGAATTATATTTACTAACTATATTTCTAATTCTTATAAATTAAAATAATTTTTTTCATATATAAATAAAAATACCATACAACATTTTTTTAAAATAAAACAAATATTCATGTTAAACTATAATATAAATTTTATTTTAAGTACTAATTTAAAAAAATATTTTTTTATGATTCCTAGTCATGCCATACAATATTGATAATCTTATAATAAAATAATTAGTTTTTATACAAGCATTAATTTATAGAATTATGGAATTTTTACTTGATATAATTTCAATTATATTTCTCCAAAAAAAAATTCAGTTCACACCAATTGGTGCATCATCTTTCACCAAATTCAATTATTTTCTAAAATAATAATTCATCGTTGTAAAATTTTCTTTTATTTCTATAAGCTTTTTAGGGATTTGTAAAAACTAATATATAATAGAAAACCCTAATTACACTTAATAAAAAAAATTATTTCAGTTAAATAGAAAAACTAGAAAACACTAATAATATTAAATATAAAAATGAAACTACGCTAAAATAAAAAAATAAAAAAAATATTTATTTTTCAAAAAATATCTATGTATGAGTCAATCTAAGTTTAAAGAAACTCATTCTTGAGTTCAAATTGTTCAACCTTCTCAATAAAAAATTATTGTCTACCATAAAAACATTCAACACAAAGTTTTTTAAACATAACTTTCTCTGTGAAAAACCAAAGATCTTTTTATGTATGAAACTTTTTATCATAAGCTTCTAACACTTTTATACGTATTGCTTCATCATAGATCTCATTATTATATTTTTCAGTAATAACTTACAACAACTAACCATTAAAAATTATTAGATTTTGATACCAACTCATACACATAAAAAAAATAATAACATAATTTATTATAATCAAAATCCTTAAAAACTAATAGCACTGTAACTATATTTAAAATATTTAATTTTTATTTATTTAAATTTGACTTGTCAAAAAATTACTATAATCTTTTATAAAAAAATAAAAATACTTAATAATAGGAAAATAAAAAAAAAACTAATAATAAAAATAGAAAAAAAAACATTCTCTTTAAACAAAATAAATCAAAATTACTAAAACTAAAAATCAAAATCTCGAAACTGAAAAAATATTTATTTTCTAAAAAAGTTATTCATGGTTCAGGCAAGGCCAGCTCAGCTGCAGCTTTATGTGGCTCACAAAATCCAAAATTCAACAACTACGCAGGCAGCAGCAGTAGGGTAGCTGCAAGGAAGAATGAAAGAAAAGAAATGTGGGGTTGTTTCCGTCGCGAGTAAGCGAAATAATGCGCGCCTTTGGAATCCCAATAGACTCCAACTTTTGCTCCTCTTATCCTTGTCTCTTGCTGCTCCCACCCTCTGTTAGCGTTACCAGCACCAACGCCAACACTGAACTCTCTTCCTTCTCTCCTAAATTCTTCGCAAACCTTAGCTCACAAACAAAGCACCGCCTTCTCTCTCACTTCCGACCCATCCCTCATTGTGCCAATTCCGGGTCAACTTTTTTGGACGACGACGATGATTATCACGACAATGATACTGATGATGATGGGTATTATTCGTATGTAGGTGAGGAGGAGGAGGAGGTGTCAGAAGACAGTGTGAGTGAGGATGGTGTTTTTATAGAGATAAAGAAGCTTCAAAAGAACTCGAGGAGGATTCGGTCCAAGATTTCCATAAATGCTAGCCTTGACACTGTGTGGAAGATATTAACTGATTATGAGAAGTTGGCTGATTTCATTCCCAGTCTTGCTGTCAGTAAATTAATTGACAAGAAAGACAATTTCGCTCGTCTTTATCAGGTATAATTCAACTCCCTCTCTTTTTCCTCAACACTGGGTCTGCTTTCTTTCTCTCTATGCATCAGGATATGTCATACGAGGTGTGCTTGCTCTAAAGCTATTTATTTCATAATCATTTCAAACGTTTTTGGAGTGAATATGGCAGGCTAAATTAAATGCATTCTTGAAAATGATATTCCGGCTATTTCTTCTAAAAATTTCGGCTAAATGTAGCTTTAAATTGTATTGTATATATTAATGATTGTTAAAAAAAGGTTACAAGTGATGGAATGGAGTTAAGAGAGAGTTGAGGGAGGAGGAGCAAGAAAAATTACTTAGGGAGATAACTTTGAAGCAAAGGAGAATGCCAGGCGGTTCATGGGAGTGCAGACAGTTTAAACTCAGAACGTTCAGAAGAGAGAAGTGGTTTAATTGCTGGCTTTTGATGCGAGAATTCAGAGAGGTGGTGCTCTAGAACAAGCTTAAGTACGTTTTGAAGGGCTGTTTTTAGTGGAATGAGGTGCCTTTTTCCATTAAGGAAGTTTTGATGGGGCATTGTTGGTGGATACGAGGTGCTTTCTTCCATTAGGGAAGTTTTGAGTTTGAGAAATAATATATTGATAGGGTGAAGTTTGTCATGTTAGCATGTTTAGTGAAATTGTGGGGCATCAAAAACACATGGTTGAAGATTAGGCACCCTTTGACAAGTTTAGTAGAAAGGTTTGAGCCTTCTTGACCAATTATGATTAGACTTCACCAAGCCAATTCTCCATTAGACATCGATAGACTGATTTGGGATCCTTCCATAAATAGCTTAATTTTCATGTGGGACACTTGTTATGAAAACATCGACAAACAATTGATTGACAAGTAAATATTTAATTAACTAATAACCTTTTCTTCTATTTACGCAGAACCTTGTTATATTTGTGATTTTCTGATCATTGTAAATTGAACCAGAGGTGTGCACTGTGGCTCTCTTTCGACATGCAACTGCACACAATTGCACAAGAATGTACACATATTCTGGTGAACAACAACAGACACACACATGATTTGCCTTTCTCTGCATTTGTGTTTGGCTTAAAAGTTCTTTCTACTGAAACCTAAGCTTGCATCTTAGGTTTTTGGTGGATATTGTTCTATGACTTGAATTCAAGACCGCTTGTTAAAATTCTTTCCACTGAAAACCTCATGATCATGAGTTTAGCCAAAACATTTTTCTTGACCTTGTTATATCACTATATTCTTCTTGACAGATTGGACAGCAAAACTTGGCATTTGGACTGAAATTTAATGCAAAAGCAATTTTGGATTGTTACGAGAGAGACCTTCAGACGTTTACTTCGGGCAAAAAACGTGATATTGAATTTAAGATGACGGAAGGTGACTTTCAGTGTTTTGAAGGAAAGTGGTCTATTGAACAGGTACAAACTATTTGTTTCTCTGTTGTTTAGCATCTCTATATTTGCAGGCTATAATTTCATATATTTGAGATTTCAAGCTCCTTGGAATATAATATGAAAATCTATCCAAGTTAGTACAGTTTTTTCTAGGAGTGCTGACTTCAGATTTGCAGCATTAAGCAAGATATAGGATGTGCTTTTCTTGCTTACCCTGGAAAAGATTACAGCTGACATGGTAGGCACCTGAAAGATTTGCGTTGTTTTTGTGTTCAATAAAATAATGTGAAATGAGGGTAGTAACGAAGGTTATCCCTTTGTAAAGCAGTTTGAAGAACTGAGGTTATAGAACTCCATAAATAGATACTTCCCTGAAATGATTGAACCAAGAATTTAGTAACATGTTGAATCAATTTTTTTACTGGAGCATGTTGAGATACTATGTACAAAGCATGTTGAGTCGGTGGAAGAGCCAGGGGACGCCGGTTGATGCCAAGGAGAGTGTCAAGGAAAAGATAGAGGCAAGGAGCGTCGGAGGTATTTCATACCCGGCTAGCTCATTTAGATGAGGAGCAGAAAGGGAAAGATTGACCGAAAGGCTGAATTGAATGTCCCATTATCTCATCGGTGCTAGCCGCGATATGGATGAAATGTAAGAAGATTCGAATAAGGAGAATTCCCTCTAAGCTGAAGCAAACACTATCAACAGCAAGCCGATCGAGTAGGAAGAGTAACAGCTAGGAGTTAGGGCTTAGGAACAGCTGGCACAAAGTTAGCCGATGCTTCCACGTCATTGCTTCTTCTCCGGGGAAAGATGCTATGTACAAACTCCTGAGCACGCACATAAGCACCAGATGAGATCCATAACCCAATGAATAAAGGTTTTGGGTTAATATTTGGAGTCTGATGCATATATGCAACTCCACTCTGTGACTCCTCCCTGGTTCCTCTGCAGTTAATGACAACTGGGCATTCCAGCCAGTGTTTAAAGTTTTTTGACTGTGACATTGTGTTTTAGATTAAGAGTAGACATTATATACATCTGCAAGACATCTAATTTACATGAAAATATATTGATAAAACTTGTCCTAAAAATGCTTCATATATCGTACAATCCCATTAGACACTGAACTCAATAGAAAGTGACTTTGTATTCCTTGATTATTGGGAATGAGCAATTGATCCATCTTTTCCATCCAGCCTATGGAGGCTATATCCTCTGCTAATACTAAGAAAATTGTGTAGTTTGTCATTGCTTTGTCTATGTTCTTGAATCCGATTCTGTGCCCAAGTTTATTCTATCATTGCTTACACATTTTAATTAATTGATTTGCATTGCACATCAGCGAGCCATATAGTTTCCGTGACCCAATAGTTGACCACCATGTACAATTTATGAATAATAAGCTGGTTCTTTTATGACTTTTGGCGAATAAGTCTTTTGAGTATAATTTACTGTTTCATTGGAAAGCAATTGATTCAAATATGATGGCTCGTGCAGTTTACTAAACCCAAAACTGAAGATCCACTTGGTCAAGAATACGAGACAACTCTTTCATATTTGGTGGATGTAAAGCCCAAGATATGGTTGCCAGTTCACCTAATTGAAGGTAGAATCTGCAAGGAGATAAAGTCAAATCTCACATGCATCCGTGAAGAAGCACAGAAAATGATTGGTGATGCCCTGCAGGACCAGCAGTCTTATTGACATAACCAGATAATATCGTCTGTGAGAGCTGTATATTTTGTCGATGACATCGTCTGATGAATTGTGGTGGAACAAATAATTCAATTTACCTGCATCCCTCCATCATCTGAAACCACGATCATTTGTCTAAAGAGTCATCCCGTTGGTTTGACAAGTAGAAGTTTGATTCGTAGCACCTGTATCTTGCTCACCAAGAAACCAAATTATATTCGTTTCGTATGGCAGTACTGAGAAACACTCGACTCTAGATTCTGCTCTTCATGTGCCAACTTCTGGTATTTTTCAGCTCTGCCCTGCGCATCATCCTGTGGATATCCCAAAAGCTCAAATTCTTATTCCTTTATCCCTTTAACGATAAAGAAATTCCTCTGGGACGTAACATTAAAGTGAATCCATGGCTTCAACTTTATTAAAAGAGTGTCTCACAGACCGCAATCTAAGGTGAACAAGATGTTAAATGTAAAATGAAAAGGTAGGATAAAATGTCCCCGTGGTTGGTCCCAAGTGGCGTAAAAACTAACCAGTAAGAAGAGATCAACTTGTGAAATGGGTCCCCTAGGTTATACAACATTTGGATGCAAGTGATGTTACAGCCACTTGTAATAAGTTCAGGTGCTTTTACACCCAGTCTCTCTGACTTCCATTTGAATTCCAAATGGGTTCGGCACTGACATCTTGAGTTGAGTAGGCAAGAAAGCTGGATCATTAGGAATGGCTTGACTGCAGAATTGTCCTGCTAGTTTCAACTATATTGCAGCACATGACTTGCTAACCCTAAATCAGCACCTCTTGAGTTTTTTCCTTTTTTTTAAAGGGATAAATCGGATAATTAGCAGTTTAAAAATATTGGGGTTAAAAAATACAACATTCCAATAATTTCATGGTTTAGAAACATAATACATGATATATATCAGCATTTCAGAAGCGCGATAGAAAACTGATGGATGATGATTCATGAATCAGCGTCTCATGAGGTTTTTTTTCTTTTTCTAAAGCTCCTCCGCGTAGGCCTGGCTAGCTTCATCATTGATGGCTGCTCATGAGTTGTCATAAAACAGAGGCATTGCTCCAGTACTCTATATAGCGACAGGAGCTCGAGGGCGCACAAAATCAGGTAGACCTAGCTAGCACCTTTACACGCTAGCCTTTCCTGCAATTAGACTTCCACGTACATACCATGTCTAGTCTGAAAAACAAGAGAACAGGTAACCAAAAAAAGATAAAAACAAGAATATATGCCCTCAGATCTCATGCGTTTCGATGCAAGTCATTGCCAAAATGGGTTCGCCTTGGCATCGCTTGCAGATAATGTTTGTGGGAAATTGTTAAAAAAACCATTAACGAATTTTAATATCTCTGGAAACATAAGTTTTTTTCCCCTCAAGAAATTGAAATCTCTTTCTCCCGAGTTGATTTATCCAAGGAAATTCTTTACATGGAGGAATTCTTGAAGACCTCGAAGGATGTCTTGGTGAATTATAATGCAGTAGTTTTCACCTGTGTGGGTTCCAAATTTAATAAATTAAAAGCAGCATTATTTGTTAAAAAATAAAATAAAAAAACGCAACATCAATCAAACAGCATCATGATTCTTTTGGCAAGTGTAATAATGAGACACTGCTCTTTTTTGTGCTCAAAGCTTCAGACCCATTATCATTTGATAGGATCAGCTGGCATGTGTGAATGGATAGCTTTTTTTTTTTTTTCTTTTTCTTGGAGGAACCTTTTGGATTGAGCAAACCCATTATGGGTGTAATAAAGGAAAACACGATGGATCTAAACATAATCACAATTAATCATCATCTCTAAGCACGTAATTGTCAAAACCTATGACCTTTTGGTAAGTAATAATCAACCGAAACACCACAAGTGGATTTGGAGAAAAGGAGTTGGCCTGTCTACTGAAATATTCCCCTTCTGTCTACTGTGAAGACTTGAATATATATATATATATATATATATATATATATATATATATATATATATATATAACATATTATTCTAGCGATAGCGATAGTGAATCGGAAGAGCGATAGTATATTCTACTTTCTTCCAATATCCGTTCCTGACCTGGGTTTTGTTTTTCAATAGAAGATTTTGTTATTTTAACTGGTGGGTTCCATCCTCCAAACATTATATAAGTATTACTAGTTTTTTTTATAACTAGGTCGAATTATTTTTTTATAATCTTTAATATATATATATATATAAAGATATTAGGAAATAAAAAATTTGATGTATAATGAACGAAGTATTTAAAAATATCGAGGTGATGACATACTGAACATTATATTTTAAAAAATAATAATAATTGAGATAACGACATATTGGATCAACTTATGTCAATCATATTTAACCCGTGAAACTCACAATCCAGAATATAAGCCTGTTATAACCTTATGAAATCTAAATTGAAACAAATTAGAAAGCTCAATTCTAAATAATCAAGTATTGAAGGCTTAAAAAAAGCATTCAATTAAGAAAAGGAACACAAAAAAAATAACCTGAAAAAACCTAGATTGATGGTTTGCACTATGTCGCATTTCATACCAAATTGTTTCTAACTTAAAAAAAAAAGAATGCTCAAAGAATGCCATTGCTTTTAAAGAAGAAATGAAAATTTAAGACTTAGATCATTGACTTGAACAGATCTATTAAGTTAGGTTAATTTAATAACATATTTTTTTTTTTGCAAAGAACAAAAAATAAAAGACGATCACTTTTAAAAGTAGTGACAAGTACTATAAAAAGTTAAAAAAAAATTACAAAGCCCAATCTTTAAATAAATAAAATGTTTAAAGATAAAATTGAAAAAAAAAGCTTGAAAAAGTTTTTTTGTTTTTAAAAAAAGATGATGACATGCTAGATGATATTTCTTTTAAAACAAATATTGAGCAGTTAATTTCATTTAATTCAAAAACAAATCTTTAAAAATAAGTTAAATTGAACAAAAAATGACATATATAAAAACCTAAGATAACCCAAGATATTTTTAAAATTAGTGAAAAAAATTATATAAATCAAGCAAATAAATAAATTACAGAGCCCAATATCTAATTAAATCAAATGTTAAGGGATGAAATTCAAGAAACATGAATTTAAAAAATAAAAAATAAGAAGAAGAAGTGAATCCGGCAAATCTTCTAAACTTAGGTTAAGCTCTCAAATTCGTAACCCATTAAATTCGTAACCCAGGTCAATCAAAAAGTTCAATTTAATATTAAAGGATGAAATTGAAAAACATATATCAATTTAAAAAACTTGCCAAGATAAAAAAAAAATAGCAATAAAAAGAATAAAAATAAAATATGACATGTGAATATAATGAAAGAGGATGAAATCGTAAAAAAAATCAATTTAAAAAACCATCCCGAATAAAATAAATAACAATAAAAAGAATAGGAACCAAATTTAAAACAAAAAAAATTGATGAAGGATAATTTTTATTTTTTTTGAATTCCATGAATTAATTCAAATTAGAAAAATAGCAATTAAAAGATCAGGGACTAAATCCTAAAAAAAATAAACTGAAGGGCTACTGTGAAATGTTGTCAAGTGCACAAAAACCGAGAAATAGAGAGAAAAAAAAAAGAAGAAAGTCAACCACCGCTAAACCAAAAATAATTCTATCACATGCGCTGCTCAACAAGACAATCCCCACCGTGAGAAATTGAAAATACCAAGGAAGCCCATTTTGCCTCGCCATGAGCAGTGGTTTATACACATGCCATCTAAAAACGACGATATGGCTCATTTATTGGTATGTTTAATGAACACGCCAATAATATTTTTTTATTAATTAAATTACAAAATCACCACTGGTACCACATGATTATTATATAAAAAAACAATATGAAATTATAAATATACCCCTAAAGTCAAGCCAAAGATTTTTTTTATTCCAACGGCAACAGAGTAGTCACACTATGCACTGTAAATTAGAATTTTTAAAAAAAAATCCTTAGACCCATGTTATTTTTTTTTTTTACTTTTAAAAGTAACAAGTAATTTAACTATGCAAAGAATTATGAAAATACTAGCTTATCTGTGAATAATTTTAGAATGGTAAATAGGCCCCGTGAAAAGATTTTTTTTACCTTTCAAGACAAGTTTATTGATTTCCTTAGTGAAGGGAAAAAAATATAATCTCATTATTACAGACCACAATAAATTAAGCTATTTATACAATGATTTCTCCACGTGCTTTAAGTTTTTGTAATTTTATAAAAGGTATTTTTAAAATAGTATGCATCAATTGAGATTACTATGCATCAATTGAGATTACATATTTTTTTCAAACGATATTGGAAACGTATATTCCACGTGATTTAATGAATTTATAGAGGAATTTTCTTGCATGCCAACCTTAAAATTTAAATTAAAAAAATAAAAATAAAAACCAAAATATATCTATATATATATACACACACACTAAAAAACCTAAATATTTTTTTATTGTTTATATGAACATAGAAGGAGGTCTCACCTTTTTTTTTGTTTTTTTATCCTTTAATATTGGTTTGGTGTTGAATTTTTTTATTGATTTTTTTTTTAATTTCATTCTCAAATATTTAGTTCATTTTGAGTCGATCATCACAATTTATTTTAGTATGAGGTTATCAAACAACTATCTTCATATTTAGTTTGTGCTTAATTTCACGAGTATTTATTTTTATTTTCATAGAATTAAGTAAAAAATAGTTTTTAAAAAATAAAATTATTAAACTCATTGGAGTCCATGACTCGTGTCGTAGATTTGACATGTTAAGTCGCAAATTCGGGATCAATCCAATATGTTGTCATCTTAATATTAAAAAAATATATCATCTTTAATTTTTTTAGTCAAGCCATATTTTTTTTATCAATCGTTTATGTTACTTTTAAATTTGTCAAATTAACTAAATCATGTCTAAATAATTTTTATATGAATGAATTTTAAACTGGAGATAAATAATAAAATAAATTAATAATTTTTTTTATTCGACCTGCTTGCACAGCGTCACCTAATACACTGATAATTACTTATAAAAACAACGAATTAAAGTTGTTATATGATGCAGTTTTGGACCTTTAGGCGAGAGATGCCCACTTCAACCACTTTATATGTATATATAACAAATGTCATTATTATTTATTAATGGATTTAATCATTATTTAATTCTTGTGTGCAAAAATCTTAAAAACACACTGGAGAAAGAAAAACAAACCTCGAGGGTTGTGACACGCGTATGTAAGGAAAGGACTCATTACTAATTAGTTAGCGTTGAAATTAGAACAGCGGAGACTAGAAGGTAACCTCTGTTTTAGTGGATGTGGTCTAGTCAACAATACGGGGTGGGTGGCTGGGTGTCGTGGAACATGGAGTGGAGTTGGCATCCTGCGCATGTTACCATTTGGGCAATATGACCACACTCATATGTTTTGTTTTATGTGCAAACATATCTTGTAAGGATCACTGGAAGTGTTTTTTCTTTCTTTTTTTGTTCTTGTTTCTTGATTAAAAACATGTGTGGTCTGTATACTATTCCCTCCGTTCTAGAAGAATTGGCCGATTGTGTTTCGAATTCGGTAAAACGTTTTTAATATTTTCTTCTCTTCAATATTTGCTAGAAAATTCACAAAAAATATATAAAAAATACTAACTTAGAATCATTGATGATCCTTAAGAGATTCAAGTACATGAGATTATCTAAAAGGAGTAGTTGCATGGTGCACGTATTTTTAATATTTTATTTACGAGATTAATAAATATTGAGAGATTTTTTTGTATTTATTAGATGCTTTGAAATTATATACCTATATTGATTATTTGTTTATATCAAGAAGATTATAGGAACCTTTTTGAATGAACGAAACATATAATTATAGATAAACATTACAAGAAAATAATTTTTTTTTATATAAATTTTGAATTTAACAAGCCTTACACCTATGACTTTTTAAAAAAATCATATCTCAGCACACAATTCAAGATTGATTAACATTTTTATATAATTATAATTCATATGTCCTAACCTACAATGTCATATATTACAAGACTTAAGTAAGTAAGGAAAAGATAGGTTGTTGTTGTTGTTATTTTCTCAATATTTATTTTGAAGAGTTCATCACTAAGATACCCTATTTTTACTAACATTTTATTTTTTGAGAGTATAAATTTATCAATTTAAAAACTTTTCTTAAAACCATTTTTGCTCAATAATATATGGACATTAAGTTCTTCCTAATAATAGTAACATAGAGCACATTGTTAAGTTGAGAAGCTTTTTATAAATCATCTCTAGTATAACCTTCCCAATGCTCAATAACTTAAAAGTTAAAAAATTCTTCATATATACGTGTTCACCACCCACTTATTTTTAAGTGGAAAATATTCTCCCATTGGAACATACATGTCTTGTTACAAGGTGTGTAGAACATATCCATTTCCACCTCTATTTATATTGATTCTTATAACCAAAACTGATACATAATTAATTAAGCTAGTTATTATAATTAATTCATATTGTTTTGTCTTGATTACCGACCATGAAAAGACATAAAAACTTGACAATTTTTTGCTTTTACATCGATTTTGTTTTGAAAATAAATTGTTTATGAAGAGGAAGAAGAATCTTCATACTTTTTATTCATGGTTGGATATATAAATGAGCTAATAAAAAGTAATTCTTATGGACAAAAAAATTATTTTATAATAAATTTAAATCCAAGTCCAAAATAGATTAGCAAGAAACAAACTCAAACACACAAACCCCAGGCTCGAACTCGAGCTCGAGCCGAGCAAGCACATATGACTTTAGCCCAAAACCTCTTTGCTTAGGCTCGTTTATGACCATTCAACTTCTCACTATATAAATTAAAAGATAATATTGTATTTTTTCAATATGTGATAATAGGTTCTTAGTTTTACAAAAAATGCCACCTAAAAGTTTTTTGAGATGAATTCTCCATTCACCCATAATTTATTTTAATCTTTTAGTTCTATGTCAAAGAACTTTTGTTAGAGAATATTTTCATATAAAGTTTCAATCCTAAAATGAATGGATCTCATTTTCAATTTGACCTCCAATATGCTTATTAATCATGGTTTGAAATAATTTTTCTAATAACATTAACCTACATGGACAAAATATCCTACCAATCAAACTTGATTTCCCACCATGACATAATGATTTGCTATGTAATATCTGATTATCCATTTAACATGTCATAGTCTAACATTATAGAAAACACTAAAAAGAATGGGGAAAATATTATTTTGTGCACACTGTTCACACACTCACATTTCATTGTGAGCTTCTAAAGTGATTTTTTTTCCACTTTGGTCGTCAAAGTTTTTTCTCTTCGATTTAGTCCTTTTGTGGTCAAATTGATGGCCAATTAGTTTTAAGTTGTTGAAAAATGGTAGGATTGAAAGATAAGGGATAAAAATGGAAAAGACAACAAAACATGGTGGCCCCTTCAAAGTTTGTACAAAAAATTCATTTTAATCCTTATACTTTCCTATTTTTTTTTTATTTTCAGTCCTTTTAGTTTTTTATCATTCAATTTTGGTCAAAAAAATCATTTTTTCTCATTTCTTTAGCCCTTGGTTTAAGAGAGAAGAGAGTGTCATTGGATTCTGGTGGTGGGGAGAGAAAGTCTTGGTTGAAACTGATTTTGAGCATGAAATTGATTGATCTTTGTGTCAATGAATTCCATTCATTAAAGAGAATCTCACCGAGGTTTTCTTTGCCCATCTAATTGCTTGAAATTGCATATGTGAGCTAGGTAAGTCTTTTGATTTTGGGTTGTTATTTGGGTTATTTAAGGCTATTTATAGGTTTGTCTAGGTGTATAACGTATTTTGGGTCAAAACGAGTTGAAAGTCAATTTTTCTAAGGAAAAAAATCCTTGACTTGAATTTTTAGCGACCTTCCAATTGCCCGAAACTAGGTCAACAAGCGACGCATCACTTGTTATTTTTTTTTAAATAAAGGTAAATGATAGATTGTATGCCCCTTGAAAAATAAAAAGAACATTAACTTGGTCAAGGTGCGAGGATCTAGGATGGGTGGCCCACGTGCATGGGCTTATAAGATTAGGTATGCTGGGCTACCTAGCCAAGGCCCGCACGATTGGGCCTTTGTTTTTTGGTCCATTCTTTTTTATCTTTTTTTTTAATTTTCAATCTTATTATTTACTTTTGGGTTTTTATTAAATTTCTTTTCTCTAGATTTTTAAAACTTTTATGATGTTTTTTTAATAAAATATTATTTAATTTTACTTAGTTTGCGAATGTGCTTTCAAATAATGTTTTTGATCTTAGAAGACATTCTTTCTATGCACCCTACTTAATTTTGTCTCTCTTTATTTTTTATAAATCGTTTCTGTACATATATATATATATATATATTTTTTTTATTAAACAAAATATTGATTTCAAGGAACAATGTTATTAAATACAATCCAATAAACCTGTTGTTTCGATATCAAATATTTACATCCACCTATTTCTCTTAACTTTTCAATTTATTTTTTGGCTAAATATCGTATAGTTTTTACTTGGTTTTCACATAAAATAATAGCTTTTTTTTTTCTTATATGCGCAACCTTACATATCATTTTTTTCACTTTGATTTTATTCAATTGGTTTCATATATGTGTCTATTTCTTGTTTCATTTGATTAAATAAAAAATCATTTCTAATAAATAAAATCATTAAACACAACTAGTTAAATGATCCATGTTGTGAGATCAAGTATTTTTATCTATTTTTATCTTTAAATTTTCCCAATTTAGTATTTAATTACCATTAACGATTTGTTTTTGCTTTTTATTGACATAAATGATTTTTAATTTATTTAATTAAATGTATATATAAATTTTTCAATTTTCAATTATGATTTTTTTTTTATTTTAAACAATACTTTGAAGAAGCCTGTATATTTTTTTTATTAAGAAAAATTATCTAACCTGTAACAAAAAAACACGGGTAAAAATAATTAATGTCTAATCGAACAACGACCCATTTCATCAAATGTGCCCTGTAATGTCATGTTCCCTTTATAAACTAAAATCTCGAATGTCGAATAGATCGAGTTTTGTTTTTCATCTATGGAAATAAAAGGATTCATTATGGAAGGGAAACCTTCCACATAATGCTATCAGCGCGTGCGCTTTTTAACAAGAGCAAGTTGTTAAAAATGAATAAAGTTTATTTCTACTTTCTTTGTATATTTCCATAAATGAATAATGTAAATTTATAATTCAATATTTGTTGACTTTGACAATTAAAACCTTGATATATTGATTGACATTAATAACTACTTTTAAGACACATGATTCAAGCGAATTTAAGAAAGTGGAAACAAAATATAAAAACAAAAACAATTTTTATTTATTTTAATATTATTGTTAATTAATACACTTTCTTTTTCTCACGATGATTATTGTAAGGAGTCTTTTAATAATATTGATAAAATCCCAAAAATCCAACTAATCTAGAAATAAAACTTTTATGCTAGATAATCGATTAATCAATTGTTCTTTGTAATTTCATCCATTCTTCATAGTCAAGGTAGTTGATAGTTTATATTTAATACTTAATAACTTAAGGTAGCTTATGACTAATACCTGAAAAAAAAGCTCTTTTTAATGGAGATGAAGATTCTCTTATGCTTAAATAAGTATCCTTTTAGAGAGAAAAAATACAAGAATATTCTAAAGAGAAATGTTTTGATAACATATATACGGTAGAGAATGAAGATTATGAACATTTGTTCTGAAGATCTCGTGGTGTATTTATAGCCTATAAGTCTTGTTTTTTTGTAAAGAAAAAAGATTGAAGGCAACTTTCTCTTTGTGATATTTTAAATTGCATTATAAAATATATTTCATTCATTTTATCCAATTAAAAAATTATTAGCCATGCAAAACTTAAGCTCTGTAACTGGCGTAACATACCGCCAAGCTTCCTCTTGGATATGTTTATTGTTTTAGGCATGACAAAAAAAGAGAAGGTTGTTAAGGATTTTTTTAAACCCGTTAAAATTGGGTTTATCAAATATAAATACATATTTAATAAGTGCAAGTGTAGCTTTCTATCCTTTTAAACGACTTACGTAATTATTTTACATAAATGACAAGTTTGTTTAGTGAATAGAGATCTACTCAGCAAATAAATCAATCACTTCGCAATAGACTTATTTTTGCTGTCCAAAAACCAGACAAGATGCAAGATCGATTTTCGTTATGATTCTTGTTCATGTAACAACTGCCAATGAGAGCTGTTTCTGGCAAAGCAATTCAAAAACTTAGAGCCAACTTTCCTCTTGTTTGTAATGGTTACATGCAGGGAACGCTGGAGACATCCTGGCAAGAAATTTGAGGACCAAGTTGACTTTTGAATTGGCAATTAATGATTGAAGGAAAGAACAGATCCCCTTATATCGCAAACAACCAAATAAATGGACTTCAAATATAGGGTAATAAATTCATATTAGTAACGATATTAGTTAAAATCTTCCCATCTCTATTTAATATTACGTGAAAATGATTAAAAACCCTACAAAAAAACATTTAAAATTAGACTGATATCGGACTGGATAGATGGTCTATCTTTTGCTTAGAGGCCTGTTTTTCTCTGTGAGCTAAACTGATAAAAAAAATTTAAAATTAGATCGACATCAAACCGGATAGATGGCTGTTTTTGGCTTAAAGGCTCGTCTTTCACTGCGAGCTAGACTTATTTTTTTATACCATAAAAAACCAATATTTAAACATTGGCAATAAATTATTTTTTTAAAAAAATCAAGTTAATCCCTTAAATTAAGTCATAAATTTTTGTATTATTAAAAATAAATAAATAATTTTATTGTGGGAATAAAAAAAAAATTATTAGGTAGGCCCACAGTGAAAAATCAAGGAGTTTTAATGATATCTTATAAAACAAAGCAAAAAGACATCAATACCATCATAGATTTTGTTCTACTTTCTCATGTAGATTACAATCTCTATTCTTTAGTATTTAAATATAAATCCAACAAAATTTGTCATTATTTAACTTAGAAAAAAACCACCAATTGCAACTACAATATAATTTTTGGTAAACCGAAGTCAAATTAAAGAATTGAATCCCCACTTACCCCATCATCTAATCTTGTTGATGAGCATGATGATGATGATGGGCAGTGCCACCACCAATCATTTGCCAGAAAAACTAAACGAAAAGAAGAAGAAGAAGAAAAACAGAGTCACCAAAGAAAACCAAATCCAATTTGCAACGCAGCAGCAGCAGTCTCAACTTTTCAACTCAGCTGAAGAAACTTTTTATTCAATTGTTTTTTTGCCCCGGCTTATTTAGTTTTTCTGGTTTTTTTTTTTTTACCCTCCCAAACCATTTGAAAACCCCAAGAAAGAGAGACGTCTCCTTGATGAACTCAAAAACTTTGATTCCTCATCATCACACCAAATCCCAGATTTTTACTTATATTTTTAATTAACACTCACTCACTAATAAAACAACAACAAATACCCACATTTCCTCTCTTCTCCAAAATCTTCACCCATAAGTCTAAAACCTGGCTCTCTCTCTCTTTTTTTCTTTTTCTGGGTTGCTTATTTCTTAACAGCTGTGTTTGTTTTGCATGACTGAATCATGAGGGATAAAATCAAACTGGGTTCTTGGCTTTTCATTTGGGGACTATGTCAGATTCCATTTATTGCAAGAAAAGAAAAGAAAAATCTAGTCTAGTGCCGAATGGGTTTTGCATCTGATGTATTCCATATGCTGTCCCTCTCCCTCTCCCTCTCCCTCTGTTATTTTAAGACATCTCTCTTAGATCTGTTTGCTGCTGTAATTGATCCACTACTTTATTCATGCTCCTCTACTTCTTCCTTCCAAGGTTAGATCATCACATTTCAAGCTTCATATCTATTTATTTATATGATTTTCTTGGTGTTTGAATTCAGCTCGTTGTTTATACTGGTGGGGTTCATGGTCTAGTTTAAATATTAATGGTTTGCTATACACAAGGGGTTCTGGGGTTTTATTGCTTCTGGAGTATGAGAATTTGATGATGTGTAGATACTTGAAGAGTTATAAGGTGGTTGGGAGGTTTCATGGGTTTTGTTTAAGTTGCTTTGTGTTGTATGCGCTTATGGTGCAAAGTGAGACAAGCCCTCCATATAAGAGGTCCTGTAAGCCTTTTCTGTGAGGTCTTTATTGCAAAATGGGTAACGGCACTTCTCGTGTCGTGGGTTGTTTTGCCCTTAATGGTAAGAATGGTGTTGATTTAGAGTTTTTAGAGCCACTGGATGAAGGATTAGGCCATTCATTTTGCTATGTTAGGCCGCCTATTTTTGACTCTCCTGCCATTACCCCCTCAAACTCTGAGAGGTTTACAGTTGATTCTAGCACTCTAGATTCTGAAACATTAAGTGGGTCGTTTAGACATGATATGATAGATGATCCCTCAGGTTTGCATAGACCAAACAAGACTTTCCCTGAAACTACATTTAAAACAATATCGGGGGCATCAGTTAGTGCCAATGTTTCGACTGCTAGGAGCGGTAACCAGAGTGCACTGTTTGCTAGTGAAGTGCAAGAGCCTGCTGCTTCATTTGAGAGCACATCATCGTTTGCTGCAATTCCTTTGCAGCCAGTGCCTCGTGGCTCTGGACCTTTGAATGGCTTTATGTCTGGTCCTCTTGAGAGAGGTTTTGCCTCTGGTCCCTTAGATAAGGGGGGTGGCTTTATGTCTGGACCAATTGAGAAGGGGGTAATGTCTGGTCCTCTTGATGTCACTGACAAATCCAACTTCTCTGCTCCACTTGCACGTGGTCGTCGAAGACCCCACTTCCAGCGTTTAGTGAGGAGTGTGAGTGGACCTATGAAAAGCACTCTATCACGAACATTCTCACGACATTCGATGGGCTCAGGTTGGATGCAGAGGGTTTTTTTGCACCCTGTGACCCAATTGGCCTGGCAAGGTAGGGAGCCAAAGTTTCGGACAGAAGCCTCAAGGAATTGCCTTGAATCAGGGCCATCAGAGGGTGAGTATGTGAACATTCGCAACTTGCAATGGGCTCATGGCAAGGCTGGGGAAGATAGGGTTCATGTTGTGCTTTGTGATGAGCAAGGATGGTTGTTTATTGGGATATATGATGGCTTTAGTGGTCCAGATGCGCCAGATTTTCTGATGAGCCATCTCTATAGAGCTATAGATAGGGAGTTAGAAGGACTGCTGTGGGATTATGAACATAAATCTTCCAATGATCCTATAAAACCTGAACTGTCGAGGAGTAGAATTGCTGAGGCTGGTTCAGGGTGCAGCAAGGAAGAGCAGCCAAACTCGAGTCAAGTAACTTCTTGCAGTTTAAACAAATTGTGTAATCCTGGAGATGTCAGGGGTCAATCTTCTAATTGTGAGATAGTGGAGGAAAGTGATGTCCGGGGCAGTCGGCAACAAACATCTAATTGTGAAACGCATAGCAGCTCAGGCTCTGCTTCTGCCTCTATTCCAACTGCCAACTTGGCTGGCAAAGGAAGGAAAAGCATGCGACTTTATGAGCTGCTGCAGATGGAATCATGTGAAGGATTAGGTTCTGCATCAACCTCAGTGGTTAAAAACCAAAGAAGCAGATCGTGGAATTTTCAACCAAGCTCAGAAGCTCTGGGTTTCAATCAAACTTTGAGAAAAGAACCGTCTAGATCTTGCTCATTGGATAACTGCAAAGGAGATGGTTTTAATCATCGGGGTGAAGAACCTACTACATCAGGAGAAGATGGAGGGATTGGACTTGAATCTGGTAATCAAGGAGGTGGAACTGATCTTTCAGTTTCTGTTCAAAGACAGGGAACGAGAAAGTCTATTATCAGCTCAAAGATCCGGAAAATGTATCGGAAGCAGAAGTCCTTGCGGAAGAAACTCTTTCCCTGGAGTTATGATTGGCATAGAGAGGAGATTTATGCTGATGAGCGAGTAGTGGAACCCTCTGGACCTAGTAGGAGATGGAAATCAGGAATTGTCGATCATGATGCAGTTTTGAGAGCAATGACTCGGGCACTGCAACACACTGAAGAGGAATATATGGAAATGGTGGAAAAGGATCTTGATAAAAATGCGGAGCTTGCTTTGATGGGGTCATGTGTTCTAGTGATGCTAATGAAGGATCAAGATGTGTATGTCATGAACCTTGGGGATAGCCGTGCAATATTAGCCCAAGAACGACCGAATGATCGTCATCCTAATCCAAATTTGGTGAAGGATGACATGGGGTATAAGAATAGATCCCGAGAGTCACTAGTACGTATGGAGCTGGACAGAATTTCAGAGGAGTCTCCAATGCATAATCAAAACAATCAGGTTAATATGATTAACAAGAATAGAGAGATCTCCATTTGCCGATTAAAGATGAGGGCAGTTCAGCTTTCCACTGATCACAGCACAAGTATTGAAGAGGTGTGCTTCTTGAAATTTTCAAAATGGTTATTATTGTGAATATGCCACAAATGTTATCTATATGTTTGACTTTTGTATGCTCATTTTCTGTACTATCCATCAATTGCATCATGAGTTAGAATAAACCTGAAAATTTACAGCATGTATATATTCATTTGAGTATCAACCGGATAGGATTCCCTTTGAAATCCCAGTGATTCGCCATTTTCTTAAGCAGTAGATCACTTTCTTTCTCTGGTTCTGAAAGATGTGAAGTAAAGGTATCGTGTTGCCAAATTCATGCTCAGGAGCAGAAAAATCTGAATGATTTAAGCTAAAATTTCTGCCAATCAGTTGCCAAACTCTTTGTTGGTTAATATCATTTCCTACTTAAGCCACCTGGTTTAAGGATTTTCATAGGGTTAATTAGTCATTAAAATATTTGATGAATCAGTGAAAAAAATAAAATTACTGCTACACTTTGATCATGTTATGCTGTAATTGAAAATTTATCTTGCATTCTTGGATACTTGCTTCAGGAAGTGTTTAGAATAAAGGCAGAACATCCTGATGACAACCAAGCAATTTTAAATGATCGAGTGAAGGGACAATTGAAAGTAACAAGGGCTTTCGGTGCTGGTTTTTTGAAGAAGGTCAGTCAATGTTTCAGCCTTGACTTCTGTTTTCTCTTTGTATTTATCTAGTTGCTTTAAACTTTTCAAAAATCTCGGGATCACAAATGGCCAATTCATCAGTTTTAGTAATTTGTTAACTTGACATGGCTACTCAATGTTCATATAATCATTCCCATCTATACATGTCGTATTTTTTTATCTGCTAGATAGTGGACTGTTGAAGGCAACCACATTATAGCTGGTCTGTAAATACTAAATACATTGAAAATGGAAATGCGGAAGTTGAAATATTTCCTCGAATGTCCTACTACATGTGTGTGTGTTTATGCATTTGATTAGTATGTATATCCAATGAACCATTTATCTCTGTATGTTTTCTAGTGATTGATGGCTTAAATGACCTCAGGAGAGCTGATTTAGGGTTGATATGTGTAAGCTCTCTGTGACATCCATATTTTCCTTATCTCCCACCTAGCAGCGAATCACATTCACAAAATCATGATGGTCTGCTGGTGAAATAGTTGAAAGGAATAATATAAATGCTCATTTGGCATAATTTGAATGCCATGGATTTTCTGCTATGCTTTCTTCCCAAATTTGGTTTTATATGCGTAATAACCTGGGTCAGTATCTGCTATGTGGTCAATTTGTTAGTTATGGCTGAGCTTTCCCTCGGTATTATCTGTTCTATCAAGTTTGTGTTTGTTCAGCAATTCCATAGTTCGGTAGTGTCTTCAAGTTTCAATCTCCCGTGTAAGAATAATTGCAATGCACTATGTCGAATCAAGGGAAAAACAAAGGTAAGAGAGAAAGAAAAGTTATCCATGTAAGAGAGAAAGAAAAGTTATCCATGACACCAGACTATAATTCTATTTTTATTTTTTGGTTCTGGAATTGCATTCGTTTAAGGTGCTTGGAACTATGTAATTGTGTGTGTTCTTATAATCTGGAGCTGAGGTGTTTTGGGTTATGTGAGGGTGCTGGGGATGGGCCTCTGCTGAGAAGTGTCAGTTGTTTTAACCAATTTGAAGAGCAAACAGGATTTAAATGTCACTTCAGCAGCAGGTTTGTAGAAAGGGGAGAGAGCTGTATTTATTTATTTTTTATTTTTTTGAAGCTGTAAGGTTGGAAAGGAAGGTTTTCCATGTATTTTAGATTGTTCATGCAATAATTTAGGCCTGAAAAGGGAGTTGAATCTAAATAATTACAGGGAATTAAAGTAGAATCAGGGCACTTTAGTGGGGAGTGATCAACTTGAGTTGCTGAATGAGTTTTGGTCTATGGAGAAAGATTGAATTTTATATTTGCAATCCCACAGCAATGACATGATCAAGTACCTCTGTCAGGTTAGATTTGGTTGGCGAAATCTTATCTTGCAGGCATAATAGAATTTTAGGATTATGAAGGTTGGGGCAGGGGGTTTCTTTATTGTTACTATCATGTTTGGCATGTCAAGGTAATATGCAACTCCATTTCTGTTTGTTTATGGATGGAGTCTTAAAAATCATTAAATGCAATCATGGCAATCAAGAAGCTATACAGCCGACATATTGATTGTTGAAACAAGGGAGTACAGGATGAGATGCGGGATTGAATTTGGGTTGCACACTTCTTTGGGAAATTTTTTGTTGTTTCAGTTTGAAACTTTATTTTGCATCATAACATTTCAGTTGATGGGATGTGAAATCTGTCAAGTTGGAAAACATTTCAGTTCTGCTGTTTTGCCCTTTGATAATTATTCTTTATATCATTTAGTTAAGGTTGAAAATGAGCGTCAATGTTTGCTTGTGCAAGTTATTCTTGATGGTCTATTTGAAGTATTCTCATAATATTACGTGTCATTCATAGCATTGAACACACTATTCATATCTTTCATGTGTTCATTGAAATTAAGGCTTTATGTCCAATAATTTACTCTTGCTAATAGCTTCCCATTTTTAGCAAATCCTGTATATAAGCAGGATGCATCATTTGCATATTTACACATTGGCTTATTTGTTTATCTTTTTGTTAACCAACCTTTATGGATACTGGTTGCAGCCAACTTGTAATGAAGCTCTGCTAGAGATTTTTCAGATTGATTATGTGGGAAATAATCCCTATGTGAGCTGCATTCCTTCTGTAGTTCATCACCGACTTTCATCAAGTGATCGATTCTTAGTTCTCTCCTCTGATGGACTTTACCAGTACTTCAGCAATGAAGAGGTGGTTGCTCATGTCACGTGGTTCATGGAAAATGCCCCTGGAGGTGATCCTGCACAGTATCTCATTGCAGAACTTCTCTTCCGTGCTGCCAAAAAGAATGGTTAGTTGAATAAACTTTCTACCTGTCATTTTAATTTCATGATGGGAAATGAAATAAACTGATTTTTTTTTTACCTAAATGCTTTGATGGGATGGAGTGGTAGGACATGTACCTTCCAGGAATTGTAGGTTTGGTAATATTTCTATCTGATGTTCCAACTTGCTCTATTAATCTAGCAAGTTGTGGTCGTTCCCATTGTGAGGAAATAATGTTTTGTAGCCATGTAGTTTCTTACTTTTTTTTGTGAATGTCCACGTTGAGCTCTTTAAAGCAGTGTCTGACTGGTTGGTGTAATTCAGTTAAAAAAAGAGAGGTTAGAGTCGTGAGAAGTGAGAAACAAACGCATACTGCGCATTAAATTGTTAAAGTTGCAGCACTCACTTTGAAAATTTGGCATGAAATCTTTGGCTTGGCTTCTACATCAATTGTTAAGTCTCTTCAAAATTATTATTCAATAACTAAACTGTAAAATCCCCAGCGGCTGGTAGCCATATTTTCAGTTGAAAAGGCAGTGTCTCCTAGTTGTGTAAAGTTTTGCTTTGGTCACAAGTCTTCACTGACAGTTGCGGAGGAAGAGTATAGCCATTTGATCTTTGCCCTTGATATAGTATTATAGTCGAATCAAAATCTCTTTATACTTCAGCTATATATGAGTTTGGAATTAATACTTCCTCTGCCATAAATTGAAGTCTTCAACAATTTTCTGATTGTATTTTATTGGAGGTTACAGGAATGGACTTTCATGAATTGCTTGATATCCCTCATGGAGACAGACGTAAATATCATGATGATGTCTCTGTTATGGTGGTTTCTCTGGAGGGAGGAGGGATTTGGAGATCAGCTGGCTAGTTGTTTTCAGTTTACACATATTGCCTCAATATTGTAATCATTTTCAAGGGAGTGGTAATCATCGATGCAATTTAGAATGACTTTCTCTGCAATATAAATTTTTCATCTTATCATTACTATTTTAAGTTGAGGAATAGTTTATGCGAGGGCAGAAGCTGATCAGTCCATGCTGCTAGAATGTTGCGATCAGATGCCCCTTTAAGCTTCCAGTATCTAATTATTTTGTATGCCTCCTTCATCGTTAAAGTCCTTATGTTCTTTACATTTTTTCTCCTTGGAATGGTTTGTAAAATTTTGATGAAAGATTTATTTCCCGCGCCCCTTTTCCGACCTCACCTCCTTGATCCTTTCCTGGTGGTTAATGCTTTTCCGTTCCCATGATCACCAAATTTAGCTCCAGAAACGGCTTTGTAGTATTTTATGTATTCCAACATTATTATTATTATTATATATTATATTATAACAACATATGATGTTTACTGTAGTCATTTTCTTTTATTGCGTCTTTCTATATCCAAATTGAGTTAACATTTGTTCAATTTAGGACAAATTAAAAAATGGTCCAAAGTAACGAGGATCAATTTTAATACCAATTTAAATTTTGATTCAAAAGTTTATTTTTATTCTTTGACTTTATTTTTTCAATCTTTGTACCTATAATTTTTTTTAAAATTTAAATTTAATTCAAAAGTTTATTTTTTTATTTTACAGTTTTTAGATTTGAGAGGGAAGAGAGAAAGCTATTAGATTTTAGTGAGGAGATAGAAAATTATTGGTTTTCATTTATTTTGTTTATTAAAAAGGTTGATTTTGAGGTCAATAGGTTTCGGGTTTTATTTTTATTTGATAATAGAATTTTAATGATGGTTAATTTGAATTTTAATATTGTTTGAAAAAAAAAAATGAAGTCGATAAAGAAAATCTTTACCTAGTTTAAATGTGTTCTTGGATTTTTTTTTTAACTTGATAAATTAGTTTTTTTATGTTATGAGGGTGTTATTTAGGTGTTTTTTTAAAAAATAGAGTTGAAAAATGGGTTTTTGACTAAAAAAACTAACCCAAGATTTTTTAATAATGAGTTAATTTGGAATTATACTTCATGATTTGTTTTCTATTAGGTTAATCCGGTCTCATGACCCAAGAATAGTACTTAACGGGTTAATCTGAGTTGATTCGGGTTGCTTTTTGTGTTATTTTTTAAATTGAAATCTCTCCCAATTTTTGTTATTCAATATTGGGTCAGTTAAGAATTGAGTTTCATAATTTATTTTGATTTATTTTCTATGGGGATATCTTGGTCTAATAATCGGGATCACGAGTTTTAGTTTTTAAATCCCTGTTAAATCATAATTTTCATTTTAATAGGTTATTTCAGTCTCATGTTCGTCATTAGATTTGCTTTTTATTGGGTTGTCATCATCTCATGACCTGGGTTGTAGGTTTGGTGGGTTAATTCACTTGATTTATTTTTTTTCTCTTTTTAATTGACATTTATTCATAATTTCATCATTCAATATTGTATTTGATTGAGAATTATGCTTTATGATTTACTTCGATTTGAATTTTGTAAAGTTATCTTGGTCTCATGACTCAGGAATAATGTTTAAAGGGTTAATCTATATTGACTTGACTAATTTTTTATGTTATTTTTTTAATTAAATTTTTTACAAATTTCATCGAACAACATTGAGGTTGACATGATCGATTGAGAATTGAGCTTCATAATTTGTTTTTATTTGCTCTTTATGAGGTTATCTCAGTTTCATGGTTAGAGCCATGAATTTAGTAAGTTAATTCAAGTTAAATTAGGTCATCTTTTTTTATTAAAATTTCTGTGAGGTTACCTTGATCTCATGACTCAGGTCATAAGTTTGACAGATTGACTTGTGTTGTTTTTTTTTTTAATGTTTTTGTAATTGATTTTATTTTTTAGTCTTATCCTTCAACATTGAACTAATTGAGAATTGAACTTTATAATTTGATTTGATTTCTTTCTATAGAGTTTTCTCAGTCTTATGACTCGAGTCGCGAGTTTGACATGTTAACTTGGGTCAATTTTTTTATCATTTGTTTAATTGATTTTTTTTAATTCCATCCTTTAATATTGATTTAATTAAAAATTAGATTTTACAATTTATTTTGATTTATTTTCTATAAGGTTATTATAATCTCATAACCTGAATAATGGATTTGACATGTTTACTTGAGTTGATCCAAGTCAATCCAATATGTTATCTTAATGTAAAAAAAAGAATGTCATCTTGAAATTTTTTTAAAGTTAAACTATGTTTTTACAGGTTGTTCGAGTTGTTTTTGGACAAAGTAAACTGGGTTACATCAAGTCAACTCCCCCACATAATTTAGATTTTTTTTCCACTAAAAAACATTAGCAATATCTAAATTTTTTTTTATGTTCAAGAAAAATTTAACTCAAACCATAGTGTAGCGTGGGTCAGTGATTTAGTGTAGACTGAGAATTGATGTCTTATTATATACAAAACAAGCTTCCATACCCACGCTTCGAACACTTTTTTGAACAAAAAACAATGTTTAGGTATTAAAATTTAGTGTGTGTGTGTGTGTGTGTGTGTGTGTGTGTCTGAATTTATGACAAATATGTAAAAACGATAATTAGAGTTAAGTCAATATAGGACATCCCATCAAACCCGTGGTCTACATTATATAACTGGAATAACCCGATTAAAAATAAAAGAATTGTAAAGCATTTTTAAAAAAATATATTAACTTTTTTAAATTTGTGACTTGAGTCATTAAACTTGAAACACCCAATCTAGAAAAACCATGAAGTTCAATTCTAAAAAAATTAAATATTAATGGTTGAAATTGAAGGAAAAAAAAATCTAATCATACAAAAAAATTTAAAAAATAACAATTCAAAAAATAAGGATCAAGATTATTATAACTACCGCTATTATTATTATCACCGCCACCATAATTATTGTTAATATTAATTATCATTATAAGTAACAAATAGCAACATTCTTATTGATATTATTACTATTTTAACAACCAATACCACAATCATCATCATTGTTATTATTATTGTTGCTATTATTATTATCATTATCACTATCACCACAATAACTATTATTAATATTTTTATTATCATCGTTATTCTTCTTCATCTTCTTCTCTCCTATATTATTATTATTTATAATAGTAGTAGTAATAGCAGTATTATTGTTACCACCACAACACCACAACAATTATTATTATTACTTTTTTTTATTAATACTACTGTTGTTGCTGGTATTATTGTTATTATTACTAGTACTATTACTATTACTATTATTATTATTATAGTCACAACTATCATTAATAACATCATCATCATCGCTAATTTAATTAATATTGTGATTGTTGTTGTTGTCATCATTATTAATATTATTATTTCATCACTATTTTTATAATAATAATAATAATTATTATTATTATTATTAGCATCATCATTATTATTAATACTACCATGATTATTATTACAATTATTATTATTACCACCACCACCACCACTACTATCATCATCATCATCATTGAAAAAATAAAAACCATAAACTTGATTTGAAGAATATAATTGAAAATTATAAAAACTTTAACCAAAAAGCCAAAGAAAACAATAAGAAATCAAAAGAAAATAGACCCAATTGAAATCACTATTATCATTGAAAAAAATCAAATTTGATTTGAAGGATCAAATTACAAGCCATAAAAACTTTGATAAAAAAAGAAAAAGAAATAAGAAATTAAAAGTAAAAGGATTGAATTGAAATATCTTATATATATAAATTAAGAACTAAGGGTTAAATTGAAAACAAACAAAAATTCAATAAAAAGAAAATGACTAAAAAACAACAATCAAAACTCAAAGGTCTAATTGGAAATAACAAAAAAAATAAGGATTATAGTGCATTTACGGGGGAAAGAGAGAAATAAAGGAAGGAAAAATAGAGGGTCGTCAGCGATACACTGACCAGATTTGGAGCACACGCACCATCTATAATGAAAGAGAAGACGATGAAGAATAATCTGAGATGAAATACGATCACTTTTGACAACCAGAAACCGCTGAATGTGTCGCTCAAAGCGTGTGTGATTCCAATGCGCTGGCACGTGATCTTCATGCGGCAACATCTTTTTTAATAAGAAATTATTATTTTATGGTAAATCACGTAATTACCTTAAACCAAACTTACAATCAACAAAAAAACGAGGTTAAAAGATAAAAATACCCCATGGCAACAATGAATTAAATGTCTTGCATCCAAAGGTACATGTGTAATTTTATTTGTGTATAAAAAGGAAAAATATCTAAATGCCCATACCCGACATCACTTAATTTTTTTTGCTTCTAGGAATATTTTGGTTATTTTACTGATTATAAAAATATTTTATAAACAAAAACACTCCAAACAAATCAATAATGACTTATGATCCTTGTGAAAATACCAAAATACTCTTAATCCAAAGGCATTTATTTTTTAATGGGAAGGATAAAATAATCACCACATTTTACTGGTGAATAGAAAAACATGAGTGAATCTCCCATGTCTTTAAGCATATTTGTTATGTTCTCTTTTTGTGAATATTTAGTAGCCGTTTGTTTACGCGGCTGTAGTTGCTTTTAAAACAAAATGCAGCTTTTAAATGTTTGGTAACGAATAACCACAATATACTATTCATATAGGGCCATTTAAAATTGCTTAAAACCGCAGGTTTGTGGAAAGCAACTCTCTGCTGCTTTCCGCAAACCTGCGGACGTAGTGGAGAGTTTTCACTCTCCACTGTTAACTTAAGTGAAGTGAATTATAATTCACTCTTCACAATTCACTGAGTGTGACTCCACTGTTCACGTGAACAGTGGAGTCACTCTCCACTGTTTTGGTTATTGTTCCGGCCGGACCGGGTCCGGTTCAAAGCTAAAAATGCATTGAACCGGGTCTGATCCGGTTAAAAAAATTCAAATTTTATTTTTATTTTTAATTGTATTTTATTCAAAAAATTAGAAGGAGATTGTTTGATGACGTAGCATTTGCAGAATTTGATCGCAATCCCAATTTTGTTCTTGTTCGATCCGACCCAGTTAAAAAAAACAATTTTTATTTTTATTTTTAATTGTGTTTTATTCGAAAAATTAAAAGGAGATCGTTTGATGACGTAACATTTGCATAATTTAATTACAATCTCAATTTTGTTCTTGATAATATTTTTACCTGATATTGTTGCGCGCTTAAGAAACCTTGGAAAATATAGTCCTTGTTGGATATATTTCGTATGTGATGAAATTGCACATAGTTTAATGGAATAATAAAAAAATATTTGATATTAATATTATTTATTTCATGATGCAATAACAGTAGTTAAATCTACAATATTTAAATTAAAAACTATCAATATATATATATATATATTTTAATTATTTTATAATTTCAATTTAAAAAGTATTTTTTAAACCAAACATATTAAATTATTTTTTATTAAATTTTAATTTCAACCACGGTTTAATCAACCATATATTTTTTTTCAAACCATTCCTAACTAAAATGACCTCTTCACAGGAGTGCTTTGTAAGGCGTGTTGCTATGGTAATTACTCTGAAAGACCTCTCCCACCTACACTTTTCTTGCCAGAAATTACGTCAGGGAGGAAGCAATTTTTTTCTTTAATACTATAATACCCTTTACTTTTCATAAAGACGGACATTCTTTTCAGGGTACTTTAGGGAAAGAAAGAGACAAGGAACCCTGCATGAGCAGAGACGACAGAGAACCTGAGTTTAAGAGATGGTCCAAGTTTCATAGATTGGACCCTTCAACCATTGATACAAGGGCCGCTGCTTAGCAAAAAAAAAAAAAAAAAAAAAAAAAAAGGCAGATAAAACTAAAGTTCGGTGGTAGACCTGTCCCATCTCAAGCACCCAATTTCCTTGTTTCTGGTTCTGGTGCTGGTAAAGGTTTCCTTCAAGGCCTAATTTTCTGACTCTCCAGTATAATCATGGACCCAAAACTTGCAGGTTTCTCTCCCTTTAAGCCTTGCCCATCTGTCACCTAATCCTTGAAAGCCTTCTTTTTTCGCTTCACAATGAATAACCTGTACGTTATAGCTTGATTAATTTAGACGCTAATTGAGGTATGCATTTCTTTTATTTATTTAACTGACCCACCAGAAACCCAGGTACCAATCGTGATCTATATAGAGAAATCGTTTCCTGCTATAAAATATTGCTAGGGCTTCCAAATCGAGACCAGAACGAGACCTGTCCTTCCTCTGCATCATAATTGTCTCCTTGATAGCTGTACTTCTATTTTCCATAGCAGGAAATGGCAGCTGTTGCCACATATCTGGTCATCTTTACTGTCATCTCCAGCGCCCTTGCTTACGATCCTGACATGCTTCAAGACCTCTGCGTGGCTAATACTTCTGCAGGTATGTTTCGTGTAGCTTTGTTTCAACGGGGTTCTTTCTGTTTATAAAACACCGCCGCAGTCTTTGCACAATGATTTGACTGGCATTTTTAATTCTGGTTGCGTTTTGCAGGAATTAAAGTGAATGGGTTTACATGCAAGGCAGAGACAAATATCACTGAAGCTGATTTTTTCTTTGACGGTCTAGCCAAACCAGGAAAAGTGAACAATTCAGTAGGATCACTTGTAACAGGAGGCAATGTTGAGAAAATCCCAGGCCTAAACACCCTAGGCGTGTCACTTTCTCGTATTGACTATGCACCTGACGGCCTTAACCCACCTCACACTCACCCCCGAGCCACTGAAATGATCTTTGTGTTGGAAGGTGAACTGGATGTTGGATTTATCACCACTGTAAACAAACTGATCTCAAAGACTGTCAAGAAAGGCGAAGTCTTCGTGTTCCCTAGAGGTTTAGTTCATTTCCAGAAGAACAACGGTGACAAGGCAGCCTCTGTAATTTCAGCATTCAATAGTCAGTTGCCTGGTACCCAGTCCATTGCCATGACCTTGTTTACTTCAACCCCAGCAGTTCCTGACAATGTCTTGACTAAAGCTTTCCAAGTTGGTACCAAGGAGATTGACAAGATCAAAACCAAGCTTGCCCCCAAGAAGTCCTAATTTTGTTCCTAAAAAAATTCCCAATTCGGTACTATGCTTGATAAAGTCTCTTTGTTGATATTTGTAATTATATATTTTCTTCTTCTTTTTTTCCTTGAATTGAAGAATGCTATTGGATATAAGTTGATGTTCGCTATATCTTAAATTAACAGCAAGAGAAATAATAATACTGTTCCGGAATTATGAGTCAAGGTATACTATTGTCTTCAGCAGGTTGTTATTTTAATTTAGTTTTTCTAGTTAGATTTTTAGAATCTGGGAGGGTACCTTTTCTTTAATACTATAATTGCTGAAAAACTTCGACGAGGTTGCTATCTATTTCTTACGATATATATATACCACCCCTTCATCATCTGAGTGGATTGACCGTGACGATGAACTTGCAGGAATTGCCACAGCTAGCAACCATGCTGATGATTACAGAAACGGAACCCGGCATTTTCATACTTTTTTTTATGGGCTTAACTGTAGTTTTATGTTTTAATCTGTTTAGTCAAGTAGGTTTTTATTTTTGTCATCTGTGAAACCATGGGAGCTGTTCTATGGAACTGATGCATGTGCCCTCAAGAACACCTGCGTTGCGGCGCAGATTATATGACAGTGCTGATAATTCACCAAAGCTATACTCTCAATGTTTCATTTTTTTTTTTTTTGATTGTTTTTTTAATTGGAATTCACTTTCAAAAAGAGAGTAATTTCCCACAAACAAACGTGGCCTGAGACAAATGGCAAAGGAAAATTGGCACATCGTGAGGAACTTTGGCACCTATGCGTGAATTTGAACATTGCTTCCGAAGGACTGCCCGAATGCCCAGTTTGAGGGAACCACGTTGAGGGTTGTTACGTACTTCCCATCACTGGTTTGGAGTTTGAAGGACAGGCTCTGACCATTTAGATAGCTTAGGCTCTGCCAATTGGCACCCCAATTTCTTGTCATAGCTTCCCATTTATTGGATTTAGACCCTTGGATCCATGCCTTAGAGATCTCTCCAGCTCCCCCGACAATTGATATAAGCACCAGCTCAAAGTAGCTCCCTCCAATTATGGTAAATCTGAAGCCTCCCGTTCTCTTGCATGTCACCCTGATATACCAATACCGTTTAAATCAACAAGCCACCACATAATTATAAATACTATTGTCGGAACGGAAGAGCACTGAGTATTGATGAGAGCATACTTTCTGTTGAGAAAAGGTACAATTCCAGCTCTGTACTTGGCTATAGCCTGGAAGGCAGGTCGAGACAAGTCAAAGTGCGGTCGAGGAGGATTGCACCATCGATCCTCCATTGTCACTAGCACGACGATAGTTAGGCAGACAGTAATTAGTAGCAGTAATGGTAATGGACTTACCCTTAAGGCACCATTGAGGGTCATTGGCTGCATCACAAACTATCTGATAGCCCCGGCCGCCACATGACTCGCCATCATTGAACAAAGCTGTGCTCAGCGCCGCAGTGTTTATTCCATAACCATCAGTGTAAAGGTTTCTGTATCCACAGGCACCATCTAATTGGGCATCATTTTGAACAAATATTGTTTGATCATAAACTGCATTTGTCACAACTATTTAGCTCTTTTCTGGTAAATGAACTATAGAGAGTTCAAGTAAAGACATTTTGACATATAATTGAACGAGCACTTGCTCATTGTTCCAGAACCATCACTTCCACCATAGAAAGTTGCATGGGCACGTTGCCATGTCGCCGAGGCGCGTACGTGAGGTTGTTTGCAGAAGAGACCCGGAAACACAAAGATTGCACAGCTGAAAATAGAAAGATATGCCATTGTCTTTTCTTAGAAACAAACAAGGTTGGTTGATGTAATTATTGCTGCTAGTTTTGATATAGAAGATGATGTACACCGCTGCTATTTATAATAACCGATAAATCTTCGTCTGCTCAATAAAATGTTCGCATGCAATTTGAAAAAAAGAATTGAAATTTGACTCTAATCATGCAATTGATTGAGTGAATTCCGTTCTGTAATCATTGGTTAACAGATAGGGGCATTAATTAGTCAATTTCTCAGTAGCAATATTGACAAAAACCATGAAAATAACTTCTAACTCCTCTAAATTAAGGATAATGCTGGGGTTTTTTTTTTTTTTGATAAAAAAAATCAAATCCAAATTAAATTACTCTTTCTGTTACTAATTAAATTACCCTTTTTTTAATGAATAATATAATTTCTCATTTAGTATGAACATTAAATAATATAATTTATTTTTTTGGTTGAAGAAAGAATGTGCAGATCAGTTTGGTATTCCCCAACAACATTAACAATGAAATACTTAAAGAACTAAATTCTTAAATATTAACTCTCCGCTCCTCTTATAAAATTAAATAGTTTTCAATCCAAACCTTTCAAATAATGGATATATATAAATTACTACCCAAAATCAAAATCAAAATCTTATATGCTTTTTCAATTTATTATATAAAATAAAATAAAATAAAAGATTGGGAGAGACTACTTAAAGTAAATAGGATCGGGGAAGTTGGAGAATTTCATAAAAAAAAAAAAAGAATTCCCCAGATATTTAAGTATTTAACCGGGGAAGAGAGAAATTGTCCCAATTGAGTTTTTTTTTTATTGAATTCTATGATAATTATAATAAATATTTAAATAAACTTCAACAATTAAATTATAAACAAAAAATATATATTTATTTAATCAAAATTCTTTTTTTTATTCATCTAATTCCTTTTAAAAAAAAAATTGTTTTTACAGCAACATGGTTTTTTAAATATTAAGGACTTGAGACAACTAAAATAAATATTCATAACAAATTCTAGTCACTTGGCAAAAAATCAGGGTTAAAATAATTTGGACCCCAAACCTAAGCTGTAATCTATTTTTACCTAAAAACATTATAGAAATCTAAATAATCACATTTTGAATTTCAAAAACATTTTCTAATCAATCTAAAATATAAAATCAAATTAAATCAAGACAAACTTTGAGAATTCAATCTTTTTTTTTTGAAGCATTATTAAATGTCCAAACAACCTTCATTGAACTTTGTTAGTGATTAATATAAAATTATTCTTAGGACCTTATCTAACAATTTAAATTTTTAAATTGAGATTGTTTTTTTATATGATATCAGAGTCTTGTTGATCAAGTGGTCACGAGTTCAAATCTCACTACCTCCATTCTAATTAACAAAAACTAAGTACAAGGTAGTTTGAGTCTATACAAGTTTCAAACCCAAAGGGTTTTCACTTGAAAGGGTATGTTATAGATTAATATATAACTATTTTTAAAACATCACCTAACAACTTAAGCTTTTAGGTTGAGATGATTGGTTCAAATAGTTATTTGATATAGTATCAGAGCCTTATTGATCAAGCGGTCACGAGTTTAAATTTCACTATCCTTATTTTATTTGATAAAAATTAAGCACAAGGTAAAATAAAATTCTACGAGTTTCAAGCCCGAAAAGCTTTTACTTGAAGGGATATGTTAGAGAGTAGTACAAAATTATTGGTTCTCATTTTCAAGATGAATTCATTGAATTCATTGACATCAAGATTGGTTGGATGAAATCATCTTCTCTCCTCTTCATTTCTAACATCTTCCTCTCTCTTATCTTAACTTCCAGTAATTAAAATAAAATTTTAAAGCTGAAATGTCAACACTGAAAAACTACAAGGATGAAAATGTATTTTTTTTTTCTGAACTGAGGAACAATCAAATTTGCACTGTTTAAGATCAATACAGTCCATAAAAACACAACGAGAGAAGTTACAGAAACCAAACAGTGAAAGACCTAGCTATATCTTTTATAAGTTATAATTTATTTTACTTTTCCATCATTATTCTCAATTGTATTGAGCATTGGTTATCGGTGCTCAAGAAACCACATTCCAATAAATAATAAATCAATTTTTTAGTTTATAATTTATTTAGGATATTGATTTAAATCATAGAACAATCATCAAAATATAATCCATGGGAGCAATAAACAATTTGCAGACTTTTTAAAACCAACATAGAAAAATATGTCCTCCCCTTTAGCCTCTTTGTAATTCTTGAGTTAAAAGGGCCAGCATCGCTCTCATCTTTTACTTAGAATGACAAAAAATTCTCTGCCACCAAATTGATTTGGTACTGATCGAGTTTATTCTAAGACTTGAATTGTATAAGAGCACCCTCAAATCAGATTTTGGGATAATATCCTTGATCGTATAAAAGGGGAAGTCTAACACGAAGAATGATTAAAGCTATCTAGTACTCCAATGCTCGAATACTAGAGGTAGACTAGAGAATTAGCATAAAGATGGTAAAAATATATAATACAAGGATAATATTTATATATAAAAAAAGATAAATATAATGGTTTTTTTTTAACAAAAAAAATATAATTTCAGGATAAAATAATTAAGATTGTTAATTCAATTCCTTTTCCATAAATATTTAAAATAATATAATTATAATACATTATCAATTGAATTTAAATTATATATAAAATTCAATATACAATTTATTTCCAAGCAAACTGTAAATAAAAAAAAAACATTAATGTAAACTTAAGTGACAAGACATGAGTGCTCGAGCACTGCTACCAAACAAAAAAGATTATGTTTTGTTTTATTTAAAATTTTCTGCCAATCATTTGTCTTCGATTTCAATTTATGAATTAATCTCTCAAACAATCTCTAAGTAGTAATAAGAATTCCGAAATTTCAGCTTTCCTCTTATTAGAAACATCGGTTAATAAAGATCTTAGCCAATTATCTGAAAAATTAAGATAAAAAGATACTATGTAAGCTCGCTAAAGTTGAGGATGAACAACTGATTGTTTGGGAGTGTGGTTGTTTTTTAAAGTGTTTTTCATGTTAAAATGTATCAAAATAATATTTTTTTTATTTTTTAAAAATTATTTTTAAGATCAGCGCATTAAAATGATTCAAAATATAAAAAAAATTAATTTTTAATAAAACAAAAAAATTTAAAAAATTTAAAAACACGGATTGAATTAAATTTCCAAACGCTACCTTAAGTAATCTTTAAATTCCTAAATGTTATCTTCAACGGAGGGAATTTCTAAGTATTTCTTTAACCGGTATTCTAATTATTATTATTTTTTTTACCATATTTATTGTAGTTTCTTTCCTGCTAAATTTTATACCAATTTATATCATTTCTAGTTAAGGGGACCAAACTATAAGAATAATTCCTTGTATTTTGTTAAAGAATGTGTTTGAAACTATTTTTAAAAATATTTTTTACATCAAAATAATTATTTTTAAAAACCATTTAAAATATATAAAAAATAATTTAAAATTTTAAAAAATACAGGACACCACGTTGTAGAATCCGTGGTACGTACGTTCTCCCAGTACAGTTAACTCGACGAGCAAAAAGAGACAACTAATACCTAACAGATGTTTGAAGATTCCTGACTAAAATACTAAAAGTCAAATCCATCAAAAATCCAAATATGAATTATTTATAATTGTAAATACATATTCATGGAATATGAGCGTACAATTGTTCTCTGATCACGAGTCATACCTAGTTAGGGTGCCGCCTTTCATGGCATGTCTTCGGGGTAAGTTCAGGTACGTTTTGGCACCCCCCATGTTCTGTCTGGATCAACCCAGTGTTTCTCTTAGATTAATGATCAGACCTCGCCTAGTCTTTGTACCTCCCTGGAACCACGCTGCTGAGTTGCTCATTACTCAAATTCGGCGGCTATTAAAATTAAAATTTTAAATTTTAAAAACACTGTTTCTCTAGATAAAAAAAAATTGTAGACGATTTTTGCCCTTCAAACAGGGAAAAAAAACCCTATCGGGCTAACTTCTCATGGGTAAAACGGCCTTTACACAAGGAATTTTCACCATTTTAAGATTAACTAATTTTTTAACACTAAATCACTTAAATACCTTTAAAAATAAAATTTATAAATCTATATGAGCTTTTTTTTATTTTATACTTTTATTCACAGAAAGATGACATACTTATCATTGAAATAAAAAATTCTTTAACTACAAAAGCATAATAATAACCTAATTACCCTTGGAAGGAAATATTTATGCCTTTGGACAGAGGACATTTTCTTGGGTTTTTTTTTTTTTTATTATTGTTAGGTATAATGAAAGGCAATTTGATATTTTTTAAATATAAATATTAATTTAAATAAAAAATAGTTGACGCGCTCATGTTAGCCACTCTGTCATATTAAATCGGCATTTGTGGTTAATTACAACAGCTAAAAATACCATTTTACGATGGTATTTTAATCGTCTCAGCAGCATCTTCTTTACTCGGTGAAGCGTGTGGCGAACAGACCTTCGTTGTGGTGTCAACCCTCTTTTCTTCATTTCCTCTCTCTTTTCTTTTTCTTCCTTGATTTCCATGCATCTCCTTTAAATTTTCAAACCAGCCTCTCAATTTATTTTTCCTTCGAATTTGATCCCTCTTCTTTTTATTACTATTTATCTTATTTGAATTAGTTTATAAAATTATACTTGTTTTCAATTTCACCCTCCTTTGATTTTTTTCACCTATTAAAATTAGTCATTCTTTTTATTGCTATTTGTTTTTAAATTGATTTTTTTTTAAAATTTCATCCTATTTTATTTTTTTCTTTCATATTTGATCTTCGTTCTTTCTATTGTTAATTTTTTATACTTTGACAATTTTTTTAAATTGATGTATTTTTTTTAAATTTCATCATTCAATATTAAATTATTGGTTTATATATGATTTTCCACTAATTTAAAAAATGAACCTCTGGTGTTTTTGTTTGTTGTTCCTTTTTAGATTCAACAATTTTTTTTTATCAAAATTCTTTATTAATTAAAATGAATTAATTAAATATAAACATACTCTTAATGGTGGTGGACTAGTGTTCACAATGGAGTAACAATGAGTTTTTGAAGGACTTTTCTTTTTTCTCTTGAGTATGATAATAACCGCTTATGCTCATTTTTTATGGTTAATTATGACCTTTTTTTTTTATTTTATCTGCTATTATTGATGTTTTTTTAGATTGTATTCTTAAATTAGTCAAATTTACTAAATTCAGTCAAGTTAATAAATAGAATTTTAGAATTTTTTTATTTTAAAAAAATACTATGACTTGAACATTCTTTTATATTAAAAAAAAATTAGTCTGCGTAATAATTAGAAGAGGTAACATAAATAAAGGTAAGAGAATGGCATGGGAATTTGGAAATGTATATAGTAATGCACGAAGCAGACCATTGCGCTTACACAAGTTTCTTCACTTTCTCGGTGGGCTTAATCGTAAAATGCCAAGCCACGCCCGAGATGGTTTTTAACACAGACGTCCTAAAATACAGTGCGGACAAAACCAAAAAAAAAAAACAAATAGCACTTTAACAAATTAAAGACGACAGGTTGCAAAGGGAAAGAGGCACACTATCAGGAACTTTTGCAGCTATCCTGTGCATGATTTTTAGAATTAGAACTGAACATTGCTTTTGAAGGACTGCCCAAATACCCAATTGGAGGGTGCCACGTTGAGTGCTGTTCTGGTCTTCCCATTGCTGGTTTGGATTTTGAAGGACAAGCTCTGACCATTTAGATAGCTCAGGCTCTGCCAATTGGATCCCCAGTTTCTTGACATGGTTTCCCATTGGTTAGATTTAGACCCTTTGATCCATACCCTAGAGATATCTCCAGCTCCACCGACATTGGATATAAGCACCAGCTCAAAGTAGTTCTTTCCATTGATGGTAAATCTGATGCCTCCACTTCTGTCGCAGCCCACCCTGATGATACACCAAGATTAATAAAACACGAAAACACATAGTTCCAAAATTTCATGTCAAGAGACTCGGAATGGAAGGTATTAAGTATTAATAAGAACGTACTTTCTGTAGAGGATAGGTACAATTCCAGCTCTGTACTTGGCAATAGTCTGGAAAGCAGGCTGAGACATGTCGAAATGCGGCCGAGGAGGGTTGCACCAGCCGCCATTGTCATTAGGGAGGTTATAATTTGGTGGACAGAAATTAGTAGCAGTGATGGTAATATATTTACCCCTTAGGCACCACTGAGGAACCTTCGTTGAATCACAGATTATCTGATAGCACCCGCCACATGACTTGCCATCATTGAACAAAGCCGTGCTCAGTGCCGCAGTTTTTATTCCATAGCCATCGGTGTAAAGGTTTCCATATCCACAGGCACCACCTAAATGGGCATCATTAACTCAAAACAGTCAGCACTATTTTGAACAACTGTATCATCACATGTTGCACCGCAATACTTTCCCTTAGGGCACATAGAAAGAGAGAATATTGAAAGTAAATAAGCAGCACTTACCCATTGTACCAGAAGCATCACTTCCCCCATAGAAAGTTGCATGGGCTTGTTGCCAAGCCGCGGAGGCTGAGTGAAACTGTGTGCAGTATATACCTAGGAATAAAAATACTGCACAGCTGAGAACAGAAAGGCTTGCCATAATATTATCTGTTCTCCAAGACTTTGCTATTGCTAGAGCTAGATAGCTAGTTTAATTTGATAAAGAAGATAGCAAACTCGGCAACTATTTATAATCACTACTCACATTCTGTCGGCTCATTAAATTATCATTCAAGCAATATGAAAAGGGGGGGAAATTGATTGCAACCATGTTGACTGAGCGCAATATATTCCATAATCATTGAATGGCAACAAGGGCGGCATTAGGCAATATCTCTATAAGCTTGAATTAATAAGTGAGTCTAGAATACTGTAAATTAAAGAGTGTTTTTCAAAGAGTCATTTTGATTATCTAGGTGTGCAATACAATCATGATATTATTTTTAAGTCTCTTGTATGATCACCGAACTAGTTTAAATATCAAAGTGAGCTCCAAATTAAAAAAAAAAAGGGTTAGGTGGTATCCTTCCTATAACTTAGATCAAAGACAAGCTATCCACTCTCTAAGAAACTGACTTCTTCCAACGTTACTTCAAGATGCTCGTAAAGAAATTTCCTCTGGTAGAAAGTTATTTATTTATCATATTCTCTTGCATTTCCAATCATACTTCTAACTAGACTTCACGGCAATATCCGTCAGAATTACAATCAAATCAGGAATGTGTAATTAATTTTTCATAAATATATGCATGCTGCTGTCACCTAAAACCTGCATGAGCGAACCCAGAGGATTCATCCATATCAGCATATCCCACATGTTGCATCAGTTCAAGACGTTCTTGGGATTTGGACAAGTCCAAAACCTGAACAAAAAGTTTGCTTGCAGTAGCTTGTAAGATTCGTGGTACGTTATAGTACAGTTGACGTGCCAATCGCCAAGCAGACAATAAACTATTGCAAGAGCATTTTTTTTATAGGCAACGCCAACTATATATATCTAGTCTGCAACTATATAACAGAACATTTCCATAACTAACGCCTAACAAGGGTATGAATTGAAGGCTACAACTAAACTATTCAAAGTCAAATCGATGAAAAAACATCAAATGTAACTTGCAAATAATAATTTTCTTTTGTGCTCGCAGCTATGCATGCAACCACTAGGTATATTTAAGAGCTATTATGACTTGTTATCAAGAAATAAACACATTTATGGAAGAAGTTTAAGATAAAATACAAGTCAATCATCTATATATGTACGCATAGTTATCCTGGTGGTGATGACTAGCTAGGGTACCGTTTATCTTGGCATGTCTTGGGGGATGTTCACGTTCATGGCACATGGGTGATGACATCCCTAGTGAGCTCACACAACCAACCAATAAATGATTCACACATGGGATCGTATTGTTTATTTGAAATGTAAAGCAATAGAATATTTTGTGTTAACTAATTCATGCCAAGGCCTTGGATTTAACTCTTGCTCGTCATATTTGCCCAAACGAATGATTTACAACCATCAAGAACAAAAACCGTGAAAGATAACAGGTTAATTCGGTAGAAGTTAAATCAGTACACTAATTGTTTTTAAAATATTTTTTATTTAAAAATATATTAAAATAATATTATTTAATATAAGGACATCATAACCAAAGGTGGAGGCATGTTAAAGGCTTAGGTGGGCTATAACCCAGATCAAGATTTTATCAATATTTTTTTATTAGTTTTATGTAAAAAAAAAAATTGTAATTTTCAATTGAGTTATCAAAAATTATAAAAATTTACATGGAGCCTACTAATATGATGATTTAGCTTGGGTTAAAATTTCAGAATTTTTAGAGAAATTTAGAAATTTAATGAAAAATCACAATTTGACCAGTTTTATGTTATTGGGCGTAATTTTCAATCCGACCATCAAATTGAGCTGAAATTTTACGAGGGTTTTTAAAATATATTGAATAAAATCTGGTTAAAATTTTAGGATGAATGGAGCTTGGTAATGCTAACAAAAAAAAAAACTATCAAATAAAAGCAAAACAACTCATTAAGGGTAAAATGATTATTTGGTATTAAAAAATAAAACAAATAAACTCTTCATTTCTTTAATATGTTGCCGACTGGGCAGAAGTAGAATAGAAGAAGAAAGAAAAGAAAAGGCGAGAGAGAAAGAGAGAAAAGTAAGGAAAAAACATAAAAAAATCCAAGGAAAAAAAAAGTGAGATAATAACCTTGTAAACTTACAAAGTACAACTTATTAAATACTAATTTAAGGAAGAATCAAGTGAAGGAAAGAGGAATCGAGAGAGGAAAAAAATTTAATTATTTTGTTTTTCAGTTGACATGAGATTGTTATTTTATCGCGGTTAAGAGGTTATTACAATATCGATTCAGATTCGATCATGGATGAATTAATTATATTTCACAAAATATCGAAGAATGTAACTTTAATAGTGAGTTTATTTTTACTTTCACTTTAATTTTATGTACTTTCAAATTTATTTTTTAATATTTTGAATATTGTAATTAAATTAAAACTTTATTGTTAACTTTAAAAATTCATGTACATAAATTAATAATTGATCTTTAAAAAAATTTATATATTTATTTAATAGCACAGGATAGAAAAAACTTCTGTCTCCACCCTTAATCATAAGGATTAAAAAACATTAAAAATAATAATTTATAATACTAAAATTTAAATTTTGCAAAAAGCACTGTTGCACCGTCTAGACAAACAGTGCCGAATCTTCTCAGTGAATAACCGACCGGTCCATCTGCAACTGATTTCCTCGATGTTGTTCAACTTTGTAATTGGCAGACGAGTAGAAAAAAAATGGAGAGAAGATTTTTATATACCGTAATAATTATAACATCGAACGTCGTAAACAACTATAACTTACGTAATGCATAAGCTCCAGTACTACTGTAGTACGGCTCGTTGACTTTTGTAAAAAAAATTGAAATTCTCTTTCTTCTAGCATGGGAGTTTTAAAAAATAAAGCCAAACCTGGTTTTCCCTTTCTTTTTTTAATCAACTGATTTCTGAGAAAATAAAACTAAGTTGAACTATAATTAAGTCTCATTTTCAATATATATATATATATATATATATTCTTTTTCTCTATGCCAAGGGCGAAGCCAAGAATTTTTCTTATCCTGAGCTATGATATAAATACACAAAAATTATTTTTTAAGATCAATCATTCACTCGAATATATAAATTTATCAAGTTAACAATAAAGTTTTAATTCAAATACATAATATAAAAAATATAAAAAATAAAATTTAAAGTACATAAAATTCAAAATAAAAATAAAAATAAAAATAAATTATACTATCAAAGCTGCACCCTTCGATGTTTTGTAGAATAAAATTCATCTATGATCGAATCCGAATCAATATCTTCAACAAGCTCTCGTTCAAAGTAAATCATCATAAAATCTGCTAAGAACTCTTCTTCCATTTTATTACAAAGCACAGTTTTAACATGTTTCATAGCTGAAAATGTCTGCTCTGTAGTGGCAGTGGAAACAAGCAAAGTCAAAACAAAACGAATCAACCTGTCAATCAAATGATAGTGCTGTGACTTATTTGTTTCAGCTAATCCTCGACATAATTCAGAAATGGTAGACATATTCCGAAAGCTCTCATGATGAATCACATCAATCTGATAATGTTCTAGCTGAGATCTCAAATAATATATCTCTTGTTCATTGAAATCTTCATGATAAAATTTCTCAACAAGCTTGTAAATAGCATCAACTTTAAATGATTTAAAGTTGTCCTTAGGTTCTAAAGCAAAGCTAAGTATAAGAAGTTTCACTGTCTCATCACTGAATCTAAAATTTAATTCTTCCAACTGAAAATCTATTGTTGAGTTAAATATATCATAATGATAATGCTGGTAAACTGTCATTGAACCTTGTCGTTGACATGAATGACCTGTAGCCTTTTTATACGAAGCATTCATATGTGGTATGTCAATCTCATAATTTGTGCAAACAAATTGCACATTTGCAAGGAGAAGATCTAATCCGGCATCTCTCAAAGTTTGAAGCAATGCTTTAGTAGTTGATACAAGATCCATTGCATTTAAGATGTTAAGAGATTTTTGCTGCAAAGCTCGACAAAGTAAATCAATAATCCCTATTATTTTATGCATCAAATATAAGATGAATATAAATTCAAAAGATTTCATCACAATCAAACAACCACCAGCTTCTCCACGTATAGAATTAGAAGATCCTTCTTGAACCATACTTTCAAGCACAGTAATAGTTGCACCATACATATCTATTAAGCTGCAAATAGAATCAAAATGAGAGCTCCAGCGAGTAGTTCCACTTCGATATAAATTACCAATTTGATTAGCCCCTCTACCAGTCTCACGTTCTCCAGTAGCTACTATATGTGCAATTTCTATAGCCTAAGCATAATGTAACTCGGTATGACGTTTGGGAGAAGCACAAATAAGGTTGATAATAGTTGTCAATTTTGAGAAAAATAACCAAATAGAAATCTTATTTACAGCTGCTGCAACTAATGCCAGTTGTAGTCGGTGAGCAAAACAATGTATATAATATGCATAAGGACAATCTCTGAGAAATAGAGCTTGTAGTCCATTCCATACACCTCGCATATTGCTAGCACCATCATACCCTTGACTTCGCATATTGAAAATATGCAAGTTATATCGAGCGAGCACATCACAAATTTCTTTTTTAAGTGTTGAAGAAGTAGTATCTGAAACATGCACAATACTAAAAAAAACGCTCTCGTACAAAACCCTGAATGTCAACAAATCTCAAAACAATAGCCATTTGTTCTTTATTTGATGCATCTTTGGCTTCGTCAACCAAAATACAAAACTTTGCATCTCTAACTTCTTCACAAATCTTTTTCCTCACTTTGTTCGCAAGAATATGCAAAATCTCTTCTTGAATAGTCGGAGAGGTATACTTTGTATATGTGGTGAAGTGGGACTTCCCACATGCATCAAAAGTGCACATCTAACCCCATCATTAACCCTCTTCCAACTTCTAAAGCCTTCGGTTGTGAATGTGAGATGACAAGGCACTTTGTTTTCAAAGATAAAGCATGGAAAACAAAATACTACATCCTTTGATGGAGAGTACTCTAGCCAAGGAACTTGATCAAACCAAGTGTACAGAAATCGACGATACTGTCTCCCTGATTCAGTCCTTGGATACTCTGCTAACTTAGGTTGATATGGATCCATTTTGATATAAACTCTTCTAATTTCATCTTGTTGATTAATAGGATGTCTCCACACTGGAATTCGTAACTCAGGATCTCGTGTAAGAGTATTAACATCAATTTCAACTCTTTGAGATTTGAAAAGGGGTTGTTCACTATGATTTGACACATCAACATTGGAAGGAGAATGTCATTTACTGATTGATGTTTGTTTGTTTGGTTTAAAGAATGACAACATAGCTTTTCCTCTCTTGTTTCCTTGATTTTCCATTATAATTTATAACCTATTCAAGTAAAAATGATTAGGGAAGTCAGGTGCAAGATGAAAATATACTAATGCCATAATAGAATATTCATAAAATGCAGAATATACAAAGACAAACTAGTGATGCAAACTACTAGGAGATTTGGAGAACTTAACTTTGAAATAACCAGTAAATTATTAGTACTAGACTACTAGTGTGTTAGCATGCATCCATTTCTAGGGTACAGTCTACTGTTTACTCCACTAACAATCTACTATAATGAATGTGAAACATTAAATTCAAAATGAAAAGTCATGGCTTGTAAATTCTTACCTGATGATTTTACACTCTTGCGGCTTTCTGTATAGATTCTTCTTCAAAATCCAAGCTAAAATTTTATATTGTTGAGAAGAAAAATAGCTAAAACCCCAAATTATTTAGAAGACATGTGAATCAATTAATTATTTATATTTAGATAGATTTGCTGTAAAATATAACTAATTAATTAGTATTGGAAGAGAAGTTGGGTGGCTAATTAATTAGTGTTGCTACAGAAAGTAAAGTGGCGGCTGATGGCTAGTAATTAATTTGTATTGCAAGGAAAAGTGGTACACTAGGTTTGTTGTAAAAGATGCGGAAAATGGGACATAAGTTTGCTGTAAAAAATGTAGAAAGTAGGACATAGGTTTGCTGTAAAAGATAGGGAAAGTGGGACAAGATTTGTTGTGTAAAAATTAAAAGGGAAAGTGGGTCATTAATTTTTTTTTTAACCTAGGCTACAACCCTCCTTAGCCTTGTAAAAGGCTCCGCCCCTGCTCTATGCTATACTATGGACATAACATCATCGACCGGTGCTGCATCAATTATCACTCATTGATCGATGGACTGATAGGGCCACTAAGGCAGACGCTCTTTCAAATTAATGGGCGTAAATGTATTGAAATAGATACAAATTAGAGCATCATAGAAGTGTTAATTTCTTGGGTAAATGTTTTTTTTTTTTTTGCACGTGGAGTATTTGGATCAGTTTGTATGCACCTCAACTAATTCTTACGGGTCTTGAAGTTAACAACTAAATAAGTTTCAAGTGGCTATTAATATTAGCAACTACAGGAGAAGCAAATCCCTTAATCCTAAATACTTATTACTGAACCACCTACTGTATGATTATTTTTCGGGTAAATGTTGAACAAGCCAGTATGTTGGTTAATCCATTTACATTATACGAAAAACTATAAAATCACCTCTCTTTTTGTATCCCTTCCTAAAACTCAATTTTCATACATCTAGGAGAAAAGTCTCGTAAGCTTCAGCAGTAGCAAGAGTTTAGAAGATAGTCGATACTGTATCTTCTAGTTTGATAACATCTAACACTGAAAAGACAGGTTCCTTGCACATTTGACACCAAAGGAAGATTAAATTCATTTATCCTTCTTGATGCACAATATTCTAGCCAAACCTGTACATTAGAACCTGGCTATCAGTTCCCCGTGCGAAAAAATAAACAGCCATGGGTTAGTCAGCAACATTACATATACTCAGGTTTTAAGGCCATAGAGAAGCACACTGCTAAAAAGAGTAACATTTTTACTTATTTATAAACTAAGTGTTAAAATATTATATAGATAATATTTTATGACCTGATGTAGTAATTTAAGAGTTAAAATAATTTTTTAAAATAATATTAGAATCTTGTTTTATTACATTTATTTTATTTAATAAAAATGAAGTATAAAATAATATAAATTTATATAAGTTTTAAACTCAAAAAACTTTGATTTACGATGTGTTTTTTTATACAAAGCAACCCTATCACACGCAGGTGTAAAGATCCATTCTCTTGCTCTAACGCTTAACTCAGCTCAGAAAACATTGTGACTACAAATGAATTTTACTCGATTTAACTTTTTAACCTTTTCACCTCAACTCAAAATTCTTGAGCACTTTCTCTCCTACCCTGAACTTTTGCTCCGCTTTAATGTGAACAAACCCATGTGAATTGATCATAACAGCCACGTGTACGTGGCTCTATAGCAACTGTAGTTCCAACTTCCATGGCAAACTACTTCTGAGATATTTTTATACTACGAAAGAAATTTGTGTTATAATGAAATATTTGCTGGAAATGCATTTCAACTGGTAAATTTAAATTACGCGGGCTCTTTTTCAGAATTACCTTCAAGAGTCAATGTGAGGATTTTGGAGTACATGTCTAGCACTGTGAAGAATACCACTTGCTTCCTCATTTGATAGGCGTCAAGCAACCGCAGTTCTTCGATCTCCTCCTGCCACTTCTCCATCTCTTCCTCGTGTATCCTTCGGTCACACCATAAAATTTAGAGAACATAGAATAACCATGGCTGCAACAGTATAAATTGCATTTAATATGATTTAGAACTCACGAAATCAAGCCTTCTTCAAATTCATTCTTCATTTCCTTGAACATTGCTTTTCCTGATTCCTGCAACTCAGATACCTACATGAATTAACATCACAAGTATATCATGTTAGCAAGCAGAAAATTTCCTAGCCTTATAATGTCAATGAAAATTACATTTCCAACATATATAATTCGTCACCTCCTCTTGGTTCGTTCATGGTTTTTTCAAAAGATTTATGCAACACCATCACTTATCACTTATGACAGATACACTAAAGTCAGCCGCAATATTTGTTATGATAGTTAGCAATTGTTTGGTATTTGTTGCTTACTGTCAAGCTCTCATTTCTGGAGACAAAGACAGTAAGAGAGCAGAGGAAGACAGTGCAACTGTGAAAGTGAGAAATAGTAGATTTGAGAGAAACACCGAGTGTAAGAATGAAACACTGGGTTTTGGAATTGTACTGGGGTTGGGTTGAGTTGAGTTGAGTGTTTGTATCATTCCTTCAATAATATACAATCTACTGCCTTCATGGACATATCTGGTTTTAGAGAACCACATAAATATGCTTGTTTGTGTTTTTTGTATTTGCTTTCGGTCAGCACAACAATATTTTACATGCAGGATTTCATGGATGACACTTCATACAAAATATTCTTAAAATAAGAAGACGAAAAAAAGAGAATTGAACTCTAACTACCATTTGGGAGAAGTGTTCGATCTTTTCAAAAATGTGAGCAATTTTAAGTTCCATCTCTGCAGATCCCACAATGTTCGTCTCAGTTTCGTCCTTCTCTAATTTCCTAATAACGTATCTATTATTTACCTACATGAATTAACATCACAAGTATATCATGTTAGCAAGCAGAAAAAGTTCCTAGCCTTATAAAGTCAATGAAAAGGACATTTCCAACATATATAATCTGTCACCTCCTCTTGGTTCATGGTTTTTTCAAAAGACGAGCAAAAAATGGGAGATATTTTACATGCTGGATTTCATGGATGACACTTCATACAAAATATTCTTAAAATAAGAAGACGAAAAAAAGAGAATTGAACTCTAACTACCATTTGGGTGAAGTGTTCGATCTTTTCAAAAATGTGAGCAATGTTAAGTTCCATGCATCTCTTCAGATCCCACAATGTTCGTCTCAGTTTTGTCCTTCTCTACAATCTCTAGAGTTGTTCCATCTATGACCTCTTGTTCGTTCACCTCCTTCTGAATAATATAACAATCAAACACTGCTACAAAAAAATACAAATTTTGCATTAAAATTAAGGGAAAATGAAGGGTAAACAGTCATACAGCATGCTTCAAACGCTTCCTTGCTTCACCTTCCATCTCAGTTGTTGCTAGTCAAAGCTGCAGAAAGCAAGAAAATCATGACATTGCCTCAGTTCTCAATTAACAGTTAAATTGAAAGAATTACAAAAGATCACAGAAACAGGGGAAAAAAAGGATTGGATACGTTACAAAAAATTGGAGGTCATAGAAAATGTCAGTAAGTATCTGTTCATGAGCAAAATTGGAAGAATATTTGCTACTTGTTAAAGACACCTTTAAATAATTTGCTTCCTGTAGCAAATAGCAGGGGTGAAGTTCTGGATTTCAACAGAAGTTCACAACGGGTAGAAAGAAAAAAGGAACACAAGGAGCATCAATCTTGAAATCAATCACATGAAGCCGATAAGATCAACAACTAAACACTATTTAAACATGATCCAGGCAGAAAGAACGATGGCATATGCATTTTACAAGTCTTACCATAAAAAAAATAAACAAGAAGAAGATGAAGATGAAGAAAAAAATCGAACATGATAAAATAATTACAGTATCCTTTATTTCAATAAACTTTACAAGCATCAAATTATCAATACCAGAGGAGGTATAGCATCTTCCAACGAGTCCTTGATTCACAAAATCCTCTAAACAAAAGTCAACATTTCTAATTCAAGCTAAACGCAGCTATATCCACAGTAATTGGTATAATTATCAGAAAACGTGCGGTTATGTCTCTTCTGATCACTAGATAATTAAAGGAGGAGAAAATTAAAATGCGAGTCAATTCCTTGAAGCAGAAATGGTAAACAAAAACCTAAACTATACAACACTTGGAAGTACTATCAGCAATTTATGATAACAAACAAGTTTTTATCTATGTATTTTTCTGATCGAGAGAGGAAAAGACTTAGAGCTACGATTGATCTCGAACGTCGTGAAGCTAAAACAAGATCGGATCATCTACGGATAAAAAAACAAAACACAAATAAGCGTTCATGATTGTAATATGCATAGCGCGGTTACCTTCAGTAGAATCGTAGCTCAGATAGAAATTGAAGACTGAAAATTGTTCTACGAGTCTGAAAATTGCCAGCGATGGAGGATAGGCAGAGAGAGAGATTTGTGATTGTTGGAAAAGTGAAGGTGTTTGGTTGAATAGCCCCGATTTCTTTTTGAAATCTTGTAACATTTTGGGATGCGCGGGAATTATATTTGCTGCTACCCTCGGGATAAAACTACGACGTTTAAAATGCTTTTAATTTATTTTCCGTCTTTCACTTTGATACCACGAGTTTATTATAACTTAGTTTTTGTAGTTTATCAAAACAAATTAATTAGTTCGTATAAAAAATAAAAAATATTCTTCTGATTATTATTTACCATGATTGATTTAATAATATTTTACTCTAAAATATGTCTTCTTTTCTCCTCAATTATTAGGTTGCATTTGTTTTTCGAAAAGTATTTCTATTTTCATTTACCTTTCCCCCTCCTTCTATTTCTTAAAAATAAATTTTAAAAAATAATATAAAGTGTACGAAAATAATTAACTTATAAATAAATTTAAAAATATTAAGATTAAATATATAGTTTCAAAAATCATAATGAAGAAACTCCTAAAAAAAAATCCAATTATCAGTTTAATCTAAAAATAAAAACATTTTTTTTTGTTAACTAAGAGTGTTCATGGATATAGTTGAGTCAGGTTTGAATATATAATTATATCAAACTAATTTCTAATATTTTAAAAATTATAAATTCGAACAATTAAATTTTTTGGACCTATGCGGGTTAAATATATTAGATTTGATTAAATTTTTTATGGATATTACAAATATCTATATGTTGTGTTTATATTATTAATTCTTATAGGTTGTATTTAATTAGAATAAAGATTTAAGTTTAATAAATTATTCATAACCTGTTTATAAGTTGTGTCAAACAATTTAGAATTAATATATTAACTGAATTAATTGATTAAAATCAAATAAAATGAAATGATCAATTGCAAAAAAAAAAAAAAAAAAAACAACATGTAACAACTAATTAAGTTAGTTGATAACCAATCAATCACTTGATATGTGCTCAGGAGCTCTTCACATGTAGGAGCTCTTCGGCCATTTACGCCTCTTTGATTTCACTAGCTAGATGGGCTTGATTAAAAGTGAGCACAACAACCAGAAATAGCTTACTTCAACAAGAACCTTGAATTTGAGGTATAATATTTGAGTAATGTTAATTTTTTTAGTTCATTTGAGGGCTTGGTGGGCCTTGCATGACGCAACGAGAGAAAGTCCCCTTCATAGTTTTTAGATTAGGCCCGGTCCAAGACTCGGGTTCCGGGTTTTGATCAGGTCACCGGGTTATTTGGGTCAAATTTTTTTTAAAAAAAATCAAAACAACGTCGTTAATAAAAAAAAATTAATGTGTTTCAACCGGGTTTTTAATCAGGTCAACTGGATTTATATATTATAATAATACATCTTTATGATAGCGTTTTATTACTATTTTAGTATTAAAAAAAATGAAGAGAATAGAGATTTGATGAATATGTAATAAAATAGCATTTTATTACTATTTTATTTTGACTCATTCTTTGGTATCTTTCTCTATGTATTCTTCTCTTCTCCTTTGACTATCTCACACGAAGCCTCTTCAGCTCCTTCCGAGAGTTAATTATCTTAATTAAAAAAATAAACAGACGATTACATTCTAGGTGGTTAATTAATAATCTAATTAAAGAGTGAGATATGCCTCTATCTCTTTCTTTTCTACCATCATCTTTCAAAAAATAATACAAATTGAGCGTCTCTTCTTCTCCAAAATAAGTTGTTCTGAACAAAAAAAACCTTTGAGTTCATGCAAAGAGGTTCAGTTACTAGCTAATAATTAGATTTTAAAAAAATAATTCTAGCGACCTGTTTTGTTTCTGATTAAGGTCTTAAAGTATTGTTGTAAAGTAATATTAATGGAGATTGGACTGATGAGCATGTTGTCCAGATAAGTGTAGCTCAAATAATAAAGTTTTTAGGTTACCGGTTTGAATTTCATAAATATCGTGGCCACTGAAAATTTACTTTAGAATTTATAAGATTAATTAGTCAAAATATGTTTAAACTGAACCGCATATTGATGTTAATAAAAAAAAAAGAATAGAAAGGTTCTTAAGAGAAATAAGATCACGCCAACGCAATCATAGATTAATAAACCAGATTAATATATTAATTTAATTATTTGTTAACATAATTGTTTTATGCCTCACTTGGTTACCGCACGGGCGCTGAAGTAGGGAGATGCTTAACGCTAATCCTGGCAGCTACCTACCTTGTAAAATTAAATAATTTGTTAAAAGTGAGAAAAGTAATTTCCGCATTATATTTACGTTGGTCAACTTCAAATTAAATAATTAATTATATAATTAAGATCGCATTAATAAATTGAAAGTGATTAATAAAGAGAGATGTCCAGTTGTCCACTCTAATGAAACAACTTCTTTTTTTCAACGGTTAAGGGTTTCAACCTAAACTAGATTTCCTTATTAGAGATAAAGCCTCACTCTTCATGTCTTCGTATCACTCGTGGTTGGGTTTTTGCTAGTTCCAAAATTCTAGCAAATTCAAAGAAGAGAGAAAATCTCTTCGATGACTCGAATTATATAAATATATTATATGCATGGTTTTTTTTCTTTTTGTAGATAATAGAAGTCCCATAATCGGGTATTTTTAATTATTAACAAAAAAAAAAAGTTTTGATAGAATAATATAAGTAGAAAAAATATTAATGAAATATAACAATTTCATATTTATTATGTTTTTTAGTCGCGGAACATGACATGTTAAGAAATCACGATTGAAAAAAAATAATATTTAGTTAATGTCATGTTTGGAAACTATAATATCTACCAAACCACAAATTAATAAACCTTAAATTGAAAACCTAAACGTACCTAAACTATTTGTCAAACTCTATCTAATCCATAACTCTAACTAAGGCCTGAACCTTACTAACCACTAACTCATTAATGAAAAAAAAAAACCAAACTCTAAGCCAAACCCTAAATACTCATTGACCGTAACCCAAACCTCAAATATGCAAGATACTTAACCATTAAAAATTAACACTAATCTAAATCCTAAACACCAACCCTAATTTATACACTAAATAGTAATTCAAACCCTAAATCCTAATTCTAACCATAACAAATCTCTAACCTCAAACCTTTAAGCCTAAAATGTGAATTTTAGAATTAAGGACTACTATTTCAAGCAACTTATCATCAAAATTTCTTTTGGATTTATGGTCAAATACATAATAATTATATTTTTTAGCCTATTTTATTTTTCTTGTATATAAGGTGAGTTGCATAAAAACTACATTTTGTGAAAAAAATTTCTTATAATTTATGTGGTTTTGAAGTAGCTTATAATAGAATTTCTTTTGGAATTTTGGTGAATTGCATAATAACTATAAATTTTGTCCTGATGTCATTTCATGTAAATAAATTTTTATCAAGCATATTATAATAAAAAAAAATATTTTGGGTTTAGGGTGAATTGCATAATAACTACAATTTTGTCCCTTTTTTTATTTTCTTGCGATTTACTGTTATTGGGTTTGTTAATAATGCAACACATCAATTTTCACTTCTTTTACATGTAAATACAAAAAACTCAACAATATTCAAATTAAAATTAAACTCATAATAGAGCCCCAAATATAGGTGGAAATTATATTAAACTCTATAAAAAACATTAGATAAATGAGCGACATGACATATAATTCTTGTTGAGATTTGTGAATAAAATGCTAACAAACATGGTAGTATTATGCTTTAACATACTTGCAATGGATTCACATCACCAAACTAAAATTCACAAATATTTAATATAGTCAAATCATAAGTTAATGAATACTTGTACAAGACCTCATCGTCAACATGCTTTAATAGAGTAACGAATATTATCTCAAGCCATTTCAGACTTATGTTATTCTTTTAAATCTATTAAGAGCCGCTCCAAATGCATACTCGCACAATTCACAAAAAGATGTTTTAGAGAGAGAGGGGATGTTAATCGATGCTTTTTAGAGAGAAGAGGGTTGAGAGGGTGTTTATGTGAGGAAAAGAAGAAAGGCTAGGTTTAAATTTCATAACATGATATAATTTAGAATTGTGATATGTTATGTTACCACGATTCAGAATCTTGACATCCTAAAAATATCATATTTTTTTAATCACGACAAGTACAAACTGTATTGTCTCACTAATTTTTTTTAAAAAACAGTATTATTCAACCAATTCTTTTAATTAATAGTATGTCCTCTTGCATTTGCAAGAAGCACACCACCATTAGGTTAGACGAGAGATACATTAGTATATTATATTATATGGATTATCACATATGAATAATATAAACTTCCTACCACAAAAAAGCATATAATTAAACCTTTTTGGTCCTTTAATCTTTTTTCAATAGACAAAGAAAAGATTTAGGATCTATTAATCTTTTTGGTCCTTTTTTTCCCCGTAAAATCTAGAAAACTAATCTTTTATTGTTATTTCTTTCATTAATCAGAAACCAACTTCTATTTTCCCTCGGAAGGTCAATTCATTGTGAAAATATTTTTCGTAAGATATATTTATTTTCATTATATATGGTATAATTAAAGCATTTAACCTTGCACTTAAAATATTATTGTATCTTAATTAAAGGAATATTTTTCTTAAGGGGCATATATATGGTATTAAATTTCTTTTGTGGGCTACGGGCGTGCATGCCTTGAATACCAATTTCAGTTTTCCTTGTGGAAAGTAAAATAAAATAAATCATTCAGTTTCTTTACAGGCATGCTGCCATGGTGTCTTTAAAAACCCTTCGCAATCAGCCTACCAACCCGCAGCCCATCCCACGCACATGCCCCCCTTTCTTTTTCTTTAGTGTGTAGAACATTTGACGCCAGGCCCTGCGTTTTCGAATCACCAGCATACGTTTATTCGTGTTAAGCAAGATGAAGCGGTTGAACAGTTTCTTTTCAATGGCCCTTTTGGTTATCTTCCACCATGGACAATATTGTTGCCAGGCTGATCAATCTTCTCCAACTCATCACTGTGTTTTTGCTAAAACAAATGGAACCCATTTTGTAGTGAACAATAAGCCTCTATACTTAAATGGCTTCAATGCATTTTGGATGATGTACATGTCATCTGATCCATCCACGAGGAGCAAAGTCACATCTGCATTCCAGCAAGCCTCCGAGTATGGCATGAATATTGCTAGAACTTGGGCTTTCAGTGATGGTGGAAATGATAAGCCCCTCCAGATTTCTCCAGGTATCTACAACGAGGACATGTTCAAGGTATACTTTTCCTCGTTTCTTGAATATTTTCCTACAATTAATTCTTCTCGAGCTGTTGCATGCCGAATAAGTATCTATGTTCTTACTATTCTTCTTTCCAGGGATTGGACTTCGTGGTATCAGAAGCTAAGAAATATGGGATTTATCTGATACTGAGCTTGGTGAATAACTTCAAAGATTATGGGGGCAGATCCCAATATGTTGAGTGGGCAAGGGAACGTGATCAGCAGTTGAGTGATGACGACGAGTTCTATACAAACACTGTTGTCAAAGAATACTACAAGAACCATGTCAAGGTAACTCATTCATCAGTATACCCTCCTTTACATTAGCCCTCATTTTTCCATGGACAAATCTTCTTAATTTGTTGTTTAATTCATTTACACAATTATTATCACTATTAGAATTATTAATTTATACACATCTAAAGCGTTTCTTTCAAAAGCGCATTTAATTTGATGTTAAAACATCTTCCATGTCTAATATTTACCTCTCTGTTAAAGGAAATGAATGTCTCTGAAGTGAGGGCATAATGTTTTCAATTACTGATAGCTAATTAAAAACAGTGGAAGATGATTAATGGATAGAATTAATGTGATTAAATTCTTGAAACAAGTTAACCAATAATGCCCCTTTTGACTTGGTAAAACCATCGCTAGCTTATAGTGTCAGAGTCACGGTTATCTTGGTTTTAGCAACTGTTGACCCTAGCTAGTTTCAATCTCTCTTGCCGCTAAAAAACAGTATCTGTGCAGGCAGTGCTCACGAGGATCAACTCGATAACAGGAGTTGCATATAAAGACGATCCCACCATTTTTGCATGGGAATTGATAAACGAACCTCATTCAAATGACACTTCTGGAAAGCTAATTCAGGTATATATATATATAATTTCTTTCATTTCTACTCTCAAGCTGATCACAGTATTAAGATCAAACAAATTATATCGAGAAAAAAACAAGCCCAACAAATGACAATCTCTCTTAGGATGAAAGAAATTCATGATTCAACATTGTAATCATTCAAAACTAGGAATGAATGGAGCAATAGAAATGCTTGGAAGCTCACGCTATTTGCTTAATGTCACCATTGCTAATCTCCATTTGTTCCTATTTTGAGCTCTACGTTTGCGGTATGACTATATACTAAATGGGGATAACGATGCAGAGTCTCTGTTACGGTGATTATTGCAGGACTGGGTCAATGAAATGGCAGGACACGTTAAATCCATTGATAATTACCATCTTCTTGAAATAGGGCTAGAAGGGTTTTACGGTGACTCGAAGAAGGAATCAAATCCTGGCAGCTACCTTTTTGGCACTGACTTTATCTGCAACAACCAAATCCCGCACATAGATTTTGCCACCATTCATCTCTACCCTGAGCAATGGTAATCGCCTTCTCTATCATTTACTCAGTACTGTTCCTTCATCAAGAATTATAACTATTCTCAAGTCTTACTAGATTAATGCAATGGCAGGTTGCAAAACTCAAGCGAAGACGAGCAAGCTTCGTTTGTGGATAGATGGATCCAAGCCCATGTCCAAGACTCCAGTTCAGTGCTTGGAAAACCACTCATTATAGGAGAGTTTGGCAAGTCTTTAAAGCTTCCTGGAAATAGCCTGCAGAAAAGGGACACTTATTTTGTGAAAATCTACAGCGATATATACAATAGTGTCACAAGAGGAGGCCCATTTACTGGTGGGCTCTTCTGGCAACTCCTGGCTGAGGGAATGGAGAGCTGGGGTGACGGCTACGAGGTTGTCTTGGAGGAGTCTCCCTCAACTGCTAATATCATTGATCTACAGTCTCGCAAGTTACAATCTCTCACATAAATCTATTGCTTTTGGGACTGGAATTTACAATATTTTTGTCCATAGTGCATTGTATAATAAATTCACTACATCGATTAGGTTTTTTTTTTTTTTAACTAGTTTATAGGACTGCGTCAGTCAGATAAAAAAAAAAGGTTAAACATAAAAAAAAAAATTTAGGTTGTAAGGAATGATTCAACATTGTTGTTAAATTCAAAAAATCAATTTTGAAATCTCTCAATCAGCTTTTTCATATAATCTGTATTTAAAATTAAAATTTATAATAATTATTTTGATATGACCTAATTAACTTGATGGATTCAAAAACAACCCAGACATCAAGTAAAAAACATGGTTTATATTTAAAAAGTTTAAGATGACAATTTTTTTTATGTATTAAGATATTGACATATTGAATCGAGTCAAATTTCGTAGCTTCACCCATCAAACTCGTGACTCGAGTCATAAATTTCACTGGGTTTAATAATTTTATTTTTTTAACTATTTTTCACTTAATTATATAATAATATAATTATATACTCGTAAAATTGAGCACAAACCAAACGTTATGATATTTATTTGAAACTGTAATAATCTAAAAAAATACAAATTGAATTAAATTAAAAAAAAATTAATTTAAAATTAATTAAATATTGATAGATGAAATTAAAAAAACTAAAAAAAAACTTAGATCTACCATTGAATTGAATGATGAAATTTAAAAATAAAATAAATAAAAGACATAACAGAATGAAAAAAAAAAGGGAATTGAAGGAAAAAAGAAAGAAAGGTTCATGTGATCTGTTTCACTGTACAGCTTTACCCCAATTGTTTTAATGTATAGTGCAGAATAATTCTTGTCACCATTGGCCAGAATCATCGCATTAAAATCTTGCGAATTTGTTCTTTGAACAGAAATATCTCGAGGTTTTGAGCCGAGTGATCCGCCCATATGAAATCACTCTCTTTTTTTAGAATGCATGCATGAAGTAAATTTCACAGCAGTAAATAACACATTTGTAAGGAATGCGTAAGGTAGTGTTTAAAGATTATCCATTTCCTTGCGCACTCTTCTAACAGGAACCCATTTTTAAAAGATCTTGGCTTTGCTTTGAAGTGAGAATATAATTGGTTATTTTTTAAAATATTTTTTATTTAAAATATATTAAAATAATATTTTTTTATTTTTTAAAATTATTTTTAATATTATGCATCAAAATAATCTAAAAATACTAAAAAAATATTAATTTAAAACAAAAAAAAATAATTTTTTTAAAAATATTTTTGAAACGCAAAACAAACGGAGTCAAATCATCATAAAATGAATTTTTCATATCCTTTGAATGACTTGAGTTATATTAAAAAGATATCTATATCATCTAATCCATTACACAAGGCACACAATAGCAATGGAACTGAGAGAATAAAAAAAAGCAGCACAGTTCTATTATATTATTTTCTATATTAAACCTGTTTACCTCCCATTTCCCCTCTCAATCAAATTTCAACAAGCCAAACCTGACAAGGATCAAACATGAACAGATTTGTCATATAAAGGCCAAAGACCCACGCCTATGTGTTGTTTGTTCATGAATCAGTTCTAAGACTCGTGTGTTCTTTTACTGTTCTCAGCAAGCTTGCAACGGGGAGGAACAACAAGGAGTAAGAGAAGGCTATTAGCAAAGAAACTACACATGGCTAGCTGTACAAAAATACATTTGCAGAGAATCTTAAATGCCTGGAATTATTTATCGATCCTGAGATTATTACATAGATTTCTTAGTTCAGGCCTTGAATCCATCCATGATGTGAATTTCGTTTCACTTGCTTTCGTGGAGTACAGGTATGATCTGAATGTGATCAGATTGAAGTACCTCCTGAAAAAAGTGCAGAAACAATTGGTCATAAAATGCCATACGCTCTGTAGAATTGCTAGAAGGAGCCATGAAGCCACCCACTGCAGTGTTCATAAAAAAAAAAATCGTAATAATAAAAAAATAAAAATAAAGACCATCTCTCTCGAGGGAAAACAGCCTTTCCCATAGACAAGGGCAATTTCAATCCAACTTGGTCCAAGTTACCAAACCATAATGGAATATCATGCAAGTGCAAACCTTGTGGCTTTCTATCTCAATTAATGCAAAGCAACAAGGACCAGGCAGATCAAGCATATATCCACCAAAGGAAAAGGAGGGTTGCAACAATCTACTTAGCATACGTTCTAAGATTAAATTGCCAAGGTATATCAACTAACCTTAAAGCCTTAATGCCCATATCCAAGAGGCATGCACGTTGCTCATCGTCACTATCGGGAAACTTCCAAAGTTCCTTGATGTAATAATGAATATCATCACGCAAATGTCCTGCACCTGCACACCTTTTGAGAAAAAGAAGGTTGGTTTCAGCACGACAGATCAAATCATGGCAAAGGGGACCAACTAATCAGAAAACGTAGGAAACAACTAGAACAAAACATAACTTCACACAGTAAAATGACCCAGAGTTGTAAGGATTTTTCATTCCAAATTGACAGAGGATAGCAAGCCAATCAGTAACACATCACCTTCTGCTTTTCCCGAAGTTATGGAGAATCTATCTTCCTTTTTTTAATAGAATTATGCCTCCACGACTATCATTTAATCATGCATTTAGTTATTGCCTTTGTTTTCATATGAAGAAGGAACTAAAATAAAAATGGACATACTTTTCAATAATAATGTCAACATCTGCTTTGCTCTGTGGACCATGAATGAGAACCCTTGTAAGACTAAGTATGTCACGGTAATCTCCCATCCTCAGTGCTTCTTCATCAGACAATTCAGAAGGTAAGTTTGCTTCAGACAAAGAAGATGAACGTCTGCTACTAACCAATGTTTGTGAAATCTTTGATGTCAACTTTGCTTCTGCATCAAGTTTAATACAAATAATTGCCATTGCATAGCCAACACCTCCAAACCCTGTGTGTGAAACAAAAAGGTAGCTCCCAGCACAGCTACAAACAAAATTTAGCTAGATTTATAAAATATCTCTGCAATCAAGTACAATTTTATAAAAAGGCTATATTTAGAATAACGCCAAAAGAATCTCCCAGATAATGCCAGCAATCCTTGTACAGAACATAAATTGTGGAAAGTCCAAGTGTCAAAACTCCAATTAACACTAAATATAATAGACATCTGCTTCCATAAACACACAACTAAACTAAACCTCAGTACCAACCTATTTGTCATGGGCTACATAAATCAAAATCTGTTATAAGGAAATAAACTGTCGGGATGCTAGTGTTTCCAACCAAGCACTTGCAAATAGTTTTGGAAAAGGAAGTTGCTTACTATTGTTTAACTCGAAAAGATAGTTGTCAAGAACTGCAGACTGCTTGAAGTTCTGATTTATCTAAATTCGTAATACTCAGTAAAGTAACAAATGCTACTAATTGACAGCTGATTGCTTTCTTTCAGTATGACTTTGCCATCATTTAGAACGAACCAGATCCATCACAATCAATATCATAATGTCCAGAAACAAGGAATGGTCTCATATTTGACAAAATTGGGGGGGACAACTTACATTATTGCCAAATATCAATAAATCAGTTACCATTTCCAAAGTCTGCAAAGTAATATGTTTTACTTTAGGCTTTCAGTAACCTTTGGACTAGAAATAACAGGAACAATTGGAGAAACAAAAGGGCACAATTATGAAGTGATATCCACATGGATAAAAAAAAATTGTAACTTGGCAGAACTACTCTTTTTTGTTATTAAAACAGGTGCTTGAGAGAACTGTTTTTTAAAAATGTCATTGGTGCTGCCAGAGAGACTTAAACAGCAGTCTGAACCCCAGAAAAAATTACCATCTTCCAAGTTCCACTTAATACAGTTATCAAATACTTGATAGAAACATTGCAACGACATTTATAACTAAAATGACAAATTGTGGTTAATAAGGAACAGAGAATTTTGGTACTTACTCGTCTTTACAATACTGTATTGCATCAACATCAGAAGCTAGAGCCTCCCTCTCACTGGCTAATGGAATCCTCCTGTATGTCATGTCATAACCCTCATCCTTTAGACCAGCATACACTTCAGCAGGTGTCTTCACATCATCTGCAGAGATGTTCTCCCAATATCCTATGATACAGGACTGATTTGTTGCTGGATCATACTCTTCACGATGTAAAAGCAATCGACCACCAGACCGTCTAATCTCAGATACTATATCTTCTTTTAGTCGAGCCTCCATGAGTTCTAACTGCATAAAAGTTGAAAGAAAGGAAGTTGGTAACATACTTCGCTTAATAGATAGCTGCAAAAGAAATTCAACAACGACGGACCACTGGACCAGTTATTCCAACATGCTTGAGCGTGTCAACAGGTTTATTTAGCTCCCTGGGGACAAATGGTGTGCCATTGATGTAAACAGCTGCTTCTTCTCTGAGATCAGTCAATATCACTTTCTGAGCCAGAGATCCTCCTATCTTGGGCTTGGCTTTCAAATATGCCAGCACCTCTTTGGCACCAGCAATCGTTGGAGTTGCCATGCTATACACAGGGTAGCCATCCACCTGATGCATAAGAAACATTGGGTTTAAAAACAGGAATTTCCATCAGAATGTAAGGACCTCTCCTTTTGTATTCACACTTTCCACAGAAACTTGTTTGTCAGTGTGTACGAGTGTGAGTGTGTGTGTGTCTGTGATCTGAATTAGCAAAAGGAAAATGCAAAATAAAACAAAATATATTTAAAAATAAAATAGGAGTGTCAAAAAGGATATTCCACCAAGGGTCCATCATCGATATAATCCAGATGTGGGCATACCTTGTAAACATTTGGTGCTCCATGAATTTGTATGTGGCTAGAAGTCCGCTGACCAGGAAAGAAATACATTTTGAGTATAGAACCTTTACCCAAAACCGAACCATTACGAACCCTGACAGTGGCCTCCATTACTGCATCTCCATGCTGAGATTCCTGTGGTGTTCTCAACCCCTCCTGCTTGTGATAATAATAATAATTATATATATAAAAAAAAAAACACAAATGCCGAGGTTACCATAATGATAAAGAGGAAATCCATAACATAGAGAAAAAATGCAGTCAAAAAGCCCTCGAGTTTCCGAGTCCAAAGGAATAAGAAAATATACCGGGACAGTGAAAAAACGGCCTGGCCTCAATCGAATGCTCCATTTTATTGCTTGGACTTCAGGTCTTTGATGCAACCAACTCTTAAATGTCATCCTTGATTCTCCTTGTCCGCAAAACCCATCAAATGCTTCACTTCCTAGATATGCTGCAAAGGCAATTAAACGGAAGTACCTCTCCAAGTATTCAGCACCACGGCTCAATGCCACTCTCCTGACTCTTGGCTCAACATGTTGTTGATTGACCACCTTCCTGTATTGCAGAACAGCTTGGCGTATGTTCTGCAGAGCAGAACATCTATCAATAATAGCATCTAAGGCCTCTCGGCATTCCATACCATTATCAAATAATCTTGTTATCTTCCACAGCAGCAGGATATCATCAATGCCAAAAGCACGACCTTGTTCCATATCAGTTTTTACACTGCCAATGTCGGAGGTGGTTGCAGCAGCGTCACCTCCAGTTTCTTCACCGCTTGAGCTTCCACTTTCCACCTCTTCATGGTTCATATCATCAGCTAAGACTCTAATTGGTCTCCCATAATCTATTCTAAGTTTCAGAAGGCAAGCAATTACAGTGCCAGTCGTAGTCCTTCCCCTTCCCATCTGTGTTTATTAAAGTGGCATTAAGGCAAAGGACAAAGAAAAAAAAAGAGTTAGCACAATTTAAAAATATAAAAAACAACAGGAAGCAGTTCCATAGAAATTAATGAAGAACATCCATTCACATGTCCAACAACAGCTGTGCAAGAAAGAAATTTTAACCTGGCAATTGAAAACGAATGCAGTATCCTTGGAAGCAGAAGCAATATTCATCGCCAATGTGTCAAAGTCAGAACTTTTAGGAGCTTTACCATCAGTGATTGGAACACGGGCATACTTAATGGGAAAACCATCAGTGTCTAAGCATTTAAACACCTCAAGTGGGGTCTTAATAGAATCAGAATTTACATGCTCCCAGGCATCAAAGATTTGACCATCATCCGTTTCATGAATGACCATTATAGCACCTCCATAGCGTTCAGCTTCTCGCAAGATATCTTCTTTCAGTCGAGCCTCCATCCTCTCCACTCTCTCACGACCAATTCCCTGAATGTGGTCATCATAATATCGACTTTATTAAACATGGGTCAAGAGAACCATGAAAAAAAAATGAGCAAAGTTAACACAAAATGGAAAAAAGTTGGTCCACCTCAAAATGGAATATAGCCCAATTCTAGAAAATATATGCCAGGCACAGTATCTTATGCACCCATAATATGAACATAATTTAGTTAATTTTGAAACCCAAGCAGAAGTCATGAATTTTTAACAGTTCGTAAAAGCTTTTCCTCCATTATAAAAAGGAATGTATAGTAATTATCCAGAACTACAACTAATGTTCCATCTTGACAAAATTCATGGGATTCCATCGGGGAGCCTCCCAGATGAGTGAGGCAAGATCATGCCTGCCTCAATGAATGAACTTTTGACATGTTTGTGCTAAATCCATCAAGAAAAGAGAGCTAAGTAGCCAGTATTTACAAGGAAAACCTTTTATAACAAGAGATCTAATAACAGACAATAAAAAATGACAAGGTTTTATTGATCTTGGTTTCTATGAATAAGATATTGAAGGACATTCATACCAGGAAAAGACTATCAAGGTCATTATTGTTAATTCATCATGGGTCAAGTAGTCAACTAGCATCATTGCATGATCAACCCACTCCTTCTTTCAAACACGCTTGGAATGGCTTTTCTATTCAGATAAATTTTATTTGTGCACTATGATGCTAATGATCCTGAAGACAGTTATTCGGTTGAATGAAAGAACTAGTAAAGGTCTACTATCTGCCACATGCACCTCCACTTCAATGAGGCTGATGAGTTGGTAATCTATGTGAAAGTAAAAGAATCCTTACCGTGTATTCCAGCATGTTTTTAAATGGTCTTTCAACCTCACGGAGCACAAATGGCTCTCCATTTATGTAGATAACAGGTTCTTCTCTCATATTATGCCAAAAAACTGGGCAACCACCTTTAGAGCTGCCAATCCTCTGAATGACAGAAAGAATACCATCAATTGTAGGATTTGCTACTCCATAAACTGGAAAACCAGGAACTTCCCTGAAATTAGGGGCACCATCCACTCTCTCTGGTAAACTAGGGTTTTGACAGCCAGGACAGTGGTCACTTTTTAAAACAGTCTGACTTCCAAGAACCTCCCCATTTCTCAAGGCTGCAACTACACCCATCTCATGAGGTCGGCCATCAGCAGATTCAGCAATCCTCATTGGAGATGGCTTAGGACTCGCATATCCAAGAGCACCCATTGGGTTTCTCCTGAGCAACCTGCAACAAGGATGGTTAAAGCAAAATAAGTTCCACATGATCTATGGTCTGCAGACATGTATTGATATATATGAGGTTGCATTCTAATTGGAAAAGAGTGGTTGACATAACTATACCAAAACCTGGACATGGAATGTAAAGCAAGTGCCAAAGTAATGGTGTTGAAATATATATTTGACCAGATTGAGTTTGCTTACTCGTAGATGAATCTATATACTGTTACAAATATAATAAGTAAACAAGTTTCCTGAAGAGGTGCTAAGAAAAATGATATCCTTCAGCAAAGGGTTCAGTCTCATAACTGTCCATACAAGCACCGGATGACTTTGATTCTTAAACATCTTTTTTTTAAGTGTCCAACATAAGTATCTTTATTCAAGGTCTTTTAAAAATAATAGCCCATACTGCATGCTGAAAATAAACATTTTTCTGTATATGTGGCCTTGTAATTGTGTGATTGGGACAAACACTTTAATGTCCACAAAAAATATCAGTAGATGTTGTGCCAAGGTATGACAAAAACATAGTTCAAGATAAGTAACCAAGGCAAAATGATATCTCACAATAGGCTTATGGGGGAGAATATCACTGGAACACAATTTTCAGGCACATTAAACTTCCTAAGCTTACATATATAGAAACAACATATCATGGAGAAGAGATTGAAGCACCCAACAGTTTAACAAATTGGAAAGGCAACAGAATTGTCAGTACTCACGCATACAAATCACAACCTTCACTCTTTCAATTTGATATGTTAGAAACATAGAACACAAGTCTGATATTTCCATAAAACAAACCAAAACCAGCACCGCATATCTTTACCTACGAATAATGCTGTAAAGTTCTGGCCGGGCTCGCATCCAGTCTGCAAAACTGCTATGACCAAAAGAACTAGAACGGAGAGCATCCCTCTCAGAGTGTATATACACAGCAAAACATATGAGGGAGTAATATCTTTCCAAGTATTCCACAAAAAAATGAAAGTGATGCCTCTCGCTTCATCTCATCAGATTGACGAAGAATACTATTGCGATAATTGGCAATTGCTTCACGTAAGTTCTGTAGTTCAAACACTTCATTTAGGTGAAATATAATGAAAAACACAGAAGCAAAAATCCCATTCTTCTTACAAATCTATACCTTACCAGATCAGGATATATTATAGAGCCATACCTGCATGGAGGCACACTTGTCAATGACTTTATCAACTTGTTTTTTCCCTTCAACACCACCCTAATGCATGTCACTAATTAATTAAATTTCAAAAAATGTCAAGTGCTTCCAAGGACAATGAAAGCACTAACAAAATAAATAAATACCAAAAGAGAAGTAAAAAACCAACTAGAGCTATTATTAACTACCTCCAAAACCCGGATCAAACTTCTTATGACTGCATATTCTCCTCTGAGAAGTGCCTCCTCTGAGTTTGGCAAATTTTCATTGACATTCAAACCAAAGTCAAAAATTCTCCCCACTGAATTGGTTCGCTGAATGCCTATTTTCACATGACATGATGACAAAGACAACATCAATAACTATCATGATTAAAACATTTAACCTCACACCTTTCAACAAAATCAATTACTATAAAAATTATAATTGAAATTCATTTTAAAAAGGAAAGTTTATCAACAAATCATTTGAAGCAATCTGTTTATCTATCCAATCAGGGCTCGTATTTACTGGGTTCTCATCAACATATGCATGACCATTTTCTCATATTTCACAACAAAGCTGAAAATTCACAAGGAATACCACATTCCAACCTGATCTTAGACTGGGGTAGTACTTTAAATAGTAGATAACAGATAACTTTAACGCAACATTATTTTTCCTGTATCATTTCAAGTTCTAGTCCACCATCCTAGATTGTCAATCAATTTCTTCTCTATGTTAGCACACTGCTCTTGGCAGTTCCTAAGAAATCCCCATACAGTCAGTAGATTTTAAAATTTGAGCATAAATGATATTCTTTAAAGAACAAAATTTAAAAAGTATCCTCATCTATGACTGTATGCATCTGTGGAAAGTGAAGAGATGGACTGAAAACCACACTCTCTCATATTGTGGTAAAGATAATTAATTACAGCAGTATAAGGTCAATTTGCTCCATCTAATAGGATTTCAAGTTTGAAGTATATTAAGTAAAGGAGATCTCATATGGAGAATATGGAGATAGAATTTGCGGGAGATGACATATGAATGACAAATCAATCTGCTCTTCTATACACACAACAGCAACCAAGCCCTCAATCCCAAACTACTTGGGGTTGTGGATCCTTATGCACCATTTATAGTGACCGTACACCAAATCCACTTCAAATCTGCTCCTCAATAAATGAGGGCTCAAATTTTCCATTGCTTTATAGTAGAACCTAGGAAGAGAATTCTCTAGCATGCCATTAGAATAATTTTAACAGCATTGGAGCAAGAAATCTTTTCAGTTTTTTTTCTTGAGGAACATTTGATAAATATTCATAATCAAGTACCTTCATGCCTTTATATATCTCTTTATTGACAAATCATAAATTTTTTAACTTATTTTAAAAAAAGAACTCAGAATTCAAGTTATCAAAGATTTAAAAATATTCACATTGAGGGAATTTTTAATTTTTAGCATAGAGAATCAACCACAATATATCAATTTTCAATACTATGGGATGGAGAGAGCATATGCATTGTCCAAGTCTGTGGTTAGTTTGGGATTTGGAACTGTTGTAAACAGCAATGGATCTGTGCTATAAAGGCTCCTGCACATCCCAATCCTCCACATAAATGCAAGAGGCATTAACCAAACTAGGTCAGGTTTACAAGTTTTGATGAAACAGATTATGGGTGGGGAGCTCTGGCTAATGTCTTTGAACAAGTTTCTCCATCTCCATATACACTTACATATGTTGGAACAAGTTTTTCCACCTACATACTTCAACCTGGTAAAAGAAGGATCTGAATTTGCTGACTTTTTAAATTGAGTTGATATGATACTAATGAAAAGGAAAACTGAAGTTATGGAACCTTCAGCCTTTTTCCCAAAAATACAATCAAAACACAAATATAACAATGGATTGATCCTCCCTACACTGACCACCCTTACATGGAAGTACATGGAATAAAAGGAAAATCAGTGAAAACTATTCAATGAAAAGGAGCAAAAACAGCTAGAAAAAAAATGGAGAATGACCAATATAAAACTCATCTTATAACACTGAAATTCAACCAGACAACCAAGATCAAGAACTGAGGTAACATGCAAGATACAAATTAAATTATGTTGAAAAGAATGCTGACAGCTGGGATATTCAAAAGATTGCAAGAGAAGTAGAAAAAAGAGAGCATGTTACCAGAGTCTCCAATCCGATTGAGGTATACCAAAGTTGTTATAACCATCCCAGTTGTAGTCCTTCCACGCCCCATTTGACAGTTAAATATTATATCTGTATTCAAGTCCGTCTGATAAATTCTATCAACCTGAAACAAAGAAAGCAGGCAAATGTCTTTTAGAAAAACTGAATACTGATCATACTTAAACAAACATCTGAAAAAAAAAAATTGCAGAGCTGGATTTCCATGGTTCATGGTTGGAACAACAACATGCATCATTGCATTTAAACATAAAAAGGAATTTGGCAGCATATTGTTTGTAAAAAATATTCTCTCATTTGTCTTCAAAAATTGATATTTTGAAGACACAAGGTATTCTGAAATTCCACTGTTCTGACTATGATATCTTCTTTCACGTACACATTCAAGGTTGAGGATGCCAGATAAATTTGTCAGTAGGCATGGAGCTATGGTACAGCAGTTCATTTCCAAATTGGAATCCAGTTTCTGATAGATCCTGGTTCAGTTTAAGGCTTCAGGATAGGTAGAATTGCCATCAAGAGAAAATCTAATGTTCAAGGAGACACAAATTGTAGGCTAGCACATGTAGTTAAGACTTGGACTAAGGTATGGACTGGTCATGGATTCAAGTCTTCACTTGGATATTTTTTGAAATTTTAACACGCATGGACAATCATGAGTAGAGCCTCTTCCTAAAAATAAACAACACGGGCCCATCTCATGTCAAGAGCTGGCATGACCGAGCACAGCCTGTCCTAAGCAATGGCCCAAAGGAACTCAAAATACCCCACTAGTAAATATATGGAAAAAGAGAAGAGAAAGAGAAAGACAGTAGAGCATATCCAAATGGATTGTTATTTTCTGAAAGATATGGTGGCAAGGAAATAATTGCAATGTCCATTTCAATCAAACAGCCAACTGAACCATGTGATCCCAAATGCAGAAGTCGTTTTTAGCATACCTATCATGTTGGGTATCTGATATCTTTGCTCCTGTATGACTGTAGTTCTGAAGTACTATCATTTATTAGAAGGTAACAAAGTTTTTCATATGTTTGCGGACATAAAATACAACCTTCCACATACAAATAACGACTGAACAAGTCCTTAACAGTCACTTTAGATTAAGGCAACAAAAGGTTGAGTTCGAAATTTTCATTTCCAAGTTATGCACTTGAATTCAACAAGGTCATAGAAACGTTGCCTAAGTTACAAGTAATCTACATGTGCATTTGATAAAAATAAGAAGTGAAGCAAAATTCCTCTGTAAACAAATAATTGATAGTTGAATTGACAAGGAATCTAGCGAAACAATTATACATGTAGTTGATTTAAAAAAAAAAAGATTAGTAGGTTCTAAATAATATCTCAAAGATGAAACTCACTAAGATATCAAAATCCTGCTCCTCTGGTGATTTTTCATCTGTTATAGGAACTCGTTCATAATCATACAGATGTCCTTCTACTTGCAAATCCTCATACACCTTCACAATGGAATCAAGTTGCAACAATAAGTTAGAAAATCAGTAGATTAATTGTGTTTAGTTATTCCACAAGCAGAATAAGTTCCATGATTATGCCTCTACTGGTGTCTTCACAGAATCACACGAGACTGGTTCCCATTGGTCCACCATCTGACCATCTGGCAGTTCATCGGTAACATGTATCTTATTTCCATATCTGTAAATGAAATACGCAACTATAGTTATTATAGTTCAGACCAATAGTCACCAAAGGTAAAAATGAAATAGAAACCAATGATAACACAGCATTCAGCCACAGTAAATACCTTGCAGCTTCCATCAGAATATCCTCTTTCAACCGAGCTTCCATTTCTTCAACCCTGGACCTGTTTATTCCCTGTTTGAGCACAGAAGGTCACTATCAAGTTTATACAACAAATATAAAGTAGTACTTGTCTGCATGACTGCTGTTGTCAACCATGTGAATTTACACACATACAGGTTAGTATGCAAACGCTATGAACTGCTTGAGAGAACATATTATCTTCACTAAACATCCTCATTCACAGAAAATCAAACATGAATGAGAGATTCTGTAAACCACGTTGAATTAAATCAAACGATCCTGAATGTTAGAGAGGGAATTTGTTTTAACTGAGAAAATCCTCGCATTTACATCACCAAGGAAACCATTTTAGTTTCAAAGCTACAAGAGAGCACAAAAATTCAACAATACAATACGGATATTTTAGAAGGTAAACATGAGATACAAGATTGGTAAGACAAGATATATCAGATTAAGGTAAAAGCAGGTTGAAAAAAAAAATCATTTACAAGTAGCATACCGTATATTCAAGATTGGAGAAAGGCCTCTCCACATCACGCAAGACAAAGGGACGTCCGTTAATGTACACCAACTGTTTCAATGAAAAAAAAAAGAAAAAACAATGTAACAACTGTAACATATGGATTAAATGCAACATGTGTTTTTGAAAATTGTTTTTGTTTAAAATTATTTTTTTATATATTTTTAGATTTTTTTTATGTGTTAGATATAAAAATAATTTTTAAAAAATATATATTATTTTAATATATTTTTAAGTAAAAAATACTCCAAAAAAAAAAAACATTTGTGAGTACACTCACAGGCACCAAGTATAAGGGGAAAAGGCCTAGAAACATCCGACAGTTATTGACATAAAGTTTGACATGATTTTAATCATTATGTTGCTTCTGCTAGCATTTTCAGCACTGATTATCCATTTTAGTTAATAAAAAAATAAGCAATAAGCAATAATCATAGTCCATTGCATTAATTAAGCACAGCAGCAAGAACGACAAGGAGATAAAAAACAGGGGGGTACTGGTGCATATTGGCAAATAGCTTTACCGGTTCTTCACGAAGGTTAAACCATAAAACTTGTGCTTGCTTCCCATCTTTCCGACCTCTTATGTGCTTAATAACATTACGACATCCTTCTATTGTTGGAATCGCAACACCGTGAACAGGTAACGAGTCCGCCTATCAAAGCAACCACAAATAAGTCAAAAATCATGATGATGATTAATGACAAATTCATTATTAAGAGAGTATAATCAATCAAATACAGTGATCAATGCCTTTTGGTTTACAGGATCAGCAGATAAACGAGGCTCTTAAAATATGGCCATGCTTTTAACTTTCTAATTCTATAAGCAAGCAAGCTGTTAACGAAAAGCCGGGGGGGGGTGTCTTATATGAAAAAAGAGAAGGATATATGCATCTGAATCGGGGAATTTCAAATGTTTTAATCAAAATAGAAAGGGAAAGCGAGAGTAGTGGTAGAAAGTGGAGAAACAGAACCTGACGGTAATTGGGAGCGCCGTCGATTTGAGGAGTTAAGCGCTTATTTTGACAGCCAGGGAAATGGTCGCTCTTAAGAATGGTCTTCTTTCCCAGCACTGATCCACCTCTCAGTTTCATCACCTTCTCTGGTTCTTTTTGTACCACCGCCATCGACATGTCTCCTTTTTCCTTTCTATTAATCTTTTAATTATTCTACGCTGTCATCGCTACTCTCCTCAACTCTCTCTCTGTACTGCAAGCTAGTAAATAATTTGAAAATGCCAAACCCGTCCAAAATGCCCGCACCACGCAACAATATTGTAGTGCCAGGCAAGGCAGCTGGATATAACAAGAGAAGAGAAGAACAGAAATCGTTGTAGAGAGAGAGAGAGAAGATAGGCTTTGGAAAGAGAAAGGGAAGTAGAAGAGGAACTTGCGAGATATAAAGAGATAGAGATATAGATCGTTTAAATAAAATATTTAATACAGAAATTTATTATTATTATTAAGAGCAAGTAACCAAGGCAACAACGACAACAAACTCAGTTACTCAGGTGGTGTCATTTATGATATGATACGCCACGAATGAATTGGATTTCTTGAGTTAGTGGTTGATTTTAATATATTTTTATGTTATTCATTAAAAATAATATTTTTTTATTTTAAACTTTTTATATCATCAAATCAAAATAATTTAAAAATAACAAAAAAATTAATTCAAAACAAAAAAATAATTTAGTGAAAAGTAAAGCATGACCATAAGGGGTTGTGGTGTAACCCATGTTTTATGATTTTATATATATATATAATTTTTTTTTATGTTTTTAGATTATATATATAAATAATTTTAAAAAATAAAAAATATTATTTTAAAATGCACTGCATGTACGGAAATACAAACGGCACCTTGTTCTCTTTTTTTCGTGCTGTGTGGTCTGGTGGGGTAGAGTGAGTGAATGAAAAACTGCTCTTCCAAAAGGGGCGACGCCCTGAGGTCAGGTCTCGATTTTCATCCTCTACAGAACGTGAAAGGCGTGTGTTATTTTGATACTTCGAGATCTCTTTTCTGCTATCTGATTTGCTAGAGAGAGAGAGAGAGAGAGAGAGGGAAAGGGTAGGTAATTTTAGGATATTGTTTTCATTGGCTGGCGGGATGCCGAACCGCCAATCACAAGTCGCCACCTAACGCTCATATTGATTTCGGATGAGCCCGTGCCCCCTTGGAATTCTTTTTAATCTATGTCTACTGTGTGTCCTGTTGTATGGATGGAACGGACTTTGTAAATAAAGAATGCTTTCTGAAAATGATATGAGAATTCAGATATCATCAGTTAATCCCATGGCCCTTCTCGGCAATACTGGGATTTTATTCTTATTTTTTTATGGGAAAGAAAAGGGAAGGATTAAGGATTTTCTAAGAAGAACAAACAAGCTCTTTGCCACGCCTAACAAGCAACTTTCATTGCTTGCATAAATTAATTGAAACATAACAAAGCATATTGATTAGTCAACATTTTTTATTATAGATTTTTTAAAATAAAAATTATTTTAAAAATAAAATAGATTTGGAAGAATGTCAGACCTAAAAACTTAGGTATATGGTAATCAATCAAGTCTAAGATAGTGTGAGTCTGGTAAATATATCAGACCTATTTAAACTTAACAATTAGTCGAGCCCAAGATGATATGAGTTTAGCAATCACATCATGCCCAAAACATTTGGCTTGCAGTCAGCCAAACTCAAAGTAACGGGGGTTTAGTAACCATACCAAGCCCAAAACAGTTGGGCTTGAGAGTTAGTCATGTATAAGGCAACATGAATCTAACAAACATGTCAAACCCGAAAACATCTGGATTCAACTATTACTAAGTTCTCATGTTATATGTCTGATCTTAGACTATCCCCTAAAATAAAAATATTGAAGGTATGACAAACCATCATGACTTCCCATCTAAAATAACTATTCATATTGATGCAATGATTTTTTTTATGCTCATATGTGTATGCAAGGTCTCTTAATAGACATATCAACACACTTACTATCTCATTAATGATATGTAAATGATATTTTTTTTCTAAAATAACTATTCATATTGATGCAATGATTTTTTTATACTCATAGGTGTATGCAAGGTCTCTTAATAGACATATCAACTATACTTATTATCTCATTAATGATATGTAAAGGATATTTGTTTTCTATTAATGTCGTTGAAAGCAAAGGGCTTTCCAGTCTTTTTCTTTTCTAAAAATGACAAGATTCAAGGAATATAAATACCCCCTTAACCATCTAGGTAGGGTTCAAAACTTTTATTTTTTTACGATAAATTCATAAATTTCAGAATATTAACCAACTTACAATTCAATAACAAACAAAAAATTTTAAATTTTTTTTGCTTTAAATTAAATTTATGTTTTTGAATTGTATTAATATGTTGATTTCAAAAATAAATTTTCTTTTTAAAAAAATTATTTTAGCATTTTTAAAAATAACCGCTAGCTTAATATCAAACATTATTTACCATGCGATCTTCTGAATGGTAATTTTGCTCTATCTTTGACCACTTTTTTTTTATGAAATAATATTAATAACAATTATTACTAGTGATAATTCTTAATCTTAAATTATCATTTGGTTGACATGATGAAGTGTAAAAACTATAATTAACTTTTGTAAATGTGGATGATACACGGCTCACAACAAGAAACGTGCAGAAAAACAAAAGTGATATGATTTGCAAAAGGCGCACTCGGACCATGATCGAGATGGCACCAGTCATCCTGGACAACTACACCGTTGAATGATTCGATGTCTTTACCTTTATTGCATAATCGATGCTATAAAGACATGCTATCCATCAGAATCTCCTCTTCTTTCTCAGTCCTTGCTGCGTTCCACACCCGACTCCGCGACCGCATTCTGATCACATGGAAAACGTTATGCCTTTCGCTACAGTTAACAGCAGCATAACAAACAAGACATGGCAAGCTAGATTTTCATTCCAGACAAATAAAAACCAGAGCAATCTTCATTCCAGACACGGGAATGAAGTGCAACAACAACCAGTGTCATTCCCTTGAACAGCAATCCAACTTGCCTTAGAGGAGCTTGTACGAAATAGATTCAACTTTCTAAATCATAACTGCTGTTGTTATAGCGGCACAGCTAAGTAGGCATTTTGCTGCTAATGAAAATATAATTCAACAAGCAATTTCATATGCTAGATACCAACATAAACAGGGTCATCCCATCCTCTAAGGTAGATTACGAACCTCCTTGAGTTTTCATTATTAACATATAGAAGCAGATTACCCAATAAACCTGGAAATGTCTAGCGGAGGATGATGGAAGCAGAAGATGGGATGTGATACACGCCAAGAACGTGAATATCATGTTATCAGTAAATATCAAATGATACAATATCTACGTACTGTTTGATTCTCACACAGATAGCAAATTTCAACTAAGATAACAATTTACATGGATGCATGTACCTGGTTTCGTCCCATGCATACAGCGAAAGCCCATTTCTAATCACAAGAATCCAATATTGATACATAAATTACAGCACTTCAAGATATAATAATTAGTCTGATATCATGCTGAAGCATCCTCACGAGCATCTATACTCACAACCTCTCTAACAAGATTCCTGGTTGAGGGCAAACCAGCAACCACATCTCCTTCAATACCACACTCATTTGTTCCCCTTCTAATCTTGAAGTAACCATCCTGTCATTTAAAAAAAATTGTGCTTCAGCATTCAAGAAGAAACATTTTGTGTTCAGTTTATTTAACGTGAGAGTTTTGACAGGAACTTACATCACCCCAGCCTCTATTCCACTGGTTGGCAAGAAGCTGCAAAAGGAGAACAATTATATAGTCATGGAAAACTAATGGCTATAAAATCTGGGGAAAAAGAGATAAGCAGTCTAACATACCCAATAAGCTTCCCCATCTTCAGAAGTTCCCCAACCAATAAGCTTAACAGCATGGCCTCCCATCACGCCACCTGTTATGTGCTTGTAGACTCCCGATTTATAATGAGCAAAATCCTGTAAAATGGTGAGCAGTCTATTACAATCAAATAAGACATAACTCCTATGTTTTCAGTCCTACGGCAATTGCACATAACCAATTTGTAATTATAGGCAACTTGTGTCTTGCATATATGAGTAGTAATAGTAAAAGTAGAGAAGGAGTTCCATATTTTAAGCAACCAAACATATCATACCCTCAGAGGTTGTTCCTCCACACAAAGCAATAGTTCATAGTTTCTTCAGAGTAATAAGTTATTCTCAACCACGTCAAAAGTTAAGCGAATGCAAGTGAAAAATAATGAAATAGGCACATTTTCACCTCATAAACAGTGAAGGCCACCTCAACTGGCCCATTCTTATAAATTTCTGCCATGATACTGTCGGGATCAGAATCAATTCTGTACGGCTTGACACCATAGTGCTTTGACTTCTTCCAGAGCTGGTTCTTATTGACACACTTTCGCGCGCACTTTGGCGTGGGATATCCTGGCTCACAACCAGGGTGAGAACAGCCAATATCATCAAAGTATGGATCACACTGCCAGATGAAAAATGTGTTCACCATTGGAATGAGTATATCAGCCATGGTCAGAAGCCATCGGACTAAAGCAATAACATTTTGTAAGACATAAGGTAAGGTATATTAGGCATGGCCAAAGAGTGATAACCCTTAATTTTTCTATTCAGCAATCATCATTGTTGAAAAAATCTGACTTGTTAATGGGCAATGACATAAACTAGTACCTCCTCCGTAACAACACCATGGTGGACAAAGTATCTCCATGCAGAAATTGGATACCCCCCATCACAACCACTTCCACACAAAAAGCCACAGCATGCTAAGAGATCATTGACTGACAGAGAGATGTTCTGCAATAAAACAATATAATATTTATGATGGACAATATGAAAAAAGTCAACTTCAATCACAAAACTCGGTTACATACCATGCCATAATGGATACAAAATCGATCAGATAGCGATTCGACAGCACCAAATGCCCAGCAGGATCCACAATGACCCTGGTTTATCAAAGTCCAAACATGATGAAAACCAGTTCGAATTATTTATATGATTTGATTAAAAGATAAATAGCAACATGAAGTTACCTGATCTTCAAATTGGAAATTGGTCCGCCATTTACCATATAAAATAAAGAAGAATCAGCACCATGAAGACAACCATGAAAATTAGAAAGCAAGAAAGCAAATGACCTAGAATTTTTCCAATGGTACTGCACTGTGGCCAAGCTGTTCTGGCATCGAATTCTTCTGGCAATCTCAAGGATTTCGGATGACTTATTACAGGAATTCCCCTCAGCTCCTCTTTTGGTGTTGGTTTGACTCCAAGAAGATACTTGAATTGGGCAACCTATGCATAAAAGATGAAATATTAGCAATTAAAAAGAAAGGCACCTATATCCACCTATATGTAAATTAAAAAAAGAAAAAAAGAAAGGGAAGTCTTAGAACTATATCAATCAATTATATATATAAAAAAATGTCCTGTCAGTTAAATACTCACAGTGTAATTGGAAAAATGATGGTTCATGGTAGCTTTCCATCCAGCTTTGGGATTTCCATTGACTTTTTTAAGTATTGAATCCTGCATTGTCAGAGCAAAACCAAAAGGAGAGAAAGTGAGAAACATTCAGCACAGAAGGACTTCATATAAGACCAGCTAAAGAAAAGAAGTACCTGAAGAATCCTGGAGTTCAGCTTGAGATCGGAGACTGGTTCCACTGCAATAACCTGAAGACAGTCGCATTGCTTAACCAATCCAACACTAAAATAGTAACTTCCGAAATTCAACACATAAAGACGGGACATCCAACAACGGGAGCAAAATACATTAATATCCAGAAAAAAATAGTTTGCAGATTCCAATAAAATAAAAAGCCCCAAGAATATAATCAAAATTGTTCAGTAAGCAAATTGTCATGATGAAGTTGTATTTCTTTATTAAAAAAAAATCAATCAATTTTAGAAATCGTCTCATCCATCCTCATAATCTTCAGAGATTGAGGTTTGTTTCTCTGCAGGTGAAGATGGTGCGATTTGACATCACAATTTCTGCTTCTTCTTCTTTTTTCTACCTAATTGTTAGGAGATACGGTCATTTGGTGTTGTTTCTATGTAATCGAGAAACACAAATTAAGCTTGATCATGTCTATCGGGCTCTCTAACAAGTGTAAAATCTGATATCCACCAAGATTGGAAATATAATTTTGTACAAAGATGAATATTAAAACTGAAAAGAAGATGATCGGGTTTCCCATAATTATTATTATTTTGAGAAAAAAGAAGTTTGTACCTGAGACTGAAAGTTAAAGATGGCACCGATGAGAAGCAACAGCAGAGTGGAAAAGCAGAGACTAGTTTCCATTTGCTCGTCTTCCTCTGTCGTGTCTGGCGAAGGAAGGAGAAGATAGAAATATCCGTCAGTTGACTTAGTTGTTCGGTGCCGAATAAAGATGGACCATGCGTCCTTGACCCTTCTTATTGGATTTGGGACGCCAGCACAGATTGGTTGAAAAGCCCAAAACCACACACACACACACACACATGTATATATATTATAACCGCTTAAAGTGCACTTATATAATCCTCTTAAAAAGACTTAAAAAATTAATTTAAAAAAAACAATTTTTACCTAATTGTGTTTGCACCGCTGTATTACCAAATACTAGCTTATAAGAGCTTGTTTAAAATACGAACAACACACGGTGTAAATTATGTTTTTTTTTAAAAAAAATTTATATATATTTAGATTGTTGTAATGCGTTGATATCAAAATAATTTTTAAAATATAAAAAAAATTATTATTTTAATATATTTTTAAATTTAAAATATTTTAAATCATAACTGCAACTATAATCTTAAACAAACTTCAAAAGATCATCGATAAATATTTTAATTTAGCTACATGGATGAGTAACTTCAATTAAGAAAAATTAAATAGGGAATAAAAAAATTTGGTTTCGAAATTCAATTATTTTTTTTAAAAAAAGAAAAGGATGAAAAGATTTTTATTCTTTTATTTAATTTTGGTTTTCAATTTTCATTTATTTATTTCTATATTAATATCTATGCACTTGACACCATCTAAATCATTGATCTCTTGAAATAAACTATGTTAGCAGGCATCTTATACTGTAAGTGACGTGTTTGAATGGAGAGACAATGCACGACAGATAACTAAAAGTACAATATCTCAAGCGGCCAAAATTAAAGTTTATGGATTAATATTACAAGATTTTCAAATCTTGGGTGACCAAGGCGAAGAATCTAAGATCTATCAGTTAGCGATGTTTGTATGGTCCCTTTTCAATTTTATCTTAGTTTAGTCATTGTATTATTACGAGGAAATTACATCAAATCTTCTATAGTTTGATCATTTTTTTGTTTTACTTTTTGTATTTTAAAAAATTACACTTTATATTCTAAACGCTAATAACTTTATAACACTTTTAAAAATATTTTTTTGGCATATGCTATTTTGCCAAAAAATTAGCCAAGCATCTTACTATAAAAAAAATTCCTCACAAACTATGCATCATGACACGATCCATGTAATTGTTGAGCAATCATATTAGATTTTACTCTAACAAGCATAATTTTTAATTTACCTATTCGATCAAACTAAAATTTTATTATAAGTTTTCAGAAGTCTTGCTTTATATTGGGTTAAAATTACATATCAATCGAAGTTTGGAAAGGTGTCACAAAAGTTGTTGTATGACTTTCGATATTTGTTTCCTTATAATTTGTGGACTTCTTATTTAGAAATAACTCTTTTTCTGCAAGGACAATATAGATGGCAACAATTGGGATTGTTTTGGCAAGGGTTTCAATGTCAGCCCTTGTGTTTGCTTTTATTTTGTGAATTTTCTCATTGATAAGGTTTCGTTATCATTTAAGAACATTAGAGGTGGTTTTGGGCTTATATTTTCTAATACACAGCTTTACACTGACAAACATAATTTCTGACCCAGCCGTTGGATTGAACTGAAAGTTTTTTAGATGATTCTAAAGGCCTTGTTTTATATACGATTAAAATTCCATAGTGATCGGACTTCAGAAAGGTCTTGTGATAAAGTCCAGAAGCTGCTATACGGGAATTGTATTAGTTTTCTAGTTGATTTAAGATTTTTTTTTCTCTATTTTATTTAGAACTCTTTTATTACTTTTCTAATCTTGTTTATGATGTTTTTCTTTATATATATATGGTTATTTAGTTTGTAATTAAGTTTTTTTTATATAAATTTTGATTTCATAATAATTTATTATGTGTGAGAGAAAATTCTTTTATTTTGATTCTTCATTGAACTACATTGACTTAATGAAGAATTAATCAAGTTTCATTGCATCTTCCATGCTTCTCATTCACGTTTCTTCATGGGCGTTGGGTGGGGGTTTAGTTTCTATAGTATTGATGTCTCGATACAAGTTATTGTTACGCCAAGCTGAATCACAAGCTTGAATTCAAAATTGTAATGAAATTCCTCATACTGATCAATTTGACTATGAATCACCACCACATTGAATCTTCCAGGAATTAGACATTTGGTTGCTCAAGATTTGAATTTGGTGATGCCTGGCACTCAAAGTGATATGTGATTTCTGTGTTTGTAGAGAGGGAGAGAATAAATCATACAAAGAGAGAATCCAAATCTATGTAAATGTAGTTTTTGTGTTTATGTTGTGTATCATATAAAAGTAAGTTTATCTTTTATTTTATTTTATTTTAAATTGACTAAAGATATAAAATATAATTTCTTAAAACACAGGAAAAAACAATCAAAGTATTGCAGGCTAAATATAATTTTCCCTGTTATTTTTTTTGTCCTAATGTCATTCTCCAACTCCTAATTCCTGTAATCATTTGGTCCGTTCATGATGAGCCAAAATAAGAGTGTAGACATTCTGTTATACAACAGGGATACAGTCAGAACAAAAAATAGAAGGATCAAACTATGGCATCTTTCACATATTATTTCAATCAAATTGAGTACTGTTGAAGAAAGCATCCCTTATGCAGTTGAGATCAAACTATAGCATAATTTATCGCTAAAGCACATGATTCGTACATAAATCACATCAATTTGAAAAGGGATAATCCATTATCACGCCGAGGCATGCTCATGGGCATCGATCTTGGCAACTTCTCTGACGAGGTTCCTGGTTGAAGGCAAACCAGCAACAACATCCTCTTCAATACCACACTCATTTGTTCCTCTTTTGATTTTAAAGTAACCATCCTGTCATTCAAAATGAAATTGCAAGTTAGCGTTTGAGAAAACTTTTATGACAGTAATTCAACATGGAGAGAAATTCTGATCAAAAGAACCTACATCGCCCCAGCCTCTATTCCACTGGTTAGCAAGAAGCTGCGACAAAAAGAGAGTACATAATTATACTAATATTATATGAGAAACAATGGTCATGGAATCTGGAAAAAGAAATGGTATTATTAACACATACCCAATAATCCTCCCCGTCATCAGAAGTCCCCCACCCGATAAGCTTAACAGCATGGCCTCCCATGACATCACCTGTTATGTGCTTGTAAACTCCTGATTTGTAATGAGCAAAATCCTGTAGAATGGTAAACGGATTATTTCAATTAAATAAGTGTACAAGGTGTATTTCCCAGGAACATCTATCTTCATGCAATTTGCGTATAACTTTTTCTATGGGCATAATTTGCATATACTTGTATGAAAGTTAATAATGGCATTCGTCACACATGAATGAAAGTGCAAGTACAGCTAAAAAAGAGATTCATATGAGATCAAATGTTAGCGAACTCCCACTGATGTTTTCCCTGCTTGTCTAAAACTCAGAATTTCTTCAACTTAATAAGCAAGCTATAGTTTAAGCACCGCAAAAGAATCAAGTGCATCAAGTGTCAGCAAAAGAGAATGAGCCGAGTTTTCACCTCATAAACAGTGAAGGCCACCTCTACTGGTCCGTTCATGGAAACTTCAGCCATGATGCTGTGCGGATCAGAATCAATTCTATATGCATTAACACTGAAGTGCTTGGACTCTGCCCAGAGCTTGTTCTTATCGGCACATTTTCTTTCACACTTTGGAGTAGGAAATCCTGGCTCGCAACCAGGGTGAGAACAGCCAATATCATCAAAGTATGGATCACACTGCCAGATGAAATTTTTGATAAAGATCATGATTGTGGAACAGATTGGGCATGATCAAAATGGGGTGCCCTCTTGGTATCTAGTTTAAGATGAAAGATATCAAGGGTCAATGTAATATGCAAAGCCAGAAACCAGTACCTCCTCAGTGACAACACCAGATTGGACAAAGTATCTCCATGCATCAATTGGATAACCCCCATCACAACCATCACCGCACATCCAGCCACAGCAAGCTAAGAGGTCATTGACAGATAGAGAGAGGTTCTGCAATAAAAGGACGTGCGTGATTATATTGGAACAGCATAATTAGTCAACAATTTTTGTTCAAATATGAATAACTAATTTGAATCACAAGATTCAGTTACCATGCCATAATGGATGCAAAAACGATCTGATAGTGATTCAACAGCACCAAATGCCCAACAGGATCCACAGTGACCCTGGATTATCAAATTTGAAACGTCTTGAGAACTTTCAAGGTTTATTTAGATAAAATCCAAGAGAAAGAAAGAAAAACAATCTTTTACCTGATCTATCATTTTGAAGTTGATCCAGCATTTTCCATATAAAGGAGCAAAGCATCAGCACCTTGAAAATTAAATAGACAAAAACAGAGAACCATGTAATGCAAACAGGTAGCAACTGACCAAGAATTCTTCCAATGGTGCTACAATGTGGCCAAGCGGTTCTTGCATCAAATTCTTTTGGTAATTTCATGGATTTTGGATGCCTTACTAGAGGAACACCTCTTAGTTCCTTTCTGGGTGTTGGTTTGACTCCAAGAAGGTACTTGAATTCCCCAACCTATGCAGCAAAGAAACTGGAAATGTTAACTATCAGGAATAAAGGATTAGAGTAAACCTAAATATAAATGAAAGAAACAATATAAAAGAGGAACTAAAACAATCTCTGTCTCTCACTCTCCCATGAACCAACAAGAGAAATTATTAGGTATACCGGGAGTTCTAGTACAACAACATAAACATGGGACCATCATGAAAATTATTCATAGGTCCCATCTTTATGTGGGAGTGGGAGAGTACAACTCCAAAAATACTGAATAATTCCTCAATAACCAAGGTCTTTCCAGATGAACACTCACAGAGTAATTGGAAAATTGAGGATTCATGGTAGCTTCCCATCCAGCATTGGGATTTTCATTGACCTTTTGAACTATTGAATCCTGCACAATCATAGTGAAAGCACAAGAAACATAAATAATTTGCAAGCAAAAGAATTATTCAAATTGCCAAAGAAAAAAAAATCTGTTAAACAAAACACCTGAAGGATCCTAGAATTGAGTTTGAGCTTGGAAACTGGTTCCACCGCAATAACCTGTTGACCAGATTACATTCGATAAATTCAAACTTAGAATAGTAACCTCCAAGAATCAAAACACAAAGAAAGGAAACTAGTTCAAGATAATACTGTCCGATTAACAAACATATCAACCTCCTACTCATTTGTATTCACAAGATCAAATTTTTGTATCGATTCCTCCTTTAAAGATGCTTTTATTACATGTTCTCACTTTTGCATATGTTTGACTAGTAAAGCCCCATAAAACAACTCGAACTAGAAACCAAAAATCAATAGCAGATCTAACCTCTTCATTAACTTAATCGGCGGGTTGCAATGAAACACTTGCAGAAATATTAATAAAAAGTGTCTAGAAGTAAGAGATTATGGAGTTGAAAGCAATCAATCCTCAGACTGAGGTCTAGGTTTGTCCGAGGAAAGACCCGATGACTGTGCAATTAACTAAATATCAAAACTCCGTGTGTCTGTCACTGCTTCATCCATCTGTACTACAACAGATTTCCTTCTCTATTTCCACATAATCCAAAAATAGTAACTTCCACATAATCATTATCTAATTCAAATTTAACATGTTCAAAAAAGTAGTTCAATCAACCGCCAAAATTGGGAATAAAAATCCGAACGGGCACAGATGTATCTCTAGTAGAGCATAAAAAGCTGAAACGTAGAAGATCGGATTATAACATGAAGGAGAAGAGCTTGCGACTGGTAAGCAAGTACCTGAGAGTGGAAGGTAAAGAGAGCAGCGACGAGTAAGAAGAGAGTGCCATGATACAGAGGACTTGCCATTGCCTGCTTGCTGGAGAAGAGAAGAAAATGGAAATACCCACGAAGTAGTAGATAGGTACGTGACAAATGAAGAAAGCCGTGATCACTTTATGAGGGTATGGGGACGACCCTAAATATGGGAGGAAAGGTGAGAGTAAACGAGAGAATGGGAAGGTGGTGAAGAAAGACAATCGAACGGGGGAAGTAAGGAATCTTTCTTGGCTTTTTGTGCAGCTCAGCTGCGCGCTTATGTCAACTGCCGTATTAAAATGATTTTTTTAAAAATATTTTTAATATTAAAATAATCTAGAAAATAAAAATAAAGATTAATTTTTAAAAAACAAAATCAATTTTTTATATAAAAACCCACATTCCCATAAGGCTCGACTATCGGTGCCCAACGCTTGACTTTATCCTCTCCAGTATGGGGACGTCATCTGTAAGTTACGAGTTATGACACGGTGTGGATGTATCCCATCCCATCCCATCTTTGATTGTTATTTAATGATATATTTTAATAATTTTTCTCTCATTCCCGGATAGATAGTTATATTCATTTTAGTTGTATGAGAAGGAAGGTAGTTAGGTGGCTCGCCGTACGCCATTAGTTGGATTGGATTTTTTTTTTTATGTAAAAAAACATATTTAGAAGATGATAAATGAGCAAAAGAAATCCGAAACCTGATTAATAAAATTAGATAATTTAATAATATAATTATAAATAAGCAAATGGTATTAAAAACAAAAAAATTAATGACTAATAAAACAAATGAACGTTTGTTAATGTTATGAAAATATACCTTTAAATATTTTTAAAATATCTAACGATCTTATTTGATAATAAAGTAAAAATTAAATAAAAATTGTATAATCTTATAAGAAAAATAAAAGAAATTCAAAACTCAATTATCAACCAAACATTGAAAAATGAACTGAAAATTAGAACTTTTATGCATTTATCTCAAAGAGGATTTATCTCAAAGAGGATCTAAGCTAAACAATGCTTTTCTCTTTAATTAAAAATTAATTTTAAAAAATGACAAAAAAAATTACTTAAGTCAGCATACTAAATTCATGGTCTGATCATAAAACGAGGATAAACTCACACAAACTAAACTGAATAAAATAATGAAAGTCAACTTTCAAGCAAACTAAATTATAAAAAGGTAAAAAAATCATTTAAAAAAAATCGAGTCAATCCGAGTTAACTTGACTAACATGTGCAAGTTAGGATATGAAATTGGGATAAACCCACAAAAAAAAAGTGAAAAAATCACAAAGCTGAAGGTTCATAACATAATGTTGAAGAATAAAATTAAAAAAAAGACCTATAAAACGACCAAAGTTAAATTGGGCTACTTTTCAAACTCTTGACACGGGCTATGAGACCGGGATTATAATATAGAAGGCAAATATGAAAAAATCACAACAAAAAATCCATAATCATCCAAAATTCAAAAACAAAATAAATAGCAATTAAAGAATGAAGACCAAATTGGATATAAAATCAAATGAAATAAAATATTAAGGAATGAAATTGAGAAAAAAAATCAAGAAAAGAATTAAAAATAGAAAAATGGCAATCAAAAGAATGATGATCAAACTGAATATAAAAACTGAAAGAAATAAAATGATGAAGTGCAAAATTAAAAAACAATAAGTCAAGAAAAAAGATTAAAACAAAAAAAAATAGCAATTAAAAGAACCAGAAACAAATTAAATATAAAAAATTAAATGAAATAAATATTGAGGGAAATAACTGAAAAACAAAACAGCAACTTCAAAAGCCTTAAAGAAAAGAAATAGAAATCAAAATAACAATGATCAAAATTGATATAAATACAAATTGAAAGGACATATTTGATTTTTAGAAGTGCTAACATGAAATCCAAGACAAGGAGAGAGAGAGAAAAGGACAAGAAAAAAAGTCTATTGAAGATCAATCATAGCTTTGTCATGAGCATATGCCTGATCACCTGGAAGAGAATGTTGGGAAACTTCCAATACCATTACAGAATGTGGCATTTGATTGCTAGGAGATGACATATATGCCATCTAAAAAGTACAAGATCCTTTTGCTCGCTAAGTTATGTATAGGACATGTTTCCCACTTTTTATTTTTTATTTATATTTATATTTATATTTATTAAAAGACTAAAATGCCCCTTATTTAAATTGAGTGTAACTAGGAAATATAATGAAATGACGAAGATAACCTTGGGTGATATTTTTTTTTTGCTTTTAATGGAAATTAAGTCATTTTACTGTGTAATTAAAGCATTAAAAGATTAAAAAGCTCTTATACCTCAGTTTTAATTCTTTTCTTTTAAGGATATTTAAGTCATTTATTGCGTACCTAAAATGTAAAAAAAAATGATTTGTGACTAATTAACATGATAATGACAAATAAACCTCATGAAAAAAACATTTTCCCCTTATAGCTTATTAAATGAATTTGTTTGAGACTGGAAAAACCTTCGTTTTACTACGTAAATCCGCATTTAAATATGAGTGTGTGCACAATGAATCTCTTATTTCTTTTAGTTTTTTTTTTTAAATTTAGCTTAACCTAATGGATAAACTTGCTAATCTATCAAATCCAAAACTTTACTAGATTACAATGCTTTACAAATCAATTTGGATATTAACTTGAATAAATATAAGTAACTTAAAGGATCAACACACGACATAATTGACCTACCAAAATCCAAATGAAAACTAGTGAAGTGAACTCTAAGCAATTGTTTTTTTAGTTTTTATATAAAATAATATTATTTTATTAAAAAATGATATGATATTATTGCGAGATTGACATGGATTAACTTGGATTAATCTAACAATCCAATATCCTAGACCTCATGCAAAATGATTAAATCAAATTAATAAAAAGAAATGATTATTATTAAACTTATAAAAATGGAAACATGAATATTGAATGGGTTAATTATCAATTGATAAACAATACAAACTCGGATATAATATAGAAAAGACTACATAGATAGCACACATTATGTCATGAATTGGGTCAAATTTTTCTCAACATAAAAAAAATGCTCCAATGATGATAGTGTTTGCAAAGGAGTAAGAAATATTTGAAATCTGGGTCATTAAGCCGAATAGATTCAATAAACTCAGTTAATTTAATAACATGATTATAAAAAAAAAAATCAATGACAATAAAAGAAACGACAATGACTAATCAAGAGAAATGAACGCTTATCAATATTATGAAAAGATACCCTCTAAATATTTTTAAAAGATCTCAACAATCTTATTCAATAACAAAACAAAATTTGAATAAGAATGAGATAATCTCATAAAAAGAAAAATGAAAGAAATCTAAAGCTCAATCACTAGCCAAATCAAACATTAAAGGAAAAACTGAAAACTGAAAAATTAATTTTTAAAAAAGACAAAAAACATGACTTTAATCAACATGCCAAACTTACATCTCACTTGTGAGGCTGTTATAACCTTGTACAAAATAAAACGAATAAAACTATAAAGGTCAAATTTATAGCAAACTAAATAATGAAATGCAAAACTAGAAAAAGAATTAATTAAAAAAAGCGTTGAAAAAACCCTTGAGTAAACTAGAGTTAACTTGATTAACCAACAACTAATGATATAAGATTGAGATAATCTCATAAAAAGAGAAACAAGAAAAATCATGAAGTTAAAGGTCTAACAACCTAATTTTGAAGGATGAAATTAAATCTTTATTTAAAAAATAACCTAAATAAAGGCTAAAGTCAAATCAGGTCAATTTTCAAAAATCGTGACTCGGGTTATGAGATTAGGTTACCTTATTGAAGGCAAGCCCGTAAAAATCACGAAGCAAAATTCCCAACCATCTAAAATTAAAAAAAAATCAAATCAAATAGCAATAAAAATAATAAGGACCAAATTTGGTATAACAATTAAATAAAATAGAACAGTGAGGGATGGAATTGAAAAATAACATAAATCAAGAAAAGGAAAAAAAACAAAAAAATAGCAATTAAAAGAATGAGGACCAAATTTGAGATAAAAATTAAATGAAATAATATGATAAGAGATGAGATTGAAAAATAAAATAAATCAAGAAAATAATAAAAATAAAAATAATCTAAAGAACGAAGACCAAGTTTGATAGTTGAAAAAAAATTGAAGAAGGTTGAAATTGAAAATAAATTTTAATTTTATAAATTATTTCAAATAAAACAAATAATAATAAAAAAATATCAATCAAATTCAAAGAAAAACTAAATTGAAGGCTGATTTGAGAAATTGAAGGGTTTGGGTGTAGGATTCAAATGGGAGAGAGAAAAAAAAGAGAAAAAGAAAAAAAAAAACGCCATCAAACACTTTCCAATACCGCCCCAGAAGCTAGTGTTTTGCCAATGAGTAACACTACATGCACTGCTTCAAAAGTGTAAGAACCACCTATGTGATGAAGTGTGCATTGCACACATCAACCATTTTTTAAATAATATTTATAATTATGAAATTACTAAATTGCTCTTCAATGCATTTAATTATAACAAAAAATCATAATAAAAATATAAAAAAGCTCTTGAAAAATAATTTATTAAATTTTGCTTTTAGAAGTATTTGTGTCATTTTATTGTTTTTTTAAAAAAGGAAAGACTAAAATTTTTTTGGGTGTTATTTTTATTTTTAAGGGTACTTTAAGTCATTTTAATATATTAAAAAAAAGTGAGAAGATGGATTTACCGGTTGAAATCGATAATGACAAATAAATATTATAAAAAGACTATTTTATCCTCCAATTCTCTTTTCATTGAATTTTATCTCGGAGGACAAACAATGGAAGTCAGTGCGTGCATAATAAAAAAAGAGCTCTTTTAGTTTATTTTTTTAATCTGTAATTTGTTTATTTTTTACTGGACTGAGTACTTCTATTTGTGAACGGAGGAGCCCATAAAATCAAGCATGCTGTGTGTATATAAAAGTTTTAGAGGCGCAAGTTCCAATATCGAATGCCGCGTTGTTTTTCCTTGGAAAGTGCATACCTATGCTAACGTGCAAGCTCTCTGATTTATTATAGAAGGAGAAATATCAGTTCATGAGCATTTTCCCACTTTGTAGGCGCTTTGCTAGAACGACAAAGCTTCTGGAGAAAGAAACTGGAAAGAAGGAACGACAAAGCTTCTGGACAAAGAAACTGGAAAGCAGGAAATATCAAGAAACTACACATTCAAAACCATCAATCATCATATTAGGTGACTAGTGGGTTTCTAAGCAAATTCCCAACACGGAAGACGGACTAAGATTTTCCAGTTTAACATTCATTGCCATCGATAACCAAGCCTGTATTATTTCAGTTATTTAAAAGCACTAATCTTCTGTCATATCTGTTAAGTATGCCACGGTATGGGAGCAAGATCACGAGCTTTGCGCCACAGGAATTGCCCCAGATGAGTCGCGAGACTGCTGTCAAGCCTCGCATAATTGCTTCAGTGCCTTGTCATATGATATGAACCCCATAAACCAGAACTCCTGACCATCCTTCGTTACAATCTGGATGTACTTTTCGGAAAGGTTCGCTCTGTTTGAAGAAGGATTCACTGCTCTCAATCGATCAAGCTGCACCACAACCTACAGATATACATATTGTGACGGTTGAACAATATCAGAAAAATACTATCTGTAAAATAAAAGGCGAATCGATCAGCTGCTTGCTAAAACTTTGAATCAAAATTGTTAAAAATGGGCAACAAAATAAAAGGGTCCAGTTCAAAGTGCTCTAACAATTGTTAAAGCCTTGCAAAGAAATAGCTGTTGGGCGAGTTCAAAATTAATCATTTCTCGATTTCAAGTCAAAGAAACTTGTAATGATTTTAAATCGCGACGTGAGAGTTTTTAATGCTACTCAAGTAATAGGACATGGAAAACCTCATGTTATTCTCAAAATTTAACAGCTTAGATTGCAGAAATGAGACACCGATTAGCGAGTGCATTGCTAAGAAATGAAGTAGATGGTAATACCTTGTAATACATCCATTGCTGCTGTCCTGTGGAGGAATAATAACAGAAGGGATACTCGCTGCAAAAGGCCACCTTTTTGGAGGATACATAAAGTGTCCCGATCACAGGTCCAGTTGAAGTCGATATATAGCAAGCATATGCATTCAAGAGCTTCTCTCCAGGCAAGACCTCAAATGTCTGCTGGAATACCTTATCATGCCCTCCTTCAGCAAGTACCTTCGTCCCTTGAGCAATCCTTGCCATTGCTGCATCGGCTAGACTAGGACTAACCTTGACTGTTGTTTTCAGAAAACAAGATTACATATTAGAATCTAAACGACAGCATCCATAATTGAGAATTAGAACCAAGTAATTTGCATTACACAATAAGTTGTGGCTTTTATATTTGTGGCATGGTTCTCAAAGCCAAGAAATTTTATCTATTCCCACTGTTTCCCTTTTTCTGTTCTTATTAGTCTATGTTTTTCCTCATAGCCATTCTATGAAGACATGCCTCAACTTTCAACTATCCTCACAAATCCAGAAAAAATTAAAATGAAGTCAAGAAGAGGGTTCCTCCACTCGGTTTCTCGACAAAGGCCAATTAAGCATCTTAATTTTGCAGTCAAGAACAAGCTACCTTGTCGGCTCAGCTTATATTTGATCATATCTACAAAAGACCAGGTGAAGGAGCTAGGCGATCCACCCATTAATCACCGTGCTTAAGTGCTTGATTCTAAGCAGTTGGGAAATTACAAACAAAAATAATTTACCTGGAAAAAATAACCAAGGGAACGTTCTCCTACTTATTTATTTGTTTACACTAGGCAAGCTCAGAGGCAATGCTGGACGGCACCTTTCTATTAGACTTAAATCTTTTGAAGGATGAAAAGACCAACCCAGTAAGCTAAGTAAACAAAAGGCGAAGTGACAATAAATTTGATGATTGTGCGTATTAAGGGCAGGCAAGAAAATTTTAACTAGTCCTGATTGAAGGTAACATGAAGAGGGGAAAGAAAAACTCACAGTGATGCCAGATATTATCAGCATAAACCTCTGCTTTCCTAGTGGCAAGCTCAACCCTTTTCCCACACCGATTCAAAGCATCACGTATCTTCCCCATCGATCCTGAAAGAAAGCATACCAAAATATAATATAAACAATTTAGATTAAAAGTAAAAACAAACGCCATAAAAGGCATTCATGAACTCTAAACTCGAGATCAGACTTACTGTTGCCATTTGTCCCATATCCATTAGTAGTAGCCGGAGGAACAGGCGCGAACTGGAGGTAAGGATTGTTGTTACTGTAGTCCATGTTGTGTTGAGGATGCGGATGGGGATTCACTGTGTTGCCTCGGTGTTGCAGTGGTGTATAAATTATAAGGCAGCGAGACAGGTTCCTCACTTTTCCTCCACCGCCCCAACGTCACTTCAGTTTTAGCTCCACGCCATTATTCTCGATGGGAACATGCTTGGTCGGTCGATTTATTATAGTCCGCCTGTAAATATAATAACAGTAAACCGAATACAGTTATTCTTCCTGTCTTGGTCAAAGTCGTTGGCTTTAGGAACATGAACTCAGTCGGACGTCAGAATCATGATAAAAGCGATGGTATCTAATTCCGGCAGAAGCCAGTGTGAAATTCGGTTGACTCGATTCATCTTCGGGGGATATTGTTCTTTAGATGTAAACGTGATCCTATCGAATTTATTCGCATAATCATGAACGGAATATATGTTAATTATATTGTGATGAGAGAAAAGCTTTCGGTTGGATAAGCTTGTGCTGACATTGTTGAGAAAGGATTCGTATTTCTTCTTGGTCTAGGATCTCTGATCAATGCAGAGAATTAAGCTCTTATTCTTGCCACTAATTAATGAAAACTACAATTACTTCAGCTAATAAAAGAATATATTACGATGAGTCGAGGTGCGTGAAAACTGATCCGGACATTCATGTTAAACTATATATATATATATATATATATATATATATATATATATATTATCATAAAAAAATATATACATGATAACTTTTATTTCACACATGAAGAAAGATTAAGAAAAAGATTTGCTAAAACTTGCCAATAAAAAAAAAAATACTCCACACAATAAAAAAAGGTTTTTCTTTGCTAAATTAAGTGTTAAAAACATTAATTCAAGAAAGAATTATTAAGATAGGAAAAGATTTGTAAGATAAAAAAAAGATTTATATTTAAAATATTTATTTGACTGGTTAATTAAAATCCTTATTCACCTAACATTTAAAATCCTTTGTTGGAATAGGTGCTTAGGAGGTTAAATACTCGAGTGTTTGTGTTTTAACTATTGGAGTTTAATAATAATTCTAGTTAACTAGTCTGTTTTTATAATATTAATTCAGAGTCTGTTTTTATATTTGAATAAATAATAAACTAATCTTGACATTTCTTTTGCATTATCAATCCGAGTCGGTCAATAGTGTCTGTTTGAAGTGTGGTTGCGGTTGCTTTTTAAAATGTTTTTTGTGCTAAAATGCATCAAAATAATATTTTTTTATTTTAAAAAATTATTTTTGAGATTAGTGCATCAAAACGATCCAAAACATATAAAAAAATTAATTTTTAATAAAATAATTTAAATTTTTATGGTGCTTTGTGTTTTCAAACAGTGACTAAGAAGAGAGGCTATCAAGAAGAGAGTTGACGTTGCTATTATGTATAAACTTGCTGCTGTTTTGAGTCTTTTCTAGCACTGCTCCTAAAAAAATCATACACAACAGAAACAAAAACTCTCTTTATAGCAGTGAAAATCATAGAAACCTTCATTAACGAGTCAACCTTCTTCAAAACGCAGCAACAACAATTTCAAAACGCAGCATCAACAATTTCAAAATATAATAGAAATTCCGGCAGTAGGAGTCACATATAAACAATAATCTCCACGTCAGTAGAGCACCTTCTGTGTAGCAGGAAAAAAACAACAGCATTGGTGCATCAAAGTCCCTTTTAAGACAACAATTCAGCCTTTAAAGCATATATAACGGTAATAGCTACCTTCTGTATCAATAGATCAACTTTCAATATAGGCAAAAAAATAACCTTTAATTCTTTCCATAAAAAAGTAATTAAACCGAATTTATTTTAAAAAAACCGAAACCGATTCAAACAGATCGATTTTGGTTCGGTTCAGTATAGTTTTTTTGACAAAAACCGGTTCAATCAGTTTGGCTCGATTTTTTCTGGTTTGACTTGATTTTTCGGATTTGGCTCGGTTTTTTCGGTTTTAGGCTTATAAAACCAAAACCAAACTGAACCGATCGGTTTTTTCAAAATTTTGATTGGTTTTTTTTTCACGGTTTGGTTTTTCGGTTATTTTTTTTCCAGTTTTTTCAATTTAATTAATTTTTTGGTTTTTTTATTCACCCCTACCTCAAAAAATATTTGAAATTCGTTAAAAAAGAAGTATTAAGAAACTAGTAAGGCAGAGAGGCAAACTTCAAGCACTCCATACATGATTCGAATTACTTAAAATAAATATGAGAGAGTCGCATATTATTTTTCATGAATAATGACAATTATTAATAAAATATAAATTCACGATAATAAGGATATTAATGAACTCAATCTTTGACACTAAAAATCTAATCATGTTGTTAGTTCATTAGAGAAATACAAGGATATTGATAAACTTTCCATTGATGAATTATACAATTCTTTGCTAATTCATGAGGAAAAGATGAATCGAAAGGATAAAGAGGAGTAAGTTTTACTAATTTCATGTAATAATTGATTTTCTACCTCGTATATAGATTGTTAATAAAAAAAAAAAGTATAAACATCAAAATAATAGGTTTTCACATAAAAGATTTGGAGATAATTTGTATTTTAATTTTTAATAAAAATTAAGAGATAATGAAAATAAAAATATTATTTTAATATATTTTTAAATAAAAAAATATTTTAAAAAATAATTTTTAAGAACTCCTAAAAAAACAAGAAACCCAATTATTACTTCATTTATTCTTTGCTAGAAAGGTGAAGCAGTTTAACAAAAACCCCAGTTTCCTTCATCTCAATTTTGACCATCCAATCATGATGTGACGTGATCTTGACAATATCAACGAGAATCTTCCTCCACCGTAAATATCAACCTCGCACCATTTTGTGATGATTTTTAAAGGGTGTTACTAGTTTATTTTAAAGTGTTTTTAATTTTAAAATATATTAAAATAATATTTATTTTTATTTTTTACAAATTATTTTAAAATATTAAAAATATATTAATTTAAAATTTAAAAATTAAAAAAATTTCAAATTTTTTTAAAAACACCTTTTAACCGCATTGTCAACTAGAAATGTTTCTACACGAGAACTCTCTTCCTCTTACTCTCGCACTATATAATCATTGAAGCTTCGTTTTCTTAAGCCGTGTTCGTAAAAATATAAATTTTAAAAAATGTTATCTTAATATATTTTTGAACAAGAAATATTACAAATTGAGATGTAAATTCTACCGGTAGAAGAATCACCAAGTAGGCCCTTCAATGGCCACTCATCAGAAGGGTCTGGGGCCTCTGACCTGTGACTCCTTACCGGTCACAAATAAAATCATGGGATGGGGGGGCAACCAGCCTGCAGCTTAGGCTGTTAACGATTAAATGAGCCGCTAGGATTATATGAAACCAAATCAGTTAGAGATTTGAGAGTGACATTGCTGTTTCAGATAATTATGGTAATGGTCTTGGTCTTTTCTGATACTCCCAATGTACGCTGTACATGTACAGTACACACTACAGTAGAAAGGCCAAGAAGCCTAAAAAGAAAAAACCAAAAAGAGGAATAAGTTAGGCAGGAGAGAAAGACAGCGATGCCAGGCTAAATATCCTAACCCCAAGATCGAAAATGGGACTCTTGCCCATTTTGGGTCTCCGTTTTAACAGATTTCAACTGCTATAGAAAAACAGAGAAAAACCCACTTTCCAGCTCCATTTCAGGTGCTTTGTTACTTCTCTGTATGCCCTTTTAAGGTTTGATGCTCTACTCCCCCACTGTTATTTCTTTTTCCTCATTTATTTGGTCTCTGTTGATGGTTTTGGTTGGTTCCCTTGTTCGAGTGATAATGATCAGTTGATGGTTTTGGGTAATTAGCTGGGAAGGTTTCTATTTGATTTGATGGGTTTTATCCACTTATTATTCTGTTGCATCCTATTTTGCGAGTTTATATATATATAAGAGGAAGAAGCATTTTCTGTTTGGTTGCTTGGTTTCAATCAGCTTTCTTTGCCGGTTTCTGAAGATTGGATTCTCCAAAATTTGTGTTGCTTGTGATCTGGGTTAGACCCGGTTCATGCCAATGAAATCTGGTATTATGGTGGAGATGCACTGTACATTGGAATGTGCAGTGGCATTTGCTTGTGTACATGTATTTTCAATTTGTTCTTATATATGAATACATAGGATATGTGATTCTAGTAAAGCAATCATGGATTGAAATATCAACTATAGCAGCAAGCAATGTAGAAGGTAACATGAGATGTGTCATATTGCCATAACTAATAGTAATTCTGGGCATTTCATTTGGAACAGCTTGATCGTGTTTTTGCATATTACTCAACCACATCTTCTCCTTCTTCTTCTTTTGGGTGGTTCAATGGAAGAAAACACGGATTTTTCCGCATTTTGAAGTTCTTAATTTAGAATATTTTCTCTCTTTTGTTTGTGAAGTTTGATGAATTGTTTCTTAGGTTCTGTCATAAGGGGTTTAAATTTTAAGGAATTCTCATTTAAAATGTGTTGATTTTGATGACTACGGTCCATCTTCTCTTCAGGGGCATTACTTCTGGTGATTAAGTTTCACATTTGGGATTTGATATGTTCCTGTAACCAAGGAATTGCCCTCACATCACTTTCTGTATCAATGGGCATACAGAAGATTTGCCATCGGAGTTCAAGTTCTGATAAAGTTTCCTGCTCCTTCAGTGGTGAAGTCAAGCAGATGAGAGAAAACCCAGTTTTGGGTGCAGACTCAGGGAATGATTCAGATGATTGTGAACTTGCTGAATTGAACTGTGAGCTTGGTATGGTGGAAGGTCAGCGTTGCAGCATACCATATGAGCTCTATGATCTTCCAGATTTGAGGGAAATATTATCTCTAGACACATGGAATTTGTGTTTAACAGAGGAAGAAAGGTTCAACCTGTCAGCTTACCTTCCAGATATGGACCACGAGACATTTTGCCTGACTATGAAGGAGCTTTTTGATGGTACTGAACTATATTTTGGGAATCCGCTAGATAAATTTTTGAAAAGATTGAAAGCTGGATTCTACCCTCCAAAGGTGGCTTGCTTCAGAGAAGGCTTGCAGTTTCTACAAAGGAAGCAGCATTATCATTCTCTGAGAGCTTACCATGACAGGATGATACAAACGTTTATAAACATGAGAATGTTATGGGATCAGTATGGAATGAGTCCTGGAATTGAGGAAAAGATTTCTATGTGGAAAAACAGGAGAAAACAAAAGAGCGTCAATGTGCTTGATCTTAATGAATCTCCCAAGGATGATCATCTATTAAATGAGGTGGACAACTTGGAAGCAAAGGTGATGAAGCTAGTGGAAACCGAGGGTTCAGCAAAAGAAAGACCACCCTTTCTGTGTACCAACAGGACAAAAATTGTAGCTCCATACTGCAGACCGAAGGGAGTTTTAAAGATGAAGGCATCTGGAAAAGATTCATTCCGTAATCACAATTCAAAGATGGTTGTGGCTGACTCCTCGGGAAAACGTCGATCATTGCCCAGGGGAGTGTTGAAAATAGTACCTAAAGCTCCTTCACTTCACCTGGAACAATCAGACATTGTGCCAAGAGGAGTGCAATCAAACTTTCCAGCCAGGACTCATGGCATACGGGATTTTAAGTTTTCTCCTTTGCCAGCATCTGTATGCTTTCAGAATGCAGGTAGCCTGCATGAATATCCATTTCTAAGGAAAAAGGTTGATGGTGACAGAGTTCATTCAACTCTGGACCAACCTCAGTTTCTAATAGATCCGCAGGAAATTGTTAGAGTAACCCAAAATCTCCCTGAAAGCTCTACTAGAAATGTGAAACCAGAATCGCTTCCAACTTTAGATGAAAATTCTGTTGTGGTAAAACACAAATTATTTGGAGTTGATATGGGAAGGTTTCCGAATAAGGAATGCAAGTCATCCTTGGATACAGTGGGTGCAAGGCCACATACCTTTGGTGGTGAAAATCTGGGGGCAAATGTGGACAGAGAATCTAATGGCTCTTTCCTGAAATCCTTGGAATCATTCCCATTTCGTATCCAATATCATGGAGGGGAGCAGTGCGTGGCACCATTAAAAGAAGAGCATCTCACAATCTATCCAAGAATTCCAGAAGTGGTTCCTGCAATTTCAGATGTTGGCAATGATAAGCAAGAAACGTTAATGGATTCTTCTTCACACCAAAAGAATGGTGAAAATGATGTCAGTGTCAGAAAATCAGGGAAGGTATCGAGTAAATCCAGTGTCTCAGTGGCATTTAAGGATCAAAAGTTACTGCCTTTGACGTACAAGCGAAGGAAAGTTCTAGCTAAGGCCAACTCATTAAACTTTGGTAAGTCACTAACAGCAGATGCTAATCTGAAGTCTGCAATTACAAAAGAATCAGATCAAGATTTTAGGGAGGGTGTGAAAACTGTGAAGATAAAATTAATGGGGTTGAAAGATACGCCCTTGAACAGGGAACCTTGAACAACACTAAATGTAGTAGGTACTTTTTAGTACCAATTTTCTGTGGTTTTCACAAAATTACTCTCTAGTGTATGCTTTTCAAGATGTGTAAATCGAAGTATAGTGGTAAAAAAAAGGTTCCTATCTTCATGATAATCCCATTGCAAACATCTTCACGAGTCTGCTACCAACATACCATCGGCATGGGCATGCATATGTAGTAAATACTTTCACATTGACTTTTCAAGTTACAGCACTGATGTACTAGCATATCTTCAGACGATTCCATTGCCAAATAAATATTTTCTTTCTATCTGGTTTATAGCTCTGATACCAACTAACATTTCCAGATTGGCTTTGTCTAAACTGGCTGAGAAGGTGATATGCATTTGAAATATTTTAGTTTTCACATCCTATTCTATGTCATTGCTCAGGATTCTTTGACATGATTGTAGTCAGTTTTCCTTGCCTCCTCGAACCAGATTGGCCGAACATTTTGATAACTCCAATATCTGGTTTAATGTGGACTGTGAAGATAGTTTTATTATGATTGTATGATTCTTTGCCTCCAGATATCTCTTTCTACATCAATCTAGTGAATTATGAGAATAATGAACTTCTTTTGAAATCAACATAGGTTGCATTTGCTGTTGTTTCAATGTCAATGTATGTCAAGGTTTCTTCTAGATCTGGAAGGTGGTCGCGTGAAAGCATCTCTTATGAGTTTATTTTCAAGCTGTGTAAGTCAATACATCCTCTCGTCCTGATCAAAGTACAACTCGTCTCCTCGCACTCCCTGGTAATGATAGGGATGCTAATTGGGGCAAGGTTTTTCAAGAGTACTAGTGCAAACTTTGTTTGTATGGCTTGGTCAATCTCTGTTAGACAGCATCCTCAACAGGACTTGTAAGTAGGCTGGATTTTGTCTACCTGAAATTGAATAGGTGCAGCTTCAAGTTTTACACTCCATGATCTCCCAGAAAGAGAAGGATAATAACTGGTTTTCTGGTTTTTTTTGTTTGTTTGGAAGTTGAATTTGAGAAGTGTTTATGTTGCAGCAGAATAAGTTCTCGGGATGGTTGTGGTTTGATACATGAATGCATTGGTCCATTAGAGACAAGGTGGTGTTTAAGATTGAGTTTCGGTCTGCGTCAAAATTTGATTGTTCTTTTTTTAAAAAAAAAATTATTTGTTTTCAGTGTTTTTAAATTGTTATTGTTAAAAATAAATTAAAAAAAATAAAAAAAATATTATTTTAATATTTAAATAAAAAATATATTAAAAAATAGCCTCTTACCATATTTTCTAACACTCCCACAGTGTTGCAGAACAGCTATCCTTGAAGTGATTTTCATGATTTCACCTGATTTCTGCTGTCATCAACTGCAAATAGATGCTTCAAATAGGTTGACAACATTAAAAGTAGGGCTTTTAAATTTTCTTTGTTCTCTGACTGCAAGTTTGCAGTGTTGAAGGCCACAATACAACCGAGTTGGCAAGGGGTGATCTCTTATCTTGCCTTGCGTGGTGCTTCACAAACCAAGCAAAGGGCCTGAACCTCGGTAAATTTGCTAGTTCATAAATAAATTTACCAAGATGTTTTGACAGAAGGATTATTATTATTATTAAGTACAAAAGGGTTCAAAACAAATTAAGAAAAAAAAAATCAGATTTTGTTTGTTTGATAATTAGGGTTCCATTTCCTTACTAATGGTGGGCTTAGAGAGTAAGATCCACTAGGATTAACGTTTTACACACAGATTCTGGTTGTGATCAATAAACGACAGCAAGCCCGAATCACCTTATCCAGCCAGGAATGGATTGCGGGCAAAGAGGTTTGGTTAGGAAAGCACCCACGCGTGTGCGCCACATACTTCCAACCGTTAAATTTTCCCTTCTCTCACAACCAACCAACCGCCATTTCCCTTCTTCTTCTTGTACCTTTTAGTACAGTACTATTACTCCATTTCACTTGTCATGTAAAAATCAAAGCCACCGAAAGCAACGATAGCGGAGGTTGGCTATCCATGTTATCTCTTCCTAATTTCACCGGTGGCACCACCGCTCTGTCATCTCCACGTTCGTTGGCGCCACCTCGCTCTTCCCATTCGGTGTTTAAGAAGGTTACTGTTACCTCCAGATATCCTTGCTGCTGCTCTTCTTTGAGACTTCAGGAATTATCAATTCAGGAGCCTTTAGAAGAATCGAGAGAGATCTTTAGATTACAAACACAGAATGATGAAAATGATCCTGTTCCAAGAGACCAAGAAGAAGAGAGAGGGATTTCTAAAATACAAGTGAGCAGGGAGAAATACATACCCGTTTCCAAGGCAGAGCTTTTGGATGCTGTTTTATTGAGGTTATTCGCCTCTCAAGATGATGATGCTAATCAGTTCCTTCTTCTTTCTTCGTGAGTGAATTACTCTGCCTCAATTGATAGCTTTTTTTTCTTTCTTTCTTAATTATTATTATTATTATTATTGTTATTATTATTATTTCTCAACTAATCTTCAATTTTATGATGGATTAATTGCAGGTGTTTGGACTCTATTCTACACGCAGAACACAAAAGTATTTTAGAGGAAATGAGGACAGATTACTCACTTACTCATTCCATTGATGATGAAGCGACAAGTGATGAGAAATCAGGTAGTTCAGATGGAAGAGAGGAGGCTGACAGGGAAAATCCTGGCTCAGTTAGCAATAAGATCAATGGAAACGGGAGCGTGGGGAAATTAGAAGAGGAGACTGAAGTTGATAGACCATTGCATTTTGATTATGGTCTAGACTTGAGAAACTTTTTAAGCTCTCCAGTAACAAACGACAAGAGATGTTCTAATGGAGAGTGCAGGTCTGTTGCAGACTATTCATAATTAAAACATTTTTTAAAGCGGTCAGAATTAACATGATTTGAAGAAAAGATTTTCTTCAGTCTCCATAGATTTATGGATTAGAGTCCCATGATGTATACGTTTAGGATTTTCAGTTAATTTATTGGTTTTAACATTTATGTTGCTATTTCATCCTTTATCCTGTCTTGTGTCTGTGTGTGTAATTCCTTTAAAATTGCTTGTAGACTTGCTGTTGCCACCCGCTTCCAGCGTTCTTTTATGCAACTTCTTAATAATGCTCAGTTTCAAGAACTATCAGCTGGGGATTTGATGCTGACATCTGCCTTGAACTCAGATTACCTCCTTACTTTGCCAGTATACGTGGACTGGAAAAAAGCATCTGAATCCAATGCAATAATCTTCAGGTTTTTGTATATTAGTTTCAGTTAGAGTGCTGCAGCAGTCAGTATTCCGGTATACAAATATTTGCAATCTGCTTACTTGTAAGGTGATATTCCTTACAGGAGGGGCTATGCAACTGAGAGGCAGAAAGGTCTGCTAATTGTTGAAAAGTTGGATTACGTTCAGTCCAGGCTTCTGCAGGGTATTTTCTTCCTTATATCAAAACCAGTGGGGAAAGTTGGCATATGGATAAAAGAGGTCGTTGCCTTTCCCATGAATTCTCCGATAGTATTTTAAAAACCAACTGCATGATGTGTGAATCGATGAATAATTGATAAAATTGGTCAAATATTCCTTTTATTTTCTCTGTTACTGAGGGGCAAAACCAAAAATCTTGATTTCCAAACTTGTTGGGCAGTTAATCTTTGAAGGAAGTCAGTCAAAGTGGTTTCTACTTTGTTATTTTGTTGCCATAATTCAGCTCACTAAGTGTTCCTTGGGACAGGCTATTAGAAATGCTTTTGAGAGCCATGAAGTACAAGATTGGATTAAGAAAATGACACCTTGGCTTGAGCAACTGTCACTTTTTCAGCAATCGTATTTTAGTAATGAACAAGCTTCTGATAATCCACCGGAGATTGACCAACTATCAGAAACTGAACTTCCAATTTGGCTAGCAGCACAGAGGGCAGTAAGTCGGTATGAAGGTTTTCTGTCACCTGTTGGACCCCGTGGAAGGCTCTTCAGGAAGTTACTCACATGGATTGGATTTCTACCTCCTTTGCCGGAAAAGCCATTTGAACTTGACAGTTATAGTAATGCTTCTGAACCTCGTTTAAGGTTTGTAGAATTTGAATTTGCTCTCTCTTCTTACAGTAGCCATCTTCTATTGTGTATGAGCTTACGTTTTTTCCCATTTTCGTTCTGCTGTGTGGAAAAAATTGTCTGAAGTTGGCTAAGAGTAAGTGGCATGACTGAGTGTGCAATGCTATTAACGTATGAGGAAAAGTATGATGCTTTAGTACCAAACTAGCTTCATTACTACTTGTCACAAATTTAGTTATCCTTTTGGTTTAAGTGTTTGACTGTAACTTGACTGTGCATGAATCTTGCCTGTTTAACACCATGGGCTTGTCTCGCAAAAACAGCTATCCATTGATAGAATGTGAATATAACTGATTTCTGGGTTCTGATAGGGGTAAGCTACTAGATGTAGGCTTTATATTGCTAAGTAATTTGGACAAACAGAACAATAATCAAAATATAATTTGAATTTCTATGCTTCACAACATTCTATCATCATTAAACAAGAAAGGCCATTAGAAAGTATTTGACAGCAGTCATCGAACAGCTGTAGATGAATTCAGGCTGGTGCCTCATGATTAGAAATTTTCTTGAGGTTGTTGAATCATTAAAGCCAATTTGGAAAATAAATGCCATTTTATGTGACATCCATGGTATCTTTTGTACGTTCCACGAGGATTTGACTATCTATTTTAGTAGGACGTAGTTTATGATTGGCATTATCACCTGAATGACCATGTAATTGAAGATTTTTTCACTCAGGCCGATTTTCTTATCAAGGATATCACTTAGTGATATATGGAGACCTGCTACAAGAAAATACTGCAGAAACAATATTTGGAAAATGCTAAAGACTTCCTTTTCCATACTACTTTCTCAGTCAGTCCTCCAGGTAATCACTTGTTTCCCCTTCTTATCGATTGCTTTTGTTATGTAGTATTTCGTAAGGATAGATGTTTAAACCTTAGTATCTACCAAAAATATAAAGATTTTTAAGCTATATCATCTCTTGCCCAAGTGTAAGAGCAAGAACATTGTAAATAGAAATGAAGTATTGCTGGTAAATATGTTTCTACGATATCCTTAATGAAATTCAGATTTTTATTATTCTTCAACCTTTGCATGTTCCTGATTAGGAACCTGCATTTCAAGAATTAATTTTGCTTTATACCACGGAAACAAGTGATAGCAATCCTAAAGATAAAGCTGAGGTTCCAGCATTAGAGCTAAAGATCTATGAAAGAATTCCCATTCCTGATTTACCGGTAAATACCTCTGACACTGCAATATCTGTTGATGCTTTCTCACATTTTGTTCTAGTTTCTTGAGTTACTGATGATTAAACTGTTTGCATATGATTTTCACATTGTAATTAAACAATTTGTAGGTCGTTTTTCCACACAAAAAGCTGTCTTTCCGTATCATTGACACGGTATGTGCAGGTTTAATCCCTCTTTTACATATTATAGAGTTTCTAAAACAAAAATTTGAATACTATCTACTGAAGCTTTTCAAAGCAGCAGCCTGTGTTTATTCTAGTATTATCTGGTATCATGCTTGTGTTACTCTAGCAGACCGATATTTGATAGTACTTGTTGCAATTGATTATGTTTTCCTATCCTTGTAAATTATTCTTTTTACAGAAAGGTGGTGTGGATGTTGATTTACTAGCATGGTTGAATATGCTGAATTCTTTCTCCTAAATTTTGTGAGTGTAAATGAGAGTGACAGCCTTTTAACCTGCTGAAAGTCTGAATCCACATTAAATTAATAACAGTTCTCCCCTTAAATGTTGTGTGTGCATAAATGAGAGGAACTCTGTTTAGCATTCAGTCATAGCGTATTATCTTGTTAATACCGTAATTGACTTAGTAAATAGACTTCTCAATGGTTGAAGAAAGCTGAATAGCCTTGATTAACACTATCATCTTGCTGATGCTGAGTTTCAGCTATTATTTTTCACTATATAAGCTGATATGGCTCTGTGGAAACTGATTGAAGTGCTACTGTGCTTACGCAGAGTAGAGTTGACATTTTGGCCCTAACTCATTTCCCTTATCTTTCTGGATGAGTTACATTAAACATTGGGATTTCCATGCGAGGTGACTGCTATCCTAGCAATAGCAGGTTTGCTGTAGAAAAGCATTACTTCATTCACATTTAGAGATAAAAGGTTATTCTGAAATGTACTTGATGTGTCCCGTCTCTACCAGAAAGAGAAGTGTATGTTGATGTGGATGCTGAAAACACCATGTAAAATTATGTGAGGAGGTTGATGGGCCTTTGTCTATTGACTGGATGTAATTTATTGGTTGAGCCAAATGACTAACATATTCTAGATGTGCTTATGGATTTTACTCCATGAAGCCATCCTTTCAAATAATAGCTTCTTGACCAACTATTGTGGATCTGTAGGTACGCTTGGATGCAGCTACGATATTGGGACTTTTGGCATACTTCATAAACTACAAATTTTGAGATCTTATCTTCCCCGTATGTGTGTTTTTTGGTGGTCATATGATTGTTTTTTGAAATGGTAGCATTTGGTGCAAAAGTTAAATGTGGATCTAAAGGTGCAATTATGTTTTGTGATGTGCGAGTTCATAGCGTGGGTTGATGAAAAGGAACATGGATTCAATTATCCATTTCCGTAGTGTCTGCCTCACGTCATAATTCTATAAACCAACCTCCCCCACGCCCTCCCTTTCTAATCAGTGGCAGTGCTTGAAGTTTTTTAATACTTTATTGAAGTTGGATTCATATAATCTTGATAGCATATAATTTCCTATGCAATGCAGATCGGCAATATTTCTTGATGTAGTTGCTATCACTGCTCTGATAATATATGTGACTCGTGTGGCTTTGGGTTACAAACAGACATGGGATAGATATCAAGTCAGTTTTCTGTGCAATTTCCAAGATTATTATCATCTAAATTTTACAAGTGCATATAATATATGCTGAGAGATAGTTATAATTTCTTAAAGGAATCTTTTATTACAGCTGCTGGTTAACAAAACGCTTTATGAGAAAACACTGGCAAGTGGCTTTGGTTCAGTTCATTTTCTTCTCGATGCTTCTGAACAGCAGCAAGTGAGAAACTCTTTCGATGTTCCTTTTTTATGCTTTCCATAAATGCAGACATAAAATAGCACTTAGAGCAGTTGATATTCTAGTTTATTGTTATTTTATTGGTATACGAATGTGAGAATTCGATTCACAAATTGATTTCAACTATAGAAGAATTATTTGAAGTCTTTGAATTACTGCTGTTCTTTTTGTTCCCTCGTCATTTGGTCAATGAGCTTGGCTTGCATAATATTCTATAATACAATGTGATTTGTATTTTCCTAGTTTTCTTATTTAATTTTTCATTTCTCTGAAAACTATTAAATGCAGTATAAGGAAGCCATATTGGCATATGCGATCCTGCTTAAAGAAACAAATGGACAGGTCTGCCCACCCTATCCCTTCTTAAGTTTTCTATGTTGAATTTATGCATACATTTTAATCCTGTCAGCTTTTGCATTTGATCATTGTGTGGTAGAAGTAGAATTAGTACTCTAGGGGGTATAGGATTTGGTGTTGGAGTATTCTGAGCTGCTTGATGGTGTTTCTATCTAATCCCATTTTTAATTGGATGAGTGAGGACGGTACACATGGATGCATAAACCAACTTTATTTACCATGAAATATTTCGTACAAGAACAAAATTCAGGGTCAGTGTAGCATAATGAGATCATCTGCACTAATAAAGGGCAAGTCAATTGCCATTCCTGGAAAAGCACACATGGATTCAGTGTTTGCTGATTTATTGACTAGAGATTTTCACAATGATGAATCAAGAAACCTAGTCTTTTATAGCATTTTGAGAATTTTATATGATCTAAAATCTGTGCTGTGCTTTTTGATATTATTGGTTTTAGCCTTTAGGAAGTACATTGAGAGTATATTTTGGAAAATTTATTCTCCTCTCCATGCTGTAACCTTCCTCTGCAACTAAGGCTCGTGGCTCGTGGTCTATAGTTAGATTTGTTATCTTCTGATGTCAACTGATACACGGAGATATTGAATACAGGCCAGCGCCTTGTTTAGGCTCATCTAGGAATTGCCATTTAATATTTCTATCTGGAATTCTCATAGCAGATACAATTCCTTGCCTATCATCACGGCACATGCAGCCTTTTTTTAGAACAGTTCTTGCGTTAAGAAAAAAAACAAGAGGAGCATTTCTTGCCTTTGAGCATGAGCATAGAATTTCTTTTATTTCCTTGAACACTTTCCTATTGTTTAGAGAAAAACCATAGTTCTAATTACTGCAGGTCGCTTGTCACCGAAGTGTTGGAGATGAATGTGAGAGATTTCTGTACGATGTGTTTAAAGTAAAGGTAAATATACGAGTCTAGTATTATTTAGCAAAGCTGATAACCGGTGTTACTTGCTTAATTGGTCGGAATGAATGCAGGTTGAAATGCCAGTTGAAGAAGCAATGAATACTTTGATTAGGCTAGGCCTTGTTATAGAAACACCCATTGATGGAAGAGGAACCAGGTTGCAGGCTGTTCCTTGTGAAAAGGCGCATGAGATTCTTAAAGAACGCTGGAATAGTTTGCTTTGTTAGTTATAGTGAAGTCAAATACAAGGTTTCATTTTGAGAAGAGTACTTACTACACCTGGATAATTGTTGGAGATTATCCGCTAAAGCCATTGTACACTTCAAAAGGTAGTTTATAGGCAGTTGCAGGGCCTTTTCTTCTTCTCTTGCGATTTTCAAAATGTTTTTTCAATAAATTTCTTTCAAAGAAAAGCAATCAAAGAGAAGGCCTAACATGAGAAGAGAATGGATTAGTACCTGCATTTTCGATAATTAGGTTTTGTTTGTTCTACTTGAAGCTTATATCAAATTAGTTTGGTTTAAACTTAATCCAATGTGTGGTAATGCTTGTTGACCACAGTCATTTCTTTGTTTTACCAAAGAGAAGCGGTCTTGGCACCTGCTTTAAACAATTTTGCAACTCCTCATCTGGAGAGGGGAGGGGGGAGGGGATTTGGTGCCTCTGTTCCTTGGCCGGCCCTTGCATCTTGTTAAATTCTTTTCACTACCAGATTTAATTGATCGATAGGCATTTTCTTTTAAGCTCTCCACGAGTTCAACTGATTGCACAGACTACCGTGAAGCATTGACTAAAATTTCAAGCATTACTGCTGTTACTCTAGGTCTCCTCCACACAAAACTTGGGGAAGATGGGAAATGCTAACGTGGTTATCGTAGATATTTCAAGTATAATTCCTACATTTCCTCATACATTTGCAGCCGCTGGGACAAGCATTGTATGAACAAAAACATGGAAGGCCACACCTTCAAACACAAACTTCTGTGTAGATTTGTATCCCTCCGAGCAGTTTTCAAATCTCGGCAGTGATATATTCAAATGTTTTTGCGGTGAAAATTTAAACCAAAATGTACAACAAGTAAATATATGAAATATGGATACATGTACTAGAAGAGCAGTATACTGAGCTAGCTACGGTAGGTTACTTTCTTGCCTGCGGGAAGAGCAGGATAAAATAATGGTCTGGGGGATCCGTTGTTTCTAAATCCTTGCAGCCATTGGACTATCAGTCTCTTGCTTTGTTGCTCTTATCTCCCGTGCCATTCATTCCCCATCTTGCCACTTCCAAATCAAGTTTTTGATGTGTAGTTTTGTGTACGCCGGGTAGTAAATAAGACAAGCAAGGGTTGTCCCTCACAAGTCCATAGGCTGAGCTCTGGTAAAGACAAAAACTCCACCACCTCCTACAGCACGCCCCAAAAGCATATTGCGATCCAGATAGGAGAGGTAATATAGGCCTCCCACTGATCGCCTGAAATTCAAGCATGTTTCACAATTCACCAGTGCAAATTGGAAAACTTCAATGGAACATATATATATATATATATAACAAATTGTACCTCCCCGGGTCTCCTGGGTTTCTTACAGGAACATGAGCTTTGAAAGTACGGATAAACTGTAGGATCTGTTCAGATGGATTCAAACGATGGCTCTTGTTAAGACAAAATACCATGATCTTCTGTTACAAATCACTAAATTACACGTGTTGGTTTAGAACCAGATAACCCAAGGCAAGCATCCATAGAGTAGAAGCATGGTAGAGATGTATGTGACAGTGAAAAAGGCACACATCGTGCATAAAACTTTTCTGTAATATAAGCTTGATGAGAAGATATGTTTGATGGTTGAATATTCAGAGAAAATTAAGCTTCAGCATCTAGCTGATGGTAGCAATATGATTTTGGGACCTCGGCATCAGACTTATCAGGTGGTATGCAATGCTAAAAATTAAACAGCACAATCTGGAATTAAAGATCAAGGTTCATTCACCTGTAGACTAAGAAATGAGCGGGGTAGCAGTGCCGGAGCTATTAAAGCTTGCAACTCTTCACTGATTCTAATATTTTGAATGCTTATCTGCCAGAAATAATGGCAGTTTCAAACAATAAATGAGAATCAAGATTTAATATAGAGGATTCTAAACTAGTAAAGTGATCAGGGGGAAAGGAAGAGTCAAGTGGTCTTAAAGTTACTCTTCCCAATGTAGGAGCTAATTAATTCATTAACATCAGAAAGACAGCAGATAAAAAATACGCCAAGATATTTTTAGAAGCTGACCTCTTCAAACTGAAGATAGATGTTGCGTGCAGAAACAACATTAAATTTTGCGGAAACAAGGAGAGTAGCACCTTCTTGTTCCTGCAGAGCATTCAAATCACAAAATGAATTAGAAGAAAATATGTTCTCCGAAGAATCTGGCAAGCATTCTTAAAAAGTACAGTCTATGATCTTCAACAGAGAAATGGCTTTTTGGTCTCAAGTAGTTTTAGTTCTTTTAGTACCTCGTACTGTTTTTCTTTTTTGATCTTTTGGAGAAAAATCCCCATTCAACTAATGCTCCTAGTTCCTATTCCATTCTTCATGGATTCATGGATTCTACTCCCCCTTCTGACATTTCAGTCATTTTTTCACTCATATGGCATGCACCCACATGTTACAAAGAGATCCTCAATTCCTCAAATTTTTAAGTGAACAGAAATTTATCATTTTTTTCTCTCAAGAAAACAAGCAGATTCTCATTAAAGGAAGCCAAGAACAATAAAGAAACAATTGATTCACAAATTTAAGTACTAGACAGCAAATCCATGAATCTATTAACAAATATTATGCTGGTTGGGATAGCAATTTCAGATCCAGAATTGAAGCATAAAGAAGCTAATTCAGAAGTAGACAGGCATTGTCAGGGATACGGCGCTTGACCAATTTGCTTGTTTAAAATGTCAGTAGCCGTAGACCTAGTTGAGAAACATTCAAGACAAATGCAGCAAAGGAAGGAAATGCAGAAGCTCACCTCCAACAATGTTGGGATACTCCATTGAACAACATTGCGAATGACACCACCATCAGACTGATCTCTACATTCAAATTTCTGGTAGATCTGCCCAACCTACCCTTACATTCATAGATGAAATAATAACGATGATAGAAGAAATAAACATTACTTGGTAACCCAAATAAAAAGCACAACAAAAAGCTGAAGAGAGAAAGCAAAAAATAACTAACCCATCAAGGAGTCGAAGATTGATGTTTAAGAAATAGGATTCATGTACAAATAGCCAAACTACATAAATTGGGGCAACTAGATACATGAAAGCAAAGATAAAATGCCACAAGTAGAAAGGCTTCAAGAAAGTATCTTGTTCTACATTTGTCAACAAATACTACCACCAAGTTTCTTCCATCACAATTTCATGATTAGAAAGGAATGAACACAATTATTTTATAGAAAAATAATAAATGGGATAAAAAAAGATGATAAACTTGAGCAGAAACTGTGTGTTGCTATCAATAGGAAAGTTTTATAACTAGAAGCTTTCATTTTTACCACCTGAAAGAAGGGAAACCTTGCAGCAGATTCAAAGAGAACAAGAACATCAGGGGCAGAGGTGTACTGTAGGCGCCATGTGCCATCCAGCCGCACCAGGTCAACTGACTCACCCATGTTGTATCCTTCCAAGCTCACCTGCCACAGTGATATTAGAATCAATAAATACATTTATTTTTATAATCACCAAAACCTTTTCTTTTCAGTACAAGCAGAGAGAGGGCAAGTTAAAAATATCCCAACAGAAAGAAATAAAAAAAGAAAAAGAAAAAAGCGAGAGAGACAGACTAGAGCCTCCTCAATAGAAGAGCGTTGATCAGGAGTGGTAACAAGCCCTCGTTGCGTGTCTTGGACCAATCTCAACAAATCATTTTTTTTGTTCTCAATCTCAAATTCAGATACCTAAAAAGAATTCAGAATCAGAAAATGTACGTTGTACAGTACCAAACACCATCATCATCATGATTCAGGACGAGATAAGAAAGAGAAGAAAGAAGAGAAGGTGGCCACCCGAGCAGTGATATCAGTAGCTACAGTTGCTGAACATGAAAAGTTTCTTCGAACGGTGAAATTTCTTCTAGTGGCAGCGTTACAAGTAAAAGGGTTAATAATTTTGAAAATGGGTCTCTTTCCAGTTGCAGGATACGATGAAGTAGCAAAAGCCATGTTCATTTCTTCACAAGATTATAGGCCTGGAAGCTTGCAATATCCTGTTATGTTATCTCCCCCGTCTTTCAATTCCTTACCTTTTGCTTTTGCTCTTGATGGTGGTGGAAATTAAATTGAGCAGTTGGCTTTAAACGACAATCATGCATCTACACATGACATGCCGTCTGATGTCAGTTTAAACGACAGAGTAAGTTGTACTGTGCTTCTGGGTTAAAAAAGAGGAGGGGCGGGGGCCGAAGACCCGACCCGAGCCCGCCTGGAGTCTCTCACTCTCTCCCTCACCGGACTTGAAATCGAAATGGCGAGCAACTCGGTGCTTTATCGGTGCTCTTTGGTATCATATCAATACACCAGTGCTGCCACTATTATCGTAGGGAGAAGAACAGTAGCAATTTCTGGAAATGGATTTAGGGCTTGTAAACCGATTCGTCTAGCCAGAAATTGTTGCTCCTACTCCTGCTCCTACCCCAATCCCAACGACTCCGCGTTTGTGGTTGCAAATGACGAAAAGTACGGCAACAAACAAAACATAAGTCTAACTCCTCGCCTTTATGACTACATCCTCTCCAACGTTAGAGAGCCTGAGGTATTAATTAGTTAATTTCTATTATTACTTTGTGCTCATTTTTAATATTTGATTTTACTCAGATTTTAAGGCAACTTCGAGAAGAGACTGCTTCCATGCGAGGTAGCCAGATGCAGGTAGGCATGGTACCGAATCAGTTATATTGAAATTGGCAATATCATTTTTGTATATGGCTTGAAATCGATTTTTTTCTTTTTTAATTTCCTATTCTATTCCGCAGGTATCTCCTGACCAGGCGCAACTGCTTGCCATGCTTGTCCAGATTCTTGGTGCGAAACGCTGTATTGAACTTGGTGTTTACACCGTATGTTGTTACATTTCTCTTTCTAAGTTTATTTGGATTTTGCCCTTCCTGCTTCAATCAACATTGCAGCAATCGTTCTATAATTTTTTGGAGCATGGTGATGTCTGATGTAATGTCAATCTACTGATATTCTGTATGTTGGAATTGCAGTAATAATTGTTATATGATTGTTTCTGTTCAGGGATATTCGTCGTTGGCTGTTGCTTTAGTACTGCCAGATTCTGCTTGCTTAGTTGCCTGTGAAAGAGATGCTAAGTCTCTAGAGGTTGCAAAAAAGTATTATGAGCTAGCTGGTGTTTCCCACAAGGTAGGAATTATATTTGATGCCATCATTTCTCTCTTACAGAGCTGTAAAATTATTTGAATAATTTGGTTCAGTGAGGCATGCTGTGATATAGTAGAGATGTCATTTGAAAACTCAAAAGACTGGTTCTCTTTTTGATGAGTACAGTTTGCTGTTTTTGTTGAGTTAGATCACCTGGTCCGTTCTTTCTGCTATTAGCTCTATCACCGCTTCACCACATATTTTCTAGTCTTAGCACTACCATCTATTACTCGATAAGTCCAACAGTTCCATTTGAACTTAGGTTGATGTGAAGCATGGAATGGCAGCGGATATCCTAAAATCATTGATTCTGAATGGTGAATCCTGCAGGTAATGTCATAAGCCAGTGCTTTTATCATGCTCCTCTCCTTTCATGTGGACCAGGAGGCAACATTTTCTGTTTCAATAAATTCTTCTTGGTAGTTTTTCCAATACCAGGGGGCTCTCAAGATAATGTGATTAACATTTTTATGTAGTTTCTTTCTGCAGCTATGATTTTGCATTTGTTGATGCTGAGAAGAGAATGAATCAGGAGTATTTTGAATTGCTATTACAACTGGTAAGATCCACGTGATGATGAAAGCAGAATTTCCTCTATCCATTTCCACATATAAGCTGACTTTTTCCTGCAAAATCTCTCCATAAAGTTTGTGCAGCAGTTTGTAAGAGTTCTTGGTCCTTTTGCAGGTTAGGGTTGATGGTGTCATTGTCATTGACAATGTTCTTTGGCATGGCAAAGTTGCTGACCCGCTGGTGAATTATTGTATATGAGTTATAGAATCTATCCCTTTGAATTAAATTTACTTCTGATAATATTTTTTTTAGCAGGTAAATGATGCTAAGACGGTTAGCATCAGAAGTTTCAATAAAAATATAATGGAGGATCCACGTGTCAGCATCAGTATGGTACGAAAATGGAATGTGTGTTTGTTTTTTAATTCTGGAAAAAAAAACCCATATACTGATCAGCTTTCACCAGTCACTTTTACAACTCTAAAGTCCAAGCATTTGGGATGATAGGTACCTATCGGGGATGGCATGACAATCTGCCGAAAGAGATGACATTTTCACAGGCTGACAGTGATTTTTTGATTCAATGATTCATTTCATGAGCGAATGAGATACAAAAGCTGTAACAGATTGAACAGCGCCACGAGAAGGCAAAAATGAGGTTATTTCAGTGACAATTAACTAGCTTATTGGTTAAGCATTGAGTTCTAAGTCGGTATGATGATGAGCAGGCCTGGGAATGTGATTCCATTATGACTGACAAATTTGAAATGCAAATCTGCACTTACCATGGTATTTGCACATGCTCCTTGAACATTCTTGCTCCTGTTGCAGAAAAAATCAACTGTTATTGCAATTAGATGATAACAGAACTTGTTGGACACATTGATTTTCTTTTTAACTGTAATAAAAATGTTATCAACGTAACGAGGAGAAATTATATGGCATGATTGCATGCTGTATGACACTTTGCTTTATAGTGAATATCCAGCCTTTAGCTGCTCATCAAAACGTAAATTGCTTACTCTGCTTTTAGTCAGTGTGTAAAGTCTTTGTGAGCTTCCTTCTCAATCAGCTGATTTTTCCTTCCATGCACTGAAGTGATGTTTCGTTGAAAAGCTCTATGCTCCATTTAGAAGAGTAATTTAGAAGAGTAATTCAGAGTGTGGCAACGATTGCTTTTCAAAGTGTTTTTCATCTAGAAATATATTAAAATAATACTTTTATATTTTTAAAAAATTATTTTTAACATTAGTACATCAAAACAATATAAAAGTATATATAAAAAATTAAAATTTTATAACATATAGTTTGCACCGTTTCCAAACAGTGCCTTAAGACATATGGCCAGTGATTCTAGATCACCTCCTGTTATTGTTGTCTGATTGTTAGACTCAAGCTGGAGGTGAAAAATTTCCAACTGCATAGCGCCTCAAAAACATGAAAGAAGCGGTACAAAGAAAACGGTATTGATGTGCCCGAGGAAAAGGTGCGATTATAATAAATGTGTTGATTTAATGTTAGGATAAAAAAAAAAGAATGGGATTTTTATTTATGTTAAAAAAAAATTATGAATTGAAAATCCAATGTAATATGTATTAATAAATGTAAAAACAATTGTTAATGCTACATTGTAGGTGAGATTTATTATTTTAATATAATAGAAAAATAAATCAATGTTGCTATGGTGTTTTATTGTATCATAATTAAATGAAATAAATTATGAAAATGTATAAACCAATAAACTCATAATTAAGAAGAGAAAAACATTTTCCTAGGGAAATATATATTTATTTATTTTGGAAAATAATTTCTTAGAGTTTATCAATCATTAAAAAACTTGGAAATTACTTTTCAAGAATGTGGTTTCCTTAATTAAAAAGGCCTAAAATGCAAAATAAAATAAAATAAAAAAAATTACTACCCCAATATTGGTAAACCACGAGAAGAGCTATGGTGGCATGGTGAACATTAGTTTCTGTTAATTAATAATTGATATAGGTTCTAGATAAGGTGTGACTGTAATATTACTAGCTGACTGCTTTGAACACCAATATAGCGTTGGCATTCGGAAAGCACCATCTCCAGTGTGGCAGCCTCAATTCGATAACGTTTTTCTCCACTGCAACAGAAATGGCTGCCTGTATTTGCATGGGAAGAGAAAAGCAACAACAAGACAGAAATGGATCTTGTGTGTATAACGACATGGTACATGAAGTTATTAACGTTTCAAATCAATTATACTCTTTGTTTTCTTTGAAAACACGAAGAATCATGCTCGGCCAAAAACAGAACTCTGTCGTGTGTTTGCATTTACACGCGTTTATTTATGGGCATGTACCTGCTGGCTGCTGTACTGTAGCTTCGAATGGTGTCGTTTCTTCAGAGCTCAACGGGTCAGACAGACGTGGGATTTATGTTTGTGTCTTCTTGTCTTAAACTTCCAGACATTTGATTTTGTGATGTAGAGTACATTGTAACATCAATTTGTCAGTTTGTCACCATCCTTCAATAAAAGCCTTCAATAAAAGCCAGATGGATAAGTTGCTGGGAGGTTGGCGGTGTAAAATTGAAACAAGAACAATGGCTAGTGCCATAACAGGATTCTTAGTTACCAACGGAAATCATCCCTTCGAAATACAGAGAGCTAGTTATTAGTTGACCATGCAAATGTTCCATCGCAGAAATCAAGGCTCCTCTACAAAGGAAACGCCATCAATTCATCCCGTGTGACCGAAGTGCCATCCTCGTCAAATCAGTTTCTCATATAACATTCTTCTGCCTCCCTACTCTCTTTGAACAGTATGATTAACCAAGGGAATATGGGAGCCGGAGGAGATGAAGCTGCAGCAGTCAAAGTGCAAGGAGGGTCTTCTCTTTTCAGGTTCAACTCAACCCCTTGTCCAGGTTAGCTTGATAGGTCTGGTCTGTTTCCGCTGCCCGGGAATGTTCAATGCCCTGGCTGGCATGGGAGGCGGTGGTAAGGTCAAGGCAACTGCAGCAAATAATGCCACCACTGCCCTCTAAACTACCTTCTCCATTTTTTGAATCCTTGGTGGGGGCATCTATAATATATTCGGTCCACGTCTCACCCTTGCTGATGGCTGCTCCACTCTTGTCCTTCATGCAGGCTCTTTCTTTATTTCAACCACTACCGTGATCAGACTTTTGCCATTGTTGCTGGTGCTGTGCTTGGCGTTGATGCAGGTCCTCTTTGGGCTGGACAAGGTGCTATCATGATGACCTCAGGGGCATCTACATCTCTCTCTTTTGGACCCTTTCATACTGAACTACCATCGGCTCGAGACCATGTCAATGACAAGACCTACATAGCCTTTCATTTGTTTCATGGCTGCTGGTGCATTCCTTTCATCCAAGTCATGTAGTGAGGGAAGTGGCACCCACTGCACCAACTTAAAGTACTCTAATGCTGTTTCCACTGAGGCTGTTGAGATCGTGAAGCTCTTCCCTAATTGGAAGATGCTTCTCATTGCTCCACTGAGGGTTGAAACTTCTTCTATGGCTACCAGCTCAACAATGTAAATGGCTGGATTTTCAATTTGAGAACCAGAGGATTGAACAATGTCTGCGGTGGTGCACAAATGTTGGGACGAGCTGCAAAGGGATATGTTTTTTACTTCAGTCTTGAGAGCCGAAGGACAAGGGGTTACGTTGGGATCGGGAATATCGCTTTTTGTTGTATACTGCAGCTATAGATTGCTGGATGCCATGTTTCAAAGCATGGTGTATTGGGTGGTAGGAGCATTGGCCGACGATGCCAGTAGTTTTCTGTTCCATGATAGCGTAAAAAACAACTAACCTTGGTCCCATAAAATAAAGTAAAAACTGACTCCTGTTAAATTGAATGTGCCTTCACTTGATGAACCAAATTTAACCAGATTAATTACACATCAATTTAACAATGATCTTTATAAAAATCTAAGCCGGTCAGGGTTGAGGTTAGAAACTCTTTAGATCAACACATCAACTTCATCCGAGTTTCATGAATTGTAAGCAATTCCGCTTTTGCCTCAACCAAGTCTATTTTTTAAATATTCTAACCACATATTTTAATATTTCACTTTAAAATAAAATAATATATAAAAAAAAACACAATGTTAATATATTTTTAAAAGATATATGAAAGTGTAATAATATTTACAGTTCAAAATGCTTTTCACTCGGAAATATATTAATATTTTTATTTTTTAAAAATTACTTTTAACATCAATATATTAAAACAATCTAAAAACATAAAAAAAAAAATTTAAACAAAATAAATTAAATTTTTAAAATACACGATTACAAAAAATTATTACTGTTTATAAAAGATAAAACTAAATTCAAATATTTTAAAACTAACAAACTTGTTTTATACATAAAATAATATTTAATTATATAATAAATAATCTTAAATATTTTCAAATTAATTAACCTTGATTATTTCATTTCAAGTATGTTACATCTCAACACGTATGGCTCTATTTAATAGTTTTAATTACTAAAAAAAACTATATAATGTCTTATTATTATTATTATTATTTTCATATGTTTTTTTTTTTTACAATATTTGTATAATTTCTAGAGAAAGAACTTTTTCTTAAGCAATTCATCAAATTTATTATAGAAAATGTTTGATTTAAAAAAAAAAACTATTCAAGTCATATATTTAATAATAATTTTAGTTTAAATAATTTTACTAATGGAATAATACAATAATTTATTATCAATATCATATCAGTAAGAACACCAAGGCCAAACACTTAAAAGTACACGAGGGCTACAATTTCCCACAAGGATAATTTGTGGAAGCATGATACCTGTTCTCAACGGAAGAGAGTGTTAATTCTGCTGTACAAAAGGAATTGCGGCGCGTCGACACTCGGTCATGTTTTGAGAATGGTTTGCTCTTATACTCACATCAAACAGCAGGAATTCATTTGCTGACCCATGCCAAAAAATATCTGCATTTCAGACGTATGATGCCATTTATTTTCTCCCTTTTAAAGAGAGAACATTGCTAATTCAATCGTCGCCTTGTTCATGTCCATCAACTTGGTTCTCCTCATTGCCTCCTTCATCCCCTCCACCCCCATAATTAACCCATGGCAACATAGATTCAAACAAGACTGCCAATGCATTTCGATTAGCAACATCGCGTGGAGCAGGGCCACCGTCAAGTGGGTTGGCAATTTGTCCCCCATTTTGCTCTGCCTCTCTCATCCTTGGATCAACCATGAAGTTTTGCAGGTTCTCAGGTGGAAGTGTTGGAACTGTATCAGAGAAGTCTGAAACCAGCAAATGGCCATACCTATAATTAAACAAACTGTATCAAGTTCTGCAACAATATCAAGTACAGCAATCATTGGATGCAAGGGATCTATCTCAGTCCAGTTCCAATAATAATTCTGCAGACCCTCAAATCAGCACACGAGCATAAACTTGATTCAGTCATCTGTGGCGCGCGAATTATAATAACAATAAATAACATCATTTCTTGGGACAAAACAACAATCATTAACAGCTACTAATAGGTGGTTAGAGCGAAATATAGGAACAAGTCCATAATTCAAAACACTTACTCGTTGTTCTCGGATGAAAAGGCCTCTTTTCTCACACAAGCCCAATCCTTGGCATCACTGCTACTATGTTCTAGAGTTTCAATCACTTGTAAAGCACTGTTCCGAAGCAATTTTTGCAGGTCTGGAAGCCTCCATATGATATAACTTCTCTCTACATATATATTAATCAGATGATCCAAGGATGCAGACCCTGTTTTCTCTGATTGAAAAAAGGCATGCTTTAGTATATTTGTCCATGCCTGATCTTTCAAAGGTACCTTGGCTACTAACTTCTTAAGGACTGACGGGTGGAGCATCAAAGCCTGCTTCATCAAATCAGCTGAACTAGACTTTGTAGCACTAGTATCATCATCTTTTGATGGTTCCTCACGCTCAAGATAAAACCGACAAATGGCAAGAGAATATGAGAAGTTTGGGAACAACCATAAGGAGTCATCACTTTTATAGTCTTCAGAAAACCATTCCAACCACGCATACACTTCTGCCCTCAAAGCAAAGTAATCAACACAGAACATGGCCCCCATTGGATCATCTAAATCCAATGAAAGTAAAAGTTTGCAAACCTCAAGGGCAGAACGATGACAACCACGCCTGTCCAAGTTTTTCATGTGAGTGAAAAGTGTTGTAAACATTGGCTTGTTTGTTTCATGGTTGATCTTCAACTGGCAATTTGCCTGCAAGGGGGTGAACGTGGGGTGCCATGCACATTCCAAGGCATATAAACTCTTTGCAATAGCATCAGCTGACATTTGATTCTCACCCACAAATTTGAAATAGTCTGCCATTGTTATAAGTGAATCTAGGTGATAAGGGTGGTATAATAGAATGCTTGCTATGCCATTCAGATCTTGAATAGCTTTGGCAGCTTCAAATGCACTCTGTGCTTGATCATAGTAAGAAGAGTGAACATACCTGCATAAATAAAACAACACAGAATCAGGACATGCATGAAGAATCAAAGCTCACAACAAAAGAGCTTCACCAACTAATGATATATAGAAGATAGGTGAGAAGAGAAAGAAGAAATGAAGAAGGAAAATCCTATTTGGAAATGAGTTTGAATGAGATATATTAGCTTTTTTTACTTGAGAATTAAACCATTGTAGTTTCACTGATAGGCAGAGACGCAATAATTCCTCAAGAAAACACAAGAAAGGATTGCAATTCAAGTAACTGATAGATATAATAGAAAAGAACGATATTTAGCAGCCCATGTAGAATACAAAAACATCTTGTGCAGAATAAAAATGCTTTACACGGATTTCAGAATAAGTTCACAAATACAAATGATAATGCTGCTTCTGCAGCCAGTCTGCAAAAGACAAAAAAAAATTTCGGAAAAGATTAATGTATTAAAAGAAGAAGAGGTCCAAATAAAGAGGGGTTAACCTCCCAGGATACAAGAAAAAAGGGCAAACGAATTCAAAAAAGGAAAAGGAAATAAAAAACAGAAAGACAAAGGGAGCTGCACTAAGAGGCTAGCTGACTTGAAACCAAAAGCCAACTCTTTAGATTCAATTACAGGGGGAAGAAGTGGCAGGAAGCTATGGCTCTTGCAGGTCCCATGAATCTCGGATAGAAGCTGGGATGGTACATTTGTGATCATAGCTTATCAGGTGAGTTCGGATTAGTTGGATGATGTCCTCACTTAGGGACTGAGGTGGCTGGAAATGTTGGCAGAAGATTCGGTTGTTTCGTTCGTACCATATGAAATACACTGAGGCGGACAGGATAAGGCAAGCTAGCAGATGGGTGATTTCATGACGAGTTTAGAATTGGAGGAGGCCCACTAGAGAAGCTGATGCCAAGGGATGTTAGGCCATTGCACTTCAGACTTGCTGGTCACGGCTCCCCAAACTGTGCTGGAATAAGAACATTAGTGGTCATGGTTTTCAATGTCCATTCCACATAGAATGCATGCTGTGTTTGTTATGCTCCCCATGGTGTGTAGCCTATATATAGTGCGAAGGCGCCCCTGAGAAGCAAGCCAAAGGATGAAGGATTGACGAGGGATATGACCTTTGAACCATAGCAAATGGTGAATGGTATTTGCAGGTCTGGTCTCTCGAAGCAACTCCCAAGCTGAATCTATGGTGAATTGTCCTGAGGGATTCCCTTTCCAGACGTGGCGATCTTCCATGTGGGGTCCTGGCTGAAAAGGAATAGAGTTCCAAATTGCTTGAAAGGCTTGGATACCGCTTGGAAAGTTCCAGCCATCCTCTTTGATGATCCCCGAGACCTTTGCATTTCAGAGTAACCTTGTAAGTGAGAGTTCTGAGGGGGAGCATGTCATTTATCCTTTTCCCATCTGGAAGCCAGTAATCAAACCAAAGATAGGTTGTATTCCCATTGCCAATGCATGTCGTAAATTTTCCTCTGCACCAGTCCCTACTTTGAAGAACCTTCCTCCAAGACCAAGAGGGGTTGGAGGGGATGTTAAGTTGCCAGAAGGATCTCCCTCGAAGTAAGGTGGTGTGAACCCATGTTGCCCATATTGAATGCTTGTCTGTTAGAATACACCATATGTGTTTCATGGTGGCAGCTCTATTCCATGTTTTGAGACTTTTAAGACCAAGGCCTCCTTCCTTCAGGGGGTAGCAGATTGAGGACCAAGCTACCTTGGCTCCCATCAGGATGAGGGAGGTTCCTTTCCATAGGGCTGCTTGCAACTAGACAGTCCGTTAAAGTGTCCTAGTTATCATTAAACATTTCAAAGTCTCATAAGGTAGGTTAGAGCCATAAGACCATCACTTCATCCCCCACCATGCCCCCTCCTCACTCCCAAAGAAAAAAAAATCCTTGAAAGACACCAAAAATTATGTATCTTGATAACCAATTTAAACCCATGACTAAAATGAAAAATCCCCATGTGAATGCTACAATTCACAAGCAAGAGCCCCAAAAGGCAAACAAGAATAAGGAATTTACATTCAATACGAGTCAATGAAGAAACTAACAGTGATGTTTTAATTTCATAACAGATGCATAACCTGGGACATAAAGCAGAAAAATGGAGAATTAATGCCGACAATATCTAGAAAGCAAGGATATTCATTACCTAAAATGATGGTATCCGTCCTTAGTTTCCAAAAACTCCATGGATAAAGATCCATCCCAACGAGGCCAATGTTCTGATGGAGAGACTAGAATTGTCTTTCTAGTATGATGGGCTCCACGTCTGCCGCCACGTACCTGTCTAGAACTGCTGTCTTGATTACTTTTCTCAAATGATTTCACCACCTTAGAACCAAAAATTCTCCGTAACTCATTCTCAGGATTCAAACATTTGGGATCCAGTTGCAAGGCGGGAGGTGCACATTGTTTAACAAATCCTGCACAAAGTTTTGATGTTTCTGGTTTTGTTTTGGTGGGGCCCAGCTTATGTCTTGAAGAATTAGCATCCAAGGATAAAGCATCTAATGTATCATCCAAAGGTTCTTCAACTTTATTTGTAATTGAAGTCAAACCAGCCTTGCATTTCTTTTTCTTCTTCTTCTTTGATTTCTGATTGGAAGTTGAAATGGCACCCGTCATGCTTTTCATCACAGACAGTTCCTGTTTGTGATCTTTACCCACTACCATTTCATCTGCAATTTCTGGCTCATCCTCCTGCAGCTGAAACCAAACATTAGCAACTGACAATAAATGGAAAGTAGATATTCCACACTTTCCTTTCACAACCATTAGTACTCCTTTTGATTTAAGCAATTAGATCTTTTAAGGAATCATACTTGAGAACAATGTAAGATGATGAACAACAATTACATAAACAAATCTGCCAGGTAAACTTGAAAATACACTGTTAACGGATCTTCTTCTGCAATATCAAATGTTCTTCAAAATTTCACATGCACGCACCAATTTCCTTGTTATCTCACTAAGTTTTCACACTCCAGAGCAATTCGACCATTGAGCAAAGCATAAGATAAGTAGAGTAAAATATCAGATAAAAAGATGGTTGGAAAAGAATGTAACGGATCCTAAGAAAACTGAACAGAATGCTTAGAAAGACCAAGTAATAATCCTTCATAAGCAGACAAAAATACATAATTCTGGGCAGCTGAATGGGAACCAAATGTAAAGAATGCTATGAAAACTGAACTGACCGTAGAGGCTTCCATGAAAAACTGAATTGAACGCTAAGAATGCCATGCAAACTAAAGCTATTGCAAACGAACTGGTCAACTGTATTGCACATGCTGTAATAAAAAAAAGCATGGGCATGTTTTTTTAGTCTCAGTTTTTCAGCTAGCTACATGGTTTATGGGTTCATAGAAACGCAGTGCCTCTTGGTGTTGCGTTACTACTGTATGTTTTAAAATCTCAAAACGACTCAAGTTCATAAGAGACTGTCAGACTGATTATAATTTTACAAAGGGACAATTTTTACACAACAATACATCATATGTAGGTATTGGAAGCTCACATATAAACTTAAGAGAGAATATTATATATTGTGGCACCTTCCAAACACTGAATACCCATTATATAAGACATCGTAAGCAACCTAAAAAAATGAAGGAAATAAACAAAAAAGCAGCAGCAATATTCGTCTTGAAGTATAGGTAACTTTCTGGTTTTGATCAGTTAATTGCTGTACAGTAAGAGCGAGGACTGAGGAATAAAACCTGATCAACGTCATCATCATTGAGAAGGTCAAATGGGTTTATTGCAGGGCGATTTTCCGATTCAGGAGATTCAGCTGCTGCTTCTTCATCCTCCCCATGATGCTGTTGCTGCTGTAGTTCTTGTTCTTTCAGGAATTTCTTCAGTAACCTAGCTGACATTCTGTCTTCTTTTCTGCGTCTGTAAAATATCAGAGAATTTGATTGGATTCCCGGTTTTCAGACAATAGGGATTGAGATTTCTGTCCTCCTCGAAGCTTGATAATGGCGGTGGAGACGACGGTTTTCCTTGATTTTATAATTTTTTTATAAATTAGAGCATCCGGGCCCTTGCCTAAATTTTTTATAAATTTTAGGCTTCAGCCCGTCAAAGCATCTTCTCTTTTTTCTGTTTGGGCCTTTCGTGGACCTGAAATCCTTTTTTATTTCCCTGAATAGTTGACTTGTGGTATCAAGCCCAACGAAAATAATTACTCTTATTTACCCCCCCCCCCCCTGAATTTGATTTAACTAATTATTGTATTGGTTTTTTTTATAAATAATAATATTTTAATTTAACTAAAAAAACTAAAAAAGGCTGAGAAACACAGACAAAACAAACCTATTTATTTTGACGTTTTAAAAATATTTAAAAAAAATTAAAAAGTTTTTATTTTTTATTTTAAATTATTTTTTTATTTTAAAATTACTTTGATGTTTTAATATTAAAAATAAATTTTTAAAAATAAAAAATATTATTTTAATATATTAAAAAAAAAATAACCGGTAGTATAATAGCAAGCAGTCGCTCCATGTACAGAACCAAGGGCAGCATTTGGATCTTCTACCTTGAGTCAAACATAAAGCCAAGAAGATATCCCAAAACCAAACCAAAAGAAAGGGAAAAAAACAAAATGTTTAGGATTCGGCTTGATAAGGTAATCCATTACACTGCACTGTACAAAAGCAAAGCAAAGCAAAGCCCAATCCCCTCTCTTTCTCTATTTCTCTTCCGCAGTTAGGCGACTTATTCAAGAGGTGATATTCTTACTCTCTCTCCCCCCTTTATTATTTTTTATTTTAGAAATAATCTCTGGGGTTTAGGATTGAGGGTTTATTCCATAATTTTGTTTCCTTTTTTCTACTAACGTTGACAATAATTTCAGCTTCTTTTTCTTTCCTTGGGGTCAATTTAGGCATCAATGGGGTCTGTACTTCGTGAATGGATAGGGTTTCAGCAATTCCCTACTGCTACTCAATCCAAACTTGTAGAATTGTTTGCCAAGTTAAAGGAAGAGGTTCAGACTTTCTATCTTTTTGCTGTTTCAATTCAAAATATTTGTTCCATTTCGTCGTTTCTGTTTTCGTAATTATTTATTTTCTTGGACTATTTTGTCATTGCAGGGTGTTGATAAACTGACCATACTTGTTATGGGCAAAGGAGGAGTTGGGAAATCTTCCACTGTTAATTCTCTTTTTGGAGAGCGAGCGGTCAATGTTAGCTCTTTCCAGGTAACCAATTTCCTGTGAATTTCAGGGCTAAGGGCAGCTTGTGATCTTTGTATGCTCCATATATTTATATATGGTTGATAATAACAATGCTTGCATTACAGTCAGAGGGGTTCAGACCTGTTATGGTTTCACGCAACCGGGCTGGATTCACGTTAAACATCATTGACACTCCGGGCCTTGTGGAAGGTGGTTATGTCAGTTACCAAGCTCTGGACATGATTAAACGGTTGGTACTACTAGAACCTCATATGTGGTTCACTCGGATTCCTATGAAATCATTAATTTGACTTTAGGTTCTGGTTTGTCTGCTAATGTAGGTTTCTTTTGAATAAGACTATACATGTTTTGCTCTATGTTGATCGCCTGGATGCATATAGAGTGGATGACTTGGACAAGCAGATAATTGGTGCTATATCTGACAGTTTTGGAAAAGAAATATGGAGTAAAAGTTTGCTTGTCCTCACTCATGCTCAACTCTGCCCACCAGACGATCTAAGTTATGATGTCTTTTGTGCTCGAAGATCAGAGGCTGTGTTGAAGACCATTCGTATGGGAGCGCGGATTAGGAAACGAGACTTTGAGGTAAATTGTTTTTTTCTTAACTTGTTGTTTTTCTCCCTTCTTCTAGGTTTTTTTCTTTAATTTTACTGGCAACAGCTTCTAATTGGTAATCTGAATGTGCAACAATATTCTGATCAAATGATAAGTGCATAATTTGCTGCACATGCATGTTGATAATCTGTTGCAAATAGCAGGGTGATTTGGGTTTTTTTTCATACACGTTATTCCCTCTAAAATAAATAGCTCCCCTCTCTCAGATACACATTCTTATGCTAATGAATAGTGCTGTAGACCTCTTTTTTTAATGCTATAGATCTTGTAACCTCTTAAGAAACTTAAGGTTCATGATGCGCTGGTTCAAGAGACACTGTGACTTGCTGTTTTTAGAAATTAATGGGGAAGCATATCTTCATTTTTCTATCCACTATGTTAAAAACTTACCATGGGTTTTTGCAACTTTCTCCTGTTCAAATGTACACATTTGGCTGACAAATGAAAAGGAATGCTAAAAATGGAGGTTTGTTGTTTTGCTTTGGTCAAATCATTCTTTTTTTTCTGCATTGTCAATTATTTACTGCTTGTAGCACCATACAGATCTTCAGATATGGTTCACATACTTTAAAAAATGAACTTTGTTTTTCAAGGAAGTAAACAAAATGGTAAAATAATCTTCAATTCATCGAGCATGTTTTCAGATATCCTCTTCCATTTTCACTTCTCTTTAATATCCAACACATGAATTGCTTGGAAAATTATTTCAAATTCATTTCCTTCAACCATGACATCCTTGTTCATCCTGGATGCTGAGGACTATCATGGTAGTTGAAGCTGGTACATTTTGTAGAGGACTGAGTGGGGAATTAGTGAAGGGAGGCTGTCAAATGTGTTAAATTTAGTGGCCTTGATTGCTGGTGTTAAACCAAAGTAGATGATATTTTTATCCTAATCAGTAATAACCTTAGTGCCTGTGAGGGTCAGGACATGGTTTTTTCTGTTGCCACCAATTTACTTGAAGTAAGTTAGCTTTTTGGTAGGCTGGGGAATCATCAGATGGACATTTTTTAAGAGACTGTTATATTGCTCCCATAAAAAAAGGGTCCGTGGGTAGTATCATAGGGGGTCCATCTTTCATGTGAACGAGGGAGTACTACACCAAGAGTATCTAGTATTCTCATTATACAAGGTGATTTGATTTAGGAGCTTGAGGAAATTATGGAGAGTTCAGAATTGATTTTTTCTGGTGCTTCAAAGCAAAGGAAGAGATGAGGTTCCTAAGGAAATTGAGAACCTCATGAATATCAAGTTCAAGAGTGGTGGGAAGAAGAGTTGCGTGATGGTGGCTTATGTGATGCGGTTAACCGAGCCCTTTCCCCCTTTGTCTGCATTACCACTGTGGAAGTCAGTTGGAAAACACTTAGCAATCGTCCCAGTTTCTTGTATCTCACAAACCAAGGGACACCATGAAATTTCTACTTGTTTCCTTTAATGCACAAAGTGATTCTGGACTCTTTTTCTTTTTCTTTTTCTCCTGCTTTGTCTTCTTTAATTTCATCCAAATTTTCTATGGAGTTCCTCTGCATCCTTTTAAAGTATTATCAAGGATATCCTAAGGGAGAATTTATTTTTTATTTTTATTTATTTATTTATTGCTTTGCAATGTTTTATCTTTTCGATTGTCAAATATTCTCAAGTATGAAAAATGGCATTTCATGAGTTATGGTGGAGTTTTGGCAAGATTTTAGGGTACCATTTCTAGTACTTTATGTTTGCTGCCAGATTTGTATTGGGAAAGAAGTGATTATGTATGATTTTACTCCAAGAGAGGAAAAATAAGCAAATCTGATTAGAAAATTAGATAAGCTGGAGTAACTTCTCACCTTTATTCATGCCAATTGATGGCTTGAAAGCATGTCATTATCTGTGGAAAAGGTAAACTCTCCCTTTCCAAATAATTTCTTCATCCTGGATCTGAAGTCTATAAATGAGGGTTATTTACAACGTCTTTGAAAAGGTGGTGCTACTCAAGCTATAACTAATGCTTGAAATATTGTGTTGTTGTATGATCTCTATTTTCAGAATTCTGTGAATTGATTGAGAGAACTTTTTTACTTCAAAAGTTGTATATTACAGTGTTGGATGCATGGGATTGAGATATACTCATTCCAGTGTCTAAGCACTTATTAATTTGGAGTTGAAGAGGGAGTTACCAAAATTAAACTAGTTTTGTGGTTCATGAGTGAACTGCATTCTTCATGGGACATTTAATGTCCTGTAATTGCGTTTGGAAATCAACTTCATTGATAAAAATGCAGATCCATCTTCATTTTTATTTTCCTTTCTGATAATTATCTTTGTTATAGTTTTGAGGAGGCATTAATGGGAAATAAATTAATTTTCCAGTTCATGAGATAATTGATAGCCTGTAATTGTATTTGAAGATCAATCTCTATGGAACATGTGAAAATAGAATATGAGAATTTGTTTATTTATTTTTGGAGATTCTATTTTACTGTGATTGTTTACATAATCAATCATTCACTTGCTTTTGATGCTTCTAGGATTCTGCTATTCCAGTTGGTTTGGTTGAGAACAGTGGGAGATGCAACAAAAATGAGAATGATGAAAAGGTTCACTCATTATTCTCTGAGTTTGTGACAATTCATTCATTTGTTCAAGTGGTTTATTGTGAATTGCTTAATTTTGAGTTGCAGATTCTCCCCAGCGGGGATGCTTGGATTCCGAGCCTGGTAAAAGAGATCATTTTGATTGCAACAAATGGGAAGAAAGCTCTTGTAGTTGATGAGAAGTTGGTTAATGGGTCTGAGTCCAATGACAGGGGAAAGATATTTATTCCTCTTATTTTAGGGATTCAGGTAAAAACTTATCATGTGATCTAACTCCTGTATTCTTTTGTGGTAGAACCAGTTCATATAATCAATTTCATTTGTGTTAATTTTTTTTTTTTCATGTTGCAGTGGCTTCTTGTGAAATGGATTCAACGAGAAATAAAAAAAGATATTGCAAAAGGTGGCAAGTATCTTTAGTACTGTTTGGTTGCATTCAAATCAATTGCAAGTTGTTATGTGGCTCTTTAATGGTCTCTTCTTCCTTCTTTCCCTACCTTTTTGTATTCATTTCCTTTTTATGTTCTTGCATCTTCACCGTTTTTGAATACCTGTGCCATTTGTAACTGTGTGTTGGTGTTTTGAGTTGTTCTTAGGGACAGAATATGAGTGAAAGGAGGCTCTTGTTCTTCAACTAACCATATGCTTTTCCTGTTTAATGTTTTTTTTCCCTTGCTTTTTATTTGGCTTTCGTTCATAATCTTTTCCATTTAATTTGGGTCTTTCAAAGTTTCAATCTATCCTTTACATGTGTAGATGATATATATTACCTATCAGAGTGGTATTTCGGTGCCCTTTCTGTGGAAGTAGAAGTGCCTGATGTTGTTGCGCCGCAAATAGATATCTTTCTTTATCCATTTGCTCATTTTGAATCCATGCGGTGGTAGTGTTATGAGCACAAATGTGTTAGCATATAATCTCTAAGATGCTATTCTCTACCAACCTATACATGCTAGAACAAGTTGATTTCTCCGACCTATGCCATGCTAAGGAAAATATTTCTACCGCTTCAAAATGTGGTCCCCGTGGTGTGCTTTAAGTTTCATTAAAAATGTTTCGAGCATCCATTGGTTGTGAGTTTGTGATTATGGTCACTTCACTCCTGGCATGGCAGCCAACATTTGAAAGCTGTTTGCTATCTTTCTGCGGAGATTACGGGAGGTAGGGAGGCGGAACCAAAGGATTGGAATCGAGAGTGTTTGTTAATGAGATGCACCGCCAGCGATGCACCTTGTAAACAAACACACAGTGGGGGACCAGAGCAGTGAAGGTTTTTATACTCTGGGTGCCACCATTAAAGCATACCAACATAGCCTGTAAACATCATTGAAGATACCACAATAGTAAACATCTCATAATTATATATTATGTATCACATGAACTTGCTTTATCATGTTGCATTTTTGGCGTGCTTGATGCCCTTCGGCAAATCGGTGATTTGGTGTCTAGTGCGCTGGAAGAGGGCGACATGTACGGTTGTATTGTGGTCAGTTTTTGTGGTTCAGTGGTTGGATTAGCTGGAATTTTACCGTGACGATACCTTACATGGGCAATGCCACACTTGAATGGCCAAGAAGGCAATGCACAATCTGGGTTGGAGGTCATGTAGCGGACCATCTGCACCATGGCCAAGAAGTTTATATGAATTATTTTATTTTCAATGTCATCAATATGATAAAATACTCCAAAGAAAACATGAAAATGTCATAAATGAAGAGCACGCAAAAACAAGAAATGGTAGATTTAAATTCAACAGATCAACAAGGATATAATGTATGTGATCAACGTAATAATTTTTTATAAAAAAATAAATGAAAATACCATGCATAAAGACACAGAAAAATAGAAATTAATAAATTTAAATTTAACAAAGAAAAAAAAACACACTAATTGTTGAAAAGTTGTGTGCTTTGTGATCAATATAATAAAACCTTACCAATTTTTTTAAATATTATTGCATTTGTTTTGACAAATATTATTTTATTTTAGAAATGACTAGAAACATGGCCTGCGCTACGCCGCGGGTCAATTTTTTTTGTATAAAAAATATCAAAAAAAATTTAAATCTAAGAGTGTTAGCTCTTTCTACAAAGTTATACCTAAGAGCATTGGATCTGTTTGCTACTCTGACCCAAAAGTTATATTTATAATATTAATAATAATATTAAACTTGCATGACTCAATTGTAAGTGAGTTTGGTTGCAACATCAAACCCGAAGCCTTGGATATGAGTCTGCTTGCAAGGTCTTGTTATAAAAGTGTGATAATTAAAAAGGAAAAAAATTTAATATTACAGAATGAAATTAAAAAAAAATATTAATTGAAAAGAAAAAAACAATAAAGCAAAGCATTATTTCGATGAATAGTGCTTTGCAAGGAGGGGTACAGTAAAATCCCCTTATGAGATCACAATAATCTAATAAACAGTAAACAAAACAAATCATAAAGTTTAATTCTTAATCAAATTGATATTAAAAGATGAAATTGAAAGAAAAAAATTACTTAAGAAAAAGAAAAAACAATTTGAATCAACTGGTTTAACCCGTCAAACTTGGGATTCATGTCATGAAATTGAAAGAAAAAAGATTGATGTCTTTTAGTTATAGTTAATTACAATATTTAAAGAAGAAATTGGAAGAAAAAAACTAATAAAAAAAAGAAAAAAAATCTGAATCAACTGGGTTAACCCACCAAATCATGTTAACTCGTCAAACCTGGAATTCGTATCATAAGAGTATGATAACTAAATAGGAAAAAATTAACATTAATAAACTAAAGTGAAAAAAAAAGATTAATTAAAAAGGAAAAAAAACCTACATGAAGAAAAAAACTAATGAAGAAACAGAAAAAAAAAATCTGAATTAACTGGGTTAACCCATCAAACCAGGTTAATCCGTTAAACCTGAGATCCGTGTCATGAAAGTTTGATAACTAAATAGAAAAAAACTTAATATTAACAAAGTAATTTTTAAAAAAATAAGAATTAAAAAGCAAAAACAAAAAGCAAAAGGCAAAAAAAAATATACTAAACAAAAAAAATATTAATTTAAAAAAACAAAGAAAGAAAAGCCTACATGAAGAAAAAAAACTAATGAAAAAAAAGAAAAAAAAATCTGAATTAACTGGGTTAACCTGTCAAATCTGGGATTCGTGTCATGAAAGTTTGATAACTGAATAGGAAAAAAAAATTACGGGTTAACCCAAAATTAGCTGGGTTAACCCGTCAAACCCGGAATCAGTGTCATGAAAGTTTGATAACTAAATAGAAAAAATTTAACATTAACAAACTAAATTAAATGAAAAAATTAATTAAAAAGAAAAACCAGAAAAAAAAATCTGGGTTAACCCGTCAAACCCGGAACCTGTGTCATGAAAGTTTGATAACTAAATAGAAAAAAATTTAACATTAACAAAAAAAATATTCATTAAAAAAAACAAAGAAAAAAAACAGCTTAAAAAAACAAGGCAAAAGGCAAAAAAAGAAAAGAAAAAAAACTGCTTAAAAAAAAAAAGCAAAAAGGCAAAAAAAAAAAAAAAAGCTCAGCGTTTCACTATGGACTGCACTCAAAATAATAATTAATTAAAAAGAAAACCAGAAAAAAATCCAGGTTAACCCGTCAAACCCAAAACTCGTGTCATGAAAGTTTGATAACTAAATAGAAAAAAAAATTAACATTAACAAAAAAAAAATTAAACAAAAAAATATTCATTAAAAAAAATAAAGAAAAAAACAGCTTTAAAAAAAGAAAACAAAAAAAACAACTTAGAAAAATAAAAAAGAAAAAAAAGAAACTGCTCAGCGTTTTACTATAAACTGGACTGTGCAGTCCATAGTAAAACACTGATTTCTTTTAGTATATATTACAATTATTGTTTATTATATTTGAAGATGTATAATTTTCTAAAACAAAGAAAAACAAGAACCAAGTTTACCATTTAAAGTTTGCATCATTTTTATGTTGAAAATTTAGGGCAAAGCTGGATGCTAGACTTACCAGCCAACGACTAAATAGTTATCATCTAATGCATCCAATTAGCAGAAGGCCATTTAACAGAAAGTAGGGCATAATCATGATTAACAGCCCCAATGCTTGATTTAATGTAGAGAAAGCCACAGCTACCACCATGCATACAAGAGGATCATATCTGGTTTCTTAACAGGAAAAACAATCTCAAAAACACCATGCCAGCACCTCTCCTTATTCTCCTTTTGGAACATTTTGAAACAATTAGCTATAAATTTAGACCTACTGTGTTAACCTAGGCAAGTTTTCGTGAGGCCCAGGATTTATATCCTCTACACACGATTTATGTCCCAATACTTAAAAATTCAGGCCTTAACAGATATTAACCCTAAACTATGATGGTTCTCAAAACTCTCCCGAGTATAGAGCTCGCGTCCATTCAATTTTTTATTTTCACAGGACATACTGTAAAACCTGGAACTAGGATAGCTTTTGCAATGTTATGTTGTTCCTCTGTGTCTTTGTTTTTCAAGTAATCCAAAACTATAGGTGATATGCACATTGTTCATCATATTATTGTATAAATAGTCTAGAACCCCAAAATAAATTATTTATTCTTCTTGAAGAAGACAATTTCATCTTCTTCTTGCTTAAACTTGAATACAACTTTACGAACTTTACAGGGCTCTCATCTCCTACCTAATCTAACTTTAATTATAAGAGGATACCAGACCCTTTTTGCAAATATATATTCTAATTATCCAATCTTTTACACATTCCAGTCCATAATCTAACAGTTTTTTATTTGGATTAAACGTATAACGTGACCCTGTGCTTTCATGGAATATAGATCATTGAATCCATTTGACCAACTCATCAGGAGCCATTCCACTAAAGCCATGGACCTTGTGATCTCTTTGCTTGCATATACCATATACAAAAAAAACACTATGCCAGTCTAGACAGAGTAGATTGTAAAGATTTCTTCTGCAGTTGCTCTCTAGCCCACTGAAATTCAGCATTCCAACTACCAATAGTTCTGTTATATTCACATTTATGCAGAATAACCCTCAGAAATATGTTCTTGACGTGCCTTTGTGGACAATCGATTTAATACAGCAAGCCATGGAATGAAACTGTGTCTAGGAGGAATATGTAAAGGACACCAGATCATCTGATCTAGCTCCAAGCCAAATCCACTCTCTATTCTTTATTACAGTTTCCAATCTTGCTTTAGAAGGAATACCAAATTTGTAGAGCAGTCTAGATCCATAACCTTTACAAGAACACCAGAAGAGTGCCAGTGATCCCACCATAAGTGAATTGTTCTGCCATTACCTGCAATATAGTGGATTTGATCCCAGACTAACCCTCTCAACTTTAGGAGCTTTTTCCAGTACCATGCACAATCAGTAGTACATTTCAGGCTCCAAAGACGATTACCCTTCAGTCTATAAGACAGAATCCACCAACCCACAAAGATCCAGCTTTGAGGTAAAGACTCCAGATACATCTAAGAAATTTTCTTCCAGCCCAACCCTCCTTGTTTAGGCAACGTCACCTTACACCAAGCCACCTTAGCACCTAAAGCATTATCCGCCTTACCCTTCCAAAGAAATGCATTACATTTCTGCTCCAAAATCTTAATAACACTAGCAGGAAGCAAGAGGATTGTACACCAATAATTCCTTTATGTTTAAGATCACTGAAGATAACAGCTGCAATCTCCCAGCAAAAGAAAGCCTTTTTGTTACCCAATGCTGTATTTTAACAGATTCTATCTATAAGTGGTTTGCAATCAGCATAGTCAGTTTTTTTGGCAATTAATGGCACCCCTAAAAATATCTTACAGGAAACCTCCCAGCTTTAAATTCAGTAATCCTTTGCATACTAGTAACTGAAGCATCCACTCCACAACAAAAGAATTCACTTTTTGAAGAATTACACTGCAAACCAGATAGCTGGAAAAACAGTGGTAGTATAGTTGTAATAGCCTGTAAGGATGCAACATCTCCCTTTGTGAAAATCATAAGAACATCCACAAAGCACAAATGTGTAAGTTTAATCTTACTACACTTTGGATGATAGGGAACAATACTCATTAATAGCAGCATTATTCAGCAAGCAAGAAAGCACTTCCATTGCTACTACAAACAGGTAAGGGGAAAGAGGATCTCCTTGCCGAAGCCCTTTATAGCCAGCAAATACCTACACAAATTGCCATTAATAGAAATGGAGAAAGGACTAGCCACACATGCTCTGAACCAATTCAATACTGCATAGGCAATCCCTTAGCCTAAATATTGTCTTTCAAGTACTAAATGTTGAAGTATTGTCATTTTCTTCTAAATGTTTCATGATTCCTTTTGCTATATTGTTCTAACATGTCATTACTCGTGGGAAGTAGCTTTCCTATCTCTTAAGCAAGGTGTTGTTGCTCAACTTGTACTCTTATAGTCATTACTGTTGGTGTAATTTGTAAATGAATAAATAAAGGATGTTTATCCCACATTGGAAAGAAACACTCCCTCCTAATGTTTCTAAGTGTGGGTTTCTATTGTATAGTAAATTAAGCCATGATGGATATTTATAATATCATTTGGAACTTGGAACTTAATATGAATAGTTATACTATTTGATGAACAATCATATTATTTCATCAACAATCATATTGTTTGATGAACAACCATAGTGTTTCATCAATAGTCATAATGTTTGATGAACAATCATATTGTTTCATCAATAGTCATATTGTTTGATGAACAATCATACTGTTTCATCGTTATGTTTCAAGTCTATAAAAGCATGTTACTATACAGAAAAGAAATAACAACAAAAGACATATTACATATTCTTTTCTTGGTCTTATCTTCTCATTCTTTTAGAGGTTGAGAGGGCTTAGTTGTATCCTGGAGGTGTTGTCTCTGTGTGGGACAAATAAACACCTTAAAGATAGTGTTTTCACGCCTCTAAGCCAACTCTATATTTGTTTCTATCCGAAATTTTTCCTTAACAATTTTAAGGTGTTTATATTGATGGAGACAAATATGAATTCTAGCGTCAAAGTTGCTAAGGATGTCAAAATTCAACTAGATCAGTTTGATGGTATGAATTACACAAGATGGATGGACAAGATGATATTCCTGCTTACTTCATTAAAGATTTACTACATTCTTGATCCGAATCTATCTGCACTACCTGAACCACAAGAAGATGAATCTGCCACTATTAAGACTGCAAGAGTAAAACGTGAAGAAGATGAAGTGCTTTGTCGAGGGCATATACTGAATACTCTGACCAGTCGACTTTATGACATCTTCTCCAAATTAAAGTCGCCAAAAGAAATTTGGGCTGCCTTGGAGACACAATACAAGCAGGAAAAATCAGGTTCTGATCATTTTCTTGCTTTAAAATTTTTTGAGTATGAGATTACTGATAATAAGCCAATCATGGATCAAGTCCATGAAATTCAAATGCTAATATCAAAACTTAGTGATTTGGATATCAAAGTTCCTAATTCACTTCAAGTGGGGGCCGTTTTATCAAAACTTCCTCCATCTTGGAATGAATATAGGAAGAAGATGTTGCATTCTACAGACAATTATACCTTTGAACAGTTTCAAACACACTTGCAAATTGAGGTTCAATCTCGTATGCGTGAATTGCAAGCAACAAATTCTAAAGTGAATTTGGTTACTGAAACTGGTTTGACAATGACTCAAAACAATCTGAAAGTGCAAAAGAAAGGAAACAAATTCAAGAAGAAACAATATGCTAATAAGAAGCATAGAGTTTGTTTCCATTGTGGAAATAAAGGGTACTATATAAAAGAGTGCAGATTCAAGAATTTCAACAAGAAAGGTGGTTCTTTCAAAGTGAATATGGTTGAAAAAGACGAAGTCAGGGAGTTAGTTGCCATGGTTTCAAACATTCAAATTGGAATGATTACCGAATTAAATATGGCAACTAATATTGTAAAGACTTCAGATTGGTGGCTGGATTCTGGTGCAACAGTTCATGTTTGCAACAACAAAGCATGGTTCAAGACTTATGAAGAATTGAAAAAACCTGAAGAGGTCTTGATGGGCAACCATAATTCTGCCAAAGTTTTGGGAAAATGAACTATTGAGTTGTACTTTACTTCTGGACAAAAATTGTCTTTATTTAATGTGTTTCATGTTCCTGAAATTAGGAAAAACCTTGTATCTGCTAGTCTCTTGAGCAAGAAAGGGTTCAAGATTATTTTAGAGTCTGATAAGGTTATTGTAACTAAGAGTGGGATGTTTGCGGGAAAGGTTTATTCCTGTGATGGCATGTTTAAGTTCAGTATTAATGAAATCAATGTTATTTCTACTTATATGGATGAATCTACTTCTTTTCTTTGGCATGCAAGATTAGGACATCTAAATTATAGATATTTGAAATATATGTGTAAGCATGGTTATATTTCATATCAACACAATAATAAAGAAAAATGTGAAGTATGTATTCAATCAAAGATGACAAAGAAGCCTTTTCCTAAAGTAGAAAGGAATTCTCAATTACTTGAGTTGGTCCATTCTGATATATGTGAAATAAATGGTATGTTAACAAGGGGTGGGAAAAGATATTTCATAACTTTCATTGATGATTATTCTCGTTTTACCTATGTTTACTTGTTAAGAACTAAAGATGAAGCCTTTGGAAAATTCAAGGAATTCAAGAAAATGGTAGAAAATCAAAAGAAAAGGCAAATTAAAGTTCTTAGAAGTGATAGAGGTGGAGAATACTTTTCTAAGGAGTTTTCTATATTTTATGAGGAAAACGGAATAATCCATCAAATGACAGCACCCTATACACCACAACATAATGGACTTGCTGAAAGGAAAAATAGGACCTTAGTGGATATGGTCAATGCCATGCTTTTGAATGCTAAATTACCAAATAATTTATGGGGTGAAGCCTTACTTACTGCATGTCACATTCATAATAGAGTACTATCTAAAAAATCAAATGTTTCTCCCTATGAAGCATGGAATGGTAGAAAACCAAATCTGAATTATTTTAAAGTGTGGGGGTGTGTAGCTTTTTATAAAAGTTCTGATCCTCAAAGAACAAAATTAGGACCCAGAGGTCTTAAGAGTGTTTTTGTTGGTTATGCACAAAATTCAAAGGCTTATAGACTTTTGGATTTAGAAACTAATGTGATTGTTGAATCTATACATGTTGAATTTATCGAATATAAATTCATAAGTGATTCAAATGTGCAAGAACCAAATCTAAAAGCAATGACTCCTAGCTCAACGTTAAGTGAAAAATGCAAAAACCTAGAAGTAATAGGTTCAAGTGAACCTAGAAGAAGTCAAAGAGTTAGAAAGGAAAAACACATAGATACAGATTTTATATCTACTGACTCAATTGTATTTTTAGTGGAAGGTGATAGAAATACAATATTAAAAAAGACACCTATGATCCTAAATATAGAAGATGATCCAAAGACATTTGGTCAAGCTATGTCTTCTAGGGATGTTGCTTTTTGGAAAGAAACGGTAAATGATGAAATGGATTCAATATTGTCTAACAATACTTGGATCCTACTAGATTTACCTCCAGGTTCTAAGCCAATAGGATGTAAATGGGTGTTTAAAAGAAAATACAATACCGATGGTTCTATACAAACCTTCAAGGCAAGATTGGTTGCCAAAGGTTTTACTCAAAAGGAGGGTGTTGATTATTTTGACACTTATTCTCCAGTGGCAAGAATTACATCAATTAGAGTTTTATTTGCATTAGCATCAATTTATAAATTGTATGTTCATCAAATGGATGTAAAGACGGCTTTTCTAAATGGAGATTTAAAGGAAGAAGTGTATATGGAGCAACCTGAGGGTTTTATACTTCCTGGTAATGAAGAAAAAGTCTGTAAATTGGTAAAGTCCTTATATGGTTTAAAACAAGCTCCGAAACAATGGCATGAAAAGTTTGACAAAGCAATTTTGTTGAATGGTTTTCATCACAATGGTGTTGATAAGTGTATGTATTCCAAATTTACAAAAGATTCTAGTGTGATTATTTGTCTCTATGTAGATGACATGTTAATATTTAGCACCAATATGATTGGAATAGTTGAAACCAAAAGGTATCTCACTTCTATCTTTAAAATGAAAGATCTTGGTGAAGTGGATACAATTTTAGGTATCAAAGTTAAGAAACATAGTAATGGCTATGCACTTAATCAGTCACATTATATTGAGAAAATGCTCGATAAGTTTAAGCATCTCAATATAAAGGAGGCTAATACTCCATTTGACTCTAGCATGAAGTTAAATGATTATTGTGATAAAGCGGTAGCACAACTAGAATATGCTAGTGCCATTGGAAGTCTTATGTATGCTATGCATTGTACAAGACCAGATATAGCTTTTGCTATATGCAAGTTATCAAGATATACAAGTAAGCCGAATACAGATCATTGGAAGGCTATTACTAGAGTTTTTGGTTACCTAAAAAGAACGATTGATTTAGGCTTGTTTTATTCTGATTTTCCAGCTGTGATGGAAGGATATAGTGATGCAAGTTGGATGACTAGTTCAAGTGATAATAAGTCCACATCAGGATGGATTTTCTCACTTGGAGGAGGTGCAATATCTTGGGCATCTAAGAAACAAACATGCATCTCTCATTCTACCATGGAATCAGAATTTATTGCTATAGCTGCTGCAGGTAAAGAAGCAGAATGGCTAAGAAATATGTTGTTTGATATCAAGTTGTGGCCACAACCTATGTCAGCCATTTCTTTACACTGCGATAGTGAAGCAACTATGTCTTGAGCTTATAGTAACATTTACAATGGTAAGTCAAGACATATAAGCATTCGACATGGATATATTCGAGAGTTGATTACAAATGGTGTAATCACCATTGTCTATGTGAAGTCTGTGAATAATTTAGCGGATCCGCTCACAAAAGGACTATCTAGAGACATGGTACGAAAAACAACTAATGGAATGGGGTTGAAACCCGTTATTAAAGATACCACTAATAGGAACCCAACTTCGAATTAGCAAAAAGCTTATCTCTTAGTTTAATGGGTAATAACAAGTTACTGTTTTGTATCTGTTGGACACTGATAATTAATTTAAGTCCCTATTCTGATAGTATTCAGTGTGTTCTATTACGAAAAGTAGGATGAGCGTGGGCTCTTAATGGAATTTAAAGTTCATGTCTAATGTAATAGAGACATGTATAATTCCACCTATATGAATATAAAAGTGGTGCCGCTTTTGACAAGAGTTAGGGTTTTCTCTTGTAAATATTCAAGAAAAAAAAATATGATTTTAGCACATAGCCATAATAGTGCTAAACAGTTGTAAACCTCTTTAAGAGTTTGGATAGTATTATGTGTGTAGTATCTTTTATTCTACAAACAAAAGTTTTGGTTTAATCTGCGGACACCAATAACTTTAGTAGGATTCAAGTTCTAACACTAATTGAAGGTTTAAATTGCAAAATACCTTCTTGTAAGCATAATTCTATCAAGTGAAAAGACCTTCATTACAAACTAGTGGGGGATTGTTGGTGTAGTTTGTAAATGAATAAAGAAAGGATGTTTATCCCACATTGGAAAGAAACACTCCCTCCTAATGTTTCTAAGTGTGGGTTTCTATTGTATAGTAAATTAAGCCATGATGGATATTTATAATATCATTTGGAACTTGGAACTTAATATGAATAGTTATACTATTTGATGAACAATCATATTATTTCATCAACAATCATATTGTTTGATGAACAACCATAGTGTTTCATCAATAGTCATAATGTTTAATGAACAATCATATTGTTTCATCAATAGTCATATTGTTTGATGAATAGTCATACTGTTTCATCGTTATGTTTCAAGTCTATAAAAGCATGTTACTATACAGAAAAGAAATAACAACAAAAGACATATTACATATTCTTTTCTTGGTCTTATCTTCTCATTCTTTTAGAGGTTTAGAGGGCTTAGTTGTATCCTGGAGGTGTTGTCTCTGTGTGGGACAAATAAACACCTTAAAGATAGTATTTTCACGCCTCTAAACCAACTCTATATTTGTTTCTATCCTAAATTTTTCCTAACAATTACTGTGCGTGACTATCACTATGTTATTTTAACATATTCTTGAGCGGAGCGTGACCCGAGTTTTAATGACTTGTGAGAAGCTAATGGAGTGCAAGAGCTGTGTCAATCCCTATCAGCAGTTTGGTCCCTCATTTTAAACCCGTGAACCTACCACATATTGACCTCATCGAAAAAACTAAAACTAATCTGTAAAATCAGAGAACAACGGGACAGAGGTAACAAAATCCCTAATGGTTATGGATGAAGCTCACATTTCTTATGATGCCGTAATGCAAGGATGTGTAATGGACAACTAGCACAAGCTTGAAACTAGGGACCCTTCTCTTTTTCTTGTATGGGTTTCTAACAATAGATTCTTTCTTTTTGATCACCTAGTTTAAAAAACAGATGTTGCTTCACAGAATGGCGAGTCCCTCAAAAATCATATCCCTGTTGGCTGTTGCGAAACTGCCAGGATCGTGTTAATAGCAATGGCAGCCATCCTTCCATCAAGAGCAAGGGAATGCTGCTGGGCACTCTTCTGCTCTGGATTGTTTATCACCTGAAATGAATGCAAGTGACTCAGGCAATACTGATGTTTCAAATCCGAGAAGACCCATTTGTTTAGAAACATATCGTGTTTGCTCGATCAACTTAAAAAGAAAACTAGAAGGTTGAAACAGATTTCTTTTCTACATACTAGATATGGAAATCTTATTGAATTCCCGGTGGAGAAGACATCAAATAAATCTTGGTCTCTTGCTCTTTCCCAGTCAGTTCTGTCTATCAGTTGCCATCTCAGTAAAGCATCCGAGTCCCTCAACTCTTTTGGAATATGGAGGGCTGGTCGTGTGAGTTGAAGGCTCGCCAATGCTAGCAGCAGCCCGGTAGTGCGTTAATATAGATGGCCTTATACTTTGAGGCTTATCCGGCTGAAAGTAGCCTGCTCCCTCACGGTGGTTGTGGGTGGATGGCCTGCGTTGGACCCAGTTAGAGAACAACTTGGATCTAAGAATTATCTATTAATGAAAAAGAAAAAGAAAAAGAATCCACAGATTTCAAGGTCCTTTGACATTGTCAACGCAGCGGATTTTTTATTTTTAATCTCCACATCAAAGCTGTTGTATCAATAATGGTTGTATTAATAATGATAGCTTGATGTTTTTCTTCTTTGTGGACTTTGAAATGAATCCATGATCTAAGTCTTTGCCCGTTTGTTTACGCAGTAGTTTACTGAATGTTTGATTATGATAAAACGCGTTTCACTGTTGACATGGACCCACACAAAATTTAGAATAAACCGCAGCTTGGCGGAAAGCAGCTCTCAGCTGCTTTCCGCCAACCTGCAGTTTTTTTATTTTATGGTCAAGTCTGGACGTAAAAAAAACTGAAGTATTTTCTACACTTTGACTCCAAACTCGAGGAAGGAAGTGTTTTCTACCCTTTGGCACAAACTGACAATAGAAAAAGTTACACGGCATGTTTTCTACTCTTTGAAATAAAGTTTAATTCAAAGATTTTAATAAAAAATAAATTTAATCTCTAGAAATATCATAAAAATTAAAATTAAAATTAAAAATCTATCTAGCCTTTTTTTTCAATACCTTTAAAAAAATAAAATAAAATAATAAAGGTAATGTAAAAAATAAAATGAATTGCATTGAATTTTATATTTTATGAACATGTGAATAACCTATTTACGAATTGAATTTAAATCAAACACTATAATTGAATTCTAAAGCTAACTAAATGCTTTGAAATGGGTCCGATCCAGTTAAAAAAAATTATTTTTATGTTTATTTTTAATTGTGTTTTATTCGAAAAATTAGAAGGAGATCGCTTCATGACATAGCATTTGCAGAATTTGATCGCAATCCCAATTTTCTTCCTGGTGGTATTTTACCTGATGTTGTTGCGTGTTTAAGAAACTAAGAAAACTATAGTCCTTGTCGGATGGATTTCGTGATGAAATTGTAGATATTTTAATGTAACAATAAAAAAATATTTAATATAAGTATTATTTATTTCATGATGTAATATCAGTAGTTAAATCTACAATATTTAAATTAAAAATCATCAATATATATATATATATATATATATATATTAATTATTTTATAACCTCAATTTGAACCACAGTTCTAACCAAACATATATAAATATTAGACCAACCTCAACCAAAGTACATTTTATAAAACAATTTTTTTGAAACCATAACCACAAAAGTTACCACAATTCCAAATACATTAATATTATTTTTGTGTTTGGTCCATGAACCTTGTTACATGTGCAACCAAATCACATGTCATTATTTCATTTCGGCGGCGATAAGTATCAATATTGTCAATTCCGTTTCGATAGATATTTTATTTTTCAATTGGAATAAAATGTTTTAGTTTCAGAGTGATTCAGTGTGTCATTTCAGGATTGTACTATTCATATATATAAAATTCAACAAATATAATTCAAATTCAAGATAAATTAATTATAAATTATGCAATACAAACACAATATCAAACAAATATAATTTAAAATTTTAAAATATTTCTAAATAGTCAAGATTAAATAGATCTTTAACTTAAAGTAATTCAACTTAAACAAAAAAATCAAAATATTATGAAAGTAAAATGTTTTAACACAAATATTTTAAATATAAAGCTAGGTCAATGTTATCAAGGCTAATGAAATTTAAAACATCCCTTATTTTGCTCAAATTTCTAATATAAAGCTAGGTCAATCTAATCAGTTGTCGTAAATAAATAAAGGGCTAATTACAATATTAATTCATTATCTTTTCCTCTGTTTTTTTAATCTAATATATGAAATTTAATATTTTTTATTTAAATACATCGATTTTTTCATAATTTCCAAATAAGTGTTTCCGCCTATCTTTCATCAATTTTTCTATTATTTGATAACACATCATTTAATTTTAAAAGGTATATTTAATAAGATGATTGTAATTATTTTTTAAAATATTTTTTATTTAAAAATATATTAAAATATTTTTTATTTTTTAAATTTATTTTTGATATTAAAACATCAAAATAATCTCAACTCTAAAATAATTAATTTAAAGTAAAGAAAAAAATATAAAAATTTTGATTTTTTTAAAAATATTTTTGAAACAAAAAAATAAATAAACTCTAAATTACTATTAATATTCTAATTTTATTTTAGATTAATAAAATACATGATTTTTTTTTTCATCATGTTTCAATCATATACTTTTTTTGAATTAATCGTAGAGTTCACAAAATCAAGACCCAAAAAAAAAAATATTTGAGTAAAAGAGCCGAGAACAGAAATCAGTCCGTCCTCCATCTCCAGTTGCCCATAAATCCTGTTTGATTCCAACCCCTTTTTTTTTTTTTTTTGAAAAAACAGACACCCTTCAATGACCACGCACGCCGGAATATCCTTTTGGGCACGTTTAAATATTTAATCTGATTTTATTAAGACGATGATTTTGAATGCTTTCTTTGACTTGCACACTTTAGCTCTAGGCTACATGCCAACCAGGACTAGACTCCTCTCCCTATATCTAGCTGTGAGACGATGCTGTAGGCATCGGGTTTGCTGATTTTTAAGTAGATAACAACGATGGCGAAGAACACACCAAGTGTTTCACCCTCCCACTTTTTGGGGGTTGTGGTTTTTTCTCTCTGCTTCTTCGTTCCAAAATCTGTGTTGGGTGTGAAAAAAGAGCTGCGATTTAGAAAAAATGGAGAGTTCAAGATACTGCAAGTGGCAGATATGCACTATGCGGATGGCAAGACCACGTCTTGCCTTAATGTGTTCCCAAATCAGATGCCTACTTGCTCTGACCTCAACACCACTGCCTTTGTTGAGCGCATGATTCAAGCTGAGAAGCCCGATTTTATTGTTTTCACTGGTACCCCCTATACTCTTATTTACCCTTTCCTTTTCTAATTCCCAGTTATGTTCTTGGTTCTGGTTTTTTTTCTTCTTTTTTTTTGGTCTCTATATGATTGTTATTCTGAAATTTGGATATAAACAACAAAACCCAGTTGTTAATTTGTTTACCGAAGCATGTTTCCTAATTTGGTAACAGTATGTATGGCATGTAGTGGGTAAGCTCTAACAAGTATGCTCCTTTCACAATCTGAGCTAATGGAAGTATTATTGGCACTTTGGGAAACAGGGGATAACATTTATGGCGTTGATGCCACGGATGCTGCAAAATCACTAAGTGCTGCATTTCAGCCTGCAATTGCATCAAACATCCCGTGGGCTGCTATTTTGGGGAATCATGACCAACAATCCACTTTGTCAAGGGAAGGGGTTATGAAACATATTGTTGGCCTTAAGAATACTCTCTCTCAAGTCAATCCTGCGGAGTTACACATCATTGATGGTTTTGGGAACTATAACCTGGAGATTGGCGGGGTTAAAGGTTCACGATTTGAAAATAAATCATCTCTTAATCTTTATTTCCTTGATAGCGGAGACTACTCCACAGTTCCGGCAATCCATGGCTATGGTTGGATTAAACCCTCTCAGCAGCTTTGGTTCCAACGCACCTCTGCGAAGCTTCGGGTAATAACACCACTCTTTTATACGGTTGAAGTAATTAGTAGGTCACTGTATGATTTACTTCCATCATTTATCAGTAAAAAAGAATCACTAGTTTGTCTACACACAAGTAGAATCTACATTATGCATAGTCTTAACTTCTAAAAGGTGCATTAGCTTAATTATTAGCTGTTGAATTCCCATTTTTCCCTTTCAATTCAGAGAGCATACATGAGACAGCCAGAGGCTCAGAAAGGACCTGCACCTGGGCTGGTGTACTTTCACATCCCATTGCCTGAATTTGCAAGTTTTGATTCATCAAACTTCACAGGAGGGAGACAAGAAGGCATTAGCTCTGCTTCTGTGAACTCGGGCTTCTTCACAACCATGGTAGAAGCTGGGGATGTGAAAGGCGTTTTCACCGGACATGATCATCTCAATGACTTCTGTGGTGAGCTTACTGGTATACAACTTTGTTATGCTGGGGGTTTTGGATACCATGCCTATGGGAAGGCAGGGTGGTCAAGGAGAGCGAGGGTGGTGATGGCATCTTTGGAAAAGACAGAAGAAGGAGGTTGGGGAGCTGTCAAGTCTATCAAAACATGGAAGCGCCTTGATGATGAACACCTTACCACTGTAGATGGTCAGGTCCTTTGGAGCAAGAGCCATGCAGGTAAGTGCTTGCTGAACAACCCTTAATTAGTCATTTGTACATGTTTTAAACTTTACTAGGCATACAATGGATAGTATCTCTTAAGGACATCCATGCAGAGCATGTCACCAAGAACTAGTAGGACCTGCAAAATTGAAGCTTTCTTCTTTGTATGTTGGCATATCGGTGCCTTTTGCTTTCTTGCATGTGTTCTGGTAAAGAATTGAAACCAATTAAATTACTTAAGATCAATGACCTGTACTGCTGGCTGATACTAATTTGTGTTCATATTTTTATCAAAATGTTCTTTGTTCACTTGCCATTTCCAATTGATATTAAGTTTTATTTTTCTCGTCCTTGAATTACTGTATTGCATGGTGTAGTTAATTGTCACTACCATGATCTTCTTGCCCATTACTTTAGACAATTTAGGATAGGAAAGGCTGTGTAGTTAAATATCAAGGACCGTAATCTACAGCCCATAAATATAGAAAATTTAGCATATGGATGGATGCACGAAGCTCATTGAAAGTTTAGGCTGCTATTACTTGTGCACATTACCCAATCCATTCCCTGTTAATAAGAAGCTTAAAATCCTGATGATTCTTCATAGAAATATGATAGAGAAAATGTACCTATTGGATAGAATGACTTATTCGATTGTCAGAACCATTGTCTACTAACACTAAGAGTTAAGACCAAATTATTTTTGTTGTCATTCTTTTGTTACAGATGCTTCGTATTTAAGCAACAAAGCACATAAGACATTGGAAATGCGTGCAGTGCTAGGTTGTTCACTTTTGCTTTATGCTGCAAAAAATCATGCTTGATTTTCTCTCTGCCCCGTTCACTTGATTATGAAAAGATATATCCCAGGAACACGGTTTCCCCTGCTCTATCTCATTTCATACCAAAGGGAGGCACATGTTCTCTCTTTACATCTCTTGCCATGTGTTTCTCTGATGTCAGTAACTGTTGTTAGAGAAAATTAGGAGAGAAGGTAGGAAGGGAACTCTAACTTATATTATATTACTCTCAAATGATAGGATAACCATATCATTAATACCTATGCTTGCACCTACAAGAATTAAAAAGACACATTGTAATTAATTCGCAAATGTTTTGTTGGTCAGGCGGCGATGCATTCCTGTTTTCTGTTTCATGCCATCCCTTGTTTGCTTACTCCTTTTCATTTCCTTTGAACAGGAGTCCGTAGAAAGAAACAGGTTGGCAGCCCCTAGTAACGAGCACATGAGATGGCTTAACACCGAGGAAGTAAGAAGCGGAAATGTTTCACATATTTGTAACCTTATTCATAGATTTTGATATACGTATCCTCGAAGTAAATGTAAACAGTGAAGGTAATCACAACAGACAATAATGGATAATCATGTTCCAGGAAGGTTCTGTAATTCTTCTAAAAAAAATTCTAAAATTTGATCATAAAATATTTGGTATTTTTGTTTATTAACACTTCAAAAAAAAAAAAAGAAGCAAAATAATACAGTTTTAAAAAAATATTGACGAAATAGTATAATTTGGTAATGTATATGTAAAGCACAACATTTAAAAAAAAAACTTATTAAATGAGTTGGTATAAATTACAATTAAAAAAAAAAAAACTTTGAAGGCATGGGTCTGTTTAGAAGTGTGATTATGGTTGTTTGTTAAAGTATTTTTTACTTAGAAATGTATTAAAATATATTTTTTAAAAATTATTTTTGATATTAGTGCATCAAAATAATTTAGAAATACTAAAAAATATTAATTTGAAGTAAAGAAAAAAATAAAAACATTTTAAATTTTTATAAAAATATTTTAAAAACGCAAAAATAAATCTTTAATTACAATAATATTGGTATACAAGATGATTGATGAATTGATATAAAATTTTTTTTATTAATAATAACTAGAGTGTATCTTATAACAAGCGATTACAACACCAAAAAAATGACGTGTCTTATATTTGATCTTTAAAAACAAAATTATGTCGAAGTCATTGACCTTTTGAATTATTTCTTAATTACTGATGAATTTTTCCTACACCGATGGATTGAAAACGAAATTGAAGGAATTGCAGTGGGGATGACCGAAACTCTGTCAAATGTCATCCTACTCAAACATCTGGTTGAACCACAGTATGTTTCATTCAACTAAATGTCCAGCATTCAGTCCTTTTTAGTCATATTCATATAGAATAATTAGAAATGCTGCAGAAAAAAAATGTGAATTCTGAGAAAATTGTTGCGGAGAAGGTGTCAAAGGACTAAAGCCTTCGGTTGAGAAGCCACCTAGTCAAACCTGCTACTGTATCTTATATATAAGGGTGAAGCTCGATAATCTCTTGATTCTACAAATAAAATGATACAAGGAACTGTCCTGCGATGATCAAAAGACTTCCTGAAATTTTTTTTTATTATTATAAATGTGGATATCCGGGTTCAGCTTGTGCACTTTTCAATTAATCCTACGAATCCTGAAGTTGCCTGAAACCACCACAAAAAACAAATCTTTTATTCTTAAATTCTTATCAGATCATCTACTAGAAAACTTTATGAAATCTAGGGAAAGTACAGTGCTATCCGCGGGGCATGAAGTTCATGTTTTCACATGAACATTCATTTCTATAAAATAATAATAATAATAATAATAATAATAATAATAATAATAATAGGGAGAAGAAGAATGTTTTTTGAAATCTTGAGAAAGAATGTTTTTTGAGAAAGAAGGTTTTTTGAGAATGCGAACATGAACAAACTTTTAGGCTGTTCGGAAAATCAAGTTTTGTGTCGGAATTGATTTCAATTCTTCAATTTCACCTGAATCTCACGGTTGGAAAGAAATCTAATCAAAAGAATTGAGTTCACAGATTTTAATTTTTTTTACAGATTTACCTATTTGAAATCATGGCTAAAAAAAAAATTAGTATCATTAATATTATTATTATTATTATTATCATCATTATCAATATTAATATTATTATTACTATTATTAATACCATTATTATAAATATTATAACTATAATAATAATAAGGAGGAGGAGGCGAAGAATAATAATAATAAAAATATTAATAATAATAGTGGTAGTAATATAATAATAATAGTAATAACAACAATAATAATGATAATAATTATGAAAATAATAATGATATCAATAAAATTGTTATTATTATTACTAATAATGGTAATGCTAGCAATAACAACGATGATAATGATGATAATAATTATATTACTTAATAATAATAATAATAATAATTTTGATGATTATTTTTTATATTGCTATTTTTTAAAATTTTGTGTATAGTTTATTTTATTATTTTATATTTAATTAATTAAAAATTAAATTTTATGACTTTTTTAGGTTGAGTGTGACAACTCTAATGAATTGACTCACGTATTTAAAAATTAACATATTTTTTTTAAAAAATTATAATTATAATTATAATTCTTTTTATTTTTATTAAGTTATTTTAATTATATAATTTGTACAGCGTGTTTAACAAGATATCTCTTGTTAACTTAACTTTAATAGCCTTGTTACAATCTTATCGTAACTAATTTTTTATATCATTATTTTATCCCATTTAAATGCCTGAATATTTTTTTTTTGTTTTTAAATAATGCAGCCTCGCGGTAAAACCAGGCACCGAGGCTAGTTCTATCACTAAAGATTTCATTCCAAACATTAGAATTCTTTAATGAAATGAAATCAAATAAAATTTATTACTTGGGAATCAATTCAACTTCACAGCCTTTTAATCCTTTCAAACAAGAATCAGGTGGCAGCAATGTCAAGATGCAGAACAACAACCAGACAACTAAGACATTCATGTTTTGGATTCCCAAAGGAAAACCCGAAACCAAACACATTACACCACGCAAGAACCCCTCTATCAACATCTTCATCGTCATCGTACCAAATGGGAAACATACTCCTGGTGGCTTATCTAACCAAGACCCTCTCCGAGTCCGGCACTCGTAGTCTGGACCCAGAGTCAATTCCTCTATCAGAATCTCTTGTTCTCCAAATCCTACGGAGGAACTCTCTTGACAGCTCTAAGAAAATGGAATTTTTCAAATGGTGTTCTGTCCGGCATATTTACAAACACTCGGTGAGCACATACTCTCAAATGTTTTCCACTTTGTGCCGTTCTGGGTACCTTGAAGAAGTTCCTGATTTGCTGAATTCAATGAAGAATGATGGTGTTGTTGTTGGGTCTGAGACTTTTAAGTTGTTGCTTGATGCATTTATTCGATCTGGGAAGTTTGACTCTGCACTTGACATTCTTGATCACATGGAGGAATTAGGATCTAACCCGAACCCCCATATGTATGATTCTATTATCGTTGCACTTGCTAAGAAAAACCAGGTGGGTTTAGCATTGTCTATAATGTTTAAGCTTCTAGAATCTTCTAATGGTAATGAAGAGAATGCTGTTGGTGTTTCACTTCCGGGCTCCGTAGCATGCAACGCTTTGTTGGTTGCGCTTCGAAATGGAGAAATGAAAGTAGAATTCAAAACTGTTTTTGCTAAATTGAGGGAAAAAGGGGGGTTCGAGTTGAATACATGGGGTTATAACATCTGCATTCATGCATTTGGTTGTTGGGGTGATCTGACTACTTCTTTGAGGCTTTTTAAAGAGATGAAGGAAAAGAGTTTGGCTTCTGGGTCATTGGATCCTGATTTGTGCACCTATAATAGCCTGATTCATGTTCTATGCTTGGCTGGGAAGGTGAAGGACGCAGTGATTGTGTATGAGGAATTAAAGGTGTCTGGTCATGAGCCCGATGCCTTTACTTATCGAATACTTATACAAGGTTGCTGTAAATCTTATCAAATGGAAGATGCAACAAAGATTTTTAGTGAAATGCAGTACAATGGGTTCCTTCCAGATACCGTAGTGTACAATTCTCTTTTAGATGGGATGTTCAAGGCAAGGAAAGTTATGGAAGCATGCCAGTTGTTCGAGAAGATGGTTCAGGATGGAGTAAGGGCCTCATGTTGGACGTACAATATTCTTATTGATGGGTTGTGCAAGAATGGCAGGGCTGAAGCTGGTTACAATTTATTTTGTGGTTTGAAGAAGAAGGGTCAATTTGTGGATGCTGTTACCTACAGCATTGTTGTGTTGCTACTTTGTAGGAAAGGTCATCTTGAGGAGGCACTGCACTTAGTGGAAGAAATGGAGGAAAGAGGCTTTGTTGTTGACCTAATCACTATAACATCGCTCTTGATTGCATTTCATAAACAAGGTAGGTGGGATTGCACAGAGAGGTTGATGAAGCACATAAGGGATGTTAATCTATTACCAAATGTTCTCAAATGGAGGGCAGATATGGAGGCTTCATTGAAAAATCCACCAAGAAGTAGAGAGGATTATACTCCCATGTTTCCATCTACTGGTGGCCTCCAGGAAATTATGAGTTCAATAAGTTCCCCTAAGTCAAGGTCAGATGATGGTGCGACTGAGGATGAGAAGAGTTCGTCTGCTGACACTGATCAGTGGTCATCATCTCCATACATGGATCATTTGGCCAATCAAGCGAAATCCACTGACCTTTCTTCTCAGCTATTTTCGCTGGCTAGGGGCCAGAGAGTTCAAGCTAAAGCGGCAGGCTCTTTTGATATTGATATGGTGAATACGTTCTTGTCTATATTTTTGGCCAAGGGAAAGCTGAGCTTAGCCTGCAAGTTGTTTGAGATATTCACTGATATGGGCGTGGACCCTGTGAGTTACACTTACAATTCTATCATGAGTTCTTTTGTGAAGAAGGGTTATTTCAATAGGGCATGGGATGTTTTTAATGAAATGGGTGAAAAGGTTTGCCCACCAGACATCGCAACATACAATTTGGTGATTCAAGGGTTGGGGAAAATGGGGAGAGCAGATCTAGCCAGCTCCGTTCTAGATAAGCTAATGAAGCAAGGTGGTTACCTTGACATTGTTATGTATAACACCCTGATTGATGCACTGGGAAAGGCTGGTAGGATTGATGAAGCTAACAATCTTTTCGAACAGATGAAGATTAGTGGATTAAATCCTGATGTGGTCACTTATAATATTATGATTGAAGTTCATAGCAAGACAGGACGGTTGAAAGACGCATATAAATTCTTAAAAATGATGTTGGACGCAGGCTGCTTGCCAAACCATGTCACAGACACGACTTTGGACTTTCTAGCAAAAGAGATTGAAAAACTAAGGTACCAAAAGGCATCAATTATGCGCCAAAAAGATGATTCTCCTTGAAACAAATTTTTCCTCACGAGAATTGTTCAAGGATCACAAGAATTAGTTGTGCTGGCAAGTGAATAATTCTCTCAAGAACCCCTTCCAGATAATCTTGAAGCGAGCATTTGTGCCATACCTGGGTTGAATCAGGCTCCATCTAGAGCCATAAACTAGTTGTTCAAGTCAATGTCTCGCCACTCTGTTGCTGTTATTGACCAGCAGAATGCAGAATGCAGAATGGAACAGACTGGAACGCCAGATTGGAATTAATAGCCATCTGTACAACGAAAATCGCACTGACAAATCTTCCAGTTAAGCGTGTAATGCACCGAACAAGTCGCTCTACAATGCTGAAGAGACAGAGGTACTTAAAAATGTTTAGTTGGGTCATGGGTTTTCATTGCCTCTTGTTTCTCGGTTACTTTAGTGACTTGATCTCTTATTTTGTGCCAACTTCCAGAGAGACTGCCCACCATGCACGGTAGCAAGATCCAAGTAGCAATAAAACTAAAAGAGCCAATACCAGACACCTACACATATGGAAAATTGACCAATCCTTCAAGAGATTTACTAGATAAGAGTACTACTCGCGATTATCCGTTGAGTTAGCCTTAATAGATCGGAGATCCCTGGAACTTATTGCTCTCTACTCTTCTTTCAGTGGTCTCTGCATAACGTACTCGAAAAAATCATCAGGAAAGAGCATATGAAGCATGGACCGGCAGCATACATCCTAAATCTCCGACTCTGAATGGTGAAGCCAGTAGGTAATGTACCAAGCATACATCCTAAATCATCAGGAAAGAGTTGAAGGCTCGCCAATGCTAGCAGCTCGGTAGTGTTGTTAATGTAGATGGCCTTGTACTTTGAGGCTTATCCGGCCGAAAGTAGCCTGCTCCTTCACGGTGGTTGTGAGTAGATGGCCTGCGTTGGACCCAGTTAGAGAACAACTTGGATCTAATTACAGGTCCGTGAATATCTCAGAATGAAAAAGAAAAAGAAGCCAGAGGGTTCAAGGTCCTGTGACATTGTCAACGCAGCGGATTTTTTATTTTCAATCTCCACATCAAAGCTGTTGTATCAATAATGGCTGTGATAATAATGATAGCTTGATGTTTTTCTTCCTTTTGGACTTTGCCAGTTAATATTATTTTTGTGTTTGGTCCATGAGCCTCGTTACATGTGCAACCAAATAACATGTCAAGATCCGTTTCGGCGACGACAACTATTATCCTGTTTTGGAATGTTTCGGTGATAGTGTTTTTATTTATAAATATATTAAAATAATTTTATTTTTATTTTTTAAAATTTATTCTTATATTAGTACATTAAAATAATATAAAAATTAATTTTAAATAAAATTTAAATTTTAAACAAATGATATTTTTCTCGTTGAAACTAATATTTTAAAAAATTATTAGATATTGAAGCAATTTACTGTTTTTAAAGAGGATTTAACATGTATTTTATATTGTAGTTTAAATTATTTTTAAAAAATATTTTTATTTAAAAATATATTAAAATAATATTTTTTTATTTTTTTATTTTTAATATTAACATATTAAAATTATTAATTTAATAATTTTGAAGTGAAATCCAAAAATAAAAATTACAGAATTTCTAAACATTCATTTAAAGTTAAAAAAGAGCATCACATTGCTGTAGACAAACATAAAAAGATCAATTTGTCGTAAATAAATAAAGGGCTAATTACATTATTAGTACATTATCTTTTCCTCTTATTTTTAATCTAGAATATGAAATTTAATATTTTTTATTTAAATACATCGATTTTTTCAAAATTTCCAAATAAGTGTTTTTTCATTAATTTTTCTATTATTTGATAACACATCATATTTTTTAAAATATTTTTTATTTAAAAATATATTAAAATATCAAAATGTTAAAAAATATTAATTTTTTTAATTTTTATTAAATTACTTTTGAAATACAAAAAAACACGCTCTAAATCACTACTTATACTCTACGTTTTATTTTATTTTAATAAAATACATGAATTTTTTTTTTATTCATCATGTTTTTAATGTTTCAATCAAATACTTTTTTTGAGTTGATCGTAGAGTTCACAAAATTAAGATCTAAATAAAATAATATTTGAGTAAAAGAGCTAGAACATATAACAGTCCCTGTCCTCCACCTCGCGTTGCCCAAAAATCCTGTTTGATTCTAACACAAATATTTTTATAGAAAAAAAGACACCCTTCAGTGACCACGCAACAAGGAAAGGAATATCCATTTGGGCACTATTAATCTGATTTTATTAAGAAGATGATCAGTATGTGAAGCTTTCTTTGTCTTGAATGTGATTTTGACTTGCACACTTTAGCTCTAGGCTACATGCCAAACTAGGACTAGACTCACTCTCCCTATATCTAGCTGTAAGACAATGCTGAAGGCATCGGGTTTGCTGATTTTAAGTAGGTAACAACGATGGCGAAGAAGAACACACCAAGAATTTCACCCTCCCACTTTTTTGGGGGTTGTGGTTTTTTCTCTCTGCTTCTTCGTTCCAAAATCTGTGTTGGGTGTGAGAAAAGAGCTGCGATTTAGAAAAAATGGAGAGTTCAAGATACTGCAAGTGGCAGATATGCACTTTGCGGATGGCAAGACCACGTCTTGCCTCGATGTGTTCCCAAATCAGATGCCTACTTGCTCTGACCTCAACACCACTGCCTTTGTTGAGCGCATGATTCAAGCTGAGAAGCCCGATTTTATTGTTTTCACTGGTACCCCTTATACTCTTATTTACCCTTTCCTTTTCTAATTCCTAGTTATGTTCTTGGTTCTGATATATATATTTTTTTTGTCTATATATGATTGTTATTCTGAAATTTGGATATAAACAACAAAACCCAGTTGTTAATTTGTTTACCGAAGCATGTTTCCTAATTTGGTAACAGTATATATGGCATGTAGTGGGTAAGCTCTAACAAGTATGCTCCTTTCACAATCTGAGCTAATGGAAGTATTATTGGCACTTTGGGAAACAGGGGATAACATCTTTGGCTTTGATGCCACGGATGCTGCAAAATCACTGAGTGCTGCATTTCAGCCTGCAATTGCATCAAACATCCCTTGGGCTGCTATTTTGGGGAACCATGACCAAGAATCCACTTTGTCAAGGGAAGGGGTAATGAAACATATTGTTGGCCTTAAGAATACTCTCTCTCAAGTCAATCCTGCGGAGGTACACATCATTGATGGTTTTGGGAACTATAACCTGGAGATTGGCGGGGTTAAAGGTTCACGATTTGAAAATAAATCAGCTCTTAATCTTTATTTCCTTGATAGCGGAGACTACTCCACAGTCCCGGCAATCCCTGGCTATGGTTGGATTAAACCCTCGCAGCAGCTTTGGTTCCAACGCACCTCTGCAAAGCTTCGGGTAATAACACCACTCTTTTATACGGTTGAAGTAATTTGTAGGTCACTGTATGATTTACTTCCGTCATTTATCAGTAAAAAGAATCACTAGTTTGTCTACACACAAGTAGAATCTACATTATGCATAGTCTTAACTTCTAAAAGGTGCATTAGCTTAATTATTAACTGTTGAATTCCCATTTTTCCCTTTCCATTCAGAGAGCATACATGAGACAGCCAGAGGCTCAGAAAGGACCTGCACCTGGGCTGGTGTACTTTCACATCCCATTGCCTGAATTTGCAAGTTTTGATTCATCAAACTTCACAGGAGTAAGACAAGAAGGCATTAGCTCTGCTTCTGTGAACTCGGGCTTCTTCACAACCATGGTAGAAGCTGGGGATGTGAAAGGCGTTTTCACCGGACATGATCATCTCAATGACTTCTGTGGTGAGCTTACTGGTATACAACTTTGTTATGCTGGGGGTTTTGGATACCATGCCTATGGGAAGGCAGGGTGGTCAAGGAGAGCGAGGGTGGTGTTGGCATCTTTGGAAAAGACAGAGCAAGGAGGTTGGGGAGCTGTCAAGTCTATCAAAACATGGAAGCGCCTTGATGATGAACACCTTACCACTGTAGATGGTCAGGTCCTTTGGAGCAAGAGCCATGCAGGTAAGTGCTTGCTGAACAACCCTTAATTAGTCATTTGTACATGTTTTAAACTTTACTAGGCATACAATGGATAGTATCTCTTAAGGACATCCATGCAGAGCATGTCACCAAGAACTAGTAGGACCTGCAAAATTGAAGCTTTCTTCTTTGTATGTTGGCATATCGGTGCCTTTTGCTTTCTTGCATGTGTTCTGGCAAAGAATTGAAACCAATTAAATTACTTAAGATCAATGACCTGTACTGCTGGCTGATGCTAATTTGTGTTCATCTTTTTATCAAAATGTTCTTTGTTCACTTGCCATATCCAATTGATATTAAGTTTCATATTTCTCATCCTTGAATTACTGTATGGCATTGTGTAGTTAATTGTCACTACCATGATCTTCTTGCCCATGACTTTAGACAATTTAGCATATGAAAGGCTGTGTAGTTAAATATCAAGGACCGTAATCTACAACCCATAAATATAGAAAATTTAGCATATGGATGGATGCACGAAGCTCATTGAAAGTTTAGGCTGATATTACTTGTGCACATTACCCAATCCATTTCCTGTTAATAAGAAGCTTAAAATCCTGATGAGTCTTCATATAAATATGATAGAGAAAATGTACCAATTGGATAGAATGACTTATTCGATTGTCAGAACCATTTTCTACTAACACTATGAGTTAAGACCAAGTTATTTTTGGTGTCATTCTTTTGTTACAGATGCTTCGTATTTAAGCAACAAAGTACATAAGACATTGGAAATGCGTGCAGTGCTAGGTTGTTCACTTTTGCTTTATGCTGCAAAAAATCATGCTTGATTTTCTCTCTGCACCGTTCACTTGATTATGAAAAGATATATCCCAGGAACACGGTTTCCCCTGCTCTATCTCATTTCATACCAAAGTGAGGCACGTGTTCTCCTCTTTACATCTCTTGCCATGTGTTTCTCTGATGTCAGTAACTGTTGTTAGAGAAAATTAGGAGAGAAGGTAGGAAGGGAACTCTAACTTATATTATATTACTCTCAAATGAGAGGAAGTCCCTATGGACTTGGACTTGTATTACAATACACTCAACACATATATTTATACTAGTGTGTGGATAATTCTAGATACTTAATAGGATAACAATATCATTAGTACTTATATGTGCTCGTTGAAGAAGTAAAAGGACACTTGATGTAGACTTCAAAATTAATTCCAACACCCCCTTAATTTTAAAAATCTCACAATCCTTGAAATTAAAAAATGTGTTGCCGATGCATGCAAACTTTCTTATTCTTGTTACCATTTCCCTTGGCACACAATCATTGCCTTGTTGTAGCTACTGTCTCATTATAGTTGGTTAGAAGACTACTTTGCTGCCATAATTTCCTTTTTCTTACATCTTCATCGCGAGCATCTCTTCATTCTCTTTGCTTTAGCAATTGTATTTGTCTTAACATGGCTACTCTTAGTCATTTGTCTCCTCTTGTCATTATTGCCACATTTCATTAGTCAAACATCTCTCTTTCAAGATTTGGTTTTTCAAGTGACCTTTGTATTTGGCCAACTCTTCATCAGATTGCTGCCTTCTATCACGGCTCCTTGTCCATTTTCCATCTCTTTTAGCTAGAGCTTTCTCTTCTTTTCTTCATATGGGATCTCTATTGTACCACCTCATCTCTTATATAAGAACCTGTCAACCTTCACCTAGCCTTTCTTGGCTTCTTCTGTGTTTCTCTTTATGGACTTGGATTACAATGTTCTCAACACTTACATTTATACTAGTCTATGGATAATTCCAGATACTTAATAGGATAACCATATCATTAATACTTATACTTGCACCTACAAGTTAAAAAGACACATTGGACTTAATTGGCAAATGTTTTGTTGGTCAGGAGGCGATGCATTCCTGTTTTCTGTTTCATGTCATCCCTTGTTTGCTTACTCCTTTTCATTTCCTTTGAACAGGAGTCCGTAGAAAGAAACAGGTTGGCAGCCCCGAGTAACGAGCACATGAGATGGCTTAACACCGAGGAAGTAAGAAGCGGAAATGTTTCACATATTTGTAACCTTATTCATAGATTTTGATATACGTGTCCTCGAAGTAAATGTAAACAGTGAAGGTAATCACAACAGACAATAATGGATAATCATGTTCCAGGAAGGTTCTGTAATTCTTCTAAAAAAAATTCTAAAATTTGATCATAAAATATTGGGTATTTTTGTTTATTAACACTGTTTTTTTAGAGAGAGAAAAAAAAAAGGCATATGAAGCATGGCACCTACACATATGGAAAATTGACCAATCCTTCAAGAGATTTACTAGGTAAGAGTACCACTCGCGATTATCCGTTGAGTTAGCCTTAATAGATCGGAGATCCCTGGAACTTATTGCTCTCTACTCTTCTTTCAGTGGTCTCTGCATAACGTACTCGAAAAAATCATCAGGAAAGAGCATATGAAGCATGGACCGGCTGCATACATCCTAAATCTCCGACTCTGAATGGTGAAGCCAGTGGGTAATGTACCAAGCATTGAGCAATATTGGATCGTAATGATCTTGATTTATCCCTTTAATGTCCTGTGCACCAGAAGGCAATATGTTCTTTGTAATTTACTGTCGCTGATCCTTATTGTCGTTTTGTTTGGGATCAAAATAACAGTACTGACATTTTTGCATGCTTCATTTGGTAGATATGAGTTTACTATTGTTTATGCTGGAGAGTGAAAGAATTGGGAGTTTTTTGAATTGCCCCCTCAAATCACAATTGATAAGACCGATGTGATGGTAACAACAGATTGTTGTACACCCAAGATCTGTTTTACACATTCAACTTTTTTTTGTCAAATTGTTTCCTCAAGCTTCTGATAGTTTGTAATAAAGTTTTGATATTCTTCTTGCAAGTGGGGTGTACGTTACTATAATCGACAATGTCCTTGGGAGGCATGGAAAACTTGCTGGTAAATTATTGATGATGATGATTTATTAGAGGTGACTATGAAATATACTTTGCTTATCCATCCTTTCAGAAGTGGATGTGAAGACTGCTCGCACCATGAAAGCATTGGTACTGTGGCAATATCAACCTTTGGGATGTTGTGTGGCTATTGGGAACATGACTGACTATCTGTGGCACAAGATGGCCTAATCACAGGCTAAACAGTATTTCTTAAAAGTGCAAAGTGCAACTTGCATTTCCTAAGTTGCGAAGGTTAAGACTGATAGGCATGCTTTTATAGTTCTCACCACAAAAACATAAAGGTCTGGAAAAAATGAAAACGAAAAAACCAAAATGCTTAGGCGTGCTTTGGAGCATAGTTATGAAACTGGGTTAATCCAGGATATAAATAACCTGTAGTCTTAGTTAGGTTTCAAATCATAAAAACTTGATGGTGTAATTGGCCCGGTTAAACTTGAACAACCCACCGAATTAACTCAAAACCCTAGTGACCCAACATAACTCGAGTGAAATCCAACTTTTTTTATATTTTTTTATTTTTTTATTAAACCCTAAAAATAAAAAACTAATTTATAAATACATAGCCTCATATTTTTTTTTATAGCATACACATACTAGATTGGTTCTTAATTTTTTGATGTGAGATAACTACATATAGCTTACATTCACATGAATTATTTGGACAACCCACCGGATTAACTCAAAACCCTAGTGACCCAACATAACTCGAGTGAAATCCAACTTCTTTTATATTTTTAATAAACCCTAAAAATTAAAAAAAAAACTAATTTATAAATACATAGCCTCACATTTTTTTTTATGCATACATATATTAGATTGGTTCTTAATTTTTTTTATGTGAGATAATTATGTATAGCTTACATTCACATGAATTATTTCTTAACTTTTTTATGTTGGATAATTATATTACATTTCATGTCTTATTTTTTTTTTTTGATAGCTTACGTCCACATAAATTCCCTTAACTTTACAATATAAAATAACTATATATAACCTATATATATAACCTCTATTCATATGAAATGTTTCTTAACCTTTTTAAAATCAACATGAGTTGTTTCTTAACTTTTCAGTACAAGATAACTATATATAACCCACATTCATATGAATTATTTAACTTTTCAATATGAAATAACTATATTATATTTTTTTATAGTAGAAATCCACATGAATTGTCATAATTTTTCGATATGGAATAATTATACTATACTTCATGCCTCACACTTTTTTATAACTTCCATCCACATATATTATTTCAAAAAAAATTCATGTAAAATATTAAAACTTCAAATATAATTTTTATTTTATTTTTTCAGAATAACTTGGATCATCAACTCGGAACTTTAACACTTAGCCGGGTCAAACCCCGTGTTAAGTTTAATAACTATAATAACTATGCTTCGGAGAAGCAATTATCAATTGTGCTAACTTGTAAATTTTAGTGATGTCGTTTTTTTGTCTGATCTCTACATATTTAAATGGAACATCTTGCACCCTGATGTTTGTTTGACAAAAACTTGGATATCCTTATGTAGTGTGTGCGTGTAACTGGCAATGCTTGGTCTGGTTCTATTGTCGTTTATTCTGAAACACTTCTTAGAGGCCAACTATTTTATGAATATACCTACTCCGAAATAATTGCGATGGAAAGAAAAGAAAATGCGGTGGAAAACTAAAAAACGAGGCACGCAATAAAAAATGGGGTTGTCCAAAAATCTGTGAGTTTAAGATTTATAGTGAAGCTACTTCATATTGAAAGTTTGCTCTTCAAATTTTCTGGTCCTTTTCAACGCATGAAACAGTGAATGCAGAGACCATCGAGATGTAGCTCCAGTTAATACTGTGAGAATGATCAAAGATTCTTTTTTTTTTAAAAAAAAAACACCCATAAACTAGCAGTAGTATTTGGAATTGGAGTAGCTAGCAATTTTTATTGTAAGTCGATCTTCCTATACCAAAAGAGAGCTAGCATGATAGTCCATAAATCAGATAAATGTAAATTTGAAATGAACGTGGGCACATTACACAAATTTCTGAAAACACCTTTGAAGAAATTCTAATGCATCAAAGACAATTCTACACTATCCTTTTCCATTTAAAATGTGGAGAGAGTGGTGCCATCCCTCCCCCACTGAAATGCCTCCGCAAGGACCTTACATGTTTCTCTATATGAGCCTAATTTTCGATATTCGTGTACATACCAACTGAACTCTAAATGATATTGTTCCTTGTAAAGATCAACGAGCACAGCAAATAAAATAGGTTCTTACATACTAACAGGAAGGGTTCTTACATACTAACAGAAGACAACCTCTCTGGAAAGAACAAAAGAGACCATCCAAAACGTAAATTACAATGAAACTTATGTTAAAAAAAAAAAACCAGAGGTTTCTGTTCCTCGAATACGATGCCCATATGCACCAAGATGATCAAACCACATAGAACCATATAAATTAATATCAGGAAAAAAGAATGAAACAATAATGATATTAACTCAAATGAATATTTTTACACGCACACAAAATCTCGCACAAACCCTAATCATCTCAACCCCAGCACAACAACACATATAATATATACAGGGAAAATAATCATAGAATCAAAGTCAAATTGTAAATCTGTCAGATTAAAAAAACCCAAACAAGAGAGAAAACCCAAGCAAGATAAGCCAGACAATATGAATCAAAAGAAGTGCCTGACCAGGAAGAGATGAGCTCCCTCCACTCCCAACCTCACAAGCCCCTAATTTATCAACACGAGTGCCACTGCACAAAGCGTCAGCGCACCCACACCAATAAGTAACGCCATCGACGCCACACACTGGGTCCGCACGGAAACAATTGACCGGACATGAAGCTGGTGCTTTTAACCCTGCGCATAAATCACCTTTACCATCCTCTCTTGTGACTTCTTGAATCAATATTCCAACGCCAGTTTCCGATAGCGCGATCGGGAAGCAGAGACTACTCAATAAGAAAATTGTGACGCATGTGAAAATTGCTGAGAGTTTCGACATGGATTAATTTTTTGTTTAGGGTTTAGGATCGGTGGATCTAACCTAACTCTAAAAATTGGGAAAATATTGAGACGGGGGCAAGGGGAAAACGGTTCTTGTTTTCGATTCGATTGGCGAAACAGCACAAGGCCGAGGTGTAAAGCAATGGGAGAGAGCAAACAAGCAAGCGTAGTGGGTAAATTGTATTGAAGCTCAGGCCCATCTTACTCCGATTCTTGGGCCTTAGAGGATCCAGGTTGAATGTACTTAAGGTCTAGTCTTATTCACATTCATTAATATTTACCAATAAATATGATACTTGCTAATAACACATTTTTATTAATAAATCCATCAATAAATTGTATATGATAAAAATAAAGTGTTTACACAAAAAAATATATATTTTGTGAGTGTATATCAATTTTCTAGTTATGAACTAAAATGGGGGATGATGGGGCAGACATTAATACTTATGGACTCAAAGTGTTTAGGCATAACACTCCCCTTTCTTGACAGCATCCACAGTCCACACCATTACAGAAAGCGTCATTGCAATTAAAGTGTAGGTGACACCATCAGTCCCACAAACAGGGTTAGGAAGGATGCACCTACATTAAAAAAAAAAAAAAAAAAAAAAAAAATTATGATTATTTTTTAAAATATTTTTTATTTGAAAATATATCAAAATAATATTTTTTTAATTTTTTAAAAATTATTTTTAATATCGGCGCATCAAAATAATCTAAAAAAACTTAAAAAAAAACATTAATTTGAAATAAAGAACAAAAATTTAAAAAAATTAATTTTTTTCAAAAACATTTTTTAAATGCAAAAACAAACAGATTCGAGGTCAGGGCGTTCGACTTGTGCACGCATACCATAACCTTGAGATCAGGAAAAAGACCATCAAACATGGTTATGAAGGATGCACCTAACGTGTTTGAGAGTGTGGTTGTGATTACTTTTTAAATTATTTTTTACTTAAAAATGTATCAAAATAATACTTTTTTTATTTTTAAAAAATTATTTTTAATATCAGCGCATCAAAATGATCTAAAAAATATTAATTTGAAGAAAAAAATAAAAAAAATTTAAATTTTTTTTAAAATATTTTTGAAATATAAAAACAAATATATTCGATGTCAGGACGTTCGACTCGACCTCGCATACCATAACCTTGAGACTGAACCATTGGCAAGCAAAGATTGGAAAAAACAGACCATCAAACATAAGGATTCAACTATCTTAGAGGTGGCCATTAGGATGATATTTATAAGAAGGATATACTAAGCAAAAGATTTTGTTAAGGTCAAGCTTAAGAGAGAAGAACTGGAAGTGGGGTGTTGGATGATACGATGGACGTATGCTTATATAGGGTAATTAGCGATGCCATGAAAAAGTGAAATATTCTTGGTGTTTAGTCTAAATCCAAAGAATAAGGTCTCATTGTTTTGTCTATTTTTTAAATTCAAAAGACATCTATATCAATTTTTAGTTAAAATCATCTATAAAAAAAGGTAAAGAATTATAGTGTTTTAGGTTTATAGAATTTTTTACACTCTTTTTCATCTAAATTTCTAGTTAGCTCCTCAATTTTTCTAGTTCCTATTTTGCTCTTTATTTACCTACTGATTTAGAGCACGTATATATTCAGTCTTTGTAAAGAGGTTCCTAAATTTATTTTCTTGGTTCATTAAATTTTATTTAGAAATTTATCTAATTAATAAAAAAAATTATTGGAATCTTGAGAAATTTATTGATGTTAGTTCTTTTACATTAAGTGAGGACTAATATAATCTTAAGAACACATAATTAATCATTGACAACAATAATAAGTTTCAGATCGGTTACATGCTAAATTTGTTAATAAATAAATATTTTTTTATTGATTTTGTTTTAAATATATTTTTAAAATATATGTTTTAGACCGATACATGATAGAATTAAGATGGTTCCAATCTTTTATGCATGATTTAAATTTTGTGTAGTATGTATACTAGGATTTTGATCATGATTGCAAGTTTACCATATTCTTACATGTTATAAACTAAACAAATTAATATATATTTTTAATTATGTACAAAAAATTCTACTATATCAACTACTATGTACAAAATTAAAGATGCATTTAAAGAGGGTTATTTAGAAATCTCAAAAAAATAAATTCCAATCAACTTTAATTAAGGGGCTAACCTATGATTTTCAAAAACAAAAAGGACTAACCTTCAAAATCATATAAACACAGCTCTGTGTGTAAGAACTTTTCTGTGTTTCATCTTTACACGACAGAGTTGCTTGAATCATGACTGATGTGGCTTCTCAAAGGCATTATAATCTTTTGATACCTTTTCAATTTCAACACCATTCCTACCGTCGCCGCCTGCATCATTCGCAATACAGTACTCTAGGGAAGCTTTTGACAGACTCCTAATTATTCCAGACTGGAAATGGTAAAAAGAGACTGAATATATACTACTGTGGTTCAACTAGATGTTTGGGTAGGGTGACAGAATTTCCGTTATGATCTCCATTACCAAGCCTTCAATGATGCTTTTCGTTTTGAATCATAAACGTAAAAAGACGCCCCACATCAGTGACTAAGAAACAATCCAAAAACTCCATGAGTCTGGGATCGATCGATACAGTACTGCAGATTCTAATTGTTTTTGTCGTGCTGCAGCATAATTTATCTAGCTAGTTTTTAAGATCCAATTATAAGATGCTCGTTGCATTTCAATGAAGTTCATTACAGGATTCAAAGATGTAGTTGTGGTGTAATTATCAAACGTATATGTTAACTCAAGATACAACCTGTTATATCACAATAAGGCGGACGATATTGCACTCAACAATATCATCACATTGCACCAGATACAGGTTGTTGGATATTAATTCTAGCTAGTAATCATATTTCCACAGACTGTTAAATATAACATTTTAATATTGATCGAAACCATGAACCTTTCCTTAAACATGATTATCCATTATTGTTTGTTGGGATTGCCTTCACTGTTAATTTATTGCTAAGAGAGAAGATCAGAAGGATATGATCCTGGGTGGATGAATAATAGACATGGAGATATTGGATGGGGAATAATTAGAGGAAGAAAAAAAGCAGGAAGCACATAGCTACGTCCGTGGTGAAGTGGAATGCACACTGCACAGTCAAGGAAGCCTAGCTAATATATATAGTGGCTGCTTTTCTGATATATGTTGATGGTGTAGATTCATCAAGCAAGGTGGTAGCTATTGTGGAGTGGCCCACTCCAAAGAATATTTATAATGTGAGGGGATTTCATGACTTGACCTCCTTTTCTAGGTGATTTCAATCGCCATCTCAATTTTTTTTATCGCATACATCACTGAGTGCTTCAAAAAAGAATATACTTTCTGGTGGATAGAGAAAGTTGCAGTCAGTTTCAGCTGGCGAAGTAGAAGATGATTAAAGCTGATTTAATCCTTGCCTTTCTTGATTTTGATAAATTAGTCGAGGGTAATTGTGATGCCTAGGGTATGGGATTGAAGGTGTCCTCAGCCAAGAGGGCGCCGCCCCATTACATGTTTTTTAACAAGAAGCTGTCTTGAGCTTGGTGTCATTGTTTAGCAATTAATTAAAGCATTAAAATCATTATTAATTTGGTATAGAAGGAGTTCATTATCATTACTAATCATGATGTCTTGAAGTACATCAATGATTAATAGAAGTTAATTAAGTTGCCTAAATCTGACAATGCCAGCAACGTGGCTGATGCACTAAGTAGGCGGCGGGTTACTCTTTTACCACCATGCACGCCACGGTTATGGAGTTTGATACAAATTTATTAGAAGATATACCCAGCAGGAGACCCTTTCTTTGAGCAAATTTATTATAAGGTGACTGCTAGTGGTAAGCCAAGTGACTATGTTATTTTTAACAGTTAATTACTTGTTTCATGGATTGTAGTGTGTGTGTGTGTGTGTGTATATATATATATATATATATATATTATATAATTTGGAGATGAGAAAGTGGGCTTGTTGGGTCAAAGAGGTTTCTAAGGGATGAACCATTACTTATATACTACAACGTGTAGGATTTTCATTGTACAATGTACAATTATTATTGTGCAAAATTTTATTTTTTTCTAGTTTGGTCCTTAAAGTTTGCTTTTGAGTGATCAAGACCTATTTAAGGAGCAATTAATTTCAAATTCTTATGAAAAGACGGGATTGGAAAAGGAGGACTAAAATGAAAAATACAACAAATATGGGTGACATACTATAAGTTTTGAAAACATTCACTTTGGTCCTCCAATTTAAACAATCATGAAAATTAAACAATTTTGATTCCTCAAAATTGTTCCAATTCCATTTTGACACAGAGGTTTATTTTCGTTATTTTTTTATTCTTTGTTGAGAGATGAGAGAAAGAGGGGTCGCTGGATTCCGGCGATAGAGAGAAAAACTTATCGTTGACACCGATTTAGACCACAAAAAAAAAAGTGTTTATTTCAAATTGCTTCATTTGATTAGGGGAGTTCATAAGTAAAGCTAACACAAACTTCCTTCCCTAACCCAAAAAAAGGATGCTCATAGCCTTCTAATTCAATTACTCCTGTACCCGTAATTTATGGATAACCAATTTTTTTCAAATATAGTTGGGAGACTCTCCCCAAGAAATGGGTCAAAAAAATGGAAAGATCGGAACATGGTAAGATTTTCGTTAAATGAAAAGTTTTAGAGGAACAGCTAATTCCCCTATTGATTAGGTTTTTTATACCTTAAAAATTTGTTAAAAAACATATCTGAACTTGGATTAATTTTTTATTTCCAATTGAGTTCGGTTTTCTGGGCTGTTTTTGGGTTTTTTGAGGTCATTAATGAGTTTTTCATGGTTTTTTAGGGTATTTTATAAGTGTCTTGGGTCAAAAACGAGTTTTAAAACAGGTTTTTGGATCAAAAGAACACATATCCCGATTTTCCAGCCACCACAGTGATCGGAATCGGTCAGGTTGCCAGACCTAAGACATTTGGGTCTGGTATGGTTACCATAAAAATTTAACTTTAAAGAATGCAATTGAAAAGAAATAAAATAAAGTGACCGGTTAAAAAACTAAAAGCCAAAAAAAATCATCTCTTTTATTTTGTTCATAGGATCTCTTTTAAATAATATTGATTTTTTTTGTTATACGTTTAATTTTCGGAAAGGTTTTTCTTGTTCATCTTTGGTTTGTTTTTATCTTTTATATAAATAAACTATGTTTTTGAAAATAAAAAATATTTATTTTCAGATGATATTTTTAATATGTGTAGCCTTACATGTTATTTCTTTTTTTTATTCAATCAATTTAATGTTCTATTTTTCAAGATTAAATATCCTGATCTACATCTACTTCTTAATTTTTCAAGTTTTGTTTTTAGATGTTATTAATAATTTATTTATTTATTTGTTAGTGCATATAATTTTTAATTTATTTGATTATATGTGTGCATTTACTTTTTAATTTATTATATTTTTCTAACTAAAAAATACATTAAAAAAACCTATATATATATATAATTTTTTATGACCCACAAGAAAGTACGGGTCACGTGGCTAGTTGATTCTAGATTGAGTGGAGCAAGCAGCGACATGATATATACGGAGCAGGATATTTGAATAGGCTCCATGTTCCATTAAAACTTTAAGCTTATATGCTTCTTGTGGACCTTGCTTGACATGGACCCATCTGTTCAAGCGTAGACATCATGCATGCCCATCATCAATATTATACTATGCTATGCATTTCAAAGGATATCATTTCACCATGAAAGCTACGGACATGATCATGAAAGTTAACAACTGTTTTGTGCTGGTGAAAGAAACTGCAAGGAACTACCCTTCTTTGTTTTAGAGCTTCTCCTTGCTTGGTGTTCCTTTCTGGTTTCAAGATGTCATTAAAAAGGAAAGCAAAGGAGAGACAATCTGAACTTGAACACTACCAGCTACCTGAAATCTTATCCTATTTTCATGTACACTTCTAGCCTTGGGGGCTAGGGCATCTACAATCTCAATATATATTTACAGAATGTACTACCATAGAAACAAATTAATAATTCTCCCACCGTTATAATTGTGACGTCTTGTTTTTAAAAAAATTATTTTTTAAATTTTTTTGTGTTTATTTATTATTAAAAAAGTTGATGAATGAAAATAGTTTTCGGTCAATGAAAAACACTTTCCAGTCAATGAAAAATTTAGCTTGGTTGTATGAAAGTGTTTGCCTTTTATTTTGAGCGGAAAACACTTTCCGGAAGTTGTGAAAAATTTATAAATGTCAAATTATTTGCTGATTATATCAAATTTGATCCTCAAAATTTACTCTATATATATATATATTGTTTTGAATATTTTTTTTTCAATTTCATCCCTTAGAATTTAATTTTTATATTAATTTTGATCCTTATTTTTATAATTATTATTTGCTTTTACCTTATCATTTTTTAATTGAAATTTTTTATCTATCAAATTTGGTTCTCATTCTTTTGATTGTTACTTATTTTATTTGAAATAATTTATGAAATGTTAATTATTATTATTTTAATTTCTTCATCTTTTAATTTTTTATTTTTTAGATTTGATCTCTATTATTTTAATTATTATTTATTTTATTTGAGATAATTTATGAAATTATATTTTTTTTCAATTTCATTCCCATTCAACTTTTTAATTTGTAAGATTTGTTCCTCATTATTTTAATAAACTTGAAAAAAATAAAACATTAATAAATTATTTTCCAACTCATTTTCCATGACAAAACCTAACACTGGAAAGTGTTTTCCAACTTATTTTCCATTACACTACCAAACATCAGAAAATAATTCACTTTTCCTGAATTCACTTTCCCGGAATTCACTTTCCAAAAGGAAACTACTTTCTAGCAAACAAGCGGGGCCTACATCATTTAACCATTTTTAGCGACTGGGTTTTTCTATCAGCATGAAATTACCATTTTGTTGGTAAAACTTTTACCGACTAATTCACTCATAGAATGCATCCATTTGTATAATATTTTCCAGTAATTTCATCATCTATCGCTAATTTTATCAGTAGGAAAAAAGTTAAAAACCAATGAGTTTACAAACGGAAAATGTGTGCCAAAAAAATAATATTCCCGGCGGAAATATACTAATGGAATTATTCTGTCAGTATATTCTCATCGGTGATAATGGCATATGAAGTAATTTTTTTCTCAACCCTCTGTAATATACTGACGGATTGATTCCGTCTGTATTACAATAGGTAAATCATTGATGGAATTATTATGTCAATGATTGTGGCATATGCAATAAAAAAATTACAACTCTCTAGAAAATACTGCCGAATTGATTCCGCATGTAAGTCCGTCGGTGATAATTAAAAAATATTTTAAAAAATAAAATTGTATAGAATAATTAATATAAAATTGTATAGAATAATAATAAAAAAATTAAGCAAATAAAATTGTATAAAATTGAAATATGTAAAAATAAAATTGAATAATATAAAATCCAAATATTCATTACAATTTGATTTGTACAAATAGAAATTAAACTAGAACAATGGTGGCGCTGGAAGAAGAGGAGGAGGTTGGTCGTTCTCGGGATCATATGGCCAAAAGGGGGGCGCACACGTACCACTCTTCCGGGATCTCATGTTCATGACCATTTGGCGGAGTTGTTCATAATCCGCCAAGAGTCGCTCATATTTTTCGGTGAGATGAGTCGTGTGTTATTGCAAGGCCGCGAACTCCTGAGACTGGGTGCTTGATACCAATTAGGAGCTCTCAACGGTTGAGATACTACGGGCCGCCCGCAAGTTCTCAGTCCTAGTGTTGGAGAGTCCGTACACCCGATTTCTATCGAGTCCACTAGACAATCCTGCCTCTAGCCATAAATTTGGATTGAAATCCTAGTTGGTCGAAGGATCGTCCTCGTATCTCTCCCTCAACCAGCTATTATATGTCTCTTGAAAATTAAAAAAGAAATCATGAAATTCAATTCAAGAAAATAATAACTTAAGAAAGAAAATGGTTGATGAACATCCCATGAAGTGTTGAGCGCGATTGTTGACGAATTGTTGCACTTCCTTTTGGCGGTCTTCACTCTGCACGTGCGTCTCTACAAAAAGCTTCATTGGACTCAACTCACATCCAAGAGACGTAACTCGTAAGAAAAAATAATATTACAAGCTAAATATATTTATAAATAACAACAAATTAATTAAAGATATATGTCATTAAAATTAATCTTACCATCCGTTTCGCATGTGCAATGAACGGAACCGCATGTGCAATGAACGGAACAGAGTCGCTAGTGTGCATGGTAACCGAACCATGAATTTTCCAGTTCTGGTTCTTGGTACCGAACTATGAACGTCGTGTGAACAGCTCAGACATCACGTGCTGGATAAATTGTGCCCATATATCCTCTTGGAAGTGTGACGGCCTAAAATCCCTTCAAACTACCACATCATTCCAGCCTTGTAAACTGTTATCTCTGGCGTATTTTTTTACTTTTTTTTTCACTTCATACCAAAAGTCATGCAACCTACATCCATAAATGAATTTTATATGAGTAAATGACAAATTAGATTTTAATATATAAAATCTTAAAAAAATATATCGTATCATTTTTTATGTTACTTAATTGTCACATGATTCTCCCACACCCTCCTCGCAACATTGTCATTCGCGTTATCCCACTCAAATTTGTGCTGTGTATAAATAATTTATTAAAAATAAATCAATAATTTCAACATAACATAAAAAATAATTAAAATTTGAAGTTAACATTAACCTCAAATCTTCTAAACCATGCATCGATATAAGGTCTCACATCAGGATGTCTGGACACCTGACTCCATTGAAACAATGGAATCGTCATCGACAATTTAAACCCCGATGTTATTACTCGGGCGGCATCAATGTTTGTGAACCTGAAAATCAATAAAATTAATAAAATATTAATTAGTTGTTCATAAAATACGTTAAAAGAAAAAAAAACTAAAATCAAAACAAACTTTGAAACAAACTTGCATTGAAAGGTCGTCCTTTCAATGTGCCTCGTACTTATAGGTAAATTGACCCCGCTCTGAAGGTACATCACCTCCACATTGTGAAACTGCATTGGAAGAAGTAGCGTCGTGAAATAATATTATTTTTAATTAATCCATCGGTGATTCCCTCGGTAAATTCACTCTCAAATTTCAATTTCGCATTAAAATTTTCAAAAACGCCCTCTAAAATTTTCACACTCCATTGGTGATTCGTCGGTAATTCCCTCGCTAATGTTAAAAAGTACACACGGTCAGAGATGCATTAATTACCAGCGTTTTAGGTTAAGCGATCCATCGGTGGTCCGTCGGTAATTCCCTCGGTACTTGCAACTAACTCAATGGTCTTTAATTGACATCACCGATATGGGATGTGAACAGTTCTCTTCACCTCTAGAAAAACACCAACGGACACAAATTATCGATGTTTCCATCGGTGATATGGGAATACTTCCCTTCACCTCTATAATACACTGATGGTTTATGTCCGTCGATGTCTTCGTCGATGATCATGAAACAGTTCCCTTCGCCTATAGAATACACCGATGGAATGTGTTTGTTAGTATTTCCATCGGTGATGTGGGATGGGAACAACTCCCTTTGCTTCTGGAATACACTAGCGAACATGGTCCGTCGACGTTTCCATTGGTGATGTGTATAGTGAATGACAAATTGTGTCTATATTGCCTGTATATCCTCCCTATAAATACTTAAATTGAAAACTTCATACACAACACAACACAATAACAGCAGTTCATATAATAATTATTTATTTGTACAGAATTTCATCCATAAATATTACATGATAAAAAATTCTTTTACACTTTCATATTCTGATAGTTAATCAAAATTATCTTCTTCTTCTTCATTTTAATCATCATTATCTCCATCGACTTGTTCTTGTTTGCTGGAGCTTAGAACAACATTCAACTCCTCATCGTCAACATCAACAAGATTATTATCAAAGACGCAACAATTTGAATTTTCTTATAAGTCAATCGATGGAGCAACTTGATATGGTTCAACCAACTCATTAACTTGAAAGACATCATCTCCCACACTTGTGTCTTTGTTCTCATCCTGAACAACCTCGACACGACCTATGGGTTTTATTTTTAAAATGAATAACCAATTAACTCTTGATTGATCCTTTTTAAAGGAAGGGTGTATGTGTAATAAACTTGTTGACATTGCTTGGCGAAAACAAAGACATCGTTTACTTTGCGGAGTCTAGTTTTTGAGTTAATTTCAACCAGATCATAGTGAGGATCTACTCTAATTCCTCTATCAATGGTGTCATACCAATAACATTAGAATAAAAATACTCTATTATGCTTGCTATGATATTGCAATTCAAACTCATTACAAGTCGATCCCTTAACACAAACACCATTATTATATGTCTTTCTTCAATGCCCATATTCTTCAGTATGAAACACATATTCATTGACAAAATACATGTTGTAGCACTTCACTTTTCTTTCAAGACTCAGGCTTAGTAAAGATAATGAAACACTAGCATTCATTTCCATTTAATAAACCTTGTACATCAAGTACAACAATGAACAATAAATGAGAATTCTGTAATGAAATTAAGTACCATGATAAATAATGAGTTTTGATGGTACTTACATGTGTTTTGAATCACGTGATAAATTGTTCATCTTGTAATCGAAAGATGTGGGTTCAGTTAGCTATGAGTTATTAGACAATAAATATTATCGATATTGCCTGCAAGGTTTTTAAAATTGTATGAGTTTGTGATATTACAATAGATAAATAGTCCATTTATAACAAAGTTTAAGTAATATATATACTTACTAAATAAAAGGTCTCAATTCATCGCAGTTAAATAACATATAATTATGTGCTTTTTTAAACTCTATTTCATATAAATATCTTCACCTTACAATATTTTTAGGTATGGGTCGTCCAAGATTGGAGAATATTGACAAGTTCTCACTGGAAGGCACTTCATCATCATCATCATGTTGTGGAACGCGATTGATTCTTGTTCTCAAATAAGGCTCAAAATAGTATGAGATAAATGTTGAGATCTCCTCAACAATATAGGCCTTATATATCGAAGCCTCAACATGCGTCTTGTTCTTAACTTTTTTCTTAAGATTGAACAAATGCTTGCATGGAATTAAATAAATATTTTCAATTAAGAAAAACAATGAAAATACATTAATAATTACATTGCATCTATAATATCTAACATCTCGAATGGATACACCCATCTATACTGGACTGGGCCTTCAACTTTTGCCTCATACGATAAATATATGGGTAAATGCTCCATCAAGTAAAAAAATGATGGAGAGAATATCATCTCAAGTTTGCATATTATCTCAACGATATTCGTTTCAAGTCTCTTAATGTGAAGTGTCTGCAACTTGCTGGAGCATATATCTCTAAAGAAATGACTGATCTCCGTAAGTGCATCTCATATTCCCTTTGGTAACAAATCACAATAAGCTAATAGAATGAGTGTTTGCATAAACACATGGCAGTCATGGCTCTTCATTCCATACAATCTGCATTCTTTTATATTAACCAACATTGATATGTTCGAGGCATGTCCATCGAGAAAACATAGACTCTTAAGCCACTAGTAGACTAGTAGTCATGTATTCTTCTCTAAAGTGAAGCTTGCTCTAGGCTTTGCGATTTGTGACCCATCAAAAACCAACTCCATATTTTTACGGTTACAAAATAATGTTATATCCATTCTAGCTTTGATGTTGTCTTTTGTCTTCCCCTTCATGTCCATGGTTGTGTTGAAAATGTTCTCAAACACATTTTTTCTATATGCATGACGTCAAGGTTATGTCAAAAGATACTGGTCTTCCAATAAAAAAGCTCCCAGAAAATACTTCGCTTTACTTAGTTGTGGGTCAAACCAAAACTGGGAAACTTTTGCTTATTGGATTGGAAACCAAACACAATGTCATCGTACTCTGACACCACGTCATGCAATTGTTCACTAGAAAAACATGGGGTGCAATGTCCTTTTCAACTCTGCCAATAAAAAATCATTTATGTTCTTTCTGTATCTGTGATCTATTGGCAAGAAACACCGATAGCAGTTAAAAAAAACATTTTACCTCCATTTATTAACGTGAATGCCTTGTTGTTTTCCATACATTATGGACATGCTAGTTTTCCATACGTGCTCCAACTAGAAACCATTCCATAAGTTAGAAAATTATTGATAGTCCATATCAAAACTGTCCTCATAAGAAAATTTTGTTTTCTCGATACATCAAAAGTCAAAGCCCTAAAGAACCACAACTGTATCAACTCATCAATCAACAGTCGAAGACAAACATTTATATTACGGTTCGAACTGTTATGAACGAGTATGACCGTAAATAAAAACATAAACTCCGGCCTTATACACATCCCCGGTGGCAAGTTGTAAACCATGAGTATAACCGGCCAACAAGAATAAGGAGCAACAAATGACTCAAATGGGTTGAATTTGTTTGTACATAACCCAAGACGCATGTTTTTTTATTCAACTGAAAAGTGAAGATGCACAATGTTAAAGAGTTGACATGCTTCACCGTTAGAAGGATACACCATCACTCCATCCACCGTATCATGTGATTGGTGTCATATCATTTGCTCAGCAGTCTTTGGTGACATGAATAACCTCTGTAGTCTATGCGTGATTGAAAAGTATCTAAGTTTTGATATGCTACAAGAGTCTTTCTCATACCAGTTTTAGGTTTATAACGAAAATAATGCTCACATATCATGCACTCGGTCAGCTTAGTATTTTCAAGGTAATACAACATACAGAAATTTAGACACATGTTAATTTTCTGGTATCCTAACCTGAGGGGTTTCATCATGGACTTAACACTATAGAAGTTCTATTTCAGCCTATTCCCTTCATGTAAAATGCTTCGCGTTCATTCTACAATTTAGTTATAATCGGCCTCACTCAACTCATAATCCGACTTGATGGTAAACACCTCTGCAATGGTCAATAATTTACTGTGATTTGTGCAATTATCTCATAATTGTTCATCATAATCTTTCAGAAGTGCAGAATACATGTCGCCTCTGCATTAGGTTCTTCTTCGACGATTGGACATTGGATGTCATTACCTTGATTCATTCTCATTGCATCCATAACCATATTCATGTAATGATTACTATTGTTATTAACAACTCCACACACATTGCTAGCACTAGAAGTTGACCCGACCATCCTCTCTACCGTGCTCTTGTTACGAACAAATAGTTCTCCAAGTGCATATCAACACAAGTAATCCTCCATGAACCTTTTGAGTAGAAGATGCATCGTTACAACATCTAAATGAAAAAACTTTTTTATTTTTACACCTCTTGCATGGACACCTAATGTCGCCTCCACTAATATTTCTCGGAATAGATGTTGCGAAATTAATAAAACTCTAAACCCCATTACAATAATCCATCATCCGCAATCCTTGAGGTGAATCTCGATATATCCATGAACGATCATCTATGACTTCTATCGAACCTCTATAAAATAATGATAACAACATGTATTAATTAATTATATTAAGTAAATAAATTCGCAAAAATATTGGTTAGATTATCCAACTTAATGTCAAACTTTTCTTAAATATTCATTATCAATTATCTACGTACATACAAATTTCTACACATTAACTTATGGAAATTACAAATCGACAATAAAATTGACAAAAAATAAAACACACCCGTTAAACAAGCCATTATTTATTACATCACAACATACCTAAGTCGGTAATTCGACATAAGTTTCAACAATTTACAAACAAATAAAATTCCACAAAATCTAAAACAAACAAGTACAAAATTATAAATCCATACTACATGTTTGAGAAAAAATAATAAAACAAGTAAACACCCAAATAAAATACATATACTAAAAAAAACATTCAATAATAAAATTGACATTTTAAAATTATATTAAAATTAAAAATAGATAGATTTACTTATTAAAAATAAAAAAAAAATCCGTAATAAATCAAAACACGGATGCTGAGACTAGAAAAGTTTGTGTTGAGATAAAGGGGAATGTTTTGGGGGGGGGGGGGGGGGGGTTGTTTAGATGTAGGGGGAAGAAGGACAAATAGGGGAGGGTCAATACCTGATCATATATTAAATTTTACCGATAAAATTCCCGACGGAATTATTTCGTCTGTCACCTCATTGGAAATTCTGTCGGTATTTTTGACATGTCACTGTATGGACAACCCAGTTTGAATCCGATTGTATTTCCGTCAGTAAAATTGTCCACAAAAACTTACACGTTATCGCACAACTTGTTTTTTTTATTCTTTATATTCCGTTTGGGATTCCCTCGGTATATATCGACGGATTGTTTCTGTTGGTATATACCGACGGTTTTAGTGATGGAAAAAATTTTATCAGTAAATATCACTGTAAATTGCTAATGAAAAAAAACTGTCGGTAATTTTATTTGTATTTGTTGAATTTCTAGTAGTGTAATCGGTAAAGCTTTCAAAACTAAGCTTTTAAATGCGTGACAGAAGGGAAAAAACATAGCTTGAACAAGTTACAGCTACAAAGCACCCCATTATTTTGGCACTAATTTTACTTTTAAGATTTGACACATTGTTCTTCCATTCACCAAGCTGAAAGAATTGGTTGATCTGTTATCGGAAGTATTAGATACTTAGCAGAAAGGGACACTTGGATCATATCTGCCTCCTTCAGAAGATGCTTATTGCTTACTGAATATTTAAATCACTACATGCTCAATAGCAGAAAGGCCAAGTGTCGACATAGAGCCTTCCTTCTGCTAAATATATACGGTCATCAGCCATATTAATTACCAAAAGTCGTGACAAATTTATGAGGTCATGTTCTTATGATGCTTAAATATTAGCTTAGCATTTGATTTCGTGTTCACCGACTAAAAAAAAAAAAGGTCTGGCAAAAGATTGCGCGAAGAGAATACTGATTAAAGAAATGGAAAGTCGGTACTCGGACGATTATGTAATCATGCTTATTCCCCTTTGGGAAGTGGTGATCCTATATATAGATGAAGGTTATCAGTCCGATTACACTACCATTGCACACACTTGTATCTCTTAGGGAGAGGAACTAACTATTCTTCAACTACTGCTTCTCCAAAATATCTGTTTATACTGCACTCGTAGAGAAAACATGAGTGACGGAGGACAATGGAAGCCTGTTGTGGGAATGGTGGTCGTTAATTTTGCCTTCGCAATAGTGAATGTGCTTTTTAAAAAGATTCTGGATCAAGGAACGAACAGTATGGTTATTGCTACATACCGACTATCAACTTCTGCAATTTTCTTGGCGCCTGTTTCTTACTATTGGGAAAGGTAGTCTTTCAGCTGCTGCACAATTATTTTTTCATGCTTGTTTAGCTCCTCTGAGCACGATTTTGACGTTTGTCAACTAGTTATTTTCTCTGTTGCTCCTTCATTAAAAACATCACCGAGTTTGGAGCATGGACTGAACTTCTTTGATGTACGAAGGTTCTTACAAGGGTCTGTAATATAGCTAGTTTGATTGCAGGAAAAGCAGACCTAGGCTAACAGCTTCCATCTTCTGCCACCTCTTCCTCGGTGCCCTTTTCGGGTTAGTTAAACTATACTTGTAATCTTCAAGATGGTTCTGTGCGTTATGCTTCGCAATAAATAACTACAATTGCCATGATTATGTCTAGAGACTCTGATTCTCTGAGAATTATTGATGTCTATCAGGTTAACTCTCACACAATATTTATTCCTTAAGGGACTTGAGTATATATCTGCTACCTTCGCCTGTGCATTCCTCAACACGGTCCCTGTAAACACGTTCATACTAGCACTACTTTTTGGGTAAGCGCAGCAAGCAGTGAGTAGTTTACTGCATTTTCTGACCAAAAATAATATTCCTTGGTAACTGGTGTTAAAACTCTTTCCAGTAAAGAAAAAGCGAGCATGACAAGCAAGGCAGGAAGAACAAAGGTATTAGGTGCACTTATATGCATGGGAGGAGCTGTCCTATTAATCTTTTATAAGGGAATCCCATTAACTAATTCACATTCAAGAGCTGCAACAACTGACATCCTAAACCATGCTGACACTATGATCTCAGGGAAGAAGAGACAAAGGTGGGTGGTTGGTTCGATACTTTCTCTTGCAGGCTGCTTCACGTGGTCTTTGTGGTTCCTCATTCAAGCTAAGATTAGCAAAAGCTACCCATTTCAATATTCTAGCACCGCCCTTATGTCCTTCTTGGGCGCAGTCCAGTCTGCTATCTTGAGTTTAAGCATTGAAAGGAATTTTTCCATGTGGATTCTGAGAACAAAATTGGAGATTATAAGCGTCCTTTATGCTGTAAGTATTCTCCGGGTAGCTTAAATTAATGTTGCGTGCTTCGTTCAGGTCAAGAGAAGAAGAGTTGAAACAGGAGGCTTGAAATATTACCGTTTCACTTGTTCACACAGGGAATCATAGGATCTGGCTTGTGCTATGTTGGCATGTCATGGTGCGTCAAACAAAGGGGTCCTGTGTTCACATCAGCATTCACCCCTTTCACTCAGATATTTGCTGCTATGTTTGATTTCTCCATCCTGCATGAACAAATTTATCTGGGAAGGTTGTTTCCTTTCATTACATGTATTATGCTTTTACTTTACAACAGATTATTTAGTGTTCCTAACAGTCTTTCATTTTAACGAACAGTGTCCTGGGTTCTGTCCTAGTTATACTAGGTCTGTACATTCTACTTTGGGGTAAAGGCATTGAAGCAGGGGATTGTGGAGAGAAGCAAGCCCACCTAGCCAGGGAAGAGGAACACCGTGACACCGAAGCACAGATACCAGCAACAATTTCAAGGAGTAATCCATAAATAAATGCTCTCTCTAAGTGAATTATTTGGTGGCCGGAGGCTGGTTATTCAAGGCAGTGCAGTGAAATTGGAGGCAAAAAAGTTTCGAGTCTACCGTGAACGAGCACCATTTGAATTTATAGAAAAGGCATTGTCTATTACTTCATTTTGCTGAGTCTTAACTTCGTTCCCCCAATTTCCATGTACTGTATTAAAATTAAAATTAAATGATGCTATGCAAGTATACTCGTTTAACTGCATGATGATTGTTTAATAAAATAAATCAATATATATATATATATATATATATATATATATATATATATATATATATATTTCAAGGTATCTCGCAAGGAGTTTTTCAAAAAAACAATTTAATTATACAATAATAAATTTATTCCTTGCAAGAAAAGTCATTATTTCAATTATTTTTAAAAAATTCTGGTATAATTATTTCTTTTCTTGTTAACATGTTTATTTTTAATGAAATAATATTTTTGTGTATTTTTTTAATTAAATAAGAATTATAAGTAATTAAAATCGATGAAAAAATCTAAAATAAATATAAAAAAGATTTTCTTGATGTGATAAAAATTATAAGCAATCAATAAAAAGGTGCGCGTGTAATGAAAAAAAAATCAAAAAATTATATAAAAAAACGTTTGTATTCTGATTGAAATTATCATTTCCTAATTTGTAGAGTAGAAAGACAGCAGCATCCTTGAACGCCCAAACAGGCAACTCTGCTTTATATTCTGACTGACACGTGTTTCAAAGGGAACAACGAATAGTCATTAGTTCGGCAGTCGTTTACCCCACCCAAATTACATGTCGTTTCTTCTTACATAAGAACAGGCCTACGCATTGACGGCTTTGCCTCTCCGGCCCATTAACAAATCCTCTTCTAATACCCTGCACGATTCAAAAACCCTAGTTTCACTGACTTCTTCTTCTTCTTCTTCTTCTTCTTCTACGGTGTATACCGCTACTGGAAATTGTTGTATCTATAAAGCAAAAATAAACTAGCAAAAAATGGGGGGGAAGAGAAGGAAGAGCGAAAGCGAGGCGATGGAAGAATATGGCAGCGATGTAGAGTTAGACAAAAAGGAGAAGAAGAAGAAGAAGATGGAGAAGGGGAAAACGAGAGAAATACTCCCGTCAATGATAAAGAACAAGGAGAAGAGATCTGCTGTACACGCCAAACTCAAGCATGAAAAGAAAGTCGAGAAACGCAAGAAGCTTAAAGCCCGAGACGCCGAAGAGAAGCGAGCTCTCGAGCTCGGTGAGGAGGTCAGGCCCCCAATTGAAATATCGCATTAGGGTTTTTGTTCTTTTTTAATCAGAAATGATTTGGTGTGGTGTGATTATTCTGCAGCCTCCTCCAAGGAAAATTCCACGCACCATTGAAAATACTAGAGAGAATGACGAGACTGTATGCAAGCCTGACGACGAGGAGGTACTAACTCATAGCTCATGCTCTGCGATTGAATCAGCTATTTCTACTCATGGGCCCAATAGCAAATGCTTCTTGTAGCTGATGTGTTAATTCTCTTGGTTTATAGCTATTCGCTGGCAATGATGCTGATGAGTTTAGCTCCATCTTAAAACGTGAACGGACTCCGAAGATATTGATCACCACTTCCCGTTTTAACTCTACTGTAAGTTCGTAATCTCTTTTTAATTTGTTTTGTCATTGAATAGCCATGGAAGATGAAATATTATTTTGATGCCAATTTAATCTCTCCCTGCACTTGTGATATGGTTGAATTGCCTTTACATGTCATTTGTGGTCTACAGAGGGGACCGGCTTTTATATCAGAACTACTTCGAGTGATCCCAAATGCACATTATTACAAGAGAGGAACTTATGACTTGAAAAAGGTGCTTTTTATTGGTTGTCCTTCCCTCTCACTCTTTGTAATGTAAGATGCCTAGCAGTAGTGTTTCATCTCTTATTAAGATGTGCATAACATTCTTGTAGATTGTAGAATACGCAAAGAAGCAGGATTTTACTTCTCTTATAGTTGTTCACACCAACCGCAGGGAACCAGGTAAGTGGCACTTCTTAGTTTTCAATACAGAACACATGCCAAATTGCTTAGGATATGCATGTTCTTACTGTGATTTCCTATTCCAATAACTATTAAGTTGGAAATAGATTTCATTTATCAATGGATAAAACCTTGGGTTACTGCCATTGTCTATAAGAATCTTAACAATTTTCAGACTGTTTGTAGATGCTCTCTTGATCATTGGCTTGCCTGATGGCCCTACTGCCCATTTCAAACTCTCACGGCTTGTTCTACGCAAGGATATCAAGGTTTATGGCTTACCTTGTGGATATTGATATATAACTTTTATTTAATGCAATGTTACCTTCTATTCTAAAATTAATTGATTCTATTCATTTACTAAAGAAAGTTACAGTCCTTAATGATTCTGCATCAACAAACTGTATCTAATTTCTCATCAATTAAATCTAATGTCTGGTCTTTAAGTGGACATGGCCTGTTTTATTGGAGCAATAATATCTAATCAATGAGGAGAGAAATGTGGTTTTAGAAATGTTATCTAATTAGGTTTCAATCGATTAGAATAAGCTGATTTTATTTTACGGGGTATTGGGTGTGATTTCAGTTTTGTCTGATGTAGTTTCTAGGAGAGTAACTTCTTACCCTTGCTGCCTTGTGTTGCTTGCAGAATCATGGAAATCCCACCAGTCATGAGCCCGAGCTGGTCTTGACTAACTTTACAACTCGTCTGGGACATCGTGCTGGGAGGTATTAAATTTTCTTCATGTTGCATGTTAGAAAACATCTAAATTTTCCTCACTACAGTTGACCAGAAGAATGAGTTGGGATAAGCTGTGTGATCATATGTGCTATCTTCCCACGAAAATGATAATGCTCTTGTTTTCTTTAACTTATCCATGTTTTCAGTGTGGTTTGTATGATCTCACAGTTTTTCTAAGTATCTTTTTCTTTGTTGACTTCTCACACACTGGTTTTCTTCTTAATAAAACATTCTTTTGTTCATATGTACCCTCCAGAATAATACAGTCACTTTTCCCGCAAGAACCGAATTTCCGGGGTCGAAGAGTTGTAACCTTTCACAATCAACGTGATTATATATTCTTCCGGCATCACCGGTATGCTTTGGATTCATTAAATTTTGCCAAGAATAAACCTGTGGGTAATCTTTTCTTTTCTTTTCTATATACACCTTTCCGATAGAGTTTTCCAACTATTATGTGCACAGTTACATCTTTGAAACCAAAGAGAGTAAACAGAGTGATTCAAAAGGTAAAAAAGGAAAAGATGGCAAGGGTGAGAAGATCTCTCAACAGAAAGTGATTGCACGCCTTCAGGTTATGTTTCCCTATCAAATTTGTTGTTAACATTTGTTGTTGTGGAGTTGATATCCTTTCTACCAGGATCATAGTTATACTTTTCTTTTTCTCTTCTTGTTGATTAACTCTATGAACTGAGTCAAACCTTGTAATCTTAATATTCTGCCTTAGGGCACTAGTGAAACATCAAGCGCATCTGGAACTTTAGCTAGGCCCTTGATAATTTCAACTACATTTGGATACTCCAAGTTATGGGTCTCAATTTTACCCAAACATCTCTGCCTGAAACCCCTATTATCTTGGTAGTCTGTGTGCCAATAGTTTTCCTCTAAACATGCAGGAGTGTGGTCCTAGATTTACACTGAAGTTGAGAAGTCTCCAACATGGAACATTTGATACCAAAGGTGGTGAATATGAATGGGTTCACAAGGTAGCTTTTGAATGGTTTCTGTTTGGTATATATATTGATTTGATTTGTTGACGCGCTTTATTTCCCTCCAAATTTTGTGAGATTATGAAACTGTTCATATTTCTTCTCATTTGAATTTCAGCCGGAAATGGACACCAGCCGGAGGAGGTTTTTCTTGTGAGTTGCATCAGATCGTTCCAGTTTATTTGTCTTGGTGTATAAGCAAATTTTGTTGCATTCCGGGCTGGTACCTGACAACTGATGTTAAAATCCTGTTCAAATTTGTAATGTGTAATTTAAAAATAGAAAAATTAAAATTGTGGTAAGTTTTTCCCAATTGTTTATTCAATTATGGAATGCTTGAAGATTATATAAATATATTTATCATTTGATTATGTTGACCCATCATAATTTTTCTTAATTTCTATACGTTTTTCTTGTCTGATTGTGTGATGCATTTCTCTTTTTTTTTTTTTTATGAAAGATTATTGGTTGCATTTTTATAACTGAAGAATAAAAAAAAAAGTTTGTTTTTAATTGTTTTGATGTATTTATATTAAAAATTATTTTAATATATTTCTAAAAAAACCATTTAAAAAAAAACACTACTATATTTTAAATAACCTCTATCTACAGTAAAAAGTAACCATCACTTCAATCCAGTAGGTAGATTTGTTTGTTTTTCTTTTTCCTATAAATGAATTATACATGAATATTTTACATGTAAAAAAACATGAATTAATGTAATTAGTATATTCATCTGCACTCCTTAATGGGTTAATATTAATTTTTAAAAAAATTGTAGGAGTGTAAAAAATATTTGAAGTTTTTTGGGTTAGTCAATCATGCCAAACCTAAAAGTCTTGAGTTTGATAGTCATGTTTATTTAATTATTTTTATATTTTATAGAAAAACATTTAAAATATTCTTAAAGCATCTTAAATAAAAATTATAATTAATTATTTTTATAATTTTTTTAATTTTTATAAAAATATATTTAAATTACTATTTAAGTATCTAAACAGAAATTTTAATTAATTTTTTTAATATTTTTTTATTTTTTATATAAAAAAATATTTAAACTACTTGAAGTATCCTAAATAAATTTTTTTATAAATTGTTTCTATTTTTTATATAAAAAAATATTTAAATTATCCTTGAAATATTCTAAATAAAAATGCTAATTAATTTGTTTTTATTTTTTATTAAAAAAAATTTAAATTATCCTTTAATATTCTAAACATAAATCCTAAATAATTTTTTTTATTTTTATAAAAAAAAACTATTCTTAGAGTATTCTAAACAGAAATTCTAATTGGTTTTTTATAAATTATTTTTATTTTTTATTAAAAAACATTTAAATTATCCTTGAAGTATTTTAAACAAAATTTCTAATTAAGTTTTTCTTATGAATTGTTTTTATTTTTATAAAAAAATATTTAAATCATCCTTAAATATTTTAAACAAAAATTCTAATTAATTTTTTTAATTATAAATTCTTAACTCTAAACATTTCGACCTAACAATCATACCAAATCTAAACTTTTTATATCTGATGATCATATAAGATCCAATAGCCTTTGATAAAAGAAAACATAGATCAACATGCATAGGCTTTTCCCAATTAAACTTTTGTCAGCTCTGCCAGCAATTTTTGACCTAAACCTGGAGAAAAGAAAACATAGATCAACATGCATAGACTTTTCCTCTTACTCACATCCTCGTAGATCTTAAAGGTGAAACACATTGTGAGCACTCAATAAAAATCTAAATTAAGTAAACTCAACAGTTAATTGTTGGAACAATAAAGAAAAAAAAAACAAATGAAGCACCTAATCTCCATTACTTTTTAAGATAGAAAGGTAGCTTAAACACATATTATTATTTTGTTTTTTTAGTTTAACGTGGTTGTCCGAGCTAGCTTGCGCGCACCTCGACTAATCTCACGGGCCCTGAAGTTAACGACCATGTAAGCCTTCAGTGACCATCATATGAGCAACCACAGGTCTCGAACCTGAGACCATAGAGGGAGCAACTTTACAGCAAGGGGGGGAGGAGATCGAATTTTATTTCAATTATGATTTTTTTCATCACACAACAGACGGAAAACATTAACTTGCCAGGGATTGAGACTTATTATTTGTTTTGGTTTATTTTTTATGGGGTTATCTTATTTTCATGACTCGAGTTACGGGTTTGACAAGTGAACCTATGTTGACTTGAGTTATTTTTTATTTTTTTAAAATTGATTTTTTTTTTCAATTTCATCCTTTAATATTGAGTTAGTTGAGAATTGTGTTTCATGACCTATTTTGATTTGTTTTTTGTAAGATCATCTCAGCCTCATAACCTAAATAGTGAGTTTGGTAGGTTTACCCGGATTGACTTGGATAATTTTATTGTTTTTTTATGAGATTATCTTGATCATATAACTTGGATCACGGGTTTGGCGTGTTAACCCGGGTTGACCTGAGTTGTTTTTCTATCCTTTTTCTAATTATATTTTTTAATTTAATTGTTTAATATTGGATTAATTGATAATTATGTTTTATAATCTGTTTTGATTTGATTTCTATGGGGTTTTTCTGGTCTCATTACTCGAGTCGTAGGTTTGATAGGTTAACCTGAGTTGACCAAGGTTCTTTTCTTAATTTGTTTTTTAATTTTATCATTCAATAATGAGTTAATTGAAAATCAAGCTTCACAACTTATTTTGATTTGTTTTATGCGGGTTTAACATGATCTCTTGAGCATGGTTGCAAGTTTAGTAGGTTAACCCGGGTCAATCCAATATGTTTCCATTTTAATATTAAAAAATGTATATATATTTTTTTAATTTGTTTGGTCAAATTATTTTTTTACTTGATATATGAGTTGTCTTTGTAGCCGTCAAGTTGACTAGATTATATCGAGTCAACCCTTAAATAATTTAATTTTTTTTACTAAAAATAAATATTAATAGTGACTAGATATTTTTTACATTCATAAAGATTTGATCCGATATCACCGAGACAAGAATCTTGTATATTGCTATTACTATTAAGAATTATCATATCTTTCTAGGCTTAAACAAGTAGCTTATTGGCCACATGTATATTAAAGGTCAAATGTCAAAGATTGTTTGACATTGTATTTCTATTTGGATGGATTTTTAAAGTCGTGTTTCATACGAAAAAAATATTAAATTAATAATTTTTAATAATTTTGATATACTAATATCAAAAATAAAATATTTTAATATATTTTAAATAAAAAATATTTTAAAAAATATTATTCTCCATTATAGTATACACACTCATTGTAGGCTACAAAAATGTAATTTCTTGTTTTATATATATATACACACACAGACATGTAACATCTCATCAGTGAACTATTTGCCTAAGATTCAATCAGATGAGAAATTTAATTCTAATATGTGAAAATTAGTACGAATATTTTCTTATTGTTAAAGTAAAAGAAATTATAAAATTTGTTATTCCGGAAATTCGAGCCTCCTAATGAAAAAAATATTAAGTAAATTATCCAATATTGTTCTAAAAATTTTAATTTGTTTATTTTTGTATTTCAAAAGTATTTTTTTAAAAAAATTAATTTTATTGTTATTTTTTTCTTTGTTTTAAATTAATATTTTTTGATATTTTTCAGATCATTTTGATGTGTTAATGTAAAAACTAATTTTAAAAAATTAAAAAAATATTATTTTAATATATTTTTAAATAAAAAATATTTTAAAAACAATTATTTCAACGTAAAAAAACCATTATTTGTACTTGCTGAGCACCACTTCTTCTCTCATCTATGTTTGGTATTATGGTAGCTGTTATGGTTGTAGCTTGAAAAAAGTTATTTTAAAAATATATGTGGTTTTAAAAGTACTTTTAGTTGAGGTTGGTTTGGAAAAATATATATTTGGTTAAAACTGTGGTTGAAATTGAGGCTGAACAAAAAGTTGTTTAATGTGTTTGGTTAAGAATGCTTTTCAAATTGAGGTTATAAAATAACTAAAAAAGACATATATTAATATTGATGGTTTTTTTTTGAAATATTATACATTTAATTACTGCTATTTGCAATTAAACTATTTGCAATTTCATCACGTACGAAATCCATCTGATAATGACTACAGTTTTCATGGCTTCCTGAGCGTGCAACAACATCAGGTAAAATATCATCAGGAAAAAAAATTGGGATTGCGATCAAATTCTGCAAATGCTACGTCATCATGCGATCTCCTTCTAATATAATTATGTAGTGTCATTGAATAATGTTAAATACTAATTTTTCAAATAAAACATAATATCTGATAAATTTTTTTGGATTGTTTTTATTTTACTAGGTCGGACCCAAACACCGGGCATTTAGGTTTAGGCCGGACCCAGTCCGGCCATGAACAGTGGAGACGCTCTCCACCGTTCACATGCAACGTGAACAGTGGAGCATTCAGAAGATGAAGGAGAAGGGGAAAGGGAAGGGGAAGAGGAAGAGAAGTGGATGGCGGTGGAAATGACGGAGGGTGGTGGTGAGCTGAGGGAGCTGCTTTCCACTGTGCTCTGTTTTTGTTGTTCTTCTTCGAACAGTGGAGAATGCAGAAGATGAAGGAGAAGAATAGGGGCTGGCGGGGAAACGGTAGAGGCTGATGGTGAGCTGCTCTCCACTATTCACATGCAACATGAACAATGGAGAATAATGTAGAAGAGAAGGAGAAGAACAAGGAGAAGAGGAAGATCAGTGGTTGGCGGTGGAAACTGCGGAGGCTGGTGGTGAGCTGAGGGATTTGCTCTCCACTGTGCTCTATTGGTTTATGTTTTTGTTCTTCTTCTTCAAACAGTGGAGAATGCAGAAGACGAAGGAGAAGGAGAATGAGAAGGAGGAGGAGGAGGAGGAGGGGAAGAGGAAGAGCAGTGGCCGGCGATGAAAACGGCGAAGGGCAGTGGTGAGCTGCTCTCTACTGTTCACATGCAACGTGAATAGTGGAGAATGCAGAAGATGAAGGAGAAGGAGAAGGGGAAGGGGAAGGGGAAGAGGAAGAGGAAGAGCGGTGGCTAGCGGTGGAAACGACGAAGGCCGGTGTTGAGCTGAGGGAGCTGCTCTCCATTATGCTCTGTTTATGTTCTTCTTCTTTGGCGTCTCTGTTTACTGTGTTTATAAACACAGTTTGCAACTCAGCACAAAACGCGGCTTGAAATTGCTTTTGGTTGTCTTGCGGTTTAACCATAGATGTTCATGGGCCCTACAAACAGTAATGTGAGTTTATACAGTAACCAAACACATAACAACGATATTTTTCTGTAAACGCAGCCACAGCGTTAAGCACGTACCTAGACCGAAATGGACACCATAACGTCACAATCATAAAATTGGTTTTTTAGTGACGAACTAATTGTAAACAGAATCAATGACAGGGACTTTCCGTCGCTAATTATCAAAAGAATTAATGGTTTCTGTCACTAATTAGTGATGAAATTAAGAGCAAAAACAAAAAATATTTTTTTTTAGTAATTTCATAGAAAATATTTTCCTCTCATGCCCTCTCTTATTTCTTTTCCATTATCTCTATCCTTCTATTTTCTTATTCTTCACGTCTCATAATCAGATCCATCAACATCCTTTCACCATATTTTCTTTCTTTAATTGTTTTTCATCAGTACTTTCTCCTCTTTGATATATTTTGTTTTCTCATGTTGCTTTTCTTTTTCTCTTATTTATTACACTATCTTTTCATAGAATATTTGGATTTTCATTTAATTCAAATTATATTTTTTTTATATAATTTTTATTTTAACCACCAATGAAATTACTGATAAAATATTTAAATCTGAAAACAAATCCATTGATGAGTTTTGATCAACGTGTGTTTTATTAATAATTGTTATGATCTGGTTACCTTTTTGATATAGTAATGAGATTGTTTATATTTTTGGAGTTTTTTTTCACAATATGAATTTTTTTAATTTCTTGCAGTGAACTCATATGCAAAAAAAAATATAATGTAGTTTTGTGTCAATATTGAAAAATATAATATTTTTATTCTTTTTTTTTCTTTCTTACTTTAATTAGTGATAAAATATCCATTGAAATATTTAAAAAAAAAACTCAATGAGTTTTGACCACCGAAAGAGGTTGGCACACTTAAAGTCACATCACCGTCACGAGTCCCAACTTGCCATTGGCAGCCAGAAAAGAGCACCGTCATGAGCCGACAGCAACGTGTACGCGGTTGCATGATGCATCCTGGCACATACGTGTCACTTGAGTTTGTTTGCTTAAACAAGTAGATGATAAGATGCTCTTAATCTGGTTCCTTCACGCCCACATACCCTTCACCTCCTTTCCTTTTCTTTTTTCTTTTTTTCTTAAAAAAATACCGAACTAAACGGATATTATAAAAAAAGACTGGACGAAACGTTGAGGCCCCCATTTCCGATTTTTATCCTGTCAAGTTTATCCGGTTTAGAAACCCACTAGTTTACTGTCGCGCGCTTTCGCTGCAAGCAAGTTGAGTTTATAATTTCTAGAATAAAAAACTTTTGATATTATCGTTTAGATAATTCAAAAAAGTTCAAGTTCATCCTTTATTTAGAAATTATACGAGATTTGATTCTATGCGATCCTACCCACTAGATACATTCAAAAATAAATTTATATGAAAAAAAGTTATATTTATTTTAATAAACTCGTTAAACTCGGTTGAATTAATTTTTTATATAATAAAAAATACAAAAATTAATTAATAATCAATTGAATAATATAATTCATTAAAAAATTAATATTACAAAAATAAAAATTACAAAACAAAAGACCAAATGAACAATAAAAAAAACCTATAGACCTATTAAAAAGCTGAGGTGGATGTGCATGAGAGAGACTCACGCAACTGGATTGTTTTTTTTGTCCTTGCTATTTATAAGTTGCCCGTCGCTTCTTAAAAAAAGAAAACAGAAACAAACTTGTTTTCAAACCTACGATGTTGACATTACACTTATGTATTAACCACTGAGCTATGGTATAAAATTATTAATTATTACACCTTTTGCTCTATCTCGAGCCCTGTGGTTGCTTATATGATAGTCACTAGAGGCTTACATAGTCGTTAACTTCAGGACCCGTGGGATTAGTCGAGGTGCGCGCAAGCTGGCCAGGACACCCACGTTAAACTAAAAAAAAAAATTATTAACCTAAGGGGTAATTTAATTTATTAGGTGTTTTCTCCTTAATAGTTATTAGTTTAAATCTTTTTAGAGTTATTAAAAGCTTATATAATTATTAATTTCAGAGCTCAGAAAATTAGTTAAAATATATATAAGCTGACCTAAACATCCACATTAATAAAAAAAATTATTAACTAAACAAATATATTAATTTAATTCATTATTTATATAAATAGTTAAATAAAGCACACTTTTCTAATTGTATGTATAATTCACCACACAGATCTTGATTGGTTTTATTAAGGTACGAGGATGGCTCTTGTTGGCTTGCCAGCAGGAAGTTTTGCTGAGGACGAAGGCTAAACATTTTTTTTTTTGGGTTAAGATGGCTAGAGTTAGCTTTAGTGTGTGGAAACGCGGTTAATTTGTATTTTTAAAAGAAATTAATTTTTTTTTTGTTAAAAATTAATATTTTTTATTTTTTGAATCGTTTTGATACGCTAATTTCAAAAATAATTTTTAAAAATAAAAAAATACCATTTTAATCTATTTCGACATGAAAAACATTTTTAAAAATAACTACAACCACACTTCTAAACATACCCTAATAATATTCAGATGCCCTAACAATATCCAGACTAGGTCTCCATTATCGAACCAATAAGAATTCTAGTGCTTGGAATATCTATACGAGCATCTTAATTAAACGTCAAAACATACTTTATTTCTAATCTCTCCATGACTACAACGGCATTCGAGAATGTTTCACCCATGAATTTCCACTTGCTTTTACTGTTTTAGACTTATTCCCTGTAATTTGTTTTTTGTTTTCTTTGTACCATATTTTATACTAGTCTATTGGTTCATGGGACAAACCAGTTTTTTTATATGTAATATAAAAATAAAAACACTAAGAGTGTGACAATTTTTTTACAATGTTATTGAACTTGGACAAGAAAATAAATCTTAAAATTTCCTGACTTAGAACTTTACCTTACGTGAGTTTTTGGTGAAATTATAAAGAATTGACTCGATATGAATTGATTTATTTAATAAATTCAAGGAAAACCTGGATAATTGATTTTTATTTAAAAAAAATAATATTGAATGATAAAATCAGGAATAATACTAATAATACAAAAAATAAAAACAGACGTCGAGCCACATCAACCTTTTAAACCTGCAACCTGGGTTTACTAGACTAAAAATATCATATATAAAAAAATAATGAAATTCAATCACCGGCAAATCTAACGTTGAATGATGTATTATCATTATTATTATTATTATTACAACTATCACTATTGCTAGATCATCATCATCATTATTAATAGTAAGTATTATTATCATGAACACTATTATCATTATTATTACTGTCAATGTTATTATCATTATTATTATTACTACTACTACTACTAATGTTATCATTATTTTTATTTTTATCACAATTATCATTATTATCATTGTTGATATAACTACTACTATTATTTTAACAAACTATTACTACTATTATTATTGTTATTATTGTTATTATTACTATTACTATTATTGTTACCACTACTATTATTAGTCCTATTAGTATTATTACTATCCATTATCATCGTTATTATCATTATTATAATTATTATTGTTGTTGTTGGTGCTGCTATCAATATCACTATTGCTATGACTATTAATAATATTAATGTTGTTATTGGTGATACTACTACTAATATCATTATTATCATTTTTATTATTATTATTATAATTATTACTATCATCACCATAATTATTAATAACATAACCACCATTACCATCATAATGTCCTACTAATATTATTATTTGTTATTATTATTATTACCACTATTACCATCACCATTACTATTAGTAGTATTATTACTATTATTATTACTATCACAATTATTATTATTATTATTAATAGTACAATCACAATAATTACTATCATTACCACTATTATTATCATAGAAAAAACTACTATTAGTACTACAATTATCATCACTGCTAGTAGTTTTATTAGTATTATTATTGGTTTCATCATTATCATCATCATTACCACTATTACTATCATAATAAATTATTATTATCATCATCACTGTTATTAACATTATTAGTAGTATTATTAATAATATTGTTAGTATCATTATCATTATTATTATCACTATTACAACTACTATAATTGCCATTATTAATATTATCCCTATCACTATCCCTCTTATTATTATTATTATTATTATTATATAATTGAAGGATTAAATTGAAAACAAAAAAAACTTTAATAAAAGAGAAAATGACTAAAATTAAAAATCAAAATTAAAATGATGGATTTTAAAACATTAACAACAATGAGGGTTGGATTTAGTTTTTTAGGACTAGGAGAGAGAAATGAAAGAAAAACAAATAAAGGGCTACCAACGATAAACCGATCATTTTTAGATGACATGCGTTACCCATAAAAATAAGGACACGATGAAGAAAAAAAATGAGACAGCGAAAGCAAATTTTCAACCACTGGAAGGTGCCGCATGCACCACTCAAAATGCACGAAGCCTCCAATATGCCAACAATTTTTTCAATTTAAAAAATAATAATTAAATAGTAAATTACTTTATCACCCTTAACCAAACCAACAATTACAAAAAAAAAAAAATTGATATGAAAAGGCACTAATACCTCAATGGCTTAATTTTTTAACTCCAAGGTCAAACTTGTAATTTTAATGTGTATTAAAAAAGTAAAATGCCCGAAAAAACTCTGACTAGAGTTAAATGATTTTTTATTTTTAAAAGTAAAAAAGTCATTTTATTATGCCCGAAAACTCCATCAAGGAGAATGGGAAGGGTTTTTTATTTATTTATTTACAAAATGACACTCTTTTATGTTCAACATGTTATTTTTGACGAATCTCTAATCGTTGGTATTTTTCATCCAAGTGATTTTTTTATTTTAATTTCATCCAAGATTTTAACTTTCAAACTGAGGATTTTCATTTATAGCTATAAAATTTCTTTGTACTTTATTAATTTTGGGTTGGAAGTTATACTATTTAACTCCATAGCCCGATATGATCCATTGCCATTTCTAACATTTTTAGCAACGAGGTTGAACATATTTGTCTATTTAATCTCAACAGTTGTTTATAGGGTTACTGATTCCGTTAGTTTCTGTATGAATGAAACATGCTTGAACGGGTACCTCGATTGGATCTCTTTCCATTTGCCGTTTATTTATCACTAGCCCTCCGTTAGTAATGGCGTTAACAATGAACAATAACATCACCTATGATTCGACACGCATCTTTTGTAATTTTTTCACATTTCCTGAACATATTTTACTTTCTTAATATTATAAATCATTTTTTTTTTATATAACCCAGGGTGTCCGGGCCAGCTTGCGCGCACCACGACTATTTCCCGGGTTTATTGAACATCCTGCAAGCCCAGTAGACAGGTAAGGCACCGCAGGGGTGACAAGCGTGCACATAAAGGATCGAACTCGGAACGTTGGGCAAGGCAAGCCTCACCTGTTGACCATTGAACTAGACCCTCAAGTACTATTATAAATCATTCTTGATACTATAGAATAAGCTGAAATAAGAAAAATTTGAAAGAAAAGAAAAGAAAATAATAGAGCATGAGAAAAAGAACTCAATGTTTCAAATTAACAAAAAAAAAAACATAAGAAAGAAAGCAATTAAACTAAAACACTTTTCCTATTTTAAAAAATAAAAATAAAAATAGAACCTGATTATTTTAAACAAAACAGACCTATGGTTTTGTTTGTTTTTCAGCCATGTTGACTTTTCCTCGTAAAGGTTTTTTTTTAAAATATTTTTATATGTTAATATTAAAAATAAAAAATATTATTTTAATAAATTTCTAAATTAAAAAAATACTAACTCAATATTGAAATAATACACCTCTTTTTTTATGGAAAAATTTGGTAATATTATTTATTTAAAATTTGATTTTTTTATTTAAAATTAATTTTTAAATAGTTTTAGAATATAAAAAATAAATTTTAAAAAATAAAGATATTTGTTTTTTAAAAATCCTTTAAAATATAACTTTTTACCGCAATCTAATAAAATTTGCGAGGCCTGAAATGTATGATAATAAAGTTGGAGCCCACCGACCGGAGAGTGTGCTCAGCTGTCCTATTAGGCAAGCAAGCAGAAAAATACAAAAACAGCCACGGGCCCCGTTTGAGCTCTCCAACAGCAACACACACGGATTCCAATCTGTCAAGGTCTTTAATTGAAGATTTCTCTGAAAGTTCAAAAAAGAGGTTTTACCAGTAATAGACTCCAAAAACTGCACAGGGATTCTCTCTTCTGGTCTCTATAAAATGCGAAAAGCATCTTCACGAGGGTGACACTTGCCAAAGAAGAAAATAATCTCAATCTCCATCCACAAGTTTCCCCGAACCCTCATTTGCTATACCTTCTCTTCTCCTTTCTTTCCCCCTTTCCTTCAACAAAGTCAACAGGTTTTTCCTACGGTGGCTAGAACACTAAAAGATGGTAACTTTGTTGTTTGCTTCGATTTTCTCAGTGTTTTTGTTGGGTTTTTGTCTTTCTAACGTGGGGTTTGATCGAATGATTGATACAGGTTGCGGTCGTGGAGTCTAATGCGAATTCAAACATCGTGGGTCAGTTAAATTCAGGATTTAATGAGAGTAATATTTTAAATGGAAATGGAACTATTTCAAGAACCAACAGTGGTTGTGGCTATGTGTCTTCAACGAGTTCAGCAATGACTGATGAGCCTTGTGTTTCTTGCACTACCTTTAACATCCTGGCTCCTATCTACAAGCGACTTGATCAAAAGGTCTGTTCTTGTCCCTTTTGAATTCAGAAATTAGTGTTAATTCTTCTTGTTTTTCATCTTCTTTTAATTTTTTAAGAATTTATTTGTGTGCTTTTATTTTGTTGTGAAATAGAATCAAAGTGTTCGTGAAAGCAATTTCAGAGCAGTTTGGCTCTCTAGAAACCAGAAGATTTTGAATTGGTTGCTTCACGAGAGATCTTCAATTATATGTCTCCAGGTGGGTGCTTAATTCCCTTTCTATTTCACTGTCACTGTGGATCTAACCTTGTATGAAAAAATAAAAAGAGTTGGTTGTTGTATTTGAAAATTATGCTAACTGGCTTTTTTCTGTAGGAATTCTGGGTTGGAAATGAAGAACTTGTGCATATGTACCAGCAGAGACTTGGTGATGCTGGCTATGTGACTTTCCAGCTTGCACGAACCAATAACCGGGGAGATGGTAATTAATATGCCGTTTAAGCTCCTTCTTTTCTTTTAGTTTCTTCTTGGGCTATGTGGATCCTTAAAGCAAGCAACTTTTTTTTTTTTAATGTTCTCATGCTTTTCAAAAGACATCTTTGGTCATCAGCTTAGGCCAGGCTGATTTTTTGACTGCCATTCAATTTCGTACAAACATGATGAAATTAAAATTAGCCATGCCATATTTCTGGATAGCCGACTTCACATACTGGCAGGCCATGAGGTGGAAAAACCATCTTCTTGGGTCTTTGCAGTAATTTGAATTATTATTTTCTTTTTGCTTATTTTGGTAGTCATATGTAAACTGCACTTTGTATGCTATTCTACCCTTAAGTATGCTTATTTTTTGCTATATGATTTTACTGATCTCCAAGCGAGTGCTGATTGGACTGGAAATTTTATTCTCTCCACAGGCCTGCTAACTGCTGTGCGTAAGGACTGCTTTACGGTTCTAAATTGTCGAGAGTTGCTCTTCCATGACTGTGGAGACCGTGTTGCTCAGTTACTGCATGTCCAATCAGCGCTTCCCTTTTCACAAAACCGGAAAGGCACTGCTCAGCAAGAATTTCTTATTGTTAACACTCACTTATTATTTCCTCACGATTCCTGTCTGTCTGTAGTTAGACTGGATCAGGTATATAAATATCTCTTTAGTTATAATCGTCTACTTCGTTTTGAATTTCCAGTCCTAGTTCTTCTTAGCTATGTTTGTTCCAATAGTTACCTTGAGGTTTGTAATTGGTTTTTTTCTAGGTTTACAAAATACTACAATATGTGGAACAGTATCAGAGAGAAAACAAACTCAACCTTATGCCAATCCTACTCTGTGGGTGAGCTTCTCGTCTTGATTTGTGAAGTAGATAATTCTTGCATAGCCTCTGAATATAGACATCCTCATTTTCTTTTCATTTGTTTGATGCTTTATCCAGTGATTGGAATGGAAGCAAGAGTGGACATGTTTACAAATTCCTGAGGTCTCAGGGGTTTGTATCTTCATATGACATTGCCCATCAATATACTGACAGTTATGCAGATGCTCACAGGGTAAGTTTCAAGTCCCAATCCAAGTGATTCCATATCACTAGATAACAACATCTAAATCCGCTGCTTACCTCAATTTTTTTTCCTCGTCTCTCTTTCTGCATCACACAGTGGGTTAGCCACCGAAATCATAGGGGTAACATCTGTGGTGTTGACTTCATATGGCTGTGTAATTCTATTAAATCAAGGAAACCATTGAAGAAAAGTTGGTCTGAAGCAGTATTTGGAATAATAAAGGTGAGTTCAATCATTTCTCACATGTTCTTCATATTTTACTCTTCAGTTCTTTTTTACTTTCATTCATTTTCCAGCACATCAGATCATTTTACTTCCTCGCTCTGCCAGTTTGATATTTTGTGCTAGAGAAGTGAAGATGAAACATGGAATAATATTGTTAGAAAAGGAAACAGAATTGTACTATACAGATGAGTCAAGACCATTTATTTTACTTCAGTTCATATCTTCCTAAAATTTGTATGTGTCTCAGAAAACTAGTTCAATTTTTCATCTTGATATAGTAGACAATTGTTATGTATCAGACAAGGATGTTTGGAAATCCTTGATTTTATTTGGAGGAAGCTTCTTTTTCAAAAAAAAAAAAAAAAAAAAAAGAGGAAAAAAAGAGAGACATAGTTGTTTACTGTCTGCTAGCTAAGTAATCGCAATCCAACCATGGACAGTAGGAATTTATGCCTAAGAAATCTTAATATTTACAGCTGATGCTGCTTGTTGCAGCATGTACCATCTATTCTGACATATAAGATTCGTTAAACTTCACTGAAATTGTAGTCAAGAACCGGTTATCATCATGCTAGTTTCCAAGTCCCTGCAATTACTTTACATACCGTGTTGTATACATGGCTATGCTGTTCAGTTCACTTCTTGCCGTTAGCATTTCGTCAACGCAAAGTAGTGTGCGCACGCTATACATTGGAAAGTCAAACTGAATTACATTTTAGCACCTTATTTCACAATCAAGGGGCATAAAACTTAGAGCTGGCTCTGGCAAAGTGCCCCAATAACATAAATGTCTTTTGATTTGGAACTGCACATAATCTACTGATTTCAACTCCTGATTGCTGTAATTTTTCTTGGTTCCAGTGTCAGCTCCAAAAAGCTTCGTTGGTTGAAAATGATGCATTTGCATTTCTAAAGGCTGACAACCATGGCAATTTTATAACATATTCATCTTTCTGTGAAGCACTCCGCCAGGTACTTTTACAAGCAGCTTGATAATAAACGTGCAATTTTAGGTGGAAAGATGAACTTACCATATTTTAATCTTATTCAGGTAAATTTAATTGGTCTTCCTTATGGACTCAGTTCCCAGGAGACAGAAGATTTGTGGATGCAAGCCGACATTAATGGAAATGGAGTTGTTGGGTATGAAGAATTTAAGGTACGGTACATCCCTGACCCATGGTACTAGCTTCTGCATTGCTGTGTGTTAAATTTACAATTCCAGGCATGCTTATGAATATTAAGAATACATGGAATTCTGTTTCGCTTACCTTTATATCCGTGTTAGATTGGTGTCTACCACTTCATGTGTCACATATCGCTCACGAAAATGCTTAATAATTGCAGAGGAGGATATGGAATTCAGAATGCTCAGAGCCAAGAGAGGAAAACTGCAGAGAGAGGACGGGGGACTCTGAACAGGGCTTAGAGGAAGAAGCCATTGGTTTCAATGTAAAGAAAGCAGTTCTATTCCCTCGAGAAGCTGAGAAAGGAAGGTGGCCAGAAAATTATTCCCTCTCAGATCATGCTCCACTCACCGTGGTGTTTTCTCCAGTAAGAATCCAGGGATCCCAGCGTGACACGTTTGTAGATAAAACCGGCTCAGAAAAATAAAGGGGTAGATAAGAGAGTGAAGCGTGTAAATCAGAAATAACTGTCTATAGTGATCCATATCCCTGGGAATAACTAGTTCCCTTGGCCAAAATTTTCAGGCAAAGAGAGAACTATGTATCCCAGATTATCTTTGTTTTGTAATGTGAAACGCCAAATCAGAACCATTCCAAATGTGGATAAATCTGTTCATCAATTTTCTAAAGAACTGTGTTTTCCGTCATGTCATGTCGTATCTGGATGCTACCTTTTTATGGGTTGCCTGAATGCTTCTGTTCAGTAACTGTTTCTTTCCTAAACAATTACACCATGGAAACCATTTCTTCCTCTCTTGTTTTTTTTTTTTGACAAAGTATAGTTTTTGGTCCTCGTGAGATAAGATAGACAGCTCGACAGATTTTTTTTGGTCTCATCCTTCCCATGAGACAATCTTATCTCTAGGCCATGCTCACCGATGGCATCCCAAGAGTCCAGATGCCACCCGTCTCCTCAGTCTGGTCCATTTATGGTCCTGACTTGGGCTCTGAGGGTCGATTTGATTTTAGATAAGGCTTGGACCCGGAAGATAATACCAAGATTGCTTGGTATATAAATAATCTTGCTGCTGAAGAATAGTTACCGCAGCTGCTGCTACTAGTTATTGCAATTTGCATGGTTCTATTAGGCTAGCAATACAACAAAAGAAAATCCAGCCATCCATCCTCTTCTATCCTACTTCTACTACAGGTTATCACGACAACCAGCTAGGAGGCATTTTTTTCAGGAGAACGTTCTAGAAGATGGTAGAATGAATGAAGACGGGAAGCAAGATTTTGATTTTCGATAGGGTTACAGAAGGTTGTGGAGTGGGGGCCCCAGAAAACTTGGGAATCAAGCTGGAGTGGAGTTCAAACCCCGGTGGAAAAGAGTGATCCTTTTCTCTCACTTTTTTCCATTCGAGGTGGTCCGAATGGTGGGGTCCACCCCCTTCAACTTTCTTCTCAACGAAGTAGTTTCAAATGTCAATATGCCACATCAGCACACCCTCTTGTTTCTTTCTACTTTTAACAACTTCTCCTGGAAGGCTATTTACTCTTCGTTCACAATACAGAATCTCTCCATCTTCCCCAGTATATTATAAACACACACACTCGCTCTCTCATTGAACCCAAGCACCCACCCCTCTTCAAGGAAAGAAAAAATTGTCACTCGTCGTTTGCTGATTCTGCTGGTCCATCCTCCCTCCCTCCCTCCCTCCCAATCTCAAACCTCATCTCAACTCAGGCATGGCTTTCTTTCCTGTTTTAGGAAGAGGAATGAATAGCAAGATCCAATCAGGTGAGTCAGATCTTGCTCGTAATGCAACTTTTGAATGATCGTTTTTACCCCCTTAATCCCCCCCTTCCCCTCTCTCTCTAACTGTCATATTGTTCTCTTAGTTATGGAAAATCCAACAGACGGAATGCCGTCCGCACCAGCAGTTGGATATAGGTTTCGTCCAACCGACGAAGAATTGATTAGCAATTACTTGAAGCCAAAATTGCTCGGTGATGACTTGGAAGACTTACTCATCATCGCAGAGGTCAGAGTCTGTAAACATGAACCCTGGGATCTACCTGGTAACTACACACCTCTTTCCGTTTCTTCTTTTTTTATTTTTTTATTAGTGTTTCTATCGCAATAGTGGATTAACGCAGTGATTATTATGTAGTTAAATCGGAAATTAAGTCCGATGATGCAGTTTGGTATTTCTTTTGCCCTCGCGATTTAAAGTACTCAAACAGCAGACGCTCTAACCGGAGAACGAAAGCCGGATTCTGGAAACCAACCGGCAAAACTATTAAAGTAAAGGCTAAGCGTAACAAGGAGGTGATTGGTACTAAGAAGACTTTGGTTTTCTATAGATCAGCTAGTCCTAAAGCCGAAAGGACTGCATGGATCATTCATGAATACGAAGTGTTCGTATCTGATTCGAAGCTCTCTAATCTGGTAAGTGCGAATTATTATTATTAATTTTTTTTTTAATGTAATTTAGTGACGCTGTGTTTGAAGAGTAGTTTATTTTGTAATAGTAGAGGTCTTAGTCTTCTTGCAAAAACATTAGTTAATTGCTGATTTGAATTAATGTGTTACGATTTTCTTAAATGGGGAGGGAAAAATAACTTAACTTAATTTATGGCTATCGTTTCTACGAAATTGGAAACCAGGATGTTAATTGGTTATTATTTCGAGGTGTAAGAAATAGTCATTTGTGCATAGGCAGTAATTCTGGCTTCCTGAGTTGTGTTTTTTCAAATTTCGTTTGAATGCTAGGTTGCTTTTAGAAATTTGGTTTTGCTAGTGTATGCTCTCATGTGCAGATAATTCACTCAATGACTCGAGGTTTTCATTTTCAACATGTGCAGGGGGGATATGTTCTCTGTAAATTGAAGAAAAAACTAGATGAGAAAACCAGTAAAGGTGTACCAAAAAACCATACCGCTTCTACCTCAGGTTTTGAAGCTGAACCAAGCTGCAGTATGGCTTCTGATTTTGAAAATCAAAATCGTAGTGAGTTGACAACGAGTTCTGCTTGTGTCGAAAGTGAATCAAGCCACCGTCTGGCTTCTGATTTTGAAAATCCAAATTCAAATGAGCTGCCGACTAACTTAGCTCAGGAAGCGAGTGAGTCGAGCCACTTTTCGACCACTAATAATCAAAACCCAAATGAGCTGATGTCTAATTCGGCTTATTATGGAAGTGGGTTGCACCACTCCATGGCTACTAATTTTGATATTCCAAACTCAAATGAGCTGATATCTAGTTCATCCTATGATGGAAGTGGTTTACTCTACTCCATGAATTCAAATTATGAAATTCAATACCCAAATGAGCTGAATTCTAATTCGGCTTATGATGGAAGTGGTGGTTTGCTCCACTCCATGACTTCAAATTATGAAATTCAATACCCAAATAAGCTGACAGTTAATTCAGCTTATAATGGAAGTGAACAGAGCCACTATATGGCTTCTGATTCTGATTATGTGTCATCCTATGAGAATTGGTTTACGGCTTCTGATTTTGAAGATCCATTATCACCTCTTCAACCTGACGGTGAAACCGGTCCTTCCATGGAGATGCCTTTTCAGTTTACAAATTGCCTACTGGCTTCTGATTTTGAAAATCAAAATATAGACAAGGAAACAGATATATCAGCCCCTGATGAAGGTGAAAGGAGTTCTCCTACAGTAATGCCTTTGGATTTTTTGGAAAATGAAAATCCTTGGGGGAAGATTGATATGTCAACCCTTGAAGAAGGTGGTTTGTGTTGCTTGATGGCTTCACCAGAAAACAGTCCAGCAGATGATTCGTTTCTGCAGTTTCCACAAGTTAGAACTTAAAAGTGCCATTTTTTTTTAAATAATTACATAGAAGTAACATGCCTTGCAGTTTTAAACCCAGTCATATGGAGTATAAATAGAAAACACACTGTTGATTCTTACATCAAAATGATACTTCCTGCAGCTAAGCCCTGAAGAATTGGCTGAGCTGGAAGCATTCCTGGAGCTAGAGGACAGCCTTAACCCTCCGCCTCAGCCACCTGCATCTACAAGCAGCGAGGAAGTCCCTAATTATACGGGCATTGGTTCTGTGTCTTATTGAACACATCTGTTATTTCCTATATATCTGCCCTATTTGGGTATTTATATAACACAATATTCAAACTGGAGTTAGTATGTGGCTAATGTTGCCACCTTGCACCCCCAAATCTGCTACCGATACAACTTATGCTGCCTAGTTGTTCGATTTCTTGCATGTTATCTGATCTGCAAATTCACTTTCTGTATAGTGGATGCTACTGAGTTTGATCAGTCCATGCAGCTCCGGGCTGTTTAAAGCCCATGCCTTCTAAAGTTTGCGGCTATATCCAAACATTAAGAGGAAGATTTTATTACTAGTAGTAAAAGATGCTTGGTTTTGTCCAAGAATCCCGATGCATTTGCTGCTGTCCAGTTCTGGATTTGTTAAATAGAAAGTGCTTTGTAATTCCTATATTTAGTTGCATGGGTTGTTTTAGCTACACATGTTACTTAGTGTGTGAAGGGGGGATTTGTAACAAGTGAAAACAGCTCGTATGAGCCTCGTATCTAAATGTATCAGCTGTGTTTCAAAGATCAATGAGCAAAGAGTACGTTCAATTGATATATTCCTGTTCAAATTTCTTATATTTTGTTATCTTTGGCTTGCTGAGTGTGAGCATTGAGTGGTGCTGAAAGCATAGAAATATACGAAGATCAATATTATGTGTTCATTCAAACATTGAACAGATGTGTTCAGCATTCTGGCCTGGAGAATGGCGATGGTACTGTCGTGGTTGACTTTTTCTTATGGATATATAGTTGAAAAGCTCATTTCGAATGTTATATGAATCCTGCATAGTTGCTGTTAACATCTTTTGAGATAGAAAGTAAAAAGAAAAAAGAAAGGGTGAAGCTCTGTTGAAGAGAAACCTAAAAATCAAACTTGAAAAATTAAGTAAACTGGATATGGAATCGAACAAGACTACTGTAGGAAGAGGATACTAATTGTGCTGACGCCTGCCATTAAAGCTGATATCAAAGCTCCCCCAAAACAGACACCCCAGCATAGCGTGCAGAACATTTAATATAATCATTGATTTCAAATAAATCTAATTTTTTCACAAAATAACACAGTTACAAAAAGTCTCGACAAAAATAACACAATTTGTGCTTATCTTGGCTCCACAATGTGGCTTATAAAAAGGTCGTGATTGGGAAACACCACATTAAGAAAACGTCAAGTTTTTCGATTCATGATTTCTTTTATAAAAACACCATATTAATAAGGGAGGTTGGAGTTTAAATCCAACATGTCGCGATTACGAATCATGACAGGGTAAGATGTTGTAATTAAGAATCGTGACATGCTGAAACTATACCATTTTGCCAATTCTCTTTTCTAAACTATGCTATTTCATCAGTGTTTTTAATTTATTGTGCTATTTTTTTTAAAAAAAAAATCCATAAAATTTGGTGATGTGTAGTATATTAGAGGATAGACTAGATCATTTCCCGTGTTTCGCTGCGGGTCGGATCAATTTTTTTTTGGATATTAAAAAAAAAAGCTCAAGTGTTGTTGATGTGTTTTTTAACAAGAAAAAAAATTAAACTATATGAGAATTAATATAATATGACCTAATCAACTTGACAAATTTAAAGACAACCTAAATAACTAATAAAAATATGGTTTCACTAAAGAAATCAGCATGACATCTTTTTTTTTTCAAATATTAAACCAATAATATATTCGATTGACTTAGATGAACTAGGGTTAACCTGTCAAATTTGCTACTCAGATCATATGATCATGATAACCCTATAAAAAGCAAATAAAATTATTTTTATTAAACTCAATTCTCAATCAACCTGATATTGAAGGATGGAATAAAAAAAATCAACTAAAAAAATGAGCCAAGTCAACCTGAATTCACCTACCAAACCTAGATCATAATATTGAGATAACCTCATATAAAACAAATAAAAAAAATTTATGAAACTCAATTCCCAATCAACCCAATATTAAAGGATGGAATTATAAAAATATCAATTAAAAAAGGATATTAAAAACTATACGAGTTAATTGACCAAACCCGTGACCCGGGTCATGAGATTGAAATAATATCATAGAACGCAATCTGAAAAAAATATGAAGCCTAATTTTAGATCAACCTGATATTAAAAAATGTAATTGAAAAAATAAATCAACTAAAAAAACGATAAAAAACCAGATTCAATCGTTTAACCCACGATCCAGGTCATAAGATTGTGATAATCCATAGAAAGCAAATGAAAAATTCATAAAGCTCAATTCGCAATCAACCCAATGTTAAAGGATTAAATTGAAAAATAAAAAATAAAAAATAAAAAATAACCCGCGTTAACCTATAAAACCCAAGTTAGGAGACCAAAATAACTCCATAGAAAGAAAATAAAAGGAAATTATAAATTTTAATTCTCAAACACCCAATGTTAAAGTATGAAATTGAAAAAAAAATATTTAATTAAAAAAAAAGAGAAAAAACCCGAGTTAACCTGTCTAACCCGTAAAACTCGCGACTCAAGTCATGATACCGTGATAAATTCATAGAAAGTAAACCAAAATAAATTATGAAATTCATAGAAATCCAATTTTAAAGGAAAAAATTGATAAGAATAGGTTTGAAATTAAAAGAAAACAGGCCTAAAATATGTTGAGGACTATAGTAAAAATGGCCTTGACATTTCACTATTCATTGCTATAGTGAAATGCCAAGGTCTTTTAGCATATACTAAGTTTATTTTTCCCACACTATGCCGCAAGTCGAGTTAAGTTTTTTTAATGTCAAAAAAGATGCTCAGGTGATGATAACTTAAGTTAACCCGGGTTAACATGACAAATACGTGAGATATGAGATTAGGATACTATATAGAATATAAAGTGAAAAAAAAAAACAAAAAATGAAACGTTAAAGAAAAAACCCAAGTCAGTATGGGTTAACTCTACTAACCCGTCACCTGCGACATGAGATCAAGATTAAAAGTTTTATTTTTTTAAAAAAAATTAACCTAAAAAAAAGGATCAAAGTTAAAAAACAAAAACTTGAGTCACCTCAACTTTACTTGACTAACTCGCGACTTGAGATAACCCTATAAAAAAAAAACGTATAAAAAAAATTAAAAAAGCTTTAGATCCAATAACCTAAAGTCATGGGATGAAATTAATTTTTTTTTGAAAAAAAGACATTGAAAAAAATAATCTAAAACAATCTAGATTAACTTGGCTAACCCGCAACCCGAGATAACCTTATAAAATTAGAAAATGATAAAAAAAAATAAAAAAAACGAGGACCAAAATTGGATAAAAATAATAAATGAAATAAAATGTTGATGGAAAAAATTGAAAAACAAATTAAGAAAAGGATAAAAAAAAGCAACTGAAAGAATGATGACCAAAATTGGATAAAAAAACTAAGTAAAATCAAATGTGGAGGGATAAAATTAAAAAAAACACTAAGAAAAGAATAACAAAAGAGCAATTAAAAGAATAAGAACCAAAATTGAATAAAAAAATAAAATAAACTATTATAGGGAAAAAATTAAACAAAATAAACAAATTAAGAAAATGATTAAAAAATATATAAAAATAAGTGTTATATTTGAAATCAAATAAATCCAAATAAAAATGGATGAAATAAAAAAACAAAAAAAAAATAAAAACTAATCAAAAGAATGATGACCACAATTAAAAAAACAGAGGACAAGTCTGAAATTTGACTAACTCGATGTGGAAATAAAAAAAGAATGACCACAATTGAAAGAAAAAAGAGGGGGAGGGGAAAAAAAATGCAACCTCAAATTTGACTGCATGTTCTATCCCATTAACTTTGTCGCCATTAAATACTTCCAACAATGCAATTTTGACCGTCGAAATACGTCACATGAGCTGCTTGAAGGGCACAAACAACATTCACTCACTAGTGCATGCATACCACCCTTTATTTTTATTATTATTTTTATTAGTTAAACTATTGATTTACTCATAATTCAAATAAATTTTACAAAAAATGAGAAAAATACTAAAATATCTCTAGACCGTGCTTTAATTTTCTTGACTTGAAGAACAATGTAGTATTTGTTTTTTTTTTTTAAAAAAAAAACCAGAAATGATGCAAAAAGCCCTCTCATCTTTTATTTTTGTGTTAACATCTTAAAGGTATTTATGTAATTTAATTGTGTAAAAAAGTTAGTATACTCGATAAATTATATAATACCAAATGAATCCTCTCAAAAAGACAATCTTACTCCATACAATGGTTACGTGGTTATTTGTTTGTTGTAATAAAGGATATCATTGCATTCTTGCAATCCACGGTTAAATGTGTATTGTTTTTTTTTAAAAAGACTTTTATGGTTTATTTTTTTTTGGTAATTTTAATTAATTAAATTTACAAAAGCAATCAAGAGTTCGTGTTTTTTTCTTTCATTTATTATACTACTTGGTGGATTAAAAGCAAAACAAAAACAAATATGAATATTGGAGAATATATTACATCGGAAGCTATTGGTGATTGTTCTAGAATATTCTAAGATGGTGATGGAGGCAGTGGAGCCAGCAGAACTTGGATTGCAAGTTGTGAAATTCTAGTCTTCGTGTGTGTTTGGCTTTTCATCTTATCGGAGGTTGTGGAAATGAATTTCTAATTTATTTTGTTTGATTCTCGTTTGGTGAAAAAAAGTTTATACTATAAATGTTTTTTTTTTTTTTAAATTTTTATAATGAATATTGCTCATAGTTGTAAAATCAAACTTAGCAGTAGAATTGGGTCAAAACTCGAGTCATAAATAACTCAATAACATGTATAAAAAGTAAAGAGGTTGAGGAACTGTTTTTAACTAGATTAGCAAGGCAATTAAATTTTTTAATCAAATCAGTTGATTTTTTTTTACTTTAAATAAATCAATTTAGATTTTAGATTAATCAAATTTACAGTTATTAAACCCGGACATGACATGCAGGTCGATCCGGTGGCCGGACCGGTTCGGGTTTGTTAAAAGACCAGCCGGTGCAACAACCTGAAAAAACCCCGTCGATCCATAACCCGGACGAGACCCCTTTTTTTATATTTTTTTAGTTAGTTATTAACACTTTTTAAAATTCACTATATAAATATTAGAAAAATATTTTATTTTTTCAATGTGGGATTTGAAAGCCTTTAGTATATATACTCTATGTTTTCAAGAAAAAAATTAGTTTTTTAATATGGGATTTGAAGTCCTTTCGTAAATATACTTTATATTCATAAGAAAAAAAAGTTAAATTTTTAATGTGGATTTTATACATACTCTATGTTCACAAGATGAAAGTTATGTTTTTTTAATGGGAGATAAAAAAACTTTTTACTTTAAATACTTCGACTTAAAATGATAACATAATATCTTTTCAATATGAGATTTGAAACCTTTTAATATATATATTCTATGTTTCCAAGAAAAAAAGTTATTTTTTCAATGTGAGATTTGAAACCCTTTAGTATATATATTCTATGTTTCTAAGAAAAAAGTTATTTTTTCAATGTAGGATTTGAAGCCCTTTAGTATATATACTCTATGTTTCCAAGAAAAAAGTTATTTTTTCAATGTAGGATTTGAAGCCCTTTAGTATATATACTCTATGTTCACAAGAAAAAAGTTATATTTTTTTAATGTAGGTTTTTAAACATTTTATTATATATACTCTATATTTCCAAGAAAAAAACTTATTTTTTCAATGTGGGATTTGTAGTTCTTTCGTATATATACTCTATGTTCACAAGAAAAAAGTTATGTTTTTTCATTATAAGATAAAAAAACCTTTTTGTTTTAAATACTTTAACTTAAAATGATAATATAATATCATTTCAATGTGAGATTTGAAATCCTTTAATATATACACTCCATATTTCAAAGAAAAAAGTTATTCTTTCAATGTGAGATTTGAAACTCTTTCGTTATATACTCTATGTTCACAAGAAAAAAAGTTATATTTTTTCAATGTGGAATAAAAAACCTTTTGGTTTAAATACTTCAATTTAAAAGGATAACACAATATCTTTTCAATGTGGGATTTGAAGTCCTTTAATATATATACTCTATGTTCACTAGAAAAAAATTATTTTTTTAATATGGGATTTGAAGCCGTTTAGTAAATATACTCTATGTTCATAAGAAAAAAGTTATGTTTTTTCAATGTGAGATATATTTTTTTAATTTCATTATTTATAACATGTATACCCTATATTCACATGTATTTTTTCTTAATTTTTTCATATAAAATATTAAAATTTTAAATAATTTTTTAAAATTTTTTTGGATTGATTTAGGTTAATCTGAGTTAATCCATAAAACTTGAAACCTAATTTCTTAACCAAGTTTGCTCTTTCATCAAGTATGATAACTAAGATCAAATTTTGAGTTAACTCATCATATCAGTTGAAGTTGTAGTATTATGATTGTGATAATTAACAATTAATGGGTATAAAACATATTAGTTTGTGGAGTTAGATTATATTTTTTTAAAAAATTAAAATTTTTAGCTTCTTTTAATAAACTAAAATAAAAAATAGAATATATTAAAACTAACATCTAACACACTCCAAACAGCTGTTATAAGACATTGTACGGACATACAGGACACGGTTTAACATGGGACCCACTTATCTAAAACACCAATGACATTGGAATGAAAACTTCTCGGGGAAGTAGATTCTGGGGTTGATGTCTTGAATATAAAAGCACCACTACTCTACTTTTGCCTATATAAAGAACACGCCCCTTCATCCTGCAGAACCACAGTTTCTTGTGCACACCACCAGCTTTCTTTTCTGGTTATTTGCCTCTCCTTAATTCACTTTCTTCTACAAAATACGGTGTAGTTGCACTGCATCTTATATATACATGTTTATCTTGCAATCTCCATTGCTTTAGCAATTTAATCCGTTTTGATTTGCCTTCTTTTTTCTTCAGTTGCAAACAACCTGATCGAGCGAGGATGACAAACAGAGCTTTATCTTTCCCATCATCTCCTGTTGGCTATGTATTTCGTCCGACCGATGAACAATTGGTGAATCATTACCTGAGGTTAAAAATGCATGGCGGCTATGAACAAGAAGTCAGCATAATCGCCGAAGTTAATGTGTGCGATTTTGAGCCTTGGGTACTCCCTGGTACGTGTTCATGTGTCATGTGCAATGTTTTCAATTACTTCCCTGTTTATCTTTGTTTGCAATTGTCGATTAACAAAAACTCATGCTAATGTGCGCGCAGGGCTTTCTACATATCAGTCAAACGATCCAGAGTGTTATTTCTTTTGTCCTCGCAGTTATAAGTACGTAAATAGTCACCGGGCTAATAGGACAACTGCAGCTGGATACTGGAAAGTGACCGGCAAGAATCGTATAATCAAAGCTAAATCTACCAAGGAGCATATTGCTACCAAGAAGACTCTGGTTTTCTACGAGAATCGTGTTCCTAATGGAGTCAAGACCGATTGGATCATGCACGAGTACCATCCAACTTTCAGCTTCCACAACCAGGTACTGTCAAGCTTCACTTAATTTGTTCTATAGTTTTTTCTTCCCTTTTCATTCCAAAAAGGAGAATTGGATTTGAAGGTATAGTAGAAGAGACAGATGAACAGAAATGCATGAGATCAGGCCCATTCATCACGCTTTTGTGTTTATATATATATATATATATATATCAGTTATCTATAATGGTCACTGGCTAGACTTGAAATGCTCTTTTCCCGTTATAAGGTGATTTTGTTTTAATGATGGTTTTTTTTTCCCCGAGAAGTTTGTTTATAAGAACTCTTTGAAAATTTTAGTATTTGCTGTTCTTTTCTTTTCATTTTTATATTGATATAATAGAATTTTAATTATGCTATCAAAATATGGTTTGGTCACCATGTGTAGAGGGACTTCGTTGTCTGCAAACTGAAGAAACATCCAGATGAGAACATGCCAACATTTGAAGAAAGTGAATCAAGTTCCAATGTTCCTTATGGTCTTGGAAATCAAAATCCAACTGTGCGTAATTATCCCCTGACCTTTGAAGAAGGTGGACATACTGCCCAGATGGCTTCTAATTTAGCAAACAATAGGCTAGAGGTGGGAAATAGCACGAATTTAACAGGCAGTTTCTTATGGCAAATTATTTCATAATAAGAGAATATCAAGCAATTGTGTTTGTTTTACAGGAAGAGATCAATCAACTCCGAACACAACTGGAATCATTCCGTGGCTTTGATGATGGAGATTTCGGCCTGAATTCTGCCCTGCAGTTTTCACCTGGGAATTATATGTAAACCCTATCCTGCAATAGGTTTTCGATCGTCCATGTCTATCAAACTTTGCTATATATATGTATTAAACCTAGCCTGGAATAACAGAGTTCATATGTACTGGGTGAAGTGTGGTTGATCATATGCCATAAGAACAACTTGCCTCAAGTTGTTCTTTATGCTGTTTCTCCTTGTTTGTTTTTTCCCAAGAGGAATTGAAGTGTGCTCAGCTTTGTTTTTGTTTATCGACTGGTAATTGTTGATTATTTAGCTGTAGTCAGCGTTAGAAAAGAAGGTTGGTGGGAGCAGGAGGATGAGGATGGGGGAAGCATGGTGGAAACTCCCGCTTCTATATCTTGTTACCTTCGTATATGTGACGAAACCTCCTGGTATCACGAAATTAGATTAGAATGATCTCGACACGGTAACGGGGTAATGATAATAACGGTTGTTTTTTTTTATAGGGTTTTTAAAATATTAATTAATCCCTTTTTTAATATAATTACTAATAGATTCCATTAAAAATACCTTCATATCTCTAAACACTAACATATCCATCAAGCATAAAATCAGGCATTCACAATGCGAATTGACAGAGAAAGTCAAATCTCTTATACCATAGAGTATAACTAGTTATATAACCCGCGCGATGCTGCGAGTTAATTTTTTTTACATAAAAAATATCAAAAAAAGTTAAGATTTAAAAGTGTTATGTTTTTCTGCAAAGCTATACCTAAGAGTTTTGGGTTTGACCGCAACGTCTGACCTAATAGTAATATTTATAATATTAATAATAACATTAAACTTGCATGACCTAAGTTTAAATGGGTCTGGCTGCAATACCAGACCTAATAACCTTGGATGTAGATCTGGCTAAGATCATGTAATAAAAAGTGTGATAATTAAATAAATTAATTAAAAAGAAAAAAACAAAGAAAAAAAACCAATAGGAAAAAAAAACTAATGAAGAAAAATAAAAAAAAAATCTGAATTAACTGGGTTAACCCTTCAAACCAGGTTAACCCGTCAAACCTGAGATTCGCGTCATGAAAGTTTGATAACTAAATAGAAAAAACATTGACGGGTTTACCCAAAATTAACTGGGTTAACCTGTCAAATTAAGTTAACCCGTGAAGCCCGGAATACGTGTTATGCAAGTCTGATAATTAAATAAAAAGAAATTTAACATTAACAAACTAAACTAAATGACAGAAATTAATTAAAAAAACACAAATTTCAGGTTAACTCGTCAAATCAGGTTAACCCATCAAACTCAGAAACCGTGTCATAAAAATCTGATAACTAAATAAAAAAAAATTCACATTAAAAAACTAAATTAAACAAAAAAATTTCATTTTAAAAAAGAAAAAAATTACAGTATTTTTTAGGATATGTTATAATAGAATAGAATAATATAATATAATATAATTATGATATAATAATTATAATAATATAATATATTAATAATAAGGAAATAATAGAGAAAGTTAAAAGGCGTGGGAAGCTACAGTGCTTTTCCCACGCCTTTTAGAGTATTACTTAATAATATAACTACTGTACCTTGTAATGTCATAGGAAAAGAAGAAGGTAACAAGAGGGGTTTGGGAAAGTTCTTGGTTCTTACCAGCAAACAAGTAAAATAGCAGTGGGCAACTTCTTCGTCCCAGCTGAACTAGGACCCATGCCATTGACTGGTGGGGTCCCTTTTTCTACAATATGTATGGCATTCCTTCCAACCCCATGGCTTCTCAACAGAACAACACAAGACACCCTCCTTCTATAACTAAATTCCTTGTTATTATTGGATATTGCTCGCGTTAAACTCCAACCAGTTCATCTTGCTCAACATTGGGTGTGTTTTACTACTCTTCATTGCTTTTGAGTCATATGAAAGTGTTTTCAATGTGATTACAAGAATGTCTGCTACATCTATGCTTGTTTGATGCTTGAGTTCTTATTTATGTTGTTCTATCCTGGAACTGTGCTGATAGACTGCTGCTTGAGTTCTTATTGTTTTCTAGTTCTTTTTTCCCCCCTGTAGAGGGCTCTTGTTCTTTGCAAGTTAAAGTACAAGGCAGATGACTCGGCTGCTAATTTGCCTGATTGTGATGTTTATAAATAAATGAGAGTAGGGAAACGCTACAAAGCTCTTGTAGGTTTAGAAGGAGGTATAAATGAATAAGGGGTATTATGTTAATTTAACAAAATATGATAAATATAAATAGAAAAAAAGAAAGAGGGATCCGAAAAATTTAAAAGAGAGAACCGGCTGGAGAGAAGGGGGAAAGAAGAAGAAGAAGAAGAAGAAGAAGAGAAAAGATAAAGAAAGGAGAAGAGAGTTTAAGAAAATAAGTTAAAAGAGTAACATTTATGTTTTGATGTGTATAAATGTGTTTTCTTTAGCTTTAAATTTCTGTTTTGTATTTTTGTTTTGTTGAATATTAGGGTTTTAAAGATTGTATTTTGGATTTGATTGAGGAATTAATTTGAATGTTATGGATTGATTGTTATTTAGTTGATTTTGAAAGACTTTAGGTAAAGATGATGATTTTGAGTTATGATTTGTGTAAATGGTGTGTTTTGAGTTAGAAATCTTGAAATATCAGTGGTTTTCTGTGAAAATTCTGGGTTTGAGGTTGAAGATGATGAAAATTCAGTTTAGTCCCTCAATTTGTGAAAATTACAGTTTAGTCCCCAAAATTTGAAACAATTACAGAATGGTCCTTGGAGCATATTTAGAGAAGAAAAGATGAATTATAGGCAGAATTTCAGTATAGTTATGAATTTATAACACTTTCAATTTTATCCTCCAATTTAACAAAAATTCCAATTTGACCCTAAAAATTTCATAAAATTCCAGAATGGTCCTTGGAACATATTTAGAGATTCTGGACAGAATTAAAGATGAATTATGGGCAAAATTCCAGTATAGTCATGAATTTATGACATTTTTAGTTTGGTCCTCCAATTTGATAAAAGTTATAATTTGACCCTAAAAATATGATAAAATTCTAGATTGGTCCCTAGCTGTAATATTAGCCTTTTCAGATTGGTTTGATGAATAAATGAGGGTTATTTAGTGAATTATTATCAAGTTTTATTATTTGTTTTATTATGGATTAGATTTTGGGAAAACCGTTTAATTTTGGGTTTTTGGGAAAATAACTAGTTTAATTCAAAAACATATAGGGTTATGGAATAGACCCTTAGTTAAGTATATTAAATAAGTTGAACATTCTTTTCGAGTTTTTTTTGAATATTTCTCCTTTGTATTCAGATAATCCTGATATTCTACTGGCAGGATATTAGTAGGATTTCTTTCGGTATCTGCTTTCGAGTCAGGTGAGTGGATAATTTTTCATATGCATGAGAAATATTGTAAATATTTGAGTTGTTAATATGAATTGAATCATGCTTTTTGATAATATATATGTTGCTTATTATCCTTGTTATGATAAAACATGATCAATTGTTGAATCTGAATTCTTGATATGAACCAATATATATTTTGAATTGACTTCTGAATTGATAATTTCTCATTTGATTGATGTCATGGGTTGGGTCTTGAGATATGAATATGTTTGTTGATTATGATTATAAACCTATGGTATGCTAGTTAGAACACCTATGCTAATAAGGTAGTGTTAGTCTTTGTGCATATCGTATCTGAACCCTAGTTGGTCGAGGGAGTCACCAACCTGTGTGGACTGATCATCCCATAGTACGGAGCCTCATGCTCATTGCATTTTGATTTTTTGACAAACTTTACCTTATGATATTCTTGTTATGATCTATTTGAGAAACCTTCTTATAGGAACCTAAAGCTATATATATATATATATATATATATATATATATATATATGTTGTATTATCCTGTGTATGTATATTGAATGTTATTTACTAACTGAGTTGTTGATCTCGCCTTCTCATTATTTATCTTTTCAGGCTTATAGCTTGTTAGCGGATAACCTGCTTTTTTGTTGAAATTAGTATTTTTCTTTTATGTCTAGTTAGTACTCCACAACTATGAATTTGTATTAACTCTTATATTAAGATAATCAAATTATATATTAACTTTGTCTATGTATCGGTCATGGATCTGGGAATTGGGTCGTGATGATGATGAAGGTGAGCCTATTCAGGTTATGGGTTCTCATGTTGAAAATAATGCGGTGCTGAATAATAACCAAGAGGTGAGATAGAGCATTCCCTATTCAAATTTTTGTAATATAGTTTTTCATGTGAAGCATGAGAAGCATATGTGTTTACTTGCTTATGATTCTGACTCCAGGTAGAAGCAGCGCTACTGCAATCTCTCATTGACAATCATGGGGCAAGTTCTGATTTTCCTTTCGCACTGCAGTCACAGAACCATGTGCAGAATAATAACCAAGAGGTGAGATGGAGCATTCCCTATTCCAGTTTGTACAATATGGTTTTTCATGAGAAGCATATGTGTTTACTTGCCTATGATTCTGAGTCCAGGTAGATGCAGAGCAACTGCAATTTCTCATTGACAGTCAAGAGGCCGGTTTCGATTCTCCTTCCGCACTGCAGTCACAGAACCTTGATGACCTTGATGAAGAGGATGTGATAGATTTTGCAGATTCTCTCCCTATTGCTCCAGATGAATATGGCGTTGAAATTCCTCCCCACCTCCTAAATGATTACACCCCACCAACACCAAGGTCATCAAGTCATGCTTATGTTTTGGATAGCAGTGACAGAGAAACTTATCTTGCCTATGGAGAGGTAATAGAAAATCTCTAATGGCCACTGGAGAATGTTTCCTTCAGTAGCGCCTGGTTCTCTCAATAATTATACAAGAGAATGTTAATGGGAGCATTGAAGTAGTATGTGATTTACTCATTATTTCAATGCCACCAAGGACATTCTCTACAGTCATGAAAGATCTTAAGATGAAGTGAGGATTTTTTTTTATGCTTTCGTGCACAGGTCAACCATTCTAAGATCGTTGAGAACACTTCGAAATTTAATTCGTCTGTTTGTATCTTCATGACAGTCTCCAAACTTGTATGGTGGGCACGGTAGTTCAAGAGAATACCGGCGGAAGCAAATGGCTCATAGTGATAATACCCTCTCGATGGGGCCTTCTTCCATGGATTCCACTACTGCAACTAGGCATGAACAGATTAATTTAATTCAATCAGGCTTTCTAAGGATCCTGAAAGCTCAGCACGCACCAATACCCCACAGCTTCATGGAGCTCGAGGGAATTTCTGCTAAAGGAGATCAATTGCCGGGTGGGATTTCAAGCACAGCATCCAAACATAAGGTGACGATCTTAAATTGGAGGACGAAAAACATGGAAGCGACTTGTGTCTATCTAGTGAATGAAATTAAATTCTTCCTGTATATCTTTGCAGGCAAGAGAAGGTGCAAAGCAAATTGCTCATATTGACCTGCCTAAGAAGGTTGGCATAGAATCTGAAAAAGACAGGGAAATAGTTCAGGTTATGAATGCAAAGCCGGCTGTGAAGTCGAGATCAAATGGTTCGGCTGGCAATGAAAGGTGGGGCCGTTTCATTCACCTTGAAACAACTACATCAAGCCATATATCGAGTCCTCCATCTGTTTATCTTTCGAATTTAGTCGTGGGTCTGTTTCTGTTCTTAATCATGCTCAGAGAAGCGCTGATTGTTCACTGAGAGAAGCTTCTCTTAAAAGGCTATCGTCAAGAGTTTCTAGTATAACAAGAACGCTTTATTTTTTGCGAGAAAAGGTCAGCAGGAGGAGGACTTGAAATCCCAAAATCTTAAACCCTCAACCAGCTGACAGAATGGATTTCTGTTTTTGCTAGCTTGTATATTATATATTGCCCCTTTCTCATGGCTGCTGGGGCTAGACTGTATTTACTGTTTGCTGTATAAATTATATTATGCTATAATTATTACAAGAAAACTCTAAAGTGCATGGGTTGAATGTTTTTCAACGTAGCAATCGACAGTGTCCTTTTTTTTTCTCAATTTGGTTCTCAATCTTTGTTTCTCTTCAATTGTGTCCTTCAATGCCTGATTTCATAGCTAATTTATCAAAACAATTTAAGGAGGGAAAAATTGAAACAAAGGGGATCAAAGTATAAACCAAGGAGGAAATAAGTGGCGGTTTCAAAAATTTGACAAAAAGTACACTTCGGTCCTCATACTTTTTAAATGAATATTTTTAGCATATATAATTTTAGAGTTTATCTTTCTAAAATATAATTATTTTTTCTTTATAAAAAAATATTTAAACATTAAAGAATTTCTAAATCTATTATAAAAAACTTTTTGAAAGTACCAAATATTTTTTAGCTTATGAAACATCAAGTATCGACTACCATCAAATATCTTAGCTAAAGATAATAAAAAAAATTAATCAATTATTTAATATATAAATCTTACTCCCAAACCTATTTGGATTTTTCAAGAATTCATTAAGAAGAAATTTGGATTCACAGCATTAACTCAAGGAAATCACGAGACATGAGGAGCAAAGATGGCATCTGGAAAAAAAAAAAAAAAAAAAAAAACCTTTTGAGCGATCAAATTTGTAGTTACATGATCATTACAAGTTGGACAAAGAAGTTCAAATAATAATTTGATGGATATATTTGACATGTTAAGAGACGTAGGGCACGAGACCAGCTAAAAAAAGGGCCAAAAGCCGAATGCATGTCAACCTGTTACAGTCCGGCTGGTCGATCCCATGACCTGCCGACGCAAAATCTGGTTTGGAATTTATTTTTTTTCAAACCAGAATATTATCAGGTCAAACTTAGATACTCGAAGGATATAATAAAATTTGAGTAAAGTTTTTTATTAAAATTTCATACAAATTGTTATTTTGATTCTTTTAAAAAAATTTATTAAGAGTTTGTTTGGTATTGTGGTGTAGAATATTTTTTTAAAGTGTTTTTTACTTGAAAATATTTTTTTAGAATATTTGATATTAACACATCAAAATCATCGAAAGATACTAAAAATACATTAATTTAGTGTTTTTTTTATGATAAATGTATTTTTAAAAAGTATCTAAAAATATAAGCTATCACACTTTCAAAATTATAAAAATAGACGCACTACGCTGCTGGTCTGTATTATTTTTCCATTAAAATATTTACATTTCACAAGTGTATTTTTTAAAAATAAGAGAAATATAATAACTCGAGTTATTGTCCCGACCAACTGAATAATCAAGCTTTATTTAAATCATATGTAAAAAAAAGAGGAAGCGACGATAGCAAAAAAAAAAAAAAAAAAAAAAAAAATATATATATATATATATATATATATATATATATATATATATATATATATATATATAAGCGATCACGATACCATGTGAAAGAACTTTTATCCAAGAGCAAAAGATAATGTTGTTTAATTTCCAGTCAATTAAAAATGGAATGATGAAATATGGTAAAAAAAAATAAAAAAAATTGGTGCGAGTCAACCAACATGTTAGACATGTAACCTGGACATTAAGGAGCAAGTTAGTCCATATTAACCTGACAAACTTACATCTTAGATCATGAGGTCACAATAATTCGATAGAAAAGGAAATTGAAGAAAACCACAAATCTATTATTTTTTTTAAAAAAATCAATGTCAAACGACGATATCGGAAAAAAAAATAAGACAAAAAAAGATATCAACCCCTGTTACTTTTCAAACAGATGGATTGGGTCATCAAACTGAAAACACTATACATGAAAAAATCATGAAGCGCAATTCCTAGGAAACAAAACGTTGAAGGATGGAATTGAAAGAAAACGAATTACAAAAACAATCCAAAATAAAAAATAGCAATTAAAATAATTAGGTTTAAAATCAAAATAAAAAATAAATTAAAGGGAAACAACAAATTTTCACTTTAAGAGTTAAAGTGAAATGAACAAAAACATTAATAAAAAGAAAAAAAATCAAAAGAATAAGGACCAAAATGAGAAAAAAATACATTATTAACTTGGATTGGAGGATGAAATTAAAAACAATATAATTTTTATAAAAGGGTTAAGGAAAAAAATAATAAAAAATCATAAGAATAAGGATTAAATTGAAAACACTAATATATGATAAAAATTTGAACATGTAGAATTTTTCAACGCGTTTCTTTACATAAAAAAAATCCTAAATGTAAATCAAAAAATTTATACACGCATCCAATTAAATAAATCAAGAACCATTGAGTAAATAAATGAAAACAAAAGTCATCAACGATAAATAAAAATATAATTGGAAAAATTAAGAGAAAAATATAGATCAAAATATTTAATATCGCAACACAAGTCATTTAACTAATTGTATTTAATGAATTTGTTTATTAAAATCAATTTGTAATAGAAATCAATATACAAATAAAATTTATTGAATAAAATAAAAAGAAAAACATATTATGCAAGGCTGCACATATTAAAAATATTATAAGAAAATAAATATTTAATCTATATAAAATATAAAAAAAAGAAATGAATTATGCTAACCTCTTAAAAAAAATTAAATACACCCAATATAATTAAAAAAAACAATAATCAATATTAAAAAAGGGTAAATATGTAAAACAAATCATAAAGAAAGGGTATTAATTAAAAAATAAATTTAAAATTATCTAAAAAGACATAAAAAAGTGTTAATAAAAAAATAAAATAAAATGAGGGTAGGCTTTTTGGGCCCTCCTAAGCTAGGCTCAGCACCTGGCCAACCAAGAGTAGGCCCGTGTGCGGACATGCAGGTTCAGGCCTTGTGCGGGGCCTTTATTTTTTAAAAAAAGTTAAAGGGTAGGCAACATATTGTACTTTCTAATTGTCTGGAAAAAAAAAGATGATGTGTCGTCTATAAATGCCTAGAATTTCGCCATTGTAGTGATTGAAAAAACAAGGTTGATTGAAAAACCTATTTTAAATTAATTTTTTACCCAAAACACTTAGGAAACACATTAGGAATATTAGTAAACCAATCCAAGACATCATCATATTGAACACTTGAAACCAAAAAGCTTTTAAATCGATAATCTAATAGTTAAAAAAAACACATAATCTTAACTCTCATTATTATATTAAATAATTTAATGTAAAAACGATCGTTTTGGTGATCTAAATTGTCATCAATGACATCCTTTTTTTTCTATGTCAGAATCTGTTTGTTGTAATAAAGACCATCTTATTCCATAAAATGATTATTGTTTGTTGTAATAAAGGATATCATTGCATTGTTGCAATCTTGGGTTCAATGTGTATTGTTTTAAAAAAAAGACTTTCGTGGTTTAATTATTTTTGGTAATTTTAATTAATTAAAGTTACAAAAGCAATCAAGAGGTCGTGTTTTTTTCTTTCATTTATTATACTACTTGGTGGATTAAAAGCAAAACAAAAACAAATATGAATATTGGAGAATATATTACATCGGAAGCTATTGGTGATTGTTCTAGAATATTCTAAGATGGTGATGGAGGCAGTGGAGCCAGCAGAACTTGGATTGCAAGTTGTGGAATTCAAGTCTTCGTGTGTGTTTGGCTTTTCATCTTATCAGAGGTTGTGGAAATGAAAATGAATTGCTAATTTATTTTGTTTGTTTCTCGTTTGGTGAAAAAAATTTTATACTATAAATGTTTTTTTATTTTTTATTTTTATAATGAATATTGCTCATAGTTGTAAAATCAAACTTAGCAGTAGAATTGGGTCAAAACTCGGGTCATAAATAACTCAGTAACATGTATAAGAAGTAAAGAGGTTGAGGACCTGTTTTTAACTAGATTAGCAAGGCAATTAAATTTTTTAATCAAATCAGTTGTTTTTTTTAATTTAAATAAATCAATTTAGATTTTAGATTAATCGAATTCACAGTTATTAAACCCGGACAGGACATGCGGGTCGACCCGATGGCCGGACCGGTCTGGGTTTGTTAAAAGACCGGCCGGTGCAACAACCCGAAAAAACCCGGTCGACCCATAACCCGAGCGAACCCGGACGAATTTTTTTAATATTTTTTTAGTTAGTTATTAATACTTTTTAAAGTTCACTATATAAATATTAGAAAAATATTTTGTTTTTTCAATGTGGGATTTGAAAACCTTTAGTATATATACTTTATGTTTCCAAGAAAAAAATTATTTTTTCAATGTGGGATTTGAAGCCCTTTCGTAAATATACTTTATATTCATAAGAAAAAAAGTTCATTTTTTAATGTGGAATTTGAAGCCCTTTCGTATACATACTCTATGTTCACAAGAAAAAAGTTATGTTTTTTCAATGTGAGATAAAAAACTTTTTACTTTAAATACTTCAACTTAAAATGATAACATTATATCTTTTTAATGTGAGATTTAAAACTTTTTAATATATATACTCTATGTTTCCAAGAAAAAAAGCTATTTTTTCAATGTGGGATTTGAAACCCTTTAGTATATATACTCTATGTTCACAAGAAAAAAGTTATATTTTTTTAATGTAGGTTTTTAAACCTTGTATTATATATACTCTATGTTCCCAAGAAAAAAACTTATTTTTTCAATGTGGGATTTGAAGCCTTTTCGTATATATATTCTATGTTTACAGGAAAAAAGTTATGTTTTTTCATTGTAAGATAAAAAAACCTTTTACTTTAAATACTTCAATTTAAAAGGATAATATAATATCATTTTAATGTAAGATTTGAAATCTTTTAATATATATATATTCTAAGTTTCAAAGAAAAAATTTATTCTTTCAATGTAAGATTTGAAACTCTTTCGTTATATATTCTATGTTCACAATAAAAAACTTATGTTTTTTCAATGTGGAATAAAAAACTTTTTGGTTTAAATACTTCAACTTAAAAGGATAACACAATATCTTTTCAATGTGGGATTTGAAATATTTTAATATATATACTCTATGTTCACAAGAAATAAATTATTTTTTTAATGTGGGATTTGAAGCCCTTTAGTATATATATTCTATGTTCATAAGAAAAAAGTTAAGATTTTTCAATATAAGATAATTTTTTTTATTTCATTATTTACAATATGTATACCCTATATTCACATGGATTTTTTTTTAAAATTTTTTCATATAAAATATTAAAATTTTAAATAATTTTTTAATTTTTTTTAAATTAATTTAAATTAATCTGAGTTAACCTATAAAATTTGTAACTCAATTTCTTAATCAAGTTTTCTCCCTCGTCGAGTATGATAACTAAGATTGAATTTTGAGTGAACTCATCATATCAGTTCAAGTTGTACTATTATGATTGGGATAATTAATGGATATAAAACATATTAGTTTGTGGAGTTAAATTATATTTTAAAAAAAATTAAAATTTTTAGCTTATTTTAATAAACTAAAATAAAAAATAGAAAATATTAAAACTAACATCTAAGACACTCCAAACAGCTATTAGAAGACATTGTACGGACATACAGGACACGGTTTAACATGGGACCCACTTATCTAAAAGACCAATGACATTGGAATGAAAACTTCTCGGGGAAGTAGATTCTGGGGTTGATGTCTTGAATATAAAAGCACCACTACTCTACTTTTGCCTATATAAAGAACACGCCCCTTCATCCTGCAGAACCACAGTTTCTTGTGCACACCACCAGCTTATTTGCCTCTCCTTAATTCACTTTCTTCTACAAAATACGGTGTAGTTGCACTGCATCTTATATATACATGTTTATCTTGCAATCTCCATTGCTTTAGCAATTTAATCTGTTTTGATTTGCCTTCTTTTTTCTTCAGTTGCAAACAACCTGATCAAGCAAGGATGACAAACAGATCTATATCTTTCCCATCATCTCCTGTTGGCTATGTATTTCGTCCGACCGATGAAGAATTGGTGAATCATTACCTGAGGTTAAAAATGCATGGCGGCTATGAACAAGAAGTCAGCATAATCACCGAAGTTAATGTGTGCGATTTTGAGCCTTGGGTACTCCCTGGTACGTGTTCATGTGTCATGTGCAATGTTTTCAATTACTTCCCTGTTTATCTTTGTTTGCAATTGTCGATTAACAAAAACTCATGCTAATGTGCGCGCAGGGCTTTCTACATATCAGTCAAACGATCCAGAGTGTTATTTCTTTTGTCCTCGCAGTTATAAGTACGTAAATAGTCACCGGGCTAATAGGAAAACTGCAGCTGGATACTGGAAAGAAACCGGCAAGAATCGTATAATCAAAGCTAAATCTACCAAGGAGCATATTGCTACCAAGAAGACTCTGGTTTTCTACGAGAATCGTGTTCCTAATGGAGTCAAGACCGATTGGATCATGCACGAGTACCATCCAACTTTCAGCTTCCACAACCAGGTACTGTCAAGCTTCACATAATTTGTTCTATAGTTTTTTCTTCCCTTTTCATTCCAAAAAGGAGAATTGGATTTGAAGGTATAGTAGAAGAGACAGATGAACAGAAATGCATGAGATCAGGCCCATTCATCACGCTTTTGTGTTTATATATATATATATATATATCAGTTACCTATAATGGTCACTGGCTAGACTTGAAATACTCTTGTCCCGTTATAAGGTGATTTTGTTTTAATGATGGTTTTTTTTCCCCGAGAAGTTTGTTTATAAGAACTCTTTGAAAGTTTTAGTCTTAGCTGTTCTTTTCTTTTCATTTTTATATTGATAAAATAGAATTTTAATTATGCTATCAAAATATGGTTTGGTCACCATGTGTAGAGGGACTTCGTTCTCTGCAAACTGAAGAAAGATCCAGATGAGAACATGCCAACATTTGAAGAAAGTGAATCAAGTTCCAATGTTCCTTATGGTCTTGGAAATCAAAATCCAACTGTGCGTAATTATCCCCTGACCTTTGAAGAAGGTGGACATACTGCCCAGATGGCTTCTAATTTAGCAAACAATAGGCTAGAGGTGGGAAATAGCACGAATTTAACAGGCAGTTTCTTATGGCAAATTATTTCATAATAAGAGAATATCAAGCAATTGTGTTTGTTTTACAGGAAGAGATCAATCAACTCCGAACACAACTGGAATCATTCCGTGGCTTTGATGATGGAGATTTCGGCCTGAATTCTGCCCTGCAGTTTTCACCTGGGAATTATATGTAAACCCTATCCTGCAATGGGTTTTCGATCGTCCATGTCTATCAAACTTTGCTATATATATGTATTAAACCTAGCCTGGAATAACAGAGTTCATATGTACTGGGTGAAGGGTGGTTGATCATATGCCATAAGAACAACTTGCCTCAAGTTGTTCTTTATGGTGTTTCTCCTTGTTTGTTTTTTCCCAAGAGGAATTGAATGCATTTCAAGTGTGCTCAGATTATTTAGCTGTAGTCAGCGTTGGAAAAGAAGGTTGGTGGGAGCAGGAGGAGGAGGATGGGGGAAGCATGGTGGAAACTCCCGCTTCTATATCTTGTTACCCTCGTATATGTGACGAAACCTCCTGGAATCACGAAATTAGATTAGAATGATCTCGACACGGTAACGGGGTAATGATAATAACGGTTGTTTTTTTTTTTTTTATAGGATTTTTAAAATATTAATTAATCCCTTTTTTAATATAATTACTAATAGATTCCATTAAAAATACCTTCATATCTCTAAACACTAACATATCCATCAAGCATAAAATCAGGCATTCACAATGCGAATTGACAGTGAAAGTCAAATCTCTTATACTATAGAGTATAATATAACTACTGTACCTTGTAATGTCATAGGAAAAGAAGAAAGTAGCAAGTGGGGTTTGGGAAAGTTCTTGGTTCTTACCAGCAAACAAGTAAAATAGCAGTGGGCAACTTCTTCGTCCTAGCTGAACTAGGACCCATGCCATTGACTGGTGGGGTCGCTTTTTCTACAATATGTACGGCATTTCTTCCAACCCAATGGCTCCTCAATAGAATCTCTTAGTCAGTCTCAAGTCAATGCTTTCTTGAAGATCACAACCGAACAACACAAGACACCCTCCACCTTGTCTCTCAATCCACAACTTATTTTAGGACGAGGAATGAAACTGCTTTCTTGTTAGTAGCCCTGCTTCTTGTTTTATTTGCAACTTTGCTTTATTTCTACGTTCAACTAGCACTTTTAAAACCAGTGATTGTATGTGATGGCGCCAGTGGGATACAGATTCCATCCAACTGAAGAAGAAATCATCTGTCATTATCTGAAACACAAAATGAACGGCCGTGATTTCCTCGTTGATGATCATATTGGTGAGGTTGATCTTTATCGGCGGGATCCATGGGAATTACCTGGTTAGTACCACAAACGTTGATGATTATTTTTGATGAAGCAGTGATGATTATTACAAATATGCTAAGTTATTCTTGGTAATTAAATCCACACTTTCTCGATAAATCCCAATGTCTCTTTCGTGTGCATCTGTGTGATCACGTGTTTGTAGATTCTGCGAGAATAAAGTCAAATGATCGAGTGTGGTATTACTTTTGTCGGCTTGATTACAAGCACTCAAATAGTAAACGAGCTAGCAGGGAAACCAAGAATGGATACTGGAAATCGACCGGCAAGGTTCGTGATATCAAAGCTAGACGCCCAGATGAGGTGATTGGTACTAAGAGGACTCTGGTTTTCCAATACAGATGTCCTGATTCTAAAAAAGTGGTCGGGACCAGCTGGGTCATCCACGAATTCCATGCTAAAACTTCCACTCCTGACCAGGTATTATATAATAGCATATAGTGTATATGGGATCATCACATTTTCTTTTCTTGGCATCCTGGGGTTAAGGTTTGACCGTGTTTCATTATTTGGTTGAGTGGAAGAAGTTAGAGTTTTGGTGTTCGATGTCGTGCTTAAATGGCATTGAATTATAACTACATTCCATGTTAATGTTGGATATTGCTCGCGTTAAACTCCAACCAGTTCATCTTGCTCAACATGGGGTGTGTTTTGCTACTCTTCATTGCTTTTGAGTCATATGAAAGTGTTTTCAATGTGATTAGAAGAATGTCTGCTACATCCATGCTTGTTTGATGCTTGAGTTCTTATTTGTGTTGTTCTATCCTGGAACTGTGTTGATAGACTGCTGCTTGAGTTCTTATTGTTTTCTAGTTCTTTTTTTTTTTTTTCCCTGTAGAGGGCTCTTGTTCTTTGCAAGTTAAAGTATAAGGCAGATGACTCTGCTGCTAATTTGCCTGATGATGAAGGTGAGCCTATTCTGGTTATGGGTTCTAATGTTGAAAATAATGCGGTGCTGAATAATAACCAAGAGGTGAGATGGAACATTCCCTATTCCAATTTTTATAATATAGTTTTTCATGTGAAGCATGAGATGCATATGTGTTTACTTGCTTATGATTCTGACTCCAGGTAGATGCACTGCAGTCTTTCATTGACAATCTTGGGGCAAGTTTTGGTTTTCCTTTCGCACTGCAGTCACAGAACCATGTGCAGAATAATAACCAAGAGGTGAGATGGAGCATTCCCTATTCCAGTTTGTACAATATGGTTTTTCATGTGAAGCATGAGAAGCATATGTGTTTGCTTGCTTATGATTCTGACTCCAGGTAGATGCACTGCAGTCTTTCATTGACAATCATGGGGCAAGTTTTGGTTTTCCTTTCCCACTGCAGTCACAGAACCATGTGCAGAATAATAACCAAGAGGTGAGATGGAGCATTCCCTATTCCAGTTTGTACAATATGGTTTTTCATGTGAAGCATGAGAAGCATATGTGTTTACTTGCCTATGATTCTGATTCCAGGTAGATGCAGAGCAACTGCAATTTCTCATTGACAGTCAAGAGGCCGGTTTCGATTCTCCTTCCGCACTGCAGTCACAGAACCTTGATGACCTTGATGAAGAGGATGTAATAGATTTTGCAGATTCTCTCCTTATTGCTCCAGATGAATATGGCGTTGAAATTCCTCCACACCTCCTAAATGATTACACCCCACCAACACCAAGGTCATCAAGTAATGCTTATGTTTTGGATAGCAGTGACAGAGAAACTTATCTTGCCTATGGAGAGGTAATAGAAAATCTCTAATGGCCACTGGAGAATGTTTCCTTCAGTAGCGCCTAGTTCTCTCAATAATTATGCAAGAGAATGTTAATGGGAGCATTGAAATAGTATGTGATTTACTCATTATTTCAATGCCACCAAGGACATTCTCTACAGTCATGAAAGATCTTAAGATGAAGTGAGGATTTTTTTTTATGCTTTCGTGTACAGGTCAACCATTCTAAATTTGCTGCATTTATGGGCTGGATGTCATTTGCATTTCATATGCAGTTTAGTTCTGTTGAGGACACTTCGAAATTTAATTCGTCTGTTTGTATCTTCATGACAGTCTCCAAACTTGTATGGTGGGCATGGTAGTTCAAGAGCATACCAGCGGAAGCAAATGGCTCATAGTGATGATACCCTCTTGATGGGGCCATCTTCCATGGATTCCACCACTGTAACTAGGCATGAACAGATTAATTTAATTCAATCAGACTTTCCAAGGATCCACAAAGCTCAGCATGCACCAATACCCCACAGCTTCATGGAGCATGAGGGAATTTCTGCTAAAGGAGATCAATTGCTGGGTGGGATTTCAAGCACAGCATCCAAACATAAGGTGAGGATCTTAAATTGGAGGACGAAAAACATGGAAGCGACTTGTGTCTATCTAGTGAATGAAATTAAATTCTTCCGGTATATCTTTGCAGGCCAGAGAAGGTGCAAGGCAAGTTGCTAATATTGATCTGCCTAAGAAGGTTGGCATAGAATCTGTAAAAGAAAGGAAAATAGTTCAGGTTATGAACGCAAAGCCGGCTGTGAAGTCGAGATCAAATGGTTCGGCTGGCAATGAAAGGTGGGGCCGTTTCATTCACCTTGAAACAACTACATCAAGCCATACATCGACTCCTCCATCTGTTTATCTTGTCAATTTAGTCGTGGGTCTGTTTCTGTTCTCAATCATGCTCATAGAAGTGCTGATTGTTCACTGAGAGAAGCTTCTCTTATAAGGCTATCGTCAAGAGTTTCCAGTATAACAACAACACTTTATTTTTTGCGAGAAAAGGTCAGCAAGAGGAGGACTTGAAATCCCTAAATCTTAATAAACCCTCAACCTGCTGACAGAATGGATTTCTGTTTTTGCTAGCTTGTATATATATTGCCCCTTTCTCATGGCTGCCGGGGCTAGACTGTAGTTACTGTTTGCTGTATAAATTATATTATGTTATAATTATTACAAGAAAACTCTGAACAGCATGGGTTTTTCAACGTAGCAAACTGCGGTGTCTATTATGTTATAATTATTGTTTTTTTTTAATAAATTATATTATGTTATAATTATTACTGGATTTTTTTTATAATAAATATTTTTAACAGAGTTTAATTTTTTAGACTATCATTATATGTTTTAAAAAAATTATTTAAATATATAAGAATTTCTAAATTTATTATAAAAAACTTTTTACAACTACCGGTTATTTTATCTTATCAGACATAAGTACCGGCGACCACCAGTAAGCTGGGCTAAAAAGAATAAAACAGAATATCAGATTTGGTTTCACAGCATCAACTCAAGGAAATAATGAGACATGGCGACCAAAGATGGTGTCCGGGAAAAAAAAAAAAAAAAACCTTTTGAGCGATCAAGTTTGTAGCCTCCTAGTTACATGATCATCACAAGGTGGACAAATAACAGGGGCCTTTTTTTTTTAAGCATCTAGGGTGGAGGCTGCTCATTTTTTTTTTTGAAAAAAAATTCAGAATACACGCCATGTGATTTTATTTAGATTTTAATTAATGTGGTGGTAGAAGATTCAAGGCTTAAAGTTTTTTTTATTTAAAAATTTATTTTTCAATTTATTTTGATTCAAAAACTTAAAACACACTCTAGATATCGTAATAAACCTATCCATAACCTAAAAAGACTAAAAAAAAAAATCATCCTAAAAACCAAAATTAACCCAAAACAAAAAATCTTTCCAAGTTCAAATCTATTTTTTCATGGACTTTAAAGGTAAAAAAACCTAATATGAACTTCCATCATCAAATGAAATCATTTGACACAAAATATTGACATTTCAATCGGTATCAACAATATTTTTTCTCTTTCTGGTGCTAGAATTTGGCGACCTCTCTGTCTCTTCTCTCAAATCAGAAACTAAAAATAACAAAAATAAATTTTTATATCAAAATTAAATGGAGAAAATATTGAGGTACCCAATATCTATCATTTTTAAAGTATGAGGATTGAATTAAACTTTTTGTGTGATTTTAAAACTATCATCTATTTGTGGTGTTTTTTCTACTTTGGTGCCATGTCTTTTAATTTTATTTTTAGTTAACAAATTTGATTCAAATGCTCTTGAATTTAGCCCAAAAGGTTGCAATTGTAAAAAAAAAATTTGGGGATAAAATTTTTAAAATATTGTGAACAGCATGTCCATGTCATCTCAATAGTACTCATTCCACGCGTTTTAGATTTTTACTTATAATAATTTCATTTAAAAAAAATCATTAAAATTACTTTATTTTGAAATTTACCAATATGATAAAATCCCAAACAGTTATAATCACTATAATCTTAAGGGTTGTTTGATATTGTGTTTCAAATGATATTTTTTTAATTTTAAAATTTGTTTTGTTTAAAATTATATTTTTATATTTCTAGATCGTTTTGATGTGTTAATTTTAATAATGATTTTTTTTAAATAAAAAAAATATTATTTTAATGCATTTTCAGGCAAAAAATATATTGAAAAATAACTACAACCACACTCTCAAAAACCTTCTAAGTGTCCATTTAGCATTGAGGTTGAATCTGCTTTTCATCAAAATTAAATTTTCTTTTTGCTTCAAATTTTTTTAAAATAATTTTTTATCGTTTTGACGTGCTAATATCAAAAATAAAATTTTAAAAATAAAAAAATATTATTTTAATACATTTCCAAAAAAAAACACTTTAAAAAATAATCTTTATTGCATTTCCAAATACCCTATAAAGCAAAAAAAAACATGAAGGTAAAGGAATGAGATTAAGTGATCAATGGAAATTCAATTTTTTTTTTTATTACATTTCCAAACAAACTTGGCAGCTTCATAGTTAAGACTATGGTAATTTGGACCAGGGGGTTTGCTAGGACACGTCACTGGAGTAGGGCTCCAGTTGATTCAATTGCACTCGAAAATGTGGCTTTCCCAAATCCGAATCCAATTTTTGTTAGCCATCTGACCACTTCATTCTCCGATAGCTTCTCAAGCAAGCTTAGCTACACTTGGATTCGGATTCCGCCCAGCTGATGAAGAAATCATCGGTTACTTTCTCATGATCTCATCAAACACAAGATGGATGGTTCTGATTCTTCTGTTGACAATGACATTCCTGAAGCTGATCTTTGCATGTTTGAGCCTCGGGAATTGCCAAGTAAAGTGTAAAGACCTCCATCTTTTTTCCCCTTGTTTTGTTCAAGAATCTTCAACGTTTTGGTTGTTTCTTATTAAGTATAGAAAGAGGGAGATTTTATAGTAACTCTTACGTATGATGGGCAATATGGACTGTACAGGAATAGATATTACTGGATTGAACAAATAATTATATTGTATTGTGTTTTGGAATGGAATGGATAATTTATTTTATTTTGTTTTTTTGCTAGATATTAGATGAGACTTGATCAATCTGAGATCTAGATTGTTTTGAGTTTAAGAAATGATTGATCTGATCTGACCCGGTCAAAAAATTGGATCAATCCAAAATAAAATACAATTAAAAAATCTATTGATTTTTTTTTATATTGTTTTGGTCAAAACGAGGCTGCTATATTTGTTTTTGAATTTGAGTTAACCTAACAAGGCCGACCTCCAAGTCGACCTAGGTTAATGGTCTTGGTTCACGACTCGGACTTTGCTTTAAGTCGACTTTAGAGTTGAGTTTTAAAACTATAATAATAATAATTTTTGTCTTTACATTGACTTGGATCAATAGTTAACATGACATGTGACCCGAGCCTGGCCCCGGATCGACCACCGAGTTAGGTTTTAAACTATGATAATAATCATTTTTATTATCACGTTGACTTGGGTCAATAGTCAACTTGACTCGTGACCCGAGCCTAGCCCAGGGTTGACCTTTAAGTCAGGTTTGAAAACTATGATAATAACCACTTTTATCCTTACGTTGACCTGGATCAATGGTCAACCTGACCAATGACTCAGGCCTTACCCTAAGTCTAATCCCGATTCAGGTTTTAAAACTATGATAATAATTATTTTTATCCTGATTTTAACCTGGGTCAATAGTCCCGACTCGCGACTGGCCCCGAGTTGCACCCAAGTCAAGTTTTAAAATTATAATAATAATTATTTTTGTCCTTCTATTCACCCGAGTCAATGGTCAACCCGACCCATAACTCGGGCATCGTTCCGGTTCAACTCTCAATCAAGTCAAGTTTTAAAACTAACAATAACTTTTTTATCCTTCGTTGACTCGGGTCACTGGTCAACTCAACCTGCGTCCCTGGTTTTGCCCTGGATCATCTCTTAGTTAAGTTTTAAAACTATAATAAAAATTATTTTTATTTTTATTATTAAACTGAATTAATTAGATTAACTCTTTTACGTAGAATTAGACAAATTTATTCTACCTTTCTAGGAGAGAAAAACTTCTCTATTAAAATAGCGTTGTACATGACAAAAATTAATATTTATACTTTATAAAAGTACATCTAACAACTCCACAACAAATTATCATGTTCAGTTCTTCGAAACAAACACTACCTCAATATCCTAATAGCCGAAGAGTCAACGGAGCAACAAAAGCTGGATACTGGAAATCAACTGGAAGGGATCGTAAAATAAAGACTAGGCGAACAAAGGAAGAGATTGGAACAAAAAAGACTGGTTTTTCATGATGGTCGTGTCCCTGATGGTATTAAGACTAAATGGATTATCCATGGTATTTATAACACTTCACTCTTTTTGCCGGGTCTTCATGGAATGAGGTTTTTGGTTGTTTATTTTTACTGTGGGGGTTCAGGAATCTCTCCTGTGACATTTTGTGATTATATGATTTTTTTTTTTATTTGAATGTTAATGATATGAAATTGGTAGCCTCAAAAGTCAAATGCTTTGAATTTTCTGCTTGATTTTCAATAATTGGTTCATGTTCAGAAGTTTTAACTTGTGCAGAATGTTCCAAGCACCTCTGTCAAAAGAACCCAGTTCATCAGAGATTGCAAGCTTAATTCTTGTTAAAGAAACAAAAGGGACCCATTGAATTTTCTACTTGTGTATAGGAAGGTCGTTGAGGTGATTAAACGAAACGCAGGTAGTAGGAGTGGTTTCAGTGTATGATTTTTGTTTGTTCTGTGCTCTTTTCTTTCCCTTCTTCGGCCATAGAAATTTAGTATTATGTATAGGTGGCTCACATTCATGCAACTCACTGGCGCATACATTGTTTTGTTCTTGAACTCATGCAGAGGGCTCTCACTGTCTGTAAATTGAAGGAAAAGGGGGATGGGAATACTGATATTCAGGCCTGTGATGAAGGGGAAACGAGTAGCATAGGAACTGAAACCAACTCAATTACTTTTTTTTCCTAAATCTTAATTTGAATAGCAAATTGAATTCATTTCAAAGAACCGAAAGAAAGACATGAAAAACTTACAAACGAAATTTCTCCCCAGCTGAAAAAATAGAGATAGAACAGACAACTAGAATGAGTGGTCATATTGCTACCGATCTTGCAGTAGAGCGGTAAGATTAACTTTCATGGGAAGGGGTGCACGGAGCAAGCATATATAGTGGATTGCAATTTAAACCATTCAGCTCTTTAACAAAATTGACTCCCTTGAATCACTTGCATTGATGTGGCTGCTATTTCACTGCAATGCTCTTAATCATTAAACGTTCACTGCTTTCTCCCACAGGACACTTTCGGTGCGTGCATGCTTTATCAGCAGATTCGTCACTCCAATAACTTGGAAGAGCGCCCGCTTTAAAAAGACTCAAGCAGCTTTGAAGGGGCTCCAAGACACAATCACATTTCCAGAATGTTGATTTTTGCAATTTTGGCTATCAAATTTGCACAACTCATGTTCAGCAGTGAACCAAAATTGGCATTTTAACCAATATGGCTAGCGTGTCATGATGTGCTTGAATACGAGGAAGATGAACAAAACTTAATGATTTAAAATCTCAATGATCTCTGAGTGGATATCTGAGTGACAAGCAACTTAACAGCATGTGCACAGAAGCAGGCCACAATGCATCTATTCATAACTGACTCACTGATCACTGCTTCATAAAAAGAGCAAAAGTGTGTAAAACTATAATGCTCATTTCAACTTGATCAATAATCCACGAAGAATCTACTAAAAAAAAAGAAAGGAAAAAAGAAAGAAAAGAAAAATCAACTAGCAATGTTCTAACATTTGACAGAACAAATGCACACGATAAATGTACTTCACAAAAGCAGGAAAGCGGGTTCAACGAAATATTTGGGAACTTCAGTATTAAGAGCTGAAACAGCAGAAAACTAGAATGAGTAATAAATTTATTAAAGTACATTTCTAAATATCTTATATGTCAATTGGAATGCTTGAACTTTCTGCTAATTGTGCATACAAATACCTGCAGACCTGGATACTCAGCTTTCAGCTAAGGATATTTTCAATATAACAATGACATGAATAAATAAATACTTACAGTTGTTACAGCAACCATATGCTATGTTTGAAGTATTGACAGTTCACATTTGGGATATATTGCTACATAATTGTCTACATTTTTTTTTTTCATACTCAAACATAGGCAACAGATTCATGCCAGGCCATAGAATGCTTTTCTGTAATTAGAAAAATCAGCATCTACACAATAGCATATGCTGAGACTTCTTTGAGCATCAACACAAGCATGATATAACAATAACAACTAGCATGGAGCTACCATAAAAACTGATGAATAAAGGTTAAGCATACTTGTATAGGACAATAAATGATTTATCTAACCTTTTAATGCCACTGTGTTGGATGATAAAACAAATAAATCAATGATGAAAATTACAGAAAATGGAAATTCCCAAACCTGAAAAATGAATATTCAGAAAAGTTAGATTAAACCAAACTCAAGCTTATACATTAAACAAGAGCCAATGCTTAGAAGATTATATAAGCTGAAAGTGTAAAAGTTATGTTCAATTTGCTTTTCATTAAGTCAAATTAAGAAGCCATACCATTGTGGCAATAAGAAAAACTCTTTAAGTGACTTGAAACTAGGACTGCAAGCAAAATGTCTCTGCACCTGCCAACAGCAGCATGATAAATCTCAAAGTTGGTAACAAAAACAACTTTTCTCTATCTTGCCTTATTTTGGCCATTTCTCCTCAATGATCTTAGACATCTGTATCACCCAACTCTCTCATAAAAACTCCCAAACAAATACCTCTAACTTCTTACAATATGAATACCTCTAACTTCTTGCAAGTGCAAAATATTGAATTTTATTTTCTGATCAATCCATATAAATAATACTAAGATTCTAGTTTCAAATAGAGGATAGGTGTTTGTATCGTACGTACAACAAGTAGTGAATGTTCACACAAACCTAAACCTCTGCCACCATGTCTTCATCCATCCCAGTTAATTATTATTCACACATGAAACCAGTTTTTTAGATAATTATACTAGTTTAGAATTAAAGCCTCCCCCCTAGGCAATCTCCATTATGAGCTTGAACCAAAACAAGAAGGAGCAGCACACATGGCAATTGCTATTGGGCCTCACACCCGTAATATTGCAAGTCCAAGAAGTATATTAAAGAAATAAACAGCTTGATACTGAAGCAAACGTTTACCTGGTGATTTGAATCGATGTGTTTAGCAACAGCCTCATTGAAAGAAGAAAAACACAGATAAACATAAAGTTTCCAACAAAGACATCCACGAGTATCTGCAGAAGAAAATACCTCAAAATTGACCCTACGCTGATTGATTACACTGAAGAGAAGATGTCTATACGCTTTTGTCTTGTGCAGAATCAAATCAATCAAAATAATGTTCACCCATCAACAACCCCCCCCCCCAAAAAAATAAAAATAAAAATAAAATAGCAAGTCAAGAATCAAAAGGGTATAAGAATTTCACCATGAATTCACATTCGATGTACTCGTCTGCAAATGCTTCGCAATTCGCCTGCAACAGGAACATATTTTTTCTCAAAACAAAAGGTAAAGTTGGGAAATTTAAAATGGAAAATAAAATTTATAAACGAGTAAGAGAGAGATTTACACATCTCATGAGTCGAATGTTGCCTGGTGAGTATTGGACGAAAAGAGTTTCTATCGGGAATCCACACTCAACACATCCATGCTCCATCTTTTTTAACTACTCTCTCGCTCGCTGAGTTGCATGCTTTCTGCAACTTTCTCCCCTTTATATATATATATATTCCCCCCTTTGTTTTCTTATGGATGATTGCGTTTTTTTTGGTTAATGACAAAAAATTATTTCCAAAGTTTTAACCATTGATGATCGTAAGCATATTCCATTCTAAATTTATAATTAATTTTTTGAGCTCGAAAGGAGATAAATATGCCTTATTCAAATTTCTAGAGACTCAGTAGCTGAAATTTGATTTTCAAATTCCTTGGTAAAAAAAAAAAAAGAGAGTTATATTCTGTTCGTGTTTTATTACTTAAACAAAAAAAAAAAGTTTAAAAATGATATTTTTCTCTATTTTTATGGAAAATCAACTTTTTAATATCTTTGTAGAAGAACATTTCTAAAATTAAAACAACAAAAAATAAATTAAGGTTGAAAAGGGAACAAGATTTTTATTATTTGATTTTTGTATCATTATTCTAACGTTCTCAATGCAGTTCTCACCTCACCATCCTTCTGTAATCAAGAGTTTGCATATACAGAGAGAGAGAGAGAGAGAGGCCCTCCATCTCCTAACTAGAAGAGCCGTACGTTGATGAGTTGTGTCAAGAATTTTGTTAGGCTCTTGGGTCAAGGCTAGAACCGAGCCTAAGATTTTCTCTCAAGACCTTTTTCAAAAGCGTTTCAAATCAATAGCAGACTAATTAATTTTATTAAGAACGCCTAGGAAGAACAACGCTCATGCCATGCAAGCATAATTATACCCTCGATCGACATAGCTAAAAAAGGATTGGAAGTTAGGACAGATTCTTGGTGCCTCGGATCACTCTGTGTCTGTTTCGGGCGTTGTCGGAGTAATTGAGGGCTTGAAATTCGAACTACTCTGACCCTGTCGTTTTCTACCTCCAACCAATACTTTTGCTTTTTTTTTTTTTAATACCTTCATGCTAACACTTTGTAATGAGCTACATGCTTTTAAGTTTATTATTATTATTATTTAAAATGTATTAAAATATTTTTTTATTTTTTAAAATTTATTTTTAATATCAATACATTAAATAAAATGATCTAAAAATACTAAAAATTTATTTTTAAATAAAAAAATTTATTTTTTAAAAATAATATTTTTAGAATTTAACGGATTTGATTTCACGGGAGGGTTTGTAGCTCTAATTTTTTTCCCCATCTTGTTATCTAGAAAAAAATAATCACCCCTCTAAATTAGCGTGGAGAAAAATTAGATAGGATACTACTGTGAATAATAGGAATTAAATTAGATTTGAAAATTCCAAGATTAAAAAAATTCCTTTTTTATTAAAAATAAAATAAAATTAAAATCTAAGACAGCTTAGCGATCGATACATCAACAAAAATAAGACGAAGGGGGTTAAGTTATTGACATATTTAAAATCCCAAGAATGGTTTAATTACTTATCGGATCCCATACACTATACATTTTGTTCTAATTTATTCGATTTTGATAAGCTACAGAAACGTACTGCTTATAATTACTCGCCATAATGAGCTAGCTAAAGCCATATATGCTACAGACAGCCAGGTCCAATCCATCCTCCATCGACGCTAGCTGCTCTTGGACTGGACTCCTTGTTCAGATGGCTTGTCTTATGATGTGCTCTAATCTCAATAATAAAAGATTACCAGCCATTAATGGGATTACATGTACTCCATCAATGGGTGGGTGGTCGGTCGATGGTCTCAAGAGAGAAAGATGAAGAAGAAATGGTCGCATGATCTTACTGTGATTTTAGCGCTAATATATTGTATATATGCACAGCGAACAGCAACAACAACGTGAAGAGTCTTAAAAAATGATTACTGTGAATCGATGATGACGAAAACCCATCAATTCAGCTAGCGCAACCCAATGGCTTCCGATCATTCTCTCAAGTTATTTTCGTATTAAAGAAGTTAAAGCACAGGTAGAGAGGTGAACCAGAGAAAGGAGAAAGCAATAGGAGGGAAGGGCATGCGGTACTTGATGCATTAAATGCACAGAAACAAGAACGTGGTCCATGCAGGTTTAGCTACACGCATACCAGTGCTGTACATCACCCCGGTTCCTCATTTTGAGACTGGGAAAAAAACAAAGGACTAAACAGTGAGGCAACTTTAATCTATTTTGCTTTCCTTTGTACCAGCTATGGCTCACACATGTAGCTTCTTTATCATCATCAATTATGCCTATTAAACCTAACCTACATATACTGTCTTTATAGGCCGGGAGGGGACTTCAATTTCAAGACTTTGAGCATAGGAATCTTGTGAGAGAAATCAATGAATCTCTCACGACAATAATTGGACCAAGTTGCTGATGAATCTTTATGTCAGTATATAATTGTGCCCATGGTGCTTTCTTACGACTATATATATATATATATATATATATATATATATATATACATGTTTATTGCCCCAATACATCTCCCAGCATCCTCCATTCATTAGCTTTATCAGATGTAGTGTGATTATTTAGCTTTTAATATATCATGCACCCCGACATTACTGAATTGTATGCGGTAGCTCTCTTTTTTCATTTTCATTTTATTATTTATTTTGAGAATACTTGTATGGAGCAATATTGATTAAGTGCAAGCTGTGAGTGTACATGTCCCACACCACCAAGACGTATTGAATTTGGTCCGTGTTGTGTGCACCATCCCATAGCCCCTTTCTCTCAAGATCGAGCTAAGTATACAGTTGCAGGAATTGTGCATCAATGGTAATTAAGATGGGTAAGCATGCAGGCTGTTCTGGGTTTTCTCTCAATTATAAATGCATGGTACTGTAGACTCTAGCTCGGCATCTTTGAAGCATATCTACAAGATCAGGCCGGGGACATAGACAAAGGGAAATCAGCAGTGCACCTCTATGTGCCTGTTTTCACCATTTATAGTTGTTCTTTAGCTGCTATTTCTGTTCATCTACAGTATGGAATTTTAACTATATCTCAAAGCTTGTGCTTGAAAACTAGCTAGGTAGTGGCATGATTCCTACACACACACACACACACACATATAGTGGCACAATTCCCAACATGAGATAATATAATATTCTGCATTGATTCGAGATTATTTTCAATGTAACATTGCTTCGATCAGGAAAGCCAAGTAAAAGCATATATAAAGAAACAAGTGTACAGGTTTGAGGCCAAATAAGGTAAATAGTACCCAGAAATACAAGTGGGTGGCACGTATATGCCGTCCGTTTCTTTTGAAAGTACTCTGATACATGTGCTATTACAAGCAGCAGTGGTCAGCTGTTTACATCAGAAAGCTTGGCTTGCTAGCTCTTGGCTCATATGGCAAAGATTGATCAGTTGCAACCCCCTAACGGGTACACATCCTAGCTAGCTAGAGCTTGCCTACGAACTCGGCGATTGCATTCTCATAATCAAACTGTAGAAGAAACATAAATTAAGAATATATCTCGAAATTAAACCACTGATCCGGAAATAAAAGGAACTTCTCAGCAATTTCTTACAGTAGGTTAGCTAGCTGGGAGGGAAATTGTACATGCCAATTCTATTCCTCAAAAAATATATATATCATTGTTTTGTTATGGATGCAAAATGTATAATAGAGCATTTCTGATATGTGCAGCACGAGGATGATCGGTGTAAGATCATGTAACTCAGTTTAGGGCTGCACAAATCAAACTTAATTAAGAAGGAATTAATTAATGATGTATCATCTTAAATTAAGAAAACACTTACCGACAAGATGATTATATATAGAAGGAATGATAGATTGAAAGGCTTATTTAATAACATAATCCCATTGTGGAAGCAACTGATTAATATGAATTTAACAAACTGTGAAAACATATAAATGATGACATATATGGTTACCATGAATGCCTTCCTCTACCTGCACTAAAATTAACACATCAACAACATACACATTAATTTTGTTACAAATCATAAGACACTTTGGAATCTGGTGGTTAGTGGATTTCCTCCCCACTAATCATCTGAGGTTTGAATTTGAGGGCCGGTCACAAGAAAGAATATATATATCTGTGATTACATTAGTCTGGATGTGGATAGCTTACTTAAAATATGACTAAGATAATATATCAGCTAGATTTGTTCACATGATTCTGATGAAAGAAGCATGAAGTATATATCTGCTCAGGATTTGGTTGATATCATATCCCATCATTAAATCTTCACTTTCTGTGATATATTCGAATTTGAATCTGTAATCCCCTATTGCATTTCATAATGAAAAACTTAATTCGTTATTTATCTCTAATCGTGGACAGCATTTTCTAATTGGGGAAACATTCAACTAATTTTATCACCAATTCCCAAACGTATTTTTACCATGCAAAGCAAATGGACTCTCATACATACAAAAACATCGTTGGTCTGAAGAAGAAGAAGAAATGTGTAATTATATAGCTTTATGGAGCAATTTTACATTGAACATACAGTAATTATCGAATATTATTGCTAATCAACTGCTTAAATTTGATTCGATGAATGTCTTCTGTTTTCTTTTAGTGAAAAACAGTTGGTTCCATATAATGGATCCATAGTCAATGGCCGCGATCACGTTTTTTTTGTTGTTGCAGCAGCCGTGCTTTAATGGCTTTTCTTCTTCTTCTTCTTCTTTTTTCTACTTTTTTGGCTATCTTCTTATTAGCCAAAAGTTGATAAAATCTCCACAATTGTCTAAAAGAGGCCGTTTTACTGTCTAAATTATCAATGCTCCAACTACTTTAATTGAAGTCGTGACTCAGATGTCCAAATCAATGGATGAGTTTTGCGGCTTCAAACAATATCTTAGGCACAACAATCTCTTTGAGCATAACGTCATGCTTCCCAAATTAAGTATACCAATGTACATAATTAATTACATGTACTCATCGAATTATTAACAGTAATCACATGTGAAAGAACATGTAGTGTGTGTAGGTACACGTATACGTATTCCGACCAAAACATAGTTTTGGCTTCCAATCATGCATGTGCATGAATTGATCTAATTAACTCCTTCTTAATGTACTTAATTATTACTATCATTGTTTTTGTTATATTAATTACAGTCATTTTCTTCCCTAATTGAGAGTTGATTTGTTTGCAAAGATTTTTTGGATTCTACTTTTATGACCGGTAGGTGTTTTGTAGTGACGTCCACATGAGGTGAAAAACTGCAGAGTTTCTGACAGAGACGCTATCCATCAAACTTCCATAAATTGAAGAACCAATTCCAAAGATTTATAATATTTTTGAAGATTTAGGGGTCTTAACGTGGTCTCTCTTGAGCTCAATGCCCAAATTAATGATCTTTTGTGCAATTAGAAACAGAATATTTTAGCAGCTTCCCGAAGATATGATCTCTCTAACATGATGAAATTAATTTATTAGGTTTTGAAGTATGAACAAAAACATCAAAGCACCAGGAGAAGATTTGTTGGCAGTGCACATACCATAAAAGGAACTTTCAGGAACCATCCGTGAAGGCAGTAATTGTACCTTCGAAATGACAGCAGTCTTGACCACAGACAGAGCCAAAGCTCACTACAAAATGTTATGGGTTGTGAAGATGCTATCATGTAAAGAAGGGTGCATATTGAATCCCATATTCATCATCTGCACAGACACACACGCACAAAATGAAAAAAAAAAAAAAAAAGGGATCAATGTGTGTGTGTGTGTGTGTTTGTGTATCATTTCCGAATCAAATCGAACAAGGCTACGATTGTAATCAGTAGAAATTAGATACAGTGCTTGGAAAAACTAAAAAGAAAAATCCAGAATTTCAACGAGAAGCAAGGATTCATAACTCTTTCATGATTGAGAATTCGTATATAGAATGATTATAGAATCACTACAGTAGTTAATTTTAGAGTTTCAAGAACAAACCAAGGAATTAAGAAAGAATTAATGCTCGTCGGATTTTGCAATAACAAAAACATAAAGTTGCTGAAGACCACCCCATTAATTTTTCTACCGCTAAAGTTAGAAAGGGTAGCCAATGCAAGCAATGTTAGAGCGAGCTAGATTCTAAACTAAGAACCATAAAATATACAATGTAACCATCATATAAAAACTGAAACACACAGAATACAGTGCTCTCTTTAACCTCAGATTTCCATACGCAAAATGGGCTTCAAAAGACATTAAACAAAGCACTTGACCGCTTAAAAAGATTCGGTGGTATCACGATACCTTATTGATAAATCTCTTTCAACACAAAAGCAGTTTTTGTTTGTGTTTGTTGCAATCCAGACAAGAAGGTGGCTGTAAAAGAAACATCGTGTTGCGGAGAAAGAAATGTAACAATGCTAGTAGTAGTTTTTAAGATGTAGAGAGATTGATTAAAAAATAAATAAAGTAAAAAAAGAGTAAGAATACAGAAGCTAACTTTTACAGCTGCTGAAAACTTTCTGCGCAGAACCTGCAATCCAACTCAACTAAGCATCATCAAGAATATTAACCCAATGAGGTAATACAAACAAAACAAAAAAAAGAAGAAGAGAAAATAGGAAAGAAGTTTCCACTTTATATCCTTTCTCTAGCAATGTACCATAAAATGCTGTCAACAAGAGAGAGAGTAAGCTTGAAGTTGATGGCTAAAGAGGGAACAGAAATTTACCCAAACAAACTGGGGAGAGTCCATTGCATGTATAGAGTCAAGATATAACAATAAGTTAAGCCACCAGTCACTAAAAGAAAAACATTGATGGAAATATTCTGATATTTATCTGTATATATGTATTATACACAATTGAAAGCGTTTTTCAAACTCCACATTTCTTGCACCACTCTTCCATCTTTTGATCTTCACAATATACCCAAAACCTCATCTGTTAATTTGCTGACAATATTTAAACAATCAACAAAAAGAAACTCAAAAAAGGCTAGGCTTGAAAATTTCTTGAAAGCCTCTTACCTAAATCTAGTACCCATATTGAGAAATCAGATGTGAAGGAACAGAAGAAATGGTATCTTCATATGTGATTAAAGATCCAGATCAAAAGATAAGGAATTCTTTCCTTTCTTTGAAAACTCAGCTTGCATTGGGGCACTAGTGGGTGCCCTTAATTGGAGAGGAGGAGGGAGAGAAGATGAAGCCAAATGAGAAGAGAATGAACCCATTGTGCCATGTGTCATTGTGATCGAAGATGACTGACCATCATCCTGTGTAGGACAATCCATGTTTACACCAAACAACCTGAGCCGCTTCCCCGCAGTTTTACCATGAACAACTGGCACTGAATCTATCACCAGTGGGACATGACTTCCTCCAGCTTGTTGATGCATTGCCCCAATCTGAAGTGTCTCTGGTGGCCTTAAGTAATACTGCGCTGAATTGCCATAACTAATCGTAGACGGTTGATGATAATGATTCTGATGATTACGATTCTGATGTTGCTGTTGTTGATAAGGATGAATGCTGTAATTCAAATGTCGCAATTGAGGTTGCTGCATGGATAAATTAGATTGGGGCATGGAGTACAGCCTGCCCCACCGCACTGACTGTGGATAGTGTTGCTGATTTTGGAGCTCTAAATGTGAGAATGTTGTTGGATCTGGTGCATTAGGCCTGCGTCTCCAGTCTATGAACAGACGATGCTTGCCTGACTCACCAACACCGCGTTGGAACGACACAATATCGCCTGCATCAAGCCTTTTTTCTTTCACAAACCGGCTCCAACCTTTGGTCATTACATAGCTTTGACTACTGTTCCAATAAGAGTACCGGAACCGCCATGGCTTGCCGTTCCGGTCTTCAAAGTTCAAGAGGAGGCCTTTTTCATTCGATGAAGAATCAAGAGGGAAGTACCTCTCTGCGTGTTGCTTTGGTATAACAAGACGGTTTAGCTTGCCTACATCACTTGGGGTCACTACTTTGTCAAACATGTGCTCCCTCTCAATAGATTCTCTAGCACCAACAACAGCACCGGCACTAGTTCTCTCAGTTTCATTGTTATTTCCCAGTGATAATTCCATGAGCTCTAGCTTCTTATCAAAATTGAGAGATGGTTCTTGGGTTTTGCTATCTTGTTGTGACTGATCAAATGAACCAGGCCACATGTTGTGGTGCTCGGGAAGAAAATTTGTGTACTTGGTAGAAGAAGATGATGTACAAGGAGAAGAAAAGAGGAGCTTACTTGTCTTCACAGCTTCCTCTCCTTCCTGTTTCTCTTCTCCTTGTTCTTCTTTATCAAAATCCCCTCTTTCTCCTTCAACGAAGTTCATGATGACCCACTAAGAGCTTCTTATGATCACAGTAGATCTTGAAGAATTGAAATCCAACAACCAAAATAGAAATGATGATTGAGGAGAAAGAAAGAAAAGAAGAAGAAAAAAGTGGGGTTACGACTTTTTAGCGAAATATGGAGCACAAACAAGGCCTTACCTCACCTGCTCTAGAGGATTTGGTTTCTTGTTTAGAAGATTTTCTCTTTCAAAATCTGTGAGGCCACAAAGAAGAGAAGCAAAGGGGGAGCAATCATCTAGCTCAATACAAACCAAAGAGTCGGTGCCTTCTTCTTTGACTAAAAATAAAATATAAAAACAAAACACTCAAAACCCTAAACAAGACAAGCCATACGGTAATTCAATATTAGAAAGAAAGACGGCAAGCTGTTCATCATGTGGTTGACCTAGCTACATCAGAGAGAGAGGGAGAGAGAGGTGTTGTATGAGGGTTTTTGCTTCCCAATTATAGTTTCCTAAAATCTTCTCTCTCTACAAGCAACGAACCACAAATATTTTCTCGCTTCTTTCTGCTATTAAAGAAAGACCCATGAGGATTCGAGGATTGAGGATTGAGAGAGGATTTGTGCGTATGGGCCCATGGATGATCTGGTTCGGCTCATGTGAGCTCTGTCCTTTTCATCATTCTTGGGTTTTCTCTATACATCAGGGAGTTAGCAATCAGCTTAAGATGATTTTTTTCCTCCCTTTTTTTACTTTCAAGTCACATGCATCATTATGGTTATTTTTGGGGTTTCTTCTATTTTTTCTACAGGCCAGTTGCTACTAGAGAAAGGGTATGTTCAAGTTAGGTTTTGAGTTTTGACTTCGGTGCCATTGATTAAATTGTGTGCTGGTCCTGGCAGTGAGAGAGAGAGAGAGAGAGAGAGAGAGAGAAGGTAGTGAGGGTAGACAGACCGACCTGGCGCCCTCCTATTCTCACCCTCATCCTAGCTAGTGGGCACAGATTCTTCCATTTTATCTCGTGCTTGACTGCACAACAAACCAAACCCATTTAGGTTTCTCCACTCCTGCTCTTTATAAGACCTTATTGCCTTCGATCTACGCATTCATGTCCCAATATATGGTTGATTATTAATTAATAGGTGCCTTTTTCCATCCTTCTCGTTCAATAAAAATAGAAAATACAAAATTTTAGCTCCCCGTGAAGTTTTTTCCCTCTATTTCGGCTCTCCCAGATTAAAATTCCTAGTTCCATGGATACAATTTTGATTTTACAACTAGAATCAATCCCACGTTTATTAGAACTATCGTAAGTTAAATAACTCCTGAAATTCTTATTCTCGACACAAGGGGGGTTGAAATCAACAATGTCAACTTTCAGCTCTCGTGCTGTAGAATATTGTCTTTTGTCTTGGTTAAGTGCTCCCTGTGAACGAATTTGTCAATGAGCGCATGGTAAGCAAGGTTCAAACCCGAGTCAATAATGAAATTAATATGCTAAAAATAGTAAATCAACACATGATACAAGTGTAATAAAGAGGGATCAAAACAACAAGAAAAAAAGAACATATATTCGCAATATTTCAGATGCAGAAACACTCCAAATAAAGCTATGGAAGGCGAACGGGGCATCAAAAGAAAACGTCAGCTAGCTTGTATAGAGAGTTTCTTGGAGTTTGGGTCATTCATGCACTCTTTCTTAGAAACACTCCATATTTAACATTCCATGCTATTATTTATTAATATTCAATGCTAGCTCTCGAATTTTCGATACATTAATCGGACATTGCAGCACATAAATCTTTTTTTTTTTATATCAAGAATTACTACTTAGACCAGAATTCCTACTATTATCTACCAATTTGTTTTTAATTTGATGTTCTTAAATACTTTGTTTAACAATAAAAAACTCTTCTATAAACAGGTTCTTTTACATACACTAAGAAATCATCTTTTTAAAGAACAAATAAGTTTTAAGAGACTTTATGAAAATTTCAGCAACTTGATAGAGATCACGAACAAAACTCAATCATGATTTCTTGATTTTTCATCCAATCAGGAATATAATTAATGGTACTTGATATCGATCATTAGATTTTTTTGCTGCTAAAAAATAAGATGATCGAGGAGCAACTGTCTAATTCATTACAATAAAACTAAAATTCAATACATATTTAATTAGCAACGAAAAATCCATTAAGGACATTTCATTGCTGATATAGCTTTATAGTGTTTTTTTTCCCTGAGTTCTGCGCCTTCGGTATAATGAGCTTTCATATGAAACAATAACTCTTTGTCAGAGAATCATGGGAAGCTTGTGCTCTGTTTCCATGTCTTGGTCATAGGCTTATTAATTGCCTGGTGATTTAACAATACGAATCAATTGTGGGGCATACGATATCTTGCAGTGTATCTCTTTATTCAACTGCTGGGCTTATTCAAACTACACCCAAATCATGTGCATCAAACAATTTTTTTTAATGCAAAATACCCAAACTATCTTTACCTCTTATTCAAATTGATCACCCAAAATACTATCATTCTTTTTCTCCCATCTACTCGTACATGATAACAACAACTTGATAATTGATATTAAAGAGAAAACAAGAAATAATAACAAATAGAAACATGAACCAATCTCAACCTTTTATTTTCAACAATAATAACATCAAGCAACTTAAAAAGAGAAAGCGAACTATGTCACGCATTTTCCCTTTTGGTTTTTGAAGAAAATGAAAATCGATAACAATTAAGAAAAGAGAATTTTGAATTCAGAGTGACAGATGTTACCAAACTTGAGGTATTGACTTAGTATTTCAGCTTTCTGTAATTAATAATCCCTGAAGATCAGGGCACTAGCCTTTTCTTTGCTTATGGCCATGTTTATGTGGAATAACATTGTATTCATTATTTTGTTACGTTATGTATGGCTATATATAAAGCCACCTTGCATATTAAATAATATAAGCTTTTCTTCTAAAAAAAACTACCTTCAATATTTGATATCAGAACTTTTTCAAACATGTGCCAAAGTTTTTCAAATCTTGTAGCCGCAACTAAAGATGACAACTAAGGGCAATTTTGTTCAACGAGCAATTCCACGATTTGTTGGGCACTATGATCATTTGAGCATGCTGATGGAGAATTTTCTTTGCTCTAAAGAATACTGGCATGTAGTTGAGAGTGGAATTTCTATCACAATAAAGGATGTTGATCTCTCAGATGAACAAAAAAAAAGGGGTGGCATATTAAAGATTGAAAGGCTTATGAGAAATGAATTATCTCTTTCAGGTCATTGACCACTCAATCCTTAAAACTATCTTGGACAAAGAGACTTTGAAGGAATCTGGGATTCTATAAAGAAAAATTTTCAAGGAAATGCAAAGGTCAAACGTGCACAACTGTAGGCCATTCGCAAGGATTTTGAAATCCTTCATATGAAGGAAGGTGAGACCGTCTCTAACTACTTTTCTTGTACTCTCATCATTGCTAATGAAATGTGCGTTCATGGTGAAACAATGACTGATGTTATTGTTATTGAAAAGATCTTACGCTATATTGAAAAGACTTTGAAACTATTTCCATTGATGAATTGCAAAGTAGCCTATTGATTCATGAACAACACATGCAAAGACATATTATGGAAGAGCAAGCATTAAAGATACTCATGACAACAGTGTTGGCAAATCAGGCTGTGGTGGAGGTGCCTTTTGAGGTAGAGGATAAGGGCGTGAGAGACAAGGTTTTGATAAATCATTTGTTGAATGTTTTTATTGTCATGAACCTGGCCATTTTCAGTATGAATGTCCAAAGAAAGGCAAGGAAAATAAGTCACAAGCCTATTATACTAAAACCACTAAATCACTGCTGCTCATGATATATATTGATGTTACGAATATGGTAGGACATAAGAAAGAGTTAAAAGGCTATTTTTCAAAACATGATACTCTTAAAGTTGATAAAGACATGAAGAAGTTGCTTCTCATGACTCATGTCGATAAAACACCTGATGAAATGACATGGTTCTTAGACTCAAGATGTTGTAACCATATATGCATACAAAATGAATTCTTTTCATAACTAGATGAGAGCTTTCACAAGTCCGTAAAGCTGGGCGACAACTCCAGCATTGGTGAAATGGGAAAATATCATATTCATCTCTAAGTTAATCATGTTTCATAAGTTATTATAGAGTTATTTTATATTTCTAAATTGAAAAACAATATCTTATGCATTAGGCAGCTGCAAGAGAAATGTTTCTCCTATCTCTAACAGTCACAAGAGGTATCTTTTAACTTTTATTGATGACTTTAGCCAAAATTATAGGTCTTTTTCTTAACAAAGAAGTCAGATGCTTTTAGAATGTTCTAGCTTTTCAAAACAAAGGTTAAGAAAGAATCTGACAAGCTGACATTAGTATCCAGGATTTGAGAGCTGATAGAGGTGAGGATTTCACATTTACCAAGTTTATGCAACTAATGGGATACATTGTCAACTCACCATAACCTACACTCCTCAGCAAAATAGAGTGGCGGAAAGGAAAAATCGAACAATCATAAATATGGTTCGAAGTCTGCTCACCAGTAGACGAGTTCCAAAAACCTTTTGGCCTAAGGTTGTCAACTAGGTGGTACATATTCTCAATAGAAGTCCTATACTTGCAGTTCAAAATAAAACTCCAGAAGAGGAATGAAGCGGCATTAAACCATATGTTGCTTATTTTTTAGTGTTTGGGTGTCTTTCTTATACTCATGTTCCAGATAGCAAACGCACCACATTAGACAACAAAAGCTTAAAATATATTTTGTTAGGAATTAACAAGGAGTCCAAAGCTTATCGTTTGTATGATCCACTTTCTCAAAAGATGTTTATTAGTTATGATGTAATCTTTAATAAAGATGAAAGTTGGCCTTGGGATGATAGTAATGCTGAAACAATTCAATCATCTCTTAATTGGAGTGATATAAATGAAGACATCAAAAATAATATCCAAGATAGAGCCATAGATAACAATTCAAGTGGGACTAGTCATGAGAAAGGTAATGAATCCATTAGTGCTGATAATCATGGTGGCTTTTATAAGAAGAATTTGGAGCATCAAACAACCAAAGAATACATAAATGTTAATCCTATTTCCAGTCCTGCTGAAAGGCATTCTCGACACCCACCAATCTGGATGTGTGACTATAATAGTGGTGAGGGCTTCTCTGATAATGATCATTAAGGTAATTTTGGTTTATTTATTGATAGGGATCCTTTGTCATATGTGGATGCAGCTCAAAGTGCTAAATAGAGATGTACCAAGGACTTTAAAACCATTCGGAAAAATGATACATGGGACCTTACTGATCTTCCTTATGACACAAAAATAATTGGGTGAAATGGGTATACAAAACTAACTAAATGATCATAGGGAAGTCGAAAAATACAAGGCTCACCTTATCGTCAAAGGGTACACGCAACAACATGAGGTAAATTACATAGAGGTCTTTACATTGGTGCTTGCTCTAACAACTTAAAAAAGATAGTATTTATTTCAATTAGATGTTAAGTTTGCATTTCATCACAGTGAGTCAAATGAGGAGGTGTATGTTGAGCAACCCCTTGGTTTTGTGGTCAAAAGAGCAGAAAATAAGGTGTATTACTTATGGATAACTTTGTATGGCTTGAAGGAAACGGGTATGGTACAGTCGTATTGAAGCTTATTTTCTGAGGGAAAGGTTTGAGAAATGTCCTTATGAGCATACATTGTTCCTAAAAAAAATCTTCACAAGGTATCTTCTTGCTTGTGTGCCTTTATATAGATGACCTCATCTTTACTAGAAATGATGAGACTTTGTTAAGCTCTTTTAAACATTCCAAATGAAGGAATTTTATATGATGAATTTTGAATGAATGGGATATTTTCTTGGTTTTAAAGAGTTACAATGACCTGGTGGTATTTCTATTTATCAAAAAAAGTATGCCCAAAAGGTGTTGGAGAGGTTTAATATTGCTGGTTGTAATGCCGTATTTAATCCTATTGTTCTAAGATTTAAATTGGTTAAAGACTGTTGGCATGGTAGTGGACAAAACCTTGTACATGCAAATGATAGAAATTTTGATGTACTTAACATCAACCAAACCTGATATTATGTTTGTTGTTAGTTTGCTTAGTAGGTATTTTACATATCCTACAAAAATCCACCTCCAAATTGTTATGAAAGTACTTTGTCATATCAAGGGACACTTACATATGGAATTTCTTGTAAATAAAGTGGTAATAAGGAGCTTTTTGCCTACACCAATAATGATTATACAGGAGATTTGGAGGATAGAAAAGGTACATTGGGTTTTTTATTTTTGGTAAGCTTAGGAGCTGTATTATGGTCCTCAAAGAAGCAGCCTATAGTCATACTCTCCACCACTAAAACTGTGTTCATTGTCGCTGCCTCCTCTGTATGTCAGACTGCGTGGTTGCGAAAAATTGTTAGAAAAGCTTAATCATGTTTCTATTAGAGCTATGATGATGTACTGTGATAATATTTCTACTATTAAACTCTAAAAAATTGTTGTCATACACAGTCAAAGCAAACATATTAATGTTATTTTCCATTTCCTTCATGATCTAACTCAAGATGGAGTTGTGACATTGCTACATTGTCATTCTCAAAAGCAATTGACTGATATCATTACCAAACCCTTGACACAAGTTGTTTTTGAGAAGCTGCGTATGTTGCTTGGTGTTTGTCAGGATCTAAGAGTAAATTAAAGATAATGTCATCAGTTTAAGAGAGGGATTAGTTTAGGTGTTGACTTAGTATTTTAGCTTTAGTTATTGATAATCCCTAAAGATCAGGGCACTGGCTTGTTCTTTGGCTATGACCCAAGTTTATATGAAATAAAATTGTATTTGTTTTTTTATTACCTTCTATATGGTTATATATAAAGCCACAATATTGAATAATATTAAATTTTCTCCTAAAAAAACTAGTTCCAATAAAAGAGAGCATTGTTGTCAAAAGCACGAGTTGACTCTTAAAATCTTATGATTTTACGAGTCAACATGTATATAACGTGTCAAATCAGGTTAAAACTTGAAATTGGTCAAACTCGGTTAAAATCGGTAAAATCAAACCGATTTTACGAGTTTGACCGATTTTGAACGAGTTTGACTAATTTTGAGTTTTAACCCGCAAAAGTTAAAAACTTTACTACCTCCCTATCTGAGTCCCCTGGAACTCTACTACATAGCTCCCTCTCCCAAGTCTCCCCTTTCCCCGTTGCCCAAATCTCAAATTTTCAATCTTAGCAGAGAACTTGAAATACATGTCTTGCTTGGTGGGATATTTGGACACTATTTTTAGGACTTGTTACTAACATAAAAAAGGTGGAAGGTAAGGTGGCATGAGATTAAATTGATGTCATTTTATACATTTTTGTTCTGGTTGTCACGGGTTCACTGTATTGGTCTTTGTTAAATTTTTTTTGAAGTTGGTGACATACCTTAAAATGTTGTATCATCTCACTAGTTGCTTGCAATGTGTTTCAAGACCTGTCCTCTAGAAAATATTCTGAAACTCTATCAATAAAACATAGTTGTTCAATCTTATTTTTTTTCTTTTCATATTTTTATGTTATTTAAACCATGTATGAATTTTTATTTGAATTATGTATTTTAAGGTGTTTGGACATTTGTATTGTTTATTTCACTTTTATTTTAATTGTGTTATACTATTATTTACTACTTGACTGAAATTGTCAATATGTAATTAGTTAAAATATTTTTCTTGCGATTTTACGATTCGAGTTTACGATCCGAGTTTATATTATATATTTCGTGTCGTGTCAAAAAAATGTTTTTGACAACCTTGAAAGAGAGGATCTATGTTATGTTCTTGATTTCTTTTGTTTTATAAGAGGGAGGTGGAGTGGTGGTTGTTAGATTAAATGGTGATCCATGTGAGGGGTGAGGTTTGATTTTTGAGCCATTGGATTTTAAATACTTGAATGTGATTAGTGGAAACAAGGTAAATACGATCGTGGTTTTCTTATGGAGTGAAAAGTGGAAATTTTCAACTTACAAATGTTAGCAAAAAGTATTTATTTATTTATTAGATAAAATATTGTTTTTCATCATTACTAAACTCGTTGTTGATAGTAAGAAAATCACACACACACATATATGCTTCATTGCTAATTCATTGTTAAATCAGTAACTAAACTATTTTGTTGCTAAAATATAATGCTAATAACCTTGTTTTTAATAGTGTTTGTAAATCCAATAACGGATTTGTTATCATAAAAGGTCTTTATTAGCTTGTTTTGATAATTTTGCAACTCACCAAACATTCTTCTTAACCACACAGCTTGAATAACATAACTTCCAACTACAATATACTCTCTACAGTAAAAAGAGTAACCACTTGTTATTTCTTTGAAGACCAAGAAACATAATTTGAAGTACTCATTTTCTTTATAGTGTTACCCGCCCAAGCTCAATATTATTAGCAGAAGAATAAAAGATGTCACCATTTTGTGTATCTTTGACATATCTTAAAATATACTTTGATGCTTGCAAATAAGATTGACATAGAGTCTTCATGAATCTACTAACAATGTCAATGCCATACATGATATCAAGCCGAGTAGTAGTTAAATATCACAAGCTTTCAATCAATCTTTAAAAATTGGTTAAATCAACCAAATTACCACTACCATCTTTCATAACCTTTAATCTTTCTTCCATTGGAGTCAAAATTAGATTACAAGATTCCATATTGATGTTTTTAGCACATCACTAGCATACTTTTTTGTGTGAAATAAATATGTTATCCTTTGTTCGAGTAACCTCAATACCAAAAAAGTTAGACATCGAACCCATGGTTGTCCTGTTAAACCAACAATTATGGTTTCTTTAAACTTCATCATCAATTTTAAGTTGTTATGAGTAAAAATCAAATCAACCATATATAAATATACAATAATAATATCTCCATTTGAATTAGTTTTGATATATAAAATATGCTCATAAGGACACTTATAAGAACCATTCTCAATAAAATAAGAATCAATACGAGTATAGTAGGCTCTAGAAGTTTGTTTCAAACCATACAAGACCTTATTCAATTTATAGACTTTATTCTTTTCCCTTTCTTCATAAGCCTAGAGGTTGTTCAACATAAACCTCTTCCTTAAGCACACCATTCAAAAGGTTGATTTCATATCCATTTGATAAATACACCAATGATTTTATATAGTATGAGAAATAATTATATGAATGGTATCAATTCCAGTAATAAGAAAAAAAAAACCTCAAAATAATTAATACTTAGTGTTTGCTTTTAGCTTTTAGTCACCATTTATGCTTTGAAGTGATCCGCTATTCTATTAGGCTTGTACTTTATCTTATACACTTACTTGACTCTAATTAGCCTTTTATTTTGTGGAAGAGTGTTAAGTTTCGAAATGTTGTTCTTCTTTTCTTCTTATTCTTTATTCATTACACAAAGCCAACAATAATTAGTAGCAACTTCTTGGTATGAAATAGGATCACAATCAATAAGTAAAAGCAAGGTACACTACATCATTATCAGAAATCTCATTCAAATCTCTTAATTTTTTAATAGTTGCTACTTCGTCCTCAAGATGAAGTGTTAGACTTTGAAGAATTTTATTTATAACTAGGAATATATCATCTTTTCTCCAATGACATCTTATTAACCAATTTTTATGTGAGCAAAAATTACTCATTAATAGTCTTATTATCTTTCATTCAAAGAAGTTCAAATTATATGCATAAAGTCTGCGACTTTACCTTCACTTGTCTAAACCTTTGTAAAACTTGTCTAAAATATCTCAAGTATCCTTTGCAGTTTCAACATGCATAATCTTCTCGAAAACAGATAATTCCACCTCTTAAAAGATGTGATATCCAGCTTATTGATTTCTCTTTTTGGCACAATTTTTTTCTTGCACATTCATTGACCTTGGAATTTTGTTCTCGATAAGATCCCAAACATTAATATACTCAAAAAAAAGACTGCATCTGTACTTTCTAGGTTCAAAGTTGTTTTTGCCAACAAATTTGAACATTGAATAATCCATAAATTTTGTATTTGAACCTATCCTTTTAATCGAATGGCTCTTATAACAATTATTAAAAACACTAATCATTAAGTTTTTAACCTCCCAATTTGTTATTGTGTGTTATTAATTGATGTTTAACACTCTTAAATTCTTAATACATTGGCCTTATATTTATAGGGAGATTACAACCTCTAACTACCATAATCTAATAAGGATTCTAATTAGCTAGTTAAATGGGGATTATAATTAACTAATCTAACATAAATCTTCTTTTATCAAAGATTTTTACTTAGACTAGGATTTCAACTAATATCTAACAATACTTAGACTCAATTTGTGTTTATGTAGGTGGGTTTTATTAAAAAAATGGCATTTATTTACTCGTTTCAACTTTCAATAATATACGTCATAGTAATTAAATTTGGTTTGGCTCATGACCTGATTTAAGGCTTAGATTATGAGTTTAGCGGGTTAACTCAATTTGATTTGGGTAAAAGAAACAATGTCATTTAACTTTTTAAATTAAAATGATGTTGTTTTAAGAAAAAAAAATCAACTCAAGTTTTGATCAGGTTGTAAGTTGTCTCACCAGGTCGATCAAGTAAAATCCAATTAACTTAAGGTTGAATTTTTTGTTAACACCTAATGTAGGCCAGGTGCAAGTTAACACCTATTGTATCGACTAGCTAGACCAAATTTAATAATTGTACTATATGTATAAGGTAGCAAAGACAAGGATTTTAAAAAATAAGAATTCAAAAAATAAGAATCATAATTACTATTACAACTATTATTAGTAAGTAATAATATTGTTATCACTATTATTATTATTATTATTATTATTATTATTGCTGACATTGTCATTATTGGTAATAATAATGGCATTCCCATTCTCATTCTCATTATTATTATTATTATTATTTTGTTGTTGTTGTTGTCTTCGTCGTCACTATTATCATTAATAATAATATTATCATCATCATCATCATTATTATCATTACTAATTTAATTTTTGTTGTTGTTTTCTTTTTTTATAATCATCATCATCATCATTATTATTATAACCAACATCACAATTATTATTAATATTACCATGACCATTATTACAGTTGTTATATTGAAAAAAAATTAAAAATAATGAACTTGATTTGAAGGATAGAATTCAAAACTATAAAAATTTGACAAAAAAACCAAGAAAAAAAAATAAGAAATCAAAAGAAAATGGACCAAATTGAAATTATTATTATCATTGAAAAAATTAAAATCATAAACTTGATTTAGAGGATAAAATTGAAAGAGATAAGAACTTTGACAAAAAAAGCGAAGGAAAAAAAATAAAAAATTAAAAGTAGAAGGACCAAATCGGAATACTTCATATATAAAAATTAAAGACTAAGGGTTAAATTTAAAAGAAATAAAACTTTAACAAAATGCAAAATGACTAAAAAACAACAATCAAAACTAAAAGGTCTAAATATGAAAAAACAATAACAATGAGGACCATAATGTATTTACCGAGGTAGGAGAGACAAATGAAGAACAAAAAAAATGGTCATTTACGATACGCTTGCCACATTTAGAGTACATGCACTGTCTATAATGGAAGAGGACACGAAGAGGAATTGACTAAGTTGGCGGAAGAAATTTTTTGATTGTCAGAAACTGTTGCACATGTCGCCCAAAGTGTGTGGTAATTTCAACACGCGCCAACAACTTTTCAATTAAAAAAAACATTATTTTCAAAGGAAATTACATTACTACCATTAATCATACTTACAATTAACAACAAAACCTAGGGTAAAAGACCCAAAAACCCCTGACTACAATGAACTAAATGTCTTGCATCCAAAGGTACATGCGTAATTCTACTACATATGAAGAAAAAAAACCCTAAATACCCATACCCGAGATCACTAATATTTTTTACTCCTAGAAGTGTTTTGGTTATTTTATTATTCATAAAACATTGAATAGATGAAAATACCCCAAACAAATCAGTAAAGACTAGTGCACCTTGTGAAAATACCGAAATAACCTTGGTCCAAAGGCATGTAATTTTTTTTTATGAGAATGACAAAATGGTCATTACACTATAGCAGTGAATAGAAAAAAATAAGGAAGCTATAGTGAATCCTCCTTCTATTTAGTTGTTTATATAACTTTATTAAGATTTTTCCCTCCTCCTAATATTTTTGTCTCTTCTCATACACCATCTATATCACAATCGAGAGATCACAAAATATCTGGATATTCTTAAAAAATAAATTAATAAATAAAATATCCAGACATTCTTTTTTAATAAACAAAATATTCGGACATTCTTAAAAAATAAATTAATAAACAAGTCACACAAAACCTAGAAAATTATATGGTGTTCTAAGAGTAATTAGTGATTTTCTATTTGTTATATCTTTTTATATTTTAAAAATAAAAAAGTTACTAATAAAATATCATTAATTTCTTTTTAAGAATTATAAAATTACTCAATATTATACATGTCAATATATATATATATATATATATATATATATATATATATATATATATATTCTAACAACTTGAACTAAAGAGAAAAAAAAATTAATCAAAAACCCTATTTCCTTTCTCACATATTTATTTTTTTCTTGACAAAAATATTTTTTGTTAGAAGCATTACTTTTTAAAAAACAAATATTATTATTATTATTATTATTATTATTATTATTATTATTATTATTAAAGGTAATTTCAATAATGAAAAAAATATGAAACTTTTATGAATAAAAGTATGGTTAACAAATGAGAAAAATTATATAAAAAATTAATGATACGAAAATAGATGTTCCGTTTTTACTAAATATCAATAAGTAAAATTTTAAAAATTATGCATATTAGATTACTATATAAGTAATAGTATAGATACTGTTGATATTACCATATTAAATTCTAATGCTCTTGAAAACTATTGCATAATTGAATAGTTATTTAAATATTATTTTGATAAATCTATTTAAAGATTTTTTTATTACAAAATAAATAAATAAAAAGGAAAAAGGCTAATCAATTGAAAATAAAACAAAAAACATGCTAGGGATCTCTTTAAACCTATTTTAACCCAAAACTCCCTCTAATCAATTGAAAAACCCAAAATTAAATTGAATAAAAAAATTTCTCGAGCTATGATCTGATTTTTCTCACAAAATAAATAATCCAAGCCGCATCAATATAACTCCTCTCACTAAAATAAATCTAATGACACAAAAATTAGTTTTTTCTGTTAATAGAATATCTTTAAAGAACTAAAGAATCCAAGCATGACCGACCTCTTTTTTTCTTTCTCTTTCTTTTTTCCAACGACTTTCTATATTATCTTTAAATATTTAGGGATTGAAAAGTGAAAAAATAATAATTTAAGACTAGAATGTTAAGTCCATAAACTTTAGGGACCAACTATTGTGTAAACTAAGAACTCAAGGCTGAAGGGTCATTTTATGCATCTTTTAAACATTGGGATCTTTTTGTTTTGGTTTATTTTGGTCTCTGTTATTTCTTTTCTTTTTTAACTACAATCAAAATATATATTTCACAAGTTGATTTTTAATAAATGCCAAAATATTTCTTGACGTTTCACATATACAAGAGCATTGCAAAGTAAAAAAAAAAAATTGACACAAAACCATTCCACTATAACTTGGAAGGATTTGATTGAAAAAAGAAGAAGTTAAATGGCAAAAAAAATAAAAAAGCATTGGAAGAAGAAAATGCATTCTACAGTGCCCTGTCTTCGCGTGAACAATCTAAAACAGTGAAATGCTGTTCTGTTTTCATTGTTACTGTAATGTCGTGCATAATTATCTTTGTTAATTTTTTTTTAATTTAACGAGGAATTAAATAGAAATATTAAAATATAGAATGTGATGTATATATTAGTTATAAAATGCTGGCTCGGAAGTTGATTTAGGATTCGATTAATCCAGGTTTTAAACCAGTTTAAATTAAAAAATATATATATATAAACAATGACAAAACCAGTTTAAATTAAAAAAAGATATATAAACAATGACGAAGCTTCACCCAATTAAAAACCTGGATGAATTTGTCATCAGTCAATATGATATAAAACTTAATCAAAATTTGATCCCCAATTAATTGATTTTTAAAAAAATTAATCAAAACACTGTTATGTTAATTATTTAAAAAAATTAGAGATTAACTCTGGTTGATTTTCTCTACCTATGATCCAAATCTTACCCTGAATTAACTCTTAGTTCCGGTTTTATATCTATGCTATATATAGAGTGTGTTTGGGAACATAGTTGAAACCGTATTTCTTAAAAATTTAAATTTTTTTTGTTAATTTTTTTATATTTTCAAATCATTTTAATGTATTAATATTAAAATAATTTTTAAAAAATAAAAAAATATTATTTTAATATATTTTTAAATAAAAAACACTCCAATCCATAATTATTATCATATTTTCAAACCCATCATTTAAAAGAAATACATGCATCTATGCAACGCGAAATGACGTGAAATGGTCTTCCAGCCAATATAACGAAGGAAGAGATATTGACTTAAGTCCCTTCAATTATCAGAGTACCAACATCCATCATGGATCGAATTAAATAACACCTCTGTTTGGACAATTGCTAAGAATATCTACTGCAAAATAAGTTTAGTCATGGATTGAGATTATTTTCATTACCTATATAAAGTTAAATACAAATATTGTGAATTTATTCATTAAAGATTTAACAAGAAAGTTTATATATATATATATCCTCACTCGAGGAGAATAAACTTAAAATCTTTAAAGATAAAAGAGTGTCTAATAGTAACTCTACATAATAGATTGAAGATCTTAGTATCTAGGTTCAAAGAAAAAACAAACTCATATGATATTCTCAGTAGTGCTCGAAAATAATTATTTCCTTTCTATTTCTATGTTGAAAGAAATGTTAGTTGCAGGATGATAAGGTTGAGCCTTTGCTCTTAATTATTTTTATACCTTGGTATACCAAGTAAAGTACAGAAAAATACTTCTAATGAAAGATTACTTATACGAGTGAGAAATGTGATTGTTTTTTTTTTAATTTATGAAAGATTGGGTTCTCTAAAGCATTATGAAATCGAAAGACGTTCATGGAAAAAATAAATATAATTGTAAAAACTAAAGGAAAACTCTACATAAAAAATTATATGAGTATTGTTGTCTTGACTTATATAAAATATTGAATAATTCAAGATATCGGGTTCATTAACAAGCTAAGTAAATTCAATAGTATTTCACTAAGAAATGTTTAAACCTAAAAGCTATCAATGTTGATGCAGTGATTTACCATGTCATTAAATCTCTATTAATCTACGAGTCTTTGTAAGTTGGCCAAGCAATTTTTGTTCATGGGGATTGTTAGAAATTTGTTTAAAAAACATGGTTAATGGATATATTTGAGATCACATTAAAATGCATCATGTGAATGGATGATTTTAAAATGCATCCTATCATGTTACTTAATTCTATGGTTTTTTAAAAAATCCATACTATTTTGTTTAAGGATTAAAGGACATTAAATATGTTACTCGTACTTTATCGCGGGTCAGATAAATATTTTTGGTAAAAAATAAATATGTAAGCTTTTCATATTTATCTTCTTAAAAAAATAATTATAAATAAAAAAGTCTATGAGAACTATTTGTGTTAATAAATGCAAAAAACAAGGTGTTAACGCGTCTATTCAACTCATCTATCTGCATGTTGAATAATTTTTTTCTAATGCAAAAGAATTAATGTGTAAGTGTTATTAACGCATTTATATACATCAAGTAAAAAAATATAACCGTGAATCACAAAGTCGATACTTACATATAATAAAACATAATTAAGATCATATGCATTAATAAAAATATGTAAGATCTCAAGTTAATTTTTAACATAGCTGAAAAAATAAAACAATGTTGCAATTGCTACAATGAAACATCATTTTCTTAGTCAATGTAGAATAAATTTCCAAAAACAAAAGTTGTAGAGAAAAAATATTAAAAAAAGATAAAAAAAAAAGCCTCGAGTGAACTCAGCAGCCAACCCAAGTGAACAAATCAAACACATGACCTAGGACGTAAGATTGGGATGACCCCATAAATAGCAAAGCGAAAAAAATACTGGGAAAATAATATTTGAAAAAAAATGCTTTAAATAAAAGACCAAAGTTGAGCCAGATTAATCTTTTAGATATATAACCTAAGTTACGAGATCAAGATAACTCCGTTAAAGACAAACCTAAAAAAACAAAGAACTTAGATTCTTAACCAAACAAATATCGATGGATGATATTGAGAAAAAAAATTCAATAAAAAAATTAGTGTAAAACAAATAACAATTAAAAGAGTTATGACTAAATTCAATATAAAAACCAACTGAAATTAAATGTTTGGAGATGAAATTGGAAAAAACAAATCAATTAAAAAAATTGGCACCAAACTTGACATAAATTTTCAATGAAAAGAAATGCTCAAGGATAAAATTGAAGAAAAATAAATAAATCAAGAAAATGATTGAAAACAAAAAAAATAACAATTAAAAGAATAAGGACCAAATTTGATTAAAAAAACTAACAACATCAAGCAAACAAAGATGAAATCAAAAATAAAATCCAATTATAAACAATCAATGTAAATAAAATAATTGTAATTAAGAGAAGGACTTGATCAAAAGAAAAAAGAAATTGAAGGGTTGGTATAATTTTTTGCATGGCCAGCAAGCAATCTGAGGAAGAAAGAGAAGGAGAAAAAGAAACAAAAAGACAATTGACGTCAAACCAGACCTCACTACTATACATGTGTCATCCAGGAAAGAAAAGGACACTGAGACGCATCAAATTATATGGCAGAAGCTTAAGTTGCATAAGCCGCTTGAAAGCTATGGAGTCGCTGATGCATGGTGGACATGCGTTAGTAGTCTTTGTTTTTATTTTTTTTTTATGTGCACATAATAAAAAATACTTTTATGACTAAATAATAATAACAAAAAAAACCCCTTATGAAATTACAACCAAGCCCTTGAAGTCAAAGCTAAAAAAATTAAATGGAAAAGGTAATGGAATAATTCAACTATTCATAAAATTATAAAAAACCAAAAATGCCCCTAGAACTAAATAACAAAAACAAAAAAAACCATTAAAAAATAACAATTAAACCCTTTAAGCCAAGGGTAACAAATTTGCATGATAAATGTACTGGTGTAATTTAACTGTTCATGGTAAAATTGAAATTAACATAAAGTCTCTGGATCGAAGATTCTAATTATCACTCCTTTCAAATAAAGCTTTAAAGATAAAAAGATAATTTGGTTTCCGCTCCAGATACATTTAACTTTGGATAGAGTACAGTGAAAAATACACGCGGGGGTTTAGTATTTTACTTAATTACAGAGCACTAGAATTTTGGTGGGTGGTAATTAAACAGCAAAAGCAGAATAAACAAAAGTACTGTTAATTTACGGTAACCAGCTATATATATATATATATATATATATATATATATATATATATATATATATATATATATATATTAGTTACTTCTTTTAACATGTGGTGCGTGTATATTAAGCAGCATATTGTAACTATGGTCACACACAAACAGGTCGTAAGTAACAGTAACAGTAACCAAGACTTTCCGAGGAAATATCACGAGTTAACATCAAAGGCCAGAGGGCGACAGAAGGGTGTGAGGATAGGGTGGGTCGGTCGGTCGGTCGGTGGGGGAGGTGCCCTTTTTAGAGCTAACGATAAAAGCCTATAAAAAAAATAAAAATAAAAAATAAAATAAAAACCCTATCTGGGACCCCTTTGCCCTCTCTTTCATCATTTATTCAGACGAAAGGTCCTCATACTTTGCCCATTTAGGCATGTATAGTTGATAATTAAGCTGAAATGCTAATAATGTTTAGGGGCTGCAGTTGTAATTAGCAACTGTATATATACATATGTTCAGCTCAGAATTGGGTATATATCAAGCTAGGGTTGGACCACCCCTAACTAGCTAGCTCTACAGATCCAACCACAGAAGAATCACAGACTCGCACTATGATCCAGTCAAAACGAAGTGTTTGATTTTCTTACATACCCTCTGAGAAGTATTTATTATTTATATTTAAAAGAAAAACTATATTACATTACATGAGTAATTTATATTATTCAATTTATATATAACATCTTTAATTAAGCAACTCCCCGTCTTTCAATAGCTTCAAAAACTCAGCCACTTCGGAAGGGTCTCCGAGAACTTATGTGCCAATCAGGGATAGCAGGAGGAGGATGGTCATTTAGTTATTTATTTATTTTCTGAAATAAATCGTGTTCATTTATTATTAACCAATGCATGGAAGCATCAAGGATGGGTCTCCATCAAGTAGTGGCAATATCCCTTTCATGAGGATGATAATGGTAACAACTGTCATGCCCCATAGTCTAGGGCTAAGTAGCATAGAGTGGGAGACAAATTTCATGAGGGCTAAGCTAGTTGTGGATTAAATAATGGTGTAGCGACTGGGAGAGACTATTGCAGTGGACCCATATGTAGGGGAGGGGGACACAAGCAAATCAAACCAGGTAGCTTGAAAAGGAACTTCAATGGAGGCGAGGATACCCAAATAATTCCTTTTTCAAATATTATGGGCAGTAAACAAGGGGCTACAAGCACTATTTGGATTAGCAGCTGTAGCTGCAGCAGCAGCAGCAGCAGCAGCATATATACGTGTGTATGCACACACACACACACACACAAAGTCCAGAGACCAGAGCTACCACCACCAGCCTCCTCTTCTATAACCCCACACTAGGAGTCTATTGCCTCTGCCTCTCTGAGAAACCGTTGAGCCTCTCTGGCTGTTAGATCGCTTTCGCTCTTCATTAGATGACACAGAGCCCATGGCTAACTTGGCTAGCCCCTTCATTTATTCATGTTTGTGGTGCCATGTATTAATCAATACGAATCTCTTTTTAGTTTTCTACCTCTTTTCTTTTTTTTTTGCCTAACCATGCTTAACCATGCTCACAAAATATCATTATATCCGAGCGCCAAGAGGTGACCACAGAATTACATCCCTCCCTTAAGCTGGTTGAGTGCGATCGCTATCTTGTTCCATACTTGCAAGTCATTGGGAAAATATAAGTAAGAAATAAAAGACGGGAAATTCTCGGTAGATCAATGGCAATGGCAGTTTTATCCAAATTAAATTTTAATCCAAATTAGATTGAATCTAATATTTGTATAGTACAATTCCATTAATGTCTTGTGATAAAGAAGAAGAAGAAGAAGAAGCTCAGCTAAAAAGCTCAAGTTACTAAATGAATTATTGATAATGATCTCAAAAGCATTAATTTCTCTATTAACATCTACCTGTAATGATCCCCGAAAGTTTTTTACATGAATCAAAGTCGGTCTACATAGGAAGACTGCGTACGTAAGTGTTTTTCCATTTTTATTAGATTGTTGTGAATCGAATTATGCGATAGAGGAGGGCATAATTCCTGTTTAATTTCCTTCACGATGGAGGCACACAACACCCGAACAAATGTTAGATTTTCGCCCAAAAAAAACAACACTTAGACCGACAAGCTCTATTTCCACACGTCAATATACTCTAACACGAACCGATCCTTAATAAATGGCTTCTGAACGTGTTCATCTCTGTTTGCATTTGTCGTTAGAGTTGTCGGGTTCTTGATTAATAAACCTGAACGATTCCTGCTTCTTTATGGTTCCCTTCTCCTTTTTCTCTTTATCATAGGGAGCTATCATTTAATTAGTTTTCTTTCTTTTACTGACTGAGTGCTAATTTTTCTTTTCTTTTCTATCACCACCTTTTCAGTAAGCAAATTAATTAGTTAGTAAATTTTGGAACAAAGTAGTAACAGAGAAAGAAAGAAAAAAGTAGCAGCTGTTGCCTGTTAGCGCAATATATAGGATTTCCTTTGTTTTGCCCTTTCGTTTTACACCTCGAAAGCAGCCTAGCTAAGCCTGTCTAGCTAGCTCTAGCTTGCACGCCATTGATTCCCAATTTTTAGGTAACTCAATCCAATAATTTGGTTGAATTCTATGTGTACGCGAATGAGTTTCATTAGGGAAAAACTAAGAATTTACACGAAGAGGATGGACATAGCACATGCACATATATGTTCGAATAATTTGTGCTGTGCATGCCCAACTTAAATTATATAATCCAAAATCAATTCATGAATCGATACGTGTTTATATGCTTAATTGACTTGATTTGATCAGAAATATTCAATAACTCATTGATTTGATGGTACAAGTAATTAAGTGTCTATATTAAATGGGTGTGTATGATACGCTTGTCAAATTGAGAATATCATGTACTTGATACTCCCTTGTATACATGTAAGAATTTACAGGTATGTATATTTTATTCGTCAGATTCTAAATTTATTCTCTAGAGATTACTAGTTCGAGTCTTATAAATTCCAGGGTCACTGGAGGCTTACATGGTTGTTTAACTTCAGGACCCGTAGGATTAGTCGAAGCGCACACAAGCTAACCCGGACATCCACATTAATAATAATAAAAAAGAATACCCACCATATATACATATATATTCCTTATGGATTTCTTATAAAATTCATCAAATATAAATATGTTATCGTAACCAAAATCAAACCTGATATTAGGGCAGATGAATATTATACCAATTATCCACCGAGTGCTCATGACGAAGAAAACGTTCTCATTTCTAAAGTATTTCCAATACATTAATTTGACACGTTTAAATGTGTATGGGGGTGGGTGCACAAAACACTCCTTTAAAAGTAAATGCTCATTTACGTCCCTCACAATCGTCTCCCAAAAAAAAAAACTAAAGGGGTGGTGAATTTCACTATTCCCCTAGAAACATTGTACTATGAATCGAGAACAGTGAATTCATCATCTCTTCCTTGAAAAAAGAAGAATTAAAAACAAGAGTGGAGGCTAATGATGGAGAGAAGATTGTTCTTGTAATGAGACTATTTTGATATTTTAAAATTGATCGGAGATAAGACGAGTTTTTTACTTTTTTTTATATAATAAAATTAATTACATTGATACCTTTAAAAGAAACAAGTTGTTTGTCTGCAACAGAGGATATTTTTATCTTTTCATTTGATTGTGAGCAATAAATTTATCATGTTACCCTTGGAATTAGAAAAAAATGGCATTGACAGTAGAGGCTTCTTTTTCCTTTTCATTTTTATAAGAACAGTTAAAAGCTCGCCATTAGATCTATTTTCTTCAGTCTAGGGTTATAGGGTATTTTAATCCTTAGTGCAACTAGTTTTTTTTGTTCTCATTATCTTGGACGAGGTGAAGTTTAGTCTTTTAAAAATAAAAAATAAAAAAAATCATTGATGCAGGATAAACACGTGTTAGCTGCCCCCGCTATCTTCGGTTGATTTCGGTGGTTGAAAAGGCCATTCTAGAATGTCGTCACCTTCATCTCGGAGTCTTTTTCATGTATATAAGGCATGTGCACTAAGAAAATCTCATTTTTTTAATTGTTATTTTTTTTAATAATCTAAGATAATTCTTAGTGTTGCATTTTTTTTATTCCACCCTTCGTAAATCTTTTTCTTATTAGATTTTATTTTTATTATTTTGATTGTTTTTTTTTTTTGCTTTACAAATTTTTCAAAATTGGTTTTTTTTTTTAACTCAATTGCATTCTTCAACATTTAATTCGTTAGAATTTAAGTTTCTTTATTAAGCTCGTATCTAAGATTTTATAGGTTGCAAGTTTTGAAAAAACTCAACTTCATAAGGTTTTTCAAGGATTGTTTTGGTTCTTATATCATTTTTTAAGAGACTTTTTTTTTATTTGATCCTTCAATATTTATTTAATTAAAAATTGAGTTCTGTTTTTTTTTTCATACTTTCTATAACCTTGGTTTTATCATTCTTTTTTTTTTAATTAGGTCACCTTTGGTATTTTTATTTGTTGCTTTTTTATTAAATTTATTTTTTTAAAAAATAAATTTTATTCTTGAATTAAATAGAATTGATTGATTGAATGTAGGCTAATACTCACTTTATTTTGTTTACATTGTTCTAGCAATCCATGCACCTTCTTCTACTATCATCATCTAAATTTTTGCAGTTAGGTACTCAGTAAATAATTTTTTTTATAATGGATGATGTCTATAATGAAAATATAACAGGATGATTTGGATAATAAGATAAATCTCAAATTAGTAATTGTTTTTATGTGATTAATGTAAAAATTAATTATTGATTTATTTTTTATAACATAAAGAAGTTTATTATTATAATGTGTTACATTTAATTTGTCACATTGTATATGTTATATGGTTAATATTTAGTGATTCTAGGTATACTGTCAACCATGTAAATTTTGAAAAGAAAGAAAAAAGGCCAAACGGAATATCCCATCACTAAAAACATTGGTTAGCAATGAAAAATGAAGAATGAGGGATGAAAACTCTAATGCTAACCAAATTAACGATGACCTTTTAGTGACGAAACAAATCTATACTTAGTTAGCGACGATGCTCCAGCGATGACCTTTTTGGTTAACACTCACTAATTTTCTTGGATGTTGCTCTAGCGGGTTTTCTTCTTATAAATATAAAAATCATATTATTTTGATAAATATAAAAATCTATAATTTAGGTTTGAACCATCTCAATAAATATATTTGTTTTTAAATTTTTTTATATAAAAATCAATTATTTTAGTGGTTATAATCTTCCCCAGCTAAAATAAAACTAAAAAAAATAAATAAAGTTAGATATCAAAATATATTTTTTAAAAGTTTAAGACACTGATAATCTAATATCTAAAAGTGATAAGAAATTAAAATAAATGTGTTAAGGAAAGTTTCAACTTACTTCATATGTTATCCGAGAATTTTACTTTAATTTTTTATTTTTCAATTCAACCCTCCGTCTTAAAAATATATATAATTATAGGCTAATTTAATCAAAAAAATCAAATCACACAAAATAAAAATTTAAAAATAAAAATAAAAATTACAAAAAAAAAACACCGCTTCACCCTCCCGTGTATTGCGAGAAATTACATGGCGGTTTTATAGGTTTGAAGTTGTGTGGCGGGTAGGGAATAAGCCAGGTGCTGAAAGTGAGATTTATACGCTAGGGCACTGACTGGACGGCCCCGACTACCTGATAATTAAACTTTACGTTTGTGATCGAAGCATGATCCACATGTACTTTGAAAAATGGCTATGGCAGAGCATACTTGATGATGACAGTTCTGGGAGGGTTTTTTTTTTTTTTTTTTTATATAATCTTGTGAGCAATAATGCCTGTCGTTCCGTTCACATTCAGAACTATTTGCCTGGTAAAGTCCGCATGTAACCCAATGGAATTCTATGTCAAGTGCCCCTCTCTTTGACTATAAGACTTCAAATTCCTTTTGGATTCTCGGAGCTTGAAAAGGAATTTGGAAAATACAACTTTAATGATGCATGTACATGTCACCTCTCGCCCTGCTGTTCCTTCGTCGGCACTAAAAATATAGTATTTTTTTTCCCTCCCAATACGGGTAGAGAAAGTAGATTGAGATCGTTCATTTTATTTTCATTCAATTGATTTTTGTTTTTTTTAACGATTTTGGAGTGTTTTGGTTTGGCAAGTGGTTGATGGAGGTTTCAAAAGTATTTATAAGGTGATTTATTGCTAAAACGAGTTGTAAAATGGATTTTTAGACCATCCCTCGTATTTTGATTTTCGACCATTATAATGATTGTTAAATTTAAAAAACATAGTCTATTAGGTGATAAGATATTTGTCGCCTACTTAAAAGAAACTAGGAGTATTGACTTTTTTTTTTTAATTTTATCACTCAATATCTAATTAACTTTGAATTGATTTTCATAATTTATTTTGGTTTATTTTCTATGAAATTATTGTACATTAAAAAAAAACATCCTGATATTTAGTTAGTGCTTAATTTTATTACCTTCTATTAGATTATTGTAGTTTTAAAAAAACATTTTGATATTTAGTTAGTGCTTAATTTTATTACCTTCTATTAGATTATTGTAGTTTTAAAAAAACATTTTGATATTTAGTTAGTGCTTAATTGTATGACATTCTATTTTTTTATCATATAATTAAATAAAAAAATCTTAAAAAATGTTATTAATCCAATGGAGTCTATGATCCAAATCACGTGTTTAACATATTAATTTGGGTTAATTGGAATTTTGATTTTATAATTTGTTTCGACTTTATTTTTATAGGTTACTGTAGTCTCAAATAAATATCCCGGCATTTGTTTGGTACTCAATTCTGCGAATGTCTACTTTTTGTCATACAATTAAGTGAAAAAATAGTTTAAAACATAAATTTATTAAATCCAATGGAGTTCATAACTCAGGTTGTGGATTTAGCAGGTAAAGCCTTGAAGGCTGAAGTCATGGTCATTTCAATATGTCATCATCACAATATTAAAATAAAATATGTCATCTTGAAATTTGTTCTTTAAGTTAAACTATGTTTTTTTTTATTATATAAATTGTCTTTGAACTCGTCAAGTTAACTAAAATATATTAAGCAACTTATACAAAATTTAATTTGAAATCTAAATCAAATAAGAAATTAGATAAAAAGATTTTTTATTTATTGGGCTGAGTTTAATTATAATACCTAAAACTTCCCGGCGACATAAATTTTTTTTGTTACATTCAAACAAATCTTGGTTTAATGATAATACCTGGTATGCCATTCTATATATATATATATATGCAAAGGCTATTTCTAAAAGGACGTATGTGTAGGAACTAGGAAGCCAGAGTTATTGTATTGGCCTCATCTGCCAATTAGTGAGGGCGTCGATAGGACAACTTAGTATCTTAGGCCACGCTGTAATTGGATTCTTAAAGGAGTTTAAATTTTTTATTCGTTATTCGTTATGTGTCAGATTAATTTTTTATAATATAGAAAATATTCAATCATTATTAACATATTTTATAATAAAAAAATAAATTATAAACTTAAAACACATTATTACCATGTTTTCTAATAAAAAAATCATGAATATAATTAAGATTTGATATATATTAGATAATATCTTTTTTAAATATTGATGTTGTTATATTTTTTTTTTAAATGTTGAGAAAATAACATATTGAATTGATCCGGGTTAACCTATTAAATCTGTGACCCGGATCATAAGACAATGATAACCCTTTATAAAGCAAATCAAAATAAATTACGAAGGTCAATTCCTAATCAACAATATTGAAGAATAAAATTAAAAATATAATATCCGATTCAACTTGTGTTAACCTGTCAAACTTGTGACGCGTATTATGAGATTGGGATATCTCTATAGAAAAAAAAATACAAAACTCAATTTTCAACCAACCAAATGTTGAAGGATAAAATTAAAAAATAATAAATTAAAAAAAAACATAAGTCAACTCAAACTAACATGTTAAACCCGTGACTTGAATTATAAGACCAAGATAACTTCATAAAAAGTAAATTAAAAAATTACGAAGTTACATTTCCAACAGATCCAATGTTAAAGGTTAAAATCGAGAGAAAAAAACTAAATCCACAAGATCAGGATAACTTCATAAAAAACAAGTTAAAAATAATTAATTAAGAAGTCTAATCCCTAAACAACCTAGAATTAAAAGTTGAAAAAAAAAATAAAAAAAAATTGAGTTGTTGGATGGTGAAATAAAACAATCAATTAAAAATGAACCTAGAAAAATGAACCGGGTCAACCTGTTAAACTTGCAACTTAAATCATGAAATCATGTTAAAGTAAAAATAATAATATTATGAAGCCTAATTAAAAAATATTCAATTAAAATTTTTTTAAAAAAATGACTCAAGTTAACTCTAATAACCTATTAAACCCACGACCTAGTTCATGAGATCAGGATAAATTTATAAAAAAAAATTAAAAAAAATATGAAGCTCAATTTCCAACAAATCTAATGTTGAAAATTAAAATCAAGAGAAAAAAATTAAGTATATAAAACTAGTATATAACCCAACATAAAAAAAATTACGATTCATAATTCTCAAAATCACCTAATATTAAAGGATTGAAAAATAAACTAAAAAAAATAAGGTTGCTGAGGGTGAAATTAAAAAAAAAAAATTAGAGCACTTTGTAAGTGTGACTATAGTTATTTAGCCAAACCCTTTATGTTTTGTTAATAATTAATTAATATTTAGTAGCAAAAAAATATTGCCAAAATGTAGCTAGCTTGGCCCCCAAATTATATTTGTGCTCACAATTAAGTCCTTTAGTGGTAGGAACTGACACATCACACACATGAAAAGGTTTGACCCAAAAAGAAAACGCAAAGGGCGACTAATTATAGATATCCTCACAAATGGATACTTTATAATAATAATAATAATAATAATTAAAAAAAAAAAAAAACAATGAGATTGTAAGACTTTCTTGCTAATTTCATCATATCATTTTGTTTAATTAGTACTTGATATGAAAATGATAAAACTCAAGTGTCTCTCTCATGGACTTCTAGCAAGAAATTATAAAAAGTTTTTTAAATTTACTGTATATTTCAATTTTTTCTTTTCATGAAATAAAGGATTTATTGTATATTTCGATTTTTCTTTCAAATCAAAATCAATTATATTCAGGAAATATATTTTGATTAAATAAGTGTTATTATACATGGTAATATCTTTTAGAGTTCACCATAAATTCTATATAATTAAAAAAAGAAGTTAATATATATATATGCTTGCATATATGAATATTTTATTTATTTATTTGTTCTTACAATCTTATTCCCTAGGGTTAAACTTCCATGAATACATCTATAATAGTAATTAAGTAGTGATGGATTTGATTAAAGAAATAATTAGGGCTGAGCTTTATACTTCTTTATCCCACGGAAACATGTTGGTATGGCGGACATCGGCCCATTGGTTCTTGAAAATAAACGTGGGCCAAGCTCCGGTACCATCATGAAAATTATAGGGCTGCTAAAATTGGAAAAATGACGCCATCGAGAATCGATGAAAATAACTTTTATTTTTTTAAAGTTTATTAAAAAAATAAAGATTAAATTTGATAGATGAAAAAAAATTAAAGAGGGATAAAACTAAAAACAATCTATTTTAATAAACTATTTTAAATAAAATAAATAGCTATCAAAAGAGTGGAGATCAAATCTAACAAATAAAAAAAGTTGAAAAATGATGAAAATAAAAAAAAAATCCAATTTTATAAATAATTTCAAATAAAATAAATAACAATAAAAAGAATAGGGACCAAATCTATAAATAAAAAATCAATTAAAAAAATAAGATAAAAAATAACAATAAAAAGAATGAGAACTAAATTGATATAAAAAATCAGGTTAAATCAAATTCTAAGGGATGAAATTGAAGAAAAGAAATTCAAAACAAAATATATATCAATAAAAAGATTGAAGACCAAATTTGATATAATCAACAAATAACAAGATATTTTTGGATTTCTCGCAACTTCTGTAAAATATTTTCCCCCCAAAATAAAAAGAAAAACACTTTTCTGGAAATCAAGTTAAATTTTTCTTTGACTCGAAAGTGTTTTCCATTGGCCAACTTTTCTAATGATAAATAAACATAAGAAAATTTGAAAAATGATTTTCTAAAAATCAATTTCCATGAAATAAACAGCACTCGTTTGCATGTCTATGTATAAATCTAAATGATAAATGGATTTTGATTAAAAAAAATAAGGTTTTGGATTTTGAGTAAAAAAAAATAGCATCCTATTATTTGGTTGAAATTGCACTTAGTTTTGAAAAAAATATAGTTTGTATCATAGGTAGAAAAAATTCAAATATTAGAAAATAATCAAAGTACACTCATATATATTATAAACAACATTAATTGATTGAAATCAATTTCTTATCTCTCTTTCTCTTTGACAATAACAAACAATCCATATTCTAAGCCTTATTATCATTATTATTATTGTTGTGACGTGGATGATGTTGAATGACAGAGTTACCTCCTGAAATGAAGAGGTTTTGGACTAATTACAAAGTTATGATTCGAGGGAGTTATCACCTAGTATCATGATCATTAAGAATTCTATAGTCTGTGAAAATTTGGATAAAGAGACTAGCTATGCAAGGAGAAGATGTATTTGTTAGCCTTATGGCTACAATATTGATTTAATTATATGTTTTGATGATAAAATAAACATTTGATATAATAAAAACATTGTTTTGATATAGTTCTGATATATGCATATCACATTATTAATATCATAAATAAGGATATGTTAATATATATATGTGTGTGTGTGTGTGTGTGTGTGTGTTGCACACACCCTTACAATGTTATAGACATGTTTAAAACATTCAAGAAATTATTAAACAAGCAAGGAAAGAATTCGCAAAGGTCAAAAACAAATTTTTTTAGAAATTACGATATTGACATCGCTGATTAAGAATTTGTAATAGAATTTTGTCAAATAGCACTAGACTTATATAGAACACCTTACAATACCCACACAACCTTAAAAAAAAAAAAAAAAAAAGCAAGAAAAGATCAAAATATAAAAATGGGATAAATTTTGGATAATAGATAAAACAGCCTCATCGTTTTGAAAATGATAAAGTAGTTTCCAAAACAGTCTGACTGTTTCTCAAACTGGTCTAGTCATTTCTCAAAACGGCTAATTCGTTTCTGGAAAATTTTCAGAAACTCTTGAGGTTCTTCGAAAATGGTATGACTGAATCTAAAAGAGTCTGACTGATTCTTAAAACAATTTAGCCAATTATAAAAAAGGTCTATTCAATTTTGCCAATAGGCAGAAAACTGTATCTAATGGCTAGTTTCTTTTCTAAGCCTATAAATAACCTTTTACTTGCCCAAAACAAGAGTGGAACTCCTAAGGCAAACATCTACATATACTCCCTCCAAAACAAATCCATAACACTTTTATTTCACTTGTAATCATCCAAAAACAAGGTTAGGTGTGAATTGGCAAAATCCTCTTAAAGAGTTGTTATTCCAATCAACTCTACTAAAAGAGTATATTGGGAAAAGTGTAAGTGACACTCTAAACACTTGGAAAAGTCTCCTAAAGATAAAATTATGAAAGGTTTAATACTTGTCTTTCAACAAGTATTGGTGAAAGGTTTTCTAGTCTTTAACCCGGAAAATGATTAGGGATAATGGTTTGATTCTACGCCCGTAAAAGGATTGGGTTTGATCTTGCACCTATAAAAAGATCGTGTAACGGTTTGGTCTTACTTACTAAAAAGACCGGTGTGTGATAGTGAAACTCTTAGACAAAACCAGTGAATCATTCTCTCTCTTATATGTTTATGAGAGTTGATGAACTTAGAGCTTAGATATGTAACTTGTGATTCATGTGTCTTTACATATTCAAGAATTACATGGATTTACATGGTGTGAGTACTAATGGGATACATAAGGATTGTGTTGTCTATTTCTAGGAATAATCATGCAAAATAATTATCTCTAATATAGTGAGCATATTATCAGCTTGTAAAACGAGATGTTTAGATAGGTGATTGCACTATTCTCTTGTAAAGCAGGACCTTCAAATGGGTATACACTATCAACTTGTTAAGCAAGATGTTTAAATGGGTGACTACACTGGCATACGTGTTCCTTATCTCCATTTTATATGTTTGATGCTGGTGAGGGGACATGTTAGCATTAAATTCATAACATCCAACATTTAAGAGTTAATAGGTAAAGCAAACCTAAAGGACCAGGTCCAAGTAAATCTAATTGGGTTCGAGCCCACCTACAAGGAGACCAACTTTGGTTTTTTTAAAACATTATATCATGCCTCATAAAATACACATAAAGATGGTGAGCATGAATTGACTTGTAGTTGAATTCTAAAAATTTATTATAGAAAATTAGGTTCTCTGAAGGGCTTAGCCTGAACCCAAACCACTTGAATGATGAGCTTGGGCAAGCTAAAATATAAGCTACAAATTATTGTGGGTTCGGGTTACAGGACTTAGTCGACCCTTGAGTCCTTACGAGCTCAAGTCGAAGAGTCTTTAAGTGTCCCTAGTCGTGCCAACACCAGTAATAGGTGGGTTGGAGGCTTATTTTCAAATTCATCACTCTAGATTTGGTTATTTAAGTTGTGCACATCACATACACGCACATATTATTACCAATCTTTAAAAAATAAAAATAAAAACTTTAGTAAGAATTCAGGTTTAAATCTCTCACTTATTCTTAATCAAGTCCAGACCATAACTTATGACATAAAAGAAAAGTTTTAGGGCAATGTGGAGAAGGTCACAACTCGCCTGTCTACATGAATTCTTAAGAACAACAACCAAGTCGGGAGTTGTTATTTCTTGAGAATATGACCTAAATTAAATAAAAAAATCGATTCAAACTGAATTGGTTTGATTTGATCAAGGTCAATTTCTTGGCATTAACATCAGGAAACCTAATACCTAATAAATGGGCTTGTTTTTTTGGGAAAAAAAATAGGCCTACATCAAATTGGATTTTAACAATTTCTTGTTGAATTTAGTTTTTTTTGTAGGTTTTTTAATCAAACATATTTTATTAGGCTTTTTAACAAAACCAACCCAACTCCATTACTAAACTAGAAATTAAATTTAATAGGAACCTAATTAAACATTTGCATTCTTTTGTGCCTAACTAGTTGCCCTAAATATGCATGATCAAATTTACTTTACTATGACTTTGTTAAGTCTTTTATTTTTTTCTCTGTGGGTGTACATAAAAATAAATTTTTGATCCAATAAAAAAAACCATACCATACCATGGAGACTAGGGAAATATAAGAACCTCAAATTAATAGATAGAGACGATCACGTTTCTTAATAAACAGATACATTAGCAACAAATTAGCAAATCTAATATGAAGATTAAATGAAATTGAAGAAAAACATTTAGCATAGTTTGAAGAAAATAAATCAAGCAACAGTAGCATCTATAGAATCTAGCATTAAGTATTGAAAGTATGTTATAGTCTCAAAATTTCCAAAAATTACAACCACCTAAATAAATGTAGCATTAATATCTATTTACAAGTTTCCTAGTATAAAAGCCCTTGAGCCCAAATATAACAAAAATGCCCTCGATTTTCAAAATTATAAAAATGCCTTCAGCTCGCCTACCTTCTTTGGCATTTTAAAGACCAACTTGTGTTTGTGTTTGTGTTTGTGTTTGTGAGGAGGATGGACCAACACCACTTTTGGGACCTTTAGAACCTCTTCCACCTCGGCAACAACTCTTCCACCTCTGGCAGCAGCTCGCCTACCTTCTTTGGCAGCAGCTCTTACACCTCTATTTTGTTCACTATTATCTAATTGTTGCCATACTAACAAATGGTGCACCTAATTATCAACTTTCTAACATTAGAAGGTTGGTCTTCTCTTGGTTCTCTTCGTTTATATTTTTTTCTCGGTCTCCCCATTTTTTTTTCAAGATTTAGAGGTAGAATAATGATATTATCACCTTTTTTAGGATTTAAATATGCTTGTGGTAATGGGTGAACGGCGTCTAAGAAAGTTTTTCTAAAAGTATAAACACTATAATATTCATGACATTGTGATCACTCTATTATGTTTTTGAAATAAATATTATATTGATGAACAAGACTTGGAAACTCAAAAAAAATAATTCATGAACATGAAAATATATAAATGCAATATCACTATTTAATACTACCATTTTAAAAAAATTAATTAGAAGTATTTCGGTTAATTAGCCACTTAAAATATTGGAGGTCCTCGTTCAGACCTTGAAAAGATGGGTGAGCATGTTGAGAAAAGGTTTAACTATCCATTTTGTAACCCTAAACCTAATGGGCCCTTCCATTGAAAAATAAACTCTCAGACTTCCATCAATTATTTGCAAGTCTTAACAAAGTCTCCATTGAAAACAACCACATTTCACATTTCAAAGCTATGGTTTATTCGCCTTTATTCTCTTCTTTGTATTATCTATAACAAAAGGTTCAAAACCCAACTTGAGTGGATGAAGACAATAAAGCTTACCTTACTGTTAAAATGGCGAAACTAGCTCCACTTTTCTTCCATCCAGTCAACAAAATTGTCTAGGTCTCCACCGTAGCTTTCAAGGTCTGGAAAACTAATCTGCAAAAAAGATAAAGAGGCAGGTGTAAACATACTAGAACTATGAAGAAATGACAGCAAAAACTTACTTCCTTACACTAACGAAGAAAATTGAGTAATTTTTCTGGTTTTTATTATAATTTTTTTTTGGTTTTACAGTTTTTTTCAAGTGGCACCACTAGGCATAAACGTATAAAAAACTTACTCCCAGCATAATCTATTCTGGGACCAAAGAATTGAGGACCCTTCTGTACTCTCCACATACCCCAGACTCATTGCATGTCTTAGGTCTTACCAGAATCCCTGTAACAAGCCATACAAGCAAGACCATGTGCTATCATGGTAGGGCTCCACTTCCTTATTCTTACTGATTGATGAATGCGATGCTCATTTTCCACTTTTTTCAGGGCAAAGATATGCAAGATCGCTTTATCAGGGTCCAGGGGATCGAGCACTTTAACATCAACTTGTTAGAAGAAGAGACCAAATAGTTGCGCCGAGACCTTTTCCTTTCATGTTCCCAGAGGTCAACAAGCTCGAAAGATGAAAATTACATGTTGTCCCTCAGCTCAACCCTCTTTATCAAAGGATTAGAGCATCTCTGTGGTCAACCACACATGTGTACCTTTGCTTCAAAAGCTTGGAAACTTCTTCATGGTGTCTTTCAATGACTGATCTGTTGCAGCTTGTGACGACCACCCATTCTCTTGTGATTATCTCCAGCCCGAACAGCTTTTTCCAAAATATTTCTGATGCTGGGATGATAAGATAAAATCCACACTTAAGGATCAGTCAACTAAGATATGTCTCAGGAGATCAAGAACAACGAATCAAGGATCTACTTTTCTCTTTTTTAAAAAAAAATATCAATGATCTTACCTCTTTTTTGTTTCGGTTTTGTGTTTAATTTACAAGTTAATCCGAAGCACCTGGTCCAAGAGCACCGGCTCAGGTATGTTTGGCTTAGATATTGGATTATGGCTGTGGTTATAATTGTGATAAGAAAGAAAATGAATCTCGTCAAAAGAACCACTGTAATGATGTAAGAAAAAATAATTTCAAAAGCTCCAAGCTGAAGTCTCTTTAAAACAATTGGCCTTAGCTGCCAGTTTTGTTTTCTCTAATAGAATTGGACTAGCTGTGGACCACACCTGATTTTCTTTCAGTCAAAAATAATGTTTAGTGTCGTGTAAGCATTGTAAAGTAGGAAGAAAAATGGGTAACTTGGTCGTAGATTTGATTAGATTAAATAAGTTAATTTTATTTTAATTAAATAATAAAAAGATAACAATAGTAAATTAATCAAATTGAAAAAACAATCATATTAAATTGAAAAAAAATATTTTTTTTAAAAAAACAATATAGCTCAACTCTAAATTCATGAAATACGAAAAGATAAAATTGGATAAAAAAGACCTTAGAAAATCGGCCCGAGTCAACCCAAGTTTGCTAAATCCGCGACTCAGGTCATGAAAATCAAAATAAAATATCAAATAAATTTTATTTTTGATTGAGGGGTGGAATTGAGAAAAAAAATTAAATTAACAAAAGAACCTATAAAAATTAAAACAATCAAAAGAATGAGGATCAAAATTGAAATATAAAATAGATTTTATTCTTTTATTGAAGATTAATATGGAAAAGAAAAATTAACTTAACAAAAGGACCCTAAAAAAATTAAAATATTCAAATGATTAAGGATCAACACTGAAATAAAAAATAAAAATAAATTTTTGATTGAAGAGTGAAATTGAAAAGAAAAATTAATTAAAAAAAAAAGAAACTAAAATAATCAAAAGAATAAGTACCAAAATTTTTTAAAAATAACATATTACAAATTGAAATTGAAAGATGCAATTGAAAACAAATCTTATTAAAAGATAAAGAACAAAAATTACAAATAAAAAGAATATGGACCAAAGTGGAAACCCCTATAAATTACAAGACAACTCTAAACTTTTGCATAATCAACGTGAATTTCGAGAGAAGAAGGAAAAGAAAGTATCATCGATGACAAATCATGTCACAAACAACCTTATGTGCTGCCAGAAAAAGAAGAGGATGTCATTTTCCTTTCAATGGCATGGCAGAAGGGGGATTTTGGTCGGTAAGAGGTTTGTACGTATTAACAACATTTTTTATTTAAATAACATTTAATGTATACTAAAAGACTAAGTTGCCTTTGCTTTATTTAATAATAACAAAAAAACTAGAGTGAAAAGACTAAAAAGCCCCTCGACACAACTTTAAAACCTTTTCTTTTAAAAATAAAGTTGCTATTTTACTGTATTTTAAAAAATAAACAAACAAAAAGGCCCATATAAGCCAACTTTAAAAACTTTATCTTTAATAGTAATGTAGTCATTTTATTATGCTTAAAAAGTCAAAAAAAAAAAAAAAACATTCACCCCTAATTAATTTCTTACGGGCATGTGAAAAGATGTCAATACCTCCAATAATCAATTCAAAGTTTTTTTTCATGTGAAGAGCAAAATCATCATTATACTCTTCAGTGAACAATGCCCATGAAAACATCATTATATTTTCCTAAGCAAAATTAGCTTTGATTAATTAATAATTTTTTTTAAAAAATAAAAAATCCTAATACATGCACCTCATCCCTGTAATCAATCTATCACTTAGCATTTAGCTTCATTGGTATCTAAAGGCGTTTTAAATATAGGAAATAGTAGGCCCTTTGCTTAGCTATGGGGCTGAAAAAAATTTTGAACTAAAAAAAAAAAATCAAGTATTGAAAATTAGTTAAAAAAGATATATAAAAACATTTATGATAAATATGTAAAAACGCTAATTAATGTTAAACTTACATGGGATATCCCATTAAACTCGTAGTCTAAATTATGTGACTGGTGTTATTATCAATTTTTTAGGTCCCCACACAAAAAAAAAGAGAAGAAAAGAGAAAATATAAAAAACTCAAAAATAAATGTAGGAAGAAAACCAAAAAATATATTTATTAGTGAGAAAATAAAAAAAATCAAAAAACAATTATAATGGCGAATAAAAAAAATATGAGGGGGGCTGCATTGAATCTTTCATGCCTGTTAGTATATTTGTTATAATAAATCTGCTAATTTACATGTATTTGTTTCCTTTTAACAATGGTGGTGCTCATATTTTTTCTTTTATATATATATATGGATGGCATATTTTTTAAAATAAATATTGAGAAATTAATTTAATATAATTAATTTTTTTTAAAAAAAAAGTTAAATCCATCAAAAAATATAAAAGACCTAGATTTTATATAAATATATTTAATCGCCGTCAAACTATCAAGAATTAAATCACACATACCACATGGAGAGGTAGCTTATCATTGTGAATCAGAAAACATCAAGGAAGCGGTTTTTACCGGCCACCACACGTGTTGTTTAAAGATTTCAGAGTGGTTCACTCGATGACATCTTCTACCGAACACACTAATAAATTTTTTTTATTTGTTTATTTATTAAACTATAAAATCCCTTTTTTTATTTGTTTATTAATTAAACTATAAAATCCCTTGGGACCACTCAATAATTACAAAAAAAACTAATATGAAAACACCAACATGCCCTAAAGCAAAATGGTTACTCTGTGCATGTCCAAAGAAAACTCCGATTAAAGTTATTTTTTTGTTTTTAATGGCGACCAAGTAATTTCGCCGTGAAAAAATTACAGAAAGATTAAGAGATCCCAAGCCTGAAAACCAAATATTGTTTATTACCAGGAAACTACTTGGAAAAAAAGAAAAAGGAAAGAAAACAGTGACAGTACCAAGGAATCTAATTAACTCCGGAAGACACGTTACAAAATTGAAGCCGTGATTTGGTGTGTATAACAAGTTAAGCCTGAAACGAACGCTGCAAGATCGAGCAGAGACACAGAGAGGTCTGCAACATTTACGATTCATCAGAGTGCACAGATGCCTGAAACCTTTCCATTTCCCCATTCCCATGGCATATTAAAGGCTTACTTTAATGCTCGAGGCTGCACCCACCAACCCCTCAACACAAATAATTCACAGAAAAACGCAAGATTTTCATTAGAAAGCTAAGAGAATGTTTGGTATGAGAGTAAACGAGGTGAAATTTAACTTCTTTTCATCCCAGGATGATTCTCGAGGAAGGAAGTTTTTTTACAAGGGGTTAACATTCAGCTCACAAAATAGGGTTGAGCGTTAGTCTTACAAAGGGAGGGGTGAGAGAATTTTAATGGGGGAAACTCTTGGTTTTGTGCTCTTTTCTTTTTTCCTTTTAGTATTATTTTTTCTTTCATTTATATTTTGAAATCACAAATGTATATTATTTAATATAAAATTAATTTTATTTATATCAAAGGCCATCATTGTCTATGATTTTTTCTTAAAACCTTTTTCTCTAATATTGGTGAGTTGGGGGCGCAACTCATCAAAAAAGAGTCCAATGTGTTTTTTTTCAAGCCTTTAACTCATTGCCACAGAAAAACAAATAACTCAAAATTACGCAATTCATCTTCCCAACACAATTAAAAAATCAACACCCTTCACAATTCATCAAAATTAACAATTCATAATTAAACATAATGAAAATTTATATAACATCTTATTAAATTTAAACTAAATTCATAATTCTTAAAACATTAAAACATATAATTTAACTAAATCTAAAAATCACCCCATCTCGTGGACATGCTTAGAGCACTCGTGGACAGGTTTGCACCCTCCAACTCAGAATGAAGCTTGTCCTGCATGTATAAAACTAATATGTCATCTGGACTCATCTACACAACCAAATGGTCACGTTAGATGGTCATGATAGTTAGCACTACTAGAAACAAATGAACCTCCCCTAGGTCAAACCATGTCTACCTCGAGGTCCTATCAAAACAAATTGTTTGCATTGCAATACAATTAAAATATAAAATTTCTTAAATGTAAAAAAATAATCTATGTTAGTAATTTGAAACAAATACAATTATTAAGATACATTATCTATTTTGCATATTTTCCTATTATAACCCTTTTCATTGCATACACCATATTTATTTTTTAAGTGCCCCTCTCTACCATCCATCTTGTTATACAAATGAGCAGATCTCCTTTAACTCCTTTTTCATTCTTCATCTAATCGGACATCCACATACATTTGGACAAGTATATGCAATCACAATGGCTCATAATTCATTGCATAGTAGCTTAAATATTTGTAACATTCATACTTATATCAACTTTTACAATTGTTAATATCACCTCAACAATCAGATCTGAGTTTATCTGATATGTGTGTGACCATTTCATTTTGAAATCTCAAATAAATCGGACCTCTAGTGATACCCTTACATAAATACCATCTTTATGTTAGTACTTGAATGTATACTAACTGCATATAAGTTTTAGTTGAATGTTAGACGTTGTACTTCAATGAATTCTTGACATGTCACTGCTTAATTGCAACAATATATTCAGACTTGTTTCTAAAAAATTTTAACCCTCAGTTCATCACCCGATAAGCCTGAATTTCTACGACTCAAAGCCTATTCATTGTATGCGTTTTGGGCATATCCACTCGCATACTTAAATTTTAGAGCGGTGACATGAATTGGTTTAGTAGCTCAACTAACTCAAAATCCTCATGTTCCATATCTTTCTTAACTCTATCAATATGGCATACTTAAATTCATAGATAATTAACATAATTTAAACCTAATTCATAAAAACCTAATTTTTTCCTAAAAAACCTTAACCTTAAACCTAATTCACAATCGACAACAACTCAAAATCATTGATTTTATTCACAAATAATGAAATCAATAGCTCAAATTCATGTATTTTATAGCTAATTAATATAATTAAATCTAATTTACAAAACACTAATTTTACCTCAAAAACCCTAATTCTAAACCTTAAAATAATCAAAATCAACAATTAACACAAATTGCACAAATTCTATGAAATTGATAGAGGGAGAGGAAGTAATATGCCTCTGTTGAATGTGAGTGGTGGTCGAAATCCAAGAGAAAGACATGGGTGAAAGAAGAGAGAGAGTTGGTCTTCTTCACTGTGAAAAGAGGAAAAGGGGTTAGTTTCGTGTTTTATAGGTGGGTATTTTATGGTGAGGGTAGAGGTAGATAGTGGTAGTGCAATATGGGCCGTGACAAGAGAGAGGGGCAATGAAGGAGTAGGAAAGACATGGGAAAAAAAAGAGGAAAGGAAATGGTGTTGTGGTATGATTTCGTTTGCAATCGTATGTAACTCGTGAGTCGCAGATGAGGCTTATGGCTCACTAAACTATGTTATTTTCTTGTAATATTTTTTGAACGATGTTATTTTTTTTATTCCACTGAATTCCAAAAGAAAATCGGAGGAAAAAAAGTATAAATAGTCCATGCGTATTAACAAAAAAAATTAAAAGAGGTGATGCTTTAACTATGCACCACCTTACAAAACATTATTCATTACAATAATGTTTTTTTTATAAAAAAATCTATATATTTTTTATTTTATTTTTCAACATTTAATTTATTAGAGATTGAGTTTCATGATATTTTACAGTTTGCTTTCTATGTGGTTATTATAGTCATATGACGAGTGTTGTGAATTTGATAAGTTAACTCGATTTACTTGAGGTTTTTTCCCTTTTTCTTTAATTGATGTTTTTTTTTCAATTTTATCTTTCAATATTAGATTAATTATGAATTAGGTTTTATGACTTGTTTCAATTTAGTTTCTATTAGGTTATTCTGGTCTCATGATCTGGATCATTTTTTTGTTTGTTTTTCATGAGGTTACCTCGGTTCCATAACCCGGGTCATAGTTTTGACGGGTTAACTTGAGATAATACTGCTCATGTTTTTTTTTTTTTTTATCTTTTTCTAAATTGATTTTTTTCAATTTCATCCTTCAACATTAATTTGTTTGAAAAATTAGACTTCATAATTTATTTTAATTTACTTTTTGTGGGGTTATTTTAGTCTCATGACTCAAGTTATGGGTTTAGCAAGTTGACTTGGATTGTTTTTCTCTTTTTCTTATTTAATTTTATCTTTCAATATTGAGTTGGTTGAAAATCAAAGTATATAATTTATTTTGATTTGTTAACATAATCTCATGATCCAAGTTGGTAAGTTAACCTAAATTAATACGAATCGACTTATTATTTTTTTAAAAATGATCAAGAATTAATTTTTTTTTGAAAATCATACAAGAATTGAATTAATATAATGAAATTAACTTTACAATCCTAAAAGTAACGTGTCAACAATATAGAATAATGAGAGAGGAAAATAAGAACTTAATCATGACACTTGCGGTCATTTATCTGAAACCAAAAAATCCCAATCACGGCCACACACACAGTTGTTAGGTCCCCCAATGGAAGATCTCATAGGATAAAATATATTCAGTTCTGAGATATAGGGAATAATTCCCTTTTTTTTTTTTTTTTTCATACGGGTTAAAAAATAGTAAAAAAAGAATATATCAAACGGACCAGAATGTCCCATCAGACGGACCTATCATTTCGGCAAATATTTTGTAGCTTAATGGCGATCTTTTTTCCATCGAATGATACCAAAATTCCAACCGTGTGGGTCCTACTGTCGTCAAATTGACACGTGTCAAGGCTCTTTTTTCCTAACATAAATTCAATGCTCCCGTGTCTCTAACCCTAAACCCTCTCCCCCTCCTTTTGCTCCGAAAGCATCAGGAAACAAGCAAACGCATGAAGCAACAAACAAGGCAACCACTATTGAATTTCCTTGAAAAAAAAAAAAACAAAAAAACCCCGGCAGCCTTGACCATTCAGAAGAGCCCACGGTGCGGAGAAAACACGCGTCGAGAGATCATTTGCTACATTAAAAGATATCGTACACCGCCAGAAGTTTCGAAAAAATCACGCAGAAGTAACTTCGAGGCCAACACTACTTTTTTACGGTCTTACTCTACTTTGCTTACAGAACTGCCTTAAGCCCTTAACTTCCTTTCCTTTTGTCTTCTGTTCCTTCTTCTTCTTCTTTTTTATTTTTGTTTTTTTGTTGAAAAAAGAAGAGAAAAAGAATCCTTCTCGTCTAGCCCCTTCTTTGCTTCGTATCTTCCTTAAACCAGCAAGAGAATATAAGAAGAAAGCCAAAGCCACTGCAGAGAACATAAAGAGAGAGAAGAAGAAGAAGAAGAAGAGAAATCACGCTGGGATTGGAGGTTTGGCTTGATTTCAATCAGAAGATAAGACTAAAGGAGAGAAAAAAGGGAGGAGCAAGGAAGCAGAATTAAGGGTTGATAGACCGTGTGAATCTAAAAGAATCACACAACCAACCAGCAATTAAAAAAGAAATTCTTTTTGTTTATTACCCTTCTTAAATATTCGCGTGCTTCGTACGGTCTATCCACCCTAATCTGCATTTCAGAAAGAAAAAAAGAAAAAGAAAAAGAAAAGAAACAATCAAACCCCCTCTTCACCCACTCTCTCTTTCATTCGCTTTATCGAGATCTTATTCATTTGTTTTTGCTTGGATTTTGTTTCTGTTTTTGTTTTCTTGATTTTCTTATATTTTACTTTTACTTTTTTTTCTTCTCCTTTTAGAGTATTGATCACTACTAGTTAAATTATCTGAGGTAATGGAGAGCGAGAGTAATGGTAGGGTTTCGGGGATTGGAGGTGGAGGTGGAGGTGGTCCGTCTTACTGGCTTGATGCATGTGAGGATATTTCTTGTGATATTATAGATGATTTTGATACTTCAATTGTTCCAGATTTATCTGTTGATAATAATTCCAATGTTAATAATGATTTCTTTGGAGGGATTGATCACATTCTTGATAGTATCAAGAATGGTAGTGGTCTTCCTCCTCTTCATAATGCTAGTACGACAGCTAATGTTTCCAATGGAAGTCGGGATTGCATTGTTGGTGATGGTTGGTTTATTAATGTTGAAAATGGAGTTTGCCATGGGAGCTCGGTTTCACAATCAAATGGTGGTGATAAGGACAATATTGACAGAAAAGGGCAGGTGGAGAATGGTGGTAATGGGTTGAATTTGTCCAATGGGAAGAGAGAAGAGAGGGTCTCAAACAATTTTGTTAAAGAAAATGGGAAGAAGGATGAGCAGTCGACGGAGCAAGGTATTGATGGTGATGAAAGGTGCGGTAAAAGGGCTAGACTTTGTTGTTATAGAAATGAGAGAGTGTATTCTAGTAGAGGGCAGCATGAGCATAGGGATAGGGAGAGATGTTCTAGCAGGAAGAGGTCACGGGATTGGGATGAAAGCGACAGAAGGGATAGGGATATTAGTCGAAGAAGAGATAGATATAGTGGTAGTAATAGGAGGGATGGTAGAGATAGGGATTGGAGGGAAAGAGAACTTAGGGGTTATTGGGAGAGGGATCGTTCAGGGTCCAAAGACATGGTTTTCCGATTGGGCACTTGGGAAGCTGATCATAACAAAGAAGGAAGGGAGGCAAATGACAAAATTCAGGAGTGCAAAGGAGAGCTAGAGAAGAAATCAGAGGAGAGTAAAGAGAAAGTCCCTGAAGAACAGGCCCGCCAGTATCAATTGGATGTTCTTGACCAGGCTAAGAAGAAAAATACAATAGCTTTTCTTGAAACAGGGGCAGGGAAGACACTCATTGCCGTACTCCTCATCAGAAGCATTTGCAATGACTTGCGAAGGCAGAATAAAAAAATTCTAGCTGTATTTTTAGTTCCGAAGGTTCCACTTGTTTATCAGGTAGTTTATTCTGAAGACTATGCTGCTTTAGGAATGTAAAACTTTGATAATCTTCATTGACTGCAAGTATTGCTTGATTATATTGTCTTGCTCTTCTGACTTCAGCAAGCAGAAGTTATTCGTGAGCGCGGTTACCAAGTGGGCCATTATTGTGGTGAGATGGGTCAAGATTTCTGGGATACTCGAAGATGGCAGCGTGAGTTTGAAACAAAACAGGTAGCTCTTGAAGTTTTTCTTTATGTTAGATTTTGATTCCACAGCTATATTTTGGTGATATTCAATTGTTATATCTTTCTGTTCTCTATTTCACATGTTCACTGTAGTCATCACCAGTGATTATGACAATGGCTATTAATTTGACATGATTTTTTAAAACATTAGCAGTGCAAAGAAATTTGGGGCTTGTTGCAGTTAACAGTAGTTTCTTCTTATGGTTGCTGTATCTTTAATTATATGTGGGAAACCGTATGTTTTCTAGCATCTGATAATTTGAACCATTTATCTTAGAAGTTTTATTTTAACAACCCCAAAGGTCTGGGGAAGGTACAGTAATAAGAGAATCGGGTCACCACCTTTGCAGTTCGTTCTAGTCTCTTATCCAAACTTTGAGTATGTTTATTGTGTGATTTGTATAAATATTAGTTTTATTTGCTGGCTTCTCTCTTACCTCAGTGCTCCTTGTGACTTTTCTCAAATTGGTGTTTGTATGTCCAAAGTTTTCTTGAAAATTAGACTTGAGCGCAGTCACTAATTCACAAGAGGCTGAGTTCAAAATAATATGCGAGCCACAAGGTTTTAAGGAGCTCTTAGCCCTAATAATGTGCAGAATGAAAAGAAGTTAAAATCCAATCGATCATTTGGTTGTGCATTGCCCTGCATCTTTTCTTTTGTGTTGAAATTTATTTTTTAGGGGAGGGATACCTGTGACAATACCTCCAGAAATTTTTGCATCTGATGCAAATGGTTTTTTTGGGTTTTGATGAAGGGAAGATAGGTATGTTTGAGGGTGTTTTGCTATTATTTCCATATCTGGGTAATATTATTACAAAGGAATGCCAGAAATTTTAATGATGAATGTGTTTTTTTGAGCTATCTAATCTGCCTGTCGTTTTGTTCTCAATATATTTTACGACGTAGCTAATATATCGAGCTGGGAGTTTATCAAGACCATTAATGTGGTTACATTTAGTAAGAATGAAGGGGAACACCCTGGAAATCTCTTTCCATCACAGCTGCCACAGTTTTAGATATATTCTTTTAGAAAAGTGGATAACAACATCCATTCATAACACTTATGTTGTCTGTTGCCCAAGTGTTTCAACAATATGTGTCATTTTAAACCGATGGAGTTGCTGCTTATGGCTATCCCTGTCTAATTTGTGGTCCATTGAATTTTATTTTTTTTGGTTATGCAAAATTTCCATTAGTAACAAGAAATAGATACATATTTTGCTTGCTTCCACTCTGGTGGTAGCTTGTTCCTTGATCTATTTAGTTGCTTTTCTCTCTCTGCAGGTTTTAGTAATGACAGCCCAAATTCTTTTGAACATTCTGAGGCACAGCATAATCAAAATGGAAGCCATAAATCTCCTCATTCTGGATGAGTGTCATCATGCTGTGAAGAAACATCCATATTCTCTTGTGATGTCTGAGTTTTACCATACAACTCCCAAGGAGAAGAGACCGTCGATTTTTGGAATGACAGCTTCTCCTGTTAACTTAAAGGGTATTCATTAATTTGTGACTGTTGAATTTGAAGCTGTTTGCTTTCCTAGAAGAGTTTTTCTATAATCAGGATTTTTTAGTTCGTATTCAAGCTGTAAAACCTTGTACTTATAGTGTTGTGTTTCAGGTGTTTCAAGTCAGGTGGATTGTGCAATAAAGATCCGCAATCTTGAAAGTAAACTGGACTCAATTGTTTGTACGATAAAAGACCGCAAGGAACTGGAAAAGCATGTACCAATGCCGGCAGAGGTTGTGGTGGAGTACGACAAAGCAGCTAGCTTGTGGTACCTTCATGAACAAATAAAGCAAATCGAAGTGGCTGTTGAGGAAGCTGCACAGTCAAGCTCGAGAAGAAGTAAATGGCAATTTATGGGAGCTAGGGATGCTGGGGCCAAGGAAGAGCTGCGCCAGGTTTATGGTGTCTCTGAAAGAACGGAAAGTGATGGGGCTGCTAACTTAATTCAAAAGTTGAGGGCAATTAATTATGCACTTGGTGATCTGGGTCAGTGGTGTGCTTACAAGGTACTTACAAAGTGGTTTACTTTGTCCTTTGTTATTGAAAACACAATTGTTTAGGGTTCCATTGCTTAGTACAATGGTAAATGTCTTGGGCCTGCCACCATGAATCTTGAGAGTGATGACTTTATTGAAATTGCTGATGGATAGGACTCTTTCTACATTTTTTTTTTCTGAGGATCTTGCGTTGTGGGACTGTAACTTTGTATGGCTATAACAATATACTTGGTTTTGCATCCATGTTTATTGCAGGTTGCACAATCCTTTCTGACTGCCTTACAAAATGACGAGAGAGCAAACTATCAGCTTGATGTTAAGTTTCAAGAATCCTACCTGGAAAGAGTCGTGTTGCTCTTACAATGCCAATTAACAGAGGGAGCTGTTACAGACAAGGATACAAAAGTTTCAGACTATGGGAATGACAATATTCAAGATGGGCCTGGTTTTGATGAGATTGAGGAGGGAGAGCTCCCTGACAGTCATGGTGGGTGTTGTTAATTCTTGCCAACATAACATTCAGTAAGTCTATAATAGTGAAACAAAATGGTTCATATAGCTGGCCCAATTACCTGTTTGAGGCTTGGTGCAGATGAGATTGTAAATCTGTACCAATCTGAATTTCTTAGAATTAGTCTTCACTTTGACAATTAGAAAAATTATTGAATTGAAATTTCTGGAGAAAGTTGAATCCATTATTTATTGTATGAGTACAATTAGGAGTTGCATCGGTAAAAGTATAATTAGGAGTAGTGTAGAACCGTTTAGTTGGGAAATTTAGATTAATTCCTTGGTATAGTGATCTATGCTTGAAACTGCTTGAAACAAATGATCTCAGTGTGTCAAAAATACCTTACCATTGGCATAGAGGGAAACTTAGGGAAGTGTACCTCTCATATGCAATATTCATTATGTGACCGGGGACATGACCCAACAGTGTGAGCCGCTGTGCAGACCTCAGTTCTGCTCTTGATTTTACAACTTTAGCAGTTTTCAGTAGTTTTGAAGGGAAATGATGTTGATACACTTCTCTCCTTGTTCAATTCTGTGGTGTAGTTGTCTCTGGTGGAGAACATGTTGATGTGATAATAGGTGCTGCTGTAGCTGATGGAAAAGTGACCCCTAAAGTGCAGTCACTGATTAAAATACTTCTCAGATATCAGCACACGGAGGATTTTCGTGCGATCATCTTTGTTGAGCGCGTAGTAGCTGCTTTGGTTCTTCCTAAGGTCACATATGTTAATACTTCTGTCTTTGTGTTGCTCCCTGTAACATGGTTCTCATTGAACCTTGTTATGTTATGTCTCACAGGTCTTTGCAGAGCTTCCATCTCTAAGTTTTGTTAGGTGTGCAAGTTTGATAGGGCACAATAATAGTCAGGAAATGAGAACAAGCCAAATGCAAGACACAATTGCCAAATTTCGAGATGGTCGTGTATGTATCAATGCCATACTTGCTGGTTTGGTTTCTTCAAAAGCTGAAGTTTTATGCTAATGCCCACTAAATGCTTCCATATATTGTATAGGTGACATTGTTAGTTGCTACCAGTGTTGCTGAGGAAGGACTTGATATTAGGCAATGCAATGTTGTTATTCGCTTTGATCTTGCAAAAACTGTTCTTGCATATATTCAGTCTCGAGGTCGTGCAAGAAAGCCAGGCTCTGATTACATCTTGATGGTGGAGAGGTAATTGTGTTGGATCTAATCTCAGTCTCATCTTCTAACTGGGTGGTAGATATCAAATAACTTCAAACTTTTACCATATCTCAGGGGAAACCTGTCTCATGGAGCATTCTTAAGGAATGCTAGGAATAGTGAGGAGACCCTGAGGAAAGAAGCGATTGAGAGAACTGACCTCAGTCATCTTAAGGATACTTCAAGGTTAATTGCAGTAGATTCAATACCAGGAACTGTGTATCAGGTGGAGTCTACTGGTGCTGTTGTGAGCTTAAATTCTGCTGTTGGACTTGTTCATTTCTATTGCTCTCAGTTACCCAGTGACAGGTGCCTCATCAATCTATTGTTGATAACTTAAGCTATAATCTTATTGGTTGTTAAGGAGTACTTATTTCTTTTCCAATATTTCTGCTATCCAGGTATTCAATACTTCGTCCTGGGTTTATTATGGAGAAGCATGAGAAGCCAGGAGGTCCCACGGAATATTCATGCAAGCTTCAGCTTCCTTGTAATGCACCATTTGAGGAGCTTGAGGGTCCTGTATGCAGTTCAATGCGCCTTGCACATCAGGCATGCTACTTTGTCATCACAATCATGCTAGCTTTGCTACTTTTAATTTAGGAATGTGTTAATTATCTGATCAATTGCAGGCTGTTTGTTTGGCTGCTTGCAAGAAGCTTCATGAGATGGGAGCATTTACTGACATGCTCTTGCCAGACAAGGGAAGTGAGGAAGAAAAGGACAAGGTTGACCAGAATGATGAAGGTGAACCACTTCCTGGGACTGCTAGGCATCGGGAGTTCTATCCTGAAGGTGTAGCTAAGACACTCCAGGTAAGTTTGTACTGTTTGTTTCATGGTTATGACTGCCTGTGGGTTGATGATTGGTAATGGTTAAGTTCAGTGAAAGAAATTTTTGTCAATGATGGATTAGAAAAAATAGGAGCCTGCACAAATTTGCTCGTGTTGTTTGAAGACACGGAGAGATATCAAACTTTAGAATACTATCCTGATGGTCTGGGTCGGTGAATATCTCTGTCCCAATTTTTTCATTGCTACACCATTTTCTTTGCTTTGCCAGTGCAAACTCTTTTCTATACCTAATCAGAATAGGAGCATGTTCTTGTCCTTTGTCATTCGCCTGCACTTTACTGTACCTAGTAGGTAAAAGAAAAACATTGAAAACTGGGAGTTTATAAGACATTGGCTACTATACCTAGTAGGTGCAAGAATTTCAGGGGTAAAGAATAGCCTGAGACTTAGTTGAGTGGAGTGGGGTTTCTCTATTTCTTCCTCTCCTTATCTTCTTTTAAACAGGAAAAGGTGTTGGGATTTGGGGGGTCAGGGAGTTCGTGGATGACAAGATTTTGAACTTGCATCTCAATGAACTGCAAAAATACCCAGAACATGAACATGTATTGCAAGTGTCACTTCTCTCTCATCACACCAATTCAAATGCCAATCTTTAGAAGATGCCTTCTATTCCTTCTATTTTCCTATCTTTTTTCTCCCTTTCCATAGTGTTTTTATATCATTGCAGGTTATCTGTTTTGTGCAGTGTAAAATAAGTGCTGCTATAGGTTTGTTTTTAATTATGGTCTTCTCGTAGAGCATAGATACTTATTCTCTTTGGCCTTCCAGGGAGAATGGATCTTATGCGGAAGGGATGGTTGCAACAACTCCAAAGTGCTTCATCTCTACTTGTATGGAGTCAAATGCTTAAACAGTGGCACTTCAAATGATCCATTCTTGACTCAAGTTTCAAATTTTGCAGTGCTTTTTGGCAATGAGCTGGATGCAGAGGTATATCAATTTATTTTCAGTTTCAGCATAGATAGATATGTTAAGCATTTTTCTTTAACACCTCAATTTCTTCAGGTCTTATCGATGTCGATGGATCTATTTATCGCTCGAACCATGATAACAAAGGCATCTCTTGTCTTTAGGGGTCGCATAGCTATTACGGAAAGTCAGGTCTGGTTTTAGTTAACTATTGGAATAATGGTCCAAACTCCAACCACTCCTATTCACTTTTCTCAATGTACATCTCAGCATTTGGTTCCTGATATGTTTGACCCTGATTGTGTGCAGGTGGCATCCCTTAAAAATTTTCATGTAAGGTTGATGAGCATTGTACTGGATGTGGATGTTGAACCTTCCACCACTCCATGGGATCCTGCAAAAGCTTATTTATTCATCCCTATGGTTAGCGATAAGTCTGTAGATCCTGTAAAAGAAATTGACTGGGATCTGGTTGAAAATATAATTGGAACAGATGCTTGGAGCAATCGTCTTCAGAGAGCTCGACCAGATGTTTACCTTGGTACAAATGAGAGGACACTTGGTGGAGACAGGAGGGAGTATGGTTTTGGGAAATTGCGACATGGAATTGCTTTTGGACAGAAACCTCATCCCACTTATGGGATCAGGGGAGCTGTGGCACAGTTTGATGTTGTGAAAGCTTCTGGATTGATTCCTAAGAGGGGATGGGATGCAACTGAGACGCAAAAACTGGAGCTGACCAAAGGCAAATTGATGATGGCTGATACTTGTGTCAATGCTGATGCTTTGATGGGGAGAATTGTAACAGCTGCTCACTCTGGGAAGAGGTTTTATGTGGATTCCATATGCTATGATATGACTGCAGAGATCTCATTTCCAAGAAAAGAGGGCTATCTTGGTCCTCTGGAGTACAGCTCATATGCTGATTACTACAAGCAAAAGTGCGATCCTCATAGCTTTCCCTAATAATTTTTTATTAGCTCTCGCCCCTTTCTCCTCTCTGAAGATAATTGAATACCTTATTAATTGCTGTGGGCTGATGCCATTACTGGTAACTTTGATGCATTTCAAATGTTGTGCCCGAAGAGGGGAAAACTTATCTGAATTTGTGATGGAAATATTCATGTCCCCTAATTGATTGGAGAAGCTCTTTTTTTCTTTTTTGCACTACTGAGTTTGTTTTCAGCAGGATATTGATTATGTTTATGTATTATTATCAGGTATGGAGTTGAATTGAAATTTAAGCAGCAGCCTTTACTAAGAGGACGTGGTGTTTCATACTGCAAGAATCTCTTATCTCCTCGGTTTGAACACTCAGATTGTATGTATCTTTCCCTATCCTTCAGGAGCAGAACCAACTCTGCCCATAAACCATGCTTCAAAGTTTTTTAGTTTATTGAGCTAAATGGACAATTTTGTTTTTGTAGCAAATGAAGGCGATGCTGAAGAGAATCATGACAAGACTTACTATGTATTTCTTCCTCCTGAGCTGTGTCTAGTGCACCCTCTTCCTGGATCACTTGTTCGAGGTGCCCAGAGATTACCATCGATAATGAGGAGGGTTGAAAGCATGCTGCTCGCAGTTGAACTTAAGGATATAATAAATTATCCAGTCCCTGCTTCAAAGGTATTTTATTTATTACTTGAAAGTCTGAAGGCTGTGAACTACCTTGTAACTGATGTGTTCCTCCTTTGTCTACAGATCTTGGAAGCCTTGACTGCTGCCTCATGCCAAGAGACATTCTGCTATGAAAGAGCAGAGCTTCTAGGAGATGCTTACCTGAAATGGGTGGTTAGTCGATTTCTTTTTCTGAAGTATCCCCAGAAACATGAGGGTCAACTTACTAGAATGAGGCAACAAATGGTAAGTAATATGGTTTTGTATCAATATGCACTTAACAAAGGACTTCAGTCATATATCCAAGCAGATCGCTTTGCTCCATCTCGATGGGCTGCTCCTGGAGTGTTGCCTGTCTTTGATGAGGAAACAAAAGATGGAGACTCGTACATATTTGATCAGGAGAAGTCACTTGCTGAGGATAGAACTGGAATGAATCATCTTGATGATGGGTATGAAAATGAAATTGAAGATGGTGAACTTGAGAGTGATGCTAGTTCTTACAGAGTCCTCTCTAGCAAGACATTGGCAGATGTTGTTGAAGCATTAATTGGTGTTTATTATGTTGAAGGTGGGAAAAATGCTGTTAACCACCTTATGAAATGGATTGGAATTCAGGTAGAGTTCGATCATGAAGAGATAGATGGTGCATCTAGGCCATTCAATGTTCCAGAAAGTGTTCTTAGGAGTGTTGACTTTGATACTTTAGAAGGTGCCTTGGATATTAAGTTCAATGATCGTGGCTTGTTGATAGAAGCCATAACACATGCTTCACGACCATCTTCTGGAGTATCCTGCTATCAACGATTAGAATTTGTTGGTGACGCAGTCTTAGATCATCTTATTACTAGGCACTTGTTTTTTACATATACAAATCTGCCCCCTGGTCGCCTGACAGACTTGCGAGCTGCTGCTGTAAACAATGAAAATTTTGCACGTGTTGCAGTTAAACATAAGCTTCATGTGCACCTTAGACATGGGTCAAGTGCCCTTGAAAAGCAGGTTTGCTATCTTATTTCTTTGTTAGTGTGGTGGGGTGGCCTTGGTTTTTTTAATTTACTTGGTCTCTTTTATGAAGTCTTTACACTTTGTGAACAATGTTACAGATTCGGGACTTTGTTAGGGAAGTTCAAGATGAACTATTGAAGCCAGGGTTCAACTCCTTTGGTTTGGGAGATTGCAAAGCTCCAAAGGTTCTTGGTGACATCATTGAATCTATTGCTGGTGCTATTTTTCTTGACAGCGGACGAGATACAGCGGTTGTGTGGAAGGTTAGTTTCTAATCTTGGAACTCACTAGCGTGGCTGTCATACCTCTCGGCAACCCTTTCAGCTTTTCAATTCCTACTGTTCATAAATGAGGATATTTGATGACGATTTCTTTGTCCCGCGTCCCCTTATTACAGGTTTTTCAACCTCTGTTGCATCCAATGGTCACTCCAGAAACCCTGCCAATGCATCCTGTAAGGGAGCTGCAGGAACGGTGCCAGCAACAGGCTGAAGGATTGGAATACAAAGCCACTCGAAGTGGCAATTTGGCTACTGTTGAAGTTTTCATTGATGGTGTTCAGGTAGGAGTTGCACAAAATCCACAAAAGAAAATGGCACAGAAACTCGCTGCTAGGAATGCACTTGTTGTTTTGAAAGAGAAGGAAACAGCTGAAGCCAAGGAAAAGAGTGATGAAAATGGGAAGAAGAAAAGGAACGGCAACCAAACCTTTACCAGACAAACATTAAATGATATCTGCTTGCGTAGAAATTGGCCTATGCCATCATATCGGTAAGAATATTATCCAATGTCTGTCCTCATATCAAAATAATAGATAAAAAACAGCATCGTTTTACTAATTTTATATTTCGGCTTTTAAGGTGTGTCAACGAGGGTGGTCCTGCACATGCAAAGAGGTTTACTTTTGCAGTTCGTGTGAATACTACTGATAGAGGATGGACAGACGAATGTGTGGGAGAGCCGATGCCGAGTGTTAAGAAGGCCAAAGACTCTGCTGCAGTTCTTCTCTTGGAACTATTAAATAAACGGTACTCATGATAGCAATAATGGAGCATCATTTGCTGAGTTCAAGTATCTACCTTTCCTTGGATAATCCCGCCTAAAAATTGTGCTGTTCTTGAATCATTACCTTCTACTGTATTTTTTAACATCAGTATTAACTGTTTCTTTCGACGCAGTCGAGTAAAAGTGCTCAAATTTGCGAGACCAATAACACAGTTGGCACTTTTTTTTAGGCCTGCCAATAATAGTGAGTTGGTGTCAAGTAGTGTATAACGATTGATTACAGTTTATACTCATTTGCTTTTGGAATAGCTCCATCAAGTTCATTGTCCCTGAAGACTGCCATAAATGCTTGAGCAATGGCTGCTTTTTGAATGGATTGGTTGCTGAAATGGCAATTTAAAAACATGTCCATAAAGAAACCTGAAAATGATTCCAAGGAATTCAAATGTAATCATCCCATTTTGAACTTACTGTTGGCAACTGACTATTTGCTGTCAATATACTTCAACGTTGTTCCCTTGTTAAATAAACAGAATCAGATTCAAACATTCAATTTTTGTTTTCATGGACAAACATTGATGTGCAAGATGGAAATGTTGTGGTTCTCTAAACATTGATAACTCTATATTTGCTTGAGATCCATGGCTGAATCTGCATAGTTTCAAGACAAATAATAATAATAATAATAATCAGGACCCAATAACAGAGTATATAAATTCTGGAATCAGCAAAAAAAAGAGCTGCTGGATCAGTTCCGGCAGAGAAGAACAAATGTTCGCCTAGTAGCTTAGAATATCAGCATGCACAGGACACCCTTGTGAGCAAACTCAGCCACGACGGAGAAACTCCGACCCTGCAACACAGTGTGATCATGTTAGCATTGATCACCAGGTATTAAAAAACGAAGATTGTATTGTCAAAGACAGACTGCAGCGTGCAGGATGGAAACCAAAACCGATGGATGTAGGGCTAACTGAAAAAGATAATTTGTGCAAAAGATTTCAGATGCAACAGAGCACTGGCTCAAATGGGAATACCTTTAACACTGCAAGAAAAGAACTCGAACACCACTGGCTCCAAAAAAAATAAAATGAATTCAGACAACGACACCCTCCTGATCAATAAAAGATTCTGAAAAGTTTCGTTTCTATAATATCCACAGTCAAGCAGTTTAGGAAAAGCGGTAAAGGGGGTACGTACCAGCCAGATAAGCGAATCACTGAAAAACTGTTCCAACTCATGGAAAAAGAATCTGCAACAACAAATGGAACTCGTCCTGCAAATCTACCAAAGAAATTAATGAAAAGTCTGTGTTTCATCCACGCAGAATAATCCTAAAGTTTTAGAATAGATTAGAAAAATATTTATTCTTAACAACATAAAAATTCCTGAATAGTTGTGCATTAATAATCATGGCAGAGAGATATGGATCCCAAAAATTGTTTTTTTAATTATCAAGTCTCTGTGTCAACGTCTATTCAGGAAGTCAATCCTGGAAAATTATGATTCCTCTTATGAAATTTAATTATATGCTAATATAATTTATTGCAAGGGATTTTCGCAATTCTTTTACTGGGTCATCTGCCTACGAAGCTTATAATCTTTTTTTCTGGATCTATTAGTATATTTATTTATTGAGAATTACTACAAAAAAAATCATGATATGGTTTACATGATTATTAAAAGTGTATCAACTTAAAGTTTTTATTTGATAATTAAGCATGATGAGATTGTGATGTTAATTAGTTTGGGACTAGCATCATAAGTTCTTTTGATGATCTAATTAAGATTTATTAAATTATTATGCTCATAAGGTACATAGTTTAATTACAATTATTTTGTAAAAGAAATGGCTTCGTCATACAGAGGGGTTGTTACTTTTATGATTTAATTGGAATAAGATAATAAATAAATATTACAGATGAATTCTATTCTAGACCCTCGGGTATGAATACATTTTAGTCTTGATATTTTATTTATTAGTCTTATTATTAAGGAATTAGCAAGTTCTATGCATGATGCAACCTCTGCCAATATGAATGTTAGAGTTTACTACTAAATTGACGTTGGTTGATTTAGATAAAGTATATGTTTCATTGCATTAAAGTATTTTCTTGGTTATTACAGCCTTTTCTACTGCTTTTATCGATACATTTAGTATTTCTATGGCATATTGTGATAATTTTGCGGATCAGAAGGAAAGTATTCATTTTGAATTGAGGTGTGTGGATTTAGATTTGACCTTATATAAGGATGAACCACACATCCCCATGGAATCAAGTAATGCTCAGGAAAAGATTGATTATGAGCGGTAGGAGCGATCTAATCACTTATGTTTAATGTTTATAAGGTCTTGCATAAGTAAGAGTATTAGGGGTTTTATCCCTCAATGCTCAAAGGCAAAAGATTTCCTGAAGGTCATAGATGAGCAATTTGTTCATCCTAACAAGGCATTGGCCAACACCTTAATGAAGAGGCTTTTAGATATATTATTTGACTATTCTAAGGATGTACGTGAGCACATTATAGAAACGAGGGACACTTTTGCTCAATTAAAGCCCTTGGAGGTTGAGATTTTCAGTCATTCTTGGTTTATTTCATTTTGAATTCTCTCCCCATGGAATACGGTCCATTTAAGATTTCTTTTAAGACATATGAGAAAAAATGGTCAGTTAATGAATTATTGACCATGTGTTTAAGAAGAAGGAAAATAAAAACTTGAGAAACCTAAAAGTGTTCATTTGATTTCTTAAGTTAAGGGAAATGCCAAGAGAGGTAAAATGACCCTTAAAGTAAAGAAATATAAAAATATGTCAATAAAGCAACTTGACAAAAATAACCAATGTTTCTTTTGCAATAAATAAGGACATGTTAAGACAGATTGCTATAAGTATTAGAAATAGCTCATAAAAAAAAAGGTAAACTCATCTCTTTAGTATGTCATGAATCTTTTTTTTATTGAGGCTCCTAGTAATACATGGTGGACTAATTCTGATTCTACAATCTATATTTTTAATACCATGCAAGACTTTCTAAGTCCAAGGAAATCGAAGGGAAATGAAGAAGGCATCTATTCAGGAAATCAGATGTGCTCTAAAGTTAAAGCTGTAGGGACTTTTAGATTAGTTTTAAAATTTAAATTTATTTTGAATTTAAAAAATATCTTTTATATTCCATCGTTTTCTTGAAATCTGATTTCAGTTTCCAGACTCTATAATGTTTGGTTATGGTTTTTTTTTTTTTTTTATAAATTGTTTTTAGTATTTTAAAAAATAAAGTTTCTCTTGGTGATGGAATATTAATTGATAGTTTATATAGAATTATTTTAGACCTCATTTTTATCTTAACTATTTATCAATGCATGTTGACTCTGGTATTAAAAAGAAGCAAAGTTTATGAGAATTCTTCTATGTTATGACATAGGAGATTAGGTCACATCTCCATTAAAAGAATTAATTAGTGAATGATGAAGTTTTAAACACTCTTGATTTTACTAATTTTAATACTTGTATGGATTGTATAAAGGAAAAACAAATTAACAAGACTTCTAAAGATGCCACAAAAAGTTCAATAATTTTAAAAATCATATATATTAATATATGTGGATCATTTAATACTTATTCGTTGATGACCATTCTAGATTTATGTATCTCTATTTTTTATTTAATAAGGTTGAAGCACTTGATGCTTTTAAGACCTATAAGGTTGAGATAGTGAAACAAAAGGGAAATAAAAACTATAAAAATTGTAAGGTCAAATAAAGATAGAGAGTATTATGGTAGGTAGACATAAAAAGAACAAATATAAGGTCCATTTGCAAAGTTCGTTGAAGGAGATGACATTATCACACAATATACAATGCCTGACACATTACAACAAAAATATATAATTGAAAGAAGAAACTGTACATTTATGGACATGGTAAGGAGCATGATTGATAATTCTAATATATCATTACCCTTATGGAGTGAAGCACTAAAGACTATTGTATGTATTTTAAATAGGGTTTCATTCAAAGCTATGTCTAAGACATCTTTTAAATTAAAGAATGGATGGATGCCCGGTTTAAATCATATACTTATATGAGGTTATATGTTGTTGAGGTAAGGATTTATAATCCTCAACTAAAAAAATTAAACCCAAGAACAACTAGTGAATATTTCATTGGTTACGCAATGAATTCAAAAGGATATAGATTTTATTATCCTTCTCGTAGTACAAGAATAGTAACGGTAAAAAATATTAAATTCATCGAGAATCTTAGTTTTAGTGGGAGTTATATTCCTAGAATGATAGAACTTGAGGAAACATGGGATTCAATTGAGTTGCATAAAGATAAAAGACAATTGATTATTATTTAAGAAAATCATTTAAATAATTTTGAACAACAACCAATTCAAGAGCAACCAAGACAATTGGTTATTGTTCAAGAAAATCATTTAGATAATTTTGAATAACAACCATTTCATGGGCAACTAGTAGTTCTGGATAAAGTAAATTCACATAAGAAAATTGAATTAAAATCTTCAAAAACAAGGAGATTAATATCTCTATCTATCAGCACATGATTTTTTGTTTCTGAAGATATACTAGTTATTTTACTGTGGACAAAACAAAAACACTTTATTCCCGCTTCCAAGGCCATTTGTATTCTGTTGTTAAGGGCAAAATCACTATTTTATTATTCCAATCCACAATAACTATGATCAACGGTGAAAAACTAGGGTAAATGTTCTACCCCTTTTAGTTTCTTCTAATAATATGTTATATTATTGATGAATCTAAAGTCACTTGGCTGAACCAACTTTGTGGCAATCCCACAAGCTTTGATTCATTATTCCAGTGAGATTGAACATCAGAGTCTCTTGAGAAAAACACGTGGATGATATCTTATATCTGAGCATGAAAACTTTGAAACCTGAAATTTTGGAGGTCATCCCACAAGATAACGACCTTGCATTGCTCTTTCAGGTAGAGAATGCTGCATGGTTTTTCTGTGCCGGAATTCTCTATTAATATTTGCAATGAGAGCGTCCGCTTTCAAAGGAAAAGAAAAGTTCTTTAGGGCGAGTACTTCATAGTTTCCATTATCCTTGATCACGAATCACCGATTTAGCACATTACATTATTACTCAAACATATCAATGATCTAGCAGCATTGTTTAAAACAAGCAAGTACCATAAACAATTCAAATTACGGAAAGTCAAAATATAAGTTTAAACATAATCTTAAATGACAGTTGATGATCCCCTTGTTAGAATCAAAGGAATTCCCTCGAAGGAAAAACATGGGAACACAGCCAAGTCAGCTGTCTACCGACGCAGGGTGTGCAAAACGTACTCAGCATAAAGGTCCCTGCACCAAGCAGTAAATGAGTTCAGAACCAATGTTTCTGCATCAAATTCAAGACCTGGTATTGGAAGGAGACGCAGGCACATATCCTTTTTGTCATTTAGAGAAACTTACATTGAGTACTGGATAGCTTCAACAGCAGTATTTGAAGGTAAGAAGTCATTAACTGCAACCTCCTTGTTCTCATTTTTCTTGTCTGCGCAAGTGTGTTAAGAAACCAGTACGCCTCACATTGTAAACCAACATCAAACAATACTCGCTAAAATTAACATTGGTCAATGCAAGAGAGAAAGGATACAGTCTTCAAAGAAACGTCGGATCTCAGAAAGACGATGGGGGGCCAGCTCCTTGATGTCAGTGTAGTGCTTGTACTCAGGATCATCAGCACAAACTGCAATAATTTTGTCGTCTTTCTCTCCCTGTGTTAAAATGATGGGTAATTTAATTGCATTCTGAAGGAAAGAATTAACAATGGTATAAAACCTAAACCCTTTAAGTATCAGTGATTCAATTTGCTTCACAATTCCAGAAGATTACCTGGTCAATCATGGGCATAAGTCCAATGGCCCTGGCTCGTAGAAAACAACCGGGAAGGACAGGCTCCTACTCAGATCAGATATTCAGTTGGGTCACAATGTGGGAAATTCAACGCAATTAGGTTTATAGGAAAACCATTGAGCAGAAGGTAGAATTTAAAATTAAATATCGAACAGAAATCAAGTCACCTGCATGAGTACTAAAACATCCAAGGGATCATTGTCTTCGCATAATGTGCGAGGGATGAAACCATAGTTGTGGGGATAGACCACTGAGGAGTATAAAATCCGATCAACCTAGCATTCATTTGAACAGAAAAAATAACAAAAGGCTGTGAGAGAAAGAATGAAGTGAAAAGGAATCAAATTCCATGGAAAGCATTTCCTCCAAAGTTCCAGAGACTAGGACTAATATTTTTCAATTTTGATGGATACGGATATAATTATACCTTGATTAGTCCTGTCTTCTTGTCCAGTTCATATTTGACCTTACTTCCTTTTGTTATCTCAACCACCTATTTAATCCAAGATAAAGAAACAAAGAATCAAGAAAACACTTAAAAGATAAACTAGGAGCTTGGAAATTTCAAATGCACACTCTAGTTACAAGTCACAATTGATTCTTGGGAAGAGAAACATTGGTGAAAAATTGAGCAAAGAAACAAATGATTGATGCAATGTTTTGCAGAATCATAAATGTGTCCTTCCTTTCAGTTTTTATTTTGGGTCTATGATGTTTGAACTTATTTGATAGATAAAGTTAGTAGAAATACTCACGACATTAAAAATGTGGGGAGCTCCAGGCCCTGCACAAAACATTTTTTTTTTGCAGCACAATTAATTTCATAATTATTCTTGAATGCAAATCAAATATAAATGACAAATACGATCATCTTCTGCAAAAATACCAATTTCAAGATCATGCCAAGGATGTGCAGCAACAGTTCTCCTTGACAAAGATGAAAGGATTCTCTCATTCAGACGAGGCGCTTGGTGCTTAGTTTCAACTTCATTTTCTTGTGTTTTTGTTACGTCACTCATCTGTAACCAGAAGAAGAAATTACTTCATTGTCTGATGATGTTTGTTTAACTTGCAAGAAATTATTCTCAAAGAAACAAAGCTCAATTCAAGGCAAGTCTCCATGTGGTATAAAAAAAATAATTCAATTCAAAGCAAGTCTCTCTATGGTATAAGAATGCTGCCCAAGAGGGCCTGAGAAAATGCAGATCATGGATCAATTCATCCATGCACTTTAAGCTTACCTCACATTTTTTTGGGTGTAATATAGCTAAATGAATGAACACTGATCTGGTGTCATCAAAGACTTGGCAATAACACACAGCCAGACGATTGAGAATCTAAACCAGTTCTTGCAATGTAAGGTTACTAAGTAGTCTAATAGAATGAATCAACACCATCAACATCAGGAGAAAAGGAGAAAGAACTTGAATGTTGTGAAGGTGATATATCATAGAGATTAGCATGCGTTTGCATTTAATTGGATCTCCTGCTATTATATCATTCTCAGGAATCCAGGACTATAAATCTAAATAAACACCTTTTTCTTTAGTGAGGTTCGAGATGAATATCCCTCTGATCTTGACATTAGCTCACAGTTCTTTGTGTCTGAGCAAAAAACAGAACCAAAGTTTCCCCCATTAAATTCTTTTTTGGGATTTATGCATATTGACAGGAACCCAGAAAAAAAGGCATAACATAAATCGCATTTAAGATTGGAAATGCATCACGATATAACATAAAGTCCCATTTAAGATTGGAAATGCGTCACGATATCTACAAAATCGAAGAGTATCAAAGAGTTCGATTGGGGTGTACTTATAAGGAATCAGGAAAAGAAAGAAAAGAAACTTTCTTTGAGCAAAAAGAAAGAAAAAGAACATACCTTGATCGATAAAGAAGGGACAGAGACAAGGGTTAGGGCAATGCGCGAAGGATGTGTAGTGTATAAGGGTGTTATGTATGGTATTTATAGAAGGGAGGGAGGGAGGGAGAGAAACATGGGCTGGTCAAAACGTCGTGTACGAAGTGGAGAGAAGGTAGCTTGAAACCTCCTTCCTCGAGCGACTTTTTAGGTCACCATCCTTCAAAAGCTTGTTTGTGGTGTTTTTGTGCGCAATGAATATGAACTTTAATTTACAAGGACTGATAAGGAAATGCAAGGATGCGAGTCTTGCTGCTTAAAATTGAACGTGTCCATGGCCATTTCTCAAAAAAAAAAAAAAAAGCAAAACCTTGTTACTTGTACACTGTTAATTCAAAATTCCAACCACTGATCTCCAATTACATTCTTTTGGGATTTTAGCCCTATGAGCTCCCAGAAAAAGGAAAACATCACTCCTACTGCACGCAGCATGAACATTCAATCTTATTATTATTTTTTAACCGTTGATGTCTGTACAGTTTACATATAACTTGATTAATCTTCTAAAACTCTAAAGTTAATAACTATGTAAGTCTCTAATGACTCTAAGATTTCTATAACTCGAATAGATAACTTCTAGATAGCAAACTCAGGACCTGATCAATTGAACTATACCTCTCAGAATTTATTTCAATCTTTTCTATTTTTAAATTAATGTGGGTGTCCGAACCAGCTTGCGCGCACCTCGACTAATCTCAGGGGCCCTGAACTTAACGACTATGTAAATTGTAAACCTCCAATGACCCTAAGGTTTGTAGAACTCGAACTGATAACCTTTAAAACAAACAAAAGACTTGACTAGTTGAGTTACACTCCTTTAATCTTTTTATTATTATTAACGTAGGTGTCCGGGCCAGCTTGCGCGCACCTCGACTAATCTCACGGGCCTTGAAGTTAACGACCATATAAGCCTTCAGTGGCCATCATATTAGCAACCACAGGGGGAGAAATCCCCTTAATCCCAAGTTTTTACCACTGGACAACCTACTAGAAGGATCCTTTAATCCTTTTTTTTATATATAACCTGGGGTGTCCGGGCCAGTTTACGTGCACCACGACTAATCCTCGGACTCACTGAATACCCTGCAAGCCCAGTGGGCAGGTAAGGCACCGCGGGGATGACAGACATGCACACAGAGGATCGAACCCGGGTGCAGAGGAAGGGAACAAATGCTTTTTTTTATATAACTCGAGATATCCGGGCCAGTTTACACACACCATAACTAAGATTCGGTCTTTTCTTTTTTTTTAGTTTAACGTGGGTGTCCGGGCCAGCTTGCGCGCACCTCGACTAATCCCACGGGCCCTAAAGTTAACGACCATGTAAGCCTCTAGTGGCCATCATATAAATAACCACAATGCTCGAACCTGAGACCACAGAGTGAGCAAACCTCCTGATCCCAAGCTCTTACCACTGGGCCACCACCTAGATGGTTGATTTGGTCTTTTTTTTTTTAGTTTAACGTGGGTGTCCGGGCCAGCTTGCGCGCACCTCGACTAATCCCACGGGCCCTGAAGTTAACGACCATGTAAGCCTCCAGTGGCTATCATATGAGCAACCACAAGGCTCGAACCTGAGATCACAGAGGAAGCAAACCTCTTGGTCCCAAATTTAATCTTTTCTTACCTTCACAGGTGGTGTAGATTTGGTCATTTTGTACACCGAGATTTCGAGCAAAAAATGTCATTCATGTGATATGGCATCAAACAATGGAACTCCTTCTACATGAGATTTTTATAGGTTGAGATGGACATGGATGAATTGCAATTCACTTCATTGTTCACTTTGCTCGATAATTACATCTAGGATGGAAATATTAAGAAACCCTACAACGATAGGTGTTCAGCTTGTTTCATCGTAACTAGCCGCATTACATCGAGTTAGTTTCAAATGTAATAGAATAATATATTAATATTTTAAAATATTATATTAAAATATTATATTTTTTTTATTTAGAAACAAAAACATGTTATTTACCCAAATATGTTGTTTGTGTCGCGGATAGGGATCCGAATAATTATGTTAAGGACATGCTTTCGTGTATCACGAAAAATATAAAACTAATAAATAAAAAAATTATTAATAATAATTAAATATTAAAGCAGGAATCTAATCTTCATAATATAAAATAAAAAATAGATGCATATACTAATATTTTATATTAACTATCTTTTTTATTTAAAATTTTTTTATTTATTTTATTCTATCAATTAGATTAAATGTTGTTGTTAATAACAAATAATTTTTATTTTTATATAAATTTTGTACAAACGCAACTAATTCATATAAAATATAAGAGGAGAAATTAAAACTTGTTCCAAATTAAACGAATTTCTTTAAAATATCACACCACTAAAAAATATAAAAAGATTAATATTTAAATAAAAAATTGATGAAAATGGTTAAAATAAAAAAAATAAAAAAGGCAAGGTGCTGAAGAGTTAAGAGCCCATGCATCTAGCTTTAATAAATATAACTAGGGCCATGCCTGTGTTTTTTTAAGGCGTGCAATAGGTGACCGATAGGTTTCATGTTTTTAGACTTTAAAAACCTAATTTTAAAAAACTATTTACTTAAAAATACCTCCAAATCAACATTTAACCTTAAAAAACTACTTAACAACCCCAAAATTACTCTAAAAAAATAAAAATCAATCAAATCAAATGAACCAGATCTATTTTTTTCGGCATGTTTGTAGGCTTCTCTTGAGAGAAGAAACCTATTAAGACAAAGATCGTTTTTTTAGCCTGAATGAATGTGGTTAAATAACAACTCCGCTAATTTTTGATGAGTTTATGTATTCTATCTCAAATTCAAAAATTAAAAAAATTAAAAATAAATTTTTGGATCAAAATAAAAATTCCAAAAACTTTAAAATTAACTACATATTTTCTAAGTGTTTTACATTGTAGTTATCTCACTTAAAATTTCATCTTTTTACTGTAATTTAAAATTTTATCTTATGAAATTAAATCATAAAAGAATTAAATGAAAATAAAAAAGAAAAAAAAGGGGGGGAACAGGAGAAACCCAAATCTTTTACTGTTTGAGTTAATAGTATAATCACAAAATACTTTATGTGAAATTATTATTTAATATTGCCCCTTCATTACCTTTTGACAATTCTAACGTAAACAAAAACTAAGGATCCAAAAAAAGTCTCACCCAACGCCAAATTGCAGTGCTCTATGGATAAAGTAAGCACATCAAATACCTCCAAAATGATAGATTACATCTAGAAAAAATTATTTTTGGTGAAGATAATAACACTGATCAAGAGGTTTTTTAAGGAAAATTATTTTTTTATTTAGTTTAGAAAATTAAATAATATACTTAATATTTTTATTCTTTTTAGTTTGTTTAAAACTTCTTATTACCTTTTCTCTATTTTTCAGGTTTTCTAATTTATTTAGGCTAATTATTTATTTATTTAAGGAGTTGTAAACCTTTTAAGTTGGCAGACTACTTAAAAATAAATATTCAACAATAATAAAATTATGAATAAGAGTTATGTGTGATCCATTCTTTAGAAAATTTTATATTCTTATACTTGTTTTTTTTGTATTGTTTTCATCTACACAGGTAGTATTAAAGCTCAACAATTTATGGTGGTTAGTTATTGTATGTCATTTAATAACCATGGATGGAAAAGGTGGTCACATAATAAAACATGCTCAAGTAGAAGAGAATGACGTGTTTCTCTCTTGGAAAAGAAATGTTCAAGAATTAAAAATAAAAGACATACAAAGACAAACTCCAAAAGTGACCAATCAGTTAGCTGTGATAAAGTTGCAAATATACTAATGAAAAAGATGAAGAAGAGAAAACTAGAGGAACGTGAGGGGTGTGATTACGAATTCATAACTAGTTTTAAGAACCCTTTTTAGAGATATGAGCATAATATGTAGCTTCTTGATTATGATTAATATAATGAAGATTTTGGTGGTCTTGTTTAAGGTGAAATAGATGTTGATTGATATTCTCCATTAATTTATAATATTTATTTTGATGGTAATTATGTTGTAATGATATCATAAACAATAATAGTAATGATAGTGATTATATCATTAATGGTCTCCTTAATAATTTAGAAGTGAGTGCAAAGAAAATATAGAAGGTGCTCATCAAGAAAAAGTTGTTAATATAAGTTATGTTAATCTATTTGATTACAAGTTTACTATTATCATAAAAGTAGATTTTTTTAGGAGTTATATGAATGCAACATATGTTGATGAAGAAAGCTTGATATTTGTAATTCATTACTCTAGATGAGAAATTACTTGTCAATTGATGTTTTTTATGAAAAATTTAACATTAAGAGACTGGAATTGATATCTAAAATTATTATACACCTGGAGCGAAGAAAGAAAAGGGGCTGGAGAACCTTGATTATATATCAACAAGATTGAGACAAGAATTTTAAACTTGAAGAAGAATTTGTTTTCAAACTAGAGAGACTAATGCAAAAGGTTTTATAAGTATTTTTTGTTCTATTTGGTTTAGGAAATTAAATAACATGCGTAATAATTTTATTTTTACTAGTTTGTTTAAGATTTTTATTGTTTTTTTTCTTTATTTTCAAGTTTTCTAGTTTGTTTAGTTTGGTTTTTGAATGTATTTAACAAGTTTAAACTATTGTTATAAAATTTGACTTGATAGGTTGGTCTGAGACCCGGGCGACCTGAGACCTTAGCCAAGTTTCAAATAGGCAAACCTCGAGTTTGCAATTAACTCGGTCAAACCTAGGCAATCCGTTGGGTCAACCTAAAACTCAGGTGACCCTGACATAACCTAGGTGTGACTCAATTTTTTTTTTAATAAACCTAAAAAATACATAATTTATTTAAGAATACTTAGCCTCCCATAAATTTTTTTATAGCCTATATTCACATGAATAGCTTATTAGTTTTTTTATGTGGTGTGTATATATATTCAGTCTACTTCCATATAAATTTTTACTTAACTTTTTAATATGAGATATTAAAATCTCAAATATTTTTTTTTATTTTCTAAGGTTAAATTGGATCAATCCATATGACCCGACTCTTTGGGCAGATCAACTCCCGGACTAGATTCGGTAACTATTATTTAATCTTCTAGAAAATAAAATATTCAACAATAAAACTAAGAATTAAGATTTCTATATAAAACCTTCTTTTAAATTTTTGTATTCCTGAACTTACTATCAATCTTGTGCTGTTTCAAATGCGTCAAAAACCTAAACTGTACCATTGCCATTATTTGAACTGGCGAAAAAGTAATGCGACAACTATGTATCCATCATGTCTTGTAGCATCGGCCTTCTACTGGCCACGAAGTCTTTGGAAAAAAACAGCTAGCGAAGTCTTCACCTACCTTTCTATCTGCTGGTCCAATTTCTCCAACACTTCTCCAGCTAGCTGCACGTTTCACTGAGGGAAAATCCCCTGCTGTCCTAGTTGGGTCTTCGTGGGCAGTGAATGGCACTCAGCAAGGCCTTGGTTTATTTTATTCCTCTATTCTGTTTGGTCAAAAGTTTATTCCTCAATTTGATGCTGAGTTTTGTGCACTTTCCCGATAGGAAAAGTGGACATTCGCATATGTATCTAATTCCCCCCCTTAAAAATTAATTTCTTTGGGGGAAATTAGATTGCTCCCTCTTTGATATGCTTATTGTGCTACCATTTTATGCTTAATGTTAACAGCATAGATATTAAATCTAATCTGGAGTTGATTCAGGTAAGGAATTGGGTTCTACATCACATGAATTGGCTCGAGTCAATTCAAAAAAATTAAAAAATTATTTGAGATTTTAATATTTCACATGAAAATATTAAGAAACAATCCACGTGAATATAAGTTGTACATATTATAAACAATGAAGTTTAAAAATTATTTTAAAAGATTTGTTATTTCACATTAAAAAAATATTATTTTATTCTTTTAAATGGAAGTGTTTAAACAAATTTTTTTTAATTTTATATTGAAAAAACACAATTTTTTTTATGAATATAAAATATATATATTAATGGACTTGTAAACCTATATTTTCTCTTAATATTTATAAAATGAAATTTGATATGAGTAAATTAGGAATGATGACTTGTCCATCCATTAACTAGAACCACTTGCTTATCTAACCACATAAAAATGTTCTTCGGCATGAACTAAAAAAATACCTATAGATTTAATTCTTCAGTTTATTAAAAAAAAATGCTGGCATGGGAAAAAAACAGCTGAGCAATACAGAAAAAGAAGAAGGTGAATATGAAAAAATAAAGGATCTTTATCAAATTTTACTGGATCACCTGAATTTTAAATCGACCCGACATGTCAAATAATTTTATTCTTGCCAAATTCAGACCTGGCTAAAATTCCAGGTTAATCTATCGGAGTCGGGTAACATCTAGTATCTATGGTTAAGAGTTGATGTCATTCTCAAGAGATCAAAGCAATTTTACACCATGATAATAATAAGAAGAAGAACAAACAATCGAAACGAAAATGTGAGCCATCTGATCTTGAAACTCATTAGAAAGTCTGATCGTGTGAATTATTTTTCTTGAAAGGAGAGCCTCATTATCGAGTCCATGCCCAGTTAAGCTAGGTTCACAAGACTGTTCTGGTCGTTCACCAGATAGGAAAAATCAAAATCATTCATGCACGGCTATAATAACTTTCTAGGAATCCCCCCAAAGAAATCAGCACTCACTACTTAGAAAATCTTGAGGGCCATCGCCAGCATTCTCTAGCTATATCAATGAGTTTTATTGCTGCTTGTTTGCTAGAAGTAAGATGCATTCAAATATATATATATTAACAGTAGACAATAGAGTGTTGTGCAGTGTTTGAATCCTCAAAATGAAAATGGAAGCATACAAGACTGGGCTGGAAAGCAATGTTCTTGTTCACAAGTGAAATAGACGAGCTAAATCCTTTGCCAAATACTACTATTCACATCGAGAACAATTCTCCTATTGACATCAAGGAACATATATAGAGTCAGGAGACATGGATATCATTTGAAGGAGGCTGGAATTTGAAAAGGTCTCTTCAAGTCCACGTCCCCGTTTACTACTTCCATCAATGCTCTCTTTTGCAATGTGTATCAGTTCCCTTGCAACCTCAACCATTCCAATCTTACCATCTCCACCAAACAACAGGCATCTTGTGGCAAGGTCGGCAATTACCTCTATCTGATCCCGGCGAAATGGCGGTTGCTCGTGATAATGGAGACCCGGATCCACGATTTCTTCTAGCTTCCCACTTCTAATTTTTTTCAATGCTACAGCTGGGAGCTCCTTGTTTTTGGAGCCTGTAATTAACTCTAGAAGCAATACGCCAAAGTTGTAAACATCACTCTGGTGAATACGTGATCCTTCATGATTGCTGTATGAATGAGTATCATTCCCAAGGCTAGCTGTAAATAGCTTGAACCCAGCGACTTTAACTGATAAATCTTCATCTAAAAAGATGTTGCCGGATTTGAGATCATGGTGGAAGATAGGAGGGATGATTTCATACTGCAAGAATGCAAGAACACTTGCTGTTTCTGCGGAAATTCTCAATCTCTTATACCAATCAAGGCCAACCTTTTGCTCTCCACTCCGGTGCAAATGTTCCTCCAAGGTACCATTAGCAGGATACTCATAGACTACTAGTGGAGAGTAGACAGAGTTAATGCAGCATCCAAGGACACGAGCCATATTCCTATGTAAAACTGCAGATAAAACCTCAACCCTAGACAGGACCTGAGTGAGTTCTCTTTCGTCACGGCACTCTACCTTGTGCACAGCTATATGTGTATCATCTCCAAGGACCCCTGCATAAATTGTACTGTTATTGCTGCTTGCAAGTTTTTGATCACCATCAAATCCTCTGGTAGCATTTTCTAGCTCATGGTAATTGAATAATCTAGTCCTACAAGCTTTCCTGAATGAGATGGTGCTATGTAGATGAGCATGGTCAGGGTCGTACATGTCAGCCTTAACAGGCCGTTTCAATAGGCAAAAGAGTGCAATCAGGGAGGCAATGATGAATATCGGACCAACAACTCCTGCAAAGTAAGAATGTGATGGTATTATTCTCACAGCAACCAGGAGCAAAGAAAAGTTATGGATAGCATCGCGTCAATTCAAAAATGGATGAGTAAGGAAAACTCCCAAGGCACGTTTGCTTCGCTTGTTTGCCTGTAAATTCTTGCTGGGAGAAAATGAGAAAAATACAGTTCAAGTCAATATTGCATTTTGTGATTCTGCACTGAAATCATGCAAGTGAATTTATTATGAGTCCGCATTGCAATGGCCTGGGATCTAACTACTGAATTCTAAGTACACACCAGCTAAAATTGTAACCATTTTTCCCCTGTGCTTTTTTGTATCACGATCACTGCCGCGTGCCTCCTCTCCATCCTTGATGCTGGCTGTTAAGACACATTGAATGAAAGGAATTCTGTTTAATGCATGTTGGAAATAGGCTTATCAAACACATTCTGATTCTTAAATTTACCGCTATGTTTATAGCGTATGGTAGCGAGACCAACAATGTGAGAAATAGATTGAATGGTCAAACATCAAGACTTAAAACAGTATGCAGATATCTTTGAGAAAGTAGTGAAGGATTAAGGATCAACACTTTGAACAATCAGTAGTGTGTATCCATGCCCCTTGCTTTTGTGTATTTGTGGAGTATTAATTGAAAAGGGAGGAAGACAAGATCAAATAACCCTTGGCTAACATGAGAAAGCTAATCCAATGTCTGCCTTCTTATTTTCTGATTGAAAGGAAGAGTAAAAATACTGAACCCAATTTATGAAGCAATTACTAGGGTATCGATAGCTACTCACATTTCATGCATCCTTCTCCACTAGCATATCCATCACCAACGAATCCATCCTGACATTTGCACCGTGTCCCTCCATCAACTGCTGTAGCATTTACAATGTCTGCTTTGTCAGCACAGACTCCCTTGGATGAATTCTTTGGAACGGCCCATTCCAACTTAACCCCGCGCTTTCCAGTGTTGGTACCGCGAGAAACAACCCAAGAAGAGAACCCCCGGCATCCAAATTTGGAAAACACTGAGAAGCCATCTCCAAAATCCCATGAACTATGATCGGAAAGGGGATAACAGCAGGCAGGAGGGCCACTGCCGCTGCCATCACAACCAGGCAAGTCAATCGTTTCACAGTCTGCTTTACACAAAGAAGAGTCCTCACAATCATATAAACCAATAACATTATCAACCGATATGCCAAAGCAGTCATTTCCTGCCAAACCAAAGGAATTCAAATCATTGTACTGTCGACAAGTGGAGCTACCCGAAAAGTCTACTAATATACCATCGGAGAAGAATTCAAGGACTTTATAGCTTAGAGAGTCTATGTTGAGGTAAAGGGTAGTGGAGTTTGAGCAAGAAAGATGAAAAGCGTTGGAAACTGAAGCACAAGAAGTGTTCAGGTGAAATGGAAATGGGATACGCAACTTCCCGCATTTCTCATCACACTGACTAATTAATTTCTGAGGATGCTGCTGTGTTTCTTGAAGACAATGAGAAATGGGCGATTGATGGAGCAATGTGAAGAGAAACAAAGGTGCAAAGAGTAGAGCTAACATTGCCTTTGAAAGAGTTGACCGGAGAGAATATCAAGGAAAGAATTTAATAGAAGTACAGGAAGAGGGGAATGCAAGGGAGAGCTGAATATTCTTCACACTCCGTTCATGGACCAATATTGAAGTGAGAGTTAATTACAAGGCTCGCGTATACCAAATACATTGCCGTGTCAGAAGAGTGTCACGAAAATGGTACAAATCACACAGATGCTGGCAAGACAAGATCAGCTGAGAGAGGTCATGTGGGGGAGAGGGGAGGCATAGAAGTTGGAGAAAAGGAGAAGATTGGTCCGTGGAATGGGCTACATTTAGAATGGTGTGCTAAGAGTGAGCACTTCCGATGAGTTTAGTTTTAGCCTTTCAATTAAGTTCAATGGCTTGGATTATACAATACCTAATCTTTTCTCTAAAATTATTAGCATAGTAAAAACAATTTGCACAAGTTTCAAGCTTTTTTTCTGGGAAATGTAGATATAGTTTGAGAATTACGGAATGTCAGATCTATATATAACGTTATTTTACCTTGAAAAAGCCACTTTTGCTAACTACACATTACCCCTTCTAACCCCCAATGCTAATGCCACGCCTGGGGTGTATGTTACCCGCTTTTCTGGTCACTGGGCTGCTGACATCTGTGCTTTTATGCACCCTTAGGTCAGTTCATTCCTGTATCCAAACAGAGACTCAAAAACAATTTGAGTTTTCTCTTCTCGGTTCTGCCGTCACTGATGTTGGGATATTAAATTAATTAGAGCTACGTGCTCAAATCTTAGATGAAGAAATAAGCGACCTTTTGTCTTAACGTATCTTTTTTTTAAAGGAAGAGAGGCTACTTTTATTTTTTTAATGTTTTGGTTCTAGTTTTCAAGCACCTATGCAATAATATCCTCCGGGTAGGATTATATTAACACTACTTTACTGTACTAAAAAAAAACTTTGAAAACTTATGAATATTGTAGTTGCTTTTTTGTTTTTAATTTCATCTTGGATTTCTTTTAATAATCTTTTGAGTTGTTCTTAACTCAGTTAAGTCAATTAAATTTTATTAAGATTACTCTTAAAAATTTTAACTTTAAAATCATGTTAGACAAGGAGTCGACCTCCCTTTTTTTCAATTTCAATATATATATTTTTTAAATTTTATCCTTAAGTATTTTTTAATAATCATTAAGGTTGTGACACGATCAAAAGATTGATGTCTTCTTCCAAGTGCAGGAGTGTCGAAGTAATAAATAACCCGGCAAGACCGGGGTCGAACCACAGGGAGGTTAATTGTAAAAATTAAAAAGAACAACAACAACAACAACAATAGTAATAATAAAGAGAGCTTTGAGATGTGATATTGATATAAGGATTAAACAATGATAAAAACAATTGTTAAGGTTAGAAGATTCATTGATGATATTTTAAACAAGTATAGTATAAACTCCTTTTATTACTCAACTGGAAACCACACACAAAGAAGGTTCCAATCGGATTATAAATTGTTAATATGATTACATTAGTTATCTTATTCGAATAATGCTAATACTTGTAAATGTTGTCAGGCATTCATGATTATAACTTACGTTAACAACAAATCAAGTTCCTTTCATAGCACAGGTGTCGGTTATACCATACGGTTGGGCTATGAAAATGCCAAGTATTTGTTATACTAAGGGTTATACAACATAAATCTAGATTAACCATTTAACAAGCAAAGTATTAAAAGTGAACAAGATAACAAATATAAAACATGTTAGTATCAAACATTAAGGTCCAAGTTGAGTTTATATTATACTTATTTTTACACCATTAGTGTAACCTTTTCACCTTAACATGATAAACTTAGCTAAATATAATGACAGAGAGAAACATAAATAAACAAGAAAAGGAAATGAAAAGCATAAGCAAGAGATTAATATAAGCAAAACTTAAGCATTACAAAATATAAAGAGAAAGCAAGAGCATGATCTTGATCTGAAAATCAAGATGCCTAAATACATGGCAAATGCCTCCTTTTATAAGCCAAAATTCGGAACTATTGATTTGTTGGCTAATTGTTGAGTGGGTGACCACATTTTGACTTGGTAACAATCCTTATCTTATTGTCTACCAAAAACATTATTGATAACGTCATAATTTGAATAGATTTAAATCATGAAAGTTCTAGGAAATTGTCTCAACTTTCCAAGAAAAAAAAGTTAAGGTTATTTGAACTTCTAGAACTTGAGATATGGGCTAAACACTGAACAGTGTCTAGGCTGCAAGACAGATTCAAACTTCTCTATTGTTGCTACAATTCGGACTTGAAAACGGCCCTTTTAAATCTTGAACTTCCATGAAAGTTTTAGGCCTATGTCTTAGCTTTCCATTCATATAAAGCAGACCTAAATCCAAGATCTACAGCTCCAGATATGACCCAATGACCGAACAGTGTTCCATTTTGGACTGAACCAACATCTTTTTTTTCTAAGTTTGGCCCTCTCTTTGTCCTTTCAATTTTCGTATTTAAACTCATCAATCAATCTTTTCATTTATGTGATTAAGATGAATATTTACCATAAATTAAAGGAATCTTATGGTATCAGACTTGTTATTATAAAACATGCTTTAGTTAAGGAGTTATTGATACTTTAAGTGCAAAATGATGATATAAAACCTTGATAAAAATGCACTTTTAAGTACTAATCAGGCTGTATTTGGACCGACCAAGTCATATGGATCATGCCAAGACAACTCCCACATGATTTAATTTTAAACTCAGGCTATGTAAGAGTCGGATCAAGGGTTTTTTATGTCAATTTCATCATTTTTATCTCAATTTTGTTCTCAAACGTTTTTTACTCGTTTGCCGGGATGCCTTTTGATCAACCAATCTACTAGGTCATGCCAGGATAACCCACACACTATTTGATTTTAAACTAGAGCCAAGCAAAAAGTTTAGTTGAAGGGGTTTTTTGTTTTTTTCAATTTTATCCCCACACTTTTTTTACCGAACACTCAGGTAGCCTTTGGAACAACTAAATCGATTGGGTTACATCGAGACAACTCCTATATAATTTACTTTTAAACTCGGGCTAGATAAAAAATTAGATCGAGAGGTTTCAAGGTTAACCCGCTAGACATAGTCTAATAACAATATCAAATAGTTCTTTGTGTCTTATATATCTTTTGTTACTTAAAAAAAATAGATGCGAGTTTGGACTTGTAAACTAGTATATGCTAAAAGGTTTGAGTTTTTTCCTAAGTGCTTCATTGTTCGTATGAACAGTAAAGCAACTAATTTTTCTTTTCAAATTTTAAAAATTATTTTTATTTTATTTAAATCCTTTTATAGTCTAATTAGATGAAATTAGGCTTTAAGACTATGATTAAAATAAAAAAAATTAAAAGAAAGAGGATTAAAATGTAAAAAATAAAGAAAATATAATTAGGGGTGGACGAAAAAATAAATAAATATGGCTCAGGTACATGGCCCTACCTAAGGGTCGCACAATCGGTCTTTTATAAAATACCGAGATGCCCTAGGCTGCCCAACCCCGTCCCGTGCGTCTGGGCTTTTTTTTTTTTGCCTTGTTTTTTTTTCCAATTCCACCATTTAACATTGAATTGTTATTCATTTTTTTTATTTTTATTTTTATCCTTAAATATTTGGTTATTTTAATTTGTCTTAATAGTTCGTTTTAGTTTACTTTTTATGGGGTTATTGTTATCGCAACTAAATACGTGATATTTGGCTGGTGATTGATTTTTAGAGCGTCTATTTTTTATCATATAATTAAGTCAAAACTAATTTAAAAAACAAGTTATTAAACTTAGTAGAGTCCATGACCCGGGTCATAGATTTGACAAGTTAAGCCACAAAAACCAAGTCAATCCAATATGTCAACGTCTCAATACTTAAAAAAAAGATGTCATCTTGATTTTTTTTAAGTTAAACCATATTTTCACTAGTCTTCTAGGTTTTCTTTGGACCTGACAAGTCTACTAGATCATGTCGGGGCAACTCTCACATAGTTTAATTTGAAACTCGAGCTAAATAAGAAGTTGTGTCAAAAGTTTTTAGGTTTGACCTACTAGACCAAGTTTAATACCAAATAGTTCTTAGCGACTTTGAAACTATTCTTTACATTAAAGATTTTTTTGGTACGACCCATAACATAACATGTGCAGTAACCTAATTATAGAAAACACTTACTTGCATGGTGTTTTTCCTGTAGCACCTTCATTATAGACACATATGAATGCACTAAGTATTTTTTTCACCCTTTTTCCTTTTTTTTTCTTTTCAATTTTGTCATTTCAAAGCCAGTTTAAGTTAAAATGTTAAGGAATAACAAAATTAAAAGACAGAGAAACAAAGTAAAAAAATAAAAAAAACAGGTAAAATAGGTGTGATTTCAAAGTTTGCAATCACCCTTTTACTTTCCCAATTATACCTTTTCAATTCCTAAATATTTTTTAAATTCAATTTTAGTACACAACTTTATTTCACTTATTTTTCAACTCCTGGATAGAGAGATGAGAAAGAAAAGTTGGCTGAATTCTGGTAATAGAAAAAGAAAGTTCTTGTTAGCACTAATTTCAGCCATTAAAAAGGTTAATTTTGGTGTCCATAGGTCCTATTCAAAATGAGAAGTATAACTTGAGTGTTATTTCACCTTGAAATGTTTTGAAAAGTAGATTTGATCTTGAAAACGTTTTGGGTTCTGAGTTACTTTCTTTTTTTTAGACAAATATTTTGGTTGTTTTAAGGCACTAAGAGGTTTAGGTGGGTCTTTGTAATAGCCCGGCTTTTTCAAGCCCAAAACAACAGTAAATTTTTTTTTTTTTACTTGACACACATCGTGTCGGTAATCGGCGAACATGTTCCCTTCACATCATCAATATATAATCCATACATCAACAACAATCAACATTTCATTTAAAAGTGAATCTTACATAAACTTATAATATTATGTTTGCATGATTACAAGTTCGCACTTAAAATATATATGCATAGTCATGAGTTTGTATTCTATCCTACAAATAGTCATCACGAATTTAATCTAAAAGGATTTAATAATAGTTATACATTCAGTACATTGATTCATATAAAATACATCATGATTTAGAATGCAACTACATGATTCCTTGCAAAAGTATCGGGTTTCCTAGGCACCTTGTTGGTATGACGTCCCTACTGCAATACAAAACATTTACAAGAATGCAATTACTTATTAATAATAATAATAATAACAATAAGAAAATGGTCTGGCAGTTTAACGAAGCATTAACATTATCTCATGTTTGAAGCGTGACATTTGTAGTTCCTTCATGTTCTTGGTATACACAACTTACGGTATATATATATATATACACCAATTCTTGCAATCAACTATAATCTTAAATCCGGCCATTCTTTTAAGACATCATTTGTCGAGGTTAACTATTCACTCACCCCGGCCATCCCCTTCGAATTTCATCAGCCAAAACTAATCAACAGTTTGTCCCGGTCATCCCTTTGGATGCCATTAGCCGAAGCTAATCGTTCATTTATTCCGGTCATCCATTCGGATGCTATTAGCCTAAGCTAATTAATCGTTTGTCCCGGTCATCCCTTTAGATGCCATTACAGAAGCTAATCATTCATTTGTCCCGGTCATCCATTCGGATGCCATTAGCCGAAGCTAATCAAATGTTTGTCCCGGTCATCCCTTCGGATGCCATTAGCCGATCCCGGTCATCCCTTCGAATGCCATTAGCCGAAGCGAATCAATCGTTTGTCCCGGTCATCCCTTCGGATGCCATTAGCCGAAGCTAATCAATCGTTTAGCCGAAGCTAATCAATCGTTTGTCCCGGTCATCCATTCAGATGCCATTAGCCGAAGCTAATCAATCGTTTAGCCGAAGCTAATCATTCATTTGTCCCGGTCATCCATTCGGATGCCATTAGCCGAAGCTAATCAATCGTTTGTCCCGGTCATCCATTCGGATGCCATTAGCCGAAGCTAATCATTCATTTGTTAACATTTAAGCATTTGACAGTCTGGTATCTGAATTAACACAATATAGTAATATTCATGATAAAGCATTTTCATTATTCAACATTATTTAAAAGGAAGGTGAAAGTCACCTACCTGCAATAGAAGCTCTACTCGTGTTGCCCTGTTGCTGCTGTTGCACCACACCGGTTGTCCCTCCTGCAGTCACAGACTCATCTCATAAAGTTTCCTCATTCAAGGATATGTTTTATAATAATCATATCAATAGCTAATAAATCTTTCTTTATATCTTATGTTTTTCTCATTACACCCATTAATGTTGTCATCCTTTATCCAACCATAGTTATCATTCCTTCAGGCCGATATTATAAAGAATCCATATTCATCCATTACTCATATGCTACTTTCTTATGCATGTTCATATCCTCATAATAACATACATACATATATCATGTATATTTTCAGAGTTAGTATCTCAATGTGCAAGTGTTCGTATGACTCAATTCCTTTATATAGTATTCACGTGAAAGTCTACTGTTACTGTTTGACTTTTCCAACCGTTGCTGTTTGACTTTGAACTATTACTGTTTGACTTTTCCAACCGTTACTGTTTGACTTTTCCAACATTTACTGTTTCACTTTCCAACTGTTACTGTTTGACTTTGAACTGTTACTGTTTGACTTTTCCAACCGTTACTGTTTGACTTTTCCAACAGTTACTGTTTGACTTTTTCAACTGCTATTGTTTAGACATTTGAACTGTTACTGTCTACACTTTGAACTGTTACTGTCTAGACATTTGAACTGTTACTGTCTACACTTTGAACTCTTACTGTCTAGACATTGAACTGTTACTGTCTGAACACTCATCAGATTTTTAACTATTTCTAGACTTATAGAACTCTGTTTCAAGCGAGATTAGTCTCGTTGGAAAGCTAATACACGAGGCTACAAGTTCTTTGAAGGAATGAGAACCCAGTTCTGCCTTTGAGATAGTTAAAATTGCTCATCAACAAACACTACCCTACAGGGTCTGTCAAGACCCAATCTCGGTTGATGACCCATAGCTGGGGTTCTACAGCTCCATATGGAGCAAGACCAATTTCTTAGTTAGCTAACATCTAAAAGTACAATTACTATGAGAAACTTGATCTTAATTCTCTCATCCTTCTACTCGAATTCTCTCCAAAAGTTAGGAGACGAATCTGTCCAGATTTATCAACCTTTCCATTTACACACAACATCCACAATTTAACTTTTTCTCTATAATCTCAATCCCCTGGTCGTATCACATATCGTTTAAGACTATAAAAAAATATCTTTATAAGAGCCAATTTATCTTATTTATTTCAATCTTCCCTCTTAACATCAAAATAAAACATTCTTGTCGATTTTACAAACTTTCCGAACAATATTCTTTTAAACACAATCCTTGACACAGTTCCTATAAACCATAAATAACAAATGAATAATATTCCAAACAATCTATACTGTCAAGTTATAATGCATTATTATGAGTATAACATATCCAAATATTAACTTCATCAAATGGTGAAATTTCCAGAAATATGGGTTTAACCGAACTGACCTCAAACTTGTAGACCTACTGTGCGAGATACACAACTTCTATACCAAATGTTTGTTTCAGATCTCCACCGTTCAGAATCTAGAAACAATCAGGAAGAACAACATATCCAAGTTATAGCCTAATCCAACGGTGGCAGAAGGAGAAAACAGACAGCAAAGAAGACTGTCCAGAAGTGTATTTTCCCAAATATTTTCCTCCCTCGATATCTCTCAAACGGGGATTGATATAGAAAATCCCTATGGTGACAATGTACAAGATATGGATGAGAACAACATACCCGAATATCGTGCTGATCTAACGGTGGAAGGTGGAGTTATAGCTGTCGGTTGATTTACCATCAATATATCTTCTCTCTAGCCTCTCTCTAAACTCTCTCTTACTCTTGCCAGTCCCTCCAAGAGAGAAAATAGAATGATATTTATAGTTCTAACATCTTGTTAATTGCACATTTATCCCTACCCTTTTTTTATCATTTATACATAAACTCCCAACCTTCTGTTATTTGAATATTGACCTCTCTTGATCTTACGTATTCATTTTGTCCTCACAAATGTTTTTCTTTTCAATGATTTAGTACTATATTCACTTTTCATTTCATTAATTTCACTATTTTTATCTTGATTAGGTTTCTTTAATTTAATTTAACCCATTTTACTAGTGGTTAAATTTCTCATCTTTTAAATACCCAGAAAAATTATAACCGAGGGTTTACAGTCTTTATGATGTTTTTAGGTAAAAAAAAAAAGATTGAAAGGAATTAGTCCATAGCCAAACTTTGAGCTCCTCTTGAAAGGGCTTTACTTCGATTTTTTTTCTTTTTTAACTTCATCTAAATAGAAATCAAAGAGTTTATTTTTGTAAAGAATAATGCATCAATAAATTTTTTTAGATTATGACAAGATTTTTCAATGATACGAGTGTTGTCGAAAACTGGAAAGGTAAACAACGATCATTTGTGTTGTTTATATAAAAACAACATTGGCTAGGTAGGCAAAAAAAACTAAATGGGCGAGTGCGTTGGTCTGCTTTTTTAGGCATGGGTTGCGCCTGCCTTTATTTCCATTAGACCCAGACTCAAGGGTTCCTCTTGGAAGGGCTTTCATTCATTTTTTTTTAACTTCATCTAAATAAATATCAAAAAATTTCTTTTTGTAAAGAATAATGCATCAATGCTTTTTTTAGATTATGACAAGATAAATATTTTTTTCACTTAAATTTTTTTTAAAAAAGCATAATTTTTCCTATGAAGCTATCCCGATTTTATGATCCAAGTTGTGAATTTGACAAGTTAACCTGGTTGACTGAAGATTTAAAAAAAAATTAATTTTTTTTCAATTTCATATTTTAACAATGAGTTGGTTATGAATTGGCCTTTGTATTGTTTTTTTATGAGGGGATCATGTTTTCATAACTCGAGTCACAAGTTTGACTTTTTTTTCTAATTGAATTTTGTTTTTTCATTTTTATCCTTCAATATTTGATTGATTGAAATTGGGCTTCCTAATTTGTGTCAATTTGTGTTTTATAAGGTTATCACGATCTCTTTACTTGAGTCACAGGTTAGTCCGAATCAATCCAATATTTTATTTTCTTAATTTTTTTAAATATGTCATATGATATGTCACAATCTCAACGTTTTAAAAGTTTATCATCCAATATGCATTTGATTTTAGGTTTCCTAACATATTTTATATTTTTTATGGTTAGAAAAAAAATTGAGCCGACGTAGCATGGGTCAAAAAGCTAGTATATACTAAATGATTTGAGGTATAACCCTAACTAGTGAAGTGGTTGAATTGTTTTCCATTTGTGAACTTTTTTTTCAACCGAATCCTTTGATGGGTCTAATTAGATAGAATTAGGCTTAAAATTATGGTAAACGGACCAAATTGAAATGTTAAATACAAAGAAAAAGTATACATAATCCCATATTATCAATAATTTTCATGTAGGTCTAAAAGTTTATTTTGTTCATTTTTAGTCTCTGGCTTTGAGAGAGGAAAGAGAGATGTCTGAAAATAGTGAAAAGAGAAAAAATCATTGGTTAGACCATTTTTTGGTAAACAAACTCATTATTTTTAGTGTTAATGAGTTTCATTCGACGAGAAGAGTTTGACAACAATGGTTTTTTCTCTAAACATCTATAAAAAAAAGAGATTAATCTTAATTTAAAGATTTTTATTCGATTCATTAGTATTTTAGGTGATTTTAGAGGTTATTAGTTGGTTTGGATGGTTTTTTTAGATGAAATTCGTTGAAAAATGATTTTTCAACCCAAAAAAGCCTTATCTTGTTTTTTAAACCACTTTAGTAATGGTTGGAATTTGAGTATGTAAAGCAACGGACAACGCGTCCTTGTTATTTTTTTAATAAAATAAAAGGAGAATGTCTTTTAGTCCATACCTTAAAAACAAAAAAAAAAGTATCGCCTAGGTGCACGGACCTTTCTTAGGTCAAAGTGCATGGGCTTTTTTATTTCCCAGACATGCTATGGCACCTAGGCCCGTGCATCTGACCTAGCTTTTTTTTTTTTTTTTTCTAATTTCATCATTCAAATTGGGTTTTTGTTGAGCTTTTTTTTTTTTAATTTTATCATTCAATATTTGGTTGATTTTGAATTAGTCTTCATATAATAAAATAAAAAATTATTATTGAACCCAATGAAGTCCATAACCTGGGTCACAGGCTTAGTGGGTTATCCCGGGTTGACCCAAGTCAATCTTGTATGTCTCCATCTCAGTGTTTAAAAAAATTTCATTTTGGGATATTTTTAAAGCCAAACCATGATTTTACCGATTGTCCAAATTGTCTTTGGACCCGTATGCTTGGACTTTTTTTTGTCATTTTTTTTTTTTCGTTTGACTTTTTTTTGTCTCTTGACTTGTGAAGTCAATTAGGTCACATCAAAAAAACTCCCACTTGATTTAATTTGAAATACAGGCTAGACAAATAATCGAGTTGAGATTTTTCAAATTTGATCCATTAGACTAGATTTAATAACAATGACAAAAAGTTCCCCACCACTTGTATATTTGTTTTATGTTAAGACAAAATTCACTCTGACGCAACATGGCCAGTCAACTAGTCTTACCTAAGCCATCTTACTTCTTATGATATTTAGTTGTATTTTGATATGGAAAGAAATTATTTATAATATGATAGAAAGTAATTTTTTTGAAAAAGCTCAAACGCATTAAACATACATTATAATAAAACAATCTTAATTTTAGATTTGACTATTAATGTCTGTTTGAGAGTGTGATTGCGGTTGCTTTTCAAAGTGTTTTTCATGCCAAAATGCATCAAAATAATTTTTTTTATTTTTTTAAAATTATTTTTGAGATCAGCACATTAAAACGATCCAAAATATACAAAAAAATTTAAATTTTTGTAAAAAAAATTAAATATTTTAGAAATACAGGTTAGCTCGCGTTTCCAAACGCTCTATAAATTAAGCTCGAATTTAGTAAGAAGATTCTACATGCCTCGTCTTTAATAGATCATCTTGTTGTAATCATCCAAAATCGGGAATCCCTTTAAATTAGACCATGAAATTGTTGTTTTTTATGTTTTAATTATTTTCGTAGTTTATTTTGGATTCTTACTATTCTATTTAGTTTTAAGTTCTTTTGGTTATGTTGGTTTTTATCTTTATATAGTCAGTTTGTGTGTTATTTTTTTAAAAAATTATTGAGTTAAAAGATTTTTTAAAATATATAAGAGTTTTTAATTATTAATTTCTCTACCATTTAGAACTTTAACCTTAAAATTTGAGAACCCTATTGTTTATTAACTAAGCATTACTTTATTTTATCAAGAAAAACAAAAAAAGAAATTTGTTTTTAAATGATGTGTTTTTACAAATAGAAAAAGAAAAAGAAAAGGCAAAACAGAAAAAGAAAATATGAAAAAATAAATTTGTGTTTAAATTATGTGTTTTTACAAATTAAAGAAAAAAGAAAACGGAAAACGGAAAAAGAGTTTCTCTATTTTTTCAAGACAAACCTTTAAGTTGGAAAACATGGAAAATTTGTTTTCCAAATTTCCTCATTCTTTTGACTGGGCTGGAAAACACGTTTCACTAAGCTTTTTCATCTTAATAATTGTTTTGACAAAAATACCTCTCACTTTTCATCTTATTATAATTATACCATCTATATATTCTCACCCTTTTTTCATACGTAGTCGTTCTCCTCCTCCTCCATTCTCCATCCATCGACCAAAAGCACTTCAGCAGCAATGCCTCCACCACCACCATCAACATCGCTTTCAACAGCAGCAGCAGCAACAACAACATCGCTTTCAATTCCGTTGTAAAGTTGGCAGGTCACTGCTGTGTACGAGAACCATATCAAAGGTCAGACATGGGTCATGTTGTGGATGTTCTTTATTCTCTGGTAAAAGAGATCTACTCCACCGCATTTATTTTCGAAAGGGTGGATAATTACTAATTTTCAGTCACAGTCTAGAGCGAGAATTGAATTGTCGAAAAATTATGAGTTTTTTTTTTTCCCGGGAATATCTGATAGGATAATTCTAATATCTAGAGGAATTGATGATGGGTTGAAGATTGTGGAGCTTATAATGCTAAATTGCTCAGGGAGGTAGTTATTGTGACATAAGTTTGGAATGTATAAGATGTTGTATGTTTTCTAACGTTAATAATTTGTCTGGTCGGCTAGATTCCTATTGAAGATGGAGATGATACTTAACCAAGAATGGAAGTGAGATTAGTTAATAGTTGCTACTTGCTAGCATGATTAAAATCATACGTGAATGTTGGTGTGTGAGGGAATGTATTTGCTCTGTATTTAATTCCATGAAAAATCATAGCATCCCTACTTGGTGTTTAGAGTTTTATCCCCAGAATTGTGTTTTGGGAACCACCAGAGTTCTTAAGACATGCATGGTTTTGATCTAGAAATGTCCTTGCCACAGCCACAGCCACAGCCACAGTCACTTAAGAAGAAGTTCCATCACAAAAATACCTTCATGTCAGCAAATCCAAGCTGCGACAACTCCCTAACTCTATCATTGTATCCTGGATAATAATAATAAAGATATTAATTTTGGTTTAATCTATGCCCTGACCAACACCTATTCTTCTGTGTGATTTTGCAGAGCAAAAATGTCTCCTACTTCTTGATTTCTTTGTTTTCAACCCATTACCACTATAAAATCACATAATTCTTATGAAATTGGCTAGAGAATTCTTACAGAATTGGCAAACCTTGTACGGGGAAAAACATCAATTCTTACTCTTTCGTTGTATGCTGGATAATAATAATAATAAAGAGAAGTTATAGGGTTTTTTAGAGGAAAAAAAGGGGTATTTGGTTCATGAGATAAAAAAAAAAAGATATTTTAAAATAATATTTTTTATTTAGAATTATTTTAGCAGAGACTCTCTGATTTGAAATAGTATATTTCTACATTTTTCATTTAAATCCTAATACATCTAACCATAGTGCCCAAATTCTAACGACCAAACAGTGCTTAAATCTTCAGCACAACAAATAAATATATTAACTCAAGTTCGAGTCCTGTGGTTGCTCATATGATGGCTACTGAAGACTTACATGATCGATAATTTCAGGGCCCGTGGGATTAGTCGAGTTGCGCGCAAGCTGACCCGGACACTCACATTAAACTATATATATAAAAAAACAACATGAATTCATTTACATCAACATCTCATGATATATGAAGCACTTCAATGATGAGTGATAATTCGTAGTGTTTTGTGTCATGCCATGGTGATTCAAAATTATTATTAGGGTTTTTTTTTAATGTTTGTAATAAAAAAAATTATTAATTAGGTTAAACCATGGTTGAAAACAAGTTAATATAAGTTTCAAAACATAAATAAAACATGTCCTAGGAAAATATTTAAAGATTAGCTAATTTTTCATTTGAGGATTTTTTAGGGTTTTCAAGAAAACATTAGTGATTGTTTTTCCACTGGCCAAAACCCATTTGGGAATTTGAATATCGAAGCTTGAACAAAAATAATAATAATGAAATTTTAGGGTTTTAAGCTCCAATATCTATGAGTTACAATTTCAGGCATTCTTTAATATAATATAAGCAATTATTTTTCCATATAAGTTGACCCAAGAATCTGGAAAAGCCATTTAAATAACATGCTCTGTTCCATTGATTTATGTATTTATTTGGGTATATTTTTTTCAGGAGATTTATGCATTTACCAATTTGACTCATTTTTGTTATGGATTAGTTTCATTGCAGGATGTAAAGCATGGATTTGTAGGAAGTCCCATGAATCACTAAATGAAACAAAAATTAAAGTTTAACAATAATACATATTAAAATAATAGATTTTTTATGTTTTATTTTGTTTTATTCATTATAAATTAAACAATATATATATATATATATATATATATATATAAATTATCTTATGCACCATTATTAAATATAATTTATTTTTATCTTCTGTTCTATTTTTTTTCTCTCTCTATATTTTAATTTATTTTATCTCGAGACAATAACTAATAACTAAGATAATTGGATTTATTATCCGAATTAGTTCAGCCCTATTTTTTGGTTAAAAGAACACCAAGCATCATAATTTTAAAATTCAATTTGACTTGGCTAGTCAATTCTCATCAAGTTTAATGAAAAAAAAAAGAAATGAGCGATCCGGTAAAAACCTTGAGTTGATCCAATTAAAATCTGATTGTAATTTATTAACTATTTATTTATTTTTATATATATAAAAATAATATCGTTTTGATATATATATATATATATATAAAATTAATATTGAGCTGGTTAAAATTTATGATCTACTTTAAGAACTCTAGTGTATATGTACACGTGTAACAATAAGATTTCAATTGAGAGTGAAACCAGATTTGCTTGTATAATTTTGGAATTCATTTCAAGTTCTAAATAGTCGTGAATCATCTTATTGGATTTACAATTTTTACGTAAAGAATGTTATATAAGCAAATATGAACTTTTTAATTAAAAAGCAAAAATGATGTTATTAAAAAATATATATATTGATAAACCATGAAAGAATTGTTAAAGATAATTAAATACTATCTCTTTTAAAAATAAAAAAGAGCTTATCATGCAAATATTCAACCTTAAATTTTCTTTAATTTATGTATTCTAGTTTTTATTTTTTTTTAATCTTAGAGGTTATTTCTTCTTACCAAGAAAAAATAATTTATAAATAAAAAAAATCTAATATGTCATCGTCTCTATATTAAAAGGAAATATATCATCTTGAAATTTTTTTATTAAAGTCAAACATGGTTTTTACTGGTTTTTCATGTTATTTTTCAACCCGCCAAGTTGACTGGGGCACGTTAAGACAACTCTCACATGAGTTAATTTTAAATTTAGGATAAACAAAGAGTCTGGTTGAGAGGTTTCAAGATTAACCTGCTAGGTTGAGCTCCTTTTTTTTAATTATATCTTCTAATTTTATTTTTTTTCAATTGAATCCTTTCTTACTTTTTTTTAATCCAATTTCATCTTTTAATATTTGATTGACTTTGAATTGGTCTTTATAATTTGTTTTGGTTTAGTTTTTATAAGGTATTATAGTTTCAAACAAACATCCTGATATTTTGTTGGTGCTCAATTTTACAAGCGCTAATTTTTGCTATCATATGATTATGTAAACAATAGTTAAAAAAAAAAAAAAACAAAACAAAGATGGAGTCTATCACGGGTTTGACGGGTTTGACTTTGAAATCTAGATCGATTTAATATTTCATTATGATAACAATAGTTACAGGTTTTTTGTGTTGTCTTTGAACCCGTTAAGTCGACTGAGTCACGTTAAAGGTAACTTCCACGCGGGTTAATTTTAAACCTAAGATTGATAAGAAGTTGAGTCAAAAGGTTTTAAGGTTGACCTGATGGGTTAGGCCTCTTTTTTATTTCCTTTTTTTTTTTAATTTCATCTTCCATTTTTGTTTTTCAATTAAATCTTTTTTGCCCTTTTTTTTTCTTTTAAATTTCATCTTATACATTTTGCATATTTTGAATTGGTCTTTATAATTTGTTTGGTATACTTTCTATGAGGACTAAAAAAACATCTTGATATTTTGTTAGTACTTAATTTTACAAGCGCATATTTTTTTTTATCATATTATTAAGTAAAAAGTAGTTAAAAAAATGTTTAAACTGAGTGGAGTCTACTATCTAGATCACGAGTTTTGGTGGACTAAACTTCAAATTTTAGGTCGATCTAATATATTGTAGTTTCAATATTAAAAAAAAAAAGATGTCATCTTGAAATTTTTTATAAAGCCAAACCATGTTTTTTATTGGTTGTCCGTATTGTCTTTAAACCCGTCAAGCCAATCGGGTCACTTCTAGGCAACTTTCATGAGGTTTAATCTTAAACCCAAGCTAGACATTAAATCGAATTTAGAGGTTTCAAGGTTGACCCGTTGTGTTGGGCTCTCTTTTTTCCTGTTTTTTTAATTCAATCTTCCAATTTCTTTTTTCTTTTAATTGAATTCTTTTTGTCTTTCTTTTCAATTTCATTTTTTAACATTGGTTGATTTTGAATTAATCTTCATAATTTGTATTTGTTTACTCTCTAGTAGGTATCATCATCTCAAATAAACATCGTTACTTTTGGTTGATGCTCAATTGTACGAGCGTCTATTTTTATTATCATGTCATTAAGTAAAAAATAAAAAAACTTGTGAACCAAGTGGAGTCCGTGATCTGGATTGCAGGTTTGACAGGTTAAACCACGAAGCCTGGGTTGATCCTATATGTCACCCTTTCAATATTAATTTTTTTTTTTATCTTTAAGTTTTTAAAGTCAAATAATGTTTTTACCAGTCATCCAATGTGTTTTGACCTATCAAATCAATTTGATCATATCGAGACGACTTTCATGTGAATTAATTTTAAACCTAGGCTAGATAAGGAATTAAATCAAGAAGTTATAAGGTTGAACCGTTGGGTTGAGGCTTTTTTTCTTTTCTTTTAAATTCAATCTTCCAATTTCTTTCTTTTGAATGAATTCTTTTTACTTTTTTTTTTTAATTTTATCATTCAGTATTTGGTTGATTTTAAATTGGTTTTCATTATTTGTTTCGTTTTGCTTTCAATGAGGTTATTATAGTCTTAAATAAATATTCTGGTATTTTATTGGTGTTTAATTTTTCTAATGTCTTTTTTTTTTGTTATCATATAATTAAGTAAAAAACTAGTTTAAAAAAAAACAATTTATTAAATCCCGTGGAGTTCATGATCTGGGTCATGAGTTTGGAGGGTTAGTCGTGAAATTTGGATAAATCCAATATGTCACTGTCATAATTTTAAAAAAACATCATCTTGAATTTTTTTAAAAGTTAAACGACGCTTTTTAATTACCAATCATCTTGGTTTCTTTTGAGTTTGCCAAGTCGAAGGTATCATATCATGACAACTCTCACGCAAGTTAATTTTAAACAAGGGTTAGGTAAGAAGTTGAGTAGACTGTTAATTCAGGTTTAATAACAATGTCAAATAGTTTCTTGTGCTTGAACTTTTTTTTTTTCATGTTCAAAATAACTTTAATCTGACCAGCAGCATAACGCGTGTCAATAAATTAGTATGAGCTAAATTAATCTATAATATAATTAATCCAGGTAAATATAAGAGTAATCTTATTACTTTGGGAAATTTTATGGTGCTTAGAGCAACTCAAGGAGTGCTAAATGGAAAGCCAAAAATAAATAAATAAAATATTATTTTGACTTTTCCATGCTTGTTTTCCATGTTTCAAAGGGAATGCTAAACAAAATGTTAAAATATCTTTTCTCTTCCAAAAATATTATTTCTACATATCTTTTAAAAAAAACCAAAACAAAAAAAGTAAGGCCAACAAAAATATAAACCAATTAAATGTAGCCAATAGAAAAAAATGATATTAAACTCATTAAAGAAAAAATAAAACATTTATTTCTCCCACTTCAATACAATTGGCTTTTCAATTGGTTTTTTTTCATTGGAGTATACATAATAAAAAAAACATATTTATATTATTCAAAAATATTATTTTATCAATTTAGCTCTTCAAAATAACATTTTTCCTTGAAAATGCTTTCATAGAGTAATTAATAGCTTCCTATTAATTACTCTTTGAGGTCACCATAAAAAAAGAAACAAACTTAAAAGAAAAATAATAAAAGTAATGAGAATATTTATACTTATAACTTCTTTTTTTTTTTTTAATTTATATCAATTTTTTTAAAAGTGAATATAACAACTAACTAATAAAATATCACTAATTATTCTTTAAATACCATAAGATTCTATGAATTATAAAGCATAACCAAAACTAACCTAAAAAATATAGAAGAATAATAACAATATATAAAGCAAACAAATACAACCAAAAACCAAGATTAAAACCGAAGAGGTGCAAAAAGGTTGAAAAAAATAACTAAGCAAATCCTTAAAAAAGTGCACAAGTTGTGAAGTTTCTGAAATGAGTTTGTATTTATTTTTGTAACCATGTTTTTTTAAAAAATAATTTTTTAAGAAAGTTAATTCCTTAAGAAAAATTGAATCTTTTTTTATTTGAAATTAATTTTTTTTTTATTTTTAAATTATTTTAATGTGTTAATATAAAAAAATTAAAAAATATATTATTTTAATATATTTTTAAATAAAAATAACTGTGAAACACGCATTGCCCCCGCCCCCGGTATATTCTGTCCTTTTTATCTATCAGGGACTGTTTAGCCAAACACGTAAAAGACCACCAACATGACTCTACGACAACAGCTGCAAAAGCAACTGCATGATCAATATTTTCTTGTCACTCTTCAATCATACCAATATCAACCCATCTAGACCTAGACCGAGACCCAGTCTTTTTTCCTTCTTTTTTCTTCCTTCGATGGATCTTAACCAGACCTGTTTGATTGGTGATTATATTCTTGGCCCGATAATCGGGCGGGGATCTTTTGCTGTTGTTCGGAGGGCTAAACACCGGTCTTCGTGTTTAGAAGTTGCGGTTAAAGAAATTGACAAAAAATTACTCAGTCCAAAAGTTAGTGATAATTTGCTCAAAGAAATTTCTATTCTTAGTACTATAAATCACCCCAACATTATTCGCCTTTTTGAGTCCATTGAGGTAAACTCTACTCTCCTTCCCCTTGTGCGCGCGCGCGCTTGTTATTTTTTAACATGGTCTTGCTGTAATTTGATTTTTCTGTAATGATATTGTTTAGACTGAAGATAGGATATTTCTTGTATTGGAATACTGTGATGGAGGTGATCTTGCTGGGTATATTCAACGCCATGGGAAAGTAACTGAGGCTGTAGCAAGGCACTTTATGAGGCAATTGGGTATTCCACACAATCAATTATTAATCTTCCTTTTATAGATATATTGGTGGTTCTATTTTCATGAAATATGAACTTTGCATATAGTTTTTGAATGGTTAAACTTAGAAAGATGCTGTTTTGGGTGCTTAACAATAATGGGTTTCATGCTTTTAGTGTTTCTGCAATTGGGTTCCTGCAAATATTTCTTTTGCTGTCTGTTTAATTACTGTTATATTATAATAGTGAGCAATTGAGTGTCTGTTTAAATTTAAAAAGCGTTGCTATTTGTTTTAAGGATGATTAATTCAGATTAAATGGGAAAAGAGGACATTTAACGCAAGGTTATAATAAATCGATATTCTTAATTGGAAAGTCGTGAGGTTTTTCTCAAAATAGATTGTTGGTACTATATCCATCCCTTCCTTTCACCGCGGTTCATGAGGGAAATAAACAAACATTTTTTTTTGTTTTTTTTTTTTTTGTTTGCAGCTGCAGGGTTGCAAGCGCTTCAAGAAAAATATCTTATTCATAGAGACTTAAAACCACAGGTACATTGATTATTTTCAAAGTTCTATTCTGGCAACATTTAGTGAGATTATCTTATTGTTGTAGTTGTTGTGTCTGGCTATATCATCACATTTGGATCCTTATTGTCAGGGCCTTTGCATCTGCACATATTGTTTTTTGTCTACTCATACAGTACTCTTATGTTCTGTTCGAGTTTGCTTTCATTGGTTATTAACCGCTAGTTTAACTTCTCTCACTCTACTGTCATTCTGAACTGGGAAGTTGTCATACTTGCAGAACCTACTTTTGTTATCAAATGACTTAACTCCACAATTGAAGATAGGTGATTTTGGCTTTGCAAGGTAAGCATGCTTTGATGTTAGTGATGCTTTTTTTCTCCCGGAAAGTGATATTCATTTCAGATTTTTCTAAGAATAGAAATGTCTGTTGTTTTTAGCATGCTCCACCAATTTGAAAATGTTCTATTCCCATTTATTTGGCTTGCCTACAAAGTTTATGACAGTTTATCCAGGCCCATATATTTCATAAGTGGCATCCCAATTTCATGTTTATCTTTCAGAGAGACAATTTGATAAAAAGGGCTCACCTTTATATGCTCTTGAATAATTTGAATAATGCGATCCAATTCTATATGAAACATCTTAAATCACCGCAAAAACCAGATACTATTGAATGATCAGATTTATGATCGGCTCTTGGTTTAAGGGGTCATCATGGAAGTAACATTGCTGGTTTCTGTTATGATACCTCTGTGAAAACACAATTTTTTAGTAGCTTTGTAGATAAATTTGTTAACTCTATGTAATAATTACCATGTAGAAAAGTCTAGTTCACTGAGAAAATTGTACAAGCAAGTAGCAGCTTCGTTAAGCTGCTAAACTCGACAAATATTTCTTATTGATCTGAATGCCAAAAACCTAAAATACTAAGCTGCTTCGTAATGCTCATGAGATTCTCTCTAACACTCGGCTATCTCCCTGAATTTCTAAAATATGCCAGGTCTTTGACATCATCAGACTTGGCTGATACACTATGCGGCTCACCATTATACATGGCCCCAGAGATTATTCAGAATAAAAAGTATGATGCGAAGGTGATGTAACATTGAATTTACATAAAATTGACAGTAATGAAATTAATTTTTTGGAAGTATATTCTTTAACATAATTTATCATATATGCAGGCTGACTTATGGAGTGTTGGGGCAGTTTTGTTCCAGCTGGTAACTGGGAAGCCTCCATTTGATGGCAACAGCCAATATCAGGTTTTTAAAAGAATTATACTCAAACTAAACATATGAGAAACCTAAAGATTTGCCATACATTATGCAGCTCAAGGCTAATTCTCACTGCTAATTGCTGTAAACAGCTTTTCCAGAATATTTTGACATCTACAGAGCTGAGGTTTCCACAAGGTGCGTTGGAGGAGCTCCATCCAGATTGTGTGGATCTTTGCAGAAGCCTTTTATGCCGAAATCCTGGTACTGATTACTATGGTGAAATTTTTGTTCTTGTATATGTGCACATGCTTGGTATGTCTTTGCATGTGGGTGGGGTGGACTACTGGTGGAAGGGGGTGTTCGCCCCATGCTTCAACCGGAGTTTTGCATATTTTTTATATTTTTTTGCTTCAATTTTTTATTTTTTTTGCGATTTTGAATCGTTTTGATGTGCTGATATCATCAATGAATTTTAAAAAAATAATAAAAAAATTATTTTAATGCATTTGTAACCAAAAACACTTTAAAAAACAACCTCTACCATTGTTCCAAACACCCCCGAAGTATATAAGCCAAGCTAGAAAGTACAAGGGTCATTACGGAGTCACTTGGTGCTGTAACCTATGAAATTTTCATGTAGATGTTCTGACTTTTATTTGCAGTTGAGCGATTAACATTCAAGGAGTTCTTCAATCACAAGTTCCTTGAGGAGCTAAGGTAATGTTCTGAAGTCCGGACCTTCATTTTTTTTTTATGCTTTCTTATTGGTGCATTTCATGTCTGTTGAGACTTTCTGCTTTGACGTGCTAGCAGTTAGGCATATCACAGCTACTTACATATATTACCACCACAAAATTCTGTAGGCTATTGCTGGATGCTAAATCTCCTCTACTTCCACAAATGAAATCAGTAGTTGAGCAGTTTGATGCGTCTGCTTCTAATACAAGGTCTCAAATGGAGCATTGCTTGCACTCAGCTAATAGAAATGCTATATTAACTAGCACATCTGAGCATGACAACATAACAATGCTGGCAAAGGTTCATGACAGTACATCCAGAAATGACAGTGTTCATGGGATTGTGCCAAGTATTGTGCATGATAGGATGGGGAGATCTGCTTATGGCAGCCAATCTTCATTGGATCAGCTTCGAGGTCTGCTTTTATTCTATTCTATTCCGTTTGCTTTCTTATATGTTACAATTCAGCTTGTGGTTTTTTCTTTTTGGGCAAGTACTGATTTCCTCTTTTCTATTCAGTTGCTGATTTAATGGAGTCCCTAGAGAAGGATTATGTTATTGTTAATCGTCATTTTTCTTCAATGGAAAATTTCTCTTATTACCTTGAAACATCTCTGCAAGATAGCTCCACCAGCAAATCTTCTGTACAGCTACCACAGAAAAATAACCAGGATATGGTTGTTGCTATACAAACAGAGGCGTTTACTGGTAGTTCTGTTAGTAGTGCAAACGATCCTCAGGTCCATGGATCAGAGCCATTAACTGCATCATGTGTGCCAAATATATTAAGGGAAGTGCAAGGACTACCCATACTGCATCCCTCAATTAAGCTTCACTTCCTAAATCAGTATGCACAGGCAATTGTAGAACTAGCCCAAGAAAAGGTGAGTTCTTCAGTATGTTATGCTGAGCTCTTGTCTCACTTTTGTTGATTAATCCATCGATTTTGCACAGGACATGTAATACAAAGTTATAATTCGGAATCATCACTCATTAGTCATGTTATTCTCTGTTTAGCAGTGCCCTTTTGCTTTCTAAGACAAGATGGGTTATAAATCCAGATGCCCATTGGGGCATATGGTACCACTGCAAAGTATAAGAACAGAGGTTCTTTTTTCTTTTAGGTTTCTTCATGAGCAACTTGTCCAGTGGAAACTTACTCACAGTATCACCAACCTTCGTCTTATGTCTTACGAGAACCATTTTTAATATTAATTTTGAATTCTTGAGCTATAGGATAATATTATATGCAGTGTCGAAAAATTTCATGTGCTATAACTAGGTATCTGAAGAGTAGAAAGGATACATATATATAGTACTGCTAAACATATTTGCACATGCCCAGTTGCTTTTAAACTGATCTTTCACTTTTGATTTCGTGTAGAAATGGTTCCTTTCTGTTTCTGTTTCTGATGTAAAGTTGTAATTGCTATTGCTTGCAGTATGATTCAGGAATGTTTCTGGAATCATTTTCAGTTGAGCTTGTTGTTTTGGCTATATGGAAGAAAGTTCTTGAAATTTGCAACCACTGGGTCGCCTCTAATGAAGGGAGCGAATTACCTGAAAGCAGTTCAGCCAATGAATCTACATTTGTTCATGGAGGCATAGATTTGATCCCGCCTGCAAGTGGTAAAATGGATTTTATCGAGCCTTCTTCTGCCTACAAGTGGGCAGAAAAAAGTTTCATTCTCGCGTTTGATCGTACAGAGAAGTTATCGCATAATCTCCGATACATGGATGGTATGGCTTTGTATCAATGTGCTGTAAATGCTTGCCTTTTTTTTTTACTGTGTTGCTGCTTTTGCAATATCCTCATCTGTCAAATATGTTGCAGCTGCTGCTGAGATGCCTGATGCCATGGAACTGATATTCCAAGAAGCACTCGCTGTTGGGAGAAGTGGTGCCGTAAGCGACCAACATCTTTGCTGTAAGCATCAATTGTCCTGTTCCTTATACAAATACATTAATGCCGGGCAGTTCTTGTAATCGTTTCAGGTAGATGAATATATGGAGAACAAGGGTGGTGCTGATGTCTCATATTCCAAAGCAATGCTTCTGCTTCATTTTATAGCAGAAGAAGCAACATCTATCCCACTGAAACCTCCATTTTCATTAACTTCTGCTTGTAGGAAGCGAATCCAAAGCTACATTCTCAACTTGCAGTCTCATAGATCTCACTTCTCAATGTTGCAGCCTATTCCTGAACAATCCCCTGATTCTCATACCAAGTAGAAGACAACTGTTGTACAGCTATATTTAGAAACCCTCTTACGCTGCAGATTACCGACACATAACCTGAAAATTAAGGTCAGATGTGGCGTGCAATTTTAAGTCTGCATGTTTCTTGAAATGGATGCACAGTAATATGCTGACATGACCAAGGAAGCCCTTCGATGCATATATGATGTACAGAATAACATACAGCAGACCCGTCATACTGGAAGAAGGATGATCAATGTTTGAGGAATGTGTAAATAAGACTGCTTATTCATTAATGGATCTGTGTAAATAAGACTGCTTATTCTGGAAAGAATTGTAAATATGCGAGCTTTCTTAGCATAAGTTCCAAGTTGATGATTGCACGGAAATTCTCATTGTTACCTCAAATCAGTTGTATCCAAAATCAAATATGATCAGGTGAATAGTAAGATTCCTACTTGTAAAAACAAGGATGAAAAATGGAGCACGCTAGTTTATGAAGGCAAAATTCTGAACCCGCTCTGTATGTTATTCTTTTGTATGACCAGCCATCATTGTCTTGTTAGATGCAAAGTCTCGTATAACTCTGCGCACATACCCATTACTTCCCTATGCGGAAAGCTTGTCAAACCTTCTTCCTATGTGAGAATCTTTGGTATGGACTGTTGAGAAAAAAGGCACGAGCCTCAGAAAATTGCTTAAAAGAAACACTAAAATGTCATTCTGTATCCATCCTCTTTGAGACATAATCCAACTTCGTGATAATAATAATAATAATAATAATAATAAAACCTTGTATCAGAAGATATCTCAACGCAAGTTCAATTTTCTTTCACACATCAGTGGCAACGGGCAATTGACCAACAAGGAGATACTTTCTGGTCACAGCCACAATGTGATTAGTAAGAAAGAGAACAGTAAAACCTGGATGTTAGGAAAGAATAATGAACTTCGGGGGAAAAAGGCCATGCAAGGCCAATTCAATACTTAATGCTTCTTAAGTTCTTATCTAGTTCTTTTGATGGATACTTAACTGCAGTCATGGGTTCAAGAAAGTAAATAAGCCAATGTCTGATATATAAACACACACACTTACACGAAAAGTCTCCTGGGTTGCCGTTACTCTAATTTAAACATGAACGGAATGATAGACAAGGGAGAAAATTAGAAATTACATGCAAAAACAAAGGTTTTCCCTTGTTTAAGCATGCAATATCAAGTATCACACTGAAGCTTCCCTTTCCAAACGTAACCTCTTGGGGCCTTTCTCCTCGCCCTGGCCACCAGTGGTTGCCATCCTGCTTTCTTTGGCCTCCAGTGAACACCTTTTGTAAGGTTTAAATCCGGTTAGATGAGTCTTCAGATTTCCATGTCCAAGTCCAATAGTCAGCAGCCCTTCCTCCCCATCGTTTACACATCTAGGCACTACAGCATTTTTCTCCCCTTCTTGATAGCCAGAGCAGTAACCCCATGTTTTGCTGTTGAGATCTAACAGTGACGCATCTCCATCTTTCTCATCTGGATTTTTCTTTTCTTCAGTATCTTCTTTCTGGTGCATCTTACTCTTCAGATCATGTGGAGGTGAGAAGCTCTGGGGCAATATCTCTCTGGTGAATAGTGCTTGAAATGCCAGCCGCCCCTGATAAAGTAGTAAAACATGAGTAGAGTGGAGATAAATGCAAAATACAATCATAATCTCTACTCTTCTGGGTTATAGGAATGCCATTAAATAATTATCAACAGAGAAGTATATTTATCTAGCCACCTCTTCGGAGACCTCTTTCCACGAATCACTCATGCTGCTGCTACTTCTGCTGCGGCGACAGTTCGACTCAGAAGCTGGATGATTTGCATCAGCTTCTTTTGGCTCTTCCTTGCCTTTCTCAGTCTTCTCTAATGCATCTGTCTCAATTTCACTGCTAGATGGTGTATTTGAACCACATGAAGAACGGTCAACCTGTTTTCTGCTCTTTGTTTTGCCTGAATCCTGGACCTCAGGAGCTTTTGAATTTAACTCGTGATCAGTAACTTTTGGTCCAGTGTTTAGCTTTGTGCCTCCACTCTCTTCAGAATCTGATGATGACAACGTTGGTGGTTTTGATGCAGAATTTTCAGCTTGCACAGCTTCAGAGTGCTCCAGGTCCTGTATTTGACCTTGCAAAGGAGGATTATCAGGAGTTGTTTCCTTCCTTTCTGGCTTGGCTGGAGGAACTTGATCAGTGTCCGCAGACTGAATTGCAGTTGCAGAAGCAGGAGGGCAGGCAAAGGCAGTGTGAAGAGGAGCACATATGGGAAGTAGTCCATGTGCTGCCCACCATGCAGTTGCTGCTGCCACTGTAGCAGCAGCAATAGCTGCCATACTGGGAGCAGAGTTTATTTGCCCCGATTGGAAACCTTCTTGGGCACATGCTGGAGGATCTGTGGAACTCTCCACATTTCCATAGGGCCAAAAGGTAGCTGCAAAGCTTGCTGCAGCATGGGCTGCCGGGTTTTGTAGCAGAGTAGATACAACGGGACTCGAAAATGTGGAGGATATGTGGAGAAATGATCTGTAGTCATCTTGATTATGATGAGTTGGGGTAAATGGAGGAGGAAAAAATGGAAATGATTGATGCATAGAGGATCTTGGCAAATTAGTTGGATGATCAGTGGTAGTGGATCCAGCAGGATGTGAGTATAAAATGGGACACGCTGGAATATCTCCTACTGGATGAAACATGGAATCCTGAAATGACAAATCCGAGGGAGTTTCCATACATGTTCCCAGGCTCCCATCTAGAACGTGTACAGGGACATGCCTTGGATAGTTCTGCATGGCTTGCATCTCATCTGTTGGCAATGATCCAATAAAATCATCTGATTTCTTTTGCTGAAACAATATCTCATGCAAAGAGCAAGAATTTTCTGATTTTGAAGCTTTAACAGTGCCATTATCCAAAACTGTCTGATTGGCATCAGAGCCGTCCAACTTTTGATTTGCTTCATGCTCGACAGTGATAAAGGATTCATTGCATGCATCATGATTTCCCTTCTTCGGTGAAGGTACAAACTCCCTGAAAGAGCTAGTCTTTTTGAGAACCTCTAGTGCTGGTACACAATTTTTGTTGACTGAAGCTACGGAGGAACAATGAGCTTGTTGGAGAAGGGTAAATACTTCTGAGCAATTGTCATCCTGATTTTCCTTAGCATTGGTTGGCCTCTCATCTCCATTAGGTTTCTGTAGAATGTACAATAAAAAAAAAATCGTAATGAAGGGGAAGGAACAACTGAGTGAACGAGGAGGGAAAAAGAAAATGATAGTTCACCTCAGGACGTGGTTCTTTCTCCAAATCTAAAACTTTCCTACAATGTGGAGAAGAAGTTGAAGTTAAAAGCTTTCCATCCTTTGCTCCTGCCTGTGATGCGGGAGGACCCACACCTGTCTTTCGAGGATAAGGATTGCTTGGTTTCCTTTTGGGACGTGGTGGTGGAATGTCTATTTCAAGTGCTTGTCCTATCGGAACACCTTTAGCAACAGCCTCCTTCTCCAACTGCAAGTGAGATATTTGTTAAGACCTCAATGGAGAATAAATTACAAGAAAAAAAATCTGCTCCACAACATGGCAATAGTCCACAATCGAAGGTAAGACCTCGGCAGGGAAATATTCTTTTATCAGATAAGAGTATTTCTAAATATTCTCATATATGGCATGCAACTTTATTCTATGAACTCAGAAAAAGCATGTTATTTTGGTTGAGAAAGAATAGGATTCAAACCAAATAGTAACATATCTAAGACCTTTCAGTATCAAAACATGGTAAAAAAGGCAGTTATATATTGCCAAAATAAGTCAGATAAGATGCATTAAGTTTCAGCAGAAAGTTTTTGCTACCTCAGTAATCCAATTGTGCCACTTTATCCCACAACCCATCGCCTAAAATGTTGCTGGATGAGAAGAGAATTTTATGAGATGACATCTCCATGCCCCTAAACATCATTCAGTGTCGTTCCTAGGTCTAAATCTCCATGTTAACGACCCAAAAATAACCTAGGCCTGCTATACTAATTGGCGCACATACAAAAGAAGAGGAATAATCCTGATGGATAAACTGCCTCAATATGCAGCACTAAAACACCTGAGGTTCAAGAGTTTCCATGAGATCTTACAAAAAATGCACACCCATGCTCGAAAAGAAAAGAAAATATGCTATTCAGATAGCATCCTCCTACACTTGCTCATTTTGCATTCTCATGCAGATGTGTTTGCTCATGTGATCCCCCACCTCCTCCGAAGTAGATGTTTACTCGTACCATTTATAAGTTTCATTGAAATAAGCATAGGAAAATGGGAGGGATTTTCTTTTCGATACTCGTTCCTTTCATTTATTAAAAATATAATCTCCCCTCTTAACTCCTTGAACTCCTAAACTTGCAATTCCTCACAAAACTATCCATCCTCAATCATGTGGCACTCTTTCAAATCATAAAATACAGTAGTTTAGTTCGCTACTGTCCCTCCTTGTCAGTTGAATATGCTGTAAAATTAGTTTACCTATCATCTATATAGAGTACATCTGCGCATACACTCACTCAGTACTGTTCCTGTACTTGCTACTGTTCATATAACAAAAAAAAGGGGGACTGGTTTGGCCAAGCAGTCATCTTGACTGCTTGGCTAAACCAGCCCCCCCTTATTATCAGAACAGCAAAATACATATGGAGATCAAGTTGAGACAGATAGAAACAGACCATGGGATTTCTCATGGGCACATTTTGGTGTAATTTTCACTGAAAATATTCAGAATATTGATTGATTAGGCAGGACAATAAATGGTAACAGCTATGCCATTCTTTGGTAGTCTATTGACCATACCCCAGGTAATAGAAACTCAATCCAGATGGAAAGAGCTGAACTATTTCTCAGATTTCAATACTAATGGATGTTGGCATTATGCTCGGCAGCTTGTTTTCAACATCTTATATAAAGGTTCAGTGACTCCAAATTTAACTAATAAGAATTTCATTTTTTTTTTGTAAGATGAAAATCTTCATATGGTAATTGGCTCTTACATTAACATACACAAACGCTTGCACATAATCCTTCATATCATCAAACTCCATTCAAGGTTTTCTAATTTATATCAAAGATAAGCAACAAATCAGGGTAAATTGAAGAAGGGAACTATTATTTATGATCCAAACAGAAAGTCCAATCAATATAGTTCGCCATTTCATTGTTTTTCAGTTAGTATTCAATGATATTGGAAACCCCCTCCCCATTTCAGTCCTTGTGTTTGTGTCACTTTGGCAAACAAGCCCCTAAAAGAAAAACTTCATCAAATTTACCTATATTTGCCAAATTTCATCAATTCAACCCAATTGGATTAAATTGTAAACAAACTGTGATGAATTTACCCTAGAGGGAGAGATCACGTTGTTTACAATTCAGACCAATCAGGTTGAATTCATGAAATGTGATGAATACAGGGTGATTTTGATGATAATTCTTTACGAAGGCTTGTTTTCCAAATCAACACAAACACAGGGCAAAATGAGGGATTTTCCCAATGGTTATTATCATGCAACACATCGATTTTACGTCTGATACTTAAAATGGATAAATAGATCAAATAGTCCCATTAGCATTTTATGAAACCTTCACAAAAATAGCCCACCTCCATCTCTGGCCTAAAAAAATTGAAGGAAATCTAACAGTAAAGAATCATATGTTAAGTGTGGAAAAGGGTATACTTTATTAACCAGAATATCATACAATACAAATAAAATTAGGGGCTATTTCTTGGTGGAATGGTAAAAGGCTCACGCCGGTTGCAGTTTTGACATTTAAGAGCAGCAACTTTTTGCAAAAATGTTGAAAGAATGGTAATACTCTGAATTTTCCCTTCTAAGACACTAGTTGAGTGAATCATATCTTGTTGCTTTTATAACAAAGTAACATGGTTAAAAAAACATCCGAAATGGACTGACCAAGTCAGGGACTGCAACTTGGAACATACATACTCTGCCTAGCACAAGTAATATCAAGGGTTCTTGCAATTATAGAGGACTAAGGATCACAAGCGCAGAAATAGAAATAGTACAACTAATTCAACCACTGATAAGGAGATTGTATATCTTCAAACTTCGCTAGCTTGGGATAGCCATCTCTGTCCACATTGTAACTTCATTTGAAGCTCTAATAAAATTGGTTAAAATGTTGGAAGTTGTTCTTTAACTCTTTTTAAAAAAATTCAAAGCCATTTTGTCTTTAAATTTACTTTTGGAAAACAGCTTTATGCTGATAACAAATATTTCCTAGTCCTCATTGACATTGTTCTGGTACTCTGCTCTTCAACGAATAACTAGAAGAAACATTTTCTTTTAAACAAAAAATGGGGTCACCCTCCAACTGAGACAGCACAAGTCTGTTGGTTAGTAGAGAAAGCGTGCCCCTTAAACAAACTTTCCTAAATATACCCAACCTGGGTCCTAATGTCAAAATCCACAATTAAGCAACAAAAAACAGCCAAGATCTACTTAAGTGACTGGACGAGGCCAGTAGGCCACATAATTTCATGGGTGAATGTTAACAAAATTGCTTATCAAGTTCACTATTGTCACAAATCACAGATCCAGATTTCCCAGGTGCCACTGCCAGAAAGATCACCAATCTCCTATATATCGTTCATTATAAATTCCAAGTTACTGATTTTGACATAATTGAGTAGAAACAGTATGACCATATGAAAGTATGCTAGACCCTTCTAAACTCCAGTAGGATCCTTTCTTAGAAGTTAGTGCCTTTCTATAAGATGCAAGTCTATAAACCAGTTGATGTTGATTGAAGGTTTTGTAGCTTGGTATGGCACAACACATTGTCCAGATATAATCTTCATAACAGCATGAACTACACCGATTACTATTAAAAAATGGTAAGAAAAGACAACAAAGTCATCTGCACCTCCATATGTCAGCACAAAGATATCAACAGCATCATGGATTACAATGAACTTCCACCTGATGATATACGAACAAATCGAAGTAGATATATTGACAAGCACATATGGTGATCTTGATGACATTCAAAAGTGGAAGGTCATCAAAATACATTGTCAGAAATTTCAGATACTCCAGTCCAGGTCTAGTAAACAACCAAAATGAAATTTCCAAACCCTCAAGAATTATTAGAAGCATATTTGTTAAATAAAAATCTCCATGCTCATTTAAAACCTTAGATGATCAATAGTTCAATTTCTAGATAGTTCTGAATTTGTCCAAAGTAGAAAATGCTGGCTGGCATGAGCCTAAAGTCTCCATGCATACCTAAAGAGACTAAAAGGGATCAATATGAAGTTTGCATATTGTAACAGCCAAAGGTGCCACCCACATGGCTACAGAGACTAAAAGGGCACAAATTATACAAAATGCAAATTTTCCCTAGTAGTTACCTCGCTAATTAAATATTTAATCAAAGATATTGACTGGTGGTGTACGCTGCTTAAAATCCTAATGTGGCTATTTTCCTTCTACAAGAGTCTAAACACAATGTGTAAGAACTAGTACTATTTGAGCATAAAAAAAAGTGTTTCAAACACCCTATTCTTTTCTCTAACATTCCCTGACTACTTAAAAACCAAGCATCTTTAGAGACTAAATATTTTATGGGAGGATGTTCTTCATGATGGGGGGGGCAAACAAACATCAACATCCATCTCTGTTCTTCCTCAAAAAGTCAAGTTAAATATACTCAACTCTTATGCATGGATCTTGTCAATTATAAGTTCAAAAAAGTCCCAGCAAATAGTCCACCATTGTCAATCTCTCAAAAACTTTGATAAGCTGTGTGGGTATTGTGCAACAAGCATGTGTAAGAACAACATATACACTCTAGTTGGTTCCAAACACCAGAAACAGTTTGCTTCTAAAAGAGTGAACAGAAATTCAAATTACATATATTATGACAAAATAATCTTGAGGCATATAATTTAAATGGCACACAACTGAAGAATCAACAATGATGCACCGAATCAAGAAATATAGAAGCAGAAAAATATACAGTTGATATAGAGGCAGGCAAATAGATACAGACCTTCGAAAAGAACTTCTGTGCATGACTTCTGATTTGCACGGCAGTCTTTGTACCAATATGTTCTGCATAACACCAAGATGAAAACACAAAGAGAGAAGAGTCCGATCTCCAATTAAGAGTAAAATACAAAAGAACAGTTTTTCATGCAGTCCTATAAGGAATATTCATAATTTCGTATCATCCACCCACTTTTATTTTGAAAACATTTCATAAATTTACAATAAATCAGCCCACATCAATATTAACTTTAAAAAATAAAACTGAAGAATATATGAAAATTAGACCTTCGATTCGCTGCCAAGCTCGTCCATAGAGCTTCAAGGCCTCTAGGAACCTGTTATGCTCCTCCTCTGTCCATCTTTCTCGTTGCTTGGTAATTGTATATGGTTTCCTCGTCTATAATTAACACAACTTAATAATTCAGATTAGATTAAATATAAACATTCAAAACTAATACTACTTCAATTTGAAAGAAATAATTTAAAGATCAATAAATATAATAATAAAAGTTACCTAATACTAATTTATTTATTTATTTTTTACCTTAATAACCAAGTCTTCTCCTGCGGAGTATGTATCCATTACCGGACCTTAAGCAGCTAACGCTGCTTCAAATCCTCGCTAACGAGCAACGGATAGAACAGAAGCCTCCCTTCATTTCTTGCACCACTCAATACTACCAATAAAGCCGTCGTCTTGTTTGAATTCCACAGAATCAGAAAATCCGCTGCAACTGCAAACACCCAAACAAGATGCCAACAATCGATAGAGATTCGTCTCTCTGTATCCGTATGTATATACGTATTACAACAGCTATAATTATACGTATACGTATAGATAAACTATAAAATACCACTTCCAGTATAGAGGTAGAGACTTAGAGTACATGTATAATAAATCATTCAAGAACATAAAAGAATCAACCAGAACAGAGAGACGCTTCTCCGTTACAACTTAAAAGTAAATTCCTTTATTCAGAATCCTCACCAAAACGAACACATAGACTCCAAGTCCTTCAAAAAACAAACAGAGAAAGAAAAACAGTGAAATCCGAATCAGTGATTAACAACAGCTTCCAATAATTTCTAACAGTAAAATATAATTGTTGCAGAGAAAAATTTAAACAAATCTCGAATATTTTCACTGATTTAATGAGCAAATCAGCTGATTGAATTCTGAGGAAAAAAAGGGTTCAATTTTCTCGTCAACCAAAGGGAAATGAAAAGAAACAATACCTAGAAATGAGAGAAAGTACCTTGCGAGAAAGTCATGGTGAAGGAAAGCTGTACAAGTACGGATAGAGTTAGCGACCATGCACGCACGAACTCACCGGAAACTCACATGAAAACTCACTGTTCCCGGCAATGGTGGATCGGAAATTAGAAAAAAATTGAAAAGCAAGAACTATGTCCTGAGAGAACTGATGAGGAGGGGAAGCGGCAGTAAGAAGAGAAAGCCAATTTTCGGTGACCCCGAAGACACCAGAAACTACACCAAGGAACAATTTCAGCCACTATATTTTGTAGATTTATTTATTTTATTAATTTTTATTATTTGAGGCTGCTATTGAAGTTGGCTGCCCAACTATGAGGGAGAGATGGGAGAGATGATGCCATGTGGCAATTATTTAGTGGCTGATTAGTCTAAATCACACCCCTGCACTTTTCCCCCATTTTTGCCCTCCTCGTTCAATCTCCAAATCTCCACCACAAAGTCCGTGGCTCTCTAAGGTTAATTCCGTAAACGCGCATATCATGTGGGGGATTCATTGGTGACGTGGCTCTTCTCTAAAGACCGGTTCCACACGGTAGCGTTTATGTACGGACGGGTAGATAGGAGGAAAGGGACGGTGTGTGCCAACGTGGCGGCTTACGGAGAAAACGGAAGATGTGCACCACAGAACGAGGCTGGTGTTTTTTACTCCAGTGAATAGTCGAGTGCCGTTATCTTTGACTGCTGGGTTTTGTTTTGACTTGCTAAAGTTTCGTTATGGACGGTGTGATCAAGGTGATAGAAGTCCGTGAATATCTTGGCCGTTGAAGTTTTTTCCTTTTCATTTCTTACCCTGTATGAATCTTGAAGGGGCGTATACGCTGCGTTGCGTGAGACAGGGACAGTCTTGCTTTTGAGAGGTGGGCCAGAAAACAGGCCCGATGGTGCAACTGGACAGATGAGCTCGGGCCTCTTTTTCAAAACAATTGGTCCATGGTTGCTTTTCGGTGCGCACAACATCAAGCCTGCAGTTTAAAATCTGAACCACGTGAAACTTTCTAGCTGAGCTAAAAGAAAAATTCGAACTCGGACATGTTTGATCATTTCATTAAACTAAAATTGTGAAGGGTTTCCGACCAAGATATAATTAAATCTTTTACCCAGTTAAAAATTCATAAAATTTGTTTTTTATAAAAATTGAAACAAGCTTACATATCACTTTAAATAAATTAAAAAAATATAATAAAATTTTATAAAATAACTAAAACTCTTTAAATATATAGATGCTTGGTAACCATATTTAGACAATAAATCTAAAAATAAAATCATTAAAATTCTTCACAAAATTTTTACTGTAATTATTAAGTCTTAAAACATAATAAAAAATAACAACAAAATCAAACCTTAAAGTAAAGATTATAGTAGATAAATTGGATAAACACAATAACGCACATTTTCACCTTTGTTTTATATTTTTTTTCATGGACATCATGGAAAAAATATGAAACAAAGGTGAAAATAAAAAAAAATAAAAAAATAAAAGAAAAAAAGCCAATGATTTTGTTGGGGGTAGCTAAGGCAAAGCTAAAAATAAGGGTGAGTAAAACAACTGAAAAACAAATTAAACCGAAAAAACCATTAAAAAAATAACCGAAAAAACCGAATTGTGAAAAAAAATCGATTAAAGCAATTAAAATTTTAAAAAAACCGACCAGTTTGATTTTATAAGCCTAAAACCAAACCGAACCCAAACAAAAAAAAACGAAAAAAAAACCCGAGTCAAACCGGAAAAAACAGAATTGACAACCTTGGTAAGAACTCAATGAGGATTTGAAAAGTTTAATTAATTTTATTGAAGACTTAATTATAAGAAAAATTAATTTTTTGGAGTCAATTTAGGTGTTAATCAGAAGAAATTAAAGTTTGGGGATTGAAATTGAACATGAAAAGTGTAATTGGTCAAATCAGAGGCTTAATTATGAAAAAAAATTAAAGTTTGATAACTATTTAGGGGTTTGATTGAAGAAATTCAAGTCAATAACCAAATTATAAGAGACACAAGACTTTAGGGGATGAAATTGACTAAATCAGGGGCCAAATTAAAAAAAAAAAATTTGATAATCAATTAAGGGTTCAGTTGCACAAATCAGAAATAAATGACCAAGATGAAAATGGTCACTTGTTGTCAATCAACACTTTCTTTCTTTATTGCTGGAATTCGATGACTTTCTTTTTTCTTTCTCAAACTAGAGGCCGGAAAATAAAAAAAATAAACTTTTATATCAAATTTAAATTTAAAAAATATTAAAGGACCGAAATGTTGTCATTTAAAAATTGGTGGGTGAAAGTAAACTTTTTGCCCAAATTTTGAAAACCACCACCTTTTTTCTCTACTTTTTTTTTTTTACTTTGATCCTTTAACTTTCAATCCTCCACTTTCTTATTTTCAATCCTCCACTTTCTTAGTAAATTAACCTAAATTGGTTATTAATCTAGCCATAAAAGAGCTTAATGGAGTTGGGGAAAAAAAATCAAATTAAGAAAATTATAACAATTCATAATGAATTGTGTGGGTATGAACAGTAGTGTGGATAACAATGATTTGCCTTAATTTTTTAATGGTTGGTGAAATATTATAGAAAAATAATACAACTCTAGTAACACCTTTTTTTAAAATAAACCTCGTAAAAATCCACTAAACAATCATAAATCCAAAATCCTAATAAATTAAGATTAATCCTCGCAAAATTCCTATTTACAAACTATTAATTATATGGCTGCCACAGCTCTTTTGTCCCAATTGCCTTGGTTCCGTGCTTGTTATAGAAATAGAATCACCCCAACCTTATTATACTTATAGATTATAGTAGTTAACTCACCGGTGTTATGCTATGAATATGATTAATTTTTAATTTTTAATCATAAGCATTGTTTTTTTATATAAAAACTTAGCATGATATAAAAAATAAATTTTAATTTAAAAAACACATTGAAAATCATGTCTAGCCATTTTGTATGCAATATAATAAAAATATGGCTAATCTGAGAAAACAATTTAAAAACTTTATAATAATGGCTATGAATATGATTAATTTTTAATTTTTAATCATAAGCATTGTTTTTTATATAAAAAATTAGCATGATATAAAAAATAAATTTTAATTTAAAAAACACATTGAAAATCATGTCTAGCCATTTTGTATGCAATATAATAAAAAAATGGCTAATCTGAGAAAACAATTTAAAACTTTATAATAATGGCTATGAATATGATTAATTTTTAATTTTTAATCATAAGCATTGTTTTTTATATAAAAAATTAGCATGATATAAAAAATAAATTTTAATTTAAAAAACACATTGAAAATCATGTCTAGCCATTTTGTATGCAATATAATAAAAAAATGGCTAATCTGAGAAAACAATTTAAAAACTTTATAATAATGGCTATGAATATGATTAATTTTTAATTTTTAATCATAAGCATTGTTTTTTATATAAAAAATTAGCATGATATAAAAATAAATTTTAATTTAAAAAACACATTGAAAATCATGTCTAGCCATTTTGTATGCAATATAATAAAAAAATGGCTAATCTGAGAAAACAATTTAAAAACTTTATAATAATGGCTATGAATATGATTAATTTTTAATTTTTAATCATAAGCATTGTTTTTTATTTAAAAACTTAGCATGATATAAAAAATAAATTTTAATTTAAAAAACACATTGAAAATCATGTCTAGCCATTTTGTATGCAATATAATAAAAAAATGGCTAATATGAGAAAACAATTTAAAAACTTTATAATAAAATTATAATAACATATAAATTTTATTTTCATTGAGTATTAAATACAAACTAAAAATACCTCCGTAGTAGGTTCATATATAATAATAAATACAATGATCGCTAATATTATATATAAAAAAGTGTTATAATCTTATCTGAAAATAAATGCTAAATTGAATGGTATTTAATGGAATAAAATTCTAAATATAATTTTAATTATGTGATTATAATGAATATTGACTAATAATTTAAGAATAATATAATCACTGTAAAAAAACAATATTTGCTAATATTAAAAAAAAAGGTGTTATAACCTTAATTGAAAAAAATTAAAATTGAATGGTATTTAATGGAATGAAATCTTAAATATAAGTTTAATTTTTCTTAACAATTTATATTAATAAAAAATAATGAAAAATAAAAATAATAATAAAGGATTGTTTAAAAAGAACATGAACGCTTGGGCTAGGGTGAGCCAGTGCAAATGACCCAACAAATAAAAGTTCTGGAGGATGTGAGCATGCAAGCTAGGCCTACATGCCTCAACTTTTTTTTTTTAGATGACACGATCTATTTATACAAATTCTAGCTACGGCAGGAAAATCATGTTTCAACTTATCTAATCTAAAAAATTTATTTTTTAAATCTTATTTTTTTGCTTGAAAAAACTTAAAAAACACATAAAAAAAACATAATAAACTTATTCCTCACCTTAAAACACCCTATAATATACCAAAAAATATAAAAAATAATTTGAATCAATAAATAACTCTCGAGTCCCATTGTACTTTTTTCCAACAAGATAAAAAAAAATTCCTCTTATTATTAAATGAAACTCATTAATATTAAATTGATTTTTTTATCGTTGAAATGTTATCAACCGATAACTTTCTCTCTCATATCTTGTTTTCAGTAATTTTTCTCTCCTCTCTCAAATTCTAAAATGAAACATGAATAAAATGAAGTTTAGAACCAAAATTAATATTTTTAAAACTAAATGGATAAAAAATAAAGTCACAGATCATATATGGTCTAAAATGTAATTTTTTGCGTGAATTTAAGATGAGCAATGGTTTTTTTTTTTTTTATTATTGTATAGATATGCTACAAATTCAAATTATACCTCATTTAATTGACATCCAATTAATTTTTTGAATCTAATTAACGCCTTTAATTCTTAAGGATATTCAAAGAAAAGAAACTAACCTACAAAACACAAATAGAACATATAAAGAATTAATTATTAAAATGAAAAAAAATCCATTATTACAATTCACAGAGTATGTACAATACACTCATCTATAGTAAAACACCCAGGGTATTTGGTTTTCTTCTGGTTTAATTTAATTTAATATATAAGTGGATTTGTCAAGTTCCGAGATTATAAATAAATACATGTGAAACAGGCGGACATGTCTCCGTTCTCAAGCAGCCACAGCTCAAATAATTATTGTTAAAGCTACCTGAGCGTGCAGTAATTCTTGTTTTTCACAGTAGTGTTTATTTAGAAATATATTAAAATAATATTTTTTATTTTAAAAAAATTATTTTTTAATATTAATATATTAAAAAAATATGTAAAAAAGTTAAATATTTTTTTTTAAAAAAATTTATATAACGCGTGAGTGGTACGTTCCATTATGGTTCATAAAAAGTAAAGGTGATTATTTTCAGTTCAATTCGGTTTTTACCTATAAAAACAACCAAACCAAAAAAAAAAATTTATATAAAAAAGAAACTGAAACCGAACTGAACCTGGTTCCAACCGACCGGTTTCGGTTCGGTTTGGTTTTCTATGTCAAAAACCGAAAGAACCTATATTGTTTTTTTAACATAAAAAAGCCACAAAATCAATCCCATCTTCATCACCAGAAGCCCCCACGACAGTATTGAATCCATACCGGCCTTATCTCAAGCAAATAGCCTCCTACAGAACCACAAAAACACATCACACTCTCTTACAATAATCAATCACTCCTCACTATCACAACCCCAAAAACCTAAATCACCGAAAACCATACTCTCAAATACAAACCATCACTACCACAATAAACACTGTGTAGTGCCCACTGCCACTTTCTTTATCCATTTTCCTTTCATAAAAAAAGAAAACTCAGCAGCCGCCAACAATACCTAAACCATAAAATTAAACCCAGTCCCCACCCTTATTGCCTCCACTAATCACCTGCAAATTAAAGAAATCTTACTGCTGCTGAGGTTTATAGGTGTTATTGGGATGATATATAGATCTGGAGATGATTGAAGAATGAAGATTGGAAGGTTAGGTGTTGCGTGTGGGAGCTTGGGTTGGGGTGGTTAAACTTTGAAGAACGAAGAATTAATGCTGTGAAGAATTAATTGTGCTGTGTGCTGTGAAGAATTAATTGTGAGACGTGGGTGGACTTGTGAGCATAGTTATTAAACCTGGCCTAGGGTTAACCCGGTCAAGGGGCCGGGTTTCGGGTTTCATGGGTCAACCCAGGTCAACTTGGGTCAACCTAGATCAACCCGAAAAATTTTAAAAAAAAATTAAAGTTTTAATATTTTATACGAAAAAATTAAGAAAAAATCTATGTAAATATAGGCTATATATATTGTAAATAATGAAGTTTAAAAGAATATTTTAAAATTTTTTTATCTCACAATAAAAAGATATTATGTTAAGCTTTTAAGTTGTTTCTTTTGAATATAGAGTATATATACTAATGGGTTTCAAATCCCACATTGAAAAAAGATAGTTTTTTTTTGGGAACATAGAGTATATATACTAATGAGTTTTTTTTCTTGGGAATATAGAGTATATATACTGATGGGTTTCAAATCTCATATTAAAAAGATACTATGTTATCCTTTTAAGTTTAAGTATTTAAACCAAAAGGTTTTTTTTTTTTTTTTCACATTGAAAAAATATAACTTTTTTCTTGGGAACATAGAGTATATATATTAATAGGTTTCAAATCTCACATTTGAAAAAAAAACCCAGGTCTCATCATGGTCACGGGTTGACTTGTCGGGTTAACCGGGTTTGGCCAGGTCGTTGCACCGGGCAATCTTTTGATAAAACCGTACCGGTCTAGCCCCCGAGTCGATCGGTTCCCGAGCCAACCCACCGGGCCGGTTTAATAACTATGCCTATGAGAGCTTGGGTAGGGGTAGTTAACGAACGAATAATTAATTGGATGTAGAGTTTGTAGACTTTTGAGTGTTGTGGGAGGCTGTGCCGCTGTGAGGATTGAAATGGTGTGGCTCGTGTGGGTTGTGTGGTGTGTTTGTGATTATGAAGATTGAGGAGTATTTATAGATTTTTTTTAATTTAAACTGGTTCGGTTCGGTTCAGTTCGGGTTGCTCGTTTAAGTATTATAAAACCAAAACTGAATCGAACCAGAAGTTTTTTCTAAATATTCTAATCGGTTTTTTTATGGTTCAGTTTTTTCAGTTTCTCAGTTTAATCGATTTTTTTGCTTACCTCTAATAAAAAGATTACTCCATTGTCAACTATTTCTTTATTTTTTTAATTTTTTTATTTTTTAGATTTGATCTCTATTATTTTGATTATTATTTATTTTATTTGAGATAATTTATATTTTTTTTTTCAATTTAATTGTAATTCAACTTTTTAATTTGCAAGATTTGTTCCTCATTATTTTAATAAACTTGAAAAAAATTAAACATTAATAAGTTATTTTCCATGACATAACCAAACACTAGAAAGTGTTTTCAACTTATTTTTCATTACACTACCAAACATAAAAAAAAAATTCATTTTCTGAGAATTTACTTTCCAAATAGAAACTACTTTTCAGCAAAATAAAAAAGGGGGCTAAAATGCAACATAATTTTTTTTAATATGAGATTTGATATCATTTAAAAGAAAATACAAAAAAGAGAAACAAAAGCATTACAAGTGTTTATTTTTTTTTGAAAAATAAAATCAAACATCTAAACAACATAATTTCTTCTAAAACACTAAAACTATTACGTGTCGTGTCAGACAACCTATTATTCTTTTGATTATTTTCATGTTAGTTCTAATGAGTTCAAGTTAAATGTTTTTATACTTAAATATCTAAAAAATATTATAGAAATGTTCAAAACTCATTTACAACAACTACACAATCTCTAATGATTGTATTAGTTGAACATTGTTCTTACTCTAATGACTGTATTAGTTAAACATTGTTCTTATGATATCTTCTTTTATTTCTTTGTTGTAGTTTACAAGAATATGTTTGTTTTTGTGTTTATTTTTTTTCGGTATTCTTAATTAAATCGGTTTTTAAATTATTTTTTTTCACAACTAATAAAAAGATTACTCCATTGTCAACTATTTCATCCAACCTTCCATTATAAATACTTTTGAAGCTGAATATTCATAAACCCATCCGGTTTCTTCTATCTAAAATTGATCGATATCCTCAAAAAACATTATGGCATCTTCTATAGAAAATCACGTCAGTCAAGTTGATGAAGCGAAAGATGAAAACTTTGGATATGCCATGCAACTAGCTTTGAGCTCAGTGCTACCCATGACTCTACACACGGCGATTCAGCTTGGCATCTTTGAGATCATAGCCAAAGCAGGTCCAGATGTCAAACTCTCTGCTGCAGATATCGCAGCCAAGTTGCCCACAGATAACCCCGATACACCAAAGATGCTGGACCGTATTCTAAGGCTCTTGGCTAGCCACCAAGTGCTTTGTTGTTTTGTCGATGGCTCGGAGAGGTTCTACAGTCTGGCTCCTGTGTCCATGTACTTTGTGCGCAACCAAAATGGTGTTTCTTTGGCCCCCTTCATGGCCTTGAATCAAGAAAACGTCATCTTACAGAGCTGGTTTGTCACTCCCTATCTATTGTCACATGTTTTCTATTTAATTTTTGCTTGCTTCAATTTACTATAATAATATTAGTAAACAGTGTACCTCTTATCATCATTTCTCTCCCCTATCTCTCTCTATTTTGTTGATAAGGGCAGCTAGCTAATCTCAATGTTTATCCGTTTCCTGCTAGGTCTCAACTAAAAGATGCAGTTCTTGAAGGAGGAGTTGCGTTTGACAGAGTCCATGGAGTACATGCCTTTGAGTACAATGGCTTGGACCCTAGGTTCAATCAGCTATTCAACACAGCAATGTACAACCAAACCACTGTTGTAAATGGTTTTATGCTTGAGAAATACAATGGTTTCAAGAACCTGAAACAGCTGGTTGATATTGGTGGCGGCTTGGGACACACTATGAAGGCAGTAACCTCTAAATATCCCCAAATCAAGGGTATCAATTTCGACTTGCCACATGTTATAGAGCATGCGCCGGCCTATCCTGGTATGTTTTGTTCCTCCTCTCCTTACGTTTAATTTATGGTAATTGTTAAATTTTATTCTTTCTGGTTCCGCTGATACTTGCTCATGTTTCTGTCAGTGATTAAGGTTAATCAAACACTGTGGGAAAATTAAATTGACAAATTGAGAGAATTTAGGAAAACATGATAACATGCTCCGTATTCATTAATGAATCTGCCTGAAACTTCAAACCTCGTATGACCAAAATCTGAAATTTGAGGTGCCACAATCTAAAACATGACAAGCCACACATATACTTTACCCATAAATGTGAAGATTGCAGAGAATCATAGGCTTTACAGGACAAGGAAAAGACTAGACAATGAAAGACTTGGTCATAGATGTGGGAACTGGTTTCTCATGCAGGTGTGGAGCACGTGGGAGGAGATATGTTTGAAAGTGTTCCCAAAGGAGATGCCATTTTCCTGAAGGTACCAAAATTCTGACGGCATATAATCTACTTGCTCAATTTTAGACACCAAAATCACTAATAACGACTAATGGATATATAATCTTATAGTGGATACTCCATAATTGGAGTGATGATCACTGCTTGAAGTTGTTGAAGAACTGCTACAAAGCTATTCCAGAGGATGGGAAGGTAATTGTTATGGAATCAGTTCTTCCGATCACGGCCAAGACAACCCCTGCTGCGAAAGCGATCTCGCAACTTGATGTACTGATGATGATGTCTCAAAACCCAGGAGGGAAAGAACGGACTGAAGATGAATTCATGGCCCTGGCCACTGCAGCTGGATTCCGTGGCATCAAATTTGAAACCTTTGTTTGTAATTTTTGGGTCATGGAGTTCTTCAAGTAGATTACTGCTTAAAATTGCATTTTGCAGAAATTGGAGTATGCATTACCAGTTTCTACCAGAATTGAAGCGTTCATGACTGCCCGTGTGGAACGATATTTATGGAATAAATAAAATAGCTGTTCATCAGCTTTTAGCATTCCCAAGATAGAAGTTTGATGAGCTACATGCTTTGCAAATAGTTATTGTATTTTTGTTGCAACAATGCATTCCTATCCATGTATGAACGTAAAAAAAACATATTAATATGTTGAATAATAATAAGTTGTGATTGTGGATCCCAAATAATTATAAATGATTGGTGTATATTATGAGTGTTACGTTCAGCCATTGGAACTAACTCTATACTAATAGCTGAAAGGAGCTTCATTGTTCATGAATCGTGATCTCTTCATTTTTTTCTTTTCATTTTTTCATTTTTTTAAAATTATTTTTCCATATTTTTTTATTGAATTCTTCTCTGATCTAATTTCATCATATAAAATTTTAAATTATTGTAGAAAGATAATATTTAAAGAGAAGAGAGGACTGTAATGTAAAGCATGAAAAAAAAATTGCATGACCAATCTCAAAAGTGTTAAAATTTTGATTTTGATTCAAAAATTTATTTTATTTATTTTTTAGTCCTTAGATTTAAAAAAAAAAGAAAAAGCTGCTAGAAAATAGCGAAATAGAGAGAAAGTTGTTAAGTGCTCTTTTATGGAATAAAAGCAATCTTTGTGTCAATGAATTTTTCTTCTTGAGAGTAGTTCAATGAAGATGGCGTCTCCATGTTTTTTAGAGTAGATTGGGATCCATTTGTTTTGGTTTTTATTTTTAGAGTGATTTTGGGGTGTTTTAAGGTTGTTAAGTGCTTTTTTAAGGATCATTTTTTTTATTTAAAGGTGTTTTTAAGCAAAAAAGTTGAAAATTAGGTTTTTAAGTTCCAAAAACTTATCTTGATTTTCAATCATCCGACGGATCAAATAATGCAAGTCACTTATCACTATAGGCGACCTGTCACTATTTTTTTTTATAAAAAAAAACAAGCATCTCGTCTTAATAATAATAATAATAATAAAGCCTATGCCCACACTTGGGAATTTTTATTTTATTTTTTCCTCACTAGAACAATGCTTTGCTTTTGCCCCTTTTTTTATATAATTTTTAATTTTATTTTTCAATAACCTAATCTTTTTTTTTATTATTTTTTCTCGCAATTTCATCATTTAACATGTGATTGGTAAAATTATGCTTCATGTTTTTTTTTTGTAATTCTTTTATATAGAGCTATCATAATCTCATGACATGAGTAACGAGTTTAGAAGATTAACTCACATTGACTAGAGTGGTTTTTTTTTTAATTATCTTTTTTTCAGTTTCATCTTTCAACATTGGATTAACTGTGAATTAAGCTTCATAATTTATTTTAATTAGTTTTTTATTGGTTATTACAATCTCATGGCTCAAATCACGGATTTGATAGGTTAATACGAGTTAACCCAAGTCAATCTAATTTGTAGTCATTTAAATATTTTTTAAAAAATATCATCTAATATTCGTTGTCTCAATATTTAAAAAGATATCATCTAATATGAATTATATTTTGAGTTCATGATTATAATTTTTATTTTAGCTAGAAATCACATTAGCAATACCTTGATTTTTTTATTAAAAAGAATTTGATGCAATATATCATCATTTTTATAATTAAAAAAATACTATCTAATATTTATTATATTTTGATTTTATCATTAAAAAAATTTCTATTAAAAAACATGTTATTAATGTTTAATTTATTTTTTTACATTGAAAAAAAAATCTGAGATTTGTTTTAACATTAAAATTAATTGTATCGCATTCGCAGCTTAGCTCATGCATACTTGTGATTGATATTGTGATAGTTTTGTCGTTGTGGTTTGAAATTTTTTTTATAAAAAGTACTTTTGGATGAGATTGATTTGGTATTTATATAAGTTTGGTTAAAACTGTGGTTAAAATTAAAGTTGAACAAAAAATAGTTTAATATGTTTGATTAAAAATGCTTTTTAAATTGAGGCAATAAAATAACTAATATATATATATATATATATATATATATATATATATATATTAATATTAATGGTTTTAAATTTAAATATTATAGATTTAACTACTCCTATCACATCGTGAAATAAATAATACTTTATATAAAATATTTTTTATTGTTTCATTAAACTATCTACAATTTCATTACGTACAAAATTCATCCGACAAGAACTACAGTTTCCATGATTTTTCGAGTGTGCAATAAAATTAGATAAAATATTATCAGGAATAAAATTGAGATTACGGTGCGAGTGAATTTAATTCACTCTACACTAATTTTTCGGGTAAAAACAATATTGTTCACATGACAGTACGAGTGAATTGATAATTGACTGCACTGGTTTGTCGAAGAAAAAAAATATTGTTCACGTTACCGTGAACAGTGTGAATGAATTTATAATTCACTGCACTGTTTTTTCGAGAAAAAAAATATTGTTCACGTTAACGTGAACAGTGCAAGTGAATTTATAATTCACCATACTGATTTCTTGAAAAAAAACTGTTCACTTAAAAGAAATAAACAATGCAAAGTAGAAAGCAGGCGAGAACTGCTTTGACAAGAGCTGCGTTTGAAACGCAAAATACATTGGGCCCCATTAAAAATAATTTGCGTTTTTAACTTTACCCTACAATTGTTTGGCTGTGATTTCTTCAAACACATTCATCATTTGTAGTAGGTTAATTAAACTACTCCGAGGGTTATTACATTAGTTTACGAAATTTGGCATCATTTCCTAACTTATCAAGTCAAGAAAAGTCTGATAGGTGGATAAAGCTTTTCTATGATTGTACTAAATATTCTAACTTATAAAATTATTTCATTTGTCAAGCTTTTTTTCTTTCTAAACAGACGGCGGACGAGTTGCGTGTTGTGTCATATAACCTATTATTCTTTTGATTATTTTCATGATAGCTCTATTGATTGAAAATTAAAGTTTAAATTAAATGTTTTTAACTTGATTTTATACTAAAATATCTAAAAAATATTCTAGAAATGTTAATATGGTCATTTACAACTACAAATGACTGTATCAGTTAAACATTATTATTACGATATTTTTATTTTATTTTTTTTTGTTGTAGTTTATAAAAGTGTGTTTGTTTTTTTGTTATTTTTTTTAATTTTTTATTTCAAATAAAGTTTTTTAATAATTTTGTATTATTTTAATGTGATGGTATTAGATATAAATTTTTTTAAATAAAATATTTAAATATAAAAATTAGTTTAAAAAGCAACTAACACCACAATTCTAAAAAATAACTTATTGATTTATGCACTGATCAATTGATTTGAGATGAAATGAATGATTGTTTGGTTTTTTTTATGAGGGTTTTATCAAGCATGAACACATAAATACCTATGTAATAGTTTGAGATTGAGGCTAATGATTTTTTTTATAATTAACTTTTTATTTTTATAATTTTTTAATTTTTAACATTAGCATGTAAAAATTATTGAAAAATATACTAAAAATATATCAATTAGCTACTGTTTTAAAGCCAAAAGCATTTTTAAAAAGCACCAAGAAACAAAAATAAAAGCACTCTCAAACACCCCCAGTAAATAAAATATAAATTTGGCAATTAAAATAAATAAGATTAAAAATGATTCATCAAAAAAAAAAAATGTTATACACAAAATATGCGGTTTCGTTTTAGTAATGACATTTATATTTTTCTCTATGAATAGATTGTTGTAGCAATTGAGTTATGACTCCTTTGCAAACTGACATGCTATGACACCAAGAATCAAAAAAATATAAAGTATTGGAGTTTAGTTTTCATTGAGTAATTTTTACCTTGTGGATTACACTCTGCAAACTGACATGCTATGATCTCTTTTTTTTTTATTTGGTGAAACATGTTTCTTATAAAATACAACTAGATTCTTGATCTTTGTTCTGCCGCGGATCGAATCATTTAAAAAAAATACAAAAAAAAAACAAAAGCATTACAAGTGTTTTTTTTTTTAGAAAAATAAGAATCAAACATCTAAAAAAAATATGCATAGCCAATCTCAAAAGTCTTAAAATTTTGATTTTGATCTAAAAATTTATTTTGTTATTTTGTTTATTTTTTAATTTTTAAATGTAAGATAAAAAAAAACATTGCTAGAAAATAGCAAAATAGAAAGAAGTTGTCACCCAGTCATATTCCATACACAAAAAAGAACAATATTTGTCTCCATGAATTTTCCTTTTTGAGAATAGTTCAATGGAGGTGGCATCTCCTTATAATACATTGGGAAAAGTAGATTAGGATCCATTTGTTTTTTTTATTTGATTGATTTTTTATTTTTAAAGTGATTTTAGGGTGTTTTTGAGGTTGTTAAGTGCTTTTTTAAGGCTCATATTATATTTAAAGGTGTTTTTTAAGCAAAAAAGAGTTGAAAATTAGTTTTTTAGAACCTAAAAACTTGATCCTAATTTTTTATCATAAGATATATTAGATGATGTATGTCACCTATCATTATAGGTGACTTGTCGCTATTTAAAAAAAAAAAACATCTCGACTTAATAAAAAAAAAACTATACCCACACTTGGGAATTTTATTTTATTTTTTCTTCACTAGAACAATGCTTTGCTTTTGCCTTTTATATATATATTAATTTCATCTTTCAATAATTTAATTTTTTTTCTTTGCACTTTCATAATTTAACATGTGTTTGGTGAAATTATGCTTAATGATTTTTTTTAAATATTTTTATATAGAGTTATCATGGTTTAGTAAAATAGATCTTTTATATCTGACGTGGAACATATTGTAAATATATTGTAAATTTTCACTTTGCTCCTTCTAGCCATTATTCCTTAATCTCCTGTGTTGTTTTTTTTTTTTGTTCCCCTTTCTTTATTCTAATATTTTGTTTCTACCTTCGATGCACCATGTAACTTTGTTCCCTTCTCTTCGATTCTGATTTGTTTCTTCCTAATTAAAATAAATAAATAAACTAATTGTTGTGTGGTTCTTATCTCCTTATGCTGTCTAAATCTCTGTGTCTTTGTTCATTTATACTATTATTAAGTAAATTCGGTGGCCGCTTAATCTAGGATTTCATTTTTTAAGTAACTTTGGCTACATGTTCAAGACAAAGTAACCACAAGAGATTTTCTATTTCAGCATGACTACCTAATCCTTAGGAGTCAAGATGTGTTTTCTACAATAAAAGCTTTGAATCTTCAAGTCACCTCCTCATTCACTGCCACTTCACTTGGAACATATAGATGAAGCTGCTTTCTAATCGGGGCTTTTGTAGTGTTTTTCCAAAATATGTTGATGATATGTGCTACCATGGTCTTCTATGGTTAAAGGCAAGCAGCAGAATCTCTCATGGCAACTTCTTTTCTCATGTGTTGTTTGGAATCTTTGGCTTCACCGAAATGATGTTATTTTTAATGACGCTGCCCCTAACCTTCAAATCTGTTTCTCCATGGTGCGCCAAAGTATTGCTTTATGGCTGAGGCTTGATTCCAACTCTTTAGAGCTTAATATAGAGTTGCCTTTGTTTGCCTAATTCTTTCCAATTAATCTTCTACCAGCTTCACCACTTTCCTTCATTGCACCACTCTCTATTATCACTACAGGGAAAAATTAAAAACCAAAATAGTCTCATATGAAAATTAGATTTTTAGGGCCCAAAAACTTATCTTGATTTTCAATCATCCGACGGATCAAATAATGCAGGTCACTTATCACTATAGGTGACTTGTCGCTATTTTTTTTATAAAAAAACAAGCATCTCGTCTTAATAATAATAAAAAAAGCCTATGCCTACACTTGGGAATTTTTATTTTATTTTTTCCTCACTAGAAAAATAAGAATCAAACATCTAAAAAACATAATTTCTTCTAGTTTGTTTGGAAGTGTGGTTGCGGTTGCTTTTCAAAGTGCTTTTCACTTAGAAATATATCAAAATAATATTTTTTTATCTTTTAAAAATTATTTTTAAAATTAACGCATCAAAATGATCTAAAAACACCAAAAAATAATATTAATTTAATTCAAAGTGCATTTGTTGTTGATCGATCTTGATATTTTTGGGCTCTAATTTGCAGGTTAGTCTTTCCTTGATTTGTGCAATGGAGTGAGTGTCCATGAAATGCGTTTCGGCAAGTTATGCAGATATATTGTTGTTTATGTTGGGAGGGGTGCTTACTATACTTTTTATTCATCTAGTTAGGACTGGTTTTTGTTAGCTAGCCATCCCATCTACTTTGTGGATGGGTGTATCGATCGGCAAGGTCCTCAATATGCAACTAGGTTAGGTAATGACATATTTCTATTTGGTTTGGTATGACTTATTTCTACAAGTATATATGTAACCAAGTGTGGGCCAAATTAAGAAGTACATGATTTGGTCAGAGTTGCCATAATGATACACAAGGGAATGATGAAGTTTAGAATGAATGAAAGGAGGATTAGGATACATAATAAAAATGGTCCAATTTTATCAAAGAAAAATTGACAAGTTACGTGGATTAATAGAGAAAAGCAATTGAATTTGTGCATCCTTAGAATTAGAAAACATGAAGATGATGTGTGGGAACTTATAGTTTTCCTTACTTAAAAGAGGCTAAGAAAGAAAAAGGGGACAATCAAACATAATAACAACCGAACAGCCCAATAACAATTGCACTGCATTTCAATCAAGTTTGCAAAAACTTCACATCTACTATACTACTAGGTAGTAATTTATCAGCAGGCTTGTAATTAGTAGGTTTGTAATCTAGTACGCTTGGAATTTTTATTATTAAGAAATCTAGAAAACACAAAAAATATCAGTTCATGCTTTTTTATCAAGGCATTTCAGTTCGTGGTTGTAATCGAACCAAAGATCATTCAATGAGTATAAATTCTTTAATCCTTAATTATTAAAGTTCTTATTTACATTCATAGCATTAAAATATTTGATTGCTTCTCATTAATTAAATTATATTATGACATTGCTGTAAGTCTAGAATTACAAATCTAGAGTTCTGGTGAAGGTCTAGAATATAAATTTCATAAATTAGACTTCCTATCCAAACTTCAGATAAAATTAAAGTCCTTTTAATTTAGATAGACACAAAAAAACCTAGAAAATAATTGGCAACCACACTAGGAGTGTCATATTTGTTCTTTGAAACTATGGGACTACAAATATTAATATTACCGGAAAATATAGAAGAAATAGAACAATTATTTGATCTCCCTATTAAACAAGGAAATAAATAATCAATCCTTTAAGGGGAAGAGATATAAAATGAAAAAGGAAACAAGCTTATGACTATAGAAGAGAGATATTTACTCTTTGAACGGAGAGTGGATGATGCAAATAAGATACTCGAAAAGAGGTATAAATATCTTTCTGAAAAACCTAAAAAGATATATAGAATTGATATAAAAATAATTGAATATCATTTAAATATAATTACAGCAATGAATGAGTGATTAACTCATGCTATTCTAGAGTCTAATGTTAGAAAAAGACAGAAATGTAAAATAAGTTTGGAGCATGAAGTAGGAAAATTACAAAACATGAATAAATAATATTATAAGAGAATGATTAAGGCTATTAAATAATATTATAAGATAATGATTAAGCCTTTAATAATAGAGGAAGCCGAGAGTAGTTAAAAAAATAAATTTATTAATTGTAAGAGTTCATCACTAAAAGATTTAGATGGGATTATGATTCCAAATAACCTCGAAATAAATGGACTTCCAAATAAAATTAATCCAGAGTATATTCTAGGTATAATGAAATAAGCTTATAGACTTAGATTTTAACAAATACATAGGCCAATATATAGAAAACCATATTTAGATTACATTGATAGAATATATATTTATCCTAATAATTTCAAGTTTCCAAAGTTTACTTTATTTAATGGCTAAAGAACTGTGTTTGCTAGAGAACATATAGCAAGATTTTTTTGCCAATGTAAGAAAGTATTTGATTTTGACTTTTATCATTTTCAAATTCTTTAACCGGAGATGCTTTTACTTGGTTTTTAAATTTGCCGCCAAATTCAGTCCAGAGTTGGAATGATATGTAAACAATAATCCAAGCTCGCATCTCTAGAACAGAATCAGAATTTGTTTTGGCTAATTTGGTGAAATTGAAGCAATATCCTGAACAAATTGTTAAAAGATATTTAGATAGGTTCATGATGTGATCTTGGCTACGACATCAATCAATTCATTAGGAGTGTCTATCAGGTCCATTTAAAGCCTAAAACAAAGTGGATCCAAGAGAAGTTTGATGGGCTAAGTCTAGAGGTTTGAGTTAAAAAGGTTCAAATCTTCCAATCTAAGCCTTTGTCCACCTTCTGGTTCATATATGGAGCTACAAAAGAATTTTGGATGTGATTCCAATTGGGTTGGAAAATACACATTTGTACTTTTCTATCTATATATGGTAGGCCCGTTAATTCATCCGTACAAGTGAGAACAACGTATTGAAGTTGGGCCTAGACTTTGCGAGCAAAGTGCGAAAAACAGAAAAGATATTATTTCCTTAAGAATTATGAATTCCATTTACTATAAGGAGTCCTTAATGCTTTTGGAAAATTATACGGCAGCCTTTGACTTACTTATTTTACAAAGATTCCATATCAAACAACAAGAACTAATTGGTCATAAATTAATTCTTTTTTTATAAGGCATCAGACCTTTGTTCAGTATGGATTCTTCAACAGTTATTTCTCTTGGGTATTTTTCATTATCATATATGGCAAATGATGAAAAATAATCTTAGACTATTATTTTATTTATTTTTATTATTTTAAACCTAATTTGAAATAATTTGGGATTTATTTAAATTGGGTGCATGTTTGACCAATTAGTTTTAAGGTTTACATACAAATTCTTTTATCTAAGGATTTTATTCAGTTTTGACAATAATAACAAAGTTGCTGCATTTTGTGTGCACTCTGTAAGTTATTCTCATATTTTGATTCTTGATTGAAATACTTAAATTTATCGAAGGATTGACCAATCTTCGTGGTGTTTTCTATACTTCTCGTTCGCATCTTGATATAAATGGAAGGTGGGGGTGGTCTTCTTTACAGTCTTGGTTTTTCAATATAAGGTTCTTGTTGGATCAAGCTTAAATTCAAACTTGATATTAGCTTTCCTAGGAGGACATCAATTTTTATACGAGTTTGTGGATCTTTATATTCATAGGATTCACATCAGTTAATGGAAACAAGGAAAAATGTTTGGCTAGAATTCTTGAAACAGTTAATGGAAGCAAGGGAAAATTTTTGCCTAGAATTCTTGAAAGGGAATTTATTATGATTACTAAACAGGGATTAAAATTAGAGTTAAGCAAGAAATTCATAGTAATGGAGTTCAAAGAGATATATAAATTGGAAGTAAGGACTTCTAGACAGAAAATTACTGAAAGAAGAAGAAGACAAGAGGATTCCAAATTTTAAAACTTATTATCAAGAAAGTATATGTAGATGTCGTAGAGTTTGTACTTGGTGCACTTGTAGTTTATGATCTAATTTGTAGTTATTTAAATATTTTTTTTTATAAAAAATATCATCTAATATTCGTTGTCTCAATATTTAAAAAGATATCATATCATATGAATTATATTTTGAGTTCATGATTATAATTTTTATTCTAGCTAGAAATCACATTAGCAATACCTTGATTTTTTATATTAAAAAGAATTTGATCCAATATATCATCATTTTTATAATTAAAAAAATACTATCTAATATTTATTATATTTTGATTTTATCATTAAAAAAATTTCTATTAAAAAACATGTTAGTAATGTTTAATTTTTTTTTACATTGAAAAAAAATAATCTGAGATTTCTTTTAACATTAAAATTAATTGTATCGCACTCGCAGCTTAGCTCATGCATACTTGTGTTTGGTATTGTGGTAGCTTTTGTGATTGTGGTTTGAAAAAAGTTGTTTTATAAAAAGCACATTTGGTTGATGTTGATTTGATATTTATATAAGTTTGGTTAAAACTGTGGTTAAAATTAAAGTTGAACAAAAAATAGTTTAATGCGTTTGGTTAAGTAAGCTTTTTAAATTGAGGCAATAAAATAACTATATATATATATATATATTAATATTAATATTAATATTAATGATTTTAAAATTTAATATTATAGATTTAACTACTCCTATCATATCATGAAATAAATAATACTTTCTATAAAATATTTTTTATTGTTTCATTAAACTATCAACAATTCCATTACGTACAAAATTCATCTAACAAGAACTATAGTTTTCATGATTTTTCGAGCGTGCAATAAAATTAGATAAATTATTATCAGGAACAAAATTGAAATTACAGTGCGAGTGAATTTAATTCAATCTACACTAGTTTTTCGGGAAAAAAACACTGTTCACGTTAACGTGAACAGTGCGAATGAATTTATAATTCACCGCACTGGTTTTTTGAAAAAAAAAACATTGTTCACGTTAACGTGAACAATGCGAATGAATTTATAATTTACTGCACTGGTTTTTCAAGAAAAAAAAACTGTTCACTTAAAAAAATAAACAGTGAAAAGTAGAAAGCAGTCGAGAACTGCTTTGATAAAACCTGCATCTGCAACGCGAAATACATTGGGTCCGATCAAAAATAATTTGCGTTTTTAACTTTATCCACAATTGTTTGGTTGTGGTTGCTTCAAACACATTCATCATTTGTAGTAGGTTAATTAAACTACTCCGAGGGTTATTACATTAGTTTACGAAATTTGGCATCATTTACTAACTTATCACGACAAGAAAAGTCTGATAGCTATAACTAAAATAAAGCTTTTCTATAATATTCTAAAATATTATCTATAACTAAAAGAATTCAACCTTTCTTTATGAAATGTACAGTATAATCCATAGTGAAAGGCTGATGCCTTTCGGTTATAGATTGTTTTTTTTGTTTTTTTTATTTACAATTAATTTTTTTAATTAATTTTGTTAATATTAATTTTTTTTATTTAGTTATCACACTCTCATGACACGAATTCCATGTTTGGCGGGTTAACCCAGTTGCTTTAGATTTTTTTTCTTAATTAGTTTTTTTCTTCCAATTTTATCTTTTAATATCGATTTGATTGGGAATTAAAATTCATGATTTGTTTTGTTTATTTTTCATTAGATTATCGTGATCTCATGAGGGGATTTTACTGTACCTCTCTTCGCAAAGCACTATTTATTGGAATAGTGCTTTGCTTTGTTTTTTTTCTTTTATTTTCCTTTTCAATTATTTTTTTGTTTAATTTTATTCTTTAATATTAATTTTATTTCTATTTAGTTATCACACTTTCATGATACGGCCTTGCAGCTAGATCCACATCTAAGGCTCTTGGATCTGGTGTTGCAGCCAGACCAAAGGTTCATGGGCCTGACGTCGCAACCAGACTCACTTAAACTTGGATCATGCAAGTTTAATATTATTATTTGCATTATGAATATTATTATAATGAATATTGCTATTATAATAATTAATAAATTTGAAAAAATATTATTAATATTAAAAAATAACCATGGTTTGATTTCAAGGATAAAATTAAAAACTATAAGAACTTGGGTCAAACATGTTTAATATTATTATTGCCATTATTATTTATATTATTAAAAAATTTTAAAAAAATATTATTACTATAAAAAAAACCCTTACATTTGATTTGAAAGGTAAAATAAAAAATTATTGTTGTTTTTGTTGTCGTCGTCGTCGTCGTTGCTATTCTTATTATTATTATGATTATTAGTGTTATTCTTATTCTTAATATGGTTTTTATTTTTATTATGATTAAATTTGAAAAAAAATATTATTACTATTGAAGAAAAACCATAAATTTGATTTGAAATGATTAAAAACTATAAGAACTTAGGTCGGATAAGTTTAATATTATTATTATTATTATTATTATTATTAGGAGAACCAGACCCCAGAAACTTAGGTCTGGCTGGGGCATCAAAACTGAGTTTATAATCATTAGTATTATTTTTATTGTTATCATTATCATTAATAATTTTTTAAAAAAATATTATTACTATCGAAAAAAAAAAAAACCTTAAATTTGATTTCAAGGGATAAAAAACTATAAGAACTTGGGTCAGACAAGTTTAATATTATTATTAATATTTAAAATATTATTATTTGTATAATAAATATTACTATTGGTATTATTATAATTAATATTATAAATATTACTTTTGGGTCAGGCGTTGCAACCAGGCCCAGGACTCTTGGGTCTAGCTTTATAAATAGACCTAACGCTCTTGGATCTTAGCTTTTTTTAATATTTTTTTATGTCAAAAACACCGCGGGCCACCTAACTAGTCTTTATTACAAGTGTTGTTACCCATTTTTGGGTTCACATAAAAATGAGAAAATACAAAAAAAATATATCAAAAGAAATCCAAAAAATAATAGGAGCGAGAAAAGGATTGCTGGAATGCCGAAAAAAAATGCCAAAATTGGTTGAGGAGATTCAAAAATGCAAAAGGTTTAAATTTGACAGTGAGAGCCCTGTTGATGAGGAAAATTCAATTTGAGGAAGAAAAGTCCAAAATCAGATGTTTATGGACTCAATTAAATTTTATCCAAGGTTTAATTGAATTTATAGAGGGTTTGATTGCAAGAAAATTGATTTTGTAAGTCAATTTAGGCTTTTATCGGAAGAAATTAAAGTTCTGGGGTCAAATTATAATTTTAAAAAGTTGATTTGGTCAAATCAAGGGTTTAATTGCATAATTATTGAAGTTTGATGGCCAATTAGGGACTTAATTGAAATAATTCGAGACCAGGGATCAAACCAGAAAAGGCGCTAACATTAAGGGATCCAATTACAATTTTGTCGGGGGGGGGGGGGGGTGGGTTGATTATAAAACAGCGAAAACTTCAAGGGCCAAATTAGAAGAACCCAAGCGGCGCCGTTTCCACCATTAATGGTCTTCAAATAGCTGTGAATCGGTGACGATAATGGAAGGAGACGTTAGCAGCGATTATGGAAAATATTCTCGATTCAATGGGGCGGGTATCGCGGCTGACATCCCTCGTCACTGTGATCGGCGTCGGCTTACCAAAATTGCTGGCGTCCTCTGGCTATAAAAGCCAGAGGAAGAGCTGCACCAAAAAAAAAAGAGGGGAGAGAGAGGAGAAGTTACAGTGAAAAAAAAAGGGGGGAGTGAGACAGTTTATGAGAATGTAAGAAAAGTGAGAGAGTGGAGAAATAGTGAGCAAACATAAGGGAAAGAAGAGGAAGGAGAGAAAGAAGCAAACCGAACGGGAATAGAGGACACGGTGAAGCAGAGAACCCAGCACCACCATCGTCTTCGTCTTCTCAAAATCAGGTATGTTCAATGCCCTTCTCCATTTCCCTGCAAAATGAGATGATGCATGTTAGTATGTAAAATACAGAAAGAAAACATAAGGAAACCGACCCCGGAAATTGCCAGTTACAATGCTCTGTTTTGTTTTGTTTTTTTCATTCTCGCACTGCAACAAAGATGGTTAACAGAGCGAAGGTAATTTAATTACCTTCGCCCTGTTCATGCAAGCCTAAAAATATTATGGTGCCATTAGATAAAAATATGCCTTGCAGTCTAGATCGTCAGCTTACCTGGCTCTCATCCGAGAGACCCGGTTTTAAGTCCCAACAAGGGAATTCCTTTTTGAAGGTGGTCACTGGCATGGACCAGTGACCATGCTGGGCTGGTTGAATCCAGCCCAGCTACGCAGGTTGGCTGGGGTCCAGCAAAAAAATAAATAAATAAATAAATAAATAAATAAAAATAAAAATAAATAAAAATATTCAAAGAAATTATTTAAATATCTGTGATTTTCTGCCAATTTTTACTGCATTTTAATCAATACCAGTTTGTATTTTTATACTGTAAAGATACAAATCCGGTATTAAAATACCATGTTTTCGTCCAGACATAAAAAAAAGTTTTGTTTTCATCCATACGGCCAAGTCTCTCAAAAATAAAAAATCATATTGTATTTTCATACAACAAAGAAAATTTCAAAAAATATGTATTAGAATGCATTTTGGCTTTAATAACCAGTTTATTAAAGTCACGAGAACTAGGCTAATATTTCAAAAATTTATTTTGTTTTCTTTTAATATCGGGGGTTATGATCTTGTACGTAAGACGTGTTCCGGATATTAAATTTTCTTTGTTGGCATTAGACCGGTTAGGTTTTACCCGATAAGATAAGGATCTCTTTACCGAAGAGAACTTTTCTTAAACCATAGACGGACCAACAAATAGAAAGCAGAACATGACCTTAGATTTTATCAAACAATAAAACAATGCAGCTTACCTTAGGTAGGGCGTATTTGGGGTGCTAATACCTTCCCTTTACGCAACCAGTCCCTGTACCCGATCTCTGAGACCAGTTAGGGTTCCTAGTGACCAAAATACTAGGTGGCAACTCCCATTCCATTTTTCCACTGATAAAAGACAAGAATTCCTTGTCTCCACACATTTGCCACAATTTTAGATAAGATAAGATAGAATTCGAGGGTGGATGTTTTCGCCGCGATGCCGCACACGTGCGACAACAAGAATTGGAACAACCCAGCTTCTTCACTGCTTATGTGAAGAGTGAATGAGTTGCCTTTTTTATTTTATTTTTAAATTTCAACTCTTATTTTTTTTTTATCAAAGTATTTTAGGCTATTTTTTTTTCAATTTCATCTTTAAACATCTCGTTGATTTTGAACTGGTTTTATAATTTTTTTTGTTTGCTTCCTATAAGGTTATCGTAATCTCAAACAAATATCATAATATTTGATTTGTGCTCAATTTTATAAGCATCTATTTTTATTATTATATCATTAGGTAAGAAATAGTTAAAAAAAAATATTTAAACCCAATAGAGCCCATGATCAAGGTTGTTGGTTTGACAGGTTAAACAGCAAAGCTAGAGTCGATCAACAATATCACAATCTAAATATTGAAAAAAGGGATGTCATCTTAAATTTGTTTTAAAGCCAAACCAGCCTTTTTATTGGTTTTTCATATTGCTTTTGGACCCACCAAGTTGATGAGGTCACGTTAGAAAAACTACCACATCAATTAATTTAAAATCTGGGCTAAATAATGAGTCAAGTTGGGAGGTTTCAAAGTTGGGTTGGGCTCCAATTTTTTCTTTGATTGAATCTTTTTTTGCTTTTATTTTTCAATCTTGTCTTTTAATATTTGGTTGATTTTGAATTGGTCTTTATAATTTATTTTAGTTCACTTTGTATGAGGTTATTACTGTCTCAAATAAATATCATGGTATTTGATTGGTGCTTAACTTTGCAAGAGATGATTTTTGTTATCATATTTTTATGCAAAAAATAATTTTAAAAAACAAAGCGGTTAAACCTAGTGGAGTTCATGATCAAGGCTAAGGGTTTGGTGGGTTAAGACGTGAAGCTTGGGTCGATCCAATATGTCATCGCACTACAAGATTTCATAATTTTACCGACAGAACCATTCCGTCGGTGTGTGATTAGAAGTTCGTCGGTGATTTTTTTACCGACGTCATCACCGACGGATTACGTCCGTCGGCTTTCCTTTCGTCGGTGATTCCCCCTTCCATCACTATATCGGTCGGTAAAACAAAAAAACCATTTGCCGATGGTTTTACAGACGGAATTTGTGAACCAAAAAAAAAAGATTCCCGCTTGAAATATACCGACGGATTTGTATTCCGTCGGTGATATCGTGATTTACCGATGGAAACTAACCGTCGGTAAAGATGTCGGTGAGTGTATGAAATACTGACCGAAATATCCGTCTGTAAATTCGTTGGTACGTGTGGCAGCTACTGTTAAATACCAACGGATTAATTCCGTCAGTAAGTCTGTCGGTGAGTGTTTAAAATACCGATTGAATGAATCCGTCGGTAAAATCCTTGGTAATAGTTTTTTTCTAAATTTTTTTTAAAAAAATTATTTAGGATATATAATATAAAACTATATAAATTAATTGGAATACAAACCAATTATGCAAATAAAATTTATATTAAACATAAAAAAAATAAAGTTAAATAATATTCATTACAAACTGAATATGTTTCAAGAAAAATATTAAATGAAGTTTTAAAGGTAAATAATTTTTATTACAAATTAATATAAAGGTGGAGCTGGAGGAGGAGGAGGAGATCCTGGAGGAGGCTGGTGGTTATACGGCCAAAAAGGATTAGGCGCACACGTTCCACTCTGTGTTGCCATGTTCATAACAATTTCGTGAAGCTGTTCATAAGCCGCTCTTTGTTGTGCAGACTCCGCTCTTTGTTCTGCATGAGACGCTTTGAGTTGCGTGTACTTCGCTGATAGGTGGTCGTATTTTTCGGTGAGCTGAGCCGTGTGTTGCTGCAAGGCCACGAACTCCTTAGATTGGGAGCTCGATATTGATTGGGAGCTCCCAACGATTGAAACACTACGGGTCGACCGCAAGTTGTCGGCCGTAGTGTTGGAGAGCTCGTAAACCTGATTTTTATCGAGTCCACCTGACGAGCCAACCTCCATCCATAAATCCGGATCAAATTCCAGATGGGTCAAAATATCGTCCCCATATCTCTCCCTCAATCGATTATTATAGGTCTCCTGAAAATAAATAAAAAAGTAATCATCATATTCAATACAATAAACATAATAACTTACATAATAACTTACAAAATAAAATGGTTGAACAAACATACCACGAAATGTTGAGCACGGTTATCAACGAACTGTTGCGCCCCCTTCTGGCGGTCTTGACTCCGTACTTGCGTCTCCACAAACAACTCCATCGGGCTAGGGTCACATCCAAGAGACGCAGCCTATAATGAAAAAAGATATATTAATAACAACTGAATTTAACGATATATTTCATTTAAATTAATCTTACCATCCGTTTCGCATGTGCAGCAAACGAAACAGAGCCGCCAGTGTGCGTTGTCACCCCGCCATGAATTGGCCGATTCCGGTTGCCAGCACCGGACTGTGAGCGTCGTGTGAACCGCTCAGACGTCACGTGCTCAAGATAGTGCGGCCATATATCTTCTGGGATGTATATCGGTTTGAAATCCCTCCAAACCGCAACATCGTTCCAGCTTTGGAAACCCCTATCCCTCGCGGTTTGTTTTGCCTTTTTTTGTGCTTCATACCAAAAATCACGCAACCTACTTCACGCAACCAAAAATTACATTTCGAAACATAAATTTTTGTCTAAAAAAAATCTTGTATTGTTTTCGATCTTTCCTAGTTGCCGCGTGATTTTCCCACACCCTCCTCACAACAGTGTTATGCTCACTGTCCCAGTAGAATTTGTGCTGTGTATAAATAAACAAGTTTAAATAAAAATAATAATTTATTTACAATTATATTAATAAGCTGAAAATTATAAATTAATACCAACCTCAAACCTGTTAAACCATGTATTGATTTGAGGCATCCATTCAGGATGCTTGGATATCTGACTCCATTGAAACAACGGAATCTCCATCGACGATTTAAACACCGATGATATTACTCGGGCGGCTTCAATGTTTGTGAACCTGAAAATAAATGAAATAAATTCAATAGTGATTACCTCATAAATTATGTTGTAATTTTTTTAAAAAAACTAAAACCTTAACAAACTTACATTGAAAGGTCGTCCTTCCACTGTGCCTCGTACTTGCGGGTAAATTGATTCCGCTGTGAAGGCACGCCGCCTCTGCGCTGTGAAGTACCGCTGGAAGAGGCAGCATCGGTTGATGGCGCAGGTGGTGTAGGTGCCTCTTTTTGAGAGGCACTTAAGGAAATATCATCCTCGCTGCTAGACGAACTAGCTACGACCATACGTGAGCGACCAGCTCTGGTTTTCGTTCTACGCATCTACACAATTTTATACAAATAATTATATAATTAAATTCAAATGTAAAAAAAAATTTCGACAGCACCTCCCCTATACCGGATACTACCCAAATCCACAAAACCTGCACATATTAACAATAGCCACAACCAATTTACCCAATCTATACTAATTATTCCAACATATTCAATTACTAATCCTAAGGTAAATTCAACATTAAGAATTACAATTCAACAAATTATTCAATAATTATGCCAATACAACAAAACAATAAATTAAAAAAAAAACTCTAGAATAACAATCAAAATAAATGGAAAAAATTAAACACAAAGCATGCAATAATAGAGTAAAATTAATAATTATTCCAACATATTCAATTACTAATCCTAAGGTAAATTCAACATTAAGAATTACAATTCAACAAATTATTCAATAATTATGCCAATACAACAAAACAATAAATTAAAAAAAAAACTCTAGAATAACAATCAAAATAAATGGAAAAAATTAAACACAAAGCATGCAATAATAGAGTAAAATTAATAATTATTCCAACATATTCAATTACTAATCCTAAGGTAAATTCAACATTAAGAATTACAATTCAACAAATTATTCAATAATTATGCCAATACAACAAAACAATAAATTAAAACAAAACTCTAGAATAACAATCAAAATAAATGGAAAAAATTAAACACAAAGCATGCAATAATAGAGTAAAATTAATAATTATTCCAACATATTCAATTACTAATTCTATGGTAAATTCAACATTAACAATAAATATTCAACAAATTAACTAATAATAATTATGCCAATACAACAATAAAAAATATTCAATAAATTAAAAAAAAAACTATAGACTTTAGCAATGAATTATGCAAAAAAAACTATAGACTTTATCTACATTGCAAAAAATACACCAAAACAAAAAACATAACAAAAAAAAAACCCTTAAAGTAAAATGAAATAGAAGAAATACAAACCTTTTAAACTGATAGAGATTCACGAGATAAGATGCTAGAGATCGCTCGTGAAACCTTTGAAGAACGGAGTGAAGAACCGAGAGGAAAAGAATCGGTGAAAAACTGAGGAGAAGAAAAAATGAACTGAAGAGGCGGCGGGGGAACTTAAATGCCAGTTTTACCGACGGATTCACCGACGGATATAAAATTAATTATTATTTTAATTTATTCCGTCGGTGAGGTGTTAAAAATCCGTCGGTACATTTTGAATTTCACACCAAATTTTTCAATGACCCTCCATATTTTCCGTGGTCCGTCGGTAAATCCGTCGACAATATGACGCGGTCAGAGATGCATTTAATGCACAACCCTTTGAAATTCGCGCGGTCCGTCGGGAATTTTATCGGTAAAATTGACCCGCCGACAACGTAATGACGGATATAAATTCGTCGGTATGGACGTCGGTGAATGTGGCGTTTCAAGTAATTATTTTCGAACTCTCTGTGAAATGCCGATGGACTTAAGTCCATCGGTGAATGTGGTGGCATTTCAAGTAATTATGTTCGAACTCTCTGTGAAATGCCGACGGACTTAAGGCCGTCGGTGTGGCCGTCGGTGATTTGATGGCATTTCAAGTATTTATTTCATGTTACAAAATATATCATCCATGATCAATAATTATTTCAAGTAATTATTTCATAATTGTGGCATTTCAACTAATTATTTCAAGTAATAAATACTTTGTGTTTCAAAATATATCATCCATAATCTAAATTACATGAAAAAAAGGGTTTTACATAGGGCTTCATTTTGGTAGTTAGTTAGAATTTTCTTATTCTTCATCATTAATTGAATTGTCATCACCTTCATCGCAATCTTCAATATGAATATCATTTTCTTCATCGAAATTTGCTTGTCCGCTAGAGCTCAAAACAAAATTCAACTCCTCTGCATCAACATCAACAAGACTATCATCGAAAACATGAAAATTTGAATTTTCTTCCAATTCAATCGAAGGAGCAACTCGATATGGTTCAACCACCTCACTAACTTGAAAGACTTCATCTCGCACACTTGTGTCTTCGTTCTCATCCTGAACAACCTCGACACGACCCCGGGGTTTTGTTTTTAAAACGGACAACCAATCCACTCTTGATCGATCCTTTCTAAATGAAGGGGTGTATGTGTAATAAACTTGTTGACATTGCTTTGCGAAAACAAAGACATCGTTTATGTTGCGGAGTCTAGCTTTTGAGTTGATTTTGACCAGACCATAGTGCGGATCAACTCTGATTCCTCTGTCAGTCGTGTCATACCAATAGCATTTGAATAAAAACACTCTATTCTACTCGTTATGATATTGCAGTTCGACGACCTCTTTTAATCTACCATAGTAGTCAACTTCTAACTCACTACTAGTGGATCCCTTAACACAAACACCCCTGTTGTATGTCTTTCTTCCTTGCCCGTATTCTTCAGTATGAAAAACATATCCATTGACAAAATACCCGTTGTAGCACTTACATTTTCTTTCAGGCCCAGGCTTAGTGAAGACAATGACTTAGGTGCACTCCTTCTCATTTGATAAACCTTGTATGTAATGTACATCAATAAACAGTAAATGAACGAGAATCTCGTAATGACATGCATACGTACAGTAATTTTGCAAGTTAGAATGAGTTTGTGATAGTGCTTACATGTGTTCTGAACCACGTGGCAAACTGCTCATCTTGTAATTGAAAGATCTGGGATTCGGTCAGCTGTGAGTTATTGGAGAGCAAATATTGTCGATGTTGCCTGCAAGTGATAATAAGTGTATGATATTATAATATATAATTAACAGTATATTACTAACAAAGTTTAATTAGTATAAACTTACTGAATAAAAGGTCTCAGCTCATTACAGTTAAATAGAACATAGTTGTGTGCTTGTTTGAACTCTATTTCCGACAAATATCTTCCTCTTACGACATTTTTAGGTGTGGGTCATCCAGTATTGGAGAATATTGACAAGTTCCCACTGGAAGGCACTTCACCGCCATCATTATGCCGTGGAACGCAATTGATTCTCATTCTCAGATGAGGTTCGAAATAGTACGAGATAAATGTTGAGATCTCCTCAACAATATAGGCCTCACATATCGAAGCCTCAACATGCGCCTTGTTCTTAACCTTTTTCTTGAGATTAAACAAGTACCTGCATTGAAATATTAATGAAGTATTTTCAATTAAGAAAAACATATAAAATACTTTTATATATGAATTACATTGCAACTGTAATATCTAACCGTTCGAATGGGTACATCCATCTATATTGGACCGGTCCTCCAGCTTTTGCCTCGAACGGTAGATTTATAGGGAGATGCTCCATTGAGTCAAAAAATGATGAAGGGAATATCATCTCAAGTTTGCATAGTGTCTCGATGATATTCATTTGAAGCCTCTCAATGTGATCAACATTCAACTTGTTGGAGCATATATCTCTGAAGAAATGACTGATCTTCGTGAGTGCATCCCATATTCCCTTTGGCAACAAATCACGAAATGCTAATGGGACGAGTGTTTGCATAAACATGTGGCAGTCATGACTCTTCATTCCATACAATCTACAGTCCTCTATATTAACCAGCCTTGATATGTTCGATGCATGTCCATCTGAAAAACGCAGACTCTTAAGCCATTTGTAGACTAGTAGTTGTGCGTTTTTCTCTAACACGAAGCTTGCTCTTGGTTTTGCGACCCGTGACTCATTATAAACCAACTCCATATTTTTACAGTTACAGTATAAAGCTATATCCAATCTAGCCTTGATGTTGTCCTTTGTCTTCCCCTTCACATCCATGACGGTGTTGAAAATGTTCTCAAACATGTTCTTTTCGATGTGCATGACATCAAGGTTATGGCGGAGCAGATTGGTCTTCCAATAAGGAAGCTCCCAAAAGATACTTTGCTTTACCCAATTATGGGTCAAAGAAAAACCAGGGAAACTTTTGCTTACCTGATTGAAGGCCAAACACAATGTCACCATACCCTGAGACAACATCATGCAATTCTTCACTAGAAAGACGCGGGGATGCAACATCTTTTTCAACTCTGCCAACAAAGAAATCTTTTCTGTTCTTTCTGTACCTGTGATTAAGTGGCAAGAAGCGACGGTGACAGTAAAAAAAAGAAGCTTTACCTCCATTTGCTAGAGTGAATGCCTTGTTAGTTTTCCATACAGTATGGGCATGCGAGTTTCCCATGCGTGCTCCAACCAAAAAGCATTCCATAAGCTGGAAAATCATTGATAGTTCACATCAAAGCCGCCCTCATAAGAAAATTTTGTTTCCTCGATATATCTTAAGTCAGAGCTCTGGAGGACCACAACTGCGCCAACTCATCAATCAACGGTCGAAGACAAACATCTATATTCCGCCCTGGGCTGCTTGGATCGGGTATGACAGTAGATAAAAACTTGAACTCCGGCCTCATACACATTCCCGGTGGCAAGTTATAAACTGTGAGTATGACCGGCCAACAAGAATAAGGAGCAGCAAATGACCCAAATGGGTTGAATCTGTCTGTACACAACCCAAGACGCACATTCCTTGATTCAGCTGAAAAGTGAGGATGAACACTGTTAAAGCGTTTCCACGCTTCGCCGTCAGAAGGATGAACCATCACTCCATCAACCGCATGGTGTGCTTGGTGCCATGAATAACCTCTGCAGTCTAGGTGTGATCGGGAAGTATCTAAGTTTTTTATATGCCACTAGAGTCTTTTCCCTGCCAGTTCTAGGTTTGTAACGGGAATGCCCGCATGTCATGCACTCGGTCATCTCAGCATTTTCAAGGTAGTTTAACATGTAGAAGTTAGGGCACATGTCAATTTTCTGGTATCCTAAACCGAGGGGTTTCATCATGGACTTCGCAGCATAGAAGTTCTCTTTCAGCCTGTTCTCTTCAGGTAAAATGCTTTTTGCGCATTTAATAATCTTGTCATACCCGGCCTCACTCAACCCGTGATCTGACTTGATGGTGAACACCTGTGCTACGGCCGATAATTTACTATGGTTCGTGCAGCCATCCCATAATGGTTTGTCAGAATCTTTCAACAAATCAAAAAACCTAGCTGCATCTACATTAGGTTCTTCTTCTACGATTGGACATTGACTGACATTACCTTGATTCATTCTCATTGCATCCATAACCATATTTCTGTAAGGATTAGTGTTGTCATTTGCCGCTTCATGCACGTTGCTAGCACTATAAGTAGACCCAACCACCGTTTCTTCCATTCTCCTCTCACTAACATATACTTCTCCATGTGCATACCAACACTGGTAATTCTCCATAAACCCTTTATGTAGAAGATGCATCATTACAACATTTGGATGCAGATACTTTTTATTTTGACACTTCCTGCATGGACACCTAATATCGCCTCCAGTAAAATTTCTAGGAATAGATGTTGTGAAATTAATAAAACCCTGAACCCCGTTACAATAATCCATCCTCCGCAATCCTTGGGGTGAATCTCGATACATCCATGAACGATCATCCATGATTTATATCGAACCTCTATAAAATTATACATTCATATACTACAAGTTTGTTTGAGAAATAATAATAAAACATGTACATTTACTAACAAAATACATATACTAAAAAAACGATAAAATTGACATTTAATTAAATGTTAAAATTTAAAAAGAAAGAATTACTTATAAAAATTGATAAAATCCGTCGGTAAATCAGAACACGGATGCTGTGACCACAAAACTTCAAGAAATATAACTTGTTGTTTTGATATGAGGGAGATTTTTGTTTGGGGGGGAGGGGGGGCTGGTTGTTTGCAGATGGGGAGAGTTGGGATTAGGAAGAAGAAGAAGAAATAGGGGAGGAGAGGGTCGGTAGAGTGGACATATAATAACTTTTACCGACGGTTTCACCGACGGACAATCCGTCGGTGACACCGTCGATGATTCTGACGGAACAATCGACACGTCACCGTACGGATATGCCATTTCAAATCCGTCGGTGATTCCGTCAGCAATATAAATGGCGGTCACTGTACGGGCTGTCTTTTTGAATCCGTCGGTGATTCCGTCTGAAAAAATAACCCGCCAAAACCTCCATGTCAGGGACCTTTTTTTTTACGACAGAATCGTTTCCGTTCGTAATTCAGTCGGTAACTACCGACGGACAATGTCCGTCGGTAGTTACCGACTAAATTACGGACGGAATATTGTCCGTCAGTAATTTCGACCTCAAATTACAGACAGAAATATTCCGTCGGTAAATCCGTTGCTATTTAGCGAATTTCTGGTAGTGTCGTTTCAATATTAGAAAAATAAAATAAAATAAATGTCATCTTGAAATTTTTTTAAAAGCCTAAACATGCTTCTTACTTGTTTTATGGGTAGTTTTTAGACTAGTCAAATTAACTGAATCATATCGAGACAACTTTTATGCGGGTTAATTTTAAACTCGAGTTAGAAAAATTGCCTATTATATAGATTTTAAGATTGGCTTTACATGTTCGAGTTTAATAATATTGATAAATAACTTTCTACGAACTTGACTCTCTTTTTTTAAATGATTAAAAGGTTTGAGAAATTATTCTTGCATCTAAAAATTCGAATGAATTGTTGTATATTAGAAAAGAAGCGTATTATATGTAAAATTGTCCATGTGCAAAAATGCTTCTGCATGCTACAAACACAGGTTTCTTCTAAAACTCTTATATTTTTCAATATTTATTTTTAATTCTAATTATTTGTATTATTGCTTTTAGTTGTTGATTTAATGTAGAAAAAGGAAACAAAAATCTATGTTGCCTTTGTTTGCCTAATTCTTTTCAATTAATCTTCTAACAGCTTCACCACTTTCCTTCATTGCACCACTCTCTATTATCACTACAGGGAAAAATTAAACACCAAAATAGTCTCATAGAACAATCAAGCTGTTAGTCCCTTCTCTATTTTTTCTCGTTTAATAAATTATTATTTAAGTTTGTCAAGTATTTCTATAGTTATCAAGCATTTATGACAGGAATTGAGAATAAATTGGTTTGAAATACTCAACACTCATTGTATTTATGTGAGCTGTTAAAGTTGAGGTTTCTGTGACTTGTGCTCGATTAAAAGAAAATTAATAGCATGCCAGGAAGCCACTGCTTTTTATCCATCCAGTGCCTTTTTCTTCAATTGAATCAGTTCTACTCAGTACAACGTTGTTATTAGTCATAACAACAATTAAGATTCTGTCAACTCGGCTCATATATGTTTGTATAGATTCTTGAAGCTAGATTAAACAGGAGCCAGGGTGGCCCTGTTGTGAAATGTTGAAAACGTAGCAACTAAAAGAGAACTTTTGTGTAAAACATGTGGAGGGAGATATGTTCAAAAGCGTTCCAAAGGGAGATGTGTTATCATTCTAAAGGTGAGTTAAAACCTTGCTGATAGTTTCCCCTAGTGACTGGGATGATGAATACTGCTACTTGGAATTGTTAAAGCGCTGTCATATATTTGTTCTAACTGATGGGAAATTAATTGTTGTGGAGCAGATTCTTCCAAATCTTGCAGAGAATATTACTACTGCTTCCATGCATAGACGACTCTCAACTTGACATGGTTTCACTAACTCAACAGGAGGGAAGGAACGAAGGTAAAATCACCTTTTTAACTTGGCATTCAGTGCTGGATTTAAAAGTGTCAATTTTGTATCTTATCTTTATCACTGTTAGGTTACGAAGTTCTTGAAGTAGATGATATCCAAGTTTAAGAGCTGTACCTCGTATAAGCCCTTGTTACTTGTTAGTTACTCGTACCAGATGAGAAATGAAGTTGTTTGATGCATGTTCCCTAGCAGAACTGGGAAAAGGTATTTGATAGAGTCCCGTTGTGAATTTATTGGATCTTGGAACAAAAACTTGATGGCCGGATGTTATGAAACTACTAACCAATAATGGAAGAAATTATCATAGATCTAAGCTAATATATCTCAATCAAACAATAATGATTTGGGTTATCCTTCATTAACTCACGTCTAATGTCCCCACCATCTTCTCTTTAACAGCATCACATATTCCAAAGGCAGAGCTCTGGTTTGCAAATTATAATTGCAGTTATAATTAAAAAAAAAACATTAAAAGATTTGGTGATTCAACTGTTCACTTAGAGGCAATCAACTATTCACTAGACTGGTTCTAAGCTACACCCCCTCGACTGGCTTTTTTTCCCCAGATATGTCTGGTCCAGGAGCTGCTAGGTGCTTTGTTCAACTAATGTTTTCCTATGTTCCTATGAATTTCCTGCCTCATGTGCCCTTTTTTCCATCCAAGACACCAAGAGCTGCCTCATGTTCCTATACTTTTTATTCATCTAGTTAGGACTGGTTTTTGTTAGCTAGCCATCCCACCTACTTTGTGGATGGGTGTATCGATCGGCAAGGTCCTCAATATGCAACTAGGTTAGGTAATGACATATTTCTATTTGATTTGGTATGACTTATTTCTACAAGTATATATGTAACCAAGTGTGGGCCAAATTAAGAAGTACATGATTTGGTCAGTTGCCATAATGATACACAAGGGAATGATGAAGTTTAGAATGAATGAAAGGAGGATTAGGATACATAATAAAAATGGTCCAATTTTATCAAAGAAAAATTGACAAGTTACGTGGATTATAGAGAAAAGCAATTGAATTTGTGCATCCTTAGAATTAGAAAACATGAAGATGATGTGTGGGAGCTTATAGTTTTCCTTACTGAAAAGAGGCTAAGAAAGAAAAATGGGACAATCAAACATAATAACAACCGAACAGCCCAATAACAATTGCACTGCATTTCAATCAAGTTTGCAAAAACTTCACATCTACTATACTACTAGGTAGTAATTTATCAGCAGGCTTGTAATTAGTAGGTTTACGTACAATCTAGTAAGCTTGGAATTTTCTTTATTAAGAAATCTAGAAAACATCAAAAATATCAGTTCATGCTTTTTTGTCAAGGCATTTCAGTTCGTGGTTGTAATCGAACCAAAGATCATTCAATGAGTATCAATTCTTTAATCTTGAATTATTAAAGTTCTTATTTACATTCATACCATTAAAATATTTGATTCCATCTCATTAATTAAATTATATTATGACATTGCTATAAGTCTAGAATTATAAATCTAGAGTTCTGGTGAAGGTCTATAATATAAATTTCATAAATTAGACTTCCTATCCAAACTTGAGATAAAATTAAAGTCCTCTTAATTGAGATAGACACAAAAGAACCTCCAAAATAATTGGCAATCACACTAGGAGTGTCATATTTGTTCTTTGAAACTATGGCACTAAAAATATTAATATTACCGGAAAATGTAGAAGAAATAGAAGAATTAGTTGATCTCTCTATTAAATAAGGAAATAAATAATCAATCCTTTAAGGGGAAGAAATATAAAATGAAAAAGGAAACAAGTATATGACTATAGAAGAGAGATATTTACTCTTTGAACAGAGAGTGAATGATGCAAATAAGATACTCGAAGAGAGGTATAAATATCTTTCTGAAAAACCTAAAAAGAAATATAGAATGATATAAAAATGATTGAATATCATTTAAATATAATTGCAGCAATGAATGAGTGATTAACTCATGCTATTCTAGAGTCTAATGTTAGAAAAGACAGAAATGTAAAATAAGTTTGGAGCATGAAGTAGGAAAATTACAAAACATGAATAAATAATATTATAAGAGAATGATTAAGGCTATTAAATATGTCAATGCAAAATTAAACACCAAAAAAAAATAAATAATGAAGTGATTTTTAAATTAATTATACTATGTTGGAGACAGTGGATAATATTTCTAAATAAATGGTAGTTAAAATTAAAAACCATTTAGATGAGAAAGTTGAAAAAGAATCAAATCATTGGAAGTATGATCATAAACAAAATGAGAAGCCTTTAATAATAGAGGAAGCCGAGAGTAGTTCAAAAAATAAATTTATTAATTGTAAGAGTTCATCACTGAAAGATATACATGAGATTATGATTCCAAATAACCTCGAAATAAATGGACTTTCAAATAAAATTAATCCAGAGTAAATTCTAGGTATAATGAAATAAGCTTATAGGCTTATATTTTAACAAATACATAGGCCAATATATAGAAAACCATATTTAGATTACATTGATAGAATATATATTTATCCTAATAATTTCAAGTTTCCAAAGTTTACTTTATTTAATGGCTAAAGAACTGTGTTTGCTAGAGAACATATAGCAAGATTTTTTTGCCAATGTAAGAAAGTATTTGATTTTGACTTTTAATATCATTTTCAAATTCTTTAACCGGAGATGCTTTTACTTGGTTTATAAATTTGCCGCCAAATTCAGTCCAGAGTTGGAATGATATGTAAACAATCATCCAAGCTCGCATCTCTATAACAGAATCAGAATTTGTTTTGGCTAATTTGGTGAAATTGAAGCAATATCCTGAACAAATTGTTAAATGATATTTAGATAGGTTCATGATGTGATCTTGGCTACGACATCAAACAATTCATTAGGAGTTTCTATCGGGTCTATTTTAAGGCCTAAAACGAAGTGGATCCAAGAGAAGTTTGATGGGCTAAGTCAGGAGGTTTGAGTTAAAAGGTTCAAATCTTCCAATCTAAGCCTTTGTCTACCTTCTGGTTCATATATGGAGCTACAAAAGAATTTTAGATGTGATTCCAATTGGGTTGGAAAATACACATTTGTACTTTTCTATCCATATATGGTAGGACCCGTTAATTCATCCGTACAAGAGAGAACAACGTGTTTGAAGTTGAGCCTAGACTTTGTGAGCAAAGTGCGAAAACATAAAAGATATTATTTCCTTAAGAATTATGGATTCTATTTACTATAAGGAGTCCTTAATGCTATTGGAAAATTATTCAGGCACCCTTTGACTTACTTATTTTACAAAGATTCCATATCAAACAACAATAACTAATTGGTCATAAATTAATTCTTATTTTATAAGGCATCAGGCTTTTGTTTAGTATGGATGCTTCAATAGTTATTTCTCTTGGGTATTTTTCATTATCATTTATGGCAAAGGATGTAAAATAATCTTAGACTATTATTTTATTTATTTTTATTATTTTAAACCTAATTTTAATTAATTTGTGCTTTATTTAAATTGGGTGCATGTTTGACCAATTAGTTTTAAGGTTTACATACAAATACTTTTATCTAAGGATTTTAATCAGTTTTGACAATAATAACAAAGTTGATGTATTTTGTGTGTGCTCTGTAAGTTATTCTCATATTTTAATTCTTGATTGAAATACTTAAATTTATCGAAGGATTGACCAATCTTCATGGTTTTTTCTATACTTCTCGTTCGCATCTTGATATAAGTAGAAGGTGGGGGTGGTCTTCTTTACAGTCTTGGTTTTTCAAGATAAGGTTCTTGTTGGATCAAGCTTAAATTCAAACTTGATATTAGTTTTCTTAGGAGGACATCAATTTTTATACGAGTTTGTGGATCTAATTCATAGGATTCACATCAGTTAATGGAAACAAGGAAAAATGTTTGAATAGAATTCTTGAAACAGTTAATGGAAGCAAGGGAAACTTTTTGGCTATAATTCTTGAAAGGGAATTTATTATGATTACTAAACAGGGATTAAAATTAGAGTTAAGAAAGAAATTCATAGGAATGGAGTTCAAAGAGATATATAAATTGGAAGTAACGACTTCTAGACAGAAAATTATTGAAAGAAGAAGTAGACAAGAGGATTCCAAATTTAAAACTGATTATCAAGAAAGTACATGTAGATGTCGTAGAGTTTGTACCTGGTGCACCTGTAGTTTATGATCTGATTTGTAGTCATTTAAATATTTTTTTAAAAAATATCATCTAATATTCGTTGTCTCAATATTTAAAAAGATATCATATAATATGAATTATAGTTTGAGTTCATGATTATAATTTTTATTTTAGCTAGAAATCACATTAGCAATACCTTGATTTTTTATATTAAAAAGAATTTGATCCAATAAATCATCATTTTTATAATTAAAAAAATACTATCTAATATTTATTATATTTTGATTTTATGATTAAAAAAATTTATATTAAAAACAGTTAGTAATGTTTAATTTATTTTAACATTAAAATTAATTGTATCGCACTCGCAACTTAGCTCCTGCATACTTGTGTTTGGTATTGTGGTAGCTTTGTGGTTGTAGTTGAAAAAGTTTTATAAAAAGTACTTTTGGATGAGGTTGATTTGGTATTTATATAAGTTTGGTTAAAACTGTGGTTAAATTAAAGTTGAACAAAAATAGTTTAATGTATTTGATTAAAAATGTTTTTAAATTGAGGCAATAAAATAACTAAAATATATATATATTAATATTAATTGTTTTAAATTTAAATATTATAGATTTAACTACTCCTATCACATCATGAAATAAATAATACTTTATATAAAATATTTTTTATTGTTTCATTAAACTATCTATAATTCCATTACGTACAAAATTCATCTGACAAGAACTATAGTTTTCATGATTTTTCGAGCGTGCAATAAAATTAGATAAAATATTATCAGGAATAAAATTGAGTTTACAGTGCGAGTGAATTTAATTCAATCTACACTAGTATTTCGGGTAAAAACAATATTGTTCACATGACAGTGCGAGTGAATTTATAATTCACTGCACTGGTTTGTCGAAGAAAAAAATATTGTTCACGTTAACGTGAACAGTGCGAATGAATTTATAATTCACTGCATTGGTTTTTCGAGAAAAAAAAACTGTTCACTTAAAAAAAAAACAGTGCAAAGTAGAAAGCAGTCGAGAACTGCTTTGATAAAACCTGCGTTTGAAACACGAAATACACTGGGCCCCATCAAAAATAATTTGTGTTTTTAACTTCAATTGTTTGGCTGTGATTGCTTCAAACACATTCATCATTTGTAGTAGGTTAATTAAACTACTCCGAGGGTTATTACATTAGTTTATGAAATTTGGCATCATTTCCTAAGTTATCACGTCAAGAAAAGTCTGATAGGTGGATACAGCTTTTCTATAATATTCTAAAATATTATCTATAACTAAAGAATTCAGCCTTTTATTATGAATTGCACTATATAATCCATAGTGAAAGGCTGATGCCTTTCAGTTATAGATTGTTTTTTTTTTGTTTTTTTCCTTTTCAGTTATTTTTTTAATTAATTTTGTTAATATTAGTTTTTTTTTCTATTTAGTTATCACACTCTCATGACACCAATCCCATGTTTGGCGGGTTAATCCAGTTGATTTAGATTTTTTTTCTTAATTAGTTTTTTCCTTCCAATTTTATCTTTTAATATCGATTTGATTGAGAATTAAAATTCATGATTTGTTTTCTTTATTTTTCATTAGATTATCGTGATCTCATGAGGGGATTTTACTGTACCCCTCTTCGCAAAACACTATTTATTGGAATAGTGCTTTGCTTTGTTTTTTTTCTTTTATTTTCCTTTTCAATTATTTTTTTGTTTAATTTTATTCTTTAATATTAATTTTTTTTTCTATTTAGTTATCACACTTTCATGATACGGCCTTGCAGCTAGATCCATATCTAAGGCTCTTGGATCTGACGTTGTAGCCAGACCAAGGTTCATGGGCCTGACGTCGCAGCCAGACTCACTTAAACTTGGATCATGCAAGTTTAATATTATTATTAATATTAAAAATATTATTATTTGCATTATGAATATTATTATAATGAATATTGCTATTATAATAATAATAATTTGAAAAAATATTATTAATATTAAAAAATAACCATGATTTGATTTCAAGGATAAAATTAAAAACTATAAGAACTTGGGTCAAACATATTTAATATTATATTATACAAATATTATTATTGTCATTATTATTTATATTGTTAGTAAATTTGAAAAAATATTATTAGTATAAAAAAAACCTTACATTTGATTTGAAGGGTAAAATAAAAATTGTTGTAGTTGTTGTTGTTGTTGTTGTTGTCGTCGTCGTCGTTGTCGTCGTCATCGTCGTTGCTATTCTTATTATTATTATGATTATTAGTGTTATTCTTATTCTTAATATGGTTTTTATTTTTATTATGATTAAATTTGAAAAAAAATATTACTATTGAAGAAAAACCATAAATTTGATTTGAAATGATTAAAAACTATAAGAACTTAGGTTGGATAAGTTTATATTATTACTATTACTATTACTATTACTATTACTATTATTATTATTATTAGGAGAACCAGACCCCAGAAACTTAGGTCTGGCTGGGGCATCAGAACCGAGTTTATAATCATTAGTATTATTCTTGTTATCATTATCATTAATAATTTTTTTAAAAAAATTATTACTATCGGAAAAAAAAACCTTAAATTTGATTTCAAGGGATAAAAAAATATAAGAACTTGAGTGAGACAAGTTTAATATTATTATTATTAATATGTAAAATATTATTATTTGTTATAAATATTACTATTGGTATTTATAATTAATATTATAAATATTAGTCTTAGGTTAGGCGTTGCAACCAGGCCTAGGACTCTTGGGTCTAGCTTTATAAATAGACCTAACGCTCTTGGATCTTAGCTTTTTTTATATTCCTAACTAGTCTTTACTATAAGAACTGGAACAACCCAGCTTCTTCACTGCTTATGTGAAGAGTGAATGAGTTGCCTTTTTTATTTTCTTTTTAAATTTCATCTTTGAATTTTTTTTATCTAAGTATTTTAGGCTATTTTTTTTTCAATTTCATCTTTAAACATCTCGTTGATTTTGAACTGGTTTTATAATTTGTTTTTGTTTGCTTCCTATAAGGTTATTGTAATCTCAAACAAATATCACAATATTTGGTTAGTGCTCATTTTTATGAGCATCTATTTTTGTTATTATATCATTAGGTAAGAAATAATTAAAAAAAATATTAAAACCCAATAGAGTCCATGATCCAGGTTGTTGGTTTGACAGGTTAAACAGCAAAGCTAGAGTCGATCAACAACATCACAATCTAAATACTGAAAAAAAAAGATGTCATCTTAAATTTGTTTTAAAGCCAAACCAGCCTTTTTATTGGTTTTTCATATTGCCTTTGGACCCATCAAGTTGATTAGGTCACGTTAGAAAAACTACCACATCAATTAATTTAAAATCTGGGCTAAATAATGAGTCAGGTTGGGAGGTTTCAAAGTTGGGCTGGGCCCCATTTTTTTTCTTTGATTGAATCTTTTTTTCCTTTTATTTTTCAATCTTGTCTTTTAATATTTGGTTGATTTTGAATTGGTCTTTATAATTTATTTTAGTTCACTTTGTATGAGGTTATTACTGTCTCAAATAAATATCATGATATTTGATTGGTGCTTAACTTTGCAAGAGATGATTATTGTTATCATATTTTTAAGCAAAAACTAATTTTAAAAAACAAAGCGGTTAAACCTAGTGGAGTTTATGATCTAGGTTAAGGGTTTGGTGGGTTAAGATGTGAAGCTTGGGTCGATCCAATATATGATCGTCTCAATATTGGTGGGTTAACACAGGTTTCTTCTAAAAACTCTTATATTTTTCAATATTTATTTTTAATTCTAATTATTTGTAGTATTGCTTTTAGTTGTTGATTTAATGTAGATAAAGGAAACAAAAATCTATGTTGCCTTTGTTTGCCTAATTCTTTCCAATTAATCTTCTAACAGCTTCACCACTTTCCTTCATTGCACCACTCTCTATTATCACTACAGGGAAAAATTAAACACCAAAATAGTCTCATATGAAAATTAGATTTTTAGGGCCCAAAAACTTATCCTGATTTTCAATCATCCGACGGATCAAATAATGCAGGTCACTTATCCTTAATGGAAGAAATTAAGGATCTCAATCATTAACTCTAACTCGCGTCTAATATCCCCACCATCTTCTCCTTAATGGAAGAAATTAAGGATCTCAATCATTAACTCTAACTCGCGTCTAATGTCCCCACCATCTTCTCTTTAACAGCATCACATATTCCAAAGGCAGAGCTCTGGTTTGCAAATTATAATTGCAGTTATAATTAAAAAAAAAACAAATTAAAAGATTTGGTGATTCAACTGTTCACTTAGAGGCAATCAACTATTCACTAGACTAGTTCTATGCTACACCCCCTCGACTGGCTTTTTTTTCCAGATATATCTGGTCCAGGAGCTGCTAGGTGCTTTGTTCAACTAATGTTTTCCTATGTTCCTATGAATTTCCTGCCTCATGTGCCCTTTTTTCCTAAGTACACCAAGAGCTGCATTATTTCTTGTGTTATAGAATAGCTTATGTTTGTCTTTTTAGCTCACAGGGTTTGCACGTCTTATCAGTCTTTATTCTCTTTCTTTTTTATTTGCATCTTCGGCTTGCTGGTGTGCTAGCGTTTGTTGATCGATCTTGATATTTTTGGGCTCTAATTTGCAGGTTAGTCTTTCCTTGATTTGTGCAATGGAGTGAGTGTCCATGAAATGCGTTTCGGCAAGTTATGCAGATATATTGTTGTTTATGTTGGGAGGGGTGCTTACTATACTTTTTATTCATCTAGTTAGGACTGGTTTTTGTTAGCTAGCCATCCCATCTACATTGTGGATGGGTGTATCGATCGGCAAGGTCCTCAATATGCAACTAGGTTAGGTAATGACATATTTCTATTTGGTTTGGTATGACTTATTTCTACAAGTATATATGTAACCAAGTGTGGGCCAAATTAAGAAGTACATGATTTGGTCTGAGTTGCCATAATGATACACAAGGGAATGATGAAGTTTAGAATGAATGAAAGGAGGATTAGGATACAAATAAAAATGGTCCAATTTTATCAAAGAAAAATTGACAAGTTACGTGGATTAATAGAGAAAAGCAATTGAATTTGTGCATCCTTAGAATTAGAAAACATGAAGATGATGTGTGGGAACTTATAGTTTTCCTTACTTAAAAGAGGCTAAGAAAGAAAAGGGACAATCAAACATAATAACAACCGAACAGCCCAATAACAATTGCACTGCATTTCAATCAAGTTTGCAAAAACTTCACATCTACTATACTACTAGGTAGTAATTTATCAGCAGGCTTGTAATTAGTAGGTTTACAATCTAGTAAGCTTGGAATTTTCATTATTAAGAAATCTAGAAAACATAAAAAATATCAGTTCATGCTTTTTTATCAAGGCATTTCAGTTCATGGTTGTAATCGAACCAAAGATCATTCAATAAGTATCAATTCTTTAATCTTGAATTATTAAAGTTCTTATTTACATTCATAGCATTAAAATATTTGATTACTTCTCATTAATTAAATTATATTATGACATTGCTATAAGTTTAGAATTACAAATCTAGAGTTCTGGTGAAAGTCTAGAATATAAATTTCATAAATTAGACTTCCTATCCAAACTTGAGATAAAATTAAAGTTCTCTTAATTGAGATAGACACAAAAAAACCTACAAAATAATTGTCAACCACGCTAGGAGTGTCATATTTGTTCTTTAAACTATGGCACTAAAAATATTAATATTACCGGAGAATGTAGAAGAAATAGAAGAATTAGTTGATCTCTCTATTAAATAAGGAAATAAATAATCAATCCTTTAAGGGGAAGAAATATAAAATGAAAAAGGAAACAAGTTTATGACTATAGAAGAGAGATATTTACTCTTTGAACGGAGAGTGGATGATGCAAATAAGATACTCGAAGAGAGGTATAAATATCTTTTTGAAAAACCTAAAAAGAAATATAGAGTTGATATAAAAATGATTGAATATCATTTAAATATAATTGTAGTAATGAAGAGATTAAATCATGTCATTTGAGAGTCTAATGTTAGAAAAATAAAAAATTCATGAAATAAGTTTGGACCATATAGTAGGAAAATTACAAAATATGAAGAGAGGTAAAATGTCTTTATGAAAAAACTAAAAAGAAATATAGAATCAATATAAAAATAATTGAATATCATTTATATATAATTGCAGCAATGAATGAGTGATTAACTCATGCTATTCTAGAGTCTAATGTTAGAAAAAGACAGAAATGTAAAATAAGTTTGGAGCATGAAGTAGGAAAATTACAAAACATGAATAAATAATATTATAAGAGAATGATTAAGGCTATTAAATATGCCAATGCAAAATTAAACACCAAAATTAAAAAAAAAAAAAAGGAAATGATGAAGTGATTTTTTATTTAATTATACTATGTTGGAGACAGTGAATAATATTTCTAAATAAATGGTAGTTAAAATTAAAAACCATTTAGATGAGAAAGTTGAAAAAGAATCAAATCATTGGAAGTATGATCATAAACAAAATGAGAAGCCTTTAATAATAGAGGAAGCCGAGAGTAGTTCAAAAAATAAATTTATTAATTGTAAGAGTTCATCACTAAAAGATATAGATGAGATTATGATTCCAAATAACCTCGAAATAAATGGACTTTCAAATAAAATTAATCCAGAGTATATTCTAGGTATAATGAAATAAGCTTATAGACTTAGATTTTAACAAATACATAGGCCAATATATAGAAAACCATATTTAGATTACATTGATAGAATATATATTTATCCTAATAATTTCAAGTTTCCAAAGTTTACTTTTTTAATGGCTAAAGAACTGTGTTTGCTAGAGAACTATAGCAAGATTTTTTTGCCAATGTAAGAAAGTATTTGATTTGACTTTTAATATCATTTTCAAATTCTTTAACCGGAGATGCTTTTACTTGGTTTATAAATTTGCCGCCAAATTCAGTCCAGAGTTGGAATGATATGTAAACAATAATCCAAGCTCGCATCTCTATAACAGAATCAGAATTTGTTTTGGCTAATTTGGTGAAATTGAAGCAATATCCTGAACAAATTGTTAAATGATATTTAGATAGGTTCATGATGTGATCTTGGCTACGACATCAAACAATTCATTAGGAGTGTCTATCGGGTCTATTTTAAGGCCTAAAACGAAGTGGATCCAAGAGAAGTTTGATAGGCTAAGTCAGGAGGTTTGAGTTAAAAAGGTTCAAATCTTCCAATCTAAGCCTTTGTCTACCTTCTGGTTCATATATGGAGCTACAATAGAATTTTAGATGTGATTCCAATTGGGTTGGAAAATACACATTTGTACTTTTCTATCCATATATGGTAGGTCCATTAATTCATCCGTACAAGAGAAAACAACGTGTTTGAAGTTGGGCCTAGACTTTGCGAGCAAAGTGCGAAAACAGAAATGATATTATTTCCTTAAGAATTATGGATTCCATTTACTATAAGGAGTCCTTAATGCTATTGGAAAATTATTTGGCACTTTTTGACTTACTTATTTTACAAAGATTCCATATCAAACAACAAGAACTAATTGGTCATAAATTAATTCTTATTTTATAAGGCATCAGGCTTTTGTTTAGTATGGATTCTTCAACAGTTATTTCTCTTGGGTATTTTTCATTATCATTTATGGCAAAGGATGTAAAATAATCTTAGACTATTATTTTATTTATTTTATTATTTTAAACCTATTTTAATTAATGTGCTTTATTTAAATTGGGTGCATGTTTGACCAATTAGTTTTAAGGTTTACATACAAATACTTTTATCTAAGGATTTTATTCAGTTTTGACAATAATAACAAAGTTGCTGCATTTTGTGTGTGGTTTGTAAGTTATTCTCATATTTTAATTCTTGATTGAAATACTTAAATTTATCGAAGGATTGACCAATCTTCGTGGCATTTTCAATACTTCTCGTTCGCATCTTGATATAAGTGGAAGGTGGGGGTGGTCTTTTTTACAGTCTTGGTTTTTCAAGATAAGGTTCTTGTTGGATCAAGCTTAAATTCAAACTTGATCTTAGCTTTCTTAGGAGGACATCAATTTTTATACGAGTTTGTGGATCTTTATATTCATAGAATTCACATCAGTTAATGGAAACAAGGTAAAATGTTTGGCTAGAATTCTTGAAACAGTTAATGGAAGCAAGGGAAAAGTTTTGGCTAGAATTCTTGAAAGGGAATTTATTATGATTACTAAAGAGGGATTAAAATTAGAGTTAAGAAAGAAATTCATAGGAATGGAGTTCAAAGAGATATATAAATTGGAAGTAAGGACTTCTAGACAGAAAATCATTGAAAGAAGAAGTAGGCAAGAGGATTCATAGAAAGTACATGTAGATGTCGTAGAGTTTGTACCTGGTGCACCTATAGTGTTTGATCTGATTTGTAGTCATTTAAATATTTTTTAAAAAAATATCATCTAATATTCGTTGTCTCAATATTTAAAAAGATGTCATATAATATGAATTAGATTTTGAGTTCATGATTATAATTTTTATTTTAGCTAGAAATCACATTAGCACTACCTTGATTTTTTATATTAAAAGAATTTGATCCAATAATATCATCATTTTATAATTAAAAACAAATGCTATCTAATATTTATTATATTTTGATTTTATGATTAAAAACATTTCTATTAAAAAACATGTTAGTAATGTTTAATTTTTTTTTACATTGAAAAAAAATAAATCTGAGATTTGTTTTAATATTAAAATTAATTGTATCACACTCGCAGCTTAGCTCATGCATAATTGTGTTTGGTATTGTGGTAGCTTTTGTGATTGTGGTTTGAAAAAAGTTGTTTTTATAAAAAGTACTTTTGGTTGAGGTTGATTTGATATTTATATAAGTTTGGTTAAAACTGTGGTTAAAATTAAGGGTGAACAAAAAATAGTTTAATGTGTTTGGTTAAGAATGCCTTTTAAAAATTGAAGCAATAAATAACTATATATAATATATATATATATTAAATGGTTTTAAATTTAAATATTATAGATTAACTACTCCTATCACATCATGAATAACTAATACTTTAAATAAAATATTTTTTTATTGTTTCATTAAACTATCTACAATTCCATTACGTACAAAATTCATCTGACAAGAACTATAGTTTTCATGATTTTTCGAGCGTGCAATAAAATTAGATAAAATATTATCAGGAATAAAATTGAGATTACAGTGCGAGTGAATTTAATTCAATCTACACTAGTTCTTCGGGTAAAAAAAATATTATTGTTCACATGACAGTGCGAGTGAATTTATAATTTACTGCACTGGATTGTCGAAGAAAAAAACTAATGTTCACGTTAACGTGAACAATACGAATGAATTTATAATTCACTGCACTAGTTTTACAGAAAAAAACACTGTTCATGTTAACGTGAGCAGTGCGAGTGAATTTATAATTCACTGCAGTGGTTTTTCGAGAGAAAAAAATATTGTTCACTTAAAAAAATAAACAGTGCAAAATAGAAAGCAGTCGAGAACTGCTTTGATAAAACATGCGTTTGAAACGCGAAATACATTGGGCCCCATCAAAAATAATTTGCGTTTTTAACTTTATCCGACAATTGTTTGGCTGTGATTGCTTCAAACACATTCATCATTTGTAGCAGGTTAATTAAACTACTCCGAGGGTTATTACATTAGTTTACGAAATTTGGCATTATTTCCTAACTTATCACGTCAAGAAAAGTCTGATGGGTGGATAAAGCTTTTCTATAATATTCTAAAATATTATCTATAACTAAAAGAATTTAGGCTTTCATTATGAATTGTACTGTATAATCTATAGTGAAAGGCTGATTCTGATTGTTTTTTTTTTTTCCTTTCCAATTAATTTTGTTAATATTAAATTTTTTTTCTATTTAGTTATCACACTCTCATGACACGAATCTCATGTTTGGTGGGTTAACCCAGTTGATTTAGATTTTTTTTCTTAATTAGTTTTTTTCTTCCAATTTTTTCTTTTAATATCGATTTGATAGAGAATTAAAATTCATTATTTGTTTTGTTTATTTTTCATTAGATTATCGTGATCTCATGAAGGGATTTTACTATATCCCTCTTCACAAAGCACTATTTATTGGAATAGTGCTTTGCTCTGTTTTTTTTCTTTTATTTTCCTTTTCAATTATTTTTTTGTTTAATTTTATTCTTTAATATTAATTTTTTTTTCCATTTAGTTATCACACTTTCATGATAAGGCCTTGCAGCTAGATCCACATCTAAGGCTCTTGGATCTGGTGTTGCATCCAGACCAAAGGTTCATGGGCCTGACGCCGCAGCCAGACTCACTTAAACTTGGATCATGCAAGTATAATATATTATTATATTAAAAATATTATTTGTCGCACGTAACCTGTGCGGCGGCGCACGGCTGGCGATTTTTTCGTTATGTTTACTTGCTTTGATTTGATTCGTTGGGGTCGCCACCTAATATTTAATTGAGGGCTACTAGGAAACCCAGGTGTACTAGTCTTGTCAGAGATTCACGGGTAAGGGACTGATTGTGGTTAGGGAAGGTATTAGCACCCCTAACGCACCCTACCTGAGGTAAGCTGCTTCGTGACTTTGATGTGTTAAAGTAGTTTTAATAATTGTCTTTTCATCAAATATTAGAAATACGAATTACGTGTAAGTTCATAATTCTTAACCATGAACAAATCAAAATATTAAATTCTTCTTTATTCTTTACAATTTTATCATAAATAAAAAGAAACATCCATAAAACAAATACAAACACACACATACACTTTCACTATATTTCTTTTCTTTTCTTTTCTTTTCTTTTTGGTTACAACAACACTACAAATAATAAAAATTCAAAACTAAACAAAAAAATTACATGAAACAATTTAAAATTTGCAAAATAGCCCCTCAAACTCCCAGGAATTGCAGGGAAGTCCTTCTGGACCACAAAAACAGTGGTGGCACGTCGTCTCCACGCGCCACCGCTACCTGCCGAAAACTCCAAAAAAACTAGGGGATCTTGAATGTCTTCTTCCCCTCTGTCTTCCTACGCTGGCGGTGAAAGTCACTGTCACCTGCAAAAGCCCAAAAATACACAAGGCAGTTGGTTTTAGTTTTTTTCTTTCTAGTTCACGGATCTGTTTGTTTCCGTTTTGGATCTGCTTTGTTCTTGGTTTTGCCTTCTTCTCTGCTTCGTTGTTCTCTGCTGGTTGCAGGTCCGGCCATTGATTCTTTGTTGGAAATGGGGCGGCTTCTGTGGGCGCCGCTGGAGGAAGGATTGCTGTTGGCCGATGTGCACGACGGCTGAGGAAGGAAAGACCTACTGGCCGAAAAAGGAGATCATGGGTCTGAGGAGATGGGGAACCACTCTGCCCATTCTCTGGTTGGTGGAGATGAGACTGTTTTGTGGTGCTGCTTGTGGTCAGCTGAAGGAGAGAGAGCTGAGTCTGTTTGGCTGTGGGCAAAAGCTGCCGCTGCTGAAGGTCGGCTGGAGGAGAGAAGGCTAGGTCGGTCGAGAGAGGAGAGGGATGGCGCTGAGAGGAAGGTTTGTGTGCAGAGGGTGACGGTTGTGGTTTGGAGATGAGAGGTTGTGAACAGGGAAGAGGAAGATGGTGAGCGGCGGCCTGGGGAAATAAAAAAAAAAGCCCGGGGGAGAGGGGCGACAGGCTTGGTAGAGATAGAGTTTTAGGGTTAGGGTTAGGTTTAAGGTTTATTGTGTTTTTTTTTTCTTTTTTCAAAATTTCTCCCCTCTTTTGTGTGTGTTGAAGGCTACTATTTATAGGCAAAATGTTGCTTGGGCTTCAAAATTGGTCTCTCAACTTTCTGCGTTTGTAAATTTGATTTTTCTTTTTTTTTTGGATTTTTCTTATCAACATCGTCTCGAATTAGAAAAATCAGTGATTTTAAAAATAACGCGTTAAAAGTCAAACACGTTCCAAAGATCTTTGAAAATTTAAATTCTTTTGAGATGATGCTGAAAATGCTAAAAACGATGCATATATATTTAAAAACATATTTTTTGGATTTTCAATGTTTTTCGCTATTTTTGGATTTTTCTGAAAATTTATCAAAACATGGGTCAAAAATTGGGTAGCAACAGATGCCCCCTCTTTACAATGCTTACGAAGCAAAACTCCTCAATGTTTTGCATAGTAAGCTTTGTAAAGAAAACTTATCTTCTTGTCTTCCTAACTTGCTGAATGATCCACTCATCTAAAGACCTTAGTCTTTTCTTTTTCTGTTTCGTTTTGTTTTCTTTCTTTTCTTTCTTTCTCTTCTTTCTCTCTCTCTCTTTTCTTTTCTTTTTTTCGTTAACTTGAGATCCCATCTGGCGATCTCCTTGAACTAAAACCAAAGAAAATGTGTGTATAACTCGGTCAACCTGAAATCCCATCTGGCGATTCGCTTTAACCAAAGCTACATAAGATCCCATCTGGCGACCTCTTTTAACCAAAACCAAAGAAAATGTGTAGCTCGGTCAACCTAAAATTCCATCTGGCGATTCCCTTTAACCAAAGCTACATGAGATCCCATCTGGCGACCTCATTAAACCAAAGCCAAAAAATGTGTGCAGCTCGGTTAACCTTAAATCCTATCTGGCGATTCCCTTTAACCAAAGCTACATAAGATCCCATCTGGCGACCTCATTAAACCAAAACCAAAAAATATGTGCAGCTCGGTCAACCTGAAATTCCATCTGGCAATTTCCTTTAACCAAAGCTAGATGAGATCCCATCTGGCGACCTCTTTAAACCAAAACCAAAAAATGTGTGCATCTCGGTCAACCTGAAATCCCATCTGGCGATTTCCTTTAACCAAAGCCAAATGAGATCCTATCTGGCGACCTTATTAAACCAAAACCAAAAAATGTGTGCAGGTTGGTCAACCTGAAATCCCATATGGCGATTCCCTTTAACCAAAGCTACTTGAGATCCCATCTGGCGACCTCTTTTAACTAGAACTCAAAGAATGTGTGTAACTCGATCAACCTGAAATCCCATCTGGCGATTCCCTTTCACCAAAGCTACCGGAGATCCCATCTGGCGACCTCTTTTAACTAGAACCAAAAGAATGTGTGTAACTCAGTCAACCTGAAATCCCATCTGGCAATTCCCTTTAACCAAAGCTACCGGAGATCCCATCTAGCGACCTCTTTTAACTAGAACCAAAAGAATATGTGTAACTCGGTCAACCTGAAATCCCATCTGGCGATTCCCTTTACCCAAATCTACCAGAGATCCCATTTGGCGACCTCCTTTAATCAAAACCAAAAACGTGTGTAGCTCGGTCAACCTGAAATCCCATATGGCGATTTCCTTTAACCAAAACTACCTGAGATCCCATCTGGCGACCTCATTCAACTAGAACAAAAATGTGTAAAAAGTGGTTTCATTGCAATGGATGACCTACCCAGGTGGAAAGAATGTGAAAAATGGTCTCATTATGATGGGTGACCTACCCAAATGGAAAAAATGTGAAGTGCGGTCTCATTGTAATGGGTGACCTACCCAGATGAAAATAATGTGAAGTGTGGTCTCATTGTAATAGATGACCTACCCAGGTGGAAAAAATGATGGTCTCATTGTGATGGGTGACCTACCCAAGTAAAAAACATGGAGAATTGGTCGCGTTGTAATGGGTGACCTACCCAAAAAAAATGTTGGCGAGGGTTCAAAGGCGCACTCGAAAGGAGGTAGGGTTAGAAAACGCACTACTTGAGAAGTGAGGGCTCAAAGGCGCACTCAAAAGAAGATGTAACACCGATATGTTAATGATGAAAGCAATGCATTATGATTGATATGCATGTATACTTACCTAAGAAATATAGGTCCCCATTTCTTCATGATGTCTTTCTTTTCTCAAAAGTTGGAGTGTTGGCAATAGACTTCGATGGCTTTTTCGCTCTTGCTTACTCGAGTCATCTCTTGTAATCTTGACCTCCAGGAAGGACTTGATATCATCATAGTTCTTAGTTCTTTGTCCTATGCCCTTTATCTCAAAGGTTTCTAATTTTTCCCAATAATTTCTTAGAAAGGGAATCATGGAGCCAGCTCTACCAGATGTTTTTTATTGCCCCCTAGCTTGATCATGCCCCCAAGTATTCAAATCAGGTTTGGAGATGAGGATCTGCGAAGAAATATTTTGTTTTTTTGACAAGGAGTTGTTTTCATGCAGAATTTTTGGAATTTCAAAGCTATTTCAGACATAGAAATCATTTTGACATCGATTCAAAGTGAACTCATTCTGAAGAAATTCAAGTGATTCCTGTGAAGAGGTTTTCAGAAGTGATGAAAACTCTTTGTTTTGCTTTTGGTGAAAATGTAAAGTGAAATTTGGTTGGTAAAAAAAATGGTTCAAAATTCAATTTGAAGGTTACAGAGAACCGATTTTCAAAGCATTTATTTTATTTGCATGAATAATGATTTGGTTCACATGAGAAAGCACTGTCTACCGATCTAGATTGCTTGCCTTTGATCAGAAAGGACTTGATTAGGCGCGTAATGTAGGCTTGGGCTATTGGTTATGAAGAATGGGATATTTGCAAGCTCAAAAGGTGTTTAGGGATTTCAAGACTAAGGATCACTTATGCTTATTTCTTGACCTTTTATCATTTGAATTGTCTTTCCAAAATGGTCTATTGTGCCCCCCAGTGTTGGGCTTGGGCTCTTTCCATTTGTTTTTATTTTTTTCATTTGATTTTGAGCATCATTGTATTGGTTTTTTTTTCTCTAAATTTTTGGATCCTTTGGATCTTTCTTCATGCCCCCATGCTTTGTTTGGACACTTTTGATGATTGAGAATTTTCTTTTATGCCCTCCAGTGTTGTTTGGGCACTTTCAATCATTGAGGTTTTTTTTTTGTCTCTTGCACTTGCCCCCAGTGTGGGGTGTGATCCTAGTCAAGGTTATTTATCTCAAGAAAAGCATTAGGCTCAAAAAGGGGCTGCAAATGATATATTTTAGCTTCATGAACGGATTATCAAAAAATGGTCTTTCCTCATCTCAAACACATGCACTTTGGATTGGTAAGCCTTGCTTTCATGCGAGTATGCAAAGTGATTTCTCATTATTCATTCAAATAAAACTCAACTTTGGAGTCACTTTATGGTGTTTTTTTTCCTCTCTTTTTTCGGGTTTTCTATGTGTATGGTTACCTTTCTAAGGAATCACTTGAATTTTCTGAACTTGTTTGTTTGGACAAACACCAACATGATTTCTATTTTGTACTTAACTTTAAAAATCCTTGTGAACATGTATGATCATGCATAGCTTTTGGAAGAAAAGGGAAACACGCCCAAAGATTCTTGGCGCAATGGTTTCATGCTTAAATGATTATGTTCAATATGTTATTTGCATGAAACAACAACAAAAATGAAGGCATGATCAAACAAAGATAGTTATTTTTTGGCAGAACAAGAATAGGCTCTATTCTATAAATGTGGTGCAATTCCCCTTCGGTTGGCCTTCCCACAAAAGCTTTTGCAGAAATGCTGAATTGTATTGAGGCTCTTGACCATGTTTGCCCCCAATTTCTTTAAGTTGAGTCGTTGTTGGGGTTTGAACAAAGATGATAGGTCAGTTGGAAGGAACTTCCTCAGAGTTATTTTTCAGTATTTGCTCGAGTAAGCTAAAGGCGAGTCATGCTTGTTACAGCCAGCACACTCTTCATCTTTCGTGTTTTTCGCTCCAAGTCTGGTGTTGTAGACTCGTAGGGGTCCCACTTTTCATTTCGGTGCATGCATGAAAAATGTATGAACATGTAATCTATATGATGAACTTACCCTTCGAGGAGTGACATATGATCGTAACTCTTGCATGATGCAGCAAGAATCTTGATTCTTGCCCCAAACTCTACAATGAAAATTTTCTGAGTGACGGTCATTATGTCACCCACAAGTCTTGAGTTCAAGATGCTTCAAGAAGGGTTTGCCCTGATGCAAATAAAAATAGCATATACAACCTAAGAACAGGTTCTATTCATTATATGAACATGGGTAGGTTTTCTATCTGGTCTCAAAAGGGTCTCATATTTGCCTAGTGACGATCTTCATAAAGACAGTATAGGGGCATTGCAAGAAATGGTTAAGGCACGTATACCCACCATTACCAAGCAGGCACTCAAATATGAGTTGGGTTTTTCACACATCTGAACCCTGACCAATAGTCATAAGGCAGATCACTAATTCACCACCTAACTTAGAAGCTTGTGTGTGCTTTCAAAAATAAATACAGGTGATGCATGAAACAGTTCTAAAAATGCATGGATAAAATAAAAATAAAACAAGACAAAAATGCAAAAACTTAAAAACATCAAATACACAAAGCTTAGTCCAATATTGTCAAAAACAGTACCTTCTCCAGTGGAGTCGCCATTCTGTCGCACGTCACCCGCGTGGCGTCGGCTGTCGATTTTTTCGTTATGTTTGCTTGCTTTGATTTGATTCGTTGGAGTCGCCACCTAATATTTAATTGAGGGCTACTAGGAAACCCAGGTGTACTGGTCTTGTCAGAGATTCACTGGTAAGGGACTGGTTGTGGTTAGGAAAGGTATTAGCACCTCTAACGCACCCTACCTGAGGTAAGCTGCTTCGTGGCTTTGATGTGTTAAATAAGTTTTAATAATTGTCTTTTCATCGGATAATAGAAATACAACTTACGTGTAATTCCATAATTCTTAACCGTGAACAAATCAAAATATTAAATTCTTCTTTATTCTTTGCAATTTTATCATAAATAAAAAGAAACATCCATAAAACAAATACAAACACACACATACACTTTCACTATATTTCTTTTCTTTTTCCTTTTGGTTACATCAACACTACAAATAATAAAAATTCAAAACTAAACAAAAACATTACATGAAACAATTTAAAATTTGCAAAATAGCCCCTAAAACTCCAGGAATTGTAGGGGAGTCCTTCTGGACCACAAAAACAGTGGCGGCACGTCGTCTCCATGCCCCACCGCTACTGGCCGGAAACTCCAAAAAAACCAAGGGATCTTGAATGTCTTCTTCCCCTCTGTCTTCTTACGCTGGCAGTGAGAGTCACTGTCACCTACAAAAGCCCAAAAATACACAAGGCAGTTGGTTTTAGTTTTTTTTCTTTCTGGTTCACGGATCTGTTTGTTTCCATTTTGGATCTGCTTTGTTCTTGGTTTTGCCTTCTTCTCCTGCTTTGTTATTCTTTGCTGGTTGCAGGTCCGGCCATTGATTCTCGGTTGGAAATGGGGCGGCTTCTGTGGGCATCGCTGGAGGAAGGACTGCTGTTGGCCGATGTGCACGAAGGCTGAGGGAGGAAAGACCTACTGGTCGAAAAAGGAGACCGTGGGTCTGAGGAGATGGGGAACCGCTCTGCCCGTTCTCTGGTCGGTGGAGATGAGGCTGTTCAGTGGTGTTGCTTGTGGTCGGTTGAAGGAGAGAGAGCTGGGTCTGTCGACTGTGGGAAGAAGCTGCCACTGCTGGAGGTCGGCTGGAGGAGAGAAGGCTAGGTCGGTCGAGAGAGGAGAGGGATGGCGCTGAGGGGAAGGTCTGTGTGCAGAGGGTGACAGCTGTGGTTTGGAGATGAGAGGTTGTGAACGGGGAAGAGAAAGATGGTGAGCGGTGGCTTGGGGAGAAAAAAAAGAAAGCCGGGGGGAGAGGGGCGGCAGGCTTGGTAGAGATAGAGTTTTAGGGTTAGGGTTAGGTTTAAGGTTTATTGTGTTTTTTTTAAAAAAAAAAAATTGCTCCCCCCCTTTTATGTGTGTTGAAGGCTACTATTTATAGGTAAAATGTTGCTTGGGCTTCAAAATTGATCCCTCAATTTTTTTTTTTTGTAAATTTGATTTTTCTTGTTTTTTTAGATTTTTCGTATCAACATCGTCTCGAATGAGGAAAATCAGTGATTTTAAAAATGACGCGTTAAAAGTGAAACGCGTTCCAAAGATCTTAAAAATTTAAATTCTTTTGAGATGATGCTGAAAATGCTAAAAACGATGCATATATATTAAAAAAACATATTTTTTGGATTTTCAATGTTTTTCGCTATTTTGGATTTTTCTAAAAATTTATCAAAACATGGGTCAAAAATTGGGTAGCAACATTTTATTTGCATTTTGAATATTATTATAATGAATATTGCTATTATAATAATAATAAATTTGAAAAATATTATTAATATTAAAAAATAACCATGATTTGATTTGAAGGATAAAATTAAAAACTATAAGAACTTGGGTCAAACATGCTTAATATTATTATTACAAATATTATTATTGTCATTATTATTTATATTATTAATAAATTTGAAAAAAAATATTATTACTATAAAAAAAAACCTTACATTTGATTTGAAGGGTAAAATAAAAAATTATTGTTGTTATTGTCGTCGTCGTCGTTGCTATTCTTATTATTATTATGATTATTAGTGTTATTCTTATTCTTAATATGGTTTTTATTTTTATTATGATTAAATTTGAAAAAAAAATATTATTACCATTAAAGAAGAACCATAAATTTGATTTGAAATGATTAAAAACTATAAGAACTTAGGTCAGATAAGTTTAATATTATTATTATTATTATTATTATTATTATTATTATTAGGAGAACCAGACCCCAGAAACTTAGGTCTGGATGGGGCATCAGAACCGAGTTTATAATCATTAGTATTATTCTTATTGATAATGACATTAATAATTTTTTAAAAAAATATTATTACTATAAAAAAAAAACCTTAAATTTGATTTCAAGGGATAAAAAAATATAAGAACTTGGGTCAGACAAGTTTAATATTATTATTATTAATATGTAAAATATTATTATTCACTGCTTATGTGGAGTGAATGAGTTGCCTTTTTTTATTTTCTTTTTAAATTTCATCTTTTAATTTTTTTTATCTAAGTATTTTAGGCTATTTTTCTTTCAATTTCATCTTTAAACATCTCGTTGATTTTGAACTAGTTTTATAATTTGTTTTTGTTTGCTTCCTATAAGGTTATCGTAATCTCAAACAAATATCACAATATTTGGTTAGTGCTCAATTTTATGAGCATCTATTTTTGTTATTATATCATTAGGTAAGAAATAAGTAAAAAAAAATATTTAAACCCAATAGAGTCCATGATCCAGGTTGTTGGTTTGACAGGTTAAACAACAAAGCCAGAGTCGATCAACAACATCACAATCTAAATACTGGAAAAAAGGATGTCATCTTAAATTTGTTTTAAAGCCAAACCAGCCTTTTTATTGGTTTTTCATATTGTCTTTGGACCCACCAAGTTGATTAGGTCACGTTAGAAAAACTACCACATCAATTAATTTTAAATCTGGGCTAAATAATGAGTAAGGTTGGGAGGTTTCAAAGTTGGGCTGGGCCCCATTTTTTTCTTTGATTGAATCTTTTTTTTCTTTTATTTTAGTTTACTTTGTATGAGATTAATACTGTCTCAAATAAATATCATGGTATTTGATTAGTGCTTAACTTTGCAAGAGATGATTTTTGTTATTATATTTTTAAGCAAAAAATAATTTTAAAAAACAAAGCAGGTAAACCTAGTAGAGTTTATGATCTAGGTTAAGGGTTTGGTGGGTTAAGACGTGAAGTTTGGGTTGATTCAATATATGATCGTCTCAATATTTGTGGGTTAACACAGGTTTCTTCTAAAACTTTTATATTTTTCAATATTTATTTTTAATTCTAATTATTTGTAGTATTGCTTTTAGTTGTTGATTTAATGTAGATAAAGGAAACAAAAATCTATGTTGCCTTTGTTTGCCTAATTCTTTCCAATTAATCTTCTACCAGCTTCACCACTTTCCTTCATTGCACCACTCTCTATTATCACTACAGGGAAAAATTAAACACCAAAATAGTCTCATCTCTATTTCTATAGTTATCAAGCATTTATGACAGGAATTGAGAATAAATTGGTTTGAAATACTCAACACTCGTTGTATTTATGTGAGCTGTTAAAGTTGAGGTTTCTGTGACTTGTGCTCGATTAAAAGATAATTAATAGCATGCCAGGAAGCCACTGCTTTTTATCCATCCAGTGCCGTTGAATTTATTGGATCTTGGAACAAAAACTTGATGGCCGGATGTTATGAAACTACTAACCAATAATGGAAGAAATTATCATAGATCTAAGCTAATATATCTCAATCAAACAATAATGATTTGGGTTATCCTTCATTAACTCACGTCTAATGTCCCCACCATCTTCTCTTTAACAGCATCACATATTCCAAAGGCAGAGCTCTGGTTTGCAAATTATAATTGCAGTTATAGTTAAAAAAAAACATTAAAAGATTTGGTGATTCAACTGTTCACTTAGAGGCAATCAACTATTCACTAGACTAGTTCTAAGCTACACCCCCTCGACTGGCTTTTTTTCCCCCAGATATGTCTGGTCCAGGAGCTGCTAGGTGCTTTGTTCAACTAATATTTTCCTATGTTCCTATGAATTTCCTGCCTCATGTGCCCTTTTTTCCATCCAAGACACCAAGAGCTGCCTCATGTTCCTATGCTTTTTATTCATCTAGTTAGGACTGGTTTTTGTTAGCTAGCCATCCCATCTACTTTGTGGATGGGTGTATCGATCGGCATGGGTCCTCAATATGCAACTAGGTTAGGTAATGACATATTTCTATTTGGTTTGGTATGACTTATTTCTACAAGTATATATGTAACCAAGTGTGGGCCAAATTAAGAAGTATATGATTTGGTCAGAGTTGCCATAATGATACACAAGGGAATGATGAAGTTTAGAATGAATGAAAGGAGGATTAGGATACATAATAAAAAGGTCCAATTTTATCAAAGAAAAATTGACAAGTGACGTGGATTAATAGAGAAAAGCAATTGAATTTGTGCATCCTTAATTAGAATTAGAAAAAATGAAGATGATGTGTGGGAACTTATAGTTTTCCTTACTTAAAAGAGGCTAAGAAAGAAAAAGGGGAAATCAAACATAATAACAACCGAACAGCCCAATAACAATTGGATTGCATTTCAATCAAGTTTGCAAAAACTTCACATCTACTACTAGGTAGTAATTAGTAGGTTTACAATCTAGTAAGCTTGGAATTTTCATTATTAAGAAATCTAGAAAACATCTAAAATATCAGTTCATGCTTTTTTATCAAGGCATTTCAGTTCGTGGTTGTAATCGAACAAAAAATCATTCAATGAGTATCAATTCTTTAATCTTGAATTATTAAAGTTCTTATTTACATTCATAGCATTAAAATATTTGATTACATCTCATTAATTAAATTATATTATGACATTGCTATAAGTCTAGAATTATAAATCTAGAGTTCTGGTGAAGGTCTAGAATATAAATTTCATAAATTAGACTTCCTATCCAAACTTGAGATAAAATTAAAATCCTCTTAATTGAGATAGACACAAAAGAACCTACAAAATAATTGGCAACCACACTAGGAGTGTCATATTTGTTCTTTGAAACTATGGCACTAAAAATATTAATATTACCGGAAAATATAGAAGAAATAGAAGAATTAGTTGATCTCTCTATTAAATAAGGAAATAAATAATCAATCCTTTAAGGGGAAGAAATATAAAATGAAAAAGGAAACAAGTTTATGACTATAGAAGAGAGATATTTACTCTTTGAACAGAGAGTGAATGATTCAAATAAGATACTCGAAGAGAGGTATAAATATCTTTCTGAAAAACCTAAAAAGAAATATAGAATCGATATAAAAATGATTGAATATCTTTTAAATATAATTGCAATAATGAATGATTGATTAACTCATGCTATTCTACAGTCTAATGTTAGAAAAAGATAGAAATGTAAAATAAGTTTGGAGCATGAAGTAGGAAAATTACAAAACATGAATAAATAATATTATAAGAGAATGATTAAGGCTATTAAATATGTCAATGCAAAATTAAACACCAAAATAAAAAAAAAATGATGAAGTGATTTTGTATTTAATTATACTATGTTGGAGACAGTGAATAATATTTCTAAATAAATAGTAGTTAAAATTTAAAACTATTTAGATGAGAAAATTGAAAAAGAATCAAATCATTGGAAGTATGATCATAAACAAAATAGGAAGCCTTTAATAATAGAGGAAGCCGAGAGTAGTTCAAAAAATAAATTTATTAATCATAAGAGTTCATCACTAAAAGATATAGATGAGATTATGATTTCAAATAACCTCGAAATAAATGGACTTCCAAATAAAATTAATCCAGAGTATATTCTAGGTATAATGAAGTAAGCTTATAGACACCAAGAATAAAAAAAATATAAAGTATTGGAGTTTAGTCTTTACTAAGTAATTTTTACCTTGTGGATTACACTATGCAAACTGACATGCTATGACCTCTTTTTGTCTGGTGAAACATGTTTCTTTGAAGGGTATTTTAGTTTTCTGGAAAGTGAAAAGTTATTTTTTAAATTTTTTCGTGTTTGTTTGTTATTAGAAAAGTTGGTCAACGGTAAACACTTTTCAGTCAAAGAAAAATTTGGCTTGGTTTCCAGAAAAGTGTTTTCCTTTTATTTTGGATGGAAAACAATTTCTGGAAGTTGTGAAAAATTTAGAAATGTCATATTATTTGCTAATTATATTAAATTTGGTTCTCAAACTTTTGATTGCTATATATATTTTGTTTTGAATATTTGTTTTTCAATTTCATTTCTTAGAATTTTATTTTTATATTAACTTTGGTTCTCAATTTTATAATTGTTATTTGCTTTTCCCTTATTATTTTTTAATTGAAATTTTTTATCTATCAAATTTGATCCTCATTCTTTCGATTGTTGCTTATTTTATTTAAAATAATTTATGAAATGATAATTATTATTATTATTATTTCTTCATCTTTCATTTTTTTTATTTTTTTAGATTTGATCTCTATTATTTTGATTATTATTTATTTTATTTGAGATAATTTATGAAATAATTTTTTTTTCAATTTCATTCCCATTCAACTTTTTAATTTGTAAGATTTGTTCCTTATTATTTTAATAAACTTGAAAAAAATTATACATTAATAAGTTATTTTCCAGTTCATTTTCCATGACATAACCAAACACTGTAAATTGTTTCCAACTTATTTTTCATTACACTACCAAACATCGAAAAATAATTCACTTTCTCGGAATTCACTTTCCAAATAAAAACTACTTTTCAGCCAAAAAAAAAAATAAGGACTAAAATGCAACTAGATTCTTGATATCATTTAAAAGAAAATACAAAAAAGAGAAACAAAAGCATTACAAGTGTGTTTTTTATAGAAAAATAAAAATCAAACATCTATACAACATAATTTCTTCTAAAACACTAAACTATTACATGTCGTGTCAGACAACCTATTATTCTTTTGATTATTTTCATGTTAGCTCTAATGAGTTCAAGTTAAATGTTTTTGTATTTAAATATCTAAAAAATATTATAGAAATGTTAAAAAACTCATTTATAACTACAACACAATCTCTAATGACTGTATTAGTTAAACATTGTTCTTACTCTAATTAATGACTGTATTAGTTAAACATTGTTCTTACGACATCTTCTTTTATTTCTTTGTTGTAGTTTACAAGAATATGTTTGTTTTTCCGTTAATTTTTTTTCAGTATTCTCGATTAAATCAGTTTTTCAAAAAAAAATTTCACCTCTAACAAAAAGATAACTCCATTGTCAACTATTTCATCCAATCTTCCATTATAAATACTTTTGAAGCCGAATATTCATAAACCCATCCGGTTTCTTCCATCTAAAATTGATCGACATCCTCAAAAAAACATTATGGCATCTTCTATAGAAAATCACGTCAGTCAAGTTGATGAAGCGAAAGATGAAAACTTTGGATATGCCATGCAACTAGCTTTGAGCTCAGTGCTACCCATGACTCTACACACGGCGATTCAGCTTGGCATCTTTGAGATCATAGCCAAAGCGGGTCCAGATGTCAAACTCTCTGCTGCAGATATCGCAGCCAAGTTGCCCACAGATAACCCCGATACACCAAAGATGCTGGACCGTATTCTAAGGCTCTTGGCTAGCCACCAAGTGCTTTGTTGTTCTGTCGATGGCTCGGAGAGGTTCTACAGTCTGGCTCCTGTGTCCATGTACTTTGTGCGCAACCAAAATGGTGTTTCTTTGGCCCCCTTCATGGCCTTGAATCAAGAAAACGTCATCTTACAGAGCTGGTTTGTCACTCCCTATCTATTGTCACATGTTTTCTATTTAATTTTTGCTTGCTTCAATTTACTATAATAATATTAGTAAACATTGTACCTCTTATCATCATTTCTGTCCCCTATCTCTCTCTATTTTGTTGATAAGGGAAGCTAGCTAATCTCAATGTTTATCCGTTTCCTGCTAGGTCTCAACTAAAAGATGCAGTTCTTGAAGGAGGAGTTGCGTTTGACAGAGTCCATGGAGTACATGCCTTTGAGTACAATGGCTTGGACCCTAGGTTCAATCAGCTATTCAACACAGCAATGTACAACCAAACCACTGTTGTAAATGGTTTTATGCTTGAGAAATACAATGGTTTCAAGAACCTGAAACAGCTGGTTGATATTGGTGGCGGCTTGGGACACACTATGAAGGCAGTAACCTCTAAATATCCCCAAATCAAGGGTATCAATTTCGACTTGCCACATGTTATAGAGCATGCGCCGGCCTATCCTGGTATGTTTTGTTCCTCCTCTCCTTACGTTTAATTTATGGTAATTGTTAAATTTTATTCTTTCTGGTTCCGCTGATACTTGCTCATGTTTCTGTCAGTGATTAAGGTTAATCAAACACTGTCGGAAAATTAAATTGACAAATTGAGAGAATTTAGGAAAACATGATAACATGCTCCGTATTCATTAATGAATCTGCCCGAAACTTCAAACCTCGTATGACCAAAATCTGAAATTTGAGGTGCCACAATCTAAAACATGACAAGCCACACATATACTTTACCCATAAATGTGAAGATTGCAGAGAATCATAGGCTTTACAGGACAAGGAAAAGACTAGACAATGAAAGACTTGGTCATAGATGTGGGAACTGGTTTCTCATGCAGGTGTGGAGCACGTGGGAGGAGATATGTTTGAAAGTGTTCCCAAAGGAGATGCCATTTTCCTGAAGGTACCAAAATTCTGACGGCATATAATCTACTTGCTCAATTTTAGACACCAAAATCACTAATAACGACTAATGGATATATAATCTTATAGTGGATACTCCATAATTGGAGTGATGATCACTGCTTGAAGTTGTTGAAGAACTGCTACAAAGCTATTCCAGAGGATGGGAAGGTAATTGTTATGGAATCAGTTCTTCCGATCACGGCCAAGACAAGCCCTGCTGCGAAAGCGATCTCGCAACTTGATGTACTGATGATGATGTCTCAAAACCCAGGAGGGAAAGAACGGACTGAAGATGAATTCATGGCCCTGGCCACTGCAGCTGGATTCCGTGGCATCAAATTTGAAACCTTTGTTTGTAATTTTTGGGTCATGGAGTTCTTCAAGTAGATTACTGCTTAAAATTGCATTTTGCAGAAATTGGAGTATGCATTACCAGTTTCTACCAGAATTGAAGCGTTCATGACTGCCCGTGTGGAACGATATTTATGGAATAAATAAAATAGCTGTTCATCAGCTTTTAGCATTCCCAAGATAGAAGTTTGATGAGCTACATGCTTTGCAAATAGTTATTGTATTTTTGTTGCAACAATGCATTCCTATCCATGTATGAACGTAAAAAAAACATATTAATATGTTGAATAATAATAAGTTGTGATTGTGGATCCCAAATAATTATAAATGATTGGTGTATATTATGAGTGTTACGTTCAGCCATTGGAACTAACTCTATACTAATAGCTGAAAGGAGCTTCATTGTTCATGAATCGTGATCTCTTCATTTTTTTTCTTTTCATTTTTTCATTTTTTAAAAATTTTATTTCCATATTTTTTTATTGAATTCTTCTCTGACTTAATTTCATCATATAAAATTTTAAATTATTGTAGAAAGATAATATTTAAAGAGAGGACTGTAATGTAAAGCACATGAAAAAAAAAAATGCATGACCAATCTCAAAAGTCTTAAAAATAAATCACGGATTTGACAGGTTAACACGAGTTAACCCAAATCAATCTAATTTGTAGTCATTTAAATATTTTTTTAAAAACTATCATCTAATATTCGTTGTCTCAATATTTAAAAAGATATCATATAATATGAATTATATTTTAAGTTCATGATTATAATTTTTATTTTAGCTAGAAATCACATTAGCAATACCTTGATTTTTTATATTAAAAAGAATTTGATCCAATATATCATCATTTTTATAATTAAAAAAATACTACTAATATTTATTATATTTTGATTTTATGACTAAAAAATTTCTATTAAAAAACATGTTAGGAATGTTTAATTTTTTTTTACATTGAAAAAAAATAAATCTGAGATTTGTTTTAACATTAAAATTAATTGTATCACACTTGCAGCTTAGCTCATGCATACTTATGTTTGGTATTGTGGTAACTTTTGTGGTTGTGATTTAAATTTTTTTTTATAAAAAGTACTTTTGGATGACGTTGATTTTTTATTATTATTTATTTTATTTGAGATAATTTATGAAATTATATTTTTTTTTCAATTTCATTCTCATTCAAATTTTTAATTTGTAAGATTTGTTCCTCATTATTTTAATAAACTTGAAAAAAATTAAACATTAATAAGTTATTTTCCAGTGCATTTTCCATGACATAATCAAACACTGGAAAGTGTTTCCAAGTTATTTTTCATTACACTACCAAAAATCAAAAAATAATTAACTTTCTTGAAATTCACTTTTCGAATAGAAACTACTAATCAAACACTGGAAACTACTTTCTTGGAATACACCAAAGATGCTGGACCGTATTCTAAGGCTCTTGGCTAGCCACCAAGTGCTTTGTTGTTTTGTCGATGGCTCGAGAGGTTCTACAGTCTGGCTCCTGTGTCCAAGTACTTTGTGCGCAACCAAAATGGTGTTTCTTTGGCCCCCTTCATGGCCTTGATTCAAGACAACGTCTTCTTGCAGAGTTGGTTTGTCCCTCCCTATCTATTCTCACATGTTTTCTATTTAATTTTTGCTTGCTTCAATTTACTATAATAATATTAGTAAACATTGTACCTCTTATCATCATTTCTCTCCCCTATCTCTCTCTATTTTTTTAATAAGGGCAGCTAGCTAATTTCAATGTTTAACCGTTTCCCGCTAGGTCTCAACTAAAAGATGCAGTTCTTGAAGGAGGAGTTGCGTTTGACAGAGTCCATGGAGTACATGCCTTTGAGTACCCTGGCTTGGACCCTAGGTTCAATCAGCTATTCAACACAGCAATGTACAACCAAACCACTGTTGTAAATGGAAATATGCTTGAGATATACATTGGTTTCAAGAACCTGAAACAACTGGTTGATATTGGTGGTGGCTTCGGACACACTATCAAGGCAGTAACCTCTAAATATCCCAGATCAAAGGTATCAATTTCGACTTGCCACATGTTATAGAGCATGCGTTAGCTTATCCTGGTATGTTTTGTTCCTTATCTCCTGACATTGTTGGTCTTGCCTTGTTCATTCACATTAGAAATCTGTTTATATTTTTTATATTTCTTTTTTCTTGTTCTTTTCATAGAATCAGTATATAAGCTGGAAACCTGTGACCCAATCTTTTAGATCATTCTTAAATATAACAACGTCACGTACTGAGTTGTGGTTTTCCAATTATTTGTGGTATCAGAGCCTACCAGGTATTAACAATCTTGGACAAAAGATATTGTAATTTGGCAGAGTCTTTCTGTTGGGCTTGTTTTAAGGTTTGTAATTCGGATTTAAGGGTTTTGATCTTAGAATGTAATTCTGGAATGGTGACTGTGGTTTTGGATTTCTTTTTGTTAAGAATATTTGTAAGGTCATAGGTATTGGTGCTGGTAGAGGGTAATAGAGAGCGGTTTGGAGGGTTATATGGAGGGTGCTCTGGCTCGTTCAAATCTTTCAACAGTTTATCCAAGTAGGTTTTTTTAAGATGAGGATCATCATGTCTTTTGATAACCTCAAGAATGAATTCTTGGTTTTGGGTTAGCACGTTAATTTGTTTGGAATTCATGGAGCCATCTGTAGTAGCACTAGTGGTTACTATTTCATCAATTTGAAATTCTTCTTCAAAAGTGTCTGCAGGAGAGTGGTCAGTGTCTGTGGCTTCAATATAAAGATTTTGTATTTGGTTGATGGTATCTTCATCTATTTGGAGTTCATGAAGTTTGGTATTGACTTTGTAGAAACGGGATGTATGTCCTTTCTGGTTACATTTGTAACAGGTAATGTTTTTGGGGTAAAATTTTGGTTTGGGTTTTGACTGGAAAGATCTGTGGGGTTTGTTAAATTTGTAGGGCTTTTTGTAGTAAGGTTGATCTGGTTTGGGATAAAACTGTTGTCCGTTTTTATGGGCTGATCGTTTATAAGGAAGCTTCTAGTTCGAATATTTTTTGCGTTGTGAACAGGTTCCACTACAGGAGGGTTTTTTGGTGGAAAGGTCAAACTGGTGACAGAAACTACCAAGTTCTTGCCTGGTACGTTTCATTTCCCACTTTACGTGTTTTTGGAGTTTGAGATCCTGGCAGATCTTAAGACCTTCTTTTTTTGTGAAGCTCACAAGTTCACCGTATGTAAGCTGGTCATATGGTATGGTTTTGGTTGTAAAGGTATCCTTGATTTTGTTTCGGACCTTTTCTCCTAAGAGAATCGGTAAGCCTGGGAGGAATTTTTCTTTCCAAAAAGGCTGGTTTGAATCTTCTCGAAGCATAACACGAGTAAGTAAGGTATTTTTGTACTCACTGAGTTTCTTGCACCGAAGGTTGGAGAGAAGTTCAACATTTTTGTCTTTCAGATGGGAAGGATCTCCAACAAAATGTAAGGAGATGGTAAGGATAAGGGTGGACATAGCATCTTGGATGGTGTTTCCTAAAGGGTCAAGGATAGGTGTTTGGTCTTCATAGGTTTGTACAGAGTTTAGAATATATAGGTGATCTGTTTCAGTGAGATGGTAATCCCACCATCTTTTAAGCTGGCCAGAGAAGCCTGCACTAAGAAGTTCAACTATGGCTTTATCTGAGGTTCCTGTTTGGGTTTTGTAGGCATTAGCTGCCATGGTCATTTGTTGGAGGGTGTTTAGGATATTATATTCAGACATGCCATCCATGTTCCATTCATAGAGGGAAGATGCATTATATTTATGTTGGCTAATGACAGTTGGTTCAGTAGATATGGAAATGTCTGGAGCAGCGGTTGCTTTGGGAGCTTGTCAGGTGAGTCTGTTTAGTTGAAGAGGTTGTTCTTAAAAAGTATCTGTATCAGAGGTTGATACGGGATTATTTTAGAGAGTATTAACCTGATTTGTAGAGGATGAAGGGTTGGATTTTTGAGGTGTGTTTGGGACAGTCAGGGTTGTCCGGTCAAGGTTTTGTAAGTGTATTTTAATGGCTCTAAGAAAATCTGTTTGATTTTGAATTTGTGCTTGGCTCGTTTTAGTAACTTGATATGGTTTGAATACTGGGTTTTTTAGCTTAAAGTCGATGGGGTTTTTATTAGTCATGAAGTGGACTGGGGTCTTTTGTATTTGTTTTTCCAATCTGGTAAGCTGTTTACCGATGGTATGGAGGTTGGTATTTGTGAAATTGTTTTGTTGGATGATATGTTTGGTATTTGTGCTTGGCTCGTTTTAGTAACTTGATATGGTTTGAATACTGGGTTTTTTAGCTTAAAGTCGATGGGGTTTTTATTAGTCATGAAGTGGACTGGGGTCTTTTGTATTTGTTTTTCCAATCTGGTAAGCTGTTTACCGATGGTATGGAGGTTGGTATTTGTGAAATTGTTTTGTTGGATGATATGTTTGGTATTTGTGAGGGTATCTTCACCAGGTAATTTGTATAGGGTTGCATCAATTGTTTGGTCTTTGTGGGTAAGTTGTATGTTGCGTAAAGGTTGATGATCAAACTCAACTGTAGGTCCACTAATGAGGGTCCATGTAGGAGTTTTTGAACGAGTTGTAATAGGACATGCATGTTTAATGGATGCAAATGGATATGTAATATGTTGTGCTGGTACATAATAGAATTCAATCCAATCAAAGAATAAAATTTGCACGTTATGGGTCTCAATGTAAGCATAAAATTGTTTTTTAATATCATTCCTCTGTTGGAGGAAGTGTTGAAAAAACCAAGATAGTTTTTCCATATTATGATCACCATAAAAATCTCTTCTGAGAAGAGTTTTGTTTATGACAAAATGCTTTTCTAAAGTCAAAACATTCAGCTCATTTTGGATGTTTTCAGTAATAGCTGAAAAGGTTGATGAAGTTGGAGGAGATGGGTGCTCAAGGTCTGTATAAACAGGTTTTGGTATATTTGTAGTATAGTCTGTATTTTAGAAACTAGTAGAAGGGATATCAGATGTAGATTTTCTATGAGGGTTTGCATGATAAGGGATATTAATAACAGAAGGGATTTTGGAAATTCTTCCTAGATCTATTGTACTGGAAGAGGAAGAGGTTTCTGAGAATCTGGAACTTCTAGAGTATCGGTGGAAAGACAATTTGACTTTGTCATTTGTATACTGGGTAATATTTTTAATTTGAACATTGGGTTGAGGTGGTTGAGGTAATTCTAGTGGTGCTGCACCTTCGAGGATCCAATCTTCTGGAAAGGATATATCTTTCCATTGGATTGCTTTTGGGACAACAGTGTTTGAGCGGGATAAATCTGTTTGTAGAAGGAGTGTTTCTCCTTTTTGAGATTGGAATTTGTGTTTACTAGCAAAGGCTGAGAACATGACTTTGTAGTGAATTTTGAATATGAGAGCAACAGGGATAGATCCTTCGAGCATGTTATAATTATGGGTCTTTATTTGTAGTAGCATACTTTGCAAAATATTTTTGTCTTTGAGGGATATGGTTATGTTTGGATAACAGTCAAATGATACCAGACCACTGCAAAAGCTAGACTCAATAGAACTGAGGAGAGAGTCTTGGAAGTTTTGAAATCTAGCATCACGGAGGACGACTAGAATGGAGGTGTTTAAGCCTTCTTTTGTAAGGGGTTTTATCCCGACTTGGACAAGGCCAACATGAATATATTTATAGTTTCGGGCTAGATGTTTTTGTAGGGATTTTTGAGAGAGGTGTTGAATGGTTTCAAAAGGTTTTGTAAGCTGAATATCTCCTTCTTCGGTTTTGATAGGAAAATCTGTTTTGAAAATATTATATTTAGATTTTTGATAAATCTGAGCTTGAGAAATTTTTGGAATTTTCCAATCATCAATGTTTTTTGTAAAATCTTCAATAGTTATTTCTTCACTTTGTACAATCCTTCTGCTTTCAGAAGATTCAGAGGTAGAGGAAGCTGAAATAGAAGTAGTCATGTGAAAGATGGAATCTATAGATAGAAAAGATAAACTAGGAAACAGGCTGCAGGTTATATGGATTTATTCCCTAAAACTCAAACGGGACTTACACCATTCAGTTGCATACCTATAGTCTAACGGTCTCTTTTCTTTCTAGGAATTCTGACTTTTATGTTACTATTCCTACCCAGATCTCAGTAGGCTCTGATACCACAAGTATTTTTAGGGCAATAAAAATTGAAAAACCACAACTCAGTACGTGTGTGTGTGTGTCTATATATATATTAATTTTATCTTTCAATAACTTAATTTTTTTTTTATTTTTCTTCCAATTTCATTATTTAACATGTGATTGATGAAATTATGCTTCATAATTGTTTTTTAATTTTTTTTATATAGAGCTATCATGATCTTATAACATGAGTAACGAGTTTGGAAGGTTAACTCACATTGATTAGAGTGGTTTTTTTTGTTTTTTTTTTAATTTTATCTTTCAACATTAAATTAATTGGTAATTGAGCTTCATAATTTGTTTTGATTAGTTTTATATTAAGTTATCACTGTCTCATTACTCGAATCACAAATTTAACAGATTAAAACGAGTTGATCCTGGTCGATGTAATTTGTTGTCATCTAAATTTATTTTTTTAAAATATCGTGTAATATTAGTTGTTTTAATATTTAAAAAGATATTATTCAATATGAATTATATTTTGAGTTATGATATAATTTTTAGTTTAGCTAGAAATCACATTAGCAATACCTTGATTTTTTTTTAACACTAGAAAAAAATAGATCCAATATTTTTTAAACATTAAAATTAATTGTATCGGATTCGCAGCTTAGTTCATACTAATTATCTAAACTACTATGGGCGTTATTACATTAGTTTACGAAATTTGGCATCATTTCGTAACCGTTCATACTTTATCTCATACTTGTGGTGTCTGGTAACCGATCACGTCAAGAAAAGTCCGACAGGTGGACAAAGCTTTTCTATGATTGTACTGGATGTTCTAACTTATAAAATTATTTACAATATAAGAAATAAAATTATTTCCTTCATCAAGCCTATTTGTTATTACATTAGTTTTTGAATTTTTTATTTTAAATTAATTTTTTAATAATTTTAAATTGTTTTGTTGTGTTGATGTTAAAAATAATTTTTTTAAAAAAATATTTTTTAATATATTTTAAAAAACAAGTAATATCATAATTTTAAAAACTAACTTATTGATTTACGCACAGATAAATTGATTCAAGATGAAATGATTGGTTGGTTGATTTTTTTTACATGGATTTTTGTTTATATTTTGAAACGAGTTTTGAATTTTTTTTATATAATAATTATTAATTTAATTTGTTAAATTTAGATGAATCTTTTCCATAAAAGAAAAGACATGATCAGGTGGAAGTTAATTTATATATTTTTTTTATTAGTGTCCACTTTTCTACTAGGGGTTATCAAGCATGGGCACATCAATACCTATGTAATAGTTTGAGATTGAAGTGAATGATGATTTTTCATAATTAATTTTTTATTTTTATTATTATTTTTAACATCAATATGTAAAAATCATAAAAAAAATATTAAAGAAATATTAGTTTGTTATTTTTTTTCAAGCCAAAATCATTTTTGAAAAATATCAAAAAACAAAAACAAAAACACTCTCAAACACCCCTTAAATAAAAAAATTATAAATTTGACAATTAAAATAGATAAAATTAAAATGAATCATTCAAAAAAATTAATGAAATGTTAAACACAAAAAATGCGGTTTCATTTTAGTAATGACATATTTATATTTTTCTCTATTATTTTAGTAATCAAAATAAGTACCACATTTATAATAATAAAAAAAAATACAGAGAAGAGATTATTAATTCGTATAAATAAAATTAAAGATGAGGGTACCTTGAGATAACTAATGGAGGGGTTACAAAATTGCAAACACAGTTTTTGGGACACCAATCAGAAAATATATATATATAGTGTTGGAGCTTAGTTTTCATTGAGTAATTTTTACCTTGTGGATTACACTTTGCAAACTGACAAGGAATTGAGAATAAATTGGTTTGAAAATATATATATATATATATATATATATATATATATATATATATATATATATGTATATATATAGTGTTGGAGCTTAGTTTTCATAAAAAACTGTTTGAAACGCGGTGCAAACTACGTTCTTAAAAAAATTAATTTTTTTTGTTAAAATTTAATATGGTTTGTATGTTTTGGATCGTTTTGATGTGCTGATATCAAAAATAATTTTAAAAAAATAAAAAAACATGATTGGCATGCATTTCAGCATGAAAAGTTATTTGAAAAACAACCACTACCACACTGCCAAACATTTATATTATAACTTATGGTGCTTATAGTGTTTGGAAAAATTTAAAAATAATTCGTAACTGAGTCATTAAATTATGTAATAACTTATGGTGTTTATAATATTTAATAATAGATCAAGTCAAGAAAAGTCTTATAGGTGTACAAAGCTTTCCTAGGATTGTACTAGATGCTCTATCTTATAAAATTATTTACAATAAAAGAAATAAAATTATTTCATTGGTCTAGCTTTTTTTTCTATACAGATGATGGATTGCTTGTTGTGTTAGACAACCTATCGTTCTCTTTTATTATTTTTATGTTAGCTATTATGATTGAAAATTAGTGTCTGAGTTAAATGTTTTTAACTTATTTTCATATTAATAAATTTATTTTTAACCACAATACAATATGTAATCTCTCTAAAAAAACAATAAATAAATAAATAAATAAAACCCTTAAAGATCTTGATCTCTTTTTTTTTCATTGTTAAAGAGTAACATTATCTCTATTGAACTTTACAAAAAAAACAAATTTATTAATATCAAAATCAATTTTTTAATGGTTGAAATGTGATCATTCGAGTACTTTCACTCTTCATAACTTTTTTTCTCGCAACTTTCTCTTTTCTATCTCAACGTCTAGGGGTAGAAATGTAAAAAAATAAAATTTAAAATTGAAATGTAAAATTTTAAAATAACAAGAATCAAATAAGGAAATAAACTAAAATTTTAGAGAGAAAATTAAAATTTTCTGTGTCAATATTCAAATGGAATGTTTTTTAAGTTGGTATTCTTCTTTTAATTTCTTTTTATAACCACCAATAAAGTTCTAATTTGCAAAATTAATTTTTAATTTATCATCCAAGTATTTATCAACACTTTGTGTACGTGAAGGAATATAAATTGAAAGAAATCTCAACATATAAATTGAAAGAAAAACAAAAACACTCTCAAACACCCCCTTAAATAAATAAAATATAAATTTGACAATTAAAATAGAAAAAATAGATAATCTGAGAAGAATCTTCAGTAAAAGGGGAAGTATATCAGGCCCTTGCAAGTCGTGGTTTAAATTTTTGTATGTCATGACTCGAGCAGTTTGACATCTTTTCATTTTTTTACCTCATCCTTCCTCAGATTGAAAGAAGTGCTGTGCAGACAATCGACACTCATCAGCCCTTTAATATCCAGAATTCCTCAATTATTCAGTGGATAAGCGCTAAACGCTTCATTTTCATGCTTGTAAATGTTTCCCAGATGCTTTTGGTCAGATATTCTTCTCTAATTTAGGTAATACAAAATTTTGATGTGGAGTCTTCATACATTGCAAACCCAAAGAAACAAGCTGAACTGCTTTGCTAGCACACAAAGGGAGAGAGCAAAACATAGCCGCAAGGTACTTAGATAAACATAGCTGCTCTAGACCTTCCACATAGAAGGTGAATATTATGGGCATAACTAATTCCAAGGGCGAGGAAGCAAAATATTTAATTACATGTATCTTCAAGATAAAGGTACATTACATGGATTTACTCTGGTTAGAAGCTTATGTAAACAAAATGAAGCAAGGCAACATGTTCATGCACAAAGCGGCATGATTCCTTTTTTCTTTTTGAGAAAACCGAAAGTTCATCTCATTGCAGCAGTGTTTCAACTGGCTTCCTTTAGCTGCTACCAATTACTTCCTTGTATGTGTCTTTTATTTTTGCAATTAAAGCTTCCCTGCAATTTTCCCATGTGTATTAACACAAAATTAATGAGACAAACATGATGCATTTTTGCACCAATTTCTAGGTGGTTGTGTAGCAAGCATTCACTTACCTGTCAGGTTTGAAAACCAGATTCTTGTATGCAAACCACTGGAAAGAAAAACAGGTGATGTATGACACATTAGAGAAATATTATATTGTTAGCCACACACTGTATAAACAACAAATTTTAAGTTTTCAGACATCATAGACGAAAAAAAGGAGCAATTAAGTTGAAGATTGTTAAGATGATGTGCTGATATTCGCACAGGCTCCTATATCCTACAATATTCCATCAACGTTGGAGGCATTTGTTGGATGTTGATGATATCAAAGCCTTCAGATGTAAGAAGGAAAATGAAATCTACTTAATTTAATTTGTCTTCTTATATGAATCAAAATAGAAAAATTGAGAAAATACTACTTACTCCAGTGTAGCCAATTCCAGCAAGCTCAAGAACCCCAGGAATCAAAGGAAGTCTCTCAATTGCCTGGTACAGGAACACTTTAACGTCTTCAATTTAATTTAAAGGGAAAGATCAATGCCAAAGGCAGGTAAGGGGACTTAAAGAAATAACATTGGGAAAAAAGTGCATTTGGCGAAGCAGCTCACCGAGATAAACCCAGCCGAGCCCCAAAGTGCAACTCCACCAGCTACTACAACTGAACTCACTGCATATTTGTCTTCAACTTTATCCCACTATCCACCGATAACAGATTCAAATAAAAATTTTCCCAAACTTAATTAAAGCACGTTTCATGAGAGGAAGATTTCTTACAGCTTCTTGAACTGTCTTGACAATCTCTGGAAGCTCAGTTGAAGCGACTGCTACTGGGGCCTCTCCTGTAGCCATAGTCATAACATTGCGAGCGATCTTGCGACCTGAAATTAAAAATCGAAAATCACTGTGAATAAAACAGAACATCTGTGTGTCTGATATGTAATGCGAAGTGTCTACATGTATGTGTATTATTTGAGACTCACAATAAGCAGCGGCTTTCCAGGGGCGGTTTTGAGGCTGGGCAGGAGGAGGGGGGAGTGTAGGGAGGCTCACACACTGTGGCGATGCAACTGCTGATTGGCGAGAAGCCTTGGCATCAATAAGGCTTGATGATGAGGAGATTGACAGGGGTGTGGAGGAAGTTGAAGCCATGACTGTAGTGGATCCCTACAGGTCACTGCACTGTTTGTCCTGTGAGAGGATTCTAAAGGTCACCAGGGAAAGTTACTGTTTGATAAATTCTTGATTAGACTGTGGAGATGGATCTTCTTCCAAGTCTAAGCAAGAGCACCACACATTCCTTACATGTAGATAGAATGCTGATGTGGCTGTTGGATAGCCAATCTATGGTGTTTATGATTGGATAGGTTACTCGAGGCTGGAGCTCTGTTGTGCTTACAACTTTATTATGATATCTTCTCTGTTTTTTTTTTTTTTTTCCCTTCCCATAAACAGAGCCAAAAATATCCTCTCCGTTCGGTCAATAACGTTGTACTCGATGGCATCACTTTTATCTCTTCGAGCAAGGAGGGGATATGATATGAGTATAATTACCCGTTATTTTTATGTTTCATATATTTTTTATATTTTTAGATCATTTTGATACACTAATATTAAAAATAATTTTTTAAAAATAAAAAAATATATTATTTTGATACATTTCTGAGTATAAAGCACTTTGAAAAGTAACCGCAACCACACTCCCAAATAGACATGTAAAGGTAGAAAATGTTGTTATCCAAATATTTTTTTTTATCTAAAAATAACTTATCAGATAACAAATTACTGCCGACTTTGTTCTACGCATTGAGATTTTCTAAATTAAGTAGATAGGTGGCTCGAGATGTTCCGCAACAAGGGAAAAATATAAAAAATAATGTTTAGGTGTTGTTAGTGTTTTTTTAAAAAGAAAAAAAAAGTTTAAAGTTTAATTTTCAAATAAACTAAATATTAAAGGGATGAAATAAAAAATATTCAATTTTCAAGATTCAAGTCAATCCATACTAACCCATCAAACTTGTAACCTAGTTCATGAGATCGCAATAACTTCATAAAACGAAAAGCAAAGAAAATCACAAAGTTCAATTCTCAATAAATTTAATGTTGAAAATTAGATTGAAAAAGAAAAAGATTGTAAAAAAATATCTAAAAAAAAGACCGATGTCAACTCGAGTTAACCTTTGAAGCCTATAACCGAGTTATGTGACCAAGATTATCCTATAAAAAAATCATGAAGTTTAATTATTCATTATTCATATGTCGAACGATGAATATTAAAAATAAAATAAAAAAGATCTCTAAATAAAAAATAAAAAAATATTAGATTTGACATAAAAATAAAATAAAAGGATATTTTTTATTTTTTTTCGCTAAACTAGCATGAATCTCTAGGAGATGGGAGAGAAGTAATTAAGTGTTTGAACGTAAAAAAAAATTAAATGATCTTAATAAAAGAACATAAATTCTTCTATTTACCATTCAAATCAGTTCTTGATTTTATATAAAGAGCCTGTTTGGCTCTGCGGCTGCGGCTGCGTTTTTTTTAAAACGCAGTTGCAGCCGTTTGGTTATAAAAAAAAAGCAGTTTACTATTCACTGGGTCCCACCTATTTTCTGCGTTGGAAACGCAGTATTTGCAAAGCAAGAATTACATGCTTTTTTTGCACTGTTCACGTAATTGCACTGTTCAATGAACAGTGCAATTAACATGAACAGTGCAAAATGATGCACTGTTCATGAACAGTGCACGAAAAGTGCACTGTTCATGTTAAAAATAGTGAACAGTGCACTTTTCTTGCACTGTTCACTTGCACTGCGTGGATTTTTTTTTTTTTTGGTGTGTTAAGTTTTTTTTAAAAAAAACTAATTTAGAGTGAATTTTATACATGATAATATTTTATCTAATTTTATTACACGCTAAAAAATTATGGAAACTGTAGTTCTTGTCAGATAAATTTTGTACGTAATGGAATTGTAGATAGTTTAATAGAACAATTAATTTTTTATATATATAAAGTATGATTTATTTCATAATGTTACCACAATAGTTAAATCCACAATATTTAAATTAAAAACCATCAATATTAATTTATATTTTTTAAAATTATTTTATAACCTCAATTTTAAAAACATTCTTAACCAAACACATTAAACTACTTTTCTTCAACCTCAATTTCAACCACAGTTTTAACCAAACACCTATTTTTTCAAACCAACCACAACTAAAAGTACTTTTTATAAAACAACTTTTTTTTAAACCACAACCATAACAGCTACCGCAATACCAAACACACTCAAAAAAGGACTAAATACTTTTTCAAAATTCAACTTGGGAATCGAAGCTCTAATTTTTTTTAATTAATAAAATAAAATTTTATTTTATTAAATTAAATATTAACTAAGCCACAAAATATATATACAAGCATAAAAAAGCAAATCTCCAAGAATAATTCCGAATCAAAGCAATGTTAAGACCAAACAAAAAAAAAAATTGAGGGATAAAAATAAAATAAAAAATCCTAAAGACCAGAAAAATAAAGGAATCAGTATTGAAATTCATGGTGATTCCTTTTTGAAGACACAACGAATCAATCGGTGAGCCCTCTTAGTACTTTTTAGTTTTTAGTGATAATTACAAAAAAAAACCATATAAGAATTGATCATATTTTTATTTTCTTATTGTACTTTGAAACTCAACCTTGCGTGCTAAAAGAATATTTGAATATTTACATGTTTATTATTTTATTAATTAAAAAGTCCATGGAATCTCAAAATAATAAAATTGACATGTTAATTACAACAATGCCAAAACATTCCATTAACACAAATTGCTTCGAGGCATTTCATCAAACAAATTCTGTACATTCACAAAACTATCACATTTCGCATCAATCAAATTCACAGTGACAAATGAATGATGCGGGTGAGGTTCTGCAAAATATTTTTGGTATTCTCCATCAGTCCTTTGCCAGCAGCCAAGCCCAAGATGCCTCTTCATCAGCGAAAAGCAATAGTGTAGAGGCAGTGCACAAGTGATAAATATTTAGCTCAGAGACTCTTTGGTATGGACATTTCTCGGTATTGTGACAGCTATGGTCAGGAGTGAGGCATCACACTTTTTTCTGACCTTTCTCACTACATAGGCTCAAGTCAGCTTAGAGGGGAAACAAAAGAAGAAGAAGAAAATGGCAGTATTCGCTATTTTTCCCTTTCTTTTGATAGCAAAGTTGCTTCTTTTTTCTTTCTGTTTTTTTATCCCATATTATAACAGACACCAAAATAATTTGTAACCCATTAGCCTTTGTGTGAGATGGTTACCTGCTGAGATCTAGATTTCACCTTCTCAGTGTGAGACAGCAACGATTCTACATGGTTGATTGATGTTTTACAAGTATGAGAATTGAGAACTATGTCTGCACAGAGGGAGAATAAGGAAGTGAGACTATTTTACTTGGATTCGTGTGCTGCCAGCCAGTTTCTTAGATCTTTGATCTGGCATCATCATCTAGGTTTTCAACCCCGTTCAACAAGAAAAACCCTAATAAACCCCACCTCAAATTTCAATACATGACCCATTAATCCACAAAAAAAAAAAAAACTTTGGAATCCTAGCCTTAAATTCAAATTGTCGAGACTCGAGAGAGATCCATGAAAATCCTTTTGCATTCCAAAACCTTGAAGTTGTAAGCAAATTAAAGATATGAGTTCTACATAGCTTTTAAATTACCATAATGAAGAAGCAGAAACAAATTAATAGAGGATTAGGTCAATGAAATTAATGAGCAAATTGCAGACAAATGGAAGAGAAAGACTATGATTTTTTTAGAGAGAGAAAGCAAGATAAGAGAGAGATAGTAATTGTGTGATTTTTCAAGGTGAATTTTATCTTATGATTTTTTATTTTTTTTATTTTTTATTTTATTTTTTAATATTTTTTAAAAAAATTGTATAAAATATAATTTTTCAAAATATAGAAGAAAAATAAAAATACAATCAAACTTTAAAAAGCTTTTTATAATTATTTTTATTTATAAAAACACGATCAGATTTTCTTATAACTATACCTATTTTTAATAATAATAATAATAATAATAATAAGTGACTGGAGAATCCGATTGTCCTTCCATTTAAATAGAACCAATTCTTGCAATTTTTTTCATAATTCAATTAATATTAATATTAGTATCTTTTTGAGACCTCAGAATCAAACTTATTATTAATGACGTAAAAAAAATCATTTCATCAAGCAAAGTTTAAGGCACACTTTAAAATCACTTTAAAAAAAATTCAATGAATAAATTTACATACACCGATCTACTTTATATAGTTTTTTTTAAAAAAAAAACTGGAATGTGACCATCGGAGAACATTATCTCTCTTTAATATTTTTGAACTATTTTCTCTTTTTGTCCTCAACATTTAAGGATTAAAATGTGAATAAAAAGTATTTTGTATCAAAATATGAATTTATAAAATAACAGGGACCAAAAGATATATAGAAGAACAACAACTTCAAGGGTTAAACTGAAGTTGTCCACCAAAAAAAAAGTAATGGGATCTTTTTTCTCTCTAAGTTGATCCTTTATTTCTTAATTTACTATTTTCAACCACAATTCAAAACCATTGTATTAGGACTTAGGAGGATAAAATTGCAAAGCTTAAAAGTTTGATAAATAAATAAAAACTCAATTGTTCAAATGAACATGCGAATGCACAATGCTTGGTTAAGCTTTGTAGCAAGGAACATTTCAATATATAGTGTTACTATGCGAGGCTCAACCGGAGGGTTAACATGCATGGTGATCTTAGCATAGCCTTTGACTTTAATTAAATTAACGGAGAGTATAATATAATTATTTTAATGGGTCAATATACAACTTAATTGAACTTGTTAAAATTTGATTTAATATTAATTTTTTTCTCGAGATGACATTATCTTAAGATTTTTTTAATTTTAAAACAATATTATTTTAGATTGATTGGATTAACTCATCAAACATATGATTTAGATTATAAATTAAGTTTAATAGCTTTATTTTTGAAATTTATTTTTATTTAATTATATGATAATTAAAAGAAAACATTCTCACAAAATAAAATGAATAAATTTGTGGAAGATAAACATAATTTTTATGTCAAATTTTCTTTTCTAGTTCATGCATTGTTTTTTTTTTGTTTTGACAATAAAGGGAGATTTTTTTATTAGCAATATAGTTCATTGAATAAAAAAAACAATAATAAAAAAATATATATGAAGAAAACCATAATGATTTGAACTGAAAAGAAAAAAAAAATGTATATTTTTAATGAAAGGCCTAATTGTTTTATTGACATGTCTCTTTTTTATTTTGATGAAAATATTTTTTTTATGAGAAGTATTGTTTTTTAAGAAAATTTTTATTATAATCATGAAAGCAAGTTTCAATTAAAAAAAATCTAAAATTTATGAATCAATTATTTTGATGCAACTATATGAAAAAAAACATGAGAACAATGGATTATATAGAAAATTTACTTTAAAAAAGCAAAGAATATATACATTTTATCCTTGTTCAATATCAATGAAATTTTTATTTTTTTTTAATTTATGCATAATATTAGGCTAATACATGACATCTATAATAGCATCATAAAAATACACTAATCTTTTGTAAAACAATGGTATGATTTTTTATTTGAATAAAAGGAAGCAAAAATTAAAACAAAGGTTCATAAAAAAATTTAATCGTTTGAAATAAGAAGGAAAAATATAATTCTCAAATCTAAACATTTTTTTTCTAATTAATGCATCTCTTTATCATTTTAATGAAAATATATTTTTTAATTGTAAGCATTTTTCTTTAAACAATAATCTATCATGATATCAAAAACAAGTTTTAATAAAAAAAATTAAAATGACACTTCTTCATTTGTATGTAATTAGAGGGGGGAAATTAATCTGATAAAATTATATAAAAAAATATATTAAAAAATCATTGAATATTCATGAATAATTTTTTTAATAATCAAAAAATAAATTCTTAAATATCCCATAAAACTTATAATATTACTTAAGAACTATGAAAAAACTTAATAAAATCTAAATATCATATTAAGAATTTAATTTATAATGCATTTCATTCAAAATCTAAAAAGAAAAACTTAATTTTTTTTTATAAAAGGCCAAGGGCGTGTGCGGGCTTGGCTTTGCAGGCCCATGCAAGCCATATCTCTTTTCTGTTGGGCGATGTAAATATTTTTTCTGGCTTCTTATTATATTTTTTAAAATATAGGAAAAATTGTAAAAAATTTAGGGATTAAAAATGAAAAATTGTAAAAAGTCAAGGATCAAAATAAACTTTTATGCGCATCATGAACAACAAAAAACAAAAAAGGCTGGCTCTTTGCTTGTATGTTAAATCTGGTGTATATTGTTTAAATTATTTATTAAATTCTATTATGCAAAAATCAAGTGCCAATTCAAAGTCATAGCATTTTTCCACATAGAAAATACAATGAATAGGATGAACTGAAATGAATTACCCGAATTTAAATAATGCAAACATAACATAAAGGATCAAATTTAAAAGAAAAGGTTTGGTTTCAAAATAAATAAATAACCATGAAAAAAAAAAAAAAGAATGGACGAATCAGGCGTCCTATAGCAGTACCAGTACACAATGCAACTAAAATGTGCGTAAACAATAAAAACAAAAGAAAGAAAAAGGAGTACTCGACGGTGAAAAAGTTATGCTTATTGATTTACAATCCCAAGGAACAATGCATTGATAATCCAGGACAAGGATCTCTTTCACGGAATTGGGGTAAAAGAAAAAGGTCTGGTAGTGAAGGACATGGGAGATCATTTCAAGGTGAATTATCACAATATTGTACCAAAAAAAACAAGAACAAGAACAAGAAAAAGAAGTGAATTATCACCGGAAAAGAGTGATCCAAGACTCCGAATCATTACGATATTACCAGGATTATTATCAAGAGTTGGAATAAGAAAAAAAAAAAGAAGAAATAAAGGAAGAGAGAATCAGCAGAGTGAGTATATATTGGTTTTTACTGATGGAATTACCAACGGAAACGTTTCGTCGGTATACCTGTCGGTGAGTCTGTCGGTGACTATGCGACGTCACTGTACAGAGATCCTAGTTTGAATCCCTTGGTAATTCTGTCAATAAAATCATCTGAAAAAAATCCACATCATCACACCGTTGCAACTTTTCAAAAATCTGTATAATCCGTCGGCTATACGGTCGGTATATACCGATGGAATAAGTCCGTCGGTATATACCGACCATATCGCAGACGGAAATGGACTGTAGGTATATACCGATAAAATTAGAGACAGAATTATTTCTGTCAGTAAAAATTACCGACGAAAAAATTTCATCGGTAATTCCATTGGTTTTCATCAATTTTATGGTAGTGTTAATATAATCTCAAACAAGTATCTTGATATTTGGTCGATGCTCAATTTTGAGATTGATTATTTTTATTATCATATATTTAAATAAAAATAGTTTAAGAAAAAAACAAAGTCATTAAACCCAATAAAATCCATGACCTGAATTATATATTTGGTTGGTTAACTTGTATTAATTAAAAATTAAGTTTCATAATTTATTTCGTTTGCTTTTTATGGAGTTACCGCAGCCTCAAACAAACATCCTAATATTAGATTGGTACTTGATTTTATGAGTATTCAATTTTATATCATATAATTAAGTAGAAATTAGTTTTTAAAAACAAAGCTATTAAACCCTGTAGAGTCCATAACCCGGGTCATGGGTTTAGTAGATTCATCCATGATGAATGATTTAACTTAATATATCATCGTTTCAATATTATTATTTTTAAAAAATGTCATCTTTAAAAAAAAATGAAGTCAAACCATGTTTTTTTTTCGGTCACTTAGGTTGCATTTGGATTCGATAAATCGATGGGTCACATCAAGATAACTCCTACATAGATTAATTTGAAATCTAAACTGATAAAAAATCGAGTTAGGAAATTTAAAGGCTAATATGGTGGGAAGGGTTTAATGACAATACCGATATCTTCTCCACGACTTGAACATTATTATTTTATGTTCAAATGTTTTTTAGTCCACCACAAAGTATAACTCGGGCCAGTTATATAGTACATCTCTGCAAGTAATAATAATTCATAAAAAAAATATATATATATGAATTTTATTAGTCTTTCCTGAGATTTGAATCCTAGGTAATAACATAAAAAACACATCCACTTTTACTCCTAGAAAAACTCTTTCTTTAGCTATTATATTGTTTTCAATATCTTGTCAAATATATTCCTTGATTAATTGACATTTAAAAATAAATTTGTTAATAGATTTACCATTTTATTTTTTATATTTAATTATGTATCAACAATAAAATAAAGTTCAATATTTATAAAGATTTAACTAGTTTTATACCTCTACCACATTGCAAGTATGATTTCAAGTTAATTTTTAATGCAAGATAAGAAAACATATATAATATGGATGTGTATATTAACAAAATTAGAAAACAAAAATATATTATTCATGCTTAATAAAATAAATTAAAAAACAGAAATAATAAATCAAAAAAGAGTTATTTACATTAGTCAAATAATAAAATAAAATTCTAACATTCTTAGTAAAAGAAAAGGATAAATGCAAATATGAATGTTTGACATTAGTTGTACATTTTATTTTCATATTTTTATTTATTTTATTTTATATTTTAATTCTCAGTTCTAATAACAAACAATTTATTTTTATAAGTGTCATGCCAATACAACACATTTATACAAAATTCAAAAGGGAAAAAGTTATAAACAAATTATAATAATCACTTCAAAGTACTATATATAGAATTAAAAAGATCAACCATTATTTCAGGAACAGTTCAAAAAACTAAGAGAGAAGGTATTAAGCAACACTTAAATTCACAAGAATTATTAAAAGAAAGAAAAATAAAATGAGGTCAGGCCCACTAATTGGCCAACCATAAAAGGCATAGACATGCACGTCTGAAAAAGGTCTGGTAGTGAAGGACATGGGAGATCATTTCAAGGTGAATTATCACAATATTGTACCAGAAGAAGAAGAAGAAGAAGAAGAAGTGAATTATCACTGGAAAAGAGTGATCCAAGACGCCAAATCATTACGATATTATCGAGATTAATTACATGCTTACCTGTTCCACATTCTCTATCTAAAAAGATTTATATAAAATCAAGTTTACCCATGATGTCGATCATGAACGATAATTAGGAAGAAAGCTTGATTATGATAAGACCCTCACAGAGAAAACAAAAATTTAGACCAAACACCAAAAAAAAAAGGAAAAAAGAAAGAGAGAAGGAACAGTTACGTGCAAACATGCTATTAATGAATTCTTTTTATATATAGTTTTATGCCCATATAGTGTGTGAGACTATATCTATGCTGCGAGTCTATATTATTATTTTTTATTGAAAATGATGTTCATGTGCTGCTAATGCTTTTTAAAATAAAAAGTAAAATTTATAACTCGGATTATAGATATAACTAAATTAAATAAATTGATTTTATTTTAATTAGATAATAAAAAATTTAGCAACGAAAGTAAACGAACCACATTTCTTTTAAAAAAGAGGTCACTATAACTTGGGAAAAAAACCTTTTTTTTTTCAAAAGAGAAAAAACATTGTAGTTTAATTTTCATCCAATTAAATATGGAAGGACAAAATTGAGTAAAAAAGAACTAAAAAATTGGTCCGATTCAACCTACGTTAGCATGACAAACATATAACCTTGGTAATAAGAGGCGAGCCAACTCGGGTTAAGCTGTCCAACTCGCGATTCAGATTATGAGATTAAAATAATCCAATAAAAAATAAATCAAAGAAAACCACAAAGCCTATATTTAAAAAAAAACTAATGTCTGAATGATTAAATAAAAAAAATAAAAAGAGAAGATGTCAACTGAGGTTAACTTCTCAAACTTGTGATCTAGATCATTAGACTAAAAGCACCATACAAAGAAAAACTACGAAGCCCAATCCCCACCAATCAAATGTTAAATGTTGAATTCAGGAAAAAAAATCAATTGTACACATGGATCCAAAATAAAAAAAAATAGCAATTAAAAAAATAATAATCAAAATTAAATCAAAAAATAAATTAGAGGACAAAATTGAAAATAAAATACTTTAACAAAAGGATAAAAAAATCAAAAGAATAAGGACCAAATTAAAAAATATAATATATCATAAATTTGGATTGAAGGATAAAATTGAAAACAAATAAAACTTTTATGAAAGGGCTAAGAACAAATATTAGAAATCAAAAGAATAAAGATCAAAGTTGAAATATCAATAACTAAAAGGACAATAAGAAATTTTTTAATAACAAACATGGTATTCGAGGGGAAGAGAGAGAGAAAAAAAAAAAAACTCTGTTAGCAACAACCCATCCCACAAAAGCTCCACCATAATTTGAGATTGAAAAATGAAGTTAAAATATCAATAACTAAAAGAATGTGTCAGGTTGTGGGCGTCTCCCACGCGTTGATCCATGTGTTGCACGTATCAGCTATTTTTTTGTTTTAATAATATTTTATAAAGACTATATTACCCTTGATCAACTTGTTAATAATAATAAAAAAAACTAAGGTAAAAAGATAAAAAAAAAAATCCCCTTAATACAAGCTTACTTTTTTTTTAAGTATAATTGATTCATTTTACTATTCTTAAAAAAAAAATGAAGTAAAAGCCTCTAAATACTAGTTTCAAGAATTTTGCTTTCATGTAATTTTATTGTGATTAAAGGAATGTAAAAGACAATCCATCTCTCTTATTAATCTGATAATGATCAAGGAGCCATATAAAAAGAGAAAAATAACCTCAATTTAAAGGCCATTGGGTTTTTTTTTAAATGCAAAACAATAATTATATTATAGCGATAAATTATAAAATTTCCCTATGGCTACAATGAATTTGCCATCAGGTTTAGCTTTTTTGTTATATATAAATGTTATAATATTGTTTAAAATAAATATTTTGTTACTTAGAAAGTTATTGTTATTTATTCTTATAACGAAGGCATCAAAATATAAATTTACAAAAATCATACAATTTTCATATGCATTAAAATTTGAAATTAAGTGTTTGATGGCTAATGTCGTACCATGTCATTTTCATACCAAATCAAATCATTATCACTGAAAATAATTAAAAAAAAATTGAAAATCAGAAAAAAAATAAAAACAAAACAAAAGGAACTAAATAAAAAATATCCACGCTTACATGAAGAGGGACCTGTGATGCTTAATGGATGGAATTATAAGGACCCAATTGTCCAAATTGAAACCGTAAAGGTATCTTATCCCAAAAATTGATACCACGAGTCACGAGATCCCTTGATGTAATTAAACTGAGGAACTTACTAATGTTCATATATCATAAAAAATTTTATAATAATTCAAGAGTAATTATTGGTAATTACTCTATAAGAAAGGGATTGATATGAGGAGTAGGGTAAAAAAAAAAAGGGAATTAGTAGGGGTGAGTAAAAAAACTGAAAAACCAATTAAACTGAGAAAACCGGAAAAAAAAATAACCGAAAAAACCGAACCGTGAAAAAAATCGATTAAACCGTTTAAAATTTTGAAAAAACCAACCGGTTCAGTTCGGTTTCGGTTTTATAAGCCTGAAACCAAAAAAACCAAACCGAACCGAACCCAAACTGAAAAACTGAGCCAAATCGGAAAAAAACCGAGCCAAAACAAAAAAACCGAGCCAAACTGGTTTGAACCGGTTTCAGTTTTTTTTAAAAAAAAAATTGGTTTAGTTACTTTTTTTTTATTAAAAACCGAACCGAACCGAAAATGATCACCCATAGGAATTAGAGAATCAAAGAAGTTATTATTTAGGTTAAGTGAAAATATTCTTATTATTTATTTTCTTTTTCATTTTTTATTTTTCTCTGGTTTCAAAATTGAATTCTGGAATAACTATTGATACAAAATTTCCCATGTTATCATGTGTGTAATATTAATTAGTTGTGTTATCAAATGAATAATTTATCTTACCATTTTTTTTCTTAATAAATCTTTTTTTTTTCCTTTTAGTTTTTTAACTTATCCCTTCAATCTACAAGATTTCTTTCATATGTCATTCTAACATCATAACACCTATAGATAAGAGAGTCTCCTCCAATACGGATAGAAGGAAATTATTGCTCTATTTCTTATAAAGTGTGATATATAAATATATGTGTATTTATTATTATTGCACATAATATATTTTATTAATAGAATAAATAAAAATTATTGGGATGAGTATACACCATAGGAACATACTTATATATGCTCATAGGTGTCATGGTATTATATATGTTATCATAATCTTTTTTAAAAAAACTTCAAGTTTAATTATTGTTAATTGCTCTATAGAAAAAAAAAAATAGATAAAAAGAGAGAGAGAGAAGAAAGAAAAAGGATTAAAGAAGTTATTATTTATGTTAGGCGAAATATTCTTGCTAGACAAATGTAAATTTCTGTTTAATCTTTTTAGCTTGACTTATAAAATAACTATTAATATAAAATTTCTAATGTTATTGGACATTAGTTGTGTTTTGAAATGAATACTTAATTTTTAATTTAATGAGAATGGTAGTATTTAAATTCAAAACTATTTAATTATTAAGAATATGATATATTATCAAAACAACTATTTTTTTTAAGATGTTAGATATTATTTTGGAGGTGTTTGAGAATATAGTAGCGGTTATTTTTCAAAGTGTTTTTCACTCGGAAATGCATTAAAATAATTTTTTTTATTTAAAAAAAATTATTTTTGACATTAATACATCAAAACGATTTGAAAACACTAAAAACAAATTAATTTAAAGTAAAATAAATAATTTTTATAAAATTACTTTTAAAATAAAAAAAAATTATATTTCAATATATTAATGTGAAAGCTCGGACTGAGCGTCAAAACATCAGGTCCGTCTGAAGGACATGTTGCTTTTAGTTTTCAACCAATAATGCACTGCAGAATGACTCTCTGAATTTGAATGAGTACTGGGGGCAACGAGTACATCAGGGATTTGACGAGAACCAGCATGCATCAACCACAAGGAACATATGCAAGATATTACCATGTCACTAGGCATAGGAAAGCCAGGGAAGATGCCGTAGAAGAATCAGGAGAGAAAACAAATGAAAAGGTTTATTTTCAAGGAAAATAAAGTGGTTTCTATTTACTCCTTTTCTTTTTATTTCTTTTGTCTTTTCCCTTAAACTTTTCGTCATTGGAGTTTTCACAGCTGACGGCGATGACTTTGGTAATCCACCATTCTGAGACCTCCAGCTTCTCATCCAGCAACGAGAAACCTTTCCAGTAGATAATAAACAAACAGAGCTGTTTCTACTAAATACTATACGCTAATGTGCTCTGAAAACACATAATCTAATGCCAACGATACTCTGAAAACGATAAGATAATGATAAGATAATGCTGATGATGATATGGAAATGCGAGATTAACACATAATCTAATGCCAACGATACTCTGAAAACGAGATTAGTTTTTGAATTTGCTGGCTCGGGTTTCGAAATAAAGCAGTCTCCTATTCCAGTATATATGTGAGACCAATGTTCCTTCTGGATCCATTGATGTCATCAAGGTGGAATTAGTTGCCCACTGGCTTCGCTTTAATAGAACATAAATCGGGATAAATCAATCTGCTGTTAATTCTTGTTCTTGAAAGTATATACTCAACCATAAATCACGTAGAGAAATGTATTCATGATATAAAAAGACAAAAAAAAAAGAAATTATAAGAGGAGAGATTGAGGCTGGCACCGGAGAAGGAAGAGGGTAGCAAAAAGCTGTCAAAAGAAGAGACTCGAAAAACCAAAATGACTAGGACTGGTCTGGAGAAAGGATGATGATATGTCTCTGACCGGACGTTGGTGATGCTTCTGCACATGGGGATATGTGCGACTATAGCCGCTGTACAGTCCGCATCTCTCAATCTGAGCCATATGACAATTTTCAGAGACTTGAAACGTGGGCTCTCCTTTCCTCACCCTCTGACTTTTTCCCTATTTCCATCCACCACGTCACCTTCGCAATCCTTCCACCACGTCACCTTCGCAATCCTTCCTACTTGGACCTTTATCCTTTATCTGAAGATGAATGAATCCACAAGGTGAAGGTTAAGACTCAAGAGCATGTTTATAAATAGTAGATTAGTTGTTTTTTAAAGTATTTTTTTTAAAAAATATATTAAAATAATATTTTTTATATTTTTTAAAAATTATTTTTAATATCAATGCATCAAAATAATTTAAAAATATCAAAAAATATTAATTTAAAAAAAAAAAATTAATTTTTTCAAAAGTATTTTTGAAACACAAAAATAAACAGGATTTAAACTAATAGGAATACGATACCCTTCTTACATAGCTACAAATAACAATGTTTTTTTTATGATGTGTCAGAAGCTAGAGCTGCAGGAAGTTGTAGGGGTGTTCATTGTCGGTTTGGGCTTTGTTTTTCTTAATAAAATGACCCGGACTGAACCAAAAACCAGTTTAAATTGAACTAGTTCGGTTATGTCAAGATCAGTTTTTTTTATTAAAACATGAAAAATTAATCCTTTTAAATGAGCTTTTTTTTTTGTTTTTTAAATGAGCCTATATATTAAATTGAGGCTTAACAATTTCTTGTTGAGTTTTGTTTTTCTAGACTTTTTAATATAAAAAAAATTATTAGGCCTTTTTATTTAATGCAACCCAACTCAATTACTAAATTGAAAATTAATTTAAAAGGAATTCAATTAGATATTTTCATTCTTTATCAAATATATATATACACACACCTTATATTGAAAAGGTCACAAGATCTGCAACTCTTAGAAGGAGATTTGATCCAACCATCTCTAATCCCGGATGATCTCGAGTAGAAAATCATACCTAACTGGCATAATTGACAATATATGTCAAGAAAAAAACCTTGAATGAAATAGTATGAAGAGTTTAAAAGGAGCAGATGCAACGAACAACGTTGACGGGGCAAGCATTGAAAAAAAAACCTCAACCAATGGAAAAAATAGATGAAAGAAATTATTGTTTGTTTCTCTCTCTCTGTTTTTTTTTTTTTCAAGTTCCAAAAAGCTAATTTCCCATTGCCCCACATCAACCAAGCCATAAATTGTATTTTTACAACAATCATAACTAAAAGAAAAGGAAAAGAAAAGGAAAGATTGATATTTCATAAGTTGTTAACTCAAAATCAGATTTTAAAAAATCACAAAGCCATTATTATAAAAATCAAGATTGAAGAGATGAAAAGTATCTTTAGAGGGAGGTAGTCTTAAGCCTAGATATGAAAATCAAACCAAGTATTAATGATAATTGTTTTTAAAAAAAAATAGTTAAAGAATGAAGAGACGAAAAGTACCTTTGAAGTTTTGATAGTCTTAATCAAATATCTGATCCTTCCATTACACTATATCAACAAGTGAAAATTCAAAGTTTAGTTCATTAAAGGGGTTTAGGGTTCACCAGATATAAGAGGGTAGGGAGAATGACGGAGGTGGGGAGGTGCAACTAATGGCTAGTGGCTACTATCAAAACTTAAAGGGATTTAAGATTAGGTAGAGAGAAAAAGAGAATGAGAGAGAAGAAGGAGGGGCAACTCAATTTCTTTTAGGGTTAGGTTATGTTTCTTTTTTAGACTATTCAAATTCAATTGAATCAATCCAGTTTGGTCCGGTTCAATTGGTTTTAGCCTTCTAAAATCAAAATCGAACCGGACCGAGTGGTTTTTCTGGTTCTTTAATTAGTTTTTTCTCTTGGTTTGGTTTTTTTAGTTAGTTTTTTTGTTTACTCGGTTGGTCAGTTTTTTTAATATCCATAGGAAGTTGGGACTCAACATCTATTAGGCATTTTCCAAATAAACCCCATGCTCTATGCCATTTCACCTCTCTATCGTGTCTTCTCTAGCTTACTAAAATGCCTTCAAATTTTATGAGTTTTTTTTTTTTTGGAATTTAGCAAGGTGAAAAAAATGGTCAAATAACATAGTCCATAAAATATTTGAAGAAATAACACAGTTTGGAAGTTGCATGTCTCATCTGTGATTCGCCAAAAAAATATGGCCAGGGTAGGTTCACTCTGTACCATAAAAAATCAACCTAATAATTCACAATTCAAAAACATAATCTATCTCTCTAACACAATTAAAAAATCAACATATTTCACAATTCATCAAAATTAACAATTCATAATTCATAAACACAATGAAGATTCATATAATATTTTATGAAATTTAAAATAAATTCATAATTCTTATAACATTAAAGCATATAATTTAATTGCATCTAAAAATCAACCTCACTCGTGGACGGGCTTAGAGTTCTAATGGACATGTTTACATCACCCTAACTTGTCCAACTCAAAGATGAACCTATAGTTCCTTTGTAAGGGTCGGCACCATAATCATCTTAACTCATAGACGGGCTAGGTATGCTCATGGATGAACCTGGCTACCTAACTATATGTCCTTGTTCACAATAAGTAGTCTCATCTTCCAATAAGACCATTTCTAGATTTTTAGTGTCCCCAACCTCCTGAAGTCCACCATGGTATAAATTGAGCGTATTGCTGGCAAGAGCACGCCCCATCTCATTGATGCTTTCATGGTAGCAACTGCTGCTATTTGAGCCTCCCATAATGAGTAATAAATCTAATAAATACATTAAAAAACAATTAACACTCGTCATCTATAATAACATTAACAATATTTAATAAATGTTATGTAGAAAAAAATATTGCATACCAATCAATTTGGTCTCGGATATTGAGGCTCATAATGCATCAAATTACATAGACACCTCGAAAAATACAACCATGTAGGTGTAATAAATTAGTGTGTTATGAGAAAAAAACCATCTCATGTATATGTCTAGATCAAATACTGAATGTCACTCCATAAATATTCGTTCTTTCTTGGCATCCCAAAGATCTAGATAAGTTGTATAAATCACCAGCCAATTCCTTTTTCACTTACTTTGACGACTAATAGTATGCAACTCATCACTAGTATTATTATAATCCAGGATGTGCTGAGACAAGCTAAACTGCCACATTACCTAATCATGGCAATGCATCTCAACTATATCAAAGCAATGCAGCATGACTTATGCTAACCATAAAACTTGTCCCTCCTAACATACATGTAAAGCTGATAATATCAAATCATTACTATATGACATTTATATAACCTATTAAGATATGAAGAGATATATTAGAAAAAAAATCAAACTAAAAAATTAACAACCAAATAAAAAATAAATAAATTTGTAACTCATACATGGTGAAGTTGTTACACATTCAACTAATCCCAGTAAAACTTGTGGATGTGAATTAGATTTAAAGTGAAATATGTAGCCCCACACTATTTGACATGACAAGCCATAAAGTTAGTATATTTTTTTTGCATTTAGTTTATATAAATAACATGTTATTCAAAATTTATTAAAATTCATTATTACTTATATCCTATAGAGAGTTTCCTCTGGGTGTCGCGTCAAACATATTATTCCTCCAATTCTATGGACGATCAATATGAATATGCTCCCACGACTAGAGCTATATTAATTTATATTTACAATTCTAAGTTAGTATTTGAAATGGAATTAATTCTAACAAACAAAGTAAATTCTTCGCTGAAAAATTATACCTTGAAAAATATTAGACATCTTCTTCAGACATGCTTTACATAGTTACTAGTGTGTGTGTGTGTGTGTGTGTGTGTGTATAAACACACACACACACACACAATCATAGCCCTCTAGTTGTGGTTAAGAATGGTTCAAAAGTCCTCTAGTAGTGTTAGGATAAACATTGGCATTGGATTACTTATAGTACTCATGAAAATGAGCCCCCAAAACATATGCATTATATATGCTCAAGCATACAAAACCAATCCTCTATCACATCAACTAGGGGGTCTTAAAATTAGTATCCAACCACATCATTTTGTGTTGTCACCTCTATAAGCACTAGCCAAAGACACGCGTCTTAGAAGACAACTACATAAATCATCTCTATCAACCGACCTTTTGCATCCTGTTATTGAGACTCAATTTATCAGAAGGCCAATTAACGTGACAATTTCCTGCAATGTAGGTACCATCTCACCATTATACAAGTGGAATGTCTAGGTCTCACATCTTCATCGCTCAACCAGTGTTGCAATCAATCTAGGGTCAAGATGTAGCTATGTAGCTGACTTATCTCATAAAAATTATTGTTGATAACATAAGGCAAACACGCTCATGCAAATCTATAATGGCATGATGACAAGGTATCATAGGATCACTGCTGCTAAAATCAAGCAATTTATACATAATTATTTAAACAATATTGTTAGTTAAAATTTAGTTTTTTTTATAAAAAAAAGTCAAGTCGACTGACCTTTCCATTTCAAATATCTTCATAGCAATACTGGTCCTACATGTACAAAACTGACATGTCATCTAGACCTAGCTGCATAATTAAGTGGTCACGTTAGTCGGCGTTAATGGAAGCAGATGAACCTACTCTAGTTCAAACAATATCTAGTTTGAGATCCTATAAGAAAAGGTTGCTAGTATTGTAATACAATTAAATTTTAAATTAGGTGACTATATAACAATAACATATGTTAATAATTTCAAACAAATACAGTTATTAACATATATTGTCTATTTTGACATGTTTTCTTCATATGATCCCTTTGACAATATGTGCCATATTTTTTATGAGTTTGCCTCTCTATCATTCATCTCGTTATGCAGACGAGTAGATCTCCTTATATATATAGACTTATATATTTAGACTGTAGTGGTGTGTCATGTAAAGGTTAAAAGTAAAGAATATATTTATGTTTATACAACTCGTTGGAGAAGAAATGATCAATAAATTACACGTGGTCAATATTTCATTTCATAAAATGCAACATACAATGAGATGTGAATATGATCAATGATACATTTGTCATTTACCATTGCAACTTACATTAGTAATGATAATTGTTTCCTTGACTTCTCTTATAACATTATCTATTAGGATTGTCTTAACCTGAAATAACACCTTTGTAAGATTAAAACACTTGTCATATATGTTCTTGTTATTACCATATGCAAGTAATTTAGTTAAGGCTGTAATACATCAAGTCTTAGAAATTCTTCAACAACATCTATTCGTTAAACAAAATATTTATTACAATTAAAAAAGACCATTTGCATTATAGCCATTAAAGGTAAGCCACAAATACTTTTTAATATATTATTAAAAACCTTTAACAACTTAATCATTATATTTCTATAATCAAGACCACTAAAATCATATGAAAGTGTTCATTTCTCTTTAGGTTTAGCTTCTAACTATTTTTTGATCATGTCACCGGTCTCATTTATATCATTATATAAATTGTCTAACTCCTGTTTTGAAGGATTTATACACATCATATGAAATATATTTTTCAAGATAATATTTTTTTTTAATCTAGTACTAAAGTTACTGATAAAGTGTTGTTAACAATATCAATGATACCTAACAGACTAGAAAAATATTTGTGTCATTGAATTCTTAATCATCATGTATCTATTTGATGTAATGCATAACTAGGAGTGATCGCTAACTATATGCCGACAAAGCAAATCTAAAAACATCTCTAATTATTGTTAATCTCTTTATTGATAATAACAAAACACAACAGATAAATTCCATTATCTATGTCATAAGTAATTCCAATTAACAACATTACCTTATATTTAGCATAAAAGTGATTGTCATCAATACTAATCAAATGGGCTTTATTTACCAGTGATATTTTTTAATTATATTATTAAATTGTCCAATTTTATTAAATTTTGTTAATTCAATAATCCCATCTATATTTTTCTTGTTTTTTAAAAAGTATTATTATTATTTAAATATTATTTTTTATATAAAATAAATTTGATCAGATTCATTACATAAATTCTAATAAATCCTAAAGCCAACATCGTCGAAAAGGAGGGTACGAAAAAGCAAGTGCCATAGCAACTTTATAAATCATTTATACACGTACGGACGTTTGAAAGTCAATATAAAAAGAAATACATCATTTGTAATTCTCATAGTGAGATATTAGATTATTACTATTAATGTTACAATTACAATTAAAAAACAAAAATGAAAGAGGTGGCAAAAACTTTGATATCGATACACAAAGCATAACGAATTGGGAAAATGCTTCCCCATTTATTTCCTGTCCTTAAAAGCATTTTTTTAACCAATCACCACAATTTTTTTTTTTTCTCTGTTGCAGTGAATAAAAATTATGTTTGATAATTTATTTTATTTGACTTGTTATGGGATTCCCGTAGTGTCAAAAAATTATCCTAACATTAAATTAATACTTAATTCGATAGAATAAAATTCAATTTCATTGTTCAGAATAAATTAAAATTTTATGGATCAAATTTGATAATGAGACAAATTTTCTTTTTCCTTTTTCTTACTATTCATGTGGTGTGAATTTTAAAATTTTGTTCTCCAAAATTTTTTTATTTTTTATTTTCAATCCTTGTTTATTGAGATTTTGATGTTTCAATCCCACATTTTATTTGTTTTGTGTTTCAATCCTTTTATTTTGTAAAAAAAAAGAATCAATGAAAAATAAGGGAGAGGATAAAAAGTTATTAGTTATTCTCATTCTATTAATTAATAAAAAGGGTTGATTTTGACCGTAATAGATTTTATTTTATAAAAAAAGTTTTATTTAGGTATTTTTAACCTCTTATATTGCTAGAAAAATAGACGGGGCTCGAAAATTATTTTAACTTGGGATGTTTTTGCTTTTTTGATTGATTGAAGGTTATTTTGAGGTTAGAAATTGGTTTTATTGAGGGTTACGTGGTTTTTTAAAAAACAAAAAACATTGAAAATGGATTTTCTTCATCTGAAGCGTAGAGATTGGATTTTTCGGCCACTTGAAGTGATTGGAATACAACCTGTGGACAACGTGTCTTCTGCTCTATTAAAAAAATAAATAGGTAATGCATTGTCTACCCATTTCAACAAAAATATAAATAAATGATGCATCATCAAAAAGTCATGCAATGTAATATTCTTATATTCTTCTAATACATTAGCTTCTATATTATTAGAATATTATTTTTTATTTAAAACTTGCCTTTATAATAAAAATGTTGTCTAATAAACAAATATCTTAATCTGTGTTTGTCTTTCAACTTCCCAACTTAATTTTTAAATAGATTAACATTTTTTAAAAATATTTATTGGTACGCATAATTATAAATTTATTTTATTAGACACATATTAAGATTTCAATTTACAATTATTTTTTAAAAAACTACAAAACATGTTACTAATGTTTGCATTTTTTCTTTCTTGAAAAAAAATAATTTGCCTCGCAACAACCAGCTATGGAGATGTTAAAAAAGAAGAAGAAGAACCCAAGTGAAAATTACATCCACACCAAGAATGCAAACGATAATGAACTATTAAATTAGCTATTTTGTGGAAGGATTTGATCCCGATTTCAGGACTAATTACTTCTGTTCTATATGCCCCTAATCCCAGCGTTGCCCACCCACGCAACCCTTCATCCAAGCAACTCTTATCCCCCCCTCCTCCTAAAAAACAAATTAAAAAAAAAAAAAAAGGACAGAGCGAGGCAAACTCTTTCAGCAGGTTAAGCAATAAACATCATCTGCTCCTGTGCACTTCTGTGTACTGGCAGCAGTCCTCTCTGTGGTACTAAAAGTAAGAGCTTAGAATGGAGACAAATGGTCATGCCCTTCTGCCTAGTCTGCTCCTCATCTACCAATCCTCGTAAAGCCAAAATTACATTTTCTTGTTTTCCATAAAGAAGAAGGCAGTACTGTAATAATCCTATAAATTTAGCTGTAAAATTGCTGTCTCTCTTGCCAAGTAACACTCCTACCATACAGACCAATCAGCTAGCCGTTGAAACTGCTGAATATTTGATGAACTGCTGCTGCTACCTCATCTGTCATCTGTGGATCCCAGCTCACAATCATCCTCTAACTGTCATTACAACACCATAATAAAACCCATAAAAAAAAAAAAAAAAACTGACATGAAAATAGGGTTTTGGATTAGGCAAGAGCCAAGCTAGCTGGCTAGTAAAAAATATTTGACCTGAAAGAAGAAACTATGAATTAACTTAGGGAACAAAGTAGTATTACCTTAAGATTGAAAGAGTAAAGAATTGTTGCTTGGGAAGAACTAATGTTAAGGTGCAAAACTGTAAGGCTAAGTTCCTCCAATGCAACAATAGCTCTCGCCAACTGCCCAAGACTTCTTTGACACTTTATCTTCAAATTTACATGGTTTTGTACAGCAGTCACCTCTATCTCCGCCGCCTCCGACTTCTTCTTCACTGTTCTTTTCTCTTCACATTTGCCTCCTTTCTCCGCCAGATTGTCACTTTGTGGCGGCGAAGTAAAGTATTGGTTGGATGAAATGCCGATGGTGGAGCCTGCTTCTATTTCTTTCATTCTTTTTTGTGCTTCAAGAGATTGAAGAAGCTGCTCTAGTTCCTTCACAAAGTCTATTGCACCTCCTATTATAGATGCTTGATCACCCTGTTTTATTCAACAACAAAAGAAAGACACCGTCACTTTCAAGTCTACAAGACATAAAAATGAGTCGTGGATGCAAAGAGTGGAAAAGGAAACAAAGGATTTTGAATAGTTGAGTCTAAAATTGAATTCTTGAGAGTAATAATAACAATAATTGCAAACTGAAAATGTAGATAGTAATTAATATTAGTAATTTTAAGATTACCCTTTGAACATAAGAGGGTGGCATGAAAGAACGGAGAGAGTTAAGATGGTCGTTCATTAGGCGACGGCGTTTGCGTTCAACAGCAATGTGGTTCATGCGTTGGCTCTCTACTTCTTCTTTATTCTTGGTTGGCCTTGTACGCTTTCTCTTTCTTCTTTCTCTGGTGATTATTGTAGTGGATTTGGAGAACTGGGTCTTAATATTAGGTACGGTTTGTGGTTGAGTACCCAATGGAATTAAGGAACCTGAATAGGGTTCAGCGGGCTCAGGACTTACACCTTCGAGGCAGGAATTTGAATGTGGGTTCGGGAGTTCTCTGGTTTCAGATTTGACTGGTGAGTGTAAATCAAATATGTCATGGGTGACACAACTTTCAAGCTCCGGTGGTTGAACTTGGCTTTCTGTTTCAGGCATGTAATAATTGTTCATATTCCATGGTTTTTTGAGGTGTTGGAGTTTGAGTAGTGTCTGAAAGCAGGGTTCTTTGAAGGGAAAAGTGGGTGGGGTTTCTACTGTTTGAAGCATTTGAAGAAAAGGCATTTTTTCATCAAAGATTGGGCTTGAAAAGTATGGTCTTTCTTCTTCAAATCTTAAGCTTTCTGTATTGATAAATCCTTGGTCTAAGCATTCCAAATCCAAGTTATGCTCCCCTAGAACTGCAAGAAGAAAACAATAACTTAATAAGAAAAGAAAAAAAAAGAATCTTGAGAGAAAGAAAGGCAATGAGGGAAACTCTTGGTTGGGGTCTTACACCTAACCTTCTGAGGAGGTGTGGAGAAAAACGAACTTTCATGGATTTGATGGGTGTTCAGTTTCAATAGAGAGAGTGAAACAAACGAAGAAAGGAAATAGAATGTTAAAGTGGAGGAAACAGTGCAGTAACCGTTAGCATTTCTAGAAAAATAATGCAATGCATTAAATGCAAGCATTTGGATAAGTAAATGCAAGTCCATTTCTTTGATTCTAGTTAAGGTACTCTATGAAAGAAAGAGTGAAAAAAAGAAAATGAACAAGAGTAACATACACAAGGATTGATGGGTCCTTGGAGCCTCTCCATTGATGAGCAGTTGTTGTTGCAAGAAATTAAATTTTCTCTCTCTCTCTCTACCTCTCACTTCCTCACCAACATTCCATTGTGATTCTAACAAAACGATAGTAATAAATATAACCCCCAAGAAGCAGAAGGAGAGACCCCATGTACACAACCTCAAAAATTAATATATTCCTTTGTGTTCTGCTGCTTGTGAAACTCTTATATAGAATGATATTAAATTCTCTACAGGAAAAGAGAAAGAAAGTAACTTAGCTACTAGCAGTAGCAGTAGTAGTTATAGAAATGGAGCCCAAGAAGAATTAATCAAGATGGGTAAAACTTAAAATCAAACAAAGGGTAGAAAAATTAAAACCACTCGAGTCAGCTAGAAAGATGTAAATTAGAGTAACAAGTGAAAAGAGTTGAGAGTTGGTGAGGGTTTAGCAGAGAGAGAGAGAGAGAGAGAGAGAGAGAGAGAGAGAGAGAGAGAGAGGAAGAAGAAGAAGAAGAAGAAGGGAAGAGGGAGTTGTCTGGTTTGAAAGGTTCCAATAGCATTATTTCGCAGTTTTGTCCAGCAGCGGGGACAGCCAGTTGTGGGGACTCTTCCTCCCCACTCTCCTCTTTCAACTTTGAATTTTTTATTTTGTAAAATTAAGATAGTAAATGTAAAATTTTATGAGAATAGTACTGTTTAAAAAAAACAAGATGAAATATCATATTTTAATATTGTCATATTTTTAAAATGTTATATAAAAAAAATCTTGTACTTCATGATGGCAAAAAAATAGATATCATGTTTAAGAAGCGCGTTATCAATTAAAATCTAAACTTATATCAAATAACACAAAACAAACGCAAGGTTGCGGTTCTCTCCCCTGAACCAACCAACGCCCTCACTTTCTCTCTACAAAACCCACCAAACACCTTTATTTAACCCTTAAAACAACAAAAAATCAAACCCATTAGAGGTCTTTAAGCATCATTGGATGTTTTTATGAGCAAAATTGATAGATCTATTTGTTATTGTCGTTGCGCGCACCACCCCAACTTTTTTTCTAGTCCTACAAGCAAGGTAAATATACTAAATTGCTATAAATTTATGTTTTGTTTTGTTGAAATAAAATGATTGTTTAGGTTGAATTTAGAGTTTATGGTGAATTTAGGGTTTGTTGAATTAATATGAAATTAGTTAAGAATATAATCAATTAGAGTTGATTTGATATAGTTGAGTATGAAAATAAGTTAAATTAATTATTAAATAATTTTTTAATTAATTATGTGTTGCGTTTAATTGATGTTAAGTTTTTCGAATTACAGATTTTACGTGTATTGGTGGAATCAACTAATAATGTAATTAACTACACTTGATGATTTCATGGACGAGAGCTTGATCATAGTAAAATTATGATGAAGTAAATGTTTCGTTAAATTGTTGATAAGTTGATGAATTTGTTATTTTCTTAATTATATTAATTTGTGTTTGATTTAATGCATTTGATCATTAAAATATCAAGAATTATGTTTAATTTATGGTGAATTTGCTTTAACGTTAAATTTTGAAAATTTGATTGTATTTGATATGAATGATGTGAACAGTGTTAGCATAATGCAATTTAGTTACAATTACATCCAATTGACCAAAATCTGATTTTTTTTAATAGAATATCTTATAACATATTTAAGTTGTGTCATTATGGTGACACTATTGTTCATGATATGAACAGTATTATAACATATAATGGTGAGAACAGTTTGTTGTTAAATAGTAATTTAGGCATGTCATATGCAAAAATAAAAGAAATCATTTATCATGGACTTAAGTGGAATTATAATGATATTGATGTTGAAATCACTTGGAGGTATCAGATTGGTGAACACCAGTATTATCTTGTACCAATTGCGTGTAATAGTAGTTTTAAAACAATGATTAACTCTTTCACCCAAAGTGGTTGAACATGATGGTGTTGTATGATTAACTAATAATGTAATTAGTCAATCAAAATTAGTGTATGTCTCTCAACTTCTGTTGGTCATTCAAATTCAGCTAGTAGAGGTAAAAATAGTTTATTGTTGGTTGATTTGTTGCAAAGGATAAATGATACTATGTTTGACAATCCATTTAATGATCAACATAGATTTGATTATTTTGAGCCTGGTAACAATGAGGATGATGATACGTTAGACCCAAATGTGATGGTAAATGATGATGATGACGTTGATAATGATATTGATGATGATGTGATGATGAAATCATACCTCCTGATCCTGAATTTGGGGATGCTTTTGGGTCTAGTTTTGCTATTTCTAATGATTGTGTATAAAGTCATAAACATATTTCAGGAAGGTCTGAGTTAGAGGTTGGACAAATATTCAACGGTAAAAATGAATTGGTTAATGTTGTTAAACGATGACATATCGCATATTCACTTGAATACCGAGTCCAACGGTCGAACTCTATATTTGTTCAATTACAATGTGTGTAAGAACTTGAATCTAAGTAGTGTTTGTGTGAGGGATATTATAAAAGGTCGGATTCATTTTATATAGCAAAGTTAAAAAGATAGCACACGTGTGTTTTGACATTTGTCAAAAAAAAGACCATCATTAGCTTAATGAAAATTTTAATGTTAATGATATGTCAACCCTTATAATGAATATGCTCTCAATGATGGTTGCAAGTATACAAGATGAAATAAAATTGCATTACAAGTATAAAATTTCATATGACAAAGCATGAGTTGCAAAACAGAAGGTCATCAAGCATCTTTTTGGTTCACATGAGGAATCTTTTGAAAAATTATCTAGGTTATGGTTGACAATAAAAGAATCAAATTCTGGAATAATCATTGATTGGACACACAAAACAAATCTTGATTATAGTACAATGATTTTTAGACGCGTGTTTTGGTCATTTGGACCTTCTATTAAAGGTTTCAAGTATTGTAGATCATTTATCAATGTTGATGACACATATTTATATAGGCAATATGATGAAAAGTTATTGATTACAGTTGTTTTTTATACAAATAATAGGTTATTCCAAACGTCGCGGCAACCATTAAAAACTAGAAAAAATAATAGATATATAACATCTTGTTATTAGAGGGGATATATTTTATTTAAGGAGTCGCCACCTGGTATTATGGTCATTAGAAACCCTAGCTGATTTTCAGAGATTCTATGGCAATGGACTTATTATGCTAGAGGGAAGATATTATCACCCTTACAACGTCCTTCCTTAGGCAGGTTGCATTGCTAGTTTTGTCTTAAATTGTTATAGGTTGTTGGGATATGTTATCAATAATTTATCTATAATATTCTGACTCTAGCCTCAATAAATATTGGGATTGATATTTGTTTACTCAAACGTCAATAAATATCAGAGTTGATATTTTTGACTCTAGAGTCGTAAATACCGAGATTGATACTCATCGTGAATTCACTTGCCTCGAACACTTTTGGATTGAGTTTTAAAATGGACATTGGATCCGTAAGAATGATAGAACTGTGCTTTGGACCCTTTCTAAGGGACGAGTTTTTGGTATTTTGTATGTAGATCCAAAGGGCCATTTCATTTGGGTCAAGTTCTAATGGGCTTTATAAACTTATTTTAAAGTCCATATGCAAACAAAATACATTTTTTTATATCAAAAGGTGATAAAACAACAATTTTATAAAAATACTAAAACTTGCAAAAATATTTTTGAGCTGTTTTTTATGCTAAGAAATCACAAGTTAATGCAAATGCATTTTTCACATTTTTTTTAGGATTTGGCCATGATGCAAATTTTATAAATAGTTAATAAAAATGCTTTATGATTTTATTTTATTTTATTATGTTATTATTCTAACACATGCTAAAAAATATGAAATCATGCATCACACACACCTATTTTTACTAATCTACTCACACGCTCGCTTTTACAATGCTAAAAAATTCTCACAACAAATACAAACAATTAATTTGCAAAAACACAAATCTTAGCTTATAAATCAACCTACAACAGTGTTGCTAAATAGGATGAGACTACCAAAATAAAACCAAATGTTGTAATAACAGTGGGTTTCCAACAACACGTGTTTGTCATGCGCTGCCATAAATGATGGTGTGTGGAATGATGCTCTGGAGTCCTGGATTGAACATGGCAAAGAAGATTGGGTAGCTTCCCATTTTCTTTTTGTGTCCATGCTTGCGATGAGAATCAATATTACATGTAAAAATCAGAAAAATTTACATAGCAAAATCAATTTAATCCCCTCATATCTTTACACATATGCTATCATTTTGGGAGGAAAAGATGGTGGTATGTGATTTGGAGTAAGAAGAGTTGTTGGTCGTGTGTGACACAATCAAAAGATTTGATGTCTTCTCCTAAGTGCAGAAGTGTCGAAGTAATAAATAACCCGGCAAGACCGGAGTCGAACCACAGGAAAGTGAACTATATAAATTACAAATAATATATATATATTTAATAAAACAAAGAGTTTATAAGAATTTTATGGGATATTGATGTAAGGATTAAACAAGAATAAAACAATTATCAATGTTAGAGGATCCATTAATGGTATTTCAAATAAGTATAGTATAAACTCTTTTTATTACTCAATTGGAAACCACACACAAAGGAGGTTCCAATCGTATTATAAATTGTTAACATGATTGCATTAGTTATCTTATTTGAATAATGCTAATACTTGTAAATGTTGTTAGGTATTCATGATGTTAATTTATGTTAACAACAAATCAAGTTCCTTTCATAACACAGGTATCGGTTATACCATATAGTTGGTTATGAAAGGAACAAGTATTTGTTGTACCAAGGGTTATACAATATAAATCTAGATTAACCATTTAACAAGCAAAGTATTAAGAGTGAATAAGATAACAAATACAAAACATGTTAGTATCAAACATTAAAGTCCATGTTGAGTTTACACTATACTTATTCTTACACCATTAGTGTAACCTTTTCACCTTGACATAATAAACTTAATTAAACATAATGAAAGAGAGAAACATAAATAAACAAGATGAGAACATGATTATATAAGTATAGTAAAGGAAATGAAAGGCATAAACAAGAGATTAATGAAAGTAAAACTTAAGCATTACAAAAATATAAAGAAAGAGAGCAAGAACATAATCTTGATCTAAAAATCAAGATGCCTAAATGCATGGCAAATGCCTTCTTTTATAGGCCAAAATTCAAAACTATTGATTTGATGACTAATTGTTGAATGGGCGGCCACCTTTTGACTTGATAACAATCCTTATCTTCTTGTCTGCAAAAAACGTCATTGCTAACATCATAATTTGAGCACATAGTCCTCATGAAAGTTCTGGAAAATTATCTTAGCTTTCTAACAAAATAAGAATCGGTGTATTTGGACCTCTAGCACTCGAGATATGGGTAGAACACTTAATAGTGTCTGGGTTGCAGGACAGATTCTGACTTCTCTGTTGTTGCTACAATTTGAACTTGAAAACAGTCCTTTTGAATCTTGGACTCTTCATGAAAGTTTTAGGCCTATGTCTTAGCTTTCTATAAATATAAACCAGACCTAAATCAAAGTTCTACAGCTCCAGTTATGATCCAATAACCGAATGGTGTTCCAATTTGGACTAAACCAGCATCTCTTTTCTAAGCTTAGCCCTATCTTTGTCTTCTCAATTTTAGTAGTTAAAATCATCAATCAATCCTTTGATTTATGTGATAGGCCTGCATTTAAGATGAACATTTACCATAAATTAAAGGTATCTTATATTGTTAGACATGTTATTATAAAACATGCTCTAGTTAAGGAGATATTAATACTTCAAGTGCAAAATGATGATATAAAACCTTGATAAAAATGAACTTTTAAGTACTAATCAGTGTGACTCACGATGTTAGTGTAGGCCAACTATTTTAAAGGCTAGTTCGGCTGAAACAACTAAATGTAAAAAGGTGTTGCTATAAAAGGTTTAAGGTTTCGCATGACGATGGGTCCACCGTAAGTGGTGGTGTTTAGTGGCTATTGATGGTTGTCTTGGGTATATAGGTTATGGACAGAGAGAGAGAGAGAGAGAGCAAATGATTTTATTATCAATCAAAGCTTCGGTTTTGGAGAGAGAGGTGGAGATAGTTGTTGTGAGGCTAGCCAATAATAGAAGGGAAGATTTGGATCTATTGTGGATATGTTGGCATTAATGTGCTAGAATCAGTAAAGATGTTGGTATGGCGGGTGGTCGATGATTGGTGATTTTTTTATTTTTTTTGTTTTTAAAGAGACAGCGATAGGAAAAAGAAAATGAGAGAGGGATGGGCAAGTGTTTTTGGCCAGATCATCAATTAAAGATTTTTAGGTTTTGTGTGGGAGTTTTGGCCTTTTGCTTTGCTTTTTTTTTATATCTACTCTCGAAATAGAATTTTTTGATCTACCCTTAATGTAGAAATTTTGATATGTTCCCTCCTCCATTTTCTATATATTTGTATCTATATTTAAAATACACGAGTCCGAGTCCTAGAGCATATGAAATTCTAAGTACAAAACAAACTCATCATCTTTTTTAGATTTAAACTTGATTAGAGTTTAAAGTTAAATTTGAAAATAAATAACTAAGATATCATGATCATCTTTTTCAAAATGAAAATTAAGAAAGAATGGTAAAAATATATTATAGTCCCTAGTTTTTTCACAAGTTGACAAATCACTCTCTTAATCAAAATTATTCCCCGATCTTTTAATTCCAAATTTTACCCCCTTAAAAAATTAAATTAAATTGAAAGTAAATGGGTCAAAATTGTGTTATGATAGTATTATATATGTATGTACTTATAATTTAAATTGTTATGCAGGATAAAACTATTATGACAATATTATATATGTATGTACTTATAATTTAAATTGTTATGCAGGATAAAACCATTATTTATTATCGTACACATAGACGGATGAGACTAGATAAGTGGGTCCAGCCATATGTGTTTCGTGTAGATTTTTTATACGTAGGTTGTCTAGACCACATCAAGCTTGACCACGGCTTGATCAATGCACTAATTAAACAGTGGAGATGTAAGACACGCACATTTCATCTTAGGCATGAAGAGATAACACTGACACTACAAAACATGGTAGTTTTGCTTGGATTACCCATTGATGGATAGGTAATCATATCTTTTGGTGTTCGTAATAGATTGTGTTATACAAGCGATCATTTGGACTAACACCCTTTCCTTCTAAATTGAAGGGACTTAGCATACATCTTCAGTAGATTGAGAAGACATTTGTGACACCATCAATCAATGCTAGTGAGGAGGTCCTACGGAGGTATAAAATAAATTATGAATCTAATGTGTTGATTATTTGTTAAGTTTGCATGAATTATTATGATAATTTTAATGTGTTATGTAGGTATGTCAGAGCATATATATTCATCTATTTGACAATGTATTATTCATTGACCTAACAGGGAGATATGTGACTTTAATTTACTTGATGTTCATGGAGGATTTTGACATTATCCCCACATATAGCTGGGGATCTGCTATTTTGACATGCTTGTACAGACATTCATGTCTTACATACATGAAGGAGGTCAAACAGGTTGGGAGATGTTTGCTACTTCTACAGGTATGAAGCAAGAAATACTATATAGACTTTAAATGTTTGTTGTTAACACATTTGATTCAAAAGGTGTTTTATTGAATAACACTTATGGTCGTGGGAACATTTTCTTGTAGGCAGACTATAGTTACCCTAGTTACCATCTATGACTGTCTAAATTATGAGAGTTACACTTCATCTACCACTCAAATGCAAATATTGCGATGTTATTTTGCAATTGTATTATGTAATTGTAACTTTAAAAAACACATTTAAACTGACATAATTTTAATAGTAGGTGGTGTGTTGGTAGAGTATTTGAAAATTATCCAACACATAAGTTGACATTTTATCAGAGCAAGCTAGATAAGTAGCTTGCTATCCAGGTATTTTTTTAATCATTTGTTTAATAAAAGTCATTACACTTCACTGAATTATTAATGTTTAATATTAAAAAAATTATATTCTATAGGTAATGTGAACGCCTTAGTCAGATGACAGATTAGCAGTTGCTCTAGGATTTTTTGCACTAGTGGGATGAACTTATAGACATCAATGGTCCTGCTAATATTTTTTGAGATGATCGAGCTACATTTCCCAGAACAAATAATACTACAGTTTGTCTACAAACAACACATTCCAGTCGATATCGACATGAGTGATGCGTTGCTTGCCATAACTTGTTGGGGTAAAAATAATAATTACAACTGATTAAGCTAACATTAGGCTTATGTATTATAGTGGGATGCACGAAGGAATGAGATATTTACATAGATGAATCTTATGATTACAAATGATAAGTATATGATTTAGTACATGAATATCACACATTGAGTCATTACTTTAGATCCTGAGCATGTTCTACCACCTAAATATATATAGTACGAGCAACATGTCCAACAAATTCAAATTCTCGTAAGTAATCAAATCTTTGCATAATTATGAAATGTTAAATTTTAGGTTCTATGTATTGATCTTTTAATTTAACTTTAATTTTTTATTGATATTAGGTTGGTTTCATATTACAGGAGGGTCGAGAATCCACATCTTATCTTTGTAATACTGATGAAGAAAGAAAAGTTTATATTGTTGCATCCTAGTGGTTAAATGTTTGTTGTACTAGACTCGATACCTTTTGAGAGTGGTTAACTCTTGATGATGCCATAGCAGATGACGAGGCCACTCAGGCACGTGCAGGAGCTAAATTCAATTGTGCTTCTGATGAGCATGAATCATCTAGTAGATGACGTACATGTAAATAGATAGATGATTTATGTTTTTATATTTTTGGGATTACTTGATTATTAGATAGGATGAATTATTTTTTATTCATTTAAAATATATATTTTTTCCATTCATAGGGCTGCTTATGGTTATGAAATATGATAATTTATTGAGTTTAGTTAGAATTTATTAATTGGGGTTATTGTGGTTTTTTTCAGGTTTTTTTAAGTGAGAAATTGTTTATGATATAGTTCATATATAGGGTTAACTCTGTACATATCTTGTTAAAATTATAAAATGTTTATCTCTCTAAAATCTTAAAATTAAAATAAATTTTAGATTAATTGAAACAATTAATGATTTTATGAACTTTTTAGGCTTAAAATACAAAATATTTCCAAAAGTACTAGACCGTAGACAAAACATGAAATAAAGGGAGTGAATTTATGTGATAGATGTATAAAAACACTAAATATAAAATATAAAGTATAAAAACCCATATAAAAATCTCGATGAAATAGAGGGAGTGAATTTATGATTATCTCCCCCTACACAAATTACACATTCACTCCCTTTTTTAACCATTATTTTTTATCCTTCCATTTTTTGTTTTTAATAGAAAGGTAAATATAGTATTATCCTATTTCCATTTATGGTTCTGTTCATATACATAACACAATGCACAGGGGAATCCAACCATACGATTATGATCGTTTTGTTATCGTAGAGGGAGAGCTTACCAGTCTTACATTGCTACATTTATTTATTTTAACCATTTCACACTTAATTTGCATTTATTTTCTTTTGTATTACTTGAAGAAACTTTTTTTGTATATATTGAATTAAAAACGTTCTTCTAGTGATATTATAACTAAAATTCTAAAATAAGAAAAACAAATCATAACTTGATATGGGGTACTTTCTCCATTATTTTTTACATAATTATTTTTATTGTATTATTTCCTTAATTGTTAAGATTTTCTAGGTTTTAAGAAGTTCAATAAGAATCTAATGAGCAATCTAGTAAAATGAGGATAAATTTAATATATAACCGCTAAACCAAGCTTAAATTTTGACGGACATTTCTAAAGGCCATGTTTTCAATAGGGTTAAAATTTATTTGTCATCAAAGTTTTGGAAGGCTTAGAAGTTAGTGTTCAGAATTTTCTTTATTTTTCTTATTGTATTTAGACTTTCTTTTTATTTCATTTGAGACTTTTAATTTAATTGATATTTGACTAATTAGAGTGTTTTTCTTGTATTTAAACAGCTTGGTAAGCTATTTTTAAGGATTGAAGATTAATGAAATAAACATTTCATAATTTTCTCTACAATTAAAGGATATATAACCTTAAGGTTTAAGAACCCTAATTTATTGTTAAATATAGGGCAATTCTTCAATATATTCTTTTGTCAAATATTTTTATTTAAATCTATATTGATGAAAGCATCTCTTCACGTGAGAAACTCAAATCAAATCTAATTTATTATTAAGAGTAATTATCATGAAAAAAAAAATAACAATTTACACATGGTAATCTTGTAACTATCACTAACTTTTTTTTATTATTAATGTCTTGCGTGCACCTCGACTAATTCTACGGGTCCTAAAATTAACGACCATGTAAGCCTCCAGTGGTCATCATACTATAAGGCTCGAATTTAATATCATAGAAAGAGCATGTCAAATTTTTACCATTTGACCACCAACTAAATGGTTAACTACCACTAACTTTGAATGTCTGAGAGGATGGAACTGTGTTTGGAGTAAAATTGATTAAATTAGAAGATATATGACTCAATCGATATACGCTGAAAACTGAATTGAGGTTTAAAAAAACTGATTGTAGATTCTCCCACATCTACTAATAAAGCTTTTACAAGACCTCTCTCTTAAAGGATAAATTCTGTAAATTAACAAAATATAACACACCTTTCATTAATTTGTAGTTTTTAAGTTTGAATCAAATCCTTCATCAACCCACCGTAATTACTAATTAATACGAGGAAGATAATTAATATCATCATTTTATTTATTTTTTTCACAGTTAAATATTTTTAAATATGTTTGAGATGTAATATCATGCACTAGTAAAAAGGAATCAACGTGCCGACTACTCGAAGTCAAGTGATTCTGTTTGGAAATGCGGTAGTTTTTGTCTTTGATATTAGCCATTGGCAGCAATAGATTTTTCAAATAAAGAAACTATGAAAATAATTGATCTTTAACTCTTCTGCATGGAGATGTTTATGCATGTCTTTTGTTGGGATGTACTCTTTTGCTTTCATCTTCCATTTTGCTAGAAATTTATAAAAATTAAGTAATGTTACTTTATCTAATAATTTAAATTCTTTAATCAAAATAATTTATTAATATGGTATTATATTCGTGATTATCTAATTGTAGAATATTAATTTATTTAAATTAAATTAAAATCATCATGATAAAACTAAATTGTTGACTAAAAAAGAAAAATCTTATATCAGATTAATTTCTAATAAAAATTAGATTTATAACACCAACTAAATATAAAAATTTATAAAAAATAATTTTAACTTCTTACATTGCTCCCTTCCATCCTTGATATGCTAGAAAAATGTCGGGCGTTGAAGTTGCTTTCGTCCTAAATAATTGAATGTCTTTTGGATTAATCCTATTTCGATGGGAAGTTGTGGGCATTTTCTGCATTAATTGTGTCTGAAAGTCAACTTTTTTTCTAGAAAGGGAGCACATACGATGGATGTTTGATTAGAGGTAAAGTTCCCAGAAACTTTCTCTGTAAATCCATTCCATAGTCCCTTTGATAATTCTGAGCTCCAAGCTCTAGTTATGAGCTTGTTACTTGACTGATCCAAGAGTAGAAACTCGGTAGCATAATGTTCCGGACAGAAACGCAAAATGCTCCGAAGTTCCTTCATCAATGTCCCACTGTAATTTTTGCTTGGAGACTGATGAGGTAAGATCCCTTTGCTTGCCCTTTATTTCAAGCAGGGTGCCAAAATAAAGGGTTTTTTTCCCCTGGCTATATCCAAATGAAGAAGTATTTAGTTTAAGGAATTGAACTATATATATATATATATATAATTGATGTTATTTGAAGCTGCCTCCACCCGAGTTCTAATTCCAGATATTTTCAAGAGAGATAGGAAAATCGGAAACCTGCGTCCCCAGCTTCAGTGTACTATATAGTAGATTACCTGATGATTAAGGCACTCTGTCTCACATTATTTCTGAGAATCCTAACAAAAAATGCCTACAATTTATAAAGGGGAGGGGGGGCACCATGCTTCTGACTCTCAGAGATTGAGAATCCTAAGCTAAGACAACCTTACATTTTAGTGGGGGGCGGGGGGGGAACCATCTTTAAAATTAACGTTGGGTTCCTAAAGGCCTTCCATGTGGTATCATCCCTTTTTTTAAGCGTCAATCATGTCCTGTCCTGTCCTGTCCTGTCCTGTCCTGTAAGGCATTATTTTATTTTTATTTTTATTTTTATTTTTATTTTTATTTTTATTTTTTCTATTTTTAGTACCTTGATATTTCCTACGACCATCTCGCATGTGGCAGCTTCCCCGTTCTACATCAAGGCAAGCAGTCAAATTATCAAACAGCTCAACATTATTACTAGTTCTAAGCAGCAGATGTGAACTAGTGAGAGCACAGCTTCCATGGAAGACACCGATAGTATATGAAATGCACAACTTCCACTGAAACCTCTTCATGAAAACCCCAGATTTCACTTGATAATGTCTATGAACCTTATCTTTTTGAACCAAGTCGTGGTTCCTTTACTCCTATAAAATATATTGTGCAACTTTAGCCACACAAACAAGGGTCATTTTCATTCTCAAGAAACTGCAACAATTTGAACTTGTCTTGTAGCTGATTGATTATTTCTAACCCATCCAGAGACCATAAAATAAAATAACAAAATGTTTTCTAGCATTAACCCATCAACATTGACTCTGGTTAAGTTAAACCTATCATCCTTGTTCTCGTCTTACAAGGTCAAGAAACTTCTCTGCAGTAATTCCTGTTTCAACATCTGTTTTAGCATCAAGGACATCACCAGGTCAGTTTACCGAGAGAGCTGCCAGCATTTCACCGTAAGAAGGAAGGTCACGAATCTTTTCACTCAACTAGATGACACCAGCGTCCCCACACCCCAGCATCATGTTCCCAGCTGTAATATAACAAACGAGCTGTTACCTGGACAGAAGCTTCATCTCCGCCTCAAATTGGTGCCTGTGACACTTATTATCAGTGGTAGACCCCAACTCTGGGTGAGTTGATGCATGCCTAAAGCGGGAGACAAAGCAATACCCTTTCCAAGCCTGACGGGAACTTCTTCCTATAGAAGAATGCTCTACGCATATGGATTTTTTTGTAGTAATTTGTGTGGAATGGAGCAAAAGAGAAGATTGAAGAAACTATATTTATCAACTCCACAATTGTAAATTCACAATACCAGAATCCAAACAACACTCGCGACAAAATTAAAGATGACAATTTCTATCTGTGCGTAAAAAACAATTGTAAAGGACATGGTGAAAGATATCCTATGAACAGTATATGCGTGCATGTGATGAAAGATCATCACTTTCGGAAACATCAGGCCCCAGATTCAACTAGCTAATTCCTTTGCCTCTGCTAACGTTCTATCTGGATGGTTACATGACTGATACTATACTCACTTCTGATATAGTTTATCAAATTGTCTAGCACCATATCTGCATTTGCTTCAGGCCTGATTTTCACATGACAAGCCAGGAGAATCTTGCCCACGGTAATGGCCCATATATGCAGTTCGTGGATAGCCACCACGTCCTCCATCTCAAACAATCCCTTTTCAATCTTTGTTGCATCTATCTCTCTTGGAGTGCTCTCCATCAAGACGTCAAGTATGTTCCGAAGCATTTTGATTGTTGTACCCAAGACTATAACTGAAAAGAATAGGGTGCAGATCACATCAACTATCTTCCACTCAGGCTTATACCATATGATTGCACCTCCTATCATGACCCCGATACTCTGGATGGAATCCCCAAGTACATGGATATAAGCTCCTTGTACATTTATGTTCCTTTGCTTCTTTTCATGCCTGGCTTCCTTTTTATCCAGCAGCGGCTCAACATGTTCTTCATGAGCATGACGGTGCTCATCTTTCGAGTGCTTATGATGATTGCCCGCATCTTTTGGGTGATCGTCATGATGAAGATGATGAGTAGTAACTGTCATTCCATGGCTGTGGCCAGTCCCATGATTGTGATCATGGTCATGCCCGTGATCATGTCCCAACACAAGTGCCATGACGATATTCACTAGAAGACCGAATGCAGCAACAAGAAACATAAGAAACCCATCTACCTCCCCTGTATCATGGATGAGCCTAACAATGGCTTCATAAACCAAAACCCCTGCAAGCAACCAGATGAGCTGTATGGAAACCAGTGCACCGAGAACCTCAATCCTAACAAATCCATAAGATTGACGGGGTGTGGCTTCCCAGCCAGCTGCCCAAAATGAAAACAAGGAGATAGCAAAGGCTGCAACATCTGAAAGCAAATGTGCAGCATCAGTCAAGATTGCCAGACTATTGGCTTTGATGCCACCAGCTACCTCAGCACTCATGAACACTACACAAAGTGCCACGGCTATCCAGAGCTTACGCATTGAAGTTGAACGTTCTTTGGCATTCTTGAGGTTATTTCCAGTATCTGAAAATACACAAGGTGCTTCCCCACATACGTTACTCGCTCCACTATCCCCTCCATCAAGAATATCCACGCTTGTTTCAACAGGGGGGGCATGCTGAGTATTTTGTTCTTCCATCTGAAAGTTCACAGTTACACCATGAATACCATGTGAAATCTAACAGAACATGCCTGCATATATAGTGCACAATGTGTTCTGTAATGATACACGGAAGAGTAAATGCATTGTCTTACAACATCAAAGAGAATTTGGCAACGGATACACCATCAAAGTAGCTTATGATGAACCAACATGCAGAAAGAGAAAAAAATGAAAGAACTGAAAAGATGAATAGCTGGTAATGGTATTCACACCAAACTCAGGCACTATAGGGAGAAATTCCAGGTTCCTCAATATTCAACGAGTTTAAGAGCCAAAACCCACGAAGATTATTTGATTGCATGAACTTGCTGAAAGTAATATTGTAATTCTGAACTAGTAATGTTCCTCCTCCTCGGGCCCTTTCAAAGACAGCAGCCTTAATAGAACTAGACCCTAAACTCTTAATGACAATTCATGCTTAAACATGAATTTGATAGATTGCAAATATGAATAAATTTGATTGTAATGACAGTGCTTAGAAATTACACCAATAACTCCCCAGCAGAAACAAAACCACAAACATATTGATTCCGAGCAGTGTCACTCACATAGCCAGCCCCCAAACAGTAGAGATTAAGGCATTTAGTTTGTCATTAGCCCTTAATTACAATTCAGAATTTCAAAAGGATTTAGAAAATGAAGTTCATAACGTGATGATCACTAGCTAAAAACGCCAGCAGAAGAGCATTCCCTGCCAGTAATATAAGCCGTTTGATACAAAAGACAAATCCAAATCAATGGATCGCTGATCACATAACACACAACACCTTGCTCAATGACAATTAAAAACATAAACAAAGTTTCAAATTTTTAACCCTCACGCGGAATCCATGAAAGAAGGAAATCACGCACTACCAATTTAAGTTCACAAGACAACTTATTGTATAGACAGCATATTAGCATTTACACATATAGGGAAGGAGAACTGAGTCAAGCCAAAGAGTGGAACAATAGAAGTGGCTGAATGGCAGTCCACCAAGTAAGCCTTCGTCTTCTTCTCTCTCTCTCTCTCTCTCTCTATTTAAGTAAAAAGAAATCATTTAACACAATCAAACAGATGCAGCTTTTCAACGACATTCGAATTTGTGGCAACAATTATGCATCAAAGGAATCCAGTAACTGAATTCCATTTCAAACATGGATCATCCCCACTTGTAAAAAGATCTAATAAAGGAAAAATCCATAATCACAGCGATATCCTTTGCATGTACTTTCTCCCTTTGTGTCAGTGGCTTCATTACACATACCAGATGCAAAGAGATTCAGTCATAGAAATGTTTCAGAAGAAGGAATCAAAAAAGAAACGAAAAGATTCCTAATTTCCCATGACCCTATTGACAGTGTAACGGCAACCCAACAGCAGTAAAGCAACAACTAGTACCAAGCATTGGACCATGTGGATTGATCTGCACATCTAAATCTCATGAGGAATAACATGCCGCAGCTTTAACATCTCTAATTGGAAGATGGGGGGAAAGAAGAAAAACAGAGAGTAAAGCATGGAGATACAAGGATCAAAGCCATAAAGGAGATAGGCCAATAGATTACCTTTCAAGGCACTCGAAATTTTTAAGTTACAGGATGCAAGCAATGCAAACAAGTGGCGGGAGCTTAATTTTTGGTAAGAAATAATATTTTCTCATCAAACACACTAAAAAGCATCACCTACAAGCCAGAAAATAGAGTGTTACTTGAAGATCATAGAAGTGGCAAATAGAAATCAAACACCCTTTAACAGATATCAATCTCCTGGAAGTCTTTGATTGAATTAGGTAAAGAATCTTAGCACAATCAGCACCATGCTGAATCAAAACCAAACAAAAAGCAGCATATCGTTTTGGTGCTGAAAGCTAACCTGCTGCAGATGATCAGAAGACAAAAACCAACAAGATAACAATTACGTCCATTAATACGTATTAGATAAACAAACAAGCAAAACACAAGACTCGCCGAGCTTAATTATTATAAATAATTGATTACACGCGCGCGCGCCAGCACAATATATATATATATATATGAAGAATAATTGGATAAGTTAGAAACATTGAACCTAGCTAGAATAAATAAAGGAGTTAGCTTGAATTGTTCTTTTTAATCTTGGTTTGCTTGTGGCGTCAATTTGACTTCCGTAAATCACTGTCTCTACATCAATCACCCTCGCTTAAACAATTCAATTTCAAACCCTAAGGATAATCGTTGCAACTGGGATGATGCAATAAATAAAGGGCACTCACTGTCTTTCAGTTTACACGCCCATGTGGATGGATCTGGTATGGTGGATGCTCCGAAGAATCAAGCTGTATTACAATTCAGAGATGAGAGTGATGCTAATTTTAACCAATATTCTTTCGGGATTTGTTTTCAAAAATCTCATGCTAATTTTACTACTGGGTCTTATAAATTAAATGTTTGAAGCTTTTTACAAGATGAATTCGGGGGAAAAAAAAAAACTGACAATTCATATATGATAAGAATAGTTTCTTACAAATAAATTGTTAACGAAGCACTGAGAATCTAATTGAAAAAAGATTTAATTTCAATACAAAAACTAATTGGAAGATACCTCTGTCTTAAACATTTGTTTTCCTCTAGATTAATGCTTAATCTAACCTCTTTTGGAGGTAAGTCTTAATCCATGAATTATGTGAACAAAGTTAAAATTGATTACCAAACATATCATCAATTACTACAACTTGTTAGTGATGTTTTGATCTGCCCGTGAGGAGTTCTGGGGACAAAATTGCATTTCAATTCCAATCAATCATTCCACGTGTTATTCCCACTTGGCAATGGTTGTCAATCAATTTGCCCGAATTACCTGTATATGCAATCAAAATCAGAGGGGTTTTTTTTTTTTTTTTTTTTGAGACCGTGGAGGCTGCCTGATTGGTGGAAATGATCCCTGTACAATTAGCTTCATATCAATAACTAAATATCTGCTCAAATTATATGAAGAAGAACAAAATATACTAAAAGACAAGTTTTTTTTTTCACGGTAATCCATAGTGCATTATTTTTATTTTCTTTCATCATTGCCTTTTTTTTTATTACCGTCAATTACATAAATCATTTTATGGATAAGTCTAGAAATGATAATTTAATATACAGTGGATTTTTTTATATATAATTATAAATAAGATATGAATATTATCAAACATAATTCAAAACCTGATCCAAATTTAATTATACATATTACTTTATGTTGAATAATAAATAATAGTCAGATGATAGATATTTATATAGATATCTGAAACTCGATATATAAGATATAGATATCATAATTTTATACTCGATAGGTAATGAGTAAGATATAGATATAAAAAAACTGAGTCCATGGATGCCCATTGCCATCCCTAGCCAAATCAATCACCAATTTCTTATAATTTATTTTGTTAAGATAAAAATTAAAAGAGAAGACTAAAGTGTTGAACAAGATAAACATGCATAGTCACTCAAAACTTCAGACTGAAGAGTTCATTTCAATCTCTCTATTATCCTTTGACTACCTTTTAGTCCCTTTTATTTTAAATTTTTTTTTTTTGGTTCATAACTTCATTATATTTATTTTTTGGTCTCTGGTTTGATATAAAAAAGAGAAAATTGCTAGAAAACAGGTATAAAGAGAGAAAGTTGCCAAATAGGCTTGTTTTTTGGGGACAAACAAACGTTGATGGTAGAGTCAATAGGTTTTATTCAATAAAAGAAGTTCAATTGAGAAGTTATTTGGTACTCATCTTACTAGAAAAACTAGACCATAGTTTAGAAAGATAATTTTTCCCGTTTGATTTTGTGTTTTTATGATCGATTTAGAGGCATTTTAACTTGATAAATTACATATAGGTGTTAAGAATGTTTATTAGGTATTTTTAGGTCGAAACAGCTTGAAAAATAGATTTTTAAGCCAAAAATTCAAAGCCCGATTTCCAGCCACCTTTTTAGAGGTTGAAATCTAGGCAAGCAGACGATGCGTTATTTGCCATTTATTTTTATTGTTTTTTTTTAGAGGGGAAACGACATGAAAGGAAAAAAAAAAAAAAAGGGCCTAGCCTCGTGGGGCCACGCGTGTTTGGCTCTTTTTCTACTGGGATAGCTGCTTGGGCTTGGTTTTTTATTTTATTTTATTTTCTCATTTTTATTGGATTTAGATTTAAATGTAATGGAAAAACTTGACATGATTTTTTATTTATTATTAATTTTTTTCATGGTTCTCTAATAAATTTTTAGGTCTTTATAAGGATGTTAACATTTATTTTTCCATTATTATGTGCCTAATATGAAAAAAATAATGTCATAGATATTAAATTTATGTCTTATTATCTTGAAATAATTACAAAAAACCTCTTTATAGTTTGATCATATTTGCATTGTCTCAATATTCTTTAAGAAATTGCATTGCACATCACCAAAAAATAAAATAAAAGAAATGTCTGAATATTTATATGTTTATCATTATATTCATTTTAATAAATAAAGAGATTTGGAATTATTAATCTTTTTATAAGCAATTTTATTATTGTATTATTAAATGAAAAAAAAAATCAAAGAGCTCTCCACACAATGCGATGGTTTATCTTAATATGCTTTTTTACGTTAATTTATCAACTTGGTCCGTAGCTAGAGTTAAAAAATTTAGTATTTATTAACATATTTGATTTTTTTTAGTTTTGTTTTTGAATTTCTTCATTGAAAACTGGTTGCTAAGAACAGTTTTTTTTAAGCATTTTATTTGAACTACTCATGAATAGAGTTTTTTTCCTGCATTAACATAATTAAAAAAATATTAATTCGCATTCTAGCATACAGACAATAATTGTGCATGTAGTTTATACACTACCAATGATCATATACAACTATTATTTATGTGTTGGAGGAAGAATTATTTTAAACACTGTGCTAGTTTAAAAAAATAAATTTTTCTAATGTGCTGACGTGGAGAAAAAGGGTCACGAATGGGCGTCTGATCCCTTTTGCTCTCCCCAGCCTTTTGTGTTTGAGACTTGACAGCAGCCCACTCGCTCCGAGCTTAATTCGAGAGAGACAGCCTCCACCTTTCTTTCATCGGCAGGCTCTAAAACAAAGGTTGATTTACAAGCTTTCGATTGTTGATTCCCAAGGCATCTATCTGGGTAACTACGCAGTACGAGACTGACATTAAGTTGCCAAAGTTACGAGCATCTGATACCCACATCATCATGTAGAGAATCAAGTCTCAGTTGGTACAAGATTATTCAAAAAATGCGATGCTCCATGCAATATCAGGGGGTGTCATCCCCCCACTACAAAAATAAAAAGTCTAACTAAAGGAAACAAGTAGACATTAGTTTATATTTTTAAAATAATGAAAATAACCCAAAAACATATTATAAAAAATAATTTAAAGTGAGGAAAAAAAGTTTAAAAATATTTTTGACAGCAAAAACAAATATTCTTTGGTCATAGAGCACTAATTAAAATATTAGTCGTTATAAAGACGATGAATGAATGGTGTAAGAAACAAACTAAACTAAGATTTGTTTTGCTAGAGAACAATCTCATTTAAGCTTTAAATTATTAAATTAAAATGATTTTTTGATATGGTATTAGAGTCTTGATAACTAAGCGGTCATGAGTTCGAATCTTACTATCCTCATATTTAATAAAAATTAAATATAAAATAGTGTGAGTTTCAAACTTAAAAAACTTTTATTTTAAAAAAATATTAAAATATAATATAAATTGTATCTAAAAATTTAAGTTTTTAGATTATAAGATATAAATCCTTTAATTTTTATGTGAAAATACACCGTCTCGCTCTCTAAAGGGAAGCGCATTTCATCAAAAAGCGAGGCATCCTTCGTAAGAGAGAATATATAGTGCACTAGCGTTTCCAATAATATAATAGGACAGGTAGTGGTAGTGATTTCTGAGCTAATCACTGCCCGCCCCATGTCTAGTCAATTTTCTCGTGGTTATTATCAGCATGTTTCATCGATCGTGCTGCCCTCTTTCCTGGTGTTATCAGTCACTGTGCCTCAGCTCCATCTCCATTCTGCAGTTTCCCAGTGAGGTTTTACTGGCTTTTGCATCACACAAGATCCCCTGCCCTATTTCATTTCATAAAACCCGTACCCATTTCAGGACGCAAGTTCAAATTAGTTACCTGAAATTCTCAAATTAATTTTACTATGTTGCCTACGTTCCCTAATAATTCGATTTTTGGACAAAATTAAGGCTTTGTCTATACCCGTTAAGGCCCTAGGGCTGTCGGAGAACTAATTTAATTTAAAAATTGAAGTTGTTAAATAAAACTTTAATACATGATTTATATTATTTTCTAACGTACCTCTTTAAGTGAAAATATTTTGAACTTGAAACTTGCACAAGGTATTATCTTGTACTTGATTTTTATCAAATAAATAGGGATGATGAGATTTGAACTCGTAACTGTTTGGTTATTAAGGCTCTGATACTATGTCAAATAATTAATTCAACCCAAAAGATTAAACTATTAGGTGAAACTTCAAGATATGATTTATATTATTTTCTAACAAGGATTATGTTTGCGATGGAGTTTTAGTAAATTTTGAAAAAAAAAATTATGTTTCTGAATAGTTTTAAAGTGTTAATATCAAAAATAAATTTTAAAAATTAAAAAATATATATATTATTTTAATATACTTTTAAATAAAAATTACTTTAAAAAACAATTTCAAGCAAATATACTTTAACATACTTAATAAGAAGCAAGCAGATTAAGATGCTTTTCTTATCAGCATTTTGACACATTCCATATCCATTGGAGCACATATGTTATGTTATGTGTGAAGCTTCGTGTTCTTTACCAAAGTCAAAGTAGGTCAAGGTAAAATTTTATTTATCAATTATAAAAAAAAAAATTAACTCTGCTGCGAAAAGTTTTCAACTGCATTGGACATACTTTTAGATGGAGAAGACAACCGGTCCATGGTTGGCTGCATGGAGAGCCATGCGTATCGTTTGTTTTTACTCCAGTGGTGACATAATTAATTTGAAATTAAGCAAAACCTTGTCAGAGTAACCAATCGGTTCTAGAGAAGGAAAAGGAAGAATTTCGTCTTTGTTGCTGTTTATATATAATCATGATCGGACCATATATATATATGCACGGATACTGGACTAGAACATGGCGTTCTCACCAGTCTGAACTTCCTTAATTTGATCATCTGCCATTCATATTACAAGCTAATGCTGCTTGAAAGGAAGATAAAAAGGGAAGTCTGCATAATATATATATAAAACAAGAAAAAAAGTACACTAAAACCCGCATAAAGAAGGAAAAAAACACATAAGAAATTAGCTTGCTAGCTCATGATGGCCTTGTAAGGTTTCATACCTTCATGATTAACTTCATATATCGACTTTACACTTTGGAGACCCAAGCAAAGGCACCTGCCCTACAAAGCCCTTCTTCAAACCCACCCAGACATCACACTTCACATAAACTCCATATCTCAGAGTCTTTATAGCCCCAGCCTTCCACCTAAACCTCCCCAACAACACCACACTCAGCGCCACAACCCCATATGCCTCATCCATCACAAACCCGTTTGAAACTTCCACTGAAACCGGCACCCCTACCCCACCAAGCACCGGAGACAGGGCCACCGTGCTCTTTGTCGCGTGATAAAGTGGTGGCAATGCCAGTGAAGGAGTTATAGCTTGGTTCCTGTATGATACATAGGCAGTGAGTTTATCGTACATGATCGAGACCCTCCTGTTGGGGTTTCTAGTGACAAGAGAGAACTGCATGGAGGTGGAAATGAAAGGTGGGCATGTGTTGTTAAGGTCATATATAGCTGCCCCAACTACAGTGAACTGGGGCTTGTGAGGTCTGTAAATTAACCAGACTATTAGAACTGCAAGACCTGCTAAGAGAAGGAAGATGGTGATCAATGCGCAGAGAGCACGGAGTGTGTTTCTTGGTGGTGATGCCATGTGTTCTCTAGGAAGATGATGACCAGCTGTGGGTTGATTTCTATTGGTTGGTGCTCTTCTGCCATGAGAAATATGATTATATTATTGGGTGTTTATATATATGCGAACAGGGGGTGGGGGGGGTTGCTGAAGATGCCGAGTGAATTAAGAGAAAACAAGCTGAGGAAGGAGAAAATCCATGGGACAAGTGTATCGAAAAAGGAAGAGGAAGAAGGGAGAGTTTATTGGGTAACTTTGAACTAAAGTTATCTTTAAAAAGAAAATTATTTGTGGATTAATAGGTGCTCTTCTCTTTTTTTTCTTTTCTCTTTTCAAATTTCCTTTTTTTTTCATAACAAAAAGTAAAAATTAATAATAATGAAAGTTCTATAAAACAAAACAATTGAGGGTAGTGATGAATACAATAGGATGTTCGGTCAATACCAATCTACTAGTTAAAAAAAAAAATCGGTGACATAGAATTATTTGTTATTATTATTAAATCTGCTGGAAAATCAATCTTAAAACTTTATAATTTGATTTTTTATTTAGCTCGGGTTTAAAATTAAATAATAAAAAAGTTGGCTCTAAGTGACTCCATCAACTTATCTAGTCTAAAAACAACTCAATTAACCTGTAATAAAAGTTTAATAATAAAATTGAGAAAAAAAATATTAAAATTAACATAAAAAATCTCTCAACAAAACTTTTTTTCTAACTCGGGTTTAAAATTAAACTATGTGGAAGTTGTCCTAACGTAACTCAATTAACTTGACAAATCTAAAGGCAACCAAACTGACCGGTAACAAACATATGAGGATGAAATTAAGAAAAAAATGATGAAGTTGACTTAAAAAAAAACCTTTCTATTGGATTTATTGTCTAACTTGAGTTTAAAATTAAATCATGTTAGAGTTGTCTCGACATAACCTAGTTGACTTGATCGGTCCGAAAGTAATCTGGCTAGTCGATCCGAAAGTAACCTGGCTGGCTAGTAAAAGAATTTTGAAGATGAAATTGAAAAAAAATAATGAAATTAACAGGAAAAAAAAACTCTCAACCCGAATCTTTGTATAGCTTAGATTTAAAATTAAATTGTGTGAGATATACTCTTCTATGATCCATCAACTTGGTTACTTTAAAAATAACTAAACCATAAAAAATATGAAATAAAGGGAAAGAAGTGGAAAAAGAAGGCTAAATTAAAAAAAAAAAAAAAGAGGAACTTTACAGTTATTATAAAAAAATTAAACTACACTACTAAGCATTCCAACTCTTTTAGTTTAATAAGGTAATATGAATTACCGTCAACTATATATATATATACAGTGCGCGCGCATGTGCCAAGTACTTGTGCAATAACGCATGATGATCAGGTAGCTCCCCTTCTAATGGTTGACATTTTAATCCAAACATGATGGGTTTTTGTCTGGTTTGAATGCATGAAATCTTTTTCATATAGTTCGCTTCGAGCCAAATATAAAAATCCAAAATTTATATTTACTGAAAAAGATAAGAGTATTATTAAATTCAAAACTTTATCTAAATACGATAATATATATATATATATATATATATATATATATATATATATATATTCATGCTCCCACATGATCAATAACTATATAGGAATAATAATTTTTGAAATGAGTACGAGTGAGTTATTTTGGAAATCCAGCAATTAATACTTATTACCATCTCTAATAATCATTCCTAGCTTTTTTTATGTTTTATTATAAAATTATGTTGTGTATTGATTAAATAAATATTTTTAAATTTATAATTAAAATAAAACATATAACGTACCACATATATATCCCATTTCTAATACTTATTTTGGTATTAAAACATTATTCTCGGAATGATGTCATTAATAAGTCAATGCACAAAGTCTTAACACGTGACATATAATTTAACAAAATTGAATAGAAGGGTAGAAACTTCAACGGAATATATTAATAAAGGAGTAAAAATCATTAAAAAAAATTATATAAAGACAAGAATTATATAAAAAAAAATAAAAGTATAAGAGTACAAGAGCAAAAAGGGACATTAACCAATAAATATTTATTGGGTATTTATTGTTTCATATTAGAAATGAATATCTAAAGTATTTATTTAATAAATAATAAATAAAATATAAAATATAAATATTTCCAAACTTCATCAGTGAAATATAATCCAAATTAACCCGGTCTAAAATACATATATGCATTAGTATTATATTTTTTTCTGCATGAATAAAGTTGGTGGCTTATTTCTGTCTTTTTTACATGCTTTTTTTTTCATAGCTAATGCCTTGTCAGATTCAACATTTAAAAGGTTCAAGATTAAAGTATCTACCCCCTCTTATTCGCTTACGAGTCATTATTCGTATGCATTTTTGTATTTATCTACCCCACTTTTGTGTTTTTGGTATTAAAAAAAAAATTGATGTTTTTTTTATGGTTTTAATATTTTTTTATCTACCTCACTTTGTGTTTTTGGTATTAATTTGATGTTTTTTAAATGAAATATATTGGTATAGTTTATAAATGAATAAAAAAATCAAAATGTTTATCAAATATTAGAAAGAAACACTTTTTTCTAAGTGTAAGAGTTTCTAGTGTATAGTAAATTAAGTGAAAGTTATGGTAGATAGACTCTTTTAGTGGACTTTCTAATGTTGTTATGTGGGTATTTATAATATGTTAGTGAGATTCATTCATTTTTTAATTAATTTCTTTAATTTTTCATAATTAATTTTGATATTTATGAATGTTGAAATAAAACTGAATAACAGCTATTCAATTTAATTTAAAATATAATAGTTTTATTGACAGTTATATAGTTTTATTAACAGTCATAATATTAAAAGACACAATATTTTATTATAATGTTTTCAAGTCTAATAAAATCAGTTACTACATGAAGAATATATATCCAAAAAACATATTTTATTTTCTTAGTCTTCTCTTGTTGTTTAAAGGACTTAATTGTATCCTAAAAATGTTGTATTTATGTGGAACAACCAAACACTTTAAAAACATTATTTTCACACCTCTAAACCAACTCTTTATTTATTTTCATCTTAAACAATTTCTCCAAGAAAATATATTTTTAAAACATATATAAAAACAAAAGTTATTGTAATCTCAAACCTTCCATATTTGTTTCCCCTCCAGAAATCCACAAAATATCATCTTCTAAGAAAACCAAAATTATATATTAAAAAAAATTCTAGAAGGGCTCAGCCTTTTTCTGTAGTGTGTAAGGAGAATTATTATGGATTCAAACAGTATAATAACTATTTTGCTCTTCATTGCTCTGATAATTGCCTTGGCATTAGGGTAAAATCATCTTTTAAAGGGGATACAAATGTTATTTATAGATTGATCAGGGATAATTTTATCATTCAACTTTGAAAATGCAAAGTAAAAATACTCTTATACCCTTGAAATCTAAAGAGAAAAAAAGTTTTTCGTTAAGTTTTTTTCATCCTTTTCTTTTTATTTGATAGTAAAATAACACTTATACTCTTGGCTGCTTAGAAAAATAACCTTGTAGAGAGAGGTTTATTTGTCTTTATATTTTTTTTTTACAGTAAAATTACATATTTAACCTTTAACTTTTCAAGTTTTAAGAATGACTTCGAAGGGCATTTTTATCTTTGTGCCATTATTGTTTTGTAATAATGATATGCCCTTGGATCCTTTTTTTGTAATTTTTCTTATTAAAATATTAATAAATTAGTAAAATATGATGACGCGTGTTACATATGTATCAGCACGTTAGAGTCCTTCGTGTTATTCCAGAGGTGCGTGAGGACAACGGTTGCCAAAAAAACCCGATTAATATCTCAGCCGATGCACAAGGTCATGGCCTAGCTGTTGGGGCAGCACGTTTGGCAAGGCGGGCGGCAATGGGTTTTTGTCTCTTGCCCTTCGTTTCTCTCTCCTATGCCTTGGTATTCGTGCCTTTAAAATTTTAGTTGTGTCCTCCACTTTCTATTTATTTTGGGTTTGGTCCTTATTCTTTTGATTTCTATATGATTTGAATTTAATGCTTCTTGAAGTTTATTTATTTCAATTTTATCCCTCTGCATTTAATTTAATTTATTTTTTGTATTCAATTTGGTTCTTATTCTTTTGATTGCTATTTGTTTTATCCGTTGCATTTATTTTATTTTTTTGATTTTGTCCTTTAGAATTTTCATTCATTTGTTTTTCAAATTTTGGTCCTCATTTTTTTCATTACTCTTTTTCTATCATTTTTTTCATTTATTGTGTTTTCAATTTAATCCTTGATTAGTTTCTTTCAATTATTTTTTGTGCAAGATTTACTCCTCATTGTTTATTTTTTTTATTTTTTATTTTTTATAATTAAGAATTTAATTTTGTAATTTTTTCATGTCTGCTTTTTATATGATAGTCCCAGTCTTCTGACCCGATTCATCAATTTCAATGATTTACCTGGTTTGAGGTCAATAATTTTTTTTTAAAATCCTTTTTGAAATTTTGTTTTACATTTGACATTGACTTGTTGGGCTTTGAGTTTTATGATTTGTTGAGCTTTTTTTTGTGGAGTTATTCCCATCTCATATCTCGAGTCGCAAGTTAGACGAGTTAATATGGGTTAACTAATTTTTAAAAAAATTGATTTTTTATTCGGTTTTATCTTTTGTCATTAAATTATTGACTCTTAAGCATTGTCATTTTTTCCACCTTTCTTTACGCGAGGTTATCCCAGGTGCGAGGAGGTCAAGCATCCCAACGTCCCCTCCATGAAAAAGCAGCGCATCTAGCTTGATGGTGGCCGGAGTGACGCATGTAACCTTTTGTTTTTTTACTTTTCTTTCTCCTACTTGATTTTTGTGTTGGCCTTGAAAAAAAACTAAATCAATCCCAAAGGTTTGTTATACTTAAGATTTCATCCTTATTCTTTTCATTACAATTTTTTAAATTTAAAATAATTTATGGAAGGGGTTTTTTCAATTTCATCGTTATTCTCTTTATTGTAATTTTTTATGAATAATTTATTAAATTAAGATTTGTTTTTCAATTTCATCCCCAATAGATATTTTAACCTATCAGATTTGGTTACTATTCTTTTTATTGTTGTTTTTTAGATGGTTTTTGCAATTGTTTTTTTTTTTGGCAATTTCACCATTCTTTTATTTATTTATTTTTCCCTGTCAAATCTAATCTCTTTTTTTATTATTGTATTTTTTTACCTTGCAAGAATTTTTTAGATTAATTTTTTTTAATTCCATTCTCCAACATTTAATTGGACGGATGTTTAGCTTCTTAGTTAAGTCCGAGTCTAAAATTTAATGATTTATTTGTTTAAGAGATTGATTCTGATTTACGAAGTTAATACGGGTTTCCGTTGTTTTTTTTTTCTTTTTGTAAATCTTTTTTTTCATCATTTGCTATTCTTTTATTTATTTTTAATTTATTTTCTATGAGATTTTTAGTCAGCTTTAAAATAACACAAGTTACCTTGCTTCTAATTTTTTTTGTTTTTGTTAAATTTAGTTTTTCTAATGAAAATTTGTTTTAAGATTGAATTGAATTAATTAGTTTCATCCTCCAACATTTAATTTTTAAGCTTCTAAGTTGAGTTCAGGTTAAGAATTTAATGGATTGCGGGTTGAAAGTTTAGCTTAGATTTACAAAGTTTGTATAGTCTTGATATTTTTTTCTACAATAAAAAAAAATGTGATTGGCTCTATTTTAATTTTTTATTAAATTAATTTATTAATTGCATTCCTGGCATTTAATTTGAGGAATTTTATTTTTTTAATTTTTTTTATAAATTAGTATTCTTTGTTTTTTTTTTATCTATTGAGTTATTCCGATATCATATTTACCAAATTCATCAGGTTTTGATTCAATCTTTTTTTTTTATTACTTTTTAATATTTTTAAATCTTAAGTTAATGATCAAAATTTTAATTTTTCTTTTTAAGAAAAATTTGCATGGTCTCAATTTCTTTTCTACAATAAAAAAAAATTAATAGGCGCACAGCGTAGCTTGAGCGACCTATTACAAGACCTTTTCCAGGACTATTTATTTATTTATTTTTGGGGTTTTCCGGTCCATGAAGTAATGCTTTCATAAAAGGCTTGCCTAATAAATAATCAATCGTAGCGTCTAGAAGTTTTGTTGTCTCTTAAGATAATCAAAGGAACGAATGCCTCAATCAGATGAACCGAACCAAATTAAACATAAAGAATACTAATAATATCCACTTTCTCCTAATTAATTGATCAACAGAATCTCAGGCAGGCACAAAGTGGAAGCTGCCCAGCATTCATATAAAGCAATACTTGTAAAGCTAACAGAAGATACAAGCCCACTTTAAAACTATCAACCCAAATTATCTACTTTTAAAGCTTCCTAAAACCTACAAGTCAGTCATCTACTGCGCGAGCAAAGAAATTAACCAGAGTAGAAGAGGATTCAGACTTCACCCCATAATTACAAGCCTACCTTTTCTAGTAGACTCAAAGGTAAAGGAGGTTGCAAACACATTCATATCTCACAATAGACATGCCATCATTTCCAAAACGTCAAGGCGCTCGAGCAACAAACAACAAACAGGTGTGCGATGATAAACTTCGCGGTCAACCATTAGCAACTGGGCAATCATTTTGCACTTGACGAACAAACTGACCTTTCACCCGAGGACGTTGCTCTGCCAGTCTTTTCCGACTTTGGTATCGAACCTGCAGGTCAAAGGAAGTCTACGTTTAAGAATTGCATATCATTCCATACATGTCTTGGCATGTGATTTTGCTATCCTCACCACAGGCAATAGCATATCATTCCTAGCAGCTGAATTCTAACTTTTCATGTCTATGTCCATGAGATCAGCACTACAGTTCTGTAGAAACTGAAATTTCCGAGCTAGTTTAGATTACTCATAGCAACATATGAAAATCAGCAACAGGAAGAGTTGACAAAAGGATGACAGTTTAAAGAATATTTGTGATAAGATACGACAGCTATATGACATGGGTTCACAAGCAGCTACAGAAGGAGTCATCTCAATGCACATGAGCACATCAGCACAATATCTGCATAGAGCAATAAGTAGTACATACCCTTTTCTCGTAGCATCGATCTTTCCGCTTCAAGCGGAACTTTGTTAGAGCAGCTTCTCTTTGGCTGGAGCGATAGGAATCGCTCCCTCCAAAACCATCATGGTTGAAGTTACCCCCATTATTCAAGTTCTCTTGAGCCATGGACTTCTCAGCTGTCCCAACCGAAGAGGCATTTACATCGTTTCTACTGCCAAAGCTTTCATAAGCACTGCTATTATTATTATTGGCAACACGGTTACATAAACTACTACTATTACTCTGACCAGCAGCAGGTGAATCATGTCTCATTTCATCCACAGGTTCCCTATTGTTCTGCTGAAGATCATTTTGGTCAACATAACACTTGTGGTTTTGCTTGGAATCAAGAACTTCAGGATTTGAATGAACTGAGGCAGTTGTAGGAAATGGAGACTGTTGCTGCCCCGCAAGATTGGGATTCCATGCTGCATTTGATTGTGTATAACATAGAGGGGAGAAAACATGACCACATCCGGTAGAGATATTGTCAAGCCTTGTACCTAAGACAGGAATCAATTCAAGTTGAGGGCTTGGATGTGCTAATTCCACCTTCCCAGATTGGCCAATGACCGGAGTGGTCATAATTTCTTGATTGCCACTCAAAGAGGCATCATGTATCTGAGAAACAGTACCAACATTTTGAGCAAGTTGATTGGAAGACGGATCAGGAGACTTACTGGCTTCTTCCTTGGAATCTGAGCCATTACTGGCAGATGTTGGAAAAAGGGACTGCAGTGTCTTACTATTGTACCTGCAGAGAGAACCTATGCGTTAATCAGAGTAGCATTTCCACATGTGACCTTCTAGAATTAAAAGAAATAACTTTCATTAAAACTATGCAATCAGGATGCAGAAACCACTTCTTCTTTTTTTCTGACAAAGGTGAGGCTTGAACTCATGAATCCATCTCTCTTCCTATACAAGCCCATTAGTTAGGGCAGAAAACACATCATAAAAAGAAAAGACTGTAAAAACACAGCTCCTGTTCTTTAACAAATCAGTTAAAGCAGTGGATAAAATTATGTTATTATGTTCTAATATCAATACTGAATCTCATAGCCACCTATGCCATTAAATCCACCGTCTCAGAACTCCTGCTTCTTCCTTCATCTAAGCCTAATATTTTATTATAATAGAGAAAATTATACTGAATAAGCACAAGAAAGATGAACCTTACATGATAGCTAAATAATTATTTGAAAATAAATATAAAAACAAGAGAAAGAAAAGCGAAACTGAAACTGAAACAAAAAAGAAGAAAACTTGAAGGGAGATAGACTCACTTCCATGATGTTAAAATAAAGTTTGAGATGGAAAACAGTATGATGGCCCAGGTTTTATCTAATATTCAGTATTGGGTACAAAAACTTACAATGAGAAGGCTGAGGAATTGGAATGGTTCAATGCATGTCTTTCATCTAGCCCTTGGTTCTTTGAGCTAATGGGATACAATCTTCTGAGAGAGAGTTCAAGTAGTGGAGGGAATTCAAACTTGTTTGTCGCATCATGTAAACTAGAGTATGCATATGTGTGCTTTGGTTGATTATTAAAGGAACCAATCAAGTCAATGGCTCCACTTGAGGTTTCAGCAAGTACATCATCGTGGCCAAAGGAGCTATTAGCATGTTCCCTATCATTTTCTGGTCTCGAGTTCTCATCATGAATCGCTGACTTAGCACAAGCATGCTCCTCTACCAGTCTCGGAGCAGTTGGATTATAAGCTCCATGGTACGGTTCTCCGTCAGGTCTCGTCCTGTTTGACCTTTCTGCTACAAATACTGTGTTAGAAGTCCCTTTGTTAGGTATTATTGAACAAAGAAAGCAAAGTTTTCAAGCAGTTGTAATAAATGATAAGTAAAAAGTAGGAATGGAAACGTGAGACATACCTCCGGTCTTGCTCTCATGATTTACTGGGCTATTATTTAATTTGGCATAATCTTCATACTTCTCATTATCTGCATCGCTCAAATTTGAAGCACTCCTGTACTTCAGATATGAAAGTCCCTGTATATTTTGCATGTGAGCACTCTCAGCTTCCAAGCAAGGTGTCGTACAAGAGCTCTGCACGGGAAGTGGCAAACATGCAGTCTCTATGTGATACTTTATAAAGCCAACCTAATCTGGAAAGAGAAATTTTCCTCACTCTACAAGTGTCCTCCATGAATTTCATCATGGATCCTGGATATATCTATAGCTTACTGCTTTATAAAGATTGTGCAATTGATGAGCCAAAAGGAGTGGGGGAAGCAAAGAGGAAAATCAATTGATTCTCGGCAGGTTACATGAAAATACCGAATCAACTATTTCTTCCCCTGTCTGCATCGCATTCAGAAGCAGACATTTGGGAAAAGGGAGCATCGGTCAGTTCAGTTCGATTTGGACAGAAGGTCCAACTGAAAGCATTTTTAAAAAAAATTTGAATCGAACTGGAAAACCAGTTCAAACTGAACAATTCAGTTAAGTTCTCGCAAATAAGTCCCATGGATCTTTTAATTGGGCTTTTTTAGAGGATTTGGTGCAATGGGCTTGGACTTTTTTAAGTTTTTTTAGTTTTCTATTGAAAAAAATCAGTTTGATTTGGATTTTTTGGTTTCTCTGAAACCAAAACTAAATCGAAACGATTTTTTTAAATTTTCTAAATAGTTTTTTTAGTTTGATATCTTGGGTGGGCCTTTCCAGTTAATTTTATGTTGGTTTTTTTGGTTAATTCGGTCTCTCGTTATTTTGCTCACCCTTATTTGGGAAATTGGCAGACAGAATGGATTCAAAGACAGACTACATATTTCTACAAGACTGACAATTAAGTGACCTAATACTCACTTGGGCATCACTCCCTTTCTCGCTGCAATCCTTATTTTTCTGCAAAGACGTCGCAAAATCACTCGAAGCTGCGTTGTTTTCAGATGAGGCCTCAACTTTATGCGAGTTTCGAGGGATTTTTCCAGCAGTTAGCTGATCAATAATTAAAAAAAAAAATCCATTAGTAGCATGCTCTTGAACCAGAAGAATAGAACAAAAGGATGAACTTGAAAGTTAAACATACAGTTTGCCTTCTCCAAACATGCTGCCACAAGTTCCTCAATTCATTCTTCCGAACAGGCTTAACGAGAAAGTCAGCTGATCCTTTTAACATGCACTTCAGAACCACACTAATTGAATCGTGTGAAGACATCACTGTATGTTTATGATGCAAAAAATTCCTAACATTGTTTAGCACCACGACAAACAAAATATCAAGATAGTAAAGTTAACAAAAACATGCTTTTACATACTTATGACAGGAATGTTTTTGCAAACATCATGCTCCATGACCAAAGCAAGAAACGCATATCCCGATATTAATGGCAACTCCACTTCAGTTAATATGAGATCTATGCTATGGGGTCTCTCCTTCAAAGTCTCCCACGCCATTAATCCATCAGGAACAGCAGAAACTGCTCAGAGAGAAAAGCATACATCTTCAGTCGAAGACCATGATACCGAAAATTGAAAATGTCATGATTTTTTATTTTTATTTTGCAAATTGCAAACTCAAATTGTACTCGAATATTAAATATAATGTTCAATTACATCATATAACAGAGAAAGAGGGAAAGAGGAATCAACAGGTTACAGAGCAAGGGTCAGAAGTAAATTCATCTAGGCTACATAGCATGATAAATATTTTTCCATCAAGAGCAGCAAAAACAGTAATGCCGCCTTATTCAACCAAGCATGATAAATAGATTTAACACAAATTCCAGTTCCCTCAAAAACAAATCAGAAGTGAAATATCGATTTTTTTTATTAAAAAAAGAGAGGAATCTATATCAAAATCAGCAAAAACAAGTCAAGATGATAGTGCAGCCACGAGAGACTGACATGTTTATATCACCAAAAAAAATTCAAATTGTTGTCTACTTAACAAAGATAAGTTGATCGAGAAGAAAAAAGAAATGAGAATTTAAATTAAATTAGACAGAAAAATAAAAATGATGGTAAAGTCAACGAAGAGTGAAAAGCAAGAAATTAAAACCTCTGTAACCGCATTTTCGGAGAAGAGCAACAATAATCTGACGAGTAGAATCATCCGCTTCGACCAAAAGAACTCTGAGCACCATCTTTGGTAGAAACTTTTCCCAACGAACCACCTCCGACGATCCAATATCCTTCTTCTCTGTCTCTAACTCCACCACCATCCCCCCCGCCTCTTCACTACTGTTACTCAACACCACCTTACCCATTCTCAAACACGATGATACTTACACAAAACAAAACAAAAATTTTGAAAATTTGAAAATAACACAACAAACAAACCCTAATTTCTGCAGAGAAGAAAAATCAAAATGAAAACTGTAGCGGTATCAGAAAGAAAAAACGAGAAGAGAGAGCGGGTTAATGTTAGAGCAAAATTAACCTCGTCCTTAGCAAGACAGTAATCAAAAAGAAATAACTGAAATTAATTTTAGTGAAGAGAAGAGTTAGCAAAAACTGCCTCCTTATTCCAACTTGCACTCACAACCGCAAAACCGCTGAAAATATCTTCTCGTCTGAAGGATTTTTTTTAATTTTTTAAGCTGAGAGAGTTTCGGTTTTTTTATTTGATTAAGGAGATCTGAGGGTCGATCAAATGGTGGCTCCCCATTGGCAACTGGTTGGTTTAGATGACGTGTCAACATATGGGCCACTGTTTTTTATTTTTCTTGTTAGGAACCGGTACTTCTATCACTATGCTGCGGTTTTAATTGTCTTCTCTGGTGGGGGCATATCTGGACACGTGTTGCGTAGTTTTGGGATTGTTGGGAGAGATATTTTTGAGAGGGGTTGCCACGTTGGCCTTGGAGAGCATGGTTTGAGATCTTATGGTGAAGCGTTTGACACGTGGAACGTTCAAGCGAACCTTTTCTTCGTGTATTAAACTTAAGATAGCGATGACTTTTAATTTTATTTTATGTTTTTCTTTAGTAATATTATTCTTCTGGTCTGGTACGTAGTACACTGCATGTCTTTTCTGTTTACACTTTACTTAGAATAAACGTGGATCGCGCTATGCCATGAGTTTGTAATTTTTTATATAAAAAATAATATCGAGGTACCGTAAATATATTTTTAAAAAATTTTAAAATATAATAATAATTCATATTACACTTCTAACCAGGTTTAATAAGTTAATTTTATTTTAATTAAATAATAAAAATAGATAATGATAGTTAATATAAATTTTTTAAGAAAAAATCATGATAATCTAGAAAAAACCTTTAAAAGTATAAAATTAAATTAAAAAAAAACAGATCGAGTCAACTCGAGGTAGTGTGATAGACAAGAAACTTAGATAATAAAAAATGAGTTAATCCAAGATAACCCGCAAACCCCGTGATCCAATTCATAAGATCATAATAACTCATATAAAAGAAATTGAAGAAAACCACAAATCTGATTTTCTTTAAAAATAAATTACGTCAAACAATGAAATCAGAAAAGAAAATAAACCTAAAAAAGATGTTGTTCCGCATTAATTTTTTAGACTTGTGACTCAAGTCACTAGACCGAAAGTAGCATACAAGGAAAAATTGTGAAGTCCAATCCCCAGCAAATCAAACTTTGAAGGATGAAATAAAAAAAATAATCAATTACACAAAAAAAATCTAAAGAAAAAGATAGTAATTAAAATAATCAGGTGTAAATCAAAATAAAAAATAAATTAAAGGGTAACTATAAATTTTTTATTGAATTGTTAAAATGAAAAGAAAAATAACTTCAATAAAAGGACAAAAAATCAAAAAAATAAGAGCAAAAATGACCACAAACTTGGATTAAATGATAAAATTGACAACCATTAAGACTTTTATAAAAGGACCAAGAAGAAAAATTAAAAATCAAAAGAATAAGAACCAGATTGAAAAAAATAATATATGAAAAATTAGAATTGAATGAATAAATTGAAAACAAATAAAACTTTTATAAAAAGGTTAGGAACAAAAATTAAAAATAAAAAGAATACGAACCAAAATTGAAATATCAACAATAAAGAGGAACAACGTATAATTTTGTGAGGAAAGAGAGAGAGAAAATAACAAAGAGGTTGATCGGCAATAAAACACTATGTTGTCGCCAACATGTGTCACACGTAGAAGAGAAAGACTCAACGACACTTATAAAGACACAACAAACATGCATTTTATATCATTTAGAGGTGTTATTTTCACTGTTCAAAGTGCATGGCGCCTCATATATGCTAGTAACTATTTCAATTTAATTAATATTTAATTATTGCTAAAATATTAAAATGTAATCTAAGTGAAAAGACCTAAAAGCCCCTGGATACATGGTTTATTTTTTTTATTGCAAAAGTAAACTTATCATTTTACTATATTTTAAAAATAAAAAGATAAAAATATCCTTATCAACCAGTTTTAAAAAAATAGCTTAGAGAATAATTAAATCATTTTACAGTACTAATAAAAATTAAAAAAACATTTATATTCCCAGTCAATTTAATAACTAATGGGTCATATAGAAAGATCAAAATACCTTCAACACCAACACCAAGACCATTAGTTTTTTATTTATTTATTTGAAAGGATAAAAATATAATTAGACTGCATTGCATTTTACAATAAAAATGCCTTCATTTTTTACTGTTATTATTGTTATATATTCCCTTATGGTTGACATGCGTGAGACTATTTGTTAGGTTCCGCTGATTTACCATCACCCATTGTTTTCAAAAAAGTTTTATTTTTTTATTATTTGAAATGTCTCTAAATTCTTCTGTATTTCTCCTTTTTCAAAATCAGATTGCAGGGTATTTTAATAAATATAATTTGCAGATTTGAGACAATTTCTGTTGTAGGAAAATAGTTCTCTTTCTTTCTATATTCTAGCATGAGGATGATATCTCTGACTAGAAGTTAGCTCTTTCTGAACAATAGCATTTTCTTTATTTGATTTATAAAATAAATAATGTTATATAACTTTTCAGAAAGACTAAATTCTAGTTGTGGGGACATGGACTCGAATAGGTATTCGACTTGTGATTTATTGTTGGTGGAATAATTTTATTTTTTAAGTAAAAAAAAAAGAGAGAATATATAAGCTTTTTCAACATGTTTTTTTGCCATACAAAAATTCCTAATAAAAAATTAAATAAATCCATTAAATAAATCAAGAATTACTCCTGTCAATAAATGTAAAAAAAATTTGTTAATAATAAGTAAAGATTAAATTGGAACAATTAGAAATAGATTTAGATTTAGATATTTGATCTCGTAACACGGGTCATGACCCAATTATGTTTAATAACTTTGTTCTTTGAATAATTTTTTATTTAATCAAATAAGTATCAGTGCCAATAAAATATAAAAAAAACCCATTAACTATTACTAAAGACTAAACTCAAAAAATAAAGAGATAGATGTAAATCAAGATATTTGACCTTGCAACATAAGTCATATAACCAATTGTGTCTTATAATGTTGTATCTTAGAATAAATTCTTTATTTAATCAAGCGATAATAGAATTGGCTTGCGCTACTTTGTGAGTTGGAGCAAAAAACATTTTGAATGCCAAAAAAAAAGTCTAGGTATTGCTAACGTATTTTTTAAAAAAAATTATTTTAACTAGGAATTCAAAATTAGTTGCATACTAGGTGATATTTTTATCTATTATTGAGGTGGAAACATATTAGATTTATTTAGGTCAACCTGGAGGGACTTGTGAAACCCATATGGATAATCTTGCAAAAATCAAATTGAAAAACTCAATCTCCAATTAACTTAATGTTGAAGGAAAAAATTGGTAAAAACAACATTCAATTAAAAAAACCAAGTGGACTCTAGTCAATCATCCAAACTTGCGACACGTGTTATGCATGCCATCGGATTCAATAAACTTTTTATTCCATAGATTATTTTTCATTTAATTATACAATAACAAAGCGCATGGGAATTTTTTTGTATAAATATTTCTTAAAAGAAAAAAACAGGACAAACACATGGGGCTGAGATAGAAAAGGTAAATCATTCATAACAAATGGAGAAATTTTTTTTTTTAGTTTCAAGTTAAATAAAAAATAGATCATCGATAACAAAATGGTGAAATTGTGTTTTTTTTTTAAATAAGGGACAGAAAATGCATTAAACAACAAAAAAAAAATACTTCAAATAATTTGGCTCAACCTGTCAAACCTGTAATTCAGGTTATGGACTCAGCCGAGTTCAATAATGTTTTTTTAAATTTATATTTAACCTAAATATAAAATGAAAAGAAATGAAAAAAATAACAAAAAAAGGAAAAACAGAGAGAGCCGAGTTGAATAATTTTTTTCTTAAATTTATATTTAACCTAAATATAAAATGAAAAATGAAAAAAAATATAAAAAAGGCAAAAAAAGAGAGCCTAGCTCGTATGGGCCTTTGAAAGAAAAAGCCAAGGCGCGTGGGTTTTCAAGCCTAGACCAACACGTCTAGTCTTGTTTCTTTTTTCTTTTAAAAGGATAGACAATGTGTTTTTTGGTAGCCTAGATTCTAGCCATCTCTGTGGTGACTAGAAAATCATGGCAGTGAGTTTTTTACTCTAAAAACTCAATTTTTAATCAATTTCAACTTAAAAACACCCTACCAACATTTTAGGCGTCTTTAATTGGTCTTTTTCTTTTAATCGTATTCTTTGTCAAGAAATTTGAACAAATTATTCTTTAATTTGACTTCAAAAGTATGCAACCATCTTTAGAAAGTTTGAGAACTGTAATAAAAAAAAATGAATAGCGAGTCCAAGTTAAATGTGAGAGAAAAACATCACACATTTTAGTGTTTTCTACTAGTTACATGACCTGCGCGATGCCGCATGTCATTTTTTTTTGCTTAAAAAACATAAAAAAAAAACTAAGATTTAAAAGTGTTAGGTCTTTCTGCAAAGCTATACCCAAGAGTCTTGGGTTTGGCTGCAACGTCTGACCTAAGAGTAATATTTATAATATTAATAATAACATTAAATTTGCATGACCCAAGTTTAAGTGGGTTTGGTTGCAATACCAGATCCAATAGCCTTGGATGTAGGGCTGGCTGCAAGGTCGTGTCATAAAAGTGTGATAATTAAAAAGATTAATTAAATAGAAAAAAACAAAGAAAAAAAACAACAGAAAGAAAAAAAAACTAATGAAGAAAAAAAAATCTGAATTAATTGGGTTAACCCTTCAAAGCAGGTTAACTCGTCAAACATTGGATTCGTGTCGTGAAAGTTTGATAACTAAATAGAAAAAACAATTGACGGGTTACCCATAATTAATTGGGCTAACCCATCAAACCAGGTTAACCCGTCAAACCTGAAATCCGTGTCATGGAAGTTTGATAACTGAATAGAAAACAATTGAGCATTAAAAAACTAAATTAAACGAAAAAATTACTTAAAAGGGAAAAAAACCAAGATAAACAAAAGGCATCAGCCTTTTCACTGTGGATTGCATTGTGCAATCCACAGTTAAAGGCATAAAAACAAAAAAAAAAAGCAAAAAAAAAAAAATTCTTCAATTAGCCAAACCTAAGATAACTAAATAGAAAAAAGGCATCAACCAATAACTAAATAGAAAAAAAATCATATTAATGAACTAAATTAAATAAAAAAATATTAATTCAAAATAAAAAATAACAGAAAAAAAACTTATAAGAAGAAAAAGAAAAAAAATCTAAATTAATTCGGTTAACCCGTCAAATCTAAGATCCGTGTCATGAAAGTTTGATAACTAAATAGAAAAACATTTAATATCAACAAACTAAATAAAAAAATTAATTAAAAAAAGAGAGAAGGCATCAGCCTTTTCACTGTGGACACTATGCAGTCCACAGTGAAAGACATAAAAAGAAAGAAAAAAAGCAAAAAAAAAAACTAAAGGCATTAGCCTTTTCACTGTGGACTGTATACAATATTAAAAGATGAAATTGGAAGAAAAAAACTAATGAGAAAAAAGAAAAAAAATTCTGAATCAGCTGAGTTAACTCGCCAAATCAGGTTAACCCGTCAAACATGGGATTCATATCATGAAAGTGTGATAACTAAATAGAAAAAAGATTTAATATTAATGAACTAAATTAAAAAAATATTAATTAAAAAGAAAAAAGCAAAGAGAAAAAAACATACAAGAAGAAAAAAACTATTGAAGAAAAAGAAAAAAATCTGAATAAATTGGGTTAAACCATCAAACCTGGGATTCGTGTCATGAAAGTCTAATAATTAAACAGAAAAAATTTAATATTAAGAAACTATGGACAAAAAAATAAACTAAAGGCATAAGCTTTTTCACTGTGGACTGCATCGTGTAGTTCACAGTAAAAGGTTTAGAAAGGAAAAGAAAAAGGAAAAAAAACAAAGTCATATGCCATGGGTTAATTTTTTTTTCTTGCATAAAAAATATAAAAAGAGCTAAGATCTAAGAGTGTTAGGTCTTTCTGCAAAGATACACCCAAAAGCCTTGGGTCTAGTTGCAACGCTTGACCCAAGAACAATATTTATAATATTAATAATAATATTAAACTTACATGAATTAAGTTTAAATGAGTCTGGCTGCAACACCGGACCCAAGAGCATTGGATGTAGGTCTGGCTATAAGGTCGTGTCATAAAAGTGTGATAATTAAATAGATTAATTAAAAAGAAAAAAACAAAGAAAAAAACCAATAGGAAGAAAAAAAACTAATGAAGAAAAAGGAAAAAATCTGAATTAACTGGGTTAACCCGTCAAACCTGGGATTCGCGTCAAGGAAAAAATCTGAATTAACTGGGTTAACCCGTCAAACCTGGGATTCACGTCATGAAAGTTTGATAACTAAATAGAAAAAAAAATTGACGGGTTTACCCAGAATTAATTAGGTTAACCCATCAAACCAAGTTAACCCGTCAAGCCTAGGATACGTGTCATGAAAGTCTGATAATTAAATAGAAAGAAATTTAACATTAACAAACTAAACTAAATGAAAAAAACTAATTAAAAAGAAAAAAAATCCTAGTTAACTCGTCAAATCAGGTTAACCCATCAAACCCGGGATCCGTATCATGAAAGTCTGATAACTAAATAAAAAAATTTAACATTAACGAACTAAATCAAACAAAAAAAATCATTGAAAAAAAAATTAAAGAAAAAAAGAAGACAGTTCTATAATATAATATAATAATTATAATATAATAATTATAATAATATAATATATTAATAAGGGGAAAGTGAAAGGCGTGGGGAAATACGTGTCATGAAAGTCTGATAATTAAATAGAAAGAAATTTAACATTAACAAACTAAACTAAACGAAAAAAACTAATTAAAAAGAAAAAAGTCCGGCTTAACTCGTCAAATCAGGTTAATCCATCAAATCCGGGATCCGCAGCATGAAAGTCTGATAACCAAATAAATAAAATTTAACATTAACAAATTAAATCAAACAAAAAAAATCATTGAAAAAAAAATAAAAAAAAAAGAAGACAGTTCTATAATATAATATAATAATTATAATATATTAATTATAATAATATAATATATTAATAAAGAGAAAATGAAAGGCGTGAGGAAAGTTACTACATATTTTAAAGTATTACTTAATAATATCTCGTTCTTTTTTATCATTTTGAAGTAAAGTTCAAGTGATAGAAATTAAGTCATTAACAATCACTTGAAATAAAACTTGAATCACGTGCACTACTCATAAATGTTTCGGCAAAATAAGTTTTTGCGGTTGTCGGCTGCGTGCAAGTTAGCCTCTCACGTTATTATTATAATTATTATAAGAGGGCTGCAAATTAGCGGCACGCAACCTGGTAAAAGCTTGTGATGCAGTTAAGGTGCCGGGCCCGCGGACCGTTCCAGTGATGTGACGAGGTGATTTCTAATTTGCGTCTCGTCATGAAAAGCATGACCGAACCCAACGAATGAGCGAAGGCGAGCCCAGACACCTCTTAGACCATCTTTATCCAATGAGGAAAAGGCACGCGAGAAAGAAATTGATGGCATATTAGCAAAGCGTGCACCGTCACCGTCACCGTCACCGGTTTAGCTAGGCATCTCCATGTATTTTGGGTCTTTGAATGTTTGTATTAGAACGAGAATCCAATCTCAGAACTCGTGGAAAACTCAATATTGAATTCCTCTTGGAAGAGATGAACTGGGTGAAAAGCCTGAAAAAAATAGAAAGACGTGTCCCGTCTGCTTAATTTTTATTAATTTTTAGTGATATTGGGGTGTTAAGGAATTGGTAAGTAATTCATGGAGGTTTTATGTTGTTGTTAGTGTGTTTTCCCATGAAAACAATTTAAATTGGTTTCTGGATCCAAAACATAACAATAAACAACCTTTCACCTATTAAAAAATTAAAAGCAAATTACATATTATTTACTTCCAAGAAAAAAATTAGAAAACATCCCGGCATATTCCTAGGCTTATAAACTTAGGCGTGCTAAGGTGATGTTGGAGCTTTTTAGGAATACAGTGCAACCCGTGTTCTTTTAAAATTTAAATTTTTATTTTTGTTAAAAATTAATTTTTTTAGTATGTATTGAATTATTTTTATCCGCTAATCTCAAAAATAATTTTTAAAAAATAAAAAAACATAATTTTAATGCATTTCGGCATGAAAACACTTTGAAAAGCAACAGCAACTACACTTCTAAACAGACTCTATGCTAGGTTATATAGCAACTGATTTTTTTTTTAATTTAAATTTATTTTAAAAAATTAATTAATTGAAAATATTATAAGTATATTAATTTATTAAATTCTTAATTAATTAAGAATATATTTTAGATATTATTTTATTAAATAGCATTCTTTGTTTTCGAGTAGAATTACAAGTCTTTTTATAATATTAGTAAGATATTTTTTTTTTCGAAAATTTTATCTAGTTGTTTTTTTTAAAGTGTATATTTTTTTATTATACAATAAAATAAAATTTTATTTATAAAAGTGACATTATTAAATCTATTGAGTTAAGAACTTGAGTTATATATTTAATAATTTAACTTAAGATGACTAGATCGATCCGAGACAGAACACAGAACTTGAGAGGTGCACAAGTACTATCCTTCTCTGAACAAGGTTATCCCCAGGATTCAACGGGTTCTTTCTTAAAAAGAAGGATCCAGAAACAATAAGCAAAAGAACAACAAGAAAATCCAGCTAGGCTAAGTGTTTCAAGTCAGGTGGTTTTCATATTTGTCTCTAAAAGTGTATATAGGTTTGTTAGCCTACAACAACTAGCAAGAGAATAAATAGGAGAATTAAAGTCTGCAAAATCTAGTTAGGGAATAAATGGTAGAATTAATTGTTGGTACAACATTTTTTATAAAATATATAGTTGTTAGAAAATTATTTCTAAGAGTTTAAAAAGCTATGGTGGTAATTTAAAGGTCAAAAAATAAATTATATAAAAGGTTTAAAAAGTATACGCAATGTCTCACGGACATGGAGCAGTCAAAGGTTTTTTTATTGCTCGATCTAACCTTATGTGCATGGGCCTATCACCTTTTATTGTTGGCTACTAATTTATATTAAAATTCACTATATAAACACTAGAAAAAAAAATTTTATTTTTTGAATGTAGGATTGAGAGTCCATTAGTATACTCTATCTTCACAAGAAAAAAATCGTGCTTTTCTAATGTAGGATAAATAATTTTTTTAGTTTAAATACTTCAACTTAAAAGAAAAAGATAATATCTTTTCAATGTGAGATAAATTTTTTTAAAAATAATCTCTTAAACTTTATTATTTATAACTAAGATATCATTGTTTTGATATTTCTTTTAAAAAATTACTTTATACATATCAAATTTTAAGCTCATAATAAAAAAATTTCCTGCAAATAAAAAAGACAGGATTTTTTTAGAGATGATTGTTGGCAGCACCAGGTAACAGAGAGGGAGGAGGGTGAGCTGTGATTTTGGTTGTGATTGTTTAGGGATTTCTTTTTATAAGAATGAAAGGACAGAATATTTTTTTTTTAATGTTGTTGACATGGATTTTTAATGACATGGATTTTCAATAACGTAACATGCTAATAAATAATAAATAATCAAACTGTAATAGATCCTCGCTTATGAGTAAATAGAATGGAGAGGTCGAGTGTTCTTTGCTTCTTTCTGTGCTGCTGACTATTTTCTTTCTCCTTCAAACAATAAATAGATCCTGAGGCTGGGGATCACTAGGCCATGAATTCTCGTGATGGTTCGCTAGGGTTTATGGTTTTTTAACTAGTGACAGAACTGGATACTGATGAGTGAATTGTAAGGGCAAGCACGAAGGTGTAATCAAGAAAATCAAATCTCAATTGTAGTTTCCAATCTTAAAAAAAACACGCAGAAGGAAAAGGTTTCAGTTGGAAGAATGGTGCCTAATTTGCTCAGACAACAATTCCATGCTCAAATCCAGGGAAAATTTTGGCAGCTGCTGTCTTCTACTGGCGTCTTACAGAATAAATCAGCTAAGTAATCAATCTCGTAATGCATCATTTTTTCCAGGAAGTTGCAAGCTAAAATATTTCCCATGCCAGACCAATATGGAAAAGTGGTAACATGTCCCTCTGATTATATGATTCATCTCTCTCCCTTTCCCTTGTGTACGCATAGTACCAAGCTTAATCTGGGTGCCAATATATAATCCACACCTCAAAATTATCATGAACTGGAAAATATCACCACTTCAGCGACAACAGACTCAGAAACTAAGATATTGGGAAAAGATAAAGAGTATATGCACACTGCTTTTTTCAGAAAACAAGAGGCTACGAGAGTATATCAGAGCACATGAATATGCAATATTAGTTTCAGCTAATTAGAATGCTTAAATTTTCTCATGTACTTTCAATATAAAGTTGATGCCTACAAAACTTTGACGGGTGCTCAAACTTCAGTGTGAGATACAAAACTTGAATTTGAAGGAACGACGATGAGAAAGCAAACCCTCTGCCAATGTTTCAGGTAAGGAGAATGCTTCGAGCTATTGTATTTGTCCAGCCTCATTACATATATGCAAGCAGCAAAATCTCAGTCAGAGCTTGGTCGTCTCTCAACCCCTCTTTTAACAACTAAAACACGATCATGGAAGTCCCGCAAGAAAAATTCAATTAACGGGTAACAATGACAAACGAAGTGAGAGAAGAGAGAAAGTTGAAAGAAGGGAGGATGCTACTGAGCTTAACTGCTCCATTCATTGAAAGTGCAGCATCGCGTTCTGCAGAAGATGAAAATGAAAGGAAGGCATAAGTACGGTTCTTTCCTCCTCTACGATCATACAACACCCTTGCACTATCCACAACCCCAAACTGGCTAAATAGATTCCTCAGCTCCTCCAGTTTTGTACTCCAGGGAAGATTGCCTATGCACAACTTATGTGGACTTTCATAAAATAGGTGTTTTGTGGGTGCTGAGTTCAGAGCCTCAGGGTTCCTTCTCCCTGCCACCGACATCCTAGAAAATAGTAAACGAATTTCAGGCAATATGTTTGTTAATCAGATACAGAAATAATTACAATGACAATAAAAAAATGGTAGCTAGTTCACACTCAACTGATCCATCCAATGCAGAGACTGCATTCCTTGCCGACTCTATAGAACTCATTGTGATGTAACCACATCCTCGGCTTACACCGGTCTCAGGGTTCCGAGAAACCTGCAATTAACTCAACAAGGAACCGAAAACTTGAGAGTGCAATCCCACAGCTTTATAAGTGATGAATCTTGTTTCACTTTTTATATTCAGCTAAAACCCAAGCTTCCACCTTCCCATCAGGTTAATTTCGTTTCAATCCTTTTAATTTCAGCAAAAAGCCTATCTACCATGCTTGATAGAATTTCATCTTTCCATTTTTTGGCTAAAATCCCACCAAGTTTCCAAATTATATAGTGTAGCTGTTGCAATTGAATCAAAACAAAAAAAAATCGATTAATCATAGCTGCAATAGAACCAAAAAAAAAATTCACTTGAATTGAGCGAGGACACAGTTGTCTGAATTTCAGATGATCGAATCCAAATTTTGAAAAATAAACTAGAATTCGTATTTCTTTATATAACCCAACCCAGATGTCACTAAGAAGAAAGGAAGGGTCCAAAGTGATAGAAAAAAAAATATACTTCAACAGAAAGAACAGAGCCAAAAGACTTGAACATTTCTACAAGGTCTGCAATGTCGGAACACCTTGGAAGATTACAGACGTATAGTTCGCATGGTTTGGTTTGCTTCTCGGATTCAAAGTCACCATTCTCCTGGCTCACGTTGTTAATCTCCTCCGCAATCTCGGGTTCCTTATCTTCAACTGCTAAAACAGTGAGACCTTTTCTTGAGGGCAAGTGAAGAGAGTTAGAGCGGAACAAGCAGCAGCAGAGTTTTGGGGTGCTGAAGTTGGATTGGCGGAGAGAATGATATTGAGGTTGTCGTTGGTGTAGCTGCTGCTTTGGTTTTAGTTTCGAGAGGAGAAGAGAGTAGTGTCGGGTCCTCCTAAGAGCCTACTACGGGTGGCCATTGGAGAAATGAGCTCCAAACTTTCCAAGTGGATATGGTTGGTCAGCCCATTTGCGAAACGGAGCCTCCAGCTCCAAAATTTGCATGGATGTTTGTTTTGGAAAGGCGGATCGACCCTTTTACAAATATAAGAGAGAATTTAAATTTCATTTGTGATAAAATTATGAATGCACAAGTAAATGAGAAATTTTTAAAAGACACATACTAATGTAATTCTTTTTAATAAATGGGTAATTTAATTTTTCTTCTATTCATTTAAATTAATTTTTAATAAATCAATAATATACAATACATGTAAAAATATAATATATGCTCACGGCATGATACAATTTGTTTTTTTTTTTAAAAAAACATTTTAATAAAAAAATAAGAAAATATTTAAAAAATTTGAAAGGTGAAATATAATTTCCATTGACATATAGCCGCTCCATTTCTCATAAATAGTATTTAAAATAAGAAAAATAAAATTGTTTTTTTTTTTTTAAAAAAAAAGAAGAACAGAAAAACAATGAAGATGAGTACCGTAGACGGTATGGGTTTGTTTGGATCTATATGGCCCGAAAATAAAGAAACCCAAACAAACTTAAAACAGGTGAAAGATCAAAACACCGCTCATCACTCCATCATCTGTTTGTCCATCAATATCCTCCTCCTCCTCCTCCTCCAGATCCAGGATCCAAAAAGAAATGAAAATGGTAGCAACCCCAAATGGAGCAGTCACGAAATCCCCAAAACCCCAACCACAACCACTACAAGAAGAACCCCAACAAGAAGACGAAACCACCCTCAACTCTCCCTCAATTAAATTCGGCACCCCTGAAGCCTTAGACCACGTGCGCAACCTAACCGATGTAGGCGCCATGACTCGTCTCCTCCACGAATGCATAGCCTACCAACGCGGTCTCGACCTCAACCTCGATACTCTTTTATCCCAACGTTCTGATCTCGACAAGAATCTCCATCACCTCCAAAAATCCGCTGATGTTCTCGAGATTGTCAAGGCCGATTTCGACCACATGCACTCCAATGTCCGCTCCACCTGCGATTTAGCAGATCACGTGAGTGCCAAAGTGCGTGAGCTCGATCTTGCTCAGTCGCGTGTTAATTCCACCCTCTTGCGTATTGATGCGATTGTTGAGAGAGGGAATTGTATTGAAGGAGTGAAGAATGCGCTTGAAAAAGAGGATTATGAGTCTGCTGCCAAGTATGTGCAGACATTTTTGCAGATTGATGCAAAGTATAAAGATTCTGGATCGGATCAGAGAGAGCAGTTGTTGGCGTCGAAGAGAACGCTCGAAGGAATTGTGGGCAAGAAGTTGTCCGCTGCGGTGGATTCCAGGGATCATTCGACGATTTTAAGGTTTATCAGGCTTTTTTCGCCTCTAGGATTGGAAGAAGAGGGCTTGCAGGTTTATGTTGGATATTTAAAGAAAGTGATTTCGATGCGATCTAGGCTTGAGTTTGAGAATTTAGTGGAGTTAATGGAACAGAGTTATAATAATAGTAATGTTAGTAGTAATGTTAATTTTGTTGGGGGTTTGACGAATTTGTTTAAGGATATTGTTTTGGCTATTGAAGAAAATGATGAGATATTGAGGGGTTTGTGTGGTGAAGATGGGATTGTTTATGCAATTTGCGAATTACAAGAGGAGTGTGATTCGAGGGGTTCTTTGATTTTGAAGAAATATATGGAGTATAGGAAACTGGGGAAGTTGGCGTCGGAGATTAATGCACAGAATAAGAATTTACTTGCTGTTGGTGCACCGGAAGGGCCAGACCCAAGAGAGATTGAGTTGTATTTAGAAGAGATATTGTCATTGATGCAATTAGGTGAGGATTATACAGAATTCATGGTTTCGAAGATTAAAGGGTTGAGCTCTGTTGATCCCGAGTTGGTTCCACGAGCTACTAAATCATTTAGGAGTGGGAGTTTTAGTAGAGTAGTTCAGGAGATCACTGGGTTTTATGTGATTTTAGAGGGATTCTTTATGGTTGAAAATGTAAGGAAAGCTATTAAGATTGATGAGCATGTGCCTGATAGCCTTACAACGTCTACTGTTGACGATGTGTTCTATGTTCTTCAAAGTTGCTTGAGAAGGGCAATATCAACTTCAAACGTTAATTCTGTGATTGCAGTCTTGAGTGCTGCAGGTAGTTTGTTAAGTAATGAATACCATGAAGCTTTGCAACAGAAAATGAGAGAACTAAACCTTGGTGCAAAGCTTTTTTTGGGTGGTGTTGGTGTACAAAAGACTGGGACTGAGTTTGCCACTGCATTGAATAATATGGATGTGAGTGGCGAGTATGTCTTGAAGTTGAAGCATGAGATTGAAGAGCAATGTGCTGAGGTAAGTTATAATTCTTGCTTTAAGTAACCAAAAGAAATAGCTGTTGTGCTTGCTAGTCTATGCCTTGCGTGTTAACTTGCCTGTGATTTTTAATTTAGTCACACTATAAGTTAGACTGTCAGAACATGTTTGTTATCCATTAATGTTCCACATAGAACCTGTTATGGTAAGTGAAATGATAGAGATGTCATGAACTTAAAGGAATAAAAAAAAAATCAGAAGAGTTGGCATCATCGTCTACATTTAATGTATGGCTGATTCTTATCTTTTATGTTGAACTAAATATTGCAATTAAATGAGTATGGATGTTTCTCGAGCATATTTCGATGATCCTTTTGTTTATTTTGTTGCTTATGCTCTGTTGTGCCCTTTGACATGGTTGTTTTCGAACTCCTGGATTGCTTTTCTTGCTTGTTTGTTGAAACCACCTCATTGCTTATAATTAAAGTGTCCACAATAATTTCAATAGTTACTCCTTCCATGTTCGTTTTCTTTGTTATGATACTTGTTTCCCGTTATACCAGTTGACATGGTTGATTTCAATCACTTGAATTGCTTTTATTCCTTGTTTGTTGAAATCACCTCAATGTCTAACAATTAAACCTACTGCAATAATTTCAACAGGCATTCCCTGCATCAGCAGATAGAGAAAGGGTGAAATCTTGTTTGTCTGAGTTGGGTGATGTGAGCAGTACTTTCAAGCAAGCCCTGAATGCTGGCATGGAACAACTAGTGGCAACTGTTACACCTCGAATCCGTCCAGTATTAGATAGTGTAGCAACCATCAGTTATGAATTATCTGAGGCTGAATATGCAGATAATGAGGTGAATGACCCATGGGTCCAGAGGCTTCTCCACTCTGTTGAGACAAATGTATCGTGGCTCCAGCCTCTAATGACTGCCAACAATTATGATTCATTTGTACATTTGGTCATTGACTTCATTGTGAAGAGGCTTGAAGTGATCATGATGCAGAAGAGGTTCAGTCAGCTTGGAGGCCTTCAGCTTGACAGGGATGTGAGGGCATTGGTAAGCCATTTCTCTAGCATGACTCAGAGGACTGTGAGAGACAAGTTTGCTCGTCTCACTCAAATGGCAACTATCCTCAACTTAGAAAAGGTATCTGAGATTCTGGATTTCTGGGGTGAGAACTCAGGACCTATGACCTGGAGACTAACCCCTGCAGAGGTTAGGCGAGTGTTGGGTCTAAGGGTTGATTTTAAACCTGAAGCGATTGCTGCTTTGAAGTTGTGATCCCATCTATTTTGGTGCAGAAATGTCCCTTGCATATTCTTTTTGCCCGCCATGTGAATGATAAGAATCACCTTGTAGTTGCTCTTAGTTTAATGTTATTTTGTCTGCCTTTTGTGCTCCTTTTGCTCTCTATTTCAATTGAATTACACATTTTTTCGCCATCATCTTGAGCTTATTTGAGCGTTGTGCTTTTGAAATTCAGGAAGTGTATAAACATTCTTCAAGATTTTATGAGACAAATAAGAAATTTTGGTTGTTCAGATTGGGAAGCTCACCGAATCAACTTCTTATATTTGCTTCGGTGGACTGCTATCTTCATAGAGTAATACCGAATCAACTTCACATGCTTATTTTTTCGATAAATCTCTCACGATTCATTTTACAACCAGATAATGCATAATTAGTTTGCCAGCAATTGTGTTCTGTGAAATTAAGAATACGGTCTGTTTCAAACTGGTGTTTATTTCTGATTTGCAACGTTGTTTATTCTGTGAAGAAAGGAATTTTCGTCAGATTTTCACCGCTCTTTTCTTGGTAGCATCTTGTTCTCTCGTGGTATATTTGTTCGGGTCACATGGAGTGCTTTTGGGGACCTTGCTGATTCTGTTTATATTCACACGGACATCCGGAAAACAAGTACACTAACTACATCGGAGATACGGTTAACAAATATTTGCTCTGCCACCAGAAAAGCCCAGTTAGCCACCAGATAAGGTTAACTACATGGAGTACCTTACCCAGTATCATTGAAGTGTGCCGTAGTTTGCGTCGCCAAATCTCAACAAGACCCTACATGCTCAAACCACTAATTCTATCTTTAGGAGCGAACTCTCTCTCTCTCTCTCTCGCCTTTTTTAGCTAAGCTAACGATTAGCAGGACAAAGGTTAACAATTTGGCAGTGCCCTGTGTGATGATTGCAATTTTTTTGATATAATCGTCAGATAATGCTATATATCCAACCATGTCATTTTCATCCGGCGATATTTGGAACACATGCACAAACCATGTGATCCTTGAAATTTAACTGATATTGCTGGCTGCAATAATTAGCTAACAAAACAAAAAAAATTTTAAATGGCAGCAAGATGGGCTAAGAAATTGCAAAATTCGGAGCCATTATCCATTGGTACAAACATTCGAAGCTATATGAACCAAGAACCATTAGTCCATTGGAGGTTTGTTATTCAAAACGCTAGTACAATGAACGGACATGCTTAAGAGAACAAAGCCAAAATCTAAGATTGAAAAGGTAACCTAAACAACATAACTTGCTTACACAGTAATTTAGGGCGGCAACAAATGACCAGCTTTAATGAATATGGAGCTGTGCAGACCAACGAGCACAACTGGAGTTGATGAATGTTCCACTTCAAAAACCTAGACACGAGCCGTACCTTCTGTGAATTTTGGATCCTCACATCTATACCGGCCATCAGGTCCAATTCCAAAGCCCTTTGGATCAGCAAAGACATTCTCAAGTAGCTGGCTGCGTGATGGATGAGGGCTCTCATCTGCAAATTCAACAGCCTCCTCAACCACTTCGTCTATCTTCTTCTCAATAGCCTTTAGCTCTGCTTCACTGGCAAGGCTGTTCTCAATCATGTACTTCTTCAAGGCTGTGATGGGATCTCTAGCAGCATAGCGAGCCTTCTCAGCTGCCAAAAGGAACCAAGAGATTGAGGGAGAGAAATGTGCATGGGCTTATGAAACAAAACTATAAAACAGAAAATCGAATACTAGTATCTCGTGTTTTACCGAATCATTTCACGGTGCTCTATTGAGATATTGAATACCTCAATGAGTTTATATGTAAATGCTTGTTAGGCCTACTGACCACCACAGATAATATACAAGGGAATCTCCCAAGTAACATATTTCCTTTTCTGGACTAGCATTGTTGGAAACTAATCACTAGAGCTTATTTCTCAGTAGCTTGGTTTTTGTCACGGTATCATAATGTAAAGGCATTCCTTTAGAGGAAAACAAACCAACAAATGAAATTGGATAGAAAGGATAGTAGACATCATTGCAATAAGATGTTATGAAGAACTCTGTGCTAAAACTATGATACCACAATAACAGATGGGAAGGTTTTTAACTCTGCTGAAGAGCCAAGAAGAAGAAACACAAGACAAGAAAGGGAACGAAAAGGTGCAGATGAAAAAAGTTTACTAAATAATAAAACACCTCCTTAAAAAGTAAAGCTGTGAACTAACAGGGTCAATAATAACCAGAATTTAACTCAAACAAGCCTCAACAAACCTATACATAGTTGGCAACTCATTTTGAACTTTTTGCTCCATATTGCATCAAATCAAGATGGAGAAATGGAAAACAATTTTATTACTGTAAATGGTAGATATTTCAATAGGCACAGGAAATGGAAAAAATCAGAAGCATTCACAAAAATCATACAGGGCCTGGTGTCCTGGTGTCCTTTATATCATTTAAATTTGCAAAGGCAAAAGCTAAGTCACAAAAACATAGAAGAAATGGGATTCTAAAGAGAAAATAACAATGATCAAATTGAATTGTTAAATGCAAATTCATTAAATTAATCAATGACCAGGAATAAAATAGACAGCCAAACAACGAGAACCAAATGTAAATGCTCACCAGGGTCACGAAGCTCATCAGGATCAGCCAATGAGTGTCCTCTAAACCTGTAAGTTTCACATTCCACCAATGTTGGTCCTTCTCCTCTCCTAGCCCTTCCAATTGCCTCCTTGGCCACCTCCCTCACCTTCAAAACATCCATTCCATCAACATGAACACCTGGCATCCCAAATGCTGGACCCTTCTTCCAAATCTCTGGATCCGAAGTTGCCCTCACATGTGACATCCCAATAGCCCACAAGTTATTCTCAACAACAAACACGATGGGCAATTTCCACAATGCTGCCATGTTCAAACACTCAAAGAACTGCCCATTGTTACAAGTACCATCACCAAAAAAGGCCAATGTCACATGATCACAATCCGCCTCCTTCAAAACCTCCCTCCTATACTTGCTGGAAAATGCTGCACCAGTAGCCACTGGAATTCCCTCTCCAATAAAAGCAAACCCACCAATCAAGTTGTGCTCTTTCGAGAACATGTGCATAGATCCACCTTGGCCCCGGCAACACCCAGTAGTCTTGCCAAAGAGCTCGCTCATGACAGCACGAGCTGGGACTCCCTTACTTAAAGCATGTACATGATCACGATAAGTACTGACAACAGAATCCTCCCGCTTCAAAAGCTTGATGAACCCAGTTGAGACAGCCTCTTGACCATTGTAAAGATGAACAAAACCAAACATTTTGCCTCTATAATACATCTGGGCACACATGTCCTCGAAAGCTCTGCCCAATATCATATCTTCATATACCTCCAATCCTTCTTCTTTAGTGATCAACTAAAGACACCACTAATTAAATGAGTAAAAAAAGAAGAAGAAAGAAACGTTCTTGATTTCTATTTCGTTCATCAGAATTCACAAAAGTAGCTTTAACATATCAACGCATACGAAGCTTCTCTGTTTTAAATGTATAGCAATGCATCTAATTAAATCACAAAGCTAATTACATAGTTACAATCAATTTAAAAATTAAAACTTGGGATTTAATTTAATGTCATCCTAATTGACAAAGAAAATGACATGATTTCAATTAAAGCTTAAAATGGTATACGATAATCAGTCTCTTGTGCACAGAAATGCAAACAAAAGCACAAAAAAGCCAAAATAAAATCAAAACAGAAGCATTCGATAAGGGAAATAGTGGAGAGGTTAATTGTGGAATTGGTTACCAGATTGGTGGTAGATTTGACCTTCTTTTCCTTGACAACATCAGAGACAGCGACAACAGCCGATCGACGGTTGGGATTCGCCAAAAGCTTGGATTTGGAAGCAGAACTAAGGCGAAGTTTGCGGGTGGATCCAAGAAAAGAGGAAGAAGAAGGGGCAGTCCTAAGAGGATCAAAGAAAGATTGGTGCTTTTCATGAGATCTGGAGGTAGTGCCGTTGAGAGAAAACGGCTGGGTGAATTTGGTAGCAGAGAAAGCTGAAGCTGATGCCATTTAGAGTGGGAAAGGAAAAGAGAAGAGAAGTGAGGGGAAGAAGGAGTAGGGGAAAGGGAGTATAAGAAGGGAAAGAGGGGGCGGAGAACACGAGGGAAGAAGGCGTGGGAATACCCGCTTTTGATTGATGAAAATGAAGGGAGGTGAGGAGGGGGGAGGGAGGCTACCCAACTCTCAACTGCCTCCTTACACTTATTAGCTTTGCTTTGTAAAGTCAGTTTAACATTTTATTTTTATTTTTTTTATTATTTCTTTTCTTTTGACACTTGGCCTTTTTGCCATTTGCAATTTCTTGTTTGTGTCCCCTTTGCCTTTATTTCTTGCCAATTTTATTTGGTGGATCTCTCTCTCTTGTTTGTAGCAAGTTTTCCTTTAGTGCATTGTTTTGTTCATTGTTTTTATTGTTTTATTTTTTAAAAAATTACTACTAACCTCTTATATTTAATCAAAATTGCATTTCTACTAAATTTTAAAAAATTAACAAAAAAAATAAAATCTAATAAAATGATCAAATTAACCTCACATCTAATAAATAAAAAATCCCATCAAACTACATATTGAACTTCTCTTCGAAAGTTTCTCTCCCATCCTAACAATTCTTTCAATTTCAAAACCCTAAATTGAACCTAAAAGTTATTGTTTTAATGATTTATCTCATTCTAAACATCAAATGAAATTGGTTTAGATAAGGAAAACCAGACAGGCATGTGAATTTTTTTAAGGGTGTGTTTGTTTTTTAGTTTCAAACTGTTTTTAAAAGTGCTTTTCACATTAAAAAAAAAACTATAATTTGATGCTTTTTTTAGGTATTTTTGGATATTTTGATGTCAAAAATTAAAAAACAATAAAATAAATAAATTATTTTGATGCATTTTTAATTAAAAAACACTTTTAAAAAACGCATTGCACTAGAATATCAAACACATATTAAAACTCCTAGTGTACGCCATAATTCGATCAAAAGTTGACCATGTTCATGTGTTCTCATGTATTATTGAGCTTGCAGAAATGAGTTTTGCTAGAGAATCAATGAGAACAAAGAAACAAGCATAAAATAATATAGTCATGACTGTTTAGTCTGCTCTGAAAATATACATGCATTTTATCTTTCTATACAGTTCATGTTCAGATTGCTTTGACTTGGTTTAAATCTAAACAAGTAGTAATTTATCTACCATTTTCAGTATGTAAAAGGTGGTTTGTTCACTACAATAAGCAAGTTAGGAATTGAGAACTAGTGTTTCTTTTCATCTTTATCCTCTATTTTTCTTCAAAACTAGAAAATTGAAGGCATAGATACATGTGATCTAAATCTTAGACCATCTTGTCTAAGAAAATAAAGAAAATAGATTCATTGTAAAGTTGATGACCTTAAACTTGATGAGGTCTTTTGTGGTGATTTATTTTAGGATCCAAGGTTTATGGTTTTTAAAGTTTGTAATGAAATTAGTTTTTTTCTTATATGACTTGTAGGTATTAAGAACAGTAAATAAGATTTGAAAGTAGTAAATAGGGTCATAATCTCTTAGGTTCTGCAGTTGGTGTTCGATTTAAATGGGTCATGTAAAATTATGATTAATTATGTATTGAACAAAAAGTGTTTGATAAGATACCAAGTTTTAGTTCTTTTCTAGTTTTTAGCAAAATTGTAATATTAGTTTGATGGCAATATTGTGCTTTTTAGTCATTTGATAGAAAATAATGGCAAACCTGTAAATAATTAGATAATTTTTGTTGATTTTTTTACACTCAGGATGTAAATTTTTATGCGCGCACTAAAGTTTAGGATGCCTGTAATTTTTCAAAACTTGATAGACAAATGTAATTTCGACCAAATAGGATGTTAGGTGTAAATTTTCCAAACTCAAAAAATATATTTGGTTGAGCTACAACATTTATTTTTTTATGAACAATTTAAAAAAACTAAAATAATTTTTTTATATTTTATATTCTTAATTTCTTACATGTGGTTACTATCATTATCACCACCACATCACCAATAATATCACCCTAACATTATAATAAAAATCACTATTATTATTCATCATCATTATGATCATTAAACCATTATTTTTTACATTCACTTCACCATCACCTTTTATTTTAGCATTTTCACCATAAATATATTACCTCCAACATTGTCATAAAATTATTTTTATCCCTATTTTTTCAATGTATTTTAAGTTCACAAGAAAATATCTTTCCAGTGTGATTCAACTAATTTATGATTGTTTCATGATTTATGGCATTTTACTTATCTTATTTTATATGAAAAGTTTTTATATAAAAAATAGAAAATAAAAGTAAAAAGAAAACATATTAGGGAGCGAAATGACAAGCATGCAAAAAAAGTATAGTTTTAATAAAGATATTTAGAAAATCACCAATTATGGATCTCATTGAATCCAAGAAGGAAAGGAAGAGATTATGCATGATTTAATAAAATAAAATAAATTAATCTTTGACCATAAAATTTTTAAATTTAAAATCCTCATTTAAAAATGAAAGAATATAAAAATCTTTCAATATTTTGATTTTATTTTTCAAATTGATAGGTTCCTCTACACTATAAATTGAAGTATAAGAAAAAAAAGATAGACATGTTAGAAAAACTTAGAGAGAAAAGAATAGGAAAAGGCTAACGAAAAAATAGACTAAGAAAAGAAAAAAAAATAGAAAAAACAAAAACACAAAAACCAACTAGAAAAAAAAAAGCAAAAAAAAAAAGACTCGCCTCCATATACAAAAACCTTGTTGTTGATCACCTTCCTTTCATCTCTCTCCGGTCACCATCTTCGGCCTTGACAACCTTTCCCTCACAACTCCAATGTCACAACAACTCCATCATAGTCACATCGCCCTACTACCAAATAACTGTCCCATCTTCCTTCTCCTAACCAAACCCTCTTCTCTTTCTCTCCACCACAACGACCATGAACCAACCACCATCTTCTCCGTCCAAAACCCACACAACCACCCTCATATACACTAGTTGTCATAACCTAATTTTGACCATTAATTCTCTATTTTTTTTTTGTCAAATGATCCAATGGCAATTTTATTTCAGAAAAAAAAATCCTAAGAATTTGATGGAAGTGATTTTTTTTAAGAGGCATTTTTATTTCAAAGTAAAACCAATTAATCCAATGAGACTTTTATTTTAGACAAAGCTCATCAATCTAACAACCAATTTTTTAAAAAAACATTTTTACTTCAAGTAAAGGCCACTAATCCAATTGGAATTTTCTTTCAAGCATTAATTCTTTTCTGTTCTTTTCTATTATGTTCTTTAAAAACTTACTATATTAAGTAAAAGAAAAATGATTTTCTTCAATGTCTTTGTACCATAAGTATTATAAAAAGGAGATAATTGTCATAACTCGATTTTGACCCATTGATTTTCCAATGTTTTTTATGAAAAGGAAAAATAAATAAATAAATGATAAAAAAATTGAGGAGGGAAAATGATGAGCAAGAAAAAAAGGGACCAAATTTTTTAGGATCGAATAATAAAATAAAAGAAGAAGAAAAAATGATAATCGAGGTTATTGAATATTTGATTGTGATTGAGAAGGAAATGAAGAGATTTTTAGCTTAATGATAATATTTTATTTTGAACAAGAAGGAAATGAAGAGATTTTGAATTGATAAGAATATTAGATTATGTTTAAAAAGGAAATGAAGATATTTAACTCGACCTAATAATGGAAAATTGAACTTTATAAGAAAATCATCAAAAATTTAGGAGTCCCATAAAAGAAGTAAAACAATAAAATATGGTAGAAATCAATAATTATAGAAATGGAAAATTTCTATATATTTAAATCAAGATTTCATTAAAGAAAAAAAAATAAATCATTTTCAATTGATTTTTAGTTTCTTTCCTAAAAAAAAATAACAATATAAATAAAGGAAAAAAGAAAAATAGTGATGGACCTTTTTAGCAAATTTACCCCATTAAAAAAAAGAAAAAGAAAAAAAGACAAAACAAAACCTAACTTCTCTCCTAGCTACCCATCTATCATCATCTCGTCCTTTACAAAAATAACTTATAAGCTCCACCTCCATACAAAGCTAGTCATCGCTGCTCTCACCTTCAAAACACAACCTTTTTAAGAAAGCAAAACAAATTATCCCTATCATCACCATCATATTTAACTAGTCAACACAGATACCACCGCTTAGGAGTTACTCTTAAACCCATAGCATTATCTTCATCACTTACTTTTATACTAATATCTTCCTAATTAGTTATGACCAGCCTTTTCTTTCCAATATAAATTGTCAATACCAGCCTCAACCATTCTTTCCCTATTTCACTGCAATCTAGCCACATGCATGCCCAAACACATCTTCATCGCTAGCCTTGACTGTCACTAATCCCTAGTTGTTTCCCCAGTCAATTTCTCATAATAGATTACCTAACACAAGCTCAACCTTTACACCTCTTCTCACCAAGCCCTTTTCTCCTCAATCCACAAAGACCTCATTCTTTTTCTCACGTTACAAACCCAATTAAAATCCCACCTAAATAAAAATTAAGAGTTGAGTCATCCTAAATTTAAGGTTTTGAGTAGTCAAGTGAGGACTTGTCATAACTAGATGTGGATCTACCTAAAAAAAATACATGGATTGCCTAATAAATATTTTTATGGACTAGTTGGATAAGGCTAGGTCGAAGAGGAGGTGTGGTTGCATCAGACCAGCATAGTATCTAAAATAGGCCAGAACTTTTAAGATGGCCATTAGATCGGACTCATATTTTTATAGGAGATTCTCAAAATGTACTTTCATAGTTGACCTTTTTGACAATTTATTTAATACACAGATTTCCTAAAATCAGGCTTGAAAGATCCTATTTTGCTAATTTCCTTTATTTTTTTAGATTTCTTGTGTTATTTTGGATTTTATGTTATTTTCTTTTATATTTTAGGACTTTGATTCTATTACCTGGTATAGGTTGGATTTTTAGCCTATTTAAAGGCATTGTAAACCTCTTTAAGAGGAAAAAATTATTTGCTTTATTTTCAAAGGAATAAACTGTGAATTTAAGGTTGAAGCTTGTAGCCTTTTTCGCTCATAAAATATGTCTTTTCTTTGATTGCTTTGTGCTTTCACCTGTATTAGTTGGTATCAAATTCTAGTGATCCTAGGTCATTACTTACCATGTGCTGTAACCATGGTAGGAAAGGGTCATGAAGTAGGGTATGGTTAATAAAAGGATGAAGAGGTTCCCCTCAAGAGAGAAATGTCCAGGAGCTCATGATAGAGGACATGCAGAGGAAAATCATAGAATTGACTTGTTAGTTAGAAAAGAGAGACCTACAGGAACATAGTTAGAGGAAGAGTGACTATGGTCCATGGGTAGTACTATAAACCCATTCTAGAGATAGGAGTAAAGGAGATAGCCTCTTGATTAGGAAAAAAAAATGAGAGATTTTGGATTTTGCATTAAGATTCCTAAATTCACAAGATCTTTATAAGAAGAAAAGTTCATAGATTGGATGAATGAGGTGGAATAAACATTTTTTTTACTTAATCAAAGTTATTTTTTTAAAAAAAATATATCATTTATGTTTTTTCATGATTATGCAATAATGTTTTTTTATTATTCATTAAACCAACCTGAAATAAATGAACTATTTGATTGTTATTCAAGGATGATGAAAAATGAAAAATAAAAATCATTAATACAAAGCTTTTTATAAATAAAAAAAGGAATAAAAAATGATGATTTATTTGTTAAGTGAATTTTCAATATGTGCGAATGTGTTTTGGATGCTAGGATGTTCATCCTTATATAATGAGAAAATATGGGTTGGATTGATGTACTCTCATAAAAATCTATCGAGTATGAGTGAAGGCTTTTCAGACCCATTCTGAATATAATAAAAGTAAATGAGCCAAAACCCAATTGGTCATTATTATCCTTTCAGGTTATACACCTGTATTTTAAAAGTAAGGGTCTTGGATCTATAGTCAAACATGGGTCTTATTTCCTGCTTTAAGACTTAACAACCTTTACCTTTAGATAATAAAAGCTCATTTACTAGTATAGACAAAAGTCTTAGCATGTAAACACCATATGTACATTTATTATTATCATAAAGTAGCTTGCTTTAGAATGATGTTTTAGGATGATTTTAATTTTTCATTTAGCAAAACCAGCCTTTTATATAGAACTTTTAAAAAATCAGTTATGGTTTTTAATTATGGTTTTTAATTATCATAAAACCAAGTTGCAACTCTTTTTTTTATTTTTATCATTTCACAATTAGCTTATCGAGATGTCCTTTATAACACCAAACAACTTGAAACAACCACCACCATCCAAAATTATCAAACCCATAAAAAAAAAAGAGAAGGAAAATAAAAAATCAAAATCTCTCTTGGCTTAATCACTTTTTTGGAGTGGTGGTGGACTTCACCACCGATGTAGAAAGGAAGAGAAGAAAGAGGCGTACTTGATTCAATCGGTTGACACTTTAATCAATATGTACCTATCCTTATTGATGCATTAATCCATATGCCATCATCCTTATCAGTGTGTGAATCCATATGCTACAATCGCTTGCACTCACCACCGTGTGCGAGCCATGTGTCGCCATTGTTTTGACTAATTTCCAACCTATTACTTGAAAGCCCCACAACCATAACTTGAAAGCAAGTTTTTTTCATCAGCGAATTCAATCAGGACGGGTATCCTTGCTCGTTTTTCTTGAAAAACAAATGGGTATCTCCAAGCTGATGCAGACATTAGACATGTCGATGGTATCTAAATTTCTTTCTCGCATCCTTTTTGCTTCAAACACCTTGGGGCAGCAAACTCACATTGGAAATGGGCTGCAGCATGATGTTGAATATTTATGTAAAGGTTATTGGCATCTAATTTCATATGATGCTGGATATTATTGTACGGGGAGTGAGAGTCTGGACTAAAATTGTGTTTATTTTTGTAATTGAGGTTGAGGTTCATAAAAAAAAACTAGAAAAAAAAAAAGAAAAATTAACTTTTATAATTAAATTTTATATATATTTAAATTATACTCGACTTCAATCACAAGCTTAATCAGATAAACAACTATATTTTAGTGTATTTGGGAACGCAGTGCAAACTATATTTCTAAAAAATTTAAATTTTATATATATTTTTTCAGATAATTTTGATGCGTCGATGTTAAAAATAATTTTTTAAAAAATAAAATAACTTTATTTTAATATATTTTAAATAAAAAATAATTTAAACCACTACCATTCCAAATAAACTTTAAATCTGGTCATAATCTTTTGTAAGAGGTTCCTTGTGCACTTTGATGCTTCATGGTGTCGGAGTAGTTTTTGTGTCCTTCCTTAATAGCCAACTCTGAAGCTTGTCAGAGTAGTTCTTTGATTGCTGTAGGATGAATTGACACACGAACAAAAAAACGAAAAACAAAGGAAAGGAAACGAGTGGTGGTGTGAGTATACAAACAACTTTATTCAAGTGCACGTGGAAATGTCACCGACATCTTCGTTAAGACCGACATTTGGAGCTCGGTAAGAGATGAGATGTCCGACGTAGCACCGGATAAGTTTCAAGTCACTTTCGCATCTTTTGGCCAGAAACTGGAAAATTTTCCAATTAGAAATGGGTAAGTATAACACATGCTTTACTTTAAGCCGATCGGGGTCCATAGCTCAGTGGTAGAGCATTTGACTGCAGATCAAGAGGTCACCGGTTCGAACCCGGTTGGGCCCTTTTTTATTAAACAAAATTTAAACGACATCAAAACTTTCTTCAGTAAAAAGAAATATTGATTACGATGTCATTTTGTAAGTTACATGACCCTTCCGTGCGGGTTAAATATTTTTATTTTTTATAATATATATATAATTTTAATGCAGTTCAAAAAATTTAACAAATTACACATATAATTAAATAAATTAAAAATTATATACATTAATAAATAAATAAATAATCATTAATGACACATAAAAACAAAACTTAAAAAATCAAGAAATAAATGTAAGTCAATGTATTTATTATTAAAAGATAGGGTATTTATTTAATCATATTTGCTAATTAATCAAACAAAATAGATAAATGTATTAAATATATTAAATAAAAAAAAATAACAAATATAAGTCAAGGTATTTTATGTTCTTTTTCTTTTTTTTATTATTTTTCTATAATTTTGTTTCTTTATGTCAACCAGGTATGCATCCGACGGGCCTAGCTTTCAAGGCCCAGGCACCCGGCAAGACCTTGTTTAGATTTTTTGTGCCTTTTCCCTTTCCTAAGGAGCTTTTGCATTATTTAATTACAACTCCCTTTCAAACAGTAGGGGGCCCATGCCATTATTTCTGATGTGATTGAGTTTTGAAGGGATATATCACGATTATTTCTCAATTCCTTATTCTGTCGTGCATAAGATTTGTTATGGGGTTGCTGTTAGTTTTCAACTTCGGTGGCTCTCATTTGGGAAAGCGACTTTATTAAGAAAGATCTTTCGAGAGCCATTACTAATTTTAAAATATATTTTGCCCTTGAAATGATGCTCAGTTTGTTTTTAAGTTTTAAAAATATTTTTGAAAAAATTTAAATTTTTTTTCTTTACTTTAAATTAATATGTTTTTAGTGTTTTTAGATCATTTTAATGCGCTGATATCAAAATTAATTTTTTTAAAATAAAAAAATATATTATTTTAATACATTTTTAAATGAAAAAAACTTTGAAAAGCAACCGCAACCACTTTCAAAGAAGCTCGTATTATCATTTAAAAGTAGGAAATGTAAGGCTTATACTGCTATAATTGAGTCTGTTTTTATCATAACTCATGATTTTGAGTTGTAAACCTCAAGTTCTAAAAGGATGAGAAAATCTAGGACTAAAGCTATTTTAAAAGCCTCCTTTTTTATCCAATCCTCTTCCAAATCTAGATAATCTTCCGCTGCTTTTTCTTCTGGAAAAAAGGAAGAAAAAACTTAGTTCATTGCTTACAAATCTATTGCTTCTTCATTTAGGTTGCTATCCTCTACCTCAAAGTATAAGTAACAAAACTCCTCCTGCTATTTTGAAAGTTCAAATCATAATTTTGAAACCCAGACCGGCCTGGCGGGTCGACCCGAGACCTGGCCGCCCGGGCCTGGGATCGGTCCGGGTCTAAGTAAAAACCCATCAGGGAGTTAGCCCGGTGAAACCCGGTCGACCCGCCAGAACCTAGTTGACCGGGTAAACCCAGCTGAGACCCGGCTACCTTCTTGTTTTTTTTTTTTATCAAAACAAGTATCCTCTACCTCGTTTGAAAACAAGAAGACAACCCTCCTTCAATAGCTAGATATCTCCAATCTGTACTTCAATATCTCAACAAAAATCTTGCAAAAGTTTTCAAATATTCTCCAAAATCCTCCAGCAGAAACTTCTCATATATGATCAAAAGCTTCTCCCCACTAAACTAATTTGGAAAAATAAGAACTGAAGCCCTAAATTACGGGCCAAGCTGATGGGATCTAGTCACAGATGAAAAAAACGATAGATTTATTTCAATGCCAGAAGAAAGCGAAATCCAAAAAAAGAAAGAAGAAAACAGTATCCCCTACCTCACCTGAAAACACACCTCTAGAATTTCAAATTCCTTAACCAAGTTCTCCTCGCTCGTAACTTTAAACTAACAACACAAATTAATTTTCTCCTTATTATTTAAACAATCACTGCAACACCCATTTGAATCTCCCTTTGTTTCTCTCTCTTGTTCTCTTCCCTGACTTCTTGTTCTTTTCCCTTCAAAAGCTTTTCTAATAATTATAAATATTTTTCCTCTAAGATATCTTAATCTTTTATTTCAAGAAATATTCAATAAGATCTAGATGATCTGAATTTAAATTTGGTACTTATATATGAAATGAATTCTTTAAACAAAAATGACACTTGGAAAGTAGTTGACTTGCCAAAGAAAAAGAAGATAATACGGTGCAAATAGGTGTTTATGATTAAAAGCAAAGTTGATAAAAGCATAGAAAGGTACAAGATAAGGCTTATGAAAAGACTTCACACAAATATATTGTAGTGACTATCAGGATACATTTACTCATGTAGCCAAAATAAATTTAATTTCAAGTGGTATTATTTTTATTATTAAATTTCATTTGGGCTTCATATTAATTGGACATTAAAAATGTTGTGGAACTCTTAAGTTACTTAAAAGGAACTCTTGGAAGAGGTTTGTTGTTTAAGAAACATGAACATTCACATCTTGAAGTCTACACCGATGTAGATTAGGTTGGAAGTACAAGTTGTACTAGATCAACTTCTAGTTATTATACCTATATTAGAGGGAATTTAGTTACTTAACGGAAAAAAAAAACAAAGTGTTGTGGAAATAAGTAATGCATAAGCTAAGTTTAGAGCAATTGCACATGGGATTTGTGAAGTTGTGTGGATTAAAAAGCTTTTAGAAGACTAGATTCTTAACTCCTCATCCATAAAGGAATACTATGAAAATAAGGCGTCCATCTTAATTCTTAATCGCTCACAATACAATTCTTCATTATAGAACAAAGCAATGGAAAGTTGGTAAGTACTTTATCAAAGAAACGATTAATAATGGAATGATTTACATGCCACGTGTTCCAACCATTGAGTAAGTTATTGATATATTTACAAAGAAACTTTATAAAAAAAACAATTTGACTACTTGATCAGCAAACTAGTAAAGAAAAATATCTTCAAGCTAACTTGAAGGGCTTATTGTAAGATAGAATATTCTATTTTAGGTAGTTTATGATAATAGATAGATTTGGTATTAGTCAACTCTTACAAATTAGAAGCCATTACTAATTACAATATATGATTTGATTTGTTATTCTACTTTAAATAGGAACCTTGTACGTATTATTTTGATTCAAGTCAATATACTGATGATTTTCAGAGAATATTATCTGCAGCTATACACCTGAAACCCAGAGTAGAGCCAATAGCACGAAGCTACTAAAAAGAGAAGTCAAAATAAGAAACTCTCTCAATGACACAATGGCACATAAATGAGCATGGCATAGATAGATACCCGGTGAAAGCGTTCTTTCTCGCATAGCTGTAACATGCAAGACTCCCTTCAATCTGTCTCACTTCAATCTGTCTCAGGCACTACTTCTAGAAGTGCAAGCATGTGTTTCTCTTTTGAAGCCTCAATAATGTGTAGGAACATTTGGTGGAATATTACTCTCTGATTTCAAGTACTCTAAAATATGACTTAGGCCCTGTTTGTTTGCTGGAAAGTAATTACTATTTGAAAAGTGAATTCCGGAAAAAAGAATTATTTTCCAGTATTTGGTAATGTAATGAAAAATAAGTTGGAAAATATTTTTCAGTGTTTGATTATGTCATGAAAAATGAGCTGGAAAATAACTTATTAATGTTTTATTTTTTTTCAAGTTTATTAAAATAATGAAGAACAAATTTTATAAGTTAAAAAGTTGAATGAGAATGAAATTAAAATATATATATATATATATATATATATATATATATATATATAATCTCATAAATTATCTCAAATAAAATAAATAATAATCAAAATAATAGAGATCAAATCTAAAAAATAAAAAAAATTAAAAGATGATGAAATAAAAATAATAATAATTAACATTTCATAAATTATTTTAAATAAAATAAGTAACAATCAAAAGAATGATGATCAAATTTGATAGATAAAAAATTTCAATTAGAAATGATAAGGGAACAACAAATAATAATTATAAAAATAAGGATCAAAATTAATATAAAAATTAAAATTTAAGGGATGAAATTGAAAAAAAAATATTAAAAACAAAATATATATAACAATCAAAAGTTTGAAGACCAAATTTGATATAATCAGCAAATAATATGACATTTCTAAATTTTTCACAACTTTCAAAAAGTATTTTCCGCCCAAAATAAAAGAAAAACACTTTCCTGAAAACCAGGCCAAATTTTTCTGATTACAAAGTGTTTCTCGTTGACCAAAAAATATTTTTCATTGACTAACTTTTTTAATAAAGTTTAAAAAGTAATTTCCAGAAAATAAACACTCTTGGTACAACTCTTGAAACATGAGATTTTATAAAGGCAACAATGTATGCAATGAATTCAAGCAGATTTCCTCTGAATTTCTTCGTAGGCCATGCATGATGCATCCATATTTTGGAGTACTTGAAATCAGAGAGTACTATTGCATACATTGTTAATTTTCATCAAGCACAGATTCATATGCTCGGGAAACATGCTTTTCTTTGAACAAGAGCATCTATCGTATTCTGAATCAATAACTTAGCCTACATATTTGTACTCCCACCATCTTGCAAAGAGAACTCCTGCTTCGGATTTTCAGCATCTAAAAAAGTGCGAGTATAATGAAGCGGCCAAGTGGGTCTTTAAGCTACTTCCCCTCTTACTTCTTGAAAATATATGTAGGAGCTAGCTAAAGAGAGAGGGATGGCTACCTAGCTAGCTTTCACATAAAAAGCTTGGAAAGAACACACCATTGATTCATAAATTAAAGACTTCAAGGGAGAGAGAGTTAGAGGTGAAGCAACGATAACTCTTTAAATCTTCATCACCGAACAAAGCATACTCAAGAAAGCAAGAGTGTGAGCGTGAAAGGTAGATGAAAAAACAGGAGAGAGAGAGAGGCATGCGTGTTGCTAGGCAATGAAAAAAGGAAAATAAAAATAATTTGCAACTACTATATCTTAAATTTATAAAAAAATAATAAATTGAAGTGGCACTGACAGGAAAGCAAAGGAAGGATAGACAAAAGATAGGATTTGGGTTTTGGTTCGAGAGTATATCTTGGAAAATGACACTAGAGAGAAGAGCAGGGGAAATTATTTTAACCACCTTCAACAGCACTGATGACTCGCAAGCAAGCACACGATTGGAGAGACGTACTATTTCAAAAATGCCATCAATAATTACCTCGCTACCAGTTCGCTAATCAAGCAGAAACGAAACTATTTACAGCAATGGCTCAGGAGGCATGCTAGGCCTTTCGACAACAGAAGTTTTTACCTCACAACGAGTACATGATCTAACAGCTAAAGGTAAAAACAGCGGCATACAAATATTATATGACAGCTTAACTAGCTAATAGAAGACAGAAGACGAAGCATTCTCCGCTAGAAAAAGATGAAATGCAAAAACAAGCAGTACAGTCAAACTACACACCCACAAAGGAGCATCAACAATGGCTACCAGATTTGCACAGATGAGAGAATAGTAGAAGACTTCAGCATCCAAATCTTGGATAGCAAAATATTTAAAATCCAAATCATGAGGAACTCTTTACACATTGGTATTCAACAATGGTAAATAGCCGCTGCTTAATATGCAAAGATAACAGGTAATGTACAGGCAAGCACTCGAATCCTAGTTTTGTAAATGTACCAAGAAAAGAAAAAATTGGAAACCAAGATTACATAACCATTGTCTAAGATAATCTAAAATGCCAATCCGAAGAAATTCTTAAAACAAAAGGCCATTTTGAAAGCAATTTCAAGCAACAATTTTATAATGGCTGGAACAAACAAGGGAAAAATATATTAGATCATACTTAATATTTAAACGCACATCAACATACTCAATAAAACTACTGTCAACAGTGAAGCATCAGATCAGAATCCAGCAAACATAATAAAAAACAAAACTCAACTGAAATACTTCTATTATATCTAGAAGCCCCCAGTCATGAAGATAAATATCCAGGATTCTCAAGAAGTCTTGCATTCACGAATAAAAGTATTTCTAATGACAACTGCCAATCAATCCAAAAAGGTATTTAACTACTAAAAGCACCAGAGGACTTGGGCATTCTGCAAGGAGCTTCTAATCAAACAAGCTGAATCCCATGTCTTCATCCTCACTTTCCTCCTTAACCTCTTCCTGCAAAATACAATCAACAAATCACCAGAGTCAGAGAGCTCAAGAGCTGAAAACAGCCACCACCCAATTCAACAACAAATACGACGGGTTCCTTTCTTCTTACCTTCTTCTTCTCCTCAACAGCAGGAGCAGCATCAGCAGGAGCACCACCAGCTGGGGCAGCAACAGCAACAGCAGCACCGCCACCAGAGCCAACATTCAAGATGAGATCCTCAATGTTGCGCTTCTCAAGAAGCTTAGCAAACAAGCTTGGCCAGAAAGATTCAATTTGCACATTGGCTGCTTTAACCAATTCTGCGATCTTCTCTGCCTAAAAACATTAGTTAAAGAATCCGAGAAAATACACAGATCCGCTTGAAATCTTAAAAATAACTTCAATATGTTACAACAACGGAATAAAAACTTTAAAAAGAAATCTCAAATCCTATAAAACATATGAACGAAAGAACTGAGAAACAGAGCAACGATAATACAATTTATCTAGGGTTCGAAGGATACAGTGATGGCGATGTTATCATCGTAGAGAATAGCAGCAGCGTACGTGCAAGCAAGCTCGCTAGCAGACATCTTTCTTTAACCATTAAAAAAAGAATCAAAGAAAAAATTAGAAATCAGCAGACAAAGTTTCAGCAATCAACGATTTAAACGCAAAAGGAACAAAAAAAATAGAACGATTGCATCCAGCTATCTATAAATAAACAGTGTTCCGGAAGAAAAGTGTGTTTACCTTGTGGAAATAAGATCTGAGGCTGGTTGCTTCTAATCTCTGGCTGCGCTGCTGCAACACAAATAATCTCTAGGGTTTGGAAACAAGAGGGAGAGGGGGGTTTTAAAGGCAGTGAGAATTGGGCTCGAGTGGTTTAAGGGGTTCAGCGTTATAGAGCCCACCTTACGAAGGCGAGGCCCATTATGTGATTCTTATAATGGGAAGCTAAATTTCCATCTCATATATTTAGACATGTTACCTTTTGACCCCTGTAGTTTAGACTTGTTCAGAACCAACCCTCATCATGTTCCCTAGAAGCGCCACGTTGCTGTTGGCAAGTGAATTAATTTTTAAAATCCTAATACTCTTTTGTTGATTATTATCATTTAAGAGAAAAGGATAACATAAAAGACATGTAAAAAGGATTCAAAGGTTAAGTTCAATTTGACCTGATATATTTTTTATTCAAATGATTATATATTATTAATGATTTATTGATTATCGTGCACCTTACTTTTTATTTAATATCAGATTTTTATATCGTATATAGTAAAATATTAAAATATAGTTTTGCTTCCACGAGCCTTCCGGCATAACCCCAAAATAACAAAACAACTAAAACAAAAGATAAATTCATTATGGTTAATAGACATATTTTACCATTCACCTTTTTTTACGACTCCTCCAAGTGGAAAAATGTCTTTTTTTTCATGTTGATGGATGAGTTGTTGTATTTATTTATTTATTTATTTATTTTTGTTAATGCTATACGCGTCAAGGGTGATTGGAAGGTTTATTATTAATGAGTTTTCTCTCTCTCTCTTGTTCTTTTAAAATTATAAGTTGATTGTGTTTTATTCTTGATATTTCAACTTTAATTTTTTTTTTTTGATTTTTTTTTATGTTTGATCCTTTTATAGAAGTTTTTTTTATTTTTAATTTTATTCTTCGATCCCATTTTTTCATATGTTATTTTTTTCAATTTGATCTTTATTCTTTTGGTTTTTTATTTTTTTCCGTAACTCTTTTGTAAAAGTTTTATTAGTTTTTAATTTCATCTTTCAATCCAAATTTATGGTGTATTACTTTTTTCAATTTGTTACTTGTTATTGATTTTTTCCCCTTTCATTAAAGTTATTTTTCTTTTTCATTTCATCATTTGATAAAAAATTTGTAGTTGCCTTCTGACTTATTTTTTATTTCTATTTTTATTCTCATTTTTTATTGCTATTTTTTTATTTTTAGTAATTTTATGTGATCACTTTGTTTCCTTGATTCTATCCTTCGACATTTCATTTATTGGGGATTAAGCTTCGTGGTTTTTTCATTTATGTTGCTTCTAGTATAATGACCCTGGTCATGGGTTTGAAAAATTAATGGAGATTGACATTTTTTTTTGGCTTATTTCTTTTCCAATTTCATCGTCCGCTATTAGTTTTTTTTTTATAAAAAAATCGACTTTGTGGTTTTCTTTGATTTTTTTTATTGAATTATCCTGACCTCATGATCTAAGATGCAGGTTTGGCGGATTAACTCAGGTTGTCTCACCCCTTATTACCTATGTTACATATCTATCATGCTAATTTAGATTGACTCAATCAGGTTTTTTTATTTTTATTTTACTTAATTTCATCCTTTCATATTTAATTAGCTAAAAAATAAAAATCATCATTTTTCTACTTTTAGAAAAAGGTTTTTTCACAAGTTATTGTGATTGCTTTTTTTGTTCGTTTACTATTATTAGTTTTTTTTTCATCTAATTAAAATAAAACCAGTTTATGTGAACAATCAAATCCAAATTATTGAGTTTTTGTTTTTTTTAAAGCACGCGTAAAATACCTAAATATCATTTTTAATAGAAAAAATTCAAGTGGACTCGCGGCATAGCACATGTACACTCTAATTACACTCTATACTTAAAAGCATCGGTGTCTCTTCACTGTTTATCTAGACACAAATCACTCTGAATTGGAGTAATATAATGACGAAGTTGTTCTTGCCAAAGAAACTTGTTAAGCATGTAGTGGAGGTGGGATTGTCTTTTCCATGAAATGCATTTGGTATTGAAATGATGATTGAAAATAAATTGGTATTGAAATGATAATTGAAAATAAAATGATCAATTCAAATTTTATTGAGGCATGATAAGACTGTTAGTGGGGCATGACAAAATTGTTTACCCTTGGCATCAGGGCATGGCAACTAAACATAAACAAAAGGAACCAAAAAACAAAGAAGAAAATTTTTCCAGAAAAGGGTTTTAATAATAAGAAAACCCCACCTTATATTTTTATTATTGAATTTATTCTCTATGATAAATTACTGAAATATAAGCTAAATATCTTTATTTATACTAATTTTAAGTGTATCTTAAAACAAAAAAATATCTCAATAAATAATTATAGAATTATTATGGAGATTTTTAAACTAAGTAGAAAAATAGAATTATCAAGTATAATACTTAATTTTCTAAACTAAATAAAAAAAAATAACTAAGGAAAACTAATTTCCCTTCAAACCTCCTGCATCCCTACTCAAACTCTAATTTGTGAAGAGAGACGGAGAATATCAACGTGGACATCTAATGGGACAAACTTCATGTATGATAGTTGCTCTTACATGCGCTATGAACTGATCAGCTGATTAAATGTCTCACAGCTAACATCTACAGCAACCATATTACAACAAACAGAAGTTACCAAGGAGCTCCACACATAAAGTGCTGGGAGCTTATCCTGGCTGACCATCTCCTCTAACCATATAACAGCTTCATATTGCCTGCCCATGGAGGAAAGACCCCTTATAAGGATATTGTAGGTATCAGCTGGTGGCCAATATGATTTAATTAACATCTCTTCCAAAACCATACTTGCTTCAACAAACCTACCATCTCGACACAGCCCATCCACTAAAATGCCGTAAGTTTCCTGATTGGCAACACAACCCACCTGCTTAGCCATCCTTTTCAAATAACTAACAGCGATTGCTGAATTCCCTGCATCACATAAGCCTTTCAATAAGACATTATACAATCTTACATTTGGAACACTATTTCTCTCTACCATCTCCCTTTCAATTACATTAATGGCTTCACCACTCCTACCTTGTCTACACAATGCGGTGACCTTCGCTTCATAAGTCCTAAGTGATGGCCTATAGCCTCTCTCTTGAGTTTCATCTAGCACTTTATCAGCCTGACCAGTCTTGCCTTCACAGTAAAGATCAACAGCCATCGCTGTATAACTAGCCAAACTGGGAACTCCGCCTCTGATTAGAGCTTCATTAATCAAAAGCTTTGTGGCTTCTATATCTTCACAATTATTGCACTGACTAAGATCAAGACGGTGGCGGTGTCGCTTAGGTGCCTTCAGCCCCTTCCTTAATATCTTACCAAGGATTTCCAAAGCTTCTTCAACCTGCCCATTATCACATAGAGCATCCAAAAGGGTTCTATATACTACGATATCCTCTCCGCTTCCCTTTTGAGAGATCCTCCAAAACATTGAGTATAACAAATGTGTGGCCTCGTTTAGCCTTCCATCTTCACACAACCCCCTCATAAGAATTCGATAACTATCCCTATTCGGATAGCAACCCTGATAATCCATCTCTTGGAAGACTTGCAATGCAAGGTCAGAGCGATTACGTTGACAAAGAACATCCAATAGCAGGTTTAAGGCACGAATGCGAGATTTCACTTCCCACCCACATGAGTTCTCCAAGAAAAAACGGTGAGCTGTTTCAAGTTTTGATTCCTTCACCAATATTTGCAAAAGGGTATTGAAAGATTCAGTCCAATTTACACAGTTGAATTTTGGAATATTCTTGAAGAGTGAGACAGCTTCACTTATTTGGCCTGCACTCGCATAGGTCTTGATTGCAGTAACAAAGACTGAATCTTTGCACTCACAGGAATCGTCGCGCATCTGATCAATAACCTCTTTCATCTCAGCAATTCGGTCTGAGTTTCCAAGGATGCTGATCATGGTGGCATACACAGGACCATTGTGGTGATAGCTGGGGTATTTGTCTTTTGCATCCTTGAAAATCTGCAACGCCGTTAATGGATTTTTCTGGCTCCTCAAAATTTGAGAGAGTTGTGTTGGTGTTAGAAGCCTAGGCCACCTTATACTCATGGCAACATAAGCATTTAGTCAATAGCTAGAGCACAGTGGAACACTTTTCATTAACAACCCTGCTTGACATTGAAAAAAAAAAGTTATAGCAGAAGAAAAAGAAATGCAAACAAAGGAACCAAGTCTTTGAGGTCTAAAATGATTATCTTCAGAAGAACAGAAATAATATTTTTTTACCAGAAAAAAAAAAGCGATTGTCTTTACTTATTTGACCCGCAATTTCAATGAGAACTTCAAATCTATTAAACGATAGGCAAAAACTAACATGGGTGCTTTAATTAAAATTAAACATCAGCTGAAAGCTATGAAGGAAGCCGATGAGACCTTTTTTTTCTTTGTTTTATCCGATGAAGGCATGACATAACATATCATCGAGCTGAAATTATCTCAAATAAATTCTATATTATAACCATGAATGATGCATAACCTGTTTAATTTATGCAGAAATAAAGAATTATTGTAGCATTCATGAATCAATACAACAGAATAAAAGACTAATGCATTAGTCCTGGTTATAATATAGAAGGTAAGTGAGAAACCAGAATAAACCAACCTTAGGTGCAGACTTGCTGGTGATGCTGGCTTGCTGCCGGCAGGTCTGCTGCTAGCTGGAGATTTAAGAAGACTGAAGAAAGCAAGAGGGATACAGAAAGAGAAGGGAAGATTCGGCTGGAGAGGTAAGTAAGAAACCTAGCTTTTCTTCAAAAAAATATAGGTGGGGGTATAAATGTAATTTTTATAAACTTTAAGGTTATGGGTCGGGTTTAGACAGGGTTTCGGGTCGAGGACAGAGCAGTATCGAACTATCGATACCCTATCCAAACCTGATTTTTTCATAACAAAAAAAAAAATAATTCCGGTAAATTCAGGTCGGTCTTCACGGGTGAAATGGTCATCGCTAAAATAGAGCTGTTAAAACTTGAGGGAAATATTGTTTTATTATGAAGGGAAAGACGTCGTTTTTGGCGGTCATCACAGTCAACATTAGGAGGCGGTAAACCGCCATTGAAGTAGATAGAGTTTCATTGACCAGGCATCAGGTGCTCTCTCTCTCTCGTAGATTTTTTTTTCAACAAGTTAATTCCACGTGTTTAGATTTGCGTTATAGGAGTTCTTTTGAACAAGTTCCATATGTTTAGATTTGCAGGGCAGTTTTTCTTGTTTCCTGGGTGTTGAGGAACCATGTTGTGTTGTGTTTTTTGACCATTGCATAATATGCTTGTCATGTAACAGTTGGTATGTTTGGTTTCTTTGGAAGAAAAAGATTTTTGGATATTTCTTCTTGAAAACATCCATTCAGCTTAGGTTTCTGTTGCATAGGTTTCTAATTGTTTTGTTCTTGTGTCTGATTGCTGCATCTTGTACCAGATACTCTAGGAAGCTCAAAGGTTAAGGAGTTCGAGAGACCCATGAGACTAGCTGCATTGTCTACTTACTGTAATATGCTTGATATAGACAGTTTTAGCGAACTTTCTTTTAGCATAACATAATTTTCCTGTTTTGAATTAACCAAGTTTCCTTTAATTTCACTTGTTACTAAGCACTTGATGCAGCCATGAAATGACTGCCTTTCTAGGAAGCATAGCCTCTTGCTTTGCACTTCCTGAGGGTTAGTTGCTCTGCTTATAGATTATGCTCTGGGTGCTACCACATGTTCTTCTGTATGATAATTTCTGTAGTATTGCCTGTCAAACAATAGAAAAATTTAATCAGAGACAATCGTTTGTTTTATTTTGGCTGTTGTATTAGGAAGGAAACTGTTTGAGCTTGGACAGTAGTATTTCAAGAAGCTTGGTTAGTACTCGTTCCTGGATTTGTACACAAATGCCAAATTTTTAAGTGAGTCCGCAGCTTTTATTGAATCTATCTGCTATGAATAGAGATGGCATGTACCATGTAAATTTGGGGAATATTTGAGATCCGAAAAAGATTCATTTTATGGCAGTTGTAGAGATGCAAGAAGCTTTGTCATTGTATGAATGTTTAGATTTCAAGTGGTCTAATGGATTTCTTCTTCCCATTTATTTTGGGGCAACATCTACTTGAATTTTTGGGTTGATTCTTGAGCATAGAGAAGATAAGATGTCTATCTACTAATAGTGTGTACTACGCTTTAAATTCCACTTTGTCATCAAACCTAAGGTATGCTTCCACGATATTTTACTATAATGTTATTAAATCTGGTCTTGCCACGGGATTTGACTCATGAAGCCAGGTTTTAAATTAAATTGGGTAAGAGTAGATTCAGTCGACCTAATCAAAACTTGAGGTTTTTTAGAAAAAATCAAAATAATATTGTTTGAAATTAATCTGAATTAACTTGAGTTAATTCATTCAATTCACTCGCGTTTTTAGTCAGGTTATGACTAGACCTGTTTTAATAACTTTGCTAAACATTAGTCCTGCTGGTTGGCAATGACGAGGTCAAGATGTGCTGTTGAAAACTACGCGAGAATGCTTCCCTACCATAATTTGAAATCATTTATTTGTATCGTGAAGTTTGAAAAAAATGTTAGACGTATAGCCTTGTGAAGCAGAAGTGATAGAATCTTTTCTGGTATGCTAGCCTAATTGTGTTCTTGAAACAACTTATAGATGCGCTGGTATTCTCCTTCCAGCAAGAACATGTCTACAACTCGTGTTGCTTTATTGTATGCCATTTTCGATTTCAATCTTGCATCGGTATCATGACCTTCTCTGTTTGAGATGAGTCACGGAAAGCTCAGTGCACTGCCAGAGAGGTAAACTCGGTGATTGAGTAGCTAGAGCTTGCAGGTTGTTTGGGTACACAACTCACCTGATGCTTTGTACAAAAAACTTGTAAAAGATTTCCCTGGTAACCTTTCGCGGATTTATTCTGCCTTTGCATTAGGACCAAGTTGCTATGAGAATTGGAATCCATGTTTGGCGAAAATCATCTTCATTTGGTAAGCTAGGCAGCAGGCTTTGTAATTTTCTAATTCTTCAGAAACTAACAAAAACCTCGTTGGAGACCATGTGATGAGGAGAAAAGTAAGAACCTATCTTCATTAGCCATTGACCATGTACGCATTATCCATATCAATGATATTAGTTTAGATTCGTCTCATCATCATTTGTTTAGCAGAAACTTCTTCACCCACTTCCACATAGAATTCCAACTGCCACAGCCATGTGATGCAAACCCGCATGCCCAACTTTGGAACAGAAAAAGTACCATCACCCATTTGACTCCCCTTTGCGAGATCCCCTTGGATTCCAAACACACACCCCAAAAGATGTGATAATGCAAAAGAAGGGATTGGAATAAGAAAAGAAATGCCGGATGAAAGCAAAAGATGAAATGTAAAGGAGATGATTATCTGTAAACAGAAAAATATAAGGTGACAGAGACACCATCTTTCCCCCGGCTAATGTTCTGATCCTATTGTAAAAAAGCAGTCAATCATGAATAATGAAGAAACAAAAAATAAAATAAAAATTACAAGTTAATGACTGAGCTATCCATAGCCCAACTTTCTTGTTGACCAATATGGGCTCAAAGATATAAAACCAATCTTTGAACCCTGATTGCTGCCAAATATAAACAAGAGTAAGTCATCGGATGCTCTCTGCCTCCGAGACATAATAATCTGCTGATTAGTATCTGAGGTCGAATCCAATGCCAATATTGGATTCCACCTTGTGCTAATACATGAAATGAATATGATTTCTTTTCCTAGTTAACGCTAACAACTGCTTGAGACTCCCTAGTGTCCTAGACCGAACATGTGTGATGATGGAGTTGATAATGTCGGGGGCTTGAAAAATTGAAAGAGAGTTAGTGGAGTGAGCTTTTGTATCTCAAATGCCTGTTGCCATGAAATGAACAATCTGATGCTGAATTTTTGGATTCTTCTGATGTTATGCTAACTGATGATCATGCATAACCCTCCTTTTGAATCAGTGACATGAAACAATGTTTTCCTTATTCCTTCTTCCCCATTATGTTTTTCCTGGTCTGCGATTTGTGGATGTTGTCAGTCCTGTGAGAAGACAACGAACTTTCCATACTTATTATTTGGTTGGTGAGTTTTGTTCAGTAGCTGTTCCAGATGCTTGCAAAGCACCTGTTCCTGCTCCCACCACCCCTGTATTTGCTGTTGGTGCTACTGCTGCTGTTGTAGTAGTTGTCATAGTCATTGTGGCTGCACCTGTTGCAGGTTACATTCAAATGATCCTGTCACTGGCCTTATGTTAAGTAAACTAGCATCAAATGGATAAATTTGATTCATGAACAAGTCAGGGAAATTATTAGAATGATCACCTGCAGTTGTAGTCGCCATTGCTACAGAAGAAGGAAGTGATAAGATTCCTGTAGAGCCAAACTGCTGAGGTAAATAAGGGTACTGTACCATTTGGGGATATTGAATTCCAAAACCGTGTGCTTGGCTACTCTGTGCATACGGAGTGTAAAATGGGTAGAAATTGTGTTGGAACATCCCTGGTGTTCCTGATGCCCCTCCAGTGGTATAGTAAGGTGAGAATTGCTGACCTCCATAAACACCATAGTAGCCCTGCAAACAATGCCATAAGACTCTGGTCAAACAACGCAGATGAAATTGGTTGTATAAGAGATTAGCTATACAAGTATATCACGTCAATACAAACCAAGGGATACATGGCATCCTGTGAATATCCAGTGTACCTGTGAGATGACAGGAGGAGGAAAAGGTAGAATATGATAAGATAATGAATACAGAAAATTGAAAGCATATTAAAGAAGAGTGAAATTGAAGAAAACATTCCCTGGTGACTTTTATTTGTTACTGTTTACTTACCCATAAGCTGAATAAGGAAATGAGTATTGACCAGTGGGTTGATGGGTGTATGGAGCTGCGGATCCAGGATAAGTAGGTGAAGCCACTACTCCATGTACTGGTCTAAACCGTCCTGTGCCTGCGATTTCATTTTTTTTCCTTAAGTAAATACTTTAATCCTCTTGTTCAGTGAATACAGATCTACATTTCAGTTAGCAAGCGGACGAATAGAGTAATTATAAGCTTGTTACAGCTATCTTGCCACGGTTTTTAAAGACAATATCAACATGGAGTGGGTTCAAAAATTGGAATCTTTACATGTTTTAAGAATGAAAGACAAAAGGGCATTTGCCCCATTTTTTGTGTTGTTTCATGGAGCAACGGTGGTTGAATATTCAAGGGATAGTTAACTTTTGCATAGAAAGTGGATATATATATATATATATACACATACATTGAGATGAGCAAAGTATTCTAAAAAATATCTGGGAAGGAATGGAAAGGAGATGACAGAGAAGAGAGAAATGGACCGTGTTGAGGGGTTGCTGGTCGAGTCTTTTGTGCACCAAGTGATGCAAGATTGCAGTTTGCCCTCCTTCCATCGATCACCGGAGATGGGTTTTGACAAGCTCTCATGGCTGCATCTGGATCCTTAAATGTAACCTAAAGAAACAAGAACAAAGACCCACTTTTTACCGAATCATGCAGTGAGAGGAAGACAGGGAAATATACCCCTCGCAAAAGGGAAAGAAAAAGGAAGGATAAAAAAACAAATAATGGGCTTACAAAGCCATATCCCTTGGATCTCCCTGTATTCTTATCTGTGATAACAACAGCCTCCAGGATCTCTCCAAACTGTTCAAAATAACGCCTCATGGTGTCTCTCTGTGTCTCCCAGGCCAAACCACCAACAAAGATTTTGGTAAAAGTCGTGTCATTGTACTGCCCTGAATTGCCACCACCCACCATCTGAAATTGCCTTTGTTGAGCCATGATGATATACAATATTGCACACCAAAAAGAACAAAATACAAAGAACAAGGCCCAGATAAAACAAGGAAAAAAAAAAGAATGTTAACGGAAGAACCACCCTTCAGCCGGAACAAAAATCAGTAAAAGACCCCCCAAGAGAGACCAAATATAGAGAGAAATACGAAAAGACGGTAAATAAAGCCAGAAAGAGCCGTTTGTTTTGGTGATGATCACATCAATCAACAAAACAAGCACTCTTTCTTTTCTACACACACCAAACACTCGTGTGCCTGTCTATCTATCTATATCTCTGTCTGTTTTTCTTCCTCTTGTTCTTGTTGTTCTAGTTGTTGTCTTTCTAATGCTTTAACTGCCACTTTTTCACAACCACAACTCCTCAGATTCCTCAACAACGATACCCGTAACGAGAAAATCATTACTGTTAAGGGGAGAGAGAATAACAGGAGAAGAGAAAAGAAAGAAACCCTACAATAAATAATAAGTACTATATTTATATACCCGAAAATAAATATATAGCATACATAGCACAAGAGAAGGAGAGATGATAAAATTAAGAAGAAGGGAAAAGGAGAAGACAAAAAAGCCGCTAGTGGACACCCACGACAATAGTAGGCAAGGTTGTCCAATGAAATCCTAAGAACCAACCTTTTTTTTTTCTTTTTCTTTTTTCCTGTATCAGCCACTTTCTCTCTCTAATATTATGGGAAGACTACAAACCAGTCCTATCCTATACAGCCACTGACAAATAAGCCCTCAACCCCCGAAGTAATTTTCCATGAGGTTCACATATTCACCCCTGTAACATCACCACCAGTGATACTATTTCATGAGAAAAAACGACAGCGTGACATGGCAAGAACATTACAAGATACTGGATTGGTGGGAAACACCATCTCCTGCAATTTAATTTATGATCTACAAGAACATTATGTTTTTCTTTTAGAAAAGACCATGCAAGATGCAAGAAATGTGTGATGTATATGCCATTATGAAGTGATATATGAATTGATTAATAATTCGTTAATGATAGTTTTATCTATCATTTTACTGTGAAAGAAAAGATTGACTTATTCGGCCATAAATACCTCTATATTCTGATGAATAGGGCTTGGTAATAGATTTGAGTTACTGTTTGGAAAATTTTCTTTTCTTAATCTTGATTCGTGTAGAAATTCAGGAATTATAATACTAGTTGCACATTTTTATGCATTTATTTAAACACACTAAAAACAAAAACAAGTCAGATAATATATTATTTCATTTTGGGTGTTGGAATTTTTTTTTAAGAAAAAAAAACTCTTTTTAGAAACTTCGGTTCAAGCTATTAGATGTAGAAAATTTTATGAATAAAAGAATCATGAAGTTGCATTTTGTAAGGCACTCACATTCTGATTGGAAAAGCTATAGCTGGCCATAACTTTTAAAAAACTACAAATTATTACTCCTGGAAATGATACATGGAATGAGCTGTGACATTAGTTTTTAAAGCCACCGCCATAACTAAAATTACACTCATAATCAAATTAATGATCCCTAATTGAACACTCAAAATTAACAAAAAAATAAACCCTTACAAAGGCAATTAATGCACTAAGCTTTGGGGATAATATTGTTTTTTCATCATGATGCAATTATTATTTTTAAATTATATAGGATTAGATTAATAATTTTGTTTTGTTTTGTAAAGTAAAATTACTAATTTAATCCTAAAATACCATAATCTAATACCTATTACTCTAGGATATTTTTGCATTTTTAATTTTTTATAATAATATAATTATTTTGATGTCTTTAAAGACAAAATCTTATATAATATAAGGGTTTTTTACCGTCATTTTACATATTTTTTTTGTAATTGAAATTTTCAAGGTATTCAGAGATATTGTTGTAAATTACATTTCTTAAATATAATTAAAAAAACATGATGGAGCGTCCATGACAAACACCAGCGTGTGAACGACCCCCGTACCATTCAAGTGGCGTGTGAGGGGTAATCCGCCCGTCAAACGCCGCTATATAGGGCAACATTTGAAAGGTATTAGAGTCCTAGACCAAATAAGACGGCACGTGGGTCAATATTCGTAGCGATTTTGTGTTAGCAGCCATTTTTTCCCCTCCCTTCTCTCTCTCCCCTTACCTAGATTTCCTCGCCAACTCCTTAAAAATTCAAGAACAACCCTTTAATTTATCAATTCTTCAAATTTGATCTTTTTTTATTGTGATTTTTTGATCTTGAATAATTTATTGGATTAGCCCACTTTATTTTGATTTCTATTTTTTTTTGTTTGGAATCATTTTTTCAATTGATTTTTTTTTTATGATTTCACCATCATTTGCTTCTTTTTTTTCCTTTCAAATTTAATCTCTCTTCTTTTGATTGTCAATTTTTTAGACTTGACAAGTTTTTTTTTAAATCATGAATGATTTTTTATTATTATTTCACCCTGCTTTGTTTTTTTTTTCCATGAGATTTAATCTCTATTCTTTTGATTGATAAAAAAAATTAAATATAAATTTTTTTAAAATAATTTTTTTTAAACATTAAAACAATGATATATTGAATCAACTATAATTAATATAAATTAATATATCGAACTTGTGATATGAGTCATGGACTACTTTGGATTCAATAACCTTTTCTTTTAATTTAGTTACTTAATAAAAAAAATTATAAAGGCCAATTTAAAATAAAAATATTAATATAATGAAATTTAAAAAATCAACAAAAACCTATTGTTGAGGAAAAAAGAAGAAAAAAAAAGTCAAGCCAAGCACGCTTGAGGAAATAAAAACTAAATTAATTATTAATTAAATAACATGGAAGTAAGGGTTATTTATAATTTATTAAAACTATTTAATTAGTCATTGTTGTATAAAAGTTAATTAGATGATGCCTTAATCATTATTTTGCTTGTGCAATTCATGTGGTGAATATATTAATTACTATATTTTAATATTATTTTTTGGAAAATAATTATATTTTAATAATTTCAATATATGTTTAACTATTAATTTGGTTGTACATGTATATTTGGTTGTATATTTTGTTATAATTATATTTTAAGAAAAAACAAAAATAAATCTTGATAAGCAATTTAAATATCTAATGAAAAAAATAACTTTTTTGTCTTTATATATTTACATTTTCTCTTATATGTCATATTTGTTTTTATGATATTATCCCTTGAATCACCAAAAGAGAAATTTATTTTTTAAAAAACTAAAACATAAAACTCATTTAGAAGTTTTATTTGTTTTAATTTCAAATTATTTTTTAATTTAATACTCATTTTTTTAATTTTTTTAAGCCTTTTGTTAAATTGATTTTTCTTTTCAATTTCATAATTCAATCAAAAATTTATTTGTATTTCTTATTTTAATTTTGATCCTCATTCATTTGGTTATTTTTTTATCCTTTTATTAAATTGATTTTTTTTTTCAATCTCACCCTTCGATAAAAAATAAAATTTATTTTGTATTTTAATTTTGATCCTTATTATTTTAATTTTTTTAATCCTTTTGTATAATTAAAATTCTTTTTGAAATTGGATTTTATGACTTTTTCAAATAAGATGCTTCTGATTTAGTGATCTGGGCCACGAGTTTGAAAAGTTAATGTATGTTGACATTTGTTTTTTTTAATGGGCTTTGTGATTTTTTTTTCTATTTTGTTATTTTAATCTCGTGACCTAAATTGCAGGTTTACCTGGATAACCCAGGTTGGCTCGATATTGATTACCGGGGTTACAGATTTTTCATGCTAACTCGGGTTGACTCAAACTAATTGTTTTAGGTCTTTTTGTTTACCTATATTTATCCTTCCATGTTTAAAGAGTTAGGAATTAAGCTATATCATTTTATTTTTTTGAAAAAAAATATTTTTTCCATTTTATAGTGATTTGTTTTATTTTTTAATTTGATCCATTTGTTGCATTGTTTATTTTTCTTGTTGACTGATTAAAATAAAACTAAATTATTTCATCCAATCGAGTTTATCATCTAAGTTATAGATTTTCCTTCCTTCTTTTTGAGATGCATTTGCAGCGCTTGAATATTATTTTTTATGGAAAAAAATCGAGCATACAGCTACGCGCGAGTCTAAAACTAGTTAAATGCTATTTGTGCAAGATGGTAGGATTTTCTAATATAATTGTTTTTGGGTTACTACAAAAAAACCTTCTTTACTTTACTTTTTTTTTTTTTATTATTTTGCTCTTGTTATTTCAAAAATCACATTTTACAGTATGAAGTTTATATATTCATAATAGTTTACATTCTCAAGTTGATATAAAAAAAAAATCAACAAAAAAATATCAAATTATTTATAAAATAGTTATTATATTTTATTTAATGAATAAAAAATGTTTACAATAATAATATAACAACTTTTATATTAAACTGAAAAAACCATACCATCATTAGATAACTTCTTCTTCTTCTTTTCTTTCATTATTTTTTTCCCAGTCTCTAGCAAGCCCGCAATAAATAATTGAAGCCATTAATTTCTCTTATTGCTTCTACAAGAAATCCTCTCCCTTCCTTGTTGGCAAGAAACCCAGCCAACCACAGTGACAGTTCCTGGTGTAGGGCCGAAGAAACCCAGCTGAGCTTAAACAGTTTTATAAGGATAATATTATGGTAATTTGAGAAATAAATCTTCTAATTTGAAGTTTGTTTGTTATGTTTGAAGTATTGGTTTTGTGGGTTTTAGGTTTAGATTTCCATTGTGCAGGCTGATGATGATCCGATGGGCCACAAAAGCACACACTCATACTCTCCTCCTCCAATCTTCCACCACCACTATGGAAACCACCAGTCTTCTCTCCTCTACCTCCTTTTTTATAATTACCTTCGTATTTAAATTTAAATTTAACACTACGATTTCCACTGAAAAAGACACATAAGCATTGATTTTCCGTGGGCCAACATAATGTCATCTATAACTTAGCTTCAAGCTCCATCCATGGTCTAAATTGCCTAGCTATTTCCAGGAAACACTGCAAGAGCCTAACAATTATCCTCGTCTATTTCTTCAGCTTCCTCAATCAATTATTTATTTTCAACTAGTTTCAGCATGATGGTATATCTGGTGCTAACAAGAAACTTCACAATTTTTTTACCAATCGTTGTGATAGCAGAGAAAATATGGTGATAGCATGTGATTCTCATGCCTAACTTGGGTTTCTTTAATGGAAATGTAGAGGGATTAATCATTAATGGAGAGGCGCCGAGCACCTTTCGGGACAAATAAGAAAATACTCGGAGGGCTCGGTACTGAATCGTCACTATATAGATAAGTTTGGGACTGATTTGTAGTACGGTTCGATAATACTATACATAACGATATCCGACACCTATTTGTCGGGTGGGTCAGCATAAACATCTGCTTTGCTGTCCTCAACCTTCCATCCTCACCTTAGTAATGCAGTACAAGTTGGCCGACGGTATACCGGAGGTCCGTAATTTTTTTTAAAAAGTATTTAGGTGTGTAAATGCATTTCAAGGGAATAAAAAAAATAATGTTCACATGTTTAATAAATTGATTTTATTTTAATTAAATAATAAATAAATAAATTTTTTTAAAAGATTACAATAACCTAAATAAAAAACTTTTAAAAATATTGAAACAATGTTATTTTTTTTTATAAAAATTATAAAAGCAAAATCTTTAATTGGTTCAATTGGATATCATCCAAGTTTAATAGATGAACTAAATTATAAATTTACTCATTAAATAATAAATTTGACTGGATTAATTCCAAAATAATTTTTAAAAAATTCTGATACAAGTTAAATTCTAAGTCAACGGATTATCATCAACCCACCATGTTCGAGACATGATACGTCGACCATCCTTCCTCCCAACCAGTTTAATTGGTTGATTTGGTCCCACACTCTCTGCAGCCTTTCTGGCACAACCTTCTAAATTCTTGTGAAAAAAAATAGTGATTGTTGCATCAAGACACTAATTACTAAATTAATTAATGAGAGCACCGCTTGTCTTTTTATTTAAAGACCATCCATCGTCTTGGAATATTTTCGTAATTAAAGTTAGTATTTCTTCTTTTTTTTCCTTTCCATCCTTTTTTTGTCTCCAATAAATTAAGATCTAATATTTTTACTATTAGATATTTATTTGATTTTTTTGCTCAAGATATTTTTTTTATTTTCATCTTTTTTATATATAGATTTTGTATTGCAATGAAATTTAAACAAATTGTTAATTAATCAGTTTTGAAATTCTTTATATAAAAAGGAGAGTTTAAAGTAAGAGATTAATATAGAAAAAGATCAATGGGAGAAACATGCAGAGGAATAAATTAAAAGAAATAAGGTTCAGGAGTCTGATAAATAAAATTTTTATAAGGACTTAATTGAAATCCATAAAATAATAACTAAGTTTACCTTTTCAACAAAATTTGGAGCGCCCCGCACCATATATATATATATATATATATATATATATATATATATATATATATTGATCAATATGGATGTTAGGGTCAGTTTACGCGTATCTCGATTAATTTCACGGGCTTTAAAATTAACGATCATGTAAGCTTATAGTAGCTATCATATTAACAACCACGTGGCTCGAATAACAAAAACATCTTTTATCTTGTTGATGCTATGTTAATAAAATACAAATTAAATTCCCCATACTCCCTCGAATTTTTTTTTGCCAAAAACTTTCATCCTCACATCGATTTCTATCGATTCCTTCACCATGCATCATGTTTTATTCCTTCTCTAATTAATGACGTCTTCAAGCAGCATAATTCTGGTGTGATTGGTGAAGTTTGAACATTTGCACAAACTCACTGCATTTCTTTCTGGTGTTCTTTCTCAAAATTTGTTAAGGATCTGAATGAATATAGCATATAGTTATGATAACGATGGTGATGATGTTAAAAGAGGTGCGACAGTATAATTGATAATATCGATAATTAAATTCTATTATCATATGTGTTTTTGGCATAATCTTGTTTTTAGATTGTCAAGGAGTCCATAGATGGTGGTAGTGAAATATCTCAATATCACTAAGAAAATATTAAAAATTAAAAAAAGAAAAATTAGAATTGATAAAAAAAAAATGTCAATGAAAAGAAACAAATTTCCAAAACAACTACGTGATAAGAAAAGAAGATTTTTTCACGAAGAATGAATGCCCGCACTAGAAAGATGTATTTGATATTCAATCTTGTGTTGGTAATTTATATCTATATGCATATATAATTATTTTCAATGCTTGTTCTCAATAATAAATGGATTTTGTATAGTATTATTAATATTAAGTGATGTGGTGAGACTATTTTTTTAATTTTTTTTTAAATATTAGGAGTATAGATATTTTTTTTTGACAATATCATTAAATTCAATCAAGTAGTTCGATTTTAAAATCTGCTAACAAGACTCCATACCTATTAAACTGTGTGAGAGCTAACCTAAAATAAATCAATCAATTTAATTGATTCAAAGACAACTTGAATGACTAGTAAAAATATGATATAACTTAAAAAAAAAAAATTAAGACGACAATTTTTTTTAAAAAAATATTGAGACGATACTAGATTGGATTGACCTCGGTCACTTTGCAACCTGGATCATAGACTTTAATGAGTTTAATAACTTTATTATTTTTGGAAGTTATTTTTTTAATTTATGATAAAAATAGATGCTTGCAAAATTGAGCATCAATCCTAAAAAAATACATTTATTTGAGATCATGATAATCCTATAGAAAATAGAAAAAAATAAACCATGAATTCCATTTCCCAACCAATTCAATATTGAAGAAAAGTGAAATAAAGAAAAAAAATAAAAAATTAAGGGACCAAAAACTAAAAAAAAAACTTATCAGGTTTGATGGATAAACTCGTCAAACTCGTGAATTGGATAACTTGGGTCAACACATTAAACTCGCAAACCAAGTAGTGGACTCTATTGAGATTAATAACGTGCTTTTTCTTCTAAACTATTATTTATTTAACTATACGATAACAAAAATCGATGATCGCAAAATCAAGCGTCAAACCAATACTAAGAATTTTTTCTAAACCTATGATAACCTTATAGAAATTAAAACAAAACAAATTATAAAGCTCAATTCTCAATCAGTCCAATATCGAAGAATGAAATAAAAAATAATGATTTTTTTTAAAGAAAAGTTAAACTCACTAAACCTACAAACATACCCATGAACTTTCTAAAATTTAATAACACATTTTTTTTTCCAAAACTATTTTTTTTAATTATATGATAAAAAAATAGATGATCACATAATCAAGTTCTTTTAAAAAAAAGTACCCCCTAAACCCGTAAACCGAGACAATTAAGGTTAGTTCGCCAAACTCACAAACTGAGCCATTGACTCTACAAAGTGTGATAACCTAGTTTTTTTTTGAAATCATTTTTATTTAACTAAACTTTTTTTAAAAACAGATCATATTGCGTTGCTAGGATATTTTTTTCTTATACCAACCCGATACTGAAATATTTTTTTTAATATCATGATAACTATAAAAAAGGTAAATTAAAATAAATCATCAACTCTAAATTCTTATAAACTCATAATATAACGACTAAGTTTAAAAAAAAATCAATAACCAAAGAAAAAAAGGGGTCAAAATGCACAAAAAAAAAACAAAAACATTATGGATTACTATTGTAATCCACAATGCTAATGGGTGTGAGGAAACATTGTTTTTCCCACACCTTTTATCTTTATAATAGTACGTTCTCACGTGTTCCGCTGTGGGTCGAACTATTCTTTTTTTTATATATAAAAAAATATTAAGAGTATGGAGATTTTTTGATAGCATCATTAAATTCAATCAAGTGGTTCGATCATGAAACCTGCCAATATGACTCCTTGCCTAGCTCGAGTTCACAATTAAATTGTGTGGGAGCTGATCCAAAATGAATCAATCAATTTAATGGGTCTAAGAACAACTTGGTGATCTGTAAAAATATGATATAACTTTTTAAAAAAACTTTAAGACGACAATTGTTTTTTAAAATATTAAGACGATGCCAGATTGGATCGACCTCAATCACTTTGTGGCCTGGATCATGGATTTCAATGAGTTTAATAACTTTGTTGTTTTTGTAAATTATTTTTATGATAAAAATAGATACTTGTAAAATCAAGCACCGACCTTAAAAAAGACATTTATTTGAGATCATGATAACTTTATAGAAAGTAGATAAAAATAAACCATGAATTCCATTTCGCAACCAATTCAATATTGAAGAAGAGTGAAAAAATAAAATAAAATAAAGGACTAAACACTAAAAAAAACATGTAAAGTTTGATAGGTAAACTCACCAAACTTGTGAATTGGGTAACCCGGGTCAACACGTTAAACTTGCAAACTGGTTAATGGATTTCATTAGGATTAATAACTTGTTTTTTTCTAAACTATTATTTATTTAAGTATATGATAACAAACATAGATGATCACAAAATTGAGCGTCAAACTATATAAAGCGAAACTAAATAAATTATGAAACTCAATTCTCAATCAGCCCAATATCGAAGGATGAAATAAAATAAAATAAATTAAAAAAGAAGAAGTTAAATTCACCAAACCCACGAACAGACCCATGAACTTTCTAAAATTTAATAATATGTTTTTTCGGAAACTATTTTTTTAACTATATGATAAAAAAAAATAGATGATCACATAATCAAATTCAATTAGAAAAAAAGGCCCCTTCTAAGCCCGCAAACCAGGGCAACAAGGGTTACCTTGCTAAACTCGCAAACCAGATCATTAACTCTACAAAGTTTAATAACATAGTTTTTTTCAAAATAATTATTTTATTTAACTAAACTTCTTTTTAAAAATAGACCATATTGTGATGTTGAGATATTTTTCTGATACCGACATGATGTTGAGATATTTTTTTGATAACGCGATAACCATGTAAAAGGTAAATTAAAATAAATTATCAACTCTAAATCCCAATAAACATATAATATAAGGACTAAATAAAAAAAACCAATAACTTAAAAAAAAAAGAGTCAAAATACCAAAAAAAAAAAAACACACTATGGATTACTATTGTAATCCATGGGTGTGGGAAACAATGTCTTCCCCATATCTTTTAGCTTTATACTTAATATATGCCTTCGATTTTACATTTATATGTTACATTTATATGTTGCTTAGAAAAAAAAATCCATGTGAGTATGAAATTGAAATTTATGCAAATAGTTTTTTTTATCATAAAAAATGGAATCTAAATAGAGAGAGAAAAAAACTGAAAATAGATGTTAACTTATAAGAACAAAAATTATGAGTGAAAATTGTACATTTTTCCTATTAAAAATAAATAAATCTAAGAGGCATAATTAGAACACTTGTTCTCCGAGATATATTAAAGTGTAGATTGGAATAGTCATTTTACCCCCTCATTCCAAAAGCAATGGCCTAGGTGTATTATTTTCATTTTCTATATGACCCCTTGGTCATTAGCAAATTAATTAGGGCAAATTGTTTTTTTTTTATCGGTGCAATAAATTTATTTATTTGACCCTGGCTTAAAAAAATAAATTAGCATTCAAGGGCTTTTTAGATATTTTATTTGTTTTTAGCATAATAAAATAACTTTATTATCCTTGAAAACAAAAAAAAAGCTTGGGTTTAGGGTTTTTATTTTTATTTTTTTAATTTGGTTTTTTTGTAGTTCTCAAGTTTTTTCAGAGGCAATTTTATAATTTTCTAAAGATGATAATTATTAAGAAAAGTTGGCAATGTGTGAATAGTGTCCGTGCATTTCAGACAATACATGCAGCGACATCTAGTGGCTAGATGCTGACTTCTAGGGTAGCACTTGAATTCTCTCAGCAACCAAGGGCGGAGCTAGGATTATTTGTTAAGGGTGGCAAAAAATAATATAATAAGATATAATATTTGTTGAGAATTGAGATTCTTAATTGAGTTAAGGTCTAGGATTTAATGGATTACGAGTTTGAGAGATTAACCCGAGTTTGCTTTTTTCTTTTTCTTTAAGTTTTTTTTGTTTCATCATTTGATATTTTTTTAATTTGAGATTGAGTTTTTTTCTATATAATTTTTCAGTAATATTAAAAATAACACGGGTTATTTTGGATTTTATTTTCAATTTTAATTAAATTTAACTTTTTGAAAAGGATTTTCTTTATAATTAAATTAAATTAATTAATAAAATATAAATATAAGATGCTAGATTTATGATATTTTTTTTTGGTTTTTTTTCCAAAACAACGCAAACAATTTCTTTCAATTACCTGAGTTTTAGATTATTTTTTTTTCTTTAAAAAAGCTAGTGACGACTGAACATATATATATATAGTTTTAGATTGTCAGTGTAATGCGGCCATGTAGCTAGTAAAATCTAGAAATGGAATTTACCCATTTTAAAACCAACCAATCTATAAAGGAAAAAGGGAAGGGTAAATTAGATCTCCACTAGACATAAATAATTCTCTGAAACAGAAACAGAATCATGACGGTCGCTTCCACACAAACGTTTTTGCTTTGGACTGTCGAACAGACCGGTCAAACCTGACTTTCTATTTCTTTTATTCTTTAATATTTCCAACTTGTAATTTCAAGAATAGTTTTTATTTTAACTTATCTTTTTCATATTCTATCTATCTCTTCTGCAAAATTCAACCATTTTCATGACGGCTCTGTTGGCGGCTGCAAAGGCTGGGCATTGGGAGGATTGTATTTGTCATTTGTGCTGCCTATTCGCCGTCCACTACCGTAGGGGAGGTGGAAAAAGAGTTCAATCTTTCGTAAAGAGCTGATAATGACAGCATATCCAAATCTCGTTTTGGATAAGCTTATGAAATATAACGGGGTTTATCGCAACTTTTAATTCATGATTTTTCTCTCATACTAAAATAATAAAATTAGTTTTAAGTTGGTGAATTTAGTTCAAAATAATATAATTATAACATATCGTTATATATGTTCATACCATGAATCTTAGTGAATGATATTTTGAATTCAATTTCTTTTTCATTCAATAATACAATTTTAATCATGGAATAAAATAATTCATAATACATCAATCACATAATTGTATAGACAAATTCAATAATTCGTGAAAGATTTATTACCTGGAAACTATATTTATCTAATAATTTCTATAAATATTGTTCAATATTTTAGCATTTATGCACCTGGGAATGAATTTTAAAAATAATTTCATATATATGTTTTTAGATTTAGTAAAAAAAACTAGAAGAAATAAAAAAAGCCATCTTCCATATATTCTAGGATCATCATCCTCTTTTGTCCCCTAAAACATAACATATTTATTTAATCCAGATCTTTCAAAATAAATTAATATCTTGCTATCAAATATATTATTAATCAATAACTCACTGAAACTAAGCCATTTGTATTCCTCCCTTTAAAATTGTGGGTGTTGATGCTAAAATTGGCATCGGAAGAGAGGCAATTGAAGATATTAATTACACGACGGATGGAAGAAGATAAAAATATAGTCACGCAAGTGAGGTAATTATCAATATTTTATTCTTAAAATTTTATTATTCATTATTTGATATATAATGAATAATTTAAATAAGCCAAGAAGGATTCTAACTCCTTCTTATTTAAATATACTTTTAAACAAGATTTAACAAACTAAAAAAAATTATACTTAGTGTCACTTTACAAAAACCAAACTTAAGCTTTAAATTATTAAAAAAAAAAGAAGGAAAAGAGGAAACTAGAAGGGTTAAGCTAGAAAATAACGTGAAGTAAAGTGTCAAACTTTGCAAAAAAATCTAGTGAAGAAAAACAAATCTGAAACATTCTTCTTCAACCATTTTTTATTGAGATTTTAAGAACAAAAAATGATGGAATCCCTCCATTAACAACTTTGATTACTCTCTATAAAACCAAAATTAAACTTGATAATTTTTTTATTTTAAAGAACTACAAAATTGTGCAATTTTTTTTTATAGTTTAAAAACTTATTTTACAATAAACACAAACTCAAATCTATGACCGGCTTGAGCAGAGCTAGGCCGAGCTTGTGTATGAGTTTTAGTTCAAAATCCACTTTACTTGGGAACTCTCTCATTAAAAAGCTTGGGTGCCTTTGACCCCAATTTTAACTTCTTACCTTGCCACTATATAAACAATAAGGAAAGTTTGTTTGTTTGTTTTTTTTTATGTGGGATAAAGGATTTTTAGAGGATTTTGAGTTTCACCAAAACATGCCAACTAAAGGTTTTTTAAGATTAATTTTTTATTCACTCATAATTTATTTAAATTATGTTAATGTTTCATGTTAAAAAGTTTATGTTGGAGATTAAATTCAAACGAAGTTCTAACCCTAAAAGTGAGTGGACCACACTTTTAATTTGGTCTTAAATGTGCCAATTAACCATGATTTTAAACAAAATTCCAACAATTCCTACACGAATCGAAATTGTTTGACCGATTTAAAAACAACTCAAAGATTCATATAGAATAGCTGATTTGGTGGATCACTACATCAGGAGAGGTAGCTTTTAGCTTTGAATATTTCTTAGTAAAATACTATTAGATTTACTCGACTGATTGGTGAACGTGATGTCTTGAAATATTCAGCTTTTTATATAAATTAAGATAATAGTATTCATATAGCTATCCACCTAGATATTTCCTTGTATTCTCACAGTCATGTTCATTTTATCCCTGAACAACTTCCAGTTTCATAAATGCTTTAAAAAATTTAGTTTGTTTTAAAATTCTGAAAAAAATCATATTTCTCACTTATAAGGTGATCTTTCATTAAGAGTATTCTGCTATACTCCATTTAATATATCAAGATATAGAATTCATTAAGAGTACTGCTCACCCTTTATCACAATGTAGTTAGCATCACTTTCATAATAGAAATAGGTAGAAAATAATTATTTGCATGTGCTAAGAATGTCATATAACTTAATTTTTCATTTGAACCTAAATCTTGAGATCTTAAGTCAACTAGATATGATTACTGTTATTACATTCTTTCATTTTTAAAGGCTCTAATATCATTCCCTCGATGAACTATACACAATCTCTCTCAATAAATCTTTGGTTAGTGAGTCTACAATATTCTTCTTTGACTTTATATAGTCAATAAAAATAATTATATTTGAGACTAAGTGTATAACAATATTATTTCTATAATGTATATGTCAAATGGAATTTTTCTCCCCTATCTTCAATCCCTAGTTCAGACACTTCGACTCCTAACCTTACCTTTGAAAGGCTCTTCCCTTAGTCTCACTTTGTTCAACTAAGCACTTCGTGCCTTAACCTTCGAAAACGAAAGAGCTCGCACTCAATCAATCAAGGGCAAAAAACACATTTCTATCCATTAAAAAGAGCCATTCTCTTTTCTTTATTCATGGCCTTATTATCTCAAAAAGTTAATAGGCAACAACTTAAAAAAGGAAAAGAAAATGATAGAGAATAAGAAAAAAACCACTCTTTCAGAGCCTGATGTGACTCGGACCTCTGTTACCATTGGTCCTACATTGCCACGGACGTTTTAACCAAGAAATATCATAAGAAAAGTGCGATTGAGATGGTATTTAGATTTGATTCTTTCTTTTGTGTTTATCTTTTGATATTAAAACCACTCTTTCAAAGTCTGATGTGAACCAAACCTTTGTTACCATTGGTCCTACATTTCCACAAATAATTTAACCAAGAAATATCAAAAGATAAGTGTGATTGAGATGGTATTTAGATTTCATTCTTTCTTTTATATTTATCTTTTGATATTAAGATTTAGTTAGTCTTTAGTGTACCAGAAACAAAATAGAGACTACACTTACTAAATAGAAAAATAAATAGGTAAGAAAAATATACATTATAATTATTCTTTTTCTCATTCATGGTTATAATGGTAATAACATTCATTTCGAAGAGGTCATCACTAAGATACCCCTCTTCTATGAACATTATTTTTAGATAATATAAATTTATTACTCTCAAAGACCAACTTAAAACTATTTTTGATTAATAATGAATCAGAAATCAAGTTCATCCTAATGTTAGCAACATGAAATACATTGTTGAGGGTCAAATATTTTTTGAAAGTCATCTTTAGTATAACCTTCCTAACACCTAGTGCCATAAAAGTTGATAAATTCTCCATGTACAAGTGTTCACCATACATTTATTTGTAAGTGAAGAACATTTTCTTCTCGGTATATGCTGCTCGGGATTTGGATCAAATTTACTTAAGAAACAACAACACACATGTTCATTTCTAAAACTTTATTAGCAAGATGATCAACCTCGTTGATATTTGCTTCAACAGTCATTCACCCTTTTAGGTTACCTTTTTTAGCCTTATTTTTACAACACTTGGCTAGGTGTTTTGTCTTATTACATATAAAGCATTTGCCATTAAATTTGGCAATAATTTCCCCCTTCTCAACAAGTTTTGCCTTTTGGTTTTTATTGTGAAACTTCATTACTTGTTCCATAAGGTTTACTTTATGGGCTATACTAGAAGATTTAGCTTTTCTTCTGAATAACTATTGTCATTTTCTACCTTTAGCCTCAAAATGAGGAACTCAACTTCCATTTCCTTGCTCTTATACTTAAGATAATTCTTGAATTCTTTTCAAGGTGGTGACGATTTTATAATAAAATCTGCCACTTGGAACTATTCTCTTATAAATATATTTTTAGCATAGATGTCATGAAAAGTGAGTTGAAACTCTTAAACTTGACTCATAATGATTCTTGAGTCAACCATCTTAAAATCAAAATAGTCACAAATTATGAACTTGTTCATAACAACCTTGAACTTTTTGTTCAAAACTTTTTAAAGTGCATTTGCACTTTTGATTGAACTATAAATATTATATTGTGTATTGTCAAATCAATTCAAGATGCAGTTCTTACAGATAGAATCACTTTGATTTCATATGTTCAAAGCTACCACATTAATGAAATCAATTTCATTATTTGACAACTTTGGTGCTTTCTAAAGATAACTCACCTAAGTTCAAGGTGGCTAAATGAAATAATATTTTCTGTTGTCACCTCTAAAGTTCAATCCATTGAACTTTTCAGGTTTCTCACCATACACCACAAAAGGTGATAGTGGAATATTCACTACTAAAGTAGCACTGACCTAAGCAATATTGGTTGGAATAATCAATTGATGAGTTGATGGCATGATAAATATTATATAAAACAATAGCCAATATTATATAAATAACTTGGCTTCTCAAAGCATGTATAAGAAACAAACATAATTTTAATAAGCTAAAGTTTGATAAAAAAATTTTGTAACAATTATGAGAAAAGCTTAGAAAATAAATATTCCCAACTAAGGAAGATTATTTTAAAATGTTACCTTATTAATATGCATCATACCATATTAATCTTATTCAAACAAATAGCATATCAATATAAATTTGTATAAGAAAATTAAATAATTACCATACCTTTCAAGATTGCAAAAATACACACACACACACACACACACACACACACATATATATACACACTAAACAAACAACTAGCAAAGATTATATGGTAGGCATAAACAAGTTTTTTATTGTTTAGTTCATAAGGTCATATCACCTGCATCAATCTAAAAAGCATTAAAATAAACAACGAGATAAAATTTAAACTTAACCTTAAAATCAAGTTACTAATATACTAAAAAATTAATCTAGTTTTCACATAAAATTATATACTAAACAAAGACTACCTATATAAAGTCTTAAGATTGTTGTCAAAATTATTAGATAATAAGAATATTAAAAAAGTGAGCATATTTGTTTAGTTTATTATCATGAAAAAAATATAAGAACTTGGTAATCTTGCAATCAAACAATTCTAGTATACATACTAAGCAAATATATACACTTCCATAAGATATAGGAATACAAACTTAGCATGCACACTAAATATGTATAGAAATTACACTAAAACAAAACTAATTTAGAGTATTTAATTGTTGAAGTTCTTAGAATATATCCAATTTCAAATTTTTATTATTGTAAATGATTAATCTTTGCCCTTAAAACTTTATTTCTCCTCACTTGGTGTAAAAGGACCAATTTGAATAAGTCTCTAAGGATTCTAATAATTTCTTTTTTATGTGTACTCTTAAATAAGGTTTAACGAACTAAAAAGAATTGTACTCAATGTCTCTCTACAAAGACCAAACCAAAACTCTAGATTATGAGGAAAAACAAATAAAAAACTATAGCTTAAAAAACCAAAAGAGTTAAGCTGAAAAATTAGGTGAAGAAGAGTGTCAAATTCTATAAAAAAATCTATAAAAAACACTGCAAAAAAAAAAAAAAAAACTAACCTGAAAAAATTGACAAAAATAAAAAATAAAAATAACATGGCTTCTCAAAGCATGTATAAAAACAAACAAAAAATTTTAACAAACGAAATATATATAAGAATTTTTATAACTAGCACAAAAATTTTCAACAAAGCAAGATTATAAGAAAACATGTTATGAAAGTTTGAGATAAAAAAGTTATCAAATTAACATGCATCATGCCAAAATAAACTTGTTTAATTTAAACAAAAAAGCACAAACACATCATTCATCATGGAAGAAATATATAAACTAAATAAAAAAACATACAAGTTAGGAGAAAATTATATGGTAGACATTAACAAGTTCTTATTGTTCATAAGCAACTAGATAAAATTTAAATTATAACATAAAATTTATAATATCCTCTTTAGCTATTTATCTAATTATCACAAAAAATTATAAAATAAACAATTATAAACTATTAAAGACTTAAGATTGCTTTTCAAAATATACTAGATGATTAAACAAGTGATCAATTATGTTTAGTTTATAACATACGAACTTATAAAAACAAGACAACTTGCAATCATAACAAAAAGAGCTAGCATATTTATCAAGCAAATATATAAATTTTCATAAAAGATTGAAATATAATCTTAGCATGCCAACTAATTATTCATATAAATTATACTTAAATTAAAAGTATATAAAACACTTATTTGCTGAAGCTCTTAGAATATTATAAATATGAAATTTTATCGTTTTCAAGGATAACTCATTTGTGCCTTAGGCTTTATTGCTCTTCATTTATAGCAAAATAATTTTTCAATAAGTTTTTCATGATTGCAACAAAACCATCTTATTTAGGTGCACTCTTAAACAAGATTCAATGCAAGATTCAATGAACTTAAAAAAATTGTTCTCAATCTCTCTACAAAGACCGAGCCTAAACTCTAGATTATAAGGAAAAACAAAAAAAAGAATATAAATTAAAAAACCAAAAGAGTTAAGCTGTGAAGGCGAAGAATAGCATCAAATTCTGTAAAACAATCTATCCAAAAAAACTAACTCCAAAACACTTACTGAAGCCCCTTTTATATATGATGCTAGGAACCGAAAACTAATGAAATTACCTCCATTATAAGCTTTGATAACACCCTATAAAATGAGGATTAAATTAGAATGTTTTTGCTTTAAATCATATATCTTTAGAATTGAAAAAAATTGTTTAGGTTTTGTAGAAATTGTTCTAGAAGAAAAGTAATCAAATTCTATTATTCATGTGCTGGACTAGATAGTAAAATAAGTTGGAATAAATAATTCTTCATAGATTAGACCTAAGCCTAGATTTAAGTTGGGAATAATATTTTGTAGCTCAAAAAATTATTTTATTATAAACCAGGCTCGAGTCAAGTTGCATAAGTGTGAGTTTAAACTCAAAACTCACTTTGCTTAGATCGTCTCCTCTCCATAAGCTTGGGGTGTTATTTGGACTCAATTTTAACTTTTTACATTCCCATTATATAAAAAACAAGGAAAGCTTGTTTCTTTTCCTAAATGAGATAGAAGTTCTTAGAAGGTTTTTAATTAATTTCTCTAAAACATGTTAACTAAGGATTTTTTGAGATCAATTTCTCATGTATCAACACTTTATTTAAATCTTGTTAATGTTTCATATTAAAGAGTTTATGTTGAAGATTAGATTCCAACAAAGTTTTAACCTTAAAAATAACTGGACTATTTTTTTATTTTGGCTTTAAATATATCCGTTAAGCATGATTTTAAATAAAATTTCAACACTATCTAGTATAATTAACGGTTGTTCTAAAGGTAACCGTCAACATTTTTTTAGAGCTGACATCAATCTTTGTTTTTCTATTTGGTAACAAAATTTATCGCACGCTTAAAAATTATCACATATAATATGGATTATTAGATATAATTGATTACTATAGTTTGATTTATTTGAATATCTAATCTGTATTTAAGTAAACAAATTTAGGCTCCATTTGGCCATATTATGCTTATAAATTAAGAACTTTTTACCCAACATTTTAAAGTAGATGTGTTTGATAAAGAACTTACTTTAAAAAAAAATAAAGCAGGAAAAACAGATAAAAAGTTGATTATGAAAAAAACATATTTTCCCTCACCTCTCTTATAATAAGCTAATGAAGATTTTTTTAGATTATATTTAATGGATACATTAAGGGCACTTATTAGATTTTGTCATATATTTTGCTTATATTTTTATTAACATTTTTAAAAATCTCTTACATGAGAATCCTTATAATCTCATGCTTATCTAAAGACATTTGTTTTGAATGACATTAATTTTGAAAGCATTCAAATAAATACCTTTAAATCCAATATTAGTAAAGATATACTATAATTGTTCATAAAATTAAGATATATGCCACTAAAAATATATAATAATGACAATTATGATATGTTATTGTAATTATACCCATCATAGCATTTATTTTAGTAGTTTTTTAAACATATATCATTAATGTTTTTTTATATATAATGTATATGGGAGTAGCTTTTCCAGTTGTGTGTGTAGGTATCTTTCGAGAGAGAAGATAAAATCATTGCCAATATTTCATTGTTTTTTTTCTAACTAAAATTTAACTCATAAAGGTTTGTTTATAGATAATATAAGATGTTAAGTGATTGTTTGATAGTGTAGTAATTTATACTTTTCGAAGTGTTTTTAATTTTTTTTAATTTTACAAATATTAAATTGATATTTTTAAATGTAATTTTGGTGGCTTTGCTATTAAAAATAAAATAAAATTTTAAAAAAATATAATATTAATATATTTTTAATTTAAAAATACTTTTAAAAAATATATTATATCACGTTAACAAATCCATACTGAATAATCTCATTGAAATAATTCACAGCTACACATATCATTGGGGACAAAATATGACTCAAAATAACATCTTTATCAAAGATAGTAAAAAGACTTAATTATGTGTGTGTAGGTATACTTAATTATGTCTCGTATACGTGAAATTGAAATAACATAGTAAAAAGTGTTATTTATCAAAGATAGGATAATAGGATCGAGGAAAGACTCCCCTTCGGTGTTTACATCCTGTTTGAATTACGGCAGTTATTATTTTTTAAAATATTTTTTTATTTAAAAATATATTAAAATAATATTTTTTTTAATTTTATTTTTAAAATAAATACGTTAAAATAATTTAAAAAATAAAATAAAATTTAAATTAAAAAAAATAAAAAATAAAAAATTTTATAAAAAAAAACCCTTTTAAAATACAAAAACAAACTTGCTCTTCAAAAAAACATCTACCCTTTTCCTTTGCTTTTATTTTAGATTTTTTTTCAAACTGGCCTAAGCAAATCCGGGCGCATATCGGTGACTTTAATCATTGAATTGGTGGAGTCGTTGCTTTTGTTAATAATGTATTGCGCAATGGTGTAATAATTACTAATATCAAAATTAAGGATTAATTATGCGCTTTCATGGTGTCTTAAGCTTTTGGGAACATCATGTTTGTAGTAACATTCTTATGACCTCCTTTTTGTTGATCATCGATCTTGCTCATCGTCACATGATTGACCAAGGACTCTTTCGAGACGTCAATAGTAAGATCGAGCAAGATGGAAATCTGCTTACTGTCGTGGATTTGAATTTATTGATGATTGCTCCCTCAAAATGGTCAGACCTGGGCACTGATTGCTCCCCACTGTGCCATTGAATTTCAATTTTCTCAGGTATCACGGACTTAAAGACTATAATTATTATTTGATTTGTTTTATGTCGACTCTTGGAAGCAATATAAACTGACTTTATATATATATATATAATGTTTAATATAAACTGTGGGCATTCCGAACATAATATACGTTGTTAGTAGAAAATCAATGAGTAAATATATAAGAGGGAATGCATTCATTTTTATGTCCATGAAAACGTGTACAAAAGTGGGGTAAGAATTAAAGTGCGAGAGAGGATAGCTTAGGGACAGGGAAGCCAAGCTGAGGAAATTGCGAAAGGCTGAGACATAGTGAAAAGCATAAGAAAACGTGGAAGGCGTCGTGTGATAATCCACTTGAAGACTGCAAAACCATGCCAGGCAGGCACAGTCGGAAGGAGCACATGCCCTTGCCAGTGCTTTCCATTTACCTCCACGCTAGAGTATTTATTTAGCATAATATTACTGGTAGGTCTTGTTTTCTAGTGGGCATGGTCAGTTTCTACACCATTGATTCTACTTTTGAAGCTCTCAAACAATCCAAGGGTTTGACTACAAGGACCACATTCTCTGGTGTGAGAGACGGCCTGTGTGAAATATGGATGGTCGGCCCTGCACATGATCAGTCAATGGAGACGCTTTTTACAGTAACGTGGCCAGATATGTTTCCTTGGATTTTCATTATCCATTATATTCAGTTTTATGGAAATTCAGTCCCAGCTCCTGGTTGTCCAGCAATGTCTGCCATGCTCGTGCTCCCATATGGTACCATGGTATCTCCTTTTAGCTTTTTGGTTTCCTTCAGATAATGAAGGCTTCTAAAGGGAAAGCTTCCAGGATCGAAGTAATTCGGGTGGGATACAAAAAGAATAAATAATAATAAAAAATGGGGACCTCAAGCATTTGCTATATGCGCTGCCAGTTCTCACAGCTGTTAATAACTGCAATTATGAAAATTGAAAAAAGAAAAAATGTCACAGGGTTGGATACATCATTTTTTTTTAAAAAAATTCCACAAAATTATTTACGCCATTTGAAAGAATATACTGTCTTTATAAAGAAAATGGTTATGCTATGGTTCATATTGCAACTAAATTAATCTCGAGGACCAAACCGGGAATTACAGGAAGGTGCAAGGCTTGTTATAGGAATTAGTTTTGTTTTATTTATTTATTTTCTACTACGGGGATGGTGTTTTTACCCGCCCATGTAAAATCCAGCGAGGATGATATAATACAACAAATATTTACTCACATTCTCAAGAAGAAAAAGGTAAAAAGACAAAGGAAAAATAAAGCAACAACAATGAATTCAGTTGTTGAATTAAACCACGCTTATCGGTTGGAAATATTCAAATATGAATTCAATTAGTAACTAGACTTCGTGCCCCCTTTTTTATCGCATGGCTGAAATATTATTTTGTAGAAAAATAATACTCATGTATTGAGATGGGATAAAAAAAATTAAAAAAAATCTAGTCATGACAAACCTATAACCACGTTAATTAGTGCTGAGTTAAACTGAAATATCTTGCTAAACCCGTGATCTAGATCATGTGATCAGAATAAACCGATAAAAAATAAATAAAAAAAGTTATAAAGCTTGTTTTTTTAATAAAAAAACTCATATAAACTTTTCAAACATGTGACCCGAGATCCAAAGCAACCACTCTGGAAAAACAATAAAATTTAATTTTCAATCAATTAAATATTGAAAAATAAAATTAAAAAAAGAACTTCAATGATACAAAAAGATTTAAGAAAATAGAAATTAAAAGAATGAAGATCCAAATTAAAATACAAAATAAATTGTATATTTAATTGAAAGGTGAAATTTAAAATAAAAATTAATTTAGTAAAATGAAAAAATTTGTTTTTTTGACATAAAAATAAAAAAATTATAATTAAAGGGTCAAATTGAAAAGAACAATAACTTTTACAAAAGAGTAAAGAAAAAAAATTAGAAACCAAAACAATGAGGACCAAATTAGAAAATTCAATACCATCAATTTGAATTGAAGGGTGGAATTGAAATCTACTAAAACTTTTACAAAAAGACAAAAAAAAAATATTAGAAATCCAAAAAATGAGGACCACATTGGAGAATATAATATTATTGTAAATTGAAATTGAAAACAAATAAAACTTCTACAAAAAAATCAAGATAAAAAAATAAAAATAAAAAAATAAAGATTGAGGTTGAAATATCAATAAGTAAAAGGGCCAAACTATAATATTTTAGGGAGAAGAGAGAGAGAGAGAGAGGAGAATGGAAAAAAAAGGCCCATAGAAAACACGTGCTGCACCAACATGAAGAGAACATAATAACTTTTCCAACTATACGACGAAGAGAGCATTTTATTAATGTAAGGAGGTGTTGTATGCACCTCCACCTTTTTTTTTTAACCAAATACATAATTGTCCCTAACAGGACTTTATAAGTATAAAAAATAATTGTGGAAAAAAAACGCCCCTTAACCTCATACTTAATGTCTTTGATTTTAAGGATATTTTTATCGTTTCACTATGCATTTTAGTTAAATTTTTTTATTTGTGAAAATACCAAATTGCTCCTCGTCTTAAATTATAATAACAAAAAATCATTGTGAAAATATAAAAATACCTATTGATGACAAGTTTATATTTTTTTGCTTCTAAAGGTAGTTTGGTTGTTTCATGTGCAATTAAAATATAAAAAAAATACTTATTTGTCCCCACTCTATTTGGTAATGAAAAATGGGTCATGTATAAAGACTTCAATGCCCTTGTAAGTACGTGTTAAGTTTTTGGGTGTAGGGGTGAAAATGCCATTACTCTATTCTAATGAATAATGCCAAATGAATCTAGAGCTATAATAATTTTCCAAGGCCAATTAGGTTTTTGTTTTTAATTATTGTCAATAATGCTTTTTCTAAAATACGCCCTAAGGTCAGGTTAATGTCATAAAATATTATATTTTTTACACCATTGTCCATATATTACTAGGTTAGTTATCCTGGTTTTATGGTGTTCTTCAAACCAACAATTTATGTTAAGAAAAATTTAATACATGAAAAATGAGATCAAATCAAAATAATATCTAATAAGACTCCTTTTGTTTTTTTAAAAGAAATTATTTGCAAACATTTTTTAAAGGACCGGAAAAAAAAAAATCAAAAGGAATTATAAGAAAAGGAGAGATTAGATATCAATTATAATGATATGTACCCTTTGAGAAAACTAGGGTTTCGCCACTGAGTTGTTCTAGGCTTCTAGCATCTTAGTAGCACAAATGAGTCTATGAGACAATATCTTGATGTCCACTTTCACCTTGACTAGTCGAAACAAACTATTTCACTTAATATGGAATACCTCATTTCGCTTTAGGTTTTCTTCAATTGCATTTATGTCAAACTTTAGACCTATCCCTGCACTTCAAAGCCTTTTACGCTTCGGTCCTTAAACTTTTAATTCTTTTATTTTGGTTAATTTTCAACTTTTTTTTCCTGAATTTCTTTCATTTTCTCCCTTTAAAAAAATCAGGAAAACCCCTCTAATTTCTTTATTGCCTCCAATTTGGTCCTTGATCTTCTAACCTTTCATTTTTAAGTTGATTTGGTGCCATATTTCAATTAAGTCATTAATTGATTTTCTAACTTTACTATTTATTTCAAACCCTTTATTGGACTTCCACTTCAATTCAATATTAACCAAATTAAATCGATTTAAGCTGTTTCTTTAGTTTTTTCTTCAATTCAACCCTCAATTATGGCTAAAAAATGCCCAAACTTCATTTTTGCAAGTGATATTCAATTATTGGTTCAATTTCAACCCCAACTAATTTTTATTTTATTTTTTTGTATATGTTTTTTATGATTTATTATATTATTTATCATATTATTTTTTAAAACATATGAAAATAAAAAAAAAGACAATTAAAAATGATAAAAATTGACCAAATTTACTGAAAAGACACATGTTTTGGATTTTTCTGATCTTTTGTTTTTCATATATACAAAAATAGAGGTTAAAAATTGGGTTATGACACTAGGTATGATTTTTAATAATGTAATGCTTTTTTTTTATTTGGGCATTAAGTTTTCATTTTTCTTGATTTATAATGTCTTAATAGGTTATATAGAAGTCATATACCGGGGATTTGATATTATGAGTCTCACATGTATGCTGAGAGGGGGATGAATTACGGTTGGCATATGACCCCCTACATTACTTTGACATAATCAAGATGTATTGCTCTGATCGGGTAATATGACAGTTTGACTTATCTCAACACATCTAGGATTATGTTGATACTAGTGATGAGTCGCATAATATCAGAAGTCAGGGTAAGTGAGAAGAGAATTAGATAGTGATTCATGCAGCTTACCAAAATCTTTGGGATGTCAGAAGAAATCAATTATTTATGAAGCAGTATCAAATAATTGATCTAGATACATATATGAGATAAGCATACAGAAGATGAGATTGCTTATCTTGAACATGGACTTGTAGTTAGGGAGGCGAGCTCATTCACGAACATTCCAGGCTAGTTCACGAGCGTTCCAGGCTCGTCTATAATCCGGGGTGATTTTGTTATGCACCCATATATAGCTTATCTAGGCTTATCCTTGAGGTGGACAAGTTTGGGTGCTCTGAGCCCATCCCCAAGCTAGACAAATTTTTAGATGTTGTCAGATTGCATGCTTTAATATTTTAAGAATAATTATGAATTCATGTTAAATTTAATAATGTTATATGAGTTTTTATTGTGTTTAATTATGAATTGAGAATTGTTAAATTTGATGAAATGTATTGATTTATTAATTATGTTGGGTGGATGAATTGTAAATTGTGTTTCTAAATTGTGATTATTGTTGGGTTGGTTTTTTGTGACAAGGAGTTGAGAGACTAAAAAAACATCTTAACCATTTTTGTTTTATGAGATGTATATAAGGCTTGCGACTTGTCAAATTATGTTATTTCCCTAAAATATTTTATGGACTGTAATATTTGCTCTTTTTTTTTTTAACTGTGCTAAATTAAAAAAAAGCTCTTTGATTTTATTAAAACTAGGGTTTTTTTATTTATCATAAAACTACCTCGATTTGAAATATGACAGATGAGTACTTATAGCAGACATAAACTACTTGCTGCAGTATAATCCATGATGTTATTTTAACTTCTTTTTTTGTCATGTTATTTTTCTAGGTAAATCTTCAAAAAGTCCTTGTTTATATAGGTATTCTCAATTAATTTCCTAACCTAATTTTTCATCTCATTAGATTCTCAATGTATTAATAGATTTTTAGTAAGATCCTTTCTTAAATTTAAGTTAACATAATGATTAAACAATCATTTGAAAATTATGTTATTCCTCTTTACCTTATTAAAACTCATATATTTTCTAAAATATCTCAAATTATATGAGAAAATAGACTATATAATTAAATAATTATATAAAGACTTAGTGTCTTTTTATATTATTTTGTATATCATGGTATATTTGATCCACATTTGATGGTTAATTTTCTATTTTGGCTTCATCAAAATAAACAATTAAGGCTAAAACCTTAAAACCATCATATTACACCATGTGTGGTATGCGTTCTTGATTTTTAAGAATTTATTATATAAGCCAAGATAAGTTTTATTAAGGAAATTTAACCTTGTAAATACAACAAGTATTTTAATAAAATTGTTATACTTTTTTTTTATTTCATTGCTGCCTCATATTATATAGGCAACTTCTAACATTAACAACATGTAAAATATGAAAAGAAATTATAAAAGATTACAAACACTAAAAGTGAAGAAGACTAGCTCTTTTCTTTAAATTAAGACTATAATAATTTCTTAGACTCTAAATATCCTATCAAGTAGGAAACAATTTACTGAAAGTAACAGAAATTGGGATAACATATATGATAACAAAATTATCACAATCCCTTCTCCTTTAAAGAGATGCATTGTCTTTAAGGTAGTAACTAGAGAATTGTTTCTTCATAATCTCTAAATCTTTCCAAGTAGCTTCGACTGGTGATAATCCCTGTCAATCGATGATGGTGTTTTCTTGTATGCTTGTAATGATTCAGAATTCTATGAGGCTTAGGATCAAATTTCTTCATCCCAATTTTTACCATAGGAAGCTCACTCTAAACTTGGACCTTTTCTCCAATCTTCTTCTTTAATAATGAGACATGAACCATAAGATGTATTTGACCTTCCTTTGACAATTCAAACTTCTAAGAGAACTCACTACTTTATTGCAAAACCTAAAATGGTTCATAATATTTGACATGAAGTTTAGAATTCCTTATTAAGGAGATTGACATTATTTATATGGGAGCAATCTTAAATATACCTAATTACCAGTATAAAACTCTTTTTCTCGATGCTTTGAGTCATAAGCATGCTTTATTCAAGCTTGAGCTTCTAGAATTTTTTTTTTTTAACTCTCTTAATATCTTGTCTTTGTTAGACAACTCTTGCTAAACTGCAACCACCTTTGTCATGCTAGAAACATATACTAGTATAGTCGGAGCTTCTCGTCCATATACAATCTTAAATGGGATTCTTTTAATTGTTAAATGCCTATTGTTTTTGTGACAATATTCAACCCATGCTAACCATTTCACCCATTTCCTTAGCTAAGAGGCTATGAAACAATAAAGAAACATCTCCAACATTCTGTTCACTTCTTCACTTTTCCTGTTGGTTTAGACATGATATACCGAGCTAAAATCAAATTGCATGCCATTTAATCTAAACAACTCTTGCCATTATAGACTTACAAAAGTTGAATCTTAATCATACATAATTGATCTAGGCATCCCATGTAATCAAACAACTTGATAAAAAAAAATCTATGCAATTCTCACAACTATATAATGGTGAGATACATCAATGAAATGTGCGTACTTTGTTAGACAATCGACCATAATATATATACTCAATTTTCCTTATAAAACTAGCAGTCCATTAATGAAATCTATCACTATATCCTCGCAAATCTAATTTGGTATTGACAATGGTTATAGTAACCCTCATGGAGCTACATGTTCCATCTTGTGATATTGATAAATATCACATTCTTGATATGCTCTCTAACTTGCGTCTTACTTCCAATTAAAAATGGAGCGAGTTTGATGTTAAGTCTTCCAAAAGCCTTCATGCATACTATTATGGAACTAGCCTATAATATCACCACTTATAGAAGAATTCGTAGCTAAGAAAGATTTTTCTTAGCTAAGAAAGTTTTTTCTTCAAACATTAAAAATCTTTCTTGAATCCTTCAAGGACCAACAACCTCCCCATATTTGACCATATAAATAAAATGTTATAAGGCTAGGTTATATATTGTATCCTCTTTGATTGCCTTTACCTATTTTAGAATAGGTAAAAAAATTGCTAAATTCTTTTTCTTGATGCTCATCCTTCTTATCTTGTTTAGATAATGTGTGATCTACAAGATTATCTTTTCTTGTTTTATATTTGATAATAACATCAAATCTCATCAGCTTGTAAAGCCATCTTTGTTGAGCAACCGTAGTAATTTCCTAATTCCATAAATGTTTGAGACTCTGTTGATCAATATAGACAATAAACTATATTCCAATAAGAAAGTGATGTCATTTTTAGATTGCAAGGACAAATGCCAGCATCCCTTGAAGAGCCTCGCTATAAAATGCAATACGCCTTTCCTGTTTCGAAACCATACCAACATTTGTACTAGATGCATTACACTCCACTATGAATTTTTATTGAGAAACTTGGTAAGACAAGGATTAAAATGGTTGTCGTAATTCTTTAGGTTTTTGAAAAGTTGCTTCAACTGCTAGATTCTATAGGAAAGAATCTTTCTTGAAAAATTTTGTGAAAGGTGTAGCTATTTTACCAAAATTCTGGATGAATTTTCAGCAATATCCTGTAAGACCAAGGAATCCCTATAACATCTTTAGTGTTTTAGGTTATGGCCACTCCAACATTGTTATAGTTTTATAAGAATCCATTGCCACACATATTTTAGATATAACATGGCCTAACAATATGATCCAATAAAAGGTTGAAGAAGGAAATTTAGATTCTAGTGTAATTGTGTCTATTTTTTATTTTTACGTTATCAAGTATAACTCTTAATTTGATCTTCAAATCGGGAAATTTTTTTACCATGAGTTTCCATATATAGTTTTCTACATTGGGTTAAAATTTAAGGTCAATCAGAGTTTAGAAAGGTTTCACGATATAAGTTAAAAGGTTTTAGAAAGGTTTCACGATATAAGTTAAAAAGTTCTATATGGATTTTGTTATTTGTTACCTTTTGACTTGTGAACTTTTTATTTGGAGAAGATTATTTTCCTAATGATACAAGGATATTCACCAACTTATTTTTTGGGTTTTTTTTAGTTCTACAAGGATTTTTAATAGATAGCAATATAGTTTCCAAGTTTAACAATGATTTCTTTAATGCTTCAAAATCCTTTTTCTTATAAGAATTTCTTATTTATCCTAGCTACACAAAGAAAGTAGGACTAGTGATATTTAATGGCAAAATATTTTAGGAGTTTTCATCTTCTATAAGGAAATTAAGGGCCAACAACTTTACAAAAATTTATATGCTTATTAAGGAGTGCCAAAGTCAGTTTTAAGCTGATTTCTCTTATTACATAGTTTTACGTTAACAAACATAATTTTCAATCCGATTGTTGTATTGGGATAAAATTTTACCAAAAGTTTCCAAAAGTCTTGATTTATATTAGGTTAAACTTTAAGATCAATCAGACTTTAGGAAGGCCTTGTGATAATGTCTAAAAGCTAGTATGCGAGAATTGCATTATTTTTCCAATTGATTTAGGATTGTTTTTCTTGTTTGGACTAGTACTCTTTTATTATTTTTCCAAACTTGTTTAAGAATTTTTTACCTAGTATAAATAGGTTTATTTAGCTTGTACTTAACAACCAAGATGTTATGAATAAACTTGTGTTTTGCGTTATGATACGATAAAAGAGTTGATGTCTTATCCCAAGTGCAAGAGTGTCAAAGTAATAAATAACCCAACAAGACCAGGATCGATCCACAAGGAGGTGAACTATATAAATTATAAATAATATATATATAATGTAACAAAGAGTTAAAGAGATCTTTGACATGTGATATCAATGTAAGGATTAAATAATAATAAAAACAGATGTTAAGGTTAGAGGATCCACTAATGGTATTATAAATAAGTATACTATAAACTCTTTTTATTACTCAACTGGAAACCACACACAAAGAAAGTTCCAATCGGATGATTTATCCTTAATAGTTCATTATAAATTTTTAACATGATCATATTAATTATCTTATTTTAGTAACACCATACTTTAAATATTGTCAGGAATTCATGATGCTAACTTATGTTAACAACAAATCAAGTTCCTCTCATAACAACGATGTCGGCCGAAGACTATGAAGAATCAAGCATTTATTGTACCAAGTGTTATATAACATAAATCTAGATTAACCATTTAACAAGCAAGGTATTAAGGATTGATAAGGTAAAAAGATAAGACATATTAATAACAAACTTTATTGGATATAAATATTGAAGTCCATGTTGAGTTTATATTATACATATTCTAACACCATTAGTGAAACCTTTCACCTTGACATAATTAACTTAGCTGGACATAATGAAGAAGAAGAACATAAATAAACAAGATAAGAACATAATTATGATATAAGTTAACTAAGAGTAGTAAAGGAAATGAAAAGCATAAACAAGAGATTAATGAAAATATAACATGAAATAAAACTTGAACATTACAAAGAGAGAGCAAGCAAGAAAATGAACTTGATCTGAAAATCAAAATGCCTAAATGAATGGCAAATACCTCCTTTTATAGGCTAAAATTCAGAACTATTTATTTGGTATTTGATTATTGATGTAATGGCCAACTATTGATTTAGTGGACTTGGTGGACAACAACACTCAAGCATTTTAACTGGATGAATTGACATTGATGCAATTAGAATTTGGCAAAGTGTTCCCATGAAAATTATTGGAAATTATCTCCTCTTTCCACTCATAAAATTTCAGAGCATTTGGATCACTACAAATCGAGATATAGCTAAAATACTGAGTAGTGCTTCTTGTGGTCGTGGTGGATAGCCCTCAAGCTCTTGTCTGGATGAAATGTCATTGCTAACATCAGAACTTGAACATGTAGTCCCATGAAAGTTGTTGGAAATTGTCTTATCTTTCCACCCACCAAATTTGACGTCATTTTGCCTTCTAGAACTCCAATTAGGGGTAAAATTCTGAGTAGTGTTTGGGCTGAATTGCAGGACAGATTCTAACTTCTCTTTTATGGCCAAGCTTTGAATTTAAAAACTGTAGATTTGGGTCTTCCACTCTTTATGAACATTATAGGCCTATTTCTTAGCTTTCTAGCCATATAAATCAAACTAAAATCCAAGATCTACAACTCCAAATATGACCCAATGAATGAACAATGTTCCAATTTGAATTGAATCAACATCTCTTTTCTAAGCTTAACCTTTTATTTGTCCTTTCACTTTCAATAGTTAATCACATTAATCAATCATTTGAATTGTGAAATATTCCTGCATTTAAAATGAGCATTTACCATAAATTAAAGCTATCTTATATTATCAGACTTGTTATTATAAAACATGCTCTAGTTAAGGAGTTATTGATACTTCAAGTGCAAAATGATGATATAAAACCTCGAAAAAAATGTACTTTTAAATACTAATCACGTGATGCAATAATTTTCTCTTTGTTAGGACAAAATAAATTTGACTTACCAAGATATAACTAATTTTATGGTGTCTTTACACACTTCAGATTCTTGATTCTTTATAATTAATGGGTCCAAGTTAAATTTTTAATATCTTTTGTTCTTAGATACATTGTTATCTTTAGATCACGGTTTATCTATCTTAAACTTGATTTTTAGCTTTCTAGGATTGTGTCAATCTTGCTTATAGGTTTATGGAACTTATTATTTACATGGTTCATATCACCTAGGTACTTAACTTTCCCTTGGCCAAATTGACATTTTCAAGCTTAACAAAAGTTGATTAGCCTTCAACACATAAAATGTAATCTCCAAATGCCTTAAGTGCTCATCCCAAGTCATGTTATAGATTAAAATATCATTAAAGATGAGGATAAACTTCCTCAAATAGTCTTTAAATACCTTATTCATGGAAACTTGAAAGGTTGATGGTGCATTAGTGTGACAGATAGCATATCAAGAAATCATAATGTCTTTATTGAGTGCAAAACATTATCTTTCTTATATTATTTGGATGCATGTAAATTTGATGATATCTCGAACATAATTCAAACTTTCAAAAAGTTTATGCACCATGAAGTTCCTTTAGGATATCATTTATCATAGGAATAGATAATTTATCATTGATAATGACTTTATTCAAAGCTTTGTAATCAATGCACATACATCATAATTCATCATATTTTTCTACCAAAAAAATTAAAGAAGAATATAGGATGTTTTTCGTATGAATCACTCCAATAAACAATAATTATACTATTATTTTTTCAAGTTTCTCTTTATAGAAGTGAAGAGATTTACAGGGTTTGACACAAACATGAGCTTGTTTAGAACATAATGGAATTTGATGATTTTACTTATGCTGAGGTGGTAAGCCTTTTGGCTTATTAAAGAGCTCCTTATACTTATTCTAGAATGGATGCATTAGTGGAGCAACAAAAGAGCTGGATGTTTTCTTTGGTGGAACTCCTATCAAGAATAGAAGGAAGAAAACTCTCTTTTTTTCTTCCTAGTAACATATTGTAGTTGGTGCTCACTGAGCATTTTATTCTCTGGTGTGGATAAGCCTTGCAATATCATTTCCTTATTATTCACGTTAAACCTTATCTATAATTTAGAGGAATCCTAAAAAATAGTTCCCAGGGGCATAACTATCAACTCTCTAACACCACATCCTATCCTTTTAAAGGCAAAAAAAGAAAAGAGAAATCCCTTACAAAGTAAGTGGAACCTGAGTACATTTGCCCAAACTGACCAAGTTTTCCCTAAAGGCCACCATTACTTTAAACTTTTCACATAACATTGGTTTTAGTCCCACCTTTTTTGCTATTGTTTCACACACAAAGTTATGAGTGTTGTCTGAATCCACAAGTATATATAAAAAAATTTCCCTAAAAAATCTTTAACACACGTTGATTCATATGCACACGCTCCATTGATAATGTGAAGGGAGATTTTTGGTGTTTCACCCAAATTATCTACTTTATCTTATTCCATCAGTATATCACCACCACTCTCTTCCATGCTAGCTTTAATGATGAATTTTGTTTTATAATGATGTCTAGGAATAAATTTCTCATTACAATTATAGTAAAGGCCCTTTCTTCATCGCTTTTGCAATTCAGTGGTTGACATTTTTTTTTTAACAAGAATTGCTAGTTGGTTAATGCTAACCACTTTGTCAGAACGAGGCCTACTTTTAATAATAGAGGATATTCTTTATCATTAAGATAAGTTTCATGCTTTATATATATAAGCTAATTTGATGACAGTAAATAATGTAGCTGGTTTACCAGCCAATACATCAACATGAATGGACTCGTGTAATCTGTTAATGAAGTAACTCACTTAGCAAGCTTGTAGAAGAGTCCTAGATTTTGCAAGTAATTTTTCAAATTTTATATTATAGTCAAGAACTAATTAAGACATCCAATTGTAATTTTATGAGAGCCTTAAAGAAATCAAAGAATTCATTAGGTTAATAGCAAGCAAGAAGCCCATCATTAAGTTGTTCCCAAGTGACAACTATCATATCTTGCTTCAATAATTGGAACCATAGTTGAGCATCACCCTTTAGATGTTAGGATGCCAAAGATACTCATTCAACTACTAATTTTGAATGTAATTTAAAGAATTGCTCAACTCTACATAGCCAACTAATTAGATCTTCACTACCATTAAAGTGAGGAAAATACAACATGACTTTATGTGTTGGAGAAACATGGTTGTCTTTGCCATTGATTGACCCTTTTTAAGGATGAGAATGTGATCCTTCACCCTAATGAATAGGGTAAAAAGAGATTTGAGTAACTCAATCATTTATCTTTTTAAACATTAGCGTCACCTATTTCAAAAGTTTTTATTATCTTATGAAGAGAAAAGCCATAGAGAGTTCAAGGTTCTCAACTTGTTGCTCCATGTCAAAGCTCTAATACCACTATAGTATGTATTAGGGATTTTTCTTGATTGTTTGTTTAGAACCTTTTTTTGTATAAAGGATTATATAAGTCAAGATAATGTTTATTGAGAAACTTTAACCTCTAAATACAACTAGATATTCTAATAAAATTATTCTACTTTCTTTTTATTATTATAAAAAAACCTGCAGCAATTATTGATGACTATTGCAATAGGAGAGAAACTAGAAAAAACACAAGATTTAACGTGGTTCGATAATGTGCCTCCATCCACAACAACATGGAGTTTTTTTATTTTCACTATTTTGAAATAGTGGACATTAAACCATCCAAAGAATCTTAGTCATCCGAGGAATATTAATAATTTTTTCATAATATCCCTTTACCGTACCGCCCAAGAAATCCTAGTTATTCCACTACAGCCTCTACATATGAGCCACAAACTACAACACCGTCATTCCATGTTAGAAACCTCAAGTTCCCTAGAATCCTATAGGCGTAATAGTAGAAAGCAACTTGAAGAGGAATACATACAAGGGGATGCCTACACCTCCTTTCATATCAGATTTAGGATTCTCCCCTATCAAGACAAGTGTTGCATATCGATCTCCATTCGAGTCTCACTTATAAACCAAAAAAAAACCTAGACATAAGACAAGCTTCGTGAATTAATTAGTTCAAAAGCAAGAACACATGACCAAAAGGGAGAATCCATACTTTGTCATAAAATATCAGACATTTGACTATCCAAAGACTGTGTATCTGCAAAGTCTAACCTAGACAACTATGAAGGATTCACATACTCCCGAGAACACATACAAAATATGAGAAACATTTTAGAGTTTGTTACACAAGATAATAATACTATATGTAAAGTTCTTCCAATAACACCTTGTGAATTTACACAAGAATGATACCATAGTCTTTGCAATCTCATATTTAAACTCATCTCTCTCTTCAACATAAATATTCCAGCTAAAAAAAGCATAACAGATTTCTTCACCATCTCACGGTAAAAAGATGAGAGCATGATGACCTATCTCCAAATGTTTAACGAAAAGATGCTTAATCTGGAAAAAACTCATTGTGTCTATTGTCATAAAAGCTTTTATTAATGGAGTCTACAAATATTTCTTTCGGTAAAGGTTATATACTTTATCTGACCAAAATTCCCACACCATAAAAAACACGAAAAATTACATTAATGTGAAAAAAGCTAGTATCAGTAAACAAGGACACCTTCATTTTCAAGCACGAACAAAGTCCCTACAATGCCATTAATCTTCCACGAAAGCATCCAAAACGAGCACCAAGGGGCACATCCATGATCGCCTAATATTTCTTGAGCTCATGACTACACTTTCGACCACCGCACGGACTGGGGTGCTGACTATTACAAAAAAAAGAATTGATGCAATATCTACCTCTCATGAAAAGTGGCGCAAAGACGAGTAACCCTAACGAGTTCTACCTTTTTCACCGCAATCATAGACATGACACTAAGTAATGCCATACCCTAAAAAAGATAGAAGTATTGAATGCAAACTTTTACCTCTATTAGTAACTCAACTCCGCTCTGTGTGACTTTGATATCTATCTATGAATCACAAGCTACAATATTTATTCCATTGTCACTTCAATTTATATATGCAACTTTTAACATTAACAACTTGTATAACAAGGAAAGAAATTATGAAAGATTATAAACACTAAAATTGGAGAATACTATCTCTTCTATTTAAACTAAGACTTTGATAACTATTTGGATTCTAAATATTCCTATCAAGTATCAACTAGGAAATAATTTATTAAAAGCAAAAAAAATTAACATAACATATTTGATAACAAACTCGTAACAAGGTGGGTCATGGGCATTGCAAAACCATTTGAAGATTCTTCTTCTTCTTTTAAATCCTATTATATGATAGTCCGATACAAACATTTTTGTTGAATCAATTATAAGCATTTCGATCCATTTCACATTAATGAAAAGTATTGCTAATTGTATGCACTTGTCAATTTGTATGGTCAATCTGCTGCCCAATCAAAAGCTAGAGAAGAAAGAAATAGGCCCCTATTACAGAGCCTAGGACTGCACACTCGACGATTTGCCCACACCTGGGTCAGCCCAGGCCAGGCCATGCCATGCCATGCACCATTTAATTGGACAAAACCTCGTAAAAATCCCAAACCTACAAGGACAAACTAGATTAGGTCCCAAAACTATTTTTTTCTCTAAATTAAATCTTTGGTATATCGATGAATTCCCAATCAATCAAATCCTTGTTTCAATTAATAAAGCTATAGCCATATAAAACTTTTATAATTTTTATTTTTCCATGCAAAATCATTAAATTCTTCAGGATCCTTTTTTTGTATAATGTGAAGCCCAAATGATAAACCAGAGTATATAAAAAGACATAAAAGTTTAATTTTATTGCATTCATCAGTTTTTTATATTAAAACTAATGGAAAATTTTGATAGAGAATATATTAATATGCAAGTGACTTCATCAAAGTAGAAAAATAGGTTAAGGTCTTGGTACTCTAGATTGTTTCCATAGATTGGGGGCTTCTTTATGTTTACCGTTTAAATTATTGCTATGAGTATTTAATTTTATTTGCACAAGAATTTATTTATTTAAAATAATTAAGGATGTGGGGGGAATGAATTTGAACATTAGACTAATTCTCAGCCTCTTTTTTCTTACTAATATTAGGGATTAAATTGCACGGGCATGGAAAAAGCTCAACTCTATTTTTTTTTCTAATCATTCAACTTCTTTTTTATTTAATTTATTTTTTTACATTGAATTTATTCAGAAACTGATTTAATAGTTTGTTGTGAGGATGATGCAATATCAAGGAAAAATATGGCGCTCAATTAATGCTCGGTTTAGAACAATTAAATTAAATTTTATTGATATAAAAATATTAAGGTTTGAGGGGAAAAATTTGCTGGAACAAGTTTGCGGGACTAGAGTGAATAGGCAGAGTGAAACTAGCTAATGCGTGCAACTCACGCAATAATGTGTGAGGGTGGTTGTTGTGCTCTGGAGTTGCGTGTAGTTTTCTCTGATATCAAAATGTTGCTTTCCTGAATTGATAGAGTTGGAAGTTACTTGGGAAGGCCTTTTGCATAAGGTGATGTGTGTCAATAGACGTGATGTGGTGTGGCCATGGCTTCGACAATCTCTTCTTCTCCTCCTCCTCCTTCTCCTTTTTTTTTTTTTTTTTTTTTCCTTCTCGGTTTATGAGTTGGTCTCTCTAAATTGGAAGGTTTCCTTTCATTTTTTTAATATAAAATTTTATTCTTGATGTTTTGATAATTTATTATTTTATTTTGAATCTTGTTAATTGATTTTATTTTAATTTTATCTTTCAATATTAACCTAGTCGCGGGATTTGGTGGGTTCACTTATGTTTGCTAAGGTTGTTTTTTTCCTTTCATTAATTAATTTTTTTCATCCTTCTATATTAAGTTAGTTGAGAATTGATTTCGTAGTTTTTTTTATTTTGCTTTCTATGAGGTTATCATGGTTTCACGACTCGTGTCGTAGATGTGGCAGAATAACTCGAGGTGATTCAGGTTTTTTTTCTTTTTTTTTAAATTATTTTTTTAGTTTCATTTATTAACATTGAGTTGATTGAGAATTGAGTTTCAGATTTTTTATTTTATTTTTCTTTCTATAGGGTTACATTGTTCTCATTGCTCGGGTTATATATTTACAATTTAACCTTGGTTAACTTAGGTCATTTTTATGTTCTTGTTTTTTTTTTTATTTCGCCCTCTGACATTTTGTTAGTTGGCCTTTTTTTTTATTCTTAGAATAACATCTAAAAATATATTTTAGATATTATTTTATTAAAGTTTCTTTTTTTGTTATCAAGTAAGATTATAGATATATTTTTTTATATATTTACAAAATATCTTTTTAATAATATTGACAAGGGGTTTTTTAGGTTATCATTGTCAATTTTTATTGCGTTATCTAATTTTTTTATATTATATAATTAAATAAAACAATTTTATTGAACTCAGTCTAGTTTTTGGCTCGAGTTATGATTTTTTTTTTGCTTATTTAAAACACGATAACAGCATTGGGCATCTATTTTTTATAGAGGTATTTAAAAAAACCGATCAACAGAATAAACTGGAAAAGAATTATTTGACAACGCCAAACCGAGAGGGAAAAACTGACTAAACTGATTTAAAAATCATAAAATACACTTGGTTCGGTTTTGGTATGGTTTAGTTTGGTTCACCCTATAGAATACTGTTTTGTGCTCTGTAACCTTTACTTATTGGTGCTCTAGGCATATGCTTCCAAAGTTTGTAGAGAAGAGTATTGATTTGTGGCTCTATCTGTAAGTTGCTGGGTAAGAAATGAGAAATGCAGAAGAAGAGAAAGAAAGAAAGGAACAAATTCTTGGAAGAAAGAAAAAGAGTTCTGCACGTTTAAAGAATCTGCATGCAGCTTTTATTTCTCTATTTCACCACGCTAATTACCAGAGGATATGAATACATATATATACACATTTTCTATCTCCTAACTAACTTTAACGGTTACAACTAACTTTGTAACTGTGAATTTATGTATGTGAAGAAACAGAATGGCTAGTCTTCTGCAGGTTTGGTATCTTCAGAGTGGTTAGTCTTCTGCAGGCTTGGTACTAAGGAGCTGTGGACGTGTTGATGGCTTTGCTTCTGCATGTTTATAGTATGCTGTAGATTCCAATACTATCAGTTGTCAGTGCATTAATTTAGCAGTATTTTATGGTTGTGGATGCAGTATAAATTCTAAACTGGACTACCGATTACAGGTCAGTACATTTTATTGCTGGGTTCTTGGTTGCCATAGGGTAGAGCCAGGGCACCACATCTGCTATACTTTGCTGCTTAATTAATTCGGGTTGTTGGTTAAGTTTTATCATTCACATGTTCAAAAGAATTTTAAAATGATGCCTGCTCAAGATATTGTTGTGTTTCACTGTAATGATTCTTGGATTGATAGAGAAATAAGGCTTGTTAAAGAATAATATAAATCATATCTTGAACCTCACCTAACAGCTTAAGCTATTGGGTTGAAATGGTTCTTTGACATGGTATCAGAGCCTTGATGACCAAGCGATCACGAGTTCGAATATCACCATTCTTATTTATTTGATAAAAATTAAGCACAAGGTAATGTAGGCTTATGCAAGTTTCAAGCCCAAAGGGTTTTCACCTGAGGAGTATGTTAGAGAATAATATAAATCATATCTTGAACCTCACCTAACAGCTTAAGCTATTGGATTGAGATGGTTCTTTAACAGAGCTTAAGCAATTCTTCACAAATTATTTGCAGTGCCTCCAAATTAACTACAGGCCAGCAGTGGTAACGTTCTATCTTCAGTTTACAAATATTATTGAAAAAATCATTAAACATGAAATATTAGATATATTGGAAGGCTACTTAATCAGTGGATAACGGACTTCTCACCGCTATTAATTGAGACATAAATAACACTTACTATTAATATTGGAGAAACTTCTTGGTGCTGGGGCGTCTGGATAAGCTCATTATTGATATTAATACTTCGTTTCCACAAAAGCTATTGTTAGATGACAACAAACAGAAATATGATTTGCATTCCAACAAAGCTACAGCGAGCTCCTAAAATTTCAAAATTAATTACCTGAAAGAGAAAAGAAAATGTTATGGACTTTGATAGTTTGCTTCACGCTGAAAGATCAGTGAGCATATAAATAATTGAAAATTTTGGTGCCAGAAGAAAGAACGAGAGGAACCCTCGTCACTCTTGATTCATCATTCAGAACCACAACTACAAAATTTCTGCAACACATTGTAAGTTATTATTGTGTTTCTCAAAACACATTCACGCAATGAAAAATGTAAATTTAAAAGCTTTTTGAGAGTTTTAAAGATTTCATTAAACAAATCTAGAGTTATTTAGAGTTTATACAAAAATTAAATGAAAATCAAATGTTCTTTTCGTCCATGAATATTTGTTTCAAGACTGGATTGTCACAAACCATAAAGTGTCCAAATATTTGGCCTCTAATGGCAATCCATACCTACCAATAAAAAATCTCTTAAATCTTTTTAGGAGAGAGAGATTATTGTACCTTAAGTGTTAGCTCTTTTTTTTAGGCATTTCTGTTTTATACTTTACTTTTAGAAAATAAAAGAATTAATTTTCTATCTATATGGAAACCTAAAAACGTTGTAAATAATAAAATATCAAATTTTACCTTAAATAATATAACATATATTATTTTAGATTAATTTAATAAATTTATTCAATCAAATCCTTACTTGATTATTTATAGGTTTAGAATTGTAATCTCATGTATTAATTATATTCTAGTCCTTACTTTCTAAAATTCATTTATAATCAAGTCACACTTGATTAATCATTACATTTTAGTTTCTGACCAATGATTCATAAATGTCTGACCCATTAGGTTCCTAATAAGTTGACACAAATATATATTATAATCCTAAATAAAATATAATTAAATAAATTAATGTATTATCAATTCAATAATTAATTTATTTATAATTGAAAATTAACTACAATGTCTAACAACCTGTCATGACCTTTCAAATATTATTAAAGTCATAAGTGATTTGACTTAACCTTCTAGTGACTAGTTTCTTAGTATAATTATTATTTCTTCATCAATAATGTTCTAATTTAGATATTATAGCAAGTAGTGTATTTACCATGTCAAATCATATTTGTTTTTCACATCGTAATCATTGATTTTTGTAATAAGATTTGAAAATTTTTCCAAATCTCATTTTAACTTACACAAGAATTTACAATCAATATTATTTATAAACAGATAAAACATTTTTTTTCTAATTCACCTAAGATGATAAATTCTCTCTTGATTACTAAAATATTTTTATATAGTTCATGTTATATCTAATATCCGCTCATATGTTACCCTTAATTAAAACAACTTATAGTAAAATCAAAATATAACACTCTCTATATAAGATAACTTAGTGATCTCACATTTAAGAATCACTTACACAACCGTTACGTGAGCCTTTTCATAGACACGGATAATCTTTCCGTACGGAATTCTTATGCGAGTCAATTCAATATATATATAATCCAACAAGCACCTACATATTAGTTCTAGATATTTCATATACCTCAATTTATGAGAACAACTCTTTACTTTCATAAAAAAAAATATAATACGTATCAATCTTAATAAGTTTAATTAATGTTTGGTCTTAATAAAATATTAATAAAAAATATTTAAGAATAATAATTTGATATTGTTATTTCAATATTTTAATTATATCAACTTTATATAAACAAAAACCCAGATTACATGCTACACATGACATAGTCAAACTAACAAACACACTGCCAGCAAGAGTTATATCCATCTTATTTTGGTAACTTACAAGCCCATTTTACTCTTCCTGGATGGTATATAGATTCCTTGCATATTCCGATGACAGCAAACCTTCATCAACAACGACAACACGAGCACGAAACCTGCCATCTAAGCATTCTTGTAGGATCACGCGACCAAGATCCGAACTTCCTTCGCTCAATTCCGCCAGCGCCATCAACTCTTCTAGTTGCGTTGTAGTCATACGAACCTTGATTCTTAAGCTGCTTGATGATGGAGTAATGAGGCTGCTTTTAACGATATCTTCGCCATCTTGGTCCATTGGATGCACCGCCAGATACTTTCTGGAAAACCAATTGCCCATTGCTTTGATCTCGCGTTCTAATCTTAAGTTCCTCCCTGACTCTCTTAGAATTGGAGATCTTAATCAGCTTGTGTGTAATAATTGCTGGTGGGAGATTTCTGGTCAAGGTCGTCTTAAATTAATAGTTTGGCGCCATGGCCCATGACCTTTATGTTACGTCGGTAGCCGTGTTCAGTCCTAAAACGACGAAGATTGAACACGTCACATGTGTGGCTCTTGGGTGATCATTAGCTTAGACGACTGAGGTACGTAGATACCGGAGAGTGTTTTTATTTTTAAAAATATTTTTTATATAAAAAAATATTAAATTAATATTGTTTTTAATTTTTTTTATTTTTATCTCAAATCTGAAAAAATATTATTTTAATTAAAAATATTTTATACCTAATTATACCAGCATAAAATATAGAAAAGAAAGTAACCAAAACATTTGACATGGTTATAATCAAGATTGGTATGAACAAGTTAATTGAATTTCCTAACTGAGTGTATATAATTTTTAATTTTATTATTGGATTGGTTGAAATTTTGTGAGAGTGTTTTACATTACAACAGGAAAAAGAAAGCTTGGTGGTTAATTTTCATGTATAAAAATTAAGCTTAAAAGTTACTGCTTCGAAATTTTATTTATTTACTTATTTAGTTAAGAAATCCTGAATTCTATAATAGAGATGTAACTTTAAACAAGGATTTTGTTTCTATAATAGATAAATATCTTATATAAAGTGTATCTTGAAAATTAATACCTTGATAACTTAAGACTTGATCTAGCGATCATATAGACGCCACACAGATTCACTGACGATTGACAACAGGCTGTAGATTGTAAAATTAACATCAAGAAAGTAAATTGAGATCAATTTCGGTCCACACACACACTAGATCCATGATCCGTACGATATTGCGGGTTAATTTTTTTTGTATAAAAAATATCAAAAAAAGCTAAAATCTAAAAATGTTACATCTTTCTACAAAGTTATACTCAAGAGTCTTGGGTTTGGCTGCAACACTTGATCTAAGAGTAATATTTATAATATTAATAATAACATTAAACTTGCATGACCCAAGTTTAAGTGGGTCTGACTGCAATACCAGACTCAGTAGCCTTGGATGTGAGTTTGGCTGCAAGGTCGTGTTATAAAAGTGTGATAATCAAATAGATTAATTAAAAAGAAAAAAACAAAGAAAAAAAACCAACATGAAGAAAAAAACTAATGAAGAACAAGAAATTTTTTTTGAATTAACTGGGTTAACCCTTCAAACAAGGTTAAACTGTCAAACCTTAGATTCGTGTCGTAAAAGTTTGATAACTAAATAGAAAAAAAAAATTGACGGGTTAACCCAGAATTAATTGGGCTAACCCGTGAAACTAGGTTAACCCATCAAACTCGGGATCCGTGGCATGAAAGTTTGATAACTAAATAAAAAAATTTAACATTAACAAACTAAATTAAACGAAAAAAATTAACTAAAAAGATTAAAAAAAAAAACAAACAAAAAGCATCAACCTTTTCATTGTGGATTGCATTGTGCAGTCCACAGTCAAAGGCATAAAAAGGGCAAAAAAGCAAAAAAAAAAAAAAACTAAAGGCATCAGCCGATAACTAAATAGAAAAAAATTTAATATTTATGAACAAATTAAATAAAAAATATTAATTAAAAAGAAAAAATAAAGAAAAAAAACCTATAAGAAGAAAAAAACTAATGAAAAAAGAGAAAAAAAAATCTAAATTAACTCTGAATCAACTGGGTTAACCCCTCAAATCTGGGATTCGTATCACAAAAATCTGATTATTAAATAAAAAAATTTAATATTAAGAAAGTAAATTAAAAAAAATAATTAAAAAACAAAGAAAAAAGCTATAAAAAAAAACTAAAAGCATCAGCTTTTTCACTGTGGACTGTACCGTGTAGTCAATAGTAAAAGGCTTAAAAAGGAAAAGAAAAGGAAAAAAAAAAAAAAAGCAAAGGCATACGCCATAGGTTAAATTTTTTTTGCTTGCATAAAAAATATCAAAAAAGGCTAAGATCTAAGAGTGTTAGGTTTTTCTACAAAGATATATTCAACAGCTTTGGGTCTAACTGCAACGCTTAACCCAAAAGTAATATTTATAATATTAATAATAATATTAAACTTACATGACTCAAGTTTAAGTGAGTTTGACTGCAACACCAGACCCAATAGCCTTGGATGTGGGTCTGGCTGGAAAGTCGTGTCATAAAAGTGTGATAATTAAATAGATTAACTAAAAAGAAAAATAACCAACAGGAAGAAAAAAACTAATGAAGAAAAAGAAAAAAAATCTGAATTAACTGGGTTAACCCGTCAAACTTGGGATTCGCGTCATGAAAGTTTGATAACTACATGGAAAAAAAAATTGACAAGTTAACCAAGAATTAATTGGGCTAACCCATGAAACCAGGTAAACCCGTCAAACCCGAGATATGTTTCATGAAAGTCTGATAACTAAATAGAAAGAAATTTAAAATTAACAAACTAAACTAAACAAAAAAAATTAATTAAAAAGAAAAAAAAAATTTCGGGTTAACTCGTCAAACCAGGTTAACCCGTTAAACCTGGGATCCGTGTCATGAAAGTCTGATAACTAAATAACAAAAATTTAACATCAACAAACTAAATTAAAAAAAATATATTAAAAGGAAAAAAAACAAAAAAAAATTGACCGGTTAACCCGTGAAACCTGGGATATGTGTCATGAAAGTCTAATAATTAAATAGAAAGAAATCTAACATTAACAAACTAAAATAAACAAAAAAAATTAATTAAAAAGCAAAAAAAAAATTTCGGATTAACTCGTCATATCATGTTAACCTGTTAAACCCGGGATCCGTGTCATAAAAGTCTGATAACTAAATAAAAAAATTTAACATTAACAAAAAAAAAATTATTAAAAGAAAAAAAACAAAGAAAGATGAAAAAAAAAACCTTAAAGGCATAAAAATGAAAAAAAGGGAAAAAAACAGCTAAAAAAACTGTTAAAAAACTAAAAAAAATAATAAAAAAACAGCTCATTTTTTATTATGAACTGTACTGTAAAATTCACATACTGAGCCGTTTTAGTTTTAGTTATAGTTTAACTAATATACCAACTTTGAAACTTTTTTTCAGTCCTTACGTGGTTTAAAGTCAAATAATTGCAATGCTGTCAGCAAGTGAGTAAAAAGATTATCACATCAATCCATGCATCTAAAATCGTACCACCGAGCAGAAGTTTTTTTTTTTGTTTTAATTTTTTTTTTATTTTGACGAGAAAGCTAGTTCAATCGCATTGGATAAATTTGTTATTTGTCCATCTTTTTTTTTAAAATGCAACTTGATGAATTTTTTAAAATAATCCAATTATCTTGGCAACAAGTAAAATATTGAATAATTAATTAATTTTTTAATTTTAATTATTTAATTTTTTTTTTATTAAAGTGACCGGTATCTAGTATACCAAAATAGCGAAGACTGATATATGTAAAAGGTCCCATTTAGTAAATTTAGAAACTCTCATATACTTAAGTAAACATCTTTGTAGAGAAAATACAATAATATTTTAGAGAGAGTTGCTCTGAATATATGAATACAATAGAGAATAAAGATTATAAACCTGGTTTTTAAATGATTCATGGAGTTTTTATAGCCCATGAGTCTTATCCTTTTACAGAGAGAATAAACTGAAAAGTAATTTCCTTCTAATAATATCAATGAGAGATAAATATCTCTTACACATTATTAATGAGGGATAAATATCATTTACATATCATTAATATTGATGACAAAGTGATAAGTCTTTAGAAGACTTTTATACACCTAGAGGTGTTAAGAGATGAGTATCATTGACTTTAATATTTTATATTAAGGGTCAAAAGAATAAACAAATAAAATCTTGTGGCCTAATATGAGACTTCAAGATCATTAATTCTATATCCATTTGGGATTGACATGATACCGAACCCAGGGATGTTGAGTACGATAACTTGCTAAACCCACATTCCAAGGATATTGGATTTGACAGTTCGTCAGATCCACATGTACTTAGACTCAACACATAGCTGAGTATAAGAATGTTAGGTTTAACAGTCCACCAGACCTATATGTATATAGAATTAACACGTAGCTGATCCCAAAAATGTTGGGCTTAGCACCTCGTTAGACCCATATATATTTGAGCTTAGCGCATAGCTGAGCCTAAGAATGTTAGGTTATTACCTTACATTTGACCTTTTTAAACATAAGCTTTTTAACAAAAATATCAAATATATATTGACCTAGTAGCCTTCAAGTATTTGTGTATTGTAGAAAGAGAGAAAGATGACATGGATTCAATTTTTTTTTTAAAAAAAAATCAGGTATGAGAGTCCAACTTTCTTTGGTCAAGTTGCTTTAGCCTTTTAATTTTAGGCTAAATGAAAGCCCATCCTTATGAGCATCTATCTTTTTTTTTTTTTATATGGCCCTTAAATTTTCTTTACGTTTTATAATAATATTCTCTTAAAATAAATTTTGATTACAAAGATGCATTTTTTTTCCTTTTTATTTCAAATCATTATAATTTTTTAAGTATTTATTTTAATTAAATCATCTTGTTAATAAAAAAATATGTTTATATGAAAAAACAATATATAAATAAGAAAAGAGAAATTTGATTGTAAAATATATGCAGTGATTGGGATTACCAAATTTGTGAATTTCTAGACGAATGTCTCCCACCGAACTCTTGCTAAAGCTCAAATATCCTTAACAGTAGAACTGTTACATGATACATATCCCTTCGCCTCCGAAGATTCCATCATAACTGCGAAAGAAAACTTGGAAGACATAATGAGTGCCACCGAAAGATTGTAGCATGCTAAACCTACCATCTTATTCATACAATTAAGGAAATATCCATTCTGTACACAGCTTTTCTCGAGGCCAGAACTAATTAAAACAACGTTCGGCTCATTAAATTCCAATCTTGCCTGTCTCGTTCACTCTCTTCTCTCGTGCAAGCAGGGAGAAATGAACGCTTTTTTTTTTTTTATAAAGAATCTCACACAATTTCAAGGGCTGTGCCTAGCTGCTCCAGCTAGTCCACTGTATTTTTTGTCAAGTTTTTTAACAAGTATATTGAAATTTAGATACCAGAATCACATGAAGGTGACAAAAGAATCCTATGTTCAGGGGAAAAAAACTTTTTTTTTCCGTTGCAAAATAATAAATAATTTTATATTAGTTTCTTAATATATTTTTAAATGAAAGCTACTTGTACTTCAAAAGTTATACAAAATTTTCATTATTTTAAATTAAAATTTTTAATTTAAATAAAAAATGACATTAAAAACCACTAATGTTAGCATTTAAAATTCTTATATCTTGTGAACAAAACATCTGATTTCAAAACTTTAAACATCTGGGCCTATATATACCATTTGGTTACATCAAGTCTTCCCGGCTGTTCTGGAGTTGCTTTCCAAGAGATGGAACACCCATGATTTATCAGATACTTTTCTTTCCCACAAAGACAAGATTTATTAGTCAGATTTTTCTAACCAATCATATAATATTTGAGAGTATGATAATAATTATTTTTTATTTTAAAATATATTAAAAGAATATTTTTTATTTTTAAAAATTATTTTTGATATGAACCCATCAAAAATATATAAAAATTTTATTTTAAATAAATAAAATTAAATTTTACCCCACCCTAATTAAAACGGAATATATCGGTGACCTATCCTCTAACCGCAAATTGCAAACGGCATCGTATAAAATAGACCCAGCTGGTTTTTCCACGTACGGTAGATAGCGCTATTATACAAAAACAAATCCACAGAAAAAAAAAAGTTAACGAGAGGGACAAACCTCCCACCCCATTCCTAAATTTACAAATTGGCTCTTCTTTTCATGGCTTGCATCTGGGCTCCACAAGGTGAAAGCAAGTGTAAGTCTGATAAAAAGCATAGACATATTGATGTGGTCATTGACCTTGATCCCTAAAAATGATGATCATGACCACCCCTCCCACTAAAAGAGTCAAACTCTCAACTATCTTGACCTTTGGATTCTGTACTTTCGTTCAGCCTATACACCGAGCACAATTGATCCTCAGATCACCAGAACAAAAACCTCATGACAGGAAACGTGGGGCCGTCATGATATAAAAACTACAAAGAATGGTGATTTTCTCTGGCCAAGCAGAGGATACTTTTGTCCGCTATACATGTGCCCAAGAGAAGAAACCCTCAAGAAACTCCCTACCGATTCATAACTAACCCAATATATGCCCATATTATTTTCTTTCCTCCTCCTCCTCCTCCATCATCACCACCATCAGCAAGATTGCTGAATAATACTCTCTCATATATATATTGATACATGGGGAATTGTGTGTTCAAGGGGTTTCGCTTAGAAGTAGAAGAAATGATAAAAGTTGTGACAACAAATGGTGGTATCATGGAGCTGTACGCACCCATCACAGCAGAGTGCATAACCAACGAGTTTCCTGGCCACGCCATCTACCATAGCCGTGACCTCTTCTCTAAACCTCTCCTCCACAACGAAGAACTCCACGTTGGCCAACTCTACCACCTTCTCCCTATAAATACCAACAGTATCGCATTGAACAATACCCGAAACAACAGCAATACCAAAAATCATCTGTCTTCATCTACTTCATCATCCAAAGTTACTCCTTATCGCATGTCGTTTGATAACCAAAGGATGTTGAAGCGATCATCAACAGAAGCTGAGGTGTTTCCTAGGTATAATAGCACAGGGGTTTGGAAGGTTAAGCTGGTGATAAGCCCCGAGCAATTGGCAGAGATACTGGCACAAGAGGCACGGACTGAGGAGTTGATAGAGAGTGTGAGGACTGTGGCTAAGTGTGGAAATGGGGTCTCTTCTTCAGTTGCTAATTCTGATCAATCAAGTTTGTCTAGTAGCTGGAAAGGATTGTCGGATCAGAAGTATGGTGTGGATATTTAGTGCGTATGTGTTATGTAGAGGCTGCTTTACTTCTTGAATGTAATTTTGTAATTTTTTTTCATTTTAATTTGTCTATGTATCCTTTTAGGTTGAACTTTATATATATAGGCTTCCACAATGTTTCTCTCAAATTATTTTTCACTAACCATTTAAATATATATTTTAATGTAGTTATGGAGTAATTTTTTTAATTAAGTTGGTAAGGTCAAAAGATTGGTTGACAACATGTTGTCAATGAATAGCAATAATAACATGACATGGAAGACTGACTTCGTTGGAAAAGATGTACACATCGGGGGAACGCCCATGAACGCGGTCTTTAGAAAGTAGGCGGATGAGCCGAATGTGAAGACTGACAGTGAGAAACTTACCTTTAGTTCATCCCTCTATTATTTTTATTTTAATTGTTAATTTAACCTCTCATTTTTTTTAATTGTAAATGTGACCATTGTATTATATAATTTTTTTTTGGTTTACGGACGTTATATCCGTACTAAATCTCTTCACATCACATTATAAGAAAAATAAGCCATGATATGTTTTGATTGTTCATAGAAGTAATATTTTTTTTAAGAATTTTTAATTTTATTTTCAAATTTTATTTTTACACAATCGAACTTTTTTGAAACTAAATTAGCATCTAACTGTTTTTTTATTGTTAAATTGAAAGATAAAGAACCAAAATAAATAAAACAGTGAGAAAAGGTGGGAACTTTGAATTTTATACAAAAAGTTTATTTTAATCTCCTTTCTTTTCTGGTTAATAGTTAATGAACTACTTTAGAACTTTGAATTTTAGTATCAATTTTCTTTTCTCATTTTCAATCCCTAGTTTGATCGAGGAGACATCGAAATTTGCTAGATTTTGACAAAAAAAAAAAAAGAAAGTTATTGTTGACACCTATTTTGATCATCAAAATAATTAAGATTGGTGTTAACGGGTTTTATTTGGTGAGTGAAGTGTTATAATGGTTATTTTGAGTCTCAATATTACCTAAAAAACTTATCTGAGTCGAGGATAAAAAATTTTATTTGGTTTGATTTTGTTATTTGGACTGATTTTTAGGTTTGCTAGGTTGATAAATTAGTCTATTGATGTTCTAAAAGTGTTTATAGGATTTTTTTAGTTTAAAATAGTTTTTTTTGTTAAAAAACCCAGTACTTTGTTTTTCTGACCTACAGAATGGTGGCAATGATTTTGGCTAGAAAATAACATGTTGTCTGCCTATTTGTTTTCAAAAAAATAGGGGTAGAAAATAAATCATTCTCCCTTTTTAAAAACAAAAATTTGACACGGGTTAAACCATAATACTAGAGCTACTCTATATATATATATATATATATATATATATATATATATATATATATATATATTGTAATGTATTTTTGTTCCTCAATTTAAAAAATACAGTTTCACCCTTTTTTATGTATGATCTATTTTTTTTATTTAACTTAAAACTAAAAAAAAATATAATTTTACCATTTGTTATTAATGATCTATTTTTATTATTTCAGTCCCACAAGCCTGTCATGGTTTTATTTAAAAAAAAACAATATTTCATATAAAATATCTTCTCATGCACTTTATTGTCGTGTAAATCTACTAAATGAAAAATAATTTTTGGGATAAATTTTTTTTATTGAATATGATGATATACATGTCTTGCATCATAAATTTGATTGGTTGATTCGAGTTCACATGAGTTTTACTTTTTAAAATTAAGTGTTGTTTTTTAACCAATTTTATACTTTAGCATTGAGTTAATTAGAGATTGAATTTTTTATTTTTTTTAATATTATCTCTATGAGTTTTGCATGTCAACCGGGTTGACCCAAGTAGATCTAATGGGTTTTGTTGCAATATTAGATAAAAATGTTGTTTGTGTTGCAATTGATTTTGAATTTATGATTAAAATATATTTCTTTTTTAGGAGATACATTAGCAATGTATATTTTTTTTGTTTAATTTTTTTTCTTTGGCCCATGGCATAATGCAGGCCAATAGGCTACTGTGATCTAAATAAGGTCATTTCATGATCTAAAAACTAACAATATTAATTTGAAAAAATAGCAAATTTGAATACATAGTTTCCAAAAATACAACTTCACTAAAAAAAAACTAAAAGAAACCATTGTACATACAAACTTATTGCATTATGAGTTGGAACAATTTGATGATAATTTTACCTTTCTCAACAAAAATCATTGGTTCGGCTATTGGGGGTAATACAGTCTTTTTGCGAGGTTTATTAGTCATTATCAAATTAATCTAAGATAGATTAGTCTTTTTATATTTTTACAACACAATAAAATAACTAAATTAACTTTATAAGAAAATTTTATTTAACTAGCACATAAGGGATTTTTTGAATTTTTATTTTTTAAAGCATAATGAAATGACTAAATTATCGTTACAAGCAAAATTTATTTAACTGGTGTTTATGGGATTTTTAGTATTCTCATTCTAGTTTTTTTTTTTTTTTGTTATGATCAAGTTGAATGGGCAATGCATTTTGATATTTAAATAATTATAAAATATTATTTAAAAAATAAAAATGGCTGGCGTGTAGAGGATATTTTTGCTTCATTTAGATAGCGCGTGATAGGGTATTTAGTGATCAAATGGTGTCTGTTGGGACAACATTTGAATCATCTTGGTAACCCCTCCATCATTAGATGAATTGTGTGGCTTACTGACCTCTGATGTTGTGTTAATTACCTTTTTTTTACCTTTCTCCTACCCAACATTTTAATTTGTTTTTCCTTTAAATATTGTCTATCTTCTCTTGATTAGTATTTCTTTTATTTTAAATAATTTAAAAATTGAATTTTTTTTCAATTTCATTCTCAATTTATTCATCTTTTAGTTTAATCCTCATTTTTTTTTATTACTATTAGTTTTATTTAAGATAATTTTTAAATTTAGGTTTTTCTTTTTTGATTTCATTATTCTTCAATTTGTTTTCCTATTATATTTAATACTTATTTTTTTGATTGCTACTTTTTTTTTTTAACTTTTGAAAAAATTTTAAATTAATTTTTTTTAAAAAATTTCATCATTTAATATTAAGTTGGTTAGGATTTTAGCTTCTTGATTGAGTTTGGGTCTAAGATTTCATGGGTTGTAATTTTAAAAGATTAACCCAGGTTTAGAAAATTTGTCAAGGTTTGCTTTTTTTTTGTTCTTTTCTTTTTTTAAGTTCATATTTTTTCAGTTTTATAATTCAACATTTATTTAGTTCGAGATTGGGCAACATTATTTTTTTTATTTGCTTTCTATAGGGTTGTTTTTTTATAAGATTTGAAAATGACCCGGGTTATCTGGGTTCTTTTAATTTGCTCTTTTTTTTTGTTAAATTTAGTTTTTTAAAAGGAAATTATTTTTTTGAATTAAATTAATTGGTTAAATATAAGCATGAGATACTCACTTCATAATATTTTGTTTGATTTGCTTTTTAGGTTATTGCTTTGACGTTGTGTGTGATCTCTATTAGTGTCTTCATGTAGCTTTTTGCAATGATGTTAGAACCACCTTGGTGAGCTCTTTATAGAGATGGAGCGGTGTCTGTAGTGGAGTGACGGTGAGTCTTTAACCGACTTTGATTTCTTCTCCTTCCAAGTATAATATTGACAACTTATTTTTTATAGTTAGTTATTCTTATATTTTTGTTCACTTTATTTAATATCGATGCCTTTGTTTTAAATCATATTATTAAATTTATTGATCTTATTGAACCCAATCAAGTAAATGACCAGGGTCTTATATTTTTCTTATTCTTTAGACCAGGGTCTTATATTTTTCTTACTTCTTTAAAAATATTGGCGTCACCTAAACATTTTTTTTTATGTTATGAAATATTTGACCCGACTTGGTGCGGACCACTTGTCTAGTGTAAAGTAAAATTAAAGGGAAATTAAAATGAATAATTAAAAGAAACTAAAAGGTTTGGTTTTTCTTATGTGTAGAAACTCTCAGATTTTATTATAGATAGGGACACAACCATTTTTTTCTCCATTCTTTTATTCTTTACATGCATCATTTGATGAAAAATTTAAAAATCAATTTCTTTTAAGTTGTTACAGGGGGGTCAAATTCAAAAACAAAGAATTAAAATGAAAACCATAAGGAAACCAAGTGGCCAAGTACAATTTGGCTGGAAAAAGTTCTTTTTGGTCCACTACCCATTTCACTTTGAATTCCTTTTTAGTCCCCTTAGTTTTTTAAGTGTTGCTTTCACCCAAAACCTTATTTTGTTCATTTTTAGTTTCTTAGTATGATATAAGAGGGAGAAAATCATGAGGTTATGAAAGAAGAGAGAAAATTGTTGGTTTGCTAGATTCTACCAACCAAAAAGTTTATCTTGGTATCAATAAGTTTTTTTTATTTATAGGGGGTTGAGGTATTTTGTCCTTCATCTTATACAAAAAGTATTCCGTAGCTAATAAAAATCATTCTAGCAAATTATATTGCTTTGATAGAATTTAAATTATAATTTTTTTATTGACATATTATTAAATAAAAATTAGTTGAATCCTCGCTACATGAGATTAGATATCTTGACTATATCAACTTCTCAACTTCTGAATTTAGTTTTTGATTTGCACTAACATCTTTCTCCAATATTTATTTGTGTATATGATGTAATTTATTTGATTGGTTAATTTATTTATTTTTTGAGATAGTTTTTTTTCTTAAAAAAGAAATAGAATGTTAAAATAGAATTCATATTGGCTACAATAAAGGGTCCTCTTCGATGTCTATATAAAGACAATAAGAATTAGTTATGAAAAAGTAAAAGTCAAACTAAAATAAACTTCAAAACTTTGGGAGTGACATGTTACCCAAATGGAAAATCCGATTTCCATCCCTACCAAGATAATAACACCTCATCATGTCTATAGCAGCAGAGTCTGGTCGATGCATCCAGAAGTTGTAATCGATAGCTTGTGTAGGGTTAATTTAGAGGAAAACGAAATTTAATACTTGTCTAAACATCATTGATGGCCCGGTCCTTCCACAAATCTTGGCTGAAATTGAAATCTCCACTACCAATTAAAGGAAGCCCTTTCTATCACCAAACGGCTGGTTTTTAATTGTTGGTTCAAAACGGTTGTAAAGGGTTCGATTTGAGCTAATAATATTCGAGAGGATTTAACATCACCAAATGTCAGATGTAGAGGGAGCAACGGTCTAGCCCTTTCTGTGTGTGTTGAGAAGTTTCTGATCACTCTGTATTGAAATTCGAGTAAAATTGGGTCCAATCGTCGTCTCCAATTACTAGAAACATTTACTCCTGCGCTGAATGGATAAGCCATTGTTACTTGAAAAGGCATCCATGGCCCAAAACAGGGTTCTAAGCTTCTAATCCACGCAATTTAACAATTCAAGGGTCGGTAAGTGGAAGGGTAGATTGAACGACAACTTGACCAAATCGGGTGTAATTAGCCTAAATACAACGAGCACAATTAATTCTTAACACATACAGGGGGTTAAAGGTTTTTTTCCCAAGCAAAAGAGGGTTCTTTTTCAAGAATATATGGCAATGTTTCATTTATCATAAACATATGAAAAGCTTGGGTCACAATGTCACTACATCAACACATTTTTTTTTTAAAATATTTTTAATAAAGAATTAAAACAAGATCATTTTGATTTTTCTTTTCTTCCTTCGTTGATGTATATATCTCACAATTGGCGTGATCAAGTTTAGAATAGGATAAAGTCAGAATAATTAGATTTTAACGAGGTGTGATGGAGTTAACATCTTGATTAGTTTAATTCAAAACTTAGGATGGACAGGATCTCAAAAATGGAAATGAAAATGATTCTATTCACAAATTATATATCTCAAACCAGGCCCCAACCTTTCAACAGCAAAAATTGAAAAAGCAGGCCCATGTCTGACATATATATCAATTAGACGGTGGCCCATTTATAGATCTAATTTGGTTTTAAAGCCATGTCTTATTTCAAATTGCCCAGGTTGCCCTGAAAGATCGTAGCAGGCTAGCCGAACGGTTCTTCGTTTTTATATTTCATCTTGCTGAAATACCAGCTCCTTGCTCCTGTCTCTCTGTTAAATCCCAACCCCCAATATCACACTTCTGTAGAAGCAGATCTATGATGCATGAAAATTACCACCATCCAAAGAATGCCACAATAAGTTCCTCTTATGATATTCAAAGCATGCCCATCAAGCTCCTTGATCAAAGAGTAATATGGCACCTCACCAACATATACAGATTCTCATTCGAAGGTCAGGTTTCATGCTGTTGCATTAGGACCTCGAAGGGAAATCAAATTAGTAAAAACACCACCATTAGTGCAAATCTAAGGTAGAAAGGGTTTCTACTCAGTGTCATTCATCTCCATCGATAAGCATTGTCACCAGGACTAATAACACACTCCCAGGTCTCGAACATAAAGACATCAGCATACCAGCAGTTCGCATAGGAATCAAAATACTCAAGACTGTCTCGAACTCCATCACGGTCCAATCTCAGACAATAAGCTCCATTTATAAATTCATGCATTCACAACCAAACCCACTTGAGCAAAGCATTAAAAATCATCAAAAAGTCCCAATCCCATTGCTGGTTTCTCTTTACTTCACCATTACTAGTAATTAATTGTTCTTCTATGATATGTGAAAGACCATTGAACTTGGGGCTTATTTATATATTTCTCATAGAACATGCATTTGCAGTGGGGGAATTGCAACATACATAGAGGTTCCATTTAAACAAATGAATATCTATGGAGGAGGAGGCCTAATAGAAAGTTGGCCTTAAGAGTAATTTGAGCAAATATGAAATAAGAAAACTATAGTGTGTGCCTGTGTGGGCGTTATAAACGGGGAAAAGTGAGAATAGCGTTGCCTTGGGCCAAAATATATACAAAAAAATATAATAAAAATCACTTTCAAGAATTTAAGAAATAAAATAAAACAAGCTCCCCAGCGGGATACTTCGATATATAATTTTTGCGGGCTTTTAACCATATACGAACGGAGAAAGGCACTGGAAAAGTGGCAAAGATTCCGCGAGGTGAGGTCATAATCTCAATCTGGGACCTTGAAGTTAAAATCGGTCACTAAAGTCCTCAACAAAAAGTTAATCATACATGGTCACATTGAACACATTGTTAATTTTCCATGCATGAGAGAGAGACAGAGAGACAGCTTTCACATTCAGTCACCACATTTTGATGTTATAAGCCAACTGTGAAGGCATATATTCTAATTCTCCTTCATCATAGTGCTGAAGAAAAAAACTAAGGATGCTGGTCCGCAATTGCCTATTCCAGGATACTTTGTTTGTCAATCATCTTTCTTTTTCTCTCTCTCATAACACTTTCTTAACATAGATGTAGGAAAATTAATTTTACGCACTAGATTAATTGGTTGTGATCATTGAGAGCAAACGAATCATGTCTAAAAGTAAACCAACATCTTGAAATGACACGAAAAACATCATCGAATTTTAAAATAACATGATTTAATTCAACAATTTCATCCAATTATACGTGTATAACATTTTTTTTACAGTAATATGATTACTATAAATAACTCTATTTAGTTCACCACCGTATAACTCTACAGTTACACCTACTTGTTCAACACTATACTTTGATTATGCTCTTGAAAAAGGAATATCGGTTCTAACAATTCCGTCTCCATTTACCAAAGCAACCGGAATGTTTTAAAAAAAAGAAGGCATACAACGTATAAAACACTCATACCTTTTTTTTCCCCTTTAAATATAGTATGTCTTAACCACTCAATAGCTATTTCATACTCGTTGTCCACTGAACCTGCTCTAAGCAATCCACCGTTTACCGGATCATTTTCAATGTAATCATAAAAAGCTAATTTTTCAGGAATTTTAGACCAAGCTTCATATATGCTTTGATATTCAGCCAGCCCAGTACCAACTCTTCAATATATTTCTTGCTGGAAGTATCCTTGATCCCATTGATAACAAATGGGACCAAATAATTTAATGAGGGTAGCTTAAAAAACATAGTTCTAGCAATAACAAAATTTACAAAAAAAAAAAAAAACAGTGATACTAATAAAAAGCACGATTTCAATATTTCTTATACGTAATCATTTGTATTGATGTTGGGAGGGCGGACATTAAGATGGAATAGGCTCATTAATATGCCCAATGTCCCTACTACAATAGGATGAGAGGTTATTCCTCCCGAAACAAAAGGATCAAAACCTTCCACACCTCATATTGGATTTACCAATTTTACTTTTCCGGTTAGCCCATAAGGATAAAACACCCATATGCCAGGACCATACAATCCTGTTACATGAAAAGCACCAAACCCAAAACAAGCCACTCCTAAAGATATAAAAGAATTCCAAATATCTTGGGAAAATCTAAAGAAAGTTTTTATGTACATTCATCACAAAATATTTCTAAATCTTAATATATCCAATGCTAGATAGCTGCCAAAAAGCAAAAGCCAGAAAACACAATATACAACCCAGCCACACTTTTATAACTCCAAATACCCCAAATCATTATAGTTCCTCCAGTAACATTCCAACCACATCATGAATTTGTTATTTCTAAATGAGTCATAAAGGGTATAAAAAACATACCTTATATCCACATTGGATCGAGAAATGGGTCAGAATGATCAAAACCTGCTAATTCATAAAGAGCCATTGAGCAAGCCCAACCAACGACTAAAGCTATATTCATTATATGGACAGTCAACAAACGATTGGATCATTCAATACAATGGTATGAACACGATATCAAGGCAAACCCATGAAATATCCTCTTATTAATGAAAGATAGACATTATGTAACTTTATTGCACTAGAAAAAACTATGTTATGGACATCCCTTTCTCAATGGATTATCTTAGAAAAAGGATTCCATTTTTTTTAGTATTTTAGTCCAAATATCACAATTCTATTTGTAGGAACAAAGAGAAGCAAATCTATTATGTACCAGATAAGTACCAATATGTAATGAAAGGTTGACTTCTTTTCAGATGAGCGAATGCATATGGATTTGTTAATCATTCAAAGAGCCTTTTTACTTTATTCATTTTGTCTTTTTTTATGTTATGAAATTATCGAATATGTGCAAATAAAAAATAAAATAAAACAAAGAAAATAGAAATAACTAATAAAATAAAAGCCAATATCCATTATAATATTATTAAGATAATAAATTTATATATTATTAATAAGACAATAAATTCATTGTTACGTTTTCACATCAAGGTGAAATGGAGTACTTCATTTTTGTTTATTTCATTTAATGTTTATTAGTGTTCCAAAAGACCTTTTTGAAATCCTAAAGAGGATAGTTTAAATTGGATTAACGTTTAATACGATTTGTCAGAGACATTGGGTTATTATGGGATTTTCCCATTCTCTACCACGGTCGAGATATCCTCTGTTTCACTAAAAAAATTTAGGATTCCTAATTTACTGATGAAATAAAGCAATGAAGCCACCATAGTATTTTGTTTTCCTTAATTCCTCCAATGAAAGGGTGGTCATTGTATCATTTACAAACCTAGGCTTTGTAGACTCTCTATTTTTCTTTGGTAAAAGTGAATTCTCTAGTAGAGTTGTATGCAATGCACAAGTAATGCCTGTACGGTTGTGCAATTCTATCTCTTTTTTTTTATTCTTTATCTCTTCTAGTGACCTTTTTATGCTAGATAAAGTAACCCTTTATTATCTTATATCTTCAAGGTAATGATCCATCAACCTATTGCTACATTTTATGAAGCATAAATAGAAGAATTTGTCCTTGAAGTGGAATAACTTCAGAAATTGCGTGAAATCCTCACAAAGGTTTATGCAAACAGAACAGGAAAACCTTTATAGGCTGTATCTAAAGACATGGAAAGGTATGTTTTTATGTTAGCAGCAGAAGCCCAAGGTCATGGAATTGTTGATCTTGAAGCAATTGCATAAAAAATAGCAGGAATTTCACACAAATCATAATTTGAGATTTTAGTTTCTTACCGAGGTTTAATATTCTATTAATTTTAATAAAATATTAAAAAAGAATATGAATATAGAAAGAATTCATAATCATCTAGTTAGGATTTATCTAAACCAGCCCATTAAAAATACGATTCAACATGCCAACATAAAAACGTTATTTATGATACATACCTCAACTTGTATTTCATCTGATAAATTCATACAAATGTAATAAAGTTACTAGGAAATAAAAAATAATGGAGGAGTGTTAGTATCTGTTAATGCTCATACATAGAAAATAATATTTTTAACTTTGTTTAATAATGGTTGGAATTTATTTTTGAATAAAATATGGTTAATGGGTATAATTAAAGTTAGATTTAAAGTAAGTTTCACTCATTTATAAGGTTAAAAATTTCTTGGAAATTATTTTTCAACATAAATTCTTTAATATGTAACATTAACATGATTAAAATAGATTGTGAGTGATTGAAAAATTAATTTAAAAAACTTCTTGGTGGCATGTTTATTGTGAAACACAAAATATTCTATTTGTTATAGGAAAAACACGAGGTTGTCTTGTAGTTTATTTAGTGAAAGTTAAAGGTTCATAAATAAACTTAAGCAAAGTTGTATGATTTTAACTCACACGAGTGCTTAGCTCGAGCCGGTCCTATGCAAAGTCTAGGTGTTAATTTTGCTAACATATTTTGATTTTGGGTTTATTAGAAAACAATTTTTTGGCCCATAAAAAAATTATTTTTTGGTCAACCCATTGTTTTATTAAGTCTAGCCTATGAATATGATAAAGTTTCTTCCATAAAAGTTTCTTTGAACCTGAACAATCTTTACAACTAAAAAAAATAAAATTTAAAGCTAAAACATTCAGGTTTAATTATTATTTTTTGTTCCAAAATTCACCGTAAAAGGTGGCGGTGAAGGAAGAGTTTTTTGCTTTGTTTTTCCATATTTTACACACTCTTCCTTGAATCATATTTTCAATGTTTTCTCTTTTTGTTTTTCTAGTTAGTTTTAAGCTTTGGTTTCTCTTTCATAATCTAAAGCTTACGTTTGTCTTTGTTAAGAGACATTTGAGTTATATTTGGTTCATAAACCTTGTTTAAAAGTACATTTAAATAAGGTAATATTGTTGGAATCTTGGGAGACTTATTGCAAATATTCTTTGCTCCAAGTGAGGAACAATAAAGTCTTGAACATAAATCATTCATCACTAATAAGAATAAAGTTTCAACTATTTTAAAGTGTTTCAACAAGTAAATACCCTTTGTTAATTATGTTTAATCTAATATATTAGTATGCATGCTAGGACTGGTTTTCAATAATTTATGTTTCTTTGGATATATGCTTAGTATACATGCTAGAATCTTCATATAATCTATATTGTATGTGAGTTTGCCATGACACATAAAATTATATGCTTATAGTTTCAATATATATGAACTCTAGACTTTTCTTCAACATCTAATTTGGCTAAAATACTTTTATTATGATAAAATAAACATCCGTACTCACTACTCTATTATTTTGGTTTACAACAATTGACAATGTTCATGGAGCAAATCTTTTTATTAAATATATAGAAAACGTAAGTTACATAAATAGAGAAAGAGAAAAACTCTAACTCAATTCCTAATACTTATGTAATTTTACCTCACAACTCTCACTATCTCAAGTAACTTTCTACTACTATTGTAATTACTACCTAATACAACTTCCCTCTATTGTTTGCCCACTTTTTATTGCACATTTTTTTTTATTTCAATAAGCTCTTTTTATTTATAGGTGAAAATGAGGTAAAGCCTCCCCATTTTCAGTGAAAAATGACATTCAACTCCTCTTTTCTGTAAACAATAACAACCACCTCTTTTTTTATAGCTATGTTGGACTTCCATGCACTTTCATGCATACATCTTGCATGGTTGCCATTGTTAACTCTCCCTAGTCTCCTCCTAGACATCCATACAACTCAACAAGGAAAAGATTTTGGATTAAGTAATATTAGAGTTGATTTTTTTTTTATCATTCCATCATTTTGTTAGAAATTATTAGTATTACCTAATCTCCTCCTTGACTTATTTTAGTGTCGCAAACTCTTTTTTTTTGTTTTTAGTTTCACACCAAAAGTTTCTTAATGCTATTTATTATTGTTATTGTTATTGTTATTATAAAAGAGGACAAAAAAGAGAGATTATATTCTTTTTTTTCTTTTTAAATAAAAAAATTTGGGATTGATAAATCAGCGATGAAATAAAGCAGTGGAGCCACCATAATATTTTTTTTTCTTAATTCCTCCAAGGAAAGGGTGGTCATTGTATCATTTACCAAACTAGGCTTTGTAGACTCTCTATTTTTCTTTCGTAAATCTCTTATAGAGTTGTATGCAATGCACAAACAATTCCTGTATAATTGTTCAATTCTATTTTTTTTATTCTTTATCTCTTCTCGTGACCTTCTTATGTGAGATAAAGTAACCCTTTATTATCTTATATCATCAAGGTAATGATTCGTCAACCTATTGCTACATTTTATGAAGCACAAATAGAAGAATTTGACATAGAAGTGGAAGAATTACTGAAATTGCATGAAATCCTCACAAATGTTTATGCAAACAGAACAAGCAAACCCTTATAGGTTGTATCTAAAGACATGGAAATGGATGTTTTTATGTTAGCAGCAGAAGCCCAAGTTCATGGAATTGTTGATCTTGAAACAGTTGCATGAAAAATAGCAGGAATTTCACACAAATCATAATTTGAGATTTTAGTTTCTTACCGAGGTTTAATATTCTATTAATTTAATTTTTATTGATTTTAATAAAATCTTTAAATAGAATATGAATATAGAAAGAATTCATAATCATCTAGTTAGGATTGATCTAAACCAACCTATTAAGCATACGATTCAACATGCCAACATAAAAAAAGTTATTTATGATACATACCTCAACTCGTGTTTCATCTGATAAATTCATACAAATATAATAAAGTTATTGGGAAATAAAAATAATGGAGGAGAGTTAGTATCGGTTAATGCTCATACATAGAAAATAATATTTTTAACTTTGTTTAACAATGGTTGGAATTTATTTTTGAATAAAAGATGGTTAATGGGTATAATTAAAGTTAGATTTAAAGTAAGTTTCACTCATTTTTAAGGTTAAAAATTTGTTGGAAATTATTTTTCAACATAAATTCTTTAATATGCAACATTAACATGATTAAAATAGATTGTGAGTGATTGAAAAATTAATCTAAAAAACTTCTTGGTTGGCATGTTTATTTTGAAACCAAAAATCTTCTATTCGTTATAAGAAAAACATGAGGTTGTCTTGTAGTTTATTTAGTGAAAAGTTAAAGGTTCATTAATAAACTTAAGCAAAGTTGTATGATTTTAACTCACACGAGTGCTTAGCTCGAGCCCCGGTCCTAGGCAAAGTCTAGGTGTTTTTTTTGCTTAACATATTTTGATTTCGGATTTGGGTTTATTAGAAAATAATTTTTTGGCCCATAAAAGAATTAGTTTTTGGTCAACCCATTGTTTTATTAAGTCTAGCCCATGAATATGATAAGTTTTCTTCCATAAGAATTTCTTTAAACCTAAACAATTTTTACAGCTAAAAAAATCAAATTTAAAGCTAAAACATTCTGGTTTAATTCTTGTTTTATGGTATTATTTTTTGTTCCAAAATCCACCGTAAAAGGAGAGGGTGAAGGAAGAGTTTTTTGCTTTGTTTTTTCCATGTTTTACACACTCTTCCTTGCCTCATATTTTCAATGTTTTCTCTTTTTTTTTCTAGTTAGTTTAAAGCTTTGGTTTCCCTTTCATAATCTAAAGCTTACGCTTGTCTTTGTTAAGAGACATTTGAGTTACGTTACCTTTGGTTCATAAACCTTGTTTAACAGTACATTTAAATAAGGTAATATTGTTGGAATCTTTGGAGATTTATTGCAAATATTCTTTACTCCAAGTGAGGATAATAAAGTCTTAAACATAAATGATTTATCACTAATAAGAATAAAGTTTCAACTATTTTAAAGTGCTTTAACAAGTAAGTATCATTTGTCAACTACGTTTAATATAATATATTAGTATGCATGTTAGGACTGATTTTCAATCTTTTATGCTTCTTTGGATATATGCTTAGTATGCATGCTAGAATCTATATATATTCTATATTGTATGTGAGTTTGCCATGACATATAAAATTGTATGCTTATAGTTTCAATATATATGAACTCTAGACTTTTCTTCAACATCTAATTTGTCTAAAATACTTTTATTATGATAAAATAAACATCCTTACTCATTACTCTATTAGTTTGGTTTAAAACAATTGTCAATGTTCATGGAGCAACTCTTTTCATTAAATATATAGAAAACGCAAGTTACATAAATAGAGGAAGAGAAAAACTCTAACTCAACTCCTAACACTTTTGTAATTTTACCTCACAACTCTCACTATCTCAAGTAACTCTATGCTACCATTGTAATTGCTACCTAATACAACTTCCCTGTATTGTTTGCCCACTCTTTGTTGCACTTTTTTTTTTTCAACAAGCTCTTTTTATTTATAGGTGAAAATGAGGTAAAATCTCTCTATTTTTAGTGAAAAATGACATTCAACTCCTCTCTTTTGTAAACAATAACAACCACCTCTCTTTTTGTAGTTATGTTGGACTTCCATGCACTTTCATGTATCCATCTTGCATGGTTGCCATTGTTAGCTCTCCCTAGCCTCCTCCTTGACATGCATACAACTCATCAAGGAAAAGATTTTGGGTTAAGTAATATTAGAGTTGAATTTTTTTTTTCATTCCATCATTTTGTTAGAAATTATTAGTCTTGCCTTGTTGTTTTGGAGAAGTAGATATTTTTCATGTGTTGATTTAACAAGCTTGACACAAGAGTATTTTTAGAAAAATAGATTTTTTTCTTAGATAATTTTTTTTCTTTATATTTTTTTTTATATTCTTTATTATGATGCATTTCTAGCTTTTTCTATATAAAAGGTTGTGATAGTTTTTTGGTAAATGTAGAATGTGATGAATAAAAATTAAGTTGGGGGTCTCCTTATAGTTATGATGTTCTTGATACTTGTGATCAAACCCTTTATCCATATGTTTGCATCAATTGATATCAAAACCCAACTATCATTGATTGTCATTTTGTTTTGTTATGTGCTGCAGAACAACATGTTCGAAAGAGGTTGCATAACATAACATGTTTATGCAAGAGTTTTTTTTAGGAAAATAAATATTTTTCCTAGTTAATTTTATTTTTTATTTAATATTAATAGGATTTTTTTATTTTTTTTAATATAAATAGTTGTAATAGTTATTTGTAAGTGAAACTTATGATGATGAGTAAATATTAAGTATTTTAAAATTCCACGTGCTTTTAGTCTTTAAAATTTTTTATTTGTGAGAAATTTCTTTATTGTTTGCTTTTGTCCAAGTCAAAGCTAGCCATCAAGACATCGTATAACCAGCCATGGTGGGTGCAGGGAATCTGTTTTTATTTTCCGCGACAAAATAGATTCAATGTAAACGAAAATGGGGAAATTACAATGCATGAATTCGATTTGAAGCCTAACGGTCACATATATAATCATATCTTACTATTTGATCATCGGAGACCCTTGCATGAGTCGAATTATGACGTCACTTTTATTTTATAAACGTCATGGAAAGTTTTATTTCTCGTGGTTTAGTTGACATTTTAAATTATAAGAGAAAATCAAGGTTAAATGAAAGTTTTCTTTTAAATTGGTATTTATTATTTTTTTAATAGATCCTTTAAGATATTGGGACAGAAGATCTCTTTTAAGATGCTGGGTTTTTTTTATTTATCTTTTTTTTATTTATTTTTTTTACTGGCAGATTCCGAATTACACTTTGTGGTGATTGCAACGTTCATGGTTTAATCGGATCGATATAGTGATTGACAGCTTGACCCAACCAAAGGAATCTCTGACGTGAAAACTGGCCGCAAACAATGAATAAGTATTATGCACTCCTTTTCATAAGGGTCAAATTCTGGTAAATGTGATTGCAAGGAGGCTTCTATGACGTGAAAACTGCTGTCAAGCAAGAAAGCACAACATCGAAAATATGCTCTAAGGGAACAGACATCAGATTACCATCGATCGGTGGTGGGGGGTTGATTTCAAGTGGTGCTGTCGTTTGTACCGTCGTAGTAAAAATAATAATAAAATTATTATTTCTATTCTATATTAAAAACAAAACACTCCTTTTAAAGTGTTTACAAATGTTACTTTCTATTATAAAATAAATCAAGTAAAAGTTACGATCAATATACTCTTCTAGTGGGCATCTCATTGCTATTGCATGGATAGTTATAATATCAATATATGATATTTCAATGAGAATTTGTTTTTAGTTTATTTCTTTTGATTTTTATTATTAATTTTGAAATTTGTGATTTTTGTGATAAAACTAAATAACAACTATTCGGTTTAATTCAAAATATAATTATATAATTAACAATAATATAATTTCATTAAAAATTCTATAGTTTAATTATAATGTTTCGTTTCAAGCCTGAATAAACTTATTAACACATTAAGAGAAAGATATACAAAAAATATATATATTTTTTTATTTTTACAGAGATTTAAAAGGTTTAGTTGTATCATAAAAATATTGTCTCCATAATGGACAAATAAAAATCTTAAAAATAATATTTTCATGCCTCTAAATTAATTAACTTTTAAAAAAAATAAAAAAAAATCCTCTAACTTATTGGAGGATGATGGTATAGCATTTGCATGCTGAAGCCGCCGCCAACAATTTTCTACATTAAAAAGAAGATGGAAATAGATTAGATGATAGAGTCCAAATAAAGCTAAGCTAAACACCTTTCTTGTTCTTCATCTCGAATACAGAATATATACCCTTAAAGGTCGGTCCTACGTGACAGAGCATGGCAAGGATAAACCATTTTGTTTTTCTTTTTTTTAAAAAAAAAACTCTTCACAAATAATATAACGACTCTCTTTCTCTCTTGCTATTCGCCTTTGTTTTTACCTTTCTTTAATAACTATAAGAATCTGATGGTGAGAGAGAATTTGCTGTAGATATACCAATTTAGTTGCACGTGGCAACAGATTGGTGACCGTGTTACGTTGCACTCGAGAGTTAAATTTTTTTTACTAATATAAATAAATGAATTAAGTGATGCAAACGTTTTCAAATATATATATATATATATATATATATATATATATATATATATGAGACTAGATCACTCTATTAGATTTAATAAGTTGAGTTATTTTAAAAACATGATTAAAAAAAAGCAGGCAACAATAACAAATAAACTGAGCTAAACAAAAAATTTAACCATGATTAACTATAAAAAAAATGAATGTTTATCAATATTATAGAAAAATATCTTCCTAATATTCTTAAAAGTTTTTCATGATCTTATATATTTGATAAAAAAAACAAAAAAAATGTAATAACCTCATTGAAAACAAAATTAAAAAAACAATTTGAAACTCAATTCCCAACAAATTATATGAGATTAAGATAATCACGTAGAAAAAAAACTAAAAAAGATCATGAAGTCAAATCCTCAATTAACCCAATATGAATGATGAAATTAAAATAAAAAAATAACTAAAGTCAACTCTGATTAATCTTCCAAACTCGTGACTCGGATCATGAGGCTGAGATTACCTTACAGAAAACAAACCCAAAAAAAATCACAATGTCAAATTCTCAATCAACTAAATGTTAAGAGATGAAATAAAAATAAAAATAAAAATGATTTAAAAAATAAATAAGAATTAAAATAATAGGGATCAAATTTAACAAAGAAAATAAAGTCAAATATTGAGAGATGAAATCCAAAGAACAATTCAATTAAGAAAATTATCAAAATAAAAAAAATAACAATCAAAAGAATGAAGAACAATTTTAATATAAAAACTAAATCAAACTAAAATCCGAGAGAGTGAAATTAATTAGAAAAAAATTCAAAAAAGGATTCAAAAACAAAAAAAATATAATAATAAAAAAATAAAAACCAGATTAAAAACAAAAACAAAATAGAATTACACTTTTTATTTTTGCCAGAGCTGCTCGGATATTGAGGAGAGAGGAGGGGAAAGATGGAGGAGAAGAAAAAATAAAAAAGCCTCCACATGCTTCAAAATGGTACACGCGTCACCTTATTGGAAGCCCTCACTTCAAAGAATCTAACGTAACAATAAAAAAACCTTATTAGAACAGCTTCATGCGCCATTTGATCATAGCAAACAACTCTCATACGTTACCTTTCTTGTTTTCATAGCCCACCATATTTGTTCCGGTTTCAATGTTAGTCCCTTAACTCTTAATTATCTAATATAAACATTATTTTATTTTATTTTATCAAAATAAGTATCAAACGAGCACCATAATTTTTCGTTGATATTATGAGAACCTTATATCTAGACAACCAAAATAAATTTACAAGTCATATCCCAAATAAAGTCAATGTGAAAAGATCAAACTAGAAAAAATAAATTGAGTGGCTGAAATAAAAAACTTCCCTTGACCATGCAAATCAATCTGTGATGTTAGCAAACAAAAGGGATTCAATATTTTTTCAAGCTTCAAATTCGATCCTCAAAGATCCAATTCTTATAAATCAATAAAACTGAATCTTATTTTGTTAAATTGAGCTTCAATCGGGCAATTAAATATTCCCCTGACATTGCGAGACCTCTATATACATAGGCATAAAAAAAATCACCATGACGAATCCCAAAGAAACACAACGTTAAAGGATCAAATTTAAAGCAAAACAAATTGAGATATAAAAGTGAAAAAAAATGGAAAAAAGAAAGAAAGAAATTTTATGGTTGTAATGCATTTATAATATACTATCTAACTAATCCGCATTACACTTTGGTCAGATCAAAAGTTTGTTTATATAAAAAAATAGTTGTTGTTAATGTATTTTCTAGTAATAAAAAAATATAACTGTAAATTTAAAATTTGATGTGCATATTAAATAAAATAGATTAAGGATCAATAAATATTTAGAAATTGTTAATGCTGATTAAATACTAAGTTATGAAAACAAACACAAATTGAGATATTCAATATTGTACCCTAAAGAGTCCTTTAATTTATTTCACTTGTATGACTAGAAATTTTTTTAAAAGAGTAATAATTTAAATTTCATTGAAACAAACTAATTCACTACTGTAAGTCTTGCTTTTCTTATTAATATCTTTAATTTCAACAAAAAAAAATCTAACATTTTGTTTGATTTTATTTATTTAATAAAAACCAAAAGCAATAAGAAGACATACCCAACAAAATCTAAACAATTTAAAATAAGAATAACAAAGTTATATCTCTAATTAAAACTCCTTTTCCTCGTTAACGAGCTATTTGTTTTTAATTTTTTTACTAGAATATTTTTTTTCAGATAATATTCTATCATTATTTCAAAAGCAAGTTTCAATTAAAAAAAATAAGATCATGATAATGTTGATGTGATTATATTTAAAAATATAATAATAATAATACATTGCTTGAGTCTTGTAGTGGGAAACTTTTTGGCACTCTTGTTAGACTTGGCCTAGTGGGTAAATATTGAAGCCTCTCATCCTGACTTTTTTCCTAGTTAAAGTTTTAAATTAAATTGTGTGAAAGTTGACCTAGTGTGACACAGTTGACTTGACTAATCTAAGGTTTCAAAAACTTGATTTGACTGAATATTTCAAGATGAAATCATTTTATATATATAGACAAGACATCTTGGATCGACTCATATTAACCCCTCAAACTTGCAACTCGTATCATAAACCTGATTGAGTTTAATAACTTTATTTTTAAAAAATTATTTTTCATTTAACAATATAATAAAAATAGATACTTAAAGGAAAACAACCAAAAAAAATTAAAAAAAAAAAAACGATCATGATGGGCTGTTAAAAAAATACTTGCTAATATTATTAAAACAATACTATAATTTTATTCGAAAAAAGTACAAATTGAAAGGTATTTAATAACATAATATCTAAAATCAATTCTAAATTAACTTAAGAATATAACAATGTAATATAATTTAAATTAATTAATTTTTAAAAAGACTTTCAAACAGTCCAAGTGTGAGGGCCTGAGTGGCCTAACACACTTGCCCTATTAAAATAAGGCCCGACATATAAGCCAAAAGGCACAGGTCTGGATGGGGTTTTTTGAATTCATAAAACCAAATTTTAAACTATTTTATCTAAAAATACCTAAAAAATACTCCTATAACATCAATTAACTGATTTCTCAACTCAAAAAAACCCCCCAAATGGTTTAAAAATACAAAATTATACCAAAAATCTCTTTTAAACTTGATATACCTTTTTTTTTGCAACATAAAAACTCAAAAACACCTTTATTACAATCATCTCATAAAAATGAATACTTTAACACAGAATTGGCTTTTGTTTGTTAACACAATCTCACCAACTAAATATTTTATCTCTCCTTTATCATTTTTCATCAATCAAATAAAAATTATTAAAATAATTTTTATATAATAAGTGTTGACAACACTAATTAGAAAAAAAAAAGAGGCTGCATGTTTGTTTTATTGTTAAATGTAGTCTCCAAAATTTTAATATTTTTAATCAACAAAATTGAATTCTATGATACTAAATTAAACATTAATTTAATACCAGAATATCTTTTCGACACCTCGAAAGCTTAAAAATATATTAAAATAATTTGTTTTATTTTTTAAAAATTATTTTTTATATTAGCACATCAAAACGATCCAAAAATAAAAAAAAATAATTATACACAAAAAAATTAAAATTTTTAAAAAACACAATTTCAAATGCACTACCATACGTGCAACCCCATATTAATTTCAAAATTTATGCATGCAAGATTGCTTTAATTATCAAGGCAACGTAAACAAGAAATTAAAGAAATACTAGAGTAGTGATAACAATCATAAAATTATTCTAGTTATCTAATTGATGAAAATAAAAGATCAATAATTATACATTTCATTTTATACTGTTTCTTTAATTATCTTGTCTAATGATAAATTGATTATAATTTATTATGCCATCAATAATATTCTCGTCTGAACCAATGGATGCTGCCATAGGACCGGACACCTTATAACACTTTGTTTTTAATCTCTTTATAGTCTTAATATAAAATCTCCATAAGTTAGATTGTAATTCATTTTGTTATCAATAATATTTAAAAATTTGAATTCAAAAATTAAATTTCATCACTCTTATTTCTCTAACTAAATTAATTAAATTAAATTAAATATAAAACAATAATAAATCTATGTAAATTTTAAATCTAAAGAATTTTCATTAAGAGATTGTACAGATATTAATATAAAATCATTCTTCGAGATTTACTAATAATAGTTAGTTTTTATATCCAAATAGTTTTTTAGCATTTTATCATAGTTTTAATAATCAAGCAATTTGAATATTATCTTTCTCATTTTCTTTAATTATCATCTATATAAATTTCAAGTGTGTAAAGAACTTTAATTTTATAAATTAACAATTTATTTTTTGTGCATTTAATGGTTTGAATATGCACGAAGTAAGTACTAATATTCATTTTATAAATCCATTTTAAGGAAAGATTCAATTGGTTGTAGAAAGTTAGAAAAGAGTCAAGGAACGGATAGGCAAGCTATTTTATTATGAAAGAAACAAATCATAAAAAAAAGTATGATATATTAGTTAATATATAATTTACAATTTCAAAATGCTCGTGTCTTGACCTGACCATATCATATACTAAAAAGTATATAATTAAATAATACAACATGATACTTTAGAGCTTTACCTAATAGTAATTTAATTTTGTCGAATAAAATAATTATTTGACATGTGTATACAGTGTTGGACTATGAATATCAATTTCTAAAATATTGCTCGCTTTAAGTTCATAGGCGGGCATATTCTTTTGAAAGGCATTCATAGGCAAGGACTAGCTACTTAACAACCTACAAGCATCTTATCTCAATTCAATTCTTCTTGTGGTCCCTTGTACTTCAATATATTATTCGCATGGGTGATGTATATTCTAATTTTTTTTTATTGAAGATCAAGAGATCCAGCAAGGAAGTGGCTCAACGAAAGAGGAAAATATAATGGGAAATATATGTTTGGGAATGCGGTTAAATACACGTTGTTAAATTGAATTATTTTGATATACTAATATTAAAAATAATTTAAAAAAAATATCATTTTAATATATTTTTAATTAAAAAATACTTTGAATTATAACCGCTACCATAATTACAAACAGACAATTGAATTACTTGTTGTGTGAACATAACAGGTAATCACAGCGAAGCTGCTTGGCTGCCATCCTCCCTATACATGCTTTGTTTTGCAAGACTATCCGCAATTGAACTACCCGTTGTGTGAAGATAAACAAAACTAAAAGTATCAAGCCTACTAATCACAACAGCAACGCTGCTGGAAAGGTTAAGCAATCTCCAAAGCCTATCAATATTTTGCTTGCGTGGGTGATGATTTATGTAATGATTTGATTCATGATCATGAACGGCTAATGAACGATCAATCCAATGCCTTACTTTTATTCTACAATTTGTTTGGGTTTCTTACTCATTGTGAGATTTTATTTACTTCTTGGGAGGCTCTTATCCTTTCTTTCTTGTGGGGTTTGTGTGTCCCTTGCGTGAATTTGTGTGGCTTCAATGTTGATTTTTTCAACGATATTGACTGTTGATGTTAAGATCTAATAGTTAGAAAAAATAATAGTAACTGGAATGGTTCCAAGATGGATTGTCAGGTTGTTATTTTTCTGAAGTATTGACCTTAGATCTGCCTCGGCCGTGCCACGAGTCGGGATATAAAAATCTCATCACCAGATTTTAACTGAGCAATAATATATAAGTGGTTTTTATTTATTTACTTTTTATATCAGCAGTCACATCCTCCAGTACTAGAGTCTAATCGAGATGAGATTGTAGAATTATTGCCCATTAAAAAAAAGTACATTGTTCATGTTCATGGGTTAAAAACGATCACATAAGTTAAATTTGTGCTAATTTCTATATATGTTATTAAATTTTTTTAAAAAATAAAAAACAATGAAGAAAGATGAAGAAAATGTCCATATGCTCTCTACCATTCTGTTTTTTTCGAAGCTAGCTAGCTAACAAATTACCCTGCAAGCATTTAAATATTACCCTAAAAAATATTTCTATACTTAAATCTAATTCTGGAAACGTAACCTTTATCTCAAGTGTTAATTTCAAGGATATTACAAGGCACCACGTGTGTCCATGTCTTCCGTTCGAGGATTATGTAGAGATTGAATAAGGTTAGAAGAATGATTAATGTACCTATATGCAACAAGACTTTTCTATGATATGTCGCATCAATGAAACAATAATGATCAATTTTAATTATAAATTATATGAAATTTGTGAACCTTATTTATTAAAATAAAATATCAAAACACTTTTTTATTAAGAAACAGTCTAATATGAATTATTATGTTTAATACATGTAGAAGTATATGGATAAATAATAATTCATGTTATATATGATTATATATATATTTAATTATATTAATTGATAATCATATTGGATATGATTATATATATTTATTGAAAGTTTGAATCATTTGAAAGGTTCAAGGAATTTGCAAATAAAGTTGAAATACAAACTGAAATAAGTATCAAGGCATTTTGATCGGATCGAGGTGATGTATAATTGAGTAAAAATTATCTAAAAGAGAATGATATTCTCTAACAATGGATTCCTCCTACAACACTATAATATAATACAGTTTTTGAAAGGAGAAATCACACCCTATTGGATATGATATGGTCCATAATGATCTATGCAAACCTTTCATATTCTTTCTAGGGCTATGCCCTATAAACTATTGCTTACCTTTTGAATAGAGTTTTAATAAAATCTATTGATAAAACTCCATATGAGACATGGAAATGTAGGATACCAAACTTATTATACTTCAAGATTTAAGGATCTGATATTTATGTAAAACGCATTATATCTGAAAAGTTAGGAGCTAAGTTATATAAATATATGTTTATTGAATATCCAAAAGAAATTATTGGATATTATTTTTACCATCTTGTTTAGCAAAAAATGTATCTCTCAAAAGATGCTACTTTTCTAGAGAAAGAATTTGTTCTTGAAACGAAAAGTGAAAGGAAAATAGAACTTAAAGAAACTCAAGAACCATAAACTAGTATCCAATTAGAACTTGAGCCCAAATCTATAGCATTCAATGTTTAGCCTGAAGCTAAAGAAACACAATAACTTATAGATCAAGTAGGACACGTCATGCAACAATAAAATATGAACTTCTCATGTAAGCTAAAAATAATGAGTTGCTCATACTTGATGAGCCTATTAACTACATGAAAGAAGTATCTAATATTAATTATGAGAAATGGCTTGAGGCCATGAAATATTAGATGGATTCCATGTACACTAACCAGGTATAGACCTTGGTTGATCCATCTGATATCATAAAACCCACGGGATATAAGTTGGTCTGTAAAAGAGAGAATGACAAGGATGGAAATGTATGTACAAAGCTAGATTAGTTGTCAAATGTTAAAAACAAAGATAAGAGGTTAAATTTGATAAAACTTTCTCATTGGTGGCTATGTTAAAATCTATAAAGATTTTGCTTACTATAGATGTATACTATGATTATGAGATTAAACAAATAGATGTCAAAACTGTATTTTTAAATGAGAATCTTCACGAAGATGTGTATATGATACAACATGAAGGTTTTGATTTTAATAAATTTCTCAACAAAGTATGCAAGCTATAGAAATCCATTTATAGACTTAACCAAGTTTCAAGGAGTTGGAATATCTATTTTGATGAGATAATCAAATAGATTAATTTTATAAACAAATATGGATGCACCATATGTTTATAAAAGGGTTAGTGAGAGTTGAGTCCTTTTTCTAATATTATAAATAGATGATATATTATTAATACAAAACGATATTCATTTACTCTAATCAATAAAGATCTAGTTATCCAAGAATTTTTCTATGAAAGATATGAGAGAAACAACCTATATATTGGAGGAAGAATCTATAGAGATAGGTCTAAAAATTGCTTGAATTATCTTAATTTACATATATAGTTAAAATGTTAAAATAAATTAGCATGGAAGAATCTAAAAGATGATACTTACCTACTTCACATGAGATACATCTCTTCAAAAACATGTGTCTTAAGACAAAAATTGAGAGATGTATGATGGAAAAAACTTCTTATGCTTCGACTATAAGATCCATAATATATATAATGCTATGTACAAGACCATATGTATCTTATGCTTTGATCATAACGAGTATATATCAATCTAATCCAGACGAGGATCACTAGAAAATAGTTAAAAAACATTCTTAACTACTTAAGAAGAATGAAAAATATCTTTTTCATCTATGAATGATGAAATTATAGTTCATGGTTATTTAGATGCTAGTTTTTAATCATATATTTACAATAAAATTTCATTCAAGATATGTTTTACTCTAAATGATGGTGTTATAAGTTAGAAGAGTTTTAATTAAGAGACCACAACATAATTTACAAATGAAGCCAAATACATCTCTACGTATGAGGTGATAAAAAAAGGTTGTTTGTATCAAGAAACTTATCAATGAACTAGGTGTGGTTCCTTGTATTGTTAATCTAATAGCATTGTACTATGATAACAAGAAAGTCAATGCATAAACAAAAAAATTAAGGTCTCATCAATGATCTAAATAAGTTCTTGAGTGATTTTATTTGGTTAGAGAAAGCATAAAAAGACCAAATATAAAGATAGAACGAGTATCTAATAAAGAGAATCTTACATATCCTCTCACTAAGATATTGTCCCAGTAAAAACATGATCACCATATGAAGGGGTATGATATTAGATACATGAGCGAATGAATTAACTACAAGTGAGATATTGTCAGTGTATATACCTTGTAGTCAATTAATTGGTTACATATAGCACCAACTTTATTCATGTAAAATATATTTATAATTAATAATGTGTTTTTATATTTAATATTCATTTATCTTAGATTAATGATCCTAATGTTTGAGTAATAAATCTAGAGTAAAGATAAAGTTTTTAGAACAAAAATATTTTGTAAAGAAAATTACAAAGCGGTTATAATTATGAGGTTTTTATTACATTAAGTATTGTTTTTAAATATTCTTAATCAATACTTTATAAATTTGAGTTGTTGAGACTGATAAATATTATATTTTTTTTATGAAAGAAAATAGATGTTCTCATAAGCTGGGATATTAAGGATACCTAGAACTAATATATAGGTGTTTTTCAGATGACATGTATACTAAATTGACCAGCATGATAACTCCATATGAAGAGACCACTTGTGTCTATAAAAAAGCTCGCATGATAGTTATGCAAGTGATTTTTAGATTTAAGATTACCATGTTATCTTATGTCGGAATGATATGCTTTGATTTTGACTATATGTTGTCATAATAAAAGATAATAAATGGGTAGACATTATATATAACATGAATTATATAAAGATATTTGAATGAGATTTAAAAAAGTTTTAAATTTTATTCAAATATTTAATGGCTATAAGTATTAAGTACGAACATGATTTGACATACCATATACACTTCATGCTATAGTATCAAAATCAAAACATTCTTGATGAAAGGAAAATACTGCTCATGGTGCTTTTCTAATATTTAAGGATCATGACAAATTGTTAGATGGTGCACTTGATCTTTAAATATAAATCATTCAATTGTTGAATTCATAATAAATTAAATTATTTAATTTGTTTAATCCTATTTTGATTAGGATTATAATTTATATTCAGTTAACCATATTATGAATCTAATGGGTCATGGGTCATAAACAATAAGAATCATTAGTCAGGAATTAAATTGAGATAATTAATTAAGTTTGACTTGATTAACGATATGTTTTAGAAATTATAAAATGAATGTAATTAATGCAAGGATTACAATTCTAGACCTATAAAAAAACAAGTATGGAATTTATTGAATAAATTTATAAAATTATTTTGAAATAATATTTGTGATATTATTCATGAGAAAAATTGATATTGTTATTTATAAAGTTATTAGAAAATCTTTATAAATAAAATGGTATGTCTTATATTTTTATGTAGAGAGAAAAACTACGTAGGTTAAAAAACATAAGTACAAAGAAACACTTAAAACAAAAATAAAGAGCTAACACTCAAAGGCATATCAATTATTATTTTTTTAAAAGGGTTTTAAAAGATTTATCACTAGTAATTTGTGTGGATTACTGTTAGAGACTGAATATTTGGACAGCTTGTGGTTTGTGAAACTCAACCTTAAATAAATTGATAAAACATTCGAAAGAAGATATGATATTCAAGTAATCTTTGTATAAATCCTAAATGTCTTTAAATTATCTAACAATATTCTTGGGATTCCAAAAAAAAAAATTTAATTATTATTTATGTTATGTTTATGTGCTTTTGAGAAAGCCAACAAATTTTAGTGCAACAAGGACATCATATATTTAAAGGAAAAGAATATGATGCTCTATATGTTACACATGAGGATTATAGGGAGATTTAATAAGATAAAACAAATGGTTAATTGACCAATTTTATACAATGAATATAAGAGGCGTACCAAGCTTCTCTCCTAAGTTTGAAAAAGTTACACACCATGCAAAAATAACCTCCAAAAACCAATATACTAACAAGATATTTTATACAACGTATGTAGTAAAAGGTTGGTGTGATGGAATTGTTTGTAAGGGTAATTTAATGTTTGATAGGTTACTAAAACAGTCTCAAAGTTTATGGTCTTTTCAAGGTTGATATAGACTAAAAAATATAGAAGGTCAGGTTTGGATAGCTTGAACACCTGAAGAGAAAATTCATTGAAAAGTTTAAGAACCCTCTGATGCCTAAGTTAACTTAAGTATAAGATAAGAGCCTTGTGAGGGTGTGTAGTTGCAAAGAATATTCACTTATGGTTAAAAGAAAAAAGATGAAGCCATTTTTCTCCTTCTAGTAAAAAAAGACTTATATTGGAGGGTTCAAGACTATGTTTATAGCCTTAAACCTATATGGATATCTCTGTGTAAGGGTAAGATATTCAATGTTCTCATCTCTTATAGCTTTAGGCTACTTGAGGATAAAGATCTAGAGTGACAACGAGTAACTATAAAGGTTTTTATAGTTATGAGTTTTGTAGATTGTGTACTATTAATGATGATAACAAGATCAATATATAGGGGTCACGTGGCTAAAAGGTTTGCCTTCATTTAATGCATTTATATTTTTTTTCACTGTAATTAGCTGCAAGCACACCAAGTTTGACTAGACAATAGTGCATTTGAGTATATTAGCTAGTCTCAAGTGAATTAGCCTCTTCGAGTATAGTAGTTGGTCTTAGGTGAATCAGCCTCGTCCAAGGCTTAGTTTATCCATGGGATTTTATTAAGCCTTCTATATAGGAGTGTTGTTATATTGGTGATTCGAATCTCGTGATCATGTGGTCACGTAACCTATAATCAAGATTGAGATCTGATTCTAAAAAGTCAATAGAGGTCTGATATAAGTGTGATACAATGAAAGCATGTCTTAAGACACCAATACTATTGAAATGAAATCGAATGATGTCATGAAGCCAGTTAATCTTTGATAAGTTAGATTCAGTTCGTTCAAAAACCACAAGATGCAAGGGTTTTTCTCATACGTTAAACTGAATAAGTATTATTCATTAAAGATGCTAAAATTTTGGCTTAATATGTGTTTAAATAGTTATGATAAATTAACCCTAATGGATCTACCCTTGCAGGTTGAATTGACCTACTTACAAAAACTAACCCAAAACCTTTACTAGTGTGCTCAAACTCTGATCCAAACAAGTCTTGAATCTTAGCTGAAATTCAAAGTATTAATCAAGCTTAAACATTGAAATAATAATGAAAACAACAAGTCTGGATAATAGCTTGTTGATGCCGCATATAATATAAAGAAAAACAAGATAAAATATTTCAATTCCTTAGCTTAAATAACTCTTGATCGAGATCCACCTTCCTAAATACTATAGGATTACCTAGCTAACTTCTAAAGTCTTTTAGATGCTAGAAAATCTGATCTGAATAGGAATTTAATTATTGAAATTTTCTTTCCTTGTAGGACTAGGATTTCCTTTTAGAACATGGAAAATAATCTTAGAAATTAATTATCCTTGTAACCACCCATCACTTTCTTTCCTTGACTAGGAGAATCAAATATTTAACATTAAATAATTCTTCCAAGTCTAGGATTCAAATCCAACAGCCCATTTAGTTTCCTTGCATGACTAGAAAACTTATTCTTTGTTGCTAAATATTCTCCTAAATAATAGGAACAATAATGAACGAATTTCCTTTTCAATTTTTGGAGAATATTTTGTTGATCCTTGTAAGAAAATGATATCACCATCTTAATTATCCCAGACCAACTTTGGACCCCATATGACCTTAACTCATACTTATTAATATAACATGAATCAAACCTAATACAAGCTCCCAACAAGCTACTTTGCTGCCCAATCAGACCCATACATGGGCTGACTTGATTTGACTTAATAAACCATAAAAAGGATTGGACCGAACCTATTATTATGTACAAATTAACCAAGGCTGACTATAACTATCCCATATTAAAAAACCCGTCATGGCCGAATAAAACACAAGCTAAATTCCAAGGAAAAATGCAATATTGGTCGAATGGCCTACCCATCAAATCCAAGCACAAAATTAAAGGCCTTTTATGAGAAATCCATGGTTGAATCATATCATTCCCTCTCTCTTCAAGAAGATTTGTCATCGAATATTTAATAGGAATAATGGTTGTTTCATAGGCATGTTATTTAAGCCTTTAGAACTCCTTTTTTACTAACACTTACCCCCAACAACACTGTATGGACATAGCGGCTGATAAGGATTTCAAATAAGAATGCCTTACTAACCACTTACACATGTATTTTTGAATAATAACCATAGCTACTATTTTTTGTTTTCCATGCTTGTAGTGTTGTTCCTCATTTTCCATCGAAGTATGAAGGTTATAAAATAATATTCTACACTTATTAGCTTCACATTCTAAAACCCCTACACTATACATGCCTTAGTTTTTTCCATTCTTAATCTAGAGCCCTCCTTCGTCCCCTCTCCATTACTGAAAATACGATATCTTTTTTTATATATCAAAATACTCAATTCAACATGAGCAATCAAGGTCAGATCCTTTTACAACACAATCTAATTATAAATATAAACTCCAGAATCAATAAATATACTGAAAACAAGTAAAATAATACTACGATTATAATTTCACGAGTAGTAATACAAATTCCTACGAATTGTGAACGAAACGAAGACGGGAAATAAAAAAGAAGTGAAAATTAATAAAAATACTTATTTTACTTCTAAATAACCCCAATATAACATAAACAAACTGATTTGATCAAAATAAACAATAGACAAACCATATCAATTGGGCTCTATAGGGTTAGTTTATACTGATACTTATAAAGCTTCCTGGAATAATTCATAGATGGGTGGAGATCACTAGAAAGCGAAAAAATATAAACACAAACAAGAAGGTTTATGTTAGCTAGTGGTACTTAAAGAGTAAACTAGCCCTTTTTCTTTGAGTTCTTCCACAAAATGGCGTCGTCCGTGTTTTTCAGAAGAGACCAAAAGTTAGGAGAGAAAAATAGAGACAGAATCAAATCACATGCGTGTCGGGAGTCAGCTAAGTTCGCGTTATTGCAAACTCGAAAACTGTTTGACAAAAAGGTCATTTAACGTTATGCATTGCTACAAACATGCTAACAACGTTTTTGTAAGGGTTACTGGGGAGAAAAATGCTAACCACGCTATCACAATTGAGATTGATTGCTAAAGCAAACTAACTCCAGCAAGTTTCTAGAGGCCTTTCATTTTGCATCTTTGACGTAGAAAACCTATGCATCGTCCTGGACAACCCCTGTCGTCAGGTTATTGACTTGAAGGTTTAAGTTTTGATTTGGAATCATTTTTATTATGGTATTAAGGATACTTTGAAGAAATGGTTAAGATCAATTTTTTTTTCTTTTTTTTTTAGTGATGGATGTTATAGAGTTAATATAAAAAACATTTTAAGAGCTTTAATTGTCCAGTAGCTTCTATTCATGAATTAAATTAGTTCTTTAATTATACATAACTATCAATTGCTTTGTCTAAAAAATATTCAAGAAATTTCTTTATAACTATGGGGATGAGTCTCTCCCTCTCCCTCTCCCTCTCTACCCTAACAAAAGGAGTTGTTTCCACTTTCTTGATTGAAGGAGAGCAATCAATCATTGCTGGTACACTTTAAATTTTTCAAAGGCTATAATTTTGGTAATGAAGTGAAAAGCGACCTTGCATCTTACACACATTGTTTTAATTGTTACCGCGTAGAGTCTTTACATTCACGACACTCATCCAGCACAAACGTCACAACAAGATAACAATCAAAAAGAGTTAAACGAAGTAATTTTTTAGGTTTTTAAATAGTAAGGAGTATGTTATAATCATATTAAACAAACAGGGACAAAAAAAAATTAAGCATATGAAAATAATTTTTATATCAAAATATTAAAAAATAATATAAAATTATTTTTGGAATATTATATAATTTTTTTAAATTTTTAAATTAAATAATTATTTAATATGGTATTATGTTTTTATTAACTATATGATTGAGAGTTTGAATCATATGACTCTCATTTTTGTTATTAATTTAGATCAATATAAAGTAATTGGAAACTGTATAAGTTTGGATAATTCAAATGATTTTATTAATTTTGAGTTTAAATATCATAAATTACTTTTTTTTTCTTTTTTTAAAAGAGTCGTTGAACTTTAGCTTCAATTGATTGGATTTTATTAGCAAAATCAGATTTGTTTCAAATAATTTATTATTCTTTTCTATTCAATTCCTTTGCTTCCCTTGAATTTAGGGATTTCGAAAGTTGGCGAAAATAAACTCAAGGTTTTTATTGTTAATATAATAGCAGTAGCTTGAATCCTCATGTATATATCAGGAGAAATTTTATTAGTGATTTCTTATTAGTTACCCCACTTTAAAGAAAAGAATGGAGAAATCATAGGTGAAAATATTCCTATTATTTTTTATGGGTCATGAGTTTTATTTTTTTTCTCCACTTTATATTTATCTTTTTTTTTTAAGTAGACCTATGAAATAATTACTCTATGAACACTATAAAATTTCTTATTATATCTATAAAAAAATAGAAAAGTCTGAAAAAAAAAACCAAGCAACATCAATATTTTTTTATATTGGGTTATTTTTGGTAAGTTCTATTTTATTTGTATATGAGAGTCATAGTTTTTAAACCTGATTCTGGAGTTGATTTAGGGTAAGTTTTGGATTAAGAGTTGAGTGAGTTGACTCGAGCTAACCCAAATCAACTTAATTTTTTTTATTTAATTGAAAATAAAATTGAAATTATTTTGAAAAAAATAAAAAAAATTAACAGATCTTGATTGAGTTTTAACCGGTAACCGAACTGACCAAGTCATATATTATATTAGATCAATTCTTCTTAATTTTATTTTCATTACAACTCGGCTCAAGTTATACCTTAGTATCAAAACATTAGCTAGGTTGTTTGTGTTTTAAAACAACTATGAGGGGTTTCACTCTCTAACAACAACCACACGTGACAATAAATGCTCGAGGAAGTTAACTATTTAGGTGGTGGCCCAGTGATAAGAGCTTGGGATCAAGAGGTTTACTTTCTCTGTGGTCTCAGGTTCGAGCCTTGTGGTAGCTCATATGATGACCACTGGAGGTTTACATGGTCGTTAACTTTAGGGCCCGTGGAATTAGTCGAGATACGCATAAGCTAACCCGAATACTCATATTAAACTATAAAAAAAGCTCGAGGAAGTAAATAGAAAACCCAATGGCCATGTGTCGCTAAATAAGATTTAAAATGCCGATAAGGGGCATGACGCCGAGTGCTGGCTAGTAAATTAAAAAAATAATACTGCAGTTAAGAGTGGTTGCTGCGTCGTTTATCAGACAAAAACAATGATTATCGGCATGGAATTCAGATGATGGATAAAATGATTAAGCTTCTAGACCACTTGAATTTCCGTAACTATATTTTCCACATGTAGTTGAAGTTCCATAAAAGATATTTACAAGAAAAAGTTACTCCTCTTATTGTAATTTATTTAACAATAGAGGATTTCCAGAAACTTTTCTTTGTGTTTGTGCTTGAGTGAATCATCATTTTATCCTTTACATTATTATTATTATTATTATAATGTTAAAAGATTAATTCTGATTGATATGTTTAATAAATTCCACTAATAATAATAAAAAATTGTACTAATTAATATGGGATCTATGAAAACGTTGTAATAAAAATTAATACAAAATAAATAAATAAATAAATTATCCACGATCCATCGATCAACAGTCGTAAATGGTTGGTCATGGTATCATATTAATACAACATATAAAATTATTAGTAAAGCATACCAATCCATCGATCAGTTAGTGTTCATATATATATATATATATATATATATATATATATATATATATATATATATATATATATATATATATATCTTGACATTAATTTAACGTTGTCGATTATGTATTAGGAGGTAATACTCCATGCACTAGTTTATAAAAGTGATTTCTTAGTTTACCGTAAGAAATCTAAGTGTTCTGAAAATGAAATGAAATATTCAGATGGATATATATTTATTTTTTAATGTATTTTAAGAGCATCTTAATTAAACTCGATTTATTAATTTACATGAAGTAATATAGAATGAAAATAAACAAAATCCTAGAGAAAAAATGTATTGGGAAGTTCAATTTTAAAAATAAATCTATAACTTTTTTAATAATGTATCAAGAATACAAAGCAATATAAAAAAATTAAGAATGAGTTTCTCATCATAAAATTTAATAAAAAAAATTAATAATGGAACTTAAACTCAACTGTATTAAAATTCAATAATACTCGGTTTATAATTTAATAAAGTGACAAATCAAATTCACTAATTTGGGTTTCTTTTGGAATAAGTTCAATGACTAGCTAACAAGTTTAAATCACTTGAGTTTTTCTATATATGCACAAAAAATGGCCAAGTCTTTAAGCTAGAACATACATTCTAGATTCATTATTTCTTTTTAATAAATGAGATCTAGGTCCAATATAACATAATATGATAAAATCTATGCAAACAATTTAGAAATACTAAATTAGAGAGATAGTAGCACACAAAAATAACACTAGTTGCAGGAAAGGAAAGAAAAAAAGAATTATTAGCCTTGAGGGGTGTAGCTCAACTGGTTAGGTCTTGAATTTTTTCTCTAAAAGTCACTAATTCGAGTCTTATGCATAAACTTTAGGGTCACTGGATGGTTATATGGTCATTAACTTCAGGGCCCGTAAAATTAGTCAAAGTACGTACAGCCGACCCAAATATCCATGTTAATTTTTGAAAAAATTATTGGCATATGCAATGTTAGGATATTCAAGAATTTGAATATCACTCGTATAACTTAGTTCATGAATTAATATTGTAAGGATTTTTTTTTAATCCAAAAGGATGCTGATACTTGTACTGCTCATACACACAGCATTAATCTTTCTAAAACCTAACTTTCCACTCGCAGAAATAACATTAATTGTGTAAATTGTGTAAGATGGGGAAACATATTTTCTTTCCTTTAGAAATTTGTCTAGCTAATAAATTAGTATGGTACTTTTTAATTAAATTGTCAGGAGTCAGAATTGTATTTTTTTTAATTTATGGGAATGTCTATTAGATATTAATTTTATATGTTTTTTCTTTATTATTTTTCCAAAGAATATAATTGTAAATACTTTTTTTAATTCTTTCAAATCCCTTAATGTTTTCGAACCCAGCTAAAGTTGCCTTGTGGCCATGACAAAAATAATCGCGGGGTTTTCCATTAATATGTATTGCGTAGGACGCTCCTACAATAGTATGAACGTATTTAGTTTTGTTTTTTTGAACTTCATCGGGGCCACGCGAGAACACATTGACGAACCCATCATTTCTTTCTCGTTGTGGTGGTTGCACAAACAAAACAAAGGGGGGGAGAGAGAGAGACCCACCCATCATCTTTTTCTCGTCGTGTTGGGTGTACATGTAGAAAGAGAGAGGAGAGAGGTCTGTGGTTGTTTGAGAGAGGTTCTTGTCCATGGAGATGTTAAGGTCGAGTGTCAGAGCTGCGATGGGGGCGTTCCCTCTGTAGTCTAGTTGCCACCAACGTCCATGTGGGACCTAAACTGATACCCTACTCATGGACCCACTTTGAATTTCCAAAAAAAATTCCCTGTCACCATCAATGTAGGTCGGTCGCTCTTATCAGACGCACAGTAGAATGGAACCCCACTTGAAGACCAACGCTACAGTCACCATGATATCAGACCTTTTCTCATGTATTTTTGGCCGTTTATGTCCTTCCGCACATATATATATAGTCCAATGTACATACTCATTTTGGTACACCACCAATATTTCAGTTACTCTAAGACTTTCTCCATTCATATATTTTGTCCTAACCCCTCTTCCTCACTCCCTCATTAATGACAGAAAACATGAGTATATCTGTGAATGGACAATCTCAGGTCCCTCCTGGCTTTCGATTTCACCCCACAGAAGAAGAGCTCTTGGATTACTACTTGAGGAAGAAGGTCTCGTATGAGAAGATTGACTTAGAAGTGATCCGAGATGTTGATCTTAATAAGCTCGAACCATGGGATATACAGGGTGCTTAGACGTTTTTCTAAATCTTCCTCATGATTTCTTTCTAATTTATTCAATTCGTAAAAGAAATCTTATACTTTTTCTCTTTTTCCAGAACTATAGTTTTTTATGTCCTCTTCAAATGATTGTATTAGATGTGTGCCGAATTAAGTGGTGTTAATGACGATTCGGTTTTCTGCAGAGAGATGCAAAATAGGAACCGCCCCACAAAACGATTGGTACTTCTTTAGCCACAAGGACAAGAAATATCCAGCCGGTACGCGCACCAATCGAGCAACTGCTGCGGGATTTTGGAAGGCTACTGGCCGTGACAAGGTGATATACGGCACTGGCAAGCGGGTTGGAATGAGGAAGACTCTTGTGTTCTACAAAGGCCGAGCCCCACATGGACAAAAATCCGATTGGATTATGCATGAATATAGGCTGGACGATAATCCCAGTGAAACCAATGTAAGCCTCTTTCAACCATGGGTCAGTGGTCATGTTTGCATTATACATGTTCATACAAGTAAGATGTTTTATTTATGTCAAGGTCTCCAATGTTATGGGAGAGGCAGCACAGGAAGATGGCTGGGTGGTTTGCCGTATCTTCAAGAAGAAAAATCTCAACAAAACCCTAGACAGAGCTATGAGTTCATCACCCATCACTGCAGATACCAGGAACCAGACGTTAAGTTCTTGCAATGAGGGCTCTCTAGATCAAATGCTTCATTACATGGGAAGTACTTGCAAAGAAGAAAATGAAGCAGATAATAGTGCTAGATATCTTTGGCCTCTTGACACAGCAATCAACCATGTCCACCATGATAATAGATTCATGGAACTTCCAAGCTTAGAGAGTCCAAACTCTACCAGTAGCCTAAACTTTTACCAATCCATGATCACAGAAAATGAAGGTTCAATAACTAACCAGGTGAGTTACCCCTTAGACTCTGGCCTTAACAACTGGGTTGCCCTTGATAGTCTAGTTGCTTCTCAAATCAATGGCCAGGCTGAAACCTCTAGGCAATCAGCGTGCTTCCCCAATGACCCCACCATGACTTATTGTACCCCTACTGATCTTCATCATGATCTCCAATTCCCAACCCTACGATCATCATTTTCGTTTCCATCAAACAGATCTTACCATGAAACTCAAGATTATAGCAGTGAAATCGACCTCTGGAATTTTTCCAGTAGATCATCGTCCGACCCACAATGGCACTTGCCAAACACTAGTGTATAGCAGAATTACCCTAGAAATAAACATTCTATAGTTCCAAAAGACAGAAGAGTATTATGATGACGGCAGTAGTTAATTATATATGTGTGTGTGATAATAATGCAAGTAATATATAGTATAAGAGTTCTTAGATGGGATGGCATTGTCATCCATTATATTTGCTTTATCAAGATGTCTGCCATTTTTGAATTTGTTTTTCTAGAAACCTAGCTGACTGTGGCTGTGGTGTATATGATTATACCTTTCTAACTGCGCATTAATAATTCTATCCTTTTATTCTTCTCTTACCTGATTCAGATTGTTTCAAAACAGAGAAAAAAAAAACAAAACAAAAAAAACAAAAGGCATGATCAAGATGGTCATGTGTGTAATTATTTTTGAGTTGAGTCACATGGTTTGTCGAGTTGTTGAGGTGCTGAGCTTAAGGGCTTATTTGGGATCCATGTAATATCATGAAAAAAAAAAACAAAAAAAAACAGAGAGAAAGTTGTAGGACCAGACCATTTTTGCTAAAGAATTAAGAATTCGAGAGAGATTCTAGCAAATCGCTGCTTTGAAAGGCATCGAGCAGGCAGAGATGAACGTCTTTTGGCTAATATTTAGTAATGTTGTGCGAGTGGTTTTAAAAATATATTAAAATAATATTTTTTAAAATTTAATTTTGATATTAATATCTCAAAATCATCTAAAATAAACCTAAAAAATTAATTTAAAGAACGCAAAAACAAATGTCTCCTAGCTAGGAGAGAGGAAATGGAAGTATTTGTAGTTTTGACATAGATTAATTATGTTTGAGAATGTGGTGCAAATCGTTTTCCTAAAAAATTTAAATTTTTTTATTAAAATTTAATATATTTTATATGTTTAAATCGTTTTGATGTGCTGATGTTAAAAATAATTTTTAAAAATAAAAAAAAATATTATTAATATATATCTCAACACAAAAAATTATTTAAAAAATAACAATAACCACTTTACTAAATACTTTGACTTGTTCCAAGACATTATTTGTCCACAAAAGAAACAGCACACATAAAAACCAAGAAAAGCTGTTCGGCAGTGAAAGACGATCGATCCACGACAGTCAGTCATGCATGCGTATCTCCATCAAATTTACGAGGAAGCTTCTCTTTTTCGGAGAAATGTTTTTTCATTGTCTCATTTCTTTCCTTTTTTTTTTTTTTTTTTCTCTTCAATAAATTCCACATAATATATAAATTTTCCCATCCCAGCCAAAAGCGCCACCGCCGGCATATCTGAACAAGTTCAACCTCCCATACTCAGAGGCATGCTTTTAAATCACCACCACAAACAAAAGAAATTAAGCAATATTATTTGAAGTGTTCTAGAATAGTACTTTGTTAACAAACAAAATGATAGCGTTGAAGTTTGTCTCTTTTATTCTTTTTAGGTTCAACCCAGAAGCAGAATCATTGCTAATATTTCTTATTTAAAAAAAGTTATTGAATTTAAAATAAGATTTTACTTACGAACGAAATTGATTTTACACATTTTTACTATAAAAATAATATGATCATTGATCATTTTATGTGTAGATAAACAATATTAATAATTTTGGGTAATATTTAGAGCATGGCACGAAAAAACTAGTTTTTAATTGGGTATACTTGAGTGAGATTTGTGAATTTATATACAAAATTATAAACCAATTTTTTTTATAATAAGGTAATATATTCTTTTTAACTTTTGTGAATGTATTCTAAGTGTACGTTTAAGAAGTTAGAATTAAATTAAGAAAAAGGTACAAATAAGTTAAAATAAATAATCATTAGTTCTATGATATTATTTTATGACCAATAAATCCGCTTTCAAGTTCTTCTTCCAAACAAGTTTGGTATTTTTTTTAAAAAAAAAACAAAGATTATCATTAACATTTTTTTCTTTTTTAAAAATAAGGTTCACAAATACAAAGAATTATGTTTTTCCTCTTTTTAATCATATTTTCATTCAATGTTTTTAATTTATAATACTGATAATATAAGAAAAATTAATTACAGCAATAAAAAAGTTTACAAGTGAGAAAAATTAAATATTTATAAATTTTTTATAAATTGTTTTTCAATGAAAACTGAAAAAAGAAAGAGAAAAATAAAAACCACTTGAATGGTAATTTTTAAAATATTTATGAAGGATAATATATGTATCATAATTAAATATATTTTTTAATAAATTATAAAATTACTTATTGGTATTAGAAAAGTATCATAGAATTGAATGATCATTTATTTTTTAAAAATATTATTAGTATTTCTATAATTAACTAGGATATAAAGATATTTCTTCTATTACATATAAATTGTAGAAGGATCCTCCTATATGTAATGATTGTTACAATTGAGCCTTCTAGTTGTATTTTATAATTCCTATTAAAGAATTTTATTGCACCCAACATGATGTTAGGGACATCTATAATTAATAGAGAAATTAAACAAATATGGTCGCAACCTAGTAATTTAAAAACTTAAGAATTTTAAAATAGACGTTGGTTTCAAAGATTTAGGTAAGAAGATGACTATGCATATGGAAATATAGATATAACCCTTACTATATCTTTTCAAACAAAAGTTTATATTTACTATGTTTTTTCTCTCAAATTGCATGCCATTAACTATCTGAATTATTTTTTAGATTATTAATGATTTATCTTAATTAATTTTTAGTATTTTGTGAAAAAATAATGTTCATCCCTAAAAATAGAAAACTTGTCGATTAGATATTTTGTGAAAACATTGATGTCGTCCTTAAAAATAGAAGACTCGTCGATAAGCCGTTCACAAAAAAAAAAAAGGATGTTCAATTCGTCTCTAAAATAAAAGACTCGTCAATTAGAGCATTCATAAAAAATTTAACAGTCATCCCTAAATATGGGAGACTCGTGGATTAGGATATTCATGAAAAAATTGGCATCTAGCCTAGAAATTAAAAGACTCGACAATTATTCTATTAGCAAGAAATTTGAATATTTGTTTCTAAAAAAATAAAAGCCTTGTCAAATTGACCATTCAACTCGTCGATTATGCTATTTGCAAGAAATTTGAATGTTTGTTCCCAAAAAAATAAGAGCCTTAAAAATAGAAGACTTATCAAATTAGTCAATCAAAGAATTTATAAATTATTGCCAACATCATGAAAATTTATCGATTTATTTTTAATTTCGAACACACATGATATATATGACAATGGATTTAAATTCATGAAATATGCAATTAACATAAAGAAAAGAAGACAAAAGTAAAATAAAAACCCTTAACTATTTTTTTGTTATAGATTTCACAAACTAAAGGAACAAACATTCCTCCTACCATGTATAATCCACTACACATGGATTGGAATCCTAAAAGGTTAATCTTTTTATCCTATAAAATTAAGACTCAAAAGGCATCTAAAACCAAATCATACTACATAACAACAAGTCTCCTAATAATCATTCATTTTACATAAAAAGAACTCTTTCTAGCATATTTTTCTCATGAATTTCACAGTAAAAAAAACATTTATGTTTTGTAATTGTTAACTTCTAACAAGTAAAACCAAATCTCATTCATGTGTAGCAAGCAAACCATAATGTATGCAATGATTAATTAACTTGAGAAAATTGATGAGGACTTACCTAAATGATGATATTATTGTTGGTGTTGCCATCATATTATTGATATTTCTTTCATAGGGTGAAAGATGCAACTCTAAACATAATGAGGCTGTTATTGTTGCAATGTAGATGTTGTTTTCCTTTTTCTTTAGTAGGTCTTATTATCCACCCTCCTTAAGCTCTATTTTTTATGCCTTATTGTTGTTATAGGTGTTGCTACTATTTTGGTTATGGAGTTAAGGTTGATATATAAGAAAAAACTTGTTGTTGCTGCTGCTAAACGCCTAAAATAGCCAAAAATTCAAGAATGGAAGATGAGACTATTATTGCAACTACAACGAATAGTATTCATCATAACTTTGAAAACCCTTCAACAAAACTTCAAAGTTCTCTTCCCTTCTTTGTTCTAAACCTAAAACCTCTCTTTTCTAACCATATTTCTTCTTTCTCTCTCAATTTCATGTTATTATTTCCCAACACAGCTTCTTTCCCCTTTTTCTTCTCTCTCAATCTCTCTCTCTCTTTTCTATTTTTTTTGTTCTCTTTATACTTTTTTTGCTCTCTCTTTTCTTTCTTTTTTCTATCTCCTCCTTTTTCTTTCATGGATTGAGAGTAGGTGTTATTTACAGGAGCTAAAGGATATTCCAGGGTTTCTCTACCTGAACAAATCACAACCCTTGAACCCCCTTTAAAAAAAATCATAACCATTCAGCCATATCTAACAAAGTTATACCAGAATATGGCAAGTAAATAGGGTGGCTAGGACAAGAGTTTTGACATGGTTTAGTAACATTTTAGAGGTTTATATATGCATGGTTTTGGCTTAGAGCTCCAAGTGGTATGACATGGAGTATGGTGGTGTGTTGTTTGTCTCTTAAGTGGAGATAAAACAAAAGATTGAAAGGGGTAAAGTTAACTTCTCAAGTGAAGAACTTCAAAAACTGTAGACCTAGGTCTAATAAAGAAAAAGAAAAGGAAGAAAAAAAATGACGTCATTTCTCTTGTATTGAATGACATCGGTCTGATCTTAGAAAAAATAAGGGTTTCGTATGTAATAAAAAATGATGTAGATTTTTAAGGTTGAGGTGTACTATGATCCTAGAATTACCATGCTTTTTTGGTTTTGGTCATTGGTCTTGTAAATCTTTATTCTTTACTCAAATTGGATTTAGTCTTTGGATTTCTTTTAATTTTGCCCCTAATCTGACCTAATTAAATCCCTATATTTTATTGTGTTTTGCAATGTAGTTCTTGATTCACCAATTTGTGTATTTTTTATTAAATTGACTCAAAATTTCAATTTTTATCTTTAATTGAACACCTTGATTGAATGAATAAAACCTCCTAATTTTACCACCTCTTTCATCTTAGTCCTTAGTCCTTTGATTCTTCAAACTTCAACCAATTTTAGCCTCTTTCTTTATTCTTCCTCTTAAATCAAACCCTTAATTTCCCCTTAAAAAGTATTCTTGCCTTTTGTACATGCTTTAGCTTAGTCCCTGCTTTTTTGAATTTAATTTTTATTTTATTTTATCTCTATTTGTATTTTTATTTTGTATTTTGTATTTTTATCTTTTTTTCAGCAGTTGCCATTTTTTTTCTCTAAAATTTGTCAAATTTTATCTGCATAATATTTTGATGTAATACTTTTTGAGGGGGTGAAAGTTGGGTTATGAAAAAATATATAATTGATATGAAGTTAATTATAATTTCTTAAAATTTAAAATAATAGAAGATCTTCATATCTAAAGACAGGCTTTCTCTGAGTCAAGGAGTTTGGACAAAAATTCATTTATAGTGATTCTAAACTAGCTAAAATAACTTTATAAGATAGCATATTGATTTGTGAATTACATTTCATAAAATAAAAAGTAAAATGAATTATTGACATTGCAATATACAAGTCCTTAAGCGATTGTTTCCTTAAAATTATAAAATTATTTATTAATACTTAATATTGTTAAATAAGTTGCTATAAAACATAATTATTAGTATAACTCAATACTTAAAGGATAAGTTAACCACTTTAATTCTGAACATTTTTCAACTGAATTATTGCTTCGTACTTTCTTTCTTTTTTTGTAAAATTGCATAAGGCATTCTTATAAATACTCACATGAAACAAATAGCTTGAGCTAATTTACCACAGCTTTTCATTATTGCGATGAAATTGTGGAACTGGTCTAATAAGTTGATTTGAGTGATTTAAAATCTTAACCGGATTTTAAATCATAAAAACTTAATTTTATAATCGACCTGCTCAATTTAAATCACAAATATTCTAAGACGTAGTATACCCACTTTATTTTTTAAATTTTTTAATTTTTTGATGTGAAATAATTATATATAATTTATATTCATATAATTTCTTAATTTTTTTGACGTGGAATAAATACACCACACTTCACATTTTGTTTTTATAATACATATTGCTATCAATAAATATTTTAACTTCTGCATTTCATATTATTTTCATAACATACATTTATAAGTGCTATTTAAAAAAAATTCATATAAGATATTAAAATTTTAAATATAATTTTTTTTATAAATTCAGCTAAATTAACCCATATAACCTAAAACCTGATTTTTTAATTGAATGATTCCCAAACCGACTTTAATAACTATTTCTTGAATGTTGTATGAATTCGTGACATTTATTTGAATAAAATCGTGACACATAAATAAAGGCCTGACATCGAGTCAACTACAGGATATCTACAGAAAGTAGTAATTACATACACAAATGAAGCAACTGCTAGGTGCCTATATAAAAAATTGAATTGTTCAAAAAAGTACCCCAAAGAAAACAAGTGAGAGACAACAGGCAGCGAGATTCCAGGCCGTGCCATCAATGCCACCAACCACCGATGCGTACGTCCTCTTTTTCTAGGCACGCAGCGACTGCCTGGTTACTTTTTTATCCTTGGAATTCGACAACAACAATATTCGTATGCACAATCTCGAGTTTCTTTTTTTGTTGATCAATAATTTCTAGCCTCATTATGCATCTCGCCACCATTTTCCCTGGGACAAAAGAAAACATGTCTATAGTATTTCTTTAATTTCCTTGTTATATATGATAGAAGATGGCAAGATATAAGGATTGGACCTGCTTGATTCTAAAAATAAAAAAAAGAGGCAATTCATCCATTTAAACTTGAAAGAATTGAATGAACTAGCCTGATTTTTAATCGAATCACCATCTAGGTTCGAAAGCTATAAGACTAGGATTTTTAATTTAGAACTACATTGTTTAGATCTTCCTAAAAATACCTTATTTGAGACCATCTGCTTCTCTTCTTTGTTTTTGATGATGCAACCTATGATGGAGATGATGATGATGATGATGATGATGATGATGATGATGATGATGATTCTTTCTTTTTTGTTCTTCAATTATATCATCATTAAAAAAAATTGTTGATTAAGGAAAGGGGATGCTTCTTCAAGATTCTCTTCAATGTACTCTTGACATTGTCGTTTTAGATATTATTTGTACTGTTAATTGACTGACTGATTTATTTTATTTTTTTTTCTTGCAATTTGTATTGTTTGGAAAAGAGAATTGCCTACGCGAAGCATTGTGTATGTTAGAGGTAGGTAATACTTGGGATTTAAAACATTTTTCCAATCTTTGGAAACACAAATGTTAGAAGATGGCAAGATATAAGGATTGGACCTACTTGATTCTAAAAAAAAAGAGAGAGGCAATTCATCCATTTGAACTTGAAAGAATTGAATGAACTAGCCTGATTTTTAATCGAATCGGACCATCTAGGTTTGAAAACTATAAGACTAGGATTTTTAATTTAGAACTACATTGTTTAGATCTTCCTAAAATTACCTTATTTGAGACCATCTGCTTCTCTTCTTTGTTTTTGATGATGCAACCTATGATGAAGATGATGATGATGATTCTTTCTTTTTTGTTCTTCAATTATATCATCATTAAAAAAAAATTATTGATTAAGGAAAGGGGATGCTTCTTCAAGATTCTCTTCAATGTACTCTTGACATTGTCGTTTTAGATATTATTTGTACTGTTAATTGACTGACTGATTTATTTTATTTTTTTTCTTGCAATTTGTATTGTTTGGAAAAGAGAATTGCCTACGCGAAGCATTGTGTATGTTAGAGGTAGGTAATACTTGGGATTTAAAACATTTTTCCAATCTTTGGAAACACAAATGTTAGAAGATGGCAAGATATAAGGATTGGACCTACTTGATTCTAAAAAAAAAAAGAGAGGCAATTCATCCATTTGAACTTGAAAGAATTGAATGAACTAGCCTGATTTTTAATCGAATCGGACCATCTAGGTTTGAAAACTATAAGACTAGGATTTTTAATTTAGAACTACATTGTTTAGATCTTCCTAAAATTACCTTATTTGAGACCATCTGCTTCTCTTCTTTGTTTTTGATGATGCAACCTATGATGAAGATGATGATGATGATGATGATTCTTTCTTTTTTGTTCTTCAATTATATCATCATTAAAAAAATTGTTGATTAAGGAAAGGGGATGCTTCTTCAAGATTCTCTTCAATGTACTCTTGACATTGTCGTTTTAGATATTATTTGTACTGTTAATTGACTGACTGATTTATTTTATTTTTTTTCTTGCAATTTGTATTGTTTGGAAAAGGGAATTGCCTACGCGAAGTATTGTGTATGTAAGAGGTAGGTAATACTTGGGATTTAAAACTTTTTTTCAATCTTTGGAAACACAACAACAAAATAGTAACACAAAATCTCAAACAAGCCACGATAATATAAAGACGCCATTACACCATAGTGGGATGTGCACTTGTAGGATTTCCATTGATTCAAGTCATAGAACACACTATTGCCCTTGATAATTTGCCATTTATCATAAGTAAAAATAATTATTAGGCATATCATAAGTTATATTTCTCTTTCTCACATAAACATATACATATATATAATCTTAAGGAATAATATAAAATCATTCATTAACCTTCGATTTAAATTCTTAGATTAAGATGATTTTTTAAAATAATATTAGAGTTTTAATGCAATTATTAGGTATATCATAAGTTATATTTCCCTTTCTCACATAAACATAGAACTTTTATAAATATTTACTAAAGATTAATACAATACTAAATATTAAGTTTTTCCTAATAGTTTAAGTTTATGAATTGAAATGATTCTTTAATATAATACTGGAACTTTAATAGCCAAAAAATCAGGAGTTTAAATTTCACAACCTTCATTTTTTCTAATCAAATAGATAAAAATTAAATACAAGTTAGTAGTGGGTATCTGCAAGTTTCAAACTTAAATAATTTTCACTGAAGAGGGTGTATTAAATATTAAAATAATATCATTCACTAGACTTCACCTAATAACTTAAATTTTTGTATTGAAATTGTACTTTAATATGATACTAGAGCCTTGATGACCAAATAATTTAAGTGTTTGAAAATTTCATTGCCTTTATTTTTCTAATTAAATTAATAAAACTAAAAACAATGTAATAATTGATTTATACAAGTTTTTAACTTAAAAGATTTTAACTAAAAAATATGTGTTAAAGTATAATATATAATTATTTGTTGGGCTTCACATATCAATTTAAGTTATTTTTTAAGTTAAGATGATTTTGTGGAAAAAAATATTCATTATTCAACAATTATGAGTTGAGATATTGAGATATTGTAACATGGATTTGACAAGTGAAAGAGTATCAATCAGAGGAATATAATTCTTGATATATTGAATAATATATTCTAGAAGTAATTCCATAATAATTGTGAAATGATAGCAAAATTAAAATTGTTAGTAACATAACTTTGCACACACCTATACATACACAAAATATGTCTTGTTCTTTTTCAATATGGTTACAAATGATCAATTTGATTTGAATATCAATTTTAAATTGGCTAATCTTAGTTAGTTGTGCTATTTGTTTTTATATTTGCACTCTATTGTTTTTTTTTATTTGGAATAGATTTTGTTACAAGTGGTTTGAATTTTTTTACTTTATCTTTTATAACTTTAACATACAATATTATTTTTACAGATGTATCTAGTTTTAATTGTTTTTGCTTTTTATTCAAATATTTAAATGGCAAAACTAAATTTTAATCCATGGGTTTCAGGTGGTTAGAACTTTGCCTTTGATCTTTAAAATCTAATTTTTGATCCTTAAGGATTTATATTATTTTTTTTGTTGGGAAATATACCTTTGGTAACTTAAATATATTTTAGAACTTAAGAAGCTTAAAGTTTAACATGCCTAAGATTTCAAAGACTTTAATGTGTCCTTCTAATATTTTAGCAATTATGGTAATGCATCCCTACATCTCTTTATATATATATATATATATATATATAATAGAATTAATAACTAGTACTTTAAGATTAATGTTTATACATTGAATTTAATTAAGTTAATTTTTGTAACCAAATCAAAGGTTGTTCTTGTACACTAGAATCATGCAAATTTGATCTAAAAGTATGTAACTGGTGTAATTTTATAAATTAAAGCATAGTTTGAATCCTAGTTTACTTCAATTTCCTCTATTATAATGTAATGGAAGGATATATAAGCATTTTGTTTTTAATTTTATAGCCCAAGATCCCTTGAGTTTTGTTGAGATGTGCCATGTATTCAAATCCTAATTATATAAGGACTTCACGTTGAACAATGATAATATTATAGACTTAAGATTGTTTTGTCTACAAAACATTCTTTATAGAATTAGGATTATAATTAATCCTTTACTCATTAGGATTAAGACACGTCCCATTACCAGATTTAACAGTTTTACCGACAAAAATTTTCATCGGTATTTACATATATTTTATTGGTAAATATTTTACCGATGGGCTCATGGACGGAAACAATCCATTGGAAAAAATCTCGTAAGTAATTTTTAGTTTGTCGGTAAGTTCATCGGTAATTAATTTATCTACGGGTTTACAGACGAACAAAGCGTGCCAAAAAAATTTACTCGTTTCATTACGTCGGTATTTTCCTTGAGATGTTTACCATATCACCGATGGAATACCATATGCAATTCTGTCGAGGAACGTGTCAGATAAAGCATTAATTGTTAGTGCATTGGAACTCTCATTTCGTCGGTAAAAAAAGCATTAATTATCACCGTCTTGAGAAGTGAACAACACTTTAAGAAATGAATAGTTCTGATTGCCACTGAAATACACCGATGAAAACATCCCATCAGTATATCTGTGTGTAATTAACACCATGAATAGTATAAAAGAGAAGAGAAACAGTTCACTTCATCTCTGAAATATACCAACAAACACATTCTATTGGTATATTCGTGTGCAATTAACACGATGAACAATGCTAGGAAGAAAGAGAACATTTCTCTCCGCCTTTAGAATATACCAACGGACATATTATATCGGTATATCTGTGTGTAATTAACACGATGAACAGTGCCAATGAGAATGGGAACAGTTCTCTTTGCCTCTATAATATACCGATAAAAATATTATGTCAGTATTTTCATCAGTGTAAAACAATGTTCGATGCCAGATTGTATCTATATTCTCTATCTATTCATCCTGCAAATACTTAGATTCACAATTGTATGCACAACACAATAACACATGTTCACATCACAATAATAAAATAAATACTTTCTTATCATTCAATAATATATTAACATCATTGTCATTACATTGAAATGAATTCCATCCATAAATATTACATTATATTTTATGGCATTACAAATTCTTGTTGTGCAAATTAATCAGAATTGTCTTCTTTTTCATCAATTGACTCGACTTCATCTTCATTGCAATCTTCTATATTGATTTTGTCATTATCATCGTCTTTATCTACTTGTATATGTCCGCTGGAGCTCAAAACATCATTTAATTCATCAGCGTCAACATCAACAAAAATATTATTGGTGATGCAAAAAATTGAATTTTCTTTTAAGTCATTAGAATGAGTAACTCGATATGGATCAACTAACTCACCAAGTTGAAAAACATCATCTCTCATAGTTAATTTATCGTTCTCATCCTGAACAACCTCAACACGACCCCTAGTTTTGGTTTTCACTACTGATAACTAATCAACTCTTGAATAATTCTTTCTAAAAGAAGGAATATATGTGTAATAAACTTGCTGATATTTCTTAGTGAAAACAAATACATTGTCGATGTTGTGAAATCTAACCTTTGAATTAATTCGATCAAACCATGATGGGGATCTATTTTGATTCATCTATCAGTGGTGTCATACCAATAACATTTAAATAAAAAATAAAACTATAATTTGTTCACTATGGTATTGCAATTCAATTACTTTTTCTAACTTTCCATAATAGTCAACTTCAAATTCATTAAAAGTTGATCCCTAACATAAACCCCACTGTTATATATATTTCTACCATTCTCGTATTTCTCAGTATGAAACACATGTTCATTGATGAAATTTTTTCATCTTGTAATCAAAACACATGTCTATTTGGTGAACTATATTGCAATTAGGATGTGATTATTGTGCAATGTGATAATCAAAAAGTCATATATTTAGCTAGGGATCATATGTTCCACGAAATGAAAAGGCACATCAAAGTTAAACACCATTTCATTCGTGATATTATAGTTTAGATGATATTGTTATGAAGAAGAATGGTAATACATATAATTCAGTTGATATGATGATAAAATCATTTTTATTGTCCAAGTCCAAGCATCACTTGGACTTGATTTCTATAACCAACAACATTTATGACTTAACTCTAAAGAACTTGATAATAAAGAGAGAGAGTTTTGATTGTTAAAGAAATTCAAGGCAATCTGGATATTTGTTGAAACATGGCATGAGTTCAAATCCTTATTATATAAGGACTTTACATTTAGCAATAAAATTTTTATAAGCTTAAGATTGTTTGTTTAGAAAAAGAATCTCAGTAAAATTATAATTATAACAAATCCTTTATCCATTGGAATAGAAGATATTTCCTATAAAAATATGATTGGACTTAGTTTTCTTAGCACGATAATGAATGCTCTTGCAAGCCATAATGTGCTAAACCAAACTAGTTTTGATCTATTAACTTCCCATTATAAATACTTATAAATTCATTTATTTTGTGAAAGTAATTTGTTGGTTTGATTGCAAATCTAAAAAAGAAATGAAAACAATATAATATCCATAAATGTGTAAAACATTGGGTTGTAAATTTAGGAACAAAGGTTTTAGTTTCAAATTAGTGGTTTTCTTGGATAGCTTAATGTACATTTGAAATCATTATATGTATATAAACACACACACACACGCATATTAATGGAATCCATTTGCTCATCTATTTAATTCAGTAACATAATAGTTTTCAATATCGAGAAGACTATTTTAGTGAAAAGTAAATTCATGCATCATTTATTATTCTTCTAATTTAGTGTATTTTATATATAAAATAGTCTTAATATCAGAAACTATTATCTTAATGGAAATGTATTAAGGGAGTATTTGACAGTGTAATTGCGGTTGTTTTTTAAATAACTTTTCGCGTTGAAATACATGTCAATAATTTTTTTATTTTTAAAAAATTATTTTTAATATCAGCACATTAAAATGATTTAAAACATATAAAATATATTAAATTTTAACAAAAAAAAAATATTAAATTTTTTTAGAAACCCAATGCAACATATTATAAATAGATGAGCAAATGGATTACATCAGAGAGAGAGAGAGAGAGAGAGAGAGAGAGAGAGAGCGCTCTATTACAAACTCCAATTTAATATATGGGTTCTATATGTAGGAGACATCCACGTGGCCATATGCCTACAACAAAGATAAGAGAGAGAGGATGCTGTGCTATAAAGCATATTGTTAGAATTAAACCAAGCACATCTAGTATCTAGTCAACTCTTCTCCTAACCTCTACTCGACTGTATGTCATAAACATCTCATTGAGAATTGATATAGTTTGACCAAATTCAACTTCATATGTTAATTTATAATCTGATAAAAATTATGTTTGATTTTTTATAATTTAAATTAAAATAATATTATTTATTTTTTAAAAAAAATTAAATAATTCAAATTAACTCACAAACTAGCTAGTAACCGAGATCAACCTCGTATTATTTTCAATAATAATAATAAATCATCGTGTCTACAAGGTCAACCACAAGTTACAATAGATTCTTGTTTTCGAATCTGTCCACTAGAGAAGAAAAGAACCAAAATGAACACCTTTTTAAATGAATTATTTAGGTCATGCAATCATGGACCGATCTAAATCCACGCCATGGGAAACATGACCTATAACGTCAACACTAATGTGGAACCAAATTCCGATTAGGATATGCCGACAAATGCTAACTACAAATGGCTTGGGTGGTCGGAATCCCATGATGTTCTCCAAGCAAAATATTGGTTGTTAGCTACGGCTTTCTAGATCTTCCATTTCCATGATAAGTCATTGCTTTTTCAGAGTTACAGGTGGATCATATTAACACACATTGGGCCTAAGTAAATGCTAAATTTAGAGAGATTAGTGGCCGATTAATGAAGTTAGGTGGGTGGGGTCGGACCATATGGGCAAGGCGTTACATCTTCGAAATTGGGACACATGCAATAATTCTAATTTGTAGATGAATTGAAAGATTTGCATCGGAAGCACATCTACTTTTTGAAAACCAAGGCCAGAGAATCGAATCTCGAAGGATATTTGATGTGATTAAAAGCGAGGAAAGACTAGTCCCTTTGTTAGGAAATTTTATTTTTACGGGTTCTCTCTTTATCAATAGGACATTTGTGCTCTTTTCGCTAGTCTCCAGCCCTCCACGCGACAAGAGAGCACAAGCCTTTGGAAAATCTCCTCGTGATTAGCGAGAGCGATTAATTATTTTTAAAATTTATTAGCTCATGATTAATACATATCAAACATGATATTTATAATAATAATAATAATAATAATCCATGATATTGATCACTTATTCTTCTCTAGGATAATTATACAGATCGTACTGTAAAATCAAGAATCTTAATGCTTGAAAGAAACTCCTCTCTGATTAAAAAAGTGACAAAAGACAGCCCTGCAAATGTTCTGCAGCTAGCTACTAGTTTCCTAAAGGCTGTGACTTCACCAAACTTCAAGATGCACATCTTATTTGTTAAGACGTACAAAGAAGAGCCGTTCATGGTGAAAGAAGAAAAGTTTGATTACAATTGAAGTAAGGTTATTTTAAAAAAAAAAATTTGATTAGAAATGTATTAAAATAATATTTATTTTATTTTTAAAAATTATTTTTCATATTAACGCATCAAAATAATATAAAAATATTAAAAATTAAATTAAAACAAAAAAAAATTTAATTCTTTACAAAAAAAAACACTTTTCAAATACAAAAACAAATTTTTTTCTCTTGTTTGGACAGATGAATGGGTACAAAATCAGCAAATATTGGCTCAATTTATTGTGGATACAAAAAAAAAAACAGCTGCCTTAATATTAGTTAATTATAGCTTTTTAGACACAATTTCTGCTCTGTATTTTAAAGTATTTTTAACTTTAAAATATTAAATTAATATTTTCTATTTTTTAAAATAATTTTCATATACTAATATAAAAAATAAAAAAAATTAATTTAATATATTCTCAAGTAAAAATCTATTTTTAAAATGATCATCCAAAATCTCAAAAACATTACTGATTATTGTTTGATGATGTCATGACAACCACACCTAAGTTGTTGGTGCCTGCTGGGATTCCAATTAGCACAATAAGGGCCGACATGGACTTGGGGCGCTACATGCTAACTAACGTGCCTTTTGACCTTTCTTGATTTGTCTCCAATCCATCCTCTTTCTCTTTGTTTTTATTATTCCTTTTCTACTAATTTCATTCCTTTGTCCCGCTTGTAAATCAATGCAAAATAATTTTTTATAACATACTATATTTATATTTGAGATTATGATCTCAAAATAATATTTGTTATAAAAAATAAAATATTTTGTCTTTTATTTTTATTTTTACTTTTTAAAACAAAGCAGTTAAACTTTCTTATAACATGATATAAAAAAATATGTATTTTATTTATAATTATACATATAAATAGATTGTTGCAATTCTCTAACAAATTATTATTTCTTAGAGCTCTTATCAACACATATACTATTAAAATTAAAAAAAATTCAATTTCATGTCTCTAATTTTCTTGTATTAAAATTAAAATTCAGAATAAATAACTCAAAAATATGTTATAATTGAAAAAAAAAACATATAAAATAGTAGAATAATACATGAGAAAAACAAGTACAATAAAAAATTACTCGGGAATTTCACGGGGAATAGTATACTAGCATGATTTCTAAGCGCGCAAAGGGATATATTTTTTCAAAAAGCGGGCTCAAATTAGAACAAGATACCAGCCCGATTGCACGAGGCCTAAAGCCCACAAGAAACGTGGCCCATGTGTATAAATTAATTGGATAGCAGGAGCAGGGCTTCCTCCATCAGACTCACTTATAGCAACCCAAAACATTTAAGTGTCCTCACCATATTCCATAACCGGGAAAGGGAAGAATCTCAAAGCTGGAAAATTTAATAAATACCATGAGTATCTATAATTGAATTTCTTTGTTTCTATCCAGTAATATTTTATAAATATTATTTTGATAATTTATTTTTTATTTTTAAAAATTTATTTTTAATTTAAAAATACTAAAAAAATTAAATATTTTTTTAAAACTCAAAATCTATGAAAGATACGTTTGGACGAAGAAGAAGATTGTTCATGGGAGGGGTTGGTGGCTATTATTATTTGTCTTTTTCACCAACCTTCTCATGATTGAAATGATTGCTGTTGTTGTCATGCTGCGATCGAAAGAGAATAATTCTCATGTTCCTTACGATAATGATATAATTTCTTACGGTGAAAAACGTGACCACACTATCATCGTAGGCCAATGTCTTGCCTCAATGGCAATTTGCTAATGTAATTTTAGTAATGTGATCCTCTTTAAGCAGAAATTGAGTTTGGATCTGAAAATGGGTTGGCAAAATTTTAGTAATGTGATCCTCTATGGCAATGAGGCATTATCGATCTTTGTTCTTACGATTTGCATTTATTATTTCCAAGTACAACCGTACAGGGCATACCTGTTTCTTGCTATTTTTATCGCCGTTGTTATATTGTTTTGCTGGTCATAAGTTGTCAGCTGCGTTCTTCACAGATTGTTCTTTATTTATACCAGAAAGTTTGTATGTTCATAAGATTCTTTCGCTGTACTCATTGTTTCCATAAAAAATGATTCAAAGCTTCACGAAAGAAGTAAAAATTGTCCCTTCTGAGGTAACTGTGAAGCTTCTACAACAGGCAAGGCAGCACAGTTATAACAAGAGGTTTATCATTGATGGGTTCCCACGCAATGAAGAAAATCGTACTGCATTTGACACCATAGTTGGCTTTGAAATGATATCAATTCGTTTGTCTCTATTATCTGCTGCTGCTTCCATCACTTCCTAATTTTAAGATTCCTTCCTTCCTGCAGTTGTAATGATTCTGTGGCTCCTTCTAGCTTCCTATACCATTTTTTGGTAGGAAATCTTGCAATTTTTTCGTTTCTGTAATCATGCTGAAGATGAAAATCGAACCGGGATTTGTACTATTTTTCGATTGTCCTGAAGAGGAGTTGACAAAAAGTACTCTGAACAGAAACCAGGTTAGTTTGTTGCACATTCTTGTTGATGAATCACTTCCTATGCGCGTCTTTCATGACTTTCTTATTTTCTTTTGAAGGGAAGGGTGGATGATAACATTGATATCTTAAGTAAGCGACATAAAGCCTATTTTGAAACAACCTTGCCCGTAATAATCACTACTTTGTTTGTCTGGTTGTCTTAAAAACATTAAATTGTGTTAATATAAAAAATAAAAAAATATATTTATAAAAGTATTTTAATACATTTTTAAGTAAAAACTACTTTTTAAAAAAACTATGGGTAATATGAAACACGAACATCAAATTACTTTTTCTCAATGTGATGTTTGGAGTCGGTGATTCAAAATTCCCTTCTGTCTTGGATATGGTTATTATGAAAGCATAACTAGATAGTCCTGAAATTTGTTTTCCTTCCAGTACTGCGGATATTTTACACGTTAAGGATCGTCTCCATACCTGATTTGATTCCTTTTCTATCGATATCATGATGGTTATTAATGTTTGTATTTGCTGTCTTAGATTGATGATCAAAGATCAACTGATAAGGTGTTTGAGGATGTGAAGAGTGTTTTTTCCAAGCTCAAACCAGTAACCAGGGTACTGGGTTCAATGAATTAACGAGATATCCTGGATTTTGCTTAATGACAATAGATTCCTGTGTTTACAGGTCAGATCTCCTTTTCAACTTGTCGGATGAAAACATGATTTTAGTAGTAAATTGGTGGGAAAAGAAATCTCTAAACATCTTAGTTAGAGATGATGAATTCTAACCATGGTTAAAGAGTTCGGAATTAAAGCAAGAGGATATGATGGTTGTTCTCATACCCTTTCTGATGCCAGAATGATTAGAAAGTTAAGAGTTCCTTCATGATCTGCTTTGGAGTTGCTTTAACGCTATGAAGCATGAATGTGGACAGTAGAGGGATTAATTTGGATCCCTGTATTATTCGATTTTTAAACTTTCGAGACTCTTGACGCCTATGAACCAGTAATGAATATGTTGTTACAGTGGTAGCCTTGTTCATATCATACGGAAAAAGAAATGAAAAGAGAATGAAGCAACAAAGAACTGGTAATCCAGTGATGTTTAATTTGGAAAATTATTTCTACATCCATATGATTGATGACTTCTTTCTGTTGTGTATACTTTGTCAGCTAACAGTCATTCTGCCACTATTCATTGAATTTCATGATTTTGACCATGCTTTGGCAGGTGACAGCCAGCTGAAAGGGGTATCGGTGTCCCAAAATCGTCGAACACTTTGGGTTTACACATCTTTGTGTTGGGAAACTTTTGGAAGCATGTCTGGATCTGAAAATGGGTTGGCATTTACCATAATTTTGCTTTCTGTATCTCTTTGAGGATTAGGCTGTTATTGTTCATTATCATCTTCACAATGCCATTATTGTTTTAATTATCATTCTTATGACTACTATTACTTTGCTGGCCACAACGTATCTGGCTGCACTTGTAGTAGATGTGTGCTTTCTCTGTGCCATTCTGTGTTCATAGCATTCCACTCTTATCACTGCTGCAGCAGAAAAATGACAAGATAGGAGGAAACATTCTCCCTTCCGAAATAACCATGGAGCTTCTTCAACGGGCAATGCAGCAAAGTGAGAAGAAGAAATTTATCATTAATGGGTTCCCGCGTATTGAAGAAAATCTTACTACATTTGAGAACAGTGTAAGATTAGAATCTTACAACGTCGACTCACAGTTGAATTATCTGCTTAAATAAATTCATATTGGTGCAATTATCTGCTTAATCAAGTATGATTTCCCTATTAATATTAACCAGTAAACTAAAACTGTTTCTATTACTGTTGCTAACACTCATTTGCATTGTGGACGAAACAGTGCAGATTAGAGCTAGGTACCTTCTTCTTCTTTTGTCCTTGGTTCGTTATTTGTTTCGGCCCCTCAAATTTCTTTCTCCGTTTCGCCTTTTACTGTTATGTCTGGATGAGTTAAAGCCTGCTATTTTTCCTTTCGGATCAGATGAATCATCGTGCTCTTCGTGTTGAAAAATGCTTCACCCTGAATTGATACTTAATTTTGTTAAATCAAATTTAATCTTATTGATTAAAAAAACTTAAAATAACTGAGGTTAGCTGTATTCCAAACATAAAAAATAAGAAGATAATTATTAAGGTGTTTTTAAACTTTCATGTTTAAAAAAAAATCAGGATTAAGAATTTTTTTTGTTTAATTTTGAGTTTTTAAACTAATTTAAAGGTATTTTTCAAATTGAAAATTGATATATTAAACTTCTCATGATATTTATTAGAAAAAAAAAAAAGACAGAAAATGACGGAAACTAAACCAAAAAGCTTGTCATTTATCTCTATAGACAAGACTAAACCAAAAGACTTGTCCAATTGAGAAAAAGTTTTTTTTTCTTATTGCTTTTTATTCAATGGTATATGCTGGTCATATTGTTTTGAGCTAATAAAAAATACAAGAATTATAATAGATATTTTTTTTTATGAAAAAACATTAAGTCTTTTATAGTTAAAATGAAAAAAAGGCTCGATGTAATTTTTTTAAAAAATATTTTTCTCCTTCTTCATTTTATTTTTGGTCTCTTATATTTTTAATTTTTTATTATTATATAATTAAATAAAAAATAAATTTTATAAAATAAAGTTATTGAACTTGAATAGGCTCATCACTTATGTTATGGGCTAGAGTGGTTAACCTGTGACGTTTTAAAACATTATTGTTTTAGTGTTTTTAAATATAAAAAATATTACATGAACATTATTGAGGATTTGTTTTAAAATCAAATGGAATTCTAATAGGTTCAACCAAGTTCTTGATTCATTAGCCAGATGAATTGGGTCAACCCCATCAGGTTTAATTTGAAACCGAACACGAGCTAAAAGCCAAGTTAACTGGCCACCATGCGGGCCTGCCGAGCCGAATCAGAAAAGTTGCCTACGACAGCTAACTAGTTATATCTACGTTGCAAGATGAGGTTGTTGATTGTTCAAGGTCACTTATCTGTCAAGTCAGAAATATCAACAAGATTCGAATGATTGTTGAAACTTATTTCCTTATAACTTGATTTCGTCTTTGATGTTCCGAAGGATAATCTGCAGAGTCTATCTATTTCCTTGGATTAATGCCCAAGATCAGATGAAGAGGTATTTGAGGATATCATGTAACAAACGAATGTGAAATAGAGGAAAACAGAATTGTAAAGAGAAATTCCTCGTGTGTTGTTAATGATGCAGCTCGTCCAAATATATACAACAGGCAAAGAATATTCTAACTAACTTATCCTATGCAATATCAATACTACCCTTTATGTACAGTGCTTTACAGAAGCAATCAGAGAATAAATAACAAAGTAACAGAATTCAGGTAGTCATGCCATCCTTCTCTGCAGTGACGTGGTGTGTCGATGATTCATCCTCTAATACCCCCCCGCAAGATGGAGAGTAAAAATTTACGACTCCCATCTTGGATAAGTGAAAATGGAGAACAGAGGATGATAGAGCCTTTGTCATGATATCAGCAAGTTGATTGGAGCTGGAGACATAACGAGTACAGATGTGGCCAGCCTGAATTTGGTCTCGAATGAGATGGCAGTCGAGTTCAATGTCTTTAGTCCTCTCATGGAATACTGGATTTGCTGCAATATGGATAGCAGCTTGGTTGTCACAGTGTAAGAAAACTGGTTGAAAATGCTGGACATGGAGTGCAGACAGAATGTATTTCAACCAGGTTAATTCAGTGCAGGTGACAGCCATGGAACGGTATTCGGCCTCTGCCGAAGACTTAGAGACCACTGATTGTTTCTTAGATTTTCAAGAGATCAAGGAAGAGCCAAGGAAAATACAGTAGCCACTAATAGAACGTCTAGTATCAGGGCAAGAAGCCCAATCAGAATCGCAATAAGCCTCAAGATGTAAAGAGGAAGAACTAGAGAACAAAAGCCCTTAGCCTGGTGCACCCTTAAGGTAACAAAGAACTTTGTGAGCTGCATGTAAATGTGCATCAGTAGGATTAGCCATGAATTGGCTCAAATTATTGACACTATAACAAATATCAGGCCGAGAGACTGTAAGATAAAGGAGCCTGTCAATAAGACGTCGATAAATACTGGGATCAGATAAGGGAGTGCCAGTGGTCTGAGTAAGGTGGAGATTTTGCTGCATTGGAACCTTAGCAGGGGTACTGCCTAAGGTGCCAGAATCTGCAAGAATATCCAGTGTATATTTCCTCTGGCAGAGATAAATGCCTTTGAAGGATCTTGCAACCTCTATGCCGAGAAAGTAGCGTAAGGGGCCAAGGTCCTTGATCTGAAAATGCCTATGAAAAATGGATTTCAGTTCTTGCACAGCAGTAATGTCACTGCTTGCAACCAGTATATCGTCGACATAAACAAGGATAACAACAAATGTGCCATTAATGTCACGGGTGAAAAGACTATAATCAGCCTTGGATTGAGAGAAACCTGCAGCAAAAAGAACATTAGAAAATTTTGAATACCATTGCCTTGAAGCTTGTTTGAGACCATACAAGCTTTTGAGCAATTTACAGACTTGAGTAGGGGATCCTTTGGTGTAGCCGGGAAGTTTATTCATATAAATATCTTCATGCAAGTCCCCATGCAAAAACGCATTATTTACATCGAATTGATGTAAATGCCAACCTTTAACTGATGCAGTAGCTAAAAGACACCTCACGGTAACCAACTTAGCCACAGGAGAAAAAGTCTCTTGATAGTCCACCCCTTCAAGTTGGGTGAAACCGCGAGCCACAAGTCTTGCTTTAAGACGTTTAACACTCCCATCAGAATGATACTTAATTTTATAAACATATTTGCAATCAATGGGAACTTTGCCAGGAGGTAAATCCGTAAGCTGCCAAGTTTGATTTGCCTCCAAGGCTGCTAATTCAGTGTCCATGGCCTGACACCATCCGGGTTCTTTAAGAGCTTGCTTATATGTTTTTGGTTCAATATGAGTGAAAATAGTAGTGGAAAAAGCTTTATAAGTAAGAGAAAAATGCTGGTAAGAAATAGTATTATGAAGAGGGAAAGCTGTACCTGAAGGGGAACATAGCAGCTGGTCCAACGGTGGGATAGGAGCAGTTAGAGTAGTCTGATGACAATGGTAATCCTGCAGGTACTCAGGAGCACGCCTGGTTCTAGTTGTCCTGCGAGAAGGTGAAACTGAAGAAGGAGGAGAATGTAAGGTAGTAGGAGATAATAGAGGTGGAGAATGTAAAGGTTGTGGTGGGGAAGGAGTAGAAAGAGGAGAACTGGGAGCTAAAAAATGTGGGGATGAAGATTGGGAATTGGAAATGTCAGATGAAAGAGTAATGGAGGGGAGTAATGGAGGAGATGATGGTGGAGTAGGAATAGAGATAGGATGAGGCAGTGAAGAATGGAAAGGAGGTGGAATAGAGTGGGAAGGTGAAACAGAAGGCGAAAAATGAGGATGGAAGGGAAAAATAGATTCATGAAAATGAACATCTCGGGATAAAAAAATTTGATCACTTTGTAGATCAAGTAATTTATATGCTTTAACCCCAAAAGGATAGCCTAAAAACACACATGCTCTGCCTCTAGGATCAAATTTCTTACGCCCTTGTGACAAAGTAGAAGCATATGCAAGGCAACCAAAAACTCTCAAGTGTTTGTATTGGGGAGGAGTGTGGAAGAGATATTCATAGGGTGTTTTGTTATGAAGAAGAGGGGTAGGAGTTCTATTAATAAGGTAGGTTGCGGTGAGAACACAGTCAGTCCAATATTGGGGGGGGAAGGTGGGATTGAAACATCAAGGCGCGGGCAATATTCATTATGTGTTGATGTTTTCTTTTGACCCTGCCATTTTGTTGGGGTGTGTCGACACAACTCCTTTGGTGGATAATGCCCTTAGCTTGAAAAAAATCTGTCATGCGAAACTCAGCTCCATTGTCACTTCTAACGGTTTTGATTTTAGTGTGAAATTGAGTTTCAATTAGACTGTAAAAAGTCATAAAACAAGACCTGGTATCAGATTTATTTCTAAGCATATAAACCCATGTTGTCCGAGAGTGATCATCAACAATTGTAAGAAAAAAAACGTGATCCATCCACTGCAACAACTGAGTTGGGACCCCATATATCACAGTGGACAAGATCAAATTTATGTAAAGCAGAGTTTGTAGAAGTTGGAAAAGAAACACGACGCTGCTTAGCCAAAGGACAAATGGAACATGGTATTGGATTATGAAATGTTTGATTGTGTGTGATAATGGGATCAGTGATTAAAGATAATCTAGAAAGAGAAATGTGTCCTAAACGATAATGCCATAAATCACACAATGAAGTAGTGTGAGTAGCGGAAGCAGAAGGAAATGAAGTTGAGGGATGAAGATGAGGCAGTGCATCAACCAAAGCAGAGGGTGACACCCGAGACCTGAGAAGGTGATACAGACCGGTTCTAACTTCACCCATCCCAATCGTTGTCCATGAGGCTAAGTCCTGAAAAAAACAAGCATTGGATAAAAATATGAGACAACAAGAATGATGTTGAGTAAGTTTCTTGGCAGAAAGCAAATTGAAGTTAAAAGAAGGCACACACAAAACATGATTTAATACAAGATGCTTAGATAATCTTACGACACCAATGTGGGTAACAGGAACATCTTGACCATTTGGAAGTTTAACTTGATAGGAAACAGTGGCTGTGATAGATGTAAAAAGGGAGGTACAGCAGATCATATGATCTGTGGCACCAGTGTCAATAATCCAAAGTGAGATGTGTGTGGGAGAAGATGAGTGTGTGCTTGTGCTGAAGCAAGTAGCCATACCAGAAACACGAGAGTTGTTAACATGAGGATTGGGAGAGGAAGAAGATGGTTGTGTAACAGATAGTGAAGCCATGGCTGAACTAGTCTCCTTGGAATGCAAAAGAGAAAGTAATTGTTGGTATTGACTCCTGGTAAGCATCATTGATTCTGTTGAATCCTCCTCATGATCATCATCCGAGAGTGCTCGGGATTGAGTAACAGTTGCTGCAATACCTTTATTTTTTCCATGGAGTTTGTGACCAGGTGGGTAACCATGCAGTTTATAACATTTTTCCGCAATGTGGCCAGTCATATTACAATGAGTGCATTGTGGTGGATCAGCATTTCCAACCTTGAAACAGTTTTCAAGAGAATGACCAGGAAGCTTGCAGTGAGAACAGTATGGGCGATTAGTTTTCTGGGAAGTAGACCTGGAGAAATTTTTGCTAGAGTTAAAAATTGGTTTGGCCATCATTGCCATAAGGTCAAGGGATTTTATAGAATGAATCATCAAATGTTGTCGTTCTTGTTGTTGGATCATGGAGAACACACGGTTAAGGGATGGGAGAGGATCAAGTAACATTATCTGATCTCTGGTGTTTGAGTATGCATCAGATAAACCCATAAGGAATTGAATGACACAGTCACGATCATAACGATCATGAAGGATTTTTAATTTCCCACACAAACAATCGGGAAGAGGGTCATAGATAGCAAGTTCATCCCACAATGTTTTGAGGTGACCAAAATAGGTACTGATATTGTCTTGGTTTTGAGATAAGCTGGCTAAATCACGTTTCAATTGAAAAATTCAAGGGTCATTTTGGTGGGTAAAACGATCTCTGAGTTCCAGCCACAGTACTCTTGAATCCTCAACTAAAACAAGACTAGATTTGACAGAAGGACTTACAGAATTCTGTAGCCATGAAACAACCAAGTCGTTGCATCTCTCCCAAGCTTCAAAAAGAGGATCTGAGATATCAGTAGGTTTAGACAATGTACCAGTAACAAATGCAAGTTTGTTCTTTGCGCGAAGAGCTCGAGAAATTGCACGAGACCAACTGACATAATTATCAGCAGTTAAGAGTTCAGAAACAAGAGCAGCAGCTGGGTTATCACCATTCTCAATTCGGAATGGATTGAAAGGGTCAGAGAAATTAAGGTATTTGTTTTTGGGGTTTGTATCGTTGAAAGACTGAGAATCAGTTTCTTTATGAGCGTTGGCCATTGATCGGCTGCTCTGATACCATGTAACAAACGAATGTGAAATAGAGGAAAACAGAATTGTAAAGAGAAATTCCTCGTGTGTTGTTAATGATGCAGCTCGTCCAAATATATACAACAGGCAAAGAATATTCTAACTAACTTATCCTATGCAATATCAATACTACCCTTTATGTACAGTGCTTTACAGAAGCAATCAGAGAATAAATAACAAAGTAACAGAATTCAGGTAGTCATGCCATCCTTCTCTGCAGTGACGTGGTGTGTCGATGATTCATCCTCTAACATATCAGGTGTGTTTTCTCCGAGCTCAATCCAGGAAGCTGGGTGGCTTCACGAATCAATAAAATATCCTGGAATTTGCTTCATTACTTGTACCTTGAACTCAGAGTTTTCTGGTACTTTTCCTATGATTCAACTGTTTTCCCCAAGGATGAAGATGCACTTATTTGTTAGTAGCATTCAGTAGCAAAAGAGACCTCATTTTGATGGTCAGTTTTCTCCGAGCATTCAAAGTAGAAAATGAATTATTATTTTTTTATGGAAATTGCAATTATTATCGCTTTTGATTTATAAGTTGACAAATGAGTAAAATTCATACTTCGGAGGGGGAGCACTTTGTCCTCGGTACCATGACATGAGAGTTGATTTTGTGGTCTCGGGCAAATTAAAAATCCTGTATTTTTTCTTCCAAGCTTCGTTTGTTGGATCCAAGGAAACTGGGTTGTGGCATCCAAACTCCTCTTGTTTTTTGTGCTTCCAGTAGCCTGTTTGCACCCCTCGCATTTTCTATGAGCCCAGAGAAACAAAGACGTGGATATAACGTTTCGTTTGGCTTTGTTTATCCGAAAATATTTTTTAAAATGATTTTATAAAAGTATTTTTTAGAAAATATTTTTTTAATGTTTGATGATATTATAAAAAATAAATTAAAAAATAATTATTATTGTTTGTCAATGCCGTAAAAAATAATATAAAAAATAATTTATTAATATTTTTTTAAATATACTACAAAAATAAAAATCAAATTTGATAAGTGAAAAAATTAAAAGATGATGAAATTAAAAAAAATTAAATTTATAAATTATTTAAATAAAAAAATAAAAATCAAATCTAACCGTTAAAAAAGTTGAAAATGGATAAAATTAAAAAAATTATTTCAAAAATTATTTCAAATAACACAAATAACAATCAAAAGAATATAGATTAAATAAAACAAATATAAAATAATAAAATTAATATTAAATTAATATTATAAATTATCAAAATAAAACAAATAATAATAATAAAATATTTAGTCATTTCACTCTTTTTAAATTTTTGGTGAAGGTTTTTTTAAAAACAAAATAGATGAAAAACACATTTAACTAATTTTTTTCTGTCACCGTAGAGTATTTTTCCATTTTCAACTTTCTTTTGGATTATTAAACATTGAAAAGTGCGAAAATGGTTTTAAAAAAAGTTATTTTTTTTCTAAGAATAAACGGTGCCTAAATTCGCGTTGTTTCATTGTGCTTGCACGAGGCCCTGTCGAATTACATCTTCTCAAGAATGGGAGGCGTTCGAAGCTTTTTTGGAGGTCAAGGTGATATGGAATTGGCTCAGTCCTCGAGCCCAATAAAACAAGGAACTGGGTTCCAGCCCCTCCTTTTTTGTGGCTAGCGCATAAGCCTGGCCCTTGCAATAACTTTATGGATAAATTGTAAACACGTTGATCTTTCCCTTTCCTCCTCTAAAAGTAAAAGGGAAATCAAATGGAAACATGGGGAGGGGCCGCATTTCCAACCACTGATCAAAAAGCTTCTGAGCTACAAGGCACTGGAGCAGGATTGGTGAAGATTTTAGGTTTAGATAACCCGAGCACCAAAGATTTTAGTGGATAAAATAGTTTTACAGTTCCGGCTAGATATTATGATTTTAGGAAATGACAATATAATGTATTTTAATGTTGAGCAATAAGTGGGGGTAATTCATTGCTAGTAATTGATTCATCCAACACTAAGGACACAAAAATCTTGAACTCTGACAATAATTTGGAGGCCGAGGAATGAAATCTAGTCTCGACCAGTCATGATATGATCGAAAGCCATTCTTACGTCCCAATTCATAGAGTTGTGAAAAAGAAAAGAAATGCTTTCTCGTAACAACAAGAACAATTACAAACAATGAAATTAAAAGAGATAAAAAACGAAGCAGCAGCAGAATAACCTCCAGGGAGGGCGGCATCACCAATGATTTTAGTGAAAGGATGTCCAAACCGTGAGCTAACCAAAACACCTGCCTATTGACTGAACTGTGGTCCATCGACTATCAGATAATCTTTCACCAGCTGCTGCTTTCACGTGATGCCATGCGAGGTCACTTTATCCTTTCTTTTTTAAATAGAAAGTGTGTGAAACTCAAAAAAGCTTAAATTGAAAAAGAAAGAACCTTTGTTCCCCCGATTAAAGCTGTTTTTGGTGCCCTGTGCAATTCACCCTCCCTCTCACCTCAACTTGCACTCCCTCCCTCACTGTACTTTCAACGTTCTTCTCGATAACACTCTGTTCCTGATCACCACGTTCTCTTAGATACTTAATTATATTTGTGTTTGTGTCTGAATCAGTCCATAGATGGAACAATTTAACGTTGACGGACTCACTGACACTACCATTACTGTCTCCTCCATTTTCATGCCACAAAAATACACCAACTTAATTTTAACCTCACATGAAAAAAAAAATTGAAAAAAAAAAAATATATATATATATATATATATATATATATATATATATATATAACGTTCAAATTAATAAATACGTACACACGTTACATTCTATATCGATGTTAATTTATTATTCTCACAGCCCAGCAACTTCCCTCAGAAAGACGACACACATGCTAGCTAGCATCAGGCAAGCAAGACCCCATCATCCTTGCCTCAATTTTCTGGCTCTTTATGATATAATGTTTTTCTAGAAGGGGTTGGTGTAAATGCAGCAGCTTGGTATAACTTAACCTACTTATCTTTAATCTGATGGGGAAGAAGGGAGGTAGCTCATGGTTGACTGCTGTGAAAAGGGCGTTTAGATCTCCAACTAAAGAAAGTGACAAGAGGGCTACTGGGGCTGGCCATGACCAAGAAGAAGATGAAGAAAAGGTCCTTCCTTTTCGCCTCTCTTTTAATTTTATCTATTGAAAACTAACGTCTCGTTGTTTCTCGATCTGTTTTTGAGTTGTAATGGCTGACCCTTTTGTGGGCTTTTCTTCTTGCAGAAGAGAGGGAAGCGAAGATGGTTATTTAGGAAACCTACGAATCAAGAACCAGCGACACAACAGAACCTGTCAAAGGCAGGAAATGTTAAGGCATCCCCAGGTGGTGGTGGAGGTGCTCCAACAGACCATGTGTCGGCAGCTGCAGCAGCCGAGCAAAGGCATGCGATTGCAGTAGCAGTTGCTACTGAAGCTGCTGTAGCCACTGCTCAAGCGGCGGCGGAGGTGGCTCGGCTCACTAGGCCTTCATATCATCCTAGAGAACATTATGCTGCCATTGTCATTCAAACAGCTTTTAGAGGATACTTGGTAAAAACCGAATATTGAACATATATAGGAATAGATGCTATTTTTTTTTCCTCTCTTGCATTGCAAATAGTGAAAAGTCATTCATGAATTATCAATATTTGTAGTGATTAGAAGAGATCGTGTGTGTTAATTTGTGGTGTGTGTAGGCAAGGCGGGCTCTTCGTGCACTTAAAGGGCTAGTGAAGTTGCAAGCTTTAGTAAGGGGACACAATGTGAGAAAACAGGCCAAGATGACCCTGCGATGCATGCAAGCTCTGGCTCGAGTGCAGGCTCGAGTGCTTGATCAACGCGTGAGACTTTCACATGAAGGCAGCAGGAAATCTGCATTTAGTGACACCAATAGCGTGCTTGAATCGCGATATCTTCAAGACATTTCAGATAGAAAATCCATGGTAATTAATTTGTTCTGTTCTTTCTAAGCATTGCTTAGCATTTCAATCTGGTCATACCTTGCTTGAACTTAATTCAAAGCAATAACAACGGTTTTTCTACTAATTAATGACCTTATGATTTTGTACTTTAAAGCTATAAGAGTCTAATGTAGTTCAGTGTTGAATCAAATTTTGACAGTCAAGAGAAAGCAGTAGCATTGCAGATGATTGGGATGATCGGCCACACTCCATTGAGGAAGTCAAGGCCATGTTGCAACGCAGGAAAGAAGCTGCGTTCAAGCGTGAAAAGACCTTATCTCAAGCTTTCTCTCAGCAGGTTCATTTCTTGCACTTTTCTCTGTCCCTGTTTTCTGAATTGTTAGGAGTATAGCTCATGGCTAATTGGTTCAATTTTTTCAAACCCATGTCCAAGATATGGAGAAATGGCAGAAGCCCATCAAATGGCAATGAAGATGAGCTCCAAGAAAGACCACAATGGCTTGATCAATGGATGCCTGCAAAGCCATGGGACAATAGCAGCAGCAGAGCAAGAGCTTCAACTGATCAAAGAGACCCCATCAAAACTGTAGAAATTGACACCTCCCAACCTTATTCATATTTAGTTCCTAATTTTAGAAGAACAAACCAAAACCAACATCACCAACACCAGAGATCCAATTCATCAAACAATGGTGTGGCACACTCTGCTCCTTCTCCACTCCATAGAGCTCATCAAAACTGCTCCACTCCACCACTCTCCTATCACACCCTCCCCATCAAAAACTAGGCCTCTTCAGGTTCGTTCAGCTAGTCCACGATGTGCAAGAGAAGATAGAAGTTGTAATTCCTCTCAAACACCAAGTTTAAGGTCCAATTATTTTTACAATGGAAGTTCGAATCAACATGGAATCAGGGGTGGTGCTAGTGTTAGTAGTAATGGTAATGCTACATTGCCAAATTACATGGCTGCAACCGAGTCTGCTAAGGCTAGATTGAGATCACAGAGTGCACCAAGGCAAAGACCATCAACACCAGAACGAGACCGGGTTGGGTCTGCAAGAAAACGGCTTTCGTATCCAGCCCCCGACCCTTGTGATCTCGGTATAGTTTATGGCGGTGCTGGTTACGGGCATGGTTTAAGGAGTCCAAGCTTCAAGAGCGTCAGCGGTTCACGTTTGGGTGGACTAGAACAACAGTCTAACTATTCTTCTTGCTGTACGGATAGCTTTGGTGGTGAGCTATCCCCTTCTTCAACTAACGATCTTAGGAGGTGGTTGAGATGATTTAATAATGCAGTTGGTGGGCTAGCTTACTGTGAACATGTTCAAGTTTTTTGTGATCAGAAGTGGTTGGGATATAATGGAGTGACTGACCAGAAGAGTAAAGATAAGTTGAGTTTTGGATAGGTGGTTGGGACTTGGATATTCATTGTGTTGTGTGTTCTTCTCTCTCTCTCCCTTTTTTCTTTTTTTTTTTTAATTTGTTTGAGGTGATTTGTTTAGGCCTCCTAGCTCAAGATAATTCCTGACCATTTTAGTCACTCATTCCCCGTAGTAAACTGATTTTCTTATGTCTGTATATATTTGTTTGGAAATGGGTAATGGTTGTTTTTTTAATAGTTTTTTTATTTAATTAGAAATGTATTAAAATAATTAATTTGAAATAAAAAAATAAAATAAAAATTTATTTTTTAAAAAATCTATTTTAAAATGTAAAAACAAAATTGTATCTAGCTAGTGCACAGAAGTCATACCTTCATTGAAGCAATCCATATATGAGAGACTAAGATTACAGAAAGAAAAACCCTAAGTTTTGTTTTTTCCTTATCTTCTAAAAAGTGGTTTTCCACTTCACTTCACTGGAGGGTGTGGTGTGTGGGAGAACATTTGAGAGAGTTGAAGTGGCAATTTTTCAAGTTTCAATTATCTCTCCTTTAATTGTCTGTGGGGCTCCGACTTAAGTGAAATCATTATATCAGGACGGCCTTGACATTCGAGAGAAATCCCCAAGAGGAGGCGTCATGTTGATTTATTTTGGATTCGTGCTAGTTAAGGTTGCCAAACCATCTACAGCTCGCCTTTGCTACAAGGTGCTTCTAAATCGAACACTTCAAAAAAAAAAAAAATTACCTATTTTTCTGAGATGTCATGCCACCTTTGTTTTTTTTTTAAAAAAGAAAAGACTTCATTAAACACTTCTGTTCTTAAAATGTACCGAAAATTATGTTTGGTAGGGTGATAGCTCTTGTGGTTATAGTTTAAAAAAAAATATTTTATAAAAAATATTTTTTATTAAGGTTGGTTGATATTTATATAAATTTGGTTAAAACTATAGTTGAAATTGAGGTTGAACAAAAAATAGTTTAATGTATTTGATTACGAATGCTTTTCAGATTAAGGTTATAAAATAACTAAAAAATATATATATTAATATTGATTGTTTTTAATTTAAATATTATAGATTTAATTACTGCTATTACATCATGAAATAAATAATCCTTTATATAAATTCATCCGACAAGGACTACAGTTTATATGGTTTTTTGAGCGTGCAACAAAATCAGGTAAAATATCATCAGGAATAAAATTGGGATTACGGTCAAATTCTGTAAATGCTACGCTATCATGTGATCTCCTTCTAATTTATGCAGTGTCATTGAATAATATTAAACACTAGTTTTTCAAATAAAATACAATTACAATTTTAAAAAAATTAGTTTTTTTACTGGATTGGACCCGGTCCAATATATTTAGATTCAGATTGGACCCGATCCAAGCATTAACAATGAATCTAGCCAAACTATGCAAAGTGAATTAAAAATTCACTTTGAACAATTTGGCTGCAGAGTAAATTATAATTCACTCTGCACAGAGATGGTGTGGAACGCGGGCAATGAAGCAACAATTGTTCGCTTTTGTTACACCTGAGGCACAACTGCAAGTATGATGGATTTCACCAAAACAAAACTCTGTTTTTTAACTTAACTAAACATCAATAATGGTGACAGATAATTAACCTCACCCGCAGCTGCAATGTCAAACGAGCACTAAGAGTGGGAAGCACAACTTAAATGAAGAGGTGGTGTAGTGACACCTATATAATGGAGCCTTTCAAATGACGGAGACTGGAGAGTTGCCTCATTTCTGCACCTCTGCCCTTCAAATGACGAAGACCCAAGAGAGTGGATGGTGGACATCAGGCTTGTGTATCGAGAGGCTAATGCATCTGCTGAAGCTTTTGCTAACAATTAGGAATTGAGACTGTTTTGTTTTTAACCCCTCCGTACCTTGTTAGTGACCAGTTGTATTGAGATCATACTTATGTAAGGGACTTTAGAGCTTGTCGTCAATGTTAAGGCCCCGTTTGTTAAAAAAGAAAAAACTGGACAACTATATAGGAACCAACTATGAGCAGCACCTTGAGTAGTAGGGATGATAATTTCACCCAAACTTAAAGGATATCAACTTAAATGGGTAGAAGATTTTTAGACCTGATAGGATTTGATTTGGTTCGGTTTGAGCTTGGGTAAAACTTAAAGGTAAAAAGTTAGGGTTTGAGTTAGGTATGGATTTTGGTTTGCTTAATTTGAACTTGAGCAAAAATAAATAAATAACCTTAAATTTTTTAAAAAAGTTACATATATATACACACACACCAAGCTAATTCTGTACTATATACTAAATAGTACTAAATTATGATACTTGAGCTATGAATACCTATTAGGTATATGAAACCTCACTACGTCGGGATATCAATAATTCATACATGTTCAAGTTTGAATCTGGTTTTGGATAGTTATTTTGGGTTTAGTTTGGATATGTATAGTACAAAATATAATATATGGGTATCCATTGCCTTTCATATCATTATATGAAGATTTATATTCCATTTGATGATCCAATCCAACTTGTTTTTAAATTGTTTTTTAATTTAAAAAATTAAATTATTATTTTTAAAAATATTTTTATATGTTAATTTCAAATTTTTTTAAAAAATATATTTTTAATTAAAAAGTATTTTTACAAAAACAAACCCACACTAAACCATGTGCCATGTTCTGTGATACTTGGACCTCGAGCGTATCTTCTTGAAATGGACTAGGCCTGCCTCGTGCTTTTTCTTGGACCATGTATCAGTCTTATTAGGCTTTATGTCTACTTTAGTAATTGTATTCAATTCCCAATTGTACTTTTGGGTTCTGGAGCTTTAATTAACGATACATATTTACGTCCGGGTTTTCAATAAAACTAATCAGTTTTAAGTATAGAAGTATAGTTATGGTTATTTTTTAAATTGTTTTTTATTTAAAAATATATTAAAATAATATATTTTTATTTTTTTAAAATTATTTTTGATATTAGAGCATCAAAATGATCTAAAAACACCAAAAAAAACATATTAATTTGAAGCAAATAAAAATTTTTAATTTTTTTTAAAAGTACTTTTAAAACGCAAAAACAAACAGAACCGAATCATCTTGTCTGCCACCGCAGAGATATTTTCTCTTTAAAAAAAAATCAAGTGAAGTTTTAAGTCAACATAATAACTCCTCATTGTATATAGGCTCGGTTTGAGAGCAAATTGGATAAGAATCGACGCAACATAGTGCAATCAATATCGCAACTTAGCCTATACAATTAAAATCTTGTTTGATTGTTTTTAAGAAAAAAAAAATAATCTCAACTCAATGTTTTTTTTATAAATAAATATTAAAATAATAATATATTAAATTGATTCAAGAAAATTAGAGTTACTTTTCTCAACTTGTGATTTAGACCATGATTATGATCAAATTTAGTAATCTTGTTTCTTGAAATCTATTTTTTTTATTTAACCTATTAATTATAAAAACAAAAATTCATAGGAATAATAATGAATAAAATCATGGATGAGGAATGTATTTTTTTAACCTAAAATTTATTTTTTTTATTAAATTATCTCTTAATTATTTGTACAAAAAAAATGTTTTTTTAATTAAAAACCGGTTACTATCTAAAGCAAGTTTAAAAATAAAATTAAGGCAATGTCTCAATATGCAACATGTTTTTGAAGGAAAAAACAATAAATGTGATAAAATAATGTAAAAAAATATATCAAAAAAAGTTAAAGAAAAGTAATTTATTTTCAATTAAGTATCCATGAACAATCTTTATCTCTTATTTTTACATATTAGGTACACAACAATTGAAAAAAAAATATTGGCAGCACCCTATAAATTTAAGAACCAAGGCATAATTGAAAAGTGATATAAATATCGTGTTAAGGTAATTTTTTTCTTTTTTTATTCATAATGCATTTCAATGAAAACCTAAATTTTTTTTTTTTTAAATAGAAATGAACCAAGCGCTTGGGCTAAAGATCTGGGCTTTAATGCTTGGATTTTTTTTTATTTAAAAAACAAATGACATGTCATCCATCATTTATTTAAAAACAAAGCAAATGAGCGCTCTACTTTTCAATTTTTCAACCACTTGAAAGGTGGTTGGGAAATAGGGATGAATTTATTTGGAATCAAAAACTCATATTTAATGTATTTCCACTTTAAAGCACCCTTATAAAAATTTGCCATGCCATGTTGTCACACTTGAACATAAATGTGACTCTTTGTAATATAATAGGAATATATATATATATATATATATATATATATATATATATATATATTTTTTGAAGTCACAGTTGGTAATTAGAGAAAATTAGGAATCCTAAAAATTAACACTAATTATAAAAATTCAGGTAAAGAATTAGTTATATTTAAGAAAAGAATGACGCCAGCCTTACTGTATCCTTTCAAATAAAATGTTACTTCCATTATGTGTTTTTTCATAAATTTATCATCCTTTTAATTTCCATGAAATATTCTAATTATTTTCAAATCTTATTTACAATTTTTTTTTATTATTTTTGGGGAAAAATTCAATATCAATCCCTAGAAGTAAAAGACTTATTGATTTAGTTTTTTTATGGGTTTTCAAACCTCAATCCTTATAAATAAAAAACTCGTCGATCTATTAAATTAAAATATTATTGATTTTAATGAAATCTTGATGAAAACTCGCCAATATAATTTGAAATCTATTTTTTATTTTTTTATATAAAAAAACTATTAAATCTATGTTAGTTCCTAAAATTAAAAGACACGTAAAAAAATTAAAATAAAATTCAACATTGATCCTTTAGATTAGGATCTCATTAAAAAATTCTTTTAAGTTCTAATTCTTATATTTCTAAATAAAAAAACAACCTTGAATTTATTTATTGCAAACACAATTTTAAAGGTATTTCTAAATAAAAAAACAACCTTGAATTTATTTATTGCAAACACAATTTTAAAGGTTTGAACCTTAATAATTCATGCATGCATTTTATATCTACAAATCATTGCACACGACTTGGAACCCTAAGACTAAGAGACTTATAATTTAGATAATAAATCTGCCTATGAAAGGAGAACCAATCTGCCACTAGAAGTAAGATTTAATACAACTCTATAATTAACTATAGGAATCAAACAAAATCAAATAAAAGAAAAGGCATTCATGTAAGTGATAAAATCAAAGGAACATACCTTTTTGAGAGATCACAAGAGACTGTTGGTTTCTTTGGTAATGAAAGCTTCTCGTATACCTACAGAAAACTTTATGCTCGCTCGTTTCTCCCTTCTCCCTTCTCTTTTCTTTTTTCTTTTCTTGTCTCCTAATCTATGCTATTTATAGGTGTGAGAATGGCTAGAGTCATGGGATTTAATTATGAGAATCAATCAAAGATTGCTAGATTTTTTGGGCCAAAATCCCGTGATTAAATTATAGGATTGAAATTTGATAATAAATCAATTATTGTTGGATTTTTAAGGCTAAAATTCTGGGATTTCATCTGGGAAAGAAATAAAAAAAGAAAAGGGAAAGGATGTTTACTTTTTTTTTTAATTTTATTTTATTTTATAAAAACAACGTTAGGGAAAGGTTGGGAATTCAAATTGGCCCTTGATTTCTATACTTCTTCTTCTTCTTCTTTTATTGTAGTCCTTCCCCTTTTGATTTTTTATTTTTCATTCAATTAGGGTTTTAATCTTTGATTTTTCTTTTTAATTTCACTCAAATGATTTAATTGAACCCTTTAATTTTTTCACTTTTCCCAATTTAATCTTTGGATTCTAAAACTGTTTATTTTTTGTTATTTTTTTCCATAAATTTTATTTTTTTTCAATTTCATCCCTGGTTGAATTACTTGAACCCTTGAGTTTGACCATTTATTACAAATTCATCCTTGGTCCCTCAATTCATTTGATTTTAGCCAAACCAAACCCTTTTTTTTTAAATTATATCCTCAATTGCATCCCAAATTATTCCTTACTTTTTCCCCTTCTTCAACTTAATCCCTAACTTGTTAAAATCAATTATTTATCCTATTTTTTAACTATATTTTCCCTCTTTTTTATTACTTTTACTTTTTTCTTATTTTTATTTTTTATTCTTATTTTTCTTTTTCTTTTTAATTATTTATAACTTAACTTGAAAAATATATAAAAAAATGTGATGAAAAATAATAAAATATTAAAATTGACTAGATTTATTGAAAAGTAAAAAAATAAACAATGTCAATTTACGTTAATTTTTCAAACCCGTGACCTGAATCATTAGTCTAGAAGCACCAATTTGAAGAAAAAAAAACATGAAGGATGAGATTGGAAATAAAATTTAATTTCATAAAATGATCCAAAACCAAAATAGCAATTAAAATAATAAAGATCAAAATTGAAATAAGAAAATAAAGTAGAGGACAACTACTAAAATTTTATTGAAGGGTGAGATTAAAAAGAAAAATTAATTTAAAACAATCAAAATAATGAGGATTAAATTGAAAAACACCACATATCATAAAGAAAATCAATTTTTTGTTTGAAGAGGGAAATTGAAAAGAACAAAATAATTTGACAAAAGGACTAAAAAACAACAACTAAAAGAATAAGGACCAAATTAAAAAAATAACATATCACATATTATGATTGAAGAATGAAATTGAAAACAAATTAAAATTTTACAAAAAGGTCAAGAACAAAAAATAAAAATGAAAGGAATACGGGTCGAAATTTAAATCTTAATAAATAAAAGGATAACTCTGAAACTTTGCATGATCATCGTGATTTTCAAAAGAAGGAAAGAGAAAAGTGGAAGGAGAAGAAAAAAAAGCCACGACATCGCATCGCAACTCTAACACCACTATACGCCAACTCCAACACCACCATACATCAACTCCAACAGGATTATCTCAGCATGACGTTTCCAACAACAAATAATTTCTTTTTTCTCTAAGAGGAGCTGCAAGCGCCACTTAAACGGAACGAGCGCTAGCCATTTATTCAAATACCGAATTGCCCCTTAGTTATTTTGATTGTAAAAAAAAAACAATGTGATTAGTTATTTTGATTGTAAAAAAAAAAAACAATGTGAAAATATAAAAAAGCCCTTGTACTCTAATTTTAAATTTTTTCTCTCTCAAGGGTTTTTTGTACTTTAAAATATGAAAAGTTTTATTCCTTAAGTATTTTGGTAATAACTAATGAATCTTGTGAAAAGAAATAATTATCCCAAATAATCAATTCAATAATTTTTGGTGGAAAGAACAAATTTGTCATATATAGTTACACTGAACAATAGCTTTAAGAAACTGTTTGAGAATGCGGTACAAACCGCATTCCCAAAAAATTTAAATTTTTTTTTGCTAAAATTTAATATGATTTATATGTTTTGGATCGTTTTGATGTGCTAATGTCAAAAATAATTTTAAAAAAATAAAAAAACATCATTGCCATGTATTTCAGCATAAAAAATTATTTAAAAAGCAACCGCTATTATACTGCCAAACATACTCTAAATATGTGCGAATAATATTTGTTTAAAGGGAATTAGTTTTGGTTAATATTTATAATCATAATAGAATATAAGAAATTAAGAATATGCTAACGACATACTTATTGTTATATATTATATATGCCAGACTGCCAACGTTTGGTAGGCAAGAGACAAGAGAAGTACAATGGACCCAAGCGTGAAGCAACCATGATCTTTGAGGTAGCTTCAGCATCTCTGCAACCCAGTTTTTATGGGTTCCTCTACCCATTTTCTGACATACAAAAGCAGCCTTTTGCTTTTCCCCATGTAAATAAAAGAGGTCAGTCTTGCATAATGCGTATGAAAACACATCAAGCTGAAACGAAACCATGTGCTCTGATTTTTACCTTTTTTTTCCGCTACTGCAATGATATCTATTCAAGCCTTTTCCACACTGAAATCCATGAATTAATGATTATGAAATTGATGACCCTTGTTTTTTTTAAGTGAAAGAAAATCTAGTTAGTGAGTGTGGCAGTGTGCCCTCTGCCCTGAAATCCGTATGAGCTACCCACTTATACTGTTCAAATACACGAAGAGAAACCAAGAAAGCAGGAACCCGCAAGGGCTTGGACTGGTATTAACCCGTTAACTAATTACAATGGCTTGAACCCACAAGGACTTTTCGCATGAAAATGACATCAGCTATACCTCAGTTTATTCATATAGAGTTTTAGATGGGGTTTGGCATTTATGATGATTCTACTCATTTCTTATAATGTTCAAATAAACAAAGAGAAACAAAGAAAGCAGGCTACACGTCTATAATTGGATAAATTGGGCAATTAGTAGAGAAATAAAAAAAAATAGTGAATTAATAAAGCAGCTAAAGTTTTTGATGAAATAATATATTTTTAGATGTTCGTGGTTAGAACCATTATATTTAATTAATATCACAATTTAAAAATGTAATATATAATTAGTGTTGTGTTTTTTAATCAAGACAACAATTCAATTTCACTAGCCATCTCAACCTTTCCATACAAATTACAGCAACAAATTTTCTCTGCAACTAAATTTAACAAAAATGGTTATTGTGAGATTTATTATTTAGTTTATTAATTTTATATTTAATTTAGTTAATAATTTTAGAGAGTAAAAAGTTTTCTGATTTTAATAAAATTTAGGCAGAATTTCTTCTACGTAGAAAAATTTTCCAATTTTATTCATATCTAAAATCTTATCCTACTTAAAAATACCTGCAAAGAACCAAAATAACCAAATATAATAAATTTTCACATTTTATAATCATAAGTAGCCTCATGAATGCAAATAAATAAACATACATACTTGCAAAAGGAATATCAAATACTTAAATAGTACAACTTTCTAGTAATTGAAATTCCAAAATATATCAACATGACTCGTTTATCTATCTACGTCTACGTTGTCTACTAGATGATCTGGCCTCATCAATAGCACGAATGTCATCTCCTTATGTTTAAGATGGAATGTGTGTGTCTCATGTCTCCATCGTTCAATTAGTGCATGGATTAAGTCGTTGTCAATCTTGATGTGCTATAGACAACTGATGTATAAAAAAACAGTCTGGAACACGTATGGTTAAACTCGCTCATGTAGTTTCATCCGCTTATATATCCTGGTCTCATCATGCATAACAATTTAAAATATAATTACATAAATATATACTACATTCAATGTTAAGTAATGAAAATATTTATTAAAATTAAATATTTTTAGAATCCTGAAAAAAATCCTCTGATGAGTGTATATCCTGTAATTGCAAGACATAAGTGTTAGTGGGCCCAATAAACATGTATTATGACTCAAACTCTCTATGAAAATAATCATGCTCTTTAGGAATGTCATCGTCATAATATGGCCGCTCAACATGAGAAGAAGATTTGTCATTTCGTGTGCACAACATCCTATGTAAGAGTACCCATGTTTATGTGAAATTAGATAAGTTTAATATGCTTTAAAAGAATATCATAATGTATTTTAACTAAATTGCATTACTCCAACTTTTATTGCCAAAATTCATAGAAAATTCAAACAAATTCCAAAAATTTAATGCAAAAGCATACTTGACCAAAATTAAACATAATTTGATGATATCAAATCTAATTGATATTTTCATGCTCAATTTCATTAAATCAAACCCATATTCATAGCAAATTAAAACAATTCAAAGAAAAAACCAAATTCAACAACTTATCCACAATTCAATACAGCATGTAATTCATCATAATCCTACCACATTCATGCTTTATTACATGAAATCATCAAGCATAATCGATAACACTATTTGTTGATTCTAACAATCCACGCAAAATGTATAATTTGGGAACTTATCCAAGATTCAACGTAACATATAATTAATTAAAATAATTAATTTGTAACTAATTTAACTTATTTTTATGCTCAGCTATATCAAATCAATCCTAATTGATGGTATTCATAGCTAATTATCATTAACTCAACAAACTTTAAATTCAACATAAATCCTAAAACACAATTTCATTTCAACTAAACAAAACTCAAATTCATAGCAATGTAGTATGTTTACCTTGCTTGTAATTAAGACTAGAAAAAGAGCTACGACGGTGGGAGCAGAGGCAACAATGACAATAAAGGATTTTGAAGAGGAAAACATTCAAAGATGCTTAGATACTAAGATGAGTTTGATTTTTGGGTATTTTAAGGGATAAAAAAAAGTGATTAGTGGCATTTTAGAGAGATAAGAGCTCGGAATATTGGTTTTGAGTGAGAGAGCTACTATGTTTGTTGTGTTCTTCAATCTAGGGAGGATTTAAATTTCACGATATGTCATGCTTCTGAACCGCAACATGTTAAGTTATCATGCTTTTGAAGCATAACATGTTTAATTTTTTCTCTTCTAAAATACAAAAACTATCTTATTGGAATTGTGACATTTAGTAAATAACACGTTTCAAAAGCGCGACAAGGTAAAAGTGTGTTAATTAAAAAAAATCCTTATAATTCTCAAAATATTTAGAGAAGGTTGCTTTAATTTTTTATTCCTATACAATTATTGTAGTTGTATTTCAGAAGTGGTAGCTAGGTATAAATAATGCTTCCTATTCGAATGTAAATGAAATCCATTAATAGTCTTTCTTGCTAATTCAAACAAAAAAATACGATCTATGATAGTTAACATGACGTACTTCCCTTTGTGTGAAAGTAAAGATACTATTTTGAGAGTAACTAACCATTCACCTTAGATCACCTAAAAAATTCATCCTATTATGGATTTCTTTTTAACAATTTTTTTTCCTTTTGTCTTTTTGGTTACATATAGACCTCATGTCCCATACCAGCAAAAGAAACATATCTTAATAAAATGCGAAACTTATATCCGAACATTTATTTTCTATATTCAGGCCATATTAATAAAATTTAGGGACTCATAGGATAATTTTGTTTGGTTGTTATATTATATAGTTAAATATAAAATGTAATGTTATTATAACTGGATTGGACCAATCAGTTTTGACTGATGAAATAATCACTAAACTAGTTTGGTTATTTGAATCCTTTATGCAATTGAAATGATTAAACTCTTAGGTTAGGTCGAGACCTAGGCATCGCGAGATCAAGTAAAGGCTAAGGTGCCCGGGGTCAAGCCAAGACCAAGTCTAAAGAACTTAAGATTGGTTTTGTGACGCTTAAGGATCGACTCGAAGCTAGGTTTGAGATGCTGAAGGATCATGTTGGTTATAGGTTGGGGCATCGAGGGTTGAGTAAGGTCTATGTCCAAAATGCTTTAGGTTGGGATAAGATTAGATTTAAAACGTCTACAAATTAGGGTTGGCAACAACTTAAGGATTGGAAGGGGACAAGGTTTGGAGTGCTAAAGGTTTGGTTGGGCCTGACTTTGAGTTATCATAAAGTTAGGTAGGTTTCTATTCAAATTGATGAAGATCAATCAGGTATTGAGCTCAAGTTAAGTTTGAGTCTACTATAAAAGGGGACAAAGTTGTGTCTAAAAACCCAAATGTTAAGTTTAGGGTGTTTGGAGTCTAGTGAAGACCATGTTTAATTTTTTTTAATCAAGATCAACGTGATTAGGGATCGAGTCAGGATTGAATAAGAGACTAGATAATTAACCTGCATGTTTAACCAAAATATTTTGAAAAATAAAAAAGAATACCCAAGATTTTTTAATGTATTTTTCAACAACAAGAAAATTTTTAATCACTGACTCAAAACGCAGCTCCCTTGGACCTAAATCCTTTCCTAAATAGTTTTTTAAATTAAATTATATCTGAGTTGACCTAATATGATCCAGTCAATCTAGCAAGTCCAAACACAATTTAGATTATTGGTAAAAAAATGGTTTGACTTAAAAAATTTCAAGATGATATTTTTTTTAAATACCGAGACGATGATATATTGAATCAATTTAAATTGATTTGCTAAACTCACCACTCGGGACATGGAACCAAGGGGATTTAATAAACTTATTTTTTTGAAACCATTTTTTTTTTATCTAATTACATGAAAAAAATAAACAAGCAATTATAGTAAACCAACCAAATTAAATTTAAAAAAAATTGCGATGAATTGAACAAAAAAGACCTGCTAATATTACAAAAATATTTCTATTATCATAATCAATAACAAAGGAAAACATTTAATAAAATAATATCTAATATATATTCTTAATTAATTTTAAAATAATATAATGCAATATATTTGCAATTTTTTTAAAATCAATATTTCTTAGAAAAATAATTAAAAAAGCAGACCAGACAAGTTAATAAGACCAATTCAAATGTAGAACACTCCTCCTGAAATAGAGGAGTACAGATAACAACTTTTTCAATATCAAATATATACGTTGTATAGGCAAACAAGTAGGATAATTATTGTAGTTCTATTTTATTCAAAATCTATTTAAAGAGTCCATGAATACGTATAAAATAAGAGAAGACAAATTAATAAAAAAGACTTTTTAAGTTTTCTTCAGTTTATTAAGTTTTTATGGTATCAAAGCTACTAAAAGACCAACATCTATTCTCTTCTGAACCTCAATGGCCTTTTCATCTTCTGAAACCTCAAATAATTCTACTAATCCTATCATCATTGTGTTATCACTCTCTAATCTTTCATTCATTATCAACATCAAACTCAATTCCTCCAACTATTTTGTATAGAAAGCTCAGACCCTACCCTGTTTTAGATGTCAAGGTGTTTTTGGTTACCTTGGTGTGGTGTTTTTGGTTACCTTGATACCACAAGCCCAACCCATCTCAAGAAATTGATGCTCCTCGTCCCAGCACAAGTGTTATTATCAAAATTCTAAATCCTTACTATATTCAATGGCTTTGTCAGGATTCCTTAATTCTCACCACCATTAACGCCTCGCTCACTAAAGATGTTCTCACTTAAGTCATGTCTTATACAACATGTCGTAGGGTCTGGCTTGCATTAAAGCGAACCTTTTCTCTAATTTCTCTTGCTAAAGCTATTTAGATTTGCATTCAGCTGGCAAATGCTCGGAAAGATGCCTGTCTGCTAATGCATATTTTCTCTCCATCAAATGAATGGCTAATGAACTTGCTCTCATTGGACAACCACTAAAAGCTAATGATATAATCACTTGTGCTTGCAAGACTTGGCTAGGAATATGATTCCTTTGCTTTCATAATTACTTATCGATCTGATCATGTCACCTTAAAAGAACTTTACTCACTTCTTCTAATATGTGAGTCAAGACTTAATCACAACAATCAGTCCTTTTAAGCTACTACTTTAGTAAATATGGGTACCAAGCACCCTCAAAAGCAAAACCAATCCTTTTCTCGCTTGACTACTAATTTTCAACATTCCAACCATAGTCGTAGTATCTACTGTGGTCGAGGACGTAATGGTTGTTTCAACTTCCATGATCATGGTCCATCAAACTCAGTTACATGTCAGGTATGTTTCAAACCAGGACATATTGCTTGAAAGTGCTATCATTTTCTTATCAGGACCAACAAGCTACTAAAACCAACCTCAAACCATGGTTGTTGCACACTATCAACATACTGATAATGAGTGGCATCCAGACATAGGAGCTACCCATCATCTCACTAATAATGTGAACAATGTTCATCTCCAAAATGAAGATAATGGTAGTCAAGATCATATTCAGGTGGCTAATGGTGTAGGTCTGAAAATCATACAAAGTGGAACTTCTACTCTTTCTTCTCCTTCAAAGACTTTTGTATTTAATCAAATTTTGTTTGCCCCAGATATTCAGAAAAATTTTCTCCTTATTCATTGTTTTTATCTAGACAATAATGTTTTCTTTGAATTTCAACTTCTCAACCTCTTACCCATCTTCCACTCTTTGAATTATTACTTGGGGAACATCCTGCATCAAAGTCCACTTTGTAATGCCCATTACAACTTCTCAACCTCTTGCTCATCTTTAGCCATAAGGTTTATCTAGTGTTCATGCGTTTGCCAATATCTAACACCGTTGTCTCGGTCATGCTTCCCTTCTAGTTATAAATAAGGCCATTTCATTAGCTATCCAAAATAAAAATTCTTCTATTTGTTCTGAATGTCAATTGGCTAAGAGCCATGCTATGCTCTTTAAATTCTATTTTGAAACCATTGAAGTTAATATATTCAGATGTTTGAGGGTCTGCTCCTGTTCTACCCACCATTGGTGCACAATAGAATCTTTTAAGAATCATCAAGTTAAAATGTTTTGGAAAACACCAAACAGTGCTTACAAGGGTGAAAGTAATTTGGCTAACCAAAAGAAGATTATAGTCAAGAGATGGAACAGTAAGGACGATGTCTAAGGTGAAGGTATCAAACAAAATGACAGATCCCTCTCCAATAATAGGGGAGGTACTACCATTGGCTATGAAAATAACTGACTGAGGAGAAGGTTTAAGAAATTTTAAATGACTAGAATCCATAGTCATATGATTGGATGTACCTAAATCAATAATCCATTTAGAAAAATATGAACTCGAAGTCTTGCCATGGCAAAGTGCAACTGAACCACCCCTTCAACTGTTCTTGCTTGTGACATATTCCTATGATCAATCTCCTTTATAGTATGTTGAAAAATGGCTTTCATTCTGCTTAGTAGAAAATAACCTCTGATTCAATTTAAAAATACAAATTTCATTCGATCTATAATAAAAGTTTTTGATATTGCTTCCCATATTTCTTTAGTCGTGGGAAGATGAATAGATCATTGCATTAATGATGGACTCATCAAGTCTATAAGCTGATTCTTGACTCGATGATTTTTAGTTATCAATATTGCCAACTTTAGATATTTAGGTGCAGGTTTCGTCACTTCTCCTGTGAGATACCAGCCTTGTTACGAGCACCAATCCGCATCTTCATGATTTGGGATCATAGTGAATAATTAGTCTCTTTCAGTATAATTTCATTTGGGAGTGGAGAATTATCTTGATGAACTATGATTTGGGACGCTGGAGTTGGGACTGGTACGTTGGTAATGTCTGAAGTAGTTTCCATTTAGACCAAAAAGGAAGAAAAAAAAAATACGATATTCAAAATACAGCATAGGAAGGGAAAAAAAGAAAAAAAATTGTCATTATATATTTAGAGTTTTACAATGTCTATGCAATACTTTTTTATTCATAGAGAAAGTCTTTGTATTTACAATCAAGTGTAGAAGGCAAGATACTAGTTGCCATCATTAGAAGATTACAATAAAAACATGAGATTATAATTACAATCAATTGGCCAATCAATTAGCCTTATATTTAGTTTAACTAATAGCTAGAATAGGAAATACAACTCATGCTAACACAAAAATAAGAAAATGGCTTTGAAAATGAAGATCAAGCCATAAAATATTAGAATATTATAGAATAATTTAAATTATATCTTGGGTTTCACTTAATAGCTTAAAAATTCGAATTGATATAGTTTTTTAACATGATATTAGAGTCTTATTGACTAAATAGTCATAAATTCAAACCTCACCACTTTCATTTTATTTGATAAAAATTAAACATAATATAGTAATGAATTTGTGAAAGTTTCAAGATCAAAGAACTTTCACTTGAAAGAATATATTAGAAAATAACATAAATTATATCGTTTACTTGAGATGATAAATTAAAGAATAATATAAATTATAGCTTAGAGTTTTTTATTTAAGGTATGTTAAAAAATAATATAAATTATATTTTGAATTCTTATTTAATAGTTTAAATTTTAAACTTTTGGATTGAAAAGATTGTTAATTTTACACGAAACAAAATTCTGGTTTAAACTTTAGTCGCGTATTATTAAAAAAAATTGTGCAAAACCCATGATAAATGAGGAACTCCTTACATAATAAGAAAGGGCAGTGAAATGTTGTGCAAATGTGTTGGCTTCACACACGGTAAGAGCTAGTTATAATGGAACTCTCACCCCAAAAAAATACTTGCTCCATTACCATTCCTCTTGCCCTGTGCATCAACAACTTCACTTGAAAGGCTGTAGCCTTCAAGTGTGAAGAGACGGAACACCTCTCTTTTAAGGTATACACTTTAGGATTTACTATTAAGACAATTCGGGCCCACTTGTCACAAGAATACATTCATTATTCATAGATTGATTAGTCATGCTTTTTGAATTTACTTTATTGTCTTTCCTATAATAATAATATAACAAATTAAAAAAAATGTTTTACTGTGGCTTATAAGATTCACAATGTGTTGCTTTTTTTTTAATCTCTCTTTTATTTTTTCCCTCTCAATTTTCTCTTTGTTAGGATTTGAAATTTATAATTTATTTTGATTTATTTTTAATGTGGTTATCGTGATTTAAAAAAAAAATCTCAATATTGGATTAGTACTCGATTTTATAAAAACAATTTTGAATTTGTTCTTTGCAAGAAATCAAAAGTGAGGAGACCAAAAATAAATAAATGATGACATGCCTTAAAAAAAAATGTTAATTCTAGTCCATTTTTTTTTTGCCTTTTGTCTTAAACTTTTTTCTTTTTCAATTTGATCCTTTAATGTTATATTTATCGAGGTTTGAGGATGATAGTTTGTTTTGATCTACTCCTATATAATTATCTCAATCTCAAAAAATAATAATCATGTTATTGGATTGATGTTTGATTTCACAAAAAAAAAAATCAAACTTTATTGTTTGAGAAAATTGAAAAGGAGATGACCAAACTTGAAACAAAGAAAAAATAGGAGGTCTTTTTTCAAAATTGTTTTGAGTAAATGCATCTTTGCGTCATTTTGCCTTTGAAGGTTTGTCAAAATTCGTTTTCCCTTAAGTTTGTAAATTAAACAGTTTGGTCCAACATTTTATTTTACTCACATTTTAGTCCCTGAGTTTGAGAGAAAAGAAAGTCGTTGGATTAGAATGGAAGAGAGAGAAAGATGACAAACAACCACTTTTTTACGATGAAACTCGTCGTTCTTACTATAAATGAGTTTCATTTGACAATGAGAGTTTCATTTAGGCCTTTTTTCTCTTTATCTTACAAAAAAAAAAAAGATCAAACGTCATAATGTTTTGGATATTTTAGTTTATTTTTTGTTTTTTAAATGATTAAATGTTAATTTAATATCAAAAATGAGTTTTTGATATTCTCATGGTGTTTCTTAGGTGTTTTTGGCTGAACAAAATAAGAGAAAATGGGTTTTACCCTTGGGGGTTGGCTGCATGATTTTCTAGCCATGATATCTAGAACAACAACCAACAAATTGCCTATTGTTTTTTTTTTAAGGTGGATGACATGTTATCCATCCTTTTAAAAAACAAAAAAAAATAAAAGAAGGCCAACGTATATGGGCTGGCCCAGGCCCGCATGCCTATGCTTTTTTAAAGCATAAATGTGTTAGGCCAAGCCACTTGTATATTTAGCCTTTTTTTATTTCATCTTTCAACATTGTGATTTTACTGATTTTTTTACTAACTTATTTTTTTCTTCCAATTGCATCCTCTAATATTTGATTGATTTTGAATTAGATTTCATGATTTGTTTTGGTTTGATTTTTGTAGGTTTATCATTGTCTCAAATAAACATTTTGACATTTGGCTGATGATTAATTTTGTTATTGACTTTTTTTATAGTTAAATAAAAAATATTTTTTTTAAATAAAATTATTAAACCCAGCAAAGTCCATGACCCAGATTGTAATTTTCAAAGGTTAACTTGGGTTTATAGGAAATTGAGGTTCATAATTTGTTTTGATTTTCTTTCTATTTTGTTATCACAATACTAAATAAATATCTTAATATTGGGTTAGTTCTTTATCTTGCAAACATTTTTTTATTATTATATAGCTAAATAAAAAAAATAGTTAAATAAATGTTATTAAACCCAATGGAGTCAATGAATAGGGTTATGGATTTAGCGAGTTAATTTGGAATGATTGAGAATTAGTTTTGTGATTTTTTTGTTTGATTCCTATGGTAATATTGCAGTCTGAAACAAATATTTTTACATAAAGTTGTTACTCAATTTTATGAGCAACTATTTTTGCTATTAAACATTTTTCCATACATTTAATGAAATAAATCGAGAATTATATATGCTAATAAATATTAAAAGAACTATTAACACTAATAAAATAGTGAGCCGAAAAGCTAAGAAAAATAAACAAATTAAGATATTTGATCTCGTGTCATAAAGAGCTCTTCACTTTTTTATTATTATACAATAATAGATTATCATTATTTTTTGTAAGAAGAGTAATAATTTAAATTCAATTAAAACAAAAAGTATTTATTTTCTTAGAATTTATTTTTTAATAATATATTTTCAAAAAAGAGATTAGCTTATGAAGCCATGTTGTTTATTCAATAAAAACAAAAAACAATCAAAATAAACAAAAACTATTTTAACAAACAAGTGTATCGCTTTAATTAAAATTCCTTCACCTTATTATTGAGTTCATTTATTGGGACATTTCTTTATCAACATAATTGTTTGCAAATAATAACTTATTTGAACAATAAAAATAATGTTGGGATAATTCTTAAGCGAATGAATTAAAAAAATAATATAATATAATATTAGTGAAACATATAATAATGAAGTAATTGGAGGAGTTAAGTTAAAAACCCAAAACATATATTTATTTAATTTAATTTAATAAATATTAATTTAAATTGAAGTAAAATGGTAACATCATTTTACCTTTTTAAAAACATTAAGAGGATGATGGTTTTATCATTCTAGTTAAACCTAGATTAACTCACAAAATTAAAGACCGAGTTATGTACTTGATTCAATTGATTTTCTTTTTAAATATATATTTTTATTTAATTATACAAAACTAAAAACAAACATCCGCAAAGAAACTAAATAATTGTTATAAAAACAATCAATAATAGTTGTTCAAAATAAGTGCTTGTTAATATTATAAAAAAAAAGTGCTATAATCTTATTAGGAAAAAACATCAAAACTAAACAATATTTAATAAAATAATACCCCATATATATTTTTAATTAATTTATTTTAATGAACTTAATTTTAAGTTGAAAAAAAAAATAGCAAAAAGAGATCAGACACATCAACTTAGGTGGGTAAACTGGCCCATACAAAAAGGCCACATGCATTGGCTTGCAAATGAGAGATAACATATTATTTTCATGTTCAATTTTCGACTATTAGAGAGATGTTTGAAAATTATGTTCGAGTTTTTTTATTCAAAAACTACTTTTCAATATATTTTCACCTAAAAACATTTAACGAACACCGTTATAACATCAATAAACTAATTTATCAACTTAAAACACTACAAAATTAATCAAAAAACACAAAATCAAAATTAAAAAAATCTTATTCTACCTTAATCTACTTTTGTTCAGCAAGATAATAGGTAAAAAAACATCTAAATTGAACCTTTTATTATAGAGAATCCGTTGACACAAAACAATGGCTTTTTTTTGTTTTCTAAATATGATCAACTAACAACTTTCTCTTTTCTTTGTGGTTTTTCGAGGAATTTCTCTCTCCTCTTTTAAATGTAGGAATTAAGAAATGAACAAAATAAATTTTGAATCAATAGGGAAAAAATATAAAACGATAGGGACTAAAAAGGCTCTCCATGTATAATCCATGTAAAACAGACTCATTTTTTTTTGTCTTAATCTCATTTTTTTGTCTCCAAATTTTAATTTTTTTCTTGAGCACTAAAATAATTTTTTTTTAAATGAGCATATACTGAATATCTATATATTTTTTTTATATCGTGATAACCTCATAAAAAAAACTAAATTAAATCATCAAACCTAATTTATTGTAAGTGTAATATAGATAGAAAAAATTGAAACACAAATTTTGATGACTGAAAAAATAAATACTATTTAAATAAAAAAAACTTACAATAACATGAATAACAAGTTTTGATGAGTGTCTCAATAATCTATATGCAATTGAAGAAAAAATAAAAATGAATATGAGAAAATTATGTAACAAGTTTATAATAAAACAATAACAAAATATAAATCTTATCTTCATCGAATATTCATGACAATGAATTTAAAAACTCTTTCTATATATATATATATATAAAATAATTGCTAATATTACAAAAAATATTGTTATAAACTTATTTGAAAACAAAGGAATATTTTATTTTTATTTTAATAGAATAGTGTTTAAAATATAACTTTAATTACTTCAATTATAATGAATTTTAATTAAAAAATTTTGTGGGCTAATGCTCGTGTCACGTTACAAATAAGCCTAGAAAAGTGTGGGCCTCCAAGGCCAGGCTAGCGTGCCTGTCATTCGTTCCCCATTTTTTTTATATAATTGGATGGATGCCATTCTTTTTCTTAAAAAAAAAAAGGAGACAACGCATCATTTATAAGTATAGATTCCAGCCACCTTCGATGACCAAAAGGTCATATCCAAGTTATGGGATCCCATAACCTATTTTTTAACTTTTTTTCCTCCAACGGATAGCTATGAAATACCCTAAAAACTTCAATAAATAAATTTATAACCTTAAAATACCCTTTAAGTGATTAAAACCCAAAATTAAATCGAATATAAAAATTCTTAAGCTTTAATATACTTTTTTTTTCCAATAAGATAACAGTACCAAAACCTCAATGCCACTCATTTCGTAAAATAGAATATTTTGATACCAATATCAATTTTTTTTATTGTTAGAATATAGTTAATCGATTATTTTCTCTTTTCCCTCTCAAATTCAAAGAGAAAAATATAAATAAAATAAAGTTGAGAATCTAAATGTAAAATTCTAAAACTAAAAGGACAAAAACATGAATAAAAAAAATATTTTGAAAATAAAAATGAACTTTTTTGTGCAAATTTGTGAAAGTCCTGTATTTATTTTTGTCGTTTTTAATATTTAATATTTTATAGTTTAAATTTAAATTTTATTTCATTAAATTGATCACTAATTAAATTCTAAAATTTGATTGATCTAACAACTTGAATTCTCAAGAATATGCAAATAGGAGAAAATATCAATACAAAAAAAAATATAACAAACAATTATACATGAAAGGATAAAATAAAAAAAATTCATTGGCCATAATGAAAAATGAAAAAATAGCATTTTTTAATCCACAGTAACACACACAGTAAATGAGTATAAGAATGTTTTTTTTTTAATTGTATTGTGTAATGTATAATAATTCACACACTCAAGGAAATTATGTGGATTTTATTCATGTTAATTAAATATAAAAAGTATAGCTAGATAGTTTTTTTAATTACTTATTATAATTTGAAAAATTACAATTTATATACTTAGTTAATTAATACAAAATTTTAAATTAAATAAAAATACCAAACCACTTCTCGTGTAACTCGTACTTTTTTCAAAAACCCTAAAAAGAACTTAAAGTTGAAGCTTTAGGTAGAGCCCTATCTTTTCGTTTATCCACCAAGCTAAAACTTTCAGTACAAAATACTCAAAGTTGAACCTTTAGGTAGAGCCCTATCTTTTTCCTTATCCCCCAAGCTAAAACTTTCAGTACAAAATCTCCAGATTCAAAATCATCAGGACACCTAAAAAAAACCTCCTCTAAATTTAAACTAGCTAGTTTGCGAATTCAAAGGCCTTTTGAGTATAATTCCAGAAGATTTGGCTTGAAAAACTTCTCGAACTCCATTAACAATGAAGCTGCTATCTCTTACATGATCGTCTGCAAATATGCATCTTCTGAGTTTGACAATCTTCCAGTGGAAACAATCTCAAATTCACCCTCTTTTTACCACCATCCTCTTTCTACTTGAATGTGTTCATAAGAGACAATCATTGATAAGAGAGTAGTGATCAACCCTTTTGTCCTGGCATGTGGGAATATATTTATATATAGCTTTTTTTTTTCTCTCATATATTTTTTATTTTATTTTATTTTATACTTGTATAAGCTACGATTTTAAATATAGATACTCAATAAACATTCTCACCAAAGAAAACTGTTATCTTTCGTGAAGAGCTAAACAAGATATTTTTTTTTATTTTTTTTATAGATATTTTTTAATATTATATATTCTTAAAAAAAATTAAACATTATTCTAAATAACACTACAATTAACATTTCTTATCTATATATAAAAAGACACATATTTTATCCTATTAATTTTTTTAAATGCTTGTTAGTTGATGAAACAAAGTCAAATATTTATTTAATCATCGGAATGATACTTATTTAATCATTAGACTGGCCAGAAAAAGAGAGGGGAGACGTGCTGTGGATTTAGAAAAGGTTTTTTTCTAGGTTGACAGGGATACCCCTGGATGCCATTAATAGGGTACTGACCACAATCACTAGGTCACGTTTGGTTTTGAAATTGAGACGGCACACCGGAAATAGAATTCCATTTTTGACTAAATAAAATTTACCATTGGGGTTGCTAGGGATGGTTGTTTCAGATTTTATCAACGGAGTTTCTAGAACTGGCTGTTTCAAATCTTTCTTGGTCTGCAGTGGAGACAAAAACATCCCTATTTTACTCTTTGTTGTTTTCTTCCAGTTTGGTCTTGTAATAGATATTTTCTTTCTGGATATTTTAACATTGTGGTTGGATTAAGAGTTTTTTTTAGTTTTGATTCAAATGGATCTCATGAAACTTGGATGCAAACAAGGTGTTTGATGAAATTAATTCCATAATAAAAATTTTAGCTCTAGATAAGATTATAATATTAGTTTGATGACAAATTGGTAATCATAGATTGATAGCAAGATTATAATATTAATATTATAATGACTCTTTAGCCATTAAATAGAAAATAATAACTAAATAATTATTTTTATTATTATCTTGGGTAAGGATATTAAATGTTAATGCATGTATAAAGTTCATGTTGCAAGTGTTAATTTCTCAAACTATAACAAGTAAGTGAAAAACAAATTAAATTACAAGAAGAGTAATTTTCTTGTTCTAGTATTTCTATTCTTTTTTAATTTTCCAAACAAAAATTCAATGATCTATAGCTATTCAGCAAGTAGTAAAATCAAGTGGTCTAAAAAATTAAACATGTTCTCGTAACTTAGAGCACCTCGATTTTTTTTTGTACAAAACCTTGATGTTATATATATATATATATATATATATATATATATATATATATATAGGTGTCCACGGATCATCATCTTCTCAACCTATCTATTGTCAATACTCAAGAAAATGGAAATATTCCAGCAAATCCTCCTATCAACCAGCGGCCTCCTATTGGCGGTCTCTATGGTGGCTTGCAGCCCCCCGGAGAACCATATCAAATGTTCATCAACAAACACAAACTGCACCATCACAAACTCTTATGGCACTTTCCCTGATCGCAGCTTATGTCAAGCAGCAAACGTGGCCTACCCCACCACAGAAGAGGAGCTAATTTCAATAGTAGCAGGAGCGACGGAGGCCGAAAGAAAGGTGAAAGTAGCAACTCGTTATTCTCATAGCATCCCCAAACTAGTTTGCCCAGATGGCCAAAATGGATTGCTTATAAGCACCAATTACCTCAATCGCACACTGGAAATTGACGTTCAATCGATGAAAATGAGCGTAGAAAGTGGAGTCACTCTGAGACAGCTTATCAACGAGGCTGCCAAGGCTGGCCTTGCATTGCCTTACTCGCCATATTGGTGGGGCTTGACCATTGGTGGCCTATTGAGCACGGGTGCGCACGGCAGCACATTGTGGGGAAAAGGGAGTGCAATTCATGATTATGTGGTGGCACTAACAATTATTAGCCCTGGAGGACCGGAAGATGGTTATGCTAAGGTCCGGAGCCTCGACGAGAGTAATAGTACTGAACTTAATGCTGCCAAGGTCTCGCTTGGAGTTCTTGGAGTTATTTCGAAGGTACGTGAGGTGTTAATTATCTCTCTTTTTTTACTTTCATCCTGTTCATAATCTACCGTGGCGTTCCATGAGTGTCCCTTTGGAAAGTTGTCGGCCACAGAACGGAAACCATTCAGTATAGTTAACTACTACTTTATATACTTCTTAAATAATTATCCAATAAATTAATTTGTATAATTCCAATAAAATTGTCTAAATATCAAAATAAAATAAAAAACATATGTAAACTTTATGATGCGGTGATTAAAACAAGAATTATACTGTATTTATTTCTTAGCGTAAAAAGAATCATTGAGATTACTTGATAATAAAAAAAAGAAATCAATGAGATAAATACCGCACAAGAACTAATTAGATAATTAAGTGTGTGTTTAGTGATATGGTGTGAACTGAAAATGTATTAAAATATTTTTTTTTAATTTAAAATAATAAAACAATTGAAAGATATTTTTTTAAAAAATATTTTGATGTTATTTCATATAAAAAAATTAAAAAAATATTTTAAAAAGCAAAAAATTACTATAATACTACACAAGCACTAAAACGTAAGCATGAAAAGCCATCCCGTTAACAAGTTAGATTTAGCAACTCAAATCAAAGAGCAAACTATATGATTAAATTTTTGGCGTCTTTTCTTCCCTGGGTAGAAAATTTATTATGACAGGGCAGGCCCATACAAGCACGCATGTAAAATATGATAATTACAGCGTCCCATTCTTTCCACCGTTGGATTGCATTTCAAGTTTAATCACCTCAATTAATATAATTGGTTTCTTTCTTTTCATTGTTGGATTGCATTTCAAGTGAATTACATGGAGTCATATAATTTGGAGATGAATGATAAAATATTGGAGTTCCAATTTGACCTACTCCACTACGGGCAAGCACTCATACTGATAAAATTATAAAAATTAAAATTAAAATTAAAATAAAATATAGATAAACTTGATATCCAAAGCCAAAATTTTCATCTAATGCAAGTGTATTTTGCTTTGTCGCAAAGCTTATCCTTTACCATAAAATATTTTTTTATCCCTAAAAATAAAATAAATTTATATAAAGCTAGAAACAAATCATGGAAGATGAAATTATACCTTATAACCATGTTCAAAATATAACAAAGTTAGAATCCTAATTTAATTTAATTAACCTATGAGGTTTTGTAAATTAACTGTAGTTGGTCTAGGTTAATTAAATGTGTCTCTATTTTCATTATGTCATCCAATATGTTTTAATTTTATTATTTAAAAAGTGTTTTGTACATTATGAATTAAATTTTATACTTCCTAACATCTTAATATTTTTTTTAAATGAGGGAAAAAAAATAATCTGACCCGCGGCGTAAGTGAGCTTATTTTTTTCTTAACTTTAAAAAAATGTTAAGAAAAAATATGAAGATGGTAGCATGTTGGATGATATATTTTTTTAAAAAATAGAGAAACTAATTTAATTTAATTTAAAATCAAACTCCCTTTAAAAAAAAGGTATAAATTTAAAAAAAATGATGAATTTAAATATTCAAGATAGCCTAGGTATTTTCAAATTAGAAAAAAAAAATTGGAGCATAATCCAAAAGAAAATAAAGGATAAAAAAGCTAGGTGAATCTTTAAAACCTGAGTTAATTTTTACATTGTGAGAAGGCAAAAATTATCCCAGACACAAAAAAAATAATTCATATGACGCTAGCATTTTTAAAGAGTTCAAAGAAAATTTGAAACTATGGTCATCAAGCAGACTAGGTTGAATAATTTCAATAACTTAAATCGAACTTAAAATATAAGTAATGGACACCTGTTGATATTAAAGAAAAAGATAACAAAGAATTAAAACCTTGAGCAAACCCGACAATCAACCTAGATCAATAAATCAAACACATGACCTAGAATATTAAATTGATATGACCCCGTAAATAGGAAGTGAGAAAAATATCGGGAAAACAAATATTAAAAAAAAAATGCTTTAAAAAAAGATCGAAGTCGACTCAAGTTAATATTTCAAATCTATGACTAGGGTCATGAGGTGACCTTATTAAAGGCAAACCCAAAAAAAAAAAAAAGCAAGATTCTTAATCAAACAATTATTGAGAGATGAAATTAAAAAAAAATCCAACAAAAAAACAATGCAAAACAAAACAAATAGCACATAAAAGAATTAGGACTAAATTCGACAAAAAATTAAATGAAATTAAATGTTTAGGGATATAATTGAAAAAACAAATCAATTAAGAAAATGATTAAAAAATAGAAATTAAAAAAATTAGGACCAAATTTGATATAAAAATTAAATGAAAATAAATGCTTAGAGATGGAATTGTAAAAATAAATCAATCAAGAAAATGATTCAAAATAAAAAAAAATAGCAATTAAAAGAATGAGAATTAAATTTGATAAAAAAAAATTTAAAAAATCAAATGACCAGGGATGAAATAAAATATAAAATATAATTGAAAATAATCAATTCAAATAAAACAATTTCAATTAAGAAAAGAGTGATCGAATCAAAAGAAAGTAAAAATGAAGGGCTGGTATAATTTTTTGCATGGCCAGTATACAATCCGAGTAAGAAAAAGAAGGAAAAGAAAAGAAAAAAAAACAAATCAGGACCAAGCCAACGTGAATCGACTCACACGTGCCACCTAGTGTTGTTGGCTCCATGTTAGAAAACGAAAAACACCTTGGACGATATTTTTTGGCTGCTGTGAGGCGCTGAACATGTTGCGCAAAGGCAATAGGGCACCTCACATACTGACGCGTGCACCACACGTGTCTGTAATTTTCTTTTATTTTTTTATCTATTGAAAGACCAAAATAACCTTTCCTAAGCCCCAAATTAGCAAAAACAAATCAGGTATGAAAAGCCAAAAATTCCTCCAAGAATATATGATAATAACAAGAAAAAAAATACGTGCAAAAAGATTAAAAAAAACAAAAGTCCCTAAGTCATTGAATATAGTTCTTAGGAATATATTTAACAAATTAAAAATGGTCTTTATTCTCTTTGAAAAATCATACAATTGTAGTTTGGAAAATTGATAGTGAGCTCTATTATTGTCGATAAAATATTTTAATAAAAAAAATATTTGGATAATTTTCTAAATACAAATAGTTTGAAATTTACATAAAATTATACTATTTTATTTGAATTTAATTTTAATTAAATTTTTAAATAAAGATTATAGAACACTCCGATGTCATGTTAAAAAGTTATGAAATGCTGTCATAAAAGAGTTCAAGCCAAAAGCAGCGGGGCAATGATTGATGAGAGTTTTGTCACTTAATAAGGAAGTGAAATAATTCTAAGAAAAATGCTAATGTACAAAGTAATTCACCAGATCAATACTTTAATATATATATATATATATATATATATATATATATATATATATATATTCTTGGTCACGCTTTATAATAAAGAAAAGAACTGATTATAAAAGTAAACTGCCATGTGATTTGGCTTAATATAACTAATTAATTAATGAAATATTGTAAGTGATGCCAGACGATTAGCTTATGTGATGGAAGCTCACTGCATATGGAATAAAAGATTAAAAAAAGTCATCAACGAAATCAAATTGAATAAAATTATAAAGCTCAACTATCAAACAATCTAATATTAAATAGTAAAATTAAAAAAATTAGTTTTTTTAATTAAAAAAAGATATGAATAACTTGGGTTAACTTTTTAACCCTGTGACTATAGGCACAAGATTAGGATAGAACCTCAGAGAGAAAAGTGAGAAAAAAAAAGGATAGAAATCAATTCCTCAAAAAATATATGTTGAAAGATGAAATTGAAAAAAAAATTAATTTTAAAAAAATTATAAAAAAAGATGAAAATTAACTCGTGTTAACCTTCGAAACCTATGACCATGGTCATGAGGTCGCGATCGACTGTATAAAAGGCAAACCCCAAAACAAAACAATGCAAAACTCTCAAAAACAAATGCTTAGAGATGAAACTAAAAAAATTTAATTTTAAAAAAATCAATAAAAGAAAAAAATTCAACTCAATCCGAGATTGGATACCTCACATAAAGAAACTGGAAAAAAAAGAAGCACGGAGACTTATTAAAAAAAATCAAATGTTGAAGGACAAAAATAAAAATAAAAATCAAAGTCAATCCACATTAAACTTTGAAGCTTGTAACTCTGGTTATAAGATCGGGACTAACCTTGTACAAGGGGAAAAAAACAATGAAGAAAAATTCTCAACAAAAAAAAAATCAAGAGATTAAATTGGAAAAAAATGCCATAAAAAAGCATTTAAAACAAAACAATAAAAAATAAAAAGAATGGGGACCAAATTAGACATGAAAATAAATTAAAATTAAATGTTTAGGGATAAAATCGAAAACAAAATTTAATTAGTAAATAGGCAAAAAATATTCAAAGAATGAGGACCAAATTTGACATGAAAATCAAATTAAACGAAATTACAGAGATGAAATTTAAGAAAACAATTAATGCAAATAAGATAAAAACAAAACAAAACATATATTAATAAAAAAAATGAGGATTAAATTGGATAAAAATAAATAAATGATAGGACACAACTATATTTTGGCAAGGAGAAGAAAGAGAAAAGAGAGAGGAGAAGAAAAAGATCCATCAGGGCCCAACCGTAGCTCCACCACACACACACATATCGCACCATTGCATAGAGAATGGTAGTGCGCTTCCAACACCATCTTTTTAGGTGACATCTGACTGCATGATATTGTCACAAGTGTCCACTCGCTAGCGCGTGCTACAAACACCTAAGCAACCTTTTTATTTTATTAATATTTTACATTTTCCAAAAGATCAAAGTGCCTTCTTAGCTCTTTTAAGAATAACAAAAAAATTAAGATCAGAAGATGAAAAAGCCCCTGCAAGGAAACTTTATTTTTTTTATCCTTAGGGCAATTAAGTAATTTTATTGTGCATTAAAAAAATGAAATTTTAATAAATCCCCTCTGCCAACCTGTTATTATAAAAATATATAAAAATATCAAAATACCCCTGACTATTAATGAATAAGACAAAACTTCTTAGGGATGATTTAAACATTTTACTTTGTATATAATCGAACAGAAGAAAACACCCCTTGGCATCAACTTTAAAAATTTTGGTTGCAATGGTAATGAAGTTATTTTACCGTGTATAACATACGTGGAAACAAAAACATATTTATCCCCAATGTATATGGTAATGATAAATAAACAACTATGAAATAACAAAAATACATGTAAAAACTATTTACTTAGATGGTTTTGAGATGAATAAAATGGGAAAAACAATGTGTATTGTAAACAATGTTTTTCTCACCACTTTTAGATTTACTTATAATATTTATAATATTTTGACCTGCACGTGATTCTATGAATTAATGAAATATGAAATTCACTAGTATACACTAGTTAGATTGCTCGCACTATGTTGTGGGTATTCATAAAAAATATCAATGAACGGTAGTGAAAAAAACAACATTTTGTATGATAGATGGCTTGCGCGTTACTACAGGTCGATTCACAAACAATATAAATCGTTATGATAGTGGCAGATGGAAGTTAGATTTGTGAACACCATGCCAGACCAAAGCAACCTTGGGTCTTGCAACCATGTCAGGCGCAAGCGTCGTGGGTCTAGTTATAATAATAATAATAATTTTTAATTTTACCATTGAAATCAAATATATAGGTTTTTTTTTCAACAGTAATATTTTTTAAAAACTTTATTAATAATTATATTAATAATTATATTAATAATAATATTAAACATGTATGACTCAAGTTCTTACAGTTTTTAATTTTACCTTTCAAATCAAATCTATGATTTTTCTTCAATAGTAATAATATTTTTTTTCAAATTTAATAATAATAATAATAATAATAAGAAAAAGAAGAAGAATAATAAGAATACTAAGAACAACAACAACAACAACAATAATAAGATTCACGTTCCTTGGTCCTAACATCCCCTGCTAGACCCAAGTAACAGACCCAAGAAACTTGGGTCTAAGGCCCTTGTCAAACCCAAGTTATTTGAGTCTGGCGCACAATTAGACCCAAGTTACTTTGATTTGTTGGTGTCAGACCCAAATTCTTTGGGTATAGCTTCCCTTGCCTAACCCAATTATCATGGGTTTGGTGCCCCTGCCAGACCTAAGGCGCTGAGGTCTGACAGTCATGCCTGACCCAAGCACCTAGGGTGTGGTTACTTTGTCAGACCCGAGCACTTAGGGTTTGGCAAATATACCCTATAACATACGTGAAAAAAAAACATATTTATCACTACCACAATCTTTAGATTTGCCAACTGAATTTTCCGTCGGTATTTGTACTATCATTCCGTTGGTAATTAATTTACCAACGAAATCACCGATGAACATGCTCCGTCGGTGAATCTTTCGTCGGTAATTTTTTATCCGTTGGTAATAAAAGATATTATTGCTGATGGATTTACAGATGGAAAAAGCGAGCAAAAAAAAGTTTCTGCTTCATTCCGTCGGTATTTCCCTCAGCAAAATACCATATGTAATTCCATTGGTAATTATTTAAAAATATTTTTAAAAAATATATTTTACAAAACTATAAAATAATTAAATTAATATAAATCAACACTCAATATTACTTAAAATGCTTGCAAAAAAGAAGAAGAAAATCAACTCAAACAAATTTGCAACAAATAAATAACACGAAAAAATAAATTCAACTAAAAAAATTCATATGAAAAAAATTTAAAAATGCTATAAATAAATCAACTAAAACTTTATCTCATATGAAAAAAAATAAAATCCTACAACAACATTCATACAATTATTAAGAACAAAAACAATTAAAAATAAAATAAAAAACAAATATAGTGAAAAAAACACGAAAAAAAAGAAAAAGAATATTACCTTAATGAAGTTGCAAGTGAAGCTAAGAAGAGAAAAAAAACAAATTCGTAAAGTATACTAATTAAAAAAAAACTGAGAAGAAAAAAGAAGAAAGGAGAAGAAGACATACCTAAGCATGGAGGAGCAGAGAAGGAGTTGAGGAGAGAAGAGAAAAAAAAAATGGATATTGATGTTTTTTACATATGGGGAAAAATAAGAAGAAGAAAAAGAAGAAGAAGAAAGGAGACGGTTATATTGTGAAATTAGAAATTCTAGACTTTTTATTGGGGTGTTTTACCGATAGATAATTAAATATTAATATTTTTAATCATTCCGTCGGTGATTCCGTCTATAATATTTAATTTAAATTTTGAATTTAATCAAAAACTTTTAGAAACGGTCAAATATCACTGATGACTTTTCAATCCATCGGTGATTCCGTCTATAATATTTAATTTAATCTAAATTTTTCAGAAAACCGTCAAATAACACTGATGATTTTTCAATCTGTAGGTGATTTTGTCTGTAAAGAACAATAATTAACAGTGTAATTGGAAAGTGAATAGTTCCAGAGCTCTATGTAAAATACCGACGGAATTTTTCGTCAAAGATCCCCTTTGTAATTGACATGATGAATAGTGTTCACAGTTTACCAATGATTTTACCGACGGAATTTCCTCTGTTAAAAATGATACGTCATTGTTTTTTTTTGCTTTGTTTTAATTTTTTTTCCCCACTGTAGTTCCCTCGGTATATACCAAGAGAATATATCCGTCGGTAAAATCCGTCGAAAATTTACCAACGAAAATATTCCCTCGATATTTCCGTATGTATTTATCAATTTTCTAGTAGTGTATCCCCTATATATATATATATATATATATATATATATATATATATATATATATATAGTAATGATAAATAAATCCTTGTGAAATAACAGAAACACCTATAAAAACTATTTAATTAAATGGTTTTGAGGTGAATAAAATGAGAAAAACTATGTGTATTGTGAACAACGTTTTTCTCACCATTTTTAGATTTACTTATAATATTTTGACCTGCCCGTTACTCTATGAATTAATGAAATATGAAATTCAATAGTATACATACTTCAATATGCATTTTAAATTTGGAATTTCAGGGAAAGCTTGAATGCAAATCACATCACAGATTGTGAAGAATCTAGGATTCGTAAAAATATTAAAAAACAAGTTTCGGCTTTGTCAGGTTACTCTGCAACTGCAACCCCTCTTTAAAAGATCCATTTCCTATGTGGTGAAGAAAGATACTGACTTGGGAGATGAAGTGGCTAGCTTTGGTAGACAACATGAGTTTGCAGACATAACGTGGTATCCTAGTCAAGGCAAGGCAGTCTATCGAATTGATGATCGGATTTCTTCTAATACCTCTGGCAATGGCCTATACGACTACATCCCCTTCCGCTCTACTCCTTCTCTCGGATTGGCCGTCGTTAGAGCTACAGGTTTGCTACTATACTGTAAATATAAAGAAAATATATGTTTCCTATACACAAATTGATCCCTCAAACCTTTTTATGTCAGGCAGCTGCATTGCCATATGAGTAATATTTTTCCCTTTTGATTTCGTTATTAGAGGACGCTCAAGAATCCTTGAAAGACCCTGATGGGAAGTGCGCCAGCGCAAAACTAATTACATCCACCCTCAAGAACTTGGCTTACGGACTAACTAACAATGGTACTTTTGTTTCCAACTAATTAATTTATATTCATATTTCTGCAACTAAATTGTTGTGATTGTAGACTTCGATTGATTTTCAGGAATAGTTTTCACGGGTTATCCTATAATTGGGTACCACAATCGCCTACAGTCGTCAGGAACTTGTCTTGATAGCCCTGAAGATGCATTGATCACGGCATGTCCATGGGATTCAAGAATTAAGGGTGAGTATTTTTTCCAAGTCACATTCAGTATCAGCCTGTCAGTTGTGAAGAGCTTCATTCAAGATGTGCAAAACCTCGTCAAACTGGAGCCTAGAGCATTTTGTGGCCTAGAAGTATACAATGGTATCCTCATGCGCTACGTGAAGGCATCAAGTGCCTACCTGGGCAAGGAAGATGATGCTTTGGATTTTGATATGACATTCTACCGAAACAAAGACCCCACGAAACCTAGACTTTATGAAGACATATATGAAGAAATTGAGCAACTCGCAGTGTTTAAGTACGGAGGTTTGCCACATTGGGGAAAGAACAGAAACCTAGTGTTCAACGGTGCACTCAAGAAATACAAAAATGCTGGAGCATTTCTGAGGGTAAAGGAGATGTATGATCCACTGGGGCTCTTTTCCAACGAGTGGACAGACCAAGTCCTTGGACTGAAAGGAGAGGTGAACATAATAAAAGAGGGATGTGCACTGGAAGGATTGTGTATATGCTCACAAGACATTCATTGCGCACCAAGAGATGGCTATCTCTGTAGAGCAGGGAAAATTTATCAAGATGCAAGGGTTTGTGCCCTTGTTAGCACTTCTGAGCAGTAACGCTGACAGGCTATGGGTCTGTCACCGGCGGATGGATTGATGGTTCTCTAAACTCTAAAATAAGAACTACTACACACCAGTACACCGTCACCGCCTGCCGTTTAGCTGCTGCTACTTTACCGTTACCGCCTTCCGTTTAGCTGCTACTTTACCGTTAAACACGCGCTAGCAGGGGTGAGATTAATTGCAATAAAATTGTCTAGTTTAATTTTTATATAAGCGCACAATATATGTTGCATACATGTTTATTCCTATTTAATATATTAAAAAATATATTGCATGCACATTTAACAAATGAGAGTAAGTTTTAAACTTATAACGAAATTAATTCAATTTATTAGCATGAAAATAAACATATATAATAATAAAATATTAACCTAAATTTCTATTTTCTAGATGAATTAAGAGAATTAATTCTGGCATTTTTTATCAATTACAAAAATGTTAACAACTTTTAATAAAGTTTAAAACTTTAATGCATATGTTTAGAATTTAGATAGGTATTGTTTATGTGCTGGAAAAAAATAATCATTTTGAGGTAAAAAAATATTGATTCAACTCAAGCACTTGAGTATGATTTGAGGTTAAAGATAACTTAGTCTAAAACCTTTATTAAAAAAAAAAACTTTAGTGCTCTACAAATTTAATTCTAACTTTTAAATTTTTTACTATATAATAAGTCACAAGTGACTTTTGTAATTCTTTAACGTCACATTGAGATTTTATATCAATTTATAATTCACTTATAATTAGTTCTAAATACATTAATATTTCACATTTAAGTATATATGATAGACAATAATTTTCAATAAAATTATAACCTAAATTATGAATGGATACCACAATAACTGGAGGAAGATCCAAGTAGAATATATTAAAGATACTCAACTTGGTATTGAACAACTTAATTTAAGAATAAATTTAATGAAATTTCTCTTTTACTATTTTTTTGAAAGGTAAAACTATAATATATAAAAATAAGGGAAATGTTCATGGTAATTATCTAACCGATTGAGGGCATGTTTATTGCTTCGTCTGTCTCGACAGTGGTGATACACAGGAATTAGGCTAATGCAATAAATTTATGGACCATTGCCGAATTTAATTTTTCTTTTATTAATAAATTGATTCAAGGAAAAATATCGGATCAGATATAAAAAGGTTAAACAAAAAAGAATATCAGCATATATCATGCCTTTGAAATTCTGTGACTAGAAGATGGGTGAGGCAGCACGCCAGCAAATAGATCCTTCGTGCGTTCCGATCCTGACCTGAAGCGTTGCGAAGTATGTCCTTTCGGCTGGGAAGATTATTTTCAGTTTGGATTTATTTTTTTATATATAAATAATTAAATTAAATTTTATAAAATATAAAAGGTAAAATTGAAACCGAACTAAAACTGGTTCCAACCGACCGGTTTCAGTTCTGTTATTTTATATCAAAAATCAAAACCTAACCGATTGGTTTTGGTTCTATTTGGTTTGGTTTGGTTCGGTTATTTTATATTAAAAATAAAAAACTATATTCTTTTTTTGGGATTTTTTGGACTTTCTGACGGGTTTCAATTTTGGTTCGGTTTTTCAGTTCAGTTTCATTTATTTTGAACTAAACTGGTTCGGTTTAGTTGAAGTTTTTCAGTTGAGGTTTTTGAGTTTCAAACTTATAAAATAAAACCGAACCAAACCGAATATTTTTTTAAATATTCTAATTGGTTTAATCAGTTTTTTTTTCATCGTTCGGTTTTTTGGTTATTTTTTTTGTTTTCTCTGTTTAATCAGTTTGTCGGTTTTTTTTGCTGATCATCCCTACCTTTCGGGTACCATGTTTTCCCTTTTAAGTTTTAAGCCTTGTGGGAGGACCCGATCTCAGAAAGAAAATAAAAGGCCTATGAAGGACATGATTTATATGCTCGTGTATAAAGTAGGGCTTTGGGCCCGTGAAAGGTCCAACTTTCTTCATTAAAGGGTTAATTATGTGATTGCATCTGAATTTTATAGACAATAGCAATCAAGTGCATCAATTTTAGTTTTTTCTAGTATCATCGTCTTAACTTTTTTCAAGTTATCTTCAGTTACATAACTTATGTGAACACAAGTAAGAAAATATCTAGATGCTTCTTGTAGTCATGATCTTTCGGTTTAAGAAGTTGTTTGTTTTTGCATTTCAAATTGTATTTAAGCGTGTTTTAAATGTGCGTTTAACTTGAAAAAAATGTTAAATTAATGTTTTTCAATGGTTTTGATGTATTTTTAAGCGAAAAACGCTTTTAAAAAATATTTTGTATTATAATTTCAAACACACACTAAGTTGAAGAGCCCAAACCTAGACTATTTTAATGATAGGTTTGGGTTAGACCTGCATGAACGCACAATCTATTCCAATCACCACCCCTTACACCATGCAAGTTTATATGATTTATGGATCACTATCTAAACGAACAACATCTACAAGCAATATCTTAAATGGCTTTTTCCTACTTTTCTATAATGACTCAATGAGGCAAGGGTTTCTGCCAACACCACCGTTGTTGGATTGATTGTGAGAGCGATCTCACTCTTCAACACATTAACAACCTTGAAATCAATCATCCCTTCTATTGATGGAAAAAGAAATAAACCATAGATCCTTATAGTTAGAATTCTTAAATAAACCTCACTTTCCTCATTATATAGTCTATTTTTTAACATGGAATCTAAAGAGCTCCAAAACCACCCCTTATTAGTACCTCACCTATTCATATGTGTTTTTACCATCTTGCGGTCTATCTAAGTAATCTAGGCATAATTGTATAAAGCTTGCTTTTTTGGAGTGTAGAAGTACACCATATCTGATTGTAGGCCGTTTAATAAAGAGTTATACTCTTAGATAGTGGGAGTCATGTCTACAACATCATATGTAAAACACTTGTACTCTAGGTCCTAAAACTAATCATTGGTTTTAACCATTGGCTTTACCCGATAAAACCTTTACTAAGCTCCAGTTATCCTGAGAGAAACTTTAGAGGGAACTAACTGCTAGACGGTTTGATTAGTCTTTCGCCCTTATACCCAAGTCAGACGAATGATTTGCACGTCAGTATCCTTGCAGGCCTCCACTAGAGTTTCCTTTAGCTTCACCCTGCTCAGGCATAATTCACCATCTTTCAAGTCCTAATAGGCATACTTTCACTTGAATCTTTCTCATAAGATCAAGGTCGGTCAGCAGTGCAACCCTTAAAGGGATCCTGACAGTCAGCTTTAATGAGCCTTACAGGTTTACTCACTTATTGACTCACACACATGTCAGACTCTTTAGTTCGTGTTTCAAGATGGGACAAATAAGGAGCCCGCAGGCCAATACCCAGAGTGTGCATGTGTTGAGGCACACCATGATGGTGCACGCTACATTCCATGATTGTGACAATGGCATCTTTGTGGGCATTTTAAAGGCTCGGGTTTGGGCCATCACCACAATTCGCATCGGTCAACGCCTTGAGCCAATTAATGGACTCGTTATCATCGTTCCACATCTAGCTAGGGCGCATCGTCGACCACCATCCTCTTCCCTCCCGATAATTTCAATCATTCTTTGACTCTCTTCTCAAAGTCCTTTTCATCTTTCCCCCATTATAGCTTGTATGTTATCAGTCCATCGCCTATATTTAGCCTTGGACAGAATTTTCCACCAGACTCTCAAACAACGCATCGTGGTGCGATAGGGTCCAACCACAATAGGGCTCTCGATTCCTGAGACCTCTATTTATAAGTAAGGATAAAGGTCCTCGAACCTTTCTAAGTGAAATGATCATGTCCCTTGGTTTCATTAGGTCAATCTCGACTCTTGATCATTGTTGTACATTTTGATTTCAAGTTGGCCTTTTTTCACCAAATTTTCAATGATTTGAAAAGTCCAGAGCATACATTTTTTGGGTGAATATAAAGTACATATACATGGGAGTAAAATGACATGGTTTTTTGATGTTTTTATATGGCATGAGAGGGAAAAAAAAGAGTGGCTAAAGTCAACCAAGAACCATACAAAACAAAGAAGAAAAGGTTGTCATTGCTAGGGGGAAGAAGGTATTATTCTCCTATGCTCAAAACGATGTCATTTTAGCATTCTCTTCTTTTTTATTTGTTACGAGAAAACATATTGTTTTGCCCAAAATACACCATTTCATTTAAGCTTTTAATTTATCTCTCAAAACAACATTGTTTTAATTTAAAAAGGAGGTTTTTTTTTCAAAACAGTCCTCTAAGTTTGTTACCTTTTCTAGTTTGGTCATTGGCTTTTTTAATTTCATCCAATTTTAATCTTTTTTATTCAAGTTTCATTTAATCGAGTCTCTTATTTCAATTTTACAACTAAATACATTTAAAATGGCCCTTCAATGTTGGAGTTGTTTTCAATTCATTCATTGGCTTTTTAATTTAAAATTTTAACTATTTTCTTATAATTTCTTTTAATTTTACCTTTGATTGCACTAAAAATAGCCTTTTGATTTTGGTGCCTTTTTCAATTCAGTCATTGGCTTTCTGATTTTAATTTGTTTTACCAATTTCAACCTTTTTCTCAATTTTCTTCATACTTTCACCCTTAATTGTAATTTGTTTTTCAATTTTTTTCTCCCTCTCCTTTTGTTTTTGTATTTGATTTTTTTTTCTTTTTCAATTGCATATTTTTTATAACATTGTTTGTAAACATTTTGACATAAACATTTTTTTAGAAAAAACATTTTTTCTTGAGAGGGGTAAAATTAAGTTATGATAATTGTCACTTTTTTACAATGCTTACAGTATAAAGTTTATGAAAAATCCTTTCTGTAGACTTTGTTTAGTAAGATTATGCAGAAGGATATTGTTTATGAAGAAACCTTGAAAAACGACCAAGTCGAGAAGTGACCAGTTTCAAAAAAAATTAAATGGTTCAAATTAGAGACCACCAACCCCAACATGAAATTCAAATGGATAAAATCAACTAACCTCATCATGAAATCTAAATAGGACAAATTGAGAGGCAACCAACCTCATCATAAAATCTAAATGGGTCAAATTGAAAGGCAAACAACCTTGTCATAACCTAATTTTGACTCATTTCCAAAATAATTTTCAAAAATCTAAAAAGGCAAAAAAAACAAACAATTATGTTTTCAACGCTTTTCATCCGTTCACGTGCCCATTTCATAATTTATTACTATTTTTCTCTAGTTAACATCTTTTCTTAAAAAAATAAGAACATAAGAAATTAAATAAAAAATATCAATGGGTGAAATATGAAACAAGAAAAAAAAAGGACCAAAGTGAAACTTAGCTACTTACTTCCTAAGTAATTGGAAGAAGATGACAAATATTTGTTTTTACTATAAATTAAGAAGATATTTCTTAGAAAATAAAGAGAAAGTGCAAAAACAAACCCTAACCACTGTTGGGGGTGAGAAAATTAGAAGAAAGGAGTGAAAAAAACCCCTAGCCATCATTAGGAAGAAAAAAAGAAAAAAAACCTTGGTCATCTTCTTCCTCTCCCAAACCCCAACCACCATTAGAGGGAAAGAGAAAAAAAACAAGTGAGAGAGAGAGATAAAGAAAGGCGATGAGTGAAAATAAAAAAGAGTGCCAAAAAAAATTTAAGTGAAAGAGAAAGAGAGAGAAAAAAGGAAAAAAGAAAGAAAAAAACATGTAATAGCTCTCTCTCACACAATTCAAAAAACAAAACCACCATACAACCATCATATTCCCTATTGATGTTAACCACCATCATCATAATCAACAACACCATCGACAACAACACCATTAATTCTAACATGTCTTCCTTCATGAAAGCAATCATAGCAGCCCCATTCTCCTTTAATTTTGGTTAAAGTTTGCCCTTCTATAAATAGTTCAACAAGCTTTAAGCCTCTCTCTGAACAACGTGAAATACTAACAATACTCCCCTATTTTATTGGACATCTGTCCCCAAGGTTCACAGATGAAAATAATACAAGCAATGTTTAGGTTGTCTCCTATATGGCCTCCTCTTTTGGTAAACGCTTCCACTGGACTAAGCTTTCTTCTTCAAATTTTTGTTCTCTTTTGACTCAAACATTGCTCCAAAAAATAATTCAAGTTGCGTTGGTCAGTTAGGATGAAAATTTTCTTCCTAATAAATAAAGATGCCATAAACATATCTCCTTCACAATTGCAAGCATTTCCTTGACATAGGTTGACCAAAAACATTTTGTATCCCCTAATGCTCGACTCATAAACCCAATGGGCTTGCCTTGTTGTGATAACACTATGCCAATTTTTTCTCTTGAGACATCGGTTTTAATGGTGAAATAGGAGTAGTGGTCATTGCTTCCTTAAGACCGAGAAGGTTGTTTTGACATCGTCATTCCATCCAAACTTTCCTTTCTTGAGTAAGTGGGTAAGAGGTGGTATGATGATGCCATAACTCTGAATGACCTGCCTATAATACCCTATCAAGCCTAAAACATCACGCAACTCATAAATATTAATAGGTCAGGTCATGCGAACATGGCTGTAATTTTGTTTGTCATCAACCTTTACTCTTTTAGGTGTGATGATATGCCTCGGATACTCTAATTCTTACTAGCCAAAAACACACTTGCTTATCTTAGCAAAATATTTATGCTGCCTCAAAACACTACAAGATTCACAGTTTTACTGACGGCCCACTTCCGTCGATGTGTGATTAGAATGTCGTCGGTGATTTTTTTACCGATGTCATCACCAACGGATTACGTCCGTCGGCTTTACCTTCATTGGTGATTCCCTCTTCCGTTGCTATTTCGGTCGGAAAAACAAAAAAACCATTTGCCGATGGTTTTACAAACGGAATTTGCGCGCCAAAAAAAAAATATTCCCGCTTGAACTATACCGACAGAATAAAAATCTGTCGGTGATTTTGCAATTTACCGATGGACACGATCCGTCTGTAACTACGTTGGTGAGAGTATGAAATACCGACCGAATATGTCCGTCTGTAAATTCATCGGTAATTGTGGAAGCTACTGTTAAATACCGACGGATTAAGTCCGTCGGTAAGTCTGTCGGTGGGTGTTTAAAATACCGACCGAATTCATCCGTCAGAAAAATTCTTGGTAATTGTTTTTTTCTTAATTTGTTTTTAAAAAATTATTTAGAATATATAAAATAATTTCTTAAAACTATATAAATTAATTGTAATACAAACCAATTATGCAAATAAAATTTATATTAAACATAAAAAAAACAAAGTTAAATAATATTCATTACAAACTGAATATGTTTCAAGAAAAATATTAAATGAAGTTTTAAAGGTAAATAATGCTGATTACAAATTAATATAAAGGTGGAGCTGGAGGAGGAGGAGGAGGAGATCCTGGCGGAGGCTGGTGGTTATACGGCCAAAAAAGATTAGGCGCACATGATCCGCTATTTGACAAGTTCATAATCATTTCACGAAGTTGTTCATAAGCCACTTTTTGTTGTTCATGAGCCGCTTCATACTCCGCTTTTTGTTGTGCTTGAGACGCTTTGAGTTGCTCAGACTCCGCTCTTTGTTCCGCTCTTTGTTGTGCATGAGACGCTTTGAGTTGTGTGTACTCCACTTTCAGGTTATCGTATTTCTCGGTGAGCTGAGCCGTGTGTTGCTGCAAGGCCACGAACTCCTTAGATTGGGAGCTCGATATTAACTGGGAGCTCCTAACGGTTGAAACACTACGGGTCGACCGCAAGTTGTAGACCGTAGTGTTGGAGAGCCCGTAAACCCGTTTTTTATCGGGTCCACCTGACAAGCCAATCTCCATCCACAAATCCGGATCGAATTCCGGATGGGTCAAAGTATCGTCCCCGTATCTCTCCCTCAACCGATTATTATAGGTCTCCTGAAAAAAAAAAAAAAAGTAATCATCATATTCAATACAATAAACATAACAACTTACATAATAACTTACAAAATAAAATGGTTGAACAAACATACCACGAAATGCTGAGCACGGTTATCAATGAACTATTGCGCCCCCTTCTGGCGGTCTTGACTCCGCACATGCATATCCACAAACAGCTCCATCGGGCTCGACTCACGTCCAAGAGACGCAGCCTATAATGAAAAAAGATATATTAACAACAACTGAATTTAACGATATATTTCATTTAAATTAATCTTACCATCCGTTTTGCATGTGCAAGAAACAGAACGGAGCCGCCAGTGTGCGTTGTCACCCCGCCATGAATTGGCCGATTCCGGTTGCCAGCACCAGACTGTGAGCGTCGTGTGAACCGCTCAGACGTCACGTGCTCACGATAGTGCGGCCATATATCTTCCGGAATGTATATCAGTTTGAAATCCCTCCAAACCGCAACATCGTTCAAGCCTTGGAAACCCCTATCCCTCGCGGTTTTTTTTGCCTTTTTCTGTCCTTCATACCAAAAATCACCTAACCTACTTCACGCAACCAAAAATTACATTTCGAAACATAAATTTTTGTCTAAAAAAATTCCTAAATTGTTTTCGATCTTACCTAGTTGCCGCGTGATTTTCCCACACCCTCCTCACAACAGTGTTATGCTCACTGTCCCAGCAGAATTTGTGTTGTGTATAAATAAACAAGTTTAAATAAAAACAATAATTTATTTACAATTATATTAATAATTTATTAGAAATAAGCTGAAAATTATAAATTAACACCAACCTGAAATCTGCCAAACCATGCATTGATTTGAGGCATCCATTCAGGATGCTTGGATATCTGACTCCATTGAAACAATGGAATCTCCATCGACGATTTAAACGCCGATGATATTACTCGGGCGGCTTCAATGTTTGTGAACCTGAAAATAAATGAAATAAATTCAATAGTGATTACTTCATAAATTATGTTGTAATTTTTTTTAAAAAAACTAAAACCTTAACAAACTTACATTGAAAGGTCGTCCTTCCACTGTGCCTCGTACTTGCGGCTAAATTGATTCCGCTGCGAACGCATGCCGCCTCTGCGCTGTGAAGTACCACTGGAAGAGGCAGCGGTTGACGGCGCAGGTGGTGTAGGTGCCTCTTCTTGAGCGGGACCTAAGGAAATATCATCCTCGCTGCTAGACGAACTAGTTGCGACCTCACTTGAGCGACCAGCTCTGGTTTTCGTTCTACGCATCTACACAATTTGATACAAATAATTATTTAATTAAATTCAAATGTAAAAAAAAAATTCAACAGCACATCCCCTATACCGGATACTACCCAAATCCACAAACCTGCACATATTAACAATAGCCACAACCAATTTACCCAATCTATACTAATTATTCCAACATATTCAATTACTAATCCTAAAGTAAATTCAACATTAAGAATTACAATTCAAGTAATTATTCAATAATTATGCCAATACAACAAAACAATAAATTAAAAAAAAACTCTAGAATAACAATCAAAATAAATGGAAAAAATTAAACACAAAGCATGCAATAATAGAGTAAAACTAATAATTATTCCAACATATTCAATTACTAATTCTAAGGTAAATTCAACATTAACAATTACAATTCAACAAATTATTCAATAATTATGCCAATACAACAAAACAATAAATTAAAAAAAAACTCTAGAATAACAATCAAAATAAATGGAAAAAATTAAACACAAATCATGCAATAATAAAGTAAAATTAATAATTATTCCAACATATTCAATTACTAATTCTATGGTAAATTCAACATTAACAATAAATATTCAACAAATTAACTAATAATAATTATGCCAATACAACAATAAAAAATATTCAATAAATTCAAAAAAAAAACTATAGACTTTAGCAATGAATTATGCAAAAAAAAACTATAGACTTTATCTACATTACAAAAAATACACCAAAACTAAAAAAATAACCAAAAAAATAGCAAAAAAAAACTATTAAAGTAAAATGAAATAGAGGAAACACTAACCTTTTAAACTGATGAAGATGATGAAGAAAACTTGCTAGAGATTGGAGGTGAAAGCTTTGAAGAATGGAGAGGAAAAAAATCAAAATCTTAAGGTGAGAAACGAAGGAGAAGAAAAAATGAACTGAAGGGGCGGTCACTTGAACGGATTCATCGACGGATATAAAATTAATTATTATTTTAATTTTATCCGTCGGTGATGTGTTAAAAATCCGTCGGTAATTCTGTCGGCAAGATGACGCGGTCAGAGGCGCATTTAATGCACAACCCTTTGAAATTCACGCTGTCAGTCGGTAATTTTATCGGTAAAATTGACCCGCCGTCAACTTACCGACGGACATAAGTTCGTCGGTGTGGCCGTCGGTGATGTGGTGTCATTTCAAGTAATTATTTTCGAACTCTCTGTGAAATGCCGACGGACTTAAGTCCGTCGGTGTGGCCGTCGGTGATGTGATGGCATTTCAAGTAATTATTTTCGAACTCTCTGTGAAAAGCCGACGGACATAAGTCCGTCGGTGATGTGGTGGCATTTCAAGTAATTATTTTCGAACTCTCTGTGAAATGCCGACGGATATAAGTCCGTCGGTGTGGCCGTCAGTGATGTGGTGGCATTTCAAGTAATTATTTTCGAACTCTCTATGAAATGCCGACGGACTTAAGTCCATCGGTATTGCCGTCGGTGATGTGGTGGCATTTCAAGTAATTATTTCATGTCACAAAATATATCATCCATGATCAATAATTATTTCAAGTAATTATTTCGTAATTGTGGCATTTCAACTAATTATTTCAAGTAATAAATATTTTGTGTTTCAAAATATTCATCCATAATCTAAATTACATGAAAAAAAGGGTTTTACATAGGGCTTCATTTTGGTAGTTAGTCAGAATTCTCTTCTTCTTCGTCATCAATTGAATTGTCATCACCTCCATCGCAATCTTCAATATGAATATCATCTTCTTCATCGATATTTGCTTGTCCGCTAGAGCTCAAAACAAAATTCAACTCCTCTGCATCAACATCAACAAGACTATCATCGAAAACACGAAAATTTGAATTTTCTTCCAATTCAATCGAAGGAGCAACTCGATATGGTTCAACCACCTCACTAACTTGAAAAACTTCATCTCGCACACTTGTGTCTTCATTCTCATCCTGAACAACCTCGACACGACCCTAGGGTTTCGTTTTTAAAACGGACAACCAATCCACTCTTGATCGATCCTTTCTAAATGAAGGGGTGTATGTGTAATAAACTTGTTGACATTGCTTTGCGAAAACAAAGACATCGTTTATGTTGCGGAGTCTAGCTTTTGAGTTGATTTCGACCAGACCATAGTGTGGATCAACTCTGATTCCTCTGTCAGTCGTGTCATACCAATAGCATTTCAATAAAAACACTATATTCTGCTCGTTATGATATTGCAGTTCGACGACCTCTTCTAATCTACCATAGTAGTCAACTTCTAACTCACTACTAGTGGATCCCTTAACACAAACACCGTTGTTGTATGTCCTTCCTTGCCCGTATTCTTCAGTATGGAAAACATATCCATTGATAAAATACCCGTTGTAGCACTTACATTTTCTTTCAGGCCCCAGGCTTAGTGAAGACAATGACTTAGGTGCACTTCTTCCCATTTGATAAACCTTGTATGTAATGTACATCAATAAACAGTAAATGAACGAGAATCTCGTAATGACATGCATACGTACAGTAATTTTGCAAGTTAGAATGAGTTTGTGATAGTGCTTACATGTGTTCTGAACCACGTTGCAAACTGCTCATCTTGTAATTGAAAGATCTAGGATTCAGTCAGCTGTGAGTTATTGGAGAGCAAATATTGACGATGTTGCCTGCAAGTGATAATGAGTGTATGATATTACAATATATAATTAACAGTATATTACTAACAAAGTTTAATTAGTATAAACTTACTGAATAAAAGGTCTCAGCTCATCACAGTTAAATAGAACATAGTTGTGTGCTTGTTTGAACTCTATTTCCGACAAATATCTTCCTCTTACGGCATTTTTAGGTGTGGGTCATCCAGTATTGGAGAATATTGACAAGTTCTCACTGGAAGGCACTTCACCACCATCATCATGCCGTGGAACGCGATTGATTCTCGTTCTCAGATGAGGTTCGAAATAGTACGAGATAAATGTTGAGATCTCCTTAACAATATAGGTCTCACATATCGAAGTCTCAACATGCGCCTTGTTCTTAACCTTTTTCTTGAGATTAAACAAGTACCTGTATTGAAATATTAATCAAGTATTTTCAATTAAGAAAAACATATAAAATACTTTTATATATGAATTACATTGCAACTGTAATATCTAACCTTTCAAATGGGTACATCCATCTATATTGGACCGGTCCTCCAGCTTTTGCCTCGAACGGTAGATCTATAGGGAGATGCTCCATTGAGTCAAAAAATGATGGAGGGAATATCATCTCAAGTTTGCATAGTGTCTCGACGATCTTCGTTTGAAGCCTCTCAATGTGATCAACATTCAACTTGCTGGAGCATATATCTCTAAAGAAATGACTGATCTCCGTGAGTGCATCCCATATTTCCTTTGGCAACAAATCACGAAAAGCTAATGGGATAAGTGTTCGCATAAACACGTGGCAACCAGCCTTGATATGTTTGATGCATGTCCATCCAGAAAATGCAAGCTCTTAAGCCATTTGTAGACTAGCAGTTGTGCGTTTTTCTCTAACACGAAGCTTGCTCTTGGTTTTGCGACCCGTGACTCATCATAAACCAACTCCATATTTTTACGGTTACAGTATAAAGCTATATCCAATCTAGCCTTGATGTTGTCCTTTGTCTTCTCCTTCACATCCATGACGGTGTTGAAAATGTTCTCAAACAAGTTTTTTTCGATGTGCATGACGTCAAGGTTATGGCAGAGCAGATTGGTCTTCCAATAAGGAAGCTCAAAAAAGATACTTCGCTTTACCCAATTATGGGTCAAACCAAAACCAGGAAACTTTTCCTTACCTGATTAAAGGCCAAACACAATATCACCGTACTCTGAGACAACATCATGCAATTCTTCACCAGAAAGACGCGGGGATGCAACATCTTTTTCAACTCTGCCAACAAAGAAATCTTTTCCGTTCCTTCTGTACCTGTGATGAAGTGGCAAGAAGCGACGGTGACAGTCAAAAAAAGAAGCTTTACCTCCATTTGCTAGTGTGAATGCCTTATTGTTTTCCATGCAATATGGACATGCGAGTTTCCCATGCGTGCTCCAACCAGAAAGCATTCCATAAGCTGGAAAATCATTGATAGTCCACATCAATGCCGCCCTTATAAGGAAATTTTGTTTCCTCGATATATCATAAGTCAGAGCTCCGGAGGACCACAACTGCGCCAACTCATCAATCAACGGTCGAAGACAAACATCTATATTCAGCCCCGGGCTTCTTGGACCGAGTATGACAGTAGATAAAAACATGAACTCCGGCCTCATACACATTCCCGGTGGCAAGTTATAAACTCTGAGTATGACCGGCCAACAAGAATAAGGAGCAGCAAATGACCCAAATGGGTTGAATCCGTCTGTACACAACCCAAGACGCACATTCCTTGATTCAGCTGAAAAGTGAGGATGAACACTATTAAAGCGTTTCCACGCTTCGCCGTCAGAAGGATGAACCATCACTCCATCAACCGCATGGTGTGCTTGGTGCAATGTCATGTGCTCAGCAGTCCTTGGTGACATGAATAACCTCTGTAGTCTAAGTGTGATCTGGAAGTATCTAAGTTTTTTATATGCCACTAGAGTCTTTCCCCTGCCAGTTCTAGGTTTGTAACGGGAATGCCCGTATGTCATGCACTCGGTCATCTCAGCATTTTCAAGGTAGTTTAACGTGCAGAAGTTAGGGCACATGTCAATTTTTTGGTATCCTAAACTGAGGGGTTTCATCATGGACTTCGCAGCATAGAAGTTCTCTTTCAGCCTGTTCCCTTTAGGTAAAATGCTTTTTGCCCATTCAATAATCTTGCCATACCCGGCCTCACTCAACCCGTGATCTGACTTGATGGTGAACACCTGTGCTACGGCCGATAATTTACTATGGTTCGTGCAACCATCCCATAATGGTTCATCAGAATCTTTCAACAAATCAAAAAACCTAGCTGCATCTGCATTAGGTTCTTCTTCTACGATTGGACATTGACTGCCATTACCTTGATTCATTCTCATTGCATCCATAATCATATTTCTGTAAGGATTAGTGTTGTCATTTGCCGCTTCATGCACGTTGCTAGCACTAAAAGTAGACCCAACCACCGTTTCTTCCATTCTCCTTTCACTCTCGCTAACAAATACTTCTCCATGTGCATACCAACACTGGTAATTCTACATAAACCCTTTGTGTAGAAGATGCATCATTACAACATCTTGATGCAGATACTTTTTATTTTCACACTTCCTACATGGACACCTAATACCGCCTCCAGTAAAATTTCTGGGAATAGATGTTGCGAAATTAATAAAACCCTGAACCCCGTTACAATAATTCATCCTCCGCAATCCTTGGGGTGAATCTCGATACATCCATGAACGATCATCCATGACTTATATCGAACCTCTATAAATTTATGATGACATCATGTATTAATTAACTAAGTTAGGTAAATAAACTTGCAAAAATATTACTTTACCTCGAGATTATCCAACAAACCAATCACAACTTCTCATAAATATTAAATATTTATTATCATTTATCAACGTCCATATGAATTAAAATATATAAATTTACAGAAATTACCACTCCGCAATACCATTGATAAAAATTTAAACGGGCCCATTAAGCAAGCTATTAATTATTTCAAAATAGCACATGTAATTCGGTAGTTCCATAAGAAATAACAATTTACAAACAAATACAATCTTACAAAATCTAAAACAAACCACAACAGGTACAAAATTATACATTCATATACTACAAGTTTGTTTGAGAAATAACAATAAAACATGTACATCTACTAACAAAATACATATACTAAAAAAACAATAAAATTGACATTTAATTAAATGTTAAAATTAAAAAAAATAGAATTACTTACAAAAATTGATAAAATCCGTCGGTAAATCAGAACATGGATGCTGTGACCACAAAACTTCAAGAAATATAACTTGTTGTGCTGATATGAGGAAGATTTTTTTTTGGGGGGGGAGGGGGGGGCTGGTTGTTTACAGATGGGGAGAGTTGGGATTAGGAAGAAGAAGGAGAAATAGGGGAGGAAAGGGTCGGCAGAGCTGACATATATTAACTTTTTCAGACGGTTTCACCGACGGAAACTCCGTCGGTGATTCTGACGGAAACATAGACACGTCACCGTACGGATCTGCCATTTCAAATCCCTCGGTGAGTCCGTCGGCAATTTAAACGGCTAACCGGTCACATCACTGTACGGGCACTGTACGGGCTATCATTTTGAATCCGTCGGAAAAAAATAACCCGCCAAAACCTCCACGTCAGCGACCCGCCTTTTTTTTTAATTCGGAAACTTTTCCGTCCGTAATTCAGTCGGTAACTACCGACAGAAAATTTCCGTCGATAGTTACTGACTGAATTACGGACGGAAAATTGTCCGTCGGTAGTTACCGATTGAATTACAAACGGAAAGTGTCCGTCGGTAATTTCAACCTCAAATTACCAACAGAAATATTCCGTCGGTAAATCCGTTGGTATTTAGCGAATTTCTGGTAGTGAAATCTCCAAGGTTTGTTCAACCTGCATCACTTGTTTATCCCAAGTAGTACTATAAACGAGAATATCATCGAGAAAAACCAAGATTAATTTTTGAAGGCAATGTCGAAATATATAGTTCATAATGGCCTGAAAAGTATAGGGTGCATTGCAAAAGCCAAAACACATTACAAGATATTCGTAATGGCTATTATGAGTATGAAAAGCAGTCTTAGAGATATCAGAAGAATTTACTCTTACTTGATGATATCCAGCCCGTAAATCCAATTTTATAAATAAAAGGTGCCATATAATTCATCAAGCATGTCATCCACCATTGGGATATGGAAATGGTATTTGATGGTTGAGATATTAAATGCACGGTAGTCCGTGCAAAATCGCTAACTTCTATTTTTTTTCTTCACTACCAAAACCAGTGAAGAAAATAGGCTGGTGCTTGGATGAATGAGCCTAAAATTGCTAACTTGATTTTCATTTAATATGTCAGACACATTGTTCTCGGAGCATTCCATCTCGTCAATGCATGTAATGTGATTTTAGTTTCAAGTTCAACTTTCTGCACCTCTGTTGTATCTCCCACGTGATCATCCTCTAGCATGCATTTGTTGAATAGTAATGTCCTCATGCCCCTCCAAAAGTAATAACTACAGTTTTTTACATCTATGTACTGCTGTAAAATGCTCATTACAGTTGAAACAAAGACATTGTGCTCTCTTCCTCTCCATTTCCTCCCAAGACAAACACTTAATGGGTCTCATAGCTGTAGCAAAAGCTATACAAGTGGCTGGTGGAAGAGTTATTAGAGCTCTCACAAGTGGTAACTTCATAAACCTTCTTTGTCGTGCAAGTTGATTGTCCCTCATCCTTGCTAAGTTAATGACCTATTTGAGTGTCTATGGCTTGAACTTTCGAATCTCATCCATTATTTTAGCCTTTAAGCCAATCATGAATGTCCCCACCAACACCTTTTACACCCACCCACTCACCTTGTTGTCGAGCTTCTCAAACTCACGTTGATAGTCTCTTAACATCCCCAGTTGCTTGATTCTTGAAAGAGCTTCAATAAAATCTTCACAGCCTGATGGTTTAAAGCGAGCCTAAAATTCCTCTTGAAATCTTTTCTATGAAACTATATGCCCTTCTTCCCGTAGCATTCTACGAAACCACTACCACCATTAGTTGGTCTCCCCTTCAAGGTGGTAAGTAACCATAGGCACCTTTTGGTTTTATATCATGCCTTAGTATTTAAAGAATTATTCCATACGATTGAACCATTCGGTTGGGTCATCCCCTGAAAATCATGGAAATTATAGCTTCGCTGTTTTGCACAAGATGATCTGTCGACCCTCATCGTTGTCGTCTCAGTGATGGTTATCGTGGTTGGTATTCTCTTGATTTGCAATCAATATATTCAAAAGTCAATTGAGAGCTTCCTCTAGATGGTGGAGTTTATCGTTCATCCCAAACTCCATTTGTTGAAGTCTTTCTTGAACTACACCAAATCCAGACTCCAAGTGCTCAATACACTCCTTGTTAGTTTCATTAGCAATCAGTCTCTGATGCCAATGATAGGTCCTAACAAATATTACAAATGCTAACGTAAATTGTTTTTTTTTTCTTTGGGTGAGAAAAGTACCATAATTTGGATGAATATTTTTCTCTTGCTTCATTAATAAATTCTAACTACTTAAATAAGCAAAGCTACGTACAAGAATGCTAAAAAATAAAGGGAAATTAGTAGTTAACAATCGGAACTTCAAACGTGTAACAAATAGAGCATAACAAATGGAAATAACATGCAACAGGATAACATGTAAAACTCTCAACTATGATGTGAAACTCTTGATGGCAACAGGATAACATGTAAAACTCTTAATAGAAACAACCATTTCTTTTTATTATTATTAACATGGGTGTCCGGATCAGTTTGCGCGCACCTCAACTAATCTCATAGGCCCTGAAGTTAACGACCATGTAAGCCTCTAGTGGTACTGAGGTTTGTGGGACTCGAACTGGTGATCTATAGGGAGCAAACCTAGGAACTGACTAGTTGAACAGCAAGAAGTATCAATAGAAACAGTCGTTTTGCATTTACTAGAAGTAATGGAGGAACATTAACAACAATTTCTGCCACCTCATATCCGCTGGAACTTGTCAAGACAGTGGTGGTTTACACCAATTGTAACTCTCAATCTAGACCTCATGATTTAAAGGAAAAGGAGCTCCAGTTTCGTGTTAAGACAGACACATCTGTTTTGCATCCAAAGGTATAAATGCTTTTGCTGTTCTTTTTGTACTTCTTTCTTTTCATCCTCCAGTTTGTTGTTTTTAAGAGTTCTTTTGTTCCATTTAATTTTTGATTTGTGCTAGCCAACATGTGTACTTTGACTGTGTTTCTATAGCTTTGTGAGTTGTAAGGAATTTGCCATGGAATATAAACCTTAAGAAACATCGGTCCCTTTCCTATATTTCTTGTCATGGGAAGTAAAAGGTAAATGTTTGTAGTCATCAAGTTTGAGTTTATATATATATATATATATATATATATATATATATATATATATATATATATATATATATGGGATCTATAAAGCTTATTTTTTGATATGGTGATCGACATGCTAGTTTAATGATAGCAGAAAAGGGATCATAGTAGGCTAGCTTTCCTTTATTTCATGCTTGTCCTATATGCATTTCCGGCAGTATTAGGGTAGAGCCAAATAGCATTTTAAGGTGCCCCTTTTCTCCAATGCATGCCATTTCCAGATGATTACTAGCAAAGTTGGAGGGAGTACTAGGTTCCAGATCACTTAATGATTGTGTTTCATCATGCATGGAAGCTCAGTTTGTTCCTCTTTGATGAGGTCGAGCTTTGTTTGTTAGTAGCATGGGTTCCTTTTAATGAGATGTGGGTCGTTTCTCTAAGGCTTTTGAATAATCTCTTAAAAGATGGACGTTTGTTGATTGGACTTTATGATTGGTTTGGATCACATGTTTGTTCTAGGGTGTTGTGAAACCAAAAACCCGTATTGCTTCTCCTAGCCCTGCAAATGAAATTATGTCTTGAATTAAGGAAGCTACAAAGCCTCTGGGTTTTAACGTCGATCAGCGAAACTACAAGGTAATGGTTTCTATCTCCAATTTATATTTATTAATTATAATTTCCTCTTTCTTTCATCCCACGTGACCAATTTTATTAAAATGAATATTTACATGTAGGGGTTTATTTGCAATTTTTTATTTTAGGGACTAAATTGTTCATACCATAAAATTGGAGGGTCCATGACATTCTAAAAGGACTAAAATGTAAGCAAAATAACATTTAGGGACTAAAATTTAGTCCGGTTTATTTACTACCCATTATCAAGGTTGTTAAAATCACAATTTAACTCGTAAAATCATGCTATTTTATGAGTCAATATACACTTAACGTGCTAAATCGTTCTAAAAACTCGAAAATGGATGAAATCGGGTGAAATCGCGTAAAAACACGATTTCACCACCGATTTAATGCTTTCAGCAAATAAGATAAAATGTGAATCATTGTTCCCTCCAACTCCAGATGTCTAGCAATTATTGGCCTATTACACACAGAAAAAAAAAAAAAAGCAAAATTACGTTCTCCTTATTCTCCTTCTCTCAACCGTCCAAGTTCCAACAATCAACCACCGGTCCACCACCAACAACCCTCTTCTTTTTTATTTTTCCATCATCGACGGCGTCCTTTTCACCAGCCACCGTGAGATCTAGATTTCAGACAACAATAGCGGTGTCTCTCCAGTCTCCACCAGCCATCGTAAGTTATTCTGTTTATCTTTTTTCACCTCCTGCAAAAAGCATCATGATTTAAAGTCTAGAGTAATTTATTTGTATAATTGCAAACATGTCACCTGTGTCATGGGTCTCTCACCGAATCCTAGGCAATTAAGTTGTCTAAATTGGTATTTTTATATTTACAATTCAATTTCCATGGGACACTCACACAAAAAGAATAACAACTAACCCTGAATAAATGTCCATCTGTGAATTTTTATTTTTTTATAACAAAAAAGACAGGAAAGGAAGAGTCTAAAATATTCATCTATGAATTTATTCAGGGTTAGTTGTTATTCGAAAACAAGTCAAACAATGTTTGTTAACTGTTTGTGAATGCTTGAGTTGAGTACATTTGACTGTTCTTTAGCAGTGTTTGAAGATTTTCATTTTATTTTTAGTATTGTCATTTTTTTTAGGTTTTTGTTAAATTTATAGTTTATGTGAAGGACTAAAAGCCATATAGATTGTTTGAGACACATTGAAAAAAAAATTTTTGATTTTGAATGTTATATAGATGGTAGAAAACTGGGTTCACAGTAGATATTGTGTTCTATCTTGTGGAGATTTTCTTATGGATTATGTGAAAATGGTTTTCACCTTGATGGTTTGACTTGTTTATTTTCCAGAATGGTTTGACACTTTGACTTGTTTATATTGACCGGGAAGAGAGAGTCAGAGCTCAAGGGACAGAAAGTAAAACACTACAAATAACAAATAAAGCATTTGGAGAAAAACGTAAGTCATGAGTTATAATGTTATATTCTGTGTTTTGGATTTAGTGTTTTACTTCTCAAAATTGTTAACTAGGTTACTAATTTTAATTAGTTTTTGAATTCAGTATTATGGTAGTTCTTTTTTGATAGCTCAAATGGGATGTTTAATATCTAGATGCATTATTGTTCTAACACATGTATTATGGTGCTTCTTTTTTAACAAAAAATTAATTACAATCATAAAATATTTAGATTGATTACAAGGTTGATTTGAGTTGATTCTTGAATTGTTAAACTTATGGCATCTAGAAAAAATGCTTCTGGTAATAGGCTTGATGTGGGATGGCATCATGGTATAGATATTGATAAGAATTCTAGAAAGGTTTTGTGCAAGTATTGTCAAAAAATTATTAGTTGAGGTATTTTTCGTTTCAAACAGCATTTGACTTGCAATCGTGAGGATGTTGAGTCATGTCAGCAAGTACCAGAAAATGTTAAGCAGATGATTTTGGGTGTTTTAGTGAAAAATCTAGAAGCAACTGAAAAGAAAAAAAAAGGCCCATCAATATAGTGGAAATGATGATGATGATGAAATAAAAGAAATTAGCTCCAAGGATAAAGGAAAAGAGAGTAGCTAGTGGGAGTGGAAAAACACAAACAACTCTAAATCAATTGCTAAAAAAGGATATTAGAGAAGAAGCATGTCGATAAATTGCAAGGTTTTTCTACATTAGTGCGATTCCATTTAGTTGTGTAAAAAACCCTGAGTTTATTAAGGCACTTGAAATGGTTGCAATGCATGAGCCAGGTTTCAAGCCTCCATCCAACCATGATATTAGAGAAAAGTATTTGAAGTAAAAAGTGGATCAAACAATGAAATTGCTTGAGGAGTACAAGCTAGAATGAAAAAAAAAAACAGGTTGTTCAATAATGTTTGATGAATAGACATATAAAAAAAGACGTTTTATTTGTAACTTTTTGGTTAATAGTCCTAAAGGGACAGTTTTTTGTCATCGATGGATACTTCTAATATGTCCAAGACTGCTGATAAGGTATTTGAGATGTTAGATGCCATTGTAGAGAGGATTGGGGAGGAAAATGTTGTCCAGGCAATCACCGATAATGCTGCAAATTATAAGGCAGCGGGACAATTATTGATGGAAAAAAGAAAGAGTTTGTTTTGGACACCATGTGTTGCCTATTGTATTGACTTGATATTAGAAGATTTTAAGAAGAAGTTAGAGGTTCATCAAGTAACTATTGCTAAGGGGAGGAGAATCACCTCATATATTTATTCAAGAACCATTCTTATTTCCATGCTAAGGCACTTTATGAAAGGAAGGGATTTGATTAGGCCTACTGCCACTCGGTTTGCTACTGCATATTTGACTCTAAGATGTTTGAATGATCATAAAATGCAGTTGATGACTATGTTTACTTCCAAATAGTGGAGTTCATGTAGGTTTGCAAGAATAGAAGAAGGGAAACGAATTCAAAATTGTGTTTTGGATAGCAGGTTTTGGTATGATGTCACTATATGTATTAAGGCAACGTATCCTCTAATTAAAGTTTTTTGATTAGTTGATTCAGATGAGAAATCAGCTATGGGTTTTATATATAAAGCAATGGATGAAGCAAAAGAAAAGATACAAGTGAATTTTGGTTATGTGAAAAAAAAGATATATATCTTGCTAATTTTTATTTCAAATGTTGTCATCTATTAATATGAATGTCTTTAAAAATACTTCCAATTGAGATATTCCTAGATTGTAATGATATTTTTATTGTTTTTTTTATATAGTTATATACCTATATGGAATATTGTTGATGCAAGATGGGAACTTCAACTCTATAGACCCTTACATGCAGCAGCTTATTATTTGAATCCTCATTATCATTATAATCCCAATTTTAAGGTTAATGCCAACATTAAAATTGGATTATATCAATGCTTAGAAAGGATGGTGCGTAATGCAAGTGAAAGGTGCAAAATTGACTTACAACTTGAATCATTCAAGGATGCAAAAGGGTTGTTTGGCATTGAGACTGCCAAGACAGCAAGAGATAAAAAAAAAAAAAACTCCAACTTAATGGTGGGATTCTTATGGGGATGAATGTCCAGAATTACAAAGGTTTGCAATCCGAGTTCTAAGCTTGACCTGTACTTCATCTGGATGTGAGCATAATTGGAATGCATTTGAAATGGTGAGTTTTTTTATTTTTTTATTTTAAATGTTGAAATATTTGATAAAAATCTTATAAATTTGAATTGTTTATTTAGGTTCATACAAAACGAAGAAATCATTTGCAGCAGAGAAAAATGAATGACTTGGTATTTGTAATGTGCAATCTGAAATTGAATGATAACCAAGTCAAAAAGCAAGCTGATGATTTTGGTGTAGAAGATGATCTTTCATCTGATGATGATTGGATAACCAAGGGAGAAAAACATTCAAACTTTGATATGCTTGGTGTTGTGCTATTGACAGTGCAACATGAAGAAAAAATGGTAATTAAGATGAAAGTGATGAAGAAGAAATTTCTAATGATGCTGAAATGCAGAGTCATGGTACTGAAGATGATTTGAAGATTCAAATTGATGATATTGGTGTTGGTACTAGTAGTAGCACTAATGTTCATAATATTGGTGTTGGTACTAGTAGTGACACTAATAATCCTCTTGATGCTAATGATATTAATGAATGTCTGAGGAATAATGAGGAAGATGTAGGCAATAAAGCTGATTTTAGTTTACATGACACACTAGCAGATTGTTTGTTTTAAGTTTGTTAATTATTAGTTAATGAAAAGTTATTTAAATTATATATGAATTTTTATTTGAAGCATGTATTTTAAGGTGCTTGAACTATGCATGAATTTTTATTTGAAGCATGAATTTTTTTAATATATTTTAAAATTTCCTATGATTTTACGATCCGTTTTTACGATCTGAGTTTATTTTATATTTTCCATACCATGTTAAAATTATAATTTTAACAACCTTGTCCATTATCCAACCATGTCAACTCCGATTTATTGTGCACTCCTTTTTTTATTTGTATAATATTATCCAGTGGAGACATCCGAAACTCCTAAAAAATGGGCCTTGATTCCTGCAACCTCCCCCGTCCCCACCGGTAGTTCATCTCATTTTCTCTGGTTCATTCTGCATTAATTTCGGAATGGAAGGATTTAATAGCTAGATAACTCTTGTGAGTTCCTAATAGACTATAATTAGTGTAATTTATGTCCCTAAACTAAACTAAATTGTATCAACATCTTGGGTCTTACAACTCGCCTGATGCATTTTTTACTTGGACTTAGTATACCGTCGAACCAGGCATGCTGGATCTAATTCTCACCTGATCTACGTTCTCTTAAGGATTTAAGCTTTTTCACGAAACATAAAAAATACCGAGTTTGACTCGTCAATTTCCATTAAATGTACACTCCATTTTTTATTTGTATGACGTAATATTGTGCAGCCCAGCCATCCAAAACTCCCAAAGGATGGTCCTTAACGACCCGTCCCCACCGGCAGTTCACCCCCCTTTTCTCTGGTTCATTCTGCATTAATTTCTGGAACTGAACATATTGAGATTTTCCAACTTGATGATGGTTCGTGTAGTTGGAGAGACAACTTGATGACGTAATAATGAAAGAGTACTTGTTATTCATTCTGCATTAATCTTACAACTGTTTTCCAACTCTCCCAATTGACCAATCCATGTTATCCATTTTATTTTATTTTCAAGTTCTTTCAAATTTTTCCTTTTCTACCACTAACCACTGTACACGGAACGTTTTGCTTTTTTTTTTTTTTTTTCCCTGTTAAGAGTTCTCTTTCATGTACCCTCGATACCTCACTAGTCATTAGGGTGATCATTTTTTATTCGATTCAGTTTTTATTAAAAAAATAATCAAACCGGAAAAATTTTTTTAAAAAAAACCAAAACCGAACCGAAACCGGGTCAAACCGATCGGTTTCGATTCGGTTCGGTTTTTTAGGGAAAAAACCGGTTCAAACCGGTTTGGCTCGGTTTTCTCTGTTTTGGCTCTGTTTTTTCCGGTTTTGGCTCGGTTTTTTTTCCGGTTTTTATTAGGGGTGATCATTTTCGGTTCGGTTCAGTTTTTATTAAAAAAAATAACCAAACCGGAAAAAAAAATTTGAAAAAAAAACCGAAACCGAATCAAACCGACCGGTTTCGGTTCGGTTCGGTTCAGTTTTTTAGGAAAAAACCGGTTCAAACCGGTTTGGCTCGGTTTTTCCGGTTTGGCTCGGTTTTGGCTCGGTTTTTTTCCGGTTTGGCTTGGTTTCTCGGTTTGGCTCGGTTTTTCCGGTTTTGGCTTGGTTTTTTTCGATTTCGTTTCGGTTCGGTTTTTTCAGTTTTTTTGTTATAAAATCGAAACCGAACTGAACCGGCCAGTTTTTTCAAAATTTTAATCTGTTTAATCAGTTTTTTTTTTCAATTTGATTTTTTCAATTATTTTTATCCGATTTTCTTAATTTAATCGATTTTCAGTTTTTTTTTTCACCTCTACCAATCATTAGCGAGCAAGAAGGTTTCTTGGATGTATGATTGTATTCTCTGCTTCTTTCAATATAATTTCCGGGAACTGGTGGCATCAGCGTGATTGTGAAGCCCGAGATACTGTACTGTTGATGAACCATATCTTAATTTGTATAGAAGCTTGGTTACAAATTGAGAGATGACGGGCTGGTTAATGCTTTTCTCCATGATGTAGCTAAAGGTTCACTGCAGCAAGTGATTATTTGAGCGGCTAACCAGAAACCAGTCGAATAATAAATTATTAATAATTATAAAGCGACCCTTCCTGAGCCCAACGACTTAATTCACTCTCTCAACTGAATTGACATATTTCTGGCTGCCTCACCTGTAATGATGGTACTATAACTTTATAATGTATGGTTTTGTGTTTTAAAATTAATTTTAAAAGAATTAAAATTTTTTATTTTTTTAAAATTAATATTTTTTAATATTTTCATATTATTTTGATACGTTGATATTAAAAATAATTTTTTAAAAATAAAAAGATATTATTTGAATACATTTCCGAGTAAAAAGCATTTTGAAAAACAATTACAACCATACTTATAAACACCCCCTAAATCAACGGTGTCCATCATTCATTTACCGTATATATAATTTTGTGGTTGTTTTTCTAAATATAGTTTTAAAAAATAAATTTTAAAAATATATATATATATATATATATATATATATATTATATCTTTTTAATAATTAAGATTTTAAGTTAATGTTTTTAATTCTATTAATATAAAACTATGGTATGTTGATTAACCAAATAATTTTAAAATAATAATTACAATAAAACATAGTTTTAACCATACATTGCTACAAATCCTTATTGATTTCAACATGTTATCATCCAACATGCATATGAAGTGTTATGATAAGTCAAACTGAGGAACTCAACCACTTCTACTATAATATTAGACACTTCACCGGTCAGACCCCTTCATGGTTCGAGAAAGACATCGAGAATTTAAAGCTAATAAGGTTGCAACTCCATATAAAATGTTAAACAAACACCAACATGGTTAAGTGAGAAATAGTTGGCATATTAGGAATATTCATGTGTAGATTTTGTATCTTTTACTAAAAAAACAGCATTATTTTAAATTAAAATCTTAAATAAATATGGAAGGAAACTTAGTGTTATGTCGGGTTGAAGGGTCGGCCAAATAAAAAGAAAAAGGAAATTAGATTTAATTGATCTGAATACTCATTTACTTTATGTATTTAATTAATGTGTATTGATATGAAGGTGATGAATGGAGATGAATTTAAATGGGAGCTAGGCTTGATTTAAACCATATATATATATAGAGTACCCCTTGCCTAAGGGATCATACACTTTGTATATATTTATGAGTCATAACAACTTGCGTGAAGGTAAAGACATGATAATGAGCCCGCTTACAGATCTATTTGTAATTTTTTCGTGCTGCGCTATGGGTCATATGATAGAATTTTTGAATGGTATAATCTTAATGCCTATATTTTATATGTTTCAATGATTTAAAAGCTGCTATTTATATAAAACATCAAGCAAAAGTTGTGTATCAAACACATAAGTACAAATTCAAAGAGATTATAAGCTTAGAATATATGTTGGAAGCAATACATAGACAGAGAAAGCAAGTTAGTTCACAGTCGATCAAAAACCAAATCATATATAAGCTATATATCTTAGGAATAGTTAAAGAAAAAAAAACATCAAGATCTCCAAATCAGTTCTCTTAATTTCTCCTTTTTCCTAGATGAGCATGCATCATAAATCCCTGAAACAATTCATGTAAACAAAGGCATACTACTGGTAAGAAAGTGTGTAATGTAATCTTTACATAGCAAGCTCGCAGTTGTTTTGTTTTAATGCAACCAAGTCCTAATCAAAGAGTTTCTTTGTAGTTGCTATATTTTAAGAGACACGCATGCATCTGGGTAGGAGCGTAATTATTTCCTAAATCCACACAAAATTGTTAACCAAAAGTATAAAAAGAAATGGAAAACACATCTTAATTATACCAATATAATAGCGAGAGGAGGAAACTAGTGTTGAAAAGAAATTATAAGAATGTATGTATCATCTGCATTTAAAGGAATTAAGCTTGAGTAGTTCTGTACGTAGCATCGAGAAAAGCAAGATTTAATCAAAGCAGCTTATCTTAACCATGTCAAAAGCAGATATATTGTTTCAGTACCCTCGTGTTTCTCATCAGCTTTAAGGTAAGGAGTAGACATAAAGGCATGAACACTCAAACAATAATTACAAACTCTCAAACACTCATGCCCTGACACTATTTTGGAGGTCTCCTCGTAGCTGAAGAACATGTGTGTGTGTGTGTGTGTGTGTGGGGGGGGGGGGGGGGGGCGCGGGTCCGATGACATTGGGGTCCTATAATATTATTTTTTGACAAATACACTTTTTTTATTTCAATCCTGGCAGCAAAGGTCCCTCCATGTAATGTTAGTCCAATTTTTCATTAATTCTGGCTTTGAAAGATGTGGAGAGACATGTCAAATTTTTATTGGTTCAAATTTATAATTGTTTTTCAAATTAATTTCTGAACTTGATTTTTTTACTTCGTTGTAGAAAGCCAAAAACATATTAAACATTATTGTTAAAGTTTCATTTATATATGTACGATTTTTTTTTCTTTTTTTACAAATTTTTATGTATTCATAAAATCTTTCATGAAAAAATAAATTAAAAAGTCATGGATATGATTACAAAAAAATACACGTTTATTCCATCATGTATATTTCATCAATAAATTCATTTTTTTTCTTCGTTGAATATTAATATACCATCTTTTAATTTATAAAACCAAATATCATAGTATTTGCTAATTACATTGAACAAAAAATTAATCAATTTCTTCTTATTATTTTTTTTAAAATAAATAGAAAATTTTGCTAGTGTGAAAAAAACTCAAAACAAATATTAAAATGTAAATAAAAAAAATAGCATATGTTCTTAATATGTTTTTTGAAGTTTTTATTTTTATTTTTATTTTTAATCAATTTCTTTCTATTAAATTAGAACCAATGAGAATTTTGCATGTGTCTTTTCATACCTTTAAACGTAAAAGTTAATGAAAAAATAGAATTTACTATAGACAAATAAACCTTTGTTGTCTCACTATCCAAATCATAGGTATCAATTATCTAAATTAAAATCACAAAAATGTCTTAAACAATATTAATAAGACATATTTCTAATATTAGTAAATCTAGAAAATTATAACCACATAACCAACTATAAACATCCTTCTATATATATACTATATGACAAACCCTATCTAAATTTTATTTATTGAGTTTTTTTTGCTAATATATAGTAGACTTATTTTCGGTAATATTAACAAAACAATTAAATGAAATGGGGTTGATTTTATTGGTCATATGAATAGTGAACCAATTTATTTTTTTTATTTTTGAACTTTTTTTTCAATAAATTTTACCCTTGTATGATCTAATTAAAAGGGATTAGGTTTCAAATTATCATAAAAATACAAAATTAAAAGAAATAGAACTAAGAAGTAAAACATGGAGAAATTACAAGCAATGTTGGTAAAAAAACGTATTTTTGATATGACATGAAAAATACAATGTAAACTTAGATTGTAAAAACAAATTGTAAAATCATAAGAATTTTTTTCCATACATGGTTTATACAAACAATAAGCAATTTCATCAATAAGATGTAGTGTACTTATTCTTACATGATAAAATCCTACCATGCAAGATCCAAGAGAAAAGGTTGGAATTGGTTGGTAAAACTCCGCATCCAAGAAAAAACATTAAAAATAACTATGTCTTCACAATTATGCTCCCTTGTTGGCTAACACTAGTTCAAATGCTTACTCAAAATGCATGATCATCTTTAATGTTTTAGCTTATCTGCTGTATTTTATCTTAATGAATAATACATCACATTTAGATATTGTTATGCTCTTTTTAGATATTGTTATACTTTTATAAATTTCAAATATTGTTTGTTACACACTATGAATCTCAACAAGTAGATCAATAAAAAATTGTAGGTTTTGTATGAACTGAAAAGAATGAATCGAACAATTCAAAGTAATAGCTTTTTTTTTTAATCTTAACGTTTAGTTTCTTATTAGATCATATTTTGGACAGGTTATCGCATGTGGTGCGGCGTCACGGCGATCATCCTCTCGGATCTGAATAATCGAGAATGATATGGGTGGAAATGACAAGGAATTATTGTCTTTTATCAGTAGAAAAAAAAAAAGAAATGGGAGTTGTCACCTAGTATTTTGATCACTAGAAACCATAACTAGTCTTAGAGTCTGGGAAAGAGACTGATTGCATAAAGAGAAGGTATTAGCATCCCTAATACGTACCTGAGTTAAAGTGCATTATTTATTTGTCTCATATAAACTAAGGAAATAAAATATGTTTTCTAATCATTGATCAGTCTAAGGTTTAAGAAAAATCATCTATAGTAAGGAGGTCTTTATCTTATCAGATTAAAAAAAACCTAACTGATCTAATGCTAAGAAAAATAAATGATCTTTTTATTTAATATCAGGAATATATTTAATTTATAAGTTTATAATCTCGTGTATTAAAAGAAATAAAATAAATTTTTTTGATATTTTTGAAATATAGGCCAAAATCCTTTAGAGATTTATAAACTTGTTGTAAAAATCCATGCAATATTTTTTTAAAAAAAAACATGTCAAAGTATTTTAGATTTTTCTAAATGCATAAATAACTTTAGGATTTTTATCCATATACAAGAAAAAAAATATTTTATTTTTATTTTTTTACCTGATGTGATTAGGACGACCCAAATTTGTTAGTTTGACTATAAATCGAACCAAAAATTCTAGTTTAACCTGAAAAACAACACAAAAAAACACAAAAACTCAAAAAAATTTGAACAAAACAGATCAAACACAAAAAAATAAAGAACACTAGGAACACCCGAAACAAAATCCAGCAACGTGAACTCAATTCCAGACCAGATTTCATGACATCAAAAACACAAAAAGGTTGTAAATCATTCAACGATCAAGAATTAAGGTTTCATTCATTTAGATTATCATTAAATCATCACAATTTGGCTAAAATGGGTTTCGGTTCAAAACCAAAACCCTAGGATTAAAAATCATTATAAATGTGTTATTGATGCCAAAAAAAAAAATTAGATTATTGCTTAATCACGTATAAGAAAGGGTTATCTACAAAGAAATGGACTGAAATTAGTCTAAATCAAGGGACTAAGACAATGGTCTTCTCAAGAACATTGCCCAGAACCCAGTTATAAGGCAGCTGTTGCCAAACCCAAAAATAAGCATTTTTAGCCTCTAAATCATGCTTTCTTTATCCTAACAAGTCACAATATCATACACAAACATATTTGAATCTAAAAAACTAACAAAAAAACATCAAACAATCAAAGTCAAACATGAAATACCAAATCTAGAAACTAACAACTTAAAACAGCTTACATGTTCATGCAATATGGATTCAAAATTGGTTTTCTAAACCTATTTTTATGCATGAAGATGCTTAATAAGCTAAGGATAAATATTCTTGCTTTAACATGCATAACGTTAACTAAACCAAAGCTAAAACAACATTTATATCAAAAAGAAAACTTAAACAAAAACTTTAATATATTAAAAATATAAAGAAAACTTTAAAATAACTTCATTAAATAGAAATCAAAACAATAAAAAGGTGGCTACAACATTACTTGTTAAGCATTCAAACCTCTTTTTATGTTTGTAAACATAAACACAAAACTAAAAAACAAAAACAACAAAAGCATGTCATAAAGGACCTATTTTTAGGTCTGGAATGTATATCTAGAACAACTACTCTCTATTTGTCTTTTCTTTGGAAAGTTTTACCTCTCACAAGCATACGAAGCTTAAGAAACTTTTATTTTTCTTCTTGGACCTCTACCCTTATATTTTCTTATCGATATTACTCTCTTTTTTCTTATCGTTTCTTATCTTTTTTATTTTTTTCTTTTCTGTATAGCCCCTAAAGCATGTTTAAGGGAGGTATTTATAGGGTTTTGGGAGCTTTTGGATCCATTTCTGACCTCTTGATCGAGAAAAGAGTGTTATGAACCCTTGATAAGGACCCATTGAGGAGTCTTTGTGTGTGAACACAAGAAAACCCAATCTCTTTTTGCAATATAGTTGCATTATTGGGGTTGACTGAGTTACCCACTTTTGAGGCTTCGTTGGAGCAATTTTGTTATCATCATCACCTGAGATCATCTAAATTTGATAAAGAGGTGCGCACCTTTCATTTGGATCCATTTTTAGCTGATTTGAAGGTTTGTATGTAACAACCCGGCCCAACATGCTGAATATTGTCCGCTTTGGGCCTTACCGCCCTCACGGTTTTGTTCCTGATGACGCGAGCCCACTACTGAGCCTGACGCCCCAAAACACGTTCAACATGTTAGCATCAGCACTACTAATAAGGCCAGCAACACATCCCTTACCCGCCGATGTGAGATCTTACAATCCACCCCCTTTAAGGAGCCCGACGACCCCGTCGGCACAACCGGACAGCCGGTGAGGTCGGCTCTGATACCAAATGTAACAACCCGGCCCAACATGCTGAATATTGTCCGCTTTGGGCCTTACCGCCCTCACGGTTTTGTTCTTGATGACGCGAGCCCACTACTGAGCCTGACGCCCCAAAACGCGTTCAACATGTTAACACCAGCACTACTAATAAGGCCAGCAACACATCCCTCACCCGCCGATGTGGGATCTTACATTGTAACTCCACATTTATTAGTTCAAAGGGTTCAATCTGATCAGCCCCAAATCTTAAAATTAAGTGATGATTGATCATGGACAAGATGTTGGAGACTTGATGGAAACATTGGGATGTAAACGTCTAATTTCATGGAAATAAAATTGTAGATAGGACATTTCTCTTTCATTTTCAAAAACCCTTATATCATTTGGAGATCTAGAACTCCACAACGAGCTCTTGGAAGTTGCTAACATGATCATCATGAAATTACCAGGGAAGAAAATGAATAGAGGCTAAATGACGCGTCATCTAGGTTAAACCCTATAAATTAAGGTTTTTAATTTGGAATTTGACAAAGTTTCAATTTTGTCCATCTTCTTCTGATTGTGACACATACACCCTTAATTGACATAAAAAACTTTTTAATTACATGTAATTTAACCCCAATATACTCAAATATCAGCCTTAAAGTTTAGCATCATTTTTATTTTGGTCCTTGGTTTCTAATTTATTTAATTGAACCCCTAATTAACTATTAAACTTTTTTATTTTTATCAATTTGACCCATGATTTCACTTATTTCAATCTTTGAAGTCTCGCGCATCTTACAAGTTGGTCCTTGTAAATACCAAAATGACATCATTTCAATTCAATTAAGTATATGAATTGTCGTTTAAAAATGGAATTAGGTTTCTAGTCTAAGATTGGATGATGCTTCATTTAAAAAGAATTAAGGTCCCTTTTAATTGAACAAAACGACGTCATTTTAGATAATTCAAATTGGTCTCTAGATTTGCAAATTTCTTTTATTTATAGCCCTTGATTTATGAAAATCTCATCTAGCCCTCAATTGGATCTTCCCTTTAAGAATCCATTCAATTTGGTCTTTGGTCATTTTTAATTAAACCCCTTGATTTGCCATACACGTTGCAATGTAGTCCCTGAAACCTAGGCTATACGAAGTTGTACTTGAAGAAATTGATCGAATGGCACTATTTAAGTATGAAGGTTTGCCACATTGCAGAAAAAAAATCAAAACTTAGCATTTGATGGAGTGATCAAGAAATACAAAAATGCTCCAACATTTCTTATGGTTAAAGAGATTTACGATCCACTGTAATTCTTCTTTAACGAGTGGACGGACTAAGTTCTTATTAAAAGGTGGGGTGACCAGAATGAAAGAGGGGTGTGCAATGGAAGGATTGTGCATATGCTCACATCATATTCATTGTGCCATAAGCAAGGACTACTTTTGCAAATTAGGTAAAATTTATCCAAGTGTTAGACTAGGTGCCCTTGTGAGTGATACTTTGCACTTTGCTATATTTAGTTCATTGTAATGAATTGTGTAATGTAATCATCCAATAAATTTTATGGTTGATTTTATCATTTTCAAAATTATAATGGAACAAACAATGCAACCTAACGATAATCATATTATATGAAAATAAGTCAATGTAATGAAACATTATATGATTAAAAGTAATCATGTAGAGATTTGATTGCGAAAACAAATTATCATAAGGATTAAAGTATGATTTTTATAAAATAAAAGGATAAAAACTTACAAATAAGGACATATATCTAATTAAAAATAAAATAAATGTACTAAAATAACCTCTCTTTTTATCATTATTATGACATTATTCAAACTCACACTTTTATGATGACAATTTCTATGATCACTTAAAGGCATTATAATTATGGTACCTTCAAGCATGGACTATAAAAAGACTTTTATTTATAATGTTATAGTGGTTTATATTATTTCTTAGTAACTTAACTAATCATCTCATAGTTTTGATAGTTACTAATATTATAGTGTAATTATCTCTCAAAAAGTATATTTTTATCTTTGAAAAAAAATAAGTATGATTCATTTCATAATAAATAAGTGGCCATGAAGTTTAAGTATATTCATTTAATGTGTTGTAAGAAATTATATAATCTCTTTGTAATTTAGCTAACTACTTCATAATTATGATAATTACAAATAATTAAATATAATTATAATAAAAAAGTTATTTATTACCTTAGAGGTGAAAAAATTATTATTAAAATCTTTTAAAAAAATTTAATTGATTATGAACTAACAAATACTTAAACTCATTGCATCATAGATATTATTTTATTACTTTGAAAACTTGAAGTCATTATAATTATAGTGACTTCAAGATTACCATAGCAAGTCTCTTTTTAGTATATACTAGTGTCTTGTGGTCCGAGCTACGTCGCGGGCAGAGAAAAAAAATCTTAACGTTAAGAAATATTGTCAAAAGGCCCCAGGGGTACTTCAAAAAGTAAAAAAAAAAAGATTATGATTCGGGTTATAGACCCGGTTTGATTGAATAAGCTTGTCTTACTTAATAAGATAACAAAAAAATAGGTAACAACATCACGATAAAAAAATATTTATTAAAAGGAAACTTAGATACATTTCAATCTAAACGAGCATGGTAGAAAGAAAATAAAAAAAAAAATAACCCAAGTCAATCCAAGTGTGTTTGCTAAACCCGTAACTCGTTCATGAGACCATGATAACAGATCAAAAGGCAAATCAAGAAAAGATGTGAGCTCCTATTCCTAACAAACCCAATGTGGAAGGACTAGTTTGAAAAAAAAAATATCAATTAACAAAAAGAAAAAAAAAAGTCAACAAACCTGAGTTAGCTCATCAAATCTTATGACTCAGATCATGCAAATGAAAGAACACAATAAAAGGCAAGCTAGGAAAAGTTATGAAGCTAAATGCAAGGGAAAAAAATTATGAATGGCAAACCGGGAAAAAAGTCAATTTTAAAAAGAACAAACCCAAAAAAAATATAGAATAAACCCTGGCTAAAAGGACAAACCCATGAACAAGGTCAATTGACCGAGATAACCCTATTGAAATAAAACTCAAGAAAACACAAATAACAACTTCACAAATCAGTGTAAAATAAGAAAAAAGAAAAGGAAGGTCGATATCACCCGGGTTAATCTTTCAAACTTGTGACCTGAATCATGAGCCCGGTGTAATCCAAGTAGAAAAAACCACAACCTTCAAATCCCAATCAATCCAAAATTGGAGGATGAAATTGAAAATAATAATAATTTGACAAAAGGTACCAAAACAAAAAAAATAACAATCTAAAAGAATAAGGACCAAATGTCAAACAAAAATAGAATACGAGGAAAAATAACATTGTTTGATTTAAATGTGAAATTAAAAAAAAAAACTTAAATTTAACAAAAGGAATTAAAACAAAAATCAAAAGAAAGAAAATCAAATCCGAAACAACAACAAAATAAAATGAAAAGTAACATTTCAATGAAAAGCAAAATCGAAAACAAATTTAAAGTTTACAAAAGGAATCAAGATGAAAATCAGACAATCAAAAGGCAAAGGACTAAATCAAAAACTTAAACAAAATAAAAAGACAACATAGATTTTTTTTATTAGGCAGTTCATTTTTTAAGAGAAGAAGGGGAAAAGGAGAAAAAAAAAGGTGACTGAAGCTACACCGCCGCACAAACCATCTCGCAAATTTATTGGGAAGAAGACGTCGTGAATATTCTAACGCTGGCATGGATGGACAATTTATGACACCGTATGACTCCACACACGCCACTAAAAGTGTGCGGAGTCACCTCACACACTGGTGCTTGTAACATATGCGCAAGCTACTTTTATTTTTAAAATATTTGTTATACTTATTAAAATATCAAATTTTCCTGACTAAAAACCACGATGAAAAGACAAAAAAACCTTTGATTATAAGTTTTTAAAAATTATGCTTCCAAGGATAATTAAGTAAATTTATTATGCATATAGAAGTGAAAAGTAGAAACGGTCCCTAAGTTTTAAAAAACTATGTTTTCAAGGGTAATTAAGTAAATTTATTGTGTATGTAAAAGTGAAAAGTAGAAATAGTTCCTAAACTCAATTAGATTTATTTTGAGTTTTAGAGTATTCTAATCACTATATTATACTCTAAAAATACAAAAATATTGTGTTGTCTTCTATTAATATAATAATAACTATTTTATCCTTAAAAAATTATAATATTGCTCTCTTTTTTTAAGGGCAAAAATATAAGTACATTCTTCACAACGACAACACATTATGTCTAGGGATTCGGTGAACTCACTATGCCCAATCAGTTTTTTTTTTTTTTTTTTATTATTATTATTTCATCGATGGTGAGATGAGATACAAAAGGAAATGCTGGGAAACTTGTACTAAAAACTATCGACTTTTAGAACAAATGCTCAGCCATGGAAATCTAAACATGTAATGAAAACAGAGAGAAGACAGTATAAAGAACATAGGTCGTACGATTCTTTCAACTAAGTTTGTATAATGCAACAATTTATTTCAGGATATTAATAATAATGTTCATGAATAGGATAACAATGGACAGTTTATGCAATCATCAACATTAAAACACTCAGAGATTCTTTGAAATCTAAAGTGGTAAATTATACCATGTTTATTTTTATATTTTAAAAGTATTTTAAAAAAAATAAAATTTTTTATTTTTTTAAATTAATTTTTTTAATTTTTTAAAATTATTTTGATATACTAATATTAAAAATAATTTTTTTAAAAAAATAAATATATTTTTAAATAAAAAATATTTTTAAAAACAATTATAACCATATTAAAATCTGCATCAGAGTTGACTGGATCTTTGTATTCAAAAACCGCACTCAATCAACAAAATAAGTTTTTTTTTTTTTTTTTGAAAAAACATGAAGGGTCATGTCGGTGATGCGTGAGGGACTATAAAATTTATAAGCGAATTACCAGGGAGCCCTGGTTATTGTCCGCGACGAAATAATCTTCATAGTCCAAAGGCCACAAAGTCAAAGCAGTCTTGTCAAGATTAATAACCTTGCATTGGTAAACTGAGCAGCTGTAGCCTTACAGCAATTAAGGGGTGTTTGGAAGTTAGTATAATTTTTTAAAGTATTTTTTATTTGAAAAGATATATTAAAATAATATTTTTATTTTTTAAAAGAATATTTTTAATAGTAATATATAAAAATATAAAAAAATTAATTGAAATAAAAAATTTAAATTTTTTAAAACACAAAAATAAAAATACACAGCTACAAATCTTAAATGCTTAAAAACTTTATTTCATCTTAACCCAATTAATTAGACTATTTGAAACTTAAATAATATAAATATAAATATAAAATATAAAAAAAGAAAAATAAATGTATGCAAGTAGTGTTTGGAAAGACGAGACAAATATTATTTGTTAAAAATTAAAAAAAAACTATTTAAAATTATTTTTTTAAATTGTTTTGATATAAATATTATTTTAAAATAAAAAACATATAGCACTGTAGGCAAGGAAAGAAATGGGATTACAAGTGAAAATATGTGTTTGATATGAAAGTCAAAGAGTTGAAATCTCGTGCCAAAGTGGCCCACATATGCTAGCAGAGGAGATCTACTAAAAGTAAGCAAGTTAACGCGATATCAAACAACATCAAGTAAAACAAATTAAAAATTAACAAACTAGACAATGGGCCCTGCCGCGCCTTTGTGTATCATTTTTTTTGTAATTTAGCAGTTTCTGCCTCAACTCTCCAGCTTTGTTGTTCTTGACTTTAACTAATTTTCTTAATTGCAACAATTATGTTTATAATGCAGCATTACACTGACTAAATGTAACAGACTCGACAAAAAGCTGTACTTTTTTTACATATTTATAATTAACAGATTTATCCAAATCAGTCCCTGGTTCTTCAAGAAATCCCCAATTCAATCCCTACATTTGCTTGACCGTACAACATCCACGGGAGAGAGGGGAAAGGAAAGAAAAAGAATACTGCGACACAAATCTTGTCGCTACGCAAACTCCTAGCTCAAATCTAATTCTTCGTTACTTAAGTTGTAGTTGCACACCTTATTAGCGCGGACCCGCACAACCACATGCCAATGATACGCGGCCCGCATCTTGTTTTTCATAGCAATGATTACGGGCACATGCCATGTCAATACGACGCCGCGCAACTACCTTCTGGCATTCCATGGCGTCTACATAAATTCTCCATTACATAGCTGTCCGGCACATGTCTCACCAATTGCTGGAAGGGCGCTATTCTATTTAACCAATTAGTAATATGTGCAGACCAACCATTTGTATTTCATTTTTTATTACGCAATTTCACGTGACCGATATACATAAATATCTTAAATTATTAGATAAAAAACTTGTTTTGCGTGAGGCAGGAGGGCAGCTAAAAAAAAAAAATTCAAACCCATCGTACCAGTTATGAAAAACCTCATATTTTAATTTGAAGTTTTCCCAACTTTGTCAGAACTCAAGCTCTTGTGAACTGATTAGAATAATCGAGCGCACAACCACGAAGACGGTGGGCACGTACTAGGCCTTAAGCTAATGGGTTAGGATAATCATGATAAACGAGAAACTCATAGCAGAATAAGAAAAAGAGCATTGAAAATGAAGATCAAGCCCTGCACGAAAGAAAATTCTGGTTTGAGACTTGGCGCCACAATATTAAAAGCAATTGTGCAAGGCGCACAAGGCACCCCACTGCCTTAAAAAATGTTCTGATAAGGCAGGACGGGGGAAGTGTTGTGTGTGAAAACGAGTTGGCTTCACACATGGTAAGCACTAGCTATAGTGCAACACCTCAGGAAAAAAAAACCTACTCCCTCACCATTTTTCGTAGCCCGTGCATCGACAACTTCACTTCAAAGGCTGCAGCCTCCAAGAGAGGAGAGATGGAACACCTCTCCTTCAAGGTGTGTGACAGGTGGAGATCAAATGATTCAAGTGAAGTTAGTTCGAAACCCCGTATACACATTAGGATTTCCTAATCCGACCCACTTGTCACGAGGGTACATTCACTTATCACAGATTGACATACTCGTGCTTTCCAATTTTACTTTCTTGTCTTCCCTTCAATGATAATATAGAACAAATCTTGTCTGTCTTCTATCCCAACAAAAAATAATGATCCCATTTCCATTTTCTCACGCGCAACACACACACGCACACACACTCTTGGCAAGTATTAAAATCAAGCGGGTTAAAAATTAAATTAGTTCTCTTAACTTGAAAGCATCCTGACGAGCATCTTTCTTTTCTTTGGCACAAACCCTTTACGCTATATATATAGGTGTCCACAGATCATCATTAAGAGCAAGGTGTGGCAGCTCTATATATATGTATGTCTGTGAAAGTAAAATTACCAAAAAAAACTCTTCTCAACCAAGCTACTGTCAATACTCAAGAAAATGGAAATATTCCAGCGAATCCTCCTATCAGCCAGCTGTCTCCTATTGGCGGTCTTTATGGTGGGTTGCAGCCCCCCGGAGAACCACATCAAATGCTTATCGACAAACACAAACTGCACTATCACAAACTCGTATGGCACTTTCCCTGATCGCAGCATATGTCAAGCAGCAAACGCGGCATACCCCACCACAGAAGAGGAGCTGATTTCAATTGTAGCAGCAGCGACCAAGGCCAAAAGAAAGGTGAAGGTGGCAACTCGTTATTCTCATAGCATCCCTAAACTAGTTTGCCCAGATGGCCAAAATGGATTGCTTATAAGCACCGATTACCTCAATCGGACACTGGAAATTGACGTTCAATCGATGACAATGAGCGTAGAAAGTGGAGTCACTCTGAGACAGCTTATCAACGTGGCTGCCGAGGCTGGCCTTGCATTGCCTTACTCGCCATATTGGTGGGGCTTGACTATTGGTGGCCTATTGAGCACGGGTGCGCATGGAAGCACATTGTGGGGAAAAGGGAGTGCAATTCATGATTATGTGGTGGCACTAACAATTGTGAGTCCAGGAAGACCTAAAGATGGCTATGCTATGGTCCGGAGGCTCAACGAGAGTAATAGTGCTGAACTTGATGCTGCCAAGGTCTCGCTTGGAGTTCTTGGAGTTATTTCGAAGGTACGTATGCTGTCATTATCTCCTCTCTCTTTTTCCCCTTTCCTCCTGCCTTTTTTCGGTTCGAAGGCTGGCTCCACTACAGTGGAGTCACATTAGTGTCCCTTTGGATAGTTGTAATGCAAAAACTATTCGGCATAATTAACTACTGCTTTACATACATTTTAATGATAATATCCTAAAATTATTACCAGTTATCTAATAAATTAATTTGTGTAATTCCAATAAAATTGTCTAAATATCAAAACTAATAATAATAAAAAAAGATATGCAAAGATTACGATATTAGGACAAGAGTTAAACAATATTTAACTTTGAGCGTCAAGAAAATCAATGAGATTAATTACTTGATAATAATAAAAGAATGAAATCGAAATGAGATTAAAAAAGTAACTCAACATAAGCACGCATGTAAAATATGATAATTACAACGTCCCATTCTTTCCACCGTTGGATTGCATTTCAAGTTTAATTAATTACTTCAAATTAATATAATTGGTTTCCTTCTTTGCGCTGTCGGATTGCATTTCAAGTGAATTAATTCGGTTCCCTAAGAAAAGGACACAAATGGAATTTAATTCTAAGTAACACACAGAGAACCGTACATCATCACCACACATAGCGTAGAGGAAGAGGCGCAGAGGTCTTCTGTTTTTCTTGGTGGAAATCGACCATACAGAAAGGACATTCCTTTGTTTGGTGGGAAGAGAAACAATAATGGTTATTCCATCGTATAAAAACTTAATTATTAAGCATGTTTTTTCCTTTTTTTTTGGTTTGGTGGGAATAGAAAATAGAATTGTTATTCCATCATATAAAAACTTAATTATTAAGTATGTTTGCTTGATTTTTAATTTTTAATTTTTTTGCTTGGTGGGAATAGAAAATAGAATGGCTATATATTCCATCATATAAAAACTTAATTGATGTCACTCTTGACTTTTAACTTCGTCAACGAAAGGAAGTCTATATTCTTGAATTATTTATGTAAAACTTGACTTATAATAAACTGTAGATTTTGTTTTAACGAATTAAATAGAGTTCTCAGGAATATAACAAATTAATTAATATGGTATTTTTTTCTCTTTGGAAAATGATTTGATTTTGAAAAGTGAATTTCATTTAATATAATAATGGGATTCTATAAGGCTATAATATGAATGATTTGGTTAATTTATGCGGACTGCGTTTAATTTGATAGTATTTTTTAAACTTTTTCAGACTTTGTATTTATTTATATATTTGGTTTAGCTATCAGGTTTTTGGTGCGTAAGTTCTCGAAAGTATTTCGTGATAGAGTTTTTATAATGCGGTGAACTCAGTTATTTTTTATACCCCGTCAATGTCTCCCACATGCTAATTTTTTTAATACTATTATTACTGTTACTATTAATATTATTATTTACACTTGATTTATGTTTTTTACAGTTTAATAAATTAACTTATATTTTTTAGTATTTTTTTAATTTTATATTTTTAATATTAAATTGATTGAGAATTTAATTTTATATTTTGTTTTGATTTACTTTTTATGAAGTTATTCTAATCTCATGATCCGATTCGTGGGTTTAGAAAGTTAGTCCGGATAGACTTAAGTTTTTCTTTGTCTTTTTAATTGATTTTTTTTTAATTTTATCATTTAACATTGAGTTGATTGGAAATTAGACTTTATAATTTATTCCAATTTACTTTCTATAGGGTTATCACAATCTTATGACCTAGATAAGGGATTTGGCAGATTAACCTAGGTTAACCCAAGTCAATTCAATATGTTGTCATCTTAATATTAAAAAAAATATATCGTTTTGAATTTTTTTTAAGTTAATTAAACTATATTTTTACCGATCATTTATGTTGCTTCTATACCCATAAAATCAATTAGATGATATCAAGTCAAATCTTCATGTAGTATAAAATTTTATTCTGCTAAAAAATATAATAATACTTGGATCGATTTTTTTTATATTTTTTTTTAAATCGATCCTAATCCAAATAGAGAGAACAATCATCCATTTATATTCTATATAAGAATAATTTCTCTATTAAAAAGAGAGGAATTTCTCTGTAAAAAAAAATAGAGATTATGATAGCCAATAGGACAATAATCGGCTATCACTACTAGTTAAGACAAATGTAGTTAGAACTCCAAATAAACAAACACAAGCTAAGTAAAACACACGTACCCATTGATAGTGAACTCTATTACTGTCAATAAAACCATTTCAATATAAAAATATATAAGGTGTTTAGATAATGTCCTAAATACAAATATTTTAAAATTTATATAAACTCATATTATTTTATTTGAATTTAATTTTAATTAAAAAAAATTAAACAAGGATTATAGAATATTCTAATGTCATATTAAAATGTAATGAAATGCTGTAATAAAAGAGTTCAAGCCAAAAGCAGCGGGGCAATAATTGATGAGTTTTTTGTCACTTAATAAGGGAGTGAAATAATTCTAAGAAAAATGCTAATTTACGAGTATTTCACCGTGACGATCAGTGCTTTTTTTTTTTTTTTTAAATTATGCTTGTTCACGCTTTATAATAAAGAAAGAATTGATTTTTTTTACATACTATATAAGTACACTGCCATGTGATATGGCTTAGTGTAAGTAATTAAATAATGAAATATTGGAAGTGATGCTAAACCATTAGTTTATCTACCAAATAAATTTTATAATTTTATAATAAAGCTCAACCAACAATTTTCCGACTTTGTAACCAGGAAAAAAAAACAAAAAAAAAAACGATTTGCCGGCCTCTTAATCTATATAATATATATATATATATATATATATATATATATATAGAAAGAACATGAAATAATTAATGGATTAATTACTTGTATGCTTGGCGCACAACCACTAATGCTTTTCAATACCATTAGTATATAATCCCGCATGCTTTGATGTGTAGAAACATAATTTTTGTTTATACTAAATTATTGTACCATGTCAGTCTGAGTGGACAATTATACTCGGCTATTGTTTATTATTATTATAATAATAATTGTTTTTTAATGTATTTTTTATATAAAAATATATAAAAATAATATTTTTTTTATTTTTAAAAAATTATTTTTAATATTAACATATTAATATTAAAACGATATAAAAATATTAAAAAAAATTAATTTTTTAAAAAATTATTTTTTAAAATACACTGCTACTACCAAAGCAACTACACTCTGAATTGAAAAGACTGTCCGAGTGATGTATCAGAAAGAATTGCCTCCTTGTTGATTATTAGATTAATTGAAGATGGAGATGTACATTTATTCATCCCAAGATGATAATTAATTCCAAGTCTTATTATTAATCCTTTAATGATATGGCATAATCATCCCAACTATTAATCTCAAAGATATCTTAAATTAAATTTTGGTTCGGCTTTGTCAGGTTACTCTGCAACTGCAACCCCTCTTTAAAAGATCCATTTCCTATGTGGTGAAGAAAGATACTGACTTGGGAGATGAAGTGGCTAGCTTTGGTAGACAACATGAGTTTGCAGACATAACGTGGTATCCTAGTCAAGGCAAGGCAGTCTATCGAATTGATGATCGGATTTCTTCTAATACCTCTGGCAATGGCCTATACGACTACATCCCCTTCCGCTCTACTCCTTCTCTCGGATTGGCCGTCGTTAGAGCTACAGGTTTGCTACTATACTGTAAATATAAAGAAAATATGTATTTCCTATACACAAATCGATCCCTCAAACCTTTTTATGTCAGGCAGCTGCATTGCCATATGAGTAATATTTTTCCCTTTTGATTTCGTTATTAGAGGACGCTCAAGAATCCTTGAAAGACCCTGATGGGAAGTGCGCCAGCGCAAAACTAATTACATCCACCCTCAAGAACTTGGCTTACGGACTAACTAACGATGGTACTTTTGTTTCCAACTAATTAATTTATATTCATATTTCTGCAACTAAATTGTTGTGATTGTAGACTTCGATTGATTTTCAGGAATAGTTTTCACGGGTTATCCTATAATTGGGTACCACAATCGTCTACAGTCGTCAGGAACTTGTCTTGATAGCCCTAAAGATGCATTGATCACGGCATGTCCATGGGATTCAAGAATTAAGGGCGAGTATTTTTTCCAAGCCACATTCAGTATCAGCCTGTCAGTTGTGAAGAGCTTCATCCAAGATGTGCAAAAGCTCGTCAATCTGGATCCTAGAGCATTATGTGGCCTAGAACAATACAATGGTATCCTCATGCGCTACGTTAAGGCGTCAAGTGCCTACCTGGGCAAGGAAGATGATGCTTTGGATTTTGATATTACATTCTATCGAAACAAAGACCCCGCGAAACCTAGACTTTATGAAGACATACTTGAAGAGATTGAGCAACTCGCAGTGTTTAAGTACGGAGGTTTGCCACATTGGGGAAAGAACAGAAACCTAGTGTTCAACGGTGCACTCAAGAAATACAAAAATGCTGGAGCATTTCTGAGGGTAAAGGAGATGTATGATCCACTGGGGCTCTTTTCCAACGAGTGGACAGACCAAGTCCTTGGACTGAAAGGAGATGTGAACATAATAAAAGAGGGCTGTGCACTGGAAGGATTGTGTATATGCTCACAAGACATTCATTGCGCACCAAGCAAGGGCTATCTCTGTAGACCAGGGAAAATTTATCAAGAAGCAAGGGTTTGTGCCCATGTTAGCACTCCGGAGCAGTAACGATGAGAGGCTACGGGTCTGTCACCGGCGGATGGATTGATGGTTGATCTCTAAACTCAAAATCAAGAGCTACTGAACACCGGTACACCGTCACAGCCTTACGTTTGACTGCTACTTTACCGTGAACATGCACCACCAGTGTTGAGATTGATTGCAATAAATTGGTATAGTTTAATTTTTATACGACCACAGTTTATGTTGCATACAGGTTTAAAATTATATTATATGTAAATTTAATAAAGTAGTGTAAATCTTAAACTTATAACGACATAAGTTTAGTTACTGGGATGTACATAAACACATATAAAGATGTTTTTAAGAACATTTATTAATTAAATATAAAAAATTAAATCAGACAAATTTGTTATGAGCTTATGCGATTTAAATATTGTCTATGAACGGGTAAAAATTAATAATTTTAGTTTTTTTAAAAAAAATTAATGATTGGTTTGGGTTAAGCCTGTTAGAACCCGCTCTCATTGTTTGGACTCGGACTAGCCTTGATGTGAGAAGATCCAAGATTTCTTAAAGTTTATAAGAATCTCTATAATTTAAATTAAGCATAGAAGAAAATTTGTAGAGGCAAAACTCTCATTTTCTTATTAAATTTATCTTCGGATGAAAGCATAATTTTTTTAGTAGCATGCCTTTTCAAATAAAAAAACTTACTATAATCTAAATGAAGTTTCAAACAAAAATAATAAAGATAATGTCTTCAATATTTTTATGTTACTATATAAAAAAATCAAAGAATAATTAATTCATGAAAACCATATAAAAATAACAACAACAATTAGTTAATTCTCATTGAATATTTATGTGCAAATTTTTAGATGATTTATTCCATATTAACTTCATATATAATTATTAAAAAAATTATTACATATATAACCATAAAAACTCTAATCTTATTTTTAAAAATATAATATAATAGGATATTTAAAAAAAAAACTAGCACTTTAATTACAATTTCAATAAGAATTTATTTGGAAAAAAAAATCATGGGTCTAGAAGGCTAGGGTCGCTCACTTGGCCTCAAAAGAGAAAATCTTAAACACGTGTTGGCCTAAACCAAACCTGCATGCTTGGCATATTTTTTTATATTTAATGGAAGATATGTCATCCACTCCATAAATATAAAAAAAATTATAGGAGATGATGTGTTGTTTGTTGCAATAATTTCCCTCAAAACTCAATTTTCAACATGTTTTGGCTAAAAAGACACTCCTACAACATTTTATAAGCCTAAATTATCTCATTTCTAACTCCAAAATTTTTTAAAATCATTCTAAAAACTAAAAATCAAACCAAATTCAAAAAACCTTTACGAACACCAATTTATTTTTTTCTAACATGGTTGATGAGAAAAACAATCACTATTGAACTCTCTACTTCAAGAAAAAAACACTAGCACTAGTATTGAATTTTTTTTATGGTTGAAATGCAATTAGTATAATTCTTTCTCTCTACTCTGCATTTATAACAACTTTCTCTCTTATCTATCATAACTTAAGGAATGAAACACAAAAAAAAATAAGTTTGAGAACTAAAATAAAAAACCATAAAACTTCAAGGGACCAAATTGAAAAAAACCCTAAAGACCAAAGTTATTTATTTTTCCAAGCACTATTCCCTACAATATCATAGATAGTGCATATGGGTGCGGGGAACAATAAAACACCCCCTTATTTTTATAATTATAATGCTCTTTATGAATGTTTTTGATAAAAACTTAGAGAAATAATTTATTATTAACATCAAATCTTCTACAATTGCGCAAAATGTTATTTTGATTGGGTTAATTTTAATTTTAGTAAGTTCATAAGATACAATAGCTATTACAAAATATTAAGACATTGTTTTAATATTTTTGATATTATGAATTTGATTTAAAAAATTATGCTTATAATCAATAAACACAGTGGCGGAGCCAGAGTTTTGTTGATGAGGGGGCAAATTACTAATAAATACTATAACTTTTTAATATAAATTTTTTTTAACTTGATTGAGTTACATGGCTTGAAGTTTTGAATGACTATTCATTCTCAATGGATTTACACTTGAAATACTTTTATAATGACATGTTAATTTAATTGATGAATCTGCTGATTTTTTTATTATCATTAGTATCTACATAATAATTAACACAACTCTACAATAATAAAGTCAGTTGAGTTACATAATAATTCTAAATCTTTCATATGATATTCATAGCAAAATACACATCAATTCATCAAAACTCATTTCAATATATATATATATATATATATATATATATATATATATATATATATAATAAGTATGTTGATTAAATTATACTTAATCATTTCTAGATATTTTAATTAATTCTAGACACACACAAAAAAATTGTATGAACTCACTAAATCAAATATGTAAAACAAGTTTTAATACTATACTCTAGTTTCAAATAAGAAAAAATACCGAGAGAGAGAAAGTGTAACTTATGGGATTTAAACATGCCCTCTCCTAACTCCAAGCATCTCGTTAACAATTAATTACAAGTAAATTTTTGATATAAAATAACAATCGATATATATATACGTTGTAAATTAAGAGACCTCAATTAAATAATTAATCCATAATTATAGTGAACTAAGATATCTTAGTTAAATAATTTCAATAATCTACTCTGTCAATACAAGAGATGTCAAAAATAGTGGTTTTACATGAAAATTAATTAATTTATTTATAATAAGAAAAGAAACATTTAATTAATTAAATTAGGAAATTCAAACATTTATTTTGAACATATTTGAACACATTTATATCAAAATCCCTAAATTATCATAAACTCTAATATTTTTAATAACTAATTATAAAAGAATAAAATTAAAATTAGATAATGAAATAAATAGAAAAGATAAAAAAAATTTACCTAAAGCATAAATCAAAAGAAGTTACTTGGTTATTTGGACTTGAAAAGAAATTTGCACAAGAAAAAGAGACAAGCAACAACAACTCAAAAGAAAAAAGAGTTCTATGATAATTAGTGAAAAAAAAAGGAAAAAATTAAAGTAAATGAGCTCCGCTTTCCATGTATAAAACCCTCCCCAAATTATTATATTAATATCCTTAAAAAATATATTAAAAAAATTAAGGGGATAATTGTCATTCTTTGTACCCATGTGGCTCCGCCACTGAATAAATATGCTTTTGTTTACTCAATGATAATAAAATTAATTTCAGGTTCAAGAAATGCATTTTTTTTTATGGTTTGATTTTGTTTTCTTTTTACAAATGTTTATTGTTATAATAATTGAATTAAATAAAAAATAATTTTTTTAAAAAATTATTAAACCTGATGAAGTCATAATTTAGATTAAATGAAAAACTATTTAACTTAATTTTATCCATATTATTTTAAAATCCAAACCAATAAAAAAGGCCGAATAAAGGAGTCACCCTCTTAATTCAAACTGCTTGACTTATCTTAATAACATAATTACCGTGGGATTGTGGTTCTAGCGAAATACATTCTACTGTAATTAAAAAACAAAACAAAACAATTTTTATGAGCAAATTAGATTAGCCGCATCCCAGACCCAGTCACGTGCAATAATGCTCGGAGGGTATTATAGTCTTCTCATGAGAGAAATTCCGCGAAGCAAGATGGCGTGTCATGAATTGGGACGCATCTTCACTGTTATTACAGTACTCCGTCACAGCAGATAAAAAGCTGTTTCCAAATTACGGTGAGGAGAGAGTGTCACCCTCTCTCATTGATTTCCTCGGATAACTACCGCGAAGAAGGAAATAAACAGGGAGAAACAGAGAGGGAAAAAAAACAAGATAAAGAAAAAAACACAGTCACTGGTACGTTGCTAATGTTTACTCCTTTTTGTCTAATTTTTTCTCTCTCTCTCTCTCTGCCGCAAATCTTGTTTCTTTTGTTTAACGCTTTGCTCGAATTCGACGATTTTTTTTTTAAAGGGTTTTTTTTTGCTCATTGATTTGGAATCTGCTAGGTTTTATCTTTAATTTCAATTTAGGGTTTGGCTGATTTAGTCCAAGTCAATTTTTAGATTTGTACTAAGTAGGGTTTAGGGTTTAATTGCTATCCTCACTGTCTTTCTAAAGTCTTGCTATTTCTCTTTGATTTCTGGCTGTTTTGGGGATTTTTTTTCGTCACCAGAGTAAGATTTTTGAACTGGGTATATGTTTTGGCGTGTGAAATTTTTTGAACCACCCTTGAAATGTTGACCAAGTTGAGATGGATTAAGACTCAGTTTATCTGCTTACTGATTTAAAAGTTTGCTTATTTAATTTGTGTTTGGATTCAAAATCTTGTACAGTTCCTGATAAAAGAAAACTGCAGATTTTAACTTAAATTCAGCCAAGCAATGGCAATGCTACCTATGGAATCTGAGTGGTTTTTCTGTTCCTGTTTTTGTCTTTGTCAGGATCGATTGCAAAGGACAATTGGGTTTTTTTTTTTATTTCATTTTCCCTTTCTTCTTTGGTTCCTAGTTGAACTTGGAGCAAGACAACTATAGTTGTGCTGTCCATCACACTCCACAAACACTATACACACTCCACAAACACTATAACATGCTCTGCAAATACTTAACCACTCCATGGGTGCTATAACCACCTCCAAAAATGCTATAACCACTCCACAAATGTTAAAACATGCTCTAGCGACCACAAATACTATAACAATTTTTTTTTATTGCTAGTCGTTTGGCCCTACATTTTTGTAGCTTCCCAGCTCTATTCTGGACATGGAGGGTTTTTCCAACTCTGCATGTCACTCTCACATTCCCATTTGGAACCAGCCCATATCAATTTTTGTGCATTATGCACATTCTTGCAGGTTCCACACGTTTTCCATGATGATTACTTAAACTTGCAGTTAATTTAGGGGCAATTTAACTGCAGTTGTTAGATTATAAGACCTGGTGTGTGAAAAAGTCATGGCAGAGGGCACAGAAATTGAGGAACGAGTGGATCTTGAAGAAGACAATTATATGGAAGAGATAGACGATGATGTTCAAGATCAACTAGATGAGGATGGAGAAGAAGATGATGCTGGAGATGCACATGCTGAAGAAAATGTTGAAGAGGAGTATGAGGACTCAAAGCCTGAGGGCAGTCAGAAAGATCAATCTCCAGAAGCAGATAGAAGCCTTCCCAACGCTGAACGTGTGGAGGATGAACAAAAGCCCACTGCTTCGGTTAAAAAAGAGGAAAAGGATAAGCATGCTCAACTACTTTCTCTTCCTCCTCACGGTTCTGAAGTTTTCATTGGTGGACTTCCGAAGGATGTAATCGAAGATGAATTGAGGGATCTCTGTGAAACGATAGGCGAAATTTTTGAGGTCATAATTTTTTGATTTGTACACAAGATATATTGGTGTTTTTTTTTTTTTTGGCATTTTTAATGTGGATTTATCTTAACATGTTTCAGATAAGGCTAATGAAAGATAAAGACACTGGTGAAAGCAAGGGTTTTGCTTTTGTAGCATTCAAATCAAAGGAGGTTGCTCGAAAAGCCACTGAAGAGCTTCGTAGTAAAGACTACAAGGTAGTCATAATTCGGTGCAGTAATTCGCTTGCATGATGTCCTTAATCTTTGTTTTCATTTTTTTTTTAAAATTTTAAACTAACTTTGTAGCCTTGCCTGCAGGGAAAAACCTTAAGGTGTTCAATATCTGAAACAAAAAATAGATTGTTTATTGGTAATGTTCCAAAGAACTTGACAGAGGATGAGTTTAGAAAAATCATTGAAGAGGTTGGTCCCGGGATGGAAGTTCTTGAGCTCATAAAGGTGGAATTGGAGCTGAACAGTTCTCTCATCTCTCAAGTAGATATGACTGCTTGCCTTGCTAATGCTATTTTCCTCTTAATTTCAGGATCCTCAAACTCCAACTCGCAACCGTGGTTTTGCTTTTATATTGTATTACAATAATGCTTGTGCTGATTATTCGAGGCAGAAAATGTTAAATGCTAATTTTAAGCTTGATGGTCATACCCCCACTGTTAGCTGGGCTGATCCAAAGGGCATGCCTCCTGATCATTCTCCTGCTGCTGCTGGCCAGGTAAATGCCAGAAGTAGTTGGAAGAAGCTGAGTCCTTAGATGTTCAAAATTTTATCTTTTGTTTACTAAAATGGCTATCGCTAAGTAATTTATTGGAGTCCTTGTCCTGTCTTGCTAAATAATTTATGCATCTATCTCTCAAAAGTGCAATACAAATGAGGATAATAGGAACCCGTAAAACTTGTATGGAAGAGTCCACTCATGCTTACCTTGCTTTTTACATTTGGAGGATTCTTTATACTCCTGTCCTGCATTATGTCTTTTTTTATCCTCAAAAATTTTTGTTCTTTCATAAACTAGATCTTTTTATGTCAAACTTGCTGAAGGAAGGTAAGGGATCTCTTTGCTAACTCTATGAAAAATATTGACATTGCATCTACGAGATTAATCAATAGTTGAGTGAAAAAAGTTAAAGAGAAGTTAGATATGCTAACATTTATTGTCAATAATAACAGTTGATCTTATTCTATTTGGGTTTTATATTTGAATCTGCGTGGATTACAATATCGAGGCATGAATCAATGGACGCTCTTGGTGATCAGTCTGTGCTTCTGAGTAGCTTGCCTGAAATGTGGCAACTAGGTGGAGAGTTTCTAGTTTGGATATTTCAGCACGTGACCTAGGAATGGAATTTTGCATGTGGTCAATTCTGCGGGTGTTGATTTGTGTAAACTATTAACATAATGCTTTGGTTTTTGAAATTCATTTTTGCTACCATGATGTTGCATACTTAACAATGCTCTGTAATGCTAGTGTTCCAAAAAAGTGGATTTTTCCATGCTGAAACTCTACTCGTTTGTAAGAGTCCTTGTTCAATGATTTTTTTTTTTTGCTGAAATAGAACCACTTTAAATTGGAAGAACTAAGAGATATATAAAGTTGTTTGTTGCTGTTTAGCTGGAATAAATAAGTCTTAATCTTTATCTCTGGAAGAAAGAGGGTTTTCCTTTTTGTTTCTCTTTTTCTGGCTTTCCTGTGTATACAATAATTTGACCTGTTACTGTTACAATGTGTATCTGTTTTGAATTCCCAGGTTAAGGCTCTGTATGTGAAAAACATACCTGAGAACACCTCCACTGAGAAACTGAAGGAACTATTCCAGCGCCATGGGGATGTGACTAAAGTTGTTACACCACCTGGAAAAGCTGGAAAACGAGATTTTGGGTTCATTCACTATGCTGAAAGGTCAAGTGCATTGAAGGCAGTCAGAGATACAGAGAAATATGAAATCGATGGTAATTTTTACGCCAATCTATTTGAACATGTATGGATGAGGGGTCACTCCTTGGTTAATTAATTAAGATTCTGCTAAAACAGTTCATTGAGTGTCATATGTCGGGTACATACATTGATTAGCAGGTTATATAGCTTGATGTCATATGCCAATTATCTTTGCAGAGGGTTATGCCCTTGGCCTTTTATGAGCATTACAATTTTCATCTTAGTTCGCAATAAAGCACAGCTGTCATGTTTTTTCTTTTCTTTTTCTTTTTTTTTTTACCTTAAAAAATGAATAATTAGGGTGGATTCTTTTCAATGGAAATCATAACTTACCCCTGGGTTAGGCCACCTCACATCTTGCATCATGGCACCTGGTCCATTGATTTGTTTTCTCATCTTTTTTATTCACATTACATGGACAGATTTTCTCAAAGAAATCTTTAGACCTGCCAGAAAATAGCATAATAAATTCTTTCTGGCTGTTTGAGTTCGAAGTAAAAGTGATTACATAAATCAACTTTGCAGGGGATTCAAAGTCAGTTTCTAAACCATAAGTTGGTAGAGTAAAATGTGGTCTGATCACAAGAAAAAGAGCATCATTTGCCTTTTCTCAGCTTGCTGATTAGCATGTGTAAGATTTTGCATAAGACTTTTGTTTAGAGGTTCCTCATAGTGTCAGGGAGCACAATCTTGTAGTCCCATTCCACATTTGTTGGTGGTTAGCAGATTTTGTGTTGCTATTTGGTCATGTGGTGAAGGATTTAGGAGACGTGGAAGAGGGTGGGATTTAAATTGGCTTTAAACAGGTCAGAATCAGGTGAATTAGACTTTCCTTGAAAGGTCTTGGAGTCTAATGGAGGAAGTGCATGAGAATAAGATTTTCTTGCCTTGGCATCCCCCTTCCCGCCCCACCCAGTAATTGTGGATGGGATTCTTGTGGTTCTTTTTTGTGTTTGATGGGTATTCATTATATCTCGTTGCCCCTTGTCTTTACAATAATGGTGGATGTCCACAGCAGGATGATTAATATATTGTTACAAAAAAGTTGATTGAGAACATTGTGTTTGGGGTCCGAGGATGCTTATAGATGATACAATTCTTTTCTTGGGTGATGATAGGATAGGTAAGGTTCTGGCAACTTATCTTTACTGCATATTTTGTAAAGGTGCCTACGCTGTAATAGGATTAAAAGTGTTGCTTAGAGATTTACTTAGAATTGGGCATGTGTCATTTGGATTGGCATTTGAAATATTTTATAGTTCCTCTTGATGGAAGTCCTATCTGTCCAAGATCCTAATTGGTTCGATGAACAGGATTGTGCCTTCTCTCCCTCCCTCTGGAAAGAAGGCTGTTCTTCAATCATGCTTGTCTAGCATTTCCTGGCAGTTTTCATCTCTCTTTAAATCCTTATTCTTTTTCTTTTTGCATTTGGATTGGTAACACTGATGTCAAAATTTCCTTTTGACTGGAAGGAGATATGTTGCGATGACAAAACATATGGGGTTTTGGGATTTCTTCACTTGATTCAAAAAATAATTCTGGTGAGGAGGTGTTTACAACAATTTCATGAAAATCAGATTCTATGTGGCACAAGTATGTATCCTTGAGTACAGGCTTTTGTCAGGTGGTTGAGATGGAAATGTTGGAATACCTGTTGAACAGTATTTTTTGGGCCCTCAGAAAATTAATCATACAGTCCTTCCCTCTTTAAATATAAAATTCATAATGATTCCTGCTTCATTTCTGGGAAGACCCTCGTCTCTACAATGTGTACATTTCACCTATTTCTAGTTTTCTTTCCATGAAGGGTTTTGATTTCAATTAGAATATGGGTTATTTGAAGAACTGTAATGACAGTGAAACTGAAGATCTTTTGTTAATCACTGTTATGCTTGTTCATACTATGCAAGGTCTGATAGCAGATACTGTTCCTTGCAGAGTTTGTGTGACTTATTTTGAACATCATTTCTTTCTCATCTCTTCCCAAATCCCAAACACATTTCATTTTCTCTAGCAATTTAGATTTGGAAAGTAAAGGTGTCATCCAAAGTTGACCTTGATCCAGATGGTGCCTAACAAGATCTATTGCAAATTAGGAAGCTACCAAAGGCTTGCAAATTAGGATGTCTTTCAAGGCCTTGTTGTCTAACGCATGCTGTGTCATAAAGTGTGAAGATTTAGAAACAGTTATTATGTCGTTCAGTTATGGATATGTTGAATTCATTGCTTTTGGCTGCCAACATGCGGGTGGCCCTGCTAAGATTTAGGACATGTGTATGATGTCTAAGGATAGCAACAAGTCAAGGAGGTTTGTAATCATGTGTTCCTCTTCTTCTTTTTTCCTTTTTTTTTTAGATTATTAAAAAAAAGGGCTCTTATCTTCTTTTAATATATGTCTGAATTTTCCTTTTCTGATGGATAGCCCAATTGTTTTTTGCACAGCTTTGGATCATTGATGTCTCATATAAGTGAATTTTAGAAGTTTAGATAGAGACTTTGAGCAGAGGTATAGCCTATTTAGTTGACACACCTCTTCTCTAATCATTGTTGTCTCATGTTATTGATCTTATAAGACTAGATATGGAAATTTCTGATGCTAAGGTATATAGCCTAATCGGTTGAGGCACCTCTCTTTTGAGTCGGGCTTTATTTTCATGCTCCTTTTTTTTTTTAATCTAAAACTTGTATACTGGTATAACGAGACCCCATTTCCATGCTGGTGAATTGTGGCTGTAGCTCATCTTTTGTGAAGGGAAAAAACAAGGGGGTGGGGGTGACACTTGGAACCTTGGATAGTCAGTAATTTCAATGGAAAATGTTGAACTTGGAATTTAATATCTCATGATAAATGTAGCAAGATGTTGCCCTGGCAAGTCTATAGAATCAGTAAGAAGAGCCCCCCCCCCCCCCCCCACCTCTTCTGATGAAAAGAGGTTTATTTATGTATCCATCTTACATGGACTTTAGGTGTTTAAAATCTAGTGATGCATGCTTGTGACACAAAATGAATACTATGGTTAAATAGGATGTGATTCCACAAATAACAAGTTTAATGAATTTAACTGCAGGTCACTTGTTGGAGGTTGTTCTTGCTAAGCCTCAGGCTGATAAAAAACCTGATGGATCTTATCCTTACAACGCTGGAGTTAATCCAAACCCAGTCCCCCTTCCTGCATATAGTGGATTTGCAGGGAATCCATATGGCTCTTTGGGCACTGGATTTGGTGTTGCTGCCAGTTTTCAGCAGGTATCTTGGTCATTCTGACATATGGTTCAGTTCCTGTAGTATCAAATTTAATCTCATGAACAACTTGCGTTGCAAACAGCCGGTTATATATGGTAGGGGTCCAATGCCAGCAGGAATGCATATGGTACCGATGGTTTTACCAGATGGTCGAATTGGCTACGTCCTGTGAGTTGCCTTTTCCTTCTGTTTTAATTGCAAGCGATATAGATTTTAGATGGATTTCCAACCTTTGGTTTGGTGTTTTGGTACTCTGCAGTCAGCAGCCTGGAGTACAGATGCCACAGCCTAGGCCTCGAAGAGTTGATCGGAGCAATAGTCCAAGTGGGCCTGGGCGAGCTGGTAGTAGTGGTGATGATGGCAATCGCGGAAGAAGGTACCGACCTTATTAGCGATGTGTTGTAGTTTTTCAGGGAATTGAGAAACATTTTAGTTGGATGACTTGTTTCGCTGAACAAATAACAGAGCTATCACCCATTCCCTCAACCTCACAACTCCCTAGAATCTCAATAAAGAGAAGGAAAAAAAACCAAAGTATGAAGTAGAAGGATGTTAGAATGGGACTGTGAAGTACTGTGACTTTGATGTTGTAGGAGACAGTTGACAGTTGAGTAATTGCTGTTTTATTTATTGGCATCGTTTTATGGTACCCAGGAAGCATAAAAAACAGCATCTGTTTTGTTTCAGAACTACACAAGTGATGAGTGGCCTGGTTTCTGCGTTTTTCTGTTTCTTGAAATTCCTGATTGCTGTTAGGTCAAGTCTGTATCATATCATTTCTGCCTATTGCATCTGTAGGATAAATGAGCTCAAAATGATCATGAAACGTCACAAAGATGATGTGGATTTTACTGGGTTTTTTCAGTATGGCTTTGGGTTGTCTGTCCTGTGCTTACCAAAAGCAAACTCCCAAATTGAAGGGAGCAGCAGCATAAGCACATGGTCATGCCATCAAGGCGCATTGATGTGACGACAAAGGGCTATAATATGAGAGCTGCGGTTGCTTATGCCAATAAGAAGTTTTGCTGGGGATGGTTTCTGTGGACAACATTGAAGCGTGGCATAACAGGCATTCCATTTCACAAATTGCACCTGGTTTGATAAGTTTAATGTTGGGATCCTTAACTGGCAATAGGACTGGAGCCTGAAAAAAGTTCAAATTTTCTAGTTCACAAGCCTTGACGAGCCTTGGGGTGCAAAATTGGACCGATCCTCTCCTATCCTCAAATCTCAAGCCATCATCTCCTCGTGGAGTTGAAAATTCTCATCGTTTTGTGGAGAACAAAGAAGTTCATGACATTGAACAGGCTCTAACTTTAAGGAACTAAAGCTGCGCGAAGTCGCGAGGTGCATGACAAACTAAACAATTCTAGAGTTGAAGAGTAGAAATTGTGAACGGAGAAACCGACTTCTGCCACATCTTTCCCTTTTAAATTCTTATCGCTATAAAACGAGTTTCTAAATTGACCAATCCAGATCTGCCAGAGGTTCTGAAGTCAACTGCTGCAGTTATAGCGAAATGGCAATCGTTGTCTCAATTTGGCCCTAGGAAACATCTTGATGCACAATCTCTAGAAAAGAGAATCGTACTGCTTGCAGAACCAATTCTGCAGCAAGCTTATCGGTGTCGTAATCTATCTGAACATTGAATCTTCCATTGTGGAAGTGCAAATAGATGCAACACGCTTAATCCATGTCTCATACACTGAAGCTGAACGTACCATGGATGCTGCTGGATACATGATGTGCGCACCAGGGCAAAGCATGGCAGTTCAGATAGACCTGGCAGTATATAAGCAAAAACTAACAGACATTCTCCAACTTGACAGTGGTCTGGCGTGCTAACACTACAAGTTTAACAGGAAAAAGAACAAGATAATTATGGCATCTATTGGCCAAGCCAATCTAAACAAGACCAACAATTTCAATCAGTCAAAATCAACGAGAGGATTTGAGCTGATCGAATGCAACTTGGGACTGGATGTCGAAAATACCAAGAGCAACATTGCCAATGAACTCCGTGGGCTTTACCGGCAAACTATCGATCATTATACGTTCGCAAAATAACCTGAATTGATAATATCACAAGAGAACACAATGCACAAAGAGACTCCTAGTTTTTCCCACAAAAACATATTTTAATAGGAACTATAATCTCAATCAGAATGGTCTCCTCAGGGCTTTTAACGTTAGTAATTATGCACCAACAAGAATCATGGCTGTACAAACGCCAGATAAGAAAGAGACATTAAAACAAAACAAAACAAATTAAGAAAAGCAGAAAACCTTTGGCATTCCTAAGCACTAGAACAGAAATCTCCGACTATTCTTCCCTCATCTTAGCAAATGCTAAAACGTGAGTTTATGACAATATTAACAAAGCAGCATCACAATCCCAACAGAAGCCTGTAATTCCAGCAAATACAGCAATGCTAATCATAGAAGTAAATAATAAATGAAAACTCTAACATGAATTATGAATTACAAATTTTCTCAGCAACCAAAAAGAACTTTAAAAAATACTTTTTTTTCTTTTAAACCTCTGGCACGGTCTGTGAATTCAAGTCCAAATATTTATATATTTGTGTAACATCAAGTGGGGGATCCACATCAAGGGTTAAGAAAAGGATGATCAATTACAAGCAATCATTTACAAGGCACAGAAACGCAAGCCTCAATCTTCTTCAGTTTGTGTCAGAGAGCTCCTGAAGACGCTTTTCCAACTCATCCAATCTAACATCCCAATCATTCTTTATGCACAAAGGCTTCACATTAATATACTCCACGCTATTCTCTTCCCTCTGGATTCCCCCAGAGACAAAACCCTTTCTCGTTTTATTATTCTTTTTACCACCACCACCGCTCACTTTGTTTTTCTCGGCAGTTGCTCTTTGCATAGCCCAAAGCACATCGAACCCACTAAATTGCTTTGCTCTTCTACCTTCCCCTTGCTGTTGTTGGTGTTTCGATGTTGGGGAAGGCTGGTGGCTGGGAGGCTGAGCTTTGGCTGAGAAGGTGAGGGTTTTCACCGATTTGGCGGGTCCTGGGAGGAGAGGGAAGAATGGTCTTGGTTGAACTGGGGACGTCGCCCACCACATGATGTTTTTAGGCGTTATCGATAGATCACGTGTTAATAGGTTTTTGCGAGTCTTTAAACTTCCGAAAATCTGGGCCTATTTCTAGTGGCTAGAGTTTCAGACATCTTTCGGACCACTTGAAATGATGGTCCTAACAGGTCCAGAACTGGCTGCATCGCCCACAAAAGCTTAGTGTTTTACACTTGCATAATTTATTTATTTTACATTTAAAAAATATTTTTAATATTAATTTTATTTTTATAATTTAAAATTATTTTGAGAAATTTTTTAATAAATTTTTTTTAAAAAATAATCTCACCATAATCTCAAATATTATCATTTGACTTGTTCGACGAGAGTTTTATGGAGTGTTTGAAATTATGGTTGTGATTGTTTTTTAAAGTGTTTTTTACTCAGAAATACATTAAAATAATATTTTTATTTTATTTTTAAAAAATTATTTTTGATATTAACGCATCAAAATGATTTAAAAAATCAAAAAATATTAATTTAAAATAAAATAAAAAATAAAAAATTTAATTTTTTTAAAAACACTTTAAAAAACTAAATCAAAGAGAATAATCTCGACAGACAAACATACTAGCGGTAATGTAGAACTTGATCTACAAGCGAGTTGCAGGGCAAAAGCGGATCCAAGTTTTGGACTATGGAATCACTGACCCACTAAATTGCAGACAAAACACTACAAAATTTCCTTAGTCACATAAAATTAATTTTCGGTTCGTCCTGTATTTTCTCCTTCCTGGAATAATCAGATTTGTGTACTAATTAGTGTTTTTGAAAATTCACATCCCATAAAATCAATTTTTCCTAGAAATTAGTGCACAAATCGAACTTATCTAAAAAATAGTGCAAAATCTTCCACGCGAATTCGCAGCTCATATACGCTCTTCCTACGTATCACAATTGTTTTTGCCTCACATCTAATGCCTTGAGTTTACTACTTTTTTTTACTAACACAATATTTAATATTTTCATATTTTTATATATGATTGAACATTCTATTTTAATTAGAAACGTCAAAGACTATTGCTTAGTTATACACATTTTATATCTTATTTATTTATATAATGCATTTTACTTTTACATGACATTGCCAATGAAATTAGGTTGCAGTAGTTTCACAAATACGAAACACCATATTGTTGATAGCTATTAAAAGATTGTATCATCCACTTATTTACTGTATTTTCTCCCAATTCTTTATATTCTACATATTTTCTTGTCATTTGAAAGAATACTTTAAATTATCAACTTTTTATATTGACGTGGGATTTGTGTTAAAAGTCTAAATCCAAGAAAAAAATTGGATGTGTCAAATGAGTTTTATAATGAAATTAGACTTAATTTTTAATTTGACTATTTAATCGGATTCTTACAATGCATTTTACAAGTTAATTTTTATAGAGATTAGCTCACTATAACCAGCTAAATTAAGGTCATTTTCATTCTCAAATTAGGTTCAAAAGTTGTTACTCAAGATTTTTTTTATTTTCCTTATTTAGTTTAAGAATTCTAATGTTAGTTAAATGCTATTAGCCATGTAACTTTCAATAACGATAAGGATTTAGGTCTAGGACTAACATAAATAGGGTTGTCTAGTTTATTTTTCAAATAGATTAAACAAATTGATTATTTGAATTTTTTTTTCAGAACTTTTTAATTCAAAGTTTTCTTTACAATTTAAAACTGTAATTTTAAGGTTTGAGAAATTCTAGTTTATTTCTCTACAGTTTAGAGCTATGATTTTTAGAACTTGAGGAATAATAACTTCTTTCTTATTGCTATAAGTTTTGTTAATTTATATTAGAGAATGTTGGCCTATTTTGTTAGTGCATTGACTTTGTTCATGTCAACATAATTAATTTTAATAAAGGTTTTAGTTATCTTTAATATTCATCAAATATTTGATTAATGAATCTAGAGTAAAGATAAAGTTCTTGAGATAAAAATACTTTGTAAAAAAAATTATAAAGTTGTTATAATTATAAGATTTCTATTGCTTCAAAGTATCATTCCTAAATGTTCTTGGTTAATGCTCTATTAAGATTGAACATTAATTAGAGCCGTTAAGACTAATACATATTTTATTCTTTTTTTAGTGAAAAGAAGCAGTTATTTTCATAAATTGATATATGAAAGATACTTAAAACTAATATGTAGGTGCTTGTCATATGATATATACATTGAACTAACCCAAATAAAAATTCTATATAGAGAGATCACTCATGTATTTGAAAATGCTCATATGAAAATTTTATAAGTGAACTTTAAATTTGAGATCACTAAATTATCTTATATAGGGAATGTTATACTTTGATACTATTATATATTGTCCTAATCAAGGGTAACAAATAGGAAGATATTGAGTGTCACATGAAATATGTAAAGGTATTTAAGTAATCAATAGATACCTTCATCACTCTGGGTAAATTAGAAAAAATGTTTTATCTGTTCTCAAATAGTATTGATTGTAAATTCTTGCACAAGGTGGAATGAGATATAAAAAGAGTTTTGAATCTTATTCAAAGAATCAATAACTATGATGTTAAGAACAAAAATAATTTGATAGAGTAGACACACTTCATGCTATAATGTCTAAATTAGAACATTGTTGAAGAATGAATAATAATTATGTTGAGAAATTAGTTACTAAAAGGTTAAGTCAAACCACCTATGACTTTTCTAATATTTAGAGGATCTTGATATGTTGTTAGTTATTGTACTTGATCTTCAAATATAAATCAATCAATTGTTGAATTGATAATAAATTAATTTGTTTAATTTATTTAATTCTATTTTACTTAGGATTGTGATTTATATTTGCGTCAACTTATTAGGAAACCTAATGGGTTGTACTTGTAAGGACTATCAGTCCGAAATTAAAATAGAATGATTAATTAAGTGTGACTTGATTGTAAATAAGTTTTAGAAATTGAGGATTAGAATGTAATTTATATAGAGTTTTAGACCCAAAAAAATCAATTAGGGATTGGATTGAATAAATTTCTAAAATCATCTTGAAATAACATATGTGATATTATTTAGGGGGTATATATTTGTTATTTATAGGGTTTTTAAATTTTTTTATAAATAAAATGCTATGGCTCTTATTTTATGGACAACACACAATTAGTAGTACAATACGAAACATTTAAAAAAACATAAAAGAAAAGAGTTAGCACTCAAAGACATAACAATCTCTCTCTCCTAAAAGGCTTTAGGAGATTTCTCACTGCTTGTTCATGAGGATTTACCATTTGAGACCAGATACTTGGATGATTTATAGTTACAGCAATCAGCCCTGAAGCAATCATTGAAAGCCAAAAGGAATATCTAGTCTTCAGGTAATCTTCATATAAACCCTAAACAACTCTAGATTTGTTTAACAAGATATTAAAACTCTTATTTTTTTTTAATTTATCTTTTCCACAGTGTATATGTGTTTCAAAAAACCCATCATGTTTGATTGATGGAAACATTAACATCTTCTCATCTAGTGACGAAGGACTGAAGGCCATATGGAGCATTGTGAAGGTTGAAGAGTTAGCACATAGAATCCCATGATAGGGACTTGATCGGTTAGGTCAACTGCCTAGAGACTTACCTCGGGGCAAACCAAACTCCTGATCTATTCCTATAAACCCATATAGGCACCATGAGTATACAGAGGGTGGTGTTTACAAGAGGTGAAGAACTAGAGACTTAACTCGTAACCAACCTTTTTGTAGATGCGTTCTTAGTTTTTATAAAATTCCTTTCTTTGATGGGGATTTTCTTAAAGAAAAAATTTTATTAGATAATTGTAAGAGCTGGAAGCATAATTTCAATGAAAAAAAAAATCCCTTAATATCAAAAGATATGGTATACAAAAAATAAACTTAATTATGGTGTTGAAGATTAATGTTATGATGTTCTAGAAGATAGAGTTTGTGTTTGCAAGCATGTGATTCTATCATGGTCAACTATAAGGAAATTATTAACTTTGGAGTTTGTATAAGATGCCAAGAAAGAAATTTTATACTAGAGTATATAAGAATTAAATTGTTATTAGTTGCATTCTACTCAACTTTTTCAAATAGCAAGTCAATTAACCCCGTTTGCTAAATAAAAAGGAGAAATAAAAGATAAAAAGGTAGTCGAGGTTAAGATGATTGATGATGTTTTTGTTTCCGATGTTCTATTTGATGATGAGTTGGAAAAATATTTCATTTTTTATGCAAATACACCTACTGTTTTGGCTTTAATGACTAATGTGGCTAATATTAAATTAGTTGCTGTCTTTTTCCAAATAAGTGGAAGAGAAAAAATTATCACCATCATTGAAGGACTGTCACATGAAAAATCAAAAGACAGTTGATCTTCCAATATTAATAAAACTAGTTGATCTATCAGAAGTTCTTTCCATTAAAGAATCTGAATAGGTTGTTGAAATTACTTAGAAGGATGAAGTTGATATCAAAGAGGAAAAAAAATCTTCTTTTCTTGAAATATTAGGAAAGGCTGGTACAAAAAAACAAAAGAGAAAGAGTTTAAAAGGATTGATTTGTTTGAAGTGTTAGTGAAAAAATGTTTAGTATCTAAATAGGTTAATTACAATTATATATTCAAAGTATATATTCATATGATACGGAAGAGTTCAATTTTAATTGTTAATTCGAGAATGAGTTTTTGAGGGAGCCTGGTATGAGGCATTATCAAAGTCCGAGTTCAAAAAAAGGTTCAGACACTTAAAATAAGCTTTTCAAAATAAAAAGAACATAACTTTTAATTTTACCATTAGATCGGGCTGAAAGTTTTTCAGCATATTCTATTGGCCCAATTCTACAGAACATTAGTTGGCTATAACCATATATGGTTATTTTCATGATCAAATTAGGTCCAACAAGTTTTCTAGGTTTCCTTTATTTCTCTTAATTGTTTTATTTTCTTATTGGGTTTAGATATCTCAATGCTAGTTGGATTATTTAGCCATGTAACTTTCAATCAAAATTCTTTTCTATTAAGATTTAGGTTTGGAACTAGTATAAATATGATTGTCTAGTTTATTTTTTAAAAGAGATTACAAAAATTATTATTTAAAGTACATTTTGATTCAAAGTTTTCTCTATAGTTTAGGGTTTGAAAAACCCTAGTTTCTTTATCTATAATTTAGGTTCTTAATTTTTATGTTAGAGTTCAAGAATCCTTAACTTATTTCTTTACATTGTACGATACATTATATATAGTCATTAAACTAGATTGGTGGCCTATGTTGCATAACAGGCCAAATTTTTCCTAAAATGAAAAAGAATGCTTAGGCAATGCTAGTATTTTTAAAGAAGTAAGAAAAATTTGAAATTCGAGTAATTTACTCAATTGGGCTCAATAAACTTTGTTAATTTAATAATATGATTAAAAAAAAGATAATGACAGTAAATAAACTAAAACGAACAAAAAAATGACAATGATTAATTGCAGAAAATAAATGCTTGCAAATATTATGAAAAGTTATCATCCCAATATTCTTAACAATTTTTCATAAACTTATTTGATATCAAAGCAAGAATTAAATGAGAATGTGATAACCTCATAAAAAGTAAAATGAAAGGAAAAAAATCCAAAACTCAATTCCCAACAAATCAAATGTTTAAGGATAAAATTGAAAAAGACAATTAATTTTAAAAAAGAACAAAAACAAATCGATGAGGTAGGCTGGGCCAAATATTTCCTAACATAAAAAAGATCCTTAGAAGATGCTAGCATTTTTAATTAAGTAAGAGAAATCCAAGACTCGGGTCATTGACTTAACTGAGATCAATAAACTTGGTTAATTTAATAATATGATTAAAAAAAAACAATAACTAAACATAATTTTTTTTTCAATGATTAACTATAAAAAATTAACACTTGCCAAAATTATGAAAAGACATGCTCCCACTATTATTTAAAGGTCCTTTTGATTTTATTTGATAATAAAGCAAAACTTAAATGAGAACATGATAACCTATAAAAGCAAAATGAAAAAAAATAATATAAAGTTTAATTCCTAACAAATCAAATATTAAAGGAAAAATTAAAAAAAAAATTAATTTAAAAAAAGACAAAAAATTGATGAAGTGGGTCAAGTCAAATTTTTTCTAACATAAATAAGGGATACTCAAGTAATGCTAGTATTTTTGAAGAAGTAATAAAAGTTTGAGACTCGGTATATTGACTCGATTAGGTTCAATAAACTTAATTAATTTAATAATATGATTAACAAGAGGCAACGACAATATATAAACCAAACCAAATAAAGAAAAATGACAATGATTAACAGAAAAATATTAATGTTTGCCAATATTATAAAAGGATACTCTCCCAATATTCTTAGAAGGTCATCATGATATTATTTGATAACAAACTAAAAATTAAATGAGAATGAGATAACCCCATAAAAAGCAAAATGAAAAAAAAAACTGGAAGTTCAATTCCTATCAAATTAAATTTTGAAGGACAAAATTGAAACAAATCAATTTAAAAAAGTACAAATAAACCAATAAAGCATGCCAGGCCAAATTTAGCTTAACATAAAAAAAATGATGCTTAGGCAATGCTAGCATTTTTAAAAAAGTAAGAAAAATATGAATTTCGGGTCATTGACTCAATTGTGTTCAATAAGTTTGGTTAATTTAGTAATATGATTAAAAAAAAACAACGATAATAAATAAACCAAAACAAACAAATTTGTTTGACAATGATTAACTGCAAAAATCGAATACTTGCCAAATTATGAAAACTTATCCTCTTAATATTCTTAAAAGGTCTTCATATTCTTTTTTGATATCAAAACAAAAATTAAATGAGAATGTGATAACCTCATAGAAAGCAAAATAAGATTGAAAAAATTTCAAAACTCAATTCATAGCAAATCAAATATTGAAGGACATGGTTGAAAAAAAAAATCAATTTAAAACAAGATAAAAAAATAATGATGAGAGTCGATCCAAATATTTCATAACTTCAAAAAAGATGGTTAGGCGATGCAACCGTTTTTAAAGAAGCAAAATAAACCCAAGGATCGGGTCATTCACTTAATTGAGTTCAATAAGTTTGGTTAATTTAATAATATTATTAAAAAAGAAAACAACAATAAATAAACCAAATCAAATAAAACTTTTTGACAATGATTAACCGTAAAAAATGAACGCTTGCTAATATTATGGAAAGATATCTTCTTAATATTCTTAAAAGATCTTCATTATTCTATTTAATAATAAAAAAAATTAAATGAGAACATGATAACCCTATAGAAATCAAAATAAAAAAGAAAAATCTAAAACTCAATTCTCAGCAAATCAAATGTGGAACGATAAAATTGAAAATAAAATCAATAAAAAAGGACTAAAAAACTGATGAAGGGGTAGGGCCAAAACTTTTTCTAACGTAAAATAAAGAAGATACTTGGATGCTGCTGACATTTTTAAAGAAGCAAGAAAAATCCAAGACTTGAGTCAATAATTTGATTGAGTTCAATAAGCTTGGTTAATTTAATAATATATTTTAAAAAAACAATGACATTAAATAAACCGAACTAAATAAAAAAAAATTGAAAATGATTAATTTTTTAAAAATAAATGTTTGCTAATATTGTAGAAATATATTCTTCCAATATACTTAAAAGGTCTTCATGATCTTATTTGGTAACAAAAAAAAAAAATGAGAACAGAAAAACCTCATAGAAAAAAAAAATAAAGCTTAATTTTCAGCAAATCAAATGTTGAAGTATGAAATTGAAAACACAATAATTCCAGAAAATAACAAAATAAAAAACCCCAAGTCTACTCGAGTCAGCCTACCAAATTTCCAACTTGGTCGAGAGATAAGGATAACCCCATAAAAAATAAAATAAATTAAATTACGAAGCTTAATTCTCAAACCAACCCAATATCGAAGGGCAAAAGTGAAAAAGAAATTCAGTTTGAAAAAAAAAGCGTTGAAAAGAAAACCTTAGGTCAACCTACCAAGGTGTTGAGATAATCATATTGAAAGGAAAGTGAAAAAACGATGAAGCTCAATCCCAAGCCAACCTAATATTGAAGGATAAAATTAAAAAAAAAATAGTAAAAAATAACATAAAAAAATCAATGTCAACCAGAGCTAATCTTCCAAACTCGTGGCCCAAGTCATGAGTTTGGGATTACCCTATAGAAGACAAACAAGAAAAAATCACTAAGTTAAATTCTCAATCAACAAAATAAAAGGGATGAAATTGAATAAAAAGTCAATGAAAAAGGATCCAAACCAAAATAAACAACAATCAAAAGAATGAGGACTAAATTAAAAACCTAGTCCAAATATGTTTCACTGTCCTTACTTTAATATCCTTCTAACTAAGGATATTTTAAATAATTTTCATATCAATTTTTCTAAAATATTATTGAGATAAAAGACATTTAAGGTAAATTACGTCTAACATGTTTATAAATAGACAACTAAGCCACCAAATCAAACATAAGGACAACAAGCAAAGACTAAAGACCAAGCATAAATATTTAGAAGTTCTCTTAAAGAAATTCGAGTCCATGGAGGAAGCAAAGAATGAAACTCCTTTTCTTTATAAAATCAAGAAAATAAGGGATCAAAGTCTTTTTCTTGATTAAATCAAATCAAGAAAACAAAGGATCAAAATCTTTTCTTTTATCAAACCAAGTCAAGTTAAAGACCTCATATGATTAAAGCTTTCAACCTCATATGAATGCTATTTATTTTCATCAAATCAAATCAAGTTAAAGACCTCACATGGTTAAAGTTTTAAGACTTTAAGAGAGTATATTTTTAATATTTTTTCTTGTAATCAAATTTATTATTATTATTTTGATACTATTTTTAGTATATTTTTAATACACAAAATTTTGTGTGTATAGTCTTCTATACTATTTAATTCATTGAAACCAATTAAGTAATTTCATAAGACTAAAAATTAGTTTGATTTTTTTTTTGCCACAGCTAATTTAAATCTAAGGAGGGAGCTGCTAGAATCATATATTATCTATGTTCCAGATGAAAACATGCCGAAGTAGAACAATCATTATATGTACTGGAAAAGGTTCCGGCTAATTATAGTTTCTAATAATTTTGGAACACTACAATCAAATTATCTTGGCGTTTATTAACAAATACTCTAAAATATATTGGGAGCAAATGACGGAGCCACGTAGACATAAAAGGGAACAATTTCCTCATAATTTTTTTTTAATATTTTTTATATTAGAATATTAATATAATAATTTGATGAAGGTTGAGTACGTGGAAAGAAGAAAGTTATTGTTTACTTATATTTTGATATAATATATAATATATATGTGTAGCTCATTTACTTCTTTTTTTTTTTTTACATTAATTAACAACCCTTTTAATTAAATTATCTTTTCTATTTCTTTTATTATCTAATTTAGTTTTAATTTTTTATAATTAGTTATTAAAAATATTAGGGTTTATGATAATTTAGGGGTTTTGATATGAATGTATTTAAATATGTTCAAAATAAATGTTTGACTTTACTAATTTAATTAATTAAATATTTATTTTTTATTATAAATAAATAAATTAATATTCATGCAAAACCAATATTCTTGGCATCTCTTGTATTGACAGAGTAAATTATTGAAATTATTTAACCGAGGTCTCTTAATTCACTATAATCATGGATTAATTATTTAATTGAGGTCTTAATTTACAATGAACATATATTGATTGTCATTTTATATCACAAATATATTTGTAATTAATTGTTAATGAGATGCTTGGAATTAGGAGACGACATGGGTTTAAATCCCATAAGCTGCACTTTTTCTTTCTCGATATTTTTTTATATTTGAAACTAGAATTTAGTATTAAAATGTATTTCACATATTTGACTTAGTGAGTCCATAGAATTTTTTTGTGTGTATCTAGAAATAATTTAAATGTCTAGAAATGATTAAGTATAATTTAATCAACATACTTATTATATGCATATAGATATGAATTGAAATGAGTTTTGATTAATTGATATGTATTTTGCTATGAATTTCATATGGAAGATTTAGAATTATTATGTAACTCAATTGACTTTTATTTAACAGCAAATTATTGTATAGTTGTGTTAATTATTATGTAGACACAAATGATAATAATAATAAAAAAAACTAGCAGGTTTATCAATTAAATTAACATGCCACTAAACAAGTATTTTAAGCGTAAATCCTTTTGAGGATGAAAAGTCATTCAAAGCTTCAAGTCATGTAACTCAATCAAATTCAAATAAAAATCAAATTGAAAAGTTATATAGTATTAGTTAGTAATTTGCCCCATCATCTAAAAAACTCTGGCTCTGCCACCATGGGGAGCCCCACACCTTTTTTTTGTTGTTTTTTTACTTTTTTTTTTGTCTTTCCCCACATTTTTTTCCTTTTTTTTGGGTTTTACGTGTCTTTTTTTTTCCTAAGATTGTCTTCTTTTTATTATTATTTTATTATTCTTTTTTGTTTTTGTGTTTTTTTTTAAATTATCTTTGTCAATTTTTTTAATATTGAACTGATTGAAAATTTAGTTCTGTAGTTTTTTTCTTTAAAACATTATGGATTACTACAATGTTTCCCTACATGGTTTTTTTTTTATGAATTTTTTTTTCCAAAATGATTTTTGTCGATTTTATTTTTTTCATGTTTAGTTGGTTGAGAATTTTGCTTCGTAGTTTTTTCTTTAAAACACTGTGGATTGTTACAATGTTTCCCCACATGGTTTTTGTTTTGCTACAGTGTTTCTCCACATGTTTTTTTTCAAAATTATCTTTGTTGATTTTTTTTTTAATATTGAGCTGGTTGAGAATTTAGCTTTAACTTTCCTCACATGTTTTTTTTTCTATTTTTTTTGCTTTTGTTTTCCAAAATTGTCTTCTTCTTCTTCTTTTTTTGTTTTTTTTTTTTCAGAATTGTTTTTGTTGATTTTATTTTTTTAATATGGAGTTGGTTGAGAATTTAGTTTTGTAGTTTTTTTTCTTTAAAACATTGTGGATTACTACAGTGTTTCTCCACATAGTTTTTTTTATGATTTTTTTTTGTTTTTTTCTAGAATTGTCTTTGTCGATTTTTTTTTCATATTGAGCTGAAAGATAATTTAGTTCTGTAGTTTTTTTAAAAAAACACTGTGGATTGCTATAGTGTTCCCCCACATGATTTTTTTTTGTTATGAATTTTTTTAAAATTGTCTTTATTGATTTTATTATTTTTAATATTGAGAACTATAGATTTTCTCATGAAACACTATAGATTGCTATAGTATTTCCCTCCATGGTTTTTTTTTCCATTTTTTTTGTTATGATTTTTTCCAAAATTTTCTTTGTTCATTTTATTTTTTAAATATTAAGCTGATTAAGAATTTAGCTTTGTAGTTTTTTTATTAAAAATATTGTGGATTGCAATAATTTTTCTTCATATACTTTTATTTTATTTTTTTCACAAACCTATAACAATATATAAACATATTATAAGCTCGCGATATCGCGCGGGTACGACACCTAGTTATATTACTATTATTTGTATAACACGACAAATGACAGTGATGTCGCTGTGTTCTGATACAAAGAAGACAAAGAAGACAAAAAAGGTTAAAAAACAAGAGAGTAAAATCTAAGACTCCCAATGCCACATCAACATCCAAATGACTGTCACATCCAGTAATACAATGCCACATAAGCAATCAGGCCGAGAGAACCTTGACTGGGTACCAGTCAATCGAGTCATTCCACGGGTTACCCTTTGACTCACCCGCTGGAATCTCCCTCAGTGCTTTCCAAACAGCACTGTTGCACTTGAAACCCGACCCGAATGCAATCTGCCATACCCGGTCCCCGGCTACAACCCGACCCTTTGCCTCAGTGTAAGCCAGTTCATACCACAATGAACTACTTGATGTGTTACCAAACCTGTACAAACTCATTCTTGATGGCTCCATGTGCCAGTCACTGAGTTGCAGATTCTTTTGTAACTCGTCCAAAACAGCTCTACCTCCAGCATGGATGCAAAAATGTTCGAATGCAAGCTTGAAATCAGGTATATAAGGCTTGATTCTGGCTTTCAACAGCTTTCTTCTAAGAAGTGCGACAAAAAACATAAACTGTTCACTTAAAGGCAGAACTAAAGGACCCAATGTGGTGATATTCGTTTTTAATGCATCACCAGCTACTGCCATTAATTCACGAGCTAAGGACACCCCAATATCTCCTTTATCATCCTCTCTCTGATAAACACATCGGTAGTTTTTATCATCTGCTCCTTTGTGGGTCCGAACAGTGTGGACCAGCTGATACTTGGACCGGACACGATCTCGTGCTTTGTTTGAGAGAAGAACAGCAGCACCACCCATGCGAAAAATGCAGTTGCATAATAACATTGACCTATCATTACCGAAATACCAATTAAGAGTGATGTTTTCAGTGCTTACCACAACTGCATATGTATTGGGGTTTGCTCTGAGTAGGTCTTTTGCAAGGTCAATAGAGATAAGCCCGGCGCTGCAACCCATGCCGCCAAGATTGTAACTCTTGATATCCGTTCTAAGCTTGTAGTGATTCACTATCATGGAAGATAGAGACGGTGTGGGATTAAATAAGCTGCAATTCACAATAAGGATACCAATATCTCTTGGTTTAACTCCGGTTTTGCTAAAAAGATCGTCTAGTGCACCAAACATGACCGATTCGGCCTCGACCCGGGCTTCTTCCAGGGACAAATTCGGTGGTCTAGATGTTATTCCTCTCGGAAGATATGTTTCATCGCCAAGACCAGACCGGGTTGATATACGTGTCTGGAATCGAAGAGTCTCGTCCTCAAAAACCCCGAGATCTTCAGTCATCTTTAAAAATGAATCCACCGATATTTTACGCTCGTCTTCCGGTTTGTAACATGCAAAGTCGACTAGATAGACTGGCTTGGACCGTTTAGCCCAAACGAGAGCAAGAAGAAAGAGTAAAATGGCCGAACCGGCAAGTCTTGTGGCCGTGTGGAATTCATGAAGGGACTGAGTCCTCCAAAATTCATAAACCCGGTCTAGTTCTAGACCAGTGAACTGAACAAGTGTGGCTATAAATAAAGGTACAATTATGAGAAACATGAGAATGGTAGCAGGGTTACACGAATAGCCATAACCTAACCTCACGTATTTGAGCTTAACGGACTGTAGAAAGTCCGGCAAATGCTGACGAATCTTGATCACGGCGGAGGAGGAGTCCTTAAAGGCCATCTCAGCCGTGAGCCTCTCCTTATCCATCTCTATACAACCCATTCTGTGTGTACAAGTGTTTCTCTCTTTCTCTGTTTTGCTTGTTAGGTTTTTCAAATAAAATGGACGAGAGATCGATATTGTTTATTTATAAACAAAAGTCAATAAGAAGCTGACCTAAATCACCCTCCAACTAAAAACTAATCTAAATTGAAAGAAAGCGAGCGCTACACGTCTAAGAATGGCTGGGTGGTACGAACTAGCTAGGGAGGGATGCTATATATTTGGGGAAATGAGGCCTCTTAAGCCCTAGTATATTAACTACAAGAAAGCTGGAATGATATTCTTGAAGTGGTTACCAATAAAGGATGGACAGCTCAACCACCATGGATGGGAACATAGAAAACCAGTGAAAAAGTAATTAAAAATAGAGGACCGCCGATTGAGTCCAAGATTTCCATACCTGGATTAGGAGATGTTGGTTACTGTTTTGTTGACGGAGATGGGGACAATTGACTAATTGTCAATTGCACATGTGAGATGGGAGGTTTCTTCCAAGTAATAACTTTTAAAGGACTCCGAGTCTCTCATTTGTTCTTATGGGGGCAAATCCATTGGATCCGAGTGCAGTGCTAATCGAAATATTAAGCTAATGTTTACGTAAACGAAATTAAATATTTATATGTCAATCAAGAATAGGAATAGTTATTGTTCATTATTGTCCTCCAAGGAAGGATCGAAAGGCTGAAGTCGAGCCTGAGCTAGTAAAATTGATCAAGGAAATGTGATTGACAACGACAATAAGAGTTCGCCTAATCGACCATCAAGTTTAGTTCAATTCAAAGTGCAAATTCTCAGTACATTAAATTTATTAATTTACAGAGTACGTAGTTAGGATTGATATGGTTTTTAGTAAATAAATAAAATATTATTAAATTTATATTATAATTTATCATGTAATCACCTTATATGAAATAAATAAATCTATTATAATTAACTATTTATATGAAACTCTAACATTATAACAATATAAATAAGTTGTACCAGTTACTAGAACATATAGTCAGCCACACATTTAATTTTTGCAAATCATTTATATTTTTACTTATAAGTTTTTTTGTTTCTTTCTTACTTTTATTTATATTTATTTATTCTTCAAGCACATCTAAATTCCCTTCACAAATAGTTTCAGGATCTTTCAATACATTCTCCATATTCTAAGAAAACTAACAAATCAACCTGGAGTTCACTAGTGTGAGATTACTATAGAATTGTAATGTATGTATTTCAAGCATGGTAATTAGGCTATTATTAATTTATAACTTCATTCTTTTTCATAGTTGATTCTAAATAACATCCAAAAAAATTTAGTTGTTTGTTTAAGTACAAACAATCAAGAAAGTTGTTCGAGAAAAAGCTAGAAAACACTTTGTTTGAAATTTTAATTGAATGATTTCGGTACTAATATTGCAAGGAAATATTCCTTCACTCCATCTAGAAATACAATAATATGAGTGATATTTTTTATAGAAAAAATAAGTATTCATTTGCAAACCAAATAAGAACATTTATTGTTCATTATATGAAAGGAAAGGCTAAAATCATCCATGAAATTGATCAAGCATGATAATTGACTATCAATAAAAAAAAAAGAGTATTTGATGAAGAAAAAGTGATCAATCATAAAAACAAAAGTTCACTTAATTGATCACAAGCATTAATCTTATTCAAAGTGGGATTAAGATAAATGTTTTAGATTAGTTAGGATTTATATAATTATTAGCAATGAAATACGATATAATTCAGTTTGTATTATAATTTATTATATAATCTTCTCATCTAATATAAATAAGTATGTATATGATTAGATTTAAGTATTAATATGAGACTATTTATTTACATCCCGAATGAGTTTTTATTTATTTCTTCATTTTATTTATAGTTCTTTTTATTCTCCAAGCACATTTTAATTTCTGCAATCTCTCTTCTTAGACTTTCTATTCTTTTCTACATGATGGTTTTTCCATAACAAACTTTACTTTCTTATGTTTTCAAATTTAGATTCCTACTTTTTATTTGATAGAAGTAGTTCCCACCTCATTATAAGTTAAGTTCTAAATAAAATTAATTCACAACAATTAAATATCCAAATTTTAATTTGAGATTAGATTTAATTACACTTAGATCTTTCATACTAAAAATAAAATAAGATTAGTTATGTTTTAAATATCAATTTTCATTTACAAGAAAAAAATAAGTATCATCATCATTCATTAATTTGGTATTGAATTATTGATTTAGATTAAATAATACAAAAATATTATGTAATCATATTATTTTAGTTTTAATATGTGGTAAATAATATCTGTCAATTAAAATTTAATTAATTATAATCATTAAAAATTAAAGAAATAAATGGATGAATATATCAATCAATCTATTTAACAAAAATATTTAAAATATTAACATTAACAAATCAACTTATAATGCAGAGCATCTTAATTTCTTGAATTAGAAATTACAATTTAACTTGAATATGATTGATACTAATTTTGATAGGTGAGTTTTTTTTTTTAAATAGTTACCCTATGTAATGAAAAATAATCAGAACTAGATAGGTGACTTACATTACATCGTTGGCCAACCCAAAATTTTTCTATTGTAAGAGAAAGATACTAAAGTGATGCAAAGATCTAAAAAAAGAAAAAGAAAAAACAATCCAGTTCATTCATTTGATTGGGTTCAATAAGCTGATATAATCTTGATAACATAAAAAAATGATAATAACTGGAAAAAAAAATTGGCAATGAAAAAAAAGATAAAAATAGCCGACCCGAGTCCATCTTAATTAGCATACCAAATCTATGATCCGATCATGATATTAGGTAACCTCGTTGAAAGAAAGTTGAATAAAAAAATAAAATTTAATTATCAAACAATCCAATATCAAAGGGTAGAATTGAAAAAATTAATTTAAAAAAGCAATGAAAAAAAGATTTTAGTCAATCCAAATTGTTAACATCATAACCATGAACATATAATTGAGATAACCCTGTAAATAGAAAAGCAGAGAAAAAGTGTGAAGATCAAATATTGAAAGATGAAATTGAAAAAAATATCAAATTAAAAAAAAAAACTTTAAAAAAGACCAAAGTCAACCCGTATTAATATATGAAACTTGTGACCCTTGTCATGAGTTTACTATAGAAGACAAACCCTAAAAAGTAATATAGTTAAATTCTTAACCATAAAATGTTAAGGGGTGAAATTGAAAAAAAAAACAATAAAAAGGGATCTTAAAAAAAATAAATAGAAATTAAAATAATTTGGGATCAAATTTGACATAAAAATAATTCAAAATTAAATTTTAAGGGATGAAATTGAAAATAAAATTCAATTAGGAAAAAGGATAAAAAAAAGAAATAAATAGCAATTAAAAAAAATTAGGACCACATTTGATAAAAAAAAATTAACTGAAACCAAATGATAAGGGACTAAATCAAAGAAAAAAAATTAAAAAAAAATCAAATAGAAATAAAAAAAATAAAGATCAAATTGGTAGGAAAAACAACTTAAAGGATGATGAAATTGAAAATAAAACTTTTATATAAAAAAAAACATCTTAAATAAAACAAATATCAATTAAAAGAATGATTATCAAATTTGAAAGATAAAAAAAATAAAAAGGGTGAAATTAAAAAAATAATAAATTTCACAAATCATTTCAAATAAAATAAATAGTACAAATAAAAAACAGAGAACAAATGTAAAGGAATAACAAATTAAATGGCTACTTTTAAATTGTATAGTGTCATCATTGAAATCTAGGAGGAGTGGGGGAAAAAAAGAGTTGCTCGCGCCAAATCAGAGATCTGTTTATAACACACGTCATATTAGGATGAAGAGAAAGCTAATCTGATTTAAACACCGCCATTAAAGCCATAATTTAATCACCGTATAGTGTCTCACCCACCAACCAAAGGGCATGGAGACAACCCACACTCTAGTGCGTGTATTGCACGCACCAACCAATATTTTTTTAATAATATCTATTACCAAACAACCCCCAACCAACTTTATTGTTACAAAAAAAACAAAAACCAATGTGAAAAGATACGAAGGCTATTGGACATAAATTTTTAAAAATTTTATCTTTTAAGGTCAAATGAGTCATTTTACTATTTTAAAAAAAGAAAAAGATGATAAAGCTATTAGATCCATGCTTAGAATTTTTTGTTTTTAGAGAAGATTAAGTAATTTTACTGTGCTAAAAAATTTGCAAAGATTCTCATGTCCCTGTTCAATTCATAAATGATTTTTTTTTATTAGTAAAAAGATTATTCTACCCTCATGCAAGGCTTAATAATTTGTTATAAAAAGGCAAAAAAGTCCAAACATTATTTCAATTCATAAATTTTTTTGTGTCTTCGTCTACAATGAAAACCTATGCTTCTATAGTTTTTTTTGTTAATATGGTTATTGTCAAATTTGATCTAAAACCTGTTTCAAGATTTATATATTATGTATGTTATTTTTATTTTTATTTAAAATAATACATGGTACTTGGTCCATGAATACCGAAATCCATGAGTAAAATATATACATTTAAATTTTATATTCGATGAATAATAAGTAAAATATAAATACAGTAACAGCATATGATCAATGAGTAACCATTATAATCACTAATGTTTTGTACAAACAAAACATATACTAGTCATAAATAGGGAGCCAGATTAGAAATGTGAAAGCCATATAAATAAATGGTCGGTGGGTCTAGGTGCGTCGCCCCGTCCAGGGAACAATAAATGAAGCGGTGCCAAACAACTTGGCCGCTAACCTGTCGCCAGTCTCCACTACGAATTAAAAACATTTGGGCAGCTGTTTATTAGCCACATGTAACAACAGTACATTTCCATGGCAGGAAACCATTTCATTAACGAAGTAAATAGTAATAATTTTCGGCTGCTGTTTCTTAGCCACATGTTAGCCTCTGATTTTGATGGGATGACAATCCCAAGTCATGTTGAACCCATAGTTTTCGATCTTTCCAATTTCTTTGAATGGATAAAGAGGATTTTACAATTATTATGGACATTAATTTAAAATTCTCACTGTTGGAAAAAATAGAGCTATTAATGGGAAAAGCTTAGCATGAGAGTTGATAATCTCTGATTTTGATAGGACGACAATCGTATCTATGGATAGGTTCCTTTATATTTATACCATATTTATTACTCGTGAAGTAAATTATTTAAATATTTACATTTTATTCATCAAGTTTTATATATTTATTATTTTACTATTATTTAATATTCAACAATATATATATATATATATATATATATATATATATATCCAAAATATAAATATAAATGTTCTTGCTGTGTGTAACTCAAATTAGATTTGGGTTGAATTTAATAATATTATATCTTATTTATTGTCTATCAGATACGGTAGTTATCCAGAGAAAAACTCATTCTTTCAAATTAGATTGAGATGGTATACATCATATTTGAATTAAATTCTACAGTTATAAATTTTGGTGTAATAAAAATAAATATAGAAAATCATGTAATAATGTCACATCAAGGAAGAGTAGGAAATTTCCAGTTGACAAAATTGATTCTTAGATATAGATATTGGACACATTTGAGTATAATTAAAAATAAAATTTATTAATTTTTTGGATTAAAATTTTATTAAAAAATATTCTCCAACATTAATATTACAGCAAAATAATTGTGAGTGAACAATAAATTAATTTAAAATAACATTTGACGGACTTGAGGTCGTGGCCTAGCGGTCATGGCAGGGACTTGTTTCTTTTCTCAGCACCCAGGTTCAACTCTCTATGTGCACACCTGTCATCTTTGTGGTGCCTTACCTGTGATCAAATATGTTTATTTTTAATATTAAGATTTATAAACTTATACAAAAGACATATTTAAGTGTTAAGGAAAACAAAAATATAATAAAATATATTATAACTTTAGAATATCTCTATAGTTCTTTTCCTTGAAAAAGGATCAATCCATAATTGTATCATTTGCATCAAACACAAATTCAATTTAATCATCCTGGATCATAACCCCACTACAACAAGACATTTCTCATCGCTAAATACTTCCATTACTTATCAAATTCATAATAACATAATGAATACTAAATAATTAATTAACAAGACATAACTTAACTAATAATTAAATACCTAAGTCAAGCACACATATTAGGAAGCATCCCAAAATAGAATATGTTATCACATAACATCAAGTTTTACATTTTTAGTCTATATACATCTCAAAATACATACAACATCATATTATTACATACATTCATTGCGTAAGATAGCAAAAGATAATACTTTAATTTTACTACTCCTATCAGTATTGTGAAGATCCTGAAATCAATTAAGAAAATTATATATATATATTATCATGACTACTCCCCTGGTTGTCAGAACCCTGACTAACCTTCACGGTCGCCTAATCATCCAGTTATACCTCACGATTGCTAATAAATCCAGTCACCCTATATGAGTGCCAAGAACTCCATCAATCGCACAAGGATGCCTATAACTCTTGCAATCGCACACATATGCCTATAACTCCAGGAATACCACATAGATGCCTATAACTTCGACAATCCTATACAGATGCCCAAAACTCTATAAATTCCTTAATTTAGTTTTTTTTCATTTTCACATCCAATAGTCATAATATCACAATCAACTATCCACATAGCAGAAATTTACCAATAATTAAATTAGATTAAGGTGTGAATACCTACCTGTAATCTAGTTATGTTTGGCCCCTCCTGCTCACTGTTTTACTCCCACAATTTCTCTTGTATCGACATGATTTTTAATTTGTTATTGTCTTATTAGTAGGCAAGCACAATCTATACATATTAAGAAACATCAAACACCAATTCAAAGTCATTCATTTATTCTCAACCCAAAATCATCTTTTTTTTATTCCTTCCTTACTTTAAACAATCGAACACAAACACCACAATTTTATCTTTAATTTAACAATTTTCCTCAAGAGCTCCAAGTCATATTAATATAACCGTTCAATCACTACTTAGTAAAATAAACAACTTATTTTGAAATATCATCCATATAGTAATATGTATTTCCTGTAACATAATTTCACATGCATTTACACAATTTCAAAAAATCTTCCTATTCATCTTTCTCTTCGCCAAAACACACAAAAAGGGAAGGAAAGATATGATTTTCCTCTCAATTCAACATTAATGCATTCCTATATATTAATCAAACACACTAAGCAAACATACGTGAAAATTTCAATTTTGCCAATTCTCCTCATTTTTTTGTCACCCCCAATCATCTTTTTAATGCTAAGTTTTTATTCAATTTCTAATAATGTTTTTCACACATCAACATTTAATCTAACCTAATTGGCCAAAACAACAATCAATTTGCATTTCCCTAAAATTTTTATTATGAACCCTAACACAAAATTCATAAATTTGGCATCAATTCTATTCCGTTTCACCTAAGCTTATTGAGGTAGGTTTAGAACTCCATACCAAGTAATAAAGTGAACTTCAAATGCTAACCAGTAAAAAATTTTCCTCTATTCCTTTTTTTTCCTTTTTGTTGCAACTTCTCTCTCTAGTTTCTCCTTTTTCTCTCTTGATTCTCTTTTAATTATCATGATGGATGTGTTTAAGCACTCATCTTCTCTTCATCCTAGTTTGAACTCTTGAATTTCTTAAGTGTTTTGGTGTGGTGTGGCCCACCTTATTTATCGTTTGTAATCTTCTTTGGTGTTGTTGGATTTATTTTCTCAAGATTTTTTTTATGGTATCGATGGTGTTATCAATGGAGCTTTGTTGTGTCTCCGAGATTTATTTTTAATTATCATATTGATTGGGGATATATAAGTCCTTTAATATTTTAAATATATAGTAAAATGACTTAAATTCCTTTAAAAGGAAAAACAAATTATGATTCAGGGGCATTTTTGTTCTTTTAACGTTTTGATTGCATAGTGAAATAACTAAATTTTCTTTAAAAGAAAAAAAAATAAAACTAACATCCAGGGGATTTTTTGTATTTTCATCATAGTTTTTTAGTTATAATCAATTTAAATGAGGACAATTCAGTCTTTTAACAAATATAAATATAATTAAAAAAAATGATTGGTGCGTGTTTCGCATATGACAACTAATAGGAGGCACTCATAGGCTTTGAGCGATATGTGCGGCCTCTCCTGGTGATCAAACACCTCCTTCCACAGCGATGTTGGAAGAATCATGTTGTCCTAGACGCATGTGCACGGTGGAGCAGTGGTAGGGCAACGATGAACTTTTTACTTTTCCTCTATTTTTCTTTTTCTTCGCCTTGGATTTAACGTTAGCCCTTCCAAAAATTAAATGTTTGTCTTCTATGAAGTAATCATGATTTCATGACTCGAGTTAAAAGTTTTGAAAAATAGCATGACTCAATCTTGAACTTTTTTTAGGTTTTTTTAATAATATTTTTTTAAATTTTATCTCTTGAAGTTAGATTATTGAGTTTTGAGCTTCATTTTTTTTTCTTTTTTCTTTTTAAAAAATTATGTTGATATTATGAATCAGATTAACGAAGTTAATCGTATTAACTTAGATTTTTTTTATTTTTTTAATGATGTACATCACAGATTTAGAGTACCTTCTTGTTATGGACGAGCAGCCAGAAATTTGTCAATTCAATTGAGAGGGGATAATCGTTAGGCTCGGGATAGGTCGCTCGATCATTATTAATAATTTATTATTCGACTGGTTTCTGGTTATTCGCTCTAATATTATAATGATATTTATGAATCAACGGATTGAAGATTTTTTAACTGGATGTTCCCGCGAAATAGAGCTCTCTCTCAGCTATCTTCAAATTGTTATTGGTTATAAACAAAATAAAAATCCCTGAATATAAGAGATTCATTGAGGAAATGAGATTTAATACATGAGATTCCATAAGGTTTTTTTCAAGATCTTAACAGGGTAAACTTAGCATTAGTCTCCACAAATATAATTAAAATTACTATGAAGATTTAATTGGATTGTTCAATGGGGAGAGTTAGAAAGCAGTTGTTAGATTGGGTGTTGCCATCACTCTTTAAAGAGATCCCATGAGAGACTCCCATAAATTACACCAATGCTATTAAATTCTTCCCTTTCGAATGGATGCCTCCTCTAATTACAGGAACCATATCTTCAGGTTGGAAAACCTCAATTTGTTACGTTCAAGAAATTAATGCAGAATGAGCCAGAGAAAAGGGCAGGTGGGGACGGGGAGGTTGCCGGAGTAAAGGCCCATTTGTTAGGAGTTGAATCTAATAAATGGGAATTATATTCGTAATAAAGGGCATTCTACGGATGAACATTCTTCATTTTTATATAAAGATAACTAAAATAATGTGGTACACATGAATATTCCTAATATGCCAATCATTTCGGGTGTTCCATGTTCGTGCCTGTGCCTGTGTAACATTGAATCATGATTCTATTTATTTTTATATTTTAAAGTGATTTTTAAAAAATTAATTTGTTTTTATTTTTTTCTTTACTTTAAATTAATATTTTTTGATATTTTCAGATCATTTTGATACGTTGATGTTAAAAGTAATTTTTAAAAAATAAAAAAAATAAAATTTTGATGCATTTTTGAATGAAAATCACTTTAAAAAAATACCATAACTACACTTTTAAACACCCCGTCACGATGAATTGTGTTGACTAAATATATATTGAGTTGCAACCATATGAACTAAATGCTTTGAATTTTCGATCTCTTTCTCAAACTAGGAGGAGATCTTATGGTGGAAGTAGTTGAATACTTGAATTCGACTTAATACAAGGCTACACTCTACGTGCATGTTGGCCGATAACGTGTTGAAATCAAAAGCAGTTTCTTTCTCAATGTGTGGTTAAAATTGTGTTTTTTCTTAACTATTATTTTTAAATTGCTGCTTGATTAATCAATGTTATAGCCAGAGTTTTAGAAAACGGAAAGAACTTAAAAAAAGAAATTAAAGAAGAAAGGATAACATGGATTGTTCAATGGGGAGAGTTAGAGAGCAGTTGTTAGATTGGTGTTGCCATCACTCTTTAAAGAGATCCAATTATGATAGATTCCCGTAAATTACACTAATTCTATATCTTTTGGGAACTCCCAAGTATCATCTAGCAATTAAATTCTTCCCCTAGTGGAGGGTCCCTCCAATTACACGAACCATCATCAAGTTGAAAAACTTAAATATGTTCAATTCGAGAAATTAATGCAGAAAGAAACAGAGAAAAGGGGGATGAGCTGCCAATGGGGACGGTAGAGTTTCGGATGTCTGGAATGCACGATATTGCATTATACAAATAAAAAACATGGTGTACAGTAAATGGGAATAGACTTGCTTGGATAGTAAAAATGAACTCGACTGACATCATGAAGATTTTATAAGAATTCATTTTGATTCTTGAACTTTTTTTCAATAATTTATCTTAGCTCCCAAATTTTTTATTTATATAACAGTTTAGCACTTATTAGAATTTTTTGGATCCTCCGATTTTATGGTAAGAACAATTTAGTCCCTAAACTAAAAACAAATTGCATATAAAACCCTACATGTAAATATTCATTTTAATAAAATTTATAGAATTTTTGTCTATCAAATTAAAAAAAAAAATAAATGAGTTGATTAATAAACTAATATATATTATAAAACAATGAGAAATAATAATTTTTGACCCTCCTATTAGACAAGCTTGTTCCACCATGATGGAAAAAAGAATTTTGTTGATAGGAGAGATCAATCCTTTTCATGTATAAATTTTGAAAATATATCACAACTTATTCTATTTTGAATAATGCTTTATATTCAACTAGCTCTGGGGCTCGCGCTTCACCGCAGGGCCAAATATTTTTTATATAAAAAAATGATATTTATTTATTAAAATGGGGTAAAAAATGACAAAAAATCAGTCATGATAAATGTGTAACAACATAAATTAAGGCTAAGATAACTGTCACACCCTAATATCACGGCGACCTGGTTAAAAATAATCTTTATTGGAAAAAAAAAAAAACAGATATTTGACATGTTCTTTAGGGGAAAATGTCTAGTTTAAGGAGTCGCCACCTAATATTATGATCACTAGAAACTCTAACTGGTCAAAAGAGATTCTATGGTACAGGACTTGTTACGCAAAAAGGAAGATGTTATCACCCTACCTAAGACAGACTGCATTGCTGGTTTTGTTTAAAATTGTTAAGAATTTGTTCTCCTTTTTTTTTATTCTTTCTATTATGTTCTTGACACTGACGTTAGTGAACAATTCCTATGAATATTTTCAAATCTAGCGTTAGTAAATATCGCACAAACCTACAAAATTATGATATTCCTGACTCTGGCGTCAGTGAATAATTTTGCAAAAAAATGAATTTCAAAGAGAATTTTCTAGGCCATTTTCTTCCTGTTTACCCTTTATTATCATTTGCCCTTTTTAGACGGAAATAACATAGACATTGCACAACAAATTTTGTGTTTAACAATACTGGTCCATAAATTGAGCACATGACAGAAAAAATTCAAAACACAAAGAAAAAAAATTAAAAAAAGCTCGAGGAGCCCACAAATAAATCAACGAAGATCCCCAAATATCTTTGGAATTTTTTGATATCAAAAAGGTATTTGTTTGGCCAAATATCAAACTGGAATGAGCATAAAAATTATGGTCAATGTATAAGGGTGTGTTTTACCAAACACACCCTTAGCAAACACAATTTGGGCTGGATGGGCCTAAAGCCCAGACCCAGCCAACTTTTTTTCTTTTTTTTGGGCTGGGTCTAGCCCCGCTGTGCGGGCGGGCTGGATCCATCTGACCTGGCCTGGTTACTGGTTCAGACCAGTAACCGGCCCCAGCAGCAGGCACGCATGAACCAAGTCACGCGTGCTCTGCACAGTGTGAAGGTAATTATAATTACGTTCGCACTATTTTGCAAACTTTAGAAATGGATTAAGCGGGTAGGAGGAAGAAAGCTTACCTGGGCGAAGACGAAAATAAAGACGAGGGTAATGATCCTAGCACCAGCCGAAGAATGTCCTTTTCTTCCCTCTCCTGTCTCTTGTTTTTTTCTTTGGTTTTTTCTTTCCTCTATATGACTCTTTGCTTTTTTTTTCCTTTGTATTCTGGATCCTCCCCTCTATTTTTGGGTTTTTTGCTTTTCTGGATTTTCCTCATGTTTTTTGGTTTTTGGTTTTTCTGGCCCCCCTCCCCTCTTTCCTCTGGAGAGCTCTGTATTTATAGGGAACGTCCCTGGTGCTCCCTTCGCGCACGACTCATTTCTTGATAAGCATGGCTGGAAGGGAGGTGTTGGTTTTTTTGTTGGGACTTGGATACCTGAGGTTCGATCCTTATCTCCCCGGGGTAGTAATTTTCATGAAGATAAGATTTGCAATTTGTGTTTTGGTTGGATTGAGATGCCGACATTCCACAATTTCTTTCCCTTCTTTTCAGGCAGATTTGCAGCGCCCAAAGAAGAAGACGAAGAACAATGCCTATTTGACACGGTGTTGTTTTGGCCTAGCATGACCCTTTCTGAATTTGGTCCTTGAAGTTTTTAAATTTTGCATTCAAGCCTCTGATATTTTAATTTCAAATCTGAATCACCTTAAAATTAGATTAAAAAGCAAATGAGTCAAAATTGGGTTATAACAACAACATTGTTTATTTTTTGACAACATGTGCTAGCCATAATGGAAAAGGAGATAACGAGGAATAAAATTATACAACGGAAGCCTATTTTTTACCATCAGGAACTGCCGCATGCTCCATCCAAAGTGCTTGGTGGCCCCAATGCACCAATAGTTTTTTTAAATATAAAAATATTAAGGCTAAGACAACATTGCTTATTTTTTTTTAGAAAAAGAGATAACGAGGAATAAAATTATACAGCGAAAGCTTATTTTTGACCATCAAGAGACACTACACACGCCATCCAAAGTGCTTAGTGGCCCCAATGTGCCAATAGTTTTTTCAAGTTTAAAAATATTATCACCCTCAATCAAACCTACAATTAACCAAAAAAAATTAAGGCTAAAAAAAGACCCTAATACCCATGACCCAATTACTTACATTTATTAGATTCAAGGACGCATGTGTAATTTGACTATTTATATAAAAAAAATAAAAATACCGAGATGCCCATGCTCCTGTTATATTGATTCTTTTATCCTCGGGGGTATTTTTGTTATTTCACTATTATTAAAAATATTGAATAGACAAAAATACCCCCAATCAAATCTACAATGACTAATAAGTTGTGTGAAAATACATAAACATTCCTAGCTCAAAGGCATGTCTTTTATTTTTGGGAAGGTCATAGACGTCACTTGACTATTGTAATAAATAGTGAATTGTCTATGTGGCTACAGGAAATCCCTTCCTTTTCAGTTATTTTTTTATCAGCTTCATTGCTATTGTTATTGTTATTATCATTACTATTAGTATCATTACCATTAGTATCATTACCAATAGTACTACTATCCAGAACCGGCTTAAGGTGAATGAGAGGCCTTTTAAAATATTTAAGAAATATTTTTTTATTATTTCTTATGGATGTTTGATAAGTGGGGTCTTGGACAATCTTCATTTCGTAGTTGTGGTCTTTGGTTAAGTGAAGATAATCTTCATTTCATATATCATAATTGACAAATAGATCTTACTTATTCTTGGGACCTTTTGTTAAGTAGTAGCCTTGAGTTGTTGCCCAAATAGCTCTTAGCTTAAACCGGCTCAGTTACTATCACTATTATTATTATTATTATTATTATTATTATTATTATTATTACTATCACCACCACCACCATTATTATTATTATTATTATTATTAGTACCACTATTGGTAGTATTATTAGTATCATTACTATTATTGTTATTATTAATACTATTATTATTATTGAAATAACAAAAAATATAAACTTGATTTGAAGGCTATTATTATTATTACCACCACCACCACCACCACCACCACCACTGCTATTATTATTATTATTATTATAACCACCATCGTCACCACTACTGTTACTACTTCTTCTCCTTGGCATAGAGAAATTTTAACATTCAACTATATCTTTATTTTTTTTCTTGTCTTGATATTGACATGCACTACCTGAATTCTATTTCTGAATAGCTACATCAGATATTTTATTAGGACCATTCCTATTATACTCCTATTACATATCTACTATATCCTATTATATATTTAATTACCTATTATATTTAATTAATAGACTACATCTAATACATTTAGATTTATATAATACATTTAATTTATATAATACATTTAACTTCTATATTATTTTTATATATTTGATTTTTTATTCTATTTTATTTGAATAGAATTCAAATTTATATTTATTTAGAATTTATTAAAAAATGTAATTTAGAATTTCTTTGAATTTATTATTCTAAATTAGAATTTAGAATGATTTACTATTTATTATTATTATTATTATTATTATTATTATAACAAAAAACATAAACTATAAAAACTAAAGACCACATAAAAACTTTGACAAAAGGACAAAGAAAAAAATCAAAAGAAAAGGCATCAAATTGAATATTCTTATTAAAAAAACTCAAAAACCTGATGAGAAAAAAAATGAAAACCATAAAAACTTTGACAAAAGACTAAAGCAAAAAAATAAGGAATCAAAAGTAGAAGGACCGAATTGAAAAAAATTGCATTTACGAATTAGAATTAAAGAATTAAATCGAAAACAAATAAAACTTTAACAAAAAAAATATCAAAAATCAAAACTAAAAGGACTGAATCTGAAACACCACAACAATAAGGACCAATGTTGATTTTCTGGGGTAGGAGAGAGAAATGAAGGTGGGTAAAAGAAGGGACACTGATGACAAACCGATTACCTTTAGATGTCACGTGTAACAAATAAAGGAAGAGAACACAGAAGAGAATCAAATGAGATGGCAAAAGCTTTTTTTATACCACCAGGAGACATTGCATGCACCACTCAAAGTGCACAACGTCTCCACGCGCTGGCGCGTGCTAGACAAATGCCAACAACTTTTTACATTTAAAAATCATAAATTAAATGGTAAATTACGTTACTACTCTCAACAAAACCAATAATTACAAAACAAAACTGTGAGAAAAAATATGTCAATACCCTTGTTTCAATGGCTTAAATTTTTTGTCCTTAAAGTCATATACGTAATCATTTTGTATTCTAAAAAAGAAAAAAAAAACAACTATACCCCTACCCTATAGTGTTAGTTTTTTTTTTATCTCAAGGTTATTTTTGGTTCTTTTATTGTTTATAAATATATGAATATATAAAAATACTCCCAAACAAATTCATATGGACTAATGCACAGTATGAAAAATCAAAATTACTGCTGGTTCAAAAGTTTTGAACAAGCAAATTTATCTTCAGAATGACAAATAAGTTATTACACAATAGTGATGAATAGAAAAATATGAGAAGGGATACAATATTTTTGCCTTCTGTTTTAGATGTTTTGTAATTTGATATGTTTTTTAAGTCAAATATATTTTAAAAATGTATCTAAATATAAAAATAAACTGTCTTAGATTACAAGTAAAGGCATTCTCTCCCAACATAACAAACACAATCTAATTCCATTTCTTCCATTGTACCACATATTAGTTGAAACCACCACGCCAACCGTTCAAAGCTTTGACATTGCACATATATACTCTCAAATTTGATGTGCAATGATCTAAAACAAATATCAAGAATAAAGGAATGGACCCAGTAGGAAAAGTTCTGCTATGGCCTGCACAAGAGAATCGTGAGTTAATTATGTGCACTTCATAAGAGACTCATGCATACGTGCAGAGTAGAGGCACAGAGAGTTTACCTTAATCCTTCTATAGTTTGATCAGATTTCCAGACTACATCCTTTAAACCTGACGAGAAGCTCTTGTAGAACTGCCACATGATGAGAGAAATGTATACGATATTAGCCAACCACAAACTTAGCGCGTTAAAACTCTTCCATCCTTCCAAAACGAATGCATCCAAAACAGAAGGATGTTTTTTCTTCTCTTTTTTTTAGATATCAAAATTAGAATGCTGACGTACCTTGTGAAACTCAAGCGTATCGCCACCAATTTTCCGCAGCTCCACCATGTGCAAAGAGGGAGCTACCTCAAACACCTGAAAGTCCAAAAGAAACAAGTTGTCAACTTCCATATGCTGTATCAAGTATTTGAATTAATGCACAACCATTAGCGTCCCTACATGGTTCTGACAGGGACGTCAGAGCAAGGAAAAACATTATTCTTCACACATTAAAAATGATTTTCGACTTCATTCTGAAGGGATTCAAAGGCATCTTACAAGCACCATGAATCAACTCAATGTTACCTCAGTAGCTACGGAGAGTTGGCCCTTCCTCCCACTTTTGTCACCTTTCAACTTCATCTGGAATTAGTTTGGAAATAAAACCATTCAATTTCAAAAACAGAATCATAAATATAAAACCTAGAAGTTTAAGTAGATGTGTTGGTTTAAAAACGGGGGGCATGGCAAAAGAAAGAAACCATTACCTTGTAGTTTCGTTTATCGACATTAAAGCCCAGAGGCTTTGCAGCTTCCTCAATTCTAGACATGATTTCATTTGCTGGGCTATGCGAAGCAAATATGGGTTTCTCGTTTCACAACACCCTAGAACAAACATAGAGAGGCAAAGAGAAGCATTTAGGTAGCCATTGCGAGTTTTAACTTCGTTAAAAAGAAGGATCACAAGGGTTGGGTCAGGACTAATTCAAACTAAGGGCCAAAAGGCTGAAGACTCTTCAACAAAGAAAGAAAGAAAATAGAAATGGTCTGTGCATAGACATTGCCTTGGCAAACCATTGCTTTTACAAAATTTTGCCACCATAATACATCACTTTCACATTAGTGGCACAACGAATTGCAAATTTTAAATGCAATGACCAAAGTGATGAAAGAAATCTAATTATACGTACTGCCTGCTTCCCGAACAAATTATCAAGGCTAAATCCCTGTGTTTTAGAAATAAGCTCGAAAGCATTCATTGACACTGGTTTCACCTTCCTTTCTGTCACAAGATGTTCCTGCAAAGTAAATAACTAAAATTAGATCTCGTTCTGGTAATGTATTGCCATTTCAGGTTGAATTCATCGTTGATTTAAAATTAGAACTCGTTCCGGTAATGTATTGTCATTTTAAAAGGTCAATTTGATTTAATCATGGGTCAAATTAAAATTTAATTATGTTTAAGAATTAATTTGGGTTCAATTACAGGATTTAATTAAATGCAATGATTTAATTATACTTTAAATTGGTCAAATTAATTTTATTATAGACTTAATTGGTGAAATATTAAGTCCAGGAGCCTAATTTGGGCTTAATTAAAAAAATTAAAATTTCAAAAGACCAAATTTATTTTTTAACAAGTCAATTAATTGAAATCAGGGGCAAAATCGTAAGAAAATTAGAGTTTTGGGGTCAATTAGGGGTCAAATTAAAAAATTTCAAAGCCAAGGATCATTTTGCAAAAGGCGTCGAACTATAAGAATCCAATTGATAAAACTAGGGGTCAAATTAAAAGTTTAATGGTTAATGAAAGGCCAAAATGCATAAATCCAAGACCAATGACCAAAAAGAAAAAGGAGTCGAACTCCAAGGTTAAAATTGAAGTTTTTCAGGGACTTAATTGCATTAAATCAAAAATTCAAGGTCAATTAGGGGTGCAATTAACATACATTGAAAGGTGGATGACTAAACTGAATTGTGGCAAAAAAAGGAACCAGACGACACATCGTCTGGTTACTATTCATTATCTTTTTCATTATTAACTGAAAAGGGTGCCTAGGTGGCTACTTTTCATATGCATTTAATGCTTCCTATCTTCACCAAATTTGACAATACTTGAACCAAAATGATCACCTGACATTTCTACACAACCAGGTATGGTCCGTTCAGACCTATTGACAACACAGCAATCGCGACGTAGGTCTAAAGTTACTAACTCAGATAGCCTTTAACTGTTAAATTTGACAGTTCATGGTGCTTACTTTGAACCAACAGTTGGGATCATTCCCAGCTGAATCAAGGGCCGGAAGTTTTCCCCTGTGAAAACAAGATTGCCCTCTTCCACCCCCTATATATATGGGTGGATTTCATGGCTTGAACATCAAGAAACTCGGGTCCAAAGTCGGCAAAAAACAAGCCCCTTCTCTCTCTATATGTTGTCCCAGTCGCTGACCGTCTTCACCACCAGCTTGTCCGCCACCAGCTCCACCACAGGTAGCTAGGCCAATCATCAGCCGGCCACCAGGAGCCACCACTAGTCTCTTTCTCTTCTCTGCCTCTTCCTTCTTCTCTCTCCCTCTACCACAGGTCTCTACCGTTACAACCGCCGACCTTACGTTGTCCTTCCACGTCAACCAGCCACGACCACCACGCAATCCCCCCTCTCCCCTTTTCACCCCCTCCTTCCTGCATGCAGAATTCATTCTGCATGGAAGAGGAGGGGCAAAACAATTAACCCTCATTTTGGGTTGACCCGTGCTAGCCCAGCCCAAATGACTAGACTAGGTCCAATCCACTCAAAAAAACAAAAGATTTGTTGGGCTGATTTTGGCCCTACTCTTTTGGGCCGATTCAGCCCAACCATGCTGGGTGCGGCCCAACCCTATATAAAATAATAATATATTAATAAATATTATCATAATATTTTTTATAAAAAAAGGAAAACAATTCCAAAAATCCTTTTATAAAATTTGTGATTTTCTTACATGTTTTTCTACCAATTTTTCATAATATCGAGTCGCATATTTACACTGTAAGATACTGATCCGGTATTAAAATACCCGGTTTTCTCTAGAATGTTTCTAAAACATTTCAAAAAAATTCAAAAAAAATATTTTATTTTCATGCATACGGCCAAATCCTAAAAAGTTTTTCAAACATATTTTCATAAAAATTACATCTTTCTCATGTTTTAAAAAGCAAAAAAAAAAAATAGAAATCATAACCAGTTTATGATTATCCATTAGGATTTGACCAAAAAGTCAAAAACTCTTTACCAATTATTTTTTTATTTCATAGGATTTAGGTGTAGACTTTAAAACTTGTGGGGTGTAAAACTACATAATAGAGTACACCCTCAGATATTAAAGATACAAAGTGCAAAATAAATACAATGCTAAAATTCAGACCTTAGAACGGTTAAGATTTAACCCGATAAAATAGATACTATCTCATGAAGGGAATTCTACCATGAATCATAGACAAGACCAACGAATAGAAATTTGACCTAGAAAAACAATCAAACAACAATGCAGCTTACCTTAATTAGGATGCACTGGGGGTGATGCATCTTCCCCTTACACAACACCAGACTAACCCGATAAGATAGATACTATCTCTTGAAAGGAATTCTACCTTGAATCATAAACAAGACCAACGAATAGAAATTTGACCTAGAAAAACAATCAAACAACAATGCAGCTTACCTTAATTAGGATGCACTGGAGGTGATGCATCTTCCCCTTACACAACACCAGACTAACCCGATAAGATAGATACTATCTCTTGAGAGGAATTCTACCTTGAATCATAAACAAGACCAACGAATAGAAATTTGACCTAGAAAAACAATCAAACAACAATGCAGCTTACCTTAATTAGGATGCACTGGGGGTGATGCATCTTCCCCTTACACAACACCAGACTAACCCGATAAGATAGATACTATCTCTTGAAAGGAATTCTACCTTGAATCATAAACAAGACCAACGAATAGAAATTTGACCTAGAAAAACAATCAAACAACAATGTAGCTTACCTTAATTAGGATGCACTGGGGGTGATGTATCTTCCCCTTACACAACACTCAGACTCTCGCAGACCATAGGTTCCAAGTAACTATAATACTAGGTGGTTACTCCTTAACCTTAAATATAATTTTATTATTAAACTCTAAACTTTTTCATTCCCAACAACACACACCTTTTAGGAGGCAAGAAAAGCTCGCTAGCACCCCGACATTGCCCCCGCGATGGACACAAACAAAAGCCCAACAAAGTCCAGTGCCGAGAATTGAACATACGGGATTAAACATTCTGAATGCCCTTCCTTAAAGGGTCTGCAGAAGTTCGGTACCAAGACATTATTTTGACGCCTTGTCTAAGGTAAATTAGCTAGCTTTTGTGATCAAAATTCTTACCTTTGAGTCATTAAAAACAGCATCAACATCATCTATATTTACATCCTCTTCCTGCTCGAATTGCGGTGGCCTGTATCCTTTCTTGAACCATTCATCTTCTAAAATTTCAGAAACTGTTATCCTCTGTGGAAGATGCCATCATAATATTAGTGATTATGAGCATACGATTGAGAAAAGAACAAAGCCATCAAGTACTGCATTAGGTATTTTATACGCTGATTCTCTAACAACACTAATAACAGGTCCAGAAGCAAACTCAAAACGAATGAGTAAATTTAATGTACATCCAACAAAGAGAGGGATCTAGATCTCACTGTAAGAGGTTTTGGGTCAAGAATGCGCTTTATCAGTTTCTTTGCACCAGATGAAAACCACGATGGAAATGTGAAATCAGCTCTGCAGATCTGAAATTACTTTCTGACATGCATTGGTATGCATATGGAAGGTCTCTAAATTAAAAAACGTGAAAAAGATAGAGGTTAATTTACTTACTTTTCTGTACAAAACCACAAGACTTGACTCGGAAAAAGGTAAGAATCCAGCCATAAGAACATAGAGAATGACCCCACAAGACCATACATCGGATGCTGTTCCATCATACCCTTGGTCTCTGAGAACCTGGAAAGAACAATAACATATGCAATCAACATAGTACCAGAGAAATGTATTATCTGATAATTCTAATTCCACCAAATTAAAGGTATAATACCTCAGGTGCGACATAATTTGGTGTTCCACAGGCAGTGTGAAGAAGCCCATCACCCTAAAATTAGAAAAACAGAGGAAAAGGTTTGCCTTCATTGCTTTATATTGCAGAAACGATCAATTCCCAGCAGTAAGCTTTTAAGTAGTAATCAGTTTCGATAACTCAAGAGAAAGGGGCCAGTGTCTTCATATACAGAACGTTGCGTGTTAATTTTCATCATATAAATGTTGGGAAATACGCAATAAATCCAAGTATCAAATAACACACTTCTTAAAAAACTCAATCCACCTAGAGAAAGCTGCTCCTGTCGACATAAATGTACAGGATAGGATGTAAGCAATAATCAGATAAGGCTTACCCGCAATTGTTGTGACAGCGCACTCAATCCAAAATCTGAAACTTTAAGAACACCGCGTGAATCAAGAAGAAGGTTCTCAGGCTGCACAAATGCAGAGTAGCCATTAATGATAAACAAGTAAACTCCTGGTTGAACGAGGCCAGAATCAAGTGTGTGTGTGTGTGTGTGTGTAGGTACACATATTTCTGAACACACCCGCCGATCATCAGGAAAATGAACATAGGAAATCATGCAAGGCATTTAGGAAAACCTTCAAATCTCTATGGAAAACGCCTCTACTGTGGCAGTAATCCACGGCTTTAATAAGCTGCTGGAAATATCTCCTGGCTTCGTCCTCTTTAAGTCTCCCGTGCTTAGCCTAGGAGCAAGGAAACAATCAAATAACCTTTTTTAATTACGTGGTAAGTGCTGACAAAACATCAATGCACAAGAAAATGGGAAATGCGAAAAGTAATAATAAATTAGAGGAATTAACTCAAAAGAGAAAGAAAAAAAATTAGCTTCTTACAATTTTGTCAAAGAGCTCTCCTCCGTCAACAAACTCAATGACAATGTAAATCTTAGTTTTGCTTGCCATGACCTATAAATATGTGCAATTAGTATAAGTAAAATCAGTCGCATACATATAAAAATCTCAAGAAATATATCCCTTTTTTATTATTATTAAAAATCGCAAGTACCTCAAAGATTTTGATTACATTTGGATGTTTAATCAGCTTCATTGTTGATATTTCTCTTTTTAACTGCCAAAAAAATTTATATACATAAGAGAAAAAGCAGTTCTCTTAATCATTGATTCAAAATTAATAAATCATCATAATTAGAATATTGCTATTCCCACGGTACAGAAAGTGACAGAACAGAGGTTGATAAAAGATTAGCGTTAATTATCAGAACCTGTTCAACCATCTTGTGACGGAGGACTTGATCACGGTCGAGAATTTTAATGGCAACAACATCACCGGTCTGAACATTTTTAGCGACCTTGACCTTGGCGAAGCTCCCTTCACCAATGGTCTTGCCTAACTCGTACTTTCCTACACGTGTTCTCGCCGCCGGTACCTTGACACTCATGATTAGTTATTTTTTTGTGTTAATAATAATTCAATTTGTCAGATTAATGGAGTTTGTTGTTGTGTTATATAAATGGAATGGTTTTTGGATTAGAGGCGGAGGAAGAAGAGGAAGAAGAAGAGAGGAGGGAAATTTCGAGGATGGTGCGATGATGCGGGTCCCTGAGTGGAGAGGAGAGAATGCTATCTAACGTCCGTACCACAGTTCAATCAATTCACTCGATTTCCGTGTCTTTACATTATTTTTGGTAATTTTTGTTTCCTTTCCTTTTCTTTCTACGAACTCGGAGGCTTCTGTGGAACCAGGGAATTTACGTACTCATCCCTTGCATAATCTTAACTCTTTTCGAAATCAAATTATAAAATGGGAAAAATACATATAGTTTAATCAATCCTTCTTGGAAATGTTTATAATATGTTGCGAGTCACATCTAAATTAGGATTTTTTTTTTTCATGTTTATATGTTTGAAGCGTGATTATGATTGAGTTTCAAAATATTTTTTATTTAAAAAAACATTAAGATAATATTTTTTATTTTTTAAAATTATTTTTGATATCAGTACATCAAAATGATTTGAAAACACCAAAAAAATATTAATTTAAAGTAAAGAAAAAAAATTTCAAACTTTTTTAAAAACGCTTTTAAAACACAAAATAAACAGAGAAACTTCCTCTATAAATGATATTCGTGAAAAAACAAAACAAATTATTAATTAATATTTTTATTTATACTTGAATTGTGAATAAATACTCAAATATATGTCTCAATATTAATTTGATTTTTAATATCAAATATAATTGTTAAGTGGAATTCAACCGTTGATAGATAGATATGATTTATTATGTTTGAAAATATCAATGGATGATTTATTAATAACTCAATAATATAATTTCTCCAACTAGATTATTCTCTTTAAAAAAAAATAATTATTGATGGCAATCCACATATATGCTTCTTGCATGTGTATTTTTCTTTCCAATTAGTAATATAAAACTATTACTAGTTTAATTCTCATTTAATAATTTCACTTTAAATTAAAATATTTTTTATATGGTACCATTACAATCATACTATCATATTATTTTTAATTAATTTTAAAAATTAAATACAAAATAATCCATAGATTTTTATAAGTTTTAAAGTCAAAAGATTTTATTAGATAATAATGAATAATATTATTAACAAAGTCTCATCCAAAGTTCAAATTAAATTGAGTGAAATAATTCAAATTCAAAAACTAAATCAAATGAGATCAAATTTTCTCAAGAAGAAGATATCTCTTTGGAGTTCTCCACGTGTTTACAGGATACAAAATATTTAATGCTATGAAGAACATCACAAAATTTATTTTTTAAAAACATAATACCATCACAAAAAGTAGTGTACAAATTTGCGTGGTCCATGTCCTGATTGGTCGTTATGCTCTATGATGTGCTCATAGTCATACTGTAAAGAGGAATATCACTGAAAGGCAGATAATTAAATACAAGTTACTTATCAAGCAACCCTGTCTTGTTCCAACTAGCTAATTCACCCGTTCCCCGTCGCAGGTCACGCACTTTTGTTTTCTAGAAAAATGTGAATATAAAGTTTTTTTCAATGTATTTTTTATATACAAAATTTAAATTTAAATTGAAAGGTTTATATAAATATTTAACTAAATAATTCGATAGTTATTTGTGTAAATAAAAAAATTGATAATAATAACTAGAAGCAAAGTTAGAAAAATTAAAAGATAATTGTAGTCCGAGATATATGTTGCAACCATTTAATTAAATAAATTGATAATTATATATATAAATTAACAGAATAAAAAACCATTAACAATAACCACAAGTTAAATTGGAAAAATTAAAAGATAATTGTAAATAAAAATATTTGATATGTAATATAGGACATTTACTTGAATATATTTACTAAATTTATTTATTAAAATAAATCTTTTATTAAATCAAACGATAATATAAATAGATATATATATATATATAAAAAATTAATTGAATAAAAAAATATCATATATTAAAAATTTTATTTAAAAATATATAAAATTCAAAAACAATTAGATAAATTGGAATAATATTTTAAAAATTATATATATATATATATATATATATATATGAAATAATGTTTTTTAAAAAAATACTATTTAAAAAACCAGCAAAACTTGTGGCTGGCTTCAAAAGGGTCCGCATGGGAAATTGGTGGACTACATTTTAGCAACTCGTCCTTTGTTTTGTCCTTCATTGATTTCATTCATGAGTTTGGAAATGGTGGTGGTTATTTTTTATAATATTTTTTATTTAAAAATATATTAAAATAATATATTTTTATTTTTAAAAATATATATCAAATTGATATAAAAATATTAAAAGATATTGATTTAAAATTAAAAAAATAAAAAAAAATTAATTTTTTTTAAAAATATTTTTAAAACATAAAAATAAATAAGATGTTTGAATCACTTCTCTATAAGGAAGTTTGTCCCGGAGAGGTTTTTCTCACGAAGATAAATGTGACCCTGAAAAACATAAAAATAAAAAATAGCCCTGCTTGGTAGGTCCAAACGAATCTGAAGTGTTTATGTGACTAATTATTGGACTGACAACGTAATCTAGGAAGTGTTTTAAAATTTGAGTTTTTTAAAATATATTTTATTTAAAAATATATTAAAATAATTTTTTTTTAATTTTAAAAAAATATTTTTAATATTAGCACATCAAAAATATATAAAAATATAAAAAATTAATATAAAAAAAATTTCTTAAAAATATTTTTGAAATATAAAAACGAACAGGATTATACTAAGTTGAATTATTAGATATTATAATTATAATTTGGATAATTACACTGATTTTTTTATAGCTTTTATTATTTTATTTTGCCACTATTTAAAAAAAAAACAATTAAAATGCTTGATTAACTTAAAATTTAAAGTAAAAAGAAAATGATGAATTTATAATGTAACATGAACACGCTAACATCCTACAGTTTCTTTTTTCAATTCCTTCCCCTTTCTCTCATCATATCTTCTTCGTTTCAATCAAAAGACAAAAATTGCATACAAATTCGTTATTGATCAAACAATTATTTCTCTACTGGTAAGAATCCTCATCTGATTAGTTGAGGATAAGATTTTTAAGATCTTAAAAAAAATTCACAAGATTTTTGCCTAAACAAATCTAAGGTTTTTACTAGCAATGAAATAGCCATGTTTATCGATTCTAGAGCTGATGTCTTGTACCATTACAGATGACGCTTTTCAAATGTGAAATATGGCTTTGTTGGCTTCCTCTTCAGCTTGTTTGACTATGAAGGCGGTGGTGGAGGGGGAATTGGAAGGGAACTGGACTGAGGAAGAAGTTGGGTTTGATGGATTCAAATACTAAAAACACTTCAAAATAAAACAAAAAAAAATCTCCAAGATAAACCCATCAAGAACACTTATCGGGCTCGGGTTTGGTATCTCGAGTCTAAAGTATAACAGAGGGTCTAAGGAGAGTGGGCTTGGTTACCACACTTGAGCCCAACACCCAAAGAGCCTAGGTTGTGGCTATTGCCCAAGCTCATGCAGGGCACACACCTTGTTGGGAATTCACCCAACGCTCGTGGTGTTGGGCATGCACCCCAATGCCTTTGGTGTTGGGCATGCACCCTAGCACTCTTATCGGCTACTGCTCAAGCCTATGCAAGGCGTACACCTTGTTGGGAATACACCCAACGCCCTCGGTGCTGGGCATGCACCTCACCACCCTTGTGGGCTCGGGCTTCCACGTCCGAGCCTCACATCCTCGGGCTTCGGAGTGCGTCCCGAATCTAACATGTTTAGGTCCAAGTAGCATGCCTGAACTTATTTCTCATCTCTAATACACCCGAGCTCAGATTGTTTGGGTCTAGGCAATTAGTTCTGACTCACTTTTACATCTAATAGGCTCAGACACCTTGCCAAATTCAACACTCACTGGAGAATTCTCCAAGATTCCATCCGGGTTGCTCAATATTTTATACTGTTTCGATATATATTATTTTGAGTAGAATACAACTCAAAATATCACAAGGATAAAATTACACTCCAAACTCTCCTCTTCATAAAAGGACAAGGACTCATGAGCTATAAATACATCATGAGACCTTCAGAACAAAGGTTCACAATCTCTTCATTCTCAACATTTTTAACATATATATTTTCAGAGTCTCTCTCTTTAAAATATCATTGTACTCTCTACAAAGTTACTGACTTTACCATCATAGAATCATCACCTTCATCAAATGAGATCTTTTGTAGGTATTAGGCATAAGCCATCTTGACCTACCAAGCACCAAGTATAAGATATCAACCACCTTGACTAGGAAGAATGGATGAGATTGTTAGGACCAATAGATTAACTAATTATTCAACCCGAGAGCTCTATTCCTAGGCTACTTAGATTTTTTAGGACATCATCAGGGATGAAGCAATATGACCTTGTTGAATGAATTGTATTAAAAAATAGTTTTAGAGATAAACAATTTAGAAGGCCCTTCTTCGTGTGAAAACAACATAGTTTGTTCCAAAAACTTTTAGTTTTGTACAGGAAATCTTGGTTATCAATAGGGCAAAATTTGACAAAGTAAAGGATGAAGTGAATTCTAACATGACAATAATGAGTGAAATATATATGATTTTTGTAACCAAAACTCTTTTTCCTAAAAAAAAAAGAAAGGAGAAAGACCTTTTTTTTATGTTAGAGAGGGAAAAAAATCTTATGTTATGAAAATGAGTTACCACTTAGTATTATGGTTACTAGAAAACCATAATTGGTCTATAATATTTTAAGGTAAGGAACTAGTTATGCTAAAAATAAAATATTATCATCTTAAAGTATCTTTTCTAAGGTATGATGCATTGTTAATCTTGTCTTTTATTCCTGACAGTTTGTTGTGTCTAAAATACTACTAATCTATATACTTGGGTAAGAATATGTCTACTATAATGAATTAAATCTTAGATAGACGAACGAGTTTAAGCCTAACCTTTTTAAGAATTGATCCATCTTTGTCACTCTTAATTATTATCTTTTGATAATACTTAGTGAAGGATGTGTTTTTTGTCGGTTATGGGACACATGAGAGAGAAAGCATCTATCTTAGATTGTTAAAACATATTTTCATTTTCGACCATGTTGCAGGATCTGTTTGAGATTGTGGTAGTGGTTGCGGTTCAAAGTGCTTTTCGCTTAGAAATGCATCAAAATTTTTTTTAAAAAAAAATTATTTTTAATATCAGTGCATCAAAGTGATCCGAAAATATAAAAAATAATATTTTTAACAAAAAATATTTACAAATTTTAGAAACACAGTTTGCACTATATTCCAAAACGGGCTTTTATAATGGCTTCTAAAAGGATGATGGAACCTAGACCCAAACGACCGTATTATATCTGCTGATTTTCTAACGGGCTCGTCATATAAGAAAATCTTCTCTCCGTTTGATGGGCCCACTCAACTTATAGAGGATAAGCATGGTCCAAACATGGCTTAAATTTTATTTTCTTTTGAGCGACGTTTATAATGGGCTGTTTCGAGCTTGAATTTGGAAAGGAATTAGAGTCCATAGTGGACAGTATCTTCGGTCCATAGACTTCTACTCTTCAAAGGGATTAGGCCATCCAACACTGGGCCCAGGAACCAAGTTCCTTGCTTTTAGAGTTTGTGTTATATTTTTAAAAAAATAAATTTTAAAAGATATATATTTGATTAAAATTATTATAACATAAATTTTTGCTTGCAAGATAAATAGAAATTAGTTTTTTATTTTATATAAAAAAATTTATTTTATTTTATATAAAGTCAAGATTTAGAACATAATTACATGTGAGATTCAGTGGAAAAAAAATATTTAGCTAACTGAATAATTTTTTTTAGTCAAAAACAGAAATTACCAAAGCACTAAACAGTCTCTTCTTATCCAAAGGCCACTTATGCTAATATCTCTTGCTAATAATAAGAAGTAGATTATCTGGTAGTAAATTTGAAATCAAAGAATTGATTTTTTTTGTGTTTTAAAGTTTAAGCTTTGTAGTTACTAATATGATAGTCATTAAAAATTTACATAGTCGTTAACTTTAAGACTCATAGGATTAGTTAAGGTGCGCGCAAGCTGACGAGACATCCACGTTAATTAAAAAAAATCAAAAAGGAAAATAATTTTTTTCAAAATTTGAAAAATGGAAACAGTTTCAATCATCCAGCATACCTTTTGAAATTATAAAGAAAGCTAACAATGTTACAATAATGCTCAAATAAAGCAAAGCATCCCTAAATATAACTGGCTAAGATGCAGCCTGTTACAGCGTTGCCGACAAAATACATTTCAATTACAGAAGACTTCGGTATAACCTCAAAGGTCAAATGCAAATGGTGGGCCTAAACAACTTCAGTCACTCAATAAAATCCTCTTGTCGTTACACTACACCCCAACTCCATCGGTAAACTCTACTCGGTATAGTGAGTTTATGATAGTGAGCTGTATCAGAAACTGAGTTAATCTATTAAAACAGAAATTGAGTTAATAAAAATGAGTCTCTCCTTTTCTTCTTCTTTTTGCAGATGATATATATCATTCATTTACAGAGATTATTTTCATGGTAGTCCTAGCATTGATCGTCTCGAGAGAGGGAAAAAAACTAGTGTTAATTAGTATAAACAGAGTGAAGCACCGAGTGAAAAAACAATGGTTCGAGAACATGGAAAGCACCTTACATTATTTAAAAGAAAGACCTTGAAAATTGAAAGCCAATGAAATTATCATAATCGAAGAGGAAATAAAGATTATGATTTTGAGAATTTATTAAAGCGAACCCGCCTGTGTACTGGAACTAACAGCCAGCTATCAAAACAGGCACCAGCCACCAGAATTAAAAAGACAAAAGAATCTACCCCAGATAGCTTCATCGATCACAAAGAGTTAAAACTAAGACGTAATCATTTTCTTCTTTGAATACGGAGCAACTTTTATAAAAACAAAAGGAAAGAAAACAAGATGTCACGTTGATTCTAGCTTTATTACCAGTAACAGTGTCACTTCAAATAATATTTTTTTTAAAAAAAATTATTTTTAATATCAACCTATTAAAATAATATAAAAACATTAAAAAAATTATTTTAAAATATAATAAATGTTTTTTAAAAATATTTCTAAACCGCAGAAACAAGAAAGCTATTATTAGTCATGACTCACGAGGTCTTGCTTTATTAACGATTCCAACATATCACTGCATTCTCAGTTTCGTTCTGCTAGCAACTCTTTAATTTGTCTTTAACAAAAAAATATACACCTAACACCTCCGATTTTCCTTCAAAGTAAGGTATGTTTCTCTATGAAGTTGTTACTCTTGGCACTGTCTTTGTATATAGCTTGTTATGCTAAGATATATATGATAAATGATAGTTCAATCTTTCTCTTCTTTTCTTCTTTCCTGAATTTCAGCCACAGAACTGGTATTGGTTGATGGGAACGTTCAAGGAAGACAAGCATGAGGCAAATCAAGAATATTATCCCGAGAAGATTATGAAGAAATGCGTAATTTGTTTGTGTTCAATTTTGGTGTGTATGGCAGGAGGAACACTACTGCTTTGGTGGGGTTATGAATATGACCCAACGAATAGTCAGCTGTGGATGGTGCCCTCAGGTCTCATCCTGTTGGTTACTCCTGTAATTGCTTGGGTCGCTGCTGTCGTCTCTGAAACCTGTAATTGTAAGGTAGAAGATGATTACTCTAAGACGAATGAACTTGTTGTTTAGGCAGGTGGCTCAGTCGATGCTGAAAGAAACTATAAAAAATGGCAGTGTCAGTGTGGTTTTGATTTATCAGTATTTTAGTTGGCTACTTGTTAGAAACATGTAGGTTTTACTTGTGCAGCATTTGCCTGTATGATTACAGTATAAACTATAAAGCAAAATTTATGCTGACGTTATTTTTCAGTTTTTAAGAATTTAAATATTACGAGGCAGACTCGAGTTTAAGTCAGCCGTGACATGCATGGGACTAATTAATGCTCATCAGCAGCTTATGTGTAAATTAATTTAAGTTTGGATATATTCTGTTATACCCCCTTGAAATCTATGTAAGTTCTATCATTTTTTTCCTACAATTTTGTTTTTATCAATTACCTTCTGAAGTTTCATCCATCTATTGTGTCTTTTGTGTTATGTCCGCCTCAAACACTTTATAAAAAAAAAAAAAAAACCCTTCAATTTCCCTCTAAAAGCATTGTCTATCATGATTTAGTTCCCTAGAACAAGTTTCTCAAATAATTCATTTTAAAGACATAAAATTGAGTTTCAAACCAAATTGACTAGAAAAACATGCTTTCACTTTAAGATAGAAAAATAAAGTACAAGAAATATAACTAACATGAGTTAATTTTATTGGATTAATTGGATGCACTCGGTAAGTAAGAAGATTTTAGTGAGGGATTGATAATTAAGAAAAATCAGATGCTACCTTCAAGTTGTTCAAAAATCTATGATATTTATTTATTTATGATTTGATTTATTACAAATAGAAGTAGCTAGAGGGTATAATCGTATCGATAAATGGATGAAATGTTACGAAACTAATTCCATAAAAGAAAACAAACATTGAAGAAGAAATTAAATTAATAAAACAGGATAATATAAGATCAATCCTTTAAGTTAGTTTAGTAGGGTAATTAATGTCCCACGTAGCAAACTAAACGTGGTATCTTGATATGGATTAGTTGGCGGATGCATGCGTTAAGTAGGCTTCTATATATAATACCAAGATGAAAGACAGCTACGCGTTTCCAGATCATGGGCGTGGAGGGTCATGTAGTATGAGGTATCAACTTGTGTAGTTTTAATATATAATTATTATAGCCTCTGATATTGAAGCAATTGTATAATATAAATAATAATAATCTATTGAAAATTAAAGTCGATTAATCAGGGATGGTTTAGGTGACGCAAGAATCTTGCCTCCCCGAGTCTGTTCTTTGGGTATGTGTTGGTTAATTTTGCAAGTGAACAAATCGTAACAAGTAATAAAGTGATAAGTAAAGTATCGTTCCACGAAGATTTATAAAAATTACTACTAATTATCAAAGTTTTTTAAATTATAATCTATTTAAGGAATTGAATGAGATAGTTTATGAAACAAAAATTAATGATAAAAAAAAAAACCAAATAATTAAATATTAATGAATTCAATTGTACTGGTTCTAGGATTTCTGACTTACCGTAACTATGCTTATGTGAACTTTCTCGATTAAATCAATTACTCCTAATGTTGATAATCAGGTTTTCCTAACGTAAATATTAATCTCTCTCGAGCATCAATAAATTATTTTGACAAACAAATTTTATATACTCTACGAAAGTTCTGAACTTGTCGAAATTTATTAAGTACTGTAAAACCTGTAATGATTACAAAAGTTCCTAGGATATCTCTATCCTATAGATTTCTTAAGTTATTTCAAACAATTGCTAAAACAATTATCATTTCTCAGTTTCAACTTGAATGCTAAATCATGCAGATGTTGGCCAAACACACGCAAGCATTACACATAGAATGAAATACTCAACATCTTAATGTAATAATTCAATCGAAGAAATTGTTCACATATTCATAGTAAGGTTACATCAAAAATCCCAGAATAAAAGTCTACTCCATAGTTAAATTAAAGAGAAACAAACTTGATATGATGAACATCACTTAAAAGCAGAGAATTTCAGGAATAGATAGGTGTCCTCCTGGTCTTCAATATTTTTGCCTCTGTTCTTTTTTTTTTGTTTCTGTTGGTGCCACCTCCTCTGTTTTTGTTTGCTATGTTATAAGGTTTCTAAGTGTCTCCACTCCATTTTTCAGACCCCGTTTCTCTTCTTTTATATTGTGGCTGTTCTACCCCTCCAGTAATGAGGAAAGTTTCCTTTTCTGCATTGAATTCCTTCCTACCCAGACATTGCGAGCCAGATTTGAGGTAGGAAACGTGTGAATTCAAAGATCTCTATTTCTGGAGAAATTGTAGAGAATCAAATTTTCTTTCCAATAACATTGATCTTGCAATTTTTGGACCTCTGAGCGTTGAAATAAGGGCCATAAACCGAAACAGTCTTTGCAGTGCAGGAATTTCGGGCTGGTTCAATCCTTGTTTTTCAACTCGTTTTTTGGGCTTCAGAACAACAAAAATGAGTTATATGCCCTTCATATGTTTTGTAGACCTTCATCTCAACTATTTGAAAATGGTGACAAACATCTAGAACTAAGTTATATAGTTTTTTTTGCAGCACATAATGAATCACTGTTTAGTTTCACTGCCGGACTCTGCCTCTTCAGTAACCTAATATCTGAAAACACATTAATTTCTCACGAGGTCAATAGTTCAAAAAAAGATTCAACATTCTCATTGTCTTGTGCAACATATCCAAAATATTTAAAAATTAAGCATGAATAATGAAAAATATACATGCTAAAAATTCTCTTATCAGTATGATTTATATATTCGAGTAAGAGTGCTCTGATCAAGGGCTTTATGCCCCGTTTTTCACCAAAAGATAAGAGTGTTCTGATGAAAAGGGTCTACACAGAATTTAACGATTGTTCTACACGCTCAATTTCAAAAGACGATATGAAATTCTAACGGCAATGCCAATAAACCTGTAGATTAGCTAACACATATGTCTACTTTCCTCGAGAATATTTTGAATTTGAGCCTCTTCTCTTTAATCGAAAAACAAACAAAATAAAGGTATTTATATCTTAAAATCTCATTTAATAATTTAAAATTTAAAATTAAATTGAGATTAAATTGATTTTTTAATATAATAAACGAAAGTAAAACAAGATTATAAAGGTTTGATCGAATATAGGGCAAGGAAACATCAACAGAGTTTTATAATATTGTTTGAAAAGGGAGTGAATATTGTTGAGGAATGAGTTGATCATTAATGACATCAAATGAAATTTATAATGGAGGAGAAAAGAAATGGAGATTTAATTCAACCTTCATTACCTTTCAAAGTCCCATCCCAACTTGGAGGTGGTCACGGAAGGGAAGAAAATTAATGGCTTTTAATTTTAATTTTAATTTTACATTATTTTAATCTTTCTTCTCTTTTGAAAAATCCAATTATATCCTTTTCGTCACCCCCATCCCTTCTCCTACAACTAAAAAGACATTTAATATTTTATTACCTTTCCTTCCCTTTTCCATGCAAACAAAGAGCTTATTTCACCTCCATTTACCTTTTTACTTATCCAATCAAAAGAAGATAAAAAATATCCCAACCCTCACCTCGACTCTTATCTCAGTTTTCTCCCAAACATACTGTAAGGGGTAAGCTAATCATTTCATGTTAGCCCGATTTATAATATGTAACACGCTTTAAAAGGTTTTTTTTATATATATTTTTAGATTATTTTGATAATAAATTAAAATAATAAAAAATATTATCTTAATATATTTTCAAAGTAAAAATTATTATTTTTATTAACAGAGTTTTATAAAAACAATTAAAGTCATTATACATACAAATAAAAATCTTATTTATATATGTGCCCCCGAGAAAGATAGGATACTCGAACCGGTTTCATATTTCATGACAGTAACATGGAATCACATCCACTGGTCACTCTCTTTGGCATTCGCATGGATTAAATGCTCCATTTGTATTTGAAAGGGCAAAAAGAAATAAAAGAAAGACAACTAAAAAATATCTGGTCACCAATGCTATAAAAAGGAAACAAGAAATGCTGTTGTTTTTTCATGTAATGTTAAACGTGTTGAAAACTGGCTCATCAAGCAAATTTATCTGCCAAACATGGACGGATGCAGCATGTAGGCAATGTGGGCACTTGCCCACACTGCCAAAAAAAATTAAAAAAAATTAAATGAAGTATATATCATATAGAGACCAATAATGGGTTTTAACAGATAAAATAATTAGAAAAAAAAAATAAAATAAATGTGTTTTAAGAATTAAAAAATAATCTCGAGCAATTATAATAGAAATGAGAAATAAAATTTTTAAAAAAATATATGAAAAAATGTTGGTGTAAATGTTGGTGTAAATCCCAGTTAAAAATTGATGATATTACCGTAAACTGTAATAAGTTTCGTTTTATAGATTTGAAGTTCTTTGTGCATCGATGGTAGTGGAGATGAAGACGGTAGGAAAAAGAAAAGGCTTTGGGGTTGCAACAACAAAGAAATATATATGTTTTGTGCGGTTCTAGAAGAGCATATTATGAGTATTATTTTTACCTAATCGATGTGAGTTTTAGGATGTGACTACCAACTCATTCCTTCGACTTCAAAATCATGATATTTTTTTAAATTTTTTAAAGCCTTTCTTTCTCATTAGAAACCATTAATCCATTATTGTTAGGGTTTTCTTGAGATACTTTCTTTATCTGAGCCATTTATGCCCACTGAAAGTGGATGAACAAAGACCACATATGGTGGGATGAGTGTCTCTTTGACAAGTCCAACGGTCGTGTTATCAGAGGAGGACATGCTTGGCTGCTGATAGCTATTAGCCTTGTGCAAGTACACCATTTTGTAGTAGCATCTTTAATGGAAAATGCTATATTAAAGAGTCAAATGGATAAAATAGTTTTTTGAATAGTATAAATATAGATTTTTTTATTATTATGTGTATTCCAATGATAAAAAGCTATTTAGAAAAGCCAATTATATTTTAATATATTTCATGTTAAATCATGATGTTATTAATATAATTATATAACTAATTTAGATATTTTATATATAATTTCACAAGCTCACCTTATTCTTAGAGAAGGGGGCTAAAACGAGAATAGGAAAGACTTGGTATAGAATCCGTGCCTTCGTTCCGGCTATAATTAGCAAGCGAGTAAGGGAACCGCTCCTTCCGTTCAGGAAGAGCATACAAGCATTACGGGACTTTTTCATAGGAAAATGAATAGGACTCTTCCCAACTCAAGTCGAGCGAAGCAAGTTCTTATCTCTTATAAAACACTTCTGTTATAATCAAACATAAAAGAAATGATTTCATGTTGTGTTTAAAGAAGAATTGAAGTCTGAACTGGAAGTTGGCGCCTGCTTGCTTACCAAGCCACCCACTTGTTCGACAAAGACGGAGACTACGTATGGTATCCTGCTCTTATAGTAAAAAAAGGCGATCCTCCGCTCAATAGAGCCTAGCCCGCTTAGCTACATGGCCCCTGTCTCGCTCGTCCAAGATTAGGGTGCCTCTTATGATGTTATTAATTATATAATTAATATGAGTAATTTATAAAAGTAATATAAAAATAATGAAGTAATATGAAAGTTAAAAGATATAATTTAAAATTAAATTTAAAATTTATTTATATGAATATTTTTAATTTTCAGTTTTATATGTTACTGTTAAAAATTTAAGTTTTTAAAAGTAAATTCAAATTCAAACTTTGAAAAAAACAGCCAACATTTTAAATTTTGATTTTCAATTTTTTTTAAAAAAAAAATTCAAGCTTTGAAAAAATAACCACCAACATTTAAAATTTTAAAATTTCAAATGGGCAAAAATTAACCGCCAACATTATAAGATTTCAAAATTTGAAAAAATAATCCATTTATAAATATTCTCATATACCTTAACATTTTTTCTCATCATTTTATTCTCTCCAATCTTTATTATATTTCATTAAAATTCATTATGAATCATTTTAATTTTAATTTTTATGATGCTTTTGATTTTGATGATGACACTCCTGTGTTCGCTTTTCAAGTTGCTACTGTTGTGGTTGCTGAAGAAGAATCGAATAATCAAGGGCGGAAAATAGGGTATCATGGCTCTATTCTTGGTCATAATATTGTCAATCGTAATAGAAAGGAAGGTGAGTTAAGGTTATATAATGATTATTTTGCTGAAAATCCTAAATTCACTGAAAGTCAATTTCGAATAAGATTTAGGATGAGTCGTCATCTTTTTCTTCGGATCGCAAATGCAATAGAAGCTCATAATCTATATTTCAAACAAAGGACAGATGCTCTTGGTGTTCTTGGTTTATCTTGCCTTCAAAAGGTAACTGCAGCTCACAGAATACTTGCATATAGTATTCTTGCAGATCTTACTAATGAATATCTTCGAATTGGAAAAACCACTGCGATAGAAAGTCGTAGAGCTTTCGTTAAAGCAATCGTAGAAGTTTTTGGTGATTGGTATCTAAGGGCACCAAACGAGGTCGATATTTGTCGATTATTATCAATTTGAGAGCAACGTGGATTTCCAGGGATGTTAGGGAGTATTGACTGTATGCATTGGAAATGAGAGAAATGCCCAATTGCATGGCATGAGATGTATACTGGTCATTGTCGTGAACCAACTATAATTCTAGAGGCGGTGGCTTCACATGATCGTTGGATATGGTATGCCTTTTTTGGAATGCCTAGATCATTAAATGATATTAATGTTCTTGATCGGTCACCTATCTTCGCTGCACTTGCTGAAGGTCGAACTGCTCCTGTCAATTATACAATTAATGAGTATGAATATACAATGTGATACTAGTTAGCAGATGGGATTTATCCTGATTGGTCAACTTTTGTTAAGACAATCTCAATGCCATTAGGAGCAAAGAGAAAATATTTTGCAAGTAAGCAAGAAAGGATGTGGAGCGGGCATTTGGGGTGCTCCAATCTCGTTTTGCAATTGTATGTGGACCTGTTCGATACTGAGGTGAAGAAACGCTTGCAAATATTATAAAAACTTGCATAATAATACATAATATGATTATTGAGGATGAAGGAGCAATGAACCTTGGATTTGACCATGAACGTGAAGTCAATTCCTTTATATCAGTGTCACATGGTGAAATACCAGAACTACATGATTTTCTTCAAACTCATAATCGAATTAGGGATAGAGCAACTAGCTCTGAACTACAAGAAGATTTGGTTGAACATTTGTGGGAACAATATGGCAACGAGTAGAATCATTAGATTTGAACTTCTTATGTCATCATAAGTTTCAAATTTGTTATGTTTTTTTTTTCATTATGGTTGTTATCTTTTAAGTTAATTAATCCTACTTATTGTTGTTAAGTGTTAAAAGAACTTCAAGAAAGTATTATGAATTGATACCACTTTTATAACAATATATTTAAAATAACCAAGAAATTTCTACATATTTAATTAAAAATACATTACATTAAACAATAAATCAATCTAGTTAATTAAAAATTAAAACCCCTCTTTTGCATAGTTTCTAACTTTCTATTTTGAAAATACGCTGCAGAAATTAGATCCAAATTAGAAATATCAATTTTCATAATTTGTTCTTCTTTCTCAATCCTATCTAATTCTTGTTTCTCTTGACTTTGTTGAATCATCATAGCTTGTTGCTCTAAGATAATTTTTCTGTCTTGTTTCTTCTGATCCTCAATTTCAACTAGAGTATCCCTAAATTGTTGTAAGAGATTTGTTACAGTTACCTCCCCAACTTTATATTTTCCTTATTGACGTTTAAGTCGTTCCTTTGTAGCCTTCTGACCAATTGGTCTATCTTGATAAATCAACGGTTCACTGTCTTCTCCTAAACTAACAGAATTAGGGATAGATGGAGCTGATGAAGCCGGACTTGCATTGACATGACCTTTTGGTTTCTTGTTTGACCTTTGATGTTGACTTGCACGCTCGAATTGCCATTTGGGTTCTTTTCTTAAGATAACCCAACAATGTTCTAGTTGAAATCATTTGCCAACGCAAGAAGCATACATTTGTCGAACATAATTAATCTGGTAAAAAATTAGAGAAATTAAATAATGTTAAAATATGTGTTAAATAATTTAATATTCAAATGAATATTAAAATTACCCTTAATTCTTCGATCATTCCACTTTGCTGACGATTTTCAATTTGAGTAACAAATCCAACAAATTTACCGACTTCTCTATTTATTTCTTGTCATCTACTTGAGATGCTTATTTGGGAACGATTATTCAAGTTTCCTCCATTCTCTACAAAGTAAGCATGTACTCGAGCCCATAACTGTTTTGTTTGTTGTTCAACTCCTGTAATTGGATCCTTTCTTGTATTTAGTCATGCAGAAACAAGTAAACAATCTTCCTCTGGTGAGAAATTTTTACTTATTTGTGATTTTTTTGCTGAATGGACATTTAAATTCGAGTATGTTAAGTCATCAATTAATTGATTAGAATCACTTGGTTGAGAGAGAATATCTTCTGACTCACTCATAAGAAAGTTGGTAAAAGAGTTTGGAAAATTTGAATCCATTTACATTAAAAAAAAAACTAAAGTTAAAACCTTATAAGAGAGTGTAAAAGAAGCTCACATTTAATGTCTAGCAATTTTGTAGTTTCCATACATGTGAATTAATAATAAGCATTGCCTCCTACTTGTTCTAATATAATAATTTGATCATTTTTTGGAACTAAAAGAGGATTGATATACTGGTTTAATTGCATTTTTAACAAGACAAAATATAATTGACCTCAAATTAAAACAGACAATAAAAAATAAATTTTAAATATGTCACTCTATAAATTTTTATCAATATCAACTACATTATTAATTCCTCTCAATTTTATCAAAGATAACAACATAAATAAAAATTGTCTTCCTTAACCCATATCAAAAATATAAAATAACAAAGAAATAAAAATCATCACAAATATCAAATTAACAACAAAAGGTCTAAAAAATCAAAAGATATAAAAGAGAAAATAGAAAAAGCTTTTAAACAAGTATACCTTTTAATTTCAGCTAAGTAACACAACCAATATTATTAATTAACTGGAGAATAATTGATTCTTGTTTTTCTAAATTTGAAAGAAGAGTGGGGCATAATATAAAATTTTAACATTTACAAGTTTTTTCTTCCTATTTTTTTTTTTAAAAAAATTGTTAGCCAACGACTGTAAAAATAGTTATTGGCCAACAATCATTTATTTTTATTATTTCTACAAGAAAATATAGAAATGACTCTTAGAATACAAATAACTAAAATAGTTATCTGTTTGCCTGTGGTGTTGTAACGAAGAAATGTAGAAACAAAAGTTAAAAATATATTTTTTTACATTTGACTTTTTATTTAGCTCTGGCGTTGGAGATCCTATCAAATGAAATGGAAATAAAAACGATCTATTGTTGCTGGATGACTCTAATTTCAAAATAATTTTCTAAATAAGTTTAAAGATATGGCGGGGATGGTGGTTCATGGTGAGGGAAGATGGGAGAAAAAGGTTATCTTTTTTTTTTTCGTTTTCTTTTGCTTTCTCTCCATCTACTTTAAAAATAAAACTTACCACACTTCCAAATCTCGGTTTTCAGAAAGTGAAAGTATAAAGCTGATTATTCATGCCACGAACCACAACCAGTGTATAGACGAATGGAATTTTCCTCTTTACGGGCAGATACGAAGTACAACAAGTAAAGCCGAGCCTCACTAACGAAGTGACGTAAGCATCGGGGCAGGGCTGAAAACAGTGAGAGTTTGTCTTTAAAAGACAGACCAAATCTAGTATCTCTTGTTCGGATATATATATATAAATTTTTTTTTTGTTATTTCTGCCTGCCGTGTCTAAATTTCCAGAAACCTACTCCTCAAAATATGCTCACTCGCCATCTCACAGGTGCTCCTACACCCCCTCCTCTCCATATATTTTAAATATATAAAAAAACCTTTATTTTTTGTCTGCCTCTCTCACCTCTTAATTAGGGTTTAACAATTTGGGGATTTTTTTGGGATTAGGGTTTGGGAAAGCTAAGTAAATTAAACAACATGCAGCAGCCACCGCAAATGATTCCTATGATGGCTTCATTTCCACCAACAAACATCACCACTGAGCAGATCCAAGGGGTAGTATCTTTTTGTAATTCTTCCTTTATTCTATGCATATATTGGTTTATGCATGGTTTTGTTTCTATGATTTATTGATTTGGGTTCTTTGCTTATGGTGTTTTTTCATGTTTCTTTGTTAAACCAATATTTGAAGCTGATAAGGAGCACAAGTAATGAGTAACTGTTTAATGAGACAATAAATAGCGAATTGATTGTGGCTTCTTAAATATTGTCCACTTCAGGAGATAGGCTCCCCCCCTTCCCCCCCACTCTTCTATGCACATAACTTGTCATCAGTATAACTAAGGCTCCTCTATCTTTTTCTTTATCAATTGTTACTAATGGGCTTTCCAAAAATCCATGATGCTTAAAATAGTTGGTTATGCAGATTAGTGGCTATCGTGACAGATTTTGCATAGATGGGCGCCTAATACCGTTAATATCAGGGTTTATTTGTGAGCTTTTGTTTGCGTGTGCCAAACAAACATAATAGTTAGAATATGAGATAAGGAGACTGTTTATAAGCTATTAAGTTGTAGATTAGGTTGAACTCAGAAGTTGGAGAATTCAGCTATTCAAGCTCGTTTTGGAATTAATTATTGGAAACTTTGTATTTTTCAAAGTATTCCTTTGAAGCTTCTACTTCTGCAAATTCCCATATTTATGATGTACATTTTTGCATCGCAAACCCATTCCATCTTCATGAAATCCTCAATAGTCATATATGCAAATTCATTCTTGCAGCTAGTAGATGTGTTTTCCTGTTCATGAAACATGACAAAATGTCATGCTATATAGCAATGCATGAAAAAATAGTGGAGAATTTACCATGTGATGCGTGAATTCAAATCCATGGTTGATTGGTTGTACTGTGTGCTAATAGCTGTTTTTATTTATAGGCTTTCACACCTATTCAAGTTTGGCTTTCCCCTTGATGCCATGCTGAGCAATATCTGATCTTAGTTTCCATTTTTGGTTGCCCCTTCATGTGCAACTCTAGGATGTATTATTTGCTAATATCTGCCATATGATGGTTGATTTATCTTTTTTAATTCTTTCTGCAGTACCTTGATGAAAACAAAAGGTTGATTTTGGCGATATGGGACAACCAAAACCTTGGAAAACTTGCTGAATGTGCCCAGTAAGTGATTTGTTCTCATGCGTGCGAGTGTATGCCCATGCTATCCTAGTGTTTCTTGTGTGTTAAGCATAATGCAAATTCTGATCTATTAGAAGTAAGTGGGGCTGTTTCCTGTTTAGGAAACTTGAAAAAAAGGGTCTTATGACTTATGGGCTGGTTTTGAAATCCAATCTTGGTAACTTTTCTCTAACAAATAGACTCTATCAAATATATAAGAATCTCCATCATAATTAGGGCAGAAACAGGTAGAAATCTCAAAGTCTGTGTTCTGGTACCTATTCAGAACAAGACTGAATCAGTTCTCTGAGTTGCTAATTACCCACTAGCATTTTAATATTTTCTAAACAATCAAATCCATCACATTCAGCTGGTAGCTGGCATCATTATTGGTGAGGAAAACATGGAATGGCATATCTTATATATTCTTGATTGCCTATTTTAATTTGGGGTCAATTATATTTTGTCCTGTTGGAAATGGGAATGAACTTGTGGGCTTTGTCCGTTACCAGTTTATGCCTTCAATAATCTTTTATTTGTTTATAATGGCGGAGATGGTTAGAGTGCATTCCAGATATTAATGGTGCCACTGCATCCATAGTTAAGGTATTTACTTGTTCTTTTTGCTCAATCATCATGTTACTACATATATTCTATATCATATAATGGGAGTGCTTGGTTACTGTTTGTACTGGTACTGCTTCAATGTTCTTAGCAAGAATAAACATCACTTGAAGAAAGGTAGGATCTTGTATAATAAAGTATGTGCTTACAGTTAGATGGCAGTCCAGGTGAAATGGAGGAGAGCCATAGGATAAAAATTTAGACGGGATCTGAATTTACCAGCCAAAAAGAGGCAATGCACTCATGAATATCAGTGTTTTTTTTTTTTTTTTTTTTTTTTTTTGAGAATGCTTCATTTTTTAAACTATATGGAATGAAATGTTGCATGCCCCTTTTTATCTATATGCATGTTTATTGCCACCATTTATAAGTCATGTATAAAATTGCAATGAACTAGGTATCAAACCCAGCTGCAGAAGAATTTGATGTATTTGGCTGCAATTGCTGATGCACAACCACAGACACCAGCAATGCCTCCTCAGGTGTATAGTAATTAATGAGACTGGTCATTTGCAATTCATTTACTCTGCTCATGCTTATTAGTATTGCTTTCAGATGGCCCCGCATCTTGCAATGCAACAAGGAACTTATTACATGCAACATCCTCAGGCAGCAGCAATGGCTCAGCAACCAGGTATTTTCCCCCCGAAGATGCCATTACAATTCAATGCTGTACATCACATGCAGGATCCTCAGTTGTTACACCAGCAAGCCATGCAAGGGCAAATGGGAATTAGACCTATAGGGGCTAACAATGGCACGCATCCCATGCATGCCGAGATTGCTCTTGGAAGTAGTGGCCCTTCTGCAAGTGCTGGCACAAATGACATGTGTGGGGGAAGCAAACAACATGCCTCCGAGGCTGGCACAACTGGTGCTGATGGCCAGGGGGGTTCTGCTGCCAGGCATAATGGTGATGATGGCTCTGAGGATGCAAAATGATGTGGCCTCCTGAGGGATTCTGTGCAAATCCCTTTGGCTGTTGATAGTAGGCACCCCTTTATTGCAGAACTGGTATTGTTCTGTTGATCTATGTTAGTTTGAGTAAAGAGTTGACATTTTATGTTTCCCTTAGTGTTGACAAGTTAGGTAGGTAAATCACAAGGTCTTGGTATGCCAATGAATCAAAATCAAAACACGGGTGAGACAGAGGCTGTTGTAGTTTGTGTAGAAGGAAGAGATGGAAGCTTGTGTTCTCTCAATGATGTCTGTCTCTAGTTGTACGTCCGTCATTTTGTAACAACTTGAAGATGATGCTTGGTATTGTAGAATCTTGGTCTCACAGGGTCATCGTTTTGAGCTAGTTTTGAATGGCACAATTTTCCAGAATTGCTAACTGGGCCATAGAATTAATAGGCATTTTTAGATCAGTCTTGGATTAGTTTATTATGATATATTTATTTAGGTGATGTTTTTTAAAATGTTTTGTTTGGAAATATATTAAAATTATATATATTTTTTATTTTTTAAAATTTATTTTTGATTCCAGAATATTAAAACAATTTAAAAACATTTATAAAAATAATTTTTAAAAAATATAATTTTTTTGAAAAACATAGTGTAAACAAATATATTTTTAAGCCTTGTTTGTTTGTTGGAAAGTTTTCTTTTGAAAAATAGTTTTATTAGAAAGTGAATTTTTGAAAAGTAAATTATTTTTTTATGTTTGGTAGCGTTATGGAAAATGAGTTGAAAAGTACTTTTTAATGATTGGTTATGTCATGGAAATGAGTTGAAAAATAACTTATTAATTTTTTTTTCAAGTTTATTAAAATAATAAAAAATAAATCTTATAAATTAAAAAGAATGAAATTGAAAAAAATAATCTAATTTCATAAATTAACTTAAATAAAATAAATAATAATTAAAATAATAGAGATCAAATTTATCAGATAAAAAATAAAAAGATGATGAGATTAAAATAATAATTATTGTAATTTCATAAATTATTTTAAATAAAATAAGTAACAATTAAAAGATTGAGGATCAAATTTGATATATAAAAAAATTTAATTAAAAAAATAATAAGAGAAAAAAAAAATAACAATTATAAAAATAAAGACTAAAGTTAATATAAAAATTAAATTAAATCAAATTTTAAGGGATGAAATTAAAAAAAAATTAAAACAATATATAGAAATCAAAAATTTAAGGACCAAATTTGTTATAATCAGCAAATAATATGATATTTCTAAATTTTTCACAATTTTTTAAAAGTGTTTTCCGTCCAAAATAAAAGAAAACACTTTTTTACACACCAATCTAAATTTTTAATTGATTAATTTTTTTAAAAACAAACAAACACAACAAAATTTAAAAACTAATTTTTTAAAAACTACTTTTCACCCATCAAGCAATCCTTAATTTGGAATTGTTTAAAGTTTAAACGGCCATAAACAATGCTTTAGACTCGGTGAAAAGGGACCTTCATCAGACTCGGTGAAAAAGGGACCTTCATCGTGACCCTGAAGCCAGCTTCCTCGCCGGATTTGTACTAAAAAACATTTTTTGGTTGAGTTAAACAAGAAAATGTGAGAATCCATATTGGATCAGCTTACTTGAGCTTGATGAATTGCTGCGTAAGGAACCCTATCGTTTACCAAGAAAATATACTAATCTTCATTCATGATGTGCCAACTGCTGCTATTAATTCAAACTTAATTCTCATATGAGCTAAGAACTTAAAATAATTTGAAAGAACAACTTCTTCAACTTCTTAACGTTGATGTCTAACCTACAAAGAACCTGTTTTGCAATTAATAACTGATGGCCGCCCGTTTAAAATTATATATTTTTATATTTTTAATATGTTATCATTCAAAATAAATTTTAAAAAATATTATTTTAATATATTAAAAAAAACATTTTAAAAAGCAAATTGATAAGAAAAGTATAACATAAGCCATTATAAAGAAAACAAGTAAAGAAAGCGACTTTTGCAGTCGGTTGAATTCTGGGTAGCTAAATTTCAAGGAGAGAGATAATTCCATCTAAGACCGGAGAATGGAACCATTCACTTCTTCTATAATAAGGCCATAGACTGAACAGATTATAAGATGGACTATGACCTTAACCCTTCCAAAACCCCAAAACTATGGCAATTCCATTGAAGCCCATCACATTTTCCATGTCCTTTCTTAACACGCCATCTCCATCTGTGTACTGAAGACGCAACTGACTCAAGCCACGCAACCAGAAACTTCGTTTCGATTCATCTTTCTTCAGAAAAACCTTACAGTTCTAGCAAGTACAGCACCAAAAATACGTATCTGATACCGCCAGTATTCCTGCACAGTTGAAGCTTGGTATATATCTTTTCTTCTCTTTCAAGAATTACTTGAAAAGAAACATGAAGGAAGAGCAGTTACCATCTTTCAACCATCGCCACACCGACAATAACAAGAAGACAAGATTGGTATTCAGATTATTGAATTCTCCAGCCGTTTACGTTATCCTCTTACTGCTATCCTACGCACTAGGTTACTTATCAGCTCCAAGCTCCCGCTCTCCACCGCAGCCTTTACCATCTCCAGAAATCTTGAAGGTGGGTGATAACCTCAACACCCAACTCGACAACTTCCGAGTCAAGACTCACTGTGCCACACCCCTTCCACCCCAGCTCGTCCATCAAACAATTCTTGACCGGGTTTTCAACTCCACGTCACCATATGACAATTTTCCTCCCGCGTACGTTAGCGGCCTCCTTAGAGAGAAAAAGTTCAAGGGATGGGGCTCCTACGGTGAAGTTTTTGAAAACCTTATCCAAAAAGTGAAGCCTAAAGTGATCATCGAAGTGGGTACTTTCTTGGGCGCATCGGCTCTACACATGGCCGAGTTGACTCGCAAACTCGGGCTGGACTCACAGATTCTTTGCATAGACGATTTTCGCGGGTGGCCCGGGTTTCGTGACCGGTTTGGATATGTTAATATGATAAACAGCGACGTTTTGTTGCTGTACCAGTTCATGCAGAACGTGATTCACAAAAATGCTACTGGGTCAGTTTTGCCAATGCCATTTTCGAGCGGGTCGGCCTTGGAGAAATTATGCGAGTGGGGTGTGTTTGGTGATTTGATAGAAATCGATGCGGGCCATGATTTTAACTCGGCGTGGGCTGATATAAACCGGGCGTACCGGATCTTGAGACCCGGTGGGATAATTTTTGGGCACGATTATTTTACCGCAGCGGACAATAGAGGTGTGAGGAGAGCAGTAAATTTATTTGCTCAGATGAATGGGCTTAAAATCCACACTGATGGGCAACATTGGGTCATTGACTCCCCCTGAATTCAGGTTTGTTAGTCCTTGAGTGTCAAAAAGTTACCGCTGATAATTTTGTGAACTTGAATTTTGTTAATTTCTTAAAAGACACGTGTGCCGTGTATGTGCATCTTTTTACCTATTTCAGCTATGATGGGACATGCATGGAAAAAATCTTTCATAAGCCACGTATAAGGTTGATCAGGTCTCCTTGGTGTTTGTTAGTGTACAACAAGTAGTAGCCAATTTGGAGCAATAAGTGGAGGATTATTTGGAATGGAATAACAGAGACTTTTTGTTTTTGTTTTGCATGGTTGTTTCCATATCCATAGCCGTCATGCATGTCGACAATGGTGCACATTCAATCCTTTCTAATTAATTTACAAGGTTTATTGCTCATCAGCTCAACTGTTGCCGAATCAGAGTGATTTACCGGTAACAATGTCTTACCATCTCGACTGGATTGAATTCATTTGATGCTAAGTTCATGAGCAAATTGATTCCAATGATTTTTGAAAAACATGAGAACGTGGAATTTGAAATTGATGGGTAAAGATTTCATCCTTATTTTTTTTACACAAAATCCATAAAAAGTTATGCACACATGTTTTTTGATCTATTTTCAAAACATGTTATAGCACCCGATCCTAGCACCCGATCCTAGATGGTGAGTAAGGCATGCAAGAGCCTAGGTGTTGAGAGCTCTTGCCCAGCACCTTCTTGTGGGATCGAGCACACCGCCTGATCCTAACCCTAAAGAGTAGATCTTGACCTCTTTTTTTAAGCCTTAAGACATGCTCTAGGTTCTTTTTTTTTCTTCTCTCTTTCATGCTTGTGTAAGAAATATTTTTTCTATTAATGATCATTAATGCTTGTGTAAAAGATATCTCTTTCCATTTCTTTACTTAAATTCCTATGGGTAAGATAATTTAAATTAGTTTATAGTTTTATATTAGCCATCCTTTTTATTCTATTTTAACACCACCAACTCCATTAATCTTTGTGATTAGTTTTCAAGAGTTTAATCTATCAACCATTTCATTAATTATTTTTATTTTTGGTCAAGAAATGGAGTGGCAGATTTTGAAACAAATACCATTTCAATTTGTGTATTACTTCTTTATTTTCAATTTTTGAATGGAATATTGTGGTGCTCATTTTGTCAGAAATGGAAAAGATTTTTTCATTAAAAAAAAACACATTTATGTTAAAACTATATTTTTTTTTAAGAAAAAATTATTATGAATATCCTATAGTTTATTCTTTTTACACTTTACCTTTCTTGTTTTGAAAATTACAAAAAATATTCTTGGTCAACAAAAAACTTTAAATTGCATAAAATGACCAAAATCACCCTACATGTATTATATCCACAAACACAACAAACGAAAACACAACCCTATCCCTTTTCTCTCTCATGAGCTTACAATTTCTAAATAAAAACTCTTTAAAATTAAAACAATCTCAAAACCTAAAATTCTACACAATCAAAGTTTAGGGGGGTTTATACATGATTCTCTTAGAAATAAGGTGTCTGTTCGAGTCATCAGTTTGTGGAATTTCTCTCATATACCTCTGTCATTGAGAATGAGATGACGAACAAGAATGTCATCTCAATTGTTTTTTCAAATCAAGACTTCAATAATCAAGTTAATGGGTTTAGTTGTTATTAAATTATTGTTATTTTCTTAGAATATAAATTGTATTACTCGATTAAACAATAATGCACAAAATCAGGGTTACTATGGAACTCGTAGATCCCTAAACTTAAAACCCTAAAATTTCAAGTTATTTCTTATTCTAACTTCAATGTTCACAATCTTAAAGGGGTTTAGGAAAGTGGGAAACAATCTAGATTATTTTCTTGAAAACCCAAAGAAATCCTCAAATTAAAAATTAGGGTTATTGCTCATATGACCCTAGTTTTTTATTCTTTTATTGTACCATGTTTAATTAATGTTTAAGCAGCTTATATTAACTTTGTTAAACCATGGTTTAGATTAATTAGTAACTTGTTATTGCAAACCTTAATAAAACCCAAAATGTTGTCTTACGGGTTACTGTTAATTTGTCCACAATCATTCTGAATATTCATTCATGTTAAATTCTACCATAATTATTCTTGTAATGTTAGTTTTGAATCACCACAGTAGGAAACAAAATGCCTAGCATTATTATACATCATGGAGTTACTTTATATATTATGAGAAATTGCTTCTTTGAGTATATGTCTTACATAGATATGTTGTCTATATGCAAGTAAGTTTACGAAGTGGATTTGCATGTTTTTACTATAAATAATGAAAAAGGTAATAAAATAGTTGATGATGCATCAATAATGTAAATCTTGAATATGCATGAAGTAAAAGGAGAGGAAGAAATCCATATTTATATTGATGTCGATACTAATGTTGTTTCATTAACAATCAAAATGCCTAAGTGTTATACAAGCAAACCAAATGTTACTGGTAGGTCTACTAGAATAAAATACTTTCTAGACCATAATGATAGAAATGAAGTTACACTGATTGTTGGAGAAAAAAGTTTAGATTTTGATGAAAAAGATGATGATGTTGGTATAGGTGTTGAAAAGGGTGAAACTACAGCTGTGGAAAGTTATGTTAATGGTGTTAAAGGGAATGATGGTGTTAGTATGGTTGTTGAAGAAGGTGCAACTATAGATATTGGTGTTAATGTTAGAAGTTATGATGTTGATTTTCAAGTGAATGTTGGTAGTTGTAGTGAAGGTGCATGTATTGGTATGGGTGTTGTTATGCATGTTGGTGTGGGTGGTTTATATTATAATATCGGAAGTGATATGACTAGATTTAGTAAAGAGAATGATATTGGATGTGAGAAAGATTATCAAGATAATGCTTTCAGTAAAGATGATTAGGACTATATTTTTTTTATATGATAAATGATTTAAATTCTCAAATGCAAATGAAGATGAATGGATTGATAACTTGCAAGAAGATGCTTGCTTTGGCCAAACATTAGATGATGCATTGGACTTAGAGAATGAATAGGAGTGAAGTGGTGATGGCAAAGATGTTGATGTTAAAGAAAGTGAAAATTCTGATAGTAGTAATGAAAATGATGATAATGAAAATGGTAGTGATGGAAATAAGCAAAAAAAAAGAAGAAGATTATTTATCCTACAAAGGGATTTAAGTGTAAGACATTTAAGGCAAGTGCTAATGGATCAATTAAATTTACCAAATGTAAGATTTTCACTAATATCACTCAATTCATAAATGTCTTAGAGAATATAAAGTGAAATATAAATATCATATAAAAAGATACATTAATTAGAAGGAGAATATTGAAGCTATATGCATGTGTGATGGTTATGTGTGATGGATATATGCTTCTTTGGTTCCTGGTAACAAGACTTTGTGTTGAGAAAGGGGGAAACATAATGATGATTCCAAATAGTACTATAGAGTATCAAGTATATGATGGTTAAAAAAAGGTTTTGTATTGATTTGGATAAGAAAAAAAAATATTCTTGTGGTGAATGAAAGATGATTAGAATTCAATTAAGGCATGTAGTACCTTGTTTGAAGCATAAAAGAATTGAAGTTGAAGATTTTTATCATACACATTACATTGTGGAAACATTTAAGAAGACATACTTTAAGATTATTTACCTATTACTAGAGGTTGTATTGGATCCTGAAGATGAAGATATAATTGTACTACTCCCAAACCTAAAAAGGAGTATGGGTCAACCAATAAAGAATAAAAAAAAAAGGAAAATGAGAAAAAAGACCTAGTATTGTTAGAATAATGGTTGCCACACTCAGGTGTAATAATTGTAAACAATATATGTATAATTCCAAGATATGCAATATATACAGTGATGCCCAACTTATTGGTAATGGTGGTGGTAGAATATCTAAAAATATGAAAGGATCTAATGGTGTTATGAGGGATTAAAGGATTTGGTAGCTTTGTGAGAAACATTAGAGATGCTCTTAGAGAAATTAGGAGTGTTATAAGAGAATCCATTAGTGCTACAACTAGAGAAACAACCAATTTTGAGAGAATAAACAATGCTATTGAAAAAGATTTAATAAGTTCAAAAGGTGGCAAAGCTAGTAGAGGTGACACAAATGATATTAGTACATCACCCTCTCTATTCCTAGGAGATATATACAGGTGATTCTCTAACATATTATTCAAGATAATTCTATTAGTTCAATAATTTACATTTATCCAAACAATTCTTTTCTTTTAAATTGCATTTTACCCAATTTACATCCTACATGAAGAACATTTTTTTATTAGTACCAAACCATTGCTTGTGTTTACGATGTGTTCTATATGCCAAACTGCCTTCAGTTATGCAATAAGAATTGTTGTAACCCAATTTTGGATCCGTATTGCTGGTCGACATGGTTTGACCCGTATTGACTCGATAGACTTGGTTTTGACTGAAAATGATGGTTTTGACCCGAAAACTCATTTTTTACTTGGCCGACATGGTTTGACCTGTATTGACCCGGTGGAATCGGTTCTTATGGAAAGATGCGGTTGACTCGAGCAAAATATATTTTTTGAATTTTAAACTTTTTCTTAATTTTTTGGATTTTTATAAATAATAATAGAAATAAAATAACATTCGAGAAAATCATATTTTTATATATAAATGCTTGTAAATTTTCTTGCATGTTGTAAAAAATACAAAAACCAAAGTCGACACGTCTCTTTTTTAAAAAAGACCGATGTCAAAAATGTAAATACCAAATATGAATTATGTCCATTATTTCTTTTGGTAACCCAGACGTAATTCTCCTTTTAGGGTTAAAACGTCATATTTTAGACGAGTCTCCTAATTTTTAGGGACTGATAATATTTTTAACGCGTCTCCTATTTTTAGGGACCGACGTTAACCATTTGAAAAAAAGCAAATTACCAATAAACCCAAAATATAATGGATTATATCCATTATTTCTTTTGGTAACCCAGACGTAACTCTCCTTTTTAGGGTTAAAACGTCATATTTTAGACAAGTCTCCTAATTTTTAGGGACTGATGTCTTTTTTAACGCGTCTCCTATTTTTAGGGACCGACGTTAACCATTTAAGAAACAAATTGCAAATAAGCCCAAAATATAATAGCATTTGAATCAAATGAAAAAAACACACAAGTAAGGGCAACCTTTCTACTGAAAGGATGTTTTAAGGGTGGTGTCTACCTTCCCTTAATCATAACTAACCCCGTACCTGAATTTCTGGAACCAGTGTCTAATTTGGGATTTCTAGTTCCCTCAAATTACTAGATGGCGACTCCAATAAAATCTTTATTCCTCCAATTGAGAAAAAATCCTTTTTGTTAAATAAACAAAAAAGTGGGAGCCGTCGCCCGACGTCGTATATCGACAAGAATATTACTGCATTGTTTATGTATTAATATTAATGTCCTATTATATCCAATAACACAAACAATTTTCCATCCGTCGAGGAGTTATATCCATCACGTAAGATAAGATAAATATACTTGATTAGTTAAATATTATTAACTTAACCTAATAAAGTAAGCTGATTTTTTCTTCTTATTTGAAAAATCGAGAGTTCAAGACAGTAACACTTGTAAGTGATGGTGTTGATATATAAGACATTAAAATAAGATTAATTGGTTGATTGTATATAAGTTATTTTTTTTATCTATATAATAATTATTTATTTATTATTGTAAATATGTAATATACGTGTAATTTAATTATCATTCATATTAATCAAACAAATTATATCATAAATTTTTATTTCTTTAATTGTATTATTATGGCTAAGATAATTTAAATTAGTTTATATTTTTATGTTAGCCATCATTTTCATGATTAGTTTTCAAAAGAGTTTAGCTTATTGTTTGTCAAGAAATGAAGAGCAGAGGCAGATTTTGAAACAAACACCATCTCAATTTGTGTAGTTCTTCTTTATTTTCTACTTTTTTAATGGAGAATTGTGGTGTTCATTTGTGAGAAATAGAAAAGAATTTTTCATTAAAAGAACAACGCATCTACATTAGAACTATATATTTTCAATAATAAAAGGAAACAATGATTTTATGACAATGACCTCAATGTATTTTTGGTGCTTAAGATGATTTTAGTAAAATTCAAAATTTTTATTTTGTATAAAAATAAATTGTATATCATAAAAAAATACTACTTATGAACTTATAAATATATTTAGATAAATAACACAAATTTATATATGACACTATTTCTCATATATCTGGGATAATTATGAATATTTTATTGTTTATATGAACAATGAAATACTTTAATTTTTGAACTTTTTTTTTAATTGAATCATTCTAGGACCTATTTTGATGAAAATAGACTTGAAATTATTATAATCATATCAAATTTAAAAAAAATATTTGAAATGTAAAACATATAAAAAAAATATATAAAATCCTAAATTCTCAATAATTTTCATTTTCATTTACAAGATCATTTTGTTTATTTTTCAGTCATTAGCTTTAAAAAGAAAAGTAGAAATTAACTTGAAAACGACAATGAAAGATAAATATGTCGGTTTAGCTATTTTTTAGAGATGAAACTCGTTATTTTTTTATATCAATGAGTTCTATTTAATGAAAAGAATTTGGTGATGATGTTTTTTTCTCATCTAAACATCCCTAAAAAGAGAGATCAAGTTTAGTTTATAAATTTTTTTATTAAGCCAAATTTGATTTTTTTTGAATGATTTTATGATGGTTTTGAGATTTGTTTGGATGAAAATAACTTGAAATATGGAATTTTTATACCCAAAAAACCCTTCCCTAATTTTCTAACCATATATATATATATATAAAGAGTGCAGAAGACACGTCATACATCCCTTAAAAAAGAAAAAGAAAATCAGCTAGCCTGCATGTTCAGGCTTTTATTTTTTATCCTTTGTTTTTGTTTTTGTTTTTGTTTTTTATTTTTTTTTTATCAATTTTATTTTTCAATGTCAGGTTCTTATTGAGTTTTTTTTATCCTTCAATATTTAATTTATTTTTATTTGGTTTTTATTTTTTTTATAGTAGTAGTAGTAGTAGTAGTAGTAATTGACAATGAATTTCATAACTTAGATCATGAGTTTGACATGTTAAACTGAGATTTATCAAATTTCATATTGAACTATTTTTGAATTAAAAAAAATTTTATTTGGGGTTTTTTTTGTTTTTTTAATTAAAAAATCAGCTCAACTTATTTTTAATTTTAGATTTATATTGACTTTTTTAAAATTTTATTATTTATTAGTAATTATTTAAGTGCCTTTTTTTTAATCAAAACCAAGGTTAACTTACCTGGTCCATGGGCTAAACTGCCTAACCAACAACCCAATACCTTGGCTGGGTTAGAAATGGAGGTGGATCTTATAATAGAGTTGTAGTTCACGTTTCCACTCGTTATCTTTCCCTCTGACGTATAAGTCTCCAGAACATCTCTCTTCACTCTTCTATCTCGGAGATTTTATATCGCTCCAAGGTCCCTGGATTCATTGGTAAATCTTCATTTGACTGTGTTGGGGATAGAAACAGAAGCAAAAGAATTCACTTTCCAACTGGTTTCTTCAAGAAACACAAGGTCAATCACCCATTTTGCTGATCTATTATTTTTCTCTATTCAAGCTCTTGTTTTGGTCCTTTTCTAACTATGTTGAATCAATTACTGTAAAGTTTTTTAACTTTTTAATTATTATATAATTTTAAAGTGAACCCATTTTCATGTTTCCAAAATGCATGATCCAATCTTCGAAGAAAATCTATTTCTTTTTTGGTGTTTATTGTTAACTAAAGAATGAAGTATTAGCCTCTTACTTATATTTGTCACTTGTTGGTTTTTAGCAAGTTTTGGACTTTTTAACTCTCGATTATTTCTTATTAGATGGTAGATCAATATTGTTTTTTTTGGTTTCTTTCTGGTGTTTTCATGTCTTGTTGGAGCTTTAGATGCTGATGCTGGCGATGCTGATCCCATTTACAAGTAAATTTTGAGCCTTCCTTCAATTAGTGTTTTACTACATGTGCATCTAGTTCTGTTTATTTGTGTTCTTCAGTAATGTTATTCATCATCCGTGCACCAATGTAATAAAAGGAACAAATCTAGCTCTTGGTATAATGCTACTACATGAATTGCCCAAATGGATATGTTGAGAAAGGAAGTTTTGAACCTGTAAATGTGATTTGCACCCTTAAATGTGTCTGTTTCTCTCACATTGGGACATCTATTGTGCACAAGAGATATGGCAGGGCGCTTGTCCATGCTATTATATTCCTGTGCTTCTATCACTTAGGGTCGTATGCATTGGGAGAGCATGTGTACAGATTAATTTTCATGGACAATTATGGATGCGCTGGAAATTTAGAAATGGTCTTTCTCATCTTTTCCTACTTGTTTCAGCAGCCTTACAGTACTAGCTGCTCTTTTAAGGAGTCTCCGTTGAGCTGTTTCTCATATCTTTGTATTTGGTTCTGCAATTTTGGTCTGCCCCTGAATTTATTCGATGTACATTCTGGTCAACAAAGATTTTCTTACAGGGAACCATTACAAAACACCATCAAGTTTGTTTTATGTTGGTGTCTTTTCTATGAATTTATAGTTCACGTGTTCAAATTACCGGATTACAATTTTCAATGAGATGGGCTGCACCCTTCATTAATGTTTTTGTTATCCTAAACAACCTGATTTATGCCCTTTGTACATTCTGTTTTATTCTCTTCTCATTATCTGCTGTTGAATTAAGTAATTTTACGCTCATGTATAGTCTCCTATAATCTCCACTGTGCGCATGCTGAAATAATTTGGATGTTTTGAAATTAGGACTTGTGTTGGACAATGTGAAAAATCCGGATGCGTGGGGCAAAGATGTTTTTCACACTAATTTTTTTCCCCAGATGGTGTCGCCATTGATGATGGTCCATGGCTCAAGCAAGAACCTCTCTACTTGCAATGGAAACAATTGGATTGCCAAATTGAAATGATATATTTCGGAGCTATGTGTGTATATATATATAATTTAAAATAGTAATTCAACATGCATGATAGTCAAATAAACTTTCAATTAACATCATGATGCAACACATAAATGAACTGCACCAGACTTAAAAAAGATCAAATTGTATAAGAGAATGACAGAAGGGGGTCTAAGACAAATTTGTTCTTTGTTGTTGCTATAACAGAACAAACAAAAGCAAAGATGCCAATTAAAGTGTACAATGAACAACATATAATTTTATATAGAGTAGTAATCAATTTTATGAAATTAAAAAATATTTCATTAATAAAGTCATAAAGAAAAACATTTTACGAACAATATATAGTTATTCAAGTAATCAATTTTAATTACAAGTGATGCCATCTGGTACCATTAAAATTTTGAGAAAACCCCTCATCTTGGTTACTTCATATTTTTTTAAGAAAAAAGTTTTGCTTTCTCCATGATCATGTCAACGAGTTTAACTAGGGTTCCCTCCATAGCTTGAGCAAAAGGTCCCTCAGCAAACATATAAAATGATGATAATTCAGGTACATTTCCTCTCGCTAGAACGAAATCAACAGCTTCTTCGATGCTCCTCTACCTTGGCATAGCCCACAGAAAACAATCTTACATGTAACGACACCTAGAGCCTCAGCCTTCTCTATCATTTCTCTAAAAAGTTTTTTTGTTTTTGGTAAGTAGTTCTCTGAAAAGTTTCACAGCTTCTTTTGATCTCTTCTGTCCAAATCGGGCTTGAATTACAGGGTTCAGAACTATGTCTTTAATCTGAATGGTTCTCAGGAGTTTAGTTACAACCTTAACTCTACCTGCCTTGCACTGTCCTGCAATCAAGGTCCCATATGTGACAATGTCTGGTTCACACCCATCAGAAGCCATAGTTTGCACAATATCTGCCGCCTTTTTTTATATCCCAACCTTGTAGAAGTGCGCAAGCAGGGAGTTGTAGGTGAATTTCTCAGGCCTCAACCCTTCCATTATCATCTGGTCCATCAATTGAGTAGCCTCTTTCATTCTCTCGTTTTAACAAAGGTCATGAATTTCTGGAAACCCCATGGAGTTCCATCTGGTCAAAGATCTCCTTTGCTTCTGCAAGCCTTCTGTTTTTTTGCAAAACCCATCAATCAAAGTGTGATAATTTAAAACATTTCTTGCATAAAGACTTGCTTCCATTTCCATTCAACAAGAAATTATAAAAAAGAGTATTTTCTACTGCCCTAATTAAATTCATTTTTCATGACAGTAAGAAACTCAAGAATCTCATCTGCATGTGTTTGTAAATTAGGGATGTTTATCCTTAAACTTAAAAATGATCGTTGTTTATAACTTCATTAAAAAAAAAAAAAAGCCTTAATGGAATAGTTACAAACCTAGAACATTTCGGCTAGAATTTAGACAAGAAATCCGGAATGATCCAATTGTTCAACAATTCAAAGAAATAAAGAAAAATACAAACATAAATGAAATATAAAAATAAGAGAGGGGAGGCTAGGGTTAAAGCAACTTACACTGGAATATTATTGTAATACAACTCACTCATTTTCCATTCATTTCTTGTAATCTTTATACAGCCCTGAGTGCTTAATTTCAGGAATTCAAATGTGTAACGGATGAATATTTACAATCAGAATCAATAGCAATATTTGCAGGGATAACATACTGATCCTACGGTTATGGAAAGCACAGAATCTGGCATTTCATATGATGACAGCTACACTTGAATTGGCAGTGATTCAAATTCATCAGTTTCCTTGATACGCCCCCGCAAGAACGGGCTACCATCGGATAGGCCGATCTTGTCACGTAGGAAATCTGTTCGTTGCCTGGAGAGAGGCTTGGTTAGCAGATCAGCTAGCTGGTCAGTTGTGTGGACATGTTGAACAGCAAGAATATTTTTTGCAACCAAATCGCGCACAAAGTGGATATCAATCTGTATATGTTTCATCCGGGAATGCTGGACAGGATTAAAACTTAGGTGTGTTGCACCCAGGTTATCACATAAGAGGAGTGGTGGCTTTGAGAGACTGAACTTCAGTTCCTGGAGCAAGGAAAGCAGCCACACAGACTCTGCTGCAGCCATTGCCAAGGCCCTATACTCGGCTTCAGTTGATGATCGTGCAATTGCACGTTGCTTTTTAGAACTCCAGGAAATGGGTGTGTTACCAAGGAATAGTAGATAGGCTGAAGTGGATTTCCTGTCGTCCAAATTACCAGCCCAATCAGCATCCGAGAAACAAGTTAATGTAGTGCTTGATGTTTTGCTGATAGTAACACCATGAAAAATTGTGTTCTTTAAGTAGCGCAACAATCTTTTTGTTGCTGTCCAGTGAGTCTGTGTGGGATGATGCATAAACTGGGAGAGTTTATTGACAGCAAAGCTGATATCAGGTCGTGTAAGAGACAGGTATTGCAAGGCGCCAATAACTTGACAGTATTCGGTGGAGTCAACAGAGGAGGAACCATCATCCAGTTGTAAGGAAACAGATGTTGAAAGAGGCGTGGTGACATCCCTAGCACCGTCCATACTGGTCTTGGCAAGTAAATCTCTGATATACTTGTGCTGGGTGAGAAACAAGCCGGCTGCAGTAGGGATAACCTCCACACCAAGAAAAAAATACAGTGACCCCAAGTCTTTGATGGAAAATTTTTGGCCAAGATGAACAATGATGCTTGCAACAAAAACTGAATTATTGCCTGTGATAATTAAATCATCAACATACACTAGGCAGTAGGCAAGAGTGGAACCAGTATGAAACACAAATAGAGAGGAGTCAGATTTAGAATTAATGAAACCAAACTCTGTCAGTGCATGTTTAAGTGCAGAGTACCAGGCACGAGGTGCTTGTTTGAGGCCATAGATGGCTTTGGTAAGACAGCAAACATAATCAGGATGTTCCGGATTCCTGAAGCCAGGAGGTTGCTTCATATACACTTTTTCGGTGAGATGCCCATGAAGGAATGCATTATTAACATCCAACTACCTCAAGGACCAACCCTGCATCACAGCAATAGCTAAGACAGTTCGTATGGTGACGGATTTACCAACAGGACTAAATGTTTCTTTGTAATCCAGTCCTGGTCGCTGATTGAACCCTTTGGCCACTAGCCTGGCTTTGAATCGATCAACAGTCCCATTAGCATGCCTTTTAACCCGAAACACCCATTTACAGCCGACAATATTACAATTAGTTGGAGGGGGTACTAATTGCCAGGTATTGTGACGCATTAAGGCAGTTAATTCAGAGGACATGGCTTCACGCCATCTGGAATCAGTGAGTGCTGCAGCAACACTCGAAGGTTCCAAGGAAGATGGGAGAGAGTGTTTGGTAACAAGGAATGATTTTTTTGGTTTATAGATATCATTCATAGACCTAGTAGTCATCCGGTGGACTCGCACCTCAGTGGTTTCAGGGACAGTAGGGGCAGGCAATTCCATTGAACTATTTGGATTTAAAAGCAGGGGAGAAGGAGTGCTTACCTGGAGAGGGGACGGCGCAGAGAGTGACCCAAGCTCAGACGATGGCAAAACTTCAGTACCCACATCCGGAGAAGTGCTGGGACTAGCAAACGAAAGCTTTGGTAATGAGATCATCACAGATGAATGGTGCCCAGTAGATGGAGAAGGAAGAGAACTGTTATGATCTGGTTGATGGAAAGGAAAGGACCCTTCATGAAAAATGACGTGGCGAGAGGTGATGATTTTGTTGGTTAATGGCTCAAAACATAAATATGCATTTTGGGATAGGCTGTAACCCATGAATGTGCAGGGTTTGGATTTTGGCTCAAGTTTATGTTTATTATATGGTCGAGTTAATGGATAACAGAGACAGCCAAACTGCTTAAGCTTGAGATAATTGGGCCTTTGGTTGAATAATTTTTCAAACGGGGATTGATTATGCAAAGTAGCGGTGGGCATACGATTGATAAGATAAGCAGCGGTTTGAAAAGCATAGGGCCAATAATAGAGAGGCATGTGAGCATCGGTGAGTAAGGTAAGACCAGTTTCAACAAGGTGGCGATGTCGCCTTTTAGACATACCGTTTTGTTGGGGAGTATGGGGAGCAGTAGTGTAGTGACTGATGCCATGAACAGAGAGATAATTTTTTAGGCCAATATATTCCCCACCATTATCAGAATAAAGACTTTTAATTTTTGTGTTGAAACGATTTTCGACAAGATTACGAAATTGTGGAAAAATGGTTTGAACATTTGATTTATGAGTCATGGGGTAAAGCCAAATATATTTGGTATAATGATCCACAAAAATAACATAATATTTTGAGCCATTAATTCCAAGATCATGAGATGGGCCCCAAACATCCGTGTAAATTAATTCAATTGGGGCAGTGCTGGAAAGTCCATGAGTACTAAATGTTTGACGATGAGCTTTGTTTTGAGAGCATGAAGTGCACAGAGAGGAATGACCATTTTTATTGGTAGGTAAAGAAAAAGCAGTAATGAGATGATGAACCAATTTGGACGATGGATGACCAAGACGTTTGTGCCATCCATCAGGTGTAGTACGTTCATGAACATAGGCAACAATATTTTTCTTGGTGGATGGTAGATGCTCCGGAAATGGGTACACTCCATCTTCACATGCGCCTTTGAGCAGGATCGCCCCCGTGATCCGATCCTTCTCCAAAAAATAAGCAGGATGAAATTCAATGTAAACATTGTTGTGCTTGGTAAAATGGTGAACAGAAATGAGATTTTTATGAATAGTTGGAACACAGAGAGTGTCATGTAAATAAAAGACACGATTAGACGAGTTAAGAGACAATGACCCAATATGAGACACATGCAAACCTGATCCATCACCAATTACCACCTCATCAGTACCATCATATTCAGAATTAATCATCAGATTAGAAAGATCAGTGGTCATATTGTGAGATGCGGCTGAGTCAACGAGCCACTTCTGATTTTTCTGTGGAGAGGAAGCTGCACAATTTGCAGTGAAATCGGAAGTAGACATTTTGGGACAATGTTTGGCTGTATGACCCAGCTGATCACACCATTGACATTTTGGTTTAAACCGCCTGTGACCCGAATTGAATGACCCATTTCTGGGAACTCCACTGTGTCCACGAGAGTTATGAGAAGCAACCGGGGGGCGCCATTTAGACTGTCTGGAATTAGAAGAAAATTGAGGGCTCCATCGATTAGAATAATTAGCAGTGGGAACAAACTGGGTGGCAGATTGGTGCTCAAGCCGCCGAAGATAACTCTCATGACTGACAAGAAGGTCATGAATTTCTTCAAATTTCAGAGAAGTCTCACGAGCACGAATGGGAGCTGCAATTTCTCTAAACTCAATACCCAAGCCATTGAGTATGTATAGGGTTAAATCATCGTCTGAAACAGGATGATCAATGATTGCTAGTTCATCTGCAATCACTTTGATTCCTTGAAGGAATTCAGTAACTGTGCGAGACCCACGATTGCTCAAGGTCAAATCTTCTTTGAGCTGCATTACTCGCGTTCTTGATTTGCCCCCATATAAACGGGTAAGTGCCATCCAAGCCTCATGAGAAGTTTTGTAGGCAGCAAGAAGAGGGGTAATGGTGGTGGAGGTGGAGGCGAGGATGGCATGTAAGATGAGCTTGTCTTGACGAATCCAGTGGGAATTCGCAGCTTTGGAGGCAGTGGAATTTAGTGCATCAATGGCAGGGCATGTGTGTATACCTGTTACAAAATCAATAAGGTCATAGCCAATAAGTAAGGCTTCAAATTGAGCCCTCCACTGAGGAAAAGTAGAGGGAATGAGTTTTTCGTTGATGGTTGTGGCAGCATTGATTGTGATAATGGGTGAGTTTGGTGAGTCAATGGTAGATGCAGAGATGGTGGTCATTTTGCAGGAAGCAGGAAGAAGGATGAATACTCGTTAGAGATTTTTAGGCTCTGATACCATAAAGCAACTTACACTGCAATATTATTGTAATACAACTCACTCATTTTCCATTCATTTCTTGTAATCTTTATACAGCCCTGAGTGCTTAATTTCAGGAATTCAAATGTGTAACGGATGAATATTTACAATCAGAATCAATAGCAATATTTGCAGGGATAACATACTGATCCTACGGTTATGGAAAGCACAGAATCTGGCATTTCATATGATGACAACTACACTTGAATTGGCAGTGATTCAAATTCATCAGTTTCCTTGATAAGGGTTTCATTGATGTTGCATGATCACTGTAATATAAAGAAATTAATTTAACCTAAATACAAAGAGATTATATATAAGATAAACTGAAAATAAAATAAAAATATTATTCTACCCTTAATAAATAAAATAAAATAACTTATATTTTTTAACATTTCCCCTCAAACTTATGATGCGACAGCTACAAACATCGAGAGTTTGTAATTAGAAAACAAAAACAAGAAATAGAATACGACTTGATAAAGTATTCTACAATATGCAAAGACGAAGAAACAAAAAGCAAAGTAATGGTGTCATGCTTGAGATGATGACGAGTAAGATGACACTCGATCTTAATCTGCTTAATTCGTTCATGAAAAACCGAGTTGTGAGCAATCTGAATAGAACTCTAGTTGTCACAATGCATAGAAGTGAAATGAAAAAGGAAAGCATGATATTCTGCTTTAGTTGAAGATTGAGAAACAATAGATTATTTCTTACTCTTCTAAGCAATAAGAGAGTTACCTAAAAAGATACAGAAACCAATAACAGACTTGCAATCTATGGGATCACTGTCATGATCAGCATCAAAGTATGTACGCGACTCCAAGGAAGAGGTGGATAAAAGTAAAAGACTCTGAAAGACTGTACCCCGAAGTATCATAAAATACAAAAAACAGCTGCCCGATGAACGGTAGTAGGAGAAGCAACAAACTAACTAACAATATAAACAACATATACAATATCTGGACAAGTAATAGTGATATATACCAAGCTCCCAACAATAGTACGATATAAAGTAGAATCTGACAAAGATAAACCACCAAAATAAGAATACTTTGTGTTAACTTCAATGAAAGTATCTACAATCTTATTATTAATGAGTCTAGCTCGCTCAAGAATATCTGCAATATATTTCAACTGAGAAAGAAGATAACCTCTAGGTGAGTAGGCTACGTTAATATCAAGAAAATATCATAGAGAACCCAAATCGTTCATTTCAAATTGTCTAGCTAACTCTGTCTTCCAAAATAAATTACCATTAATGTTGTCATTAGTAATAATCATGCCATCAATATATAAAAACGAAATGATACAACTTGCATCAATGCATTCAACAAAAAGAGCAAAATCATGACTACTAGAAACAAATCCAAGAAAAGAGATCACAACAAAAAGTCTACGTTTTCTTGAGCTTACAAGCATATCTTGAGTCATGTGAAACCCTATGAGGGGGCGCCGTATAAACTTCTTCTTAAAGATCTCCATTCAAGAAGACATTTTTAACATCAAGTTGAGATATATGCCACTGACGAATCGAAACTACTACAATAAGAGTACGAATAGTAATAATTTTTGCAACATGAGCAAATATCTCCTCATAATCAATACCATACTATTGAGAGTATCATTTTGCAACTAACATAGCTTTGTATTGCTCAATAGATCCATCAAAATTAGTCTTGATCTTATACACTCAACAACAATCTCAGGGTTCATTCCTTACCCTGTCGATTGAGGAGGCATGTAGAAGAACACGCTTCTAACATAGAAGACTCTTAAGCTTTACAGACTCTTTAACAACGAAATTTTGTAACAACCTTTACAATAGAATCCACTGCTTCAAGAAGATAACTACTAGCCTTTAAAGTATTGAATTTACATATTGATAAGATACGAGTAATGAGATAAGATACCAGTTTAAAAGTTCTATTTAAACTCTAGAGAAGACATAACTCAATATGTAGAAAACTACTATTATAAGACTTTTTTGTAGAATAAGACTTTCTACAGATTTGACAGTAAATTCATTTTTTTTTCCAAAACAAAACAAAAAATGAACATTCATAGAAAGATGACATGATAAGAAGGGATTTTATAATAGTTTTAACTATATCATTGGCTCGCGTTACTCTGTGGGTTAGATCAAGCTTTTTCAATGTAAAAAAAATATTTAGGCGTTACTAATTTTTTTCTAGTAGAAAAAAAAATTAAAACCGTATGAAAATTGATTCAATGTGTCTTGGTCGCCTTAAAATATTCAAAGACAACCTAAATGATGAGTAAAAACATTATTTAAGATGATATTGTTTTAATAAACATTGAGACAATAACATATTGAATTGATTTGGATCAACCAGAGTTAACTTACCAATCCACATACCAAGTCATGAGATCATGATAACCCCATGGAGAGAAAATCAAAACAAATTACAAAGCTCAATTTTCAATCAACCCAATATTAAAGAATAAATCCGAAAAAAAAACTATATAAAATAGCTTGAATAAACTTAGGTAAACCTATCAAACTCATGTTCAAATCATAAGACTAGTACAACCTAATAGAAACAAATAAATCATGAAGCCTAATTCTCAATCAACCTAATATTAAAAGATGATTTTAAAAAAAAATTGAATAAAAAAAGAACATAAAAAGATGAGTCGAATTAACTAGGGTTAACATGCTAAACTTGTGACTCGAGTTATAAAATGAAAATAACCTCATAGAGAGCATACCAAAACAAAACATGAAGCCTAATTTCAAATCATCTCAATGTTGAAGGATGAAATTAAAAAAAAATGTGAGAAAAAAAATCTTGAGTCAACTAAATTAATCCATCCGAATTATAAATCTAAAATAACCTTATAAAAAATAAATTATAAAAATTATAAATTTCAATCAATTTATAATAAATTTAATATTGAATGGATAAATTAAAATAAAAAATATATAAAATAAACACTTGGAAAAAAAAACTTTGGCAAAACTAATAATATGAGAAAGGATATAGTAAAATCTCTTCCTCATTTTTTATTATTATTATTATTTATAATTTTGTTATGAGAATATATTTTCACTATTAAAAAAACACGATGACATTGACATGGGAAAATGTGATTGATGCAAGAATCGTCTTAACTCTTAACTACCAAAAGGGTAAAACTGGCCAGGGAGATCTCTACTGTAGTGGGAATAAATCAGGAATTCTGCAGCAGAACTTGTGTTTTAACTGATTTTTATAGGTTTTCAAGAAATTTTCAAAGATCAACGAAAAATGAGTGAAGAAACTAAATCATCAGATTTTACATCGCTTGAGACCCGACCAGGCATCTTGTTTATCGGATCCTCTAACGTTGGCAAACGCACTCTCCTCTCAAGTAACCTTCCCTTGCTTTCCCTATCTCTATTTGACTAGTTCTTTGATTATTGATTAATGAAAATTAATTGCAGGGTTGCTGTCAATTGATTTGGAAGACGCATTTGACTCATCAAACCAACTTTTCTCACATGGGTTAATTTATCTGCTTGTTTTTCATTTTTTATGATTTTTCTTTTGCAATTATGTAGTAATGGTACTTAATGGGTTCGTTTTGGTTTTGTGAATAGATGGAGTATTGATACAAAGTATTACACAGCTGATGTTTCTCTATGGATAGCTCATCTTCATGAAGGATTTTCAATTGGATCACTTCCAATTTATAACAAGCTTGCTGCTTTGGTTATGGTTTTTGACCTGAGTGATGTTAGTAATTTAGTTTCTTGTCCTATATTTGTGATAGTTTTTAATACTATTTTACAGTGTTTAAATTGGTAGTGATGCAGATGCTGCAGTACCCAATTTGAGAAAGCCGTAAAATTTTGAATTTTGATGGAAGTCATGCTTGTTTTTGTTAGATTCAAGTGCTTAAATCTCAAATGCTTCAAAAACCCATTTTCAGAAAGGTTTAAAGTTTCAAACTTTGATGCAAAGTAGGTTTCTTTTGTTGCTGTTGTTGTTATTTTTAAGTTGTTGTTAATGCTTGAAAACCATGTTGGAGAAAGGTTTAAAGTTTCAATCTTTGATGCAGAGTTCTTTTGTTGGTTTTTATAGTTTAATTTGAAAATGTTTCATATGGAAAAGCAAGGTTCAATCTTTGATTTAAAATATGCTTCTTTTTTTTTACTTCAAGTGCTTAAACTCCAAATGCTTCAATTTGGGGAAAACTATATACTTACAATGTTTGATGTTAAGTAATTTTTCTATTGAATTATGTGCAGTTGTCATCTTTTGTTGCACTTAAGGATTGGGTAGCTGGAAATGATATTAGCAAGTTTGAGATATTGTTGTGTATTGGAAACAAAGTTGATCGGATTCCAGGTCATCCTGTTCATGCTGAATATAGAAGACAGCTAAGGAAAATTGGAGAGTCAGGATCTTTTGATGATCTGAATATAGAGCTTGATGAGTTTGGAATTTCTGAGATTGAAGGAAGTAATTTGTTGGGTGATGAAGAAGAGCCATCACGGGAGATCAAGAGGTCATGTATTGAATGGTGCACTGATCATGGAATTGAATACATTGAAGCTTGTGCTTCCAATGTTGATTTTGACAAATGTGAGTACCATCTATCTTCAGCTTGACAAATAGTTATGGTGATATTAAAAGGGATCTATTTCACTACTTTTGTGAACACTAGATGATAGAAGTGCTCAAATAGATGACATTATGCAATATGTAGTTTTCCCAAGTCACAATCATGATGTCAATGCTTATCATTCTACCTACATTTTGATATATCTATCTACCTTCAGGAGGATAAATGGTTTAATGGTTTATGCATGGGGTCAATAAATTTGTAGAATTTTGGATTAGGACATTCACTCTGCATTATGGATTGAAATTGAGATTTTGAAGTGAAAGATAAGTAGAAAAAGAACATGACAGGGTATTTATGGTGATTATCATTGAATTTAGTCATAGATGCAAGTGATGAAAGATTAACCAGGGAATAAACAGTAGTTGTAAAGTTATAACTAATATTAAATCTCTATGCATCTCACTTTTGTTATCTAGGAGAGTTACAATGTTGTTCTCGCAGGTTTATTGGTTGATGGGGACTCACAAGGAGTAGAACGTCTATATGGTGCTCTTTCTGCTCATATGTGGCCAGGAATGATCCTGAAATCTGACAATAAGATAATCCAACCAACATTACCTGATAAAGAAGGTTTGGCGCGACACCATCATTAAATCCATATTCTTTATTGTTAATTGAAATGCTAAATGAAATGTTCTCATGCACCCTGCCCAGAAATCTCAGAAGATGAATCTGATTATGAATTAGAGTATGAAGTGCTATCTGGTGGCTCAGCTGAACCATGGGATGACACATATGGAGGATGGGTTTCTGCAAATGGTAGAAGTGCCATTCCAGATGAAGGGGGATCAGTTACTGAAAATAATTATGTCAAAGAATGTGAGAATGAAAATAGAGAAAAGTTTGATAAAGAAGAGATGCAGCCCTCATCATCAGCAACAGAATTGCAAGGTGATAAGAGAGCGGTGCCTGATGTCCAAGAACCTTGTGAAAATGGAGAGTCGGATGAAGTTACGCCTTTTGACTTTGAGGATTTGGAACAGTTGATGTCTGAGATAGGGAATGTGCGTGATAACTTAAGGTTGATGCCTGATTTTCAAAGGAGGGAAATGGCTGCGAATCTGGCCATGAAAATGGCTGCCATGTTTGGAGGTGGCAGTGATGTTGATGATGAGGAAGTTGAGTGATCAGATGTATTTGCATGACCTAAGTGGTTTAATTTGTATCCTTGTGAAGTCTAGTTCGTGGTGATTTTGGGATGGTAATGCGTCCAACTATCTACAAGGTAAAACTACAAGATAAAACAAATGTACTGAAATTTTGTGTTGGCCACTCGATTCCATTGGTGGATTTACTCTCCAGCTTCATAAGGTGGTTGCCGAGATGACCCATATTTTGTGCTCAATCATGTTTAGATATTGGGCGTTAGATGATCTCCCCATGTTTGTAGAAGATACGAGTCCAAGGAGTCTTGTCTTGTTATTATAGGAACGGAACCCTTAATTATGTGGATTGATATTCCAACACTTGCCTAATGGTTTTGTTGTAACAAGTAGCTAACCAGATGAATTTGGTTTCTATATTCAATTTAGGACTTGCAACAAACTCACTTCTACGCCTTAAATTTCATTTACATATCAAACCTGTGTAAGGTTGGGTTTTGTGCAGAGACATTTAAAATTTGGAAGCTTCTTCGCAGTCATTAAGGATAGCACACAAGTGAGAAGATGCATGAAGAGATGACATCTTGTTAGGGTAAGTTCTTACGAAAGTTGTGGAAAGTTGGCCTGGTCACTAAATTGGGTCATAAAGTGGAAACTATACAGACAGATGTTGAAGGCTGGTCGCATAAGCAAGTGAGTTCTCTATATCCTTCCATGCTCGTTTATTTGCCTAGGCAGCTGTTGCTTGGCCCTTTAGTGCTTTGCAACTATGCTTGGGAGAAAAAAAAGGCATTGCTTTTTCCTTTCAATCTTTGATGTATGAGATATTTACAATCTTTTCCTTGAAGATAACCTTGGGTTTGTGATCGACTATGATGGGAAGATGGTGTACTTTCTGTAGGACAAAAGAACAATCACCCTTAACCTCTATTGGAATATCACCATTTTCCAACCTTGGATTCATTAGATTGGATAAAATGCACAAGAAAAGGGCTAAGGCATCTACTGTCTGCTTTCTCTCCTTGTCTCCTAATTTTTTTCGCGTACCAATTCACTATTTCTACCCAGGTCGAAATACAGAGAAAATGAGTTGGAAGTTTACGAAACTGGAATTCGAAATAGATGGCAAACGGTTAGTGGATCAAGAAGAAAATAATTTATAAAGAAATTGCGAGTGCTTCAAGGTTTAGAAATTAGAATGCGAAGAAAACATAATTAAAAAAAAAATGAAGAATGAAAAAGGAAATGAAAAGGGGATATATAGATGCTGGATAGTTGCCCATGCTAGAATCTTGATTTTTACTATAATTTATGCAAAAGTGGAAGGACGGTATCAAATTTCAATGAGCCTTTACAAGTTTTCTTGATAGAAAAGGAATCTTCACAAGCAAAGGTGTGAAAAATTGACTTGAATTACCTCTCCTCCATTGCTAGTGGAAGTTTCAGAATCTAGACGCAGAGACAATCAAAAGGGTGATTAAAGAACTAATTAAAGATTAAAAAAAATAGTAACTCATCATAATATGGATAAGATACCCTACAATTTATTGGTTTTGATTTTCAATTGAAGTCAATTGGTTGAGTCAATAATATCTTTTGGAGTTTTGATACTCTTATCATAAAATGCACGAGATAGGCTCCTCTTGATGATGCTTACGCCAATGCTATCAGGAATTGTGACCCCGAAGGCCCCTGCTTCTGACAAAGGTATCCACTGGTCTGAAGGTTGGGATCATGGGACCAAACTATGTCCCTGGTGAGAAGAAGGACCTGTATGTGAAGAGTGTGCAGAGAACCGTCATTTGGATGGGAAAGAGGCAAGAAACCGTTAAGGATGTGCCTTGTGGTAACACCATTGCCATGAGAATGTCCAGGAGAAGTCCTGCCGTGTGGTGATGAACAAATCTCCCAACAAGCACAACCGTCTCTACATGGAGGCACGGCCCATGGAAGAAGGCCTTGCTGAGGCTATTGACGAGGGTCATATTGGTCCAAGAGACGATCCTAAGAATCGCGCCAAGATCTTGTCGGAGGAGTTTGGGTTGGGACAAGCATCTTGCGAAGAAAATCTGGTGTGTTGGTCCTGAGACTGCGGGACCCAACGTGGTTGTGGATATGTGTAAGTGAGTTCAGTACCTTAATGAAATCAAGGATTCCGTTGTTGCTGGGTTCCAATGGGCTTCAAAGGAAGGTGCCTTGGCTGAAGAAAACAAGAGAGGTATCTTCTTTGAAGTCTGTGATGTGGTTCTCCCTGCTGATGCCATTAACAGAGGTGGTGGTGAGGTTATTCCAACTGCCAGGAGGGTTATCTATGCTTCCCAGCTCACTGCCAAGCCCAGGCTTCTTCACCTGTTTACTTGGTGTTAGAAATATTTAGGAAACAAATATGAAATTGGTTTATAGGTGTGAAAATACTATTTTTAATGTGTTTATTTGTATTATATAAAGATAATATTTTAAGGATATAACTAAACTCTCTAAACCTTTAAAAAAATGAGAAGATAAGACCAAGAAAAGAATATTTTTTTTTATTGTGTTTAGTTTTCTGTGTAGTTACAGGTTTTTCAAGACTTGAAACATAACGATGAAATGGTATAACTGTTGATGAAACATTATATTTTAAATTAAACTGAATAATTGTTATTCAGTTTTATATCAACAGTCATAAATATCAAAATTAATTACAAAAAATTAATTCAAAGATAAGTTAATTTCATTGACATATTAAGTTTCAAGTGTCATTTTTTGATATTATAAATATTCATATAATAATATTAGAAAGCTCACTAGGAGAATCATTCCATCATGACTTAATTTACTACACAATAGAAATCTACATGAGTGTGTTTGTTTTTGAGGTAGTTTTTGTGGTTGTGATTGTGGTTGTGATTAAAAAAAGTAAGTTTTAAAAGTGTGGTTAGTTGGATTTAGATACGTGTTTGGTAAAAATTATGGTTGAAGTTTATGTGTAGCAAAAAACATGTATAAAATGTTTGGTTAGTTGTATTTGGAAGTGTGGTTGCAGTTAATTTTCAAAATGCTTTTTACTTAGAAATGCATCCAAATTTTTTTTTAAAAAAAAATTATTTTTGATATCAGCGCATCAAATTGATTTGATAACACACAAAAAATATTAATTTGAAGTAAAAAAAATAAAAAAATTTCAAAGTTTTTCAAAAGCGCTTTTGAAACGCAAAAACAAACAGCGTTTTATGAAACTCAGTTAAAAAAACATGTAAAAACTGCTTCACAAAAAATACATTTCAAACTCAATTTTTTAATGAGCCACGCAGTATAAAACGCAGTTTGGTGTGTTACCAAATACCTTATTGTGTTTTTGCACCACAAACGCAAAAGTTAAAGGTAAACAAAAGTACTCATAATAGCATTAGGAAGACCACTAAGAAAGTCCTTTCATCATGGTTTAATTTACTACACAATAAAAACTCTAGAAGAAAATGTTTTTTTTCAATACAAGATATATATCTTTTTTTTTCATTACTCATTTACAAACTATACACCAAGTCTTGGTGAAGATCCAAGCTCAGAGCAGGCTCTTGGTGGTATTTACAGTGTTCTAAACCAGAAACGTGGTCACGTGTTTGAAGAAATGCAGAGGCCTGGTACTCCCTTATACAACATCAAGGCATAACTTCCTGTCATAATCTTTTGGGTTTTCGGGCACTTTGAGGGCTGCAACATCAGGACAGGCTTTCCCACAATGTGTGTTCGACCACTGGGACATGGTGTCTTCTGATCCTTTGGAGGCTGGCACACAAGCAGCTCAGCTTGTTACTGATATCACGAACCGAAAGGGTTTGAAGGAGCAGATGGCACCTCTATCTGAGTTTGAGAACAAGCTACAAGCATTTTACTGTTCTTGTTGGAGCAACGTGGTTGCTCTGTTCTTTGCAGCCTCCTCATTTTGTGATGTTTTGAATTTTTGCTACTTTGGATTAGTAGTATTGGAACAGATGTCATTTTATCCGTCTCATGTTGTGATGAAGTTGGTATGCTTCAAATATTCCTGTATTTATTTAATTTTCAGATGGTGCATTCCTTGATGCTTATCAGATTATGTATGTGTTTGTGGTGATTATATCTGCAGTCTTTATGCTATTGAGAAGATCATATTCAGCCAATTGTGCGTTATGACCTCTGAGTTCCTTAAATTTGACTCTCTTTTTTCATGTTTGATAAATAGTCTGGACTTTGTGTTTGCGTTCTTTGTGTTTCCTGGCATTTTATTTTTTTCAACTAGGTGAAGACTAAAAGACAGATAAATATTTGCAGATTATTTAATGTATGATTCAAATTGCACTTCGGGCTTCGGGGTGAATTATTATAAGAAACTTTAAACCGTGTGGCCAAGACACAATTTAATGTGAATTTAAAGTGTGAAACTTTTTTTATTTTTTCTCATTTTGATCCCTTTTTTTGTAATTTTTTTATGGCCAATTGATTAAAATTTATTGAGGAAGAGCAAGATTAAAAGAAAGAAAACTAGAGTAAAAACAAAAAAAGAAAATAAAGGGCTATTTTCAAATTAGTTTAAAAAATTCACTTTAATCTTTCTACTTTTTAAATCATGAACATTAGATCCCTCGATGTATGAGTTTATCTTAACACTTCTAATAAAAACACTTGGCACTTGGGAGCATAAGACACAAATTGAACATGATATTTAAATAACATTAAGAGTGTTATGATTAATTAAAGCATGACATTATCTAATGCACAACATTTACAGAGAAGCTAGACGTGGCATTGTGCTAAGCCTTGGAGTTGAATTATTATTATTTTTTTATATAAAAAAAACATATTTAGATGCTATAATCACGTTAAAAAATCATGACTTGAGTTATAGATCCGACTAAGTTAAATAAATTGATTTTATTTGAATTAAATGATAAAAAAACAATAATAATAAATTGACCAATTAAAAAAAATGATCATGATAACTTGGGGAAAAAACTTTTTTTTCAAAAGGAAAAAAACGATGTAGCTTAATTAAATATGAAATGATAAATTTGGATAAAAAAAACCTATGTCAAACCAAGTTAGCATGACAAACATGTAAATTAGATCATAAAAGACGAACCAACTCGGATTAATCTGTGGTTTAAATTATGACATTGGGATAACCCGATAGAAATGAAAACAAAAAAAATCACAAAACCCTTTTTTCTTTTTTATTCATTACAATTGCATTTTGTTTTCTTGCTTATTCCTTTTACAATTTCATCACTTAATATTTGGTTGATTATTGATTGGGCAACGTATTTTGTTTCATTTTTTTTCTAATCACTTTGATATTTAGGTGTCTATTATATATATAAAATTATTGAACCCAATTGAGTCAATGATTAGTAACACAAGTTTGGTTGATTAACTTCGGCTCTGTAGGAATCGGGCTTGACAACTTTTTTTGTTGCATAAATGGTTTTCAATTTATTTAATTAAATTTATGTATAAACTTTGTGAATTCCTATAAATCCCCACATAAAATCCATGAAATCAATAAGGAAAATATTATATTAAATGCATATTGTGAACATTTAATGTATGAAGATGATGATATACATGGAAAATTTGAAATAAAATGTTTATGTGTTAATTTAAAAACAAAAATAAAAAATGGTGAAAAAAAAACAAAGAAATGCAGATAAAAACCAAATGAAAAGGCTAAAAGAGGAAACAATATTATGGGATATAATATTATGAAATTCAATGTAGTCAGTTTAAATTTGACGTTACAAATGTCTGAATCTAAATATGACCCGACAAATATAAAAGGTACAATGTAGACCTATAGCTAGAAATTTGATGAATTAGTGATGAAAATGGAATGTTTTTTTTATAAATTTAGGGTGAAAATATTTAGAAAAGTATTTTAGATTTTTAAAAAATAAATTAATATATAGTTTTTTTTAGGAAAATTTGTAGGGATGGAAATCCCCAATGAATTAGTTAAAACTATTAATGGATCGGTCCTATACATATTACATTATCATTACCTAAAGAAGGAAATATTATAAATAATATATTGCTCTGCTCGGGTCTGTAATGAACCTGAAATCAATTTATTACACAACATGAGTATGAAATTCAGCAATGATATAACAAAACATATACACTTATATTTTATTTCATTAACTTGCAATTAACACCTTAACATTTATAACAATTTTATCCTATTATTTAATTCCAACTAACAATCCATTTATAATCCGACAATTCAATTACATTAATGCTTTTAACTCTAGTTCGAGCAACTTAATAGATCAGATATTCGAGAAGTTATTTAGATTGACACCACTAGTTCTACTCAAGATTACTAGTTAATTAAATATTTCTAATAGTTAATTACATTGATACAACTAGCTCCATTAAAGATTGTTAGTCAATTTAATATTCTCAGCAATGAATTACATTGATGCCACTAACTCCATTCAGGATTGCTAGTCAATTTAATATTCCCAACAGTCAATTACATTGAAGCCACTAGCTTCGCTCAGAGCTCCATTCAAAATGGCTAGTCAATTCAATCACTTCTTAATATTGTCATTACATTATCATTACCTAAAGAAGAAAATATTATAAATAATATATTGCTCTGCTTGGGTCTCTGATGAACCTGAAATTAATTTATTATACAACATGAGTATGAAATTCAGCAATGGTATAACAAAACATATACACTTATATTTTATTTCATTAACTCGCAATTAACACCTTAACATTTATAACAATTTTATCCTATTATTTAATTCCAACTAATAATCCATTTATAATCCGACAATTCAGTTACTTTAATGCTTTCGACTCCATTTCGAGCAACTTAATAGATCAAATATCCGAGAAGTCATTTAGATTGACGCCAATAGTTCAACTCAAGATTACTAGTTAATTAAATATTTCTAATAGTTAATTACATTGATACAACTAGCTCCATTAAAGATTGCTAGTCAATTTAATATTCTCAGCAATGAATTACATTAATGCCACTAACTCCATTTAGGATTTCTAGTCAATTTAATATTCCTGACAATCAATTACTTGGAAGCTACTAGCTTCGCTCAGAACTTCATTTAAGATGGCTAGTCATTTCAATCATTTCTTAACATTGTCATTGTTGTGAATATAACACATATTTAAGAACTTGCAGTTCTAAGAATTTAAGAAAAAATTTAAATAAGAAGAGGAAAGGAAAGGTGAAGACACCTATATAAAGTATGTGCACGAGCTGCTACTCCCTGCTATTTTGAGTTCAATTTTTAGGTTTCTTGTGAAGATTTGTGTCCTTCCTTCTTTTTATTTCAAAGGTTCTTGTTTCTCTTTCTAAGATCTAATTCCCCTTTGTTCTTCCTATTGTACTCTTTTTTTATGAAAACTTCTCTACAAGCTTTACTTTTTATGTTCCTCAAACAATCTCTCTCCAATGTTTAGGTGAAGGAAGGTGGAAAAAGAATGCAAGAAGTCTTGAGACATTTCTCTCTATTTTCTAGCTATTGGACATTTAGTTAATTCTTAAAAGAGGATGTTATTTGTATTTATTTACAAAAATATGATTGCTTAGCACTTGTGTCATTTTTGTATTTTTTTTTCCAGACCATCAGTATTATCTCAGGACCTTATTAAACTTTAATTGACTTAAAATTTTAATTTTAAGTACAATTAAAGGTCTAGATATTCCTCATAAACTTCTAACCGATTCAACAGTCGGATAAAAATATATACTTAATATCTTAAAACTTGATAGTCATTAATTTGTGTAAAAAAATCTGAATTTTTGTGTATTATTTTATTTACTTAAATCATCCTGAAAATTTCTCTTTAATTTATCATTATTATATTAAACATTATCATATTTATCACTGATTCACCGATTTTTTTTTGTAGGTGGTTTATATTTAATCTTTATATATAAAAGTAGGTTTAAAAATACTATTTAGTTGTGAAATTAAATGAAGCAATAGACTAATCTTGATACGTTAAAGATTATCATAATATTACTTTATAATTTTTTATGTTTTTTTTCCTGAGAGTTAATCTCTTATGGTTGTTGGCAATATACTTTATTTTCTTTTTAATCAACCTGGGACCTCATGCTCAAGAACCAGGCCTCAGTCAGTCCAACCAAGCTAGGCTGTTGACAATATACATATCTTCAGGTATTTACTTATCTTTTTCTTTCTTATTTCCAGATTTATTAGAATGATTATCTCTTTATGTATCTTTAAATGGAAGGAGAGATAAATGACGACATCAAGAAATTTAGTTAGGATTTATGCATTTTATTAAATATACTAATTAGTAGAACCATTTGACATAAATGGTCTACGGAGCAGTATAATGCATACATAATCCATAAACAAGCGGTAATGATAACATTAATTAAGCATAGAAAAAGAAGACAACAGAGCAAGACAGACCACACAAGGCCTATTCCATTCTCCCCAAGGAAAAAAAAAAAAAAAACACCAAACTGAACTAATTCGACTCGAAGAAAGGACAGATAAGACAGTAAGATTATTCTAGATGCATGCCCAAAAGACCATTTTCAACACCTTCACCTCATCAGTACCATGAACCTAAATGGAGATCCAAATCAAGTTCACCATATGAAGGAAACAAATCCCCACCAACAGTACTGCCATAAGTACGCGTATCCTGAAGGTTGCTTTCGTGGGCATAATTCGGTGGAACATCTGAGCTTTCAGTTTCTGACCGAACAGGAAACGTTGGTGCTGCCACAGGGAACATGATTAAGGTTGGCTTGGGCTCGGATGTTGGAAACAAGTCCAATGTTGTAGTACGATTAGTTGTGCCTATGATCTGATCAACCACAATGGCATTTGTTTCTGGCTCTACCACCCCGTTGGTTCCTGAGGCAGCATCAGCAACATCAGGCACCACGACGTAGGAGGTGCTAGCAATATTGGCTGCAGCAGGATCGGACTTCGCGACGCCAACTTTGGTGTTTGGTCCCTTTCTTGTAGAGGATTTCAACAACTGGCCACTTATTCGGAACACCAAGTTAGCATGGTTTTTGACTTGTTGAAGATTTTTAGTCTTGACAAACTTCTTGGATATTTTCCCATAATTTCCTCTTCCATACTTCCTCAGTCCCATTAGGAATAGCCTGCAAAACAACAAGTTAATGAACAAAAGATTATCATATTAATCAGTCGATTAACTCAACATAAAGTAATAATATTATGAAATTATGACGTCGAAGTAATTTCGAATTAATGAATGTGAAGAATTTATTGGGTTTCACTGTTTGGCAAGTGAGATCCACAATAATTTTGAGTTCGGTTTTTTTCTCTTCAAGAAACATTAAAAAGGAAAATATGATTTTCTAAAAAAAAAATATATGAAAAATGAAAATTTTCGCATAGGACTTATCGAAAGATAACTGGAGTACTAGAGAATACAGACATATAAAATAATGTAAAAACAACATTATCATTTATTTATTTATTAATTCCTTTAAACCACCTAAATTAAGATATGATTATTCTAAACTCAAATCCCATTTTATTCCTTTAGTTTTTTGAGTGTATATTCCGAGAGCGACCTGTCCATAAGAAACTAATTAGTATATATAAAAAATAAAATAAATAAAAATAGAAAATATTAAAAAAGATTTCAACATATACATGTGACGATTTTAATCACCTTGAAAAACGAAGGTTTCAATAATATAAAAACTATGAAAAAAAAATGAAATTGGCAAAATATACATAAGATTGCACAGGCAAAAACACACATGATTTAAGATGTCTATAACAAACAAACAAAATTAAATAAAAGCATAAAAACATAATAATTATTTGTTGAAAAATAAATGGATCAGTAATTAAATATATTAAGATGAGGAATTGTACTCGTGTTCTTGATCAGTCCAAGCTTCATCAGGATTCTTCTTGTAGTACTCTTTCACAAACTTTTTGACCCCTTCAGTGATCATCTTCTCATAATTTTCCATTTTACGATGCATGTTAAAATCTATATTTTTATTTTTACCATTCATATTAGGCCTTCTCTCAGGTTCAACTGTTCCTCGCAAGCAAGAAACATTATCTTTTATCATTGGTAGGTGTGGTCCTTCGATATTGTTTATCTTGGATGGAGGAGGAGGAGGAGGAGGAGAATTGAATCTGATGTGTTTTTCTTTAGGTTTGGGTGGTGAAAGAGGAGATTTGGAAGCATCCGATTGGTTTTCCATTGTTAAATACAAAAAATGAAAAATGAGAGAAGAGAGAAGAGATTCGGGGCTGGGGAAGTAGATTAAAGATGGAGGAAAACTGAGAGAGAAATTTTCTGCTTTTTTTTTTAGCAGGATGCTTTCACTATCAAATTACTAGGTTCTTATATAGTAAAAGAAGCAGTTGAAGGCTGCCTTAAACTTGCCAAAATGACCTTCCATGGTGGCCCTGTTGAGAGATTTTGTTTGATTCTTTTGCTTTCTTGCGGAGATTATGAGTAGATGTGTGGAAATGACCATAATACCCTTGTGTCTTATCATGTGAAGGTGTCTTATATCATATAGATAATTTGATGCTTTGGCTAGCTGAGTAACATGGTTAAAGAAATTTGGAAATGCCAAGCTTTTATTATCTTTTAATAAATTTGTTTAAAGAGGAAGATGATGGTTATTTTTTAGAATAGTTTGAACAATTTAGAAATATATAAAGCTATTTTATATGGATCAAACATATTAAATAACGAACTTAAAATGTAAAACACGTCACATTTTTGTCGGCTGGTTTTATAATGACAACGTTAATGATTGCTCGCTCTTAATTAATCTACAACTGTGAAAAAAGTTGTTTCTATAATACGACAACAAGTTTTTATTCGAATATAATCATTATTGATATAAATGCATGTCTTAATCTATAAATTTTATAAACACGTGTTTTTATCTTTAAATAATTAAAATTTATATCATCATGCATAAATTATTGAATAAAAAAAATGTAAAAACTAATTTTTCTTAACATAAAAAATTAAAAATGGAAGTATAAATTATCTTTGAATTGGTAGTTTCAATATACATTTCAATCAACTAAAATTAAATATACAACTAAATTTCAAATCAATGGTTCAACTAATTAGTTCTCAAGGTTAGATCTAATCATGTTTGGCCATGACAATATCTCATTACTAAAATACATTTGCTATATTGTTGAGATTCATGAAAAATTGAATATTATCACATAAACCCTCAATTAATTTGACAAACAGCATTTTTTTAGAATTGAAAAAATAGAAATATATTACAAAGGGTAAAAGAGTAAAATAGATGGACAATATGTTTGCTAGAAATGATAAAATAAAATAAAATAAAATACAGTGTGCTGGTAAATTAGAAGAGAATCTGGATGAGGAAAAGTTGATAGGGTTTCACTGCCACCTGCCTACAAAATGGAGTCCTAACGTACAGTTTGTGGCACCCAAACAAAAGCCAATGTTCATCTCTATTTAATATTTATTGTAATTTACCTATTTTTGAGAGTGAGTTAATTAGCTCTAATTAATTAATTATTTTTTTCTTATCAAGGGAGCCCAAAACATTGGCAATACATGTGTTGAATTTCTTGGTTGTCATTTGGCACAAGGAAGTTACAATACCAGATACTTTTCTATATATGCCTTGTTTTGAGATTGTGTTCTTAAAACTATATTTTGTATTTAAAATTATGGTTTTGAAAGGTTTATCAAAAACCTATTTTTTACTTTAATTTTTTTTTTGTTAACTTAACTAAGAATAATTATTTAATTGACAATATAAATTCGTGCAAGAACTTTTTAACAAAACTCTTTTATAATATATAACAATGAATAATGATATTTTATGTAACAATTAGTTTTTTCATAAAAAAATATGCTTTTTGTTGTTGTTTTTATACTCTTAAAGTACATCTTTTTGTAACGTAAAAATATTTTATTACAATTTTTATTTTAAAAAGAAATTATTTTTCTTTTAAAACAAAATAGGAAACCTTATGCTTTAAATTAAAAACACAATCTTATATTATGAGATTTACTTTCTTAATTAAAATAACAATTTTCTATTAATTATTTTAACCAATTATGCATGTTCCACAAATGAAAGTGTATCTCTTAAAATAACGTGTTATTATAATATTTAAATTTCATAGATTTTAAAATATAAGAATTAATCTAATACACACTCATAATATGTAAGATTAAAAGTTACTCTGAGGGGTGTAACTCAATTGGTTAGACTCTGAGTTTACTCTTTAGAGATCACTCGTTCGAGTGCCACAAACCTCATAGATTACTAAAGGCTTAAGTAGTCATTAACTTCAGGGTCTCGGAGAATTAGTCGAGATATATGTAAACTAACCCGGACACCCACGGTTACAAAAAATAAAAAAGTTAATAATAATTTATTATAAATGAAATATATTTATTAACGTATTTTTAATATACTTATAATTTTATATCTCAAAAGCATAACAATATAATTTAATTAAATATTATTTATTTCCTTTGAACACTTATAAGTAAAACGTAGTAATCAATTCTCAACCATTGCTTTGCCACCCAGCACAACACCAAATTAACAACACCATGCATAATATATATATATATATATATATATATATATATATATATATATATATATATATATATATATATATATATATAACACAACAATATTATCAAACAAGCTTGTTGGCAAAAGCTCACTAAAACTTTTCAATGCATATTTCAATCAACTAAATTTAAATATACAACCAAATTTCAAATTTCAAGATTAGAAATCATGTTATAATTATCATATAAATCCTCAATTTGACAAGCCACCGGCCTGCAAAAAGGAATCCTAACGTTCAGTTTGAAACCCAGGTAAAGGCCAATGTTCATCTCTTAAAAGGTGTTCATCTCTATTTATTGTAATTTACCTGTTTTTGATGCTCTAATTAATGTATTTTTCATTATCAAGGCAGTCCAAAACATTGGCCATACATGTGTTGAGTTTCTTGGTTGTCATTTGGCACAAGGAAGTTACAACTTCGGATACTTTTTTCTATATATATGCTTTGTTTTAAGATTGTGTTTTTAAAACTATGGTTTTTTCTATATATATGCTTTTATTTTATAGTTATTTAAAATTATATTTTAAAACCATGGTTATCAAACACCTATTTTTGAGTCAATTTATTTTTTCTCAACTTAACTACAATACTTTACAAGCACTAAGAATAATTATTTAATTGATGATATAAATTTGTACATGAACTTAATTTAAAAAAAAACTCTTTTCACTGATATTTTATGTAGCAATTAGTTTTTTGCATAAAAATTATATATGTTCGTTTGGTATTTTTATGCTTTTAAAGTACATCTTGTTTAATATAAAGATATTTGATTACAAATGTTATTTTAGAAAGAAATTATTTTCCTTTTAAAACAAAATAGGATACCTTCCTTATGCTAATATTTTATGTAACTTAATTTCAATTTTTTCTAAGTTATTAATTATATTCGATTTTTTAAAATCATCATATTCCTTCATCCTTTCATGGATGGTTATGACTATATATACCACATTTGTAAAAGATAAAAAATCTTTGTAAATTAATAAAGTTAAAAATATAGAATAATGTAAGAATAAATTGAAGGCATGATCTTGAACATATGATTGAAAATATTTAATGAAAAAAATAATTTAAGTTGAAAAAGCTAAATGATATAAATTAAAAGATAAATTTCAATTATATATATTAGGTTAATGAAAAGGGATAAATCATGGTAGGTATGTTAAAATCAAGGACTCAAGTACCAAAAAGGAAAACAATATCCGAAATCTAACTTTCTCCATCAAAATCCCAGTGATTCACTTATTTGATAATTCCTATATTATATATAAAAAAGAACCATCTCGCCACTAACTCACAACATCAGTGAAAACCCCTCTTTCTCCACATTCTTTCAGGACTTGTACGTACGTAGAACCCTAACCCACAAATTTCAACATTCAAAGGTTTGTGAGGCTCAAATTACTGTTAGTATCCATTGCTTAGGCTGTTAGACTTGGGTGAGAATATTCATATACTTCAATTACGATGGAAAAGTTTTTGGGTTTTGTTAAACATAGAGGTAGTGTCAAGATTATGAAATTCTTTCTCTATGTTGCTTTTAATTAAATCCCTATATTTATTATTTTTATAAAAAAAATTATTGTTTCACTAATTTTAATTAAAGAGAGTTTGATTTGCTATTTTTAATATGTCATGACATTTTAATTTTAACATAACTTAATGTATTAAATAAAAAAAAGTTAGTTTTTTTAATAAATTATGAATTAAAGAGTTAAATTATTTTTTTTATGTTTGGTAACATCCTAACATTATAAATAGAACTACAACATTCTTGAGGCTAAATAATGTGTTTTTAAGTGGTGGAGTTTTGAGTTAAGTTACAGATGATCAAGATAATGACAAGTTTTTGAGATTTTTGTTGCACCGACTAATATATAAAGCAATTGCAAAAGGTTTTAATCTTCTTTAAGGAAAGCGAGACATCCTTGTCTTGCCATAATTACTATGTCGTGTACTAAAAAATATATAAAGAAAATTTCTTCTATAAGAATTTTATCGTACCAGCACCAACAATTTGAAGGAGGTCCAATGGAGCATTCTACGAAGCTCATTCAAAGTATGTGTCAGAAATTCCAAGTCTTTTTAGTTTAAGGGTGCATGTTACAAGAGGTTTAAAGCATGTATCGGAAATTCAAGAGGACATGGGCAAGATAAGATTTATTTTGGATATGAAAATTATCAAAATACATGATGGTACTTTTAAGAATATCATCATGTATTTTGATAAAATCCCGGATATTAAATTAGATTAGCCAATTGAACTAGTAAATCAAATCCCAGATTAATCTAGTTTAAAAATATAAACTATCTTGAACCGACCCAAATGCAGTTTGAACTAGATTAAATTAATAAAAGAAAAACTAAATCTAGAAAAAAAAATACTCTCCGTAGGTATTAAACCAGGTCAAATTGAATTGAGGAACTAATGAAGGCACTTATGCCCATTCGGTTCTTGATAACACTACATTCTACAATAGAAGCTCAGCTATTCACTTTAGCTTTAGCAGGTAAAGAAATGAATTGGATGAGAGATCTTTTATTTGAAAAAACCAATTCCATTAGTTTTGATCCGTTATGATAGCACCATTGTCATTGGTAAGGTGCGAAATCATTTTTATAACAGCAAATCCATACCTATAAAGAGAAACCATCATACTATAACCATTGTTATTAAACCCGGCCTGGCCCGGTGGGTCGACCCGGTGGCTGGACTGGTCCGGGTTTTAAAAAAAACCGGCTGGGGCAACAGCCCAGCCAAACCCGGGTGACCAAGCAGGTTGACCCATGACCTGGGCGAACCCGGATGCGACCCGATTTGTTTTTTCAAATGTGGGATTTGAAACCCATTAGTATATATATTCTATGTTCCTAATAAAAATGTCATGTTTTTTCAATTTGGGATAAAAACCTTTTGGTTTAAATACTTCAACTTAAAAGGATAACATAGTATCTTTTCAATATGGGATTTGAAGCCATTTCATATATATACTATATGTTTCCAAGAAAAATATCATGTTTTTTCAATGTGGGATAAAAAATATTTTGATTTAAATATTTCAACTTAAAAAAATAACATAGTATCTTTTCAATGTGGGATTTGAAGCCCTTTCGTATATATATTTTATGTTCCCATGAAAAAAGTTATGTTTTTTAAATGTAAGATTTGAAACTCATTAGTATATATACTCTATGTTCCCAAGAAAAAAATCATGTTTTTTTAATGTGGGATAAAAAAACCTTTTGGTTTAAATACTTCAACTTAAAAGGATAACATAGTATCTTTTCAATGTGGGATTTGAAGCCCTTTCGTATATATACTATATATTCCCATGAAAAAAGTTATGTTTTTTCAATGTGGGATATGAAACCTATTAGTATATATACTCTATATTCCCAAGAAAAAAGTTATGTTTTTTCAATGTGAGATAAAAAAAACTTTTTTGTTTTAAATACTTCAAGTTAAAAGCTTAACATAATATTTTTTTAATGTGAGATAAAAAAAAATTAAAATATTCTTTTAAACTTCATTGTTTACAATATGTATAAACTATATTTAAATGGATTTTTTCATATGAAATATTAAAATTTTAATTTTTTTAATTTTTCTGGGTTTATCGGAGTTGACCCGAGTTGAACCATGAAACCCGAGACCCGACCTCTTGGCCAGGTCAACCTCCAGGCCGGGTTTAATAACTATGAATCTAACATCTTAATTACATGATTAATGATATCATTACTATGAATTATACTAAATCCAATAATAATCTTACAGATTCATTGGCTAAAAATTATATTAATGATATCATGCTTATAATTTAGCACCATCATAAATTAGAAGAATGATCACATTATCAAACCTTGTTGACAAAAGTTCTCAACCATTCAAAAATATCAAAGAATGTCAATCTCTTTTAACTAACAAAAGACATCTACCATGGTATAGGAAAAGATCCCAAAGTTTTATTCCCAAAAAACAAACATCCTCATCGATTTAAAATGTAGATTTAAGTTTTTAACAACCTAAAAAATTAAAATAAATAAATAAAGATAACTATTGCAACAAAAACATTACAGTACAAAACTTTAGTCGGTAAATTATACCGTGACTTAATTCAAACTCAAGATAATTAACTTTGATTTAATATGTTTTAATTTCATGTCTAATTTAAAATAAGATCTAAATATGACCCCCACCACATACTACACAACACTTCTATAAACCACATGTGAGTTATGATATGTACAATCATGACTAACTTAAACACATTTCCTCTTTTTTCTTTTTATTTCCAATTATCAATATTCCAGTGATGCTACTTAATTGTGTTATTTATTACAAGAAAAATTACCCTAACTCTCCTATAGTTTAGTTATTTTTACATTTTTTTTCTTCATTCTTTTGGTAAGTATAGTTTACATCCTAAGTCAATATAATTTTTAAATTTTGATAAAAACACCAAACTTTAGTCATATATAATATATCTGAAAGTGAACAAATGATAGATCAATTGAAAGAAAATTAAACTTTAGACATAAGTTCTATCTCTTTTTATGACAAACACAAACCCTAAATCTAAATCAAAACCTAATCTAGTATTTTAATAGATTTGTTTAATCACTTCAACCCAAATTTGCTCTTCTTAATGCAATTTTCTTGAAGCTCCATTGTTAGAATCTCTTCTTTTTTCTTGTTTGGTACCAAGCAAGTGATCGGTATGTGACAATTATTTTTTTGAATCGAGATTTTAAAATTCAGATGAGGAATGATTTGAATTTGTTAATGGAGATGAATGGCTAAATAGCATAAAAGATTAATTTTCTTTTGTTCAAACAATGGATGGTGCCTCTGACCAAGCAAAAGAATGGAAGATGATGGATAAATAATAAAGATGATGATGTTGATGTTGAAATGTGTGAAAAATAGGGAAAGTGGTAGGGGAAAGAAGAATAGTAGTTATTCAATAACTGGATATGAATGTAAAATATTTAAGATTTTAGTTAATCGATCAATTAATTTTGAACAATCTCATATTTTTAACAATAACAATCATTTTAAGGATATATCAGGAGAGTATGAAATGAAATATGAGTATCATTTGAATAGGTATATTAATTAAAAAGTGAAGGTGAGTGCCAAATATATGATTACTAGTTGGAGGATATATGCTTTTTTGGTTTTTAAAAGCAAAAAATTTCTTGATTCAATCATTAAATAATTGTATTATGCCTTCAAATATCAAAGTTGCTAATTCAATTTAAACAGCTAAGAAATTGCTACCAATTAGTAGTACAAACTTAAACATTTCTAGTAAAGCTCTTGATATAATTTTAGATGATAAGTTCGAGATTAAACCCCACCTAATATAATTATGAATACTCAATACCAAAGCTAGAGGGTTTCTTGAAGGAACTCATAAGGAGTATTTTAAGAGATTGTTTAGATATATCTAGCCATTGAAATAATTTAATCCAAGTTCTAATATGTATTTAGGGCTTGACCCTAATTTCAATTATAATAGTCATTCATTAAGAAAATTCCAAAGATTTTTTATTTGTTTAAAATCCATGAAGGATTGCTTTGTTAATGGTCATACAACATTTATTAGGATTAAGGGATTAATTCTAAAAGGTTCATATAAAGGTGTGTTATTATTGTCAGCGGCTTTCAATACCAATAATGGACTATTTATTATTGCTTATGCTATTATTAAGGTATAAAATGATACATATTTCCATCTTACATCATGTTTGACAAGAAAAAGGTATATTTCACTTTAATTATTTATGTAACTCTTGCATTTGTTTTTAAGTTATTTCTCTATCTATTAGCATTTTTATTTTTTTTGCAAAGTGTACCTAAAAGTGTTATTGATATATTTCTACAGGCAACACATAGGTATTATTTAAGAAATATTTATGCAAATTTAAAGAAGAAAGGACATCATGGTTTGGAACTGAAAATAGGATTTTGATGTGTATCAAAATCTTATACAAATCTCAATTACTACAACTATATGAGGGATACTAAAGATGTTGACATTGGTGCTTTAAATTGGTTGAAGAACATCCCTCTTAAGATTTAAAGTAGGTGTTTATTGTTAAAAATATAATTAACAATTTGGTTAAGTCATTCAATATTTAGGCTGGCAAATATGTTACTAAAAAAGATTAAGTTGAAGCATATTTTTTGGTTTCATGATAGATTTGCTCAAGTTCAAAAACAAAGATCACATGTTATGTTAGAAAGTTGATGGATACAATTGTTGAGAAGTTAAGAATTATAAGAATGATTTTAGCAAGTACCGACAAATATCATGTTTTTTAGGGCCAAACCAGACTCTCTATTAATTTAGAGTGTCATAACCAAACTTAGATATCAATTTCAAACATATTTTCAAAATAACAATAAAAAGAATAAAATGTTTAAATTCAATAAAAATAAAAAAGATTAGGAAGTGAAACTATAAATTAGGAAGAAAAGAGATACCAAAATGATAAAGAGTCAAATAATATAATAGAAGATCATACAACTAAAGAAAAGAAAAATTAAATAAAGAAAGATTCAGACAAAATTGGAAAAATTTTAGAAAGAGATTCTACATGGGTAAGAAAAAGAAATAAATTAATCTTTGACCATAAAATTTCCAAATTAGAAATCATTTTTCAAGAAGAAAATAATATAAAAATTTTCAAATATTATTTTTTCAATTTTAATTTATCTTTCTCTAACAAGAACCCTAAAAATATAAATAGAGGAGAAAAAAACCCTAGAAAAAGGAAGGTACAAATAAAAAAAAAACTAGGTAAGATAAAGAAATAAAAAGAAAAGAAATAAAGGAAAAAAGACAAAAGTCATATGCAAAAAAACCAAAACCTAATTGCCCTTTTATCTTTTCCACCCTCACACGTTTACTGGCACGTACCATCTTCTTCAGCCTCACATTAAACATCACCACGTAACATAATTATCTACTATTAACCACCAAACCATTACATTTTAGATTTTTCTTCTTCAATCAAAACCCAAAAACTTGCTCCCTATTATAAACTGGAATAACCATATTCACGATCATTGGAAAATCCTAACCACCATAACTAGAAGTTCATCAAATTCCAACAAGTCACTCATCATCATAATCTTCACTACCATCATCCTCACCTTCATACCATATAATCAAATCGAATATCATCTCTTACTCTCACTAACCCACTATCATTCCTTTTCCTTCTTGAAATCATGATCAACACTAGCAACAATCACATTGTTTGCCATTAGATACACTCAATATAGCCACATCATCGATAAAAAAAAGATTAAAAAAATATACATTTTCTATCATTTACTCGCAGGTTCAAAGCTAACACACGGAGTATACACACTCCCCTTATTATTATTAGGTAATCTACCAATGCATAAGCATTAATCATTGCCACTACCTTTTTTGTACCTTAGGAGTCTAATTTCACTAGCTTCTAAAGGTCAAATTCAAATCTCAATGCATTAATTCACTTGTTTTGATTAATTTGTAATATGTTGTTGATTTTCTATGTATAGATATTATATTTACATGTAATGATTTATTTGTGTTGAAAAATTTGTAACACATGGTTGATTTTCTATGTGTGGACGTGTTCATTTGTTTACTATAAGATTTGTGCTTTAATTTTCTTAAAATGTTGTGATTATATGGTTTTTTATTTCTCTTTGTATGATGTTTGTTGATCGTCGTTGACTCGAGGATTGTTAAATCCTTAAAAGGATTTTGTCCTTGAGAATTTAACACTTTGTTGTTTAAAAAATCTAATGTTGTTTTCAAAAAATATATATATTATTTTGACCAAAATATCAACTTGAGAACGGTTAAATCGTTAAAAGGGTTCTCTTCTCAAGAAGTGGAGAATTTTTTGTTTTTTAAAAATATAAATAAAAGTATTGTTTTGTTCTATAAATGACCACAGTATGATAAAAACCTTAAAATGATTATATGCTCGTGAAGTTAAAACTTTACTATGTTCATGAAAAAAATAGAATCATGTAAACACTTTCTTACAAATGTTATTTGATCATTTTTTATCAATATTTAGGTTTTGTAATACATTCTACCCTACCATTTTGAGTGGTTTACCAAGACCCATCAAGGCCCACTAAAGATAAGTCGAGGTTTTTCGACTCATTTTGACCATAATTAATGAAAACAGGCTTAATGTCAAAGTTATAATTTATCATCCTCTCGAATATGATGTCTATATTATAAAAGTGAGAATTTGGCTTTATTATCAAGCTCAAATCTCAATTCACTATATTAGATTTTTGTAGTTTCTCTCTTTAATAACAATCAAGCATATACTAGTTTAGAAAAGCTTTAACCGGAGTATAATAGGTACATTTATTATTAAAAACAAACAAGAACTAGCTAACCTTAGACATGATGTTTTAAGATGATTTTTATCTTTTCTTTATCATAATCAACTCCTTACATAAAAACCTCTACCAGACTAGTAAAGGTTTCTAGTTACCATAAAACTATATGACGACTCCTTTTTTTAACCTATCAATCCTAATCAGTCGCTCAAATGCCATATGCAACATAGACAAAAAATAGTGCTCATATGGTGAATGGATAATGATTGGTATTCCATGTAAACATGTGATCCCTTGTGTGCATCACATGAAAATGGATTTAGAATATTTATGTTATTCATATTGCATTGTCAAAACATTTAGAAAGACATACAGTAAGGTATTGCACCTATTATTAGAAGCTGAACTAGATCTAAACTAAGAAGATGTAATTTGTCACACCTAGCATGACATTAGGACCTTTTAAATTAAAGGAAAAATTAGGTTGCCACCTAGTAATTAAAGAAAACTATGAATTCTAAAATAAACATTAACTCTTAAGATTTAAGTAAGGGGTTAGTTATACGTAAAGGAAGATTGATGTCACCCATATTACATTCTTTCAAACAAAATACTACATCTTTTCTATTTATTTTCTCATAAATTTATTCATATATGTCATTAACTATCTAAATTATTTTATAAGATTATTCATGATTTATTTTAATGTATTTCTAATTATTTATGAAAATTTGATGGTGGTCCCTACCAATAGTAGACTCCTTGATTAGACCATTCATGAAAACTTTGACGTCTCTCTTTAAAACTAAAAGACTCGTCAATTAGGTTATTCGTGAAAAAAACAACATTCATCCCTAAGAATAGAAGACTCGTCAATTATGTCATTCATAAAAAAAAATTGATGTTCGTCCTTACAAATAGAAGACTCGTCGATTAGGCTATTTGTGAAAATTTTGATGTTCGTCCCTAAGAATAAAATACTTATTAACTAGGTCATTCATAAAAAAAAATTGATGTTGATCCCTATAATAGGAGACTCGTTGATTAAGGTTGTTGAAAAATCTGAAAATTTTAATGTTTTTCCTTCAAAATAAAAGACTCATTGATTAGATCATTTCTAAAATGGGTGCTAGATCTCTATGGATGGTAAAAATCAGGTTTTGGCCCCACTCTTTTAAATATATCCAAGATAGGCCTGAAAAAGTGTAACTCATACTGATTGGGTCTATGTGAGGTCACGTTAACTCAATCCAAGTCCACTTATAATAATAGAATAAAATGTCATAAAACACAAAAATTAATAAAGACATATTTACAAATAAAGAAGAGAAAAGGAACAAAATAGTTTTTTTTAAAAAAAATAAATCATATGAAAACAATGAACCAAAAGGATGTTGTTAAAGGCACCCTTCAACTCATCGATTCATGTTTATGTTCATGTTCATGTTTGACAAAATAATTTCTTTTAAAAATAAAATCAAGATTCATCAAACTAGCACCTGTTTTTATTTATTTTTTATTTTATATGAAAACACTCATACCGTATTTTTTAAAATACATTGAACATATTTGTGATGCATATTCATACACAAAACGCATCCCATTGAAAACACAACTCATATCCGCGAACAAAATTATTAGCACACACATTCAAAATCAAACACACAAAATCATACAAAATAATATTCAATAACATGTTAAGATTATTCAAAAATTCATTTAAGGTTCAAAATTTACCTTCCAAAGTTGTCAAGATCGCTTGGGAGATGTTAGAAGATGATTGGACTAGAGGAGGCAATAATAATACGTGCAAGTCGTATGCTGGAGAGGGACAATTATTATTAAGGTGCTGTCTCAAACACCAACAAGGCTAAGAGGTGCATGAATGGATTTTCCATGTGCCTATAAGTTTTATATGGCTTTGTGTATTTGTACATCAATATGGCTTTGTGTGGAAAAATTTATTCTTCCTTCTTGGTGGCTGAGTGTATTTTACACTCAACTTTTGACTTTTTTTCATGGAGAAAAAGACGAAACATTGATGAAGAAATTGGCATTAGACATTGGTTATGGAGCTGATAATATATTAGCTAACAATAATGCTCATTGGTTATTGTATCATATCATGATTATTGTGTCATGCACCATTGATGGAGATGGTGGTTAACTGTTGGGAATGTGTATCCATTAGTGTAAAAATATGGTATTGTTGCCTGCATCCATAAAGTTTATATGAATATAAAGATTGTTTGTGCGTGTATAACTTATTGGGAGAAATTATTAGTGGCACTTAGGAAGAAATTACATATTGGTGTGTGCCTAGTTTGGCAAGGAAAAATAGAAAGAGAGAGAGTGATCAAGCTGGTCATGCAGGCATAACCCGCACGACCACACCTATATGGCCACAAGGTCTAGCGACATGGACTAAGCTCACACAACTAGGACAATTTAAAAAAATAATATTATAGTTTTTTTCTTGTTTTATCATTTTTCACTCAAATCTTTTAAATATGTGTTTGATAAACTTAACTGTAACATAAACACTTGTCTTTTTATGGCTATGCTTCCACATAAATATAACCTTGGCTATGTTTGAATGTTGGCTTTTGTTAATGTTTCTTGTATGAAATTTTTTCATGTAAATTTTTGTGAACATTCTTGCAAAAGAGAGGTGAGTTTAATTTTTATTTCTTATTTAAAATAAGCAGTCTGTTAATAATGAAAGGTGAGTGTAAAAGCAAGTTGGTTTGTTTATGTATTTAGGAATGTATTTTTATAGAGAAGTATTCCATAAGTTGTCACGAAGTCTGGAGAAGGATCTCTCATCCTTTTTTAAGACAAGTGGTCATAAAGACCTGGAGAAAATCCCCTGATCCTTTTTTGGTGACAAATGGATGTGAAGACCTGAATAATTCTAATGAAAACATATAAAGACATGAAGATTTTTATGAAAACATTGAGATTTTCATATAGAGATGTAGAAACACTATTGTTTTTTATTTGAAAAGGTTAAAGAGAGTGGAGATATAATTCCAAGAGCTAATTTGGAGATTATGTGATCCCTAGTAGTTCATCAAGTGTGCAAAATTATTTCCTTTTATGCTCAAGTTTTGTATTTATTTTCACAAATTAGTGAAGGTAACCTCTGGCGATTGATCTTTTTATCTTTTTTATTTAGGGTTTGTCATTTCTTAATGTCATGCCCATAATCATGGTGGAAAAAACAAAGTTTATTAAGGTTTCATATGTTTGCTCTAATAGCAACTAACACCTTAGTTTGTATGGTGGTCAAATAGGCGGTTAAGAGATCACGAAATGTCAAGTGATCATGAATGTGTTCTTTGGTGTTTGTTTTAGATGTTTTGGTTAGAGACTCTACTTTATAGAAACATGGGTGATTTTATCCACTTATGCTTCCTTCTTTCACCCTAATATTATTTATCATTGCTAGTTTTACACTTAGTTGAGTCGTGTTAGGAAGTGAATACATGTATTCCCATAATAAGTAATTGTAGACTTCATTGATTAGGGCCTCAGTGGAAATTAGTTTGTGCATATTCTTTATGTTAGGTATTTTCTCGTTAAATCTATGGAGATATGCTCTGGTGCTCTCATATTCTTGTTAGGTGATGGTAAAGATCTTTATTGTACTCTTTTTTACTGAGATATTAGTGCTAGAAAAAGAGGTGATATTAACACAAAAGTCGTGAAGGTCAATGATAGAGCCTGGTTTAAGAGTGCAATATTATACCTTAACAGATCCATGAAAAATTATAGGAAAAATATTGCATATGACATTACTTTTTATTATCACTAATTCTAGAATATTTTTGATATTTTGTATGTTTTTCATGGGATCTGTAAGCTGACCTTCACAACGATATATTCTTTGGAATGGCAAGTGTGTAAAGAAATCTTTCACCTGGTAAAATTAGTGTTCATTTTTAGAAGTTGATCTCGTCTTATGTCGAGGTCTTTTCATTTGAAAACATACGAGTGAGAGTAAGAAAAGGATTGTTAGAGATTTTTACACATGTGGCTAGGATCCATAGAGGACTGCTTTTTATGGGAAGAGCAGCTCATTCAAAGAGTGGAAGTATCATACATACTTTGTATGCCATTTTATCTCATTCCTTCATGAAACTAAAATTATCTTTGTACACCTGGTGCATACAATAGAGTTGTATGATGAATTTCTTATTGTATGGCTACAACAACATTATTAAATACTTGCACTTGATGAGTGAGTTATTGAAAATCCAAGGGAGCTAGAGTCCTTGTGGTAGGAAGATCTGTTAATCTCCTTTATTATAAAGTTTCATCGACTATGAAAAGAGTTTTTGTGAGTAGTAAAAGGAAATGAATTGGGTTTTTAATTAGTTTCCCACAAACTATGCGACCAATAAAGTCATGAAAAAACTTCACATAAAAAATGGGTTTTCCTTGGCTAGCTATGTCTTAGGTTAGGTTATTATTGGAAAAATAAAAAATCAATCCCTTGTGGGAACATAGAACATTATGATGCTTACGTTAGTTGAGGTGTGAAGAGAGAATAATTTACTATAAGAGAGAAATAAAAGTGAAAGTTAAGAGTGTGTATCTGTTAGTTTTATACGGCTCTGTGTGTTTCTATACTAATATAGATTTTTGTGGAAAAATCTCTTCTTGTTCTTAGTGGTTAAGTGTGTTTATACACTCAGTCGTAGACTTTTTTCAAGAAGAAGACATCATTGGTAGAGAAATTAGTGTTAGAAATTGGTTATGAAGCTGATAATTCATTGGCTAGCAATGGTGGCCATTGATCATCATGCCATGTTATGGTTATTGTTCCATGCATCATTGGTGGAGATGATGATTAACTATTAAGAATGTTGTAGCTATTGATGTAAAAATGTGGCGTTATTGACAGCATGCATAAAGTTTATGTGCACAGAAAAATTATGTGCATGTGTATCTTGCATAAAGAGAAATTGTTAGTGGCATTCAAGGAAAAAAAACACATAGAGGTTTGTGTCTAGTTTATCAAGGAAAAAAAAAGAGAGAGAAAAAAGAATGGAAAGAGAAGGTAAAAATAAAAATAGAGAAGAAAGAGTGACTAAGTTGATTGCATGGGTTTGGCCCATATAACTATAATATCTTGTCATGTGGACTTGGCCCACATGACCAGAATAATGTTTTTTGAAAAATTATATATTTTATTATTTTAAATATACCTATATTTAAAAATAAAACACCAAAACTTTAACATATTAAGGCATTTTGACGTAGAATAATGTAACAAAATTTGTTCATAAAATGTCTCAAATGTTGTGAGTTTTGAAGTTACATTAACAACCAAGAATTAGTCTCAAAATCTTAGTTAAATTTGGTATGTGTATATTTATTTATTTTACAAATCTAAGCTCATCAAAGTATGTTGTCTTTTAATTATTATTTTTTATTATTTTTTTGTGCAAGTTCACTCCATGTAAATTTGGTTTTCATACATTTTTTAAGATTTACTTTATGTGTGTTTTACTCAATTAAGTTGTTAGAATGTTATGCTCTTTATCTCTAATGCCCAGCTTTGTTTGAAATTTATTAATGATATGGTATCATTTTATGATTAAAAAAAATAAAAAATCTGCAAATACCTTTGTTTTTCTTAGGCGCGGACCTACAATTATACGTCATCATAGGTGGTAGTAAATGGCTCAACAAGTTGCCGTTACCACACATGTGGAAAAATCACTTTATATATATATATATATATATATATATATATATATATATATATATATATATATATATATATATATATTCGCAGTAAGTGGAGGGGTCTTTTCCACCACAAAAAGTGAACATCACCACAGGGATCCTGCACGGCTGGACCAACTGATCCCTGTTCGTCTGCATTTCTTCATGACTCCAATTTTATTTACTCAAACAATATCATCAAATTCCATCGCTGTTTTTTAATAAGAATCTGTTTATTTTTATATTTAAAAAATTAATTTTTTTATTTTTTTATTTTAAATTAATTTTTTAGTATTTTTAGATTTTTTTTATTTTTAAAATTATCTGGAAAAATTATAGTATCAATTAACATAGATGCTGATCTAATAATAGTAACCACCATTAAACAAAAAAGACAATACTCTAAAGTTACCCACAGTTTATTAAATCAAATTTAATAATATTTATATTATATCTATTAATTTAGTATGGACCATAGCTTTACTTGCTTTGCTCGCAACAGACAATGGAACAAACAAAAGGAAAGTTACCTGCAGTTCGTACACCTGCTACCTCTCTATTGGTTTTAAAATAGTACGACCTTAAATTAATTGCAAATAACACGTGATTTGTTGTAAGAGAGGGTATGGTCCAGGTTCCCAAACACGTCTATTTCCTTTGTTTTAAAAATATTTCCTGGGAATGAGTGTTTTTTATTTAAAAAAATATATTTTTAATACTAGTACTTCAACTAAAATTAATTATTTTAAAATTTTTAGAAATTCAGATGAACTGCAATAACATACGAGACGTAAGCATGGCCCAGGAAGGAGCAACAGAGATAAATATTTTATGCCAAGTAAATAAAACTCATTTTGGCCCAAGAGAAAAAAAGAAAAAAAAAACAAAACAAAAATAGCTCTTCTTGTGGCAATTGGCTTGATTCTACCAGACAAAAAATGTATGTATATATATATATATAACATGGGGGTGTATATATACATATGCAATAATCAACAACATAAATTTATATATAAAAATAGTAGTCATGGCCCCACTGCCATCGATAATAGCAAGTTAGGTTTCCTTTCAAGTCATGTACACTTGCAGCGCTATGAGCATGGGGAGCAGCAAAAAAACGTGAAGAAAATTAAGTCCAAACACTTTTTAGGGTCAAGATTCCAGTGATGTTGAAAAAGTATCCGATTGCTTCATTTATTCCATAAACACATAATTTGGAGGTAGACATGGAAAATAGAGAATAGAAAACAAGCAAAACAATCGGCTTTTGATCATGATAAATTTATATAATATGAACAGCCATAACCATGATCTTTACTGTTATTCTAGTCTTCCAAGAAGAGCAGATTTCAAGGCCTCCTCGGTTCTCAGTCCATCAGGAACCCTAACTACCACATCTTGGAGCATAAGCTCGTTAACACAGGACATACTAGCATGGTGAACCTGAAACTCCAGTTCACGGAGTGCACACATTAACCTGGAAGCTGGATAGTTCACATTCTCCGATTGGACTCTAATCATTGCATCATTACCCACAAACTTTACCTCAACTTCAAGTGCAAGCCCAGCGCCACCAGCACTATTCGGCCTGCAGGCTGATTGGTCCACAGAAGTGGTGGTGCTTTGATTGTCCAAATTATCGGCAACTTCCAATTTCACTTTCTTGGATTCCCTTTCTAGTTGTGACTCTAATTCATCAACCTTCGCCTTCAATTCATTGATGTAGGATACAGCATCAGATAATAGTGATGCTTTGTCCATTCTAGACACGTTTGGGACCACCGCACGCAGCGCGTAAAACCGGTGGTTCAACTTCTCTCTCCGCTGTCTCTCAGCCTCTACATGGTTCAGTGGGGCGTCTCTGCCCAGGCCAGGCTTTCTCCCTCTTTTCTTTGGAATTCTTTTCTCCATATGCATAGCAAGTAGAGGAAAGTCCGTGTCTGAATGCTCTGAGTTCAAATAAGACAGGCCTGGTTTATTAGCGTTACGTTTATTTGCTTCTTCTGTTTCATGAGCGTTCTTCTGGTCACGATCAACTGCACAATCTTCTTGAAGTCCAGCTATTATGCCCATATCCGCAAAAGAAATGCTCCTGTCAAGAAACTGGGTCGGTTCTTCACTGGAGTTATTAGGGCCTTTGGGCACCAAATAAGCGCTAAGATCTGACCCAAAAAGAGACTTGGCTTGTTGAACAAGACCCCAATTTTCTCTGATCACAGAAGAGGATCCTAATTCAAGAACCCCACACGATGTAGGTATGCAAACCAGGGTCTCAATGCCATGCATTTGTGCTTCTTTGACTCTTTCACAGTTGTAGAATTGAAGTTCATGGCCACCAGTTAACCAAATCAAAGAACCAGTGGTATAAGCTTTGCCAAGGATGCCATCTCCAGGTGAGAAAGATCGAGTAAGGGACATGACATAGAACCACTCAGAGTCGGTAGCATCGTTACCATCCATCAGAGACATATCAAGATCGTGACATTCACCGATCAGGGATTGGATTCCCTTCATCATGACCCTTTTCCTCTCGGAGTTTGATATCGTCATGCGGCTATTGCTGAAGGTGTTTGGTTTGGGAGAAGTGTCTTTAGAGCCTTGAAAATGGCCATCACCCCAGCCTAGGAAGATTCGGCCGCTGTCATCGTTTGATGTTTGCCAAAATATGGCATAAGACCACCAATCTGGTTGGTTTTGGACTATGAATTGAAGCCTTTGTTGGAGAGTCGGTGGGGTTTCTTGGGATAAGGAGACCGGTGAAGATGATGAAGATGGAGAAATAATGAGTTCCTCCATGTGGATTCTATCAGCTGCGCCGAGGAAAAAGTTTTAGAGAAAGAAATAGGATTGATCAGAAATAGGAGAGGTGGGTTGAAAAAGAGGAGACACTTTTCTTTTTAAGCACGGAGTGGAAGAGGACTTGCCCAGGTCCAGAGTAAATTAACATTTACATTACCGATTAATAAATAAATAAACTAATTCTTCTTAGTGCTATACTGTACACCTCGGATTATAATAGTATTTTTTTATTATATCCTTAGGTGCTTTATTTGTAAATTTTTTAGTGGTCTCTTATATTTGTATATTCTTGATAATTAAAGCTTCCAATCAAATTTACTACATGATTAGAAGCTAACTAGATATGTTGCATGAGTGTAATAATTTTTTTATGTAGAAAAAGTGATAGGCAAAAAAATAATTTGAATTTTAAGTAATTGGTTTAAGTGGTAATTTAAATAAAACAACAAAAAATAAATTAATAAAAAATTAACAAAAAAAATAAAAAGAACTCACTTGAATTATCAAACAGTGTAATGCATTGGGTGAGAGTTTAACTAGTTTTTTCTTAAATGATATCAAAGTAATCATATTATTCTATAAAAACTAAAAAAAACATAAATACCCTTGAGGAGTAGGCATCTGATGATTTTATTTCAGGGTTGAATGAGTAATTTTACTATATATTTTAAAATAAAATTACTATAATAACCCTATATAATTCATAAAATACAAGTCACGGTGAAAAGACCACCCCATCCTCGAAGCCAAGTCAAAATATTAAATGATGAAAGGATAATATAATAATTATAATATTAGAACGAACAGTAATACGTGAGTAGAGTTGAACACAAAACAAATAGTGTGGCTTTTATTAAATTCATGCAAAAAATTGTATTTTATGTTTACATATTCTCTACTGATTTCTATTTTTATCCTTTTAATTTTTTGTTCAAAACTTTATTTTGCTAGAAAATATAAATTGAGGCTTAAGTTTTTTAAAAAAACAAATCGGAATGTTCTTCTATTTAAAACCGATTAAAGGTTGGTTTGAGGTTAAAGATGGATTTATTAGGGTTTGTAAAGTTTTTTTTAGGTATTTTTAAGTATAAATGGTTGGATACGGGTTTTTAAGGTGAAAAGATACAAAACTCAATTTTTTGCTACTTTATATGGCTGGAAATTATAACGACGCGTCATTTATTTTATTTTTTAAAAAAAATGGTCAAGCGCACTGATCCACTTAAACTTAGATACGTTACGCCTTTATGATTTTTTTTTTATTTTAATTAAATTTCATTATAATTAATTAATTAAAATACTAAGGATATTACTTTATTAATTACTGTTAACTTTTTACTTAATTTTCATTTTCAAATAGCGGGCACTCTTAATTTCTTTATTGAGTCTGCTACTCTTTTCAAATAGCAGACTCAATAAAGTTCCCCATGGCAACATGAAAATAGTGTATTGTTCTTATATGTTTTTAATATATTTGTATTAAAATTATTAAAACATTATTTTTCTATTATAATATATTTTTATGATTATAATGAGCTTTTATCCATAAAAAATTAAATATTATGGTAAAAAAATCCAAAATACTTTGCATTAATAATATAAAAGGGTTTTTAATTGAAGAGATATATATATTTTTTTATCCATTTTCAAATAGTCTAATTTTTTATATATTTAATTTTTTTTTTGTTGATAAACAGAGATTAACAACTTTTTTAAACATTTTGTTTTTTTGTGAATATCATCCTCGACTTAGACTTTGTTTGGGAGCGCGGCTGCGGCTGCGTTTCCAAAAAATTTGATTTTTTTTTTTGTTAAAATTAAGTGTGGTTTGTATTTTTTGAATCGTTTTGATGTGCTGATGTCAAAAATAATTTTTAAAAAATAAAAAAACATCATTGGCATGTATTTCGGCACGAAAAGCTATTTGAAAAGCACCCGCAACCACACTGCCAAACACGCTCTTATTTGTTTGTATTAAACGCACGCATTACGTTTCAATTCACAATTAAAATCAAAACACACGTTAACATTAACTAGCAAGTGGATACAATCACTTATCACCACAAAAGGACTAGCGCAAGAAGGGAGAAAGTTCGCCAACTTGGTAAGATACAAACAAACAGCATAAAAGAAGAGGTTCTTACACCGTTCAGTCTAGAAAGTTACATCCATCGAGAGAGAAAGAAAACTTGGTAGGGAAAGGGAGATGTTCATGCGAGTGCGAGCAAGAAGCGAAATATTATTTCATTAAGTTTTTTTTTTTTTTTTTTGATGAAAAATAGGTTTTTTAAAATTAATTTTAAATTTTTTATATTTATTTGTAATTAGAAAAATTAGTTAATAGAAAACACTTTCTAGTCAAAGAAAAATTTGGTTTGGTTTTCAGGAAAGTGTTTTCCTTTTATTTTGAGCGAAAAACACTTTTTAGAAGTTATAAAAAATTTAGAAATATCATATTATTTGCTGATTATAACAAATTTGGTCCTCATACTTTTAGAGCGTGTTTGACAGTGTGGTTGCGGGTGCTTTTCAAATAACTTTTCTTGCTGAAATGCATGCCAATGATGTTTTTTCATTTTTTAAAAATCATTTTTGACATCAGCACATCAAAACGATCCAAAAAATACAAACCGCACTTAATTTTAGCAAAAAAAAAAAATTTCAAATTTTTTGGGAACGCAGCCGCAGCCGCGTTCCCAAACGAGCTCTTAATTGCTATAAATTTTGTTTTAAATCTTTTTTTTTTTCAATTTTACCCCTTAAAATTTGATTTAATTTGATTTTTATATTAACGTTGGTCCTTATTTTTATGATTGTTATTTGTTTGTCTCTTATTATTTTTTAATTGAAATTTTTTATCTATAAAATTTAGTCCTCATTCTTTTAATTGTTACTTATTTTATTTGAAATAATGTATGAAATTGTAATTACTATTATTTTAATTTCATCATCTTTTAATTTTTTTATCTGTTAAATTTGATCTCCATTATTTTTATTGTTATTTATTTTATTTGAGATAATTTATGAAATTAGATTTTTTTTCAATATCATTCTCATTCAACTTTTTTATTTGTAAGGTTTGTTCCTTATTATTTCAATAAATTTTCAAAAAAAATATTAATAAGTTATTTTTTAGTTTATTTTTCATGACATAACTAAATACTAGAAAGTATTTTTCAATTTATTTTTTATAATACTATCAAATATCAAAAAATAATTTATTTTTCATAAATTTATTTTCTAAAAGTACTACTTTCCAATAAACACTATTTTTCGATAAACAAATAAAGATAAAATAAGCAAGTAATGGTTGGTGTTGGTGGGACCATAGTGTCTCGAATTAAATTATTTGATGTGTCAGCGTTGGACATTACTAGCACGTGAACGGAGAGCGATAGGCTCAGTGAACTTATTTTCGGAGTCCATTTTCAAGTTTCATCGAAAAAGAAAAATGAAAAGTCGTGGAATAGTACATACATAGGATAGGCCCTCCAATCAAAAAGCGAACGGGGTTTATGAGGCCCGTCCCGCCGTATCAATTCTGTTGTTCGTCCTTTCGTTCCAATGTTTTTCTTACAACAACATTATTCTAGAGGTTATATTTTAAAGTAAATTATTAGTATGTTTGGTAGTGTAGTAATGATTGTTTTTTAAATAATTTTTTTGTGTTAAAATATATATAAATGATATTTTTTATTTTTAAAAAATTATTTTTGACATCAGCACATTAAAACAATTCAAAACATACAAATCATATTAAATTCTAGTAAAAAAAATTTAAATTTTTTAGAAACGCAATTTACACTACATTCTAAAATTACTGTAGGTGAAACATTAATGATATTTGGTACAACTTAAATCAAATCTATATTTAAATTAAATTAAGTTCTTGAAAAATAAGACTTTAAATATTTTTTTTGAGATTAATTTATTTGAGAATGTGATTGTAATTACTTTTTAAAGTATTTTTTATTTAGAAATACATTAAAATAATATTTTTTTTATTTTTAAAACATTATTTTTGACATCAGCACATCAAAATTATTTGAAAATATTAAAAAAATATTAATTAAAAGAAAAAAAATTAAAAAAAATTAATTTTTTAAAAACATAAAAAAAAAACAGCTCAAAATCTTCCAACCATATAATTTGTGCCACGTACAAATGAAGGGCTGATCCCTTACCCTCCACATATTAACATATCACTGATGTGTTGTTCGCCTCCCCTCCACACGATCACCTGTGTAACACTTGTGTGGTCATCCTTCCATGCCTTTCCGTGCAATTATTTAGCAGTTAGTAGATATTTGGGTCGATCATCCGTCAAACTCGATATTTCTAGACTTGGCTACGTTATGAGTTTAAACTTTAAATGCATGTTAGTTTAGCAAGTTAGTAGATCTAACTTGTTTTGGTATTATTTGCCAAGATCCATGTGCGAAGACCCATAGATATTACCGTACCTAAAAGCAATTGGGTTCGGCCAGTGCCATTAGCCAGATTTAATGTGCCCGAGCTTGATAAACTGTCAAGCACGTCTATGGTCGGGTCTAGCAATTGCTTATGGTTTGACATGCTGCCATGTCCAATCATGATTGGATCTGGTTTTGACCAGACCCAACATACCTTCACTAAAACATGTTTGTGCTGGTGCATGCTAACTAACACACCTAAAAATTCAAAAAAATTATACTTAGTATATTTTTTCAAATCCAATATTTTTTAATAAAAAGTCATCTAGAAGAGCCAAATATATTTTAATATATTTGATACATAACTATTTTAATAACTTGATATGACCCGGTTAACTTTACGAGTCTTAAGACAACCCGGATGATTCTCAATTAATTCAATATTAAATGATAAAATTAAAAAAAATAAGAAAAAAATGGCTTAAATCAACTCAGGTGAACTCGTCAAATCTATAACACAGGTCATTAGACCATAATAATCTTATAGAAAGCAAACAAAAAACATAAATTTAAAAAAATCAAAGAAAAAAAAACTAATTTTTTAAAGAAATAGTATTTTAGCATTTTTCTTTGAACATGTAAAATAAATATTGAAAAACTAAATTAATATTTTATTATTATTATTTACTTTTCATTTAGCACATCTCTTGGAGATGCCATTAAGAAATCAGCTTCATCAATAAACAAAACTAGATTGTGTTTTTCGACCTTTAACAAATGTAGACATGTTTTTTTTTATGTGATTGAATTTTTGACAAATTTTGATTTGACTATGGAGTTTTTGAAGAATTGTGATCTTGATTTTCTTTATCTAAATTAACGAGATGAAACTCTTCTAAACTCAGTGAGTTATAGAGAAAGAAAGAAGTAGCTAAGAATTCGGGTTTTTATTTTATTTTTGTTCTTTGGATTCTGCCTTTTCCACTTTCTATGTTGAATTAGAAAGAAAAAAAAACGTGGGTCTTTGTTTTCATGATTGTCTTGGCAATTTATTTTTAGATGTCTGAATAATTTTACAGGTTTTAAAATTAATAATCATATAAATTTTTAATAATTATTATATTATTAATTATAAAACTCAAACCTTAAATTACAAGAAAAATAAATATTTTAACCTTAAACTTTTACTATTGACCACCGACTAAATGATTTCTTATAAATTTTTTCTTTTGTTAACTGGGTTGTTGATTAAGTTCAGTTTAATGGAAAATCGTGCACTCGCTTCTTGATTTTGAAGTTTAAAAAGGTTCAATTACTTACTTTGTTTTATTTCTCTTTTTCTGTTTTTTGCATTCCAGTTTTTAGAATATGCGAGGAATTTGTATAATGAGGGTATGTGTCAACTACTCATTGGCTGTTGTTAGGTTTACTGACACCATTTGATCAGCCTAACAGCGCTCTTCAACTGAGAGATAACAAACAAGCCATCATCTATATGGTGCTCGGGAAGATCACTTAAAAGCATAGTTATTAAATCTAGCTGGGGGTTTTGTCTAGTTAAGAATTTAGGTCGTGTTGCAATGGTTAATTCAAGTAAACTAGATAAAAATTAATTTTTTTAAGATTTTAATATCTGATATGAAAAGGTTAAAAAACATTTTAATTAAATATAAATTATATATAATTATCTCACAAGAAAAAATTAAGAAACATTAAATTATAAATATAGATATTTCATATGGAAAAGTAAAACGACATGTTATATCAATGGATATAGGGATATAGATGGTAACTATAGTTATTCGATATAGAAAAGTTAAGAAATATTTGATGAGAACGTAAGCTATAAAAAAAATATATAAGACCAAATATTTACAAATTAACTTTATATTTTTTGGGTGTCGCACGGGTTACACCGAGCTTCCCGAGTTTCAAGTTGATCAGACGGGTCACCCGGGTTTTATCGGGCTAATTGCAAGCCTAAGTTTAAACTATTTAAAACTCAACCAAGACTCCAAGTTACCCAGATCCTAAGTCCCAGATCAACCTGTGAGGTCGGGCCGAGTTTTATATATATTGTTATTAGCACCTTTTTTTCATGTAGAAAAACTAATTGTACTAAATTGATGCAAACATGCATGTAGGAAGATTTTAGTCTCATTATATGTGAGATAATGATAAAGATTACTTTTTAAAATGATTTTTATTTAAAAATAAATTAAAATAACATTTTAAAACTTATTTTTGATATTAGCACGTCAAAACAATCTAAAAATATAAAAAAATATTAATTTAAAGAAAAAAATTCATAATTTCATTACACAGTGATTGCATCGCTGCCCCTAAACACATATTTTTTAAAAATAAAATATTTTAAAATTTTTAAGAGCATATTTGTCTTTGTGTTTTAAAGTTTTTTTTATGTTTTCATATAGTTTTAACGTATTGATGTTAAAAATAAATTTTAAAAAATAAAAAAATATTATTTTGATGTATATTCAAGTAAAAATCACTTTAAAAATAACTATTATTACAATAAAAAGCATGCCCTTAATCAATTAGTTGAACGTAGGATGATTTTGTAACTTTTATCTTTGTTAATAATACAATGATCAACTGGAGATTTATATGGTTGTTAACTTCAAAACTTGTGGGATTAGTTGAGGTACGCGTAAGCTGACCGGATACCCATGATAAACTAAAAAAAAAAAAATGATCACATACCAAAAAAAAAGAAGAAAAAAGACCGCATATCTCATGCCTGAAAATAGAAAAGGGATAAAAAAGGGGTTCTACGTTGAGTAATTTTATGTTTGCCAATCAGCCACGAGTAAGTATCCCATGGACGTATCAATACTATGTATGAAATGACTAGTTTCGAAAAGGTAGTCTTATATTCTCAGAACCGGACCGGAAATGTCTTAAAGGCTAAACTGAAGCGGTAACACGTAATTGAAAGTGACATTTAATTTTAATTAATACTAATTATTCAAGAGGTCGATGGGTTTGTATTCTGATTCCTTTGTTATTTTCCCCTTCGACGTTTGAAAACCGGAATGTGTTTAAAAATTAAAATAAGCACGTGGTAAATGTTTACTATCATAATCTTTATTTGCTGTCCACCTCTCCCACTTGCTATATAGCTTTGACAATTAAGTTTTGTTTGAGATCGATGGGTTTGATTATTACAAAAGTCGCTTGGTGCTTTTTTCTGGATTCAAATATTTTTTATTTTAAAATATATTAAAAAAAAAATTATGTTTTGAAAAATTTTATAAAATTCATGCTATAACTAGTAGTATTCTAGTAGTTACTCTATAGAATCTATTTTGAAGACAAAAATAAATATAAATGGGAGAGAAATAATAAAATTTATGACCCATCAAAAGTTATAAAAATATTTTCTATCTAGTATTTTGTTTTTTGCTTGTATTTATTCATGCTTGTAACCGGTTAAATCTTGAACACCATAAATTTTTTCTTAACTTTTCATTTTATATATTTGCGCATTAAAATTATTAAAAAATATTAATTTTATGTTTTTTAAAATTAATATACTTTTAAAAAAACCCTACTCAAAAGTGAAAGTTACGGCACTTCTAAATAGTTTCTTATAAAAACTAAATTATTATAAATAGTATAAATACATCCCCTTTTTTATTTGCACTATAATGAAAAAAACTATTTTAACAACTCATTTGTATTTTAATATTAATATTTTTTTATTTTCTAATAAAAAATTAAAAAAATTTGTGGATACCAAAGAATGAATATTTAAATAATCTATTTTAATACTTTAAGCTTTTTTAATAATTATGTAGGAATGATTTTTCTTTGACACAAAAGCTATTCTGGCTCTTCAATTTACCATTTTCTGGGGCTATAAAATCAATGAAGAAAAACTAAGGGCTTGTTTGTTTCATGGATGATTTCTTCAAACTTTCCTGTATTTATTTGTCATTAGAAAAGTTAGTTAATGAAAAATATTTTCGAGTTAAAAAGAAAATTTGGTTTGGTTTTCAGGAAAGTGTTTTCTATTTATTTTAGGTGGAAAACACTATCTAAAAGTTGTGAAAAATTTAAAAATGTTATGTTATTTGATGATTATATCATATTTGATCATCGAACTTTTGATTGCTATATATTTTGTTTTGAATCTTTTTTTTTCAATTTCATCCCTTAAAAATTGATTTTTATATCAATTTTGGTCCTCATTTTTGTGATTATTATTTGCTTTTCTCTTATCATTTTCTTAATTAAAATTTTTTATCTATCAGATATGGTCTTCATTCTTTTGATTGTTATTTATTTTATTTGAAATAATTTATGAAATTGTATTTTTTTTAATTTCATCATCTTTCAACTTTTTTATCTACTATATTTGATCTCCATTATTTTGATTGTTATTTATTTTATTTGAGATAATTTATGAAATTATATTTTTTTTCAATTTCATTCTCATTTAACTTTTTAATTTGTAAGATTTGTTTCTCATTATTTTAATAAAATTTTTAAAAAATATTAATAAGTTATTTTCTAGCTCACTTTTCATGACATCACCAAGTACTAGAAAGTGTTTTCTAACTTATTCTTCATGATATTACCAAATATAAAAAAATAATTCATTTTCTAAGAAAACCACTTTCCAAAAGGAAACTACTTTCCAACAAACAAACGAGACCTAAAATTAATTTATTTTTACTCATCTTTTGGCTCTCCCGTTGGAGATGCCCTAAATATTTTGTTATTTCTCATTATAATTTGTGAAGAGAGAGGAGAGACAAAAATAAAAGAAAAATCTCTAGAAGCACATCTAAGCTTCAATTATAATACTACTAGTATCATAAAAAAAATCTTAACTAGACGAATTCAACAACATCAATAAAGATATCAACGATGAATGAAGGAAGTCACACTTGTCATCAAAGGCAAATGAGTTATCTGTCACCTTTAGATGGAAAGTGTGACACACTTGGATCATTGTTCATGGTATTTTTTGGTATTATTGGATTTATCTCGTTAAGATATTTTTTTATAATATCGTTGGTGTCCTAATCGTAGTTTTAGTGTGTCTTTATATTTTTTTAATATATTTTTGTTTTTTCTATCTTCTCATATGCGGTCCATTTCATATATTTTTTTTTGAAATGTTATGTTTTTGAATAAAAATTTGTAGACTATAAAATAGGCATGTGATAAATGATTACTACCATCATCTTTATTTGCTGTCTGACTCACCCACTTGCTAAATAGGTTTTGAGAATTAAGTTCCATGAAAATGACGAGTGGAATATCTTTTAGAATTACTAGATAGACCAAGATCGATGAAATCATGTTCACTTCACTAGTTTTTTTTGTGTGTATTGCAAAAGTTCAAGTCGCCTTCATGTTCTGACAAGCGAGGAGGTACTTAAAAAACAAGGATAATGGTCGGCCGTCGGCATATTATTGTTAATTAACCTGATGATCTCAATGAGTCATAACATCCCAGACCTGTGCTGTATTTGTTTGCTGAAAGTATTCTTTTTTAAAAAATAAATTTTAAGAAAATAAATTCTGATAAAGTAAATTATTTTTTAATGTTTGATAGTGTAATGAAAAATAAGTTGGAAAATACTTTCTAGTGTTTGGTTGTGTCATGAAAAATGAGCTGGAAAATAACTTATTATTGTTTTATTTTTTTCAAGTTATTAAAATAATAAGGAACAAATCTTACAAATTAAAAAGTTAATGATAATGAAATTGAAAAAAATATAATTCATAAATTATTTGAAATAAAATAAATAATAATCAAAATAATAGAGATCAAATCTAAAAAATTGAAAGATGAAGAAATTAAAATAATAATAATTAACATTTCATAAATTATTTCAAATAAAATAACAATCAAAAGAATAAGGACCAAATTTGATAGATAAAAAATTTCAATTAAAAAATAATAAGGAAAAAACAAATAACAATTATAAAAATGAGGACCAAAGTTAATATAAAAATTAAATTCTAAGGGATGAAATTGAAAAAAAAATATTGAAAACAAAATATATATAGCAATCAAAAGTTTAAAGACCAAATTTGATATAATCAGTAAATAATATGACATTTTTAAATTTTCACAACTTCCGGAAAGTGTTTTCCGCCCAAAATAAAAGGGAAATACTTTCCTGAAAACAAAGCCAAATTTTCTTTTGACTGGAAAGTATTTTTTATTGATTGAAAAGTGTTTTTCATTGACTAACTTTTCTAATGACAAACAAACACAAGAAAATTTAGATAATAATTTTCAAAAATCATTTTCCCGAAAACAAACACACTTTAAATAGAGTTGCCTAAGTAACTGTGCCAGATCCAATCCCAGTTTCGTGCGTGGTAATGGCAAACATTGGATTCGATTAAAGCAATTCAAATTAATAAAAAACAATATGAACATGAAAAGGAAAAGGAAAAGGAAAAAGAATAGAGTTTTTATTAATTATTATATTATGAAGTGTTTAATTAATCTAAATTCAAAGATATTATGGCCTCGTTTGTTTGTTAGAAAGTAGTTTCTTTTTGAAAAGTGAATTTCAGGAAAATTAATTCCGGAAAAGTGAATTATTTTCCGATATTTGGTAGTGTAATGAAAAATAAGTTGGAAAACACATTCCAGTATTTGGTTATGTCATGGAAAATGAGCTGGAAAATAACTTATTAATGTTTTATTTTTAAAAATTTATTAAAATAATGAGGAACAAATCTTACAAATTAAAAAGTTGAATGAAATTGAAATTGAAATTGAAAAAAAATTTAATTTCATAAATTATCTGAAATAAAATAAATAACAATCAAAATAATATAGATCAAATCTAAAAACTTGAAAGATGAAGAAATTAAAATAATAATAATTAACATTTCATAAATTATTTCAAATAAAATAAGTAACAATCAAAAGAATGAAGATCAAATTTGATAGATAAAAAATTTCAATTAAAAAATGATAAGGAAAAAACAAATAACAATTATAAAAATAAAAATCAAAATTATATAAAAATTGAATTAAAAAAATGAAATTAAAAAACAAATATTTAAAATAAAACAAAATTGAGCTTGTACCAAGATTTTTCTCCCATTACAAACCTTTTCGCTATTCAGATTCTTCAAACTTCATTCCAAAGACCTTTAAAATTTCCTTCGAAGTATCAGATAGTATTTTCAACTTTTTTCTTGTTGATTTTATATTTTAACTTTATTATTTTTCCTTATTGATTGTTTCCTTGTTATTATTACCGAACAAGATTATTTTTTTTTTGTAATTGTTGTAAGTTTCTAGGATTATAATCCCAAAATATATTTTAGGATTATAATAGTCAAATAATACAAAAAAAAACAATAAATAATTATTTATAGCTGAGAAAATACTATAACAATCTATAATATTTTATGAAAAAATTAATAATATTTTTTTCACATTATTTAATTTTTCTATTAAGATATATTAATTTTATATATAAATTCATCAACATCTCACTGCAAACTAGATATTATGGCTTGTTAAAAAAAAAATTTATTTTAATGCATGAGATCTAGAGTTTAATACCAATAAAAAGCTTTTATTTTTCTTAAGATTTTTTAAGTAATATGTGGGTGTTGATCTTGAACCGGTTTAATTGATCAAATAAAAAATTTAGGCTTGTTAAATTAATTATGTAAATGACTTAATCTTGGGATGTAGTTTAACTAGTCAGGCCTTAAGTCTGCTCATAAATGGTCATGAGTTTGAGTCTTTTCAAGGCAACTGGAAGCTTATATGGTCGTTAACTTTAGGGCCCGTGAGATTAATCAAATTGCATGCAAGTTGGCTCAAAAACCGATGTTAATAATTAAAAAATATTATACAAACGACCCATTACTTCAAAATAAATCAGTGCAAGATCTGGTTCCCTAGTTCGTAATCAAATTGACCAGTTCCATCTGGTTATGATAATAATGGTTTCTATTGGTGTACATTAGATGGGTCTCATTTGCAACAAGCTATGCTTAGGGCTCAAATTAATCATTTCAATTCGTTAAAGATTGGAACTTGCGAGCTGGTTCCATTATTCAGTCGAATCATCTGGTTTAAAAGAAAATTCCCCTCTAGCGAAAGAGAGAGATAAATAAAAATATATGCAGAAAGATATTATTTTATTTTAATTATTTAATTACTTATTTTATGATCGAACCGACCGGATAACGATGGTTTAGATTGGTATTATCAGATGTTTGCAACAAGCTATTCTCTAATATATGAAATTTGAATAATATATAGAAGGGCCTAAGTAATTGTATTGGTAATAAAGATATCTTATTAATCAAACCTTATAATAGAGAAACATATATAGGATACAATCAACACAATAGGAGATATGGCAAACAGAATCTCTTGCTAAATTTGGTCGTACCTCCCAAAACTAAGTTAAATGAAATATATTCTTTATTTATTTCAAACAAATTTACGTACTAGATTGAACATTGAAGGGCCCCACAGATAATTTCGTCCCTTCTTGTGCTTGAATATTTTATTGGCTATTTACAATCTAATCACTTATTCAGTTTGATTTGGATTTAATTGATAGATTATTATAATTTTTATATTTAAAATAAAATAATTCAATTTAATTATATTATTAAAAAAATATTAAGTTCAATTAGTAATCTTGATTATTTTATATTAAATTTATAAATTATTGTTTTTACAAAAAAACACATCTTTTTATTTATGTAAAATTAAAATCTATAAATTATTTTATGATATAGAAAGAATTGTCCGGTGTACCTTTCTAATGAATAATTTAATATTGTGACAATTATTATAAATTAAAAAACGACACTTTCATTATCCCAGCAAACTAAAATCAGAAAGTAAGATATTGGAATATATATATATATATATATATATATAATCATTACACATCTAGTGATTGCCCATTGAAACAATTAAGAAGTCAATCCTAAATCAAAAACTTATTGGCAATCTCTTAAACATATCTAAAATGAGGGGCGAGTTTTAAGAACAAGGTGTGCACCTTCTCCTAGCTTCTTGATCATAGGTATATATATATAAACTGTAATTTATGATTGCTCCTCCCAACATGTCTATTGGGGTTATGTTATGTATCAATTCCTAGCTCAGATAATAATATTTCATCTTGGTGTTGGTCCTCCTTTTTTGATTGAAGAAATTGAATCCCTTTTTCCTTGTATTTTCTCCATACTAGCCATATGATTTCGAGTTTCCACTTCTAGGTTACATGCTCCTAGCTAGTATTTGTTTCATATTAGAAAACATGCGAGGCCTAACAGAGTTATCCCCGTAGCAGTCCCAGAAGCTACCATTTAGCCTTAATTAACAGAGTCATTTTGATTTGGAAGCCTTTGATAGTCTTATTTTCCCACTTCTCAAGCAATTTCTTAAAGCCAGAAAACCAAAGCTTTGTTGAAGAAAAGAAGGAGACGTTAAAGAGAAGTTGGAGGGTTTTTAGAGAAAAGAAAGATGAATATTTTTTAAATAATTTTTTTTTTTTGTTGGAATTACCATAACAAATTAGAGGGTCTCCTCTCTAATTTTTTGTTTAGTTTTTATGATTTGAATTTCATTTGGAATTCAAATTGATATCCAAACACGTGAAGTGAAATGATTTACCCTTTTGAAATCGAATTCAATTACAAGTTTCAAATAGTAATTAGAAGATTTTGAATGATCGAATGAGGTGATATCTCACTTTGGTTGACAATAACAGAAGCTATTCTTTAGGTGGACAAGGTGGAATGCCACTTGAGCTGGTTAAATCATTTAGCAGAATCTGGACAAGATGCAGCAGCAAATCATTCGAGATTGAGAACTAGTTGAAAGTGCCCAGGATTTTTCCAGGTGCATAGATCTAGCTTTTCTTTCACTTGACTTTTTTTAATTTTAATTGTGCAGGTTATGATCAGCTTACGCGTTTTCCCTAGATACATGTATATTTAGCAGTGTGGTAGTGGTTGCTTTTCAAATAATTTGTCGTGCTGAAATGCATGTCAATGATTTTTTTTATTTTTTAAAAATTATTTTTAATATCAGCACATCAAAACGATTCAAAATATATAAATCATATTAAATTTTAATAAATTTTTTTTAAATATTTTAGAAACATAATTTGACCATGTTTTGTTAAGAAAAAAAAGTCAAACATTGATATAATTTAAGCACGCATAAAATGATCATGAATATTGCAGCCGTATTTACTACAGGAGTTTGGCGATGCTGGAGCTCGTAGCTGTTAAAGTAACAAGTTCTATCGTCACGTGCTTTTTTTCTATTATTTCTTGTCGGATTATGGGTAATTATTATTATATAAATAAGTCTCACTCGCTTGAGAATTTTTTATGTTTTGATAGTTTCGCTGTCAAATAATTAGCTGGAAACTTGCAAAAACTGTTGATGATTCTTCAGAATGAGTAATATAATGGTTTGAACTTTGAAAAATAAACCGAGCATGAGAAAGTGAAAAATAATATATAATAGTTTCATAGGGCGAAGAAGATTAATATGAACTCCATTATTTTGCATAGCTGGCAGGATACTCCCGCCATTCTTCTCCTACCGAACACCAATTATAAATCAACCATATCTTTCGGAATAATAATAAAAAAAAGGAACTAAATCTTCAATTCACACGTCATATCAATGTCATTTGGGAAATAGGCATAACTCAGAGCAAAGTCAGGAATTTTTTTTATCCCGAGCTTTAATATAAATACACACAAATTATTTTTTAAAATAAATCATTTACATGTATATATAAATTTATCAAGTTAACAATAAAGTTTCAATTCAAATACATAACACAAAATAAAAAAATAAAATAAAATTTAAAGTACATAAAATTGAAAATAAAAATAAAAATAAATTACACTATCAAAGTTGCACCCTTTAATGTTTTGTATAATATAATCCATCTATGATCGAATCTGAATTAATATCTTCAACAAATTCTTGTTCAATGTAAATCATCATAGAATTCGCTAAGAATTTATCTTTTATTTTATTGCGAAACATAATTTTAACATGTTTTATAGCTGAAAATACACGCTCTGTAGTGGCAGTGAAAACAAGCAAAGTCAAAACAATACGAATCAACTTATCAATCAAATGATAGTATTGTGACTTATTTGTTTCAGCTAATCCTCGACATAATTCAGAAATGATAGACATATTCTGAAAGCTTTTAGGATGAATCACATCAATTTAATAATGCTCTAGTTGAGATCTCAAATAATACATCTCTTATTCATTAAATTTTCAGGATAAAATTTCTCAGCAAACTTGTAAATAGCATCAGTTTTAAATTATTTAAAGTTGTTCTTAGGTTCTAAAGCAGAGCTAAATATAAGGGGTTCCACTGTCCCATCATTGAATCTAGAATTTAATTCTTCCAACTGAAAATCTATTGTTAAGTTAAATATATCATAATGATACTGTTGGTAAACTGCCATTGATCTTTGTTGCTAACATGAACGAACTGTAGCCTTTTTATACGAAACATTCATATGTAGTATGTCAATCTCATATTGTGTGCAAACAGATTGCACGTTTGCAAGAAGAAGATCAAATCCAGCATCTCTCAAAGTTTGAAGCAACGTTTTAGTAGTTGATACAAGATCCATTGCATTTAAGATGTCCATTATTTTTGTTGCAAAGCTCGACAAAGTAAATTAGTAATCCCCATTATTTTATGCATCAAATATAAGATGAATATAAATTCAAAAGATTTCATCACAATCAAACAACCACCAGCTTCTCCACGTATAGAGTTGGAAGATCCTTCTTGAACCATACTTTCAAGCACAATAATAGTTGCACCATACATATCTATTAAGCTGCAAATTATCGATTTGACTAGCCCCTCTATCAGTCTCACATTTTCTAGTGGCTACTATATGTGCAATTTTTATAACCTGAGCATGATGTAACTCGGTATGATGTTTGGGAGAAGCACTAATAAGATTGATAATTGTTACCAATTTTGAGAAAAACAATCAAATAAAAATATCATTTCCAGCTGTTGCAACTAATGCTAATTGTAGTCAGTGAGCAAATCAATGTACATAATATGCATAAGAGCAATCTTTAAGAAATAAAGCTTGTAGTCTGTTCCATGCGCCACGCATATTGCTAGCACTATCATGCAAGTTATATCGAGCGAGCATATCACAAATTTCTTTTTTGAGTGTTAAAGAAGTAGTATCTGAAATATGGACAATACAAAAAAAAAACGCTCTCATAAAAAACCCTGAATGACAACAAATCTCAAAACAATAGCCATTTGTTCTTTAATTATTTGATGCTTAAAGTGATTTTAAAAAATTGAAAAAAATATAGTCCAGAATAGTTCATTAAAAAAACACGGAAGAGAAACTGTCATTAAACAATTTGGTCACGCTTCCTTCTACTCCACACAAATTGAGACAACTCACTTAACAAGGTATTCAGCGAATCATGACCTATGAATTGAGACCCATTAAAGTATTAAAATGTTTTTTCAAATTATTAGATTTCTAGGTACAGTCTATTGCAATGAATGTGAAATATTGAATTTAAAATGAAAAGTCAGGACTTATAAATTCTTACCTGGTGATTTTGTATTTTTGTAGCTCACTGTATACTGTTGAAAAGAAAAAAAGCTAAAACACCAAGTAATTGGAAGGCATGTAAATATGATTCTCACACCAATTAATTATTTGTGTTAGGTTTCATGTAAAAGACAAAGGAAAACAACCAATTAATTATTTGTGTTAGGTTCTCCGTAAAAGACAAAGGATAAATGGGTTATTGAATTTTTTATAATTAATTTTTTTAACCTGGGCTACAAGACCACCTAAACCTTCTTCCGCCCTTGAGCATAATTAGGGTATCCACTTCAAGTTAATTTTTAATGATGTGCATGATTTTTTTTGGTACCATGAAAATTTAATTCAAAATCAATGTTTATGTTTTATGTTTAATAAAATACATTAAAAAATAAAAAGTTGATAATAAAAAAAATTGATAATAATTAAAAATTAAAAAATGAAATTTATCTTACTTTTTTTTATAAAAAAATAAATGCACACGTAAATATTTGATCATGTGTTATGGGGCATCTTCAATTTATTTTTATTTAATTATATAATAATTTAAATAAATATTTGTAAGAAAAACATTGATTTAAATCATTAACCAATAACTTTTTGGTCATTGTAGTGGCTCCTCAAAAATAGGAATTCAAATTTTAATACTCAAAAAATCAAAATTTCAACATTGTTTAGCTCAAAAACATGTAACAAAAGATCTTATAAACCTTTAAAACCTTATTTTTAACAATAAAATACATTTTAATCAAATTAAAATCTCAAAATCAAACCAAATAAAAAAAATTTCGAGCTCCAACCTATTTTTTCAGCGAGGTAAAAAACATTTTCATTGAATTCTTTTCTTAAAGATAATTCATAGCCACCAAGATCATAGTTATTAATTGCGAGAATTTGGCTACTTGAGGATTTTCCCTCTTCTCGTTCTTTTCAAGCAGTTACCTTTCTTTTAATAATAATTAAAGATTGAAATGAAAAATAAATAAAGTTTCTTAACAAAATTGTAAAAGTTAAAAGGAACAAGAATAAGAAATACAAAAGATAAAACTTGAGGAATCAAATCGAAGTTTTTAAAGCCTTTTGAACAGTGTAAATGGAAAAAACCTTTTTTTTTTCTGATGTTAATTTTGGTGCTTGATTTTTGTTTTAAGAATAACTTCAAATTGGATTTTATAAAATTATTGTTTAATTTAAAGTCTCAGTATTCAATGCTACATCTGTACATGAGAGTATGCTAATCAAAACAAATTTCTATATATAGAACCATGTCAACATGACTTATAAAAAAAAAATTGAAAATAAAATAAAATAAAATAAAATGACCATAGTGAGAAAAGAAAAAAAATATTTAGGGATCTAAAAGAAAAGATTGGCTATAAACAATGACATGAATAGTCAATTCAATACATTTTTTTAGATTTTGTGAAAGCAATGAATTATAAACTTAGTAGTTTGTGTTTTGTCTTTTTGCTGGAAAAAAAATTCAACAAAACAATTGAATTTTGAGCTTTCTTCTTCAGAATACAGGCTTTTCATGCGAGGTTGGAAATCACCGGACCCATGTGTACTCTTCGGTCAATCTCAAGATCAATCTAAAATTGGGCTAATGCAGCAGTCTACATTTTATGCTTTATATAGGAACAAAAGCCCATGTTCTAAAAGCTTAAAAGAAAACCCGTCCAGTGGCTTGGGTTGGTTGGAAGTTGGATCCAACCTCCTCAGATTATTCTTTTCTTCTTTTTTGGTGAGATTTTTTTTGTGGTGAAAATTATTCATTAGCTGCCTTCTCTTTAGTGTCTTTGGTTAAAGATTTGAAGGCGTTGCCTATTCTTTGGACGGAATAATTCAGTAACTGGTTCAAACTTTCTAAACAATAACAGGATCCAAGCATGTCATACCGAAGATTTTTATAGAATCTTGGTCTAGAAGTGGTTGATCAGGTGTTGCAATATCAACTGACAATAGGAAAAAGTAATGCCCGTTTCAAAATAAGTCAAGATCTTCGCAAAATTCCTGTGTCATTGAGATTACTAAATAACCTATGATGTACTCGGTCTGCGATGGCGGATAGTTTTTAATAGTAAGTACAAGTTTGTCACAGCTAAATAATGATATATCATAAACAGATTACGAGGATTACCTAATAAATATATTTATAGATAAGTGGGACGGGTCAAGGTCTAACAAAAGATCTGGTCATGCCAGACTAGAATAACCGTCTCGTTATACAGACTGTCAGATCTTTAGATATCAAAAATCTCGTCAAGAGTTTTTGTAGTTTTGGTGATTTTTCTTTTTCTTTTTATATTTCTTTTCTTTGTAATTTTTATTTTTATTTCTTAGTTGAGGTAGGGTTGTTAACCTACTTAAAGTTTTGTAAACCTCTTAAATAGGGAAACTTTATTATCATTATTTTAAAGAAAATAAACTTGTGGATTTAAGGTTAATATCTGCAGCTTTTTTTATTAAAATATTATATATGTTTTATTTAATTATTGTTTTTAGTTTCCGGCTGCATCAAACTATTTGAAGAATTTACGTGTGATAAGAAAAACAAATTTAGAAAGAAAAAAAAAAGCGTTTCTTTTTCAACCTACAGCGTTACAGAAAATGCCTGGAGCAACTATATGACCGAGCTCAAGCACAAGGGAGAGCGGTGTTCTTTCCTAATCATATCTTCAGACATATTAAGGATTCTCACCGAACGGATGGTTTTGGTTACACGATATCGAATCAGCAACTTCCATGGAAGGTAACTGGAAGGTTCTCTCGTTCCAGGACATGTTTCGGAGGAAGTGGATTTTCTAACTGTGGCCAACCAGACTTTCATGTGTCTTATGTATCTTGCCTTCCTGCTCACTTCAGATCCCCTTTCTTAGGACTAAATTATTATGGACGCCCAACATGTTTCTCCTTTTATATATCGCTCCCGAACCTTGACAATTACAGTCACTTGTGTCGCACGCCTTCTTCCGTTTACTTGTAGCTATATATATGGTACTTGCCAGAGTACTGGTCCAAGCTAGTTGCGGAATAATTCTATTTTATAAAATTAATATTTAATTAGATGTCAATTTTTCTCAGACATCTCAGAACATGTAAAGAAAAACAACACATCAAGCAATGCCACCATCACTTAAGAGGATAGAATTAAAAGAAATAAAATTCTAAACAATGTTGTTTCTTGAAAAGTATCATCCATGCATGGTGAACTTAGAAAGGTGCTACAGTTTATTGGTATATTAGAAGTAACTGGTTTCTTGGCCGCGCTATACTTGCCCGTTAAATCAGTATTTTATTGAGCTTAAAAGAAATATCTAAGCTAAGATAAAGTTTTTAGCAATGTTAAGGGTAAACTTTAAAAACTTTCTAATTAACTCATATTTTAAATTAAATTATGTTAAAATTATCTTGATGTGATTCAATCAACTTGATGGATCAAAAAATAACATGTATAACAAATAAAAAATATAATTTGACTTTTAAAAAAATTCTAGATGATAATTTTTTAATATTAAAACAATGATATATTAGATTAACTTAGGATTCGCAGCTTAACCTGTCAAACCTATAACCTTGATCATGGACTAAATTGAGCTTAATAATTTTTTAACTATTTTTTTATTATTTATTTAATGATGTGATAATAAGAATAAATGCTTGCAAAATTGAACACCAACTAAATATCAAGGGTTTCTTTGAGACTACAATAAAAAATAAATAAAAAACACACACACACACACACTCAAATGATTCAATTGGAAGAGAAAAATTGAAAGATGAGATTTAAAAAGAAAAAAAATTATATGACATTGTTATTAAACCCGACTTGACAAGTCAACTTTAAAGTCTTTTAACCCGACTCACTGCCTAGACCGGATTTAAAATTAATCAACATAAAAGTTGATTTTAAGTGACTCAGTTGATTTTATGGGCCAAAAAACAACCCGAATGACCAGTACAAGTATGGTTTGATTTTAAAAAAATTCAAGATAATGTTTTATTTATATATTGAAACATAAATATATTGGATCAGGGTTTCACAACTTAACTCGCAAAATTCATGATACGGATTATAGACTCCACTAGGTTTAAAAACTCTATTTTTTTTAAACTATTTTTTATTTAATGATATGATAACAAAAAAAAAACACTTATAAAAACCAAGCACCAACCACATACCAAGAAGTTCGTTTAAACTAAATTAATCTACCTGAAAGTAAACTAAAATAAAAAAATTCAAAAACTGTTCATGTGAACAGTGACTGCCGTTCAGTTTTTTTTTTAGTTTTTGCTAATATACATGCTGAAAACCAGAGGGAATTTGGGGTAACGACCTTATTATTCAAACCAAACCACAAGAAAATTGAATTAGCTCATCGTCCCAAATTCTTCTCAGCAGTCTTCCACTCTTCCTGGCCTAACGCGAAGGTACATAGATAGAGAATAATCTGTTTCCAATACACTATACATTCTGCCTATGCAAATCATTTAATTAGTTAGTGATATCTAATATCCGGTGGCATTAGTATCCCGTCCGGTCCTTGAAATCCCATCGCATTAGATTCAGCAGGCTGTTGATCTCAAAACTGCATGATTTTCCTGAAACAAAACCTCCAATACAGTCATGAAGGACGCCCCGGGGGGGGGCGGGGGGGGGACAATGAATCATTACGGTGAGGGTCATCCCTCGAGAGATTATTGTCCATCTAGCTAAAACTGCAGTTAGGGCCTTCAAACAAATTAGAATTTTTTTTATTTTTTATTTTTATGTTTTGTTTTTGGGGTTCCCTGACTATAGAATTAAACAAACGCTGACATCTATTTTATCACAATCTTTAGATCAGCAACCATGAACTGATCAACATATATACGGTACAGGCCAGAAAGCAACTGATAAATCAAGTCCAAGCTTCTCCGCCTCCTCCCCTGGTATTTACAATTCCAGGATCACGAGTCTTCTTAACTGGTTTGCTCAACTGAAACACAGGGTGTCTGCATAGCCTCCTCACCCCTTTGCTAAAACTTAGCCAATCCCCACTATCATTTTCACCTTTACATCCACTGTCTAGGGAGTCCATTTCGTAAAAAGGAGGGCTGCTACTTGAAGCAGATTTAAATTCCTCTTCTCCATCACTTTTTTTCTGGAAGCTCCAATATTTCTCCTCAGCGTTGGATTCTACTCTATTCACAGTGGCAGACCTCGAGAACTTGCCAGTGGTTGGTATCTCAGGTGCACGAGCGTTGAGTGATATTTTACAGGATTCTTTGCTGTTTAAGTTTGAATGACAGTCGCTCTTGTCGCTTGGGGAAGCCGCACATGCTGAGAGCAACCTAAACTTCGCACTGGATTCCTCTCTTTCCCGGAATTTTTTTAAGATCAATGTCTTGAGCAAGTTCATTACTTGCACGGCATGAATCAATGCAGTCAAGGGATCAGCCATCTGCAAGATAAGAAGAGTACATCTTAGTTAAAAACTGAAAAATATTAAGCATTTGCAAAAACAAAAAGGAATTTCCTTGTTGGTGGTTACAACCATAATCTCAACTTGTGAAACCCCATACGTCTGTGAGTCCTATTTAAATGTGCATAAAATCAATTAGAATTGATGATTGTCAGATCTAATCAGGAGTCTGATGTCAACATTTTAGCAGCAAATGGAATATTGTCATCTTTAGTAATCATCCAAAAGAAGCAGTTTGCCCGTCCCTTTTTGAATTCAAAACCATAGGATTTAGTAACTACAAAGCTAATATACTGCTTAACACGAGGTTAACTATCCAACATCAACCAACTATACACCAACAAAAACAAAAGTCAACAAACCTGCGTCATGTTGGGTGCAAAGACCATAGCAATGTTGCGTACATTCATCTTGTTATACTGTTCATGCTCCACAACATCTGTCATCAAATTGATTGCCCAATCAAGTAGTGCAGCTTCTGTCAGAGGAAGTTGCTTCACAAGTTGAGTGCAGTCATCTTCAGTGTTGCAGTGCATCACCTGTTCTGGCGTGAGAGAATCGAGTACCCCGGAGGGTAGTTCTCTAAACCAAGCCTGCAGATCACCAAAAAGATGCAGCATGCAGTTCAGAAAGTGGGGGTGGGTGGGGGGCGGCGCGGATTTCCAGAGTGACATTTAATCTGCTTAATTATGAAATAAAGTGAAATGCCAAACATGTTGACAACCAGTGGAGAAATGTATGTCGGATCATGTCATGAGGAAGCAGAAGAAACATTAAGGCAGGTAAAACCTTAAAAAAACAGCAGGAAATTGACAACATAGAATTATATTCCTACAGCTGATTTGCCAACCATATTGTCAAACAATGTAAACATGTCATATGCATACCTTTATTAAACCTGCCAAACAATGGACATCAATTCCACGAGGCACCACACCTTTGTTTAGTTGGTTTCTGACATACGCTTCTTGGCTATTATCGGCATTTATACGGAAAATTCCTTCCGCCTTTGATAACATAAGAAAGCACCCAAAGAAATGCCTCAATTTTTTAACAGAACTGATGAACAGCAGTACAGAAACTAGACTAGTTTTTTATAGAGCTGACAAGTAAGGGACTGAAGCTAAATTTCCTTGAATCAAATTAGGAACATAAACATACCTTAAGTCCTCCTTCTACATATAAACGCTTTTGCATCATAAGAAGAATAGTGGGCACACTGTTCCCTTTGTCATCATAGGAACATTGCATTGACCAGGCAGAAACTCCAAATACATTTGCACTAGAAAACAGAGGAATGATGTATCGTGTAAGTCAAGAAGATATCGACTGTTGAATAATCCAAGAAGCAGGACCGGAGAACGATACGAGGAAATTTACAGAACTAGCGCCGGCAGGTATTACAGTTTCAATAAAACTCTTAAGCAATTTCCCCAGATCCATCATCAAGATCGGCTCAATTAAACCATTCTTCGTATGATTAAAAAGGAAATCATAACTAATCCAGTAGGATCATGCAAGCAACACCGCATAAATTCATACTGCACCCCCACAAAACAGTGCAAGCTAAAATTGCCTTTGCATATGCATACAAAATAGACCGTCAGAGGGTATTTGTTGGCATTCACTGTATTTGATCACAAGAGAAAGGAAAAGGAAAACCCTTTTCTTCTCCGTTTACTGTCCTCTACTAGATTGAAATATTGATGAATTCAGTTACTTTCAAAACTGAACCAGTTATTGAAAAACATCCCCGTGCGAGATATGAAAAAATCATGATCAACATTAGTTACATTTTTCACAAGCCAGCCTTAAATGAGCCTAACCTTTTTCTTATAGAACAAGCCCGCACCTCAACCAGGACATCTAATACCCAGGTATAAATCAGGTAGTCAGATTCAATTTCAAATGCCCCATTATCTGGATCGTTTATTTGACTATAACACCAATGTAACTCCTAAAATATTCAGCAGGCTCATATTATATGTGTGTGTGTGTGTGTGTGTAGAGAGAGAGAGGTAATCATTTCCTTTCATAATTCAACTCATGATTAATCCGAGAGAGAGAGAGAGAATAAACCTGGCGCTAGGGACCTTGCGAGGAACCTCAGGCTCAAGCTCAGTAGGCAAACCGAGGAAGCCATTAAACCTATCAAAAGTCACGTGAGACACGTGCTTAACTTCAGTAGGCCAGCTTATGTCCATTGAAGAAGAAACATCGTCTCTTTCCACACTGCATGTCACCAAAGACTTCCTTAACGCCGTTACGAAAATATCCAAAAATGCAAACTCTTTATTGCTATTTCTGTTTCGACCTCTGTCATTCCCTCCCGTTCCTTCTCTTGACCCAATAAACGGCGTCGATAGCGGGTTTTCAGAAGCATCACTATACAACTCTTCTTCTTCGTCCTCACCCTCCTCCTCCTCCTCCTCCTCCTCCTCCTCGTACTCACCTTCAGTGTCGTATTGGTGAAAGAAGGGAGTCGGGGGAGGGAAAGAGTTGAACTCGGTGAGTCCGCAAGATTTGGATCGGAAAAGGCGAGTCATTCGGTTGAATGTGTGTTTTGATTTATTTAACAACCGGCGAGCCAGGTAGCGAGAGTGATATAAATGTGAGTAATGTGGAATGGGATTTATTTTATTAATGAAAACAGTGGAGGAGGTTAAGGCTTAATAATTAAGAGGGGAGGGTGGGACTCTTATTATTATTATTATTATTATTATTATTAATGGAGTGATAATAAAGAAGGGATTTGGTGAGAAGAGATCAGGAGGGGAAGGGATAGGGTGGGAGGAAGAGATGATGATATGATATGATATGGGTTGGGTTGGAGTGAAAAATAAAAGACCTTTCGTAGATTTTTTTTTCCCCTTCCATGTTTAAGATATATTCCAATCAATTTATTTTAAATTATTTTAAGTTAATTTTTTTATAATATTCTTAATTTAAGGTAATATCCATACATTTTTTAAAATATTACATTAAAACTAGAATTATAATGTTTTTTTTTTACCATCTTTTTCTATAGACGAGTGAAAAGTTGATCTTGACACCCAAGCAAGCAAATGAAAATTAATAGTAGAAAGAGAGAATAGCGGTAGATTTAACAAATCAAACATATATTTTAAGTGATGTAAATATTTTTTTATAAGAATAAAAATATGATATATTTTATTGAAATAGAATATTATTTACATTAGTTTTAGATTTACCTTAAAGAAAAATATCAATCAATAATTATGGAATTATTTTAGGGATTCCTAAACTAAAAAGAAAAAAATAAAATTATCAATCTCAATATTTATTTTATTTCCTAAACTAAATAGAAAAAAATTATAAAGTAAACTAAATAGGAAATGATAATAACTAAAACATTATTTTTCCCTAGAAATCCTCCAACATAAATAAAACAATATCGTTTTTCAATTATACTATTCATTCAAAAGATCTATGGTATATAGAATTGCCAGACTAAATCAATTTCTTTGTCATGGTTTTTCTCTACGAGGACAAAGGGCATTAATTGAAGTGTCATTGACATTTAACCAACTGACCTCCGTCGTGATCAAAACACAATCCAATAAGTTAAAAAGGAAAGCAGCCGGTCAATTAGTGCTTTTTAGCTGAGGTCAATCAAGTTGGAGTCCCATGAAGAGATGATAAAGATCTAGATAATGGGTAGATTTTAGTTTTTCCGACCCGGACACGCCTCGTAAAAACAAAATCGGAAGGGCGTCGTCATGCACCATCTTTGCAGGTAAGCGCATAGAAGAGAAGAAGAGGGAAGATGGATTGATGGCGGGTTAAAAGTAAAAGATTTTATGGTACGATATACCTCAAGCACTGCTGTACACCAAATTTCACTATATATATATATATATCGTCTGTTTTGTATATTGTTTGGCAATCCCCATAATCCAGTCACATGGAGGTGTTCCTTCCTTGTTCCTTGTGGGCTCTCTTCTATTGCAGAGTATAGTCTCAAATGTCACATTTAATTTTCTGTTCTGTATGAAACACTGGTCCTTACAAGCTCCATTCAAGCCAATATCATTAATTATCCACAACAGCCCCCCCCCCCCCCCCCCCCCCTCTCTCGTCATTATATTAATCCTTTTCCAAAGCAAGGGTTAGATTATAATTCGCGATGCGAAAAATATCATTTTGGTTTCCTTTACAAGCATCAAATCATATTAATTGTATGTTCTAAAGATATTTAATGATGAAAAACGCAACCTCCACATCATTTATACAACTTGTATGGATTATTTGTTAATTTTCACGAGGGTCAACCCTCGCTCTCCTGCGTACAGAAACTGACGATTAAGGTTCGAGTCTGTTCTCGCCTTGGGACATGAAAAAAGGTGCACTGTTTACACCGAGGAACAGTGTAAATTTGACAGTGTAACTATATTCAAGGAATCTTACCTCGAGAGAGATAGGCAATGGTGCGTTTATAGTGTACCTGGTTACTAATGATATATACAAACAACTACAGGGTCCAGGAGAAAGAAGGTGTGTGGCTCGTGAATATATTATTAAGCATGCTGGCCATGCAAATGCATCGATGTTGATCTACAGCTCGTTCTACATGGTCCCAAAACGCGACTGTATACCTCGAATTTTGATGGATCCTATAAAGTTTTGCCCGCTACAACTACAGTTCGGTCATGGCCGTAAAATCACTAGAGAACATCGAACGTCGTCCAATAACTCCCCATGGCTAGCTCTTCCTCTGCCAGTAAACATGAAGAATGTTACGTCGTAAAAAACCGTTGCAAATATTCTCATGTCAAGTGGGAAAAATATACGTGAACAATTAATTAATTTTGCTGCCATGCAGAGAACTTGCCAACGGCCGGCATGCAGTGGCATCCACTCGGCAATCCAATCCAGCTATATATTGCTTGGCCTGTTTTCCTTGGGATTTTTATGGTGTAATCACTGCTATTAATTTATGCCACCATGCTGACTATGGTCTTTTAAGAATTTTCCAAATGTCTTCCTATTCCAAAACACAATTGTTCATGTAAGACGACACAAGCATCCTGTAAAAGACAATTGTATTGCTTGTTTATTTTGTTGTTGACGAAGCAATGTTGGTCACCTCAAATTCGATAGCGCAAGATTCAAGAATTCTGAGAGAATTCTATTTATTTGTGTGCCTCGATTTATTTAGTAACTAGACAGATATAAATTGTTCTTCTCTGCATATTGTTTGTTTTTAATAACCCACCTGTAATGCATCTAGACAAAGCTCTCTTCTTCTTCTTTTTCTTGCTAGACCCAAATCTCCCTAGCTTGATTTCTCCTAATCTTGGCTGAAGTGTCAATTCTACGTGCTGATTTACATACGAATAAACGTGAGCTGCATGAAATGAGATTCTACAGTTGAACAATGACACTGAAAGAAATCATCAAACTCCCATTACCAGAGCAGTAGAGTATAAATTCAGCTTCAGTGTGTAGTACTACACAAACGTGGTAGATATACAAGGCCTTCATTATTTGCCTTCTGTGACATTCTGGTATTGCTTCCATAGACAATCTGTCATCATCTTCAAAATGTGATCGAGAGTGATGATGATATGATTGGTGGTTACGGTTGATCTCAACGCCCCACCGGCTCTTTTTACCACCTAAAGGTTTCTGTACTGGCTTTCTCTAAAATCATTACAGACAGACCCTGAGATCGCCCTTTCATGCAAAAGCCTGAGAGGAAAAGGGGCCTGGGCCCATACTAATTAGATATGGGTGTGCTGCCATATTTGAATTCCTTTTAAGCTACTCCAAAATCTGCAAAGCACCACATCCATGTAGTGTAACTGCTTAACTAACCACCACCCAAAAATAAACATCTTAACGGAACCTTATAAATTAAGAATTAAGACAGCTAATTATGGGAGTGGATTTGCCGGAAAGAATATCAAATTAAATCAAAATTATAAAATTAATTTGATTTTTGTAATATATTCATTACTTTAATTTTATTATCTTTATACTTATCAAATATAAACATACAAAGTTTATAAGAAACATTAGCTAAAACGAAACATTATTTTTTTTAATAATTTTTTTAAAAAAATTACAATAGCAATAAAATAATAATAAAAAATTCTTATATATTTACTTTAATTATGTGCTCGTTATTATTTCATAGAATATAAATCATTGATTATCATATCTATTGAGAATCTTTCGACAATCTCTTTTTTTATATAAATAATCAAATAATTTGCAAGAAAGATATTCTTCGTATGATTGCGAAGTCTTGTTTTAATAATCTTCATTGTTGTAAAAGCTTGTTCAATGGTTGTTGTTGAAAGATAAAATAAGCCGAATCAATATGTCAATTAATGGATAAAATTTCAACTTGATCCAACTATCAAAGTAAAAATTATACTTGATTTTATTAAAAAGCTCGCCTGGCTTGTCCAAACTTTTTTATTGAACTTGGACTTGTCAATATATATACTTTGCATAATATCATTGTTGATCTTATTATTACAAAAAGAAGAAGAAGAAGAAGTCTTTAGGTACTTTTATTATAGTCTTTTCACGTACTCCCTCACAAATCATTGTGAACTGGAATAAATAATTTTTTCTAAGTTTACAATTTGGTACTTGGATTATTTTTTTACATAATCGAAGTTATTTCGAGCCTAATTTAGCACCCAGTTGCTTATTGTTTTGGAAGAAAATGTTGGATTGAAAGATAGAGGATCAATGTGAAAGAGGCTGATAAAATGACAACTTTGAATTCCATTTAAAAGGTTTATTTTAGTCCTCCATCCCTTTTATTTATTAGGTGACCGATCTTTTTTGTCATATCCCACATCGGCGGGTGAGAGATTGGTAGCTGACTTTATTAAAAGTGTTGGTTGCTAACTTGTCATACGCGTTTTGGGGCGTCAGGCGCAGATGTGGGCTTGCGTCACCAGGAACAAAACTGTGAGGGCGGTAGGCCCAAAGCGGACAATATATGACAAGTTGGGCCGGGTTGTTACATTTGGTATCGGAGCCAACCTCACAGGCTGTCCGATTCTGCCGACGGGGTCGTCGGGCTCCTTAAGGGGGTGGATTGCCATATCCTACATCGGCAGGTGAGGGATTGGTAGTTGGTCTTATTAAGAGTGTTGGTTGCTAACTTGTCATACGCATTTTGGGGCGTCAGGCTCGGATGTGGACTCACGTCACCAGGAACAAAACCGTGAGGGCGATAAGGCCCAAAACGGACAATATATGGCAAGTTGGGTCAGGCTGTTACACTTTTAGTTTATAGAAATTTAATTTTAATATCAAACTTTATTTCCCTCATTTTCAGTCCCTTTTTGTGAGAAAAGAGAGAGAGAAGTTCATTGAATTCTGGTGTAGAGAGAAAAAATCATCATTGACGATGATTTTGACCATAAAAATAATTGATATTGGTGTCAATAAGTTTTATTTCATGAGAAGGGTTTCACCTCGGTGTTTTTTTCCTTCTCCTTACCCAAGGAGACAAATATAACTGCGAGAATATTTTTAGGTTCAGGTTGAGTTTGATTTTTTGAGCTGTTTTTTAGGCTATTGATAGGTTTGTTAAGGTTTTTTTTGGGTCAAAATAGGTTGAAGAATCAGTTTTTTAGCAAAAACCCCAAGGTCTTATTTTTTTTTACCTTTGGTCATTGAATTCTATAAAAAAACAGATGAAATGTTGTTTACTTTCTTTTTTGAAAAAGAAATTAGAGCAAACAACATGTCGAATACCCCTTTAAAAAATTAAAAAAAAAAGTTACACCTAGGTGCATTAGCTGGATTGGAAGGCCTATGTGTTTAATGCCTAGGCATGTTGGGCCCCCAAGCCCACGTGCATGGGCTTCTTTTTGTTTTTTTTTTTTTGTTTTATACTTAAGTTAAAAAAATTGATTAAAAAAAAATCATTGAGCTAAATTAAGTCAATGAGCATGATCATAAGTTTAACGGGTTAATCTGCGACCTTCGAGCTATTATTTGTCTTTTTTTTTTGTTTAATGCCTTGTATGTCACTTAATTTTTTTTTAAAATACAATTTTACCATTTATTATATAGATGATCTAGTTTTTTTTATTTAGCTCAAAACTAAAAGAATATAATTTCATCATTTATTATCAATGATCTACTTTTGCTATCTTAGTCTCACATGTCTATCATGATTTTTTTCTTTGAAAAAAATGTTTCATGCAAGAGAATTATCATGTGTTTTATTGTTGTATAATTAAAAGAAAAATAATCTATGGAATAAGAAATTTATTGAATATGATGACTCATATGAGTTGCATCATGAGTTTGCTTTGTTGACTCTAGCTCATTTAGTTTTTTTTTATTAAGTGTTTTTTTTACCAATTTTACCCTTCAACATTGAGTTAATTTAGGATTGAGTTTTTCAAAATTTTTGTTAAGATTATTTCTGTGAGTTTTATAAATTAACTCAGATAAATTCAAAATGTATTTTCATCTCAATATTATATAAAAATATCGTTTAATTAATATTAAAACCTATTATTTTAGAAGATACATTACAAATGCCTATACATTTTCTTTGCACTTAAATTTTGTTTGCTTTGACCTGCAGGCAAATGGGCAAAACTAAATGAGTTAACAGAAGATTTTATAATACATTTTCTGTTATTATTTATGCCTCGTTATATCTTTTCTTTACTAACATAGCAAAACTAAAAACAATATATTATATCTCATGTTTATGTTAACAGAAGATCTTATAAGAGAGTAATTAAAAATTTCTTTTACATAATTTAAGCAAATAATTTATGTTAATAAATGCGTTGAGCTGCTTAATATTTTTTCTTTACATTGAATAAATTATTTCCTTGTAAAGATCGCTAAAGCGGTGACAGTGAATAAAGTGGAGAAAGATGTGAGTATTCATGTGTGTGTGTTTTAGTGGACAACAAATGATATTTTTAAATAGAAGTAAATGAAATGCATTCACAATATTAAAAAAAAAATTGGAGAAGAGAAGTGTTAGAGAATAATATAAATTATATCTTGAGATATCATCTAATAGCTTAAGCTTTTGGGTTGAATTGGTTCTTTGACATGGTATTAGAGTCTTGACAATTAAATGGTCATGAATTTGAATTTCACCACCCTATTTATTTGATAAAAATTAGGTATAAGATAACGTGAGTCCACGTAAGTTTTAAGTCCAAAAAACTTGAATATTTGACAAAAGAGAACAAAATATACTAAGGGATGGTTGGATGAGAACGCATAAATCATTTGCATTGTGACTAATGAAGTAACAATATTTTAATTCCTTGTACAATCATGATATTCCCTCTCAAATAATTTTTGGCATAAAATTTCATTAATGCGTTGTTTGGTAATAGTGGAAATATTAACTATTTTTTTATCATTTTCATTGTATTAATCAATACCTATAATATTATTATGATCTACGACAGTAATAAATTATTTTTTCAAAAAAAATATCACTAATAATATTATATTCTTCTTTCATCACCCTCACTTTTCTATCACCATTCATAATGAATTAAAATATATTATTGTTGTGTTATTATCATTCTAATATCAATTTTATTTATTGATATTATCATTATTATTATTACTACAATCACTTTTATTATTTATACTACTATTATTATTAATAAAATTATTTTTTCAATTTCATCTTAAAAAATATAAGTTATTAAAAATTTTAAAAATTTTCTGTAATTTCTTGTTACTATTTCAAATATAATATTAAAATTACAATATCATATCAATTTCTCCATATACAACCCGTACTTTTCATTTCTAATAACTTAACGGCACCTGAATGGTGTACGATCTACCCACCCGACGATGATCAGTTTTTCTTATGGACCCAAAATAGAAAAGAAAAAAAAAAAAAAAAAAAAAACAAGAGAAAAGAAGGTGCGTGGCAGTGTTTGTAACGAGTGGATAATCGATCCCAAGACCAAGTTGTACAAACTAACCCAAATCTATTAACCTGCTCCCCTCCACCTCCTCTTAGAGAAAAGAGTCCGACCCAAACTTCAGCCAAGCCCATCACAAGCAAGCTTCCACTTTAGAACAACACTTCGTCTTTTAAATTTGTCTTAAGAGTTATTTTTTATAATAATAAATTAAAATGAATTGAAAATATAAAAAGGTATTTTTAAATAAAATAAATATTTTTTTATAAAACACTGTTTGGAACACGTTATTATACTTTAGTAACAATATTCTTTAAAGACCATCTGGGAGGTGACAAAAAAAAAAAGATTTAAATTTAGAAAGAATAAAATAAGTGAGGAAAAAAGGTAATGCTAATGGAATTCCACAGAGCGGCAATAAACAAGTAAACATACGTGCTGTATGCAAGAAAAAAGTCCTCCGCCCTGTCAGATTGGTGATGGGTTCGGGTGGAGGACGTGGGCTTCCAAGGTGGGAATGGATAGGTGAAAAACCTGCTCCCACTCGGTCTATTATCATCTTTACTGCGATTAAAATACAAAAAAAAAAAAAAAGGAAAAAGAAAAAGAAACATAGGAAGAAACAAAAGAAGAGGAACGACAACATGAAGTGACGGTCTATTATCATCTTTACTGTGATAAAACATTTTTAAAACAAAAAAAAACAAACAATCTTGTGATGCAGCTAGGAGATTAGGTCTTCTAGTTACGTTTTATTTTTTTATTTAATAATCTTAAGATTGAGTGCTGGAATTAAGATAATAATATAGTAGGGATCATAGTAAATAGAATATTCATGAGTCCTCGAGCCAGTGGCAAAAGCTTTGGACAATTGGAAGTTGCTCAGCTCCAGTTCATCGCATGCGCATGCACTCGTCACCGATTAGAATGAGTGGTAAAAGCATGTGTATGGCCACATTTCGATGTTAAATCGCAACAACTCTGCTAAGATCATTCATGCAAGTTGCATCGTTAATTATCGGCAGAGGCCACACCTCACCTTTCATTCTCGCCATTTTAATGATGATTATCTCTTTCTTTCAAGCTGTAATTGTATGGATTATGGATAGAAATTGATGATTAATTAACAGGCGCCGAAGTACACTTCGAGTTGAAAGTTTCACCTCTCGAGTTATATACGTGGGGTTTATCAGCATGTGTACGTAATTGTACAGTAATTAGCTCCGTTGATATCATATGGTGTGCCCACTTAAGGGTTCTGTAATGAACATTAATTCGTTGGTCACCACTGACGCTTTTTCGAAGGGCGGCCGGCTCCACAGAGGAGTTCATGCGTGTAAGGGGCATCTGCTAGATGCGCTGCAGGATGTTAGGTGTTATTTGTTTAAAATTTAATTTTTAATATTTTTTATTAATTTGATGTATTAATATTAAAATAATTTTTTAATGTTTTTTAAAAAAAACATTTTAAAATACAAAACATTCACTTGCAAATGTAGAGTTTGCGAGACAGTAAAATAGTACGATTTTTTGATTTTTGATTTTGGTAATTGTGGGTATATGATCTAATTTATATATATTTCAACTAATTTTTTAAAATTTTAAAATTAATAATTAGATAAGTTTTGATAATCCTAAAATTTATAACATTTAAATTAGTAATTTATAGAATCAAATCTATAACTAATTAGTTAAACTATACCTTTCATAACTGAGAAACCGAGAAGAGGATTACGAACATCTTCCCACCTTGTCACAGCTGATCAAGAAAGTCTAGCTGCTGTGGTCAATCGTGTGACTTGTTCCGCCCCGTCCCGGGTTTGACCCTTTATGTGCACGCCTGTCACCCCCGCGGTGCCTTACATGCTCCTGGGCTTGCAGGATGTCCAGCGGGCTGTGGGGAATAGTCGTGGTGCGCGTAAGCTGGCCCGAACACCACACGTAAATCAAAAAAAAAAAAGAAAAGAAAAGAAAAAAAAGAAAAGAAAAAAAGAGAGGAAGAGACACAAGAACGATAATTAATTGGCTCCAAACTGGATTGGGAACCACCTTGTCATGTACTATCAACGTACCAGTGTATATGTAGCAGTTGATATTTTCTATATATATATGTTAATTTATCATCAATTTTTTTTTATCTTAGTTCTAACTAGTTTGATTCCCGGAATTATGCTGCCAGGTAGAGCTTCTTTTTTTTCAATGCAAAAAAAGTGAGGATATTGTTAATGTTTTTTTTTAATATGAAAAGATAATTTAATTGTAAATTGAATTGTTAATACGTGTATTTAATAAAAGAAATTAATAATTATATATGATAATAAATAATAATAAATTTGTTGTTTCTAATAAAATATTGGGTTGAGAAGTTGAGATGAGATGAATATAAAAATACAAATGATGATAAAAAATAATAATTCCAGCTTTCTTAGTAATATAATTTTTTTCAATAAAAAACCATATCTTTTTTTTTGTCATGGATTTTTAATTTGATAAAAAAAATAAAAAGAATTGGAATGAATATAGATATTTTTCTTCATTCAATATCAATGACAAATTATTATTAATTTTTTGCATGTCATGTTGAAAAAATTATCCATGAAACAAATGATGATATTATTATAAAAACATTTTAATGTTCTTAAAAACAATGACATTATTTTTTTATTAGGATCACACTTTTCTAATAAAAGGGAGCAATCATTAAAATGAAGGTTTGTAAAAATTTTAAGTTATTTGAAATAAGTAAAAAACATATATTTCTTATCTAAATTAAATTTCATTATTAACATATATCTTGATTATATTAGTAAAAACATTTATTTTATCTGGAATCACTATTTAAAAAAAAACATTTCATGATTGTCAAAATAAGTTTACATATATATATATATATATATATATCAAAATAATATGTTCACATTTTGTATGTGATTGAGGGTTAAAAAAATAATAAATATGATAAATCATGTCAAAAATCTATTTAAGATTTTGAAAAATAAAAATATATATTTAAATGAATATTCATGAACAGTTTATTATTATTATTATTTTATATTACATATATAATAATTGAAAAAATAATTATAAACATTATAATGAAAATATTTGATTTTATTTAAGAAAAATATCAAAATTAAAAGGTAGATGAATTATCTTACGGTAACTAATTTTTTTAGATTGCAAAGAAAAAAAGAAGCAAGAAAAGGGTCAATCTGAGTGCCTAACCATACAACTGACCCACAAACTTGCCCTTATTATTTTTTTTTTGTAAGAACTGCATGACACGTCATTCATCTCTTTGTTTTTTAATAAAAAATTATGAACGATGTGTTATCTGTCATTCCATATTTCAATCACCAGCAATGATCAAAAATCGGATTGGTGTGTTTTTGGGTTCAAAATTATATTTCTTAGACACGAAGCACCTAATAAACAGCCTACAAAACATTAATAAACCAATCTTTAAATTCAAAAAATCAAAAAACGAGTCCCAAAACAGAATCAAATAAAAAAAATATCTTTCTCTAACTCGACTTATGTTTTTAAACAGAGTGTAGGCTGAAAACCACCAACACTGAAGCCCCTTCGTTAAATGAAATCCTTGAACATTAATTTTAACTTATTTAATTGCCCAAAGATAATTAATAATTTTTTTAATTATTTTTCATCGATATTTTTTCTCTCTTTAATTAAAGATTAAAAATAAAAAACTAAACATTTGAATAAAAATAAAAATTATTACAGATTTAGGATTAGGTAATCCTTTTTTTTTTTGTTTAATGTGGGTGTCCGGGCCAGCTTGCGCGCACCTCAACTAATCCCACGGGCCCTAAAGTTAACGACCATGTAAGCCTCCAGTAGCCATCATATGAGCAACTATAGGGTTCGAACCTGAAACCACAGAGGGAACATATCTCTTGATTCCAAGCTCTTACCACAAGGCCACCACCTAGATGGTTAGGATTAGGTAATCCTTAGTTATACTGCTGTTGAGTCTGCATGTGCACATTGTGTGAAGGTGTTCAATTTGTCAAGGCTCTTGTCATTCAAGAAATCTAAAAAATTATGTCTTTTCTTCATGTCAAATCTAAATTATTAAAATTAAAATTAATGACTATGATTTTAGGCATAAAGATAATCACAAGTTAATTTTTTTTCCTTGTCAAATAAAAATCATTGTACTCAAAATTAACAGTGAAACTTGAAACATGAGAACATTCAAATATGTGAATAATTACTCCTTTTCTTTTAATTTTTGAATAACGATGATCAGTTTTCCCCCGTGCATGATCCATCTCTTTACTTGTTATTATTGTCAACAGTATCCTCCCACGCACACATATATATTTCAGTTAATTGAGTATAATTTTAGAATTTTTAAAAGAAATTACCCATAAAGAAAGTAAAGTATTAATATGAGTCAAAGTAAAGTTGATAGTAATAATCATACGATGAAAAAAAAAATTTAATTAACTGAAATAAATTTTTAATTCTGAAAAGTTATATTTAATTGATGGAAGTTGAAAATATAGATTTTTTTTTATTAACATAAGTGTTCGGACTAATTTGGGCGACTTCGACTAATTTTACGGACCTTTAAATTAACGATTATATAAGTCTTCAGTGGCCCCGGAGTTTGTGGAACTCGAACTCCTAACCTTTTAGAAACAAACTTATATCCTGAACAGTTAAACTATACCTTAAAAGATTAAAAAAATACAGATTCTTAATTAATTAGACTGTGAGTTTAGCGTTATTTTTAAATTAAACAGAGTAACTTCTCAAAGATCTACTTATGGGAATGCTTATTTCGACGGTTAAGATCTTGCCACCTCGAGTTAACTCCCCCCCTGAGCACCACCGAAATTGGCGATTTCTCGTCTGCACGGATCCTTATTTGTACCATCGACCCCATCATCTCTTACACTCCGCACCCTCAACAGAGAGCCACGTTTCGTTGCAGGGGTATTTTTGTAAGCCAGGAGTAGAATATTTCCAAGCCTGGAAAAAGAACTTGTTGTGATTGATGATAGCATGGCTCGATATGTAGTTCCGTCACCACTGAATAACAATAAAAACCTCTTTTATCCGTAGAATTCCTTTTCGATTTATAAAAATTAGAAACAACGGCAGGAAAAGTAGGAAAAGACAAAAACCGAAAGCAAGCTGTCCAAACAACAATAATAAACACCACATGAGCTTGTTGTTGTCGAGTGGAAAATCTGTTTCCCAATTCCCAGCTCCGAAGATATTTGGATTATATTCGGTTTATAAATGGGAGAATAGAGAGAGAGAGAGAGAGAGAGAGAGAGAGAGAGAGATTGACAGTGAGAGAGAGAGAGAATTCATTCGAGATATAAAAATGAATCAACTTGTGATTAGTATTACATTACGCTCCAATGAACTTCGGATCTTCTCTATATTTAGTTAGTAGTAAATAAATAAGAAAATAAGTAACTCTCCTATTTCTTTATGATTACATCACCAATTGTATTTTTTAAAATTTTTAATTTTTTATTAAAAAATTTAAATTAATATTCTTTATTGTTTTGTTAATATTAAAAATATTTTTTTAATATAAAAACATTTTATAAAATAACTTATTATTATTATTATTAATGGACGTAACAGTCATCTATTATAAAGAGAATATTTGTGATATGGTAGAAATTATTTTTTAAATTGTTTTTAGTTTTAATATGTATTTAAATAATATTTTATTTTATTTATTTAAATTTATTTTTGATATTAGTATATTAAATTATAAAAAATATTAAAATAAATTTAAAATAATTTTTTTAAATAATATAATTAATATTTATTCTACACAGTCCAACGGCAGATTTTAAATCCAATAACTTTTGCTGATTTAACTCCTCAATATAACTGCCTTCCTTTGCTGCTACTGCTACCTCACCTGTGCTGTGCTGTGCTGTATTCAATATCTGTCTCTCTGTCTCTCTGTGTCTCACAAGCCAAACCCTTTTGTCTTTCGTCTTCTCTTTCTGACTGTGAACTCTCTTTCATTCTCTTCTTTAATCGTTTCCTTAACTTGGTTCTCTTGCTCTGTTTTTTTTTTTTTTTAAATTATTTTCTCTCCGGTGATGATCAGATCAGATCCGGAGGAGAAATATTTTATTAACCGTCCGATGTGTGGACTTTGACTGAGACTGTAAGATTTCTTCAGATGGGGCAGTGTTACGGCAAAACTAATTCAACTAACATAAATGACGCAACAACCGTCACAATCGTCGCTTCCTCCACCGATCACAACCAGCAAACGCCGTTACCTTCCTCCACCCCGCGTAACGGCGTGCGCTCGTTGAAGTACTCGGCCAGTTCCTCCTCCACGCACCCGAGCCCCTGGCCAAGCCCGTATCCACAGGGTGTCGCCGCCAGCCCGCTTCAAGGAGTGTCGCCGTCTCCGGCGAGGTCGTCTACGCCCAGGAGATTTTTTAAGAGGCCGTTTCCCCCGCCGTCGCCGGCAAGGCATATAGCGGCGTCGTTGGTGAAGAGGCTTGGTGGTAGAGGGAAGCCGAAGGAGGGACCAATCCCGGAGCACGGCAGTGTGGAGGCGGAGCAGCAGCAAGAGCAGTCGCTTGATAAGAGTTTTGGATATAGCAAGAATTTTGGAGCTAAGTATGAGTTAGGGAAGGAAATAGGAAGAGGGCATTTTGGTCATACTTGCTCTGCTAGAGTTAAGAAAGGTGAACTTAAAGATGAAGCTGTTGCTGTCAAGATTATATCAAAAGCAAAGGTACTAATTTTATGCTCATTTCAATTTGATTAGTGAGGTTTTTTTCTTTTTTTTTTTTTTTTTTTGTAATTAGAGTAGTAGATTTTATGTTTAACTTCTTCTTTCTGTTGTGTTGGGGCTAATTTTAGCCAGTTGTTTAAAATATTATCGGCTATGTATGGCAACTCTTAGGCGTGGTTTGGTTCTGGTGCTGACTTGTAAGGAAACACATTGATGGGAATGATGGGAGAATCACTCTCTTTTTATTTTTTATTTTCTGGAAGTGGAAAATCCAATGATAATTTTGACGTATGTTTATCTGCAATTTATTCCTTCCATGCGTGGCAAGAAATTTGAAAGGCAGTCAAACTTAGATTGTGACATGGATGTGAATATTTTGGGAAAAATGGAAGAGACATAGGAGAGTGTTTGTCAGTACCCGAGACGAGGTATCTGGTGAGGTCAGCTTGTGTCCAAAAACTGGAATGTAGCTGAAGGCACCACAAGAAGGGACTCCCTGATAAGCATTATTTAGAGGACCAGAGAGGATATTACATGGGTTTTAATGACGTGAGTATCAGGAGAATGTGCAAGATATTGATCTTAAGATCTGTAATTCAATAAATGGAATCTGACTGTAGTTATGCTGATATATTTCCTTTTGCGTGTCTGGAAGTCAGCATAGAAAGAAAAAAAGTTACAGAACTGTGCACAATAACTAAACACACCAGATAATTATGTATGTGTCAGACCTTAAGAAAAAAAGGGTTACAGATCGTTCAGTTCTCATTCGATGTAATCTGTCCCTGAATTTATTTGCTTGTGAGGATGTTAAATCGTACATCGAAGAGGATGACATACACGGATATGGTGGTCAGCATCTGAAACTGATAAGAAAACATCCTATGAGCTGAAATGATGCTATTGTGTGCCTGATATGCATTTGTGCAACTGGCAACAGGAACTTCCTTAGCTCTTATGTTAATTCATGTCTTAGCCTAATTTTGTCATTGAAGAGAGAAACATTAATGATAATAATTCTCTGCCATAGTTTTCAAATTTGATGTTACGTATTGAGTTCACTGGCATCGTTGCAGCATATAAGCATGCAAATACTGCAAGTATAAAACAATGGATATTCAACTTGCAGGTAGTGTTCTCAGCTTTAGTTGTGTCAGTTATGATGACCCTGGAAAGATGAAAAGGACTTGATATGGTGTGAGTGTGTTTATATTGCTATGCATTATAGAATAAATAAATCTCAAGTTCTTTGATTCTTCTGTGAAAAATGAAGACAATATGTGAGTGGAATTATTTTCATCACTCGGGTTCTATTAATGAGATCAACCATTCACTAGCTATAACTGAATCTCATTGGAATATGAAGTTTTTGAGTAAACTATCCAATGTCCGTATTCATAGAAAGAATTCAGATATCCATAATACTTTCATGGAGATGCATTAAGTATTGTGCTTCATAGGTTTTAGGCCTCATTCTTTGGACCATCAAATACGTTCTGGTAGTAGCTTTTTTTAATTTGTCATTTGTAATAAGATATGCATGTATGTGTGAGTATGCGAAAATGCCATATAAATGTTATATTTCATGGTCCTCTTCTAATCTTCTCTGACATCTTACATTCATCTACATGGAGAATCATTTGGTAATTAAACTGCAATCACTTATTATGCAAAGTGATCATTTGACCCTCTATAAATGCAGGCTGTACCTTGAAATGACTTGCTAGCCATATTTTATTTAAAACTATAATTTCACCTTGTTGACCCTATTCTTTTACATATTCATAATCCTTTCAAACCCTATTTTATAAACCATATTGAGCCCTTTTTTTTTTTGTAGGAATTATAATAGGTTCAATTGCCAATTTGCCAGTTACTTGACACAGTACAAATATGAACGTACACACACTTATGCATGAATATGTGCTCATTGGTGCATGTGTCCGCCCAAGGCAATTGAAATCAAAGCCCCCCTTCCTCCTCCTTCACACGCTAAAATACGTGTAGCAATCTCTAGAGCTGGGAAATGTCCATTGTTTGTGCCAGTACAAATACGAACGTACCCTCACATATGCATGAATATGTGCTCATTGGCGCATGTGTCCGCTCAAGGCAATCAAAACCAAAGCCCCCCTTCCTCCTCCTTCACATGCCTAAAATATGTGTAACAATCTCTGGAGCTGGGAAATGTCCATTGTTTGTGCCAGTGTATGACACAAAGGCATAATGGGAATTCTGTGAACCAAAGCCCCCCTTCCTCCTCCTTCACACGCCTAAAATATGTGTAACAATCTCTGGAGCTGGGAAATGTCCATTGTTTGTGCCAGTGCATGACACAAAGGCATAATGGGAATTCTGCGGCCTTTTCCTTCATTAAATGTTTCCTGTATATGCCGATGATTGAAGTTTTCTGCTTAAACATCTATTTTCTAATTCCTAAGAAGTATCCTTAATTGTTTTCATTGATAGCTTCAGCTATTGCCTCTTTTCTTTTATGTGCAGTGATCAGATTTATGAAATCTCTGAATTATTTTCTTAATTAGGGTTAATTGCATTATGTATTGTGTAACATCTATATTTTCACAAGACTTATTTGGCAGATGACTACCACTATATCAATTGAAGATGTTCGTAGGGAGGTAAAAATACTGAAAGCTCTATCGGGACATAGGCATCTGGTCAAATTTTATGATGCATTTGAGGATGCCAATAACGTGTACATAGTGATGGAGTATGTCTTTTATTATTTTTTGTTTAAATTTATGCAAGGAACATAACTGAGCATTGTATCTTTGTCATTATTTTCTCTGGCAGTATTTAAAAATGGCAATTTTTGGATTTTTTTTCTGCTAGAAGTATTAACTTCTGTTTATGTTGTATGATTTTGTCAACACATTTTAAACTTTGATGTCTAATGTTTTGGGGATTGCTGTTTGCTTTTCAGATTGTGTGAGGGAGGGGAGCTTTTAGACAGAATTTTGGCAAGGTAATGCAATAAGTTTGCATGGTCTTTGAACTTTTTTTTTATTTTCTTGCCTTGGCCTCAAATTAAAACCATGATGGATGTTGCATGTGAACCTTTTCATCTATCCATGCTGGGTAGAACTGATTCAAATTCTATGTTTTGTTAAATGATTCTTGCATGGTTGAACTGTTATGTACTCATATTAATGTTACATTTTCCTCTGCTGCAGAGGAGGAAGGTACACAGAGGAAGATGCAAAAGCTATAATTGTGCAAATCTTGTGTGTGGTAGCATTTTGTCATCTTCAAGGCGTTGTACACCGTGACCTAAAACCAGAGGTTTTCCCCTTAAACTTGATTTGTTATTGTTTTACATAAAATAATTGCAGTCATTGGTGACGTGGGGGTTGGCAGTGTTTATGTGAAATTTTTCATTCCATACTCATAACTGGATCCTCTTTTCTTACAGAATTTCCTTTTCACTTCTGGGAGTGAAGATGCTGACATGAAGCTTATTGATTTTGGTCTTTCTGACTTTTTTAGGCCAGGTAATAAGCAGAGCTTCCCATGGTTTTTGGTCAACTTACATAAATTACTATCCTTGCCTCCATTGCTTTACTTGTAGATTGATTTAGTTATCTTTCACTGAATGGGTTGGGTCTGTTACCTGCACTGAGATTTTAAGTTTTCACAGGATTTGGTTATTTCCTTGCCATATTTACTTGTTCTATGCCTGAGAACTGGATTCCCATGCGCGTTGTGACAGCATTTTAGATTTGATTGTGCTAATTTGGGGTTTAACATTATTAAGCTAAATTGATGCAGGCTATGAAAATTAGTAACCTTGATAATATAAGAGCATGAACATGCCTGCCATTTTTTTTTTTCTGTGATATTTGTGCACATGATGATACAGGACAGTAGAGGAAGTAAACAAATCGTAGAGATCCAATAGGGTTTTCTCCAATCCACAAGGAAAAATAGAAGAAAACCTAGAGCTCTACCAGGTAGAAAAACTAGATTCATCAAATGGTACTGCCCAAAAATAACGTTTAGGTGCGCTTTTGAATAGGCAACAAATGAAGTTGGAAACTTCAATATTTTCTTAGGTAACAACAACAACAACAACAACGATAATAATATTAACTAAAGGAAAATGCTAGTTAAACTAAACTATATAAACTATTTTCCATCACATGCTTTTCTGGTTTAAAATACATGGTGTATAAATCTTCATGATTTTTGTATGTATTAGTTGATATCTGAGAGAGTTTTTAGTGTTTTAATTCTGTGTGGTGTTTGCAGATGAAAGATTAAATGATATTGTTGGAAGTGCATATTATGTTGCTCCTGAAGTCCTGCATAGATCTTACAGTCTTGAAGCAGATATATGGAGCATTGGCGTTATTACCTATATCTTGTTATGTGGAAGCAGGCCTTTCTGGGCACGAACTGAATCAGGGATTTTTCGTGCAGTGCTGAGATCTGATCCCAACTTTGAAGATCTACCCTGGCCTTCTGTCACTCCAGAGGCCAAGGATTTTGTGAAGAGACTTCTGAACAAGGACTACAGGAAAAGAATGACTGCTGTCCAAGCTCTAAGTAAGTTGGTAATTCCTCTATTACTTTGAGAAAACATTCCCATGACATTGACAAAACAATGGATAAGCGAGGATGGTTTTGCAAGTTTATCACAAGGTTAGGCAATCTTTTCTATGATAAGAAAGTGTCCATGGAGAATTGGCAGTGGATGAGTTGCAGTATGTTAGATCGGAAGGATCCTTGATTTTCATTTTTAATGGATGATGGATGATGAACTGTCCCCTTTGAAAGTCCCTGATGCAAATAAAGTTGAACAAAGGACTATTGGATAGGCTATTTGGTTGTGTCCATGTTGTTTAAAGGTGTCAGCTGGAGGTGGAAGTGGCTGAAATATTTTGGAAACATGTATCACTTGGATTAGTTGGATGTTACACACGTACAAAATTAGTCTATCGATCATCTTATATTTGCATGGTGCATCTTACGTGCTTATTGACAATTCAGAACATGATCTTGAGAAATTCACATCTGACACTTCTTAGTTCTTGATTTCTTTTAGCTAACAAAATCCTCTATTATTGCAGCTCACCCATGGTTGAGGGATGATAGTCGTCCTATACATGTAGACATATTGATCTACAAGCTAGTCAAGGCGTACTTACATGCTACACCTTTTAAACGTGCAGCACTAAAGGTACCTTTTCTTTTCCCTCATGCCTTGCCTTAAGGATTTTATACTGTATCTCAATCCTGATAATGCAAAAATTATTCACCATGGAGATTCAAAGCTTTCTGCAGAGAACCTTCAAACGTTTGGCGTCTCTAGTGTACATGCTCCCCCCCCCCCCCCCCCCCACTCCTTTTGTAAGGGGGTTGGGGGTGGAGGGGGTATAGTCATAAAAAATCTGTTGCTGATAAGTTTTAAGCTGTGCAGATTTTATTATTTTTGTTAATTACCAAAAATCGGGTTCCTAACCCAATTTTTTATTGAAACCCCCTGGTATTATCTAAACTATTAAGAATATCTTTTTTTAATGAAACAGAACCTGAAACTAAAATTAAATTTGGTTTGTTTTGTCTAAAAGTTAAATTAATAGCAGTGTTCACGTCCATTGCATTTGGATTAAGGCTGCTTCAAGTGAAAGTCGCTATTATTTGTTAGGTATAAGTGAAGATTTGTCTGACTCTATTTCTGACCTAGTTACTGACTCAACTGCTGTTTCTGATGCAAAAGGCATAATCATCAATGTAGCTGAATATTTGAATTCTGCTGAAGATTAAAAGTAAAATGGTTGAAGAGTTAAAGTTGATATTCTCTTTCGTATGTCAGCTGACATTTCTTTGGATTTTCTTCTTATTGCAGGCTCTCTCAAAAGCTTTGACTGAGGATGAGCTTTTCTATCTTAGAGCTCAATTCAATCTGCTAGGGCCAAATGGTGATGGAAGTGTTTCACTGGACAATTTCAGAATGGTCAGTCACGGTTTCTATTTCAATCAATCTCTGTAGTCTACAGGTTTATTATTGGAGTAGGAATGATAATATAAGACTTCTAAAACAGAAAAAAGAAATGCAATTTTTTGCAGGCTTTGGTACATAATGCAACTGATGCCATGAGAGAGTCGAGGGTTCCTGAAATTCTCAATGCGGTAATCATATTTAGCTCTGCTAATAATATTATAACCAGCAGTTACTATCTTTGTAATTTAAGTTAAATAACGCCCTATTTGTTTGTTGGAAAGTAGTTTCATTTTGAAAAGTGATTTTTTTGGAAAGTGGATTCCTGAAAAGTGAGATATTTTTCGATGATTGATAATGTTATGAAAAATGAATTAGAAAATATTTTCTAGTGTTTGGATAAGTTATGAAAAACGAGCTGGAAAATAACTTATTAATGTTTTTTTTTTCAAGTTTATTAAAAGAATTAGGATTAAATCTTACTCATAAAAAATTTGGAAGATGACATTAAAAAATAATAATTTTATAAATCATTTCAAATAAAATAAATAACAAATAAAATAATAAAAACCAAGTCTGGTAGATAAAAAAGTTGAAAGATGATGAAATTAAAAAAAATTATAATTTCATAAATGATTTAAAATAAAAATAATTAACAATTAAAAGAATAGAGATCAAATATGATAGATAAAAATTTTCAATTAAAAAAATGATTTGAGAAAACAAATAACAATAAAAAGAATGATGATCAAAGTTTATAAAAAAATTAAATGAAATTAACAAATAATATGATATTTTTTATTTTTTACAACTAAAAAGTGTTTTCCGTATAAAATTAAAGAAATACTTTTCTAGAAACCAAATAAAATTTTTCTTTGACTGGAAAGTGTTCCATTGATCAATTTTTTTAATGGTAAATAAATATAGGAAAGTTTGGAAAGTGGTTTTCATGAAACAAATAAGGCCTAAACCTAGCAATATTCTACCTGCGCAAAAGAGATTTTTGCATCTAACCACTTGAATTTCAATAGCTACACTGCCTCTATTTGCGTTTGGATGATGTTAACCGAAATCTATTCTGATAGTCAATCCACTAAAACATATTAGTTGCTCTGAAGATTAGGAATTGTTTTAATTTCTTCCCTTTTCCTCACCTCAAGGTTGATGGTTTTCCCTTTCCAAATGTACCTCTCTTTCAGATGGAATCCCTTGCTTATAGGAAGATGTACTTCGAAGAGTTTTGTGCTGCTGCGATCAGCACATATCAATTAGAGGCTCTTGAGGGGTGGGAGCAGATTGCCTCCACTGCATTTGAGCATTTTGAACAGGAGGGTAACCGAGTCATCTCTGTTGAAGAATTGGCGCGGGTATATACAACTGCTGCTGTTTGATTTGTGTTACACTCGTTGCTATTTGAATATAATTTTAAATCTCTCCGCACTGCAGGAACTAAATGTAGGCCCTTCTGCCTATACAATCATCCAAGACTGGATCAGAAGCTCAGATGGCAAGCTTAGTGTACTTGGATATACAAAATTTTTACATGGTGTGACACTGCGTAGCACAAATACGAGACACCGTTAGTTTTTTAGCTTTTGACATATAGTTTTTTTTTTCAAAAAAATTGTGGCATTGGAAGACTTGGAGGGCTTGTTTTTCGTGGGTGGGGTTACAGAAAAGTGTGCGCAAGTGAATGTATTGTTAGCCGAGTCATTTCTGAGATTGCTGGGGCGAATTTTTAATTTTTGTTTGTCCGTGGCTCATTTCTTATTTTTGCAAAAAGAAAAGGAAAGAAAAGAAGAGAAGTCGAACATAGTTTTTTAATAAATTAGTTTCAGTCTGGATTACTGCCATTATTCATCAAACTGTAGTGTTTGTATTTTTATTTCTTAAAAGGGTTTTCCTTGTTTGTAAGATAATCGTTGGAATTTTGTTGTTGAATATAACAGGTAAAATGGGTTGTCTTGTGCGGTTTTTTTTATATATATATATATATTTATAGTTAAGCTCAAGGGTTCCACCCTTGTGCTCTTAGTAACCCCTGTTTACACTCGCCTGACCTCCCCGGCCTCGGATGTTTTTTGGTTGGAAAACCCAATCACCCGCAACATGATGCAGTCTGCTACTCTGCTTGGTTGTGAGGTTTGAAATAGAAATTTGAGTGTAGTAGAATGGGCAATCGAGAGATCAAAGTCATCGGCCCATTTTCGCGTGGTGACATGTCTACTGCCATGGAGAATTTGAAGTGCTAAGCATTTTTCGGGTGCCCCTTCTTTTCTCTTTCATATCCTTTTATCTTTTATGATTAATTACAATATTCAGTGCTTGAACTGCAGAGGTGCAGGGAAAACAGATTTAGTGTACTTTAGGTGAGCTAAGGCGTGTGTATAATAAGCCCCATATTATTTTCCTTTTGGAAACTCATATCTCAGGTGTTCGAGCCGATGAGGGTTCTACCATTTTGGGTTTTGATGGTATGATTCGATCAGGTGCCAACGGATTTGCAGGAGGGATTTGGGCCTTATCGAACTCCCAAATGGTTGACGCGTCTGTTCATCATATTCATTCCCGATGTTTGACCCCAGAAATTGCGGACCTTGATGGGCATAAATGGCTGTGTAACTGTGTTCTGCTGTATACGCATGTCCAGTTTCTGCTTTGAAAGAAAAAGTCACGGAAGCTTCTATATGGATTCTCGTCTGGTTTGCAGGTTTCTTGGGCTCTGACAGGGGACTTCAACGGCTATCTTAGTACCGCAGAGAATAGGGGTGGGCTCATACTCGTGCATTGAAATTCAAAGAGAGGATGGGTGCTCTTTGATTGAAATTGGCTAGGAAGGGAATATATTCACTTATCCTCGTAAGTGCCATGTTGTTTATTATATTCATGTTCGCCTGGATAGACGATTATCTAATGAGTTGTGCCGAGTTTTATTCCCAGAAGCATCTGTGCTTCATCTTCCAAGGTTTAATTCCGACAGTCATTTGTTGCTCAAGATGTGGACGCCCACTCCCCCTTCTTATAAGAGGCCCTTTCACTTCCAGGCCGCTTGGCTAACACTATAGGAGTTTCCCCGTGTTGTCAGTGAGGTTTTTGCTACTGGCTCTTTCCCTGATTCTATTGTTGAGACCTTGATTGTTTTGATTGTTCAAGCATAGAATATTGTAATTAATCACAAAGGTGCTTGTGTGCAGAATCCGTCCTTTGTTAATGATTTTATTAATCCTATGCAGGCAAGTTTTCCTCCAGGAAGGGTAGCTTCTGATAACATTATTGCTCAGGAGCTTCTTCACTCCGCTAGGAAACACATAAAGGTCGCTGTGGTGGAATGGCTGTTAAAAAAAGTGGATTCAGCGAAAGCCTATAATCGGGTGTATCTAAAGAGTGAAGCGAGGTGAATGGAAGCCTTTTCAGATTTCTCCGAGCGGTCCCTTAATATCTCACTATTCTTTGCAGATGATGTCATATTCTTTACTCGAGCTTCTATTGATCAAGCTCGGGTAATTAGTTTGACTCTTCAAGAGATTTGTTATGCTTTAGGGATGGCTGTTAATTCATCCGAAGTCTAAAGGCTTTGTCAGTACAGCTTGTACTCCGAGGAGGAAAGATCGGCTGAAGACTATCCTGAATATTTCCTTCCAGTTGGATACGGGTAAATACCTCGGGGTTCCTTCCTCTATGTACTGGAAGGCACAATAAGGCAGCATTTGCTGATATTCTCGATAAAACTAAGAATCGTTTGGCAGGTTGGAAGGGCAAATTGCTTAATTGTGCTGAGCGAGCTACTTCGGTGCAGAATACAATTACATCGATCCCTATTCATGCGATGCAAACGGTGTGGCCTTTATCGGCGTGTTATGATATCGATATGCCGGCTAGAGGTTTTCTTCAGGGAAAAAAAGGTAGGGGTCCTGGGGTTCATCTTCTGAATTGGGATACAGTAACTCTTCCTGCGAAGCTTGGTGGATTGGATGTTCGTTAGGCTGGAGAGGTTAATACAGCCTTGATTAGTGAATTAAGTTGGGAGCTTGTGAGCGGGTATGATGAGCTCTGCATGAAAATTATGGGTGCTAGATATGTTCATGGGACTGATTTGTGGCCTCATGTTATTTCTTCCGGCGCGTCGCCACCATGGAGAGGGATTATGCATGGATTTAATTTGCTTAAAGAAGTTACATTTTCTTTTGGTTTGACACGTGGCTTCCTGCGGTCCGACATGCCTGCATTTCAAAATTTAGCATAGATTATTTAGGTTGACATCACAAAAACATGCTAAAACAAATCTTCTAAGAAAAGACTAGATTTTTTAAAAGTTTAAAACTATAAGTATAAAAAAAAACACAATTTATGACAAATATACTATCAACATAAAAGAAAAAAAATATAAAAATTCTAGCATGTATATCAAACATATATCAAACTTGCAATTGATATCAAAATAAAATTCAAGTATGGATATTAATCATACAATAAATCTAAGTTTAAAATAAAATCAAAGAAAGGTGCTTGCTAGTACTTCAAAATAATAAAGCTTTTGTTGTTGCCAATGATAAATCCTTTGTCCTTAAGATTTTATGATTTATCTCTTACAATAAATCTTCTAAAATTCCAACAACATAATCTTCATTACTATAGATACATTTCTAAATAAAGTTCTTGAACTAAAAAAAACTCAATTGTCTCTCAACAAAGAGGATTTAAGCTCTAGATTTGGAAGGAAAACTAAAATATAAAAAAAAGAAAGAAAACTCTAAAAGTGAAACAAAAAAGAATGCGTAAAAATATGGAAAAAGTTGTAGGAAACTAATTTTTCACCCTCTTTTTATAGTGGGTATTAGAAGCTAAAAAGTCAAATAATTGATTTTGATAATAATCAAAATTATTTTTTTCTATTATTAATCTTTGATTAATCACTATAAATCAAAATTTAAACCTAAATGTTTTAGCTATAAATACAAAAATTGTTCAGGTTTGTAGAAAATACTTTTGGAAAAGACTGTTTAGGTGCTAATATTTATGGTCTAGATTGGATAAAATAAGGAACTGAAAGAAATAATTCTTCATGGAGCAGATCCAAGTTCAACTTTTCAGTTGGTGAAAAAAAAAAAAACTGTAGAAGTCCAGGTGCGTATTTGTGTGGGTTTAAGTTTAAAGTTCACTTTGCTTAGGACCTATCTCCTCTAAAAATTTGGGTGTCATTTAGACCTAATTTTAATTTCTCATCTTTCCACTTTATAAACAATAAGAAAATTTTGTTTATTTTCTACGTGGGATAAAATATTTTTATAGAATTTTGGGTTTCACCAAAACATGCAAATCAAGAATTCTTTAGCATTAATTTCTCATTCATCTATAATTTATTTAAATCTTGTTAATATTTTATATTAAAAAGCATATAATAGATATTAGATTCAAACAAAGTTTTAACCTATAAAATGAGTGAACCTTATTTTTAATTTGGTCTTAAATGTGCATTGCACTTAAAAGTCACATTTTTTTTCCAATTAAATCTTTTAATGTATATAACATATCTTTGCATTCATCAATGTTTCATATTACTAACCTTGATGTTCTATTTTTTGTCATCTTAATCTTATATCTTTAATATTTTTTCAATATAATCCATAAATAATCAACTCTAGGTTAGGTAATCGCAATTGACTAACACAATTTAATTTGACAGGTGCGATAAATAAAAGATTTCCTGGAACAAAACATATTGGATTTTCGCACAAAAATTGGGATTAGGCAGAGCATATCTTTAACGCAAGTTAATCATTATTTTTTAATACGGAATTCAACCTCAAGATTAAATATACACGTTTCTATGACATCTCCTGCATGGTACATTGGTTATAATTCTTAATAATCAAACGCCATGTGTAACATGAACATGAAACACACTTGCCATTCTTCCGTCCTAGCTAGTTGAGGCTTGGGATTTGAGGGTGTCCAAATCATGGAAATGTAGTGGTTGGCCACCATGGATGGTTGGAGGAGGATTATGAAGACCAGATCAATTGAATTGACTTTGGTGCCTGCCTCCAGATTGTCCAGATAACGATATGTCTAAAACAAGAACAGTTCTAATATTCTTTGGGTTTTTTTTTTTTTTTTTTTTTTGCAGTAGTGGGCACATGATTTTGTGGCCCCTTTCAAATCTCCTGCTATGCCTTTTCTTTCGGTTTAAACATCTGTTCAAAGTATATGTTTGGGCTTCTCAGTAGCTACTCGGTTCTACTCTGCACAATACCCAGTCGAGCCATTTGCCTAAAAGTTCCTTTAACCGGGAGCCGAGTTTGGAGCCTTAGTGGGCCTAAGAACATGACAAAGGAAGACCAGAAAGGTCTAGTTCTGCAACTGAGCAATTTAAATTCGGCAGGCTAAGAAAAAGCAGGAAGCAGGATCCGAAAGCGCTTACTTTTCTATACTGGGGGAGTTAGGTACATTAAAAGTACCGAAGCACTAAATGGAGCAATCATTAAAGGGAAAGTTTAGACTTGACAAACCAGAAGACCTTGGTTTGGAACATATTCTCCAAATTAAAGGGGGATTAGGAATACGATTCAAATTATGTTTTTTTTTTTTAATTTTTAATTTTAATTTAATTTAATTTAATTTTAAAATTGATTGTTTTATATTTTAAAATTATTTTCATATATTGATGTTAAGAATAATTTTTTAAAAATAATAAAAATATTATTTTAATATATTTGTAATAAAAAAAATACTTTCAACCACAATTAACACTACAATCCTAATCATATAAAATTGTCACAAATGTGGTCGGAAGAACTCTTCAACTAGAACACTATATCATCTTTTTTCAAGTGGATGGAAGGTGTCAGGATCTCACCTTATATTTTTCTTCACCGGCCATATTGCCCGCTTGACTCTGAAACATTCTTATTTAATTAAAAAAACCTCAGTTTTCATGATCACAAATTTTTTTATGTATATCTGTGTGTGTGGCCGGTGGGACGTTCCATACCTCACACAATACTTGCTAAAAAGAAGACAAATAAATAGCATCAATTATCGATAAAGTTGAATTAGAGCATAGAGTAGCATTGTCAACTGGTTGACCTTGCAAGTGCAGCAATAAGAAGCTTTATACACTACTTACAAATTGCCCATAAAGACTGTTTAATTTGATTCGGTATAAATATATGATCCTGATGTAATTTTGTGATCAAACCATGTTCTCATGAGTAAACCATGTTCTTAATTTTTCAGGGAGTACTACACTATACACTATAAAACGTAGGTTTATGTATTATCAAATATCTAACTGTGTTTTTTACACTATAAACATAAAAACTACAACTAAAAATAAATATATTCTAAATATATGATCCTGATGTAATTTTGTGATCATACCATGTTCTTGTAGAGATATAGTTTAACAATTCTTCAAAATAAAAATAAAAAAATGAACACTTGTTTTCTTCCAAACTTTTTGGTTCATCCCCTTTTTTTATTTCTAGGAGGAAGTGTCTTGTCCGTCAAGATTTTATGAAAAACTCTTTCCATACTGGTTATACTTATCGATTCCATATGACTATACCTTCAGTCACAGTTATTTTTATTTTGAAACTGTCATTATAATTGAAATTTTTCTGAATGATTAAATTAGAAAAAAAACTTCTTGTTAAGTTATAGATCAACCCTTTATTATTATTATTATTATTATTATTATTATTATTTTGTTACTTATTTCTTTATTTGTTTGAACTGTGAAATACTAAAAGTTATCAATTTGTTAGTTTTATACTTAACTCTAATTTTAGAAAAAAAGATATAATAATTACTAATCAAGAATTAGTTCTTACAGTTTAATGAAAATCACTATGTGCATAATTTATTAAATGGCACATTGCTTACACGTTGTTCATTATGATATTAATTAATAATTGAATTATTTGTTTTTTACGACTTTTAGCATTAACTTAATTTATATTAATAGCATTTTTAAGGAACAAATAGTTTTTTTTTTTCTAATTTAATATGATATGCATTTTACTTAATTTTATGTGGACACCACAAGGATAATTGAAATTGGTTGAGAATTTCATTGCTTGTATCAACACCCATCACATTTTCCATTAATTAGAAAAAAAAAAATTTGTTTCAAAAAGTTAAAAGGATTATCTTGATAGTTCAGAATACGTATATTTTTTATAATTAAATTTTGAAATCAGTATTTTATAATTTTTTTAAATGTACATTATCGATATAATTTCTCTTAATTTATATTATATATAGAAACGTTTTTAATATCATTAGAACAAACAAAGAATTTAATATTTTACAAGGAAAACATATTGATAGTTTTATATATCTCGTCTCTAGATACTGGACTAAAGGTAACTCATGGGTAAATTTCTTGGAAGTAAAGTGTCCTGTATATCTGTCTATATTCTTAGCTTCAAGAAATCGAATCATATGCAGGTTTTAAAAGGCAAAAATACACATAAACTTGGAGTTATATTGCATATCCATTTTCTTTTATTGGATAATATATATATATATATATATATATATATATATATATATATATAGGAGTTACGAGCCCTTGAATTTGAGGTTAATCTGCAAGCATTAGACTGTGGACACATTAAACAAAAAGAATAGCATTGATTCCACCAGTATATAATTATTGATCTGATTTGATTCCACTAACTATATATTATTTACTTTTGCATGATGGGACGCACAAGTTGGGATAAATTAAGTGGGTCTCAATGGAATATTTGCAATTATATATTTCATATATCAAAACGAATTGAAGAAAATAATATAACAGAGTTTTGTGTAAATAGGAGGTTTGGCCTAATATAGCAGCCACCCTCTCTATGTGTGTGTATATATAAAAGACAATATAAGAAAGACAAGTTACATTGTATTACACAGAATAACTCTATAAAACATAAATATATTATTTTCTATAATACAAAACATTTCATAATACATCCTCTTAAATTGAAGGTGAGGTATATACATGAAGCTTGGATCGTATATGAACAAAGATAGAGTTAGACAATGGCTTAGTAAGAACATTAATTAATTGATCATTGAAGGATATGAAGTGAATATGAATTTTTTTTTTTGCTATTGTATCACAAAAAAGTGATAATCAACCTTAACATACTTTGTACGAGTATGAAAAATTAGATTAGTAGATAAATAAGTAGTATCCAAGTAGTGACAAAACCAGGAGAGAAGCATAAATCTAACAAGAGATAGTGAAACCAAAGAACTTCAGCAGTGCCATTAGCTAAAAGCTTTATACCCAACTTCAGTGGAGGAGCGAGCAATAATTCGTTGCTTGCTAGATTTCCATAAAACAAAAGTGGCACTAAAAAATAAAAGGTAAGCCCCGATAGAGTTATAATCATCAATACTACCTGCCCAATTAACATCAGTAAAACCATAAAGTTCTAATGAAGAACAACAGGTAAGGTGCAAACCAAAAGAATTTGTATCTTTAAGATGTCACAACATGCTTTTAATAGTAGCCTAATGGTCCTTAGTAGGAGCATGCATAAATTAACATATCTTGTTCACCGCGTAACATATATTCAGCTTAGTAAAGGTGAAATATTAAAGAGCAATAATAAATTTGTGAAATCAAGTGGGACCCGAAAACAACTCACCAAACTGCAATCCAAGCTTAGAAACAAAAGCCGAAGTATCAATATCTTTGCGCGATGACATACCAACTCAATAAAGGATATCAATAACATATTTGTATTGACTAAATATGAGACCTATACTAGTAGGAGCGACTTGAATTCCCAAAAGTAATGAGCAGCACCCAAATCACGAAGTTTAAACTCTAAACTCAATAAAGTAACGAGACGTTGAACCAAAAGTTAATTCCAGTAAGTAAAATGTCATTAACATATACAATAAGATAACATCTATCACATCCCATAAATAAGAAGGCATAAACATTAGAATACCGAAAACCAATAGAAAGAAGAAAGTTGCTCAACCATGTGCACCAAACAGTGAGGTTTGTTTCAAGTCATAAAGAGACTTGTGAAGAAGACAGAAATGAGTAGGCAAAGTAGGAACTATAAAACTCGTAGGCTACTCCATATAAACCACCTCCCTAAGTGATCAATTGAGAAATGCATTATGAACATCAAAATGCTTAATCTATCAGCCTTTAGATATAACAATAGTGAGTACTAATCGAATAGTAATCAGTTTAACCACAAGACTGAAAGTTTTTGAGTAATCAATTCCTTCATACTGAGTGAACCCTTCCGGAACCAAGTGAGCCTTATAGCGGTCAGTATTGTCATCAGCTCATCATTTTATTTTATACACCCACCGACAACCAACCATATTCATAGTAGGATCAAAAGGAACCAATGACAAAATACCATTTTCATGTAAAGCAACAATTTCAAATTTTATTGAATTATGCAAGTACATAAATTGATTAGCTAACTTAAAATTAAGTGGTTCAAGATCAGGAAAAGATGTTTTCCGTAATGTTAAAGACAACGAAGTGTCAGAAACCAATCTTAAATTAGTAGACATATTTTGCCGTGGATGTAAAACTATATGATGCTTCCAAGGTGCTAAAAGGACATCAAACGAGAGTAACATGAATGGTTATGGAAGAGAGTAGCTAGAGAAATCAACAATGAGGTCTAAACAAAGCGTGAATTGAGCAAATACATTGGAAGAAGAAGAAGCACTTGACGATGAAGTTAGAGATGCAACAACAATAGATGAGTCAGACAGAGATGATGTTGGTACAAGAGAACCTGAACTTGGAGAATGATCAAGAGACAATGATGCAGGTGAAGATAGGGAGGCGAGGGAGGACCGAGGGGCTAAGGTTTTTGGGATCGAGAAGGTAGTAAGGGAAGAAAGGTTTGTAGTCAGTGTAGGTGTAGACATAGAGGAACTAATATGGAGAACTTGATTAGACTCAATAAATGCAAAATGATGTTCATGAAAACATATATAACGAAAGATGTAAATACAATGAGATGACAAGTTAAGATAACAATAGCTTAAGTTGGATGAAGTATAGCCTAAAAACACACATGGAGTAGAATGATAATCTAACTTATGAGTATTATAAGGATGTAGTAAAGAAAAATAGAGACACCTGAAAGCATGCAAAAAGATATAATCAGGTGGTTGTGTAAACAAACATTCAAATGGTGATTTATTATGCAAGATATGTGTTGGCATACGATTGATGAGATATACAAACTTTTAAAAGCATAACTCCAAAATTTGAGAAGTGCCTTACATTGACCAAGAAGAGAAAGACTAATTTCAATAATATATCGATGACGCACTCATCAGTGCCATTTTATTCATGAGTATATAGACATATTAAGCAATGGTGAATACCACTGTTTTTTTTAAAGAATTTAATTTGCGATATTAACCACCACAATCAGTTTGAACAGATTTAATTTTACGAGAAAATTAACACTCAAATTGAACTTGAAACTACTGAAACACATTAAATATATCAGATTTGATAACAATAGGATAAAATTAACCAAAGAAAATTCATATGTGCATCCACAAAAAAAGAAGAAGATAAAATATCAAAAACCATTAGAAGATAAAATAGGGGCAAGTCCCTAAACATCACTAAAAATCAACTCAAGAGGAGCAAAAATTTTGTGACTCGTAGGTCCTAATGAAAAATGCGATGATTTTCCTAATAAACAAGCTTGACACTAAAAATTAAGATAACAAGAATTACAAATGACTTTTTTTTATTTGATGCTAAGACACTCAAAACACGTGAAAAGGATGACCGAGTCAACAATGTCAAACATCAGCAGAGTTAGACATGCTAGCAGACTAAAAAGCTTGAGGCATAAGAATTATAAAAGAATCTAAGAGGAAATAGAGGTCATCTTTACTCTGACCAGAAAGAAAAACTTTCTTGGTTATGAGATCCTTGACATAAAAAACAAAGCAGTAAAATTAAAAAAAGACACAATGTTTATGATAAAATTAATGAACAAATAGGAGAGATTTTTTTTAATTTGAGGCATATGTAAGACATTAGACAAAGTAAATGTGTGTTTTAGAGTATGTAAAATAGAATGAGCTGTATTAGATATGACAAGTCCCCTACCATCACCATCATATAATTGATCATTACCAGGATAGGGTTCTACACTTGTCATACTTGTAATGACTAGAGTAACAAGCTGATTTGCACCTGTGTCAAAGAACTAAGTGACAATGTTGGTTCTTAGAGCATTAATGAGAGAGAAGTTGGTAGAGGCTTGATTTTCATGGGTTATTACTTATGAATACTGCTGTGATGAGTGATCAAAATTTTTGCATAGCTGACACCTAACTTGGCATGTAGGAGGTCACTAACCCGGTGAAGAATTTTAGTTGTTCAGTTGTTGCCAATTTCCCCTATAACCACGGTTTTGCTGCCAATAACCACCATTGTTGCCATGATAACCATGACCACATGAACCAGAGAAGGAGTTATAGGTATTCCTTCAGCCATGACGACATCCTCTGCTTTGATTATAAGAAGATACAATACCAATAAAACCAGAAAAACCATATTGAGCAACTAAAACAGATGAAAGTTGTGGAGGAGTAGGCAACAATGATGCAACAGTAAAAGTGGATTGAAAAGAGCCCATATGTAAAGACTTATATGTAAGAAGGTGACTATAAAGCTCAGAATAGGGAGGAGGTTTAGCCTTGGTCGACATACTTATGACCAAATCATGAAATTCACTACGAAGGTCTAAAAAAACATATAAATTGAAATCGGCAAAAGAGATGGGTTGACCTGCTATTACTAATTCATCAAATAAACCCTTGACTTTCTGTAAATAAATTAAAATAAATTATGAACCTTAATTCATAATCAACTCAGTATTGAAAGATAAAATAGAAAAAATCAATTATAAAAAGGTCAAAAAAAAAACAACTAGAGTCAACTAGAGTTAACTCGCTAAACTCGTGATCCGAGTCATGAGATAAGGATAACCTCATAGAAAGCATACCAAAATAAATCATGAAGCTTAATCCTTATTCAATCCAATGTTGAAGAATAAAAGCGAAAAAAAATCAATTAGAAAAACAAAAATAAAAACTTGAGTCAACCTATCAAACTTGCAATCTATGTCATAAGTCTGAGACAACCTCATAAAAGTAAATTGAGAAAAATTATGATACTCGATCCTCAAAAAATCTAATGTTGAAAGAAGAAATCTAAATTGAAAAAAAAAACATAGATTAAAAAATTAAAAAAATTATTTTAATGAATAGAATTATATGAGGAAAGGCATAATAAAACCACTTTTACTTTAGTTTTTAGTTAATCTTTTCTCTTAATCTATTTCATAGACATATCTTAATTCTAGTTTTACGATCAAATATGACCACATTATTTTTTTTTAATAATTTAATAATTAAATCTACCTAGTTATAGTTTCATTTATTTATTACATCATCTCAATACAGGTATTAGTTTTCAACAAACAATATTTTGTCAAATATATAAATATTCAGCTTTTAGACCCCTATGTGTTTTTTAGTTTATATTAAGATTTTTTTTACTCTAATTTTTTTTTTAATTCACAAAGAAGTCTATTGGCACTTGGTAAAATAGTTATCATAAGTTTTTTGTGATGATCAAGTATCTTTCCAAATCAGCTTACAACTTAATTAAAGACCAATTTCTCTCTTAAATCCTCCACCTTCTCTCTTCTTCATCTCCTCAATCGACCAAAAAATGGTGATTTCTTGTCTAGGGTTATTTTTTACTACATGTGTGGCCTTCTCTTTTGTTTCTACCTTATTAAATAATTTACCTATCACACCATTCACCGAATCATTCTTTTATTTGTATGGAGATGACCATGTGATTTTTCTTTATGATGAAGGTAAATTAGTCCAGATCTCCTTTAATGAAAGAGCTGGTTCTAGGTTCATATCACTAGACATTTATCTCAATGCATATTTTAGAGCTCCCATCAAATTACTCTACTGGAATTGTTGTTACATTTTACAATCAAATGAATATCGGTACAAAACTAGCCACCATGAAATCGATTTTGAGTTCTTGGGAAATATTAGAAGCAAAAACTGGATGGTCCAAACCAATGTCTATGGCAATGAGAGTACTGTTAGAGAATAATATAAATCATATCCTGGGACATCACCTTTTAGGTTGAATTGGTTATTTGACATTGTATCAGAGCCTTGATGATTAAGTGGTTACAAGTTCGAATCTCACCATCCCTATTTATTTGATAAAAATTAAGCACAAGGTAAATTGAGTTTGTGCAAGTTTCAAGTCTAAAGGGCTTTCACTTGAAGGGGTGTATTAGAGAATAATATAAATCATATTCTGGGACCTCACCTAACAGCTTAAGCTTTTAGGTTGAATTGGTTATTTGACTAGTACAAGTAGGGGACGTGAAGAGAGGTACAAACTTTGGTTCAATCCCACCGAAGATCTTCATACTTATAGTATTCTTTGGACTAGTAAATTGATTATATTTTACGTGGATGGTGTTCCTGTTAGAGAGGTTCAAAAGGTTGATGCAATGGAAGGGGATTTTCCCTCTAAGCCGATGTCTTTGTATGCACAATATAGGATGGTTCTTATTGGGCAACGAGTGGAGGCAAATACAAGGTTGCTTACAAGTATATGCTTTTTTCATTGCAAAATATTCAAATCTTGTAACTCTATGGGTGTTTCGTTGACCCAACCCAAGAATAAGAACAAGTGATGTGCAATAATGCCACAAATTTTGCAACTTTCAATGGTTTGACCATGGTTGTTAAAAACGAGTTTTAACTCGTAAAATCGATGATTTTACGAGTCAAAAGGCATAAAATGTGTAAAATGAGGTTTAAAACTCGAAAACTGGTAAAATCGGTCAAACCCGGTCAAACTCGCATGAAATCGGGTCAACCCTTAAAAAACATAAAAACCGGTTCAAGTTTACGATTTCTGCTAAAATGAAAAACAATGTGAACTGCCCTTTCTGCTTTATCATTTCCCTTGTCAACGTCTTCATTTTTCTTTTCTGCTTTACCCTTTCCCCTTTTCTCCCATCCAAATCTGCAAGAACCCCAAAATCACCAGTAGCCAAGCAGATCAAGAAATCAGACTGAGAAGTGAGAAATCAGCTTCACTCTCCACTCTCCACTCACCAGCAGCGCCTTTGATTTTACACGTTTCGACTCTCCACTCACCAGAACATTCTTGGCGAGAAGAAGGTAAGAATTTATAAGGATGTTGTTGTTGCATGAGAATTGTTTCCTTACTGTTCTGTGTTCTGTGTTTTATTCATGTTCTGTGTTTTATTCAATGGTGGTTCATTTTGTCATGTTCTATATTCTTGCATGAGAAAGAAATTAGTAACTGAACTGAGAAGAGTACCTATCAAAATTCTTGGAATTTGCTTTACCTTTTGGCCTGTACCCAAAAATTACCAGAAGCAGATCAAGACCATCAAACTATATTTCATTAAAAAAAATAACAAAAAGCAAGTCGGTTGAATCTCTGTCAATATTATGATGATTATGGATTTACTATTGGTAATGGTTTCTGGGTTTGGGAGACTTCACCTTTTGAATTTAACTGCGGAACCATCACAGCTATGCAATTCTCTGCTTTTCCTAGCATTAAGAGGATGCATTCCTATCAAACTGCTCATAGGGTGTGTATGTGCCTTGTAGCATAGGACTAGCTTCCCATCAGCAACTGTATTATGATTCTATTCAATTGTTTTAATGCTCCAGATATTGAAGGAACAAATATAAGCTACTAAGAAAACAAAAACTTATTTGAAAAGGAAAAACAACATCATGCCTGTGTATCAGTTATATGCCACAAAATCCATAATAATCTCGATTATTTTGGTTGTGATTTCTATGGCTAAAGAAGCTTTCTTTTATTAATTAATTGAACTTTTTTTTTTTGGCACTGCTGCTTGCTTGTGTGTGAATCTGAAACGAGGTTGGCACTGATGTATATCGCCACTGCTGCTTATTTATGTCGACATGCATGTTGTGGGAACTAAGTACATTTATTTGGTTGTTGTGTGATTATTAATTGCTTTGTTTTGCACACTTTTGGATAATGTATTTGCTTATTTTTAGAAACCTAACCTGTTTGAAACAGATTGCTTGACTCACTGTGAATAATCCACGTTTGCCTGTGGAAGTTTGGTGGGGCTTTGTGATGCTTGCAAAGGAGAATGACATAGTAACTCTGCTGTATAATTGGCCATGGAAATCATTTGGTTAGGTTGATTACAAAAGATATTTCAGGGTATATGGCTAGAAAAAGAGTCTCTTTAATTTTCAGGATTCTTGCTAGCAAAGAGAAAACTGTGTAATAGTTGGGAATGCATTTTTCATATCCTTAATTTTTTATTTGCGATTTTATGATTTTTAGTTAAAAATTTTTACTTGCGATTTTACAATTTTACGATTCGAGTTTATATTGTATGTTCCGTGTCGTGTCAAAAAAGCGTTTTTGACAACCTTGGGTTTGACAGCCAGGGAAAGGCCCAAAATGAAGAATTTTATGAAGAAATATATTGCTATGACCATCCTTGATATCCAACTCCATTACCTGAGTGTGTGATTGATCCACGATTAAAAAGGAAATTCCAATGCATCTATCCATTTGCATATGCATTGTGGGCTTTATGCCAAGTTATTCTTGTTTCTAGTTTATTTATGCCAAGTTATTCTTGTTTCTAGTTTATTTATTCTATCTCATTATTATAATTTTTTTTTTATTAAATTCCAATCAACAAATACTTTTTTTAATTAAATTTATTTATTGGTTCATGTTTGGAGAAGTGGTTTGTGGTTTCTAAGCTTTCTAGTTTTGTCCATATTTCATTAGTTTTTATATATATAGAAACAGTGAATCTGGCAAATAAGCTTGTGAGTTGGTCACTGAGTGTGTTTTCATGATATTAAACTACAATTAAAAAAAAAACCCCTTCAATGATTGCAAGCATGCATAGTATGATCAATCCATGTTTAATTAATTTCATATTGGTGCTTGTAAGTAGACTACTTAATCAATTGGTAATTACTCAAGATCTTATATAGTATTCCGTGATATTTATGAACACTGCTTTTAAATACTGATTTTTCTTTTCCCACAAGCTTTCAATGCGCTTGTTAGTATTTAAAGTCAAATAATTATGTTTTCTTTTTGAACTTCCTAATTTTTTCTTTCCAGTATTCATCATCTTTATCATCACTTAACCACTATTGTCATACATGCACATGCTTATCACCAAAAGAGGCTCTTCAACTTTAATTAATATGATATTGTCGCTAGAATTTATATTTTCTTAGTTTCAATGCTTCTTCTTCTTCTTCTTCTTTTCCTTTCTCTTTGTTTTTTTTTAATACAAATTATGATTTTTAACCATGTTTGACTTTGATTTTACACGCATCTAGAAGGTCCACAAAAATGCAGTGTAACCGAATCCAATTAAAACTTTCTGTTTTAGATTTCGTGCCAAAAGAGGACATGCCGAATGGATTTAATTGAATCTAATTGGTTCCTTGAGAGCAATTTCTGAATATAGTTTTAATGGACAATTAGAAACTGAAAATGGTTTGTAATCCACTTAATTATAGTGTATAGTTAGCTATATAAGATTATCTTTAATGAAGGAACTGCGATCTTTGAAGATAACTTCTTTTTAATTCTATATCATTTTTTAAATTAGCTTATGTTTGGATATAAGTTCTTTATAATTACTAGAACTAATTTAATTATAAGATTTGGAGATATTATAGATTGGTCTAACAACATCAAATCAAGGCTTTAAATATGACGCATTAGCTCCTTCCTTCATGATGCTCTCTCTTTTTTATTTGTATTTGTTAGATTTATATCTTTGCTAGTCAATGAAATAGAAAAGTTAATTAAATATTATCCAATAAAATGATTCCATGGGGATATTTATTTGCTTCACAAGGTCATTATCTCAGTGACCAGAAATCATGAAATGGGAAAATACGATGGAGTCCTTGTCCCTACTAATCTTTTAATTAGGCAAATAATTGAAGCTTTATCTATTATACCCAAATTACCAATGACATTAAGCATATCCAGAACAGCCAAACCCCACCACCGGGCCCCACAATGCTCTTTGCTAGTCTTCAACATCTTGGAGATGTAGCATTTGTGTACAGCCAAAGACGCCAGTGAAACTGTGTCGTTCCCGAACCATAATCTCCAGCCCTCAATAAATACTACGCTGTAAAAGGTTCGAAATCGGTGCTGCTTGGCTCTTCTGTTCAAGGCTTCCATGCAGAGGTGCGTCTGTCCTACAGGAACTACTTGTGATATTCATCAACCGAAAAACTTACCTTACGTGGAGGGCACAAACCACTGGCTATTTCTTGACTCCATAACCCTCTTCACCTACCCAATTCAATGCGGTCCAAGGCTCCAAGCAGCAGCATCAACTACCGCATTATTTTTTTATATTCACTCACGGTATTTTTGCCAGCGCGGTCCAACCACATGTTTTTTAAGAGTTTTGAATATTTTTTATTGGAAATTAATTTTTTAGTATTTTTAGATTATTTTGATAATGTTAAAAATGAATTTAAAAAATAAAAAGATACATTATCTTAATATATTTATAAACAAAAAAACATTTTGAGAACAATCTGTATTCAACGCACCCCCGAGCGGTTAAGGTGCTTTTGCGCTGCAGTTATGGCTCCATGGATCAACTCTATCCTTCAATTCAAAAAATCATGCTGATTATTCTATCCTTTTACCTTTTCCAATGTATACAAGTAAAACAAACCACAAAAGATTTTGAAACTGCTTGACATTATCGTTTCATTTCCTTTACGGGATAATCCACTATAATTAGTATATTTCATCAAAAGGGAAAAAATCCTTTGGTGATAAATTCAAAAAAATCAAGAAAGGTAATTATGCGTTAATTATGGTATAGAATAAAGTTTACCGAGTACAGGAAAAGTCAGTGCAGATACGTGAATAGAATTCTCGGTCTGTCATTGTTGAGTGCTGCGTCATGATTGTTATTGTATCCAATATATGTTCAGTGTTTGTAAGCGATCATTATTGAACTAAGCAAGCAAATTTAAAGTCTTAAAGAAACTTCTATGTATGGCCCTACCATTGGTTAGCCTTGTCTATTCTCTCCTTTCCCTGTGCTGTACAAATGATGCCATCACCATTAAAATTTTCAAAGGGTCATCTTCAAGAAAGGAAAAGAAGGGAAAAGAAACGAAAGGAAAAGAAAAGCATTTACTTCTGCTTTTTCGATCGCACATTTTGGTTCCTAACAGAAAAGAAACGAAATCAATTATACAATCGCAACATCATTTTGTCCTCGTCATGATCACACATCATCTTTATCAGCACCATCAAAACTTCCTCATCGTCCAACCATCAAGGTCTATCAAGAACCAGAAAGAAAGAAAGAAAAACCTTAAAAAAAGAAGTCCTAACTCTAGACATCCGAATAAAAAGACTGGACCTAATTCATGGGGTTAGGCCTGTTTGGCACCACAACCCGCCACGATCTTTTCATGATATACTAATATCAAACCCTAAAACATCCAACATGGTGATGATGGATGGACTTTTCCTTGTCAATCATGCCTTGGACGTACCTAAACTCCTCCACATGACAAGGGATAGTGATGGTGCCTTTTTGATCAAAACCATACTCTTCTTCTGCTTCCTTCAATAACTGTATGAACAGCGGGTGATTGAAGTATATGACAGGCACCACAAATCTCTGCTGCTCCTCTCCCTGGCCCACCTTGATTGCCAAACACCCTTTCGGAACATCTCTCGCCTGCTTCTTGTGATGGTGATGATGAAGATTCGGCAGGTGGAGGTGGAAGTTCTTTAGGCTCTTTTCTCCACCACCCATAATCATATCTATATCTCTACAAAAGAAAAGGAAAAAAAGAAAGAAAGAAAGAAGAAGAATAAAAACCCTATAGTTCTTTCTTCTTTTGTTGACTTTTCCCGATAAAAACTTAGTACAGAACTAAGGAGCATGGCCATGGATCTGCTGTTATGGCTTGGATGGAGAGGGCTAAAGAAGAGTATGCAAGGGACATTGGTACGGAGGTCATGGTTGATAGAAAACCAAACAGCATATACAAAACCAAAAAAGAATAAATATATAGGAAGAGTGATGGAGAGAGGCTGCGAAAGTAGGGTTTTACTTGTTTTTTAAACAGACTTGGATTTCTAAACGTCTGATTAATTAAGATATTGATGATGAAGCAAATGATGTTTCTGTTAACGGGCAAAATATTTGGTAGTGTTTAGGATTCCTTGAGTGGCAAAGGTGTAAATTTGGGGAGTGACAAGGGGCAAGACACGTGGACAGTGAGTAGAGAAGGTGGGTACACGTGGATGGAAACGAGGCTATGAATTATCAGCATAGCCGACAATGAGGTGTCGTTTACAGGAGGGCAATTCTAAAGGACAGACAATAGCAGGGGTTCGACATGTCCATGTAGACCGTCAAGATGTATCGTCAGCTCGTTTTCGCTTGGAATTAACAAGGGGTACTATGGTTGCGTTTGAGTTTGATTATTGTACAAGGAAAAAAAAAAAAGTTAGTGGGGATAGAAATATATTTAGATAGTTTATTGTTTCCGGATAACATAAAGGTAGAGAATATAAATAGAATTACAAATACCTGTTGTTGGAAAGACAAATATAAAAATATCCTCATAAGGTTTTGTTATTTTCAAAATATAAGGCACTAGGGAAAATGTTTCTATAGGAAATTTATTTTTTTATCTAAAAAATTTTAATGTAAAAAATTCTTAATTCTATATTTGTCAAACTAAAACATATAAAGATAAAAGTAATTTATTATTGTAGTTTTAAAACAGACCTGGAGATTGACATAAAACAAGTCCTTAGTCATATATAGGGAGTATGAACCCAGGTCAACTTTATATTTTTTTTTTTTGAAAAAGAGATAAAAACGATGTTGTTTTGACTAAATTTTTTTTAAAAAGAAAGTTAAAGAGTTTTTGACTCGGGTTTTGAACGGGTCATGGGTTAATTCGAGTTTTTGACTGGGTCAAGCCGATAATCCTCCCTCTAATTTTTTCTTAAATTTAGACTAGTCAAGGCCCTAAGTTTTCTGGTTATCAGGGCAACTTGTCAGGCCAATCCAGATTTTATAACTAAGGTTATTGTACTATTATTAATTTTAACACTCAAAGTAATCCAAAGTAAAAAAAAATCTATTTTTCTTAAAAAAAATATAAGTTTGACAATAATACATATTAAGGGTAAATTAAATTTTTATATTTTATTTTTTCTTATCTATCATTAACCAAACATGATACAAAGACAATAATTTTATTTTGTGTACCGTTATCAAACACAATTATATCTTTGTTTCCTGTTTTGTCTTTTATTATCTCTCTTTGTTGTTGTTATGACCTGTTTTTGGATAATTCCTGCAAAATTTATCCTTTTTCCTTTTAAAATAAAAAATAAAGCCACACACCAAACTTATGAGTACCACTAGGACACTACTAGCAACTCTTCTCCTCCAGCCAGACAAGTTTTCTTCTTCCTCTTCTTCTCCAAACTCACACGTAACAATTATTTCCATTGCACGTAGGATTCATTCTGCATGCAGTGCCATTTAATTAACATAGTCATTGGGTTGGGCTAACGACCACAAGGGTTTGGGCTATGCCTGTTTCAGCTCAGCTCAACATAAAAAAAAGAGAGAGAGGTTGGGCCTTTTTATCGGCCAAACTGATTGGATCGGGCTTCGGCTCCAGACCAACATTTAAAAAAAAAAGGGAGAAAAGGTTGTTAGATTGCTAGTAGGCCTAACCCAACTGAGTCAGGCTGGACCCGTTTCAGCCCAGCCCAGATTATTGGGCTAAGTCCAGCCCATTTAATAAATAAAAAAATTAAAATATTAAAAAATATATATTTAAAAAAAGAAGATTTTTTTTTTCAAAGGGAATTTTAAAATACTTATGGGTCACTCACATGTTTTTCCAACTATTTGCATGATATCAGACTGTAGACTTACATTATAACATACAGACCCGGTAAAAAATACTCGGTTTTTGTTCAAAATGTTTTTTTTAAAATTGAAAATTCAAAAAAAAAAATATTAATTTTCTCTTTACAAAAACACAAAAAATATGTTTCATCTTTTTGCATACGGCCAAATCATAAAAAACTTTCATGCATATTTTCTAAAAAGAGAAAATTATTTTTATCATGTTTTAAAAAATACAAAATAGATATTGTAACCGGTTTATAATTATTCATTAGAGTTTGGTCAAAATATAAAAAAAATACTATTATAATTAGTTTGTCATTTGTTATGCAAGGACTTAGTTATATCCAAGAAATAAACAAGTCTTGCCCTTAGAATAGTTAGGATTTAACCTAATAAGGTAGATATTTCTTCATGAAGGGAGATATGTCTTGAACCCTAGGTAAGATCAATGGATAGAAATGCGACTTAGAATAATAATCAAATAACAATACAGCTTACCTTAGGTAGGTTGCACTGAGGGTGATGTGTCTTTCTCTTGTACAACCAGTCCTTTATCTGGACTCTCGCAGACCATTAGGTTTTCTAGTGACCATAATACTAGGTGTGACTACTGAACCTTATAATCATAATTTTATGATTAAACCTAAAACTTTTTTTCCATCACTCTTAGGAGGTTGATCTGTCATTCGATACCATGCATATCACGACAACTCTCTTAGTTTCTTTTATTTTGAGACAGTAACTAAAAATATCTTACTTATATAAATGAACATAAAAAAAGTTAATATCTCTATCTAAAGAACAACTGTTTTTTTTTTTCCTTTTAAAAAGAAGGGATGGAAATAACCACACAAAAATCACTTTAAACATTTCATAGTTTTGTTTCTCTTATTTTACTAGCTTTTAAATATGTTTTATCACATTCACGTAATATTATTATATTTGATTAAATAATATGATAATATTATCATAGATTTCAAATCTCTTAATTTAATTAATTTTATTCCAAATATGATCAACATCAGATTCTATCCCAGTACCAACCAATCTATTATTTCATGACTTATATACAAATACATTTTAGTAATGTAAAAGATTAAAATTATTTTTTATTTTATTTTCATACTTAATTAGTTAGCGTCATCAATTTAAGTTTTATTATAAATCTACTATAAAGACTCTTTTCTTGAGTTAAAAATATATTTTTTAATGATAATTTTTAATTTGAATGAAATAAAAATAATATCTTACAATTAGATTATCTTAATATAAATTTTATTTTTTATGAATAATAGTTGTAATCTTTATTTATTATTTATTTTATCTTTTTGTCAAGAAATTCATTTTCATTCTCAATAATAAACATGTTTTTAAATGTTTTATTAGAAAAGAAAACTTATTTTTTGCTAGTGAACATACCTTTAGTGCTGTAGTGATAGTTGTAGCCTCTTCACACGTTAAATCTTAGATATTCCTTTTAGCTTCTCTCATTAAAGGAAGATAGTTTATTAAGTAACAATTAGATTTACATAAATTATGTTCTTTTACAGCCTTTTATCTTATGAGCTCGTTTGTCTCCGAGGTAGCATTTGCGTTTCTTCTAAACACATTAATAATAGTGTTTGGTTACCGATTGAAAGTAATATACAAATTATAGGCCCCACCATTTATCTGAGGCAGGACCTTGAATATGGAAAAACAGTTTTTTACTACTTTTTGCAAGTTCAACCACAGGTTGAACTTTTTAGAGATGTAAAAGGCTTTGGAAATTTACCAAAGCATCCTCTTCTTTTTTCTCTTCTCGTCTGTTTTTCAATTCGCATTCATTTCTCTTCAAGCAACCCTAACTGTGCACATCAACTCTACAGTAAACCATTACTGCTACACAACCCATAATAATGACCATCACAACATCTCTTTCTTCCCATTCAGTAGTCATTGATTTCTCCTTAACAACAGAAAAGGAAGAACAAGAGCAACCTTCATTACTGCAATCAACAACCCCAAAACAGAAAACCAGATCCTGCTTCATTCAGACACCAAAGCTCCAATTTCCAACAGGTTAGTTTGCTTAATTCATCGGTCTGCTCGTATAGTATTGTTAAGTTAATTTTTGTTCCTTCCCTCCAAACCTAGATTTGTTTATTTCTTTTTATAAATCACTGGTTTTTACTCTGGACAGTGATTATTGCTAATTGTTTTTAGATCTCTATCTTATGCCTCCATGTATCTTTAGTTATTTATGTTTTGGCTCTTGCTATGTTAAACTAATTAAGGCCGAAGGCAAAGTACTCGTTGCACTGTCAACTATTAATAGTTTTCAAGCCATCAGAAAATACTAGTAGTAATTGTTTGCTGATGATTGCTAACAAATAAATAAACATGAAACTAATAATTTCCTTTGCTAATTATAAAATCCATTGATAATTGATAAAACACAATTAAAGGTTTGAGTTGTATGTGGGTAGTTTTAGATGTTGTTTTCCCTGTCAAGAAATAATTGAGCAATCATTATGGATTAATTTGACAAATATAATTGCCTGTTAGTTTTGTAATGGAATACACCAGCATCAATTGTAAAATGTTGAAGAATTTCATTACATTATTGTCAACAGTTATGTTATTTGATAAGTACAAGGCAAATGTCGTCAAGCTTTTATTTTTTATACCGTGGATGGTAAGGCTGATCGAGTTTCTTATTTCACATTTGACATCATTCAATCTTTTGTTGAACTAGTTAATTGCCTGTTAACTATGAATGTTAAAGCTGATGTAGTTTCTTTTTCCATCCTTTGTCAACATTCAATCTCTTGTTAGTTTTTTTGGTTGATCTTTATTGGAAATGCAATTTCTAGTTATGTTAGTATCTGATTTTAGCCCTTATCAACAATCAATCTTTTGTTTATATAGTTAATTATTTGTTTTATTTTTCCTTGCATTGTCAACCATTAAGCAATGGATGGGTCTGACACACATGATAAAGCTTCTTGGACCAAGACAATGTTGCACACATTTTGTGACATTTGCATTAAAGCTATTGAGAGAGGCATGAGACCAAACACCTATTTTGACAAAGCTGGCTGAAAATTTGTCATACGACTTCATTCAAATAGCAAACAGGACTTTCATTAACAAAAGCTCAGTGTAAAAACAAATGGGATGGGATTAAAAAGGACTAAAGGGTATGGAAAAGATTAATAACTGAAACTGGAGTTGGTTGGTCTACTGAATTTGGGACCATCTCAGCAACTGATAAATGGTGGAAATAAAAAAATTCAGGTTAGTTTTCATTATCAATAGCCTCACAAAATTATTTGTCTTGTTGTATTATTTATTAATCTACTATCATTGTTAAGTACATCCAACTTTCATTACACAGGAAATGAGAGGAGCAAAGAAGTTTAGGCATGTCGGCGTAGAGCCCTCGTTGTGTGCCAACTATGACATCATATTTAGTAACATAGTGGCCACGAGAAAATATGCTTGGACTCCCTCACAAGGACTGTTATTAGATGAAGATAATGGGGTTGCTGGAATGAGAAATACAATAAATAAGGAAACTAATATAGAAGAAGGCAGTGGCAACTCTGAAGATGATGTAATCCCTGATTTCATACATGATGTTAGCAATATGGTTGGTGAAAGCAATGTCGCAAACAGTAGCAGCAACCACAGTAGTGCAAAGAGAAAGGGTGCATATCACACTACACCTCAATGCCGAAAAAAGAAAAGGGGAACTGGAATGGGAGCATAAATATTTGCATGTCTGGATCAACTTGTTGATTCTGTCTCAATGACCATAGAGAGCACAACTCCTTCTAGAGATAGAAAAAAGGTTGTAGCATTGAAGAGGTAATGGAAGAATTGCATTCTATTAATGAAGTTAACTTTGGTAGTGCATTGCATACCTTTGCAACTGAATTCTTTTGTGCAAGGAGCAAGAGGGAGATGTGGGCTGCAATGGGTTTTATTGATAGAAAAATATCATGGCTGAAAATAATGTTTGAACAACAAAGAAAAACTTAGATGGACAAGGTCAGGTTTTAACTTATTAACCTATTCATGTCTTTTCATTTATGTTAAAGACTATAATCCAGTAATATTTTTAATTGTCTGAAATCTTTTCCACTGTTTTTTTAGACTCCCTATGCTGCAGTTATTGCTGGAAATATGTGAAGTTGCCGACGTATTTGTGTTTTTCTGTAACGAAGTACTTGGAACACCATTACCATGTATGTTTTGACATTATGTATCACTGAATATGCTATTGGGTTGGAATTTGATGAGTTCTAAAATGTAGAGTTTAAATGTTTGGTTACTTGTTACAAAACTTTGGTTTCATACATGAAAACCAAAATTTCAGTTGCTATTATTGCAATTCAAATGTTTGGATAGTTAACTTTGAATGTTAAGTTTAGGTTGTTAAAATCAAAATTTTCAGTTGGGTTGCTTGATGTTGAATGGTTGGTTTAATACGTGGAAACCGAAATTAATGCTTGTTGTTATTACAATTTGAATGTTTGGATACTTAACTTTGAATGTTTGGTTAATTGCTCTTGAATGGTAGGTTTCATACATGAAAAAATTACAGTTAGTATTATTCCAATTAGAATGTTTGGTTTAGGTTGTTAAACCCAAAATATTCAGTTGGTGTGATACTATGAATGTTTGGTTATATGCTTTTGAAAGTTAGGTAATTGTTTTGGAATATTAGTTTCATTCTTATGTATTTGTATATAAATAGCAGTAAGTATGTGAAGCCAATATCACTTTTATATTGTCAATTTTCAAGAAGAAATTGAATGTTATAGTACATGCAATCAGGTGTGGTGGTTTCTAATTGTTGGTGTGGCTCATTGCTGGTATTTTTACATCTGTAATAAGTAAGTTGCATTTGATTTAATATTAGTTGCAGCCGATTACTTTCAATGTTATGAAATTTATTATAAACAAAATGCATTCTTAGGTTTGTAAATGTTTTTTCATTTGCATAATTATGAGTACAGTGTTTTTTATTTGTAAGGAAGCAGTTAATAACAAGTTTGTAAAACCAAAAATTTCTATTACTATAAAAAAGTTGTTTCAATTTGAATATCTTTAAGATAATACAAATGTATGTCTCATACAACATCTTTAATGTATTTAATAGTTACTTTGAATTTATATTCCCATTAAACATCAAAAAATTTGTATGTCATGATAGATATGGATTCGCACTGGTTTTCAACACTTTTTGACGGGGGTTATGATGATATAATGAATAACGTAGCCAATTACGTTAATTATGGTCATTCTTCTGTAATGATGGAGATTCCAATGGTAATCATAGTTCTGATAATGACAACAACGATGACAATGATTCAAATGAAGAAGGTGAGTTGTTTTGGAAAATGGAGTTTGATCGTCATAAATTGGTTCTATGCACGACGGGTGCTCTTGTATTATATTATAATACTTATATATACAAGGAACCTTGTATGGATTCGTACAATACTGGAATGCGATGGTTGAATGAAATATTACATGGACATTGGACATGCCGTGTAAACATGTTTAGGATGGATGCAGCGACATTTCAAAGTCTTTGCTTTCAACTTGAAAACCAATATGGGTTAAAAGCATCTAAAAGAATGTGTGTTTTTGAAAAAGTTGGAATATTTCTTTATACAATAGCATTGGGTGCTTCCAACAGGGAAGTTCAGGAGAGATTTCAACATTTAGGAGAAACTATTAGTAGGTACTTTAGTGAAGTTCTTAAATCAGTTTGTTTGCTCGCTGTAGATTTAATACAACCTACAGATCCCGGGTTTGTAAACACACCATGTGAAATTATGAACAATCCAAGGTATATGCCTCATTTCAAGGTAATGTAATTAATCGTCTTTATTGATGGTGCTTCGTATTAAATAAATTTGTGAAATTTATTTTTTAGTCAGCTCAAATTGATGCTTGTTGTTGGTTTCTCTTATATAAGAGTTGTGTAGGAGCTATCAATGGTACACGTGTGTACATGTGATTCTTTAGAAAACCAAAATTCATTTATCGGAAGAAAAGGTGTGCTGACTCAAAATGTTATGGTTGCATGTAGTTTTGACATGCAATTCACATTTGTTTGCGTGGGTTAGGAAGGTAGTGCACATGATACACAAATTTTTCTCGAGGCAATTGACAATCCACATATAAAAATTTCTAAACCACCAGAAGGTAGTAACGTGTGTATGTGTATATATGTCAATGTTATTTTTTTTTATGCATTTTTCAATTTAAAAAAATTATATGTATTTACAGGGAAATACTACTTGGTTGATTCGGGATATCATAATGAATATGGATTTTTAGGTTCATATAGAGGTCAGAGATATCATTTGCAAGAATTTAAAAGGCGAGGACAACCACAAACTCGTGAAGAAATTTTCAAACGTGTGCACTCTTCATTACATCGTGTGATAAAACGTACATTTGGAGTTTGAAAAAAAAGATAGCGAATCTTACAGAATATGCCATCCTTTAATTACAAGGTACAAGTTCAAATTATTGTCGTATCCATGTCAATTCATAATTACATTAGAAGAACTTCAATGCAAGATGTGGCATTTATAGAGTTCGATCGTCATTCTGATTTTGTTCCCGATGATTTTCTAACTAATGTGGCTCCATATTCACAAATCCAAAGACACCACAGGCCTTCACGAATGGATTACGTACATGATGGAATTGCTGTAAGTTTAAAAACACAATTATAAAATATTGTTCTAATATGTTTAGGTCTCTTTGCAATATTTTATTGGTTGTAAGATTACTTTTTATGTAATTGAAAATTAAGATTATGAATCAAGTCCTTTTAGGTAATTATACTATAACATCAAATTGAACCACAATTTTTAATCAAACACTTTTGACATGCTTTTCATGACTATAAAGTTGAACCACACTTTAAACCAAACATATCTTTCTATAGGAATGATGAAATCAATCATATCTTTTATTTACATTTTGCAGCAGTTAAATACACATACAGGATAACAAACATTTGTTTTGAAATCCTAAACTATAGAGCAGTTCAAAATCGCTTCCTAACTTTAAGGGCTGTTGCAATCTATGCAACTTATTTGAATAATTCAAAACAGAGAAACTACAGGGTTGTTACAATCTATTGCAATCCATTGAGTTGTGATATGCCCCCTCAAGATGGAGCTCGAGATAGAAGTCCAATCTTAGATTTGAGATCTAGAAAACGGATACAATAAAGAGGCTTGGTGAGTGCATCAGCAAGTTGATCTGCTGAGGATATATGGGCAACACGAAGGACACCATTTTGTACTTGGTCCCTGATGAAGTGATAATCGATGGCAACATGTTTCATTTTTGAGTGAAACACGAGATTAGAGCAGAGTTGGGTAGCTCCAACATTGTCACAGTATAAGACTAGACAACACGGAAGTTGAACATCTAGATCAGTCAGAAGATAGCAAAGCCAGTTGAGCTCAGCTGCTGCATTCGCTACTGACCTGTATTCCGCTTCAGTTGAAGATCTTGCAATAGTTTTCTGCTTCTTAGAACTCCATGAAATGGGATTGCAACCAAGATATATGACATAGGCACTGGTAGATAAGAAATCATCTTTGGCACTCGCCCAATCTGTGTCTGAATAGGCATGTAGATTTAATGGAGACCTGCGATGTATTTGGAGGCCATCTTTAATAGTTCCACATAGATAGCATAGGAGGCGTTTAACAAAGCTCCAATGATCAGTTGTTGGAGTGTGCATGTACTGAGAGAGCTTGTTAACCGCATATGCAAGATCTGGTCTTGTAATCAAGAGATATTGAAGGCTGCCAACAATTGTTTTGTACTCAGAGGGATTAGGCAAGGCAGTGCCTGATTTTAACAAAGGTGGACTAGTTGGAATATGAGTGAACACAGGTTTGGCATCTGCCATATGAGTTTGAGCTAGAATATCCAAAATATAACGCCTTTGAGATAATAAAATTCCATGTTGATTGTGAACTACCTCCACGCCTAAAAAACATGATAACTGTCCAAGATCTTTAATGGGAAACCGATGAGCAAGAACAGCCACAAAGGAGTCGATCATTATAGTGTGGTCACCAGTAATTATTAAGTCATCCACATAAACCAGGATATACATTTTCTTTCCAGCAGTATTGAGAACAAATAATGATGTATCCGTATGAGAATTTTTGAAACCTGAGTGAAGAAGAAAAGTGCGAAGTTCATGATACCATGCTCTAGGTGCTTGTTTGAGGCCATAGATTGCCTTTCAAAGTTTGCAGACATAGGATGGATGATCTTGATCAACAAAACCTTGTGGTTGTTGCATGTGTACAGTCTCGGAGAGATGGCCTTGAAGGAAAGCGTTGTTGACATCAAGTTGGTGTAAAGTCCAACCCCGAGATACAGCAAGGCTGAGGACCACACGCACTGTTGTTGGTTTTACTACAGGGTTGAATGTGTCAAGATAGTCAACACCAGGTCTTTGGTGAAATCCCTTTGCGACTAAACGTGCTTTGAACCTATCAATAGAACCATCAGTGTTACGTTTAATCGAAAATATCCATTTACATCCAACTGTATTCTGTGTAGAATCAGGTGGAACAAGTTCCCATGTTCCATTTCTGACTAAGGCATCACATTCATCAGACATAGCTTGACGCCACCTAGGATCGAGAAGGGCTTTAGTCACAGTGGTTGGTTCAAGATCGCTGGATGTGGAGAGTCGGGTATGAAGATTCAGCTTAGTGATGGGTTTATGAATGTTGTTCTTAGCTCGGGTGGTCATGGAATGAGTTTCAAGTGGGGAATGGAGGGTTGAGGTTGTATCTGTTGAGGGTGTTATGGAAGGAGAGGTTGTATAGGTGGCGATGGTGGTTGGAAGCTGAATGGGGTTGGATGGTGGAGCTGCACTTTGAGGTTGCTAAGTATTGAAGACTTCAGATGGCATAGTGGTGGTGGTTGTGAAGTGGGTGAAATAACTTTAATTGGTGCAGGAATCCAAGTGGTGATGAGATTGGAAAGTGAAGTAGAGGATGAACCTAATAGTGAAGAGAAGGGAAACTGTGACTCAATAAATTTGACATGTCTTGAGACGTAGATTCTGGAGGTGGAAGGATCAAGGCAGTAGTATGCACTTTAAGTAAGAGAATACACAAGGAAAACACGTTGCTTGGACCATGATTCAAGTTTGTGTGAGGTGTAAAGGCGGAGCCAAGGGTAGCATAGGCAGCCGAAGATTCATAACTTGGAGTAGTTTGGGGCTGTTAGAAATATTTTATGGTTGGGTGAGGACAAGTTTAAAGTGGGAGTGGGCATTCTATTAATGAGATAGACGGCTGTGGCAAAGGCATAAGTCCAGTAGGAAGGGGGTAAAGAAGCATGTGTGAGTAGGGCTAGACCAGTTTCAACTATGTGAAGATGTCGTCTTTCAGAGTAACCATTATGTTCAGGCATGTGAAGGGGAGTTGTGAGATGAGAGATACCATTGGTGGAAAGAAAAGTAGCTAGAGAGATATACTCACCACCATTGTCAGAGTAGAGGGTTTTAATGGTGGAATTAAAGTGTTTTTCAACAATGGCTTTGAATCGTATGAAAACGTCTTTGACATCAGATTTATTTTTGAGTGGGTAAAACCAGATATATTTAGTGAAATGATCAATAAATATAACATAATATTTAAAGCCATTATGAGAGAAAATTGGCGAGGTCTACATATCAGAGAATATAATTTCAAGCGGTTTGGTGGAGAAAATTGTAGAGTTGAAGAAGGGCAGCTTGTGGCTTTTATTGCAAAGACACGCATTACATGAGTAATTGGAAGATAAAGAGGAAGATAAGCCTAAATGATTGCTAGAGACAATATGTTTTAGAATTGAAAAGGCTGGATGGCCTAGGCGATGATGCCAGTCGAAGGGCGTGGGCTTTATTGTTGAGAAAGCAATGAAAAGAGAGGAAGAGGGCCACTCATAGACACCATCTTTAGCTTGTTCCTGTAGCAGTGTTGTCCCGGTATGAAGTTCCTTAATAAGAAAAGTGGATGGTAAGAATTCTACAGAAACATTGTTAGAAGTGCAAAATTGTGAAATAGAGATGAGGTTCTTTTCCATAGAGGGAACACAGAGAACATTGTGTAATTGAAATGTATGGAGAGGAGTTGTGAGAGAGGTGGAACTAGTGTGAGTGATGGGAAGAGTGGATCCATCTTCGATCATGATGTCATCAGTACCACTATATGGAGCATGCAAAGAGAGGTTGCTTAGATCTGAGGTGACATGGTGTGAAGCACCACTGTCTAAAAGCCAGGATGGCGTGATGGAGGGATGAGTGGCAAGGTGAGCTTGTGGTTGCCAGGGTGTTCCTTATTGGGGAGTGTTAGATGTGGGTAAAGGATGAACTGGTACAAGGCGAAAGGAAGGGCACCGATTGGCAGTGTGACCCTGAATCTTGCAAATTTGGCAGTGACCAAGGTATGGTCTGTGAGGAGGATGAGAGGGCGGTGATGAAATGGGTCTTGTAATGGGTACAATAGGTGAACGGTTGGAAAAGTTGTAGGATGGGCACTAGTAGTTTGTGGTATTGCTACGAGGTGGAGAAGGACGCCAATTTTTGGTGTTGGTTCGATATGTGGGATTGGCAATAACTGGAAAATGATGTTGCTCAGATGGGAGATTTTGAAGGGAGGCCTTAAAATTGAGAAGTTTTTCGTGAAGTTTTTCAAATGTGATGGAGGTATCTCTGGCCTGGACAGCACGAACTAATTCCTTGTAATCATCACCGAGACCATCAAGTATTTTGTCCGTGATTTCTTCTGCATCAAGGGAGGCGCCAAGATGAGCAAGATCATCTGCTCGTGTTTTGATAGTTTGCATAAATTCAGTGATGCCAAGGGAGCCTTTAGTGGTGTTTTTGAGTTGGTTTTTGATTTGTTTGATGCGACCATGAAAGGGTTTAGCATAGGTATTTGCTAGAATTGTCCATGCTTGGCTAGAGGTGGTGGCTTGAGCGATGAAAGGTATAATAGTGGATGAAATGGAGCCAATAACAGCGTTGAGAATCAGTTGATCTTGACGGATCTATAGAGTGTAATTGGGATTGGAAATGGTGGTATTGGCTTGAGTCAAGGTAGCTGGCGGGCATGGTTTGGAGCCATCAATATAGCCAATGAATAAGGTTTGGAACTAAAGTTTCCAAGAGAGGTAATTGGTAGAGGTGAGTTTGAGAGGGGCTTGAGCAGCAACATTGATGCTGATGAGAGTTTGGTGTGATTCATTGGTGTTGAGAATGGTTGCAGAATTAGTCTCTGTAGCCATGAGTGTTAATGAACAGAGGAAAAAAAATAAAGTGGATCGGTTTAAGGCTCTGATACCATATAGGAATGATGAAATCAATCATATCTTTCATTTACATTTTGCAGCAGTTAAATACACACATAGGATAACAAACATTTGTTTTGAAATTCTAAACCATAGAACAGTTCAAAACTGCTTCCTAACTTTAAGGGCTGTTGCAATCTATGCAACTTATTTGAATAATTCAAAACAGAGAAACTATAGGGCTGTTACAATCTATTGCAATCCATTGAGTTGTGATAATTTCAACCTCACCAACCACAATAGAAAATGCTTTTTTTTTAATTGTTTTTATTACATCTTAATCACAAAGGTTACTACAATAACAAACACATTATATGACTTGTTATTATTAATTCAATTTAAGTTATATTAAGGTATTGGTTGAAGAAAATTTTTTTTCCCGAACATTATCATTTGGATGGAGAGATTATAAAATAATAATAATAATAAAATCACCTATTCAGATATAAATAATTTGTACGAGACTCATCTGAAAAGATATTTAATGTCAATATGATGGAAAGATTGATTGCATTGAAGTATTTTGTCTTGATAAACATATGATATTCAATCTTGATCTGAATATTGAATTACATTTCTTATGTTTTTATCTCATCTTTGGGCTCTTCCCTTTGGATGCTTGTGACCGTCAACTGGTGAATGAAAATCAACTGACAGTAGAATGATAATCCTGGGACTACGTACTTTGCACGAGCTCAACTCTTTTGGTTCAAACATGGTCGGGAAGAACAAAATCAGGCACAGGATAATAAAACCCTTGGGTCCCGTAATCAGGCTGGCTAGTTTTTCAGAGAGAGATAGAGGGAGGGAGGGAGTTAAGGGAAAAGTAAAATAAAATAAAAAATAGGTGAAGTGTGCCAGTGCTTGTACATGCACAAAATGAGAAAGTAATATTAGAATTCAAGGAGGATATGAAAAATAAATTTAAGATCCATAAATGCAGCGTAAAATGGTGGGCAGATACTGCAGGGGATTTCATTTTGTTTTTATTTATGAAATCATGAATCTTTAATGATATGGTAAATCTCAAAATCTGAAATTACATTTTTCTTTCTATTGGTTAGATATGAGAGCATTTGTTTTGGATTTCTTAAAGATTCAAGAGCTTCTTCTTGAAGACATGAATCTTAGGGGGGCGAGCGAGTTTTCTGAAGAGATTCATTGTTTATGCCTTTCCAACATTACACGGATGACAAGACAGGTAAAGAAGGAAACCGATTTATAAATAATCTTTTTAGACTACAATTCTATACAAATTAATATGTCATTCGATAAATAATAATAATAATTAAAAGGAAAAGATGCAAAAATTAATAGTATATCGAATATCTTGTACTTTGTCGTCACTTCTTCTTCTTTGAATCGAGAGCAAGTCGAATCATTCTTGTAAAGCCGTGTTTTTTAATATATTTTTCACCTGATGACACATATATCTAGCAAGTAGAGGGGAGACCCATGAGGGCAGAAAGATGCAAAGTCAAGGAAGTGGAGAACAGAAAAACCATCCAAAGTGGAGGAGTGTGCTTTGCTTTTTGAATCACAATTTTATTATTTTACGCAACGAAATTCAGTTGACTAGATCTTGTCAATGGTTTTATACCGTGTGGTTCAGTCACGATTACGATTGCAAATGTGGATATGATCACAGCTAAATGGAACATTACGAGTGAGTGTTGTGTAATGACGATCGTTATATTACATGTTAAACATTAAAAACTTATATATTTATATTAAGGTTCGATACTTATAGAAAATAATTAATTTCAAACCATGGGTTTTAATATAAAATTCATAATATCGTGGCTTTTGCATCCACGATAGCCATGACAATAATGGCTGTTGCTGCTGCATGGCAGCAACTGTTTCGATTACGATGTCTATAATAACAATTTCTTATGGGCTTCTTGGTGTTTTTTTTTGGTCCGATTAAAACTTTTGTGGAGTTCAGTTCATATTTCTTAAGGAAACACCGATCCAAAAACTTGCCTAGCCCAACACTATTGCTAGCTTAAAATCAATTAATAGATTGGACTCGTAGTGGGCCTGAATCTAGTGCTTCTATCTATTGGACTCTTTTCCTTTTTATTTTTATTACAGCGGAAAATGGAGAAGCGGGTCTAGGGCTAAATTCCAAGACTCCATTGATTCAACATATCCGCAGGGTTCCATCTTATCTCTACCGGTCAAAGCTAAGTCTGTAATGATCATGATATGATTAGAATGGCGATGCTACTTGGCCACCTGAGATCTAATGATTGAACCGTCTTGTTGCCTCTTGCAGTGTAATCTCATTTTTTCGAATAGGTCAAAATACAAGCTGTAAACGGTAACTTTCATTTTGCATCCCTCTAGATTCTTTAATCTATGGTTTCTACCCCCATGGTTCAGGTTTTCCTAATGCTACCCTTATTATAATTTCTAAGAAGATTTGAGTCTACCCTTAACTATCAATAACGAGCGGAAAACTCAGTTTTGTAGGCTATTTAATGAATAGAGGTGTGACATTGAAATGTTTTTAAAACTATAGGATAACATCTAAAAGGTTTAAAATATTGTTGTAGAAGTGGAATATTAATGAACGTATAAGAGGCAAAAAGGAGTTTACTCGATTGTAAAAAGAAGTTGTCCAATTATGAAAAGAAACAGGACACAGTAACTTGCAATCCAATGGTTCACGAAAACATTGTAGATAAGAAGGGTTTCCCTTCGGCGTAATTATTAGATCCTGGGAAAATCTGCTTAATGTTATATAACTCTCTGAAAATTCTTATCTTAGAGCTCCAAGTGTTTAGAGGTATCTGTCTCAAGGCGATTCACCATCTCCTTTTCTTTTCAAAACTACAGCAGAAGGGTTATCGAAACTGGTTCGACGAGCTTTCAGACTTGGAAGAATCTAATGCAAAGAATTCAGGTGACTGGAAATCATGTGTTTCTAATCTGCCATATACAGATGACACTTTTTTTTGTTACTCCTGGTTCGATTAGAGATAGCAACACCTTGTCAAGTTAAAGAAGGAATTCATCAGAAGTTGGGATTTTGAAATTGAGATTGATTAATTTAGCGTATAGAGGTTAAATTAACTAAGGTTCGATCAAATCTTAACAAGTACCCTAATGCTAAGTGCCTAAACGCAACCCCACTACGTACTTCTGTTCTGTAATTAATTCACAAGCGAAGAATGATTCCTAGGATTGAACTCATACTGGCCTATCCATGTAAAAAAGAAACGTTTAACAACGTATCAAAGGAATCATCCAACCCAAAACTTATTATTTTCGTGACGGCTAGACCATAGACTTCTCTATCTTAGCGCGTGATTTTGTAATTTGTCAAATATTAGTATGATGCTTTTGTCAATAACGAAAAATAAAGCGGTTGTGTTACTATCAGTAAGAATAAGAGAATATTGATTCACTGAAATTCAATATAAAAAACAATTGTTATTCTTAGATTAGAAGAATTTGAGAGGCACCCGCACCGAAGGCATCCGAAGAGTTCTTGGATGCGTTGAACTTATTCCACAAAGTTCTTGTCAATGAGAGTCTATATATGGATGTTTGCTGCCCATTAAAAAAATTACTCAACAGCGATGCTGTGAACAAGAAAGTCATAGAGACAATCTTGGTTCAAAGGGCAGGGGTCATTATACTTTATGTCTGTAACAGGAAAGATTGTAGTGCTTCAAAAAAACTGTAGTTTTGCTATTGGCCCAATTCACGCAACATAAGGTTCATATAAGAATTAATGCTCTCCGTCCTGACTCTTGACTGCCGTGGGACAAGGGGCGAAGACAAAGCTGTTTGCGTGCATTGGGTCCATCACTAATTTTAAAGGTCTAGGTTACACTAGTTTTGTTGTATAACCGTGGAGCCATATACTATAAGCTCCAATAGTACAAAGTTACTACAAAGTTTTGGTCAGGTTGTACACATACCAATGACACCATGGAAAGATATTGTGGTCTTAAAGCTTTCATAGGAATTCATCAACATGGCCCCGCTCTATAAAATCAAAGGCTAAAGAAAAAAAAAAAGGATAAAAGCATAGCAGAAAGTGGGAAACTTTATGTTTGCAAAGGTCAAAAGATTCAATTTCCCAAAAGGTGGAGCTTTGCGAGACAGCATTTATACATGCAATCCCCTTTTCAACAAAGGGCTAGAGGAAAAATTCTGAAACAGGAAAAGATGGTGAGAAGAAAACAAAAAACAGAAAAAGAAGTCTAATTAAGCACCACCCATATCCAGGAGTAAAATCATAAAGATTGGTCAGATTGATCTCAAGGTACAAATGCTGACATCTGTAATAACATTAAAAAATGGAGTTTGCTTCCTAGGTTACTCAGTGACATAGAATAAACTGGTATTCATGTGGCTCTTTCTCCTCGTGACCTTTTTCCATGCTCTTGCTATGTGATTTTCTATCATTTTGTGCTCCCATGTATGCTTGTGCGAGGGAGAGAAACAAGATTATTTAGGCCCATATACAACTGGCATATATACCTGTGTTTCCTCAGTATAGTGCGACTCTTTTTGCCATCTTTCAAATCTTACTTTATTGTTTTTGTTTTCATCTTTTAGCAAGGATCTCATCTATTAAGCTCACATGAGGAAAGTAAGGCAAATAATGGGCAACGAGGCAAGCAAGATAGAATAAAAATGCTCACCAAAATTCAACATCCCATGTCATCGCTTCCCATTAACGTTGACTCTCAAAAATGAACAATAGCTTCACAAAAAATAGAGAAAAACTCACTGAAAACATGAGGTCTTACCCGCATAATGCTCCTCTAGAAACCGACCAAGCTTTTCGCTGGAGAAGTATGACATGTAAATCCACATTGAGGGGAGACTTCATAAACCTGCTATTTAACACATAACATCTAAAATCAAATTGAGATCAGTATTGATCTGTCAAAAGAGAATTTAATTTGTGAGCTATAAGGTACGGGAACTTATAACCTTGGACCAGTAGCTCGTTTTGGGAAAGAATTAGGGCTTTAATTGAGGAGATTGTAATTTCGCCAATATAGTTTCCTTACCATTTCCTGTCTAGTAATGTAAAAACTAATATACAATAATAGAATTTGTGAGCAATAACAAAATGGGACTTACTGCTTTAAGCCAATAGCTCGTCTTTAAAAAGAATTAGGATTGTATTAATTGAGAGATAACTTTGCCAAGACAGCCTCTTTCCATGACGTGACTGACAATGACACACAACACTCGGGCACAAACTCCAGGAAATGACATAATTGTTCTCAATTCAAAGTATTATTCTAGCTTGGCATATAAATAGCAGTTCAAGGGAAAGCATAATTTATTTTTATTTTTTAAAAAAAAGAAGAGGTATAAACATTACTACTGAACCCAGAGAAAAGAAGGCCAGATAGAATATAACACATTTTCAAATTGCGGGCAGCCATGCATAGGAAGGCTCCCATGTTCACATATTTAGCTTAGATTTGAGAAAATAACAATCTTCTGAAAGCACAATCAAAGGAAGAAAGGGCACGACTGTGGAAAACTTCAAATAACCGAGCAAAGATTTTGAATCTAAAAATTATATCAAGAGTATGCAAGGGCGTCTAAATCTTTAGTGCCATCAAGTTTTCTATCTCTTTCTCTAAAGAATCGAGAGACTTTCAAACAGGGACAGAAAGTGCATTACTTTCTTGCTTGTACATCTTCACACTGCACATGACCTTATCTTTGTAAAATATATTCATTTTGAGATCGGAGCCACAGCTGCAGCGTGTGACCCTATAAAGCAAGAAGGAAGAATAGAAGAAATATTTCCAAAAGTTCAAAGCCAGATCTGAAAATAGCACAAACAGACAGATCAGATACACAAAGCCATCATGGGGAAAATCTACCTAATAATGAACTACAGGAGGCTTTTAGACTGACAGAAAAAAAAAACCCATCATTACATGATCAGGGAAAAAGAAAACCTGAAAAAAGAGTAATGATGAGACTTTTTAGTTCTCAACATTAGAGATTGGTAGGGGGGGGGAACATGATTACACCAATCTGCATACATACTAACAACCCTAAAGCCTAAAACGAAAAACCAATGATTAAAAAACTGCTTATTCTATCCGCAGAGACTAAGAAATATAAAAGCAATTGAAGTAAAAATAAAACCCTTACACGCAAACCATGATCGAATCCTCGAAGAAACCTTTAATGGAAGCAATAATTGGGGGGAATGAAGCCTGGTCCGACGACCCTAACACATGATCTAAGATATTAGATCTAAAGATAGAAAACTTGATCAGACTGATCAAGAAAGAGTCCTCGAGCCAGACAACATTCCCCTCAAAAAAAGAAGCTCCCTCTGTTTGCAAGGAATTTGATTGCGTGTGTATGTTCGTGCGGGTACGTGGGTGTTTCTCTAACTAGTCTCTTATCTCTCTATCCCCCATGAGTCTCGCCTATCTTCAAGGGGGGCTTGGGGGGGAGAGAGATTGTGGATGATGAATGAAGAGAATGATATGGTATGAGGGTTATAAGAAGATTAAAAGGAGTGGAAAGCAAACGTAAAAAAAGACAAAAGATAGACGCAGACCCGACCCTACCAGCTGGGGTTTCTCAGTTCCAGAAATGACCACGACCCCATGCATCTTTATCTCTCTCTTTCTCTCTCTATGTATAAGTATACTCGAAAGTGTGATAACGTGATAGCACTTAATTTTACAAATACTTTGTATTTTAAAATATATTAAAATAATATTTTTTATTTTTTAAAAATTATTTTTAATATTAACACATTAAAATATATTAAAAAATTATTAATTTAAAATAAAAAAAACAAACAAAAAAATAACACCATGCCAAACACACCATGTATATATATATATATATATATATAAACAATTTTTTCCCCGAATACTAGTACTTATATCATAAAGTCATTCATTCATTTTCGTTCAAATAATGCTCTACGAATATTGCGTTTGTTTTTACATTCAAAAATAGCGTTTTAAATTTATTTTTTTCAAATTATTTTTCTGATATAAATAATTTTTAAAAAATATATATTATTTTAATATATTCTTAAATAAAAGATATTTTGAAACGATTTTAAACACGGCCCGACATGAATCGGTGAACTTCATGATAGATGCATCTTTGTCGTTTAAACCCTTAACCACCGTTGGATTTGCCAGGTAACAACTCGTACAAGATTGAATATGTACACAAGTGAAACCCACCTTTAGATTTTTAGCTAGGATGGCTGGATGGTGTTATCATACATGAACACTGTTTACTGTGACTGTTCTGTGTATTGTAATACGTAACCTATCTAGAAATTAAATGTTTATTTCATGATTACAATAGTAAAAGTTGTTTTTTAAAATATTTTTTATTTAAAATAATATTTTTTATTTTTTAAAATTTATTTTTAACATCAACATATCAAAAAATATCAAAAAAATAATTTAAAACTAAAAATAATTAAAAAAAGATAGTACAATAATGTCTAACGGTGGCTTAAATACCCACCATGGACCACAGAAAGGTGAGACTTTCGTACTATGCAAAAAAAAGCTGTAATATATATGATTATTATAAATAATTGTCAATAATATATAATAAAGGAATCAAAGTAAAGGAGGCCTAGAATTGGGTCAGAGGAGTGGTTGAGTTATTGAGCTGCCCGATCATGGAAAGCCCGTTTAATATAAATACACACACACACACACTGAATAAGAAAATTAAATATAATATACATATACTCCGTAATATATAGAAAGCAGAAGAATTTTATTCTTAAAAAAATTAAGGTTTTTGTTTTTCATGAAAGATGGACCCTCGTCTGCCGTGTCACTTTTGAGACAAAGGCGAGAAATTCAAGGCGATGACCGACAGATAGAGTCAGGGGTCCACGCTCTCCTTTTCACTTTGGCTTTTTACCCCATTCCAATTCCTCGGCGACTCTACGTTTCTTTTCTTCTTTAGGTCAAAACTAGCTATGGGCCGCCGCTCCACTCTGTATTTTTATTATGTGAAAAAAGCAACGTTGAGGCTTCAAAGAAATAATAATAATAAAATTGAATAAATCGATTTTATTTTAATAAGAAGATAAAAAAAAAAATTAGCAACAATACTAAACATATAAAATAATCATGATAACATGAAAAAAAATCCTCTAAAAATATGTAATTAGATAAAAAAATATAAAAAAATAGATCGAGTAAATTCGAGATTACATGATAAACATGTACTTGCGTAATAAGGTGAGCCACCTCATGTTAACATGCAAAATCTGTAACTCAAGTAATGTGATCAGGATAACTCAACATATAATTGTTTTATAAATTGACCATTCATAAAGGTTTGGCCCCTGACTTAGGTGATCCGGGGTTAGGTCAAGTCGGGTTTCAATAAAAATAGGAGGAGAATTGACCTCGTATAATTCAATTAAAAACAAGGGTTAACCCGTAACCCAATTAACCATGGGGAAACCCAATCAAAATCCATTGACCTTTTTTTTTTTTCAAAATGATATCATTTTTATTTTTTTATAAAACAAAAGAAATAGAGTTGACCTGAGTTAACCCACTTGACCCATGACCTAGGACTTTCTATGGGTTGACCCTCAAGTCGAGTTTGAAAACCATGCGATAGAAAACTTTTAAGACCCGTAACATAAATTATTAAACTGAAAACACCATGCATGGAAAAACCAAAGAAGTCCAATCCTCAACAAATCAAATGTTGAAGGATGATACCAAGAAATAAAATCAATTACACAAAAATATCTCAAATAAAAATAGAAATTAAAATAATAAGGGTGAAAATCAAAATTAAAAATAAAATAGAGGACACGAATAATTTTTTTTATCGGAAGGTCAAATTGAAAACAAAAATAATAACAAAAGGACAAAAACTAAAAAGAATAAGAACCAAAATAGAAAAAAAAAAAAAAAAACATCACAAACTTGGATTGAAGGATGGCATTGAAAACCACCAAAATCTTAACAAAACGGCCAAAGAAAAAAATTAAAAATTAAAAGAATGATCAAAATAAAAAACATTATATATATACGACAACTTAGAATTGAGGATTAAATTGAAAATAAATAAAACTTTAACAAAAATTTCATAGACAAAAACTAAAAATCAAAAGAATAAGGATTAAAGTTGAAATACAAAAGACAAAATGATCAACTTGTATGTTTTGGGTAAGAGAGAGAAAAGAAAGGGAAAAAAACATCGACTGACAAGAAACCACTCAACAATCATCAACACACGTCGCATTAGGAGGAATAGGATGCTACAACTCATCAAATGACACGATGAAAGGGCATTTTCTGCCAATAGAAGGCGCCACACGTTACCCAAAATGCACGGGCGTCTCTTATGCAACAACAACATTTCTTAATTAAAATTATCCCAACAATTACCAACATAACATCCCGATAATTACCATAAAAACAACGTAAAAAAACCTATAAGCCCTTGACCCTATGGTTTAATCTCTTGTTTGCACTCTAAAAGCATATTTGTCCATTTACTAAACATTAACAAACAATAACACTTATTTACCCCTCCCCCGCTAAGGTTATTTTTTTTTATTTTAGGGTAATTACTTAAAAAAAAACTTCAAAAAATATTCAGGAATTGCTAATGTATTTTCTAATAAAAAACATTTTAAATTGTGTAGAAAATGACTTAATATGACCCGGTTGACTTGGTGGATTCAAAAACAACTTGGATAACAGTTAAAAATATAGTTTGACTTTATAAAAATTCAAGATGATATCTTTTTTAATATTAAGATGACAGCATATATATTGGATCAACCTGAGTTAACCTCGTTCAACCTACCAACTTCATTACCCGAGTCATGAGACCGTGACAACCTCATAGAAAGTAAATTGAAGCAAATTATGAAATCCAATTCTCAATCAACCTAATATTGAAATATAAAATTGAAAAACAAATCAATTAAAAAATGATAAAAAATAACCCGAGTCAACTGAGGTTAACCTGCTAAAATCATGATTTAAGTCATGAGACTGAGATAACCTCATAGAAATCAAACTGAAATAAATTATGAAGCCTAATTCTCAATCAACCCAATGTTGTAGGATGAAATTAAAAAAAAAAAACTAAAAATGACCTAAAAAGACTTGAGTCATCGGGGTTAAACCACCTAACCTATGACTTCAAGTAATAAAATTATTATAACTTCATAGAAGCAAACTGATAAATTATAAAACTTAATTCTCAATCAACCCAACATTAAAGTATGAAACTGGTAAAAAAAACAATTAAAAGAGGAGAAAAAAACCCAAGTTAACCGACTTAACCCACCAAACCTACGACCTGAGTTATAATAGTAGGACAATCTTATAAAAAGCAAATCAAAATAAATTATGAAGTTGAGTTTTTTAAAATTCAAATATTAAATAATAAAATTAAAAAAAAAAAGATGGATTCATATTAGCTTTATTTCTATCTCTGTAACTACAAAAATTATCCTTGTAGACAATGGCAAAATACTATATATGTTATTCAATTGGCTTTTGATCATGCTGTTCATCCAGCATTCATCAAACATCATCAGCATCCTAACTTATAATTGCGTTGTTTTATTCTAGATGAATAAAATATTTTAATTTATTTACCACTAGAGTTTTCCATACTTTGTGATCCAAGTTGACGTGGGTACTTGCGCTCTTTAAGAAAATCAACCAACCATAGCTGTATTACTACTTGATCAAATCTATAATTATTGACGAAAGGAAACAAATCGGGCGTGACCTTGAAATAAAGATTTCTTTGGCTTATTAAAAACTGTCATCTACTTTCTTGGTGTCCAGATAGAGACTTGGCACGTCCATCATCTTCCTATGCACATCGCCTTAAAACATTTACATATATATGGGTCCATTTTCTTCCCCGTGTCGTCGCTCTGAGTATTTAAATGCATGTCTCCTCCTCTTGGCCCCCAGAGACTGAAATTGTTAGTGGAATGGATCATGAGGGTCTAATTACCTATTTGGTCACACGTCAATCATGCTCGAGACGATGCTGGGCACTCGTGGTTTGTAGTCATAAATTGTCAATGCATGTTGCAGTGCTGAAAGATACCTCACCTGAAACGTTGTCTCATTAACATTTATTTCAATGATAAGTAAAGATTGGCCCAGCGCTGTTCATACTTCGTAGTCATCTAGCTTTTGCTTTCTTGACAAACGAAGATTTTCCTGTGAATTTTATTAGCACTTTATTGGACAAGACTTTCGGCCGGGAAATCAAGCGACGAGATTCTTAACATTTGACATTTACAGAAGTCAATGAAAACAGTATGACAATGGATAATTATATTGCCGTTCATCAAAATGCTGCTATGATTTTCTTCTCAATCTTCACAGCTGCCTTGATTAGGTAGGGGTCATGCAGGGTGATTCTTTTCATCAAATTTTTTTTCTCCTGCAAATATTACCTTTGGCCATTTGATTCCAGACATGATTAATCACAATTAATTAGCCTTAAGGATTAGTAGATAATGGAACTTGCAGAGCCTTACTCGGTGAAAACAACTAGGCTTTGTTTTCATGTGAGGTTGAGCTGGATGGTGCCCGTAAGACGTGCTGCCATGTTTGCTATCACCTCTATAACACAACCAAGGCTCCCCCACCATCTCTCTCTCTTTATCTACTGTATATCAGAGTGACAAACGGAGAGGACGATACTGGCTCCATATTTCAACGCTTTCACAGTCTTGAAAATTGTGTCTCTATATATAGACAGGGAGAGAGAGAGAGAGAGAGAGAGAGCCCGAGAAGTGAGATCGATAGAAACAACACGTAAATGTCAAATCCTGCATCTGCAACCCATGTTGTCGACTCCGCCCTCTGAATCGTATAATAATTTACCAATCAAACACTAGCTGCTAATAAAATAAAACCCAACAGTAATAGTATTAAATTAATCAACATTTTCTCATCTTAATTTGCTCTCCAGCAAGCACCATCATGTCCAATTGTACCCATATGGATTCTCAAGCTTTAAAAATGCATGGTCACGTGCCACCTATCTCCATCTACACGGGGTTCGTGTGGTGGCGTGTCAATTGCAGGAGCAGTTGAAAGGGGGGGAAGAAAAAGGGTTAATCAAACTTTATTATAATTTAGAAGGCAGCTTTTTGATACTCAAGTCAATTTGGTGACTGGATCGAGAAAGAGTGGGAGATACTGATACAGTCATACTCTCTCTGTAAAGTGAAGAAAACAAACATATGCTAGAGCTTGCGTGGGTAACGTTCTCCATTTTTTGAATTTTTTTCTAGACAGCCCATCTGTCATTGTACACTTTCTCCTATATATTATTTGACACCTCAAAGTTTTACTATAATTTAATGCTGTATGATCACCGAGGAGAGGACTTTTTAAGCACCTAAGAACTTGTTAACTATAGGTTGTAGCATTGTAATTAGTGAGAGCAACAAGTACAGTGAGACCTCTCTCTTTGTTTATTTCTTGTTCCTGTTCACATCTCCCCCTGTATTAAGAGAATCCAGGTCATCCTTCCACCTCTTAAGTTTAGATACAGCACTGCTTACTGCTCCCTGCTATGTTTGTTGCCTGTAAGCTATACCTTGAGGTACGTACTCAGCTCAGTTTGAGCTTGGACTTTCTGTCTTGATGGTCGCACCAAGTGTTCAAAAGGTCAAAAGGACGAATGAGATGACTATTTTTAACTTCGAACACTAAAATAATTATCAGCATAAGAAATTCAAAAGAAACTCTAAAAGAAGGGGGAAAACACTGTGCATGTGAGTCCACATTGTTTTTTCTATTTTGCCCCTCTCATCACGAAAATAAAGCCTTGGAATAGGGGTATTTTTGTCTTTTAAAGGGGCATAAATATCTTTAAAAAAACATTGGGTGCACAAATTTTTTTTAATTTTTTTCACAATAAATTTATTAAAATAACCTTTTAGACAAAAAAAATTATTATTTTTTGTCATGATCATTTTGTTTTTTAAATAGACAATAAAAAAACTTCAATACTCTTGTGATAAAATAACATTAAAGCTTTTTTTTAGGATCATTTTAGTGTTTGTATCAAGGTTTTTTTGTTATTTTGAGTGAATTCAGGGTATTTTTGTTTTTCAACAATATAAAATATTAAAAAAAAAAGTTGCGTCAAAAAGTGGACGTCAAACACTCCCTTTGAGCAGAGCGTGGACATCGTACAATAGTCAAATATTGTCTTCCGATGTTTATGTGGAAGCATCGCCGAATCCTCTTTCTCCTGATGCGACGTGTGTTGAAAAATATTTCATTACTCAAAACACAAGTTTATTTAAAACATCATGATAGAAAGCTAACATCTAAGTACAATCTAAATAACCTTATTTATAATAGATAAAAAAAAAAAATTCCTAGATAATTTTGAAAAAATAATAATAAAAAAGTTCTAAATAAAATAGAAAAAAATAATTTTAAATCAACTAGAAAACTAATATAAATCTCGCAAAGTATTTCTTGGATGTTATTGCAAGCCCTTTTCGATTTATGATTGATCTGAAATTTTAACATGATATAAAACATGATCTTTGTAAACATATGATAAAATTAATTACAAAAGTGCCACAATTATAAGATTGCCCTTTTCATTTGAATTTTTATCAAACATGTGATGGACATTACCAAAGCATTGTAACTACTGGTTTCACACTTCAACCTTGCCAACTTTACATCTTAGAAATTGCAAAAACCTATTCTACTCGCAGATAGCAATTAACTTCAGCGGCAAATAGCAACATCATCATCCCTTTGATATTTTGATGTGCTTACAATCCGTGCATGTAATCATTTTGCTTCCTTCAATGCATTTCCATTCTCTACTAAACAGTACAGGTTACTCGGCTAGTATGAACAAATACAAACTAAAAATTTGTTCTTCTCCATAGACAACAAGAATCAAGTTATCAACTACATCATTAACTTTGCACATTCTGTTTCCAATAATGTTGGTCGGTCTTCGAAGATAAAGTACTTGAGTTTTCATAAGGTTAAGTGGAGCCACTGGATATCAGAAGTTACGAACAAACCAAAGAAAACTTATGATGCGGGTGGAAGCTACATTGGACAAAAATGACAAGGAATCACAAGGAAAGAGACAAAAATTTAATGGGTGAAGATAATTGCAAACGTGAATCCTGAATTCATAATTTATTTTTTGAAAATTAAAGCATATAATGGCCATCTTCTTAAGAGGTTACATGACTTTTAAACATGTCAAAAAAATCTACTATTCCTTAGAAAACATAAAATCATATAGGAAAAAAAACTACGAATTAAATCACACAATCCAGAAAAACATAGAAAAATACTAAAATTTATCATATCAGGAGTATCGGTGCTCAAAACATGATTTTGAAAGATTTGATGGTTCATTTAGCAATGTAGTGACTACCCTAAAAAAATTTTATATAAAAATCACCTGTAAAATTTAAGTTTGACTTAACGATCAAATCTATTATTATTATAATTTTAAGGAGCTAATTAGTTATGACCGTTTCAGAAATTTTGATCTTGCATCTAATTTATTTTATTGGTTTTAAAAAATATATGCTCCATCATCTATATAATAACAAATTTCCATATAGTAATGTTACATCATCACCTGACCGGCTAGAACCGCCAACTCTACAAACCCGGCTACATCAACTTAATAGTACAATCTAGAGAGCTTCATCAAAAGCAAGTATAATCCATGTTATAGCAAGTGGGATAGCCAACTTATGCAACACCAGCAACTTTAACATGAACCCAAACAAGGAAATCATCGGCTAGACAGTGACAAATAGCCATTCTTTGCTTAGCTTTAAGAATTTGAAAGGCTAATGGATATTCCACTATTTTGTTTCTTACCCGTTGAGATGAAAGAACCATAAAAAATTCAAAGAAGAAACGATTAATTAAGAATTTATAACGACCAAACACAAACCCATGTCAACAAAACCGAAGAATTACTTACTACTTTGACTGTAAAAATAATAAGTTAGATTCGTGAAGCCATTAACAGTGAGAAGTTCTCCAAAAACATGGACTTGTCTCTAACCATCCCAATTCTTTCCTTCATTTCTCCACCGTACTCAAATTGTTTTGAGTTTTTATCTAGGAAGATTTCTGCGACAAGATCAAGCGATCAAACATCCGGGCCCAACTTTGTATCTCTTTCCTATTTGAGGATCTTGGAGCCACTTAGCCCCGTTAAAGTGAACTAAAGAGTTACTGGATCCGAGGCCCGACTCGGACGCCCATTGAGGAACTATCTGTTTGTAGATTGAAGCCTGTGGACCTAATTAAGGACTCAGCGGTCAGAACCTTTCAAGAAAACAACCCCAGCTGGACCCAACCCTGACTGCCCCAGGCACTGGCGAAGGCATTGTCCGGCTCATTACCACCTCAAATCCGTCACGTTACCTTACATCAAAAAACCATCCCGGCACCTCCAAATTCCAAGTAAACAGAGGTTGGGATGTAATGATTATTACAAGGACGTTTTATGATTTTGATGTTTATTTTCAAAGGTCAATGCTCTATCCTTTCCCAGATTCTAGTTCACACAAGAACACTGGCTGCATATGTAAACATGTCCTGAAAAACGACAAGAATTCATGACAGCGACTTCGAGTTGATCCTTTCTCTCTACCAGCTTGGCCCCCAGATTCCACGTACCAAAATAAAATTGACCCAGTAGATCCAACGTGTTCAACCCCCCGTCGCCTTCATTTTAGGTCAGGTTGCCCTTCTCTGGCCTCTAGTCGCTGCCTTGTGTTGGACATTTCTTCATGCGAATGGCTTGAAGTTTCCACTTGCCTATCTCTCTCTCTCTCTCTCTCTCTCTGTATTAGACTGCTCAACGTCCCCCCCCTGTGTAGCTTATTTGCTACTCCGCCATTGTAGATTGGTCCATTGTTCCATTCTTACCCATACGGAAAGAAATGCTAATGATAGCCTCCGCCTAATACAAATAAAAATGGTGGTCACTGTCACCGAAGTGTCTCCATCACTTTTGCCGCCCGTTTTTCTTTTACTTCCCATTTGTAAACTTTATAGTTATCAAAAAAAATAAAATTATATTAATACTCTATCTCTACTTGCATTTTGGAAAGATAGTGTAGTCTATGTCAGAACAGTGCTGAAAATGGAATACGTGAAAGCTTACTATGCGGCACTGTCCAGCTGTTGGTCGATCGATAAATTCAATAAAGGAGGACAATCTTGCAGGAACTTCCCTGGATCTTGAATATTGATATTAACTGAGAAAGAAAAAAAATGTGTTTAGACATGAAGTAGTGTGTGTGTGTATGCTAGCTTTTAGCCTTTTGTGCCCGCACGATGCCGTTGATGATTTTTAATCTAATTTTTATTTAATTATATAGCAGTTAAAATAAATAATGAAATCTTTTTTTTTTTATCGATAACATTGTTTTTTCATTAAAAAAACAAAATAATTAAGATAAATATTTGCAAGAATCTCAATAATTCAAAAGAGTGAAAATCTTTATTTATATAAGCAAAACTCCCTTTTTCTTATTAACTTTTATTTTATGAAAACATTTTTTTTCATTAGTAGCATTTTTTTATAGCAAAAACTCATCATAATGCAATGCTCATAAGAGTTTGAAAGATTTAAATTATGGAAAAGAAAATGCATTTCTTAAACTGAAGCCCATATTCTTTATTTATACTCTTTTTTTTAATGAAAAACTTCTTTTTTTATTATTAACATTTCTTTCTATTAAAAATCCAAGATGATTGAGATATAAATTCACAAGAATCTCAATAATTTAAATAAATGAGTGAAATTTTTTATTTATAGAAGCAATACTCTCATTTCCTTATTAACTTATTTTCTTTTATGAAAATAAATTTTTTTATTAGTAGCATTTTTTTAAGCAAAAACTCATTATAATATTAAAAACAAGTTTCAACCCAAAACAAATCATAATTTTTATGTGGCTATATGATAAAATCAAAGAATACTAAAACCAACAATAAAAAGACTATTTAACTCCCATTGAATATTAATGTGCAACCCTTTTCCATTTATAACATATTAGGCTTCTATATAATTATTTTAAAACTGAAGCAAAAAATCTAACCTCATTTAAAAAGCATAACATAAAGAAGTGATTTGTTTAGTAGCATTGCAATTATTAAATTAATTAAGAATTTATTAAAAAGTATTATAAGCCTCAGAGGTTAGGCTCACATGCCTGACCTAAAAAAAAACAATAAGGTAGGCACCCATGGACATGGCCTCGGTAAACATGCCCCTAGACCTAGCCTATGCGCCTGCATCTTCTTATATAGAGTAGATGATCCAATGTAAAAAAAAAAATTTATAATAGACTATGTGTTATCTATTTTGATAATTTTCTCATCACTTGTAGCGGTTGAAAAATTGAGCCAAATGGTTTTGACTTCATAAGCTCAATTTTAAGGCCATGTTGACCAAAAAAATCTCTAAAACATCCCACAAACTCTAAAACATCCCACAAACCTAAATCACTCACTTTCAAACTTTAAAAGACTCTAAAATCCCTTAAAAAGTTAAAGATCAAACCAAATATTAATAGGACATGATATTTTTTTTTTGCCAAGTTCATTGATGGAAAAAACACTACAAAATGGACTAACCTTCCTATGAAAAATTCATTGATATCAAAATTGATCTTTTTTATTGTTAGAATATGACCAACGAAATTCTTTTTCTATTCTTGTTATTTTTCAGTGATTTTCTTTATCATCTCTCATAACCTAAGGACTAAAAATGATAAAAATAAAGTTTGAGGATTAAAACGTAAAACCATGAAATTTAAAAGTAAAAGGATGGTTTTAGGTAAGGGTAAGCAAAAAAACCGAGAAACCGAAAAAACCAAAAAAAAATAACCAAAAAGGCTGAATCATGAAAAAAACCGATTATAATATTTTTAAAAAATTTTTGTTCGATTCGGTTTCGGTTTAATAAGTCTGAAACCGAAAAAACCAAACCGACCGGTTCAGTTAAAAAAAGTACTATAAAAGCGCTTTCTAATTTTTAACCCTAGCATTAGCGGTACCCGTCCTCTCCTTACTCCGCATCCAGCAACCGTCCTTACCCCTTAGCCCTCACAAGCCGCCCCTCCAGCCCTCAAAAGCCGCCCCTCTCAAATCTCAATTTCTTACACTCTCAGCCTGATAAAAAATAATTTCTCCATCACTAAACAAAACTTAATGGCCAGATCTAGTTGTCTAACAAAATCAAATTAATCAATCTTCATCTCCTAACTCTTGCAAACTAGTAGACCTTCAACAAGGCTTCAATTTTCATCTTCAAATTTAACAAACCAGCCACCTCATTTTCCCACACGGGCATGAAACATACTAGTCACCACACCTAACCTCCAGATCTAGCAAACTAGTCACCTCCCTAACTCCCTCTCTCGCACCCGACCTTGAATCTTGTCACACTAGGTATTTTTTTTTTCCTGTCAATATCTGTTTTTATTTTTTTAACATATGCTTTGTGTATTTATTAAAGTGGTATGTCTTTACCAAAAATCAGAGTTGGAGCTTAGATTAGATTGGTATAATTTTTATTTATCTTGATGCTAATGCTTCCTGTAAACAATTGAGACTTGAGAGGTAATAAGTGGTTTTTTTCTAAAACAAATGATTTTATTATATTTGTGGTATTGTGATCGACATGCTTCATGGGAGATCATTTTGATGTATCTTTCTTTTTTCTGATCAATAAATGAATTAGAAACTTTTATGCGAGAAATCTCTCTGTGATAAGAAAATCTCATCTGCATGGAGGACCATATATATTTAGATATATTGTTTGTGTGTATATATATATATATATGTATATTAACTTTTGCAGCTAAAGAATGTGCGTCTTTTTTTTGTTCTGTATGTTTGTACACTATGATATAGTTAGAATATTATGTGGCAACATATTATGCATGCGCTTCCCTTTCATTTTTGACATCTTCATGAAATGCCTTTCTGCTCTTTTCAGTGACCGACACCTTGCAGATCATTTTGGAGGGAAGCTTCATTTAGGCTATATATAAATTCGTGAGAAACTCACTGAGCTTCTGGTGTACAAAATGAAAAAACTGTTTGCTTGTACTGTTTACCAATAAATCCATTGTCTTTCATAGTTTCATTTTTCAGATTAATTGTGCAAAATATCAAAATCATCTTAATTGCTTCTGGTCTCCAATTTTCTATTGACGAAAATTATATGCTCAAAGTTTCGTTGTAGTTTAGGCATTAAATTGAAAACAATAACTAGAATTGGCATGCTGTGCTATGTGGGATAAATATAGTTGTTTTACCTCTTTGGGATGCATTTAAGGTGGTATTGTGAATACGTTGGCTCAGGTGCTGGTATAATGTTTCACATTCTGCTATAGAGATTCCCAGTTAGTATTTAATCTGTGAGTTTTCTGACCTTGAAGAAGAATAATCTGTTTTCAGTTTTCCCCCTTTTTCCTTATTATAATTTAGTATAGCTGCTGAACTTTGATAGAGATGTAACTCTTTGAAAAAAACATTTGGTGTATTGGTGTCAAATATGCAAAAATATTGTCTAATCTGTAAAGTGTAAACAAATTTATAATTTATCATTCTTATATAAATTATGGTCGTTAACATGTTTTCATTAGGTAATAATAGATAGAAAACCAGCAACAATTCAACCAGAAGAATTAAATCAAATCAAATTTGAAAAACTACCTCGTGAATTTTTTAAATTATTCTTTTCTTATTCATGCATTTGTTTTATCAAGTTTTGTTTATTAATAGCATGTTTTTGAATTAAAAATGAAGGCAATTAAAATAATTTTTTTAATAAAAATCTCAATAATTTAAAATAAATAGAAAAGAATTATACCTCTTCAACCCAAACTACATTTTCTTATCAATGCATTTTATATGTTTTTTTAACAATAATATTTTTTATTAGAAGTATTGTTTTTAAATAAAAGAACTTATGAGTTTCAATATAAAAATATTAAAGAATATCCCAATATTTTGAATGCAATTGAAGGGAAAAAAGAATAGTTAATCCAAGGAAATTTTATAAAAATTAATAAATATATTTTTTTTATTGAATATTTATCACCAAAAATTTATTTTTTTACATCTTAGTTCATATATAATAATTAATAAAATGATTGCTAATATTATTAGAAAATACTATAATATTTTTTGAAAACAAAGATAATTTATATTTATATTTAACTTTAACTAAAATTAAAAAAAAAAACTAAACTGTATAAAAAGAGGCTGAATTCATAGGCTTAGAAAGTTGGGCCTATAGTCTGAAATAATAGTAATAAAAAAAACCCATGCATGAGTCAACATGCAAGACTAGGCTCACACGTCTTGGCCTTTTTATTTCTCTGTTTGTTCAATAATTTATCGTGTCTATAGTGTTTTGAACTTTAAAAAGCTATCTTTAACTATTTTTTTAATATGAAAACACTCTAAATATCTTAATAAATCAGTTTTGACCTAAAAAGCTTTTAAATAGAAAAAAAAAACACTAAATGAAATGAGTAAAAACTTTTTTCCTAACCCCGATTAATTTTTTTTTACGAGATGAAAGTTTTAAAATTCCTTAATATGACTCTTCTTGTAAAAAAATTGACACCAAAATCATTTTTTTATGACTGGAATATTTCCAATTAATCATTTTCTTTCTTTTTTATTTTCCGATCACTTTCTCTCTGAAAACATAGGGAGTATGAAAAATAAAAAAATGTTTTAAAATCTAAATATGAAATCGGGACAAAAAATAAGTAAATTAAGTATATTTTTGGATGAATTGGGAAAAAAACTAGTTTTTTTTTTATCTTGATGATTCTCCTGTTAATTTTTTACATTATAAGTCTAAATATTATTTCATCAAGTTGGTCTTAATTTTAAATTTGAAATTTTATTAAAAACCTTAAATTGAAAATAATATGAAAAAAAGAAGGAATTATCAACGTATAAATTATAAAAAAAAATTAAAAAAATGTTGAAATTAAAAAAAAGTTAAATTGGCCAAGATAAATAATAAAAATCAGCATTATTGATTGAACAATAACATCAACAATAATTAATAATTAATAAGTATGCAAACAATACACGTATATCCCTCAAGGATTAGAAGTTGGATTTCTGAAGACACTTGTACAAGGGCAGCACTACGTGTCAAACAGATAGAAGGCAACAAAAAAAGAGCAGAATAGGACAAAAGCCTTTTTGAAATTAAAAGAAAAAAACTGTCCCCACTGACGATTCTAGAGTTCGTTTTCTTTACTAATTGTTTTTTAAAATATTTTTTTATTTAAAAATATATTTAAAGAAATAATTTTAAAATTTTAAATATAATTTAAATATTAATATATTAAATCAATCTAAAATTAAAAATTAAAAAGCAAAAAAAACCCAGCTAGGGGGCTAAGGTTCCCGAGCAACAATGAGCACGTGTCGTCTGTATTTAAAACAGTCTTTCTAGTTTCTACCTTGAACCATAGAGGTCTCGACACGTACCTACTGCCTGAAGCCCCCACCCAAACTCCAAAAGGAAATGACGACAAAAAAATGGACGCTCCGTTTTGACCCATTGCAGCTGGCATAATATCATTGGGTGGCGTGTTAAGATACTTGTTCCTCGGCAACTAATCCTATTGGATGGGGTTGGAAATACTATTCCATTTTAAAAAAAAATTAATGTTATTTTGGACAGATAAAACTAAAGATATTCAATTGAGGTTTGGTGGGGTAACAAAGTCAGGCACGTTAAGCTGAGACTGGGACTCACTCCTTCGCTCGCTCACCTAACTCTTCTTAAATACGGCTCAAGTCGACGACTTGTTTGCATCAAATGCCAACAGCAGCGGTCCCAAACCGCCAACTATTTTAGTGAATTGCAGTTTTTTTTTTAAAAAAAATATATATTAAAATAATATATATTTTTATTTTTTAAAATTTATTTTTACAACACCACATCAAAACAATTTAAAAATATATAAAAAATTAATTTAAAATTAATTTCTCTTGAAAAATACAATTGAATAACAATACTAAACAAAACCTTAAAACTTTATTTGTTTTCGCGATTATACACAGCTTTCACAAGTATTTGAATTTCTTCTTATAAAGCAAAGGAGATAGATTGTTTACAACCTTACTGATCTCTTACTACCAAATATGATGAGCCATGTGTGGTAATAATTGTTTCTAAAAATATTTTTTATTTAAAAATATATTAAAATAATATTTTTTATTTTTAAAAAATTATTTTTTATATCAGCACATTAAAATAATTTGAAAATAATAAAAAATATTAATTTTAAGTAAAGAAAAAAATAAAAAATTCAAATTTTTTTAAAATATTTTTGAAACATAGGCTGAAAATACTTCAATAAAATATATATAAAGATTAATTATACGTTCCTGAGACATCCTGCTACTGCAAAAGGTGTTGGAAATGACCCTGTAATAACAGCTCCATTAGTGACAAAGCATTCGGTTTATTTTCTATTCCTGGTGAGATTGAGCGTATCCAGCCAGCACACCATGCTTCGCAGAAGACACATGTAAGCTGTGCCAGCGTGGGAAGACAACGACTGATCAACTGCATATGGAAGAATGCAAGTGACATGTCCGAATACTATGTAAAGTATCATCAACCAAGATGGTCACAGATCGATAATCTGTCCAGCAAATCTGGAGAGTGAACCTGTAATCCTAACTCTGAAGACGTTTGATGTAGGCTTTCTTAAAATTATGAAAAGAATATAAATGCCTGGTTATAGCTAAGTGGCACCATATCACTCCCGTTGCCGACATCATCAAGTTAAAAACAAAATGAAAGGCAGAAAAAACTTGTTTGTGTTTTAAAATATTTTTTATTTTATTTTATTTTTTTAAAATTATTTTGATGTATTGATATAAAAATAATTTAAAAAAATATATTATTTTAATGTATTTTAAAACGAAAATCTCTTTAAAAAACAACTATTACCACACTCTTGAATACTAACAAAATAAAAAACTAACCATCTAGGTGGTGGCCCAATGGTAAGAGCTTGAGACCAAGGGGTTTGCTCCCTCTGTGGTCTCAAGTTCGAGCCCTGTGGTTACTCATATGATGGCCACTGGAGGCTTACATGGTCGTTAACTTCAGGGCCCGTGGAATTAGTCGAGGTGCGCACAAGCTGACCCGGACACCCACGTTAAACTAAAAAAAAACAAAATAAAAAACTAAGGGGGATTTTAACACAAATCACTTAAAATGTGCTTCGATTTCTATCGACGCTGAAAGGGAAAAATCGTGCCCTCTCTCTCTTCTCTTCGATTAACATCAAGGTTCGATCTAAATGCAAAAAATTGCAAAGTGGGTCAATTTAATCTCTACAAATCAACATCAAGGTTATGCCTGCAGCACATGAACATTTCGAGTGAGAGCAGTAACAGACCACGACAATTCAGTTCAGTTAGATGCCAAAATCAATCTATTAACATCTTAACCAGCGAGGTTCCAGTTGTTCTTCTTCAAAGAAAAAGGCAATAGAGAGAAGAGAACAAACAAATAAATCCAAAGTGATTTAGAACCGACATAGCTTGTCATATGGACTTTTTGGTTCCCAGAAAAAAGGTTTCACACAGTGTGTACGAGAGAAAATCTCAATTAATTAGTTTAGGTAATGGAAACTGATAAAGACTTCATCTTGAAATGTATTTTAAGCTTGAATTATGCAAGATTCTCCAATCAAAAGTTCAAAATTCATGTTAGTGTGTTTGGAAATGCGATAATAATTGGTATTCAAAGTATTTTTATTCTAAAATATATTAAAATAATATTTTTTTTATTGTTAAAAATTATTTTTGACATCAATACATCAAAATAATTTAAAAATATTAAAAAAATATTAATTTGAAGCAAAGATAAAAATAAAAAAAATTAAATTTTTTCATGATAACTTTTACGTTTTAAAAGTACTTTTGAAAAATTTAAATTTTTTTTATTTTTTTAAATTAATATTTTCAGATAATTTTGATGTACTAATATAAAAAGTAATTTTTAAAAATAAAAAAATTATTTTAATATATTCCCGATAAAAAAACAACTGATAACATGATACCAAATTCTGCTCAAACACTTGGGGCAACTTATGGGAGAAGTTTGTGTTATTGTAGATATTTATAAATATATATAAGAAATTACAAAGTCATTGATGAGAATAAACAAGCCGGCTTGAATAGGCCACCTAAGCTAAAGGCCCATCCATGAAATTACTCCAAGAAATGAAAAAATAAAAAATAAAAATAAAATTTGAAGCACATATAATGTCCCAAGGTGCCATAAGAAAAGCACTGTACGTTATCACGCTGGATATAAAGCCCTCCAAACTGAAGATAAAAAGCAGCAACTAAGCCATTGCAGTCAGACCAGGAACCAAGACTTGCACACACAAAAACTTAGCTAATAAATAACATTCACCTATAGCTCACAAATACTCTTAACAGTTCCAAAATAATCTCCTATGACAAACCATATTTGATATTTGAATTAAAGAAATAGAATTTCCTGAAGGCAGTTGAAGATCCCAACAACAAGATGTTTGATGGAGGAGAGTATTCACCTTCGGCGACAGAGCCTTTTAGCTGCATGAACGGTGTCACAACCTCCAGAAAGAAGAAGAACAAGAACAAAAGGAGGTTTAGTGATGAGCAGATTAAATCGTTGGAGTCTATGTTTGTATCAGAAACAAGGCTTGAGCCTCGAAAGAAGATTCAGCTGGCAAAAGAGCTTGGATTGCAACCACGACAGGTTGCAATATGGTTTCAGAATAAGAGAGCTAGATGGAAGTCTAAGCAGCTTGAAAGAGACTTCAGCATACTACGAGCCAATTACAACAGCTTGGCTTCCAGGTTTGAGACTCTGAAGAAAGAGAAACAAGCTTTGGTAATACAGGTACTATACTCATAATTTTTTTGTGTTCACCTTGTTGGGGGGAAAACAGAAACATTCGTGTGCATACTAACCAAGAATTTTCCAAAATTTGACAGTTACAGAAGATTAATGATTTGATGAAGAAGCCAGGAGAGGAAGGAGAGTGTTGTGGCCAAGGACCAGCTGTGAACAGTATCGAAGGCAAATCAGAGAATGCAGACACAACTATGGGTGAATCAGAAACGAATCCTAGATTGTCAATTGAAAGACCAGAACATGGATTAGGAGTCCTCTCAGATGAAGATAGCAGCATAAAAGCAGAGTATTTTGAACCCGAAGAAGAGCCGAACCTAATTAGTATGGTGGAACCCGCTGATGGATCATTGACATCACAAGAAGATTGGGGGAGTTTAGACTCTGATGGCCTCTTCGATCAATCAAGCAGTGACTATCAGTGGTGGGATTTCTGGGCTTGATTGAAGAGGAAACTCAATGAAGCTTGATACAAATTTATCAATTGTCCTTGTATTGATGAACTCCAGCTCTTGGTGAGGCAAAATTCAGAGAGACCATCGGAGAGGAACGCATCAATTGACGTGACAAATTTGGATTTTGTTGTTAGTATAGAGATTCAAATTGTCTTCTTGGTGCAACTAGAAAAGCTTCCGCTCTAATCTTACCTCTCCGAATCTGTTCCACATTAGAGTCCCTACTGGTCTGGGCCTGGAAAGATGATGTCCATAAAAAATGGAGAAAATAAAGGAAGCCGTGTAAGTAGTAAGCTAGTGTGCATAAAAGAGTTGCTTGTATGTGGTGGGGGATGCTGCATTAGAACTCCGATATAGAGACATGTTCTCTCCAATCTTTAAAGGAGTTGCTGTTGTGCTATCTTATATGCAATTCAGTGTTTTCTTTTTCCCAATAGTGGTTCAATGTTTGCAGATAACCCAAATTAAAGTGCACATATTGTGAATTGCGCCAAGTAAAAACAAGTAATGAAAACTATAGGGTTGAAATCAAAGGTAAATGGTGATTCAGGAGATATACAAAAAGCAGCCATTAAGTAACCATACAATTTCAGGAGAATTATCCACCTGCTTTGCAAATTGCTCTTCTAACATTTGAATATCCCACTCAGATAAACTAAAGAACATTAGATGCATCTCTAGAGAATGGCTAAATAACATCTATAGGACATTAGCAAAGCCTTTAAATGTTGCATAATTGCAGTTCATGCCAAAAAAGGCAGCCTTAATGGAGCATGCAACACTAAGGTGTTGCATTTCAAGTGCTGAAAAGATGCTGTTTTGAGTGTTATTCAATGGTTTTTGACATCTTTATTATAAAAACCATCCGAAAGAACCTATAGAAGCATCAACCTGATGCTTCTTCAACCCAAAAGCACATTCCAAAACACCAGAAACACGCTACCAAATTGGCCCTAAGCTATCCATCATGTAGAGAAGTTGTGGTCAGTAATCTTGACTTAAAGCTCTCATATGCTGGTGGAATCTTGTGACAGCAGAATGTTTTAATACGCACCGTACTAACCTTGTACTAATGCTATTTGCTTACTCTAAGAGGGTACGACAATTGATCTTAACATTCCGTTCTCCTAGACCCACCTGCCATATCAAAAACCTAAAAGAAAAACGAAGTTTCTACTATGGACCAGGATTTTAATCATGCGAATGTCTATCTAATCATTTTAATGCTACCTAAAGCCAATAAATTCAAAGATCAAAGAGCTTCACTTCAAATTTTTGTGCCAATTCAATCAAATCAGACATTAAGATCCCTTTAAAAGGAAAAAAAAAAAAATAAGCACAGCAACCAGCCATCTCCATTATGGCATCGCGTCACCTCAAAGAATAGTTAACAACAAGCAGAGATGCTCCATAAATCAATGCAATGCAGTTCAGACAATCTCACCTTCAATTCCGGATTTTGAATCCAAAAATCGTCAATTCAATCGGCAAGAGATCCTCCCTACTCGAAGAACATCTCTGAAAACGAATTAGAGCCAATCAGGCGGCTGGCATTGCATGATTTGAGCTTATGGCGGGATGATTTGGTCAATAAAAGGGTCCCACTTTCTTCCCAGTAACCAATAAACGGGACCGTTTAAGGAAAACGAGATTCAACAAGCAACATGTCGTTTGTAACAAAAGGTATGTATGTATCTCCCCATTCGACCAGCTGAAAATCTCTCCTCCTCCTCTCAATGGTTTAGTAAAGTGGGTTGCCGTACAGAGAGAGAGAGACAGAGAGAGTGATGAACGACCTGTCCAATGCAACTTTGAGAGAACATAACAGCCACAGCTGCAAGCCAATACCAAGACTAGCAGTCTGCATTTTACTACTTGTATTCTTTGTTGGGCTTTCAGTCTCTGTTTTTATACTCGTTGTGGTCCATAATGTTTTCTTCTTTCTTTCTTTTATCTTGCTCTTTGCTTTAGTTCTTTCCTTTTTAGCTTGGAATAAGCTTAATTGGAGACGTAAAGCTGCTGTCTTTTGGTGTCTTCGTTCTTTTCCTGATTCTGACCTTGCTGCTGCTACTGAAGGACAGCTTGTTAAAATTACTGGGGTACTTCCAAACTTTTGATCTCTATTGTCTTCCTTTCATGAGCCTGTTTTTGGTGGGTTTTTGTTGTTTCGCTATTTGATGTTGTTGCTTAGGGGAAAAAAACACGAAAAAAAGGGAAATGCTTGCTGAAAATGGCGGGATTTTTAGAGCAAACAGACATAGGATTGCTGGCGTACTATTTTTTTTTTTTCTTTTATCTAGGTAACCGTTTCTTCGTCTTTAACTTAAATGGTTTCAATTGAGGGGTTTCAATCCGTTGCATTGTTCAATATGAACATAAATACCTTATGGGGTTTTTGAAAAATTGGTTTTGGATGAGTTGCTATTGAAGGAAAAGCATGGGGAATGTGGTCTGGTGATTATCAAATTGAAGTGAATAGGTCAAATGGCAACCAAAGGATATGCTATCTGTTTTGGGAGCGGGGGTGATTTTCTTATTTCTAATTTGCTTTTCCATATTTTTTTTTTGTGAGATTGGATGCCAATGGATTCTCTTTCTGATTTGATGTTATACTTTTAGTGAAACAGAAAATGTGGATCCAAGGTTGAGGGAAACTTTTATATCTATATATTTGAATGTAGGTGATCACATCTTAATTGGATTTTTAGCTTTCTTGCCTTTGCAGATTGATCGGCACTAGACAGAAAATAGTATCAGTAATTTTTTGATTTAATGAAACATTCCAGATTCTGTAGTAAAAACTTAGAAATATGATGACAATGCTGCCTTATTACTTGCCAAGTATTGAATGATTGGAAACTTCACTGATTATTTATTTATCTATTTTATGTATGTGTTGCCAATATTAGTTTAACTAATATGACTCAATATTGTCTAGAAAATTAAGCACGCGGTTTTCATAGCACAGATAGCTGTCTGAGAAAGTCATGATAACGGAGGCATTAGTTAAAGAAGCTCATTGCATGATGGAACATGATGAGCCCGTCCTGCTAATCTTGCCTTTATTACCCTGATCTGAGATATCACTTAGCAGAATATTTTCTGGCTGACAAAGGATCAATTGTTTTTTTTTCTTTTTAATCTTTTGTTCGTGATTTTAGCTGGTATCCTGTGGAAGCGTTTCCCTGGAATCTTCATATGAGAGAGCTGCCAGATGTACCTACGTATCTACTCTTTTGTATGAATATGGAGGTTTTGGAGTGAAGCCAATGAATGCTAATACATCATGCTTACAGTGGAATCTAAAATATTGCGAGGTACGGATATCTCTTTACTTACAAACTTTTACAATTAGAACGATTACTTTATTTATATTTTCTACTGGGTTGATAGCTGATGTCAGTTTCCTTTCTGATTCACGTAACTTCACTTTAAGTAGTTAGTTGTAATTACAGTCTATCTCTACAGAAAACTAGAGATGCTTTTTTTTTTCTTTCCCTAATTTCTGCATTTTTAAACTTCCCAGATTCTGGCCTCTCCCTTAGATTGTGGCCCAGATTCTGGCCTCTCCCCTAGATTTTCCCGTCTCTGATGCTTCACAAACTATTTAATTTGACTTAAATTCTGTTTGCAGTCAAGATATCTTTGATAGTGTAAATTGATGGTCATGAAGAGACCACAGGATTGCTGCTCTTCTGTCGGTCAACATTTCACTACATTTTTGTAGTGCCCTCCTCAATAAATCATTCGACTATGAATTACAATTTGTAAAACATGAAATCTTAAGATCAGATAATTAATTTATCCAGGTGATGAATCACTTACAGTATTTGATATAGGTCTGATATTTGACACTTTCCTATTGTATTAAAAGCAGGTTAACATCTTTGGATCTTGCTCATGCTGCAATTTAAATTGGACAAGCATGACTGTATAATATAATATATGTTGATGCTTGGTTTAAGAAATAGACCATCCATTTGTCAGGATTTGAGGCGACATGTTATTGTTAAATTCATCATGAAATCAATTTCATGTTTTTGGCATGTATGTCAATAAAAAAGCTCTGTGGCTCTTTCCACTAGTTCAGTTACATATTAATGCTGCGCTTGAATCTAGAAATCATGGCGAGTCATTTTTATTTTTGGAAGTTTGATGTTGTTCTGTTTGGAATTTCTACCTGACAGAGGTTCTCCACAGACTTCTACATAACTGATCGAAAGTCTGGTATCAGAGCCATGGTTAAAGCTGGTTCAGGTTGTAAAGTTGTTCCCTTGATTGTTGAGAGCAAACTTGTGACTACAAGGCAATGCAGAACCCTATCTTCTCACTTGAGGAAATGGTTGCAAGAAAGAAACCTGTCAGCCGAGGCCCGCCTACTACGTTTGGAAGAAGGGTAATCTATTAACCTAGGTCTTCTGTTGCTTTTGTGCATACTTTGCAGAAGCTTACGAGCTGGAAATATCTGTCTGTTTCGGCAGGTACGTACAAGAAGGCAGCTTTGTTACCGTGATTGGTGTTTTGCGTAGAAATAATGATATCTTGATGATTGTTCAGCCACAAGAGCTTTTCTCCACAGGATGCCTGTGGCAAAAGCTTTTACTCCCTGTGGATGTTGATGGGCTAATCCTGGGGTTCCCAGATACTGCTGGCCCTAACATGAACCCAGGTTACACACAACACTTGGAACAATAATGTCAAACCTCTCGGAAAATTAGGAATATGTAGGTTTTGGATCTTGTTGATAAAATTGATTTCTCCTAGAAGTTTATCCTCTCTGTTACACCAGTGCGATTTCTTTTCTACGTTCTTCTACGTGGTTCTTTTCTGATCTTCATTCCTAGCCGCTCCCTGGTCCAAAGATTCTTACCATCTAAAAGTGACCCCTCAAAGACCACCATGAAATGATGAAGATTTATAGGGATTGGAAGAAACTTCTTCCGTGGCAGGGCATGGGTGGCCTGAACTCCCTATACCAGATAACAATAATTTCAATAATAATAAAAAATAAACAGCATTGAATATGGTCACTGGAAATTCTTAGCAATTAAAATTCGTAGAATTTGCAGTAAACTTCTTGCCCAACATAGCTCGCAAGCAAGTAGCATGTAAACCAAGGTGCCCCGGAGTTCGCTGTAGCAATTAAATTTCGTAGAATTTGCAGTAAACTTCTTGCCCAACAAAGCTCGAAGCAAGTAGCATGTAAACCAAGGTGCTCCGGAGTTCGCTGGATCAGTGTGAGGGTCGAGTGCCGACCTGCAGCTCCTCAGATCTCGTGAGGATACCCCCAGTGCCTGCTTGAATGCTTCTTAGTGTACGAAATCCTGGTAATAAAAAAACGAAACTTGTCAAAAGTAACAGTGTAAACTTCAACTATATGCATCAAACAAAAATTTTCAGTAACATTTCTTCTCAAAGGCTAGTTGTAGGATGGGAGTCTGTCCGTCTTTTGAAGGTAAACGCAGTAAAAAGACAAGTCGTTCTTTGAGAAACCCAAAATGTTTAAGCGACAAGTCTCTTACTCTACCAGCAATGACACATAAAGGAAAACCTGGAGGTGAAAGAAACAACAATTAAATCAAGAGAAGGAAAATAATGCAGAGGGTCTCTTCAAAGACAATCTTCTTCTCTATCCTTAAAGGGCCGAATAATTACAGTGCCTCGCTTCACTCTAACATCCTTCTCCTCATACACAGACAACAACTGCACCAAAACCCCAGCAACAACATATCAAACAAAACAACCAATGGGTTTGGTCTTATTTCTCTTAAAACCCAAGAACCACAACCACACGAACAGGACAACAAAGTCGATGAATTTGCAAGCGATGTCGAGAAGGTATATAGATTACTCAGGAAATTTCACTCTAGAGTTCCTAAATTAGAACTTGCTTTACAGGAATCTGGTGTTGTACTGCGTAATGGTCTCACTGAACGTGTCTTGAATCGCTGCGGCGATGCTGGGATTTTAGCTTATAAATTCTTTGTCTGGGCATCGAAGCAGCCTTGTTATAGACATTGTTATGAGAATTATAAGGCTATGATTAAGGTTTTGAGTAAAATGAAACAATTTGGAGCTGTTTGGGCTTTGCTGGAGGAAATGAGGAGAGATAACAGTGTGTTAATAACGAGTGAAGTTTTTGTTGTTGTTATGAGGAGGTTTGCTTCTTCTAGAATGGTGAACAAGGCAATTGAAGTTTTAGATGAGATGCCAAAGTATGGATGTGAACCTGATGAGTATGTGTTTGGTTGTTTATTGGATGCTTTGTGTAAGAACGGTAGTGTTAAGGAAGCTGCTTCTCTTTTTGAGGATATGAGAGTGAGATTTAGTCCAAGTTTGAAGCATTTTACATGTTTGTTGTATGGTTGGTGCAAGGAAGGGAAGTTATTGGAGGCTAAACATGTGTTAGTACAAATGAGGGAAGCGGGGTTTGAGCCAGATATTGTGGTGTATAACAATTTGTTAAGTGGGTATGCAACGGCTGGGAAAATGGGGGATGCTTTTGATTTATTGAAGGAGATTAGGAGGAAAGGATGCGACCCTAATGCGACTTCTTATACCATTTTGATTCAGGCACTTTGTGGGCAGGAGAAGATGGATGAGGCGATGAGAGTATTTGTTGAGATGGAGAGAAGTGGTTGTGATGCTGATGTTGTGACTTATACTGCTTTGGTAAGTGGCTTTTGCAAGTGGAGGATGATAGATAAGGGATATCAGATTTTGCAAAGCATGATACAGAAAGGGCATATGCCCAATCAATTGACTTATTTGCATCTGATGTTGGCCCATGAGAAGAAGGAAGAGTTGGAAGAGTGCAAGGAATTGATGGGGGAGATGCAAAAGATTGGTTGTATTCCAGATCTTAGTATTTATAATGTAGTGATTAGATTGGCCTGCAAGTTGGGGGAGGTGAATGCTGGTGTTGATGCTTGGAATGAAATGGAAGTAAGTGGCCTTAGTCCAGGACTTGATACTTTTGTTATTATGATTAATGGGTTTCTAGGGCATGGATACCTGGTCGAGGCTTGTCAGTATTTCAAAGAAATGGTTGAGAGAGGTCTTTTGTGTAGTCGTCAATATGGCATACTGAAGGATTTATTGAATGCCTTGCTGCGAGGTGAGAAGCTTGAATTGGCTAGAGATCTTTGGAGTTGCATTGTGACTAAAGGATGTGAGCTTAATGTGGATTCATGGACAATTTGGATTCATGCACTGTTCTCAAATGGGCATGTGAAGGAAGCATGTTCATATTGTCTGGAGATGATGGATGCTGATTTAATGCCAAAACCAGAAACTTTTGCTAAGCTCATGCGTGGTTTAAGGAAATTGTATAACAGACAGTTTGCAGCAGAGATCACAGAGAAGGTGAGGAAGATGGCTGCGGATAGACATGTGACTTTCAAAATGTATAAACGACGAGGGGAGAGGGATTTGATAGAAAAGGCCAAGGCGAAAAAGGATGGGAGAAAAAGAAGGGCCCGCAGACGCCAGTGGGGTGGGGGTCATAATAGAGCTAGCATTTTGTAGTTTTTGTGTTGGACTGTTATCAAGCGACTGAATTGTTTTATTGGATTGCTTTCGAGTCTGTGTGCTTGCTTGCCCTGGTGTGACATGGAGCTGCTTCAATCTTTAAAGTATGCTTTTTGCCCCTTCTTCGGTGCCTTATTCTTTTGTTCTGTTTTGTTTTCCCTTTCTTTTGGATAGCAGGTAGTAAACCAGATAGGTTATGAGTCCCCTGGTGACTTTTTCCCCTATATTCCATGTCTGAACGTGCATTGCTTTGTTTAGGGAAGATGTGATAACAAATAGGCGCCAGCAAATTGTATCTTGTCTATCACTTTTGTAGGACACAAACATAGTAGTATCATGGGATTGCACTTGTGCATGTGCGAACATCTTAACCCAGTCTGTTTTTAAGTAGTTCGCATCTCACTTCATTCATCTTTTGTCCAGCATGCGAATGGAACAAGGGCTCTAATATGCTGCTCCAGGAAAGGTGACAGTTGAGAACACTCCAGACTAAGATTGGTGAAGAATATCAATTGTACATTCATGCATCTAATGTACATGATGTTGCTTCTAAATTAGACATTCTATCCTTATTGCTGTCATCCAAACCATTTCATGTTCGTGACTGACTTCCCCTGCTCAAGTGTTGGAAAAGACGCCATCAGTATTACCAATATGATAATGGTTCTTCAAATGTTTTTCTTTTTAGTCTTTTTTATTGTTTTGTATTCTGGTTATCTTTACTATTCTGTTGAATTCAGTGGTAGTGGCTGTTTATGCAGCTGTTGCCCGAAAGGCAGATGATATGATCTCCTTTTTTTTCCCCAATTCAATTATGCTTTTGGTGCGCTTTAGAGTCTTGTATTTATGACAATTGAATTCTCCTGATTCGTTCCTTGCTGTTACACATCCCTTTTCTGGATAAATTATTCTCAGAAAAGCTTACTTCGTACAGGAAGGTAGGTATCCAAGTTGATGACAATGCACACCATGTTTATCTGTCTCTTTAAAAATCCACACTCCTGCATATGCATAAACCAGGAGGGATATGAAAGAGAAAAAGAAAAAGAAATCTTCAAATTGACGATACTACAAGTTCAGGAGTTATAAAAGCTCGTTCATGACATTTTCCGGTGTTATTGTCCCAAAACCTTCCTCTTTGGGTGAGTTTGTCACCATTCCCTTCTTGCTCTCTCATTGTAGGTGATATTACATGGTATTCCCAGACTTGTATTGCTTCTCAAACTGGGCATGTCTCGTTGCAAGAGTGAAGCCTGGAGATTCATGAGCGCTCTGTATTGCAGCAGGCAGAAGTATAAACAGAACGTACAATACCCAGAGTCGGAGATGAGTCAAATAATAATTTCTTAAAAGTCAAGCACAAACCTAAACAATCAACAGTCGTCAAAGTTCGTACATCGTCGATGCTTTGATCCACATAAACAGCGATAACTGCTCTACGCCAAATCTAACGCTTAACTTGTCAAAGCTATTAGCGATACAAGTCAAAATATCACCATCAGTTCTCTTTTCATTCACATAGCATCAATCAATCAGAGGCAGTTTACACATGGTTAAAACCTGACCAGCAACAGCAACATCAACATGCAATATTGAAAAATCAAAGCATAATAAGAATAAGAAATGAAAAATCAAAGCACAATTTATGTAAAGTTCCAAAGCCAGGAGGTATAACTTGGCGAGCATATGATATCTGGTATCCAAGGCTGTTATCATTACTCTGTTATAATGAGAATGAATAGAAGGAACAGCTCGCGTAATCTTGACATTAAGATTGTCATATCTAGCCAAGTGATTTTGAGATTCAAGATACCCCTCATGTTGATAAACAAAACTGGTGGTGAAAGAACTATAATCCATAAGGTTAGTTACAAGTTCATCTAAACATCTCCCTTGCACATGATTTAATGTACAGACTAATACAAAACAGCCAGCGTGAGATTTTGCATAATCAGGTCCTCTTGATCTTTGAAAAGGTTCCATTCTCAGAAAAATAGGTGCTTTGTGTCCCACTGCCAAGTTGGTGCGCATGAGCTTGTGGATTTGTGAGCTCAATCCCCTGTTAAAACAAGATGATAATTGTAGTAAGCACTTATCTACTATTTTATGAGCTTAGTTTTGTTATGGAAGGCCTGTTCTGGATTTGACTGACACATGGTAAAGCATAACTTAAAAAATTTATAGCAGTAAAAAGTTCAAAAGGCATGGCGGAAAATTTTCCTGGCAAATCTTAATTGAAATAGGCCATGATCAACCCTCAACTTCAGATGCAAGATGAAACCAATTTTACTGTTCTATTACGGTCTATGAGGATGAGAAATCTAAACAGCTTTTTTGACTACTCTGGAATCTTTAATTCTCTGATATAGGTTAGATTCAACCCTGAACCCATTCCCTGTCACCACTAGAACCTAATGCCCAGAAAAAAATAAAAATGACGTTTTATACATGGCAAGAGGACAAGAGAAAGCGGAAAGCCATGCAACATCCAATCTAAGAAGCAATGTTCTACGATCCAAAGCTTCATCACCTAACTGCTCTAACAAACAGCAATGGATTTCAAAGGCAAATCTGGCCACAAGTATTACACAGGATCAACATGAAAGTACAGATTTCTACTTCTAAAATGCTTCATAACTTGATTTCTGTTCTTTTGGATCAAGTGAAAGCCATATAGTGCTTGATTTTTTAAAAAATTATTCAATCTCATATAGAAACTTAAAATTCTTAAAAGAGAAATTTCCCAATGTCAACTAACATTCCAAGAATTGAAACCCAGAAACTATTGCCAAAGGTCCGGTTAACTATTATGTTCACTGTCAAGTTTGGGGATAAATTTGCAGAATCTGGGCTAAATACACTTTTCCTTCCTTTGTAAATCTTTCTCATCAGTGCCAGCAGCACCAGCTTGAATTTGTTATTCAAATTACCATTGATAGAAGCAATTCATAATCAAAATAGACGAAAAAAAATACAACAAACCTGAACAGGAGTAAATGCCAGACTTGAGGTGAGGCCAGAAGTAGCACCACTGCTTCCATAATTCTTCTCCTTGAACCTAAAAACAATAAGGCCATGAATAGTTGAGATGGAATGCAAACAAGTTTGACCAATTTGAGTTCCAAGCTAAAGTTAAGAAAAACTAAAGAGAAACTTTAAGACTCATAAAACTGCAGCTTTGATGGAAAAAGAATAAAGATTCAAAAGAAGCAAAAAGGGGTTACTTCTTAGCAACTTTCGCTGCGAGTTTGCTCTGACCAATTGATACACGCAGCTTGCCATTCCCAGCCTGACCAAGCATACCATAACCTTCCCCCAGCCCATCACCTAAGTGTCAAGGAGAATTTGCAAACCAAAAGAAAAGAATTTAAAATATATTCTAGATCTATAACAACAGACATAATAATAATAAAAAAAAACCTTGCCAATTAGTTTTCCTTGAAACTTTCATTCTTACAATGAATTGAAAAAAATAAAGAATACGATATGTAGGAAGTTTAACAACATAATTTTCCAAACCAAACTAGTAGGTGGAAAGGAGGGGGTATTATGTTTGTATATATTTCAGTGATGGCAAAAGGTCTATTTTCCTGCTTATTGAGCACTTAAAGTGACGAAAGAGCTAGCTACTCAGAATTATATCAGAATATATTATGAGGTATAGATTCACAACAATTTCAGAATCTCAACAAGCTAAAGAGAAGAATGTACCCAAAGAACTCTCTTCAGGTACCCCAAATTGCATCCTATTGGCAAGCTTCCTCATGTCTGTTATAGCATATCTGGAAAACCATGCACTATGAGGTTACCCAAGATTCAAAGAAAAAAATCACCTAATAACAAACATATAAAAACAAAAACCTACACTACCTTTCTTTCATCTTCCTTAGGCGCCGCCCACCTCTCTTTTTCTTAGGTTCAGAATCAGGAACTGGAAGTGGTTTAGGTTGCTTTGCAGGAGGAGGCTCTTGCCACTTCTCTATTTTCTTGTGAATCTCTTCCCTCAGGGTTCTTCCAGTGTTTCCTGATGGATCTCCTCTAGTAGAATCTACTCGTGCAGCAAGTGTTGATTTTGCGGCCAATAGTCGACCAGCACGCATTCTCAAAGAAGGTGGTGTGGACTGAAACACCTCTGTTTGCTCTATATAACCAACACGGAATTGGGATGTTGCAGTAGAAAATCCTGCAAGGTTCTTCTTCTTGGCACCAAGAAGCTGAACATTGCAGGCAGGCATCTTGGCTAAGGCTGTGAGACCACCAGCCATCCCCATAAGTTTTGCAGCAACAGCACTACCAACAATAGCAGAAAGATTCGGTGCAATGTAACCCATTCTAGTTTCTACAAAATCAAGGACCTTCTTCTTTGCTGAATCAAGTGCAAGAGCTCGATTACAAGCGTCAATTGTCTTTTGAAGGACTTCTTCAGGAAGCGGTTTGCCACTTGTTGTGGATGCTGTCACAGAAATCACCATTCTGATAGCAGCAGGTATAAGCCCTTCCATATCAACAAGGGTCAAATCCATCTCGTTTCCAATCTTCTTCACAACACGAGCATAATCAATTGGGTGATGGACAAGTGATTCAAGCTCCGGAAATTTCAGCCGGTACTTGTCACGAATAAAATTGTGGATGATAACAATTTCATTCTCAATGTCAACTGACAATGCATTGCAGTTCACTATTAGCTGATATTCAGGATCATCTTCCAATACCATTCCATGATTTTGGACATCTGAGCCCTTCTGAAGTGCATCTTCCACTTTCTACCATTTAAACAACAGGATAAACACAACATCAGGTTTACTGAGGACAGCATCAAATTAAATCAAATGAAAAAAAAAAAGAGAGGCAGCCTTGGAAGAATTAGTGGTTGATCAAAAAACTTTTTTTAAGAAAAGAGCACCAACATGAATTTTATTTCTTATAGAGAAGCCTTCAACAACAAATAAAAGGGAAAGGTAGGAACATGAAAAGGCTACAGAACCATGCATAGAGTGAGCAGACGAGAAGTTTATACCATTTAGCCAAACCAACAAGTACAGAGAGAGAGAAGTGAATATAAATGGATAAAAAATGATAACCTGCATTATATCATTAAATCGTTGTGTTTTCTGCAATTTTGACACACTGTCCAAATCATCATAGTTAAGAGCTTCAATGTCTGCCAAGTCTCCATCGACATCCTCTTCCATGTTTCCTGCCTCTACATCATCATCTTCATCCTACAAAATTATCCAACAAGGTTAACCAAACAACTAAAATACAAACTTAATTCTCTAACTAACAAAAATAAAAATATAACACGCGCACAGAGAGAGAGAGAGAGAGACTTACGACAATATCAGCATCGTTGTCGGATAACTCATCAAGGTCAGCAAGGAAAGAATCAGCTAGTGTTGCCTAAAAAAGAAGGCAGTTAGCAGACAAATACTAACTACTACAGTAATCTTCTTCTTCTTCTTCTTCTTTCTAAGTTTAATAAAAAGAATTTAAAAAAAAAAAAGGAGAAAGCTGCCAGTACCATTTTTGTGATGTAATCGCGTCGGCCTTCGTCCAATATTCTGTAACGAAACAGGAATTAATTTTTTTTTTTTTATCTGGAGAATCAAAACAAGATAAATAGTAAAGCAGGTTGCAATTACAAACACACAAATATTAATTGCCCAAACAAAAGATATGTCATTAAAATGTAAAAGAAAAAAAATGAAAATAGGCAAGTCTTGAAATCGCAAAGAAAAACTTCTTCTCTTTGATACGAACCAAGTGATTTGATTCCAATAGCAGTGATTGTTCTGAAGATTGCCCTAATTTTACAGTAAAAGAAATTCAAAATCGGTGGAGCACTTATATATATTTCGATTTTAAAAATAAAGTGGAGAAAAGGTTGGGCTTATTTCTTTTTATTTTCAGGAAGAAAAATCTTGAAAGAGAGACTAGAGCACGGGCATACGTTCAAGCAACGGTATGGGTCGTGCTGGCACAGATCGAAATAGGGACAAGAGCCCACAATGTGACCTGTGATGATGCAAATAGCGACGATGGCCCAAGATATTTTGATCACTATAACTTGGACTTCTTACAGTTTTGACTTTTAATCATACAAATCCTTAATAATAATAGAGTTGGCTTTCTTTGTTTATTAAAAAAAAAACAAAACTAAAAGACATAAATGATTCCGTGTAGTAAGACTTATATTATTATGGATTCATACAGTATAATAATTTTTTCTTCTACTGTATAAGTTAAGGGAGCACAAATTAAAAGGTAAAATTATTTTTTCACGGGATTAATTAGAATTAAATTAATTATTTTATTTTTTTCATATTGAAAAGACTAGAATATCCTTAAAAATAAAAAAAACAAATTGCCTAACATCCAAGGGCTGCTTGGTCTTTTCACTTTTTTAAAAATAGTAAATAACTTAATAATTTTAATAGAAATAAATCTTAAACTTATTGTTAGGGTCTTTTTTGCCTTCTCACTATATTTCTTTTTGTTATTCTCGCATGGGATGAGAGCTGATTTAATAATTTACCAACTTTAAATATTATTAAAAAATAATTGGCATGTGCATTGTACCTGCGGGTGTTTCTGTAGGATGCAGACGACGCATACAACGTTACTTGTTAGCCAAAATCCAGATTCTTGGGTGGTGTTGGAAAGTGCTTGCATGTCCTCTCCATGCTTGGCCGGTCATTTGGAAAATGAACTGTTGGTTTTTCACAATTGACCTTTTTTTTTTTTTTTTCCTCTTTCCTCCTTCAATTCTCAAACCAATCCTTCAATTTTCTAGACCAGCCCTTCAACTTGGTTTTTTTTTTAATTTTATTTCTTTTTTTTAATTATTATTTGTTTTATTTGAAATAATTTATAGAATTGAAATTTTTTTAATTTCATCATTCTTTAATTTTTTTTCATCTATCAAACTTAGTCTCCAATCTTTTAATTGTTATTTTTTTTATTTTCTTGATTTATTTTATTTTTTAATTTAATATTAATATCAGATTTGGTCCTTATTCTTTTTATTTTTATATGTTTTACTCTTTTCTTGATTTATTTTATTTCTTTTAATTTTTATACCAAATTTAGTCATTATTATTTTGATTACTATTTTTTTTTTAATTTTGGATGATTAGAAAATTTTCTTTGTCATTTTTTGGGGTTTGCTTGCTATGAGTTAACCTAGTCTCATTATCCGAAACACAAATTTCAAAGATTAACCCATTTTAACTTTGATTTTTTTAAGGTTTTTTTTAAATAATTATTTCATCATTCAATATTATATTATTAAGCCTTCAACTTCATGAGTTTTGCCTCTTTTATTTCTATGAAGTTATTATGATCTTATATCTTAAGTCACAGACTGGTCGAGTTAACACGGGATGACTCAATCTATTTTTTATTTGTTATTGATTTTTTTCAAGTTTCCCCTTTATTTATTTTGTTTGCTAAGAGTTGACATTTTTTTTGTTTTATTCAATTTCTTTTGTATAGGGTTAGCTAGTTATCATAAGTTAATCATGTGTTTGGCATGTTAACTAGAGTCAGATTCTTTTTATCTTTTTTATTTTTTTTTTCAATCCGTCCTTCAATGTTTGTGTTGCTGATGATTGAGTTTTGGGTTTTTATTTTTTATATTTTATAAGGTTGTCCCGTACTCATTCAATTGAATGAGACTAGGCGGCCAATGCATTGACGAATGTTTGCCCAAGAAATTTTAAAGGTTTTAAGTGCTTTTATTGCTTTCTCTTAAGGGAAAATGTTTTCCTTCTAAAACGAGTATTTGACATATATATTATATTCATTTTATACATTGGATCCAAATACATAAATAAATACATAAAATATTTTTGCAGACACTTAATTAAGTTATTCAAGTCCTTGCAGTAATAAAAAGTTGATAAGTATTTATTGCAATTTTCTTGCTAACAATTATTGAGCCTTCACTTCTCACTTAAAAATCAGGCTTCCATATTTTTTTTTGTTCATTGTGCAACTTTTTATTTTGAGTTACTCAAACAAGCTTATGTTAGATTGATGTCCCTTTATATTTTACAATTTGATTTTTATATAAAATTCCAGATAGTTAAAGTGTTTTACATTTTATTTATTTATTACTTAAAAATCAAATCATATATATTTTAATGTTACTAGTTTTTAATTGCACGCTTAGAATCCAGTTTTTTTAAAAAAAGCAGCACATTTTTTTAAAGTAGCACACAGCCTCTATATAGTGATAACGAAATGATAATGATATCGAGTTGATGCAGTGGGGAATAAGTAGAATATTGTGCTGCAGTTGTCGCTAATATACACCATCAGGTATGCAGCAAATAGGAACCAACAATTCATGGTTCACTTGAAAGAGGGAGTAAAAGACAAACATATCACATCTCTTCCATTAACAGTAACTCTTCAAGTTCAGGTTTAAAATCATCCTCGGTTATTTGTAACTTCATCTTTGTCGAAATCTCATTCAGTAATGCATATATTTCATAATGTCTTGGATGTGATTTATCTTCCACAATGAACTTGTGAATTTCACCTTCCCCTTCGATAACACTATATCCTGCTGCCTTCGTGATCTGCCCACCCTTCATAAGCTTTCTAAGCTTCGCAACCCCATCCCACCGTTGCGCTGATGCATATATATTGCAAAGAATTACATAATTTCCCGGATTCCACGGCTCAACTTGAAAGAGAGATTCGGCAGCTATTTCGGCAAATTCAACATTACTATGGAAACTGCAGGCACCCAGAAGTGTTCCCCAGATTACAGAATCTGGTTTCATTGGCATACTTTTAACGAGATCATAAGCTTCTTCCAGTTCACCTGCACGCCCTAATAGATCAACCATGCAGCCATAATGTTCCAATTTGGGAACAATACTGAAGTTTGTCTCCATTGACTGAAAAAGTTGCCAGCCTTTTGCAACCAAGCCTCCATGAGTGCACGCCAAAATAAGTCCTACAAATGTGACATCATCAGGTTCAATTCCTTCTCCCTGCAATGACATCAACATCATGGGAACAAGTCAACGAGAATCCGAAATTGTGTTTTCCAATAAACTGCTAATACAAAGAGCTAACAAAGAAAAACCATGGTTACCAGCATTTGATCATAAAGCTGCAGGGCCTCATTGCTTCTTCCATGGACAGCCAAGCCCATCATCATAGAATTCCAAGAACACAAATTCCTCCTCTTGCCAATCTCGTTAAACACATGCCTCGCTGCATCAATTTTACCACACCTAGCATACATTTCCAACAAAGTATTGCTTACATACAAATTTTTCATCAGCCCATTGTCTCTTGCGTAACTTTCAATCCTCTCCCCAACTTCCAATGCACCAAGTTTTGCACAAGCTGAAAATACACTAGCAATGGTCACTTCATTTGGCCTAACTTCTTTATCCTTCTCCATCTTCAAAAACATCTCCAATGCCTTGGTGTACATTCCGTTCTGTGAATACCCAGATATCATGGTGGTCCAAGAGACCACACTCCTACTAGGCATCAATTTAAACAATTCCAACGCACCCTCCATATCCCCGCTCCTCGAATAACCCGCAATTAATGAATTCCAAGTGGGTATATCTCTCACAGTCATTTCATCAAACACTTGGCGTGCCAGCATAAGAACACCCAATTTTGCGTACATGTTAACCAAAGCAGTCAAGGCATAGACATCAAAGTCAAAACCTGATTTTATGAAATGGGTATGGATTACTTTGCCATGAAGAAGGGAATAAAAGGAAGCACAAGCGGGGAAGAGGAAAGAGAAAGTGAGTTCGTTTGGCGGGCAGCCTTTGAGGAGCATTTGGGAGTAGAGAGAGAGGCATTGGCGAGGCTGGTTCTGAGAGGAGTAGGCTTTGATGAGTTTGTTATAGAGAAAGACGGTGGGGTAAGGACTTCGATTGAACACTTTGTGGGCATAAGGGATGTCAGGGATTCGGAGGAGCTCTACTATGAGAGTTTTCGAGTAATCTATGCCTTTTTTAAGGGTATGGGCATGAATTCTGTTCAATTGGTTCATGCCAAGATAGTGTTCATATATATATATATAAACAGCATTTATCAGGGGATGCAAATTACAATGCAGTAATGAGAATCTCCATAAACTACATAGATTGGGGCTAAAATGTGGACTTTGATTATTTTAAGGTCCTTAAAAAACAGTGGTTTGAGTTTGAGGAACATATAAATTTTCGAAAAGGGCTGAAAATGAGAGTTTAACATGCAACTTCAGGACTGGGGATGCCCACTACTACGTTAGTTTGATTAGGCAATGTGGGGCGTTGTGAAGGAGGAAAGCAAAGAATCCATCATGAAAGGGGCTTGTTAGCCTTCATGATACATGGCTTAAAAAGAAAATACATGATTATAATTATTTTTTTCTTATGAATACATCAAATTCACATACATAATTAGATAAAAACCTCAATAGAAAAGATTTAGGTAGTGTTTAGTTTTGTAGTAGTTTTTGTGGTTGCGGTGTTTTAGAAAACAAGATAAATTTTTACTTGCAAAATAAATAAATAAAAATCTCTAGAAAACAAGTTATTTTAACTTCTACAAAACCAATAAGATTTTTTTAAAAAAAAAAAAAACAAGAGTTTAGTTAAAAAAAACAAAAACTACCAAATGGTTTTTCGAAGAAGACTTCACTAAACTGTCAAAACGAACAAGATAAAGAAGGCAACCAAATGATACGACTTCCTGCAGGTACACATAAACAGGTGCATTACTACTCCCAGCAGAAGCTGGACCACTCAAGGCTTTTATTTGATTGCTACTCTTTCTGTCTAATAAAATAACAACCAAGAATACCAGAAGCTATGCCACAAATACGAGCAAAGAATTCAATTCTAGTAGGGAAAAAAATGAAGAATGATCGGGGAGGGTACAGTAACCAGTCTATTAATGGTTACCTAATCCTGATCTGTCATTTTCTCCTGCAGACAAATCAATAGCTAATTCAACTTTCAACTGTACAAAGTGAACAATTTATGTGGCACTTAACATAAGCCACTTCTAAAAATCCATCTCTCTATCAATATTCTCTCTTCACAAAAAAATGATAGAAAATGTTACGAATTCAGCCCAAGACAACTTATCTGGCATCATCTAGAAGTGAGAAGATGCCCTTCTACAGCCACCTTCCATCCAGCATTGAAAACGTGAAGCCTTACTCATAGTCATGCAGAGAATTCTTGCTAGAGAATCAAGATGGGATTCATTCCTAGTCATTACTTGTCAGACCTGGAGTAGATCTGTATGATTTTGAGGCAATAAACATTGAATTTCTTTAGAAGTAAGAGGACTGTTCATGAAGTACGTTCAAATGAGCAAGTATTCTGGCTGAAAGAGACTTCATTCTGCTGTTACCCCGTTGTGTCAGGTCAACCAAAGGCATCTGCGCGGAGGACCCATACTTTTGTTTTAACTCTGGCAGCCGGAAGATCCTTTCTAGAGTGTTTAGAGCCTTTTCCTGCAGTATGAGGGATGATGAACCAAGAAATCCAATAATTGGTGGTATGGCATTTGCTTCTGCAAGCACCTTACTACCATTTTGAAGTTTAACGCCATCAATTAATGTCAGCAGGGCATCTAAAGAAGCCTCACAGGTTCCAGGATCTGGATCTTGAAGAACCCTCACAAGTGGTCCTACCGCATCAGCTTCCACAAGGCAAAATGATGATTCAACAGCACATATTCCCCCATGAATCGGGCAGCCAGTTTCAGGTGGAACAGAGAAGCACCAGAATCCCTTGTGCTTGGGTATTGGGCGACTAAGTGCTAGTGAGCTCTCCGAAAAACGAGCAAGAGAAATTGCAGCACATTTCTTCATCATGGTAGTTCCAAAGTCCAGTAGCTGCACTAACACAGGAATTATGCCAGCTTCTGCAGCTCTCTTTTGCCATTCTGGATTTGTTGAAGCAGTAAAATGCCGCATGGCTCCAGTGGCATTTTCGACTAAGTGATTTTTACGGGGATCACTGTGCTTGCTATCAGGGAGAAATTTAGAGATCACAGGAAGTGCCCCAGCATCCAGAAGCCACTGGGTGATCTGGTGCTTTTCTGGGAGGTTTGAGATAATACCCATCGCATAAGTAATCACTTCTTCAACATTAGAAAATTGGATAATCCGGAGCAAGGTCTCAATGCATTTCTGACCCACATGCTCTAGTATGATGGCTTCATTGCCATCTTCTATCAAGCAATATAACAGCTTCACAGCATTTGCTCTCACATTAGGGACGTCGTGCTCACATAACTGGACCAAAACTTGCATGGCTGAGCACTGTTATCAAGACAAGTTAGTAACAATATGATGAAACCCTATCTAACAAACATTATAGATAAACTTAAGAATCTGGAGGAACTGAATGGCAGGATAAGACATTATTAAGAAATTGGATCTTGATGGCATTCTGAACACCAGCAGTGTAGAGCCAAATTTGTTAGTAGCCAATCTCTGGCCATAACATTGCATCTATGTATCTAATTACATTTATGCACCGACATTTCTTGTTTTCTTTGCAGGAGAAATTACATCTAGTTTTATCACAATCTTTTTGGTATTAGATTTTAGCACATTGTATTGCATGTGGATTGTGCAAAAGTAATTACTATATTAACAGAAATTGTAAATATCTACTATGCACAATAGCCATGGTCTACTTTTCTTTCCTTCGAATATGCAGTAATATCATCCTAGAACTGGACACACAGACAGAACTTCTTGTGTACCTCTGTCAGCTTGGCCTTGATATTTGATGCTGATGGGGACTGGCATAAGGCATGGAAAGCTAGAAGAATGTTTTGCTGCACATCAGGCCCTGCTAAGTTAATTAATGAGAAGAGCTTGAAAATGTCATCATCAGATTCCAACAATGAAACCAGCGTCGGGCTGGATTCTTGAGATACTGTTGATACAGCAAGGTGCATGATTGTGGTAGCCACCTGCTCACGTAAACTTGAATACGAAGAGATGTGCTGAAAGAGAAGGCCAAGTAATGGCTGAACTGCACCTTCTTTAATCATCTGCAGGGCATTTTCAGGTAAGCTTGATAGGTTCTGAAGAGCTTTGACAGCCACTTTTTTCATTGGAATGTCACCACATGATACCAAGTGAAGAAGAGGACCCAGAGCACCTCCTTCAAACAAAGATGCTTTGTTATGATCAGTTAACTCCAATTCTGCCAGAGTTGATGCCATGATCGTTTTCACATCTTCTGGTCCTGCATAAACATGTCAATAAGCACTTTTGAAATATGAATATGTCTCTCTTCAATCACTCCAAGGCTAGAACATAAATTATTATCATATAAATATTACACTTAGCAGTCATTGGCAGAAACAATTTAAACTCCAGGTTACATTGTTGAATTCATACATAGCAAGTTGGTGACCACACATCCAGCATGCTGTTAATATGGCATGCCGAATGTCACTTGGACATCCAGAATTGTATGAATTGACACAAACACATTCAGCATGATTAATTAGGCCCAGTTTGACTCCATATTGTGACAAAGATTTCAGCTCATTTTACGAAGGGCAGCAACTATTCTAGGAAGATCTTGCACCAACAAAAATAAAAAAAAATGTGAAGGGGAAAATAGATGACAGGCTTAATCAAAATTACATTAAGAAGATTAATACAGTTGTCACATGCAAATCACCTGTGGATAGACGCTGCAGCAAATGTTTGAAGTAATTTGCCTTAGCCATTTGTATGATGTTGGGATCAGAGAACGAAAGATTCTCCAATAGCTCTTGGGCATCTGCGGCAGCTTGATTGTCATCACTGCTTGCCATGGTCACTAAGAGGAGAATACAACCCTGAACCTTTCCAATGCCATCCCTTACCAAGTTACACTTTGACAATTCCAACAGTAATGCCACTGCTAACTTCCTTTCCCCAATACGGCGTCCAAGAGATCGAACAATGGACTCGATTGCATTATCAACATTTGCAACTCTTTCCTGCAACATGTTTCAGATTTTAGGAAAGAATTGCTATCAAGAAACACCTCCTTGATTATCTACCAAGTTTATATGTCAAATATAATTAGGTCGGTCAATACCTTGGATAATTTTATGAGTGTGATTTCAATCTAAATTGAAAAGTTTCTTTATGTTTAGTATTAATGAAGTATTGAAATTATCAAGAATAAATCAATTAATTTAATTCAATGGAATGAACAAATCAGCTATAACATCTCTCTCTCACTCTCTCTCTCTCTCTCTCTCTCACACACACACACACACACATAACTGATCCGAATTTTAATTAAGCAAGTGGCTCATAAGCCTGCATTGTATTTTCCTATTTCCGTATATGCATATTGTGCATGTGCATCCATGTTCTCTGTCCACATTTGTTTGTATCTGATAGCCACGTATTTGCGGTATTTGTGCACATAATTTATGTTTGTTAGAAGAGAGAAGATGGGGAAGGTGGAACAAAAGTAATGTGAGCTCAAGGATAAAGAAAATCTATCATCGCAATGAAAGTTTAGCCTCTATAATAACTGATTGGAGGTGATGGATCCATGTAGCCAACCCGGCTAGTTTCATACAGAGGTATTGTTGAATGAAGTTGAGCTGAGCTGAAATAAGCACACTATAACTTGCGGTTGCAAATAATCACTATTTAAGTATCTTGCTGTCCTTCATCAGGAATGGAAATAAATAGAGAAAGAGAGAAGACACCATAATAGATCAAGCTTGAAGTACCTTGGCATTATCACTATCTTTTGCAAGAATGCAAAGGATGACTAGAGCACGATTCCTTATATCTGGATTTTTTGCTCCAAGAAGCTGGATAAATTGTGGTATATAATTCTCCAATATCACCCATTCCCGATGTTGGTCTCTTTGTTCACAGAGATCCTCTAACTGTTCTAGGCATTGAAGCACTTCTTCTTCTTCTTCTTCAGATACAAGTTTTGATTTCATGGAAGCAATTTTAATCATGGTGTTTCTATCCTTCCATTCTTCTATTGATTGCCTGAGAGTTTTGTTAGGCCTCAAAAGTGATGTGTCTAGAGGGGTCATGGTCAGAGGACACATTTCATGGCCGTCTGCAAGCCATTTTTCTATTGCACTTCTCTCAAATGTCTGTCCCGAAGAGGTCTCCACAGGGTCCTCCATAACATCCCGTGTAATTGGGCAATAAAAAGACTGGAGAGGTTCCAATGGTTGACTACCCAAAGACTTCCGTTTGGTGAAATACTTTATCTCTTTTTCCTTAGGAGACGAAGCAGCATCTGCCCTTTCTAACAAAGCAATTATCTGATCCATTTGTATAGCTTCAGCCTGATCCTTCCTTAACCGGGCATTTTCAATCTCACTCTTGAATTCTTCAAACTCTTTCTTCAATGCAGACCTGTCAGTTGAGATCCCAACAGCCTCAGCTATGTGAAACAGTAACTTATTGGCATAAGAACGATCAACAACCCTCTCCTGTATTCCGGACTCAATTTTCACCAAAATCTCTTCTTCTGCTATAACAGCCTTGAACTCAGCTCTCTGCATACTATCACGAAGCTTTTCAATCTCTTCAATTATACCGGCTGAAAGATCCAAAGAGGCCAAAGGAAGAAGACCTAGAGCTCGGCTTATCTCTCTTGTGATGTCCTCTAGGTTCTTAATTATCGTCCGAGAATTCATTAGGAGATACACTTTGTTTCTCTTGGTGCAATCAGCAGTCAGCTGCTTTGCAGCTTTAATTTCCTGATTTAGGATCTCAATGGCACTGTTAAGGCTCCTAGAACGACTAATGTCTTTCTTATTCAGCTCTTTTAGAACAGGTGCAACCCTTTCCAAGTAGACAGAAAATTCCTTAAAACACTCCTTCTTAACAAGGGCATTGTTTGCAGCATATACAACCTCCATCATCCCCTCCACAATTTGTGAAAGGCACTCATCAGCTGGAAAAGAACATGCACTAGTAATAACATCTAGTGCCATGATGTATCACTCCTACAAAAGCTAAGAATCAAAACACTCTACTCCCATGAGGTAAAAAAACCCAGTTGCAAAGCAACCGTCTAGACATTTTGATCCAGATCAGGTTTCATAAAATGCCTGCATTCAATTCAGATTATGCACAGATCAACAGAACTACTTGCTATATATATTAGAGCCCATATTGACAAGGAACAGAATGAAAACAAATATTCAGAGGAATTGAAATCATGGCCTCCACTTGGTTTCTAAGCATACAAAAGAAATGAAATGCAGACAAATTTAAACCATATGACTATAATCAGTTTGGTTGGGTGAAATACGGATTCAATTATACTAGTTTTTATATCATTTGCAATCCCTTCAAGCCTCCACATGAAGTTCTTAAATCCATTATTAGAATTTAGGTTAGACAACTTCTTTATTCAAAAAGTATCTGAGATGGGTGCTTTCCCTTCATTTTTTCCCCCAACTCTATTTAAGCCACCACATAAAGTGCTTAAATTCACTGAGCTGAGCCTCCATGGCAAATCCAGAAAAAAAAAATGCAAGTTTCCATCATAATTGATGATCTTTTCCCACATTATCTCTTTAACCAAACAGAAATATTCAATTTTTTGAAGTTGAGACATAGCCTTGGAGCATGAACATGTGACCAATTTTAAACAAAATTCAACAACAGGAGATAAAGAAAGGTTCAGCTAATCTTTTCTTTAATCAATCCAAAGCTCAAAATGGAATTCAAATAAACATAGTCAAAAGAAACGTTAAATTAGATATATAAAAAAAGATCCAACTATAATTATCTTTGAAGCAGAGGGAGAGGGAGAAGGACCTGTTTAGGTAGTAAATGCCCATGAAAGTTCACTAGAAGGATCGATTTTCCGGGAAAATGCACGGATTTTGCGGGGAAAGTATAAGCAAGACCCGAAAGAAAACAATAGTGACAGTACAAAATGAGGTAGCATATATATATAGAGAGAGAGAGAAGAAAAAGGAAGCAAAATAAACAAGGAAGAAAGAAGACGACTTTAAAAATATTAGTTTTTGGTAAAACCAATTTAGGCTTCTGGAAAAAAAAAAAAAAAAAAACATAAAAGCTCTTGTATTTTTATATTTTAAAAGTATTTTAAAAAAAATAAAAAATTAATTTTTTATTTACTTCAAATTAATTATTTTTAGTATTTTTAAATTATTTTAATATATTAATATAAAAAATAAATTAAAAAAACATTCTTTAAATATATTTTTAAACAAAAATTATTTTAAAAATATTAATTTTAATAGAACTAATTTAAGTTTTTGAAAATAAAATGGCCTAAGAGATCGTTTATTTTTATATTTTAAAAATATTTTTAAAAAAATTATTTTTATTTTTATACTTTAAATTACTTATTTTTTATTTTTTGATATTTTCTTATGATTATGATGTATTAATATTAAAAATAAATTTTAAAAAATAAAAAAATATTTTTAAACAAAAATAATTTTAAAAGCAACAATTACTATAATACCTAATAAATTATTAATATATACATGAATCTCAGTCTTTTGTATATGATATATAGACAAGAGTGTTTTTGCATTTCAAAAGTATTTTGAAAATAATTTTTTTTTAAAATTAATAAATTTTTAATATTTTTATATTTTTTAATGTGTTGATATGAAATTTAATTTTTAAACTATAAAAATAATTATTTTAATATAATTTCAAAAAAAAAATTCTTTTAAAAACAGTTAATAAACTCTCAAACACGTTAAAGACTCTCTCTCCTTCTCTCTATCCTTTCTGAAATCGTGTGTCTCTCTACTTGTTTGATGGTCTTTTGGCTTGACTTTGTTAAATTACTCACTCTCTGTCTTCTTTCTCTAGTTTAACTCCTCTCCTGTGTGATCAAGATCAGGGCAGCATGAAACGTCTAGGTGGTAAATCAGTGATAGATACTTGAAATTAAGAGATTTATTTTTTCTATAATTTCAGGTTTGAACCATATGATTATTCATATAATGATCATTGAAATAAGCACAACACATTTCAAATTTATATTCTTCTTCTTTTTCTCATCTTTTAACGGATGCCTTGTTTTTTGTTTCTCTAATTATTTTGAAAGCTGATTAAAAAATAAAAAAAAAGAGAGAGAGAGAGAGAGAGAACAGCTATTGCAAAAATTAGGTTAAAACGACGAAATGGTGTAAATTAAATTAATTTTTTGATGTACGAGGAGCAGTTTTGAGATTGCTAGAAGCAAGTCAAGTACTTGTTAATTCTCTGGGTGAGGTGCCAGTCCTTTTGATGCTGTCAAATGAATGTTATTGTGGACAAACCCATAAATATAGATAACCTGTTGAAACCTCTGACTATGTAAATAATTTAGTATAGTTAGTTTTAATCCGGACACTCTTCCTGGTATGAAGGAAAATATAAACATCGATTCATCTGGCGTGGTCAATTAAGTTGTTGTACCCTTGAACTGGTAAGTGAAAGGGAGATTGCTGGCTAGTAAAAGTTACACTTGACAATTATACTACGAATTTAAAGTAATCTCAATTACAAAAGCAATTTTTACATTAAATAATAATAATGACGGTGATGATGATAAAAAAAAAAAATCTAGAATTGCTGAATTGAGCTCTTTTGAAGCCTCCTAACCAAGGCAGGCTGCTTGTTAATGGTCCAACCGAGGCTTAGATTAGGGAAGAAAAAGAGAGAAGAGAAGGGGTAGACCCAAACCGAACCCAAAGGTCCAACCAAGGCCGGGAGGAGGAGAAAAGGGGCTGACCCAACCAAACCATCTCCATGCAAGCCCAACCAACCCCTAGCCAGCCAAATCAGGGGCAAAAGAGGGTGAATGAGGAGGACGAAGTTAGTTGCTCAACCTTGGACCAACCGACCTTTATTCTAAACCCAACCAAAAGTGGAGAAGAGAAGGAGAAGGGGATAAAATGCCAACCTAACCGAACTTGCACATAGCTTGCACTGACCACTCTCTCTCGCCAATAACACCCTCGTTTAAACTGTTTCGGGCCACATTCTTAGCTTTCATGCCTCACGGTTTTGTTCATGTCAGCAAACAGGCCTCAAAACGCGTCCTACAATATCAGGTATCAACTGTCTTGATATGCTATGACTTTGGACACTCTTCTCTCGATGTGGAAAATTACATAATATTATGTTCTTTACTAGTTATTTTCTTTTTACATATTCAATTTAGCCCCATTTTATATTTATTAATTTAAACATCATAGAATCTTTTATTTTAATAAAAATCTTATTTTACATGTCTATCACTAGGTCTAGATACAATGTCAATTATTTTTATAACTTCGTCGAGTAATAACAAAAAAACAAAACGAGAATTGGATGGTCAATATATGGGCATCCTAAAAGCTCTTGGACACCGGAAAGGTGCCCACTTTAACCCCCCAAGTGAAGTGACCAATTCAATTACAAAGAAAGAACCAAGTCTTTTCCCTTGAGGAATGCATGCACGTTACGGGTGGGAATATTGGAAGGGGTCGCACTTGGCAGTGATGGATGATCTTCTTGAAAAGTCTTGCTAAACAGGAGGAAAGTCGTGGGCCCCCAAAAGAAAACCCTAGGTCTAAAAAGTAGATGTTCCAGTTAATTCAAGCAAAACTTTTTTATGATTATTTATTTTATTATTTTCAATTTAACTTAAATAAGGCTCTTGTTTTCTATTTTGAAAACTTTATATTTGATAAACATGTCTTCTTAATTCTTCATGAATCTTCTTAATAAATAATAAAATTAGAGATTGAAAATAAAAATACTATTTATAGATAAGAAACACAACTTAAACATTTTATTTTTAAATTCGAATCCTGAAACTAGTATTTAATAAAAAATTTCCAGATACAATAAAATAATTCTATGCATTTTTTAGATTAATAATAATAAAAAAAAACCTAGTCTGAATTTGATATGTAAATTGGCTAGAAATCAATAATACTGATCAAAACTCATCTACCAACATTCGTGATGCTAGCTTGTTGCATCGTTTTTTTAAAATTTTTTATTTTAAATTAATTTTTTTATATTCTTAAATTGTTTTAATATCTTAATATTAAAAAAAATTTAAAAAAAAATTATTTTAAAATAAAAAAACACTTTAAATAAAAATAACCACGTAAACATGCACTTGGTATGAACGCTTTCCTTGCTGCAAACTGCGTGGCTCACGTTATTACTCGTTTGGGAACGCGGTTGAAGCTGCGTTTTTAAAAAATTTAATTTTTTTTATTAAAATTTAATATATTTTATATATTTTAGATCGTTTTGATGTGCTGATCATCATTAATATATATTTTAATATAAAAATTTATTTAAAAATATCAACAACTACACTGCCAAACACACGCTCGCTTACGTCGCAAGTTGAGCCCCTTCCATCAATAAATATCTTGGCATGCAATTATACTGGAGCTATAGGGGATTTATGTACCAAAAGTCTTTATTGCCACGTGTCCACGAACAAAGCTATCTCGTAAAATCACTATTGTTTTCTCCAGAGTCATCTTTCAAATCAACCCTCGTTTTACGCGTTCGATTTTTTAAAGAAGTTCCGACCAAGGAATCGCGGGTAATTATTATTATTATTATACAATACACACAAAAAAACGTGTGGTTTTAACGGTTGTAATCCACTTTTAACTTATTTGTACAAGGCTTTTCTTTTTTCTGCTATTGTTTTTTTATTATTATTATTTAATATTAGATTTATTTTTTATTGAATTATTTTATTCTTAGATAATAAGTTTGATGGGCTAACTTGATTGGCTCGAGTTTTTTTTTTTTTTTTAATTTCATCATTTAATATTAAGTTAATTGAGAATCATGCTTCATGATTTGTTTTGTTTACTTTCTATTAAGTTATTACAACCTTATAACTCGGGAATAATGCTTAACATGTTAACTTGAATTGATTTGGGTTTATTTTTGTGTTTTTTATTGAGATTTTTTTTAATTTTATCTTTCAATATTAGATCAGTTGAGAATTGAGCTACATAATCTACTTTGATTTGTTTTCTATGAAGATATCTTGGTTTTGTAATCAAGGATGCAAGTTTTGGCATTTTAACCCTAGTTAAATTGAGTTGTTTTTTTATTTTCTTTCCAAGAAATTATCTTCGTCTCATGACCCGGGTCACAGGTCCTTAAACATTGAATTTTTGTTTTATTAGGTTGTCTCCCTCTCATTAACTAGGTCATAAGTTTAGCAAGTTAATCCAGTTGACTCAATTTTTTTCTTTTTTAATTGATTTTTTTTCCTTTCTAATTTCATCATTTAATGTTGTGTTTCATTTGGAATTAGGCTGCATAATTTGTTTTGGTTTACTTTTTATTAAGTTATCATGGTCTTATGACTCAAAAATAGTGCTTAATGGGTTAACCAAAATTGACTTGACTTATTTGTTTTGTTATTTTTTAAATTAAAACTTTTATAAATTTCATTGTTCATCATTGAGTCTGAGAGGGTCGATTGAGGATTGAACTTCATAATTGATTTTGATTTGCTCTCTATAAAGTTATTTCAGTCTCATGACTATAGTTATGAATTTGGAATGTTAAATCAGATCATTTTTTTTATGAGGTTATTTTCGTCTCATATGTTTGACAAATTGACTTAAATCATTTTTATGTTCTTTTTTTAATCTTATCCTTCAATATTGGTCTGATTAAGAATTAAACTTCGTAATCTATTTCGATTTGCTATCTATGGAGTTATCTTAGTCTTAGGACTCAGATCGAGGATTTAACAGGTTAACTCAGTTTGCTTTTTTGGGTCCTTTTTTAATTAATTTTTTTTCAATTTTATCCTTCAACATTTAGTTGATTGAAAATTAAACTTCATAATTTGTTTTGATTTATTTTCTATAGTGTTATCACAGTCTCACAACGTATGTCATGAATTTGACATGTTAACTCGAGTTTGCCCAAGTCAATCTAATATCTTATTATCTTAATATTAAAAAAAAATATATCATCTTGAAATTTTTTATGAATCAAACTATGTTTTTACGGGTTGTTTGGATTATTTTTGAACCTGCAAAATTAATCAAATTATATCAGATCAATCTCCATATAATTTAATTTTTTTTCCACCAGAAAAATTAAAACATTGGTAATATTTGAGTTTTTTTTAATTCAAGAAAAATTTGATGTAGCACATTTCATAACACAAGTTAAAACTAAATGTCACAGGCCTGTTTGTTTTTGCGTTTCAAAAGCGTTTTTGAAAAAATTGAAATTTTTTTATTAACTTCAAATTAATATGTTTTTAGTGTTTTTAAATTATTTTGATGTGCTGATGTCAAAAATAATTTTTAAAAAATAAAAAATATTATTAACATATATTTTGACATGAAAAGTTATTTGAAAAGTAATCGCAATCACACTAACACGCTTGAAGGCACAAAAGTCTAACTTGCAGGTTTCATAACACAAGTTGAAACACGTTTCATAACACAAGTTGAAACTAAATGAAGGCACAAAAGTCTAACTTGCTGTTTTTATATTTATGCTCTGAAGGGGGAAAACTATTAAGATGCCAAAATTTGAGATATGTAATTGCTTTTTTTTTTTTTTTGTTGCCTGTATACTTTTTTTTATATTGGAGATATTTGGGTTAATTTACGCTCACCTCAACTAATTTTTCGAGACCCTAAAGTTAACGACCATGCAAGTTTTTAGTAGCCCTGAAGTTTATGGCACTCGAACTGGTGATTTCTGGGAACAAACTCAAAACCTGACCAATTAAACTATACCCCTTTAAAATTGCTTGTATACTTTTGAGTTTGGCAACTGATTTAATCCATGGATGAAAGTTTGAGGTGTTTCATTGCAATTTTATAAAATTAAATTTTAATTGTTAAATGAAAAATAAAAAAACTCAATAAAAAAGGGTACAAATAAAAAAATAATCCAATCAAAAAAAGAAAAAGAACATGAATTAAAAAAAAAGATTTGAGGTGATTCACTATGCATATGAATTGTGTTTCCACCTCAAATGTTTTAATATTTTTATTAATGGTTAATGTTACCAATTTTGGTGGGCATCATCGCTCTGATTTTGCCCTGCAGGTTTATTTTGACGAGAACATAGGGCATCATGAACCAGTATCAGCAGCGAGCCTCCAACATCTTTTCTGCCATCGGGCCTGAGGAAAATAGTTCATGGGTCCATATATTTCATCTTTTCTGCCATAAAGCATACAAAAATCTGGCCCATCCATGACCATCAGATCGTGCCATCAAATCTCCCGTCAGAGATTCCTTGGCCCATTGAAATCTGTTCCAAGTTCCAACAACGCAAGGCGATCTGAAATTGTACTATCGTTGTTTGCGAGCAAAGCCAGGATCAGAGAGCAGTGTTCGTGGCCTTTTCAAATCTTAAATATTCTTGTTTATGATTAACTGTTTGCTTTTTGTAGCATAATGATGTCGGGTTAGTTAAATTCATCATTAAAAACCAAACGTATAGTTTCTTTTTACCTCTTACAAGGAACGCTGTGTTGATTCTCAAAAGGAGGAACATCATGTTCTTTTCTTTTTTGTGTTTCGAGGATTCAGTGAGTTGTTCATTTCACTTTGAAGATGGTTTCGATTTGACATCCCGAACTTCATTCTTGGGGATGTCACTGCACCCAAGACTTTTGTCGGTGCAAATAAAGTTGGGAGTCCTTTTCTATTTAAAGACTGAAGTTGCTGGGATAAAGCAAACTTTATTAGAAGTTTCCCGTGCATTTATGGGCACTGTAATAAAACTTGGAGATGCCTTTTTCATGAACGAGGGAGAGCCATGGTTGTGGAAGATTTTTTTTTTTTCAAGTGAGGTAATAATTATTTTTTAAAATATGTTTAATTTTAAAATAAATTAAAATAATATTTTTTTATTTTTTAAATTTTATTTTTAATATTGATACATTAAAATATCTGAAAACACAAAAAAAAATTAATTTAAAACAAAAATAAAATAACCAAAAAGGGGGATGGGCATAAGTTTTGTAAATTTTATTGTAGAGGTGATCATTTTTAATTCGGTTTGGTTTTTATTTATAAAAATAACCAAACTAAAATTTTATAAAACATAAATAAATAAATTGAAATCGATTCCAACCGACCGATTTCAGTTTGGTTTGTTTTTTATGTTAAAATTTGAAAAAACCTATACAAGGTTACCGTGTATGATGAACGTGCAGCCAAATTTAAGTAAAATGAGTGCCTCCAATCCACATCGGCTGAACAACAACAATCAGAGTTTCATATCCAAGAAGAAAATGATAATGAACATCAAGAACAATAATCATAAAATAATAATAAGAAAAACAAGAGACATAGCAGTATCAACAACAACGATCACAAGAAGAAATTTAATTCGCTTAGATCTGTCCAGTTGTGGAATCAATCCCTATATCCATCTAAAAAACAGGTAATATAATGACCACCACCCTTTTGAGTTTGGAGAATGATACAACAAAAAGAAGAGGAATTTATTTTGTGTGTTTGATTCTTGCATGATTTGCCAAGAAAGATAACAGTGACAGAAGTGAAAAGAAATGGGGCTAGAGGTGCATTCGAGCCATTTCACATAGAGAAAAGTGTTGGGAAGAATACAATTATGCCAAGGAGGCTAGGCAAAAGGGTTAAAGCATAGATTTTTCTTCTTCTTCTTGTTATTAAATGTAAAAGAATAAGGCTAGGGTGATAGGCTCTAAGGAGTGGGGGTGGTTGCTAGGATTAATGGGTTAGAACAGAAAGGAAATGTTTTTTTATCTATAATATTTATTTTTAATCTGAACCGGTTTCATTTGGTTGGAGTTTATTGGTTTTAGTATTACAAAACTAAAATCGAACCAAACCATAAGTTTTTTTAAATATTCTAATTGGTTTACTCAGTTTTTTTTATGATTTAGTTTTTTTTTCTTTTAATTTAATCAGTTTTATAATTTTTTAACTTCTCCCTGCTAAGACATTAAATTACAGCATCAAATGGTGGTGGTGGTCTGAAGTCCATCTCTCAATGGCGATATTAATGCATTTTTTAGAGCACTTCAAATTAAAATAAACAAAAGCTGAAGCTCAATCCCGAGATTGTTCCGGGAAACAAGAGATGTACGAGGAAGCTGCCTGGACAGCCAGGTAATTAGAGTCACAAATCCTAGCTCACAATCCCATTAATAATGCCACAGTCAACACTAGCTAATTAATTTTCTCTATCATGCTATGTGAATTAATAATGCACGGTACCTATTAATTAACGAACACTAAGCTGTGTCGACAATATACTGCAGTATATTTACTGTTTATTCTCAAATAACTCACCGAGGATTGGAATAATTAAATTTTTTTAAAAAATGAATTTGTATTTTATTTTATTTTCCTTGCAATTGAGCTTTTCTTTAGCTCAACCTTGCACCAAATTGTATTTTTTTTAGAAGAAAGGATTGGATGGAAAGTCAGAGAACCAAAGTGAAAATAGCTGGTAATATAGATGATGGCTTTAAATTTTATATAAACAATTTATTTTAGTCATTCATCTTTTTTGGTTTATAGACGATCGGTCATTTTAGTTTTTAAAAATATAATTTTGATACTAAAGTTCATTTCCTTTATTTTTTTAGTCATTTTTTATAGGAAAAGAGAAAGAGAAGTGTTAAATTTCAGTTTAGAGATGAAAAAACATCATTTACACCTATTTCAACCACCAAAATGATAAAAATCAGTGTCAATGAATTTCATTCGGTGAAGGGAGTCTTATGGTGGTTTTTTTTTAGAGCCTCGATATTGTCTAAAAAAATAGATCTAAGTCAAGGATGAGAAAATTTATTCAACTTAATTATGTGATTTGAGTTGTTTTTTGGGTTTATTAAGTTGCTAAATTGGTTTTTACATGTTTTAGAACGAATTTTTAGCTTTAAAAGGGTTGAAAAATGGGTTTGTTGAGTTTAAAATACATAGCCCCAATTTCCTAGCCTTCACAGTGGTGGTTGAAATTTAGACTTGAAGACGACGTGTCATCTCTGTGTTTTTTTAAGAAAAATAAAAAAAGATGGATGACAGGTTGTCCAGTCCTTTAAATGAGAGAGAAAAAAAAAAAGTCCAAGCATGAGAGCTTGGACTTAAAGGCCCACACACTTGAGTCGTTTATGATTCGGGCCCTTTTCTTTTCTTAGTTTAGATACAAATTTATGAAAACAAAAGTTAATCTAGTTAGTTCCATAACTTAGATCACAAGTTTAACGAGCTAAGCCATAACATTCAATCTATTGTTTTTTTAATGCATTTTTCATTCTTATTTAAAAAAATATAATTTCACCCTTTCTCATTGATGATCTATTTTTTATTTAACTTAAAAATTAAAAAAATATACAGTTTAACCCATAACATTCAATCTATTGTTTTTTTAATGCATTTTTCATTCTTATTTTTTTAAAAAATACAATTTCATCCTTTCTCATTGATGATCTATTTTTTTTATCTAACTTAAAAATTAAAAAATATATAGTTCCACCCTTTGTTATAAACTATTTATTTTTGCTATCTCAGTCTCACACGACTGTCATGGTTTTTCTCTTTAAAAAATATTTCATTAAAAAATTCACACGCACTTTATTTTAATATAAATCTATTAAATAAAAAATAATCTATGAAATAATAAACTTATTGAATCAGATGGCATACATGATTTGCATCGAGAGTTTGATTCATTGGCGTAAATTTACTTGGTTTTTTAATTGTTTTTTTAATTTTATCTTTCTACATTGAATTAATTTGAAATTTAAGTTTCTAGTTTTTTTTTTTTTCAAAATTATCCTCACAACATTTTCTTATCAATCCAAAATAACAGTTGATTTTAAAAAATTTAACTTCGAGACAATACGCTAGTACAGCTAATCTAAAGCATTAAAAGATAGGCATGACTCTATTTGAAAATACAATGCAAACCGTGTTTCTTTAAATTTTAAATTTTGTTTTGTTTAAAATTAATTTTTTTTATATTTTTAAATTGTTTTGATGTGTTAATGTCAAAAATAAAAAAAATATTTTAATTATTTTAAATTATAACCGCTATCACAATTATATACATCCGACTGGACCATATTTCACAACTCCTTTTTTGCTGTTTAGTGAAGGACTAGTTACATGCCCCGCGCGATGCCGCGGGTCAATTATTTTTTGCATTTTAAAAATAGTTAAGATCTAAAAGTATTAGATTTTTTTACAAAGTTATACCCAAGAGTCTCAGGTTTGGTTGCAACGCCTGATCCAAGAGTAATGTTTATAATATTAATAATAACATTAAACTTGGGTTAACCCTTAGCATAAAAGTGTCTGGATTGCAATACCAGACCCAATAACATTGGACATGGGTCTGGCTGCAAGGTTGTGTCATAAAAGTGTGATAATTTAATAAATTAGTTAAAAAAAAACCAACAGGAAGAAAAAAACTAATGAAAAAAAAATGAATTAATTGGGTTAACCCTTCAAACCAGGTTAACCCGTCATACCTTGAATTTGCATCGTGAAAGCTTGATAGTTAAAAAGAAAAAAACAAATTAATGGGTTAACCCAAAATTAACTGGGCTAACTCGTCAAACCAGGTTAACCTGTCAAACCCAGAATCCGTGTAATGAAAATTTGATAACTAAATAGAAAAAATTTAACATTAATAATTTAAATTAAACAAAAAAAATTAATTAAAAAAAAGCATAAGCCTTTTCATAGTAGACTGCACTGTGCAGTTCAAAGTCAAAGGCATAAAAAAAAAACTAAAGGCATCAGTCGAGAACTACTTAGAAAAAAATTTAATATTAATAAACTAAATTAATTAAAAAGAAAAAATAAAAGAAAAAAAACCTCTAAGAAGAAAAAAAACTAAATAGAAAGAAATTTAACATTAACAAACTAAACTAAACGAAATGAAAAAAATAATTAAAAAGAAAAAAAAGCAAAAAATAAAATAAAATTCATGTTAACTCGTCAAACCAAGTTAACCCGTTAAACCCGGGATCTGTGTCATGAATTTCTGGTAACTAAATAAAAAAAAGTGAATATTAACAAACTGAACTAAACAAAAAAAATTAATTAAAAAGAAAAAAATCCGGGTTAACTCGTCAAACCATGTTAATCTGTTAAACCCAGTATTTGTGTCATGAAAGTCTGATAACTAAATAAAAAAAAATTTAACATTAACAAACTAAATTAAACAAAAATATTTATGAAAATAATAATAATAAAAAATTGACGGGTCAACCCGGAATTAACTGGGTTCACCCGTGAAACCAGGTTAACCCGTGAAACTCGAGATATGTGTCATGAAAGTCTAATAATTAAATAGAAAGAAATTTAACATTAACAAACTAAACTAAACAAAAAAAAATTAATTAAAAAAATAAAGAAAAAAGCATAAAAAAATCCCAAAAAGCATAAAAAAACAGCTAAAAAAACTTAGATAACCTAAAAAAAAACACGCCTAAGGAAGGAATCAGTGTAACCTCTAAGAAGAAAAAAAACTAAATAGAAAGAAATTTAACATTAACAAACTAAACTAAACGAAACGAAAAAAATAATTAAAAAGCAAAAAAAGCAAAAAATAAAATAAAATTCATGTTAACTCGTCAAACCAAGTTAACCCGTTAAACCCGGGATCTGTGTCATGAATGTCTGGTAACTAAATAAAAAAAAAGTGAATATTAACAAACTGAACTAAACAAAAAAAATTAATTAAAAAGAAAAAAAATCTGGGTTAACTCGTCAAACCATGTTAATCTGTTAAACTCAGTATTTGTGTCATGAAAGTCTGATAATTAAATAAAAAAAAATTTAACATTAACAAACTAAATTACAAAAAAATATTTATGAAAATAATAATAATAAAAAATTGACGGGTCAACCCGGAATTAACTGGGTTAACCCGTGAAACCAGGTTAACCCGTGAAACTCGAGATATGTGTCATGAAAGTCTAATAATTAAATAGAAAGAAATTTAACATTAACAAACTAAACGAAAAAAATTAATTAAAAAAATAAAGAAAAAAGTATAAAAAAATCCCAAAAAATATAAAAAAACAGCTAAAAAAACTTAGATAACCTAGAAAAAAAAAACCACCTAAAAAAGGAGTCAGTGTTTTACTATGAACTGCACCGTGGAGTCCACCTTAAAACACTTACTCCTTTTAGTTATAGTTTAATTAATTTCGAACCTTTGAAAACACAGTCTTGTGTCTTGTGACTCTTGTCTATCCACTTTCTCGTCCTTCACTTTCCAACTAGAGTCCCAAGACCAATCACAAAGTTTCAAAAGTGTCCCTACGATATTTGGCATGCAGCTGATAAACCGAATCAGAATAAAGTACCGTTTATTTTTGCCCCAAGTCCCCAACTGTGTTTTAGTAGTGGTAAAAAATGAACCAAGAGATGGATACTGATAGTGATCAGAACCATCAAGAGACTGCAGAGAGAATAGATTATGTGTTCAAGGTGGTGGTGATCGGTGACTCTGCAGTAGGCAAGACTCAGATTCTTTCCAGGTTTACCAAGAATGAGTTCTGCTTTGATTCAAAGTCTACCATTGGTGTTGAGTTCCAGAATAGGACCGTCACCATTAAAGGCAAGGTCATCAAGGCTCAGATCTGGGATACTGCTGGCCAAGAAAGGTTGGGGCCTCCCATCTCTCTGTTTTTTCTTTTCTCTCTCTTCACATGCACATCAAACATCTATCTTTTTGCTTGACCCTTCTTGGTCGCCTGATATATACATCTAATCTAATCGTTTCAAGACTGTAACTTATGGCTCATGATAAAAGAAAGAAGACTATAAAGTATAGCTACTTGCGCCCGCTTAGCAGAAGATAATAAATCTTATAATTTGTTTCGTTGTGACAAAAGAAGAGATTATCTTCCTTTAGTTTTTGTTTTTTTTTAGAAATCTTCCACTTATTTTATAATTTTTTGATGGAATGTTCGTATTAGAATTATTGAATAGAGTACAATAATTGTGGAAATGTGTGCCTTGAAGGCATAGCTGGGCCCATTGCATATTGGCTCGTGAATAGCAATGAAATACTGATGCTGCTATTAAAACATATTCCGAACTTGCAGTCAAATTCTGATATATAAAGTTCAATTTATTGAAAAACAAAAATCTGCAGGTACCGAGCAGTGACGAGTGCATATTATAGAGGGGCATTGGGGGCCATGTTACTCTACGACATCACCAAGAGACCGACATTTGATCATGTGGTTAGGTGGGTCGAGGAGCTCCGAGCCCATGCGGATAACTCAATTGTGATCATGCTTATTGGGAACAAGGTTGATCTCGTGGACCTCAGGGCAGTTCCAGCAGAAGACGCGGTGGAATTTGCAGAAGATCAGGGCTTATTTTTTTCCGAGACATCAGCCTTCAGTGGTGACAATGTGGACAGTGCATTTTTCAGGTTACTGGAAGAAATTTATGATACAGTTTGTAAGAAGGCATTGGATTGTGGCAATGGAATAAATTCTAATGTTGCTGATGCCATCACGCTTAAAGGTTCTAAGATTGATGGTATATCAGAGACTGATTTGGATATAAGCGAGATGAAGAAATCATCTGCTTGCTCATGCTGATTTGATCATTTTCTAGTGAATTTTGTGCTATTTGACTTTGCTCCTCCATGCTCTTACATAATTCTGTGGTTGTCTCTGGAAAGTGGTGATCGGTGCCATGGTAAGGGTGGCAAGTTTTTTCTTTTTCTTAACTTGCCAAGATTTGAACAGTACCGTACTTGTCTTGTATAACCAGTGCATGTTACTTTATTTTTTTATATTGATTTGGATGGATGGTATTTCTTTTCCTTCATTAGTTAGAATTCTGGATCAGTATTAGTTGGAAAAAAAAGAAGAAGCTGAAGTTGAAGGGTGATTCACTGCCTGCACACACAATTCGCTGTACATTACAAATAGTATAATTATGATTGTTCCTTCTTTAAAAAAACCATGTATCTTGTTGGGGGTATTTTGATTTTTTTATATGATTAATTAGTCATTAAAGATTTGACCGGGAGTATAATTGTTTTTTGTTGTATTTTTAGTACAATAAAATAATATAATTACCCTCTAGACAAGTTTTTTTAAAACTCATTAAGAGTGGTGTGTTTTGTCTTTTTGACATGTAAACCATTTATATATAAATAGAAAAATTAAATCACGTGCCTAGGGTCTTTGGTCTTCTCATACTTTTTTTTTTTTTTGTTAAATTCATGACAAGTAAGGGTTTTTTTACCTTTTTAAAGTTGAATAATTAATTTTTTAATGCTAAAAATTGTTGATATATGAGAGGCATTTGTACACTTTAGGTGGAGTGTATAACATCTTCTAGTAGTAGAAAATGTCATTTCATCATGTTCTTAGATGCGTTGCCACATTATCTTCTTAATAGTGCTACGTGTGTTGACAAATATGAAGTGATTTATTGTTGGCGAGTCTTTTTTTTCTCTTTCTCTCTCTCATCTCTTGAAAATTACAAGTTAGTTATTTTTTTTTGTATTTCAACTACAGTCCTTACTCTTTTGATTTCTAATTCTTGTTCTTGATTCTTTTATAAAAGTTTTTTATTTTCAATTTCATTATTTGATTCTAATTTGTTATATATTATTTTTTTCGATTTGATCCTTATACTTTTGATTTTTAATTTATATTCTTGGCCCTTTTATAAAATTTCTATTGGTTTTTAATTTTATTTTTGACCCAAATTTATGATGTTTTTCCAATTTAATCCTATTTTTTGAGTTTTTTTTGTCTTGTGGTTATAATTATAAAAAATTTGTGGTTTCCTTCTAATTTATTTTTATTTTATTTTCACCCTCATTATTTTAATTGCAATTTTTTATTTTGGATTCTTTTGTGTAATTTGTTTTCCAGTTTCATCCTTTAGCGTTTGATTTATTAGGGATTAGACTTTGTGGTTTTTTCATGTCTGGTATTTTCGGTCTTATAACCAGAGTTACATGTTTGAAAAGTTAAAAAGGGTTGTCATCTTTTTTTTTTTGGTTTTTTTTTTAATTTCATCATTCGACATTAATTTTTTTATAAGAAAATTAGCTTTGTAATTTTCTTTTAAAAAAAAATTTATGCCGGGTCATCCTGGTCTTGTGATTTAAAACGCGAATTTAATATGTTAACTTGAATTATTTTATCCGATATAACCTAGATTACATGGTTATTGAGTGTAATTTCTTCATATTAAAGTGACAAATAGGTTATAAATTAAGATACGAGCCATGGTTGAATCGAGAGTTCTCCATTAGTTTATACGGTGGAAATGGATTTCATTTTGCCAAGCTAAAGAAAAAAAGGAAATGCAATTCATTGTTAAACGGATTTTATTGGATAAGTTCTGTGATGTGAAATTGGAGATTTTGAATTTTTTTAACAATATTTTAATTTTTGAGATTTAATATGTTTAAACTTAGTCCGCGTATTTTATTACCATTATATTTATAAAATTTTCTTTCACATTATTTTGCCTCTCTACTTCATTTTTAAAGCCCTAAGACTTCCTCCCTTCATAAATGCTGATATAGATAAATAACAATTCAGTTTCTACAAAATAAATATAATGGTAATATAAAAAGTTCTCATATCAAAATGGACCCAGGCCGAAAAGAATTTGCCCTCGATCGGGTCATGCAAGTTGCAATTTTAAACGTTTTCACCCTTTGATAATGCGTTTAGATCTCTAATTTAATATGAATAAAGGTTCCTCTGTGTTGAAGGCTCTACGAAATTGAGTGACTTCAAATTAGATAAATGGTTGCTAGAGGTGAGAAAAAAACCGAAAAACTGATTAAATCGAGAAAATAAAAAAATAACCTAAAAAACCGAACCGTAAAAAAAAACCGATTAAAATTTTAAAAAAACCGACCGGTTCGGTTTGATTTTGGTTTTACAAGCCTGAAACTGAAAAAACCGAACCCAAACAAAAAAAAACCGAGTCAAATCGGAAAAAATAAGCCAAAACCGAAAAAACCAAGACAACCCGGTTTGAACCGGGTTTTTTCTTAAAAACTAAATCGAACCGAAAATGGTAGGTTTGAACTGGTTTTCAGTTTTTTTTTAAAAAAATTCGATTTAATTATTTTTTTTAATAAAAACCAAACCAAATAAAAAATAATCATCCCAAATTAAAAAGGGAGGGTATTAATTTTTTTTTCAAAAAATAATCAAAATAAAAAAATAAATCAAGCGTTGATGCGTTGATGGGCCAGTCTCACACGCGTAGCCTTGAAAAAAAAACCTGGGCTTGCACTTGCTTTTTTTTTAAGGTAAACGACAAGTCGTCTACAGTGGCAAGTGACCTGCCACTGAAATTTGAATCTAATTTCTTGGACAAAAAAAAACCAAATTTCATCTTATATAATCTAGGAAAACCTCTAAAAACAATATAAACCTAAAACAAAATCATTTGCCAACCCAGAACACCCCAAAATCATTCTCAAAAACATAATTTAACCAAATAAAAAAAAATAAATGAAACCCAATAAACATTTCCCAGCATGTTTAAAGGGAAACCAGCACCTCATCTGAACTCCTCTCAAGAAGAGAAACTCATAGCACAAATATTGTTATTTTTTGTGGCTAAAATATAAGCAACGACTCTTTCTCTTCTTTTTTTCAACAAGTTTTTCTCTTCACTCTTAATTTCAGAGATTAAAAAATAAATAAAATAAATTTTTAAACTAAAATTAAAATTTTAAAAACTAAGATTGATCACATGTTTTCTTTGTATTTTACATCATGTCTCTTTATCTTTTAATTTTAATTTTATTTTTATTTTTATCACTATTTAAAATTTTATCTTATAAAAATATAAAATTAGATTAAATAAAAAAAGTCACACAACAAAATTAAAAAAGAAAAAAAAAAACTGGAGAGCAACATTGTGAATTCCACCTCGATTCTTTTAAGGTTGGTGTTATAATCACAACAAATGAACTAAAAGACTTCATCTATAACTCAAGAGCTAGAAAGTTCTCTTGGAAAGACCATAAAATAATATTATTGGCTCTTCTTTAGGTGCTTCGGCAATAATGGCTTTGTTAACTTTCGTGTTATTTGCACGTGCTTTGCCACATTTTGGACAAAATTATATAATTCGCACATCTCGAGCGTCCATGCGTTCCTGTTTTGCGTGTTCCAGGCTTTGCACGCCTCTAATTCGTTGTTAATAATATTATGCTTCCGCATGGATCGAAGAGAGACGAATGTTGCATGCGTTTCGTGTGATCTCTAATCACATCGCTAATAATCATCACTTGGATCCTGAAGAGGTTAGTTACTCACAAGTCACAGGAGATCTTGCTTAATTAGGGATTAACTAGGTTAGGTAATCAGATCCGCCAAATAAGACGCGCGCGTGCGCGTGGACATATATACACATGTATCTTGTTTGTTTTAAGATTTGTGTTGATGGATTTAAAATATCGTACTCACGAAGCCATCATTTGTTTATGTGTTATAACTGTTTCTTTATATTGTTTTTAGTTTTTTTTTTAATGATTTTAATATGCTAATATTAAATATAAAAAATTTATTTTAATATATTTTTAAATAAAAAATATTTTAAAAATATCATGCATCAAAATATACTTTTAAAATATTCATTATAAAGGTTAAAGTATAATTATTACACAGTTTTATTAATGTTTCTTTATTGTTTTAAAAAATCTATTCAAAATAAACATTTAATCGGTAAAAGTTAAATAACACTTTTAAAACAAACACCTTTATTAAAATTAAAAAGAAAAATCAATTAAAAATTAACAAAAATAAAATGGTCTAAGTCAACCCGTGTTAATTTATCAAACTTATGATTTAAATCATAAAATCAGGACAATCTCATATAAAATAAATCGAAAACACAACTCGAGTTAACCCAGGATAACCTATTAAACCTGTAGAACGGAAAGCAAAACTTACTTGTTAGAATTCGCTTTCTTATTCCTAGATCAATTACTTCAGTGCCACTTCAATTACTAGAACCAAAGTGATATTCCACAGTACGAATGTCTTTGTAAATCTTGTCAAGTTAATGCAGAGAGTCAAGATGCGAGAAGAGAAAGAGAGAACTATGTTCTTTCTATAATGAATAGTATTTTTTATTCCATATGGGTTATGTCCCTTTATATATAATTAGAGAAGGCGGTTACTTCCTTGAGTAACTTCTCTAATAACTTGGACCAGGCCCATCCATCATGGGCGGACCAAGCCTAACCCAATAACCAACATCTCCCACTCGCCCATGAAGGACTGAATCTCTCTAATACATTATACTTCAAACTTGCACAAGAATTTCATACTTGACGAACGGACCGTGCGACCTGAAGCACATAATGAAAGGAGCTCCAATATATAAACCTAATATAGGCCATATAGGAGACATCAACCTCATAATTAATTATTCCTTAAAGTGTACTAATATACCCCAAGCATTTTTAGTTACACATGACTGAATATAATTCAATCCCTCAAGAATTTCATATTCAATCCATCCTTACAATTACAAGTATTCTAAATCATATCAAATCTATTCAAGTGATATGATCCCGGCCGGTGAATTCAAGTAACAGGTGTAGAACTAAAATTACTTTTTCTTTCGCTCTCATATCAATCAAATCTGAATTAACTCGCTTTCCTAAGAGTATTCCTTTAAGTCGAATCATTCCATGACCATAGGATATACTCCTAAAGTAGCGATCATTAATACATCACCTCATGATATAGTCAAAAGTCACAAAGGGTAAGATTTTGAGATCTTAGATATGATCTTCAGGACATATAATAAAGAAGCAGGGATCCATTCTTTATTCCTGTAATGGTCGCTAGCACATGTAGTATGAAATACATGTTATAGTGGAGCTTACTCTTTTCTTTTCTTAAGACAAAGAGTGTATGTCGTTACTCTCCTTGTTAGAGGAAATACACTATACAAGTCTTAGTCTTGTTGCTAAAAACATAGACTTCAAATCAGAAATTCTCATTTGCTCATTTTTCATTAGTGGCAGATGAATAATTTCACACTCGGCTTCAGTCATAATAGACACATGAATGGCGGGAATTCATTCATGCCGATTCTTTTATTTAAGAACCTCATCTTGGTCAAGCCAAGGTGACTTTTTAATAATCACTTTGAGTTAAAATTGCTCCCATTGCGCCCAAGTCGCTTATTGAGCATTAAAACTCAAATAGTCTCATCTCTACTCACCTTACAAGTGCTAGAGGTGATTGCTCATGTGAGTGAGCCAATCAAAGTCTATCGACATACTTCAATAAATTGTACTATACGATACTCAATATAATCCATGAAATAAATAATGAATAAAATGATATTCTAATGGCATTTATTCATTATTCAATCACTGTAAGCTTTTGTATGATCCTTGAAACTAATTACATTCTACATAAGCTAAGGGATCTCACATGTCTAACAAATGCATCCCTTGCTATTGGTTTTGTGAGTGGATCTGCAACCATAGAATTTGTAGAAATGTGTTTTAGGATCACATCTTGTTCAGTAATTGCTTCTCTAATGTAGTGATATCTCATCTTGATGTGTTTGGTCTTTCCATAGTATTTTGGATCTTTGGCCACAGCTATTGCAGCAGTGTTATCACAGTAAATTGTCACTGGATCTGATGCTGATTTGACAATTTTCAAATGATACAGGAAATTTTTTAACCAAACAGCATCTTGTGTTGTTGCGGAACAAGCTACATACTCAGCCTCCATGGTAGATAAGGCTATGCAAGATTGTTTCTTGCTCCTCCATAGTATTGCACTATCATTAAGCAAGAAAGCACATCCTGAAGTTGATTTGGATTGGTCGACATCTCCTCCCCAATCAGCATCAGAGAAACCAATCAATCGTAAATCTTTCTTTCCTTGGTAACATAGCATGTAATTTAAAGTTCCTTTCAGATATCGTAGAATCCTTTTGACTGCCATCCAGTGTTTCTGACCAGGGTTTGATTGATATCGGCTAACCAATCCAACGACATAACATATATCGGGACGTGTGCACATCATTGCATACATCAAACTACCGACAGCACTGGCATAAGGTACTCTGGACATTTTCTCCTTTTCTTCTAGAGTCTTGGGACACATATCACAGTTTAGGCTCAAACTTTTATCAACAGGGGTGTCTATTGGTTTGCTATTTTGCATGTGATAGCGCTCTAACATCTTTTTGATGTAAGTATCTTGAGTCAAACCCAAAAGCCTTTTAGCGCGATCTCTTATGATTTTCACACCAAGAACATAGTTGGCCTCACCCATGTCTTTCATTTCAAAGTTTGGTGATAACCACTTTTTAGTAGTATCAATCATCTCTTTGGTATTTCCAGCTATTAAAATGTCGTCAACATATAAGGATAATATTATAAAACTATTGTTAGAATGTTTTAAATACACACAATGATCTTCTTCCATCATTGTAAAACCATCCTTAAGGATAGCTTGATGAAACTTGACGTTCCATTGTCTAGAGGCTTGCTTAAGACCATATATGGATCTTTTAAGCTTGCAAACTTTGCGCTCTTGTCCTTTAGTCTCGAATCCTAAAGGTTGATCCATATAGATCTCCTCATTTAGTTCTCCATTGAGAAACGCAGTTCTAACATCCATTTGGTATAACTCTAAATCCATATGTGCGACTATAGCTAAAATAAGACGAACTAAAGTAATCCTCACAACCGGTGAGAATGTATCTTCATAATCAATTCCCTCTTCTTGAGTGTAGCCTTTTGCTACTAGCCGAACCTTATAACGTTCTATTGACCCATCCGCCTTACGTTTAATTTTAAGAACCCATTTATTTCCAATGGATCTTCGTCCTGACGGTAAATCAACCAAGTCCCAGACTTGATTAATTTTCATTGACTCCATTTCTTCTTCCATAGCTTTAATCCATTCATTTGCTTTAGGACCAGATAGAGCATGACTGAATGTTTTAGGTTCTTCATCATCTTGTGAAGCAATCATGAACGCTTCCCCCTTAATCTCAAATCGACGACGAGGAATTGGTTCACGAATGCTTCTTCGAGGTTGAGATTGCTCATGATCTTCCTCCATGAGAGTAGGAATAGATAAAATATCACTCCCACTGTTTCTAGGAGGATTAAAAGTTTCATCTAAGTCCTCTACTGAATGGCTTGTTTCGCCATAATCTAGATTTTTCATTTCATATAATTGAAAATCTTTGTCAACCTCACCTGTCTTTGGAAAAACCTTTTCTAAGAAAACAACATCACGCGATTCAATTTCTGTCACTCTTCCGTTAGCTTTTTCACCAATAAATACAAATCCTTTGGAATGTTCAGAATATCGTATAAAGATACACTTCTTCCCCCTAAGACCAAGTTTCCCATATTCATGAGAAGTATTGTGAATATAAGCTGCACACCCCCATGGATGGAAATAACCTAGATTAGGTTTGATGCCATTCCATAGTTTATATGGGGTGGATGAGACAGATTTAGAGGGCACACGATTAAGTATGTAAGTAGCAGTTAACAATGCATCTCTCCAAAAGGAAATTGGCAAGTTAGCTTGCACCATCATTGACCTAACCATGTCAAATAGGGTTCTATTCCTCCTTTCTGCTACACCATTTTGTTGTGGAGTATAAGGAATAGTTAGCTGTCTAGCTATACCCTTTTCATCACTAAAATTTTTAAATTGATCAGACAGATATTCACGTCCTCGATCAGTTCTTAAAGCTTTGATCTTGATACTTAGTTTATTCTCCACCAAATTGGTGTATCGAATGAAGCAATCCAATGCTTCAGACTTATGTGAGATCAAATAAACATGACCAAACCGTGTAAAATCATCTATAAATGTGATGAAATAATTTCCTCCATGTCTTGCTCTCACATTCATTGGGCCACAAATGTCTGAATGAATAAGCTGTAATGGACTACTAGCTCTTTTAGCTTTGCCAAATGGTAATCTAGTTGCTTTTCCAGCAAGGCAATGCTCACAAACGGGCAATTCTTCTTTGGTAAGTGATCCTAAAAGACCAGCTCTTGCTAATCTATGTAATCGATCTTGCCCAATGTGTCCTAATCTAGCATGCCAAGTTATGATATTACTATCATTAATAGTGCTGGAATTTTGAACAACATAAATTGAAGTATCATAATTAATAGATACATTAACGGTGTCTAACACCATAAAACCATTTAATACAAAACCAGAACCATAAAAAACATTATCCAGATGTATTTTTACACAACAACCAACAAACGCAAGATTAAAGCCCAATTGGAGTAAAGTAAGAACAGACACAAGATTTCGTCGAACTTCTGGAGCGTAGAGTACATCATGAAGATAAAGTGTGCGACCGCCCCGCAAATCTAGTTTGCAGGTACCGATCCCAAGCACAGCAGCGGAAGCATTATTCCCCATGTATATGTATCTACTTCCCTTTGGAATTCGATGGAATTCCATAAAGGTTGTTCGATCCCTTGCTATGTGGTCAGTTTCTCCTGAGTCTATAGTCCAAAAAGGAACAGATTCAACAAGTATTAAACAACTACTAACGTATAAGTTAGAGAGATGATTGTAGTTAAACATTACCTTTGGCTCAGTGCAATTACGAGCAAAGTGACCAGGCTTACCACAATTGAAACAATTCATATTCTTGTCTTTCTTACCGTCGCGTTTCCCACACTTGCGCTTATGTCCACTGGTACTTGCTTCTATTCCTCTCTTGCCACATTTGGGACCTTTAGTCTTACCCCTTTTATATTTAGAGTCATATCCACGCATCTTTGTCTCAGATATAAAAGCCTCATTAATAGGCTTTTCAGCGTGAAGTCGATCTTCTTCAAGCTCGACATGACGAGCAACATCATTAAATGTCTTGATGTTGTCATTGTGGGTAAGGTTAACTCGCATGTGTTCCCAATTGCTTGGCAAAGAGCGAATAACTGCTTGGACTTGTTGTTCATCAGTCATCTCATGCCCAGCACCCCTTAATTCACTAATCATGTTAGGCATGATTGTAAGATGCTGCCTCATCGTTTGATTTTGGCGCTTCTTATAACCATCGAATTTGAGGGTTAGCTGGCGAAGTCTAGTAGTGGAGGTTCCTCCATACTGAATCTTTACTGCGTCCCAAACAGATTGAGCTGAACGATGCCTTTCAAAACGCAGCATAATATCATTTCTATGCTGCTCAACATCAAAATGCGAGCTACACGATCTTTGCGTTTATAAGTTTGATATGTCCATATCAAGCTTGTGCTGAGCAGTGTTTCCTTGCTCAGGTTCAGCCATCGGTTGTGTGATTGTTTCCAGCATTTCTTGCTCTTCCAGGAGATACTCAATCTTACGATGCCAAACATCGTAATTCTTTTCACTTAGTTTGTCTCCATGGTTCAAATCAGCAATAATACTCTTAGATGCAGCCATATTAAACTATTGACAGCAATTACAAATATTAGTATCTAGTACAATTTAATTGATAGATTTTGCCACTCCATTCTAAATTAAACAAATAATAATCTAACACATACAATAGAAACGAAAAGAATGTTAAACACTTAATCAATTTCTATTTATATGGTCTAATTATTATTGGAAATTTAAAAGAGTGCAAAATTATAGTTATTAGTTTCAACTAACAACTCCCACTAATCAGGTTGCAAATATTATCATTATATGCATATAATGTAATTAAAACTTAAATTACATAAAATATTCAGTTCACAATTAAACAACCATTCATCTTAAAAAAAATACAATATTAAGAATAATACATTTTATTATTTTATATTTTAGGCACATAAGTAGGGTCTCCAATTACGTCATCCACTTCATCAAAGTCATCTCCTCCAATTCATTATGCTCAAACCATGGAATGAATTTAGCAGCAGCATCCAAACGACCTGCGCTTCTTTTAGTGCGTCGTATACCCTTTTCGGCATACTGACGTTCCCTCTCAAGCAGCATTTCATCTGCGAGATTGTTGAAATCTAAGGATTCCAGCCTATATTCCAACGATAGTCGCACCGGCATCCATTCTCAGGCAGAGAATTGAGAACGATTAACATTTGATGTTCCATGTAGAATTCATAAACACCACTCATTGCCAGTCTAATCATCCAATGATACATATAATCAATGTGCTCTTGAATTTTGTGAACAGGATTAAAGGCATAGCCCAATAAATGATCAATTTGTTGTTGCCTATCCATTGCAACAAAATATTCCAAGAACACATAAATATTATACTTAATATTTAATTAAGGCATGTATCATCATAAATGAAATAAAAACAGAAATTAAGCAATTTATTAATTTTAACAATAAATAAATTACTCCACAGTTTGACAATTTATATTAACAAAAAATATTAATTGTCTTAATATTATTCTTAATATTAATATATATTAATAATTATTATATATATATTAAGTGCCACACATCTTTTAAAAGATGTGTGTATATAAACATTTAATATATATTAACTGCCGAATGGCAGTTAATATATGTACACATCTTTTAAAATTAAGATGTGTACATTCGGTTTTTTTTTTTTTTTCAACTGCCAAAAGGCAGTTATTTTTTCAACTGCCAAATGGCAGTTTCCAATTGACTACAATGAATAGAAATGGAAATGGGCAAATTCCAATTTCCTTTCTCAACATCAATTCACACATGAATTATAATAGAATTATACAACTATCATGCAAAAAATCTTTTCTAATTAATTATAGAAAAGACAAACTCAAAACTAAATTACTTCATAAAATTTTGTACATTCAAAATTCTCAATGGAAGTCTTTTAACACAAAATTTACATCTATCATTCATGTAATAATTGATATACTGCATAAAAGCAATATTAAAAAAACATGGCTCCGATACCAATGTAGAACGGAAAGGAAAACTTACTTGTTAGAATTCGCTTTCTTATTCCTAGATCAATTACTTCAGTGCCACTTCAATTACTAGAACCAAAGTGATATTCCACAGTACGAACTCTTTGTAAATCTTGTCAAGTTAATGCAGAGAGTCAAGATGCGAGAAGAGAAAGAGAGAACTATGTTCTTTCTATAATGAATAGTTTTTTTATTCTATATGGGTTATGTCCCTTTATATATAATTAGAGAAGGCGGTTACTTCCTTGAGTAACTTCTCTAATAACTTGGACCAGGCCCTTCCATCATGGACGGACCAGGCCTAACCCAATAACCAACAAAACCTGCAGCCTGTGTTATGAGACTTGAATAACTCTAGAAAGCAAATCGAAATAAATTATGAAACTCAATTCCAAATCAACCCATTATTAAATGATGAAATAAAAATATCAATATAAAAAAAGAACATAATAAAATGACTGAAGTCTACATGGGTTAATCCAAAAAACCAATGACCCGTGTCAAGAGACCAAAATAACCTTATAAAAAGCAAACCAAAACATAATTACTAATCAACCTAATGTTGAAGGATGAAGTAAAAAAGAATATTAATTAAAAAAAGAAAAAAATCAAAGTCAACCGATTATTCTGCTAAACCCGCAACATGGATTATGAGATTGAGATAACTACATAGAAAATAAACCTAAAAATTAACGTATATACTTTTAATGGATGAAAATAATTAAAAGTGAAATGAAAGTAAACAACAACAACAACAACAACAACAAAAAGATGTTAAGAACATAAGAGAGGGGTAAACTAGGAATATAAAAAGGAAAGAAAATTTCATCCTTTCTCTCTCATGATGACTAGAGAGGGTTAAAAATTTATATTTTTCTCTCTTGAAATTGGTTAGGTTTCATCATAAATCAATGGGGAAAGTTTGGCAAGTTTAAGAATCAAGTTGCTAACATCACTAAAACAAGAATTGAAAGGAGAATTTAGAGGTTGTAGAGAGAGAATCTATAGGCTAACATTCAAAGCTCACTTTTCATTATTGGTAAGAAGTTTTAAACTCAATGATGTGAGTTTTATGGAATATACTCTAATTTTATGCATGAAATTAAATTTTTCTAGTTAGGGTTCTTGAAGAGAAATTTGAGGAAAATATTATATTATTATAAATTATTGCAATTGAGGTAAATTGTATTACAAATAATGTTTTATAGTAGATAATTGAAGAAAATATCATGGGTTATTAGAGAAAATTAGTGCCTGCCATAATAGGGAAAAATAAAGAGTATGAGAAAATTGATGTATTGTTTGCGAGGTGTTATGAGTGTGTTTGATATGAATTAATGTTTTTGGTGGTGGTAATTATTGCATGAATGAATGAAATAAATTCCATTGGCCTATTATATTGATGGTTGTTATTGATATTGATTTTTAGTCTAAATCGATTGATTTCATTAATTAATTATGTTGCAAATGTTAAATTTGATAGTTGTGTTACATTGATTAAATTCATTGATTTGTTATAATAATTATTATGTTGATGGAAAATATTAAAATAAATTGTTGAGTTGATTGAGTTGATTTATTATGTCAATAAGAATTATCAGAATTAATTATTGGGTTAATTTATTTGATATGTTAATTTGTTATGTCGATAAGTTATATTGGGAATAAATTTGTCGAATTGAATTGATCAATCAAATTGACTGTCTTCTGATTTATCTTTAATGTATGTGTTATATCAAAATTGTTTATTTTTTTATTTAGTTAACAATTGTTTGGTTGTATTCGGAATGTGACGTGAGAATGAAAGGTGGTCATTCTAAGATTAACACACACACACTTAATTGTTTTGGCTTTCAATGAAAATTGGGTGTATGTGTTTGGTGGAGTAGTAAATTGAAAGTGTATAATAATATTAATACTAATAAAAATATGATGTACCTCTTGGTATAGGTGAGGCCACATTCACTCTTCAGCAGGAAGGAACTCCTAGTTAAGTATAGAATCTAGATAGGTGGTAGACACCTTAAACTAGTTAAATTGTTTTATTATAAGAAATCAAAGCCATTTATCATCAATTCTTTTGAATTATGAATTTTGCAATTTGATAACAAATGTGAGCTAATTGTCCTGGTTTAGAAACTAGCACCTGATTTTGAGTAGTATAAGCTAATTATCATGGTTTCGGATCTAGTGTTCGGAATTAAATAGTGTGAGGTAATTGTCCTGGTTTAGGAACTAGCGCCCGATTGGGCAATGAGAATTGATAGTCCCGGTTAAGGACTAATGTCTATTTTGAGTTATGTGATTTATTACCCTAGTTGAATGTTTAGTCCTGGTTATGAGACAAATGCTTGGTTCCAGGCAGTAGGGTGAAATGTGGGAATTAGAATCAGAAATTATGGTGTAAGGTGTAACTTTGAATTCAATGACATTGTGTTTTGTTAGAAAATACTTAAAGATTACATGATATTATATTTTATTATGTGATTTAATTATGTTATGTATTAAATAAATTTTTAGGTTCATCTCAGGGTTGTTAGCTAACTTTGGGATGTCTTTTGTTTTTTTTGATATAGTTAGAATTTTATATGTAGGCTTTTGAAAAATTACTTTTTGTTGTAATTAAAAATTTAAAACTAAGGCATTGTAATTAACTTAGAAAAGATTCTATGGGATATTATATGGTATAGCTTGTTTTATTTCTTTAAACTGTAATGCATGTATTTAATTAACTCCTTGAATACACACACTTGATTAATTATTTGTGTAAATATGGAGTATATTGATAAGATTTTTGAAATGTGAAAATAAGTTTGAAATCTTGAATTGTTGAATAGAATAAATGTTTAAAATGGTATAATTGGATGATAATTTTGTGTTTGATGTCAATAACTTGGTACTAAATTTATATTCTTATTTGTAAATTCGGGTCAAAAGATTGGATGTTGTTACAAAATCATAACAAATCATGAAGTTTAATTTTCAATAAATCAAATGTTTGGAAAAAACAAACAAATAAAGAGAACAAAAATATTATTGCAATAAATAATGTTTTGTGAGGTGATACATAGTAAAACCATTAATTTTTTTTCAATTTTTGTTAATGAAAAGCTTGTTACTTCAGTAACTTATACGAAGACTCGTTACTTTTAATCTTTATCATAATTAGATTAATGATATTATTAATTATTAAAGTAATTAAAATATATACAAAAATTGAAAATCATTTAATAAAACAATAAATAGTCTTTTTTATAAGGATAGATTGGAAAATAAATTTACATTCAATGATAAATTAAGAGCAATCACAAGAGATAGATTCAAGATTGGAAATTATCTCACAGACAATAAATGATCATAAATTGTATGTATTTATATTCATGCATGCCCTTATTGTTCGTGTTAATTTATAGTTATAAGTAAGAAAAAAAAGAGAAGAACGGTGCCGTTTTCAAGAGTTTCAAAGGCTTGAAGGAACGTAGCCGTATCGGAGGATTCGGCTTAAGCGAGTGAAAGAACTTTAGGCAGGCATCAATCAACATGAATTGCAAGGGGGCGTTAAGCTTACAATTGCTGTTCTCTCTCTCTCTCAAGGCTCTGCGACAAAAGGAAGTGAAAGTGAAGTGACCCCAGGAGGAGGATAGATTGGATTGTTGTTGTTTTACCATATGTACTTGGATATGACTTGTTTTTATTAAGATCATATGCCTTTATAAGGCAGTAATTAAGTTCTTGAGGTTTGTTATGGAATTTGTTTGAGAATCGTGTTAATTATTGTTTTTTAAAGAATTTTTTTTATTTTTAAAAATTATTTTTTATACAAGTATATTAAAAAGAATAAAAAATAAAAAAAATAATTTTAAATAAAAAAATTAATTTTAATAAAAAAAAATCTCAAATCACCCCGCCATTGATTTGCTTGTTGAGTTTGGAATGCAGATTGAGGAGAAGTAATGTGGTTCTTCGCAATTTAGGAGGCAGCCAACAAGGAATTGGTGGTTTATCTACTTTTAGTGGTGGATGTTTTGCTAGAGATAAGAAAGATGGTGGAAGTGAGATGGTTGTGGTGGCTGTAGTGATCGACGAAAAAAAGAAGGGAGAAGAGGCGGTGGAGATGGCTATCGTGGAAGAGGAGCAAGCATGTTTTAATTATTAAATTAAATATAATGACAGTTTATTAAATAATTTAATTTTGCGGATGCACGAGGATGATAAATTTATAAAGTATAGGATGTAATTTTTAAAAAATAATCCAGCTAATTTTCTAATTTGTTAATTCCTAAAGCATATCGAGTAACTTTCTTAAATATGGAATCAAATTGAGACGATAATTAGCAATTTCTTTTGGCCGTAACGTCTGGCGAGGATCATTATCAGCGCAGCTGACTTTTGGAACCCACCATCTGTTGGCAGTGGGACAAGACCAAGGTAGCAAAAAAATGTTAGCTGTTCACAGGGGCTTCGGTCCGTATGACAATGGCAGCAATAATTATATGGAGCCATTGAACTTTTCTGTCATCTTCAAAGGACAATCTGGCTTCATTGGCATACAGCTTCAGAGCCTGACCTTTGATAGACATGTTGCCAAATTCTTGGATATAGAAAATCCGATGAATAACTCCACATTAATGACATTGCAGCTTGAACCATTGCTGTACTGCTTTTCTTTTTTTTCCTTTTCTTTTTATAATAATAACGCATGATAGCAGTCCTTTTTTCATTATTGTTAGGCTTCAGATACTATAAAATTAACGCATATTTTCCTCCGCCGTGGTGGTGTGTTGTTTATGGTCCTAGATTCAGCAGCAGATGCCGACAGTCAAACAGATTATGATGACAATGACGATTCCTTATTATAAACAGCGTGATATTATATATATATATATATTATAAATAATGTATTCTATGATTATAATTTCACATTTCACAATTCATTTTGAAGAAAGATCATTAAGAGCCAAAAGGGTCTTTCTTCCGTTCTTATTTGCTGCCTTTTAAGTTACACAATGTATATAAAACTGATGAATGAGGTTTTTTAGAAAAAATAATAAATATTCTTTGTTATTTTTATATTTTCATTTTCATTTTTTATATTATTTTACTTTTCTAGTACAAAACCACTTTACAAGTGATTAGTCAAGGTCAAGCACATCATCACCAATGATGAGAGTACGAAAATGGTTGGAGCATCTTTGCTTTTGGCAGAAGAAGAAGATTGGCATTGCTCTAGAAATAGAAGAAAAACCCTACTTCCGAAACTTCATATACCATGCCCAGTTTAAGTCATGTGTGCCTCTGCTTAATTTTGCTAAAAGACCAATACAGATTCCTGATTTCACCCTTTAGTTACATCCCATTAATTTTATGGTTTTTTTTGGCTACTGATGCCTTCTACATGTTCCAAATCTCCCTCATCAAACAACCAACAATCGCAGGAAAAATTACAGAAGATTGGGGAACACAAAATTCAGATCCATTGTTTTCTTCTGCTTCTGCAGAAAAAAAGGGGAAATGTTTGTTAATCAGTGATTACTCGATTCAAGAGACAAAGCTAATATTGTGTTGTTGTTAGCATGTCAGAACCTTGGTTGTGTGGTTGGAGGCATGACTCTAAACCACCAGACATACATGTTCTATCTTTTAATTTAAAAGGATCTTTTGCCCAGTGACTGAAGCCAGGAGCGCGTGGATTGATTAGAAATTTATCTTTTTTAAGCCTTCTGCTCTCATAACTAGGTGGATGATGATTATGCTACACACTTGGTTACCTAACCATTTGGCCTACCGAATAGAATATTCAATATTATACTAACACAGCACCTGTTCTTGAGTGTTGATTCTCCTTTAGGTTGCCTAAATGATTCGGAAAATGGACAGATATACATACATGTAAGGTCCTCTAATAAGCATCAAGTACAGATCATCAAGCTAATGCATCATGTACATGTCCAAAATACTATTAAGGGAAGAAGCAGAGAAGATGAAGTTCAACTTCTTCTACTGCTAAACAAAGAGAGAGTAAAAATAAATGGCGTGAAAAAATATGACAGAATCATATTCTAGCTGGATTGGAACAAAAGCATCCAAACACCAGAATTTTTTTTTTTTAAAAAAAAAAAACAGCTGTTCTAAACTATGCTATGTTCTTATCAACATCTGGCTTTTTCGTTGTATAAGTTCTTCATGCCCCCTTCCCGCTTATCAATGTGAAACGTCGAACCGCACCATGGCTATGAAAATTCCTGTATGTTCCCGAAACATCACAAACCACATGATTGCCCATCCTTACTGTCTGGCATCCTATCAAACGACTCTGAATTTTTTCTACTTTTCAATCTCAACAAGCCATACAGTTTTCTAATATCCTTCATGGCATTAACACCCTCCTTGGAAAAAACCCCCGACTGTTCCCCTGAATCCTCAGTCGACTTCCTTGAAGAATTATCAGTCCACTGTCTTCTAATGTTCAAAGACCCCCTTCCATCACCGTCCGTTTGCAAAGCAGTAACTACCGATTTCAAGGCCCGACTAGGCGAATTCCTGTTGGCAATCATAAGCTCCCCAATCTCAGCTGGGCTCAAACTGGCCCCGGTTTGAAAAAACTCCTCTACTTGAGGAAACAATTTATGATCCTTAACACCCAAGTAATTATTAGCCAATGTTTTGAAAGCAGAGAAATCACACAAAGGGAAATGAATATGAACATCAATCCGACCGGGTCTAAGAATAGCCGGATCAACATGATCTTTACAATTCATCGTATAAACCATGATTCTTTCGTCTGCACAGCAAGAATTTAATACCCCATCCATGAAGTTCAAAATACCTGACAAGCTGACCCTCGTTGATTTATCCATCAAAAACCGATCAAGGTCTTCAATCAAAATCACTGACTTGCATGTCGTCTGTAACAATAACATTTTCATATCCGAATCATCTAAAACCCTTGAAAGATCAATATCATACACATCGTAGCCAAGAAAATTAGCAATGGCCGCAACAAAGCTGGATTTTCCAGTACCTGATGGGCCGTACAGCAAGTAGCTTCGCTTCCAAGCACGCCCCAGCCGGTGGTAGTAATGTTTGGCTTTGAGGAACGACTCAAGATCTGATTTCAACTTATTCTTGAGATCAGATTCCATTGCAATTGTATCAAACGTCGACGGATGTTTGAACGGAACGGATCTCCACTGTCTGCTTTGCTCATGACTATCGATATTTATGTAGAGCTTCACATCTTTCTTCTTTTGCTCGAGCTCGTCTGAAGTTATGTGGATGTGCTGCAGATAAGGACGCAGAATTTTGCGCTTATCGGCTCTTCTGATCTTCAAAACGAAGGTTCTGCAACGATTGGTATCGTTTTTTTCCTCGTTAATCCAAGAAACTCTTGCGCCAAGGAAATAATCATCTATTACCTGGTTCGGATCGAGATGAAGGACGATGTCGTGGGGTTTTTTGCCGGTGAATAGATTGATGAAATCAGAGTCTTCGATGGAAGCTATAGAGCTGAGATAAATAGAGACTTCGCAATAAAGATGATTTTTTTGCATGTTCTCATTGAATTCTGGGACTTTGAAGAATTGATAAACATGGAAACAATCTTCTATTGATCTCCACCATTTTTTGGTGATGTAAATTAGCCCAGTTTTGAACAAAAGGACACGAAGCAGAAACAGTAGACTGAGTATTACGAACAAAAGTAAGATTGGGGCATAGAGAATTTTCATGGTTTGCTGCCTGTAAATTGCTAATAATAAATTAAAAGATGGATTTTAAGGGGAGATTTTTTTCCTCTTGCAAGAAGAAGAAGAAGTCATGTTTTAAAAGGAGGAAGAGAGATTGATAGAAAAAGAGTGATAGAGAAATAACCAGTGTAGAAAGATTTGATTTTGATTTGAAGAGGGAAGGGGGAAGGGGGAAGAAGAGGAAATTAAATAGGAGAAGGAGAAGACAAGTTTAAAAGGGTGGAGGAGGCCTAGTTGAAGACGAGTTTAAAGACGGCTAATAGCCTCCGCCAGGTTTGATGAACACGGGATGGACACAAAAACTATTTTTAAAAAATAAATAAATAATTAAACTGACGGGATTAGAGATATTCACTGCAATAAGATAACTACTGTTTTGCCCTTTTAACATAAAAATAATAATGAAGTTGATATCGGTGATCATATGGTATTTTTTTTCTTGGGAATTTCAGTATTTTTATCTTTAATTTGCATAGTATAAAGATTATGTTATCTTTATAAGTAAAATTTGTTAAAAGGCTTATAGGGGTAATTTGATCTTTTTATATTTTAAAAACACAATATAAAAATTGTATATAGTGTTTTAAAAAATTTCAGAAATAAACATTTACATTTTAAAAACATAATATAAAAAGTAAAATTTATCAAGTTTACATCCAAAGCTTTTTTATATTTTCAAATTAATTTTTTAGTTATTAATAAATGGTCTGGAAGAAATTTAATCTTTTGACAAACATAAATATTATTTTAGTGATTGAGCTCCGGTAAACTTTTTTCTTCTCTTTGCTAAAATATAAAGGTGTTCTTTCATTTATTTTTTTATTGCTATTTTTTTTTATCTTTTTTCAAATTAATTTTTTTTCTTCTCGTAGGGTTAGTTGGTAAACTCTGGTTGACTCAGATCTTTTTTTTATTGATTTTTTAAATCAATTTTTTTTTCAATTTCACCCTTAAATATTAGGTTGCTTGATAATTAAGCTTCATAAATTTATTCAGTTTATTTTCGATGAATTTCATAGTTTTTTCATGTTGTTCATTTTTTATATTAGTTTATTTATTGTTGTTGCATTTTTTATTCATATTATTTCAATTAGCTGAATTTATTAAATCCAGTCAAGTCAATGACTCGAGTCTCAATTTTTTTTCTTTTTTATGAACGCTTGAGTTGTGTTAGCATCCTTTTTTTGCTTTAAAAGTATTTTGGACCCGCGACATAACACAAGTCTCCTATCTACTAACAACAAAAAATTATAGGGTATGACTAAATTATTGTGGTAACACTCACAAAACACTATTTACTATAATAATGTTTTGTGTTGTGTTTTTTTTTTCTTCTAGTTTAATCATTCTACAACTTAATCTTCTTCTTCTTCTTCTTTCTTTTCAATTTCTTCCTTCAATATTGCTTGTATTGGAAATTGTGCTTTGTGTTTATTTTCCTGTTGTTTTATATATTGGTCTCATAGATTTGTTTTTCGATTTCAACCTTTAATATTAAATTTATTAGAAATGGAGCTTCACAATTTTTTATTTGTTTTTTTATGAATTTATCTCAATCTCATGATTTAGATTGTGGGTTTAACAAGTTAACTTGATTTGGTTTGAGTCGTTTTTTTTTTCGCGTTTACTAATTGATTTTTTTTTACTTTCATCCTTCTCGTTATTGAGTTGGTTGAAAATTGATTTACTTCTTATGGGGTTATCTCAATCTCTTAATCCTGGTCACAGGTTCGGAAATTTGACCCAAGTTGACTCAGTTTATTTTTTTAGTCCTTTATTTATTTATTTTTTTAATTTCAATGTTCAATCTTCTTTTATTTTCTTAGATTTATTTTTTCAATTGTATCATTCAATAATAGATTGTTTGTAAAATGAGCTTTATAGCCCTTTTCAATATGCTTTATATGGAGTTATTCTAATCTTGTGGATTTAGTGTTTTTTCTCTCTTAAATTTGACGTTTAATATTGGATATGTTAGAAATAGATCTTCGTAATTTTTTTATTTACTTTAATGAAGTTATCCTAATCTCATTACTTATGTTGTTGGTTTAACATGTTGGTCCTGGTTAACTTGAATTGTTTTGTAGGTTCTTGTTTTTAATTTATTTTTTTATTTCAACCTTTAACTTTTAGTTGGTTGGAAATTAAGCTTTCTATATTTTTTTTATAGGGTTATCACGATCTTATAACTTAGACCGCGGGTTTAACAGGTTAACCTGAGTTAACTCATGTCATTTTTTTTGTCTTTTTTTTAATTTAATTTAATATTAATTTTTAAATGTTTTCTTCAATATTAGGTTAATTAGGAAGTGACTTTCATAATTTATTTTGGTTTGCTTTCTAATAATTATCACGGTCTCATGACCTAGCTCACAATCAATATTTCAAAAAGATTTTTTTTCAATATCCATCCTATTTTGAGTTCATTACTAATATTTTAATTAAAAAACATGTTAGTAATGCTAAAACATTTTTCTTCACCGAGTTAATCCTTGTGCAGGGAAGTGAACAAGCTTGTCCTACTCTTTTTAGTGGGAGTTTTTCCTTACCAAAACAAACTTAGACATGATAAAAAATGATTTTTATACTATCTAAAGATGTAACAAACAACTTCATAAAAAATTACAATGTGTTGTTCATCTTTGTCTATCATATTAAGCATCATCCCATTGATTTGTGTGTATTCAACTTGTCATGTGGTTTTTTTTTTTTAAAAAAAATTATTTTTTAAACATGAACTGCGGTTAGATGCGTAATTAATGCATAAATTAGTCAACTATTTGGACTCGAAAAACATTATTATTTAATGTTTTTTTTTCAACCACTAAAAGCATTACTATTTCGTTCGTTGCCATTACATGTGGTTTCGATGTCTTTTATTCCCAAATACTATAGATGTGAATTTAATTCTGACGAGTTTATACCTTTCTCTTACAAGATCGCAGCGGTTTCTTCTTCTGCATATTGACAAATAAATAAAAATAAAAAAAATTCTAATTTCAGTTTGGAAACAAAATAGAGGAAAAGGTTATTTCTTTGTATCCATGGCATGTACATGTTTTTTAATTCACTTTTTTTATTATTATTATTATTCTTGTTATAGAGTGGGCCCGGCCCAAGACCAAAACAATTGGAGGACTTTTTATTTATTTATTTAATTTTTTTTTTTTTGAGGAGACTATCGAAGTCAGAGTATGTGTACCCAGAAAGGCGGAAATTTCTTACACGTGTGCATCTATTCATGTTCTGTAAGCCTGCTTAAAACCCTTTGCAATAAACAAAAAAGACTGTGTGCTCATGTGGTCTCTTATTTGACTGTTGTTGATAAAACAGACTAGCAATTCTAAAAGTTTAATTTATATATATGCCATTTATATAATCAATGTAAATTTGCAATTGAAACTAAAACAAAATACTAGTCCGTATACAAAACATATAATTAAATATCATATTTAAATTATAATAGTGTCAATTGCTTGTTTATTGAAACACTTAGAATATAATTAAGTTGGATATTTATTATTTTTTATTATCAATAATTTATTCTTAAAGTTTTATTATTCTTCTTTTAGTACAAACCAAATGAAATTAATAAGTCTCATATTAATTGGGAATTTTACTTTGTCATTTTCTAAAGTCTACTTCTCTATAGATTTCATGACCCGAGTTCTATTTGAGTTCATTTTTTATTATAAATTATTTTTTTAATTTATCATTTGATATTTTAGTGATTGGGTCTTGAACTTTGTTATTTGTTTAATTTTTTTTTGTTGGGTTATCATAATCTCATATCCCGAGTAACAGATAAGTCGAGTTACCTCGAGTTTTTTTCTCAATGTTTTTTTATAATTGATTTTTTTCTATAATTTTATCCGTTTGCATTACATTATTGATCATTGAGCTTCGTGATTTTTCTTCCTGTTCTTATAATATTATCTCGAGTGCGGGTTAGTCAAGTTAACACAGGTTATCTTGGTTTTTTTTTTCAACATTTTTTTTTATTTAGCTTCTGTTGCTAGGTTCTTCTTTTGAAATTATTTTTATCTTGCTTTCATGTCGTGGGTGGTGGGTTAGTTGAGTTAACCCGGGTTGACTCATTTTTGTTTACCTTTTTTTTAAAAAAATATTTTCTTTTGAGTTTCATCATTTAGCATTAGATTATTGGTCTTTGAATTTTATTTTATTTTTATTTTTTTCTGTGAGGTGATTTCTAATCTGGGTTTATTAAGTTAATCCAGGTTAGCTCAAATTTCTTTTCAATGTTTGTTTTATTGACCTTCAATATTTTTTGTTAGGGCCTTCTTTTAAGAGTCTATTATTTTATATTCCAGTCTCACATTGCAGGTTATTGGTTTGTCAAATTAACCCAAGTTAACCAGAGTTTATTTCTTCAATATTATTTTTTTTAATTTTTTTACATCATTTTACATTAGTCTAATGATCTCTCTCTGTGTTTTTTTTTTTCCAGAATAATGGTCTCAATCATCTGGTAAACAAAATTGAAGTGAAAAATAATTGGAGGCAAGGGCCATATCTTTTCTATACGGTATACTAATAACGTTAAGGGAATCCATCAAATTGTGGATTAATAGCTCTGGAAGCTTGAATAAAGTAAAACTCGGAATTTTACAAATCTCCAGTTTGGCCAAGAAGGCTCCAAATATTATTCATTCCACTGGATTTTTATTTTTTTTTGCAGTTTCGTCCTCCTCCTACCTCGAGGACTTTAGAAGAATTAGATCCAAATAAAAAAAAGAGTAGCAGTTATAAGTCTCACTCATACCTCTCTTATTATGAACTGGAGAGTTCAAATTACTCGGTTGATTACAACTGCAGCCGTTCGTGGGTTATGACAGTTAGGGAAGTTAAGGATAACAACGTGTGCGTGTGTGTGTTTGATTTGATGATTTGGATATATTCTTTATTCTCCACGCGAGTTCTTATAAACCCTACAGAAGAGGGACAGATTCTCTCCAAGTGGAAGAGCCAGCCGAATTTGCAGGTCAGCAGCAGTATTTGACGGCTTTCCAACTTTTGACTTCATTGCGTGTATACAGTAAAACTGAGAGGACTTTCAAGCTTGAACAGGCAAGTAAGCAGCTCAATTCATATTTTAAAATGTTAGCCAAAATGGTCATGGTGCCTTCCCGTGAAGACTTAATTATTGGTGTTTAAAAAAGAAAACCATGTTTTATTTTCTTCGTTGATTCTACCATTCCATATGATTTTGTGTATCTAGCGTTTTATTTATTAGTCATGAATTTAAATCATGTTTTGAAAATTTTAATTTTTTTATATTTTTAAATCGTTTTGATATACTGATATAAATATATGTCAACGATAATATATTTTTAAATCGTTTTGATATACTCGGTTAATTTTTTTATATTTTTAAATCGTTTTGATATATTTTTAAATCGTTTTGAAACTACCCCAATTTTTTTGAGGAAAACCCAATCAAAGTTGGAGAGCAGTGTGTTGATTCTCAGCAAGCTAAATATATGTTTGTATATAGATGCAACGAGTCTCCTTCAACTCCTCTTTATGTTGCTTCATTATTGTAGGTGTTAATCTGCTAATTAACTTGTGTAGTCCACCTCGCTGCATTTATGCATTCTCAGCAAGCTAAATTCTCGTTTGCTTCCGAGCCTTTTTGGTTTTCTATGCACGGTTATTTTTTGAAATATGTTTTATTTAAAAATATATTAAAATAATATATTTTTATTTTTAAAATTTATTTTTAATATCAACATATCAAAATAATACTAAAACATAACAAAATTAATTTAAAACAAATAAAAAAATTAATTTTTTTTAAATATAAAAATAAATAGTTAGTGTAAGGAGGATGTTGATTATTCTATGGTGAAGTAGATAAACTATCGTACACCATGTTCGTGGCCTAGTGGTTCTGGTAGGGAATTCTTTACCTCTGCACCCTAGGTTCAAATCTTTATGTCATCCTCATGATGCCTTACCTGTCTGCTAGCCTTGCAGGATGTTCAGTAAATCCGAGAATTAGTTGTAATGCGTGTAAGTTAGCCCGAACACTCCTGTTTATTAAAAAAGAAAGAAAGTAGGCAGCCTTAAGCTTTTTTCCCCCCTTCTGCCAACTATCGTATCAAGGAGGCGGCCCCCCCCCCCCCCCCCCCCCAAAGCAATGCTAGTGCAAAATTAATCTGTGTACAGTCATATTTGGATAATTATATCTTAGATTCTATGAATTAAGCAGTCTTCCAATTTAACTTTTAATAATTTCAATGCCAATCTTAATGTATTCTATAATTCTAAAAATTCCAATCCCACAGTTTCCCTTTTAATCATTTTCTTTTGATTTTCCGGTTATTACTTCCTCCCATCTCCATGCAGGCGTACAATCTCACAAAAACTCCTAAAAGTTCAATAATATACACACGGAATAATTTGCAAGGCGGTCTTGCCATTAGCCTTTGTTAGCTGGATATTCGAATTTATTAAAACTTCAAAATTGACACTGGAAAGAAAATTGAAAGTATAGGACTGAAGTGGAACATTATAAAATATACATGAATTAATATTTCATATTGATTTTTTTTTCCTTGCATTATCCATCCAGCTTTGATAAAAAAATTTGAAACATAAAAAATAATATCTATATTATAAAAACTTTTTAATTTTGTTTTTAAACTTGATATAATAATTCAAGCTTATAATATTACTATTTATATAAACAGTTAAATCGACACCTGTTATTTTAATTGTTTTCATAAAGATGTTGACACTATTTTTTTTAGAAGAGGAATGTGTAGTGTTTTTGCGAGATTTTTAATTTGTTTTATAGAAATTATCATAGTAGATATCATGTCAAACCAATTCTTATTCACGCAATGAGTGTTATTTTACAGCGCGATCAGTATCAACATCTTTTTTAGTTATTTATTTTGATATGTAACTGTTGTAGGTTAAATTAAAAATAATTTAAATATAAAAAGAAATTTAAGATGAATTATTTAAAAACATTAAAATAGTGATATATTGATCGACATGTTGTGTTAACCTATTAAATTCATGATTGAGATCAAGAATTTTATTAGATTTAATAATATTTGTTTTATTTAATTATATGATAAAAAAGTAATTTAAAATAAAAAATTAATATGAAATGATAAAAAGAAAAAAGAAATTTTTTTTAATATTAATGATCAAAATTGAGAAAAAAAGGAAAACAATCGGGTCAAGCATGCCTATGGAAACAAAATTAAAATAATTATTCACTAAATAATATAAAAGTAAGAGTTATTTATAATTTAACTTTTATAATTTCTCGAAACTTTTCTATTCATCATTGTCATATAAAAATTAATTAAATGATGCCTTAATCAGCCTTTTACTTCTGCATTTCATATGTGAATATATATTGATTACAATATTTTAAGTTATTTTTGGAAACGTAATTATATTTTAACAATTTGAATATATCTTTAATTATTAATTTGGTTACACATATGTATTAGGTTATGTATTTTGTTATAACTATTTTTTTAAAGAAAAACCAAAAATAAATCTTGATTAAAAACTCAAATATCTAATGAAATAAAATTAAAAAACAAATTCTTTTAACTCCTACATTCTTATACATTTACATTTCATCTTTTATATTATATTTTTTTTATTATCAAAATATCTCTCAAATCACCAAAAGATTAATCATTTAAAAAATAAAACAATAAAAAAATTAAAAAACTTAAAAATCCTATAAAAAACTATAAAATTAAATCCCAAAAAAGTAGTTAGAAAGAGAGAGGCTAGGCACGCGAGCCTTGCTTGGGTAACCGAGCATACCTGGACCTTTTGAAAAACATATTGTGTGTTTCGGCCTTCTATCCTAGGCCTACATGCCTAATTAATTTTTTTTTCTTTGTAAAGTGATGGACAACCTGTCTTCTGTGTTTTTTTTTTTATATATATAAAAAAGTAACATGCGACACGTCGCTTGTTACAAAGAAAGGCATATCATCTACTTGGCTACATTTTAGATTCTAGCTATCACTATAATGGATAAAATACGGGGGCTTTTAGCGTTAAAAAATGGATTTTCAAATAATTTTGATCTAAAAATGCTTCCAAAACATTGTAAAAACCTTTCTAAATTACATACAAGACTCAAAACACCTTGAAAACACTTAAAAAACCAAAATTAACTGGGAAAAATTCAAAACAATACCTAATTTTTCTTTTCAATAATGTTTAGAGAAAAAGACTACTATTATCAAATTCTCATGATCAAATGAAATCCATTGATAGCAACACTATCGAGTTTCACTTGAAATATAAAATCTTGGAGAATTTCCAACTGTTTCAATTAGATGAAATAAAGATTTTTGAATATTCTTAGTTAATATTCTCATGTTTTTTTTTTTAATTTGATGACCAGCTGTTAGTGTAACAGGGTTACATATACACACAATTGTAATGTCAGTGACTATAGCAAACATGTTTTTGATGAATATGAAAACTATATTTATTGCAGGATTAAAATATTATACCTTCATGATATAGCAAAGTTTTAAACTTATAGACAACAACTTCTATAAATTTATTAAAAAATTATGATTTGTTTCTAATAAACATATACAGAGAGTTTGTAGAAAAAAATTAAGGAGAGAAGAATATTGTTTTTTTAATTAATTCATCAAACTTATATTTATAAAAAAAACAACAACTTTTCAGACCAATATATTTGTAAAGTTTAGAGGCACACCTCTTCATACCAACATGTTTGTAGAGTTTAAAATGCAACGTTACATTCAAATTATTTAAACAACTTGGTAGGATGTCTCATGCATAATTATTAGATTAATTAATTTCAAAATTTTAATTAATTAACTTAAATTAATTAATTTCAAAAATAATAATAAAAATTATTTAAGTTACATAATGCCAAATATTAAATACCCAAATACCATTATATATATATATATATATATATATATATATTAATTTTGATTTTTTTCTCTAAATCTTTTATCCGATATCCAAATCTATTGATTTTTCTATCAACCAAACAAGCGGAGATGCCTACAACAATTCAAGGAATATGAAAAGTCAGGACCATCATGGACCAGGTAGTGCCTAGTGGTATAAAATCAAGCGCTGTTTGTTTTGAGCCACATCTACTTTACTAAAGTTGGTTGGTACTGGTGGTTTGAACTTCGGAAACCACTCATGATTTTAGTGGTTTAGTGTGTCTGTTCAACTAGATTATCGTTTTAGTGGTTTAGTCTGTCTGTTCAACTGGATTATCAATCTACTTTTTTATAGTATGCTATCAAGTGTTCCGATGGCATGTCGTTACTATGATGTAACCTCGTAAAGGTGCCTAACATATCGTATGTATGATGGGCAGCTAATTTTTAATTTTTGAAGGCCAATTAGTGAGAGATGGCCACTGAAAAAGTCTTGGACTCAGTCATGCCATATTATTATAATTATAAACACAACTAAAAGAGGTTTATCCGTCCATGTAAACACTTAACATGTTAATATATTTCTTTAATCGTTTTATTTCAACTTTGTATCATAGTTTAGTTTGCTGACATGTGGGACGTCACCCAAAAGTCACATAGGCATATATATATATATATATATATACTGGCTGAGACCCAGGACTTCCCTCAAACTCATGCATTATAATCTTAAATGTGAAGTTTTAATTTAATTTTATTATTTAATATTAAGTTAATGGTAAATTAATTTTTATATTTTTTATCATATAATAAAATAAAAAAATAATTTTATTGAGTTAAGTTTATAATTCGGGTCACGGTTTGTTGAGTTTACTAGGATTAACTTAATTTTTATTTTATTTGTTTTGTTTAGATATGCCTAGTTAATAAGGTCAGACTAGGACAATTTTCATATGGTATAATTTAAAACTTAGGTTAAGTGAAGAATTGGATTCGAATTGTTATATTGAGTTTAATGATAATGCTATATACTTTTAACAATCTAAACATTATTTTTATATTTCAAAATATTTTATTCCAGTTCACAACTATTTAGTGCATGAAATAAACTAGTAAAAACTAGAACATTAGGCATAAAAATGTAGCCATGTGATTCATTTTGAAGCAGCTGCAGTTGGGTCAATTTTATTTTTTTTTACATAAAAAATATCAAGATATTATTGATGTGTTTTTTTAACAAAAACAAATAAAAATAAACTATATGAAAATTGATCTAATATGATATGGTTGACTTGGCATATCTAAAAACAACCAGAATGACCGATAAAAAAGTAGTTTGACATAATAAAAATTAAAACTATATATTTTTTAAATATTGAAATGAGAACATATTATATCAATTTAGATAAACTTATGTTAACTTGTTAAATCCATTACTAAGGCTATAAGATCCTGATAGCCCTATAGAAAAAAATAATAATATAATTATTAAACTCAACTCTCAATTAACCTAATATTAAAGGGTGAAATTAAAAATAAAACTCAACTATAAAAATGAACAAGGTTAGCCTGGGTTATCTTGCCAAACATGAGTCGTGAGACTGAAATAACTTCATAGAAAGCAAATCAAAACAAATTATGAAACTTGATTTCTAATCAACTCAATGTTGAAGGATAAAATTACAAAAACTCAATTAAAAAGGACACAAAAACCAAGAGTCAACCAACCAAACCTCGGACCCGAGTTATGAGACGAGGATAACCTTATAAAATACAAATCAAAATAAATTCAAAGCCTAATTCTCAATGAACTCAATATTAAAGGATGAATTTGTTAAAAAAATCAACTAAAAAAGGAAAAAAATATAACCAGAGTCAACCAGGGATAATCTGTCAAACCTACGTCAAGAGACCTGGATAACTCTATAGAAAACAAATAAAAAAAGTTCAATTCCCAGTCAACCCGATGCTAAAAAATAAAATTGAAAAAATTATTCTTAGTTAAAAAAATGTTAATAAAAATACTCGAGTCAACTTGGCCAACCTGCAAAACTCACAACTGGAGTCATGAGACCTTGGTAACACCATAAAAAAAACAAATCAAAAAAGAAATTTGAAGCCCAATTTCCAATAAATCCAATGTTGAAGGATGAAGTTGAAAGAAAATTTAATTAAAAAAGGATAAAAAAATGACCCAAATCAACACGACTAACCCATAATAATTCACAACTTGGATCATGAGACCATGATAACCCAATAGAAGCCAAATCAAAAAATAGTTATGAAATTTAATTCCCAATCAACCTAATGTTGAAGGATAAAGTTGAGAAAAACATTAATTAAAAAAAATAAAAGAGTCAACATGAATAACCTACAAAACTCGCGACTCGAGTTATGAAATTTAGATAACTTCATAAAAAATAATTCAAAATAAATTATGAATTACAATACCTAGAAACCAATAAAAAATAAAATTGAAAATAAAATTAAGTTTAAAATTCTAAAAAAATTCTAAAAAAATTTGAGTACCAAAATAAAAGGAGCACTTTTCACTCTGAAAAACCAAGCTTAATTAATTAACAAGCTTTTAGCTAAGCAATCACTATGCTTTTGGTTTATTGGCCCAATTAGTTGATGATAGGCTAAGCATACACCAACAGTTTTTTTCAGGCACAGATGATCGTTCTTTTGGTAAATTAAATCCGCCATGCGTTTGTTTGTTTTTTTCTCATAAAGATGGAGGTTGATTTTATTAATTCTTTTGTCCACTAACTCCTACAAAATATCAGACCTTGTGGTTCACAACTAGGAAAATTGCCATTTTACAAAGAAGACATTAGAATACAATCAGTACACATCACAACAAAGCATCAACTGATATCCATAATTGTCAAACTCAACTTAGGTTTTAATTGATATTTTTATATTTTTTTAATTGATATATATATATATATATATATGTATTAATTTTACCCTTTAATATTAGGTTTGATGAGAATTGAACTTCATAATTTGTTTCGATTTAATTCCTATAGAGTTATCATGGTTTCAAGATCCAAGTCTTGAGTTTGATAGGTAAACTCGGGTTGACTTGAGTCATTTTCAGGCTTGTTTTTAATTGATATTTTTTTTTTAATTTCAGCTTTCAACATGGGGTTATTTGAGAATTAAATTTCATAATTTATTTTTATTTACTTTATATGAGGTTATTATAGTCTCATGACCCGAGTCGTGGATTTGACAAGTTAACTAGGTTGACCCGAGTTGATTCAATACATTGTCGTCTTAATATTTTTTTTAAAAGATGTCATCTTGAATACCTGCAAGTCAAAATATATTTTTACCAGTTATCTAGATTATTTTTAAATTTACCAAGTTGATCATGTCATTTCGAATCAACTTCTACTTTATATAACTTTATTTTTCACTAGAAAAAGTTAACAACAACTAGATGCTTTCTGGATGTTAATTTTTTTTATCAACGTAAAACGTACCAACAATCTAATGCATTCCATAAATGCAATCCAATGAAATCAATATTTAAGCATGGATAGGTTTCACAGTCACATATGTATAAACTCTTCCAACTTATTCGTATAGATTTGTTTTTGCAGTATGCAAACCAGATTCGTCTGCGACAAGTTAAATCTTCTTTGCCACAGATGGAGTTCGAGGAAAGGGGCTTGGCCACATGAAAGCTTGTTGTGGCCACATACCATTTGTTATTATCTACCAATTGTTTGAAATAGACAAAACGATCTTGTTTGCGCCTCGATCACAAATTAATCAATTTTCCCAGAGCAATATCTGCATGAGTCTCAAGAAAAAAGTTTATAAATCGATGAAGTTGATGTTCCAAGTGAAAAGAAGAAGAAAAAATCCAACCTTCTACGAATCTGTGGTGCTTGTTCCCTCAGCTGGACCATCCATTTTTATAGTGTATCACAATATTTTCTGTTGAAATATTCGTAATAACTACATGCAAATCACATCTAATATTGGAATGAAAAAACAAAACTTTAAAATATTTTATTAATTTTAATATCTTATTAATTTTATCTTTTAATATTATTTTGATTGGAAATTGAGCTTCTTTGTAAAGGTCAAGTCTAGAATTTCTTGAGCCATAAATTTAAATGATTAAACTAGGTTTAGAAAATTTGTTTTAGTTTATATCATTTTTTATATTATTAAATTAACCGAGTTTATTAAATTCAGTCGACTCAATAATTGGAGTCTCAATTTTTTTAGTTTCTTTAGAAACTCTAGCGTCACCTTAAATTTATTCTTTTTTATGTTTGGAAAAATTTGACCCAATACACAACATAGCACTAACTAGCAATATATATTTACTCGAGTCACTTTAATTAGTATGTCATTTTAATTTTTCATTATTTATCCCCTTTTTATCCTTTTTCATTCCAAACTTTTTATTTCTGGAATTCAAACGACACCTTTGAAGGTTTTTTTTCAAAGCTGTAATTTGGAATTTTTTTAGTGGAATATAACCGTGACAACGGGTTGTTTTTCTTGAGATTTGGTTTTTGGATTTTGGATCCTTAGATGGGCTGGTGGCCCTGTGGGATCTCACCCATCCAAGAGTGCATGAAATTCAAATGTCATCTAATTATTCTTCTGGCTGACTCTTTGTTAAGAGTACTGCTTTAGTCTCATCCCTCTTGCAAAGCAAACCAATTCTTGCATCCTTTGCAAACCCCAAGGGACACCATTGCAGTTCTATTTTAGGTGAAACTTCCTGTCGTTTTCCTTGACCAGTAGTTTGATTTCATTGCTGGCATCTGAGCATCCCCTTTAAGTTCTTGCTTTTGATCCATCTTGATTGGGGGGGAAGTTGGACGGTGGTCCGACAACCGAGTCAAAGATGAAGCTAACTCTCTCCTCCTATCTTCTTATGCCTCTTAAACGCGAGTTGGGTCAATGAAGGACAAGATGTATGGTAATCTTGTGAAGATATATCATTTTAAATGCCAATTCCATTTCGGAGGAGACAGGAAAGTTAGAGTGTAATTTAGCGGCTTTTAGTTACTATCTTCTAATAGAACCTTGAAATAGGACCGATGTTGACAATAAAGATAAAAATAACATGAGTCAATGTATATATTATGTTTTAAAAGTAATTAAATTAACTTCAAAACTATCATAATTTTATTTTTATTTCTTCAACTAAACATGTTCTTATCTCTAATTTTTTATCCCAGAATAGTAATCAAATATTTTTTTTAATTTCACCATTTACTTTATATCCTGCAAATGTGTTGGATATTAGAAATTCTAGTATCAATACCTTTCACCGTCAAAACTAATTTCTTTCAAGGTCAAGTTTTAAGAATTAGAGTAATTACTTTTAAATTCTAGTTTGGGATATAATCATTCACGTCAAAAATAAAATTCAAGTTAATTACTCTCATTTCTTGACTTGAAAAGAGGATCAAGACAATAAGCAAGGAAATATTAGGATTTGGCCCAATGAAAATAAGATTCGAAGCTTAAGTCACGATGGGGATTTCACAATAGCTCTCCATGGTAGATTACAAAAGCCTACAGGCCATAACAGTGTTTAGCAATTAGTAGCATTTCTTTCTGGGTTCGTTCGCCTCTACCTGGCGGAACTACAAAGCAAGCCCGAAACCTTGGAATATCCCAGACGACATAAAGCCCTTATTGGCCTTTGTGATGATGCTCCTCCACACTGTGTGATGGAATCTTTAATCTTCCAGAGTTGGGCTCATTTTCCTAACAAAGCTTTAAGAAAAATTCTTGCAAATCTCAGTTTCTTATAGGTGTGCCCTGTGATCCTCTCTTGCCCGTGCCAAGAAACAGAGGAGAGCATGGCTATCACACTCCGCCTTCTAAAATTTCCAAGTCTTGCTTGAAAGAATAACACTCCATTTATCCACGCATGCAAAACTGCCTCTTCCTTCTTCTAACTCATCATAATCAGATGTCTGCAAAAAGGACTCGCATAACCCACACAAGCTCTTCACTGAAACAATCCGGCATCTAAGTTCAGCTTCTCTTTCACTTACATTACTCACATTACCGTTCCTTTATAGAAACAAAGGCAATCCCGTCATAAAGAAGTTTTAAAAATCTGCTCTTTTGTTCTAGTTTACCGATTTTGATGAGGCTGGAAAAAATAATCGATAGAAAGATTAGGAGCGCTTTTACTAATAAAATTAAATCTAGAGAACTTAGTGGGCCCAGTGATACATGCAAGAAATATACTTTGAAGCTTAAGTTGGTATGTTTTTTTTTTTTTTAAGAACTTAGTGGGCCCAGTGATACATGCAAGAAATATAATTTGAAGCTTAAGTTGGTATGTTGTTTATATAGGTGATGGGGAGAATGAATATTTTTTTAGGATAGTGTTTGAGTAATTGTTTTTTAAAATGTTTTTTATTTGGAAATGTATTAAAATAATATATATTTTTTTAAAAATTATTTTTGATATCAATATATCAAAAAGATAAAAAAAACACTAAAAAACTAATTTGAAAAAAAATCCTAATATTTTGAAAAGCACAGCCCAGCCGCGGAAACAAATAGGGTTACACTTGAAATATAGAGAGATGAGCTCTGATCTTTTTTTTTTTTTTTAATGCTGATGAGTTTATATAGATTTTCTTAAGATAAATATTTTAAGAAATATCTAAAGATATTTAATATAAATATCTATGATATTTATAGAGATATTTATGGAGTTGTGTACATTGTATAAAACACCATAGTTTTTTCATGTATCATTAGAGCCTCTAAGTCTTACAAACAGACGTGTTTGAAAGACTTGACCTAGTAAAAGTGGTGGAGGAAATACTTACAGTGAGTAATATTATTTTTTGTGTATCATCGTATCCCCAAAAATTCTAGAGATATATTTTGTGTGTATAAGCCACCATAAAAGTAATTTGTGGGTGTAGCCTTGACGTAGGGCATACCTTAAGCATAACCATGGGCTTAACTACTGGTATTTTATTAGCGTAGCCATAGATATAGTCGCTGATGAGTTAGGATTTCGTCATCTATGAAAGGAACTTTTGAGAAATAGGAATGAATTGACTTTTTGCTTGGTTCCACATACGGTGTCAATTATGCAGCTAGAAAAAATTCTCAAGAAAAATATTGAGGTGCTTTCCATGAGTTAATAAAACTGGACTGGGAGGACTTGTTGGACCCAATGACACTTATAAAAAAACACTCTTTTTTAGCCTCCTTTATGCTTCTAGAAAGATCTATTTATATAAACTTTATTAAGAAGACGAAGAAGTCATAGCTCATCTGTGTAAGGCTCATCTCTATAGACTTCGAGTCTAACATAATATAAGTCTAATATAATACTTAAATAAGGTTTAAGGAACATTTAAACCAAGATAATACTCATTCCCCCATCACTTGTACAAATAATATATTGACTTAAACTTTGGAGTGTTCTGTTGCAGATATCGCTGAGATTATTAAGTCCTCCGGATCTAATTTTATCAGCTTATAAAAAACACCCACAATCTTTTTTTTGATGATTTTTTACAGTCTCATTATAATATTTTTTTTTTGGATTGTACTGCATGCTGTTGGTGGAGAGTTTGAGATATTGGAGGGAAGGTCATTTGCACTCATCCATCCCATTATGATGGCTGGTTTATTTTTCTACACTTTGTGGGCTGGATATTTGGGATGGTAATGGAGGTGTGTTAGGAACATAATTTTTAGACCCGGCCCGGTATAAGGCTCGGGTTCCGGGTTTTGACCGGGTCACCGGGTCAAAATTTTTTTTTAAAAAATTAAAACAATGTTATTTTAGTAAAAAAAAAAGTCAATAGGTTGCAACCGGGTTTTTGACCAGATCTTGCCTAGTCAACCAGGTTGCCGGGTCAATCCGCCGGGTTTTTCCTTCCCCTGTTTTTTCTTCAACCCGGCCCGGTTTCAGCCCCGGGTCAGCCGGATCCTGGGTCGACTCGCTGAGCCGGGCCGGATTTTAAAACTATGGTCAGGAGTCAAGACCATGCAGAATGAGATCAATGAACTTAAAAAGTAAGTGAAACCTACCCCAGTTACTCCTGAAGGCACACCTGTGGAATCTGCACCATCTCCTGTTGAACTCAAAATTCAGCAACTCAATGAGGTAGGTCCACAGGCTTGAAAAAGGAACAGTTATAATTGTAGTGATTCAGAATTCCTGCAGTGAGTTACTATTAAAGGGAGTCATTAGAGAAGAAAATATGTTTGACAGTGAGGATTGCAATTTTCTAAGAAAATGCTATATTTTACTATTCTTTCTTTCTTTCTTTATATGTATATTTTTTAATTTCTATAGATACCTAATGATATTTTTGGCATAGCACGAAGTGATATGATTTAGATATATATTTCATAGAATGAATCACGAATGCAATGCCACAGGAGAAGAAATTGGTGTACATTCTCTACTTTCATCACTACCAAGTTCTCTTAATTGTAGCACAGGCATTACGGTTTTGTGGGCAGCGGCAGAAGCTCTAGTACCTGCAATGCAAAAAGGGAATGAAACAGCCAGAAACCTTCACATTGCATCGAATGCAATTAACGTTGTTCTGTTCGCGTGGCAAATCCCCACTGGAATTGACTTTGGTTCTCAAAGTGTTTGAATTCACTAAATGGCCTTGAATCATAGCAACCCCGGGGGTGAGCTTTCTCACAAACCAAGCAGGTATATTTTCTGCCTTTATATCAGGTCATTTGTATAATCTGCACTTGAGATTTTTTTCATTTTCTTCCACTGTGATTGTCTGTATTCTTGTCACTAGTATATAAGATAAAGCAGCATGAACTCACAACGCATTAGATGCTCCTCAGTTTGTAAGAAAAAGCATTTGCACAGTGTTGTAAATTCAACAGAAACCATACCAAGTTTCTTCTCTAGGTACTGACTAATGTTTGGCATAAGAATGTCAAAAGTACTAGCTCAGTTCATATGCAATTGCATCATTCTTTTCTCAGGCTACGCTTTTGCCTTTTCTTTTTTTTTAATCAACTTTACATGAAGTAATTTTGAAATTTATGGAAATGTTGCAGTCCTGAATAACAGTGAAGAATTACTTTCTGTTTGAAGGAGTTGAGAGTTAGACTAAAACACGGCAGCAGCACAAGATTATAGTTGACTGCAATTTCTTCCGTCTCCCTTTAAGTTAATTAATTCTCTCCCTTGTTCTATTACATACAATTAAAAGAAACTAGCTACCCCACCAGCAGATCATCTGATTCTTTGATTGTTTTCTTGTGCACTTCCGTAATCTCCTTTTCACATTCGGATCAGTTCCCTTTTGGACCTGTTAGCTCACATAGCCTTAAAAAATAAGTTAGCTTATGTGGTCGAAAGAGATAGCAGCAGTTCATGGATACAAATAAACAATCTATCTGGATGCAGGGATATGGCGCAAAACTGTTGCTAGAAGAATACGTAATATGCTATCTTGTTTACACGGGCGGCGCAATAGAGATCGATCAGATCATTTTCCAAAACAAGAAACCTCCCAAGGATAACGTGCTAGATTGTCTACAATAACACAAAAAGGAAAAGATCATTATGCAGGCCAGGAAACCATGCAGCATAATGGACATTACGAGTCATATAAATCTGAAAGATGGTCTAAGATATACAGGCGGAATCATTTCTGATAGCCTGCCACTGGTTGTTCCCACAGTCTAGGAGTAACAACTGAACTATCCTGGTAACTTAAAATCTTGTATTAACGTGAGTTGCCTCACTTAACATACCAAAGCGATATATTCAGCCTCAACCACTCCCAACCACTCCCTCGGAATCCTTGATTCAACCTCTCTTCTCGTGTCCTATATGTAATGCACCTACTCCCACCCAAAACTTATTCATCAGATTTCCAAACCTCAGGATTCAAACGAAAATAAAACTGATAAATGTGAAGAAATGTCCCTCTACACTGAAATGGTGGATGAAATATCTCCGAGAAAAATGATTTATTGGATTTGGATACCAAGATTATGGTGGCTGCTATGGATCACATCACACCTTCGCCTTGAGTTAATATAGTCTGATGTAATATTTTTATTTTTTATTTTTTGCTATTTAATTTAGATTAAACTAGATTGGTGGCCGCGTTGTCTGGCGCGAGCCAGACCAAAAAGTTTTTCAATTCAAAAGAAAAATGTTTAGGTGAAGACAATGCTTTTAAAAAAGTAAGAGAAATCTAAGAGTTGGATTATTCGATTCAATAACCTCGTATAATTTGATAATATGATAAAAAAAACCAACAACAACAAATAAATTAAAAAAATAAAAAACAAAATTAGGCAGGGTCAAGCTAGGTTAATATGTGAAATCTTTGACCTGACATATGAGATTGAGATATATAACTTTATAAAAAGATAGAATAAAAAAATTAATTGTAAAAAAAGACCTGAAAAAAATCTAAGCCAACCCGGTCCAATATTTCAAACTTGTGACCTACGTCCATCCTATAGAAGACAAACCCTAAAACACCACGAAGTAAAATTCCAGGTTAACAAAATCCCGATAAATAAAATGCCGAGAGATGAAATCGAAAAAGAAAGTTCTAAAAAAAAGATTAAAAAAACAATTAGAAATTAAAAAAAATAAGGACCAAATTTGACATAAAATAAGATGAAATAAAATATTAAGGGATGCAATTAGAAAAATAATTCAATTAAGATAATGATGGAAAAACAATCACAATAAAAAAAATGATGATCAAATTTAAAAGGTTAAAAAAATCAAAGGAGGATTAAATTGAAAGAAAATTCTAATTCTATGGATTATTTAAAATAAAATAAATAGCAACAAAATAATAAGGATCAAATATGAAAAAAAATAAAATCAAAGGGCTACTTTGAGAATTATGCAGGTGAAGGCGCTCAAATCGACCAAGAGTGAGAAAAGAAAGAAGAAAAAAAAAAGGATGTTGGTGCAAAACTTGATATCTATTAGCCACACGCTTCGTCGTATAAAAAGAGTGGGCGTTCCCATGCGTGTCTACGTGATCTGCATGTGCAACCCATCTTTTAACATTAAATAATAATTTATAAACGATAAAATACTAAATTTACCTTAACCAAACTTGATAGTAACAAAAAAACCATAAGGAAAAGACAAAAAAACCCTAATCTAGGTTGAAGATAATTGGAAGTCAAGGATATTGTGGTTATTTTATTGTGCTTTTAATTTGAAAATGTAAAAAATATGCATTTGTTTTCCATGAAAGGGATGTTAGTCATTTTATTTTGCAAAAAACAACAAAAAAACTATTATACCTCACTACCAAGGCCAATTATGTTTTATTGATAAGGGCAAGATCATAATTTTATTATTCCGGTCCACAATGTTAATAGTCTATAGCTACAATGAACTTACATAGTTTTTAAGCTTGGCCTAAGACCCAGGTCATTAGGTTATCTTCAGTCGACCCTGATTTTTTTATAAAGCAAAATGACGTTTTTGTTAAAAATAAATAAATAGTCAACGGGTTGCTACCGAGTTTTTGATCATTTCACCCTAATTTTTGCCTTCCTCTATTTTTTCTTAAACTCGACCCGATTCTGGTCCGGAGTCGGCCGGGTCCCAGGTTAACTATCTAGGTTGGGTCGAGTTTTAAAACTATGGTAAAAAGACTACAGTAAAACATTTATCCTTTTTAGTTTCTACTAGTTATGTGACATGTGCTCTGCCTTGGGTCAGACATTTTTATTTCTTATAAAAAAAATTGTATGGAGGTTTTTTTAACGTATTTATGTAGTTTAAAAGATTTAAGTCCAAATAAAAAAATTTATGCATTAATCAAATAAATCAAGAACTATATGTGCAAATAATAAATAAAAAGTCATTAACGATACTTAAAAATAAAACGTGAAAAATTAAGAGACAGGTATAGATTAAGATATTTAATGTTGAAATATGAGATACTTACCCGATTGTGTTTGCTAAATTTATTTATTAAGATAATTTTTTTATTCAAGTAAACGATATATAATAAAAATAGAAACATGAATTAAATTTATTGAATAAAATAAAAGAAAAAAAACACCTTGCAAGGCTACACATATTAGAAATATTATCTGAAAATAGATTTTTTTTATTTTAAAAATAAAGTTCATCCATACCAAAAATAAAATAAATTATAGATGAATAAAAAAAACTCTTTAAATTTAAATGCACAAAAAATAATTGTTTTTTTTAAAATGCTCTCTAAACAAAATAAATGAAAGAAGATGTATTAATCTAAATATAAATTAAAAAAATTAAAGAAAAAACCATAAAAAAAATCATTGATTTAAAAAAAATAAAAAAAGAGCAAAGATCAGGCACTGCTGGGCCTGGCAATTGGATTAGTACATGCAAATTGTAGGATCAAATTAACATGTATGAATTCTGTGAGGCGCTACTAAGCTCATTTTATGAGGGCCCACACACAAGCTTGTCTTGGCAGACCTGCGTGACTGGACTTTTTTTTCAACTAGGGATATCGTTTGCCTCAAATGTTTTTGAAAAAAAATTAGACGACATGTCTTGTGATTTGTCCAGATTCTAGCCACTATGATGGCTAAAAAATCGAGGCAGTTGTTTTTACCTAAAAACTCTTTTTTATACATATTTTTTACCCAAAACACTTATAAAACATATTAGAAACCGTGATAAATCTATTTATGACCTAATAAAACCCAAAAAAATCATCCTAAAAAAACAAAATCAACCTGAAACAAAAAATCAACTTGAGTTGTGATCTATTTTATCATGAACTTTAAAGGTAAAAAAAAAACATATAATATGAACTCCCCTTATCAAATGGAACCTTTTGACACAAATATCATCTATTTTGATGGCCTAAATCGATATTAACAATATTTTCTCTTTCTATTGCTGAAATCTAAAGACCTCTCTCTCTTCTCTCTCTATCAAGAACTAAAAATAACAAAAATAAAATATTACACCAAAATTAAATTTGAAAAATATTAAGCTGCCAAATTGTATAATTTGTATTATTTTTGAAGTTCGAGGACCAAAGTGTGTCTTTTGTGAAACTTATAGCACGCCATCCATGTTTGATGCCTTTTCATTTTGATCCCTCGGCTTTTAAGCTCACCCTTCCATAAAAAATCAAAATTAATTAACCTTTAATGAAGATTAAATTGTTGGAAAAAAATTTGATGACCAAAATCAAAAAATAAAATTTTTTGCACATTCCATCCATAATAATTTATGAGATGATGAACATTACACTTCTAGACAGTGAAAAACCCATTTTATACTTGATTAATATTTCCGAAAGAAGAATCTATGCTTGATATTCTATTTTAGCATCCGCTTCTGACATATTTCATTGGTGATCACTTAACCACAAATTTGTTCATCTCTTGTGAAGTTACAATGCTACTAAAATAATATTTGAAGGGGACTTGTAAATGAAGATCCTAAAACCTTTGTTACTACTAAGTAGCAATGAAGAGACAGGGTAGACATTCCCAGGACCCTCTATGCGTTCTTTTCCTTTCTTTAACAACAATGGAGAACTTTGGAGTATTTTGAGTCACCATCATTTGATTGCTACCTCTCTCCATCTTCTCTCAGCTATTTTGGCACCCATAATTACGTAGACGGAGGGGCAATCTTGAAGCGTCGTAAAGGTAAACAAAATTTAGAAAGCTAAAAAAAGGAAGGAAAGAATCACAATCTGGCTATCTAGCAAGCAAAGTGAAAATGAAGACACAGACAGCTACGGTACTAAAATTTTCTGAGGGATTTCAAGAATCTTATTACAGTATGATTTGCGGTTGCTAACTGCAGAGCATATTGAAAATTTGTGGTTCTTTAAAAAAGAACGGGAAATAGGGAGAGTAGAGTGAAGCTGCTTTCTAGCACATTAGTGAATACGATGTCGGTGGACAGCCGTTGTCATATCTAGAAAAAGACGGCTGATATGAACTCTGCTAGAGAAGTGGGAGAAAATGCAGAACCATGCACCAAAAAGTCAATGATAATGGTGTCGATTAAAAGTTTGCTGAGGTATAACGTAATTGGTAGCCGCCCTTCGAAGGACAGGCTGGAAGCTGAATCTTCTTCTGTGGTCACTAAAAATTCAAACAGCACTGAGAACTCAGGGGCAAAATAAAATAAAATTCCAGGATCAATAATTTTTTCTCTGCTGTTGCTTCAGGTGGATTCTTGTACAAATTAAATACTTGTCTAGAAAAATGTAGATTAGGGTTTTTTTTCGAATTATTAACTTAATGAATGAAAGGAACATTTTAGAAAATGATGGCAGGAGACTGCCCATTTTTTTCTTTAGCAAGCAAAACAAGCTAGCGTCGACCTCTGTATTGTTTTTAATAATTACCTATCAATTCAATCCAACGATCCCCCATGAGACCAGAGAAGTCATTCCACCATGGCTGAAAAGCCAAGTTTCTATACGACTGTAGTTGATACCAATCTTGGATTGTGGGCGAGCCCTTGTGATCTGTGAGTGCTTTCTGAATCTGATGCCTTTCTCTTATTCCTTCTCTCATCTCTCTGTATGCAACAGTGTGGGTTCCGCATGGTGTTTTCCTTTAATTTCCCCTCTTTTTTCTGTTTCTATATCAAGCTTAGCTTAAGGTTCATGGGTCATATAAAATCATAAAACTATAAATAACAACGCGCATTCATTTACCATCTATACTTGTATTCATTCCTGTGTTTCTTATCTAGTCAAGTTCTGAAATCCGAAAACTCTCCGCGACATGTCAAACCAACCTGCCCCTGCTCGTCCATGGTTTCGTTTGCCATCAATAGCTCGGCCAACTGCCCCTACAACAACTCCAACTCCAGAGCCACCACCTCCACAACCCCGTCCAGCTCTTGCTCGACCTGCATTTAGGCCAACTGCTCCACCTCAGCCAGTGCCGACACAGCCTCGAGAAACCACTCCTCCTGCTGCGGCAGGAACACAGGCTGTAGCTGCTCCCCCACCCGAACCAGTGCCACCTGTTTCCGGTGTTGCTTCAGTTCCAACATCTCCAGTTGCAAGAGCTGCAGGTGGTGTTGCGTCAGTACCAACATCTCCAGTTTCAAGGGCACCTGCTCCTTCATCTTCAGTGCCCACTTCTCCTGTCCCAACTTCCGCAGTGCTTCCACTCACCACCTCTTCACTTCCACCTTCTCCAACCCCCAAACCAGCACCAACTTCCTCTTCGGTTCCAACCTCTCCTGCCACTAAGCCAGTGACCACCACATCCTCAGTGCCAACTTCCCCTGCCCCTAAGCCAGTGACAACCACATTCTCAGTGCCAACTTCTTATGCCTCTAAGTCAGTGACAGTCACATCCTCAGTGCAAAATTCTCCAGCTACTAAAGCTGTAACCACCAATGCAACTCGTGTGCCTAGCCCTGGACCATCTCTAAGAACCATCAAGCCAGCAGTTCAAACCCCACCTCAATCACCAAAGCCTAGGCCCACTGCTCCACCACCTTCTCCTCTAACACTTCCACCTTCCCAAGTAAAATCTTATGCAGATCTCGAACCCAAGATTCCATTAGTGGCAGAGCAAAAAACTGTGTTGGTTCAAAAGACTTTTGACAAGCCTAAGGTGGCGCGCGATTCACAGAGGGACTTTGCAGACAGTCTCAGCTCTGGCATCGCTCGTCTTGCAAAGCAAGAAACTACTAAAGATGTTCAAACAAAGGAGAAAGGTAACCGCAAGAAGAATTCTTCAGATTCTGAGGATGGTGGCATGAAGGTAATTACAATTGCCGGTGAAAACAAAGGTGCTTTCATGGAAGTTATCCGTTCTCCCAAGAAACAAGTTTTTGAAGGAACTTCTCATTTTCTCCACAAGAAGGGTAATCCTAAAAGTGAAGGCAGTGACAGCAGCAGTAGCGAGGAAGGCAACAGCAAGAAGAAGGACAAGAACCACAATGGAAAAGCAATGGGGCCATCTCCTTTGAGTTCATTTATGAACAGTAATGTGCAAGGTGTTAACAATTCAATCGTTTACAACTCTTCATGCAGCCATCATGATCCTGGGGTGCATGTTGCTCTCTCTCGAAAACCTGCTGGTGCTGCTGCATTCCATGTCAAGGACCATGGCAATGACAACCAGAGTTAAAAAATTATAAAGAAAGAAACAAAGAAGTTGTGATTTAATGTCTTCATTTGGTCTACAATATTATATACTGTGAGAATAAATATAAGTAATTGAGTGATGAGAAGAAAAAGGCATGGATTCTTATTCTTCATTGTTGTGTTCCACTTTTTGTGGATTACAATGGAAGCTAGTCCATTGCCTTGCCTTTGGTAGACGTCAACCTAAAATATATGTATGCATATATGCAAGTGGGTATCCAATAAGTCAGCAAGTTTGCTTTATATTAATTTGCATTTGCATCCATTTGTCAAGTCCTATTGTATGACAGTTTTACATAATGAATTTACCAAACATTTCTCTCTCTTTGCCTTGCTATTCAAATTCCTCACAAACGAACTTGGAAGTTGAAAGGCTAAAAAAAACTTGATTTCTTTTCTTTTCTGATGAGTTGCATGATGTTATACAAAATTAAACCTACTTCACAATAAAGATGATAATAAAAATTCACTATAAAGAAAGTAGAAATGTTATATAAAATTATTCTCTTATTCAAAATCTCAAGCAACCAAAAACTTATTTTCTCTCTATTTTCTTCAGCCACCCAAATATAAAGAATAAAAAAACTCACAAATAAAATTTACCTTAAATATAATAACTTTAAGCTTTTATAAAGATTAAGTACATAAGTATTTATTTTCTAACTTAAACATATAATTTAAGACAAACCCAATATATAAAATTAAATTTTATTGTCTCAATTCAATCCTAACAAAATACAATTTGGGCTCGACCTAGTATTTCATAAATTTCTAGTTATTGTCGCGCATCTCAATAAAGAATTGTAACCTTTAATAAATTCAACATGGTGTTGTACTAACCTATTCTTACACATAAATTACTAGGACAACACCACATTTCCTCATCATTGTTCACATGTAACCTTAAAAAGCATTTACCAATCACCAACCTCTCAATCAATGATATAATAAGGCACCATAACCAATAGCAAAACACTAACCTCTTTACTAATTATTTATTAATCAACAACTAATTTTTCTCCACTCACTATGAGGTAGCTCTCCATCATTTCTCCACTCTTCACCATGTAAACTCACGTTACTGAGGTATATAAATACCTTGGGTTGCCAAGTAAGTTAACTTGAAAAACTACAAAATATAAAATATAAAACTCTATTGAGAATAGCAAAGCATATCACACAAAGCCACATTGCTCTTCCCCTACTCTTGCTCCCACTACAAATCCTTTACCAAACATGATATTTTTTTCCTCATACATTTAATAACTTAAGCATCAGATATTTTTTTTTATTATGATAAAGGATTTGTTTTTGCAGGTGTGCATCAAAGTCACATGGTTAACCCATCAACTAGTTATCAAGTCCAGTCACTTCATTAGCCTAAGTTGCGACTATGAAAAGCCTAATCAAAGTCTACACTTTTCATGGCTTCATCACATACAAAACTGGATTCAAATTTTAGGTTTTCTAGAGCAAAGAATCTTGTATCAATTACTTATGCTAAGAGTATATTACCAACTATACTTTTTATTAGTCTTAACAAAAAAAAAAAAAGGTATCATTTGAATCAAATTTCATGAGGTTAAATTCTTTTGATACGATTTCAAAAAATAAGTTTTATTTATAATTATCAAAACAAAAAAGCTAAAACGAAAGGAAAAAACATCGTGGCCATAAATATATTTTATTATTCACCATGACAATGTAATTATTGTTTTGACCTTCTAAGAAAATCAATAGCCTTGGTATTGAGTGTATTTTTATCTTTTCACATGGCCCATTAGTCATTATTAGATTGATTCGGGTAGAATTATCTTTCCATTTTAAAAGCATAGTGGAATTACTAATTTACCCTTAAAATAGAAAAAATTAAATTGGCATCTAGTAGCTTTTTTGTATTTTCATTTTTTAAGCACAATAAAATGACGTAGTTACCCTTCAAATAAAAAAAATTAAAGCTTGCATTGAGAGATTGTTTTGTCTTTTCATCTTTGTTTTTTTTTTTTTGTGTGGTTATTATCAAGTTGGTTAAGGATAATTTAGTCTTTTATAAACATAAAATATTATTAAAATGAAAAAGTAGCTAGTGTGTGGGAGGCGCCCGCAGCCTTCTGGCAAGGCGTGTAATGCCTCCCGGCGGCTAAAAAAACCCTTCTATCATGTCGTTGGAATCATCACGATGTCTTCTTTTTAGTGAGGCTATGCATGGTGGTGGTGGTGAGAGGGATTTTACTGGCGGGGTTTTCTTCTTTTTCTTTTCCTTTTTTTTTTTTTTATCTCTCCTCCCTTTTAAAATCATGTTGGTCGTTCAATATTTCAGAGTCGTCCTCTTAGTTATTGATATTTCAACTTCAGTTCTTATTCTTTTAATTTATTTTTTGTATCCTTGATCCTTTTGTAAAAGTTTTATTTGTTTTTCATTTCATCATTCAATCATAATTTGTGATATATTAATTTTTTCAATTTGGTCCTTATTCTTTTAATTTCTAATTCTTTTTCGTGACCTTTTTGTATAATTTTTATTTGTCTTCAATTTCATCATTCAATCCAAATTTATGATATATTATTTTTTTCAATTTGGTCCTCATTTTTTGGGCTTTTTTTATCCTTTTGTTAAAGTGAATTTTCTTTTTAACTTCACAATTCGATCAAAAATTTGTTGTTGTCCTCTAATTTATTTTTTATTTTTATTTTTATCCTCATTTTTTTTATTGTTATTTTCAGTTTTGGATCCTTTTTATAATTGAATTTCCCCCCGACTCATTCATCAATATTTGATTGGTTGAGGATTAAGTTTCATGGTTTGTCAATGTATAGTAGTTTTGGTCTAATGAATTGGGTCATGGTTTGAAAAGCTAACATGTGTTGACATTCGTTTTTTTTTTACTTATTTTCTTTTTTGAATTAATCATTCAACGTTGTTTTTTTTTAATGAGCTTTGTGGTTTTCTTCGATTTATTTTCTATTAGGTTATCTTAATCTTATAACTTGGATCACGATTTTAATGAGTTAAGTTATTTTATCTTGAAACTTTGCACGGACATGGATGAAAATCGAGGATGTGAGAGAAAAGAAGAAGAAGAAGAAAAGAAAAGAAAAGACCGTCAGCACAAAACCAGGGAGAATTTGGTTGCACGCACCGCCTAGTGATGGAGGCGCCGCCATGGAGATTCAAACATTGATGCGGATGCCGATGCTTGGCTACAATACAACGCTGCATACATCGTTCGAAAAGCGCGGACACAACAACAAGTGATCGCCTAAACAACATGTGTCAATAACTTTTTAGAGTTAAATAATATTTTATCTCAACTAAAATACCAAATCACCTCTGGTCCAATGAAGTTATAATAATTCATTTGATAATTGTATAAAATTTCTCACAATCATGAGAACTCGAGCAACTTTTGTTCAAAAGAAGAACAGAGAAGGAATGTTTGGGTACTTTGTTTGAAACAGTATGAAAAAGAAAACCAGAGTAGAATTGGATTGGGGCCTGGGCTCAAATCAAGATAGGTTGAGCGTTGCCCAGGTTAGACTCTAACTGGGTCCATAAGAATGTATAATGTTTAAGAAGTCTAATCGGGCTGCTGAGACTCCTCACAGGGCTTGCTACATCGAAAAATGTCGAGTCTCATGTTTAGGCCTGACTGAGAACCCGAACTTGGGGGCCTCTAAGAGCTTGGACTGTTGGACTAGACAATTTTCAAGCAGTACGTTCATGGTTATAGCCACCTGGGCTAGCTCAGGTGCTGATCAGTAGCAGTTTTGCCTGTTGGGTAGGGTTGAGACCAATGCTAGTTAAGTTAGAGCTATATGCCTAAAACAATTTGTAGGTTGATTCGAAGATCCAGGGGCATGCTACAGTCAAATAGAGAGGTCGATGGACATCAATATTTAACTACGTTATGCAAGGCTTAACCCCCACATCAAAGAAAGATTGGATCAGCTTGCTTTGGTAATCAGAATCCAAAGCACCTGCTCTTGGAGGATTGGAATTGTTATAGCTCTGAGGCAGTCTTTGAGACTCCGAAATCAAACACTACTTCATGCTTACCATGCATTTTCATTCTTATTATTGTTGTTGTTGTAAGAAAAATAATATCTATAGCACCTTCTATATCCCTATAATTCGAAAACACCTTATGATATTATATTATATTATATTATATTATATTATAATTATAATTATTATAAAATATACCAAACAACCTCAAACTATATCCCAGGAAACCTGGAAAAAGTTCACTAGATTTTGTTTTCAATATGATCACTAAAGTTTTAGGCTTTTATATTTCAATAACTAAATTTTATTTTTATCATCTTTTAATTCTTGGATCATGAGAGATTGGAGAGTCTCCAAAATGAAGAGGAGAGAAAAATTTTGTCTTGCCACAAAAAAAATAAATTCAACCTTGATTTTTATACAAGGTGATTTCAATGATGTTGATTTTTCTCTCCAAAATAATTTTTTTTAAAATAAATCGAGGCTTGTAAATAATTTTTTTATTCAATTTAACTTTTTAATATTTTGATGTGTCAAGATTAGAAATATGATAATTTAGATTTTTAAGGTATTTTATGATCAAAATAGGCTGAAAATTGAGTTTCTAGCGTCAAAAAAAAAAAAAAAAAACTCACCCATGCTTTTCTGGCTCTATAGGTGGCAGGAAAATTGTTGCATTAGATTATGCGTCATCTACTGTAATTTTTAAATTAATGAGCCGATACAAAAATATGTTGTTTTAAATTTAAAATATATTCTTATTTAAATTAATAATTACAATGCTATTTAAAATATCATACAATTATAACATTCTTCTTAAAGGATATTAGAGCTTTTATGATTATATTTGCAATTATAATTATATATAAATCTAAAATGCAATAAATTTAAAAATAAAGTTGCACATGAATATTTAATGAAAATAAAATACTTTTCATTAATTAATTATTCTTTGATTTTTTTCATACTTCCACATAGAAATTATGAAGACATTATTTTTTTGTTTAGAAATTGCTTTTTAGAGTATGATAAGGTTTTGTTTTAAAAAATATACTAATAATAAAAATATCTATATTTTCTTTTTAAAAAATAAATTAATAAGGAGATGAGAGTTTTGCGTCCAAAAATAAATATTTCCACTCAATTTAAATAACTGAGATTTTCGTAAATAGTTATTTTAATCATCCTGGATTTTCATTAAGAAACCATGTTATTAATAAAAAGTATTTTTTTCATAAAAAAACATAAATAAAGAATTTGGAGTTCAACTTAAAAAATATATGTTTTCTTATCTAAAATTTAATTCTTTTATATTTTTATAAATATTTATTTTAATTATTATATAATTAAATAAAAATTAGTTCTGAAAACATCATTAAAGTATATCAAGACAATAATAAATAGTTAATCATACCTAAATATAACTCCTTAACAAAGTCAGAAGCTAAGGACCTTCGCCATTTGAAACAAGTGATAACTCCGTCGCCGGTTGCTTGCCCTTGGTCTGGTCTTTTTGAACGCCTATTACAGACGAAGTTATCATTTTCATGGAACATTCCTCCAGTTTTTTCCTCCATTAGCAATTTAGCACAATAGCAAAAACTATTTCTCTTGTGAAAAGAATTTCACAATCTAGTACAGTCAACGCAGGTACGCATGCTGTACAAGTGTGACCTCTGCCGTCGCTCATGGAATACAGATTCAAGAGCAAGAAAATCTTTTATCTTCTGCATTTTGTTTTCGTGTTTTAATAATACTTTTAATAAAATTTAATATTTAATATTTTTTATTTTAACTTAATATTTTTTTTAGTATTTTTAGATATTTTAATGTGCTGATATTAAAAATAATTTTTTTAAAATAAAAAAATATATATTATTTTAATATATTTATAATTTAAAAACATTTTAAAAAATAATTATTAGATTACTTCCAAACAACCCATGAGTCTTCAAATGCTCCACAGCATGCATAGGAATGTTTGCCAAGTGTCCAAAGATAGAGAAACATGAATTTGGATTTTGAAAATTGCTTTTTGATATGTTAATTACAGCTTATTATTTCTAAGGGTAGACTCAAATTAATTAAGATTTCATTCAGACCATCAAAGTAATTACAACAATTTTAAAAACTATTTTAAAATTTGAATATTTGAATTTAAAAAATAAATCAAACTCTAATTTTATATAAAAGTAAGTGCTTTTATATAAGAGTGCTACTACTTCTACTAGTTCAATTTTTTCTTTAATTTTTAATTTATTGTTTATTTGTTAGATTTTTTAACAACTTATTTATTTTACAAGAAAAACAATTTGGGCGTGAGCTCACTCCGATGGAGTTAATGAGGAAACTTATATAAGAAAGAGGATATGAAGATATGGGGAAAGGGTGTAGAATTTTGTTTAGAGTTGAGCGACAATGCCTGATATAAGGTTTTTTAATTCTTGTAATTATAATTGACTTTTTTTATGAAATATATAGCGCCGCAGTGGTTGAAAATCATGAAGAAGACACTTCTACTATCCTTTTCGTGATCCTCAGTGGTAATTTGAGATTGGAGCAACTAATGGACTCAATATGAATTAAGTTTATAAGATGCTTATGGAATCAACCATAAAAATTAGGTTTGGTTGAATTGCTTCAACTCTAGACACACAACTATCTGTCCAAGCCAATCAATGCTAGAATTTGAAATTAGGGTCATAGAACTAGTTAGGAGCAAGTAGCCAAATTAGAAGAACAAATGAAAGGCAAATTAGAAGAAGACAACAAGAAGAATTGGGAGAAAGTGATGAAATATATGGCTTTACATTCCTGCTCCTTATTTAGGATATTTTGGCTCCAGATTCCCCCTTCTCTTTCTACCTTCATCTATGTAGAGATATATTTATTGCTATAAAATTATATTTGAATGAATATTAAAATTAATAAAATCTTAATGTTCAATGAAATTGATAGTGTTTGGTTTTATTGTGATATTTGTTAATTTTTCAATTAACAACTAAATAAATAAAAAATTCATTAGTGATTTTGTTGGCAATATAGATGCTATTTCATCATAAAGTTATATTTAAAAGTTTTAGAACTTTCTAATGGAATTAGTGACATAAATTATATCACCATTCTTGAAATTCCATCATCAAAGTTTAGGTTTTGCCAGCAGAATCAACAAAGAAATATTTTATCAATAATTTAATTATTAACAGAATGACCGATGGGAACTCGTTAGTGCATTTTATTATTTTAGTGCCAATATTTTATTGTTATTTTCTTTAACATTACAAATTACTGATAGAAATATCAATGGATAGCAAATCCCTAATAAAAATGTTTTTCAATGATGTTTTTTCATTGGTAAATTCATTGGCTATATAAATTGATGACAAAATAATATTTACGTCTTGATAGAATATTCCATCGATGCGTTCCATTCTTATAGTGTGTGTTATCATACAAACTTTACAATACAATAATAAGTGTTTCATTCACAACAAGTAAAAAGAGTTATCCTTATTCCTATTTCTATTAGAAAATTGACTTTTTTTATTTGTTTTTACGTTTAAAATTGTGTTATTTTCTTATTTTATTTATTATGTTATTTTTTTCATATAAAAAACACGTTTTACTTTGCATATGCTGTATAATAAATAAAGTTTTTTTTGTTAGTTAAGAAAATAAATGAAAAAAAAGCCAAAAAGGTACATATGATCCCTAGAATAATATGTCCAAACTTATAATTCTGTGATTGAGTCTTGAATATTAAATGCATGGGCACTTGCAGACATTCCCATGCATGTAGTGGAGCTTTTGAAGATTTTAATGCCAAAGCTAAATGGTTTTCTTGCTCTTGAATCTGATACTGACACGATTTCTCGTCTGTTCATCTTCTGTACCTGCCGCTTTTCATTCATTGGAGAGCCCTCTCAGTTGCCCTGCTATTAATGATATTGTTGTGATACAATTGTATTTTTTTTTAATTTTAAATTATTTTGATATATTTTTTTTAATATATATTTTTTAAAAAAATTAGAAGACAACCTCAACTAAGTCCCGAACAAATTGAGGAAAAAAGAAGAAGTTACAGAGCTTTTGAAGATTTTGTTTGCGCGTTGACATAGAATCATAGATAGCGTATGTAGTACATGTATGTACATGTATGATTGTTCCAGTTGTGTTGGATTTTTTTAATAAAGTTCGGAAAATAATTTTTGGTACTATGCTTACGTGGAAAAAACTCGTCCTATCTGAATGTATGGTATAACCTTGAGGATCTAGCTAGCCTCTAGCTCTTCCACTTGTCGCCATATAAAAGTACTGGTTTATTTTTGTTATTTGAAAAACAGAGCAGTGCGTAGAATTAAGCAAATGGAGCTATTCCAAGGAGACGCGTATGTAAAGTGCATACGTATACGTAAGTGCGCCCGCTTAAGAGAATAATCAAGATTTAAGGATGATTCTGTGCAGTGTGTGACACGTCACCTTTATCGGATTTGAGATGAGGAATTTAATTCAAAATTAAGGAATCAAAAGGGTATAAAGATAGGGGCTTCTGCGAGTAAAAAAACATGTGAACTCAAATTATTGAGATTTGACTAGCATTCGGACATCATTGTATATCGTCTAATTGAGTCAACATCAGTCATTGGTAGTTACAGTTCTCATCTGGTCCGCTGCTCCCATGTGGAAGCCCAACTGGGGCTATGACACAGTAGGACTGCATAAAGCCATAAACTTACAAGCACAGGCATGGCAATTGTGTCTACATTTCCAGCCTTCCAGCCTTCCAGATTGGCACAGCTGAATCCAACTGTTTCTTTCAACTTTCCAAGGCCCTTACAGGCAAGAAGTTTTGCAATTGCTGGGCGTTGCAAAAAGGATATTAATTATTAATTTGTGCAATCGGAGGCCTAACTTAATTTGCCCACCTATGAAATGCCTTGCTCTGATGGAGAGAGGGGTGTCGTCTACTGCCCATTGGATAAGAGATATTTTTGTGTCCAAAGAAACTTTCGTCTTCATAGATATTACTGCAGCTTCTTTTTTTCCCTATTGGGTTACACCATGGCAATCCCCCAACCCCCCCCCCCCCCCCCCCCTGCTAGTCTCAGAGTACTTTGAACTGACAGAAACAAAAGAGCTAGTTGACTGCGGCATTGGATAAGGTGAAGCAGCAAGAAAGGGAATTTAAGGAGACTATTCTTTTACTTGCAATGACATTTGCTCCATCCATGCGAAAGTGTAATTTCTTTAGGAACATGAGTTTCTCCTCTCTCTTCAAATCAAAGAAACTTTTGATAAGAAATTAATTGATTAGTTCTTAGATTTATTTTCTAAAAATTATTGGTTTGAGTTTTATAAATTTTAAAATTATTAAAAATTTACATGATTATTAATTTTATAGTCCATGAAATTAATCGAGTTATGTATTAATTAATTTTTTTTTTTTTTATAAAATACAAGGTTAAAAGGTAAATACAAAGGCAAAGAAAAGCAGTATCGTTTTTCCCGCTAGACACCATCCTGAATACTACAGTGACTGAACTCTCACATGGGAAAAGAGAGCCCCTCTAATGTGTTAAAAATCTCACCATCTATCACTCACCTTGTCACAGCAAAGATTAGGACGCAGGAGTTTAGCTTGCTTAGCCGATTAGAAAAAGATTAATTTGTTCGCATCGAAAAATAATAGGCGGTATGCTTGGATTAGCTTAGCTTTTATATATATGTAATTTACCAAAACTAAATTCACTTCTCTAATTTGGTAAGTCCACCTTTCCATGTGGATCAACTTCATGACAAGTGAGATTTATGAGAGGTTATCTTTTAGGTTTGGACTCTTTTTTTTTTTGGGTCTAACCAAGGGTATTCCCGGCCTAGTTAGCATGAGACTAATCTCTCTTCGGACCGGAAACATGAAAATGAAACCCCTCACAATAAATATGTTTCCGGGAAATTGAACTTGTGCTCTAATTCTCTCTAGGATAGAGGCCGCTTTCACCACCTATACAAATCAATTGCTGGTTTCAGGTTTGAACTTGATGGCTAAAAAGAAAGCATTTCCCTAAATTGATCATTACCCCAGCCGTTACTAGTTATTACCGTAAAACAATACAGCGGAATAGTTACTTGCCCGACTATTTTCCTCGTAGAATTTACCGACGAGCTCACATTCACAGCAGGGCACACACGCACGACTCATTCCTCACTTCAGTTTCTTAATAGCAGCTGGCAAGTATCAACAAGTTTACTGGATAGCTAAAGAGAAAACAGTTCAAGAAGATGAGGTTGAGATGTTAACAAGGCAAAAGAGACTAGGTAGAGTTAGTGAAAGAATTGGAAGCCCTTTACTAGATCTCTGTATCTGTTGCTAACATGCAACAAAGAGGGATACATTTTCGAGACAATGGACATCACTTCGAAAATTTTGACCCATCGAACATGCCACAAAGTCCCAACATTGTCGATCCTCAAACATGCCATGCACCCTAAAACACAGGCTATGTACTAGGGCCCACTACTCTTGGACACGTGTTATCGCCAAAGGCTTCCACCCATTTGAGTTACCCCAGCTTTTTAATTCTTTCTCCAAAATCATTTCCCTCACTTTGACATTTCCTTTGTCCCAATTCCCTCGCCAAGAACTTGTTGTGATGAGCATGAAGGTTAGAAGTAGAGAACGTTATCAGAATTTCTCACCTTAAATATATTTTGATGCCTTTTTATGGCTAGGCTGGTCGTCTACTCTCACTCTCTACACTTGTTCTTGTGATGATCTTTTGGTTACTAACATTTTTGTTCTTGCAAACAGATCTTCAACTGGGTGCAGAGGAGGTTTCATCAAGGCACCATCAAAGGTTTGATATTCATGATTGAGTCGCCGTCTAAACTAATATATTAGAACAAAATGAATTTTTAAATGGTAGAAAAGTCCCATTGACTCGATCTTACGCTTTTTTTGTATTATAATCATCGTGTCCTTAATATATGAGTGCCTTGTTGATTTTAGTTTGCCTTCTATTTTATAATAACCCCTAACAAGCTCGAGTTACAAAACAATCATTATCAACACTTCGTTTAGGGCGACTTGTTCTGCTGAGAAAAAGCATTAAAATTAAAATTATTATTTACTATTATTACTTTTTGCCACACTTGTTAAGTGTTGTTTATATAATTGTCTCAGTTAAATGGATGAGGAAATTGTTTTGAACAGATGGGCTCGCTGGAAATGTGAAGAAGGCTGAATCCATTACAAAAGAGGCTGACAAGCAAGCATTGCTGAAACAAGTAGCCCTGGTGGATGTGCTTGATGGTTGGAAAGATGGAATTTTGACGATTGGCACCTTAGGGCTTGACCCTTTAATACCTTTTAACCAACAAAATGATCAGTATTTCATTTTGGAAAGTGACGAAGAAGGTCAAGAGGAGGAGGAAGACGAAGGAAAAGAAGAAGAAAGGGAAATAGAACAATCCTCGGTTGATGATGATTATTATTATGATGACAATGTTGAAGATGAAGAAGTGAACCCTTTGATATATGCAACATTTGACCACAGTTTTGAGGAAATTGGATCAGATTCTCTGCATTATGATGTCATAACCAACTCTACTACTATCGCTGAGCATGAACAAAGAAAAAACAAAGGAGAAAGAATAACACTGGCAGAACTGTTCTTGGAAGATTCTGACATGAAAAGGAAGCCTGATTCTGTTGAAGTTGGGACTGAACCAGGGAATAAAAAGCCGGTTGCTCGTGCCAAGAGTAGCCTCTCTTTTGCCAAGAAGCTCATACGTCCTCACGTTGTAGAGGATTCACGTCCAATCAAGAAATTCAACCAAGTATGGATACTCTTCTCATGGAGTGACACACTTTTCTTCAAGGTATATTTAAGTAAGAATTAATTAATTTTGTGATTTTCAGTTGATGAGGAGAATGTTGAAGAGAAAAATTCACCCAGAATTTGATTGGAAGGGGATTAAAACAGACAATCAAAATAAGTCTGGCATTATGGATGTTCATATTAGCAAGGGAAATAAATAAATCCGAATCTGTTTCTCTGCTTCAAGCCCCATCAGGTACTTGTTCTCTGCCTATTCTTTCCCAGCAAAAGAAAAAAAGAAAAAAGGATTGAAGTAACAACGAACTATTTGGTTTTCTCATATCTCTAATATCAGCAATTGTGTGATTGTTAATGTCTATAGAAGGCCAAAATCATGAGTGCTCTTTCATCTGACAGAATAATGTCAAATAATTTTATCAATTAAGTAATTAATCAATGCTTGCTTAATCGTCATATTCATGTCTATTTAAACTATAAAGACAAAATAATTAAGGCATGTATGCATTACGTGACATGCATCCAATGAATATGTGCACAGATGATCATGTTAACTTCAAGACACGACTTACAAAAATTAAACTGTCAAGTTGTATATAAATCATTTTAGCACAATAGATAATCACAATATGCTTAAACTTCCAATCATTGGCTACATTGTTTTTAACAGCATGACAACCAGATTATCTAATTCTGTTAGATAGGGGACCTAATCTCCAATTTCAGAGTGGCCCAGATTCTGTATCTTTTTGTGTAATTTGGTACCATTTAGCAATAAAAAAATCAATGCCACATAAATCACAGGCTGAGCTACTATATACTGCCTTATGTATGCTGTGTTCTTGGCATATTATCTTCATATGCTAAAAGTACCGTAGTATTAGAGCTTCAATTAACACGACAGCGACGATGCATCTTCTAAATTTGCACGTGCTGAATATCCTGTTCTACTAGGACTTACCTTAGTGGAATGCAAGTCAGGTCAAGGTGGGTGGACGGGAGAGAGATGAGGCTGGCCTCCCTGTCATTTTCCGTGGATTTCATGTGGGTAGCGATCATCACTAGGGTAATGGGGTTCCTCCTAAGAAAACTCTCTAAACATAAATCCAATGAGGAAGCCGTCAAATAAAAACGTTCCAATTAGCTTTGTTGTGAGTGGCATTGATCAAACAATTCTCCTTCTCAAATTGAGTCCACCTCTGGCCCAGTGTAATATCTTGACTGGGCTAGCGACGCTTGCCAATAGACAGGTAGGGCATACACACCGGCAACATTTCCATCATGTATTACGTAAACAATCCATCATTACATAATTACGATTTGTAGCATTGCAATTGCTAGTGTCTTAACTATTTGCAACGTGACATGCTAACATATCTCTTACCGTTACTTGTGTTGCAGGTCCTACCATATGAGCTCTCAGTGACGATCTAATTTGCGAGAAATGGATTTGGTTTTTTTTCTTTTTTCTTTTTTCAATGGTTGGGTATGTATGTGTGTTTTCCAAGTTTTCTTTTACTTTTCGGATTCCCTCGGATTCCCTGAACGTTGGATGTTTGATTTTCAACACATTAACAGGCTTTGATTTGTTAACGGATCTTGACGTTGTGATGCATGTCTTGGATTGGCAACTTGTGTGTGACAGTAAGCATATATTTGGATGATGGAGAGGAACATTACTTGGGACAAACACATGTCTCTAAAGTTTTTATCCTTTTCCAAATCAACAAGCCATTTTGTTAGTTTGTGTTTAAACCATGGCTGAAGTGCTCAGCACTTGTTCTTTTGGCATCCTTTGTCTCATCGCTTCATTTCAGCTTCCTGCTGTCCCTGCTTTAGTGTTCCAAAGTAATTCTCAATAAGCATGAGAGCAGATTCCTTTACATCAAGGAACTTCCAAATTGGAGAGCCTTTACTCTTATATCTTTCATTTTCGTTATTTTTACAAAGTAATATTGGTTGAACATTTATTTCTCAACTCTTGAAATAGGAGATAACTAATTGTATGCCCCGTAGCACGACGCATGTGATATAATAATTTGTTTTTTAACTATTTATATATAATCAATATTTTGATGATTTATCATATTCTTGTTTGTGTATCGTCATAATTATAATAACTATCTTTTTTTATATAGATTTGATTGTGTTTGACTAGGCCATGTTGTTTTTGCGTTTTAAAAGTGTTTAGTGTTTTTGATCAAAAAATTTAATTTTTTTTATTTTTTTCTTTAAATTAATATTTTTTTAGTGTTTTAGATCATTTTGATGGGCTGATTTTAAAAATGATTTTTTTTAAAAAAAAAATATTATTTTGATACATTTCTAAGTGAAAAAACTTTGAAAAGCAACCGCAACCACCCTCCCAGACAAACCTAATAGATCTCATATCTGTGAAGAATATTTAACTCAAATTTTGTATAATTTTATAGTATTTTTTCAACTTGATATCAATTTTTGGTTTTTTATTGATTGAAATAAGATTTAGAATTTTTCTATTCTAAAATAAAATCAAAAGAAATTAAAAGTTTCAAAAATATATTTTATTTCTCAATTCTTTTTAAATTTAAATATTTAATCATTCTTGGTCTACTATTGTATTGCTTGATTACATAATTTTATTTATAAAAAAAAGAGAGCTTAAAATAATAAGAATACGTAATTCAACTCCGATATTATCATAAACTATGTAAAAAGATGGTTTTTTTCTTGCCTTCATATCTTATCAAAAGATAATTTTAATATGCATTATTATTATCCATATACTAAAGAAAATGACATTTTCTTGTAGAAATGACATAATTATAGATTTTGCTAATTGTTTTACTGTAACGGAAAAATTATAATTTTTAGATTTTTTTTTTAAGAAAATAAGTTTTTCTTATTTTTTTCTCTGTATACTTGGAATTTTTATCATTTTACACTTGGCCTATTTATCACCATTTATCTTCTTATCTTCATTTTCTTGTAATATGTTTTTAATTTTTCTTTTTTTTCTTTACACTTTTTTTTTTGGAAAAATATTATGTTTTATTTTTTACACTTTGAATATGTATCACTTTACAATTGACCTATTTATATCATTCTTTTTGTTCTTATCTTTATTCTTTTGTATTTGTTTTAACTTTTTTTACACTTTTTTTTGCAAAATTATTATACAAAGACTAAGAAAACATTATCTGACCTGTGGCGAAGAGCGAATCAAATAACTAGTCTTAAACTAAAATTTATTATATGAGTTTTAAATTGGTTTAATTAAAAATAATTTACAATAAACCTATGCTAAGCAATTGAAATTCAAATTAACTGTTTAAAAAACTTTCTCATGTTTCTCCTTTTCAACTCGATATTAATATTTTATCATTTTTTTCTTTTTTCTTTTATACATGGCAAGCAACAAGGACCTAGTGCATGTGTTCGATTTTTTAATAGATGAAAAATTTATTGATTAAAATTTAAATATATTAACACCATACGTAATTCTTGTGTCATGTCAAGTTTCTTTGGTTATGAATTAAATATAGTGCTTCTGTTTATAATATTGGTAGATTACGTTCGCTTAAACATTGATCGCTCTCGCCATTGATCGGGTTGCGAAAAGGATTGGACATTTTTGAAACATTTGGTGGTTCAAATCTGTAATTTTATTATTAATCACTATGTTGTGTTATTTGGAGAGCTAATTAAAATCACTAATTTCCTGTAAATGTAAATAAAATGAACACATTGGCGCTAGACAGTATATAAAATAAACTATACTATCATTGCTCAATTCAATGATGTGTCCATTTTCTAACCATTCCTAGTTTAGATGGTTTAAAGACTTAAAAAAAATCTTAATCTCTCACTCAAGAAGTCATTAAAATACATCGGGCAAGGAAGAAATTTGATCTTGAAACCCATTATTAAATCAATGGCTCAAACCCAAGAAAATACGAAGTCAATTTGGATTTGAATTTCTGAGGGCCAAATCCACATGTCAAACTATATAAATAAAATATAAATTTAAAAACTCTTAACATAAAATTCAAGATAATAAAGATACGAACCTTAAGCCCACATCCACAGACTACACCGTGGATTTAAAAATAATTAGAAAAATACCAAGTAAAAATAATGTTGACAATAATCATAATAAAATGAAACAACACGTAGGATTGCAAGATGGATAAGTAGAAAGCAACACATAGACTCATATTATTTGCAGGTTGAATTTGTATTTCTACACGTAAAAAATTCATCATTGGCCAAATAGGTTTATCAAGGGTTTTTTCCACAAAAATAAAGTAATGTTACATACGGAAGAGACAAACATGTTAGTCCATTTAAATATATGAATTTTAGTCTTTTTTTTTTGGGACTAATTTCAATAAGATATAATGGCATATTAAATACCAATACTTTATGATTTTTTTTTTATTATTATCAAGATACTGACGTGATAATATGACAATTGCAAAGCCAGACCAACATTATTTTAGTATTTTCTACTTTTTTTTATATGAAAATAGGTGTCAATTTTGGATTTTTTTTTTCCTTCGGTCATTGATTTTTTTTTCTTCATTTGGGTCCTTTAATATTATATTGTTTGTGATTTGAAATAGATAATTTATGCGATGTATGTGACCCACTCTTGTTACAATTGATGACTTTCCTTGATATCTTTATATTTATCTCGTCAAAATCTTTTTAACTATACTGATGATGTGATAATCGAAGCTTTGATATACTTCTAGAGTCTCTATCTTTACTCTTTTTCTCTCTCTCTAATCTCTCCTCATTATAGTTGCTCACTTGCCATTAGATGACGTATGTTGTTTATGAACTTGATTATGCTCCTTAACTTACCAATCACTCATCTTGCTTTCATATCACAACATAGAATTCTATAACTTCTTGTCACCATTAATGTTAATGATGGGTCTTGCTTTGTTACTATGAAATTTCCCTGAAAATTTATATTTAGATCTTAGAGTTTGTACGAAATCTAAAATAAAAATTGCATATAAAACACAAAATTCCACCTTTAGATGTATATTACCCTTTGATTCTCCAAAACATTACCCATATTATGTTCCTCCCTTTCTCTATACCAAATTAAACAACCAACTAGCTCAATCCACCTAAAATCCACAAACAACCTCTCTCATAAGATCTCACAAAACTGACCACCACATAACCCTTCTCTACTCTACAAAGATCGAAACAACTTCAAATGAAAGTTGTTAGGGTTAACAATAACCCATTGAAATCATTTGAGAAAAGAGTAGTCATTGACAAGAAAATATGTGTAACTAGTTGGTTTATTGTTTTAACAAGTTTTCATACATTATATATGAAGGTAACCAGGGACGAATCCAGGATTTAAAAACCAAATGGGCTATTATTATATTAAAATAAAAAAGTACACAAGATAAGAGGACATAATAAGTTTTACCATTATAATACATATTACACTCATAATGAAAATAAAATAAAATACTATCTAAGTTGTGCCTTATATTTTTTTATCGAATAAAATTCTTCAATTATTGATTCACTATCTATACTAATTGCAAAGTCTCTTTCTATATAGATGATCATATAATCAACAACAAACTCATCCCCTATCGTGTTTCAAAGTTGATTTTTAATGAACTTCACAAATGAAAAGGCTTGTTCCGTCATTAACATAGAAATAGGAAGAGTTAGTACCAATCAAATCAGTCTACTGATCAAGTTGAAATCATTTGCCAAGCCTACGTCAACTAATAGATGATACAATATACCAAGAGAATCAATATTCTGAAAATTTGGATGATTCATTAACAACTTATAATACTATATTCTTAAACTATGTAAATCCACAGGAGTGAAGTTTTCAAGATAGAATTTCTCAGCAAGCTTACATATATCATCAACTTTAAATGATGTGAAGGCATGAAAAAGATCCAATGTTGAGCTAAGATAAAACAACTCCACTGTGTTTTCTGGAATCTATGATTTAACTTCATCAATTGAAAATCTATTACAGTATTAAGGTCATGTTTATTTTTGCATTTCAAAAACGCTTTTAAAAAAAATTGATTTTTTTTTCTTCGCTTCAAATTAGTATTTTTTTTAGGTATTTTTAGATACATTTTCGAGTGAAAACACTTTAAAACACAACCGCAACCACACTCTCAAAGACTCGTTCAAACATTAATGATGCTCAACTATAATAGAATCTCTTTGTTAATAAGAATGACATGTACCAACCTTATAAGGAGAAATTATATCAGGAATCTCAATATCATATTGTTCACAAAAAGATACCAAACTTTCAAATAAATCATCCCAATTGTTATCTCTCAAACTTTAAAGTTCAAATTTTGCATGTGTAAAGCACTTACAATATCTTGATCTTTTCTCTGGAGTGTTTGGCAAAGAAAATCAGTAACTCCCATAACTTTGTTCATAAAAAATGTCGCACGTGTGCGGCGTCACGACGAAAACATCCACCCTCAAAATCATGTATCTAATGTGGCAAATGTGGAAAATGTGGGGAGACAAGGAATTCTTGTCTTTTATTAGTGGAAAAATGGAATGGGAGTCGCCACCTAGTGTTTTGGTCACTAGGAACCCTAACTGGTCTCAGAGATCGCGTACGGGGACTAGTTGCGTAAAGGGAAGGTATTAGCACCCCAAATACGTCCTACCTAAGGTAAGCTGCATTGTTTTATTGTCTGATAAAATCTAAGGTCTTGTGTTTTCTAGTTGTTGGTCTGTCTATGATTGAAAAAAAGTTCTCTTCAGTAAAGAGATCCTTATCTTATTGGGCAAAATCTAACCGTGCTAACGTCAACAAAAGAATTTAATATCCGGAATACGTCTTACGTATAAGGCTGTACCCCAGATAATAAAAGAAAACAAAATAATTTTTTTGAAATTTTTGAAATATTGACCTAGTTCTCGTGACTTTAATAAACTGGTTATTAAAACCAAAATGCATGCTAAATATTTTTGAATTTTTCCTTTGATGTATGAAGATACAATTTTTTTTATTTTTGAGAGACTTGGCTGTATGCACGAAAAATAAAACATTATTTTTTTTTAATTTTTTTTTTAATGTCTTAACGAAAACCGGGTATTTTAATACCGGATTTGTATCTTTACAATATAAAAATACAAACCAATATTGTGCAAAATTGATAATATATATATATATATATATATATATATATATATATATATATATATATATATATATATATATGGAAAAAATCACAAATTTTTTTGAAATAATTTTTTTGAAGAAACTTTCCTTTTTCTTTCTTTCTTTCTTTTTTTTTTTGGGCTGGGCTAGACCCAGCAGCCCAGCCCGGTCACTGGTTCAAACCAGTGACCCGGCTGGTCACTGTGCATGCTTGCGTGAATTACTCACGCATGCTTTGCACAGTGACAGGGTAATTATTTTGCCCTTGTAACAGCTGAATTTGCAAAGCGAGGGAAATGGAAGAAGAGCGTACCTGGAGCTGCTGCCTGAAGATGAAGATGAAGATGAGGGTGATCAGTGCTCTGATCGGGCGACGTTTCTTTCTTTCCCTCTGCTACTGTTTTCGTTCTGATTCTCCCTTTCAGTACAAATTCTTGTCTGCACTTTTTTTCTTCTTCTTCGTCTCTGGTTTTTGAAATGACAAAACCCTGTGTTCTCCTCCTCTCCGCCTTTCCCTTCGTCCCTTGTGTTGTTTTTTTTTTTTATTTCTGTGTTTTGTTTTTGTGGGTTCGTTTCTGTGTTTCTACTCCTTATGTTCGTCCTCTGTAATCTTTCTCTCCAGTCGTTCCCTCCTCTCTGTTTTTTTTCTCTCTGGTGCAGCTGATGCTCGTGCATTGGCTGGCAGTGCTGCTCTTTGTTTCTTTTTTATTCTCCCTGTTCCCCTGTGTTTTTTTTTTCTGTTTTCTTTCTGCCTATTCCCCCTCTGTTTTTCTTACTCTTTCATTTTCCCCCTCATGTCTCCTTCCCCCTTCTCCTCTGTCTTCCTGGGTTTTTTTCCTCTCTAGTCGTCCTTTTTTCCCCTCCCTGGGTGCAGTACATCCTCTGGCTTTTATAGCCAGAGGATGCAAGCGTTTTCCTTTGCAGGGACGGAGAGTAACGGCCGGAGAGATATCGTCGTGGACATGGCCCCTTGATCACCGCCTTCGCTGCTGCAACCGTTTCTTCGCCAGCTGAAATGTAACGTCTTCTGAAGAAGACAATGAACAAGGTTGAGAGAAACGGCGCCGTTCTGCAATTTTAAATAATATTTCCAATTTGATCCTTGAATGTTTATGTAATTTTGTAATCAAACCCCCCGGAAAAATTATAATTGGACCCTTTGATTTTATCATCTTTTCTAATTTAGTCCTTGGTTTTGGATTGTTTCAATTAAGTCCTTAATTGGCCATCAACTTCATAATTATGCAATTAAGCCCCTGATTTGACAAATCAACTCTTCAAAATTATAATTGAACCCCAGAACTTTAATTTCTTCCAATAAAAACCTAAATTGACTTAAGAAATCAATTCTCTTGCAATCAAACCCTTCATAAATTCAATTAAACCTTGGATAAAATTTAATGGAGTCCATAAACATCTGATTTTAAACTTTTCTTCCTCAAATTGAATCTTCCTTATCAACAGGGCTCTCACTGTTAAATTTCAACCTTTTGCATTTTTGAATCTCCTCAACCAATTTTGGTATTTTTTCGGCATTCCAGCATCCTTTCTCGCTCCTATTATTTTTGGATTTCTTCCGAATATATATATTTGTATTTTCTCATTTTTGTGTGGGAACCAAAAATGGATAACAACAAAAAATAAAACAAAGACAAAGTCAAATGATGTCATAGCAGATAATATTTGAAAGCATCAGCTTGAGATTAAGAGTTTGGTCAATTTTCATCAATCTCTTAAAGCAATGTTCTTGTTGTTTCCAAATAACTCAATTAAACTACTTATTAAATGAGAACCCTAATGAGTTGTTCCAAGTCGATGCAAAGTAGAAGCTTGATTTACCCTTGTAATTGTCTTAAGTTTTCTGGTTATTATCAACTCCTGAACTTTATAATTTCAAGTCAATTTAAACTTAAAATAAGGTTTGGCAAAAGCAAAAATGAAATTCACAATATCATTCAACATTGAAAATAAAAATCAAACATACTTTACTTCTTTAGTTGTAGCAACTAAGCTAATTGTAAACGATGAGCAAAACAATGCATATAATATTACATGGACACTTTTGCAGAAACAATGTTTGTAACTCATTCCATGCACCACATATTGCTAGTACTATCATATCCTTGACACCGTAAATTTTCAATTAGAAGCTTGTGTTGACTAAGAACATTGAAGATCCTATTTTTAGAGTTAAAGAATCTATGTCAAGAACACTCACAATATAAAAAAAAACCTTTCTCTAATAAATCCAAAGCAATATATATCTTAAAATGATGGTCATATACTTTTTATAGCTGCATCACTGTTTCATCAACAATAATACAAAATTTGTTATTTTCAACTTTCTTATGAATCAATTTCCTCACCTTTTAGCAAATATATGCAATATCTCCTTTGTATCAATAATGCAATATACTTGGCATTTCCAAGAGCGTTATGAACGACAACATTGGCAATTTCAATGTTACATCTTCCAAAAATTGTATAAGCTCAATGAAATCCCCTCGATTGGATGAATTATAAAACTCATCATTGCCTCTAAAAACCAATCCTTGACTTGCTAACAATCTAACACTTTTTTATTGTAGTGTTTAGCTGTAATTAATTTTGAGTTATTTGTTAAGAAAATTGTGCACTCATAACTGTATGAATTTGCTGAGATGGGTTTTTTAAGCTATGCCATCTATCATAGCACGTTGATGAGCTGAAGATACATATGGTATATTTGGAAGTATGGTTGCAGTTGCTTTTCAAAGTGTTTTTCATGCCGAAATGCATCAAAATGATATTTTTTTATTTTTTTAAATTATTTTTGAGATTAGTGCATCAAAACGATTCAAAACATACAAAAAAATTAATTTTTAGCAAAAACAATTTTATTAAAATATGGGTTGGCCCGAGTTTCCAAACACTCTTATAATGACCAAGAAAGAGACATTGTTGTCCACCAACCCTCTTTCAACTTCTAAAATCATCAATAATGAAAGTATTTTGATGTTCTTTATTAGAAATGAAGGAAAACAAAATGTCATATTTTTGGCAATAGAATACTTAAGCTAAGAATGATGTTTAAACCACTTATATTGAAACCTTCGAGATTGTGCCCCATCGTGTGACTAAGATACACGCTTAGTTAGGGTTGATATGGTCTAAGATTAATGTGTGCTCTTTGAATGTTGTCGGCATCATTAATTGAAAATTCATATATTTAATCGATGTAATCTCGAATCACGTTCAAGGGTTGTGTGTCAAATTCTTGGCCATGATTCTCTTTTGGAGACCGGAAAAATCCATTAGACGCCATATTTTCAAAACTAGAAGGTTCAAATTTGGTGTCCTCGATCCACTTGATGATCCATCACTTACTTTCATAAAAAAAATTTTTTTGATACATTTGTACTTCTTTGGGTTTTGATCACTACCTGATATAGATCTTAATATAATAAAAGTTATACCTAAATTACAATACAACTATTAATATAATAAAAATTAAAAATATTACAACAATTTTAATTTTCAATAATAAATCATCAATTACTCTAAATATTTATAAAAAAGACCCTAAAAACTGTATTTACATCTAGGGTCAAACTATAATTTTCTAGAATTTAGGGGCAAAATCATATTTCCAAAATTCAGGGACCAAACTGTATTTTTTACTATTTTCAACCTTAAGAGAGAGTCTCCATAATTCTATAATTTCCAGAATTCCAACATGAATATTTCTATATAATTCTTATATATTTATCTATTTTATTTCTAAAACCAAAGTTCAAATTCTTTTACACTCAATACATCAATTAAAAGTAAAATACATATTAATTCATCAAATTCATTTCAGTTCATACGAGAGCATATAATATCTCATAAATAAATAAATTTAACTAACTCTCAAATTATTATAAACTCTAATATTTTAATAATTATAAGTAAATGAAAGAAACCGTACTAGGTTATAAAACACTTAGAAAAGAGATAAAGAAAACGTACTCAAAATGAAATAACTTAAATGAACACTTTGAGTTAAGTTTTGAACAAAATTTGCAGCAAAGAGAAGGACAGCAGCTCACGATTTTGGAGAGGTAATTTACTGGAAAGAAGAATGTTTCAAGTGTATAGCGTGTTGGTTTTACACACACACACACAGATAGTACACATGGGCTTGGATTAAAGGAATTAGGCACCATGGGCTTGGATAAAGGTCAACAAAAACATGCATAAATATATGGGCTGCTGCTAATATATATATATATATATATATTAAATATGCTAGCCCGTGCAGCCGTCTATTAGACTGGTCTTTTGAAGGCAACAACAAGGTTCTTTTTATCCTGCAGGTATTGCCGGTTCACATTCCATAAAAGTCACCGAGAATATGAACATGTTTTGAAAGAAGGAAAGGCGATTGCTGCGAAGAACCTGTAGATAAAGCTCTTCACCAACAACTCTAAAGAGAATTGGTATGGGTGAAAATCTACCAAGTGGGTTCACGTGGTTTTTTAGCACCCTACTGCATTTGATTCTCTGGCAATGGAAACAGAGAAGAAAGAAAGAAGATATTATGAAAGACCTTATCAAATAAAGGGAAAGACTATCATGCAAAGGTCGGCAAGGCCTGGAAGCGTGACTATATCCTTTATAGCCCTCTAGGAACTGGCAAGTCCACCATGATTTCTGCCATGGCTAATTCTTTGGATTATAATGTTCATGATTTTGAGTTGACCACAGTTAAGGACAGCAATGAGCTTAAAAAGGTATTGATCGTAACCACAGGAAAGTCGACCATTGTGATGGAGGACATTGATTTCTCACTTGATCTTACATGACAGAGCAAGAGAATGAAGGGCACGTTTGGGAACGCGGCTGCGGCGGCGTTCCTAAAAAAATTGAATTTTTTTTTTTGTTAAAATTTAATATGATTTGTATGTTTTGGATCGTTTTGATGTGCTAATGTCAAAAATGATTTTTTAAAAATAAAAAAACATCATTGACATGTATTTTGGCACGAAAAGTTATTTAAAAAGTACCCATAACCACACTATCAAATACACTCGAAGTCGAAAAATGACGATGATGACAACAAAGCAGCAGAGAAGGAACCATTTTCTAAATTGGGCTTGGCTTCAGGTCCATGCCTGATTTTTGGTTTTTCCTACATTTTCCATTTTTTCTTTACATCTACTTTTCTTTCCCTTGCTTTCTATATATATATATATATATATATATATATCTTATTTTATTTTGTTTTTTATATCTCAATTATTTCTGTCTTTTGTATTCTAAAACAATAACCAAACTCTATATTTTATTAATCTATTTACTTCAATCATGATTTATTAGATATTGTAACTTTTTTTAAAAAAAATTCTCATTTCTCAAAACACCCTTGTTAGAACAAATCAAATTATTTAATATCACTTCTAAGTATTGCTACCTATCCAAATTTTTTTCTCATTTTTGTCTTTGCGTCAAATGCTACTATAAAAAAACATTTAAAACTTGAAAACACTAAGAAATTAATTTTTTCTAAAAAAATCCATTTTTTTTCTCCTACGATGCCCGAAAATTCACAACTTTACGTGTTAATTGTAAATGTAGTTACAAGAAAAATAATGTTTTGGTCACATTAATCTTAATTTTAGCATTTGTTTTTAATTTCAATTTATTTTGTTGGAAATTGATTTTTAAAATAAAAACCATTTGATTGGTGACCAATTTTATGGTTTATTATTGAGAGAGAAAGAAGAACAATTTTTAGTGGTGGAGAAACTTGAATTAATTGGTGCAAGGTGAGAAATATATAAGAAAGAGCATGAATTACCATTCATTCTACAATATATCAAAATTGAATAGGGAACTTAAATATATAATTAATTAATATGAGTATTCGGGTCAGTTTACGCGTACCTCGACTAATCCCACGAGCCCTGAAGTTAACGAACACGTAAGCCTCTAGTGGCCCTGAGGTTTGTGAGACTCGAACTGATGATTTTAGGGAGCAAATCCAAGGCTTGATCAGTTGAGCTACACCCCTCAGAGTGGTGTGTGTGTGTGTGAACATAGTATTTGTTGTGCTCCATCTAGATATCATAATAATAAGATTTCTTTTTATACACATAATCAGAAATAAGAAATAGTGACTTCAATTTAAGAAATACATTTTTCATTTAATTAGAATTTGAATCTTTTAACTTTTTACAAATATTTAAACCTAAAACATTGGCATAAAATCTAGTTTAATAAGTAATGGAATAAGCACCGTCAGATTTAAGTGACATCCTATTTTTATTTTTCACAATATTTTTAATATATTCTGTATTATAAAATTAATATGTTCAAAAAAGAAAAAAATGCTTACGAGGCCCAAATACTGTAGCTCAAAAGACAAGTGCTTGCTAACATGGTCTAAACGAAATTTATGACCCCAATGATCATAAACTCATGCTAGTGCTTGCACTAGCAACTCACAGTTTCTATTTTTATATTTTTAAAATTATTTTAAAATTTGAATAGTTTTGATGTGTTGATGTTAAAATAAATTTAAAAAAATAAAAAAAAATTATTTTAATATATATTTTTTAAAAAATACTTTTAAAAACAATAACTACTATAATCTCAAAAAGCATAGCCTTATTCATCATTGATAGTTCAGCCGATAAAATATCATCTACTTTGGCCCCATGGGCACATGGTCGTCCATGAAAGGCACCCTCTCCGCGGTTCTTCTTATCGGTTGTTGGAATTGTAGTAGCAATGACGGTTTAAAGTGCTTTTCGCTTAGAAATGCATCAAAATATTTTTTTATTTTTTAAAATTATATTTGACATCAGTACATTAAAAAGATCAGAAAACATAAAAAAAATTCATTTTAAATAAAAAAATTAAAATTTAAAGAAATATGGTTTACACCGCATTCCCAAGCATACCATATCTTTGAAACTTCTGACTTCAAATCCTAAAAATTCTCAAGAAGTAAATGTCTGAGGTGAAAGACAAATAAATAGAAAGTTGAAAGTTGTCAAGTAAGATAGAAATGATGAATATTATCAAAGATATAATGAAATTAAATAATGCTAGAGTCCATTTGCTAAATTACTTGAGAAATGTAGCATATGTGCTCAATACACAATACTAGGTACACTGTAATGAAATGGTGTAATAGAAAGAAAAACTGCACTTTATTAGATATGGTTTCATTCATTAATACCAATATTATTGTGGATGTACACATTTAAAATTACTATGTATTTGTTAAACAAGGTTCCTTGTAAAGCATTTTAAAAACCAACTTATGAATTACAGCTTGGTAGAAAATCTAGTTTAAGGCACCTGTATATTTAAAGTTGCTCGATAGAAGTAAGAATTTATAATCCATATAAAAGAAAGCTAGATTCAAGAACAACCAATGATTTCTTTGTTGGTTATCTAAAATATCTAAAGGGTACAGACTTTATTGTCCAAACCATAGCATAATAATTATTGAAACTAGAAATGCTAGGTTCATTGTAAATGATGAAGTTAGTGGGAGTGAAACACCGCACAATGTGAAAATTCAAAAAGTTAGGGTACAAGCTTCTTTACCCTTTACATATTTTAAAGTTGTTTTTCTCATATTGTTGAACAATTTAAAAACTCTCTTCTTTTCTAAAAATAACAAGTATTGAAAGGTTGAAAATAATATAGAATTGAAATAATTTATCATTAAAGAGGAAGTTTAAAAAAACATAGAGTGTTGTCGCACGTGTGCGGCGTCGTGGCGAATATCACTTTAAATCTAAAATGTATATATCTATCTGGCAAATATGGGGAGACAAGAAATTCTTATCTTTTATTAGTGTAAAATAGAATGGGAGTCGCCACCTAATATTTTGGTCACTAGGAACCCTAACTGGTCTCAGAGATCGGGTACGGGGACTGGTTGCGTAAAGGAAAGGTATTAGCACCCCAAATACGCCTTACCTAAGGTAAGCTGCATTGTTTGATTGTCTGATAAAAAGCTATGGTTCAAGAAAAGTCCTCCTCAATAAGGAGGTCCTTATCTTATCGGGTAAAAATCTAATCGTTCTAACGTCTATATGAAAACTATATTTTTAATATCAGGAATACGTTTTACGTATAAATTCGTAATCTCAGATACTTAAAGAAGACAAAAGATTTTTTAGAATTTTGAAATATTGGCTTAGTTCTCATGGCTCTAACAAACTTGTTATTAAAGCCAAAGTGCATGCTAAAACCTTTTTTTGAATGTTTTTGTTTTATGCGTAAAAAAAGACAATATGATTTTTTTTATAGAAAAATACGATGTGATGAATTATTATTTTTTTATCTTTGAGAGACTTGGCCGTATGCATGAAAATAAAAAAATTTTTTTTGGTTTATAATTTTTTTTTTGCAATATTTTGACGAAAATCATGTATTTTAATACCGGATTTGTATCTTTTCGGTATAAAAATACAAACCAGTATTAAACAATTTTGATAAAAATACGCAGGAAAATCAACAAATTTTGTTAAGGATTTTTCAGAATTTTTTTTAACATTTTTTTTATATATATCTATATATATAAATAATACAAAAACAGTATATATATAATATATAATATTAGGTGGGCTAGGCCGGCCAACTAACTAGGCCGGACTCAGCCCCAAAAGAGTTGGGTCGATCTCGGCCCAACAAAATCTCCTATTTTTGTCATGGGCCAGACCCGACCTAGACAGCATGGATGGGCCAGACTTAGTTGGCCCACAAACACATGGTTGGGCCAGAACCAACTTGGCCCAGAGAAGGAAAAAAACCAACAACGCTGGGCCAGAATCAGCCTGGCCCAGCAACATAACTAACCGGGGGGGGGAATTATTTTCCCCCCTCCCCTCCTCCTGCATGCTATTCGTTCTATATGCAGGAAAAAAAACAGCCAAAACACAAACAATGAGGGGGAAGAAGAGTTACCTGGCGCAGAGGAGGTGGTGCGTTGCTGGTCTGTCAGCTTCGCTGGCGGTGCTGCGGTGGAGGCCGATGGCGGTGTCGTGGCTCACGAACGGCGGCTCCAAACAGCGGCACTACTGTTTCAAGCGGTGGAGAGAGAGATTCTTCCTCTTCCCTTCTCCTCGTTTCCTTTCCTCTTCTTTTGTTTTTCAATGGTTTCCCTTTATCCTCCCAGTTTGTTTTCAAGTTTCCTACCTCGTTTCAAGCTTTTCCTTCCTCTCAGTTTGGGTTTACTAATGGTTCTCTTTTGTTTGTTTTGTTCTCTCTCCTTGGTTTGTTCTTATTTCTCTCCATCCCCCCCATTTTTGTTGGCGTTGAGTGCGGTATTTATAGGGCAAAGGGGAGCGGGGGCGTCCATATTGCCGCCCTATCGTTGTGCATGGGGAGAGATGCCAACCTGCCTTGCCACGGCGCCGGGCTAGGCAGCCAACTGGCGTGGGTTTGCAGAGCACAGCCTCGCTGATTTTTCATCATGAGGGGGCGTGCGTGGGGCTTTGGGTTTTAGGCAGAAGCATGCGGGGAGAGAGAGGCAGAAGGAATTAAAGAGAAGAAAAAAAACAAAAGTTTCATTCTTCCCCTGCTGCACGTCCAGGGGAAGAAGAAAGAGGAATAGTGTCGCTCAAAACGACACTGTTTCGCTCCTTTTTTTAAAAAAAGCATGAAATGGCGTCGTTTTGGACAAAGTTTCGCTCAAAGAATGAATTTTGCTTTCTTGAAATGGTCAATTTAATTGTGAGTTTCTGGATCTTTATATCAACAAAGTTCGCATCAAGTAGGTCATGAATTTTAAGTCAGCATAGATCAAGTCAATGTGGAATTCAACCCTGGAAACTAGCTTTATAAATCTAGTTGTAGGTCCTTGCTCTTTAGTTTTTACTTGTGCCCATCACTTGCCTTGAATATATCTACAACCTCGTATTTATACTTGCATGGTTATATGTACTCATCCATCTCCCTCTACTCTTTTGTTCATTTTGTGGACACTCTTGCTTTTAAAATGTGTCCCTTGAGATCTTATAAATAAAAAATAAAAATAAAAACTCAAAATTAAGATATTATAACATTTTCTTAAGCCTTTTAAAAAACAAAACAAAATACTAATTTGATCTAGTGAAATAAGCCTTAACTTGAAAGTCATAATTAGAATCTCACAAGTTTGGCCGTGGGGAAAGGTAAGAAAAACAAGTACTATTTTTTTTTTATTTTTATCATTTGACTTAAAATTGAAATAAAATAAAATAAACTAGCAAGGCGATAAGTTAAAACACACAAGGTGAAAAGAAAAAAAAATCCCTCGTGTAAAACATTAAAGTTGTGTACGTTTACCATATCATTACATCAAAGACAACACATTTTAATTATTATCAATTCTGCAAACTAAGTTGACGATGAAATTGATATTATAAAACATTCACAATAATAAAATAAATTTTATTGGGCTAATAAATCAAAACCTTGTTGTACTAGTTTTGCTCGTATCCAAAGTTGTCTATGGAAGACCAGGGAATTGTTGCTTCAAGCAAAGCATGAGGCTTTATGCTTAACCAACAAGCAATTCCCTCGTGTCTGCATCAATCTTCAACTCCTTGACCATTTCCTATGATGGCTTTAAACTAGATTGATTTATATTATTGGCAGGTTTATAATTAATTAGTTCTTTTGCGCCATATTTAGATTAAGGCCTCCACTCAGTTAATTTGTAAGTTCTATAGCTTGATGTTTGGAAGACAAATCTATGCAATCAAGGAGACAATCTGGATAAAATTGATCTAAAGAATTATATTAATAGATGAGGTCTCTTAAGCTTGCCTTTCCATTCTGAAATAAAGGTGGGGACAATGGTTTAAAAAAAAAACATAACTTTTTGATATCTTAATTCCAATAGTTAGAATAATTGAGAGATAGTTTTGTATAATTGTGTAGGTTGCATAGGGTAGCAGCCATCCTTTGTATTTATACTTGTAGGGTTGTGTACAATATAATAGTGGGATGTATTACATACAATAACTATTCCTATATAAGAGTGTTTACATTGTATAGGGTCTCTTTCCTTAATACATCCCGTCAAGCTGAATGTGGAGATTCCACCCGAAGCTTAATCTCCACCTTCAGCTTGGATCGAAAGTAAGCAAACGAGACTGGAGGAAGAGGCTTGGTAAGGACATCGGCTAGTTGATCTTTGGAAGAGATAAATCGTACCTGAATTTCTTGCTTAGTAACCCGATCACGGACAAAGTGATAATCAACTTCAACATGTTTAGTACGAGCGTGAAATACTGGATTTGCAGATAAGAAAGTGGCCCCTAAATTATCACACCATAACGTGGTCACAGTTGAAGAAGGGACCCGAAGTTCTGTCAATAATGAGCGAATCCATAAAATCTCAGCAGTACCATCAGCTAAGGCTTTATATTCTGCTTCAGTAGAAGACCTCGCAACAGTGCGTTGTTTCCCGGATTTCCATGAGATAGGGGTAGAGCCAAGGTACACAAGATAACCACCTGTGGATTTTCGATCGTCAATACTACCAGCCCAATCAGCATCTGTGAAACCATGAAGAGATAAGGGAGAATCCCTAGTGATGTGCAGACCATAAGTGGCTGTAGCCTAAAGGTAACGTAGAATGCGTTTAACAGCAGACCAATGATCCTCAGTGGGGGCATGCATAAATTGACAGACCTTGTTGACTGCATAGCAGATATCAGGTCTAGTGAAGGTAAGATATTGTAATGCCCCAACAATCTGTCGATACCCGTGTGGGATCAGAGTAGAGAGTACCCGGTATGAGTCCTAATTTGGAGGAGGCAGATAGAGGAGTATCAACTGGTTTGCACGAAGTCATACCTGCTCGTTGGATGATATCGAGGGCATATTTATGTTGGCTTAATAAGATACCCATAGCAGTAGATTTAACTTTAATGCCCAAGAAGAAATGAACAGAGCCCAAATCCCGAAGCTTAAATTCTGATTGTAGCAAAGTAATCAATCTATGAAGCACAGCTGAGTTACTCCCGGTTAATAAAATATCATCAACATACACAAGCAAGTAAATCATAGCACCATCGTGAGAGAGAATAAACAGAGAAGTATCACTCTTGGATGCCTGAAATCCAATGGAGAGTAAGAACTCACTCAACCGGTTGTACCATGCACGAGGGGCTTGTTTCAAACCATACAGAGATTTATGGAGACGACACACATGAGATGGGAGTGCAGGATCAACAAACCCAGACGGTTGCGCCATGTATACCTCTTCCTGAAGAATGCCATTTAGGAAAGCATTATGAACATCCAACTGATGAATGGTCCAACCATATGAGACAGCAATGGTGAGCACAAGGCGAACTGTTGTAGGCTTAATCACTAGACTAAACATCTCCAAATAATCAATCCCTTCTTGCTGAGTGAAGCCACGGGCAACTAATCGTGCTTTATATCGGGCGACCTGACCATCAGCATGTCTTTTTATTTTGTAAACCCATCTACTGCCAATCACATTCATAGTTGGATGGGGAGGCACCAACGTCCAAGTTGATTAGAGTTAAGTGCCCGAAGTTCCTCCTGCATGGCAGTGTCCCAAGTAACATACCTTTTTGCGTCCTTAAATGACAATGGCTCCTGCTGAGGTAAGGTCGTTACTCGTGAGACAGCCGTAACGCTAAGATTAGCATTTTTTTCTGGCCGCGGTTGAAGCACCATAGGATGGGTGCGAGCCCGCTGAGATGGAGAGGAGACAGCGGCAGGGACATGCTGAAGATTGAACTTAGACAGATCAACACATACGGTAATACCATGAGGGGAAAGAAAGGAAGAACCTGTGGTTGAAGAACTCAATATAGACGCAGACCGTGAAGGAGACCCAGCAGAAGAAGCACCCACAACAAGGGAGCGAACAGGGGATAAACCAGGGGAGCTGGCAGCAGCATCGGGTGACGCCTGTGAGTGTGACGAATCTGAACCTGCAATTGAAGAATGATCATAATAACATGCAGATAATGGTAAGTGAGCTGAAGGAAGCGTAGGCAGTGGTGAAGGGACTGAAGAGGGTTGCATGAGAGGATGTAAAGTGACGGGTATAAAGGGAGCAGAGGGCTGTTTGGGTGTTGTTGCAATCTGTTCAGTTTTATCAAGAGGAAAAACATTTTCATGAAACCGGACATGACGAGCAAGATAAATTCGTTTGGATGACAAATCAAGACATCGATAACCGACATGCAAGGTACTATATCTTAGAAAAACACAAGGAGTGGACCGAAAGTCTAACTTGTGAGCATTGTATGGACGAAGAAAAGGAAAGCAGAGGCACCCAAAAGTATGAAGAAACACATAATCAGGTGTTGATTTTAGAAGACATTCAAACGGTGTCTTATTATTAAGAACTGGAGTGGGCATGCGATTAATCAAATAAACAGAACTTTCAAAAGCATAACTCCAATATTTAAGGGGAGCGTGACACTGCCCAAGAAGAGTTAGTCCAGTTTCAACAATATGTCTATGACGGCGTTCAACCATGCCATTTTGTTCATGAGTGTGCGGGCAGATCACACGATGATGAATACCAATCGTTTTAAAATATGTATTTAGTTTTCGATATTCACCACCCCAATCGGTTTGAACAGACTTAATTTTTAAGGAGAATTGGCGCTCCACAAGCGCTTGAAACTGATGAAAAATTGCAAAAACATCAGACTTAGCAACCAAAGGATAAAACCATATAAACTTTGTATGGGCATCCACAAAAATAACAAAATAGCGAAAACCATCAGATGACAACATAGGGGATGGACCCCAAACATCACTAAAAATTAAGTCAAGAGGAGCTCGAGTTTGATGACCCGTAGTTTTTAGAGTCAGACGTGATGACTTGCCTAGAGGGCACGCAGGACAATGAAAATTAAACTGAGTGGACGTACATGATACTTTTTTTTTTTCACCAGCAAATGCAGAATACGTGGACTAGGATGTCCAAGGCGACGGTGCCAGACATCAGCTGAAGTAGATAGACAGGTAGAGGAAAAAGCTTGAGGCAACGACGTTGCAAACGATTCGGACAAAACATATAGACCATCTCTACTCTGACCGGAAAGAAGAACTTCCTTTGTCATGAGATCCTTAACATAAAATAGAGAGGAATGAAATTCAAAAAAGACGTTATTCTCAAGACAAAATTTTTGAACAGATAGCAGAGGTTTTTTAATGGTAGGAACATGTAAGATATTGGATAAAGTAAACATGCGGTTTGGTGAGCGAATTTTAGAGTGAGCAATATTTGAGATAACAAGGCCCTTACCATCACCAACATGCAGATGATCATTTCCAAGATAAGGTTCTGAACTCGTCATACTTACAAGGTCCGGCGTGACATGATGATTTGCACCTGTATCAGGAAACCAAGTAATAGGAGTAGTGGAAGAGGCAGTATTAAATGCAAGATTAGCATTAGCTTGCATATGATGAGTAGCCAACTGAGAACACTGTTGAGCAGTATGCCCATATTCATAACACAGTTGACATTTTATATTGCGAGTATAGCCAGAAAAGCGATTTCCTTGCTGCTCAAAACTGCCTGTTGGCCGTGAGGAAGTGCCAGATGAGAACCGATTTCCATGTGGGCTATATTGTTGTCCTGAAGTATAACTGTGAGCTGGTTCATTGCCACGATAAAAATTGCTGCGATTGTTAGGTCTCCAGCTCCCACGAAAACGACCCCGTCTGCCAGATTGATGCTGCACAAAGAACGCAGCTGGCTGCTGCGTTGGAGTTGGTAATAGAGGAGCTGTTATAGATGGATGGAGAGAGGCTTTGTGAAGAAACTCATGTGTAAGAAGGCTGTTATGGAGATCAGTATAGGTGATGGGAGCATCTTTAGTGGACAAGCTGGTGACGAGATCCTTAAACTCACTTCGTAACCCTCGAAATACATACAAGTTAAATTCTGCCAGGGAGATTGGTCTGCCAGCGGCAGCCAGTTCATCAAACAAGGCATTTGCCTTCTGCAAGTAAATGCTGGCAGAATCATCATTCTGTTGTAAATCCTGGAATGAGCCATGGAGCTGCATAATCCTGGAATTTGAGGGAGATGCAAGAGTTGTTTCCAGTGTTGTCCAGATGGCATGGGAAGTGTTACAATCTACAACCAAGTGTAGAACTTCCACCAAGAGAGAAGATAGGAGGGCACTCATGATTAAGTAATCTTGCTGCTTCCATGACAAATAGCAGGGTTAACAGAGAATGTAGACGTCTCAGTTGCTGCCAGATGTGAAGGAGGACATGATGTGCCATCAACAAATGAATAAACGCCTTGGCCCAAGAGAAAAGGTTTCATCTGCATCCTCCAATACAGGAAATTATGGTTGGATAGTTTTAAAAAGACTACCTAGTGTGTGTTAGGAAGAGAAATAATGGAAGCAGTAGGCGATGCCCCATACATAACGGATTGCGCCACAGGAGAGAAAGAAGATTGAAGAGCTGATGCAGCGCCAGCAGACTGTTGAAGTTCTTGATTGTCCATGTTGCTAGGGAGGAGAAGTTGCAGTTTTTATTTCGTGGATGCTGAGGAGAAGTA